>OU911095.1:10927200-13757200 GCA_918358865.1 Melinaea marsaeus rileyi | reverse complement strand
TGATGTTGTAAGACGGTGTTATAAAAGGTAGGTGAGAAATTTGTAAATGTAAAACTAGCTTTACATTTAGGTCTTTTAGTGATATGGATATAGTTTAGTGTATTACTTGTGGTGTAAAATGTAAAGCTAGTCTACATTGTAGGATACTGAAGTCGATTTGTTAACCCGACACTTGCCTTGTACCTCGTTCTAGCCGTGATATGTGCATGGGAAATCTTGTAGCGCTGTATGTCTCAAATGTTTATTTTTTATTTAAATACAGCGCAACAAATCTGAATTGAAAATTGTTTTAAGCATGAAATAATAAATAATTTTGCAGAGAAGAATATTTTATTTAAACACCCATAAGCCTCGATCTATATATATATAGATAGACATTTACCACTCACTCATCATCGCTCATCACGAAATCTCTGAAACTATGTGTACGATTAACTTAAAATTGTACATAGTTGCTTCTTTTATGACGTAGACGTCTACTAAGAAAGGATTTTACGGAATTCCTATCCCAACGGATTTCAACTTTTTGGCATTTCGCCAAGTTTTAAATCTGTAGGAGCTATACACTTAATGCGGGGGTAAGAGTTGCTATAGCAACGGTTACGATGATGTCGGATAATATGACAAAGGTTACCATAGCAACCTAAGTTCACATCTAAATTAATAGTTTGCCCAGCGAAGCGGGATGGAATCAGCTACTACTTTTATATTGGTATCTATCGAACGTTACCCTTTTCACGCGAGAGGTGACACCAACTCAATCAGTGCAGTATTTTGATTCCCGATGATAACTTTATCTGGTGACATTTCTTCTGTGATTGTGGTCACGTTTGTAATCTTGTTCCAAAGACATTCACCTAAATTTAAAACTGCGCATAATATATATATATAGTTTGATTGATTTTTTAAATAAAATAATCAGTTATTCTATCATAGTGTAATAAATGCTAGAAATATTAAAGTATGGTGTTAAAGCAATATTAATTGTTCAAGTTGATGTTAATGTTATATACAGATTCTTTAATTATTGTACCTTATATCACAGCGTGTACAATTTAATTAAATTAAAACCCTCAAGTTAGTGACACGTTTAGAGTTTTAAAAATCGTAAATATTCAGTCAAATATCGCAAAATTTTGTACTCGTTATGACCTCTGTTATAAATTGTTAAACAAAAGAAAATCAAACCTCTTATTTGAATGTACAACGAATGTCATAGAATATGCAATGTTAGTACTAATAAAAGGGATTGTGATTTGTCGAATAGGAACATTAAAAATTTTGCAGATATCAGCTATAGTAGTTATAGAATTAAATTATTAAATTAGGGTATTCAGCTTGGTCACCTACAACAATGCAATTTTATTCTAATAAAGATAGTTCGAACCTCTAGCATCTAGAACCCTATTAAAACGTATGAAGTCTTACACCGTGATAACTCAATTTTGTAAGTGCTTTCTGAGCAATTAACAAGTAACAAAAAGTTAAACAGTATTTTAGTACTGTCTTCATTTTTAGGCAATTTAAACAACACGAGAAATGCTTTAAACCTAACTTAATTGTTAATTATCAAGAATCCTAAATTATTATTATTCTACTTTTGGTTTGCTAAATATGTTTTTAAGACGCATACATTGTAAGAGTTTAGAAATTAGTATTGTCCTAACAGTGTATTTTTTTTTAATCCGGCGAAGACTTCTATTGATTATTAATTTTATATGTCAAAAAGCGGGTATGAAGCCGACTTTTTGCTTTTGTATTTAAAACGACGTACATAACTTACCAAAACCATGCGTTAGAAGACAGTTTCCTTTGAATTTTAAAAATGTGTGAAATTATGTCGCTTTGTAGAAGACAGGTATGGAAAATCGTACACAAATCTGATTTGTGTTTCGCACATGGAATTTTGGACCACATTCGAGAAGCGCATTTTATGTGGGTATTAAAATAATGTAGAAAAAATATTATCTTATGATCTTTTTTCCAGGCAGTCAAGGGTCACCGTCAGGAGGTCGTTTGCGACGTTCGAAATACTTCAAACGCCAAAGTAGAGTACAGCCAGAGGAGCGAGAAGTAAGGAAGCAGGTTTCTGAACCGACGCCATCTTCTGGCGGACCCGTTTTACAGAAACATGAATCGTATCCACAATATTCAACACCAAAGGTTTGGTTCAAAATGTTATATTTATGTAAATTTTATGAATTTTAAGTACTTAAGTACTATATTACGAAATTTCTTCTAAATTAACAAACAATTCTCCTGTTGTATTCGCTTAAATTTTTTTAATAAAATTTAAAGATATGTTTTTTATTTAAATTGCTAATTGTTATATTATATATATATAATGTAGCTTTGTCATTAACAACTTCTACACTTTAGATATATATTTATAAAATAAGTATAACAACCTTCCCTAGAACTTAAACTCCAAAAGTGAAAACCAAAACTAAATTAAAGTAGTGACATTGAAAAACGATTGAACCTTTTATAAAACGAATATACGGAAAAACAAAAAAAATTGTAAAATTTGTGATATACAACTTTTTCTCAGGCCGTTGATTTAAATTATTTTTATTAATCTCAAATCTGCATGGTAAATAGTTTCTTTTCAGTTAAAACTACATACATAGATAGGAGATAAAAACCTAAGTGCAATATAGTGGAATGTTACGTCCTGATTTTACAATCACTTCAATAAATGTATAGGAAGACAGTTTCTATTCTCTAAAAATAATAATAAATTTGATTATTCACAAACTTAAGTACATCCTAAAATTGCGTTTCAGATAAACCGACGACCGAAAACCGAACACTCAGTGGGATCACTTTTGATAAGAGCGGTTGCGGTGGTGGACCGTCAGAGCAGCACAGCCAGCGGGAGCGCGACCCCGGAGGGTGCGGGCGTGTCGCAAACGCAGCGTGCGTCCCACACACCCGCCGTGCGCTCCGGACCGCCGCTCAGCTGCAACTTCTGCTGGAACACAGTGGACGAGTGCGGCAGGATACTACGACGGAAGACACAATACCACTGCCCGGAGTGTCGCACTAACTTGTGCATCGTGCCCTGCTTCCACGAATACCACGAGAGCAACGACGCTGACGTCACTGCGAGTGCAAGGTGAATTGTATTACTGTAGAACAGTGAACCCCGCCCTTTGAGCGCGTCTCGGCTTTAAGATACAGTTTTGTATCTGATTGTAAAGTGTATTAAATAAGATTTAATATAATGCTCCTGTTAAGATATTTATATATATATATATATATTAAAAGAAACTATCTTGGCGACAGACGATACAATTACAGGTATAAAAAGAAATAAACACTTCGCAATATATTGATTTGCCATATTCATATAGGATTTCAAAGAGGTTTGGACGTTGTGAATATATCATATATAAACAAATGATATATAAATAACAGATCATTATATAACAGATATTATTTTATATGATATCACGTAATACGGAAGGATGAAAAGAATGTGACACGAATATGATTCTTAACCTAAGAATGAATGTATGAACGGGTAAAAGAGAAGGACGGACTGAAAGATACATGAAAATGGTGGAATATATGGCAAAGAAGCACCGAAATTCATACATTGTGCCCAATTTTAACTAGGGCAAGATAATTTGTTAAAACTCTTCCAAATTTTACCGCGAAGAAAATATAAAGATTCTATATTCAAAATATTTTATTATTGAATTAATTATTACCGTTACAGTTCACAATTGATAGTTTAATGATATTAAATTTTAAAAAAATTCCGTATTTTTATAAGATGTTTGAACGTTTGCATTGAAGTTGTAATGTATATATCTAAGTAAAAACTAGTTTTATATTATTTACTACAGTTATAAAAAAGTTAATAAATTTCAACGAATATTCTTAATAACAGTTAGATACGCCCTTTATTGTTAAAATATAAAGCAATATTTGATGTCGATATATTTTAATAGAAATTTTGATAGTAATAATATTTTTAAAATACACTAACTACCCTACAGAAATTGAAGTTGAAATAAAATTAGAATATGGAAGATTTGTTGATATTTTTGTTCTAATTGTTATTAAGCCTCTTAAAACTGTCTATTTCGCTGTCTTTATTTGGTTTCTAACGCAAAATTAAAAAGTATTTTATAAACCGTTCAAGTGTGGTTTTTGTCTTCTTTACAAAGATGTTAAAAATAAAACAGTTCCATCCAAAATTGTAACAAATTGGAATTAGTTTCAGGACATCATTTATGTTTCAAGTTATTCTGATTTCAAATAATTACAGCCGTCCACATTTTTATTGTATTTAAATGGTCTTGAAATATATATTTTCTTTCTTTATGTGATGTTAATTAACCCCATAATAAATTCGAAGTTCAGTTTATGATTTTGCACCATTTTTAATGTTTAATATATATTAAATTTAATTATAGATTACAAGTTGTGATAATGTTAATTATAGATATATTATTAATTATTAAGATTGATACAATCTAAAATATAAAATATTTTTATAAGCATAATATGAGCAATAATAAAAAAAATATAATATTTTTTTTGTATTTTCATGTTTAGTATTAATAAAATATTTTCTAAAATTGAATTAATCATATTTGATATGATTGGAACCAAATATTATGTATATATACATATATGTATGTAAATTTGTTTTTGTGTATTATAAGATGTACTTAGAGCATGTACGCGCACGTCTACATGTACGCACGTACGCACGTACGTACGTACGCATGTACGCACGTACGTACGCATGTATTCGGTGCACGTGCAACTAACACATATTATTTTAGATAAGAATAACTGTTTTTAAAGCACTGTATAGACGAAGCTATCACAATTTTTTTTAGTATTTTTAAACGCTCCTTATAAATATTTGATTGAAAAAAAATATTTTATACATAAAAGTTATATAAAGAATGTAATAGTATTCGAGATGCTCAAACAGTTTGAATTTGCATTCTGTCTTAATTAAATATAGATAGAGGATTCTGCCTTTAAGAATATATTTATAATAGAATTTTGAATGTGAAATTATTATATAACTTTTTACAATAACAATTAATATAAGGTAGTTATCAAGAAGGTTTAAATGAACTTTGGTTATACATTTCAGTTCATTTACAAAATCACTACTCATAGTAAAATGTATTATTGTACTTGTGTTGTGTTGTAGTATGTTATGAAATGTATTTAAATGTCCATTTTAAATTTAGTACAGCACTCAACTTTTGTAAAGAGTTTTATCAGTAACTGATAAATGTCAATATAATATTATATAGTTTATAATTAATTGAATTTCACACCATTATAAGTTAGTTTTATTATTATTTTAACACCAAGGCTATAACCCTATGCTAATAATCTTTTTTATATTAATAGTCATTCGATAAAATCTTTGTTAATTTTAAAGTCGTTGCTAGATACTTAATACTTTGTAATACTTGTCTTCCTTTTTTATTAACAATTATAACTTTTCCGTATCATATATCTCCGAGTTGTATGTTTATTGTAATGATGTCACTTGATAATTGTTAATATATAGTGTTAGTGTATAATAATTTAAACTTAAAATGTTTCTCATCTAACGGCATCAATAAACGTAGCTGTTGATTGTGCCATATTAAATTGTTAATGTTAGAACAAAATTAATTATAATATGAAACTATAAATGTCTTCAGAGCTTTATTACTGTTTGAAATAAATTATTAAAATATTCAATATATTTTAATTTTTTTCACATTCCTTTATTTAATTCAGTTTATTTTTTCTAGGTACATAGATCCTGTATGTCTTAAGTATTTCTATTTTCTTAGTTTAATTCAATCTATTTATTACCTCCAATAATGATTCTGATTTCATTATATTTTGGTTTAAAGATTTTAAATCTCATAATATAGATGACAGTTTACTAATTTAGCGATCCAAGATCGCTCCAAAAAGATGTTTGTGGCGTAACGAGTAATCACTAGTTTTAAATTATTACTTCTCTGTTTCTTACGAGAACTTATTTTTCAATCTAAGAAAATATCATAGGTAAGTATTGAACAAAAAGTTATGTGGTTTTCTTTTAGACTTAAATGTTTTGCTGTCATACTTATGTAAATCTAAATGTTAAAAAAAACACAAAATGACTCTGTGATATTAAAAAAAAAACACTTAATGCCTCTTCCAGACAAATCTACTTTATTGACCAAAAGTAATAAGCCTTATTTCAACTATTGGGACTGCAAATAAGTTCGTGTGGTTTTTGTTCGAAAATTTAGCGTTTGTTGTGAAAAATTGCTTATACATTCATTACTCAAAGTATTATCCACCCACTACTTTTCCCCATCTTTATAGAAATTGAAGGTAACCCTTTCGGAAAACTCGAAATTTTTACCCGCTATCCACGAATCGACCCATATTTTAACGGCCTTCGCAACATGTGGCCGAGCGTAGTCGTGCTGCAGAATTACTTTACATGCCTCTGCTCTTATTGTGCTCCTTTTTACTTCAATGCTTGGCTCAAACGCATCAATTGTCGTCGGTAGACCTCGTCCGTGATCGTTTCATTTGGTTGTAGCAGCTCATTATACACGACAGCCAGCTGTTCTCATCAAATACACAGCATGATCTTCTCACCATGAATATTCAACCTGGCCGTCGATGATGAGGCATGGACAAGGTATTCATACGTTCCCCGACATTTAGGATTATCATCATGGACCCACTTATTATCGCCAGTAACGCTTAGAAACTTTTTTCGATTTTGCCGTTGAAGCAGTTGTTCCCATGTGAAATAACGGCATTCGATGTCTCGTAGCTTCAATTAATACGGCATCCAATTTCCTACCTTTTGGATTATTCCCATTGTTTTTTAACGTTGCGAAATGGCTTGTTGAGTGATAAGTGTTTTTGCGAGTTCTTCTTGCGTTTGCGATGAGTCTTCATTTAGCAATGTCTCCAATTCTTCATCGTGAAATTATGTTGGCCGTCGGCGCGTTCTTCGTTTTCCAAGTCAAAATTACCACCTAAACCGTGCAAACCACTTTTGACACGGTCGCTCAGCTAGAACTCACCATAAACTTCCACCAAAATGCAATGACTAGCGGTTGCACTTTTCTTCATATGAAAATAATTAAGTAAAAGTCCCCCCAAAATACATTATTTGGGACAAAACTGGTCATTTTCGTTGATATCAAAAGTATTGCTGTTTACGCTCCAACTAAATAATGTACATTGGCATTTGTGCCTAATGACAGGAATGTTTGGAAATGTTCTTTCGAAGGAATATTTGGAAATGTGGTTCGATGGTATGATCGATCAAAAACAAGTTATGCCATAACTCAATTCGCATTTTTGGCATAACTCACGACCATACTTTTATGGGTTGTCATTGTCGTTTTTAAATTGTAAATAATGATCGACCACCTAAGAATAATCACAACTTTATTTTTATATTCCTTTATAGTAATCTTGATGTAATTTCAAATGACTCGACCAGAGTGGCATCTTAAAGCAGAATGAACACTGAATATTAATTACTTACACGATACGTGAGCCATTTCATTATTCAATCTATCAAGCGCTAGGTCAACTAGCAGGGGCGTAGGAACCGTGTGGGCAGGGTGGGCAGCTGCCCACCCAGAAATTTCCTAGGGTGGGCATTGCCCACCCATGCTTTTTGTTCAAAGGATTAAAATTTTGAAATTGAACATTTATTGTTTCAATGGAAATTTGTTCAAGACCATTTTAGAGGCAAAAAGGTCGCTTTTCACGACAAAATGGACCTTTTCTATTTTGGGCGGATTAGATGACTCATCGACTCCTGTAATCAGAAAGCCATTGTTTGCTTCCGGGAAGGCAATTTATTTTAAGTCTCGTTATTGATTACTTATGGGATACAATTTTTTTTTTCTTTGACATTATTAAAAACTACGGGGGGGGAGGGTACGATTTCAAACCTGCCCACCCCGAAAAAATTTCGTTCCTACGCCCCTGTATGTGTGATACATCTATATGCACGCATTTTTATGCGTGTGTGTGTGTGTGTGTGTGGTGTGTTTAGATTTGTGTATGTATGTTTGTCTGACCGGCACGGCGCGATGTGCAGCGGCGGTGGTAACCGCTAAGGCTCCGGCCGCGGCCAAGGCGGATCCCCCCGAGAGCGCGCCCGCCGCACTCAGCACTACCTGGAACAGGAAAAAACATGGAATTAAACATTTTCTTAGTCTATACATAAAGTAGTAAGAGAACCATTCTATGTATTCGGAAAATATAAAAATTACTATGTATTTAGTTCACTAGTTGTCCGTTTCGGTTCGATTTTGCGAATATTGGAGCAGTAGCTACTTATTACACAAGTCCAAAAAAAAAAAGTAAAAAAAATAGTTTTTCCCGACAGCCACTAATTGATTTGGACCGAAATAAAAAAAAAAAACTTCATGGATTTTGAATTATCTTTATCATTACAGGCCGTTACTTGGGAAGGGGGGGGGGGGGTGTTAGAGGGATATAGCGTGTGAAGTCACAAGCAAGACCTAGTATTTAATTATAATATAACATACCTTGTTGACCCTAGACATGAGGGCTCCGACGGCGGCCGCGCTGGTCACTGTGACGGACACTCCAGAAGAGGACAGGCGAGCCGCCATGAGGTGACTCTGAAATTAAACTTTTAACATTATATATACTATAACTATATATACTATACTATAACTTATATATATATATATATATATATATATATATATATATATATATATATATATAAGTTAAGTTATATATATATATGAGTGCTGAGTCAAATGCTCATATTCGAATGGTGGCAACAATACCCTTCTGGATGGCCAACTCACTGGTGCTTAAGACATTGTATTAATATCAAGTTAGTCTGTTTAAGGTGGACTAAATGATTGATTGTTAATTAGAATCAATTATATTATAAATATAGTATTTTTTTTAAAAGTCATACGCCGTGCGTCATCGTTTATTAATTGTATTCATTAAAAATATAATTATTTTTTTTTTAGCTCTTTTCTTGGACATAAAATTACTTTGAAAATATTATAGACGTATAAAGAAAAAAAAACATAATTTTCAACAGTTTTAGTTCAATTTTAATTCAATTTCTGTGTCAATAAGACAAAATAAAAGAACAACTGTGACAGTCAGTTTTTGAAAGTCTAATTAGTTTTAAAACTATAAAACAGTCGCTAAGAAACCGGGTGTAATGTTTTAATAACATTTTAATAAGATCTAATTCCAGTTAGAAGTATTCCTGAGTCCTCACCTCAGTGACGTCTGGTCCCTCAGCAAGGAGCACTCTCAGCCGCTTGGTGCTGGAGGCGCGGAGGAACTTCTCCACGAGGGTGCTGGCTCCGTAAGTAAGCACCACCTCCTCCCCGTGGATGTGCTCCTTGGCCTGGGAGCAGATCGAGGAGGTGCTGGAATCCAGCTCCGCACGGAGCTGGAGGAAGAATTATTTTAGGATTTTTATCTAATATAATCAGCTCTAGGTGTGATCGCAATATTTAATACGGTACGCTTCTTCATACTGGACCTATCTCGGTTTTGGGATCCTCTGATATTTCATACAAATTATATATAAATAAATATATATATATATATATATATATATATATATATATAAATGTGTGTGTGTGTTCACCTCAGCTATATGGTCTCTGAGTGGTTCCCGAAGGTCCCTGGCGCTGCCGAGGGTCCCTCTCCGCAGCGGCGCCGCCTGCACCAACCGGGCCAGGGACTCGCCAGCGCCCTCTACACTCTGAAACATGTGTAACATACATGTTTATGTATGAGCAGTTGTATGGGCAGGATCAGCACAGTCACCATCAGAAACCACCGTGTATCGGAAGATTGTAACAAAAAAGATATCCAGATAAGAATAACTAGAGCTAGATACCGGGAACTTGGAACACACTTGGAATATTTGAATTGATAAATGATTGAGGATATTTAAAATGAAAACTTTATAAACTTGGGCAGGAATCAAAGCTGAAACCTCCCAGGGTCCATCTTCAGTAACTTAAAAAAAAAAAAACGAATAATTTTGAAATAAATAAGCATAGCATGGCTTACATGTTTACAGACAATTCGTTTACTATACCTTTACTTGCTGTCAATCAAGAGCTCATCCTCAATCAAGCCCTCAAGGATTCATCCAGAAATAAATTAGTTAAGTTTAACAGTTACTTGTTGTTTCTTTTCCATGGACCTATCTTTTATAACCAAGTCTGACCAAGTGCAATGTATGTGGATTTGAAATAAAAACATTGACTTTAACAATCATCACCGGAAGCCCCACTTGCAACTTGAACAATCATCACCGGGAGCCCCATCTGGGACTTTAAAATTAATTACTGGGAGCCCGACCTGGATCTTTAACATTCATCACCGGGAGCCCCACCTGGTTGGCATGTGCCCTCTGTTCATCCCGGATACCCCGCAGCACTCGTCGCACCATGTTGGCGGCCGAGTGCTCCGTAGGGAGAGCATGCGCCAACTGACGGCCCGCCGAACGCACCGCATTGATCAGGGATCTGTTGGTTTTTATTCATTGGTCTCACCATTTGAAGTTAATGAGCTAAACTTTCTTAAAACACCTATAAAAACCGGATAATAAAAAGCATCATACACATATTAAATATATATTCTTTTAAAAGGCACTTCCTAATATTGACGATTGACCTGATATATATTTTTTTTATTTTTTAAATTATGAGATATTGCTGGAAAATAAAATGTTTCAAAGTCAACTTATTTCTGAACTACGAATGCTAATAGACAATAGCAAGTGTATAATTGTATGATCAAATATAATATTTCATTGACTGTTCAATCAAAAAGTGTAACAGATATTGTATGTTTATCCAAGGTTACATTTATTTACATATTATAATATATACTCACAATGCTGTAGATGTTTCTAAGTCAGTTATAATTTGTTCCAAAAGATTAACTGTAGCCAAGGCTATGTTTTCTGATCCTTGAATCTTCCTGCAAGATATGTTCTTAAAATAAGTATTTTTAGACAGTTACATATAAAGTTTTAAATATATCTAGCTAAGTATTTTTTCTATGGTAATGTAATTTTAGCTTGTTAACATCACGTTTAGTTATTTTTTTCCTTGATGAAAGGATTTTCTTGCTTCTGTCTTAGAAGCAAGGTTGTAATTTCTAAATACAATTACATGTACTTCATAAATGTTAATTTTCTAATTCAGTAGAGTTGGCTATTATATCACCGAATTCATGCTAGTTACGATGTAGATTATTTAAAAATATATTTCATTGCATCATTTAAATACCGTTTGACGTTTTGCTTGATGTTATCAGATTTGTTTAGTTATGTTATATTCAAATAATTGCGAAATAAAATACAATATTCATTTTTTTTTAATAAATGTTTAAAGTTTGCCTACCCAATACGCACGTCAGCTACAAATTTTACAATACTCTCCATACTTTTGTCATCCAATTCCTTATTATCTTCAGGGGGGCCCATTTTAAATTATTATGTAAATATTTTACTATGAATATAGTCTAAGATCCGACCGCGTGATTTATACGTTCATATGTTTGATTAATAAAATATAATTTTTATCGATATTTATAACTAAACCAATGCAGATCCGCAAAGGTGCCCATCCAAATTTGGCCGCAATTAATTTTAATTAAAATGTAATTAATTATTTATTTTTGAACAATTACGTTCACCTGTAATTGTTAAAAAATATATTTCATTAGAAAGAAGTATACCTGAGATACCGAGAAAGTTCAAGGTGCCATCCCTCACTTGGCCGCAACCTAATGTCAGCCAGGTGTAAACAGGTATAATTTCGTCAAATATATACGTTCATAATGTATTATCATGTTATACATACCAAATTGAAGATTAATTCTTTCCCTATATGATGAGATATAGGTGCCTATGCAAAAATGCCCGCAAATAGTGACTGCCAACGATTAAAGATAAATAAAAGCGAGACAAACTTAAGCTAAACACCGCATGTCGAATAAAGATAGAGCATAAAAAAATATTGAAAACACTAGTTTGGTAGATTAATTATTGTGACATATTATTTTTACTGCTCAATTTTTGGAGTATTTTAAACTCCAAGCAAATACGCGAGCTACTAGTTGAGCACCTTATCTATGGACGCATGCGCAGTAGCATGAAAACGACAAGCAGCTGGCATGCTCTATCTTTATTCGACATGCGGTGTTTAGCTTAAGTTTGTCTCGCTTTTATTTATCTTTAATCGTTGGCAGTCACTATTTGCGGGCATTTTTGCATAGGCACCTATATCTCATCATGTAGGGAAAGAATTAATCTTCAATTTGGTATGTATAACATGATAATACTTTATGAACGTATATATTTGACGAAATTATACCTGTTTACACCTGGCTGACATTAGGTTGCGGCCAAGTGAGGGATGGCACCTTGAACTTTCTCGGTATCTCAGGTATACTTCTTTCTAATGAAATATATTTTTTAACAATTACAGGTGAACGTAATTGTTCAAAAATAAATAATTAATTACATTTTAATTAAAATTAATTGCGGCCAAATTTGGATGGGCACCTTTGCGGATCTGCATTGGTTTAGTTATAAATATCGATAAAAATTATATTTTATTAATCAAACATATGAACGTATAAATCACGCGGTCGGATCTTAGACTAATAGAAATCACACAAAACAATCTGAAAAAATATATACAAATTATATGTTATGTTATAACCTTAATTATTTTGTTGTGACGTTGATTTGACAACTTAGCATTGACATTTGATGTAGGGAGTTTTAAACGATAAAATATATATTTGAAAGTAATAAAAAAATAATAAGAAAACGAAAATATATTTTAATAAAAATATAATTTTACTATTATTGATACTGTAAGTTTAATATGTTCAAAAAAATTAATAAACATTCGTAAACAATTTATGTTGTACATACATGATCACTACATGAACAAATATTATAGACTGTAGGTATTCCTACAAAAAAATTGCTCCAAAAAAAGGACCAATCTATTTCATGATCAGAAAACGATGTTTGTGTAGCAGCATTTGCAACACTCTCAAAAGACGATGACGACGAATATGATACTCGGCGTTGTTTATGTCCCGTCTCAGTGGAAGATCTGGCAGATGTTCTTTTTCGTGTAGGTGTCGAAGGAACGAACAAAAGGCTTCCTGCATCTAAGTTAGTTTCTAGAACATTTTCTGAATATTCTTTTGAGTCGCCCTCCATACTTAAATGTATTGTTTTGCTAATACTACTATTTGATTTGGAAATACGATGGGGAGGTGTTCCCAACGATGCAAAAAACTGTTGCTGTCTCATTATTTCTGGTGAAGCATGTGAACCGTTGGCGCTGCTCTCGGAACTACTATCCTCCTTACTTGCGTCTGGAAATATTCAAAAATAAAGTACAAATATATTACAATCTATATTAAGTCATATGACCCTAGTAATAAAAATATATATATTATAAATATTTGCTCATATCTCGGGAACTATAAACATATAGGCCATATTAAGTTCTTTACCAAAAATAGACTTCTGTATTTATAACGTAAATTTATTTATTTATTTATACCTTTTCCACTTTCAATCAAAACCAGTGATCACTTGTGTACGTCAAATGGTGGTGGAAGGGGGCATATTTTGATACCATAATTTACAAAATAAGCCTATCTGTAAAGACACTAACTTAAAATTAGGTTACGAGAACTCCAACGGCTTCTTACCTGTGTCTTTAGCAAAATTTTCAAATCCTTCTTCTTTATCAGCTTTTTCAGCTCCACACTCAATTGATTCGATTACAGTTTTTGAGACATTTACCGCACCTTCTTTAGAAGGTCTATATAGTTTACTGGCTGTAAAGCCCTGTTGCTCACATGCAGGGTCTTCTTGAATGTCATATTCTGTTGAATATACATCTGTCTGTGTTTTAACTGATTTAGAGGTACTAGATGTAGATTCACAGCTTTCCTTAGAATTACTGAATTCTATATGTTTTGGCGAATCGATATCATTGTCTATTGGAAGATCAGAAGCATCGAACTCTGTTCGATGTTTATCTTTTAGCATATTGTCATCTGACGCGCTAGCACTATTTGAACCATTAGATACAATATCACTTAATTTTCCACAGTTCAAACTTTCTGTTCTAGTTTCTTCTGAACTGCTTGTGCTATAATCAATGTCTAAAAAATCTTTCCTATACAGGCGTCTCATTTCTTTTGCTAATTCTTCGTATAGCTCCTCCGGTTCGTCGTGAGGGTTTGGTTTTTTAGGCTCCACTTCTATAATCAGTTCAGGCAACGGGCTTGCAGCTCTATCAAAGTTACTCGGTGAAGATGGAGTTTCTGGTCCCTCCGAAATTGTCGAAGGTACTAAAAAAGATATATTTAAAATAAATATCTATACATTCCTGTTAAGCATCACTAAGAAAAGTTAGTTATTGGATTTGTGACCGGAATTTATACATCGAACATTGCTTAATAAAATGATAAACTAATTACGATATTCTTTACTGAATTTGTTAGTTAAAATTTAGATTGATCTCCACAATAAGTTTGACCATCTTGTTTAGATAATATTGCATGTAAAAAGATAATGTTAAACAATAATTTAATATAAATAATATAATAAAAAGGTGCTTACGAGATACATCTTCAAATAAACTTCTAATTAAATAACGTTTTTTTCTCTCCCACTCTTCAGGATAACGTGAATTTCGAACCATTTTCAAATATTTCCTTCTTAAAATATAATTAAACCTTAAAACAAAATAATGGGATTATTATTAAAAAACAACTTCATAAGGTATTGTTATTCTCAGTTTGTGTGAGGGTATTTCGTTAATATATTTTTTGGTTACTATGACCAAAACAGTGAATAATTAATAAAATTCAATTTAATACTTAAATCGTAATATTTAATAATTTAAAAACAATTGGTTTAAAAAAAATATAAAATAATCTGAAACACTGACAATTTGTATAAATATTTTATATTTTCTAAGCAGATATCCGATCAAAATCATCTGTGAGCTGTCAAATATTATTATATTGCTAATGACAATCATTCAAAATCGATATGCCCAACAAATTTACGAAAATGTATATTTTGTGAACTCGTAGTATAATATTTTTAATGAGTTTTAATTTCTGTGATATCTGCTAAACTTTCTCTATAGTCTGGAGAGCAATATCTTTTAATAAGTTGCTTTATGTTCGAGGTATACTTACTACAATAGGTCGGCAACGCTTGACCGAACTTACGATGCGGAAATGTTAGAGTAAAAGCCAAAATTTGTGTTAAATTATAATCATGGACCTCTCTCCGGATGAGGAAAACTTTCAGGGCCGGCTGCTGCATCAGGTAGGCTAAGACATTAAAGAATATTCGAAATGTTGCTCCGATCCTTAAATCTTTTCATACAGTAACTCTCTCGTTGCTACGCTTAAAACAGACACAGTATATTTTGCAATAGTAATTCGCTCGATATCAAGACTACATAATTTCCTCTCAATTAATAATTAATACTAATTAAAATTATAATTACAAAACATTATTGTATTAAGATAGTCAATATTAATATAAATTATAATAGAACAATATTATAACGAATTTAAATTTCAATATAAATGTATAACAAAAGTTTTTTTTTTAATAAATTCAAAGTATGTTAAACTATTAGCTAACATGTCTCTTTCATTGGTTATTTTAAATATTATATATTAATAAACAATATAAGAAATGTGTACCATTTATTTATACAAAAGCTTTTGCCACCACTGCAATAAATCATAATTATTATCCTACTTGAACAGGGGCGTAGGAACCGTGTGGGCAGGATGGGCAGCTGCCCACCCAGAAATTTCCCAGGGTGGGCATTGCCCACCCATGCTTTTTGTTGAAAGGATAAAAATTTTGAAATTGAACATTTATTGTTTCAATGGAAATTTGTTCAAGACCATTTTAGAGGCAAAAAGGTCACTTTTCACGACAAAATAGATCTTTTTTTCTTTGACATTATTAAAAACTAGGGGGGGGGGGGGGTACGATTTCAAACCTGCCCACCCAGTAAAAATTTCGTTCCTACGCCCCTGTCAACTAGCATACTAATAATGCATAGTGAAAGGCTGCTAGAACTTGGATTGGGATTGGGATTCTTTTAACTATATTTGGTCACAAATATAGCGATTAAAATAAACCCTTCAAAGAGCTTTCACACCTGCCTATATTTGAAGATGTATGTAGTGCAATATGCTCAAATTATTCATAGGAGGAATGCAACTCAATTCATGACATAGTAAATGGAACATAACCAGTGAAGTAGTATGAAAAAAATGTTTAATTGGTGAAATTGACTATTCTTTAATATTTGTGAAATGGGAATATAATATAAAATAATACATCGAATCTCCTTTACATTACATTTTATTGTTATAGTTAACTAAAGTTCTAAACCGTTACACTCACCTTGAAAAAATTTACGTATGACAGTTATATAACAACGAAGGAATCTTTATACTCGTCCTAGTAGAATTATAATCGGACTTCAACTTTTGTAGAATACAAAATACAGTACACCGGATAGTGGATACATTTTCTTATTATCCGTTACATTTAATGTATATTTAACAAGAAAAATACAAGCCTTCGCTACAAATTTTTCTACATGTACACTGTTTCACTTCAAAAGTTAATTTTGTTCCTCAATTATATTATAATTGTACAAAAATAAATATAACGATAGCTTCATTGCGTTAACTGCATCATGCATTTGTAAAAACGTAATAAACAATATTAAAATTTTATCAAAATTTTAGACATTAAATAAACGAGTACAAATAATAATACGCGAGTTAATATAACACTTGAAAATTTAATGTGAACTTGAAATAATACTAACAACAGAGTGAAATAAACCTTACCATTGTGATACACAAACAATCACTTCATACAAAACTAATATAAACATTTTGATTCTGTTATAATTAGGTGTGATTTAATATTTTCTTACAATTATATTTTAAACACAATTTTACATAAATGAACATACATACTTTTTTAAATATATAAATATATATTAAAATAAAAATAATAATAATAATACAAAAATAAATAATTAAAATTATTTTGTGAAGTATATTAGATCGTTGTAAATGTTGTTGATACGAGTTATTTTTATAACCTATAATAATTAATAGTTTTAAAACGAAATACTGACCATGACATAACGGGCCTCGGCTTCACGATAGACTCAGCTCTATAACGAATATCAGAGCATGTGGACCTACCGTCAAATTTTAAATAATCAATTCCTATTAGAAATGGTATTTAACTCAAAATTAACTTAATATATATGGAGATAAAAATTGACGATAAGCCGACAGTCTGGTGTTGATGTAATCATCAAATTAACACATACATTGTCTTGACTTTACTTGTATATTTTATTTCGATTTCGACCTCGGTTATATTATATTCTTCACTCTCAATACAATTTCCAACTAATCGTTATTTCAAGACAGAGCTACAATACAATTATAACATTATAACCTTTAAAAATGATAAATTTAAGTAAACAAGTTACAAAAACGATTACATAATATAATAATCTTATATAATATTGTATGTGTATATTGATAGTAAGTTTTAAAAAACGTGTGTGTATGTATTTATTGTGTAAAATATTTTGATGTTTTTTTTATATTTACTAAGGCCTCGGGGATAGACTTGTAAAAGTATAACTCGTACGGATACTAGCGTTTTGTACATTGCTCTTGATAAGGCATTAAGCTTACATTACTGTGGCAGTAAAGATGTTAATATCAAACTAGATACATTATTTAATTGTAAATGTTTTTATTAAATGCTTTAAGTCTATGTATATTGTGAAGAAATCCTAACCTTATGGTGGGAGAGGGTTATAACATATTTACCGAGCGGTAAGTATATAAGTATACAAACTAACTTAATATATTTCAGAAAATGTATATGGCGATGTTATTTTAATTTTTTTTTAGTCCTTTCCGTGAAATTTAAGATCGAAAAAATTTAATACACGATGAAGTAAGAGCGAAATGTAAAGGAAATATTCGTGTCATTACTCTTGAAGGGTCTTTTTTGTTAATAAAAAAATTATTACATACGTATTCGACTTAGTACTTTGTTAATGCGTTCGCTTTAGTTTGTGATAACTTGGTGTTTAAAAACTATAATTTTTAAATAAAAAAAAAAACAACACACATGGAAGTATTCTTGTGAAGGTCGCTCTATACACTATAAGGTGCACTTTGAAATCTCATTTTGTGATGTTCCTGTTGATTGATAATGTTCCGAAAAATTAAAATTTTAGGACGGAAATCTATTTACTAACGGCTCGCGTCATCTATATTATACATTTAGAATTAATCATGTATTATATAATATTAGCTTTTCCGTATGCTTGTGTCATAACAGCCATTCGATTCATAAGGATATGTTTTTTTTATTTTTTTTAATGTTATGTTAAATCAACATGTCTCAATATAAACATTCTCTAAAAAAATGTTACCTAATCTCTTCAGTCTTCGCGTGGTTCGGTTTTAGTGTTTTTCCTCCGATTTAAACCTGAAATTAATAAACCGCTGTTCAAAATTTAACAACCCCTATAATATCATAATTCAATTCAATCAAGTGCCGCTAAATAAAACTTCGCATGTGTTTAGAAAAAAAAAAAAAAACAATATTTCTTTCATATACTACTTCACAATACTAACACCGTATTTATACTACCGATAATTTAATTGGTGTTCTTTAAATTCTTCATTTCACAGACGCGTACATGAGATATACTTAATGCACCTAAATCGCTAACGTACAACTAAAACCTACAATGTAAGTGCAATGATCTTAAAGAGTGAGTGAAAAAATATAGAAATACTATCTATTTCATTACGACCAATTTGAAACGTCTGTATAACAATTATATCACAGAAAATATAAACAAATACATAAAATATTTTACATACATTATTTTTATATGTGTATAACGATACGGACAGCGTTGTATGGTGAATGTTATTATATGTGAAATACTTTTAAAATTATTACATTTAACAAAAAAAAAAATATTCAAACAAATTTTGTAATATTGGATATGTCTCGAGAATAAATACATTAAAATATAAAACTCAAATTACAATGTCATAATACTCTATGTTATTGCATAAAGATAATTCATTGACTCCGTGTATCGTTTGATAAAAAAATATTTTACTAGTGGCAATATAAATATCATTACATTATAATATTAATAAATATATTAGGAGGATACCAACACACGGCCGACCCGAGCCGCGATTGTTTGACAACTAACGACTTAGATTATTTAGATTTGCTGCACACATGTGAAAATAAAATAGAAAAAAAGAAAACTATAATAAAAATTTTATCGTCTATTAAAAAAAATTGGACCTGAAACTGTCCCGAAATGGATTTTTTTTTTATTAAATAAATTAAAGTTATAATAATAGTCACTTAGAATTATATTTAGAATATTGCGATTGTAAAAAATATTATTATTATTATTATACCAATTCGATTCATAAAAAATCTAAATTTAAAAATACCTTTAATCACATATTTATTATGCAAATGCATCTGGAACGTATGCACGGTATCATAGTAATTGACACTACACTACATAGACGGGTGGCAATGCAAGTCAATTTAATAATAGTGGAAGTCATTAGCGATAACTAATAAAATAATATTACATTGAAACTCAACATCGACTATCGTCCGTGAGTTAGTCCGTTAGCGTCGTCCTTCTCATACAATAAATACGGCGTATAATCGAGGTTGTTTGGGGGTTAGTTTGACATAAGGGTACATTTGATACTGTTTGGGGTTTAATGTTTGACGTAGGTGTGCAATCGAGATAGATTGGATGTTATTGTTTGACGTAGGTGTACAATCTAAATTGTTTGGGGGTTAGTGTTTGACATAGCTGTACAATCGAAATTATTTGGGGGTTACTGTTTGACGTAGGTGTACAATCGAGATTGTTTGGGGGTTAGTGTTTGACGTAAGTGTAGATGAGTATGCCGGCGAGGAGGAAACCGAAGGTGATGGTGAGTGGGGTGTAGAGAGACCTCTTGAGGGCGGTCCAGCGCTCGTGATGACGTGCCCGCTTCTTCATGCCGGATACGCGCTCCGCCAGCTCGCGCGTGCGCCGCCGCCGCACCGTCTCCGCGCTCTCCGCGCTGTAACACACGACCGTATTTTATATATATTTTTTAAGAAAATCTGATTATCTTTTCCACTTTCAATCTATATCGGTGATGATTTGTGTATCAAGTGGGAGTGTCAGGAATATTTCGATACCATATTTATCGAAAATAAGCCTGTCTGTAAAGATACTCTCCGACTTAATATAAGAACAATAATAGGGTTCCAAACGCGCCCTGCGCTGAGAAGAAGCACAAACTCTATTCGGCTTTTTTCTATGATCACTGATGGTTGCGATGGTTCTAGTTGTTCGTATTGAAACGTTAGTTTTATTATCAACGATTCTTGTGAATTGAGTTTAGGTATTGTTACAGCTGAATCTTCAACTATAGTACGATGTATCTCCAATGTTTTATATGTTATATTATTCTTGTTAATATATGTGTGTATAAAGTAGTACCTGTCGAGTACTGGCGCGGGCGGTGGTTCGTCATCCTCGTCATCGGCGGAGGAGGCGGGGGAGGGGCACGAGGGGGGCGGCGACGGGGAGGGGGAGTTCGTCGCGGAGTGAGAGGGGGAGTGGTCGCGAACCGGCGGCGTCGGGGCACCCTCGTCCGAGCTGGAGCTCTCAGCGGAGCATGTGTAGTTGAGGTTGCCTGAAAGTATTATATTAAACATTAACATTTTTTAACTCACTGACAAAAGAAAGTCAAATGGTTTTCCTTTGTTATTTTACTCATAATATAATTCAACCTACACAAGTGACCATAGGTTGTATAAGGAGGTTACTCTTGAAATGGTGACATTATGTAACCGCCATAGTCATCAGAAAGGAATAATGGAATGGTGGAGGGTTGAGATTTGCAGCATGTATTTTATAAGGCTAAAAAGTTATAGTGTATATGTATGTGTAAGTATTACCTAGCGAGGCGCTGCTAGGTATGGGAGGCAGAGGGCGTGCGGGCGCTCGTTTAAGACTCTCGGCGCGAGGGGGAGGGGGAGGGGCTTCCTCCTCCGCAACCGACGAATATATACTCTCCTCCATTTCCGTTTGCTCCTCTTTCTATGGATACAAAGATTCATTAATTTTATACATTTTTATTTAATATATTAACCCTTTGCACTCGAGGTCGTTTTCACGTGGACTGAGAAGCTACACAAAGTATGTACCTACTCCTCTTAAAATATTGTGCAAAATTTACATTTAGGAAGATGTTTTCGGAACATCAAACATAAACAAGATATCACCAGATAAGAAAATATAGTTATCATCGCGCATCGAAATTTCCTAAAAAAAATTATTTAACCACTTGTTTAAAAAAGACGTGTCAAGCAAGTAGAGATTTATTTCTCGAGCTACAGCTCTGGAGTTCAGGCGTCGCATAGCAATAGATTTATATTATTTTTATCATATCAACCCATATTGTAAAATGGAGAATAAAGTGAACTCAGTGATATAGTTTTATAAACTATCAGTTATTACATCCGATACTAATACAGATAGCGCCTGAAAGGAATTTGTTTCTAATATATAACATATAATAATATGTGTTGTTATATATTATTATATCAAATGTGCAAAGGGTTCAATTAATATTATTAACATATGAATATATAATAATATACTTACAAAATCAGGACTAAATCTCTTAGCGCCTTCTATTATGGCTTGATAGGAAAATCTCAGCTGCCCGGGTGTTTGTATCAATCCCATACGATCCTTGCGCATTTCTAATAGTATCTCCTGTATATTAATACTCTCTAAGCCATCCTTTTCAATCTGTAATATGAAAAAATCAGGTATTATTAGACATTTAAACTAACCGATACCATACTATACTGCAGCATATAAATTTTTACACACTACTGATACTAAATATTTTTTTACATAACTCCGTATACATAACGGTATATATGAGATTGTAAAAACATAGTCCATACTATCGGAATTAATAGCAGAAGATCCTATACGAAATATTTATATTATTAATTTAAAATGAGAAGAAATTATAAAAAAAATAGGGTTTCACAATTATAAATATATGATATTTTGTTATATACTATAACGTAGTAATAGATACTTCTAATAATATTCATTTAATGAGACGTAACACAAATTTACTTAAAAGTTTCAATTACATTATACTAACAATAACAAGACAGGAGTCAACAAGACAGAAGGTCCCGGAGCGTCCGATGCCGGCGCTGCAGTGCACTATGGGGGGCCCCGCGTCGGGCTCCAGGGCCCCGGAACCCCTCACCCGCCGGAGGAACTCCAGGAACGCCACGGGGGAGGTTGGAACGCCGAAGTCCGGCCACGTGGTGTAGTGGAACTGTATCACCTCGCGACTCTCCGAACTCTCCGTGTCGGTGATTCTGAAATTTATTGTACGGTTAAAGTATTTTTTTTTATAATAATATTATACTTATATTTTCTTTAATTTATAGATTCAATTTAGTAATTATTATACGAGACATTATTATATAAATATTATAAAACAACTGAAATCACAAATCGCAATGTACGTTTCTATAAAATCACAATCGCTTTCTTAACAAATTTTATATCTATAGCACATTAAGTATACGATATACGAAATAAAATAAAAATAAGTTTCGCTATATTATATTAATAAAAAAATATATAAATATTCATAAAGTAAATTTATATTGTAGTACCAAGGGCATAAGCATATATTATTTTTATTTAAATTGTATAAATAAATAAATATAATAACATTAATTATTTAAGTGTGTAATAATAAATGTATATTTGTAATCAATGAATAAGACAATATCATAGTTAATGTTAACTCATAACATAAAAAAAAATACAAGTCGCTAAGTACAATATCATATTAAATTATTAAGAATCGCACATATATAATTAATTTAGTCACAATATTAATATAGGAATTTCAAATATATTATATCATTTTAATTATTAGAAACGAAAAATACATAATAAAATTGCATAGCGGTACGAAAATATCTTAATTATAAACAAAATGATACAGTATCACAACGCAACAAGGCAACGCACAATAATCACATTAATATAATATAAAGAGAAATTCATAATTATAATTAACGTTCAAGATATCATATAATTAATGTACACATGAATTACAATTAGTCATAAAATTATAGGAAATTTATATAAAAAGAATACTGCGCCACACCCGTAATTAGTTTCCTCAAACACCCTTTGTGATATATATGTATACATATAGCTTTTGCCCGCGGCTTTGCACGTGCACAGATACGGTGGTTTCACATAACAAATAGATATGTGCTGTCGCAGATTTTTATTTATAAATATTTAATACAAACTTTCCTACGGTATATTATCTTAATGTTTAGATAGGGCACGCCGAGATCGCTCTCATGTTCTTATAAATTGAAGCCCATGGCAAAGTTTCATCTAAATCCGTTTAGTAGTATTTTGATAGTAACAGACATACATACATAAAAAATCGCATTTTAATATCAGTAGGACAAAAAAATATTTACTAAAAACTTCATATAATATATTAATTAATAATTTACCTATCCCAATTTATATATTACTGAGAAATACCGGGTGATTTATTTAACCGTTGATACGAGCGGTATAAAACGAGATTCTGAGAGCTCGAGTAGCGGAATCGCTGCTACGGCATTCAATAATCGGCTTCCGGGAAACCTCCGCTTTGTGCATGAATTACATTCGCCGACAATATGCATTTATAAAACTATATTAAACAATGCATTATTTTAATAAACAAATATCTTTGTCATTGGCAATATTTATTAAGATATTATAATAGTGTTATATTACCTGAAAACTCGGGTTATGTAGTATTTGCAGTCCTCTTCGCTTATCTGCTCGACTGTCAGTTTGACGTCGTCGAGGACGAACTTCTCGTCCGGCCCGATGCCATGGGGCCAGTACCAGTGGCATTTGATTTCGTTTTTTTCTATAATCTTATTAAGCATCAGAATGGCACGACTGTTTTGCTCCCAAACCATGAGCCAAAAGTGACCCACCGTGAACGCTAGTGGTCCCTGCGTTAGTATGTATTTTCTATTTGCACGTTCCATCTAAAATTTAAATTATATTAATATAATTATGGCGATATGTATTTGTATTATATGTATAATGTTACTATAATATATATTTTATTACGGATAAATTATTTTCTCTTTCGATACAGGTCGATATAGATATAAGAGTATTTTAGGAATATTAGTTATTCAATAAAAACGAATGTTTATATAATTATTTAAAGTTCCCAGTACTATTATATTACTAAATGGTAATTAAGTTTATAATGACACTCAGTATGATATAGTGATATGCCGCTCATCAAGCGGTGACCGTGAAACGAGAGACCAATCGAAACCCACATACCATTGTCCTTATACGAAACATAAACACAGAGATTACAAAAAAAAAAAAAGGGAAAGTGTATAAAATTGACCAATCAAGTGCGTTTTTATACGACGTTTATGGGAAGGAAGGTGATTGTCTATTATTATTAGATTATTGTTAGTTTCAGTCGATTGGTAAAAACGTTATTTTTTCATTTAAGAATTATATCTTTTTCAAGAAAATACTTAGAGGATGCTATTTCATCATTCAATCTGTATTCTCCGGTTGTTGCAAAAAGCTTTTCATACCTGTCCCATTTCTTGTCCAAGATATAGTTATATGCATAGATAAGCATGTCTAGCTTTATCTAGTTAACCAATGTAAAAAATGACTAAGGTAAGGTGAGGACAGTGACAACGCACTTGCGTCTTCTGGTGACTAATGGCCATGTGATTTCTCCTACCGTGCATTTCGTCAAAATATTAAACTAATTACGTCATTTGTATCATACGTATTGCAAGCGCCTATTGACCTGGGCTATCTGTGTTCAGAATTTTAAGCAACTCCATATATACTTTAAAATTTAAACAGAAAAAAAAATATTTGTGGATAGTAGGTACCTACACATTAGTTGGATATACTACAAGTCTCCTCACAAATACGATCTTAAGTTAATCTTTATATAAATAATTTCTTCTATTAAATTTATAAAGTTTTTTATTGTTTATCATATTAATTTGTTTCTAAGTTTCGGTAAAATTTGTATCCCGTGGAATATCTATTATAATATATAGTTCAATGAACCAGTATATATTTAATCCTATTGGAAATAAATCTTATGATACTTTTGGGGCTCAAGACTAGTAGACAGTAAAGAAGACAGTGTAAAAAAAGATATTCTTTTAAAGGACTATAAAATAAATGTATAAAGAAAAATTAATGAATGTATCCAATAATTAGTTCTTGTTCTTCTTGTTTGTACAAAATAAATATAAAAAGGGGCTCGGCTTTTAAGTTAGATAAGGGGCTTGTTACTTGGATTACTGATGCATTTGTTGATTGCACCGTGACCTTGCTTTCAGGAGCATTAGGTAATTACCACTTTAGTACATACAAAATGCAAATTGAATATAATAACGGACATGTAATTTAAGCTTGTTATACATTATTAATGTTATATGTAAATATAATGTACTTTCCTTTGATAGTTTCATTAGTTATCCCTCAATAGAATAGTCATTAATTAACTCTAACTAGATAGAATGCAATAATTTGTAAACTTACCCTCACTAGATTTGCATTTATGTAGTCTTGTTCACATCTCTTCAAGACAATTCTGCTGTGGTCAAAAGGATTAACATCCCTATACCTGTTCAATGCCTTATTTTGTGTTTTTTTAGCTTCAACACATGTGTACGGGAATGCTTGACATTCTCGACCAATTTTCTGCAAAGAAAAGAAACATTTTGGACTATATAAAATATTTTAGACAAAAGTCCCTCTACAGTGTCTGAATATAAACATAAAATTCATAAGAATTACAATTACATTAATTATCAGTATAAAACAAATTTACACAAATCTTGGCATTCAATGAAAATTATTTAATTATTACAGATTATTAGAGATCATCAGATTTAAATAATTCAGATAAACAATATTACTTTTAACAAATATAAATCTATTTGTTATTTTTTATGTATCCATTTGTTGAACAATAGTGTGTGGCCCTAACTACTGAAGAAATGGTGGTGGATTATATTGAAAGCACTTTGAAAAGAACAACATGCGGACTACATATGGTTTTTTGGAATCTGGTTGTATTTTCTGTCTGTTATTTATATATATATAAAACCCCAGCAACACAGATTATCCTCTAATTTGTTATTTTAATGTATAAATTTCTCCAGCAGCAGAACGTCAACCCAATCATTTTAAAACTTGGTTTTTTGAATGTGTCATAAAATATAAATATTATCCTCAGAATAAACATAATTAAGGATAAAAAAAATCCTTTGCCCCTCAACTGCCACTTTGACATGCATTGACATTGTCAACTCTTTGTTGACAAAAATTAAAATTTATCTTAATTAAAAATAATAATAGAAGTAGGTACAAAAACTTTAAATATATTTGTGTACTATACTAAATTATATAATTAGTTTGTACAATAGTAGAAGAGAAATAAAAATAACTTTATTCTACTAGCTTGTATTTAAAAAATAAAGAAGTATTATGCAAATTATTATAATTTTGATATAAGATTAACCATGCATAATAGATTAGTAAACATTTGGGGTATAAAATTTCTTTTACTTATAATTACGATGTAATATTATTAATTAGGTAAGATGCCTGTAGCACTCGGTTACTCGTGCGTGGCATATACAACTCAAACCAACGCGTCATAGAGACGTATATCATACCTGGTAAATGATAGGCCAGGCATTTCTGTTCGCAATGTCCATGTATTCGGCTTCAATACTGTTCGAATTCATTTTGTCGACATTCACGGTTCAATTATATCATTTCAAACTTGCACGAACAAAGTATTTTGCTGAAACCGTCAGCGGATGCCGCAAATCTCGCGGGTTTAGCTTTTATTGTGAACTATTTAACACGAAACAAATATTCGAACCGCCCGTAGATGCTTGTGGAAACCGATTTAAATTAGATTACGGGATGCATCAATTAAAAGACAAACAAGAATGCTTTAACGTATTGTAGTCTATAGTCTTCCGTCCCAATCCGAATTGCGAGTAGGATACAAGAATGGATGCACGGCTACTGTCTAGTGTCTATTATTATGTTGCCATTTTATACTCAATGGAAATTAATTATATTCAAAACATTTATTTACTTAATTTTTAGAGCCAATTACTAAAACAAAAATGCTAATTTAAATTTTATTCTATAATATTACTTAATTATAAGCTTTTAAAATAATGTTCCACTTGATACATAACAGACACGGCTACCAATAAATTATGAATATAATACTTAACTATTTTTTTTTTCCAGTTGATACCTACCTACCCTGTACTACAAAATCTATTAATGTATTTTCTAGTTAGTGTTTGCATGTTTGAAAAACACGATCTCTGGAATTACAAGTGCAATTAAAAATATATTTTTGCGTTCAATATTAATTAGCTAGGATAATAATATTGTACAACAGTAGGCTTAAGCTATGCCTTACTATGAACTCTAAGAATGCACTCTGTTAAGGTTTATTTCAATCAACAACGTCACCAGATAAAAACTCTCATAGTATAACTCCTAAAGCTAAAACACGTCTCAAGAGATATTCCTGTGACCTGAAACCTGTTTCTTTTGTTTTGCTGTACCTTGTTTTTTTGTCTTGAATTCAGGATGATGTCAAAATCTACGGTATTTGAACAAAAACTTTTATTTTAATTTAATGTTTGGGAGAAAATTATCAAGGGAGTTTGAGTAGTGTGTTTAAATGTAACTTTTACTGAATCTATCATTAGGGGATATTAGTTCCTGTGGTGGAGCGATAGCCTTAGAAATAAGTAACGGGTTTTTTAGATTGGGTATAAGAACCAGCCATATGGTCAACTCGTGTTAAATTATTACTTTAACGAAATATCTATCATCAAAATAGTTTTGAACCGAGTCGAAATCGGTTGGACGCTGGGAGTGTGGTATCCTTAATTTTTAGCAAGGCAATAACGACTTTCGATGATATCTTATCTGTGGCTGCCAAAGTGGACGAAAAAATACTTTTGACGTTTGATGACCGACGTGAGAAGTCCCCATCACTCAACAGTGTTGTAATGTTCTTGCTTGTTGTAGTTGCCTCTTAAAAATATCTGACGGTTTATCACTGAAGAATCACATAAAAGTTAATAATATAATTCTGACATTGTATGTAGATTTGCTTTTACTACTAATATGGCATCACCACGTACTCGTTCTAGACTAAACCTTATCCGCAATCAAGATGAAAACCACGTATGTATATTTTTATTACAACACATTCATTTAAAATGACGTTTATTTGAAATTCTAATTAACTTATAATATTTTTAGAAATGTTTCGAGTGCGGTACTTTAAATCCGCAATGGGCCTCGGTGACTTATGGAATTTGGATCTGCCTGGAATGTTCAGGTATTCATCGAAGTCTTGGCGTTCATCTATCATTTGTTAGATCAGTGACTATGGACAAGTGGAAGGATATAGAATTAGAAAAAATGATGGTAAGCCAAATTGACTATATTTGATGTGAGTAGGAAACGGTAATTTCGATATTAGATATTATTGATATTTGTTACATTCACAGACAATAAAATGATTGTCTTTTAAAGAATGTAATACCCTGGTAATATTTGTAATTCGGAAATCGATTTTTGTATATGTGCCAGTTTAATTATTTTATTTTTATTGTTGTATAGTTTGGGGGCAACCTTACAGCCCGTAAATTTTTTGAGAGTCAACCCGATTACAAACCAGAGATGAAAATACAGCAGAAGTACAATACTAAGGCAGCAGCTATGTACAGGCAAAAGGTAAGAATACTACATACTATATAATTGACATATCTTATTCATTAAATTAATGTGTATAGAGGAAATAAGATTATTATAATTAGATCTCATTATAGTTTTTCGGCATACATTTGTTATCTTCTCTAATTTCATTATAATTTACTTGGTTTGGGAATAACACAGCCAGTTACATATAACTGTCATATATATACTTTACATTTAATGTATTAAGTTGCTAATTTTTATTAATAAAATAAATTAACTTATTTTCTTTAATGACATACATTAATTTGTTCTGGTTTTAAAGCAGACTAGTTATTGCTAGTTAAATCAATTGTAATCTAATTATGTAATTTTCTATAATTGTACATAATAAAGTGCATATGATACCACTGTTTATAATTTATTAATGATTTCATTTTGATATACATTAAATATTATTTATATAGTTTATGTGTCTTTAGATGAGTACCCAATACCAATATTGGGTTAGTATTCTTTTTATCTATACACACAATTACAAATGATTGATGGCAGTACATTGATATATTTAAGAATAATAATAGTTTACAATTTTTGTTTGTTTGTCTGTTTATTGTATGCAATGATCAAACAATAATAACTACATTCTTGATACATATTAATATGATTATTTCAACTTCAGTGTATATTTAGTAATAAAAATGTTTATTGTAAAAGCTTGAACATCAAATAAAAGGATGGTTTTGATTTTTTCAAAATGTCTTGTATTTAAGTGTGCCTTTTTCATAGTCGTCTGAAATTGTTTATTAAACTCTTGCTCTTGCTACTAAATTACGTAATGATGTCCAACTGTGAGTTTTAAATTGTCTTCTTATTTCATTTCTTCAGTAGTCAGTAAATGCCAAATTACAGAGCTTAGTAAAACTCCTTAAAGTTTTCCATTCTTTCTTTCATGATATAAATTAATATGTGTGGTTAAAATTCGGTATCCAAGTCAGTTTTTTTTCATAAATGTTTTTATCTAGCTTTTAGCTTGATGATGATGATTTTGGAAAATATCTTGAAGATATATGAAATCAGGCTCACAAGTCTGAAGTATCCTATAACATTTAGTCCTTTCCTAAATATAGAATGATAAGTGATTAATCCCACCCTGTAGTAATCGTACCATATAGTATGGGTATTCGTTTTTAATAAATAAAAATTTTTTACTTAATGTTGATATCACTTTTTCATAGTGTTACAAAATCCAACAACAATTATTAAGATATATTGTAGGTAGTCACCAATAAAATACTTATCTCTCCATTGTAAATGTACACCGTTCAGCAAAAGGACGAATTTAGTATTGAAGTATTTATAGGTTTGGATTATTATCATAGTAATAAAACTTCCTGATATAATTTTTTATTATGATGATTACAAAAATAGAAGATATCATTAGATAACAATGAACTGAATTTGGCAAGTTATCATAGCATATGTTTACATTTTTAAAGTTACGTAAAGAAAAAAAATGGTAACCCTTATAGGATCTCTTTGTTGCTCGTCTGTTTTTCCGTCAGTCCATCGATATGTGTCTGTCGATTTCGAGATGATGTGGAGATATCGATTTGAAATTAAAATCCTATACTAAGGTCTACAGGACCTTGAATCTGTACAAATATCGTCATCTAATTAAGTGTAAAAAAAGACCAGTCCGTTTATGACACAAAAAATATTTCTACACTTAAAGAAATCAGAAACGGGCAGGGTGTTATGGACTTATAATTATTAAACATTTTTGTGCCTTGATAATTTGAACACCAAAATGCATAACAGCAAAGCAAGCTTATTCTACATCAAAGAGTAGTTGCATTTGATTGAGTAATGGTTGAATAACACTCGAGATCCTTCGACCATAATATGTTGAATGGGTGACAGATTACTTACTTAAAGATGTATTGGTAGTTTATTTTGGTGTTCAGAAAGATATGAGAGAAGCACAAACATGTATAGTGTTTGTAAGTAATATAAAAACTAAAAATTCTTTCTAAAATATTTTATTCATTTCTACCCTCTTTTTTTGTTCCCAGTACTTCAAGAGTAGTAAAACGGTTGTTCTACTTATATTTTATTATTTGTACCCGTACATATGAATTCTTTGAGGAGTTGACAAAGTTATCGAAGAATTTATAAACAAATTGATTTCTTGTCTAAAGTTATGTAAACATTCATAAATTGGTCGATTAATAAATTTTGCAATTAAGAAAACTTTTTTACTTACTGAACTAATTTTAATTATCCTTAAAGTATAAGATGTAATTCATAATTTATTTATACATGTATTAACTAATTATTTATTTTTTTATTAATAAAATACAATTTTAAGTAAATAAAGTATAAATTCGATGTCAGATAACCGCACTGGCCGAAGGAGGTGATTGGAGCCCGTCAGATTACAAACCGGAAGTGGTGGAGAGGCCATCAGACTGGAGTCAATCACAGACCTTCTATTCCTCTGGAGATAACACATTCCACACCAGTGGCTCAGACAATAACATTAGCTACCAGTAAGTACATTTTTTATATTAACAACTAGCTTCTGTCTGCGGCGTCTCTCGCACTTAGTTCGATATTGGTTGGTACGTTCCAAATTTACCCGAAACTTTGTAGGCGATTTTTTTTCACCTCACCCGTAATCCACCTCATCGTCCTGCACATTGTAGAAATACACAATAGCTGATTATTTTTTTTAAACAATTTACCTTACCGATATCTTATAAGATCACACCATGGTATATACTCATTTTTATCATGATCGGTCAAGCTGTTCTTGAGTTATGGAACGATATTGACAGACAGGCAGATAGACAAAAATAAAAAAATATATATTCAATTCGAATCAATTCGTCGATTGTATGTCATAAAACACAGAAAAAATATAAAATGTACTGACAAAACCAATAGATTTGTATAGTAGTATAGGTTAATAATGTCATAAAAAAATTTCAAAATTTTTTCTTTTTTTATAAATTTACTTTGTTCCGACTAGTGAAAGTACATAGTATAGATTAATACTTTTTAAATATTTCCTTTTTTTTTTTTTTCGCAGTAGTGAATACGGTAGTGGTCGCTACACAGGATTTGGGAATACCCCGAAACAGTCTCAATCGACACCGATGTCACCGATACACAGTGGAAACGAGATGGTAGACAATACACTGTCCTCATTGGCTACGGTACGTATTAATACAATATATTAAAGTACATCTAAAACTAACCATCGGTAGTTAGTAGACTAACTAGTTTTGACGATGTTATTAGTTTTAGTGCCGAGCGGATGCCTCACGTAAACCGGGCTAGGAAAACTTAATCGAAACTAAATTTATATTAATATTTGTTATTATTATTATCTTTTATTTGTGACCGGTATTAGTATTAGTCGAATATATTTCTCTCTCTCAACAAGTGTAAGGTATTATATGTATATTAATTGGATAACCAGGGGTGGTCAATGTTCGCGTCGTCAGTGTCCAAGGCGGCCCGCACGGCCACGGAGAGCGCGGTGAGGTATGGAGGTATAGCCTCGCAGAAGGTTTCGGAGATGGCCACCACTGTCACTGAGAAGGTGAGTTCAAATGTTCGATTTATTATACTCCTAGAACACGCACACACACACACACACACACACACACACACACGCGCGTACACGCCCATATACACATTATATCACATATTACGTACAAGCTGACATGTTCCAACATCGTTTGGAATTTGTGAAATATCTTTCTTAATCAAATTTCCGTAATTAATTTGTGGACGCTTAACCAATTTTCGTTACCGGTTACCGGTTTCGTGGTTACGTGGTTACGTACGTTATGTTGGAAAATAATACGATACATTGTTATACAAACTTGCATCCCTATTAAACTTCGGGGCGACAATTACGACAAATCCTTTCATTCCCTAAGTTACAAAGTAGTTCTGTCTGTTTGTATTAATGGATAGTTTGTACAAAATATTTTTAAAGTTATCAACTACTCTGGCAATACATATTGTTACAATTTATAAACTTGAGATTTTTTTTCCTATTTCTAATCGTGTCTCTAATGACGTGTTTATAAATTTGAACTTAGATTATCTTCCTGCGATTTCATTTGATTTTTTGTCTGAATGAGATGTTATTGCGGATGGCCCATGATTGGTTTCACGACCTTTCAAAAGTTTTGATATCAGTCGGATGTTCGTATATCGTGCTATCGAAAGATATATGCACTTCCTCTATCGATGATTATAAAAGGCGGCCTGCTGTTAAAATTGCGAAAGCGTTTATACAGTTTAAAATGTAACAGAAATCTTATAGTGATATATGAATATTACCACCAGTATACTGCGTCTAAGAATTAGATCTGATTGGTTATCATAGATATATAGGACATGCTCCTTATCAGTGTATAGAATAAATTGATTTGAATGTCCGTTTAGCTAGTAATAAATGAAAGCAGGTGAAAAACACAGGTTAAAAAAATATAAATGTCCATTTAGCTGGTAAAATATAAAAGCAGGTGAAAAGCACAAATAAAAGGATAAAAAAATAGATTTTAACAGCATTACAACCATGAAAATGACAAAGGGTATGCTCACATATAAGTGCTGCTCAAAGGGTGGTGGCTAGGTCGATTGTCTTATCAAGGAGTCAAAAATATCATCTTCGAAACGGATTGAAATATAGCGAAAATTTATCAAAAGACCATGTTCGATCTTGATTCAAAACAATTATTTGGTAAAAACTACTAGGAATTCTCCCAAAAAGTTTTGATCTGCTCAAAGACACGAGATACCCCGAGAGTAAAAGGAAACGTCGTCAATTGATAAAGGTTCACCTTTGACATACTTTTTATGGTAGAAGAAGTGGTTAAATTTTCCACGAATTTAATGCGTAAATCTATTTATAGTCACTACCGATCATATTCACTACCTGTACCAAAGCCAAAGGTTGCCATTTTGAATATAATTAAATTTTATCTTAAGCTAAGACTGCAATTAATATGTGCATATAAATTTTATTAAGACAACTGTACAATAATTAAAAATATATTTATTCATAATACAACTTGAGGGTAAACTTCGTATATATAGCAAGTCATGTTAATATATATATATATATATATAAAGAAATTATTTAGAATAATCTTAAACTATAGGCTGCATAGATGAAAATGAATCAATCAATAACACCTACATTATATATATATATATATATATATATATATATATATAGGTAGTGCAGTACAGTGCTGAAGCACAGTTTAATAATTAACAAACTAACATTTGAATCCACTGGAGAGACTATAAATAGTATTTATATAATATCGCTAGTCTATAAAATTTAAACGTTTGATATTTGCTATATGTTTTATAATAGTTTCCAAGACCCTTATCAAATGATAAGTGCTACCAAACAAAAAAAAACTATTCAGTTTTATATATAAAAAGATTTATTACTGCTAACGAAAAACATAGGGTTATATAATCGATAATCCACATATTTTTAGAACATTGATGATTCTGGTGTCGTTATCGACGGAAAATCCTGTTACGCTACACACTAGTTTATAGTTTATCCTCGCTCTACAGTAACAGTACAATGAGTATGAGTATCAAGGACATGAGTATCATGAGTACGAGTATCATGAGCATGAGTATCGTGAGTACGAGTATCATGTGTGCGAGTATTATAAGTATGAGTTTACAAATTCAGAATTTATTATTAAAAACATAATTACTTCACTAATTATTTATATGTAAGTTAAATACGTTTCATTAAGTCGGGTTACACACATCGTTTATAGTTCTAATAAATTTTTTGATTAAGCACTGCAACAAGCTTGCGTCTCTCACACCCTTAATTGTGGGGTGGTGGGGATGGGGGGGTGGAATATGTTCACGCCTCCTCTTTATCAAACCGCTTTTAACGGGGACGTATTTTATTAATTAAAATAAAGCACGTTTGACATTTAAATGTTTTTCGTTAAAATTAAATTTGCATATAACACAATATACACTGTTGTTTATTATTCCAATAGCTATTTAAATATGAGTTTACTTTGTTTTAAAAATTTTAAATGACGGATCATTTTTTTAAAGGGTATAAAATAGAATATATAATGGAATATTTTGATATCAGTGGGATATTTGTTTTCTGGATAAGCGACCCTTAATTAAATATTAGAAAAAAAAAACATAATTTCACAATATTAAAACTTTCTTTATAAAGTTTGAAAGATGTAGACTAAGAGATCAATTTAAAAATATGTTTTTTTGCATGCATGGAGTCAAATTAAGAAATAAATAAAAAATTGCGCTTTTGAGTTTGTGGTAATTTTAAAAAAATCTTAATAATAGTGAGAACAAATACCTCTTAACTATTCTACACATATTTCAATTTATATTCTGTTTGATTTTTAATTGAGCGAAGCGTTCTACTGGAGACTTTTTAACATTCTTTGTCACGAATAGGCTCTAAAACTACTTGACGCAAAATTATAAAATTTAGCAATCAAAAAGACACACATTAGGTAATGATTTTAAAAATTTTTGAATAATGTCGTTTCGTTGAGGAATAATCGTCAAAAAACTGATATCCCATTGAAGTCAATGGGAAACGATGAGTAATTACACTGGGCTCGCTTCGCTCTATATGCAAACGGCACCCGAGATTTCGCGAGAGCAGTGAGTCGAAATTGAGGGTCTGTTGGCGCTCCTAGTCTTATAAAACATAAAATTAAATCTGTCTATGAAGAAAATAAACTACTTACCTTTATTTATCTATAGCTACACTATTTCCTGCGACTTCATTTGCTATATATATTTCTACTATTTTCGTGTTTTCTTTGAAAACATTTTTTTTGCAGTAAATTTTTTATTTTGCTAACTTACTAAACTATTATAATAGGAAATTTCACCAAAATCCAACTACTATTTTTTATGTCACGCAAGAACAAACAAACACTCAACTCATAAACACAAAATTAGGACCTATTTTTTTTTAATTATATACTCTCTTAAATTATTACGGTCGCCTCTCAGACTATACGAGAAACTTTTCAAGTGCGACCAACTTAAGCACTTTTTTTTATAAATTTTGCGATTGTGGTCTTGTGTTAAAATAAAGAGAAAAGAGCAAAAAAATAATAATAATTATATTTTTCTTTTGTTATACTTTACTGTTGTCGAAACTTCACCATTGGGTTAATTTCTTTTCATTTAAAAATTTAACGCTAGCCTTCGTCTGGTTAAGTCGTGTCTGAGTTTGGTCCTGAAAATATTTTTTCTTAAGTGTTATTCAAACAATGATATTCGTACATGTCGAAACTTGGAGGTTTTACACTATAAGTGTAACATGTCCCCAGGGCACAGCTACTATAACAGTATGTGTTTACACCAGCGATCTATTCGTTTTCTTCGGTATAGGTGAATAACCGCGGCGGCTGGAGCAGCCTCAGCGGCACCAACGAGATGCGTCGCTCGAGCAACTCGAGCACCCACTTCCAGTCCCCAAGCTACGGTGCCATGAAGAACTCAACCTCAGAACCATATTCCCAGTGGTATTTATTAATAATAATATCGATTTTTTTAAAATATCATTTGTGCTATTTCTTTATGTATTGTTTACTTTGCATGTATGTATGTAGACGTTAAAAGGGTCATGTGCTACTCGTATAATGGACGATTTGTTTTATTATGATATATAATCTCGCATTTTTTCATTTTAACTCATATTTTATATTGGCATGTTTTAAAGAATCTTTTTATTCATATTTAAATTGATATGTTATTGCAGATAGATATAATTTTTTGAAAACATTCGAATGTTATATTTATTTATTTATAATATCGAAAAACAAAAATATCGATTAAAAATATCGATATTAATTAATTAAGAATCGATTTATATTATGATGTATCAGGAACGAACAAGTGCAGCCGGGTATCCAGTCGGTGGCGGCTCGTAACAATCTGGACTCTCGTGATCTGTCTCAAGTCGGCGTATCCAGCCCCCCGCCGGATATAAAGAACATCACCATTAAGAAACGATCCGACGACGACTCCTGGGACTGGCTCAATAATTAGATCTGGTGAGCATTTTAATAATTAATCCGCCATTTTGAGCGAATTCGGTCCGAAAGTGATCACAATTTGCTTATTACGGTAAGTATGTTTAAGCTGTCCTAAGCGAAATGGATATCTCTTGCGAAATGTGTGTGTTCAGTGTTGACTTTGTAAACTCTAGTCATATTCGTATTGGTTTAACTTTAACTGTTCATTTTCAACTTCAGTGTATTTTGTGCCGCTTAATAATGCTCTCGTATTTAGTTTACGAGAATTGTAGGTATGTGATAAAATTTGAATTTCTATGTTTAAATTAACTTTATACATATATATATATATATATATATATATATATATATATATAAGTTATTTATTTACATTGTAAGTTTGTTCCAATATTTTTATTATAATGGAGCGGCGAATGTTATGCGAAACGTATATAATTCATTTCCAACAATAAATTTACGTGGGTGCATAGCGAAAATCTATAACGTGAATCTGCAACCCCCATCTCGGCACAGGTGGGAGGGGAGCGGGGGGGGGAGTGTAAAATGAAGTCCCACCACCCGCGACAATAAATATTTTACCTCCAACCGTTATTATGTATATTATTGATACGAAGAAATTCAATCATGTTTACGTTTTCGGTTAATATAAAAATATATCGGAAATTGATGCATTTCTACGGTATGAAGAATTTATTTTAATACGGAATGTATTTCTAAGGAATTTTTCCGTTTCAGTTCACTGACTCGAAATTCAATGACTTCTACGAACTCATTATTATGAGTTTTGTAGTATTTTATGTTTATGCTGTGATGACAGAGTATTTTTAATAGTATTTTTATATCTAAATCACGAAATAAAATTATACTATTAAACTGACAAATTGTAAAAGCGATTTAAAGCGGACAAAATTAGCTCATGTTGCTATCGATTCGTTTCTGTTGTTTCGGTGACGAAAGATTTCTAATTATATATTCTCAATACCAGTATACTGCAAGTACTAATTTTTTTAAAATCTATTCATCCGTTTACTTAACTTCCAAATACAATATTACAAAATAGTTACGAAAACTAATGATAATTATTAAAAATATATAATTCGCACCTCCTCTTAATTAAATTCGGTATTATTCGAGTCATATAATATTTTTCAAACTGACGTAACTCAAATAAGACCCCAAACAATACAAAATCAATAATTTCTACGGTTTTTTATATAAAATTTTCCAACTTTTGTATATTATAACATTCGTCCGTGTTCATTGAAGAGTTCTTATTGTCAAAGCAATTGCTCTTAACGCTGCCGCGTCGTTGTGACGTCACGTTTTATTTGATTTCTACATCATCAAATGTTTTTCAACATCTCTATGGATATAATCGAACTACACCGCCTCTGTGAATTTGTTTCATAGAGGAACAAACGAACTCACTTTATAAAAAAATTATATATAATAATAACTTAGCCAGTAGTTATATATAAAACAGTCTTGTAATGTCCTAAATTTCTTTTATTATACCATGGAAATAGTACTTTTCATGCTAAATTCCGACACGGTAGCTCTGTGACAGAGCGCCCAAAGTCCTAAGAGGTCACAGGTTTGAGTCCTACTATTATCTATAAACGTACAGAGAAGTAACGGAACCATAATACGCCATACACTAAAATAAAATTATATTGAAATTCCAAACATTTTTTACATACGTAATCGAAGATATTGAAGCATAAAATACTAAATTATAAATGTAACTACGATGATCTTGAATGTCATAACCATGATCTTAATCTGACACGTTCAGGAACATTATCAAAAAGCGTATCAGTTACTCAGCGTATATATTCTGCTGAACTGTAATAAGCTCCCGGTGGCAAATATAATTAACAAACTATTGCTTTTTTTAATAACAATAATTTTCATTAAAAAAATTTAATCTAAACCATAAAATATAGTTTACCCTTACAGCAAAAACCTCAACTAAGTTGTGAAGTGAACACAATATGAGTATTTTAAAATTAATTTCGTATCATGTGACTTAAATTCAGTTAATCATTGGTATTTTAAATAAAGATATTACAGTGATAGTTTTTTTTTTAATTTCTAACACGTTACATAGAAATAATATCATTCCTTTTCTATTGTTGAAAAATAACAACTTAAACTGTATTCCAATTTATAAAACTTCATACTGTTGTTGTAGTTAAATTACTCAACCTAACAATACATACGCATATTACTGAATATCGTATTGTACCGAGTGAATATATCTGATTACGTTTAATGTCTGCCCGAGTAGCGAGACTACTAATTGAAGTGTATAATTGATTAGCAATTTACATGAGAGAATTAACCCTTAGCGGTCCGTAGGCGCCGCTATTGCGCCAATGCTATTGGTGCACTAACTCCGTAGATGGAATATTTTATATCTGGGAAAAACATTTGTGTTGATTTTCATTTCTTAGATGTTCCAATGCAATAATGTCACAGAGTAAAAAAAGATTCGGAGTGCAATAAGTTTCTTAAGTTAGAGCGTTATATAAATGCATCGGAAAATTTATTTAGAATTAAAGAAAAGACGTTTAAGTTTGAAACTGTCATATTTAAATTATATCACAATTCTTGCCAGATGTGAAAATGCAAAAATACCTATTTATATATGTATAATCAATTTGAGAATATTCTATTCTAATTAATATTAATATATTGTCTTTTTCGTTTATCAAATCATAACTATATATTTATATTCCAATATAAACTATCATACATTGTTATTGTTGTATTTTATGTCTACAATATATAGAAAAACAAGAATACTTATAATATCAATGAAGGTTAATATTTTTTAGACGTTCTTGTATCAATTAATAGTGAAAATTATTTCAACTATTTGGAAGTTTTAAATAATATATAACAATATACAAAAGCGGTTGCTCACAGGCATCCTGTTATTTTTTTAATTACTGTTTCCAAACGACAACGGGACGACAGACTATAAATGATATAATACAAGTACATATACTAAATCCGATTTCATACAAATTGCTTCGTGCATAGTAGGTATTCCGCTGCGATATTTGACGGATGTATCAAAATAGTGGTGTGTAAAATATATAGTTTCGTCGAGAACCGATATCGGATTTCTGATTTATCTACAATATGTAGTTTCAATAACTACATACGATTTGTATCGTTCATCTCTAGTTAATCTATATATATGAGCGATTTATCACTCACTGACTCATCACGAAATCCGAAACTATCTGTCCGATTAACTTAAAATTTTACATAGTTACTTTTTTGTGACGTAGCCGTCCACTCAGAACGGATTTTACGGAATTCTTATCCCAACGGATTTCAACTTTTTGCATTTCGCCCAGTTTTAAACCTGTAGGAGATGTACAGTTAACGCGGGAGTAAGAGTTACTATAGCAACGGTTACGATGACAAAGGTTACCATAGCAACCTAAGTTCACCTCCAAATAACAGTGAAGCGGGAGGGAATAAGCTAGTATCCTAATACCTATCTTTCAAGATTTACGTTTTATTTTTATTAAATTTTATTTTTAATTTTTCCAGATTAACACCGTATAAGAAGAAGCTATGTGAATGTGCTGTTGTTCAATTATCGTCTTCAGTAGTTTTGTGTTTTAACTGATATATTTCATATAAGTTTTTATGTTTATATATCTTGGTACAAAATGTCTTTATTACGTAATTTTACCAATAGATGTTTTTAAATGTATAATTAATTATTCCATAAAAATAAAAATGTATTTATTTCTAAGTGCTTTTTTAGTTACTAAGGTTATCAATAATAACATATAATATAATAATTCGTAATAGACATAATGATTTTAAAGAATTGATTATAATTGGTTGACAATTGATTTTGTTATATAATAAAATCGTTTTTTTCGTATGTAACAAATAAATGCTTGGTGTAATGAATATCTGTCCTCCATAATATTATAAAAATGTTTAATTTACAATACGCTGCATTAGTTTTATCAGAATATCATCTTATAATTATGAACGAATAGTTTTTTATTGAAGTTATGTAAATATAAAATATTTTATTATATCATTGTTAAAAACTGTCCATAAATTATATATTATATAAATATCTATAATTGGCAATTTAAGCTCATTTATTAATATAATATAATATAAAATATAAATGTATATTTTTAATAAATAAACTGTTGAGGTACATGTACAAATATGCTTCTCTGTAAGAATTTCATTCAGTATTATCTTATATTAAATGTGAAACTACGTCTAAGACCCAGTGCGCACTGCAGGGATTTGATTTTAATACAAAATTATTGTACCATTCATTGCTATAATTGTACTATGAATTAATTAAATTTGTATTTAAATCCAAAAGTGCAAAGCGCAGTGCGCATTGGATCTAAACTCTAAGCCTTTACAATAACTATGCTAATGTACAAATTACTGTCGGACTAAAGTTGCGTTAAATATTTGATAATTTCTCATCAGAGTATTGATATAATATTTTTTTACGCCAAATCTTGATGCTTCTGTGCCTCGCTGATACAACTTATGATTATACTAAGAATTGATTTGTTTTTGTAAAAATATTTTTTATTACATCTTATCTATATTGTATGTCAAGGCCTATTGTTTAAATATATGTACTGTATTAACAAAATTATCATTAGTTTTTCTTTTATATTTAAGATAATTGTCTATCGTTTAGGGCTTATTGCTTTAGTTATTCAAGTAAGCACAAAACACAAACAAAATTGTTTCATTACTCAAGTTATTAGAGCCAATGTGGAATACTTGATACAATTAAATTAATATATAATAATATGTGTTATAGTGCATTATTTGTTTAATAATATACAATTATGCATTTAAAAACAACAATTATAATATTGAATTTGATGTTCGGCCTCAGCTTTGCATTTCGGTAAATGCTGTACTATTCTAATGTTATCTATAAATGTGTTTCATATTTTATTTGTTATCAAATATATTGAGGAAATGTCAACCATTTTAGGTAGCTTATTCAATGTAGGTTATTTATAAGGAAATATATACTGTATTGTTTTTTCATATTGGTAGCAAATTCTTTCCTCATTTACTTTATAAATAAAATAAAAAATTTTGTTAATAATTTACGTATATTAGTTGAGAAATATATAATGTGGCACATTAATTAATAAGTTTTGATGTTTATTTATTATTAAATTAAACAACCTTAGGTAATAAGTTTTTTTTTTTTTTTTATTGAAATTATATTAACAAAAAAATATATACCAAATATATAACCCTCAAAAATGTTCTTTATATTTTAACAAAAACACTTAGGATCATCTAACCATACTTTGCAAGTTCTAATATAGGTTGTGGCAAATTCTAGTCATTTTACCGTTGTTGAATTAATGTTAGTTATTCATATTCACCGGTTAATATGTATTTGCTAAAAGATTATAAATAGTCAGGTTTTGGTAATAATTAATATACCGTAGAATACATTTTAATTAAATGATTGTCAAGTTGTAAGATAACATAATTGTGTTGAACATATTGTAACTATACCAAAAGTAACCATAATGTCAGATTAATTGACTTAATTTCTACTAAATCTCTTACAGAACTCATATTTATATTAGCATACAAATCAAAAGTCTGGACGAGAAAATAATTTTAAATCGTATATAGCGACAATGATTTTATTGTACAAGTTAACTAGTAAAGTTAAATTATTGCTTTTTGTTATGATTATTATTTACTTAACTACAGAATTGGTAAATTTTGATACACTTATATAACTACCGTCATAACCTTAACACAAAAACCCATTAAACCTATTGGAAATGTCAAAAATAATTATTTCTTAACTGTTTTGTTAATTACCTATGATGCCCACATATAGAAGTAAATATCTTGCCAGTGACTTAAATATTGGATAACAGGACCACTTATAAATGACATCATTGGTATTGTTTTTGCAGCGGATCTTAATATTCCTTCTATTACGTTTTTGGAATAACTCTTGTACATAGGACTACGTAACAAATATAAAACAAGTCCTAGTTTTCGGCGACTCAGTTCCAGCTTTTGATCGTAAGACAGGTCATTCATATATTGATTATACATTTTAAAACTAGCTACATCCATTCCTAAAGCAATGATCCATTGCTTCCATGACTTTGGTCCAAATATTCTCATTGCTGCAAGATGTATCAGAGGTTTTACAACATGTAACAACTCTGCTTGCAATAATTCTTGAATTTTCAGATTAGGAGAAATATCATCTTTAATTTTTACTGGTTGCCAGTCACGTAATGCAATCGGCGGTGCACCATCCACACGGCGTACAACTCTACCTGATCTTTTTAGAGTAAAGAATGCATTTAAGTTTTCGTCACCGTCTTTAATTTCAGTCAATTTTTTTCTTTGTAAGACAGGTATTGGAGGGTGTTGAATAGGAACTTCTTTGTATTTGTACAGCAAAACAAGAGCTGAAGAACATTTAAATAATTGCAGTAGAGTTACAATAGTCCATTTTCCTTTTGAACCCCATTTGTTCTTTACAACTAATTCAACAAAAACTTCACAATAATGAATTATGGTCAACCATAGTTTTATTTGTTCTTGTAAACTGTAATGAAGTACCTCGTTTCCGTAAGCCTCCTTAATTAGCCGATCATTAAACAGTGATAATAACTTGGATAATGAATAAACAAGTTCTGAGATAATAGGCGATTTATTTATTTTTCCAGCTACGAAATACGAGGACCATGTTGCAACAGTTTCTACATCTGTAGCAGCTCCTGGATTTTTTATTACCCATCTTTTGTATGCGGAAAATAATCCTCCTATAGATATTTTCTTATCCATGACACTAATCTTTTTATTTTTTTTGTAAAATATCAAATTAGTGACCCACAAATTCTATACTTTTACTTTATAATAACTACAAGAAAAAATTTATTACTTAATACTAAAATAGATCACTAAATATTTTCATTTAAATTTAAATAATCTTACTTCGATAATGTAAAATAGTAAAAGAATAAAACGTCAAATTGAGAAATGTGATGTTTAATATTTGACATTTTGTAAGGACGTCGTGTTAGGTATAATTTCAACGTACATATTTGTACCGTACACGATATAAAAGAAATATTTCAAAAATGAGGATTTTTCCATAACTTGATATATATCCAGTAAATTAATGGTATTAAATTAAACAAAAATGTAGGTAAAATAGATTAGTATAAACCTTGGAACTTCCACGTGCTAGAGAATATTCAACGAAGTTAGTTACCTTTGAAACCAACATTGATTTTATATTTTGTCTGAACGTGCTGCACACGAAATAGCAAAATAACATGTGTAGTCGTGCTAAATAAAATGGGAAATGTTTAATCTACTATAGTTAAGGAAATTGAAATTGCTATATACAAAGAGTTTATTGAGCTGAGCGTAAACGAAGCTCTTAACCGTTTGGGAGACCTTTTTTTGTGTTAAGTTGTCTCTAGAATGCGATGTGATAATTAGCTAAAAATTTTCTCATGTATGTTTGACCCGAACGCGGATGTTATAGCCATTCAAAAGTTGTCAAGAAAAGAAAAAAGGAGAGGGGCTCAGCTCAACAACCGCCGTGCACGATTGGCGGATCCTAGTTCTTTTTATCTTTGACAAATAATAATAGGTAAATAAAATCAAATAACTTATCATTTATTTGGTATTCATTAGAATAACAATAAAATGCTCTGCAATAAAAGGATTGAAGGTAAAAATATTTACTTAACTCATACACTCAAACAAACAATTTGCCATATATGACAAATATTTTACCATATGTGATTGCAAAATATATGACCATTACCATAAACACTTGATACTTCGATAGTAGTTCAGTTTTCTTCTTCACATCGATTATTATACTTTCTGATGACCGATATTATTCAGAATAATAATAAATAATAATTAAAGAAAGACATATTTCAATTATTATAGAAAAATTCTTGTTATATAATTATAATAGTGTAGTTTTCAATACATCAATACACACACAACAGCTTATCGTTTTATCTTTTTGTATCGTAGTACGAGTAAACCAATAAAAATATATATATATAATTCAAAATAGTAGACTTTGTCACTTTATTTCCATATAAAAATTACTAAATGTGATCGGGCTTCAACTTTCGTATTAAACTGTGTTTAAAAATATAGTTTCTAGTAAATTATAACATAATAACTAATGTCAGATCATGTACGTTAAAAAGAAAGTTTATTCTACTACATGCGTGAGGCATAAGCAATAAGCGAAAATAATTATGGTCTAGGTTCGATGATTAAATAAATCTATATGAAGTATATGTATTGCCAAGTGATAATAAATTCAAATTAAAATATTTTATGAGTCTTAAATATTAATTTTAATTTATTATTATATGAATGATTTTAAGTTCGTATTTTGTTAATGACCTCCAAAGATTTATTTTATAAAACCTTGTGTCGAAATAGCATAGAGTAAAGTAAATAATATGTACTGTAACTGGCGTACATTGTTGTCCCTTATTTTCCCTCCCTGATTTCGGCGTCCTCTCCTCTTGACCTCTTCATTACTCGGTTTTCCATAGACTTTAATCTATAGTTTGGACATTCGGAATATATTTCAATCATTTTTGTATTTTTATCAGAGGTGGTTGTTACATTGTACGTGAAGATTAAACACAGTATTTATTATATACATTACGATAACAGTGAAACTCGAAGTGCAGTTTTATCTTATGAAAGATGGATCAAGTTGCCCAATTTGAGTTTAATACAGCTCGCTACCCAATGAAGGACGAATACCCAGGCTTCGGTTCTCCAGCCCTGGAGCGTGATAAAAAAACAATCTGGATGAGCGGTGTACTCGATTGTTTTTCAAACGTAGTGTCTCTGTTTAAAACTTCAGAATTCGATACATCTCAAGGTAAGTGTTTATCATATGATATATGGGGCGTATATTCATATATGTATTACGTAAATATTTCCGGGGCTCGTTCGATCCGATGCAATTACAGCGACGCATCCAAGGTCGATGCGCCACGCAGGTTGGGTGGGAGGATGAGGGAATGATTGATTTTTGATGCAAATAGTCCTGTTGCATGTCAACATTGAACATTTCCTTACATTATTGATTTTAAAAATTTATATTTTGTAATTTTGTATGATTACTAAGAAATATCTATGAATTACTTTCTTAATTAAATAATATGATTATAAAGTATTATATCAAGTTCAATACTTTATACCTAAATATTCTATATTGTGTAAAATCTAAATTAAGTTAAATCATGTAACATGTTTTCTTATGTTTGTCAAAAGGATAAGAGTACTTTCCAATTACTGCTTAAAGCAAAAATATATTTTAAAATTTTAGCATTTATCAGCTACTGCTTGCTTTTGTTTCAATAAACATACCTGTGTAATATGATTGTATTTTTGTCACAATATATTCTCAGTACATTTATATTTTTTACACTTTTTTTGTTCTTATATTTGGCTATGCTATCTTTTATATTGGAATTTAATTGTATTGAATACATAAAAAATACTATTCAATTTATAAGAATTATTATTATTATTATTAGATTGCTTTTTATTTTTATAACAAGATGAACTTGCAATTGTAATTACTTATATGCTTGCGAATTATACCTGTTTATATAAGAACTGTGCACAATTTGAAAATTATACTACTTATCTATTTATATTATATTATTGCATATGCAGAATAAGCATAAATGCATATTGTTTAATGAAGACACTTAAAAATAATTTATTTACAGAAAATAACTGGGAAGTGCCCTTTGAATCCATCACAGACATGGTATATCTTGGTTCTGGAGCACAGGGTGTGGTATTTGGAGGAAATCTCAAGGGTGAAATGGTGGCAGTTAAGAAACTGAGAGATAAAAGTGAAGCCAATATTAAACATCTAAGAAAACTTAACCATGAGAATATAGGTAGGATGTTAAAATAAATATTTGACCATTTTGTTAAAACTTTACTTTTTCTAATTTGATATTAAAATCATAAATCTTACCCACAGTTAGGTTTAGGGGTGTTTGCACAGTGAATCCTTTCTACTGCATCATCATGGAATATTGTCAATATGGTCCGCTATTTGATTTTTTACACAGTGGAGTCTCATTCACACCTAAGCAAATTATAAAATGGGCGAGAGACATTGCTCTTGGTATGAGCTATCTTCATTCACATAAGATCATACATCGAGATCTCAAGAGTCCTAAGTAAGTGTTATATATATAAAACAAAAAGAACAAATAACTGTGCTTAGATCTCACTAATACAAACTTTTTTTTACAGTATACTGATTGCAGACAATCTTGTGGTTAAAGTAAGTGATTTTGGTACCAGTCGGGAATGGAATGACGTCAGTGCAATAATGAGTTTCACGGGTACAGTGGCTTGGATGGCCCCAGAAGTGATTCGCCACGAGCCCTGCTCCGAGCGCGTCGATGTGTGGTCGTATGGCGTGGTGTTATGGGAATTACTCACACAGGAAGTACCCTACAAGACTCTAGAAACACATGCAATAATGTGGGGTGTTGGAACAGACACTATTGCACTTCCGATACCAACAACTTGCCCAAGCAGCCTACAGTTACTTCTCAATCAATGCTGGAACCGCACACCTCGAAATAGGTAAGATATCTTCATAATATTCATTGAAAATAAATATAATCCTTACATTGAATATGAATTTCATTTTTATAAAGGCCACCATTCAAAATTATTGCTGCTCATCTTGATATGGCGGGTGAGGATTTGTGTGCCATGGACACGGAGCGTTTCAACAGCACACAAGCACGCTGGCGCCAAGAAGTATACTGCGCCATGGAGAGGCTCTATGCTAAGTATGTATTGTCCATAACCAATAATAACAGGGTAATAAATAATAACAATAATAATAACTATATATGTACTTGTACAGAAATGATAAAGCCGCTCCAGACTCGATCGCAGTGCGCCGTGAGCACCTAAAGCACGCCCGTGACGTGCGCTACGTGTACGAGCAGCAGCTCTCCCGCGCCAACGAGCTCTACATGGAGGTGTGCGCAGTGCGCTTGCAACTCGAACAACGAGAGAGAGTCATTGCCGAGTACGTAACTTATCTCTATTTATATTATATTCGTGAAATATTTATTTATAATATCAATATCTACAGGCGCGAGAACGCTTTGAGTGGTTGCCGATGCGGTGTCCGAAAGAACTTCAAGTACTTTCACCGCCAGACGTCCTCCTCCTCGGATGGAGTGAAGAACGCTCCGGCCAATGCAGACAGCAGACGCCGGAAGAAGAAAAACAGCAATCCAACACAGACAGTCGTGAACTACTCGAATACTGACGGCCAGGTCGTGACTGTGGCTTTGGATGATGACTGCTCATGCAAGGAGGAGAACGGTAATGAAGTGGCCGTCCCAAAGGATACTGTAATAGAAGACAATGGCAACGTCGTTCTCGCAGAAGACACACTGGACAAGGAAACCCTCACACTCAACGATAACTACATCCCTGATCTCGCTCATCTTTAAATCACTCGCATCTTCTCATACTTTTATTAGAATTATTTGATTTATACTAAGATAATTATTTTATCGTCTTCAATTTTAATACTTAATAGACTGTTGTTTTTTATTAAAATATTAAATGATCTCCCTAATGTTATAAGGACTGGTCTACAAGATCTCATTGTGATTTATTTTTTGTTTTAAACATTTTACAACTGCACGTATTACAGTTAATTGTATGTGTGTAATAGAAAATGTTTGTCTCAATATAAGAATGATAAATAAATGTAGGAAATATAGCCATTTCCCAACACCATATGTGAAGTAGATTGAACGAACCATGTTATGTAGAAATACTTATTCCAAAGAAATATTCCACAAATCTCATAGATTACGACCACTTGTAGCAAGTGAGACCTTTATTCTCATTGATTATTTTAATATTAGATGTATTGTAGATGAATAAAAATAATTTAGATATAATCTTCTATAGTTTACAAATGATAAAATAATAAATATATTTGAAAAAGTATTTTGAAAATAATTGCAAAGAATAAGCAAGAATGTTTAAGATATTTATATATAACAATGTGTTTAATACTCTCGAGTCAAACGCGTACTTAGTGTAAATATTTCTGAGTTAACAAAATATCCACTGCTTTGAAGAGATCTTGCTCACTTTTTGTTCCTTTAGTTCTAACGGACCTAAGACTTATTTTTTATTGAAATATAATATATAAGTGTAGGTATTTGGATAATTTAATCCTTCTTGGGATCAAAAATACTTATAAGAATATTTGGATGAAAAATTATTTTTATTATTTGATCTGTTTTATATTAATAATTTGTAAGTGTACAAATATTATATATATATTATAATATATTTAGTGGTGCAAGTACCTTGTGATTAATTGGAACGTTGAACAGCTGCGATAGAAGTGTCTACGTTAATAAATATATTCTTATAGAAAATGCTTTGGTAATTATACTGTAGATTTTATTCTTAAATTGATGTATGTGGTTATAAATGTGGTCGGTTTAAAAATTTAAAAAAATATTAATATTGAATTTTGCACGGATGTGTATCTATAGCAATAGAGATTTGATCCTTATATTAGTTGTAAAGGGACTACGTTACCCTTGATATAAAGCTGTGTATACACTTACTTTGGCTTAGTATTAAATAAAATGTAGTGTGATAGTTTTTAGTTAGTAGATTTGCTCGTAAATTTTATTAATACCCAGTTATAGAAAGAGAGGAGAATATTGATTCATGATAGATCTTCGTGCTCACTCTGATGGTAATTTAATATGGATAAGACAAATAATAAAATAAAATCTTCGCTCGAGAAACACCTATTTTTTCATAGCGTTATATACTATTGCGTATTCCACGTATATTCTTTCATAATATATACATTTCTGGAAACCATTCCTTAATAAGTAATATTAACTATGGACTGCGTCTAATCTAACTTTTTGATGTACCTTTACCCTTTTATATATTTCACTGATCTTTGATTAAAAATAAGCTTAAAATAGAATAAATACTATATAATAATTATATAGTTACTCAATATGTACGGATGAACGATTTCGCAGATGGTCATGTTGTTTCTATTGTAGTTTGGCAAACCCTAGTGAAATGATTATGTAACATGGACGTAATTGGGTTTGATAATTTGAATTTGAATTACTTAATTTGAATTTGAAGTACGATTTTATTTTCAATTTAGAGTCTATCCGAATGTAACCAAGCATAGAACCGATAAATTAAATAGGATAGAAAAATTAATTCTCTAATGTCACATGTTATACATAGAAATATGTATGATATCAAAATGGCAAACATTTCAAATTACTTTAATACCAGATTGAAATTTCTATGGTTTAATGTTAATGTTGCATTGATTATTGCACATTACGAATATATAATAATATATATATGTCTATGAATGTATATTGTATGCTCAGGGTCTAAATATTTTATTCAAGATATGATTGTGATGTCAACACTTATGTATCAAATTATTATTTTTACTATATACACTGTCAGCCCTGGGCTTAGATTAGCCTAAGAAATGGTCTAGTCGATAAAACATCGAGTAATGTATTCTCTTAAATATATGTATTTAAAATGTAGTTTTTGATGAATAAAAAAAAAAATGTCAAGCCACATTTTTATTTAATGCTACCCCGTTTCCCTATTAAATATTTAAAAATATTTATTTCCTTCTCTAAGCGATAATTTCCGTACGGTTTCTATAGTTTTTATTACATATGGTATTAACATTAAATATAAAAATATGTTTTTTTTTATTATATATTAGCGATCACTGTCTGAAATCAATTTTGCAATAAAAATTTGTAATATATTTTGTTAAAGTATAATCAGAATCAGCTGTTTAGATTAGATGACAACGGTGTTGTTAGCGAAATATTCGTACGAAATTCGCTCCGCGCGTGTTACATTTTTTGGTATTATTTATAGAAAGTGAACGGGCGGGAGTGCGCGCACACGTCGAGTCGCGCGCGGGCCGTGAGGACTGGACATGGAGCCCCCGTCGTTCGCAGGCGGCCCCGAAGTCCTGAGGGCGACCCCCGGCAGCGATACCGGCCTAGTCCTCCCCCTGCCATCCGGCACGCCACCATTTCAATTCGAATGGTATGTTCTATTTCTATATTTTCCCGTACTCATAAATATTATCGCATTCTCAAATGTTTAGATTTCGATGTGCGTACGTGAAAAATCTCATCAAAAGTTTAGCGCTGAATTGATTTTTAGGCTTTTAATGCACCGCCTCGATATACGATACTGTGTTCTAGATGATTGTAATAAAGTGCATGGGCACTGCAGTACATATGCGCCTGCGACTCGCCGGCAAGCGTTGTTTGTTTTTCACATGTCGATGTATAAATACAGACCAGGAAGCAGTGGGTCGGAGACACTCGACACTTGGTTTGTTACATGATTTGTTCTATGTAAATGATTAAGTATAAACCTCTGCAAGGCCGAGCATTTGATCAGCCATCTATTATGTGAAACAGATGTATTCTAATGTACTAGTGCATTATGATACTCGAGTGCAGATATTGCAACGTGCAGCGCGATTAAAAATAAAATGCGCTCGGAGAAACTAAAATGTGTTATATGTATCTAAATGGTTTTCAATATTTTGGAATAACCTTTAAACATTTTTTTTAGGAATTCATTAATAATTTCGTAATAATTAAATCTCTGCTATGGATTTCGTCTTCTAATTTTGGAAAAAAGATCTTACTCTGAGTGGGTTTTATTGTTGCAAAACAGAAGATTGATGTTTACGGTTAAATTTGTTTTTTTTAGGGGTTTTCTTGGGTTAAAAATGTTTTAATATTCATGTAAGATGAATTGTAAAAAAATATTTAACTACGACATTTTAGTGTTATATATGCTTAATTAGTAAATATTATACCTAAATAAATTATACAAATAATGCGATAAAATATCATTATTGTTTTAATGTAATTATTTAAGGATAACATCATTGAAATTAATAATAGTTCTAAATGATCATGATGTTAGGTTATTACGTTATCTATTTCAAATTTAAGACAGCGCCATCTTGGGAGGAGGGTTTGTTCTGTCCCGAAATCTCAATAGAATACTGATGCCATCTGGTGCTTGCGAAGCTTGTAACTTCTATAATCTCACAGAAAAAAAAATCAGGACAGACGATTACAGTGACTATCCTTAAATACAGTCTTGACTTTTGACTGATGACGATGACTTTTTTCTTACTCTAAAAGATTTATTTTAAATTCACTCATAACCCTCAAAATCGTAAAGCTAGTGTAATAAACAAATAGCGGCGCTAGTATCGTTTCTACAAAAATATCTTGCGTTAGCGCAGTACGCGCCTGGCCATCGCGAACTCGATTCGAAACGAGATGTGCTCCCGCCATGGGCAGCAATTGTTGCAAGGGTGATGCTGCAGGGAAACCCGTCGTGCGGTCGGGCTCCTCTGTCTACAGCAGGTATTTGTGACTAGCACTAGAGTTCTCTAGCTCAGGGTGTAAGTAGCGTAGCAAGCAGAGCAGTGATCGGTTTGTGCCAACATAGTGGATTACGTATCAATACCTTAATTAATCTATCGATTAATATCAGGACAGTTTAACCAGTGATAAAATTTAAATTAATTTAGTATTTTTAATTAAAGTAACGATGTATAATAATTTAGCCTCTTCTGAAATTGAAAATATGTTTTCATTGATGTATTTTAATTCATTACGAAATTAAAGTACTGATACACGAATAATAGCTGTACCATTACCATTATTTGAGTATGATATAAGATATTGTCTTTACGTACATAGATGTAATGAAAACTTTAAGTTTTTCCAAAAAAACTTGTATATATTTAATTTGTTAACAATATATTAATATATATTTTTTGAAAATAATCTATTTAAATTATACTCATTACTGCAAGCAAGATATTCAATGTTTTGGGAAATTAATACCTGAGTCTATTATCAATATTTCCATTAACCTGACTTCATCATATAGTGATTTTCCTCCCATTTATAACATATGTAACAATCGTAGAATATTTGTAAATATTTTCGTAGACATTGATAATAGTTATACAATATTTTCATAACATTTAATTATTGAAATATAAATCACTTTCAATCTGTTACATCAGTATTAAAAAATAATAATAACACCCACGTATATTATAGAATGAATGCAGGTATTTCTGTTTACTCTTCACCCTGAAATGTTTCACGATATGTAGGTCGTGGAGATTTTTATTTGTTTTTAGATTTCGTGAGTGTCTAAGAGTAGTTTGTGAATTATTTTGTTGTAGGTTTTTAAATCACGTTGTGATTTATGAAGACATTCTTGACTCGACAATAGAACATTTTATAAATTAATATTTAATTTAATGTTTAACTTCTAACTCGTCTCTACGACTATTTCTTAGATACATGAAAAAAATTAGTTAGATTGTTTAGGAATATTTAAATATAAAAAGTCAGATGATATTTATGTTATGTTATACATATTACAAATAAAACGGTCAATTGCTTAAATATAAATAAATTATTAGATTTGTCCGATTTATTTTTTCATTATTTATTTCTCGTGTAGGTATAATTCTTGTTTCGTTCATTAAAAATCAACGCCAGAATATTATTTATTAATTACCTAGTTGTTATTTCCCATTGCTTGCACTTCAATATATGAAATGGTTAAGGAATCGCGGAGTATTTTCTTACTGTAGGTCTAACTTATATTTTGTAACGAGACCTATTTAATCTAATAAAAGTGATAAAGTGCTTTTGTTTTAGTAATTATATTACCATACATCATTTTGTATATCATTTATTTTGTTTATTTATTTAGCTTCACGCCTTATCCCTTGCGGGGTAGCCAGAGACGACGGAGCTCCAAACGCTACGGTCCCTGCATACCTCTTTCGCCTCGGCCACAAACGATATCATTCGTAGACCGAAAAAAGAAATTAGCTCTAAAATCGTATTAGTTATTTCGTTTTTCGACTTAGGATTTGTTTCGTAGTTTTACCTAAGATAGTTAGATTGGTTAGGCGATAAGGAGATATGAAATTTCATGCTTCGTACTCACTTTAACCTATCTATTAGTGATTGTATTATAAAACTGAATTTTTCATAGTGTATGAGTATTTGACAAGTTCTGATCTTATGCTAACAATAGTTTGTGTCATGATGTGAGATGAAATCGTAATCACCATAAGGCATTACCAATTCCTTCTATTACAGAGTAACTTCTTTTTACAAATCCCCACCATCAGAATGAGAATCATCAAGATTGCCTTTTCTAGTGAAGTAACACTGTTCCTAATTCTTTAGTTATATAACAACGTATTTTAATACTTCTTTACATCGCAATCTTCATAATCGATAATATGAAACTAATTGAAACTCACTTAACGGCTAGTCAATGAAGTTGAATTCTCCTATATGGGATGTTAATCGCAAGAAAACCCATCACTACCGCTCTGGCATGTTCTAAATTCTAAGACACTTGCCCTTAAAGCCGCCCTTAAAACGGGTCAAAGTTGGTATCCGTTCAAGTCATCAAAGCCATGAGGACTAACATTTAACATCTAATATCATCTAATATCAATAAGTATCTTTATATTACATATTAACGTCCAAAGGACAAGAACCTATACACTAAGTATAAAAGTGGTTGTTTTTAATCATACACTAGTTGGCCTATATCCAATGATATTGCGAATCTCGGACGAATAATAAACGCGGCCAATCATACGTCATGACTAGAAGTAAACCCGTCTGTGCTGTTGACATCTGACAGAGCTGGATGAAATGTCGGTTTTAAACCAAATTATAACCGCATATCGTTTTCTAAATAGAGTTTGTTTATTATTACGATAACCTATTTTTATTGCATCATTTACCTAGTTTTTTGGTTTCATTCATACCAATTTATATTTTGTTGGTATAATCCGGTTTGATCCGGTTATTAAATAACTTAATGTATTTAAATACAAAGTTATTATACCCGGTCATTAAATTAATGTAAATGTAACGTAAACGTAAATTTACGTCAAATTACGAACGTGTGCCAAGCGATAAACGATTTAAATCCTTATTATTTAAAATTCCAATTTGATCAATTCTGCGAAGTATTGATTGTTATCTATTTATAATGATCTCTTTTTGTCCCTGCGTCCGGACCGTTAGAAATAACTCTGACAATTAGCTACAGTTTTACCGTAGTTGTATTAAATATTATATTATAATATCTTTAGTAATCTTATAAATAACAATCATATATAATTAAAAAGAAAAATAATTACATCCATGTAAGAATAAGACCTACAATCAACACTTTCTTCAGCATTTACTAAGCTATGTCAATAATTATGATTTCTCGGTGTGAGTACTTAATAATAAATACTCATACTGAGTCTTCCATTATTAGATGAAATTAGATCTAGTTTAAAATATATATGAACAGAAAAAATAATCAAAACTAAATTCTTATAAAAACTAATGCTTTTTTAAGCCAGCTCTTTCTAAAATGGTATAACCTACATTTCTTTTAAAGTCCACATGTTTCTTTGTACAGCTATTATTACTACGTAGGATAAACAGATAGTTTGGTATCTAGGCCGCGGAAGAGGAACGGTTGCAGTAATCTATAAACTGCTATAAAGATGCACAATGTGTGTAGTTGTATAATTTATATGCCATAAAGTGTCGTTTGTTCACATTATTTGGCAGTCGTTAAATTGAAATGATCAATTCGTTTCCAGCTAGTCCAAATGTTATAAAATTAACAGTAGGTAGGTACACCTTTGCTAATCGTTATGATATTTAAAACACTTACACAAAATTTTTAAAACAAATATGTTATTCGCAGATAATAATGTTTTATAAACAATTACAGCTTTAGTAAACCTAGTTAACTTAGTTCCTGAAAGCTTAACTGTTAAGATTTACATTATAAACCCTATCCAGATATTATCAATATACTGAATCTAAATCGAAGTATGTAAATATTTATGATGATTCATATTCTATGAGTTATTTCAATAACTGGTAGCAACACGTGATTCGCTTAAAAGAAAGTATCCCAACATTTATAATCTGATATTCATATAATTTTTATTAAAGCCCTAAATAAAGTAATACCGAATAAAAAAATCGAAGCAATCACAATTTATTAAATATTAATTGGTAAAAAAAATTAAGATAAGATATATCTTATCTTAATTTTCGCAGTAGGTGGAAAATATTACAGGATAATTTTTAACCGAGGCAAATTCGACAATTACATGTCAAAGTGAACAAAGCGTTAAGGAAGTAGTTTATTAGTTTTCGTTTCAAATGGAAGTAAAGTCAACCTTTTTAGTTGTGTTGTATTTAAGTGCCAATAAATTCAGTTAATTCATTATCTATATATTACCCCCTCAATCTACTTTGAAATCTATTTGAGGAAAGTTCGACGAACTTTTAATTTTACTAACTATTTAACGTAAGAATGTTTATAGCTTTGTTGTTGCTAAGATGAACGAGCTTTTAAGGATTACAACAATTCCATTGTATTAATTTTAACTTATACGGATACACATTTCGCGTATTTAGGTATTAAATTGTTTTGATATTTGTTAGAGAAATGCACGAGAATAGGAACAAAGTAATTGTGCTACGCGTTTGGCCGCGGCATTGGCGTCCCAAACGTAATTATTTTTAGACTAAGAACTTCGGGGACGGTCGGCTGCGAAATGATGAAACCAAGGGTCACAAGGTCACATGTTAGAAAAAAATACTATATATAATAACCGTAAAATATTTATTACTTAATATACATAAGTATCAATAATTTAGAAGTACCATTATATATTGTATTATTTCATTTAAATGCACTTAGTAAATTAGTTTGGTACTTGATGAAAAGGTCATGTTTGTGCATGTTGTGTATCATCAGGCAGGTAGGCTATTTATAGATGCATCCTGGGGTTCAAGTATTCGATCCGTCCCAATTTTCCATTAGCGCAGGCGCGTTTTCGAATACCTGGAAACATTATATAACGAATACGATTACACACATACACACACACACACGTATATATATTAATTTAACCATTACAGTATATGATATACTGTCCTTTGGAATATGTCCTTTCCTTTATTGAAAATGTAATATTTTGTTCGTTTGTCCATAAAGGTTTTGACCACCATTTTTATTTTATCATCACAACTAAATATATATGCAATGTTGGCTACTCTAAGAAAACTAATCCCATGCCAAATATTTTCATTCATCATTTTAGCATCACCCGTATTTAAAGTAATTATGTGCCTATCCGTATTTTTCGATATAAGATATGCTTTGCGAATGTTATAATATGTATAGTTAAAAATTGTCTAAATATATTTGTGGTATTGTCGCGTACAAAGTTGTATATGCAATAACATTGATATTACATAATATCTATTGTGCAGAATTTGAATATAATTTATAACTTCACACATGTAAACACATTTACATATATATATATATATATATATATATATGTATGTATTTACACACTATAATATATTTATTTTAGATATAAACTCTGTCATTGACTTTATATATGTTTAATGTTTATAAATTATAATTAATTGTTAGTTTGTTGTTTTTTCATTAAAGAAAGAATAACAATTAATTCTAAATCATATTATTTTAGCAGCATAATTACGGGTTACTTATAGTAATAGCCAGGCGAGGTTTTGTAACATAATATGTATCTTTTGTTCTCATTGCATGCTTGCTCGAACATATATGCCTAGGTCTTTAGATTTGTTTCTTATTTAGTGTACTATGTTATATACACGCGTATGTTTATTTATGTATACGTGATTAATAATAATAAATCTATTGGTAGTATAACTTATTAGTATAATTAATTCTTTATTTATGTTTACCCAGGAGTCGCGCGGGAGCAAAGTTGAGCGAACGCTTCACCTCATCTCACAACGCGGGTGGCGTTCGACTTTCCATCACCGCTGCAAGAACTGGAGACAGCGGTGTTTACACCCTGCAAGTAAGTTTTAAGGTTCTTGAACAATCGTGGCAATTTCGAGGCAATTTGCCGGGTGGTCTTATAAAAACATATAAATATATATATGTTAATTGTTTTATATAAGCCCAATATATATAGTATGTAATAATGGTTTTCCAACTGTGAACGAATTCACTCAAGAAGTTTGTAAAACATAAATTATTATAAAAATATCTAAACGTGAATCATTTATTTGATGCACTGTGATTGTTATTTTTGTTTTACTATTATGTGATGATTACGCGATGTTACATGAAAAATGCGCGTACGCGTTATTAAAATGTGTTAGAATATAATGGTACAGAACTTAAATTACATGTGAATGTTTTAGAGTATTTGTAAAGAGCTTTTTTGAACAGGCGAGCAATGCTGCCGGTAAGGATTCGACCCGGGTACGTTTGGAGGTATCCCCAGACGAAATGCCGACCGGCGACGATCCCCCAACATTTCTGCGACGTCTACAGGATCTCACCGTGAAGGTGGGAACCAGGACAAGGTTTCTTGTGGAGATTGTCAGTTCAACGGAATGCAGGGTGAGATATTCTTATAATTATAGCAATTTGGTAATAATTCTAGCGGTTAGCGGTTATAATATATTATTTGTTGTTAATTTTTAACAAAAAATATATATTAAAAACATTTACTTTTCAATTAGCTTATTTTGTAATAGACTAGTGTCAGTGTATCATATATGTATATAAAGACTATAATAATACTCCCCTAGTGAAATAGACCTTGAAATGTTTTCGGGAATGCGTACGTCAAACCTAATGACATAATTCCTCTATTTTAAATCTTCACATCCGTCGTTTTATTTATAACGCGTTTATGTATTTTATAATGATTTTTATTTCCATATATTTACTGTAAATTAAATTGTTGTTTTATTTTAATTAATTAGGATTGGTCAAATAACATTTTAAGGATAATTAAGTTTTTTTTATTTTTTATATTTGTCATATACAAATTTAGGTGCAAAAGATTAGAGATAACTATAGTAAATAAAAAAAATCCACGCTTAATTTGGTTTATAATTTGTTTGTTATATTGTTATATTTAATAATAGAATTATTAATTATTATTATAAGAATTTTTAATTTTATGAATATAAAATTAAAAATTCTTCTATTTCCTTTTCCTTCATACCATGTTTTTTGTTAAACTGGATCCAAAATCATTTAAGCGACAAATGCAAGCTTTGATGATTGATGATGCTGATCATCACCAATGGTGATTCCAATTTCTATGTAAAGGTGACATGGTATCGCAACGAGCGTCGCCTGATGGAGGCGGAACGGATTGCGTTGGTCCGCGACGGAAACTTCTGGTGCGCGGACATATCAGCTGTGAGTGTGGATGACGCTGGCCGCTGGACCTGCACCGCGGAGAACATCGGCGGACGAGCCAGCTGCTCTGCACATCTCAATGTGCTGGGTTAGTTGCTGGATTTATTTAATTACCAATGTTTAAACGGGTTTAGGACGAATGATTCTTATTTGTTGCATAAATTATATTTAAATATATTTTTTATTTAAATTTTCACTTTATGCTAGTAATGAATTAATGTTGCATTTTGTAAGATAAAATACTCTTTGATATACGATTTCTATTTTCTTGATGTATTCAAGAATATCATTACTATCTATTGTTGTAGTTCCAAAAGCATACAAGCGGCCAGAATTTGTTGAAGAACTCCGTGCTTTGCTGACCGAGCAGGGAACGGTGTCGCTGGAGTGTAAGGTGGTGGGGGTTCCAACGCCGGTTCTTCGTTGGTTTAAGGTACATCTTGATATTTAGAAAAATATTGAAGGCCGAAGAAAGCATCGTTATGTTCCAAGTAGATTCTGGCTTATGAGCCGAATATCTTTTATTGATACTAAATTTAAAATTCAGATAAATGTGTTTATTATTCGCTTTTAGTTTTTCAAAACACTATCTCTAGCAAGCGCTTCATTTTTAAAATAACATTCTTCTATACAAGTATATTTATAAGATTTCCCAAACGGGATCGATTTTATTCATTTTTATGGATATATATATATATACAAATAATATAATAAAAGTTCTCCGCTCTAAAACTTGATCGTAATTTATATATCTGTTGAACTTACTTCATTTGCTATCAACTGCTAATATAAATTAAATCCAGTTATAAAAAGTTTATTCATAAGTAGCTAACTGTTTAAATCACATATTACAGGATAGTCGAGAGATAAAAGCCGGAGACGTGTTCGCATTGACTGCTAACGCCGAAGATCCCACGTCGCTTGGGACGTATACTTGTGAGGCGGTCAACTGCATGGGGAGAGCCTATTCTTCCTCGAAGGTCCAAGTCGTTGGTCGCGCCAGTAGGGAGGGTTCAACGCGCCCAAGCTCAGGGTCAGATACTGTAGATAAATACCTTTTCCTTTTATTTATGTATAATCTTAAAAACAATAGGAAGCAGCGTGACTGGATAAGATAGGTTATCTATTTGTTCCAGGGGAGTAATGCTAGAGCCACCTCCAATTTTCACAAAGGAGCTCGAGGATCAGTTTGTGAGAATTTGTGAGCGCCTAACCTTAAGCTGTAAAATTGTGGTACCACCATGGCCGCGGACCGTTGTCTGGTATAACAAGGAAGGAAAAGTCGAAGCCAATGATAAGTATGTAAAAATTGGTTTCCTTGTTTATAATATAATAATAAATTCATATTAATGTTTGAAATTCTTCTGTAGGTACCATATTTTAGAAGATGGTGTAGGGGGTTATTTTATAGAGATTCAGACATCTGAATTTCCCGACGAGGGCGAATGGAAATGCGTAGCAACTAGTGCAGGTGGTAGAGTTGGCATATCAACATGTTACGTATCTATGGACAGTGAGTACATTTGTATTTTATAGTATAAAACTATAAAAAAAAATATTTGCCCTGATTTTAAGATAAAATTGCGAATTTGTTAATAAAAATATCGATTGTAAATCTATAAATATTTCTTAATTTTTTCTTTATGGTATGTCAGTATGGTGAAAATTTTGTATTTTCGGGACTTCAACCAGAGACCTGTAAACTCAAATAAACTTTAATACTGGTATGCCAATTAGTCGTGATGTTAAACTATATTATATAATAACTTGAATAATTTTCAGTACCTAAAAATTATCGGAAACCCCGATTTATGGAAAATTTACAAGCAGTACTTACCGAAGAAGGACTAGTTTCATTTGAGTGCAAGGTGGTCGGCTTTCCAACTCCGGTACTTAGTTGGTTTAAGGATGGTCAAGAGTTAAAACCTGGAGATGTTTATCAGTTGACTGGCACCAATTCCTTAGGCTCTTACTGTTGTATAGCACGTAATTTCATGGGTCAAGCCAGTAGTTCCGCTGAATTAACTGTAGAGGATATACAAAATCAGCTAAATGAAGAGGAAAAATTGCAATTATTTTCCAAAAACCAAGCACCGAAATATTTGCAAGGTTTAAAAAGTGTAGAAGCAAAAATTGATGAACCATTCCGTTTTACGATAAAAGGCAAGGTTTTATATGAATTTGTAATATTTTTTTTAAATATATGCAATTTATTAAATAGTGAAGTCATATTTTAGAAGTTAATTGTTATTGGTGCTAATAACTAACATTATTTATTTTAAATTTCAGTTGCCATTCCGCCTGAACCTACAGTATTGTGGTATAGAGATGAACAGCCTGTAGACGAGTGTTCCCGCTGTCATCTCGGAAACGAAGAACGTGGTTCTTTCTTCTTAGACATACAAAATTTAGAGTTTATGGATCAAGCTGAATGGAAATGTGTAGCAATGAATGACTATGGACAAAGTGTTACTTCCTGTTTCCTTAAATTAGTCATTCCCCGTCATTATAAGAAACCCAGATTCTTAGAAAATCTTCAGGCAATATTGTCAGATGAAGGAGCTGTTAACTTAGAATGTAAAGTAATAGGCGTTCCCCAGCCAGTTCTTAAATGGTATAAAGATGGCGAGGAACTTAAACCAGGAGATATTCACAGAATTATATCTGGTCAAGATGGCACATGTTGTCTTGGCACGTATACATGTGAAGCCCAAAATTGTATGGGAATCGCAGCTAGTTCTGCATCCTTGCTAGGTTTTGAAGACTCACTTAAAGCCAAAAATAAGAAAAAAACTGACGAACAAACATTACAAAGAAATTTATCTCTAAGTACAATTCACGAAGAACGCACCTCACAAATGTACGATACACCTGTTGGTGATATAACATTGGACGATAAAGGAGAAATTTCATTTTCATTTGACGGAAAAGAGGTTTCTGTTTCTTTGTATGAAACTCCAGATCTAACGGAAGAAGAAGCTTTACAAATAGTAGAGATGTATGCAGATCAACTATCTGAAAACGTTACAGAACACAATGTAGTAGAATTACCACCTTTAAGATTTGTTAAAGAGACGTCAACTTCAGGTAATTTACTTATGGAAGCAATAATCATAGACGTTTCACCAGAATACTTCACATCGCCGGAAGAAGATCTTAGAACCGAGGCTGATATAGAAGACATGTCAATTGCTGATGAAAATGGACCACCACAGCTTTCACTTGATCAAGACGTAAGTGGTGAGGATTATTTAGAAAAAACTATGGCATTATTATCAGAAGAACGTGTTGATATTTCAAAACAAATAGAAAGGAAAAAGTCTGATTCACAGAAAAGTGTAGATGATTACTTCAGTTTATCTCGCGACCGATCTTCGTCGGAGGAAAAAAAAGATGATGATACTCAAGTTTTATCTGAAAGTGATTTGCAAAGTTTTGCGAGTGCCCACAGCACAGAAAAACCGAAATCAAAATCTTCTAAACCTTCCTTAGAAGATGGCCAAGAATCTTCTGAATTTACAAAAACAGTATTGCTTAAAGAAGATGTTAAATCTCAATTGCCAGAAAATATTAAAATCCAAAGGCAAAGGCGCGGTAGTCGTGGATCAAGAAGGTCAACATCTAGTGAAAAATCTCCATTAGTATTAAGAAAAGAAGTCTTAGAAAAAGAAATAAATAAAGATGAACAAAGGAAGATTATTGCAGAAAATATTAAAATTGAAATGATGTCAATAAGTTCGTCATTGACAAAAGTAATGAATGCTATTCAAATAATTGAAAGAGATATTATTCTCAAATCAGAACTAATGTCTGTTGCTGCGACAGCTTCCAGAAGTTTAGAGATCATTAATAGTCTTATTAGTCCATTATCTGAAATACACAGTATTACAGATACAATTACAGAAACTGAAAATGAATCACCTGAAATTATTTGTTCTCTATTTAATCGACTTCCACAATCTTTAAGAATACTTGAGCAGTCTTTAACGATAGTAGAAAAGTGTATTGATTACGAAAGTGATAACAAGACATTAGTGAAGAAAACATGTATATCATTAATTGATAAATGTGGCGATATATTGAACGAATTAATAATGACAATAAATACAATAGCTTTTAAAGAATATACCTTCATTGATGATATTTGCATATCCAATATAAAAACAGCTTCAGAAAATATATTGAAAACCCTTAAATGTTCTGCAGACGCAAGTAAGCAAGTAAAAATTTTGAACGAATCATTGGAGGATAAGATTGCTGATATAAGTTTAGAATCGAAACATTTACATCATACTCAGAAAGTTTTATATGCCTTTAAAAGTTCTCTAAAATCTGTTTTATCAATCATAGAAGGACCGGATGCTATATGTAAAAGTGTTTCAGATATAAAAAATGTGAATATTATTCTTGAAGAAATATCGACACCTATTCAAGAATTACAAAATGCTCTTGAACAAATAGAGAATTTATCTGTGGCGGAATCGGACTCAAATTTACCAAAGCTTAATACAGAAATAATAGAATCTGTAATAAATCCTGTATTAAAATTGAGAACAGCATTTGAACAACTTTCAACAGATAAAGAAAATAAGATAAACGAAGTGTTATTGGATATAAAACAAAATATACATTCAATTTCTTCTCAGTTAGATTTATTCGAAGAGAAAAATGGCAAATTTGATATCTTGCATAATGACAACAAATTAGAAGTCCTGCAAACAATGGCTCAGATTTTGATCTCCCTTGAAAATAGTTTACCAATATTAGAAACAATTCCCGATCTAAAAACACACATGTCAGATTTTCATAAAAATCTCACCAAGGTACTTGAAAATGTTATAGAAGGCAATGATTCAACAAAATATTATACTTTAATGGATATTTGTAATGCCGTTAATAGAATAAATACGTCGCTACATAATTTGGAATCTCGACAAGTTTTATCTTTTGCTATTATAAGTAATACATTAAAAATAATTCAAAAGAGTGTATATGAAACTATTTTTGAAAATTCTCTAAACAAATCGCTTTTAAAAAATATAGATGATTTAATGCTGGATATACAGGAAACTATTAATCAAGTTGAGGAGTCAACATTAAATGTAGAATCCGAAAAAGTTGAAGATATGTCAATAAAAGTGTATGAAAAGAATAAATTAATAACTGTTTTAGAACACGTTCAAAAAACTATTGTTTCAGTGAGTAAAGTGGTATCGTTTGAAAATGTGGGAAATTTGACAATTGCACAAGTCTTTGAAAATATTCAACCTATATTAACAGAGATTCAGTGTTGTGTAGCTTCTTTAAATGTAAATACAATAGAACATTCCGAAAACGTAGCCGATATGACTATATCTTCTTTTTCTGAAGCCATTGCACATCCACTTTGTGAATTGCATCAAAATATTAGTGTCCTCAATGAAGTTCTCTGTGAAGTTGCCAAAAATCACGAGATCAATCAATTTACGGCATTTGCTGAACCTCTTATAGAGTTACAGAGGACATTAGAAATTTTACAAACTGAAGTAATTTCACAATATGAAGAAATAGTTCAAAGTCCTGCAATTCTCGGTAGCATAGCAAACAGCGTGGACAATCTCCAAAGTTGTATTGTAAAGATCCAAGAGCATGACGTATTAGAAGTTGTAGATGATATGTCTACATTAGATGATATATCAGGTATTAAAACTACTGCAGATATACTAATGCCATCTGATCATTATATGATATCATCCATCGAAAATGTAAAAATCGAGGAATTGTCCGTCATACAATCGAATATTCCACAGGCATTTTCAGCTCAAGCTTTACAGAAAATAAACAAACATATTTTATCTTTACAAAATTCAGTTATTGCTGAAAATGTTAAAACCTTACCTGAAGATAGTGAAAACTTACCTATTAAATCACTTATTTTGGAATTAGAATTAATAGGTTCGAATATTGAGGATATATTACAGCCGATAACAATGGAAGTACCTCAAATATTATCCTTGAACCCTTCTAAATATTCTTCAGTGGTGCAACAGTTAGAACATCTTCAAAAAAGTTTATCAGCTGTTTATGACAGAAACATTGCATTTTCCAAAAATGTTGGAGAAACTCAAACAGAACTGTTAAGTGAAAATCTGCTAAACCTTAAAGCAGATGTAGATGCATTTTTGAATATTTTACAATCGGCAATAGAAGCGGTTGACGTAGCTGTTGATGCAGCAACGAAAAGAGTTGCATTACGACAGTTACCAGAGAAGCTTGAAGTTCTATTGAGTGAATGTACTGATGTTCCATTTGATAATATTTTGAAGGTGGAGTTGATAAATTTACATAAAGATGTTTTGAATGCTGTGGATACAGAGTTATCTCATAATATGAATGGAGAAGAAATCAACGAGATTATTGGGAAAGTCAATAAAACTATATCAAAAGTGCAAGATGAAGGTTTTAATTGTACAGCTCAAAGTTTAGATATTTTATCTCATGAATCTAAGCTCGTAGAAACATTAAGTGGAATGGAACAATGTATTGCCATACTAGAACAGTGTCAAATCCCTGAAGAATTTGTAATTTTAACATCAGAAACTCATAAAAACCTACCACAAGTTGCAAGTGATACAAAAGTTGATCCATTAATTCAGTTGGATCAAATCACCAAGATTGTAGTAAACTCAATAAACTATGAATTTAATGAAAGTTCTGAAAAAGATATTAAATTAACAGAAGAATTTTATGATACCTTTACCAAAGAGATATTATTATTACGTTATTTAATTAAAAATCGCCCTAGTCCTAAGAATATTATTAAATCAATACAAGTTTTTTATGCCTTACTTAGTAATTTGAGCGAATACAAATCGAGATCAAATGAGCCCAACAAATGCCTTTTGGCTGATATGGAAAATTGTTTGAAAGATATAAAAACAATTTTGATTGAAGTTATACATAGTCAGTCACAGTTACTTTTCGATATTCCATTAATAAAAATAAACGATGGTGAACAATTTTTGAAAAACGTATTAAAATCTAAAAATGATATTTTGTTGCATAAAACATGTGCTGTTATTTTGAATACTGTGGAGTCATCAAAACCTTTTGATGTTAACTTGAAATACAAGATGATTGAAGAATTGAGTTCGTGTGAAAATATGATACAACAACAGGAAGACGAGGATTTCAATGATAACTATAATAACCTGCTCAGTTTTCTAACAGAACAAGCTAAGAATTCATCGGAGAAACCATTAAAACAAATTACTGAGAAATTACTCCATACTGTTCAAAAACAAGAGGATATAAAGAATATTTTAGGTGTAGGAAGACAAATAATATTTATTCAATGTCTATTGGATTGCATAGACCTTTTAAAAGAAAGCTCTGAGGAATTTAAATTAAAGGAAGGTATTGAAAAATCGATACCTAAAGAAATTAACATAAATGAACTTTTATTGGCAGTTTTAGAACCACTTGACTGCTTTAACACACAAATAATTATTATTCGTAATAAAATAATACTAGCCTCAGAAAAAGATATCGATATTGTAGATTTAAGAACATTAGAATCGCATGGTAATGCTATTGGAAAAGTAAATGAAAATATCGAACTATCCATTAGCAATAACGAATTTCCTTTGGATAATAATGATGTAGCTCTTTTAATGGAATTAAACAATAAAATCCAATTAATCTTTAATAATCTTAAAACTTTAGAAAATACTCCAATATTTGAGACATTAAAAGGTGTAGTCATTCCAGTTGAAGAAATTGAAAAAAACCTGCAACTAATAATATCCTATAACAAGAATGTTATTGACATAAAAAGTCTAAGTAATAAGGGTACGTAATAAATCTTTTTTAAGTGTTTGTGTTTTTAAATAAAAAATTAATAAAGTAGTAACTTCTGAGGCATTTAACGATATTAACATTTTGTTATACATTTTCTAAATAAAGAAAAACAGTAGTTTTTTTTATTTAATGTAATTAAAATAATGTTATACAATTACAGAAAAGGCTGAGGCCCTTCTACAACAAATGGAACAACATATCGAAATAATAGAAATTGTGGAAGAAGTAAGCGCCGTTATAAGGCTGGATGATTTAAAAGAAACGGCAAATATAGTTCGAGAAATAAAAGATAATATTGCGAGTTCTGAATGTGCTATAGACTCTAAAGTAGAAGAATGCAATTCAATTTCAACTGACAAGATTCCTTTAACTGACAAGCTACAGAAAGCTCTAATGTCTTTGCACAATCAGGCTCTACATTGCGCGCAACAAGATACTGTAAACGTTAAAGAAGATGTACGTCAACAAATTATTGATGCTGTTTCGGATCTACAAAATAATTTTAATAAATTAACAAACATATCATTAGATAACGAGCCGGAAAGTATTATTTTGGCTAAAGCAGACGTTAATCAGGGGGAAAATAATCAAATAGTTCTAAATGATAATGATGAACAAAGCAATAAAATTTTAAGACATGATGAAATAAACGGTGAATTGATTGAAAGTAATCAAACTGTAGAAAATATTGATGATGTTTCCAAACAAAGTACTTTGAAATTTAATGATGATTTGCAACCTTTGGTTTCCGAGACAAAACTATTAGTAGTTTCAGATGTAAACGATTTACAAATTGAAGAAAAGTGTGAAAGCAAATATAATTTGTCATCTGATGAAACTTCTGAAAATGTAAACGCATCAAAATCTGTGATAGGTATTAAGATTTTTATGGGTTTATTTTATTTATAGACTTTTAAAACTAAAAACGTTACGATCGTAAATACCACGTTATTAATACATTACCAAATAAATTCATGTTTATATTTATTGTTACAGAAATTATTTTGGAAAATATTCAAGAATATTTATCTCAAGATATCAGTGAAATAGCCGAGCAGTTCGCCTCATGCTTAAACTACGAAACTATTGAGATAACCCGAGACATATCTCAACAATTTTACCAGGAAACAACGGCATCACAAATTATATCGGACGATCAGTTGAAATTACTTTCTAACTTACACAAAAATTTAGAGGGTTTACTTACCTACGAGCCTGTTACAGAATTGGGGACAGTTGTCGTAGAAGATAAGTTGCTACAATTCAAAAATGTTGTACAGAAAGTATGTGAATCCATTCAAAACTTTAATATTTCAACACACAATATAATTCAATCTGATAAAATGGAAGAATTAGCGACAGACAATCCAGAAGTTACAGAGCCTAAGACAGAAGTTAATGGTTCTGAAAGTAAGAATCAAAAACTTTCTTGTGATTATGCTATACTAAAGCCAAATGATGCTAATGATGATGAAGTATTAGTAGGTCAAGAAGATTCAAAATCAGAAGATATGGTTATCAATAAAAATGTATCTGAATATTCTAGTTCTGTAGACGCAAATGGAAAAGAATATTTAAGAGCAATAGAAGGTAAATACGTATTCTGTTTCTTTATAACTTTTGATTTAGCAAATAAAGTAAAAAGACCGCCTAATAAGAATAAAATAAATAGGGTTATTAAGATCTCATAAAACATTTATATTAAAACTGTGAAATAAAAAAAAATGCATTATGGAAACCTTGATCCGTGTTGATTTGTTGCAAATCATCTCCATAATGAAGCCTATAATATATCGGTCATTTATTCTTATTGTTCGTTTGTCATTTTTTACGATCCTAAACGTTGTTTTGTCTGTAAGATAAAATTCCATAACAATCTTCAGATTATTCTGCTAGTAAGTAATAGCGTTATACGTTATTAGTTGTCCCAAGTCTGCCTCGAGAAGACAAAGAAAAGTAATAATAATATTAACATCGCCAACTTCAAATTTAAGTCATAGATAAAATGTTTTTTAACTTTTTACACTAACCTTTGCGGTTCAAAATTCATAAAATCCGTTCTTGGTAATTTTGAATATGCCAAAAAGAATATTCTGGTCAAGTTTTATACCTATTTGAGTTATAGTTTGAATATTTTATTATAAATTCATAATAATTTTGGGAATTGATAAAGACGCTCAAATGAAACCAACTATTATTAAACAATATTAGGAGAAATCCAGCTTACTATAATCTTTACACATAGAAATATAGTTTACTGCTAACAAAATATGCTTAAAATGTAAACCTTAAATGTGGTGGGACACTACGGGTTCAATACTATTGTTAAAACTATAATATTACACATTAAAGTTAATGTCATGTAAAAAGTTTTGTTTTTCAAGATAAAAAATATTTAATACACAAGATAATCAATTTTTTTTATATTCAATGTAAACAAGTATATTTAATTTGTTTTTTTATATTTTATTGTCACATATATGTATGTACCTTGTTGTTTTTATAAATATAGTTTAAATAAAACATTGCAATTATTAAAAAATAAAAAAATATATATTTGTTTAATATAAAGTGCTGTAACCTTTGCACTGTTTTCAGATAATCTTATCCAGAACTTAAGTGGTTATGTAGATGAAGAAGTTACGGAAATATTAAAACAAACAATAAATACCGAACAACTTGAGAAGTCTCGTCAAATTGCTGACCAATTGTTTACATTGTCTCAGGTGACAAATTGTGATGAAACAAATAATTCTAATATTCTGAAAGAAAAAACAGAATTGTCCATTCAGTTAAATGAATATATAATGATAATTCATGATCAAATATTTGACAAAATCAAAGATTTACCAAGTTTGTTTGAAGGAGATAAACTTCAAAAAATTGAAACTATTTTTAAGAAACTCTCTGATTCTCTTCAAACATATATCACATTTGAACAGCCTACTGCCATTGAACAAGTCATAGAATTGGATAAAAGTAAACAAGGGCTCAGTGAGTACCCGATAGTTGATGAATCTAAAGTCATTGCTGATTTAGTTTGTATTGAAGAACACAACATGCTTACCACTGTTAATAAAGAAGACGATGAAATTAGTAAGAGTGCTATAACGGATAAAGCTGATGATTCTCTCATTAATAATGAAGTTATTGAAAGTGACAATGTGATAATATCGACAGGTAATTATTTTTTTATAATATTATTAATAATATTAATATATTATAATGTCGTATCGCGATCTTTTTTGTCTCTACCTTCACAGCAAATGTACCCTAAAACTTAATTTAGAAGCGTTCGTGCTTGTTTTTTAAATTTTAAAATTAAAGTAAATTAAACAAGGACTGATTTTAAAACATATTTCTTTATTTTTTTATCGAAACTAAGAAATAATTTTCATGGATTTAAGTGAAAGATAAACAAAAGATTTTTAGTTAAGTTGTCTCGTTTTTAAAATTCTTCAAGTTGAAATTTCTAAAATGCTGTCCTAATTAGTGTCTGTATAATCAAAGTTTTCCAATTTAAAACCTTACTGTATCTTTAATCAGTTAGAACAATGATTATCAGTCAATGAGATGATGGTACTGACTCAAAGTGGGATTTTTTTTTATTTATCCTGAATGTATGTATGAGAAATCGAAAACCAATGATATTGTGTTAGAATAAACTTAGTACAGAGATCTTCCCTAACTATATGTGTAACAATGAAACACTGAAATAATTAATTTTAACTTAATTATTTTATTATAAAATGTATTTCCAGATCATGAAAATGAAACAAATTCTATTCAGAAGTTAGAAAAGCTTTTGCAAGAAGTAAATGATAATATAGACCTGGCTGTAACGAATGTTGAAAATTCTGAAATAATACAAAATAATTTGGATGAAGTACAGTCTGTTATCATAAAACTTAAGTGTGATATTGATGGCACAACAAATGACGCTCTCAATGAAACTCTTGAAGATTTAGAGTGCAATGTGAGAAGCGTACAACTTCAAATAAATGAGCAAAGTCCTCCTGTACTGTTAAAAGAAGCATGCTCAAATTTACAAGTTATTGTTGCTTGTCTAAATAATATTGAAGACGTTAAGGAAACAGCGTTGGTATCTAAAATAAATATTGTTATTAATAACTGTTCAGAAGAAGCGGATCAGACGATACAATTATTAAATAAGGCGTGCTGTATAGAGACAGATATTCAATTAGATAATATTATTTCATGTTTAAACAATGTGAATGATATAATGAAAACATTACGAACAAGTTTTGTGGGAGATACAGAAACATTAATCTTAAAAGGGATAGATATTATTCAGAATTTAGATCAAGTTGAAGATAAAATTTTCTTGTTAGAAAAGGATATGGATAAAATAAAACACATAGATGATAATATTAAAGATAATATTGTAACGGCTATGCACTCCGTATATGGAAGTATATCAAACATGAGAGGTGCTATCTCTAGTATTCAAAAAAGATACATGTATGAAAATTATGGAAAACCCTCTCAAAACTTTCTTAAAGCAATTAAAAACATTGCAGATATTTCTCAGTTAAATATTGATAATATATCAAGCTGGAAAAATTGCGCAAAATTTTTTCGTAAAGTTTTAAATCATTTTGAAGATATCAAGTTTTACATAAATTTAGATAGAACGGCAAGAATACCAAATGATGCTGCTTTTACTAAAATAATTCTTCGAGAAATTGTTACTGTTTTGGATGAAATTAAAAATATACACGATATTAATTTAGATGTAAGAAAATCAATTAATGATTTGTCAAATTATGTCAATAATAAAAATTTAGAAATTGAAGAAAAGACCACATTAGAAGTGAAAGAAAAAATACCTATATTTAAAGATTTATCTATTAAAATACTAGAAGCAACAGCAGTTATTAAGTTGAAGCTTGAAGACAATACAGGTGATGTGCTTACAGAAACACTTGACTCTACTTTTACTCAAGCAGATGACAAAGAAAAATTCAGCTTAACGGACAATAATATATTAACAGGACAATATGAAGAAGTACAACAAACATTTGATTTAAATATAGAAAGTGCTAAGTATCTTTTAGAAGATGACAAAGAAAACAAAGAGTTAATTAAAGTAGCTGCGGTTGGAGAAGATGTGTTGCAAAAAGCTTCTGATATGGAAACTGTTGCTGTAAATCAAATTTTATTTGAATTAGCAGATCTTCAAACAAATGATAAAGACCAAACGGGAACAGATAAAAATCAAGTTTATTTTGATGAAGACGTTATTTTGAAAATGCCATCTCAGGAGGACGAGAAAGATGATGTTGTTATAGAAAAAAGTGAGCCCTTCCAGGAAGATATAGTATTGACGAGTGTTGAATCCCAATGTTTAGAAGATGAAAGTTATAAAAATGAACGAGTGCAGTTATCTTCATCTAAAGAATTTCCAAATATAGCTATGGATATCGCAACAGAACAACAAAATATACTAACAACAGAAGAAATCGGGGACAGTCAAAAAATTGGTGAGAATTTATTGATTACAAAAGTAACCGATAAGGTTGAAGGACAGGTCGTTGACACAATTAATATCCAAGAAGGCTATAAATGTATCAATGAAAAAGGCGATCAAGCAAAAGAAAATCAACAGTCAAATAATCTAAAGGAAACAAACGCAAGAGAAGAACTTTCAAATCAACTTACAGCTGATACCGCTATTACTAAAGATATACAACTAAATGAACACAAGGGAGAATTAACGATTTTAGAAAATATACCGCAAGTGGGTCTTTTAACCGATAATAATTTGAGTGTCGATAACAAATCAAGCATTATGGAAGATCACGATCATCAGAGCACAGACACTAATATAGAAATAAACTTGAAACTACAGGAAAGAAAAACTATATCAGAAACACAGTCAGTGGATGACATAGAAATAAAAAAAAGTGATATGTGTGAACAATTACAAGATAACATTTTATTGAAGAATAATGAAAACGATTCTAATTTACAAATGTATGAAAGTGATACTAACGAGCACATCCAACAGTTAAATCTTTCTGATGGGTCTGACATTTCAGAGAAAATTTATAGTGATGTAATTGTTGATCAAAATAAATCTCAAAAAGAAATAATACAAAATCAAACGATTGACAAAGAACAAAAAGTTGAATTATATGAAGATATTTCAATAACAAGAAAAGCGGAAGACGATACAGTTAATGTAGAAACAAGTATAGGGTCCGTATTAGAAAATACAGATGCATCACTTTTTAATACAGTAAAAGAATCAAAAACAGACAATAAACTTAAGGAACAAGGTGTTCAAAAAGAGTTATCATTAGAAAGTGGCATCCAAGATAATGACAATATTATACAGGAAGCTCGAAAAGATTCTCAAGATTCAACAAAAAGTGTAAACAGAAACAACTTGAACGTAGAATATGAAACTTGTAGTAAAGACATTCAATACGATATAGGGAAAGAAGAAGATATTGATTATAAGGAAATTGTGGCCAAAGATAACAATTGTCTCGTACAAGACAATATAAATAAATCAAAGACAGAGAAAGTGATACTTTCTTCAATAACGGACAAAATTGAAGCAGATGAAGAAATTAAAAAAACCATTGAACAAGATAAGAAAGAATCTTTAACAAATGTTCAAACAGATCTATATAATAAAGAAACCGAAGATACCAAAACTTATCCAGATCATGAAAAAGTTATTGAAAGTAAAATTTTAGAAAATGATGTACCCAAAAATAATGTAGATGTACAAATAATGCCTATAAACAATCAAGAACAATTTGTCAAAATTGAGTGTGACTTTAAGGAAGTTGATATGAATAAAGAAGATGAAATGTTAATAGATAAAAAGAAACAGGAAGAATCAGTCATATTTAATCCACTAGAATCAGACATGAATGTGCAATCTGATTTAATGAATAAAGATATATTTAAATCTCAGACCGAACAGACAGAAACGAAAGAAGTGATTGACGTTAAGTGTCATAGAGGTGAAACAAAAGCTTCTTTAGAGACAAATGAAAATAATGAATTAGTTAATATTCTTAAAGATATAGATTTACTACAAACAAAAGAACAAGACCAAAATGATAACAAAGACGAGTCTTTCCCTATAGATATAAAAGTAAAGAAAGAACATTCAGAGTCTGAACTCAAAGCTATGTTATCTAAAGGAGTAGAGACAAGTAAAGAAAATGAATTAGTTAATATTATTAAGGATATGGATATACATCAAATAAAAGAACAGGAACAATATGATAACAAAGAGGAGTCTTTCCCTATAGATATAAAAGTAAAGAAAGAACATTCAGAGTCTGAACTCAAAGCTATGTTATCTAAAGGAGTAGAGACAAGTAAAGAAAATGAATTAGTTAATATTATTAAGGATATGGATATACATCAAATAAAAGAACAGGAACAATATGATAACAAAGACGAGTCTTTCCCTATAGATATAAAAGTAAAGAAAGAACATTTAGAGCCTGAACTCAAAGCTATGATGTCTAAAGGAGTAGAGACAAATAAAGAAAATGAATTAGTTAATATTATTAAGGATATGGATGGACATCAAATAAAAGAACAGGAACAATATGATGATAACAAAGAGGAGTCTTTCGCTATAGATATAAAAGTAAAGAAAGAACATTCAGAGTCTGAACTCAAAGCTATGATGTCTAAAAGAGTAGAGACAAATAAAGAAAATGAACTAGTTAATATTATTAAGGATATGGATAGACATCAAATAAAAGAACAGGAACAATATGATAACAAAGAGGAGTCTTTCCCTACAGATATAATAGTAAAGACCGAACATTCTGAACTAAAAGCTATGATGTCTGAAGTATTAGACAAAGACAATAAAAAAGATGGCCAAGAAAATATAATATTGAAAGAAAACGACATAAACAAAGACGATGAGAGATTGGTCGATAAAAAGAAACAGGAAGAATCAGTAAAACTAGATGAACCGAAATCAGACAATCAAATCGTATTCATTGAATCAATAGAAAAAGATAAACAAAAACCTGAAGTAAATGTGCAATCGGATCTAGATAATAAAGATATAGCTGAATCTCAATCAGAAAAGCTAGACACTAAAAATGAAGATCATGAAATAGTTAGTATTCTTGAAGATACAGATATGCATCAAATAAAAGAACAAGAACTATCTGATAAAAAAGATGAATATTTACCTACAGATACAAAAGTAAAGAAAGAACATTCAGGGTCAGAACTAATAGCCATATTAGAAACAGGTAATTATAAAGATGATGAAAAAAATGTAACATCGAAAGAAAGCGACGTATATAAAGACGATGAAAGATTAAATTATAAAAAGAAGCAAGAGGAATTAGAAAAATGCATAAAACCAGAATCGGACAATGAAATCGCATTCATTGAATCATTAGAAAAAGATAAAAGAAAATCTGACGTGATTGTGCGATCAGATCTGGAGAATAAAGAAACAGCAGAACGTAAGTCAGAAAAACCAGAAACTAAAGAAGTGATAGATCTTAAGACTCATTATGGCGATACAAAAGATATTGTGGAGAAAGATGAAGATAATGAATTAGTTAATATTCTAGAACATACAGATATACATCACATAAAGGAACAAGAACTATTTGTTCAAAAAGAGGCTGAATTCCCTGCAGATATGAGTGTAAAGGCTGTGGTGACTGAAATATTAGAAAAGGATCACAAGAAAGATGATCAAGAAAATATATCTTTGCCAGATATTATAAATAAAAATCTTGAAAGCTCGATGGATAAAGAAAAACAAGAAGACTTTGTGAAATTCAATCAATCACAATCAGGTACCCAAATGGTCATTCGCGAATCAATAGAAAACGACAAACAAAAACAGGACATATATGTACAATCTGGTTCAGAGAAAATGGAATCAACAGAATATATGTTAGAAAACAGAGAGGCTATAGAAACAAAGTTACAAACTCAGGAGGTGATAGACGCTAAGTCTGATGAAAAAGATAATAAAAATCCTGTAAATAAAAGGGGAGAAAATGAAATAGTTAATATGTTTGAAAGTAAAGATGTACATCCAGTAAAAGAAAAAGAACAATCTAGTAATAAAGAATCTAATTTACCTACAAATACAAGAATAAAGACAGAACATTTCGAGTCCGAAGTCAAAGCTATAGTGACTGAAATATTAGAAAAAGACGATAAAGATGATCAAGAAAATATAACATTGAGAGTAGGTGATATAGATAAAGTTGATATAACATTGAACGATAAGGAGATGCAGAAAGAATCATTGAAAAGTAATAAAGTAGCAGGAGATATCCAAATTGTGTCCAGTGAAGCAATAGAAAAGGATGGGCAAGTCTCGGATATGAATATGCAATCAGATCGAGAGAGTAAAGCAGTGACAGAGTCTAAATCTATTTCAGTCGACAAAAATGCTAAGCTGGAGCAAAATAAAGAGAAAGAATTAATTGTTGAAGATACAAATGTATATGAAACAGAAAACGAAGACCAATCAGATAAAAAGAAGGCCAATTTTACAAAAACAATTGTAATAGAAAAAGATAGTAAAGAAAAAGATTATCAAGAAAGCACATTCTTGAAGGATGTTATAAATAAAGATGACGAAAGCTTAATCTGTAAAGAAAAGAAAGACGAATGTAATAAATCCGAATCCGATAACCAAGTTGTGTTCAATGAATTAACGATCAAGGGACAACTGGAACAAGATGTAGATGTGCAACCAGATGTTGAAAAACAAAAACCTGATAACGATAAAGAAAACGGTAATACTATTGAAGAACTAGAAATGGAAAAAAGTAGTGATTCTACTGATGTTAAAATGAAACAAGAACAATTTATCAAAGATAACGAAGAGATTCATGATAAAATAATAGAAAATAAAAAACCTACACATTTTGAAAGCAAAGATGTCATATATGAATTAACCGAAGAAGTTTATAAGATGAATTTTGAAGAAAATAATATTTTAAACCAAAATGCTGCAACTAAAGGCCAAGATATTGTAAATTTTGAAAAATCTTTGGAAAACATTCAACAAAAAAAAGAAAAAGAAGACGCTTTTATAAATGATGAACAGCCAGCGCTGAGGAATGGTGAACGTATAGACGAAGTAGGCTCTGTTATCGATATTCATAAAACATCACAAGAAATACATGATATATCCAATAATAATAAAACGGATTATGCCATAAATACATTAGTAGAAAACGAATATCACGAGTCCGAAAAGACACCTGTAATTATTCAATTAGAAAACTCCAATTATATAGACGTACAAGAAAAATATGATAAAAAAGATAGTAATAACGTTGAAATTAGTGAATTGAAGACAGATGTTAAAAATAAAGATGCCAGGAAAATATTAGATGCAAATAATGAAAATGAAAATATTAATAAGAGTTTGAAAGATTCGACCTCTTCATGTAAAAGGAAGGAATCAGAGTTTGATAGTAATGATGTTATTGATCAAGGTATTAATATTCAAGAAATCACTACAATTAATAATTTACAGGTAATAGATGAATCAAACAGTACTATCGAAGAAAATAAAACGAAAATTTTAGAGAAAACTATAGATGAAGACAATGTAGATAAAAAAACAAATGAAGTCAATATTCAACTAGACAAAAATAAAAAAAATGGAAAAAGAAAACAAAAGTCAGACAAAAAAAAGACACCTGAGAAACTAAAGGAAAATAATGAAGAGAAAAGAAATATTGAAGTTAAATCATTAATAAAAGAGAAAGATAGCTCGGCAAAAGATGAAGAAAATAAATTATTTGCAAAACCACTTATACAAGCAGAAGCCGATGATGAACAAAGCAAAATTATGAATGTCGAAGAAAATACATTTTCTATGGAAGAATTTAAATCGGTATCTACTAAACATCAAAAATACAGCACAGACGATATTAAGAGTGTTGCAGAAGATATTCCTTATAGTGACACAACAAAAACAAAACAATATACCACAAATGCAGACCAATTTGAAAACAGGGAATATTTGGTTTGTAACAAATCTACTGATGACACATACGAGAGGATAGATACGGAAAGGGAAAAGTATCATCCAAAGCAAAGTCCTAAATTTATTGATCACAATAAAACTGATTACACGTTACAATTTCCTAGACCACCAAATTACACTACAAAATCTTTCGATAATGACGAGTTAATGAGCTCAGAGATAAATTTAGTTAATAGAGCTCCTATATACAAAGCCCAAACCCTAATGAACGATTACCAAACACGGTCATCTTATTCCCCACATATTGATGAAAGTTCTCACAATTACGGTGAAAGATCATCTGCAAGGTGCAGGTCAAAGGCAGTAAGCGAATCAAGAAGTGCAACTTCAGAGAAGCGTGCGACTCGAGATCTTAAAAGAAAACCCGTTTTCTCAACGTTTTTAACAGATCGGACAGCAGTAGAAAGTTCGCGAGTAAAACTTACCTGTAGTATATTATCATCAAATGACCCTACTATCACATGGTATAAAAACGGCATACTTTTGGACGATAAACAGAAGTTTAGATCTAAATTCATTGACGGTTTAATAACGTTAGAAGTGCTAAATGCTGTTCCAAATGACTCTGGAGAGTATACCTGCACAGTTGAAAATGAATATGGATCAGTTACGTCCTCAGCGAATCTTAAAGTTTATCCAAGCTTTGAAGCATCTCCAATACCGCCTACGTTTACGCGTTCAATTCGTGGTAAGTAAAAATTGTGTCACAAAATGTTGTTACCGATGAAATTCAGTGCTTATTAAAAATATATATATTTATTTTCATTATCTTTAGACGTATATCATTCATTTGAAAATGAATTAGTCCTGGAGTGTCGAATTCGTGGTCAACCGTTGCCATCTATAACTTGGTACAAAGATGATAAACCGATCACACTATGTGATCGCTACCAAGCCCACTACTTGGCAGATGGAGTATGCAGGCTCACAGTGAGTTCTCCATCCAAAGAAGATTCGGGAAAATATACATGTCACGCTGAAAGCTCGATTTGGTCAGATCAAATTTATCATAACGTTCAATTTACTGGTAAGTCCTTAAGTGCTAAAGCTATATTATTTAAAATTATATAACACCATTCTACTAACACCTGAAATATTTATTTCTTCATAATATCCTCAAGCACTTAAACAAAATATTCAGGTTTAGTGGATAAAAAAAAACATCGCAGGTAAATCTGAATATTTTATTCACCAAATCATATTGGTGCAGCGGCTTGAATTAAATTCCTTGTACTATCCATAACATGAAAGGTGTCCTGTTCTTAGTAAATACTTCCTTTATTAATTAAAACTTTAATTTATATTTTAATTGCAGAGAAAGAAAGTTGTATCAGTCCAAATATTTTTACATTGGATAAGATGCGGTTGAACCGTCAGGTAATAGAATCTCGGAAACCTCATTTTACAAATGTCATATCTGACTATAAAGTAGTGAGTGGGGGAACTATTGGTTTACAAGTTGAAATCAAGGGATCACCTACAAGAGTAGAATGGTTGCGAGAAGGCAGCTCTGTAACTGACACCTACAGAAATGCACAAACATATGTTGATCACGGCATTTATACACTAGCCCTTTCCGATGTAACAGAAAAAGAATCAGGCTTATATACATGCCGAGCTTGGAGTAGTCATGGTAATGTGGATATGAATGCTTCTATTATAGTTGTGCAACCAAATCAAATTGACGGCAAACCTGCAGTAATTGTTAGTAGGCCAGCAAAGGATGTACTTATATCAATTGGTGAAGATATAAATATATCCTTTAGAGTACAAGGAGAGCCTAAGCCAAAGGGTAAGTTTTATATTCAAATGAATTAATAACATAATGATTACGTATTAGTTATTATGATATATTTTTTTCGAAATAGAAACCGGCCTGTTCTATTTTGTCGGTTTCTGTCACCTAACATAAAGAGGAAATAATAATAAAATTAACATTAAATAACATAAAAATGACAATTAAATTATTCAATAAAACTACCTTTTTACTTTTTACAGTAATATTCATGAAGGGTTTAAGAGACATTACACACAGTCAGCGCGTTTGTAAAATGACATCTGATGATTACGTAAAATTTACTTTGAAACGGTCGGTGATATCCGATGCTGGAACCTATTGCATTCTTGCTCGAAATGCCTACGGCTGTGATAGGGCCTTTGTAACAGTTGTGGTAAGTTTTTAACTGCAATAAACAATGTTTCTAACTATTCATTCGAATGTATATAATTTACATAGAATATGTATGAAATAAGAACACTAATAAGGTATCTAAGCTTTTGGGAAGTCGTCTAATTGTTAATGATATAAACGACTCTACATCCCTTACGTTTTGTTCATTATTTAGAATTATATAATGATACAAAAAAATATTATATTATATTATATTTTTTCTTTCAAAAGATAAGACAGCGTGCTACCTCAGAAAACCTTGTATCAGATTGGACATATCCGATGGACGATTTGGCCATGTCCGCGCTTGATCGTAACTATAAAGGTAACTTTATAATTTACACTATTTTTTAAATTCCACAATATTACACCATACAAATACTGATCTAGACCATAATAAAACCCATAATAAATTAAATGGATTTTAATATAATTTGCTATAGTGGTCAATTAAATTAATGTTTACTTTTTACTGCTCCTTTTATGTCTTTCTCTCTTTCTTATTATAACTTTATAATTATAGAATAAAAATAAAAAAAAACAGTAACAATAAAAATCTATTTAAATATAAGTATTGGTTGATAGGTTTATTATTTGAATCAGACGATGTCGCTGGCAATAACTAGTTTATTATAAGTTGTCTGAATTCATAATTCAAGCTTAAATTAATCGCTACTAATCTTGTCGAGGTTCATAGTATAATTGGCAATATTTCAAGTACGTATAGACATTGATGCGACGGCATTGATGGTTTTGTAGCTGTTCCCGATCGGATCCCGAGTGAGCCAAGCGTTGTTGATGGCGGCAAGAACTGGGTCTCACTCGCATGGCCAAAACCTGATTGTCAAACGAGGGCTCCAATTTTGGCATACAAGGTAGAAAGTTGGTTGATAGGAAAAGAAGGAGGTGCTCGATGGGTTGAACTGGGTATTACACCACGGAATTCCTTTGACGCTTTTAACTTGAAACAAGAAGAAGAATATCATTTTAGAGTTACTCCTAGAAATCGTTACGGTTGGGGTGAATCTGTACAAACGACATCGCCGGTCGGAATCGGTCTTAGTGGCGATAGGCCGGAATTTATAGAAATTCTTCCTGGCCAATTAAAAGTGCTTCTGGGCGAAACGGCAATATTATGTTGCACTTTCAAAGGTAAACCTACACCAGAAATATTATGGATGAAAAATGGCCATGATATCGAAGAAGACACAAATCGAGTAAAAATCACTTTAAATAGCTATAAAGCTTGTTTAAATATTGAAAATGTTAGGATAGAAGATGAAGGAAGATACAGTTGCGAGGCGTCGAATATTCACGGACGTTCTTCAACATACGCTAGAATGACTGTTATAACAGATCGCCAAATTTGGGAAGCTGATGCTAAGTTGAAGAGGTATGTTTTCATTTTATTATTGTCAAATGTTGTTTAAAAATAGATTTAACCTACTTATACAATGTAACTGTTTATAGAGAAAGATCATTGGGAGTGGAGGGCGAGTATCCTCCCCAATTTACAATGCGATTACGAGATCGAAGAGTACAAGCCACATATCCCGTTCGGCTCACATGCCAAGTCATCGGTAGCCCAGCCCCTGTGGTCACATGGTTCAAAAATGGAGAAGAAGTTTCAGCTGACGGTAAGTTTTAATGTAATCAAAGAAGACGGAAACTTTAATAGTTTTGTTGGTATCGCGGGAAGATTAAACATATAATATTTTCAACCTACTAATGGCTTATGTATTAAGTGTTAAATACGGAAGTGATTAACAATGTCTGTATGTTATATCAAATTCAAAATAGAATGCTAAATCCAAATGAGATGTCATTTACACCTGACATTTGCCAATTGAAATACGTACTAATGATGCAATGAGGAATAATATAGCGAATAATGTATGAGTAGATCAAATGAAGACCGCAAAGTTAAATAATAACGAGGATATAAATTATCTTTCTAAAAAATCCAGGACGCCATACCATGTCTCAAGATGAGTATTTCTATACTCTTGAGATCGCACCCACAACATTAGATGACGGTGGCGTGTACGAAGCTATGGCCAGGAATACCAGCGCAGCGATCAGCTGTCGCTGCAGTCTGGTTGTGGACAAAGGCATCAGGGCATATGTAGCGCCTGAATTCTGTTGTGGTCTAGAACCACTTTATCAATTGAAAGAAGGTATTCGTTTGATAAAATAAATTTTTTGAAGAATTTTGTGATGGAAGGAGATAACAGTCATTTCAAAATATGATTGCAGGAGACGAATTAAGGATTTCAGCTATAGTTGAAGCGTATCCATCTGTTGGTGTGTCGTGGTATCGAGATGGAGTTAGATTACGGCCAAGTCGTCGAGCGATCATGACCTTAGACCGAGATGGACAAATTGAACTAGCTCTCGCGTCTGTTACCGCACGCGACGCTGGAGTATATACTTGTACGGCTTCGAATGAAGTGGGACGAGTTTCCACTTCCGGCAAAGTAGAAATAGTAGGAGGAGAAAGTAATATTGAAAGCTTCCATGCCCCACCAATCTTTGTAAGCGATGAGAGCTCTAGTGCGCTGTAAGTATTACGGATAAGCCTTCCTTCATAGCTTGTATTTTGTATTCGTAATTATAATCAATAATATAATATATTAATTACATTTTGTCCAATATTTTAGTTACTCAAATGAGCCACGGTTCTTAAGAAAACCGAGATCCAGTGAAGCACGCGAAGGAGACACAGTGATTATTGTATGTGAAGTGATAGGCGATCCTAAACCTGAAGTTTACTGGTTACGAGACTTTTTGAAGGTATATATATAGCTATATCAAAGTGTCAATGGACTTTCTGTTTTAATAGTTTGCATATCACTACTATAGAACATTTTCTCCCCATATAATTATAAACAGTAAAAAACAAGACTCTTCTAATAAGAAATATTTTTCAGCCGGATTATTATCGAGATGCAAACCATTTCAAACGAGTGGGAGCAGGACCAGAATACAGATTCGAAATTCCTCACGCGAAGTTTGATTATACTGGTGCATACTCAGTGGTAGCTAAGAACATACACGGTGAAGCAAAGGCTATTATATCGCTTCAAATATTGGCTCGAGGTAAACTTTCTAATATAACTGAGATACGGACACCAATCAGAAAAATTGAAATTTATCCATAATTTGTTTTTCAGATCCCAATTCCAGTCAAGACGCACACAATATTAGATATGGGTAAATAAGCTTTAAGATAATTAATAATCCTATATCTTTGCTCCACGCTACTAAAGACATTATCTTTTAGGCGCGTTGAAGTAATTCCTCGTTTCGAGAAAGAATTGACTGATTTGCTGTGCTACGATGGAGATGCTATTGAATTCGAGTGCCGCGTCTCTGCAAATCCCGAACCTGACATACGATGGTTCCACTACTCTGAGGTTATTTTAACTAATTCTACTAAATTGGGTCAATTATAGATGATTATTTATAGACCTTGCAAAAAGAGGAAATAGGAGATCAGTTTTAATTAATAGCGGCATCTCTTTCACACATTGTTGTATATTGAATGAAAATATTGTTCTCGTTAAATATTATTATATGTTTATTAATTGCGTTAATAAAAACGTAGGTTTATTATTTACTAAAGGAACACTACGTTTTGGTATAAATTTTTAAATGGTAGTATTTTATCAATTATTCAGGTGGTCCCAGAATGTCCCGACTTCGAAACGTCTTACGACCGCGGCACGGCGCGACTTAAAATAAAACAAGTGACCGCTGAAGACGAAGCCACTTATAGATGCGAAGCCTCCAATAGCTTAGGAAGAGCCACTTCAAGTGCCTGTTTAGTTGTATATCGTAAGTACATATATATGATATCTGCTATTTTATTTAACAGATTTGTATATGTAGCTGACAATTGTGATGTGAATCTACTCGTATATTAAGTAATATGTAAAAGTTGAAGAATTAGTTCTTCGTTTCATATTTTAACTGGGACTGGAAGTATAAAGAATGCATTTGGTTTTACTATTTTATCAAGATAAATTGTTGGCTTATAACAAAACTATAGGAGTTTTACAACGGGCATTAGATAATACCTTTTCAAAGAATATAAAAAAATGGCAAGTGCTGTTTATACTGTTTCGTTACCGTTTTTTATTATTAGGAGTCACGGGCAAGACCTAGTATACATATTATAGAATATTACATGATAGGTGAGGTCGGAGAGAGAATAAGAGAATGCGACAAAGTTATTTTAAACTGAAAGCGACTAAATAGAGAAAAAAAAGCCTGGACTGAAATTGTTAACAAAAATTGGAACGCAAACAGAAAGTATATCTGTTCCGGTTATATCTTTAGTCTCTGTTCTTTGGACCTTATCATTTGGGATGTTATGCCTATGTGTCCTTAAACGTAATTAATATGCACAATGGTATATAGGAATATATGTTTCAGCTCCCGGCGAGCCTAACACACTGAGCCAACGGTTGCGGCGACCGCCAGCACTTCTTTCTGGCGCCTCCACCCCGCGCTCAACCCCCCGCACCACACCCCGCAACACCCCGCGCACAACGCCCGCACGCTCCTTGTCTGCCACGCCAGGTATTTAGATTCTATGGTGTTTTTAACTTCAATTCATATTGTAAGAATTCATAGATAATTTAGCGGCCTCTCATCTATTGGTTAAAGTTAATTGCTTCGCTAATCGGTGCTTAGATTAAAATGACATTAAAAAGTAGTGATAATTGACCGATTAGAAGGTTACTTTTACATTTACTTTACAATTAAGTTAATTACAGGTCCCGATTCAAGGCGTTTATGTAGTCCATCTCGTGAAATTGCACCGAAGTTCTACACTTACCCCTTCAATAGAGTAGTCGAAGAAGGAGACACTGTGGTATTTCAATGCGCTGTGAAAGGCCTTCCTCCTCCTTGGGCTACGTGGGACAAGGACGGAATAATAATAACAGCTTCCTCAAGAATTACAATAAAAGAAAAAGATGAAACGTTTAGAATTTTGGAAATAGAAGAGGTCAATATAGAAGATGTGGGTTTATACAGAATAACGTTGGAGAACGATTACGGCAGGGCGGAAGCCTCAGCTAGACTAGAAGTTATATCTGGGAAGGGCAAATTCCACGGAACAAGATCATATAGCGCCTCCCCAAGTAGAAGAGCCTTGACCTATAGAAGGAGAACTCCTTCATTTTCTAGACAAGACTGATGGCGGCTATTTTAAAATATACCCATCGAAAGTAAGGGCGCCACAACAGGTACTATTTTCAATAATCATAGTTAGATTCATATTATTGCAGTGCGAAATGTGGGTACCCTTTTATTTGTACTAATAATACAATGCGAATTCATTTTATGTTGGTTTTACTTTTTTTAGTAATATGACATTGACAATATATGTTTTTTACAGAATAAGATTGTTGGAGGAGGCAACGATTTTGAGGAACAATATTTTATTTTGTTTTCTTGAGTTTGTTTCCGTGCATTTTATTTGTAGTTATATCCAGTATTTAATTGTTTTTTTAGTACATAAATCAAGCAAAACATATTTGCATATATCGTTTTTTATAGATAAATAATTTAGTGGACCTGGGTCACTGTTTTAGAATAATACCAATTGAAATTGTTTTTTTTTTATGTATCAATTTTATATTATATGGTAGGTATATTTAATTTTGTTTTAAAGTAATCGTATTATTTACAAAATATTTCTGTAAAACGTTTGCAAGATAATATTGGGCTCGCCGGAAGGTGAAAAAAGTGTGACTTTTCCTCTTTTTAGTTCTTTTAGAATTTACTCTAGCGTCCTTCTAAAACATTTTTGTATATTATATTGTTTGTTACAAGTTTTGTTTTAAATAGTTAATGTAGCACGTGGGATAATTAAAAAATAAACTGTACTACAATTATTGTTTTATTATTTTACAAGTTTAACAAAATATAGGTATCAATATGTCATTTTGACATAACAGGAAGAAAAATAAGTTTTATGGTGTGCTTGTGAAAGTATCGTAGTGTGTATCAATAATGTGTTAATAGAATACTTTTGTCACATTTATTACCAAAATGGCTGCTGTAATATTTAGAATACATTAAATAAATTATTAATATATATAATTATATAATTTGTAACTAATGAAAAGCTTAAAAATAAGATAATTTAATAAGTTAAGCTTTCAGGGTCGTTAACGTCAACAAAGGAGAATATATTCAACATCAAAGACATTGATTAATTTTTAACATTGTATCCTTATTTTAAACAGACACTATTTTATTGATATTTTCCTATATTACTTAACATTTAACAGAGTATGTCGTTACGGACCCATTTCATTTTCCAATTGTAGTCACACTATTTGACATCATAAATAGCGTGTTAGTGGTGTCCACCAAGTACTAGCAAGATAGCACTAGCTAGCTAACACCGCACTAACAGCTTTTCACTAGGCGATATTAGTGTTATATTTGACCTAGCGCGCGGAAGATTGTATAATGGAATAGATGCATTAATATCTAAGTAGCAGTCGGCTGACGCTCTGTCTCGCCCGTAGCCCGACGCGTGCGCAGCCTGTGAGCTGCTATCATTACGTTGCCAGCTCTCTATTGGAGAAGAAACTATAATTTTACATACTAATCTTTTTATTGTGAATGTACAAACGATTATCTTTATTACTTACTTGCCACCTTGCCCTATAGTTAGCTAGATATGACTTTAAGTTTTCTCTCGTTCGTTTCATATGTCCCGCTTTAGACCCAGACGGTGGTCCTTCTATTATCCATTGATGATTTAATGCCGTGGATGCATTCATTCGCTGTTCCGGTTTTAAAACTAATAGATTATCTACGAAGTCTTTAGCTAAATCTGATATTTCCTTGAAAGCTGATTCGTGGTAATTATAATTAGCCATCGTAATATTCGCCGAGCGCTGCGGCCAACTGTCACCACTAAATGGCATGACACCGGACAGTCTATAACAATATGAATAAAAACAGTGTAAGTGTTGTAATGGAGCCACTTAAAACAAAAAAAAATGACCTACAAAAGTGTTCGTGTATTTAAAGTAATTACTCACAACATATAAGTCACCACGCCCAAACTCCACATGTCACATGCTAAGGTCAATTGTTCGAAATTTAATACTTCAGGTGCAACATAATCTCTCGTCCCATATATCGCTCTAGTCACATGCCCTTCGTCCAAAACACGAGCTAAGCCGAAATCTATTATTTTCACTTGTCTAGAATTGGGACTCAGGCAAATTATGTTTTCTGGCTTTAAGTCCAAATGTGCTATTCTTTGATAATGCAAATAAAGCAGAGCCTCGCAAATTTGTCGCACATAATGTACTACGTCCACTTCCTTGATGTGCTCCTCTTCAACGATTCTGTCAAATAACTCGCTGCCCCATAAACTGGAACCAAGTTTTAGTAAGCCATATTAAACAATACTTAAATAAAGTTAATATATATATCTATATCATAAAAACCTTTAACTGTGTAATTTGGGCAAACTACTCTTATAATGTCTCGTCAGATTCTTATGCAGAACAATACTAATCTTAGTTGGGTAACATTTTATGCCGTCTTTTACATTTTACAGCAAGAATATAGTTTAAGGTTAATAATTAATGGATTGGATTGATAAATTATCAGCATCCTTAAATTGCCTTGATAAAAACAATTTCAATATATATAATATATGTTGTAAGTGAATAAAAAGTTGCTGCTAAAGAATTTCATCCAGCAGTTTTTATATATCATAAACACGCAGGTAGACAAAATTTAACCACAACTGATGAAACGTCACTATCACTTACTTAGGTACTGTTATATTTTTAATATATATCAATAAAAAAAACTTCAACGAATTCTACAAATAAGAGAAGGCTGAATCTAATCCATATTTGAGTAACAAATACTCACTAATCCATCACAAGCACAAAGGCCTCTTTGGTAATAAAGGCGTCATAGAGTTGGATTAGTTTAGGATGCCGTAAACGCTTCATCATTTCGTATTCTCGTATAGCAGTATCCCTCTTTTTCTGTGTTCGTGTCTTCAAAATTTTAGCCGCGTAATATTCTCCACCAGTATCTCTAACAAGAACAACGCTACCAAACGCTCCACACCCAATTGAATCACCAGTTTTAATAAATGTTGCTTCAAAATCTTCCATTGGTTTGAGCTCACAGCTCTTATTTGGTAATCGTGTTTCCCTCGCACCTGGCACTAACATAATAAATATAAGATTATGAATTTTATAGTTAATTATAACAAGAGAAAGAAAGAAAATAAGAGAGAAGAGTAAAAAAATATTAGTACAAAATATATTTGAATGCAAGAGAAGCTCACCTATTCGAACTCTAGATTCAGCTAATGTAGTCGGACAGGTTATAGCAGTAATCCGAAAAATCATTATTTGTTCTTGTTGTGGATCTTCCAACTCAAACATCGGTAAACTTGAAATTCCAGCTTCCACGAAACCACTATTTGATCTCCCGATTTCTATCATGTACCACTGTTTCTTTGAGTCCTCAAATTTCGAAACTTGCCTAATAGTTATAACAAAATAATATCATATCAGTGCATTTAGCCCTAAATTTAGCAAATAAATTACAAATACCATACCATTCTATGATAATGAGATCAGAAGATTTTTTTCCGTTATCTAAATCGGTTTGTAATGACTTTTTGTGAATACATATTTTCTCCGCTCTTATTTCCTCGTCATTGCTAACGTCTAGATAAAAGCTTTCGTCATCTAAACTGAAAAAAAATACCTGTTATATTATATAGATTAGTCGTTGAAGTTTCAATTTCTATCTATCAATTTCAAATCTAGGTAAAACTCGTTATAGATTAAATATTTTATTTTCCAAACAGACTAAAACCTCCGATTAATAAGATAATTACCATATATGATATGATAGAAACAAAAGCAGTTTATGTATAATCATATAATCATTTTTATTATTATTACAGATGATGTGTCGTTATTGTCTTATATGTATTGATAATCACCTGCAATATGTTATCACGAAACAACTTGTTGTCCCATTAGAATTGTGTGCGATTCCATTAGCTGAAATCTAAGAATGCGAAATTAATTCAATTTATTTGATACACAACAGTTATTAATCAAGAAGTCGCTTTGCAGTTTATTTCTAATAGTTTTTATATAATTTTTTCGCGTGGCAAAGAATGTGTCAATCTCCTCGACTTCTTTGGTGTGTAATGTTGCCCAAGACCCAGAGCATCTTGTACCTTCCATATAATAAGTGAGCTTGGTTCTTGTCCAGATCGTGATCTATACACGTATGCCATAGAGATCTATCCAGTATTTTTTGAGTGATTGATAAACAACCATCCAAACAAACCAACTGTTTATAACATTTAGGATTATTGTATTCATTCATTGTAATACTAGAAATATTAACGATTTTTTGTCAATAATTCCAAAACATGGGTTTCGTGATTATGACGAATCTGCAATCGAAAATTCATGCATACACGAAAAACAACAATGAAGTAATTATATTTGATTCGGTTGACTGAATTATCGATTATATTGAATGCGCTGCGATAAGATTACATTTAATTTATTATTGAATTTATATATAAAATTTAATTTCGCAGAGAAAGCAAAAACAAAGTTTAAATAAAACACACTCTTCGCGATATATGTTATAGGAATAGTAATTATGAATTCTATATTTTCTTACTTACTACACCCTTCTGGAGTCCGTTGCCGTTCATTTCATTACTTTTCTTTAAAACAATATGTTGTTTTGAATCTACATTGTAGTAGATATTTCTTTTAATCAATAGTTCGTTATCTTTAATTTCTTTTTCAATTAACGATAATGGCACAATTGATAAGTTGGTGGTCGTTTTGTTAATGAAAATTGATTTTCTATTTGGCAATGCTTTACGAATTTCACATGTTACTTCACCCACCATTCCCGGTTCCACTTGTTTAATAATTAATAAGAAATTACCGCCTTTTTCTATAACCTGAAAAAAAATTGTAGGAATAGGCTTAAGTAAATATACATAACAATAGTAAAAAAATAGCGATACTAAAAAAATATCTCCGAAAATTTACTTAATAAACGTTTATTAAATTATACATGTAGTATGTGTACAATTTGATATGAAGAATATTTTATTATTAGATTGTTTAATGTGATCTTAATTATTTCATCAATATTATCTACTTACATGAAATCGGTGATTGGTACGTTCAACTCTGTAATTACCGATGTACCACACTGCAAAATGAAACCTTGGGTCGTCTATAGCAAAACTACACCTGAAAGATATTCTGGCTCCAAAGCAAGTTACAGTTGGAACTAGAGGCGATATTAATTTTATTGAGCTTTGTTTACTCTTAGGGAGTGCTGTAAATAAACATTAATATAATTATTGTTTGTATTGTTTTAGATAAGGTATTGCATTAATTTGTTGTAACTTAAACTCACTATTTATATTTAGGAAGCAACTTGATGAATCCATGTGTCCCGTAATATCATCTCTCATTGCCACAGTGTACTCCCCACTGTCGTTTAAATTTGTATTTTTTATCCTAAGACATACATATCTGTTGATATACTCTGGTATCACGTTTTTATTATTCTCAAGACTAGTTCCGTTTTTATTCCAATGAACTACAGTGTTTACGTCGTATGTCGCCTTGCACATAATTCTCACTTCCTCTCCTTCGTTAGCTTCTATTTCGTCCGGCAAAGCCTCTTCTATACTTGGCACAACTTCACTAGTATTCAGTGTATTTAAGTCGGTATTTATTACTAGTACACTTGCAAAACTAGAGGCGATACCATATTCAGATTTAGTAACCACCTGATAAATACCACTGTCGGCTTCCTTTGCGCACAGTATCGAGAGTGTAGTTGATCTTTTATCATTTAATACTATAGTACGATCATTCCCTATCAAAGGTCTATTACTTTTGTACCATATATAATCTTCTTGACAATCTTCATTAAATTCAGCTTCGAGTTCTATAGTATCCCCTACTAACACTTTGGTACATCTTAAGTGTCTCAAAACACTTATAGTTTTCGGAGCGACATTCATATAAAGGACATCATTATTATTGTTATAATTCCTATCTCTTATTGGTCTAACATACAGGTTTGCTTTGCAAAAGGTTTCGCACGAATTGCTTTTTAATAAAATATTGTATACACCTTGATCGTAAGCTGTGACAGATGTCATTTCAAGCCGATACCATTTTCCATTACAGCTTATTTTGTGTTTACGAGACGGATCAATACGTTTCCCATCTTTGTACCATTTATAGGAGGTACATTCTTCTGAGCCGTCACTTGTTTTACATTCAAAAACAATACATGTAAATTCATCCGTGACTATGTCTTCTAAAGGCTCTTCTATGTCCACATATGTTAACATATATTTGTTATGGTCATTCGCCATTGAAACGCAATAGTATTATATTTATTTATATATAATATTTCTTCTTTTAAATACATAAACAGTAAATAAACTAGGTTTTTGATTTTACCAGTCTCAGGTTACAGGATTCAGTCTTCTGTAACAAAGTTAAGATATAAAATTAGGCACGAACCTAAGATATGAGTAAATTAATTAATAATATGCAAAAAATATTTTAAGTTAGTAAAAGCATCTTCTTTCCTGGTTTTAGGTTTCCAGGAAAACAAGACTTTCCCGGGCTTCCAATAGATTCAGAGAGTACAAATATCTGAATTGATTTCCCCATAATATAAGTATAATTAAGAAGGATTAACAAGATATTGGTATTAAATTTAATAAAAAAAATAAACAATGCACTAAAAATATAAAAAACAGCCTTCATCCTAAAACAAATATGTTGAAAAAGTAATCACATAATTAGGAATGCAAATAAAAAAAGTAATGACAATCATTATTTTATTACCTGTTTAATAAAAACCAGAATTTATTTAATAAGTAATTAAAACGTGAAAAGACAAGCACTTAAAACTAACATGACAGCTCCTGGTAAAATAATTAATTATTTGTTAATAACAGAAAAACCATTCATTAATCATTCTTTCAATACTTTGAATTATTACACTATCTATATGATATATCCATGTAATTGTTTATATATAAATATTATTATTGAATTTAAAAACTTTAATGAAATTCTAGCAAAAGTATTTTATCAACATTTATTTTTGTCTTAATCTCAATAAAGATAAGCACCATAATGTCCAATGTATGTCACCGTACTTGATGTGAGTCACACATACAATAAGGTCATGCAAGGTCATATACACCGGGCAACTCCAAAAACACGGTAACACACCCTGCCTTAATAAATATGTAGATGTAGATAACTGATTTATGTTCACGGGTGTACCCATTAACGTCATGTAACATACATTTTTGTACACAATTGTCATATTTAAAACAACTATAAATCTAAAATTTACTGTTAATTATTCATGTCTTGGTGATGTTACTGGCTTTTCGATAACCGCTAGTTCTCCAAACTAGTCAGTCCAGCCAGCAAGTGAGATAATAATCTACTTTCTAAGATACAAAGTAACGATAATAACGGATAGGTATTATGACATTACAGACCTTTAGAAAAGAAAAAAGATTTAGAAAAGAAAAATCTGATAAACTGTCACTATTTCTTATAAGATAATATCGTTAATCTCAGTATGGGTCATACGAACCCCTAACCATGAGATCTCTTATTTTATGGGTTGGGTTATAAAGTAGATTACAAAGGAACTTTCGTGTATAATAAAATTAACGGCTGGATAAATTAATGATTATAAAACCTTAGTCTTAGTAGATTAACATACACGGTATCAGCATTGATAATACATGTAGGGTAAAACAAGCTTAGCATATACGAGTATACGGAGGTTTATTTTTATCCACTTTTCACCAAATGAGGAATATAACCGCAAATGTATAATGTCTTGTTTAGGGAATTAAAATACGAGTTTTCTAGAGACTAGAAGAGCAATTAGTCATCAACTAACCTAGCAACAGTAGTTTATAGTTCTAATAATATATATATACATTTAGCTTTAACAATATATCCACGAAACAATGTCAAATAGTTTTTTAAAAGTAATTCCCGTCCAGATATAACAAAAAAGTAGTAACATGTAGTTAGATACATTAGTAATTACAAAAATATTTTGGAAAGAAGAAAAAGTATTTAAATGACTCGAGCAACACGACCTAACCCATGTTGCTGAAGCACTTTTAATGAGGTTGCCGGTTCACTAATGAGCGGTGATTTTAATGTTTTGCCACTGGTGTTAAAAAGGTTGACGTTTTAATCGTCGCAATTACCTTACCTGAGAACCACACGTGGTCATTAAATAATATTTGTAGAAATTACTTTGCACGCCCCGAGTTATTTTTATTTTGACCGCTGTCGTAATCAAACTTTGATGATTCTTTTTTAAAATGTAATTATGTAATGACAGAATGTTAGTAATTAAAAATTGCCACAGACAATTCAGTTGCCAGCTTTCAAGAGCAAACTGATGGTGACACAGTGGAGGCCGATGGAACACGGGCTTAAAACAAAAGCGGTAGCGATTAAATGAAATGACACGTAATACAAAAGTATTTTGGTGGAAACAAATTTAACCATTTAATAAAGTTGAGATCGACTGGATTGGATTGGATTGGGTCAAAGAACAAAGAAAGGTTATTAACAAAGTAGATATAGATTCTTGTTTCTTATGGTTATACTATGAATATTTTTGAGATTCGCAACTTTTATTTGTTTAAACCAATCCCAAGTTGAGGCAAATAGCTGCACTTATATGGAAGGTAGCAGACATACAACTCAGAGATTGTGAGGTTATATCACTGGCTACGTAATGTATGTGTACTTATTATGTATTTTTTGTGTTTTCTCTTTTGTCTAAAATGTGTATTATACACCCCCCTTTTTACATTTGTGTCCATCAATAATTAAAGAATTATATTTAAATATTATTTAATTTTATATTAAAACTTTAAGGCTAAACAAATTAATTCATTATGTATATATGTTATTATTTTTTTTTAAAGAACTCATTAAGATAAACGGGGCAATCTAAAAGGGGAGAATTAGGACTCTTTAGGAAGATTGAAAAAATTAATTAATTAATAAAGCATTGTTTTTTTTAATAATTTATTTTTATTACATAGGATAGAGGCCTATTACTTTAATGATATATTTTTGATATTAAATAATATTTTATTACATTAAGTCGATTAAATTAAATCATTTTGATAATGTTGTTTTTAAGATTTTTCTGATCCTTTAAAGTCAGTATATTATTGATAATTAATCATTATTGATTGTGGTTATTCTGATGTTCAGATGTTTTGTTGATCATTGTTCAGCTTCTCTGTATTTAGTCCAATCTGGGATTTATAAAACTTTTGATACCGCCAAAAGTATCCATTGTCTTTAAACATGACACAAATTTCATTATTTTTAAAAAATAATTCTATTATTAAATATTGTTTAAATTTATGATATTATCTCAAACATTTTTAACTATTTTTTTAATAAATTGTATAAAATGATCGCTTAGTTGAAAAAAAAAATTAAAAAAAAAAATTTGATGAGCGGTTAAGAATAATTTCCGAATATCTTAACATAAAAAAGTAAGAAAGGACAAGGCCGCTGAGTTTTTATCGAAATCTCTTCTTAGCTGTGTGGCAAATAACTTTCCGAGCTGGTAGTTTTGACAATTGAAAAAATATTTTAAATAAATTTTGATCCATAAATCGCTTATTTTTGAAGAAATTATTTTTTTATAATATTATTTACTACTTTTGAAATGACTTCGACGTACATATATAAAAGGCTCTTGATGCTTCTATAATTTTTTATCGCACAACAATTTATTCTTATTTATAGTAATTTTGTCAATATAAACATAAACTAAACTAAAAAGATCAGTTGTCTGTGACATTCTATCGACAAAATGTATCCATCTGACGCCTATCGGCTTACAAACGAAGCCATGAAATAATATTACATTTAATCCTTGAAAAAATAAAACTAAATCCTTAAGCATTAATACAAATGAAATACAAAGCCTAACCGCAATGATACCCATTGAAATGTATATATTAACCAGTGTCGTGTCAGAAAAATTACACAGATTTCATCTTAATAAATACTTTGCAACATTGTACTTATATTTAATAAAGATGGAATTTTAAATATTAAAATCACAAAATGTTTAACAATTTTTATACGAGGGTAGATAGAAAATTATGAATCATATTTTTAATATTTTATTCATATTCAATATTACTAAATTAGAATTTTATGTTTCAATATTAAAGAAAAATGTATCTTTTTTTTCAAATTCAATATTTGTTTACATATTTTATGATGTTGCTTAAAAAGTAGCTTTAATTAAGAATAGACATAATTTCAATTGATTTTTCAATTACAATACGAGTTCTTGTATTATCGTATAAATTATAATTTAGTATTCCCCTTAGATATAAGAGTTCCCGTCATACAAATGTTAATTCCATTTCATATCTTTAGACCAGCGCTTCATTCTAACCCGTACAGATATGTAGACATTTTATCTTAAAAGGGTTTTAGAAATCCAAACCGAAGTTTTGAACATAAAAAATGTTATTTATCGTCAACTAAAACTCGTTTAAGAAAGTTAGGAGTACCTACGGTTCTTTAATCTTATGATATTTTATAGACATTTGTTTTTTTTAGATTCTTTAAAATATGTATGGCAAGTCGAATATAATATAATTACATGTTTACTATGTTTATATTTAAAATAATTTATTTAAATATGTAATTAATAATTTTATTATTTATTAATTCAAATCTTCAACATCTTTACGTTATTATATTTTAAATAGTAATATATTTTAGAAATATAAAAGAAAAATATTATAAAGGTTAGTTTGAACATTTAAATTTGGTTTAAAAAAATATATATAAAGTTAAAAAAAAATACATCAGGATTTCTGGACCGTTAAAATCATTAAACAAATTTTATTATTTTAAAACAAAATCACATTAATCAAGTCTTTATATTTGATTCTCACGTTACTGAGATAATAAGAAATATAATTAGTTAATACAATTAAATATTACCGTAAATTCGTCATCCTTTGTGATATTATTAAACAAATATTCTCACGAGCTAGCTATCGTACAATGATTAGTTAATTGTAAATTATATATCAAAATACAAAAGCGTTGATGATAATGGGAACATTTGAAAAGAAATTCTTAAGACGGTCATCATTGTTTTGAAGACGGTCAGCAATGTTCTGAAGACGGTCAACATTGTTCTCGAGACGGTCAGCAATGATGGCGATTATAGTGACATCGGAAATGAGTTAACCGTTTTTCTATATGCGAGTGTCGAAATGTGTTATGCAATCACATTACACAAGGCCTGTGACATCCTAGCTTGAATTCTTTTTTGATGATTCAGAATCAATGTGTACCTTAAATTTCAATAATGAATTGTATATGCTAATTTTTAATATACTAGGTATATTTAAACGTATTATCCAATCCTATTAATAAAAATACTCATATATAATATAGTGAATTATATTTTCTTATTAAAATTTCATTGGTTTGATTTGATTTGTAATATAAAAATTGTTGCCAGACAATATATATTACTAAACATACAAAATATAACTCATACAATATATGTTTTAGAAGAAAACTATACAACTTCTTTGATATAATATTAATAAAATTATTTGATACTTTTTTTAGATAAGACTAAAACCTTATTTTGCTTTTTATTATGTTTTAACCAATTCTTGATATACTGTTAGTTGTTAAAAATATAATATAATATATATATGATAAAATAATAAATATAGTAGTTTACAAATATTAAATAAATATAAAACACTTACATGGGTTATAACCGGCGAGGGATCAAAAATTTCGATGATGTTGCGGACAGTTCTCGGCGCGAGACTCGATAAACGAATGCGTATGAGTACTGTGTGTACTGTGTGTACTGTGTGTGCTGTGTGGTAAGCGGCAATGAGACGTACGTGTTCACAGCGAAGTACTCGCTCCTCCAGTGGAATAAAAATCTATTGCGACTAGAGCGTTAACAAAAACTAGATCCCACGTGTACACTCATTGGAAAAGTTGAGTGCATTGAAACTGGAAAAATATTTTCTATATTTTATTTTATATGTTATAAAAATATATGAATTCTAAACGATATTTTCATTATTTTGTTAAGTAATAATTGTTTAGTTATTTACTTTACGACAGGATACGTGGTAATGCTTTTAGTATGTTTATGTTGTTTCCTCTAAGTAAAACATCTCGTGAATACAAATCAAAATTTATGAGTAGCTACCTACCTACCTACCTACAGCTGTTACACCTTGTTAGTTCAGAGTATAGGAGGTATAATTAATAAAAATACGAACCTCTTAATACCTACTTGCTTTAATCGAGTTCCAAATGGACTATAATAATTATGTCAAATAAAAACCTCATCAAACTTTGTTTAGTAATTACTGGAAGCTATCACAGAATGAAAATACGTTTAGAATGAAAAAAGTTTTGATAATATAAATTAGTAAAAAGATTAATATGAATTATTATTAATATACGAGGGAACTTCCCGGCCCGAAGGGCCGGAAAGGGTCAAATGTCACGTATAAGGTTGGCACCCACCCTATTTTGTAGCCTGATTCAATAGCTTTTTTTTGATGTATTACACATTATTGTGTGATTTGTGGGTGATAAGTGATGCGCGTGCATACAGAGTCAATTAGGTCATTATTATATAGTAAGGATATTTTGATATAGTACTGAAAGCGGTCGTTCTATTTATTATAATTATTGTAGTTGGCGATATGGAAATCAGACTTGGAAACGATAAATCATAGTAAAAAGCAGCGACACAACAAATAGAACGTAATAAATCCACCTATACTTTGTGTACTTACTAAATTCTTTAGCTGGATTGTACTTTTTTATTGGTCACGAATATTTCGTTATATTTATTATTCTATAGTGTTTATTTTGATTTATGACACGTGATTTGCAGGTTTTATACAATGCTGCTCCCGCGACTTCGTTTGCAGAAATAATTTTTATGTAAATTTGCTTTTACCAGATATAGAAGGACGAAAGAAAATTATTAATTAAATATATTTAAACAGAGAAGATAAATCAATATCTATCAGTTTGATTAGCTTGGGCGGTAAAGTTTATGCTAAAATATTAGCGAGAAGAATGCAAGAGAGATCTGAAAGGCTGTTGTGGGAGGCCCAAGGAGGTTTGAGACTTGGAAGAGGGTGTATAGATCAGATCTTTTCCCTCCGCATGATCACGGAAAAGTTTTTGGCCCTAAAGCAAAAGGTTTTCTGTGCTTTTGTGGATTTGGAAAAGGCGTTTGACAGGGTTGTGAGAAAGAAATTATGGGAGATACTGCCCCGATACAATGTGAGCGGACCCTTGCTACAGGCTGTAAAGTCTCTTTACAGAGATCACTCAGCCTGTGTGCGAGTAGGAGCTGACATGTCGCCCTGGTTTGACATCCAATCGGGTGTTAAGCAAGGTTGCGCTATGTCAGCTTGGTTGTTCAGTTTGTATTTGGATAGTTGTCTCCAAGGCGTGAAAGATAGTGATATGGGAGTGATAGTAGGTGACCTTAAAGTCAATTGCTTGTTATACGCAGATGATGCAGTGCTCATTGCATCATAAGAATGCGATCTGCAGGCATTGGTCACCACTCTGAAAGATGGGTGTGAAAATAATGGTCTAAACCTGAATGTAGATAAGACGAAGGTTCTGATATTTGAAAGAAATGAAGAAAGAACAGAATGTAAGATCAACGTGAATGGTAAGATAATAGAACAAGTGAATGAAGTGGTATATTTGGGAAGTATGTTTAGCAGGGACGGAAGATACGAAATGGATATGGAAAGGCGTATTGCTGCCGGTAACAGAGTCAATGGTGCTCTGGCTGCATTGTTGAGACGGCAAAACGTCAGCATAGCTGCACGTTTGTCTGTACACAATGCGGTTTTGCTACCGACGCTTTTATACGGCAACCAAACGTGGGTAACACAGAAGAAGAATGTAAGAAAGATGAATTCTGTGGAGATGCGATCTCTTCGCAGAATATGCGGAGTCAGCCTAGCTGACCGAATCCGCAATGAAGACATCCACAGAATGGCAGGTACTTGTGAAGATGTTACAGTGAGAATGAAGAAGAACGTGCTCAGGTGGTTTGGTATGGTCTGTCTGTGCTCGATTATTTTATTATTGTCCGTGTTTTTTTTTATTTTGGGTCACACTTTTTAGTAGTGTTTTAATTTACTTCAAAAACACGATAATTCCTAATTTCCTACCTAATTTCGCAATCTATTTGAATTCCATGTGGAATAAAGAAGTATTTAATGTCCAGCTTAAAATGTTATTTCATTATATTTAGACAAATTTTCGCTGGAGACAAATGTTCAAGAATATTGAATCCCTATTCATACTTTTATCCCCTTTCCCCTTTAAAACACACTTATCTTGGTATATAATCGAAAAACTACATACTTAGAGCGATCCTCAAAAATCTCGAATTTCTATACAAAATATTATGAAGTTCCATTTGTTACTACGATAATATTTATTTATCAATTAAAATGATTACAGAAAAGTTTAGAGAAAATGAACATATAAAAACTTTTTTTAATATTCTATTTGCTAATCACGAAATTCACATAAATTTCAAATTCGATAAAAAAAGAAGAAAATATATCAGAAAATTTATAAATGGGACGAAATTTGTTGTTTTTATTATGAGTACCTTAAATAAAATAAGCAATATTTTTGATAACATTAAAAAGACAATAAGGGAAAAGAATTCCTCAAATCGACTTCAAAATATTAAAAGAGATATTTTATTTCTGCAGTCTGAACTTCTTGTGCTGGGAAAAGAAAACCATGACCAATTCATCAGATCGATCGCCATGGAAGGTTACTTGGCCCTGCTCTCCGCGAAGACGTTACCAATATCACTCGTAGAGAAAAAAAACATTCTAACCATTGCTTTTGATAAAATAAAGCAACATGCCTTGCGCGAGGAGTGTCTTTTTATATTCCTTAGAATCCAAAACCTGCTCTGTTATTATTTAATGCAACTTGATGAAGTAACTTTAGCAAGAGATATACTCGAAAACATCGAGGAGTTGTATGACAAGATAAACAAATCAAAACCTGAAATGTATTTGGACGCTGAAGATTTATTCACTCTAGATCCCATAGAAAATATAAAACGATTGAATCCCGAGAAAATTGATAGAGTAATAACAAATAATGTACAAATGTTAGCATTTTTGTATAATAAATTAAATTTACCACAAAAATACGCCTTGTACAATCATACAGCATTGAGAAGACAACTTGAAATGAAGGAAGGCACACCCCAAGACTGGGCATTGCGGACTGCTAGACTTGGTAACTACTTCACTTACCTTAACCAACTTGGAAACGCCAGGCACCACCTCTGTGCTGCATATCACATTCTTAGAACTTGTCATGATAATTGCAAACTTATGCCAGAAGAATTTGTTCTGCAAAAAGCTGATTTCGAGATGCATTTTCTCGAGCTCAGTCATCATTGGGTTAAGTATGGCTTAACTCTCTTTAAATTATCTCGAAAGACCATTTTAACACGATATTTTTCTCAGCCCAGTTCTGGAGCTGATTTATGGAAAACCTTAGACGTTCTAAATGAAGGTTTGGAACATTCAGAAAAAGTAGAGGAGGAGAACTTAAAAGACCTTGGTGCAGAGAAATGTGGTAAAGGAGATTTTTCATCTGAAAAAGTATTCACTTTCCCAAGTTTAGATTTAAAAGATATGGAGAGTAGAGTACCTATCGATATTAATCGTACAGTTAGTGAAGCGAGGAAACTATTTTCATTTACTCATAAATGGTTAATGCGAGCGAAGCACTATTACGATTTTGAGCACCATTCGGCTCAGTACATATCCTGCTCTCTTCAACTAGCTGAACTATATGAGCACTTGGCGTTCTTTGAAAAAAATATCGACAACCAATACAGCATACAAAAAAGGAGGGCGGACGTTTTGGAAACATTGAATTCTTTATTAAAAACATGCGATAACGTTATGTCGGTGCAGATTGATGTCATAAAAGAATTGTCGCAGGTCCAGCTTGAACTCATGGCTTTGAATTTACAGAAGCTATGGAGAGAAGAATCTCAGACCAATGTGTTTAATCTGGACAGCGATGCAGATTCCATAATAAATTCATTAGATTCAGAATCAAATAAGACATTAACCGAAAAAACACTGCACACATCTTCTAAAAATATGTTCTTACGGAAGATGGAAGCAGCTACCTCCATCAACGGAAAGTTGTTTAGACTGAGCGGACAGCTTCTACCTCGAACTCCGTCTGAATTAAGTTTCGAATGTACCGCAATGAAACATTGATATGTATACTTCATTTAAATGTTTTCCTTTATTTGGTTTAAATTGAAATGAAAGCCACATTTGCTTAAATCTGTGTACGTATATTTGTTGTAATTCACTGTTATACAAAAATGTTTTTCATACAATTAAATTACATCAGCAAACAATACTTTTTAATGACGCTTTTTATATTCTATAACTACGCATCAGTAGTAAGCATTAAACATAATAAATACGTTTATTGTACTAAAATGTAGGGCATATCTGACTCTTTTTCTACCTGTGTATATAATATTACAATGACTCGCTATTCTGGCATCAACCTAAAATGATAATTCAGTCTGTAATTGAAAGACGTGTTTATTTTCTTGTTTGATTCAAACTAAACTTTCAATACGAGATGGGCATGAAGAATTGAAGAAACTAACTTACTGCTAAAGCTTAACGATTCTTTACATTATAAAATTAACATACTTCGTATTGGGGGACGTCACTATAAATATAGTATTAAGTTGTATGTGCAAAATATATACTAAAATATTAAATTGAATTTCATTACATAATTGTAATTCTTCGCATACAGATAAATGTTTTTGTTAATTGAATAATTAGCGGAACTGCAGCTTCAGTAGTAGTCGAAATAATTAACTTATCCTTAACTTTTTTAATTTTATGTGGAAGTATTGCTTTATGAACTTTATTTATCACATTATAACCTTACGAAGGCGAACATGTTTATGAAATATAATTATTAAAGATCAACTAGTTATTGTTAAATCATTTGACAATCTATAAATTGCTGCGGGTAGCGACAGAAATGTTATTTTGATACTAGTCCTGCCCACGACTCCGTTCGTTTCAAATTAGTTTTTATTGCAAGTTATTGACTGTCAACCATCGTATTTTTACAGATTTTTGGTAACAATTTTACCAACTTAAAAAAAAGGATTTTTTATTGACACAACTTTTTTCACCTCAACGTATTCGTGAAAGTAGCATTCAAATCGGGTAAGCCGTTCCAGAGATTAACGTAAACACACAGCCAACCAGACAATTCTAAAAACAATTGTTTTGGGTTGTATTCGTTACTAAGGACCCCCAGTAATGATTTTTCCCAAAAATCTTCTACATATAGACAGAAATCGGATACTTTTAATATATATATATATGAAACTTATTAATAATTATAACAGATTTAAATACGTATATACAAAATATTCATAATTAATTTTAATTATACGCAAATCTATATTATATAGCATATATGAAAATATATCTCAAGCATCTCATCATAACGTCTTACTTATAGCAAATGTTAAAAAAAGAGTCAAAGTATACCCCTCTATTACATCTAGAAACAGTTCGTGCATATAAAGTAGATTAGAAGAGAAATATTTATATTTAGTGCTAAAATACTTAAAGTAGAAAGATATTACTATAACAAACACAACATCACAAAAACAAAACCCAGTTTAAACTTTAATGTAGTTTAAATTAAAACAAAGGTATTATATCTTTGTTTTAATTCCTGCTCTGTCTTATTGCGAACTAATTTATATAATCTGAATTTCTTTATAACGTGATATGTTACATGTATTTTTTTTTCGCTTTAAATTAAACAATGTTTTCTCAATACCAACTACAAGCCTCTTCGCGCTTAACTGATTATTTTTTGGGTTTTCAAACCATACCAGACCATATGAGACCAGATCAGACCACATGAGACCATATCAGACCATATGAGACCAGATCAGACCAGATGAGACCAGATCAGACCATATGAGACCAGATCAGACCATATGAGACCATATCAGACCATATGAGACCAGATCAGACCGTATGAGACCATATCGGACCATATGAGACCATATGAGACCAGATCAGACCATATAAGACCAGATCAGACCTTATGAGACCAGATCAGACCATATGAGACCAGATCAGACCATATGAAACCAGATCAGACCATATGAGACCAGATCAGACCAGAAATTCTTCTTACTTTAAAGATTTTGAAGGTGATATTAGTATGAAAACAATTCGCATAAAGTTAAAAAAATAATTATACATTACAATAAATAATTTATATAAAAAATACGTGTTGGATTTTTTTTAATATATATTTTTGATTCAGATTTTTTATTTCATGATGTTGGAAGCACTACAGACTGACAGAAATGAGAAAGTGTACATTTATTTTTATTTTTATTAATTTGTGTAATAAACACTTGAAGTAACTGTACCGAATAATTGTTTTAAAGCCAAGTGCAACCTTAAAAATAAACATAATTTTTTAATTAATATTATTTCAATATCTTTCAAAGGACAGAATTAATAAATAAGAAAAAAAAAACATTTTCTTTAACAAATTATGTTGTTGTTTACAAAAAAACACAATTTAATTGAAAAATCACGAGATTAACTAATTACATTACTAAAATATTAAACAAACGTAAAAATTAAAAAAAAAAAAACTAAATAACTAATAAATTAGGTGTTTTTTATAAAATTCATTAACTCACTAAATGTTAAATGTTTGAAGACGACGTGTATTGCACTAATCTTTACTTAAACATTAGTTATGTACAAATGTATCAAAATTGTGATAAAAACGCTAATTTTATATATTATGAAAATATTTTTTTGGTCCTATACTGTTATATACACTAGATACATTGAAGAAGGAAATTTATAAGATCATTCCAACACATGTCACAGGCCAGTTGTTGTTTTAAAAAATATATAGAATCTGAAATAAAATAAAAAAAAAAAAATTACCATGAAAAAAAACTACTCATTCACTAATTATCGACAACTTTATTAATATTAAATTTCACCTTTGACTTGCAACATGTGTGAAAGGGCCTTAATATATACTAGTATTAGATTTTATTAAAAAAAAAATGTTCACACATACATCATATAAAAATGTAAAAGGTTACAAAATTATTTTATCCAACAAAATGCTGTCTATTATTTAAATGCGTACTTAATACGGATAAGATAAAATTTAATTATCATCACATATTTAATATATTTAAGGTTAAATGTTCAAATAATGTAACAATACACTTTAATGTATGCTTTGGTATTGTAACTTATCTAGTTATAGCTTTAGATATAGAAAAGAAAACAAAAAAAAAACAAATAATTCATAACAACATCCACATAGTCCAAACTCACCAACAAAAGACCTTAATAAACTAAAACATCACATGTTTAAAATTGGAATTCAAAATGGACACAACAATAATTGTATTAAATAATTTAAATATGGAATGTAAAAGTTATAAATTAAAAAAAAACAATTTCTTAACACATCGTTTGTCAGACGAGGAAGACAGTTTAAGCCACAATTCAATATATAAAAATGTTTAAAACCCGGTGCTTTAATATTATATTCATATAAACTTTATGTTATTGCTTGTATAAATATATCTAAATGATTATTATAAGGCGCTTGTATCATATTATTGTATTACCTCCCTCGTATAGAGATATCAAAATTCAAATCGACTGTTATATAAAAATACATCTTTATTCGATATGTAACACAATTCACTATTGGATGTTTTGTTTGAAATAAAAACAAATGTCTTTATCACCACACAAGGTACAATTAACTTTTATCTGCCGTCCCTTCGCTGTAGTACTTCATAGATAATTACATTGGAATCCAAGTCGCTGTCTTCGCTGGCTACATTCTGCCATTTGCTATCATCCACTAGTAATGGTTCGTGGTGATCCTTTTTGGACTTAAATTTTCGACTTCCATAATCGTTTATGGCTCTCACAGACCCAGCTACTGATTTTATTATGAAAATTTTGTGTATTATGTGTCCTATTATTCCCAACAGACACACCGCTAGACCCACCACGTTTATTGGACTTAGGAGATCACCACTCACCTCCACTGCTAAAACTAGAATGCACATTTCCTGAAAGTAAATATTTTAGTTGAGTAATACAAGCGAGTTGTATAAAAAATAGAGCCCCTAAACAAGTAAGGGCAGAAATTATTCAATCAATACCATATGAACCATACAAAAAGGTCGGTTCAATAATTAACACTCAAAGTTGTCAATCTTCTTAAAACCTAAATGTATGTATGAAGGAAACAGTTGTGTAGTTAATGGTGGTGAAAGTTTTACTAAGCTTCAATTTCTTTTGATTTTGTAATATCCATGGTTGCTCTGGTGAGTGCTTTGGTAAAATAATCATAGTAATAACCTTAAATATCCCCGCAATAGAGAGAGTAAGGCCAGATGTGTACGTGACGACGAGGAACTCGCTGATCTCCATGGCGAAGGCGATAGTGGCGCCCACGGACACCTTCAACACTGTGGGCACCAACTCCGCCGGTGGCAGAGAAGACATGTACTGAAGACAGCTCAAACCTGTGGGCAATACACTTACTAAATATATTTGTTAGTGAAATCAGTATAATATATATATATATATATATATATATATATATATATATATATATATATATGTATATATATATACTATTTTTGTTTTTTTTTTATTTATTTGTTTAAAAATGCTTCTCTCTGGAACTAGTAAACGGATTTAAAAATCTTTTTTGAGTAGTTCTCTCAAATCGTATGTATATATATACATAAATACTAAAGTTAATTAAGAAAAGAAAAGTCTAAATAGATTCTATTTGTATACTCAAAATAGAACATAATATATTAATCCTAAATTACCAATATTGAGTTTCAACATTTATTCTTTTACATGGAGTATGTATGTATGTATATGTATTTTTTACATTTTAAAGCCTTAATACGAATATACCAAAAAACATTTATTTATTAATCCTAAAAAAATTTAACTTTTAATTAGACTACAGGATTAGTCAAGGGTCAAAGACAAGATTCCTTTTATAAATAAATAAATATAATGGGAAAGACATTACAGATAGGTAAAATAGCTATCATTATACCAAAGAATGTAATCACAGGTTCAGTTAATTTATAATGAGAATCGTAACTTAACACTAAACCTACCAAGTACCAGTCAAATTGACCGTTCTTAAACCTTTGTAAAACTTACACATTTTTAAACGTTATAATATCGTTATCAAACTACATGACAATTCTTAGAATATGCATATAATATTTTCTTCACTCTTTACTTTTAGTTACTTCCATTATTACCTGCGTTATATAATAAAATAACTTTTAATTACCGGTCAATTTGACGGCATGCAGTAGGAACAGGTACACAAGAATTGTTTAGTGTTAAAAAAAATTACCTTCAAAGATGATAGTAAATGGCAGTAGAGATAAAAACATCCAAGGTTGCACATGGAACACCATGTCCACGGGATTGTGTAATCCAAGCTTTGACTTCTGCATTAACAGTTGGGCAAATGTCCACCTCAGCCCAGCGGCAAATGAGGCTAGGAGTAGGAAGTTGAAGCCCAACAAGTTGAACTGGGTTGCCTTATACGTGAACATAATCAGACCCGCAGCTATCATCAGTACTATACCCACTAATGACCACGACTGAAAATAAAATATTACATTTTATTAGCAAATAATAATAAATGTATTACATAATTATGTTAATTCATAGGATATTAAATTATATTTATTACTGTAAAAAACGTGATACATAAAAATGCTTGAGCACATAATTCTATTTCTTTATAAGTTATATAATTTAATATTTATTCGCAATCATTAACTGAATAATATCAATAAAATTAAATCGCAATGACATTTATAATAAGATCTAAAATACAGGAAATGCGATACGCTAAATAGATAGTACATTTATTTTTGTATATAGAATATGAAATGCTGTGCATATTAATAATTAAAATATACATTTATATATCTATAATACACACAGGTCATTAATTAAACATAAATAGCAAAACTAAAGATAATTGTTAAATGTCCTTGAATGAAATGAAGCTGAAATCTTAAGATAAATGAAACTAATTAGAATTATTTTCAGTACTTTAATACCAGCAAATATTAAAGTACATTTGGTTAAAAAAATAATCATCACAGCTTAATTTCTTATAATACAATTAATTGTTCATAAAAGAATGTTTTCAATTCGCGAAAGTATTTGTATTGATAAAAAAAATCGCATAGCACAATATATCAATATTTAAAAAAGTCTCTTAAATTAGAATAAAATATAATTCCTTAATCACCTAAATAAATAAGTTTCAAATAGACTTCATTTAATAATTTCATTGGTATTTTAATATATATATTTACAAAGACACCATAAGAGCAATTATAGTAAAAATTTTAATTATATTCATTACAATATATTACTTTATTACATCACTTAACATTTAGGCTAATTGACAAATTTTCTAAACAAGTTTGGAATGTATATGGTTATAATAATTTATGTTAATTAAATTCAAACTGTATTTTTCTGGTTTGAGACTTTGCAAAGTTATAAATTATTTATTCATAGTGTCATGTTAAGGTAAATCATAAACATAATAGCTATTGGCGATAAAAATACAAAAACCTTCATATAACCTTGTAGCATATTTTATTGGTTTCTATAAGAAAAAATTAAGACCATTTAGCATAAAATTAGAAACAGATTATTATAATAATAAATTGAAACATTTATATTTTTTATTATATGATTATATATGGAAATGTAAAACATTGTGTAACACATTATTATATTATTTGAAAAATAAATATAAACTTGTCTCACCTTCTTCTCCAGCCCCAAAAGGATAGCGAATCCTAGTATAAATATGATTGTTGTAGATTTAGTCATGGTATAAAGAGATATAGTCACAAGTTCAAGACCCCAGTTAGAAAATCCAACATCTATACCACTCGCCAGGCCGGTAGGGCCAACTGATTTCAAACAAGTTACAAATGGCAGCAAGAGTTGGGGGATGCCTGTTATAAGGTGGAGAAGTCCTCGTACCAAGACCGAAAGAAGCCATTTGACGATAAGGTGGTACATCACAACCGTCAAAGGATAATGGAAGTCCTGTAATTACAATAAAATAACTATAGCTTTCTTATTATTAGTATTATTTTATTTATTTAAATTATATACACAAAACTAAGATTTTGTTGTGTATCTTTTTATATTGATATAATCATTTCTTTTATTTTCCGACTTAGTACTTTAAAAAAAAAAATTTGATTGACTCTTGCATTGTTCTATCAATGCAACTTAGAGTACGACAAAACTATTTTTGTTTTTTATAAATCTAAATGAACCACAAACCTGTTTCAGTATTGTTAAGAATTAATATTAAGAACTAAATGAATCAAATTTATAATATAATATATTAAGATATTAATATAAGAAAAATATTTATAATCTATTTTTTATACAATTTGAAACCTTAATACTTTTATTGGGATCTTATCAGTTATTTTATTGGATCATTAAAAGTGTTTCAATTATTCTGATAAGATATTAATATTTGAATAATTAAATATTTCATAGACGGTTAAATAAAATTTTAAAAGAAAATATAAATAATATAGATAGATTTAAATATTAATGGGCTATATTTCACCTACCTTCAAAAGCCATCTTTGATAGAAGGTTAAACCGATTGATAAAGAAAAATAAAGAAGAATCAATCCTAAAGATAAAATACTTTTTTGTAAACACACGTCAGACCATTTTCCTTTTGATTTGCTCGTGAAAACATCTTCGTCGGCATCGGCATTGAGAGACAGCTGTTCATATTTTGCGCCTGGCATCGCGAGCGCTATACGTTCTTTTATTTTTAATAATATCACTCAATTGCATAGCAGCTTGTTAGAGATATCATTTATTAGGAAATATATCTTCAGTAAGAAAACAAATCAAGTTAAATAAAAAATACTTAAACAGCTATCAATCGTCACATAAATAAGGACGTAATGACACCAATGACTTAATGACGTACTTCCAATAGTGACATTTTATGTTTTTATGAAATCGCGATTTGAGTTCTTGAGTCTTTAGTATTTAAAATACGATTATAACTGTTTGTCGCTTACATAAAAGAATGTATTTTTTAAAGTCTTCTATCATTAATATACACTCTGATTCCTAAAAAAAGTTGTATAAACAAAGAATGTTGTATACTGCTAGTCTTCTGTAATTGCATTCATACAGTAATAAATATATATATTAACCATTTACACAAATTAGAAATCGTTATGCATGTTTTTATTGGTTACAACAATACAACTGTTTTGATAATTTGAGTTAGTTCTATTTGTAAAAATAATAAATTGCTAAAGACATTTGAATTTATTCTAATAAAGAATTTAATCAAAAAAATTATTAATAAAGAATTTAATTAACAAAATGGTTATATGCAATGTATTGGGATGCAAGTGTCAGTGGACGAAAAATTCCTGTTTTGTTTACATCAATAAGTACTAGATTTTTAGAAATTAATACTAATTATTACCGATTGTCAGTAGAATTTAGTTTAGTTTGGCTTTTTAATTGCCTGATCATAATGTCTTATTTTTATAAATTCTACACATCAGAGTAAAAACCTTTTTTATTTTATAATGTTCGCTAAGTCAGAATAATATTCTATATTATGTTGCATTTTTTTGTGTAAATCCGTAAGAGTGAAACTTACAAGTACTACTAAAATACACTATCGATACTTAAGAATCAACACTATCGACCATAAAGTAGACTAGTACAATAGTATATTATAAATCGATACTATTGTCATTGTATTAAGAATGTCGAAGCTATACTTAAAAATATTATGACATGGCAAATAAGTTTTAGTGCTTAAAGTTTTTTAGCTTTATTTGTATTTCTTTTGTCACAATTTTCAACTTCCAAAAATATAAAATGGTGTTTTATGATTTCTTAGCGTTTATTTCTTTTTATTGAATACTGAAACCTCAATTGAAGTGACGGAGATAATCTATTGTCAGTGTTTTTGGTTTTGTTTATTTTACGCAGTAACGATAATTGAAAGTTTTTTATGTTAACGATAACTTTTTGGCATAAGCAAATTATATTATTGTTTTGTAATAATGAGTGAATCAAAAGGATATTCCTCGCTGTTTGCTCTGGTAGACAGTCACCTGTCTAAAACCAGCATTAATGAGAATACCAAAAATGGTACTCACACTGGAATACAAATTCCATCTTTTAATGGTTTGCGAGGTGGCAGTCTTTCCGAAACGCAACTAACAGTACCACCTATTCCGAGATTACAAATACCAACACTTAGTCCTGGTGTTAGTCCAATAACAAGTGTTTTGGCAGAACAAGTTGCCAATATGCTTAAAGCTAAAGAAAAGAAGCAAGAGGAAGTAGAAAAACTTAAATTAGCCGAAGAACTAAGAAGACTTAAAATTGAGGATGAAAAGAACTCTGTTATTGATCTAATGAAAGCTCTTCAAACTCCTTATAAACATGAACTTTTGTCTCACTCTGAAGAAGTATTAAGTAGTAGCAGCTCTTTTGAATCACTTTTTGGTCTAACCCATATAGATTGTTATGATGAACCAGAAAAAACTAAAACACCTGACCCTCTTCTACCCTGTATTACAGACCTATCATACATTTTAAAAAGAAAAGTAAAAAGAAGCAACTGTTCTACATTTGGCAAAGTTTTTTCATCTAAATTGAGCCCCTTTGCCTTTGTGTATCTCCAAGAAAATATTACCACAAATATTACTAGATTTAAATTCAATACAATGTCACCTTGTGATGTTATTAAAGGTAAATTACGAAGGCCAAAAGTGTCTTATACTTAAACTGTAAGCAATAAAATATTACATAATAAAAAACATAATAATTTTATAAAGTCTGATATTACTTTACTCTTATGAACTCATAAGCTGTTGTCTACTTTAATGCCCGTTAAATTAACTTATACATTCAATAGGAAGACTACTTCACAATATTTTTATATTATTATTAAATAACACTGTTGTAAAAAGAAATTCTTCTTTTATAAATATATTATAAATTATTTGTGTGACTGTTTGGGATGTTATAAATAAAAAATATCATTTAATTAAATTAATGTATGGATAAGGGCTCAATAAATAGTTAAAGTATGTTTATATTGTGTTAAAAATTATATTTTTGTATTAAAATATAAGAACCAATTACAATCTACATAAAAATGTTTTATTCAACTTCAAATAAGACTCATTTAATAAATAAAACTAATAATAAAAAAATGTATTTAATGATTTATTTAAGTACTTAACAGCTTATTTGCAATATAATAAATTACATAATAAATATTGGCACAAACCAGAGCGTAACTTAAGTATATTCATACCAAATCATAAACCGAAAGGGTTTTTACTTAGCACTATTATATGGAAGCTTGTGGCAAAAACTGACAAACTGTATAAAAAGATTTAAAAGTTTATTATATTTATTGGATTACATTTTATAAAAGTACTAACATTAATTGAGTGTTTGTTACCTTACACAACATTTATCACATTTCGTTTTAAGCATTAACTAAATGTAAACGTGTTTTTATTTATTTTTTTATTATAATAATTATTAAATAGACAGATCTTAAATTTCAAAATCACGACAAATCTGTTTTAAGATTTGGTATAAATAATTATATAAGCTTAAAGTCAAACTAGGGTTGGTAATGACGTCCAAGAAACTGTTGCGACTCGTGATGTTTTCTTGTTGCTTGGTATACATCGCGCTCCTTATCTGGATATTTGGTTGGTAGGTTCGGGGAATGTAAATTTACCTTTGCAGCATACCTGTGACAATACAAACTTATCAAGTACTGGTAACTTAAGTAAGTATGGTACTTTATTTTGTATATTTGAACAAATATAATGATTTGATCAATAGATTAAATTTAATCCATAGAAATTATGATATTCAAGTTTATTTACCGTATGCCTGCAATATCAATCTCATATTGTCCACTGAGAACATAATCGTTAGTCACTTTCTGTTCTATACCATTCTTATCCAAATTTTGTATAAAGCCGAGGCAGACCTACAATTAAATAATATATATATGTTTAATTATAAAACAAACAGTGATTATATAAAAAGAAATTCATTCCAAATTCAAAATTCAACACCTAACCTGTTTCTTAAACGTGAATCCATAGCTAGTAGTGGTTGTTTGTCCGCAGTAATTTCCATCTCTGTATATGGGCTCTCCCCCCCAAGACCACAGGTCCTGTTCGTGGTCGTGGTCTGTCAGCAGGAGTTGGACGTACTGTCTCCGGATGCCTTCCTCGCGTTGACGTAATAACGCGTCTCGCCCGATGAAGGGGATGTCTTTCTGAAGTTTTCATATATAAAGGTACACTATAGCGTAAAAATTAATTTGTTGTCTGCGATTGCAAGTGCGAAGCATATATATATTTAAAACAAATAAAAATTGATGTTTTTTGTATTATAAATTAATAACGTATTTCATCCTCTGTAATAATCATTCTATTGTTAAATAATATGAGTACTAACATCGAATTTAACGCGCCAAGTACGTCCACATTCCAGCGGCGTGGTCATTGTGTCCAAGTCCTGTCCCCAAAAGGCGAAGAACTTCTCAACCCGTAGCGACCTGGTAGCGTAGTATCCCACGTGCTTTATTCCTAATTTCTCGCCCACCGTCATTAAACGGTTATAAACGTGTAGTGCGAACTGTTAAATATATTAATACAATTAAAATATAAGCACTATAACACCACCAATCAGAAGGCCAGGATATCAACCAATCAGAAAGTTTCAAAATGAGATAAAATATAATTTACCTCATTTGGAATATACAAAACGTAACCAAGTTCTCCAGTATGGGTTAAATTCATCGCTCTTATACCATTGGCCAGACCGACGTCCAGTTCTTTGAAAGTGAAGAATGGGAAATTCGAGGGTGAGAGATCTGTATCTGTCAGTTCTGATAAGAGACTCCTGGTGAAAGGTCCCAAGATACAAATAGCTGTGTACATTGAAGTTACATCTGATAATGTAACGGAACCATTCTTGGGCAAATGTCTCTGGAGCCATACTTTGCACCTTGTTTGCTGTATTGTTGGTGCTATCATCATATAACTGCAAGAAGATGCAAGAAAATAAGAAAATGTTGGGTAACTTTTTATTGTCTCCGAAAAAAAATACTCACTGATTTTCCGAAATTCTAGCAAGACTGCAATCGTTTTCGTATCCACCCCTTTCATTTTGCATACCAGTGTGGATGATGCTACCAATTGGAACATCCACGTTATTCGAGCATAAATATTGCAATAAATCCACAACCTCCATACCTTGTGACTGAAAAAGTGAAAACAAAATCAAGTTTTATTACAATTTAAATAAAATGAATTCCAAATTACCAATTCTTACCTGTATATCTATTTTTGTGAAAGAAGAATAATCAGCTAAACCAACAGATTCTCTGCACGACCAGTACTCCCTTTGAACGATATCAAACCAGTGCGGTTTGCCAAACGTTTTCGTATGAGCTATCTTAAACGGCTTTGGCTTATCGGTTTCCGTGGTTTTATCTGAAAAAATACTTTATACTTAATATGTTTCTAACATTACTTAATATATAACAATATTTAATCTTACCGACCGCCTCGAACCAGGTAGGTCTTTCATACCCCATAACCTGTCCAAAGGTAGCTCCATTATCCTTCAAGGTTTGATAAATTGGTGACAAACGAAGATTACGTCCCGTTTCGAATTCGTAAAATGGATACGTTATACCGTAATGAACACCTTGAATCATTTAAATTGAATGAACGAATGAATGAATTTAAAACAATTCTACATTCATATAATTACCTGGAACTTCTTTCATACGGTCACGAAGAAATCGTTTATTATTATGTAGACCAAGAAATCTATTAATATCCAGCTCGTACATATCATACTTTGTATAACCGTCTACAATCTCGTCCACAGTGGCTTCCGCCACTCCACCCGCGGCGGATATACCGACGGTCTTCATCCCGCAAGCAACGTGATAATTGGACATCTGATAAAGATTTATTAGACTATAGGTATATATAAAATATAAATATTAAAATCCCAGTCGATTGCGAAAACGATATTGAAATTACACATTCGTTAAGGAAGAAATTTAGCCGCTTAAACTACATAAGATTTTTCGAACTACCTTCTTAACATTTTATCTAGCTTTCCTAATTAAATATAAAGAATAAACAAACAAATAATAAAAAAAATGATAACATTCTACAATCTTCATACATACCTCTCAAATAAAAAATGAAAATAACATTACAAATGAAGATAAAATGACATCTCATTCCTCTCCCTAACACTGCTTCTAAATAACCATCACTCTTCATTTGAAGACTCACATTCCTTCTTAACACTAAACCTACCGACAATTCTTGTGTACCTGTTCCTACGGTACGCGGTCAAATTGACCGTTAATTAAAAGTTATTTTATTATATGACGCAGGTAATAATGGAAATAACTAAAAGTAAAAGTAAAAGTAAAGAGTGAAGAAAATATTATATGCATATTCAAAGAATTGTCATATAGTTTGATATCGATATTATAACGTTTAAAAATGTGTAAGTTTTACAAAAGTTTAAGAACGGTCAATTTGACCAGTACTTGGTAGGTTTAGTGTTAAATATGACGTAATAATAATCTAAGTGTTACGTGAATAATGCCAAGAATAATCCTAGTGGTGAATCTTAAAAGTGGCTAAAAATATCAATAAGTAGCCGTATAGAATAAAAAAATCATCTTCCTAGAAATTAACTTTAGCGAATAAACACATTTACAGCACACGTTATCAAATTCATTACAATAACAACAATTCGTACTTCCGAGAACTATTGTTATATAATATACATATTGTCTAGACGATTTCCTATCTAGCATTTAATATATACAGGTTCGTATTTCTTATCGATTTTATTAATAGAAGTGCATTTGTTTTATCAAATTTCATACTAAGTAGCAATAAGATTGACATTCTGCATGATATTTTGTGTATTCTCGCAAAACGTTCGATATAACGAATTTAGCAATACTGGGTTAGCAGCATCTTAAACAGCTATATCCGCTACAGCGAACTTTTTGAGAGAACAAGATGGTATGTGTCTGCGTCAAACATACAACGGTCCTGGAAGCTTGAAACAACACTTTAAAAGGGTAAAGAAAGGTAAAATTATCTGGAATATAGGATTGGATACAATTTGGGCACTTACAAATACTTAATTATCATACAAGGACCCTTAATTTTCTAGATTACCTCAGGTGCCTCTCCAACGATCCACTTGCAATCCGGAGAAAATGCCTCGAGACCATTGCAAAGTTTATTGAGAACGGCTTGATTGAGGCTTGGAACACGTTTGAGTAACTCCTGTAATAATATGTGAAAGTGATCCCAATCTTCGGGGACACAACGTTGTGAAGCATTCACGACTGTTAAAAGAGAAATAAAATTTAGAGAAATTTAAATTTAATGAATGATTCATATTAGACAAACAATAATATATTTATAAACAAACAAATAAATATTCAAAAAACAATAAATTAAGAAATTAATTATACATTTAAATGTCCTTAGATACTTACTTTCTTCTTCATATACTGGTTTTGCGATTGGTTCAAACCCACCAGCCAAAATGCAACCATCTCTCTCACGCAAGTAAATATGTCCATCGGGATCACGAACAACTAAGACAAAGCCAAATCAATTATTAATCTATACTTTGATAAAGTAAATATATTATATTAAAAGTACCTGGTGTCATTGGATCTAAGTTATCAATCCTCTTTGTATGTAGGTAATAATGTTCACATGGAAGCAGCGGTACTTTGACCTGAGGCTTAGCAAGCTGTCCAATCTAAAAGAAATTAATTAATTGTTGTATTGCAATTTATATTATATACATAGGTTGTTAAGGTCCAACCAAATAGTTTTTGTAGTGGTATTAACAAAAACATTAGTTAAAATATATGAAAATTTTATGTTACCTGTCTTGCCCAGAAACCAGCACAATTAACAAAGTACTGACATTCAATTGAACCACTTGTTGTGTCCACACCTGACACCTTGCCATCTTTGGAGTGGACTGCTGTTATTGCACAATCTTCCATTACCCCTACCCCTAAAAGTAACAAAAGCATATCAAAATTCTCTTCTGGTCAGTTTTAATGATTTTATGTAAACTTAATTGGGAATATCATTTCTAAAATAAGATTATCATACCATTTTCAACGGCAGCTCTCATTAAAGACATACAGAATAGATGTGTGTCCCCCACTCCATCACCTGGGATCCACAGACCACCAAGAATATCCTCAACATTCAGCATAGGCCATATCTCTTGACATCTCATTGGACTGACCAATTCACAATCAATACCCCATGAACTGTCCAAATAAAAAATGTATTAAGATCTTCAAATGTAATGCTGGGCTAATTATTTATAAACTATATATAGAGCATTACATTGATTGACTCTTCATTCTTCTATATACAGTCATTCGGTCTCTTGTTCGGGCCAATAATAGTGATCCACATTGTTTCCAACCAGTGGGTCTACCTTGTGCTTCTAGATCTGTGAGAAGTCTTATAGAAGATTGAGCAATACGAACTTGAGCAAGAGAAGGCTTGAAAGCTCCTACAAGTCCTGAGGAATGCCACCGACTGCCAGCACCTACCCTGATGATTAAAAAAATAATAATAGAATAGTTAGTAATAGACCCAGACTTCTGCAAAAATATGTGTTATATTACACATAACTTTACTTAACTAAGAATTGTTGAAAACTAAGGAGAAAGGTTTTAAAAAAGAAAACATGTAAATGTACAATGCCATAAATTGTCTAATATGTATGTATGTATGTTATGATCTAAATCTGGCAAAGGATATGAGATTATAGAATTTGACTACAGCAAAACACTTTAAATTCTCTACTACAACTGATACAGCTAAGTGACCAAGAGACTAAAAATATAATGCACCTACCTCATTAGGGGTGGGGAGAAATTGGAACCTGAATATTGATTGAATCCTTTAAAATCAATACATGCTGATTAGATCAGGGTATTCTAGGCAGTTTTAGCCTTCATGAGTTAGCTTCAACTCATTAGTTATTATATAATGGGACCAAGGAAATTAAAATGAAATGCGAATTTAACTTACTTTTCTTTTTCTATAACTACAGTATGTGGGCCCCAACCTCTTCTCGCAAGATGATATGCGACAGCGGCTCCCATAACACCGCCGCCGCATATTACTACCCTTGCGCTAGACGGCAATGATAACAAACAGTCGCGGAGTCTTTCCTCTCTATCAAGAGTTTCAACGCTCGATAAAGCCCGAGGTCCGACTTGGATGCACTTAAGTCTAGCATAGCCCTGGACGCCATGTCGGACTCGACTCACAAACATAATGGGCTACTGCGCACATACGCAATTGCACTGCAAAGGTTTAATACATCAATAATTTTTAATATCTAAAAATATTTAGTGCAACAGCAATGACATATATAATTTGACAATTCCATGACAGATGACTTTGGCGTTTGTTAAAACTTAGCTAGATATGTAACGAATTCATATCGACACATTTTCTGTTACAAATAATAAATTCATACTTATATAATCTTTAATTATACCTAATGTAATAGAATAACGATGCAGATATATAAAATAAGGATTTTATATACTGATAAATAATCAATAGATGTAAAAAGTTACATAAAAAAAATATCGCCGTTAATAAGTCATAATATTGTCATGAATACTTTTGTGTATTGTTGACATATTTAAATGAAAGTATATCTTTTTCTAATATTTTTATATTGATATTTAATATAACTATTATGAATATTAATTATCAATAAGTTTTACAAAATAAACATTGGAATGCTATTGGACAAATCAATGGTTTTTACGAATATGCATCAAAGTGTACATTATTGATTTTACATTACGAGTTATTAAGTAATGAGTTATTGGTATAGATATATGCTAAAAACGTAAAAAGGTATACTTATTATTTTTATTATTCCAGATAATGAAGAATAGTATTAAATTCGTGATTTTATTAACGACTTTAGGACATGACACAATCTGAATAAATTCCAGATTATTTTGCGTTAATGTTATCTCTAATCTCATCAGGATAAACATCCCTAAATGTCTATCAGGCACTTCAGTCACCCTTATATCCCTCACCCCTTACCGCTCAAACGTGTACTATGGTATAAGTGTACACAGTATACTGAACTAACGTCTTATAAGTCTCAGAAAGTAGTACTATGATACATAAGTGTTCCGAATACTCGAGCCAGAGCATTGATTACATTCTTAAATATTGGAGTATCTTTTTATGAGCCTCACAACCGATTATCTCACATACTATTGACACTCATGTGACCCTTCGAGTCCCAGTTCGTTTATTAGACAAATATTTATAAAGATATACATTTTGTTATCATAATTTTTAAAGCCAAGTACCAAAACTTTCTCGTAACTGTATATAGTTGGAATCTCGCTGCCCATTTTTATTCTCATAAATTATATAAATATTTTACGTTACTAATTGCGACATCCGAATCTGCATCTATTGTGTTTAAACAAACTGGAATGAAGAAACAGTTAAACAGCGTTAAACAGTTTTATATATTCATTACACTGTGACCCCTATTAAGATGGCTTGAAAAAGTTCTCCGATCATCCAATAAAACAATGTATGTAATAAACGAAACTCTAGTAAAACAATCAATTTAATTATTTACTCTGTATATGGTAACGACAAAATAGGTTGCCATGACTACACACTGTTACAGTTAATTTTTATGTGTGTGGTATAATAATTTACTATGTCCATCGTTGAAATTGTTCAACACGATGAAGTTATTTATACGATTTTAGATAAACCACCTCCAGAGCCACCTAAAACACCTAGGTAATATTTAAAAATCATATTTAATACAACACGCACTGAGGCCATATGTTGCTATAATTTTCTTAACAAACCATAATCCATTTTTGAGATTTACAATAGATTTAATAATGAAGGTAATTATTTGTTGTCTAATATATAAAATATTGGACAGTTCGAAGTGTTTATAATAATTATATGTCCAGTAACTAAATAATAGTCTAACAAATATTATTTAATTTATTGATTCTGTTATTCGTTGATTGAGCGGTAAAGGTAAACTATTTCAAAGCAGGTCGGCCAAATACTTAGTCTTGACCTAAATATTATTACAAAGAAAATATTTTTTTTTGTACGTAATTTTTATTACTATTACACTGTATTAGTTAATACATTAATTTTAACCATTAAAATATATAAAGTTTATTCGAAGTGATCTCCATTAGCTGAATACAGTTCTTTAAAGGTTGAGCCCACTTATTAATGGCCAGCACGCATTCTTTCTATGCGAAAATTCTTTTATTATTTTAGGATTATTTTAGAGACTCCAAATTGTCATGTTTAGAGCAAGCCTCACTCTCTAAAACAAATCATAATCCAGGACTAGGTGACGGCAAGACTTCAGCTTTGATGAAGTTCGGGACGTTCGTTTCAAACCAAGATTGGGTGGATCGAATTTTATGACCTGGCTTGCAAAAAGGACCATTCTCGGTTATTAAACATGTTGTTGTTAAGTGAGTTAACTACCTTCTTAAGAATGGAATCTTGATGCAATTGTGCCGATGTTTTGATACCTTTTTGACCAAAATATGGTTCAGTCACTCCTTCATAGCTAACCTACCAAACCATCACAGAAGTCAGATAATGCCCACGTGTACTCTATTGACTAATGGGGATAATTTCTACGGTATTAAATACGGTAATTTTGTTAGTTAAAATAGTGGGAGGTCACATAAAACTTGTTTATGTGACCTCCCTTAGTAGTTGTTTTGATTTTACCACTATCTTATTTTATAATTATCAGTTAAGATATGACCAGTGCATCTGTTATAGGCTGCAAGTCAAGTCATCTTTTAAAATAAGCGATATGGTTCTAGATGCTCTCTTCATCCCTCGAGATAAAATCATTGCTTTCGGATAGGATTTCTTCGAATTCTTTCCCTTATTGCTTTGATCGCTTTTTCTGTCACAAATAAAGGAGGTTTCATTGTACTTGTCAATAGCTGGGTAAATAAACATTTTTCTTATACCAAGATTTTAAAAATTCTATTTCGCTCCATACCAAAAAGTATTATGTAATGCCATCACAGCGATTCGGTTCTCTTTATCATCCCACTCCATATGAATGTCACAAAATATATTATAATATATTGGCGCGAATATAAGATACAATGACATTCGTATAAAAATGATAGATTCCAAATTCAAAAGTAATGTTTTGTTTATTTTTAATTGTAACAGTATTTATGGCCAGACTAAGTGTAGGATAAACAATCTTAACCATAAACTTATACTTACACTTGCTGAATATATTTATTCATAGTATAGTGTAATTCAGCAAAAAGCATCTCGTTTTACTAGCGGAACATTCAAGTTATCCAGTAATTATCAAGTATATATATTTAAATATATGACAACAAAATTAAATTAAACATAACTGAAATAAAAGGTATCACTCTCAACTGGAAAAGCAACTAAAAGAAATGAAAATACCTAAGCTACGACGTACATTCGGCTATGCAGAGACTCCACTTAAACCTCCGGATAATTTTCTAAAAAAAGGGGAAGGAATAGGACAACCTGTAAAAAAATCGGATCACAAATGTTTTGTTTCGGGTAATCTTCCTCCAGTACCCAAACGCCCTCCATTTAGTAAGAAAACCGATACACCCAAAGTCAATTTTAGAGTTGTGAACATTAAAAAGGCAATAAAAACTAAACCCAAGCCGGTGGAACCGAGGTAAGTTTATATTTATAAACATATCTACTAAACGTTGTTTTGTATACAATTTATCTGGAGGAAATAAGATGAGTTTGGTCATTTAGTTAATAATTACACAAATTTTAGTCGATAGGGTTTTTTACATTGGTATTTACAATCAGTTCCAAAAGTTGTACAGATCTAAATTTTACGCGATATTTCTTAGAAAAGTCACAATCTAATATGTAATTTGATGAACATCGTAAAATGTCACAGTTACCTTAACAATAAAACATCATATTGACGAAAGTATCTGAGCACTTCTGAATTCAAAAATAATTTAACCTTTACGAACGAAAATATCTCTTAATATTACACGCCTACATCGGTTTTTATCGTTTTCAACTATATAAATCAATGTTGAAAATTAAACATTACATATTCAAAAATATGGTGATAAATTTTTGATGATATAATATTATCCTACTTACATTATTGTAGTATTTGTTTCATATTACTTTTCAATTTACTTCGCTTAGCTTTGTGATTTTATCTGTACGTACAATAAAAGTGAAACTGATAAAACTTGTAAATTAAATAAAAATATTATAGTTGCCGCCGTAACTCTTAATAATTAATATCTTACGTAAGAACGTGGCATTTTTAGATTGTTTTTTTTTTCGAGAAATCAAAGTTAAAATCCTACAATGTAAATATTGGTTTTTGTCCTTATTTTTCAATATAAAAATTAAATTTGTAAAATTATTAATTAATACAGAAGAAACATTAAATTATTGTGTGCTAGTTTAAATGTGGTCAAAAACTTTACATGGCTGACTGTACATGCTTTATTTTCATACCGTTTATAAAATATATAGGTTAGTGGACACGAGAGATGGTCATATAAAAAAAATTAAGGGATCAGGGGAAGTGCCTGAATATTGTCTGAGAGATGATTTTGGGCAAATGCCAGCTTACTTGGTGAAACGAAATAGAAGAATTCAGAGAGAGCTTGACAAGATAAAGTATGCTGAAGAACATAAAGAAAGTTTATGTAAACTCATTAATGAACAGGAGAGACAAGAACTTTTGAAGGTAAGTAGCCTTAAAATACCACCAGATTATCAAAATAACTTCAATTTATCAAGACTTAACACAGGAGGGTAGCTGAATTGACGCAGTTTTGTCTTTATTTTGGTTTACAGTACAGTCAGAGTCTACCTATCGTTAAAAAAAAGGAAATGTAAAAAACAATCAACTATCTAATTAATGACGTTTTTATTTTAGGATTTGAAATATAACTGGCAACTTATGCAAAAGGCATTTTTACAACTGCCCATGTTAACGGATACAATACCGAAAATTTTGAAAAAGACTAAAATGGAACAGGAACTACGACAGCTAGAGAAAGATATAGCTCTAGTGGAATCAAATCCTTACATTTATATTTATGAGTGATATTATTTTATTGTGCAGTTATCATACATCGAGATCATTATAATTTATAATTTAATCGGAATCAATTGTTATTTTATAAAGAATTTCATATTAAAAACTAATAATTCAGTATACATGCATACCTGCCTATGAAATGGTAATGTCTACGTTACTCGTGTTACCTTTTTATAATGATTCTACGATTTATTTATAAACTGTATGTTATAATGCTCATTTTTTTACTATTAAAAAATACTGTTTAGTACCTAGTTAATATCACAAAATTTGCAAATTACTCATTGTAACGCAAATGCACTTTGTTTGCTAATACATTTTAATACAAACACGTTTTTATTATAATTGCACCTGAAAATATATTCATGTGGAAATTTTAATAAAGTTTATTTGTCCTTTATATTTTTTTATTGTCTGTGAATACTAAATAATCGATATATCATCCAATATCTCTCATTTTTTAATTGTATATTCTTTCTGTCGTCTGCATTCTGCAGTGTAGAATGAACTCTAACAAGCGTCCTAGTGCGGGAGTTAACATCTGCACAAAGACAAAGTTTGCCACTCCTAACTCTGTCCTTGGTCAAAATAAGGTAGCTTGATTCATCTTATTTCAAAAAGGGTTTTATAAAATTAAATAACCCTTCACCACCTTTGATCTAACAACGAAACAACAACACCTTTTCAATCGTGTTACCGAGTCGAATTGTAAATGTAAATCGTCACTCTCACAAATGTAAGGATTTAGTATCAGTTCAAGGAATAACAAGTCTAGAAGACATAATGATATTAAAACAGATAGTGTACAAAAGGTGATTAATAAGGGATATTAGTATTTAGTTAAAGGTTTTATACACTGACTTCAGTTCCTCGCCAAAGATATGGAGGGGAATTATAAAATATTCGTTATATCAAATAATCAGTAACAATGAAGTTTGTTATATAGAGGTTAAGTTGGGCTACGATTCGTCTTTATAAGGTAAAAACTATATTATTAATTTTATTAATTTTAACTTAACGTAGATACTAATCTGCTTACTCTGTTATATCAAATGATTTAAATTAATAATAAACGAAACACATTTTAGTAAAAAAGTTATATAAGACAAGTTTTTAAAATAGTTGTCTGTTACAATATAAATCTAAAGTTATTGAGAACTAGGGGCGCCAACAAACCCTCAATTTCGACTCGCTGCGCTCACGAAATCTCGGGTGTCGTTTGCATATTGAGCGAAGCGAGCCCAATGTATTGACTCATCGTTTCCCATTGACTTCAATGGAATATCAGTTTTTAGACATGATATTAATTTTTTTTTTTTGAGGACATTTTTCAAATTTTTTTTTAAACTGTCACCTAATCTGTGTCTTTTTGGTTGCAAAGTTTCATAATTTTCCGTCAAGTAGTTTTCGAGCCAATTCGTGACAAATAATGTAAAAAGTCTCCAGTAAAACGCTTCGCTCAATTATTGATAATATATTGCGGTGACCGGTCGTATTGCTAGCCACGGATTTCCTTTTTTTAATATTAATTACCATTAGGTCGACTTATCGAATTGATTGCGATGGTTCTAGTTGCTCGTACATTGCTCATTACATATATTGACGTTTGTGAAACAGTGATCACAATAATAAAAAAACACCAGGCTGAGTTTCATGTGTGGTTCTTCTCAGAGCAGGGCGAGTTTGGAAACCTCGTAGCCTTATTTTAAGTTGGAGTGTCTTTACAGAAGGGCTTATTTAGATACTTACGATGTAAAAATAGGCCCACCTGTCACTTCCATTTAACGTACACAAGTGATCACTGATATGGATTCCAAGTGGAAAATATATAAATAAATAAATATATCTTATGTAGTTAATAAATTGACAAATATTGTTTATTAAAGATTATAAAGATGTGTTACAAAATGGTTTTGACAAATATATTTATAATATTATTATTTTGTATTAAATTTTTTGGACATTTCTTAGGCATTTCAGATATTTTGTTAAATCTAAGAAATCATTATAGTTCATCTAATTCAATATTAATGCGTCTGAACTTAATTGTTGACTACAAATTGAATATATAGTCTCAAAACCATGGGTCTGAAATATATATATTTTTTTCACATTGCTCAAGCAAATTTGGTATGATATTATTTTCCAACTTATAAGATACTTTTACTTTGAAGAATTATCTTTTTAAAATAAAATACTGTATTGGAGTATATAGATTGCGGATAAATAAAATTAATAATTATAAAATTGGAGGAAGGTTTAAGGACCCCCCCGGAGGGCATGTATGAAGAGGTTGACGTCTGTGGGCGAAGCAAAAGAGGTATGCAGGGGCCGTAGCATTTGGTGCTCCGATGTCTCTGACTACCCTACAAGGGATATGACGTGAAGATAAATAAATAAAACACATATTAAAAGAAAAAATAACAATTTATTTAGAAACTATTCACAAAATATTTTCTTTAAACTACTTAAATTCTAATTGACTAGAGCCGACTAACAGCCTACTATTCTTATGTCAAAAGAGATATGTTGTATATGTTTATTATGAGGTTGGATTTTGATTACAATACTGCAATCTTTCACTAACAAATTAATTTGGCAACTTATTGCTATGAGATCATTTTATTATACTACCACTACTACATTTATAATAATAATACCAAACGTCTTAAATTTATAACTTATCTTGGTTTAAATTTATCAAATTATTACAATTTTCGGACAATTTTGAGTATTAATATCTAATTTTTTTCTCTTGTACATTATTGCACGTTAATATTACATTTAATTCTATTAATAAATAATAATTATATACATCTTTTTTAAAAAATAAAAACATTATTGAGCAATAGTTTTTAATACGATTTGTATAGACGGAAGTATTCAAAGTGGAAAACAAAGTCAGAATGTTTAAAACAAGGCTTCTAGAGGTCACTTTTTGGATAGATTTTAGATATTTGGCCCATTTATAATGTAAAGGAAAATTTTGATTTTCAATTCTATTTACATTATTTTCGATGCCATTTGGAAGGAATAATGTATTATCTTAAAACTTTTATTCTTGTTACGTAAATCTACAAATGGAACATATAGGATAGTTAAAAGAATGTTGAGCATAATCTTAGACCCCGTCATACTTAACATAAAATTATTTGAAACGACTTTGAACTACGTATTAACGAACGTACTTACATAATCTAAATGCAAAATCGTTATTTTGGCTTTCGTAACACTATAAATGCGTTTTCGGAGTAAACTATAACATTTAAGCGACTATTCTTGTGAGTATTAATTCTTCAAACACTAACTAGAACGAAATAATAATATTGGCACAAGTCACTTCTTAATATGAATCTGTCACTTTAAATAATATTAAAAATAATATATATTTAACAAATAAATACTTAAAACGAGATAAATGTTATTAAAACTTAATTGTATTGTAATTAACAAAAATCACAACTGTTGTCATAAATATTTAAACAGATCCAATATTTAGTATTTACGTACCGATTCCATAATGAGAAAAAAATTACTACAGATTATAAATATATTTCATTTAATTAAAATATAGATTATATAGAACCGGTATTTAAACGGAAAACAGTTACAGATTATTACCAGATTTCAACTTAAATTTTCCTGACATTATTCCCATCAGTAGTTTGAAATAATATAAACCTGTTACATAATACATTACAATTGCATTTGGCTATACGCGTTAACATTAATTTATTTTGCTAACAAATACAACTAACATTTAAGAAAAATATTTTCTGTTTGCGACTTCAATACAACACATTCAGGCGATTCTGAAAATAATTTAACGAAAAAAATGTGTTTTTGAGTATCATCATCATTTTTTTGTTTCTTTTTCCTTAAATAAAAAATTAAACTTACATTTTAGCCGATTTCTTTTTAAGGTTCTCATATATGGATCCTTTGGCTATACCCGCAGGTCCCTTAGCCAGCCCTGATGGTCCTCTTGCTAGAGATATCGATTTGCTTTTAATTTCCGGACCCTCTTGTTTGACCCCCGGCCCACACCTCAACTCTGGGTTTGGTCCGTTCCATGTCATATAATCTTCCCTATAGTTAGAATTACACATAAATATTAACAAAATGTTTTAGGTCAACATATTATATAGTAACAGGTAAAGTAAGTCTATGCACTCCACCAAAACTTGTAACAACTTTTAAAAACTTTTTAATACAACATAAAAGCACATTTTACTAAATACATACAAAAGTAGGCTGTCTTTTGGTCCTTGTCGTAGCGTTACATTCGGTCCACTGGTAGATATGGCATAGTGTGATTTGTACTTGGTCTCAATATTAATACTCGTCTTCAAAATGGGCCTGAAAAAAATAGATTGAAATACTATAATAAAAAAAAAATAAGAGTGTCCCATTGACTATACTAAATATATTTTAATTGAATGAATACAATACAACGATTCATGCACACATAATTGTAAAAAAAATCTACAAAGCAAATAATATAATTTACATTTTATTATAAAAAAAATTTATCTACAGGATAATAAATTATTATAATATTGCTAATAAAAATATGATAATGAATATGAAATATTTTTGAATTGATTTTCTCTATTCATCCTAAATTATTATTATTATTGATATGTACTATACTATAGTACTAAATTTTTTAAAACTATATCTATAAAATAATTTTTAATTTTATCACTATATTTATCACTTAAATATATATTTAGCACACAATATACATATACATATAAATATAACATACAGACACATAAAAAAAAACTTTTTAACTTCAAAATTTCTTAAACAGCATGCGATTAATACAATCATTTAAGCAAAATTTAATAACAACGTAACGTAATTTGAAAACATTAATTGGAATATTAAACAAAATATACACCACTTTTTATCTGCATTACACTAATTTACCAAAAAATCGCCAGTTGTATACAAAATAGCAATATAAAAACTTCCTTGGTTAATCCAAGTTAAGAATCCTATCACAAGTTTTCTAAAAGCATTTTGAATACGGTATCGAAAATAGACAAAACCGTGACATGTCACCTGCCAACGAGCGAACAAGAAGTGACAGTACACAAACGTCATCAATGACGGAACACAAACGTCACAAATGACAAGTGACAGAACACAAGTGTCACAAATGACAGAGCATGCAAGTGACGTACTTCAGGTGGTCGGTCCAGGTCTTGAGGCGGCGCGGCGGAGCGGGGCTCGGCGCGCGCTGCGGGCTCGGAGACGAACTAATGGGTGATGTGATACCGAGATTGGCCATGCTAGTTATATGCAATACAGGTACAGATTATCTATCGTTTTTTTTTTAATTATTTTTATTTTAGCAGTGGATGTGTACAATGTGGATTTTGTAGGGTAGCTTTATATATTTTTTTGAATTGATGGTGTTGCTGGGTGTTTACATATAGGTATATATTTTTATCTTCATCTGTTGTATTGTACATTATTTCCAAACCATACTCTGAGACACATCCAGGAAACATTAAGGTTTGTTATTACAATATTTTACAAGCGTATTGTTTATATCACATCACCAATCTCGTTTGTAATTGGTAGAGAAGACATGCACAAATATAGTATCGAAAAACACGACACGAATATTTCTTTTTTTATATTTAAGCAGTCCTCTTTATGAGAAGCGAAAAAGCGGGGAAAGTTGAATTTATTTCAAAATATAATATGGTTTCCACTAGATAGTTCAAATAGACTTCAATCCAGCAAAAATATTATTTTGGTAAAATGAACTACGATTTAATTAAATACTTGTATATAAAAGGGATTATTAAAATAAATAAATTTTATATTATGTAATATATATTTTTGCCGGATATTTTGCGAAAGGAAAACATATTTCAAATGTGGTCTCCCGTTTCTAATTTATTGTCTAATTTGATACAAGCTTTTGTGTAGCAGATATGAATTTATCCAATTCATTACCATATGGAGTAGTATGGAAACTGAAACATGTGCAAGTAGTACCTACTTCTTGATGTTATTTTGAAAATAAAATGTTTTATGATAAATGTGTTACGTATAAAAAAACACAATCGTTTTTAATATCCACCATGCTGGTATAACTTACATGATATCGCTTGGAAAGGCATTTGAAAAAAGAACTTTTTTCTATATTTACCTCAATATTTAAGTTTTACAGTGCTTGTACAGCCCCCACTATGTATTACCATGTAACAAAGTATACTTACTCTTTGATAACATCAACATTATTGGGACGTCTCATATCTTTGATCTCGGTTGTCTGAACCACTCTGGGAGTCTCTTCCTCCTGAACCACGGCTGCTAGTATTTGTTCAGCTCTCTCCTCGTTGTAGTCAACACTTTCCAATGCTATTGATATAACCCGCTCGGCAACTTTGTTGTTATATTTGTTTTGAAGCTTTTGTTTCACTGAAACATATTATATTATTAATTATAATCTCTTACATCTAAATAAATTATGTTACAGAGTAAAGTTATTTGTTATTATATAATTACAAGTGGGTAGTTTAAAATATGATCTCACTGATACAAAACACTGAGTATTATTCCTATTTAACATAGACTATGGTTTTATGAGTATTTTTTAGTTGATTGAATGAATGAGTTAATATTAATCACATAACTAACAAAAGTGAATAAATCTTTTATGGGACAATGTATATACTTTTCAACAAGCTCACAGTAAATATTCAGATTTTACCCTCAAATATATTTAAAAAACTTGTTAAGGAAAGTTTGTGAGCTCATGGATACTACAGTATTTTTGAATATATAGAACATACATTCTGGATATGAAAAACTCCCTGCCAGGCTACTTTAAGATTTATTATTAATGCAATTTAGATTTTAAGTATGACTTTAAAAATAAAGACATATAGGCCCGCTCAGTTTATGTTGTAAGCTCTTCTCAGGTCTGTGACAAATAACTTTCCGAGGTGTTAGTTTTGACAATGCAAAAATGATTTGTATAAAACTTACTTAATATTTATTACCCAGGACTATTAACTTTAACTGGCACGTAGATTAAACAAAAAAAATATTTAGCTAAGCTGGTTACTTGACCCATAAAATTTTGTATACAATACCAACTAAAATGAGGTTATTGCCCTCAAAGAAAACTTTAACCATAATGGATGAAGTATGTACAAAAAATACAACAATCATACACTCATTTTTCTCTTCCAAAGTTTTCATTATCGTCACCACTTTCTTAGGTGGCTGTGGTGTCTCTTTCTCTTTCTTCTTCTGCGGTATGATGACTGTCTCCTTTTTAATGAAGCCCATAGAAATAAGTTCCTCGCTCGCTTTTTGTACATTATTATCTTTATTCGCCAAAACATCAAGAATTAAAGTTTCTTCAGCTTTTGGAAAGACACTTTTCAAATACCTGTAAAAAATATATACAATTCATTGAGAAAAGTAATTGTAAAAAAAAATTATTATGTTCAAACTAAACTCACTTAAGTTTCATTTTTGGTGAATGTTGTCTTGGGGCTTGATCTGACTTTGTAGTTCCATAGTAACTGGAAGCACCGGACGCTGGTCGTAACAATAGTGGAGAACCTAGAAGCAATATATATTAATAAAAATATATGATCATTCCTACAAAGTTGCAACTTTATAAGTTATTTATTTCATTCAATAACACTAGCTTTATCTATGGCATGCGAGGATGTTTTGAACATTTAAGTACATCTAATATATATCTGGAATTGAAGCATTGAAGCAAGTACAAAAGTAATACAACACCAATTGTTTTATATATATAATTAAATGGACAGGCAATGACAAGCTAAGATCCTCTTATATATATATGTATATATATGTATATATCATATAAATAGGTGTGAACACAAGGGAACTGGGATCATTTATTATATATAAAAAATTTGGGGACGGGTTCCAAGGTCTATATTTTTCTTACAAGATTTGGGGAATCCAGTATTGTTCATTGGTGAGATCATCAAAGTGAGTAATTGCAACATAATGGACATTGGGTGGAATGTGAACCTAATGTTAACCTTATATTTTGTGAAACTCATATAATCAGATATTCCATTCGTCAAATGGGAACTTGCCAATTAGTTATTCAGTCCCAGGGTGATTGCACATTTAATATATTGAAAAACTAATAACTATATATGTTAAAATATATTGTTATACTAACTATTCCCCCGACTCAGAATCAACATTAGTTCACTGCTGATTGAACCTGAGATGGTAATAGAAACAGTAGAAAGACGTCTCAATATTTAGTTATAATGCAAAAATTTTTTGCAAATTATACTTAGTTCTGGAGATCCGCAAGAAAAAAATATTAAAGAAACCCATTAGATGTATTATATGTATAAATTTGATTATAACCTAAACAAAATTTGTACTAAATAGGAATTATGTGGCACTTTTTTTAAACTATCTCTGTGGTTGTGGTTATTGGACATAATTATTGTTTCTTACATAGAAAGGGGGACAGTGGGACAGAAAATTGGTTAAAGTATACATGATCACTACCGTTACACACCCATACACATCTTTATTTCAATAAAACATATAAATGTGTATGTGCAATAAAGTCGTGCTTAAATAAAAGATACATTCAGAAAAGATAGACAAGTGAGATTAAAAAAAAAAAAAATGAGCCTAAGGCTTGATATTTTTGAATGTTCTAGCAACAATTGATTAAAATGTTATATAAGCACATATATTAACAAAATTATAACTGGGTAAATATGAAACAATATTCTATTTTTACACAAATTCTTATCTACCAAAATATAAAATAAGCAATCTAAATAAAATACACATCATATCTAGGATTTTTTTTAATGAGCAATACTCAAAAGTCTAAAGGAATTGCAAAATTGCAAGGCTACTGTTCTCCAACCTGAATACTTATTCAGTCACATGCTTTTCCTATTAGTCTAATATCTGAAAAGACTAAGAACTTTATACTAACTTGGTTTCAAGCGAAAGTCATGCTTTGATATGTAATTAAGAACCCATCTCTCAATATTTTTTTTAGATCTATACACATTTAACAACAGAAACAGTAATTTCACATTAAAGTCCACACTCTATAAATAAAATTCCAATTCCTACCCTGCGGGGTTCCAGTGAGGGGAGTAAAGATATTAGCACTGTGCAATGAACCAGATACACCTTTAGCGAGTTGCAGTGCTGAATACACACCAAGGGCGCCCTTTGTTAAGCGTGTGGTGGATGGAGACATTGTCAGCGGCCCGGGTGTGGTAATTGGATGTTTCTCTACCTGTAGTGCACTGATTACTACTGCCTCTCGATTGTAATATCTGATAAATGTACAAAAATTGTATATAAAATGTATCTATGTAAAAAAAAATATATGATAATTTTTATTTGATTTTAAATGAAGTTGATATACATAATTACTTTTTTAGTAAGATCTTGATATGTGTTTCACTGACTGTTGGAAACATGGCACTGATTTTTGCAACTAATGCCTCGGTATCTGAATTAAGAGTCAATGAGTCTTGAAACTTCTCATTGAGATGTGACACACGACCAGGGACAGGACTACCTCGTGGAGTAAGACATAGAGCTCGTCCCAATATTGGACTATCACTTGGAGTCACAAACGCTCTGGGGTCCTATAACAGAAAGTTAAAATATGTGAATAATAGGATAAAATATTTAGAAAATTTATGACTAGTTCATGCACATTACTATACTTACAATGTGAGGTTTCAATCCCTTAGGGTGAAACATCTGGGGGCTTTGTTGAGCTTGAAATGCATGTTGCAGACGGACTGGTGAGGGATAAGGATGTACATGGTAAGGAGAGCCATGTGCTGACTGTGCAATCCAATAGAACAGACATGGATAAAAAACCACAGGGTGAAAATGTGCTCCCACTCATTTTGTAGCTGCGTATTAAATGCTATTTAAAATAACGTACACAGTGATCTAGCAAAAACGTAAAAAAATAATTACTCAGTAACACATTTGTATTTACATTTATATTGTTCTATTTACATTTTTAAAATTTTTATCTATAAAACTTCAGTACCTGCGGGTGTATACATTCCAAAGCTATATGATGTGCCGCACTTTGTATAGTTTTATGTTTAGTCCTATAATCTTCCATTTCAGCAGAGCCTTGAAATTTTAATAAATTGTTTTTGGTGAAGCGATCAGTGACAACCAAAACAATGATAAACGCGCTGCGTAAAATATTTGTAGTAGTTCCTAATCTAACATTTAAAACATAACATAAGTCTAGATATGAATAGATTAGAAATTGTTAATATAATTAAGAATGTTTTGATATTTCCCTCCTTTTTAAATTCATTGGCAGATCACTAGAACAACGGAAGCACTTTATGCGTGTAGGCTACTAATTCAAGAAGTTTGCTTTCTAGAGGTACACAGTTGTATTAGCAACAGCATTAAATTTGGTAGTATAACCTTGCGCAACAACTTCAAAAAAAATCAATAAGTCAAAGAGCTTCAAGTATTCATTCAACAGTAGAAATATTTTTTTAAAGTTAGAAATTTATAATTAACCAAATTATTTATATATATTATTTTATTTTAATTTATTTACTCTTACGAAAATACAAAATTGGATTGATTAAAAATTAACAGTATATTGCTTCAGGTTGCTAAGTTTGAAGACATTTAATACGATACTCTGTGCGGAATAGAAAAAACAATTTGGTGATACCATGTAATTATTGTTTAAGCTTACTACATAAATAATATAAAAAATATTATAGGACCAATACTGTAATTTGTATGAAAGTTATTTTATAAAAATAAATAAAATTTAAAATACTTTAATCCTAAGTGCTTTTATATTATGTTATAGTCAACATCCTATTGCAAAACGAAAAATAGAAAATAATTGATATACCTACATAACATTTTAATTTACAGCTTATCGTTTCCCAAAACTTTATGTTAAATTACTTATAATAGTTTACTTAAATAAAAGGAATATATATATATATATATATATATATATATATATATATATATATATATATATATATATATATAATGTTTATGTTAGACGATTATAGACTTAGAAATCATATAATAACATTGTTACTTTAATATTAAATAAAAATATTTCTTAAGTATCTTAATTTATTTTGTAATATAATGAGCCGTAAATCTTGTTAATAGCTCTATAAAAGTCATAAATATGTAACAAATACACATTTTAAATCTTATATAAATTACCCTTTAGATCTAGCTACCAGTGGGTTTATAGCAAATTTTATCATAAAATGGATGAATATATAATATATTCTGGTTTTACAAAATAGATAACAAAAAATATCAAGATATTACAATTTATATCAGAACTTGTATCTAAAAATGTTATATGTTTAGATTAAAAGGAAATGAAAATATTTCACCATTTGGAAAACCTTAATCCTCTATTATTGAAAAAATTTTGAATACGCCGCCATAACTTCCGACTAAAGACACCGTGATTTCTGGTCATGGCGGATATATGTGATATTTCGTTTTCAACATGGGTATTGCGCATCTTAATGGTATAGATTTCGTGTAATTTACAGTATTCAAAATTCGGTCGCTACGTGAGGGGGTTATTCGGGGTGGGTGGAAGAAAGCTATGGCAGAGAATAGAAGTTCGGAAAACGTCGTTATGCCGGACATTACCGAAGTAAGCGAACCCGATCCTCTGTCGACAGCTGCCGAGCACGATACCGATTGTTCTGATGGCGGTTCCGTATTATCGGCAGCAATCAAAGAAACAAGACGTTCAAGCGATTCAAACGGTGTTGTTACAGTCCCCGTATCATTGCCAGTTGGCACTCTCATCACCGGCACTACTTTTAATGTCATAACATCTGACCAATTGCAGCACTTTAAACCTATGATATGTGTTGACAATGGCTTCATATCTGGTGGTCCGGTGCCGGAAGATATAAAACCGACTCATATAGTTATCCAAAATACTACATCACCCACGACAGTTCGTGAACAAAAGAGTCATGACACTGGATCTAATGGTGGCAGATCGATGAGCAGTCGATCATGGGTCGAAACTGCAAACATGCCTATTCTACCTATTAGATGTAAGAACACATCAGCAGAGCTACATAAACAGAGGCTAGGTTCAGGAGGACGTGGTAGATGCATTAAATATGGACTAGAATGGTACACACCTAGTGAATTTGAGGCTCTCTGTGGTAGAGCATCCAGCAAAGATTGGAAACGGTCAATAAGATTTGGTGGGAGAAGTATCCAAGCATTGATTGATGAGGGAATATTAACTCCTCATGCCACTAGTTGTACCTGTGGAGCCTGTTGTGATGATCAAACTGGTAATTCCTATTATTTATGTATGAAAATATTTACAACAATAATATTCAATAAAACACAGTATGTAAAAAAACATCAATGATCAAATTTATTTGGAACAGAAAAGAACATTTCACAGCAATATAACTGATATACACTATTATATCATAATAACGTCATGACACTGATAAGCTATTTCAGCCATTATTTGTTTACTAGACATTAAAATTAACCTTTATATCTATGCAATTGAATCTATAGTTATAACTATATAGCCCTAAAACATGAACAACAATATAAGAGTCTTATTGAATTTGTAAATATTCATATTGTAGATTATATCCATGACTTTACCACACACTACTATAAAACTACCAAATATATAACACTATTTACCACCTAAATGATCTGAAGTGAATATTTTAGATACTTATGTTAGTGCTAGACTTATACCACATTTTATAATTTTAGGAAATTTAAATTCTTTTCCAGCGATGGGTCCAGTGAGACTATTTACCCCATATAAAAGAAAGAGGAAAAATCAAGAAGGTATATATTTGTTATACAACATTTATTATAATATTTAAATAATCTTAATAAAATATGAGTTTGATGCAATAATTTGAATTGAATTGCAGGACCAGATGAAAAAAAAGTTAAAGTAAGACGTGACACAACATTGAGTGATGCCGAAGTTGAAAACATTCACCAGACGAGTAGTAACAGTCATTCAAAAGAAGCTTGGCAGACCATAGCAGAAGGACTGGACACAAACTCGGATTATCATTTGTTGGCCAGTCCGGAACCTCCACCAGACCTAACCGCAGGTGAGGCCTTGATTCTTTTTAACAAAACTTTGACCGCTTTTGCAATAGCATTTTGATTTTTCTAATTTAGAACTGAGTTTTATTTTTTAAATTAGAATTTAGTTTTTTTTTTAATATTTAGAATTTTGATTTTTTTTCTGAAGAGCAAGGAAATAGGGTATAAATTTGTTATAATTAATTCTCATTTATTGTTAACAATGTTTACTTATATTGCTGGCCAGTAAGATATTTATTAACGTGTGTGTAATGTTAATATGTGTGGGTTATCACAAATTCTTTTGTTCTGAAGAGAAAATAATATTTTAGATAAGTCCTTATATGTTATTCAGATTAATACATACATTTCAGCTTTTTTCTTATCTAAATAAATTTGTAATATCATGGTTCTTAACACTAAACCTACCGACAATTCTTGTATACCTGTTCCCACCGCACGCCGTCAAATTGACCGGTAATTAAATGTTATTTTATTATATAACGCAGGTAATAATAGAAATAACTAAAAGTGAAGAGTGTAGAAAATATTATATGGATATTCTAAATTGTCATGTAGTTTGATAATGATATAACATTCAAAAATGTGTAAGTTTTACAAAAGTTTAAGAATGGCGATTTGACCGGTACTTGGTAGGTTTAGTGTTAATAAAAGAATAATAAATGACTGATATAATTATATTTGTTGTTGTTTTATAAATAATACAAGTTTAATAATATAATAATCTTGATATAGGAATATAAATAATTCTTAGTATTGCGAAATATATATTATTAAAATACCTTATACTATGTGTTAGTTTGGTATAAAAATGTAGTAAGTCTGTGTAGTTATTATTTTTTTATTTTTTTATTTGCATTTTGTGTTCACACTCATTGCAGCCACATGACATTAGTGTATTTTTTTTTGCATTGCGGGTGCGGCTCCGCTATACATTAATGCGGCGAAACAGAGTTCTTGTTATTTTTTGCATTGCTAGTGCGGCTCTGCTACACATTAATGCGGCGAAACAATTTTTTTTTTAACTTCAATATGACAATATAAACTTGTGTATGAATTTTGAATGAAAAAACTTTTCGCATATTTTTAAACAGCTTTATGTTTATAAAAAATTATACATGTATACAAAAATCCTTTGAAACAATGTTCATTTAAGATAATCTCTGAAACCACTGAATCGATTTTAATGATATGATATTTTGTTGATAATCATTGTTTGGTCGAAAGTAAAACTTTTTATTGCGAATTTGAGTTTCTTTTATACATAGAGTGTGTTAAGAAAAAAATTGTAATTGATTATAATCCGAATTTGAGGGTTTATTTATACATAGAGTGTGTTAAGAATGAAATTTTAATTGGTTAAAATAGGCTATAAAGCAGCAGCCAACAGCTTGTGCTAATAATAATATTTAAAATTGTCTTTAAATGAATTAACTGATTTTGTTTATTTGATATTTTGCTTGTTATTATTATTTGATATTATTGTGATTATCGCTTGTTGCGAAACCGATGTATTGTGTGTATTTTTTGTGACCTTAACATTATTTTTAAACAATTAAAGCGAAAATCAACTCTAAATGTACCTATTAAGGTTTGTTTTTCATCATTCACGTGCTTGTCACAAAAGCAATGATAACACTTTCATAATCATCGATAATTATAAACATATTAAAATATAAATAAATATTATAGAAGTATTTAGAGCGCCAAAATATTTTCTTTAGATATTTTTAAACATCGTGAAATAATGCACTATTTTCTTACAACGAATGCTATTTACAACGCTATTTCAAATCTTACATAAAAAGATCCTTTTAAACCTTCTATTACTTCGAAAAATACAGGCGATGAGAATATATCAAATATAATACTTATACAAATATAATAGTTATTATTCACACCTTGTGGTCTGTTGTTTGTATTTCTTAGTTCTCCGTTGCATTTAAACAGTGCATGTAAAATGAACTAGGAAATATTATTATTACTTATATCTTAGTATTATATTTTTTTCAAAATTATTATATAAGAATATTATAGGTATCTGTATTTGGTTGTCGCTTCACTGATTACGAAAGTATCTCTACTGGTCTGTATTGAATATCACAAAATATATTATACATGATGCTGTACTTTGTATATTATCACTAAACTTACCAAGTACGGGTCAAATTGACCGTTCTTAAACTTCTGTAAAACTTACACATTTTTAAACGTTATAATATCGTTATCGAACTACATGACAATTCTTAGAATAGGCATATAATATTTTCATCACTCTTTACTTTTAGTTATTTCCATTATTATTAACGCAGTTATTAACGCAGGTAGCGTTATATAATAAAATAACTTTTAATTACCGGTTAATTTGACCGCGTGCGGTAGGAACAGGTATACAAGAATTGTCGGTAGGTTTAGTGTTAAAAATACAACTTCGTAATAGTATGAAAATTCTACTACGGTATCTGTTACTGCTCGATTTTTCCACATAACGTATAAAAATATGACTAAAATAAATGTCAGGTCAATTTAATAAATTAATTTTAAAAATTACACGGTTCTTGAAAGGACCGCACTGTTGATGCACAATGTTATAATATAGCATGTTGTGTAGCCGCACACGTGTTGCGCTACGAATATTGAAGCCGCACTCCTACTTCAACGCACTATGGCGCATACGCCACGGTGTTTCATTCAGAGTGATTTTATATGGAGGTGCTGTTTAAGTTTAGTGTAATCGTGTTATGTGCAGCCAGCGAACTATGGAACTTTATATACCGCTTTGCAATAAACCATCGTGTCTATATTACACTCGTTCAAGATTAGATGGCTAGAATATATAAATAATAAATATAATGTTTTATAAGAAAGACATTTTCAAATACAAAGTATTAAGGCTCATCCCAATAGTGAGTTAAACTATATATTTTTGTTTTCTTTGGATAATTAGTTTTATATAAATGCCTGTGAGGAACTAATTTTTATTCCGCGATGTTATAATTTGAATAAAATGCTGCTGCAATTATTTTTTTTTACAAACTATGTGCTAGAGATATGCGAGTTTTTTTACTGAAAAAAATATATTCTGTAAGATATAAACTTATAGTACTTAGATAAAAACTTGATCTATTTAATCTCTTTAAACTTAACTGCTGGCTTAACGTCTCCAGTTTATTATGTTTGAAATTAAATAACAAATATTTATATAAGTTTGTGCAATCTTTTTAGCTATGCCTGACATGAGTAAAGTACTGAAACGTCTTGAAGATATCGGCCAAAATCTTGCTCGGTTATCCACCGAGTTAAAGCAATGCGTGGACGACGTGAAAGTCATGAGTACAAGACAACTGGAGCGGTTGGAGCAAGACCGTGCATCAGCTTTACTGGCGGCTAGCATGGAAGCTCATGTGGAAGCCGAACAGGTCTCATTGCATAATGTAGAAGAATCAGAATCAAAGAAGGTATGTATATATAATGATCTAACTTAACACTTAGCCGACCGAACGGGGAAATCTCCCCGTTATCAAATAAGTATCGTGATCGTAGAAAATGTTTTGTGAACAAAAAAAATGGTTATACACGATACGTTTGCAAAACCACGTACCACTCAAATGTGGAACGAACTTCCTTCGGCGGTATTTCCAGATCGATACGACATGGGTACCTTCAAAAAAGGCATATATTCCTTTCTCCAAGGCCGGCAACGCTCTTGTGAATCCTCGGATGTTGCAAGAGTTCATGGGCGGGATCACATATTAACGGTGACCCGCAAGCTCGTTTGCCCTCCTATAATATAAAAAAATATATTCTAACGTGCCACTGCGTAAGCAGAAATGCTTGCAATGATTCCATACTTTAAAATATAAAATGTCATTTGCCAAAAATGCGCGGTTGACAGCAAACTTTGATTCGTCGATAAAAATCGTACAGTTCACTATTTATTACGCACGATCGGCTAAGTGTAAAGCAATATATTATCATATATATATATATATATATATATATATATATATATATCACGTAATAGTATATGAATAATATATGAATATTTCAGTGTGCAAATTGCAACCGTGAAGCATCAGCTGAATGTTCACTTTGCCGGCGGACGCCATATTGCTCAACGTATTGCCAGAAGAAAGACTGGGCTTCCCACCAGATAGAATGTCTACGGTCCGTGCCCACCATACACGCGGACGCCCAACAACACCAGTCGATCATGTTGATTGTGGAGAGCCCGCATCAATAGTATTCAAATGGTATTTGTCAATTATATCAAACAATACACGTACAAGTATTAACACATATTTAAAATAAATGTCAAATAATTCATTGTATGTATCAAAATTAAATTTTTGATGTTTTTTTTTTCAGCTGTTCGCCATGAAACAGTTATAAAAAGAGCATGATCAAGTCTCGATTAAGACTGTGAACTATATCAATGAAACCGTTGTTGTGATAAAACACGGATTTCTTTGAAGTTAATGTTATGTGTACGATAATATCATACGGACATGACATAATGTAAGCATTGCCTTACAGAAACCAGTACAAAACTTAACATGACTGAGGATAAAGGTATTATGGACAATTTATGGTGGTATTGAGAATGGATGTATTAAATCAGTTTCAAAGAAAGTATCAATCAATCAATCAATGATAAAACAGACTGTCATATGCATAAATGATATGTGGAAAATAAAACCTATTGTATAATATTCAATAAAGTCATATTTAAAAGACTTTAATACTTCGTTTCAAACACCATTCAATGTGACTTTGCTTGATACTTGCTAAGAAACTAGAATACATATTTTAATTCAAAAATATGTATGTATTAACGAGGACTGTTAGGAACACAAAGGCTAATGTGATTAAATACCAACTTCCGCTGCGAGTATAAAATAAATATTAGTTAATAATAACATATAATAGAATAGAGAATTTTATCTTTTATCTATACTTAATATACAGTTCAATAATCAATTCAGTAGATTGCAATAACTATAATAACTATACTTCACTTATCTGTAAATTTATGACTGTTAAATATTACCTTTATTATATATTAGTAAAACGTATAGTCAAGATATTTACAATCTTTTTTGGTAGATTATTGTTACGTATATGAACTCTTAGATCAATTTTAATACCATACTCCATTGTATATAACTGAACAAAATTCTTCCGTTAATATAGTATAATATACTATTGATAAGCTAATTAACAACTTTATACATTTTGATATGAATTGAAATCAAATTAACGTATCATAATAAAAATAAAATAATTCGATAATATTTGGTAAAAAATGTATGGCTTGAATGACTTCACACTTTGCAGCGCATGAAATTATTATTCAGATGTTGCAAACTTTGGAGTGAAGTCAAAATATATCATAATTTCCCATTTTATAATTTGAAAATTCTTACACATTTACACTGTGATCATGTATTTTGTATCTCTATATATAAAAATAACGTGTCACGATGTTTGTTTGCGCTAATCTCCAAAACCACTGATCCATTTCAAAGGGGGTTAAGGGGGTTAGGGGGGAAGGGGTTAATTCACTTGTAAGTTTTAGAAGTTTCCAATAGATGGCGGTGTTATTGATAAAATTTTTCATTGATGTAAAATAGTCTATGAAGTAGCAGAAGCCACTAGCAACGGCTAGTACTTCAATCAATAGTATGAAATACATATTTTATAATCTAAAATATTTTAACTTATCAATGTATTTTAAAGTATTTTATTGATAATAATTTCAATAACAGTTAATGAGTGTGTAAATAGTTAATAAATTCTTTTATAATTTGAAAATATGGAGACACCTTTTCCGATGATGTGGCCTTAGATAATAAAAAATTGTTATATTCCGTTTATTTGAACAGTAGTAAATTTAGTAATATTGTATAAAATTTAATTCGAGATGTATAAATTGTTTGTAATATAAAACATACCATTTATTTATATAAATAGTTCATGTAATTAAGTGGGTAATATGAAGGTAATTAGGTATAAATTAATTTATTAAATTTACATTTAAACTTAAAATCCTCCACCTCCATTTCATTCGGTGACATGTTTTGAATGATCTCAAGGTCTGGTGAAACTAGACATTAGAAAATATAAATAGCAGTTCTGCTCTAATTATGAGCTTGTCTTCATAATTATTATACTGTCTGAGATGTGGATTAATCCACATAAAATCTACGTAACTCAAATTAGTTATTCCGATTAGCAACTGTGAAAGATTACAGACAGATATTCTACTGATGTTCCGTTCAGATTGTCACTTCACTGGTTAATGTCAATAAATGTTACAAATAGAGATCTTTTACTGATGTTCCGTTCAGGCTGTCACTTCACCGGTTGATGTCAATAAATGTTACAGATAGAGATCTTTTACTGATGTTCCATTCAGACTGTCACTTCACCGGTTATTGTCAATAAATGTTACAGATAGAGATCTTGTATTGATGTTCCATTCAGACTGTCACTTCACCGGTTACTGTCAATAAATGTTACAGATAGAGATCTTTTACTGATGTTCCGTTCAGACTGTCACTTCACCGGTTACTGTCAATAAATGTTACAGATAGAGATCTTTTACTGATGTTCCGTTCAGGTTGTCACTTCACCGGTTACTGTCAATAAATGTTACAGATAGAGATCTTTTACTGATGTTCCGTTCAGGCTGTCACTTCACCGGTTAATGTCAATAAATGTTACAGATAGAGATCTTTTACTGATGTTCCATTCAGACTGTCACTTCACCGGTTATTGTCAATAAATGTTACAGATAGAGATCTTGTATTGATGTTCCGTTCAGACTGTCACTTCACCGGTTACTGTCAATAAATGTTACAGATAGAGATCTTTTACTGATGCTATGTGGACTTGTCATTACTCCAGTTAAATTCAGCAGGTCCACTATCAATATCAAGACACACCATAATATCATTCAAAATTAACTCCGCTTTGTTTGAATAGTCTATTTTATTGGATACTAATTTAAAATTTTTAGTCTCTTACTAATGACACATAAGTATACCAAATAATTAGTTTATACTGTATCGGGATTCCATATTAAAATATTGTTTTTTTAATATAAATGACTATGCTAGTTAAACTTCCAAAGAATATTATTTAATATGTAGGAAACATAACTATTTACTTTTATATAACGACACTTAAATATATCAAATTACAAGTACATATGCGTTTTGTGGATAATCCAATTTTTAGTATTATACGATGCTAGTAAGAAATAAATGAAAAAAATTACCAATTAATATTCAGCTTTCTAAAATGATTGTCACTTTATATATTGAAATGTTGGTTTGGTTTGGTTTGGATATAATTATGATACGATCTTTGATTATTAAATCTAAAGATTACGATTAGTGACAACTACCTTCTATGTATATGTTGTTAGTAATATTTTATATAAAAAAAAATATTTAAAATATTAATTAATTAATAACATTAATATATATTCGATAAATTAATGTCGTTATATAAAATAGTAAAATTATATATTGTAACAAAATAGGCATGTATGTATGTATGTATGTATATATAACATATTTAAAATAAGTATGTTTAAGAACATAGATTTTTTTTGTCCGTCTCTTTGATTTTTATTAAGAATGTGTTTTATAATGGATTACATTAGCTCAGTGGATCATTAAATAAATTTTTTAATAAATTTTAAACATATAAAATGTAAAATTAATATTTAATACCTAATTTTTATTAAATAATAATATCAGATATTACAAAATGTAGTGTTTCTTATATTTTGTTTTGGTTGGTACTAAACGAATATTAAGTACGGTCCCGTATCTCGCATGTTTTATTTAAGATTGTGGAAATGAAATTGAAAAATTTTAAAGTTTTAAAAAATATATTATAGTGGGTTAGGAAATAAATTTATCTACCTTTTTACATGTGGTTGGTATGGTTTTAAAAATCTTAATACATTATGTTAAAAATACTTTTTTTTAATCTTGTTTTTTAAATATTTGTATATAAATATTTCAATTATAAATATAATTTTAATGGAAAACGGTGTACTTAAAAACATTAGGGAACTTAATATTTTATATATATATATATATATATGTATGTATATGTCAACAGACTAGGTATGTTTTGTAATTGTTTCAGTATGTATAAGGATTCATTTTTATGTTAAAGTTTACCAAAAATATAATAAAGCAGTTCAAGTGCTGTTACAGTGGATGTTGGTTTGAGAAAAATGTTCTCATGTCATGGTCCTTTAATTTTCAAGAAAATTCTTTTATTTCTATACGTTAATGTAAATAATTTTGTTGAAGTTTTAATGTAAGTATGGGAAGCGATGTAAGGTAATAAAATTGTTTCAAGGTTACCCGTTTTTTATTTGTACTTTAACCTGCTGTTGAGTCAACGTATTAGGAATAATAGGATAGGGATAGGGATTAGGGATAATATTTTGGATATAACCTGTGGTATGTGCGTTGCATGTTTCGAAATATAATACTTTGTTAACACTAAACCTACCGACAATTTTTGTATACCTGTTCCTACCGCATGCCGTCAAATTGATCGGTAATTAAAAGTTATTTTATTATATAACGCAGGTAATAATGGAAATAACTAAAAGTAAAGAGTGTAGAAAATATATGCATATTCTAAGGATTGTCATGTAGTTTGATAACGATATTATAACGATTAAAAATGTGTAAGTTTTACAAAAGTTTAAGAACGGTCAATTTGACCGGTACTTGGTAGGTTTAGTGTTAATATGATAATGTACATACATATGCAACTCATTTGAAAATTTTATCTTTGTTGCAAGTTAGAATAAAAAATGTCCTGTCCATATTTATGAATATAACGCACCGGTTATGAAGTTATTATACTCGTACAATGCTACATCTGTAATTAAAAAGCCATATTTTATTTGATAAATAATATCGGTCCAAAATTACGTAAAATAACGGTTAAAATAGCGCATCCTAACAATTTAATAGGCGTGAAATGACTTCGACAGAAAATTTGAAATTAATGTGGATTTATTCAAACCATTTTGTTTAGAGTCAGTTGACATGGTTAGTTTATTTTTGGATGAAGGGATTTATGTTTCTTGATATTGAATGAAAATAGTTTCTTATTGTAATCTTATCCCATTAAAATGTATATAATGTATATTATTTAAAGATAAGTATTGCATGGCATAATTCTTTTTAATTTTGAACATTTGAATGTTTTTATTCAAATGTTCCTTTAATCTAAAAATATACGATGATTGTCATGAATGACCTTTCACTATAATGTGTCCAACTGTATTTTATAGTTAATACATTTTGAAAAATATTCAAATTAAACGCACTATGTTTTGGATAAATAATGATTATATTATATAATATAAAGTTTATTACAAAAATCTTTGGTGGTATATTTAAATCGCATCAAAAATACAATATATAGTAGCAGTAAAGCGAAAATGAATACAATAAATGAGAAAAATAAATGCAAAATAATTATATATATGTATAGTTATTTAATCACTGGGACACACTCCGACGTGAGTGTTTCTACGAGCAGCACTCAGCGGTATATGTACTGCGGTTTCTTTTATGACGATGTTTCGTATGCAGCCGGTGAACCCTCGCTTGGAGCTGGTTCCGCGAAGAGTGGAGATTGGTCGCACATGACCCCCGATGTACAGCGCCGACCTGGTGTCGGTGGAACCGGATTGACCGAGACCAGCATCCGAGAAATGCCCGTCCACTCCCACAGTTACCACGTGACGGGATTTTACAGCTGGGAGTAAAAGATATTGTCAAGTTAAAGTATAACTACTGTATATAAAGATATGTATTATAAAATTTACCATGTATTCTGTGCCAGTTTCCATCGCACAAAGAGAACTTGCTGCCTAATTTGTAACTAGCATGGAAGGGACCTCTTCCATTCTCCACGTTTGCCACAACTTCATTCTCTAGTAGTTCTAAAATCATAAAGTCCTTCCTTCCGTAGGCACTAAGTAAGAGACCCGTGGAGTTCCGAGGCTTAATTTCCATAGATATCGAAATTTCATATCCAACTTTAAAGTTTTCTAACAGCTGAAACAGCAATTTATACATGAGTTAACTATTCGATTTAAAATGTTATAATTTAAAAGTATAGAAAATTTCTAGACATACTTTCAAATAATTGCTGTGGTTGTTATTGGAAGGGCCGAAGTAGACACCTTGCTCGACATTATCTATGCAGCGTAGGGCGTTTACTCTATCCATAATGGCTGTTACGTATTGACCGTTCATCATCAAACCCTTTAAGCATCCTTTAAATGGCTGGTAGAAGTTCTGCAAAGAAAAAAAATCCTTTTGGTCTATCTTGGACGTACATACCAATAAGAGCTAAATAAAAAAAGGCATATTTTTTACAAAGATATCCAAGTAAACTACTCACCATCAAATTCTGGCTAATACTATTAGTAACATTTCTTAAGCCACCATAGTAGTATGGTGGAGCGAGGACAGCAGGCGCATAACATGAGACACTAGTTTCACCAATTCTTTCAGAGTTCACAGTCAGTTTACCGTGGCCGCCGTTTCTAACCAGGGTCACTAAGTGCCATTCAGTGTCATTGTAAGTTAGCGGTGATGTCACAAGTCCAGTATCTCCACCGCAGTTAAAGGTGAAATGAAGCTATAAACACGTAGACAAACATGAATTATATTTAAAATAAATATCTTCAAACTATTTATAGCGACAAATTCTTTTACGAGGGCCAAACTGAAAGTTTTTAGAACTGGCCACTTAAAAGCATTATATTAAAAAAAATAGTTTAAATTTTGAAAATAGAACTCTTTACCAATATTATTGAGTGTACATTTCATTCATTTGTCATTTGTTTTACGATTTGGCGGCAAATTGAAAATTGTCTGTGCACGTCAGAATGAATTTAAGCCGAGAAAATTTTCGTGCAATGATTTTTTATGACTTTCGATGTCATTTAAGTCAACAAGAAAGTTATGATAGACTTCGATTGGCTTTTCACGATGAAGCCCCATCTCGTGCCACAGTTTACAACTGGTTTAATGAATTCAGACGTGGTCGAACTAATCTCACCGATGATTTGCGTGAGGGACGGCCTTCTACAGCGACGACTGAAGATAACATCAGTGTTGTGCGGCGTATGATAGAGACTGACAAAAGAGTGACCTATCAGCAGATTCGGACAAGTCTAGGCATAGGTATGAATCAAGTGCACAAAATCCTCCATGAACATTTAGCGGTCAGGAAGCTTTGTGCCCGCTGGATACCGCATAATTTGACCGAGGCTCAAAAACTCCGCCGTGTTGATTGGTGCCGAGAAATGATCCAAACATTTAACGGAGGTGACTCAAATGCTGTGTTCGACATACTAACGGGTGACGAAAGCTGGATTTACTGTTATGATCCGGAAACCAAAAGACAGTCTGCTCAGTGGGTGTTTCCTTCCGAAGAGTTGCCAACTAAAGTGAAGAGAGGTCGAAGTGTTGGAAAAAAGATGGTGGCCTCGTTCTTCGGAAAGACAGGTCACTACGCGACAGTAGTCTTAGAGGATCAGAAAACGGTTAATGCAGAGTGGTATACTAACAATTGTTTGCCACTTGTCTTGGAAAAAGTTCGAGATAAACGACTTCGCAGCAGGATCCTCCTTCATCACGACAATGCCTCGTCGCACACCGCCAGGCAAACGATCGACTATTTGGTGACCTCAGACGTGGAATTACTGGGTCACCCGCCGTATAACCCCGACCTCGCACCCTGCGGTTTTTATTTATTTCCGAAAATAAAAGAAAAACTTCGAGGAAAACGTTTTATAGACGCCGAAGAAGCAGTGGCTGCGTTTCAAAACGCCGTCGAAGAGACCCCTAAGGCCGAGTGGGCAAGGTGCTGTTCTCAATGGTTCCATCGAATGCAGCGATGTATTGATGTAAATGGACGCTATTTTGAAAAGTTACAATAAAACTAATAACTTTCTAGAATGCTTAGTTTTTGATTTTCTAAGAACTTTCAGTTTGACCCTCGTACGTATGATTTGGTATTTTTGTCTAAGGCAATGCTCTGGAATGAAATAGTTACTCAATATCAGGAAATATTTCTAAATTAAATTGTTGTAATTGGCAGAATAATTAGGAATGTTTATAATTACAGAATTACGTATAATAATTCCTATAAAAATTTATAACATAATTAAATCATTGTTATTAAGTTAAATAGCAAAATGATTTGTATTTTGTAACATTTTTGAGAAAATTTTCGATTTCGCTACTATCTGTAATTACTAGTTCCTTTGATTTGTTAACTTTAAAAGAAATTGTTTAAAAGCATACTTGAGCATCTTTCATATATAGTGCAAGGAATTGTGTTGGAGCTCTTTCAGCAGCAGCGTAGAATATTAATCCTCCATGTTGATCGAATGTTCGGAAGCTTATTGTTAGGTCAAAGCCCTCTAATTGTCTTCCTGGCAATTTAGCGTATTCTATTCGACTGTCATCTTTTGTACCTAAAAAAAAATAATAGTTATATTAATTGAATTATGGTAATATAAACTTAACAAAACATTCCTTTACTACAAATTTACTAACCAAATCTGTATCCTTCTTCCGGATCACCGATTTCATACTGTGGATCATATGCAAGGGCACATCCAGGTTGAGGTTTTGGTGGCGGCCGTCTTGTAGTAGTTGATGGTCGGATAGTAGTAGTGGAAAGTAAGGGAGCTATTGAGGATGTAGTTGGGGGCAACAATTCTGTTGTGGGCTGCGTGGTTGCCACTGTTGTTTCTTCCACACCAAATACCAAGGGCGTTAGTTCTAGGTAAAATATTTAATGATTTATAATTTTAATCAATGTTTCATTGGTTATGACCGTAGTTCTACTTACCATCCTTTTCTCCTGGGATGTTAATAACTGGAGTAGGGAGAACATCATCAGGATTTGGGGCCGGCCATGAATCTAGATCTAGGGAAAATAACAACTTTGATATCTCTGATAGAATTTTTGTGGAATTGAAATAATATAATTATATATAACTATTACTATATATATTATATACCCCACAGTATATATATTATATACTGTGGGGTTAACCATTTTGGATGCCAGTTTTTATTTATTATTTTATTTCTACTGTTTTAATTTTTTGGATCATAATGTATTTATTTTTGTTTTATGTTAATATATGTGTTGTCCAAATAAAAATTTTAATTTTGATTTATTTGAGTGTTACCTGGAGGAACTCCACCTGTGGTTGTAGTTTTACCGCATCTTCCAAACGTAACGCTGTGATTGCTAAATGGTTCTAAGAGATTTAATACACGACCATTGAAAGTTGCATCTGCTATACAGCCCTTAAATGGTGTTTTAGATCCTACTTCCCCACCCACTACATAGCCAGGTTGGACGCCACCCACAAATAATACACCATTCATAACATGTAGAGGCGCTGGAGCTGAATCAGTGCTGTTAAAGAAAATTTTAAACATTTAGACCACTCATATTTTAACATTATTGGTATGCATATTTTCTCCCATCAGTGGAAGATATACAGATACTATTTTGTACCTGAAGTAGTCGAAGTCATCCACCACAAGTCGTAAAGCTTTGTCATTATGAGTAACAGTAACTACGTGCCACTGGGAATCATTATATGTGCTAAGGCCAGTATCTAGCGATTCTCTTTGACTCATCAACACAAGTTTTCCTACATAAAAATAAAAACATTTTTAGTCTAAATTATATTGTGCTTAAATGGTAGTTATTTAAGGTATTTTTCCTTTAAATAATTTGTTTTACCTTTGTTAAGAGATAGTGATATGCTGTCTGGCATAGACGTTGTTTGTGTTCTGCTAACGTATATAAACAGCAGACCAACTGCTTCGCTTGTCTTAAATTTAAGCGTTAATTGCAAATTCTCTGTTGATATATCTACAAAACGCAAGTAGCTCTCTTCGCCAGATAAGGATACTAGAGATGCAAACTGCGGGAAATATAATATTGAATTAGGACTTTATAACATACTTCTTTCCCCTCCATCTTTATATAGTTATAGAAATGTATCTTACCTGACATCCGTAAGCTATGCCAACAGATTCCACATTCTCACTTAAATCTATATTAACACCATCAATGCTTATTTGTCTTATACAACCATCAAAACCTTTGTTTGTAACCTGTATTATGTCCTTATTATTGCCTCCGAAATTCATTGTGTCTAATGAAGGTATCTCCTTTACTTCAGATGTAGACACCATTTTAAGTATTTCATTATCAACTCTAAGAGAGCAAGAGATGAAGTACCTTCCTGCATCAAGTCTATGCCATTTTCCGTCGTTATACGTTTTTGTTGTACCGATAATAACCATCTCGTCAGGATTGCCAAGAGAAACCTATTGGATTAAGTAGAAATAATTAAAATCTAATGAAATCGTATAAAAATATCAGTCTGAATTATTACACTTACTTGCAAGTAAACGTGTCCATCTTGCATCTGTATAGAAAAGAAATGTTTCCCTTCTCCTACTAAATATATAAGACCGTCTGGAGCATAAGTTCTAAAGAACAAAAGAACTTGATTTTTCTGTGGTCCAAGATAACCTCGGCCAGGCATAGTTACGTGTGATCGTCCATTGAATCGATACTCTTGAGGGCCGGATTGTGATGATATAAGTTTATCTCTTAAAACATAAACGTGAGAAAATGTTATATTTTCACATACGTTCTAAAATAAAATTTCAACATTTTATTACTACAAACCTTTGTCTTGCTCCTTTTAAATTCGCGGAACTAACTGAGTTCCATAAACCAACTGGGGTATCACCTATCATTAATTCTTCAATCTGACCTTCAAAGGCAGGGAAACTTATACCTTGAAGTTTTGCATCAGATGGTACACCTCCGACGTAGAGTTTGGATTTATCTCGATCTAAATTGAAGATAGTATGCTGCCCCGGTAGAACAGCTTCCTTCACGTGAACTTTGTCTGAACCGCTGTCAAGACTTTCACGGATGGATAATTTGACGTTTCGTCCAACCCTGATATAAAAATAATAATAAAAAAATAAATATCTTTTAAGACTAATATCTATAAATTACCTTCGTGAATAATTTTATTCTTACCTGTCTACAATGACTTGGTACCATCGATTGTCAGCCACAAACTTTTCGCTGCCAATCCTAGCTGCTTCGCGTCCTGATTCAGCGCTGTCTCCAATATCCATAACGAGGTAAGGATAACCGTTTTGTACTCCGATTACCATAAAGTCATCCTAGAAATTATAAAAATAATGTTATAGGATATATAATTATCACATTTCAAAAAACTGGTAATTACAAACACAAATTCATACCGATTTTGTCCTTCTTAACATCGTGTCTTTGGGATTGCCAAGATATAAAATAAAACCATTCTTCTCCTTGGTGCGGAAGTATGCCGAAACGTGGGTGGATGTTGACATTTCATCAACAGTATCTGGTAAACGGGGTTGAAGAGTTGATCGTCGATCAAATGTCACACCCACCTGTACGCGGTTTGCTACGGTGCGTGCCTACAACATCAAACAAAAGTGAAAAAATGGAAAATCGTTTTTTTATTAGTACTTTTCAATTTATTTTGAGCTTACCTGGTCTACTAGTTCTCTTAGTTTTAATAATTTTTCATCTGCTTCTTTACGACGACTTTCGAGGTTTTCCTGCTTCATTTTTACAGTTCGATATGTAGATGATATTGTTGGATCCATTTCATTAATTTTGTTTACTGTTGAAAGAAATGGCATTTTTATTAATTTTTTCATTTGACCAAAATGTGTGTAGTTAGAATTCAGCACTATGGGTGCTTTCGTCACTCTGAGCTAGCTAACGCCCGCTTTGATAAACCTGTGTTAAGACTAAAAACAGATGATTAATGTAAGCTTACATAAGTTATCGATATTAGACGTCATTTTCTGTGCATCGTCTGCTGATTTTGGTAGTGTTCGTGCCCATTCTTTGCTAGCCTCTAAGTCCTTTCCAAGGTTAGACATAATTGACATTGTTGATGTAACGGTGTTAGCTACTTTGTCTGCCTTTTGTGTCTCATCATTTAGTGACGTTTGAGGTGAACTCGGAAGTGATCTAAAATATTTAATATTAATTACAGTCCATGCAAATAATAAAATAGGAGTTCATTTGTATATATATTTTTTTAATGTTGCTTTTATGTAGATAATTACAATAAACTTCTAATAGGGGAAGGAATATAATAGACTTACAATTGTATGGCATTATTTTCGTCATCTGCATAACCAAGTGTAGAAGTAGCATTTTTAAGTGATATTTCAACTTGTTGCAGTTGGGGTCTTAGTTTTTGTTCCACAGTTTCAAGAGCTTTTGAAGCACGATCAGAAAGAGCAAGGGAATCGTCTCTTGAAGGAACGACACGCTCATTTAACTCGTTGTTCTAAAAGGTTTAGAAAACGTTATTGTGATAAAAGGATAGAAATATTTTCTATATAAATCGTTATATTTTGTAATATCAAGTACTTTATTTTTGTATATGCCTGTAACACATATAATGACTTAACCTATTTATATTGGAATTCAAAAAAAATCGATATAAAGTTTTCTTTATATTATATTTTATACGGATTGCATTATCGAAATGTGTATCCGTGCCTTATAATTATTCGATGAACGATTATTTATTTTTTTTCTTAATAAATATCATAGTCAGTTTTTTGTGCAAACTTACCACTCTAGTGACATTAGCCATGACTTCCTCAGCTTCGTCACTGGCGTTTTTAGCACCTTGAATTTCTTGAACAATAGAAGAATAAGCTGATGCCGCACTATATGCATGCTGTGTGCGTGTGTTATTATTTTCTCGCTCTGCTAGGGCTCTTAGATTTTCCGCCTATATATAACAAAATTATATAATAAATATTTGCAACTGTACTAGTTTAAAATATAATAAGTTTAAATTATATTAAACGAATCATATGAGTACTGACCCTATTTCTTAAATTACTTGCATGATTTAGAGCTTCATCAGTTAAATTTGTTAATGAGGGTAATTTATCTGTGATCATATCTAAGCTATCTTTAACAGCTCCGTTAGTATTGTTAACTTCCTCTAAAACATTTGACGCATTTTGCACGATCAATCCAACTCTGATAGTGAAGAATGTTGCATTATTAATGTCAATGGCGGCATCAATTAAATCTTTCATAGCAGCTCCATTTAGTTTGGTTACTGATAAAACTTTATTTCCAAACTTCGACTTTCTGTAAACAAAATAAATTATTTTATATATTATATTAAAAAAATATCAATTAAATAAGAAAATGTTTAAGAAAAAAAGTACCTGTTCTTTTCATTGAGTTTTTCAGCTTCTGTTGCGGTGTGTTGAGCAAGATCTGTATATTCAAGCATCTCATCTAATTTTTCTTTCAATTTACGAGTATCATTAAGAAGCGATTCAAATTTCTATAAAATAACATATTAATTAGTCAGTATATGCAAGATCGAAAAACACTTATTATACAAATAATTCCCTTTTTTTTTTTTTTTTTTTATTTTTTTATTGTTTATCGTAAATACAAATTTTTTTATGCCAATTGTAAAGCTGAAACGACGATATTTGATTTGGGTCTTATATATCTTCATGCTTTTTTGCTTACCTTCACTTGTTCATTTACAGGTTGGACAAAAATATTCATTCTTTCTATTTGTTTGGTACCATTTGCAAAGACATTGAAAGCCTGTTGTTCTTTGGGTTGGAAATTTCTTTCTAAATAAAAAATATATATTTTTAAATATAAATTACCTTAGAAGTAATATTAGAAAGAAGTATTGAAATGAAATAATTAAATTACCGGCAATATCGCTTTTTATTTGCCTTGCCTCAGTTAAAGCACTATCAACCTTTGGTTGCTGACTGAGTTCGAGACCAGTGGCAAGCTCAGCGACATGAGTTACCGTGTTCTTTGCCTTTTCACTATTTTCCCTTACTGAAGTTAAAACTTCATTAGTCACACTAGCCAAATCAGCTGCTCTTAGTATTTGTTTGTCACTATCTGTCGCAGCAAACTCTGCCTGTAAAACAACATGTTTATTCCAATCTATAAAGAAATTTAATTACATTAACCAATTTTGATTTTATAATATAGTTTTGTTCACCGATCGTAGAAGATTTTTCGCACTCGTTTCAAGGGTTTTAATAGAAGATGTTACTGCTTCTAATTCAACATTCCTCAATTCTGCTACTTTTGGCTTTAACAGCTCAGTTTGATTTGCTATATAGTTCAGACGTTGAGTAGTGAAGAAAGAATCGGCTTTGTCCTAAAAGTTTGTGATCGAATATTTATTATGGCATCACATTTAATTAGACTAATACGGTTATATAGATAAAAAATGTTACATAGGGAAACCGACCTTAAAGTCAAGAGTTTCGTTATTAAGTAATTCGGTAAGATTTTGTATTGAAAAGATGAGGGCGTCTGTACAGGAATCACACTCGAGGCACCCTTCTTGTGGTATTAATACCCACCTAAAATGAAATGATACAAACATTTTATTTAAAATTCATTATTTACAATTTGGGGATTTTATAAATTATGAACTTTCTAAAATAGTCACACCTTTCCGGACAATGGTCACATTTTTCTCCAACTACTCCTGGAAGACATTCGCATTGGCCCGTAGCATTGCACATGAATCCAACGGAATAGCCTTTATTACAATTACAGCCTGAAAAAAAAGTTAGTTTTTTAATATTGGACACGGAGAATCTAAATTGGTAATATTTTAGGAGGCAACTCACGGTCGCATCCATCTTTAGAATAATTCCAGTAGCCAGCTGCACATTGATCACAATGCATTCCTGTTACACCTTTTGCACATCTAGAAAGAAACATACATCTGTATATCACAGTTCGATATATATTATTTTTATTGTTTTGTAAAATAGCCAGTATTTAATTACTTAAAGTGTGTAAATTTTATTGTAATATTAATAAGGTATTTATAACTAGTTTCCCATACATTAGTATTCAAAAGACTACAATGAAAATACATATTATATATTATGTTAGCTCTGTATTAATAATTGATTGCTTAACATTAAAACCATATTTCATTAACCTACTTGCACTTTCCATTATTATCATCACATTGTGAAGACTCTGAAGCAATTCCACAGTCACAAGGAGTGCAGCCCTGTCCACTGTTTAGGCCCCAATGGTTTGGCAAGCACTGGTCACAACTTTTCCCTATGACTCCAGGACGACATATACATGTGCCGGTGCTAGGATCACAGCTTTCCATACCGAATTCATCACAGAAACAAGCTGATAAAAAAAGGATATTATTATTTCATTATAACAAATAAAAATAGAAAATCATGTTTCTTCCAACATACCTGTACAGTTTTTGGAGAATATGGCATCACCAAAGAAACCTGGTGCGCAAAGGTTGCAAGCAGCACCAGCTGTATTGTTTACGCATTTCAGACAGTCCCCAGTAATACTATCACACGAGCCGGGATCATCAGCGTTTATATTTCCGGAACAATTACAGGGTTTGCAATAATCACCTATTATAAGACGAGGTAAAAATGTTATATCTTTGAATATAATTGATATATATTGAATATATAACACCATATGTCTCACCTATATCTTCAGGAACTCCATAATATCCAGCAGCGCAAAATTCGCACCGAGCTCCGCCGTATCCAGGTTTGCAAACACAAGAAATCAAGGATCCATTTTGGCTTAGGTCACATCCAATTGCAAAACTGTTATAATTTTTGAAAATACATTAGTATCTAGCCATTTATTTAATTCAATCCGTTTTATGTAGACAATGTTTAGAATTTGACTTACTTATTAGACTCATAAGGCATTGGACAGGCACAAATTAGACAGTCCCGAGGAGTTCCATTCGTGGCATCGCCATGATAACCAGAAATGCATTGTTCACAATGATCTCCCATTGTATTGTCAGTACATTCCTACGGGTAGATTTCATAATAAAATATAAGTGTCTTGATCAAACGAAATATTTAGGAATAAATAAATTAATTGAAACGTATTTAAACTATGAAATATTTATTTACCAAACATATTCCTGTATTAACGTCACACTCCTTGGAATGACCATTACACTGACAAGGTACACAGAATCCAGCGTGAGGTCCTGAGCTTAGCCTATAGTGACCTTCGGCGCATTGTTCACAGGAAAGCCCTCTGTATGCCTTTGGACATTGGCATTCCTCTACAGACGATGCCCTTCTATCTAATTCTGCATAGGCTTCAACTCCAATATCCAATGTGACGCCCATTAATCTACAATAATTATACTTAATAAATACCGAGCTAGTTTTGTTTTGTTTGATTTAGGAATTAATAGAATCAGCTAGTATATAAACCTGGTAGTAACCGCCTCATTCCAGTAAGTAGCTCTTATATAAATACTGGTGATATTAACTAGGACGTTCATAAATTGATCTCGAGTAACTGCAGTGCCGTCTAAGTTAGTGAACTCATCTTCAGAAATTCGAACGCTATGCATCCAGTTAATGAGTGAAGGTGGTTGTTCCACACTGTTATGAACTATGTAGCCGTTGGAGCCACCGATGATTACATCCGCTGCGGCAATCGCACCTCCGTCATCACGTGTCGTGTAGAAAATAGAATAAGTGAGGTATCCGCCATAGGAGTTGAGTCGTTTGCCTGAATATGCATAATTTTAATATATTATTAAGAAATAATGCGTTTTTTTGGTTTTCAATCTGATGTGTATACCTAGATAATAGTCAGGTGCACCAAAGTATACAACTTTTTGCAAGTCTTCCTCACTTCCTGCCAGATCAGCACCAATCACTGAGTCGTTTAATACTATTGGTCCAATGCTTAGAGGGAAAATGTTTAGTGTACGATTAGCTTCAATGTTTGCTAAATACCAATCCGTCATTCCATTGAGCTGTGGAAATTAATATTAGTTGAAATTCTTTTTTATTTCATTATTAATTGCAATTTTTTTTTATTTTTATATATCAAAATAATTATTACCTCAACCCATGACAAATGTGAGCTAGTGCATCTCGTAGTTTTACCGAAGCAATAACATTTTGTGCAACCTTCGGGATTAAACGATTGAAGGTTGAAATATTCTTCTTTGCAAATATTGCAGGCCTATTATGTAAGAAAAAAATATATATAATCAGACAAGATTAAAACACATTGGAGATAACTAATATGCATACCTGGCCTTTAACATGTTTTTTACAGTAACATTGAGCGGTATTTTGATCGCATACATCATCGGTAGTACCATCAAGATCACAGGAACATTGAAGACAGTCAGGGAAGGCATAGTGCCCTGGGACACAATGATCACAAGTACGTCCGATGATGTTTTCTTTACAACTGCGAAAATTATGAGATTAAAAAAATCATTAATATCAATTTTCTAAATGTCGTGCAATCTTTTAGTACTTACGCGCAGTTCCCACTATCAGCCTCGCACTGTAACTGGTTACCGATTACTCCCAGCGGATTACAGCTGCAGTCATCGCAGCCGCGCTGCACGTCGAAGTTAAAGGTGTACGGCTTGCAGCGATCACAGTTCTCGCCCTCTACATTTTTAGGGCATATACATGCACCTAAAATAAAAAAAAATATTATTAATTGCTATTCATGTTGTACCAAACTACGTCGAAGTGGTCGTTATTTTATCATTTATTTTCTGTCTTGTAATTTATCAACTGTAGTAATTTTATATACTATTTTATTTATAACTTTGGAATTTTATATGGTTTGCATACCGTTATCATCACAAATAGCAGTTGAAGGACAATGACATGGTCTGCAATTGGGGAAGCCGTAGTACCCAGTTTTGCAAGCGCTACACGTTCTACCGATAACATTATCTTTGCATGGACATTGGCCACCAAAGGTATTGCATTCTAATTCTGTGGACCCCATGAAGTCACAAAAACAACTTAATGCCCCGCTGTTATACTCCGCAGTTATGGAAAACATGGCGTCACGGCAAAAACCTAAAAAATTATACATATGTATATATTCTTGGGTTTTTAACTTCCTTCGTAGCACCTAAATCAAGATTCATTGTTTCATATAGATTATCGGATACGCTCGTACCTGTTTCGTTAGAACCAATATAATAATGATTCATTGCGCATTTTTCGATAAATTCTCTAGTATAATCAACCAAGTTTGCTTCTTTTAAAACAGAGTCAACAAAGTCTGGTTTTGCTATGACGAGAACATAATCCAACCATACTCCTCTACTTGTGTTTCCCTTAAATAATTGTTCGAAAACTATTACACTTTTTATTGTATACGTATAATTTTTTTAATAATATTTAATATGTAACTATTTTTTTTTATTACAAATAGCATAAATTCTGTAAGAGTAACGTTTATACCTGGAAGGTAATAGTGAAATTTTCATTCACTGCATACTGTGTGTTACCGTCGGCTTGAATTATTATTGCCCTACATCCAGAATTTGAAGGACAATGTTCAATAGGAATTGTGGCATCATACTGTTGTCCATCTGCTGTCAAGTTAATGCTAATACTGCTCTCTAAATAATGAAAGAATAGAAAAATATTAATGAAATATTTGAGTGACTCAGTTTACATTTTAAATAATTATTTTTACCTGGATGGTCTGGTTGATAGTAATGCACGACGAATAAATAATCCCCGGGTGCGGGAACTTTGGATTCTATTTTAACAGGATCTGACTGAGGCGCCAAATACACTACCATTGTAGAGTTATCAAGAATTGGAGGACGCTTATCGCGGTCTCCGCCAGTACCATTTTCTATTTCGACCTGCAAAAACAGAAATGGTACAATTATTGACGTTTTTAATTTTAAAAATATTCATTTACAACATTAAATAGATAAACAACCTTTTTAGAATCTACAGCAGTAGAGAAAACTGCAGGGCTGCAGCGGCCGTCTCGTCTCAAACAATATGGACGAGGCGTGATGTAATCAAGATGCCACTCGGACTCTGGGATCACAATAATTGATTTGATGGCGGCCAGAGTGTCAGTATCTCCCTAGAAAAATAAAACAAAATTATGTATATTGCCATTTTAATCAAAACAATGATTGAAAATCATAAATACAACATTACTTACATCTAGATATATAATGTTGTTTGCATCCTGAACGTTAAAAACAGAGATTTTCGAAATATCATCAACAACAACTTGACGGCACGGTGCTGTATACGGACAGTCATTAAGATTGGCAAACGCTATTGTTTCACGCTCGTCTCCGGACTGAAACCTTATAGCAACAGCACCTCTTGGAGCCAAATCGTATATACCACCTTGATCGGAGTTAAATTCACTTATAGCTAAAGCAGTTCTGTTTATAGGAGTAATGTACTCAATAATTATAATATAAGATCCAATTGGATCTATTTTAATATTGTATTGTATTTCGTTTTGTTCGTTGTTAATAATTGGTATATCATTAGGACCCGCACTATGTTCTTGAAGTTGCTATAAAGTAACGAATAAGATTATAAAATAACTGAAACAGAATAGAAAAATATATTCTGATTTAATTATAATTTCTCACCTCGGGGTCATTAATAAACTCAGTTACAGTAGATACCATTTCAGATATATTTGCGGTCGGAAGTCCGCTAAGTCTAGGATAAGCAAAATGTCTGCAAAGTTTCTTTTCACCAATAATACATGGTTTATCAACTAGCTTAGTCAAAACAGTTGATTCATAGTACGCTTCAGGGATAAGCACGAAGTAATCCTACAAAATTATGAATATAGACATTTTTGTTTTTAATTAATTATTAATTTGTCTCGACAAAGTAAATAAGATATATATAACAGGTCTTACAATCATAACTTCTTTAGTGGTTTTAATGGTGACTGTCCAATTACCAGCATTCATTACAAAAGGTGCTGGTGCATTGCCTTTTTCTAATAAAACCGTTATTAGTTGAGGTTGAGTAGTGGGTCTTAAATGTACGTTGAACCTGTAACAATCACGTTATATAAAATACGTTTAAATATTATTGATATAAACTTTACTTATTAAAAAAAAACTGTACCCTTGTTTTATATCAATGACGCTTTCTGGTGTAATGATAATACTGGCAGTGATGGGATCTCGAAGAGGATTTGCATATTTTAATACCATACGAAACAATGAAGATTTGCCGATATGCACAACATTGATAACCTCATTCTGAAATTTGTATATACTTTTAAAATATTTTTCTTAATTTACGTTGGTTAATTCAATAAATAACAAATAATGTATAATAACCTGTAAAAGGGAGAAAACGACATAACCCTTCCACGAGTATCCCGGAAATACTTCCTCAGAGTTTCTATATCTAACGGGTCCGGATTGGGTGAGACCTTCTTCCACCTCATATTGGAACTGGTGAAGAGTCGGGAAATAGTGTGCGCGGATGGGGCGATCGCAGCGGCGACCTTCCACGCGTGAGTGACAGCGGCACTGGCCGGTTATCTTATCACAATTGTTGTCAATCGAGCCCCCGATGTCGCAGTCACACGCTAAACATTAATAAGGGTAAAGACTGATATGAAGACTAATAATACAAACTATACATTTAAGCAGTAACAGCATTACCTGCGCAGCCAAATAGATTTTGTGTTTCTAGTTTATAAAATCCGTTCTGACATTCATCACACTGTCTGTCGCCAACATTCATTTTGCAGACACATTGTCCACTGCGTGTGTTGCAAGCGCCAAGTCCGCCGAGGGTTCCAGCCAAATTACAATTACATTCTAAAAATATTTACATTAATAGCATTTTGGCGACACAACTAATCCATATAATTTTAAATTTTTACCTTGACATCCAAAGGGGTTATATTCTTGAAGATTCCAAAACAGCGCTTTACATTCGTTACAGATCCTTCCTTCTACACGATCCTTGCATTGACAAAGTTCTCCGGCGGGTACTGATCCACAGCCTTTGTAAAATAATTTGTTAAAGAAAAATTTAAACATTTTGGAACAGGGTAATTCTCAATTTATAATATTATGTTACTTACCAGCAAAAGATGCTATTACACCTCGTGGATCACAGTTGCATTCCTCGCAAGCAGGGAAGTTGTAGAATTGTTCTTTGCATTTGTCACACTTTATACCATCAAAGTTAGGTTTGCAATGGCACTGACCGCTGTCGTCGCATGTAGAACCAAAAGTGCCAGAATCATCACAGTTACAAGCTTAAAAGTATTAATATATAATGAGTTTGCTATCTGCCATTGATATAATAATGAATAGATGTTATGTATTAAAAGGTTTCTAAATGTTATTGATAACTTTTTGGAATCCCAAGAATAAAATGTATGGCTTTTATTTAGGAAGTACTTACGTAAACATTCAGGGAATTTATAGTATCCTGGAGAACACTGGTCACATTGTTTGCTACCAAAATTGACAAGACAGTTACACTTTCCGTCAGCTGAACAACTGGTGGATGTTGATCCGGTCGGAGAACAGTTGCAAGGAACGCAGGAACGTTCACGTCCTCTTACCTCCATGTAGTATCTTTATTAAAATTTAGTAAATTATACATATCATAAACAAGATTAAAGAAGCGATTAGCAAATCATAAAAAGTTTTTACCCAGATATGCATTGATCACAGCGAGAGCCCCCGAAACCTGGTTTACAAATACACTGTCCAGTCACGTCATCGCAGATATTTGGCTGGGTACCACTGGTATCGCAATTGCAATCTGCAAAATGTTTGTATATAGTCTCTTTGCATAAGAAAAAAATATTGAACTTTGAAGATTATATATAATTCATGCATGGGTAATATAATTTTTATAAATCATACTAAACTTCAGGCTACATAATAATGATATTTGTATGTGCAAATTTCATTCTTTGTAATAGGCACACTAATTGGAGTCCAAATAAAAAAAAACAATACAAAACTTTCTTACGCTTGCAGGTTGGGTATTCGTAGTATCCGGCTTCACATTGGTTGCACGTACGACCACTATATTTACTTTTACAGGTGCAGTTACCTGTGTCTTTGTCACATACTTGAGATACTGAACCGACGGAATTGCACTCACAATCTGAATTGAAAATAATAATTATTTTTTGTTTAATATATACCCTAAAAAGCAATTCTCATTAATCGCTATGTACAAATTTATTAATACTAACTTTTACATACAGACGAATAATATCCATCTGCGCAAATTTCGCATGATTTTCCAGCGAAGTTGAACTTGCACGGACACTGGCGGAAATTATTCAAAATTTAAATTATTCTTCTTTCTTTTAAAGAAGGCTTATAAGTTATTTCAAAAATACATATGTTACTGTGTATCTCAATGTTTACCATTCCATCTGTAGGCGTGCAATGTTGACCTTCAGTGCCATTTAGATTGCACGTACAAGGTTTGCAATTAGGGTAATCGAAGTACCCGTACGCGCAGGAATCACAGTTGGGTGGATTGAACTCTTGTCGGCACTCACAACGACCAGTCTCCTCCTCGCAGTTGCCCGTAGAGTAATGTAAGTCACAATTACAAGCTGGAATAATAGGTTATTGTGATAGTGAGACATTATGAAAAACTTTTTGTGTTAGTAATAATCGTAATACTCACGTTGACACACGTCAAGCTCAGCCCAGCTCTTGCCATTTGGCCGGTAGAAGGTTGGCTTGCATTTATTACAATTGATTCCTTCTGTATTGTGCTGGCAATTCTTACAAACGCCACCTCCCTCGTATAATCCATGGATATCGAGCGACAAATGCTTTTCATCAATCTCGGATTCGTATTCACATTCGTTGGTATGATTGTGGCAATTACAAGCTAAAATTTTATATTGATTCATGAAAATACAAATTATTCTTTTTTTTTTATAAAAAGGAGTAACAAAGCTTACGTTCACAAGCGAATCTATCCCAATTCTGAGATATTCGCCATTTTTTCTGTTCGAATCCCGGACAGCAAGCTGCGCATTGTGGTCCACAGGTATTATGCTGGCAGCGGCAAACCAGGATACTGGTGTCACTCCCTGGTTCTGCGGGATCACAAGTGTCGGCGTGCCCGTTACACATACACCGACCACCAATACTGATGTCTTTAATACTGTAGAAATACTGTTGGGAAAGAATATAATTAGTCAATTATAATAACATTACATTTAGTATGTCATCATTACTGCTTACTCTTCTGGTAACGGTAGGATCCTGTCTAGCGACTGACATTAAATGACCTAATAAGTTCTTTGTTCGCAAGAGACGCAGTCGGACATTTGTTGCTCGAGTCCATTCTTGAAGAACTGATGAATTGAAATATTTGTTTGCTGACGGCCGGTAGTTAAGTAGTGATATTGGTATCTGAAAATTAGGTAAATAGAACATATTTATTAAAGACAATATAGTATAATGTTTTGAATAATGGAATGGAATAGAAAATATAATTATGGGTCTTTAAATTCTTAATATTATACGCAATATAAAATTTCACTACATATTTTAGAATTTATTTGAAAAACTTACTTCCCCTCCTTCGAGAGGCACTATTTTAGAGTATTCGGTACTACAAATAACTGAATCGTCTCTCGTAATGGGCTGAAGACTTTCTTTGCCAAAATATCTTTCGCAGTCTCTGCAAACAAATAAGTTGTATTATTTCATAAATTTTATAAATAAAGAAAATAACATAAAGTTTTTAAAATATCACAAAGGAAAGAATATGTCAAGTATCTCTGAAAGACCAAGACATCAATATGCAAAACCAGAGCATGATGTTCCAATACTGAGTGTTTGCTCTATTCTCATAACCAGTTAATACTGAATCGTTGGACTAGGTTTAGGTTTTTTAGATATGAACAAATGTTTAAGAACTGCCTGAATTTGCGAGTGGGTAATTTTTGGTAAAACTATCATGGGAGGCATAATTTACATAAGCCTCTTGTGACTATTTTTTTCTGAATTATCTGTCTAATCGGTAAAGTACGCATTAAGTAAGTAAATGAGTTAGTTCTAAGCAGTGTAAATAAACTTGTTAATTTATAAAATAAGGAGCACTTGATGAATTGTAATGTAATTTTGTTATAAAGACAATTTGATCAATAGTCGAAAATGCTTAGGAAGCAATTGATTTCACGTATCATAATACGTCTTTAAAGTTAAATGTTCTGACATCCTGACAAAACCAAGACGAAGATATCGGGTAACTTACTGTGGTGAATCGGAAAAGTATTGCCACGGCTTAAATGTTTTTCCATAATCAGTAGATTTTTCTAGAGCCCACAGACCAGGCCGCGGTGAGTTGCCCATACGAACGAAGACATAGGCGACGTGGAATTCCTAAACAGTAATATAAGCACATTATAATTTTTTATATTTAATTTAAAATATTTTATTAATGGTTTAAAATGTCAAATTACGAATATTTCATTAACAAAAATGAAACACGACTTTAAACAACTAGATTCGTAATTCAGTCAGTTAGTCATGTTTATCTGTCAGTCAGTACAGAGTTATTAGTTATATAATAAATAGAATGAATAATAATAATAATAGTAATGTTAAGTGTATTTATAGTCAGAACGATTAAACGAATCGACTAATTTCTATCTGAAATGGTTTACGTAGGAAAATGTGACCGGATACATATTCTAGTATAATGTATTTTTTATTCGTTGATTACAGTTGGTAATAAATTTTGCTATAATTTTTATTATCATGTGTGTCTGGATGTATATAAAATAAAAATAAAAATAGTCAATCGGTTGCCTAATTATGAAGACCGTCAGAACAATAACCTCGCCCTTTCATCATAGACCCGATAAAACTTTGTATTATCAGTGTTTTGCTATCAACACCCACTGTCTTGTGACCTGCGCTATCGGCGACACAAAAAAATATTATATACCCGTATACATAGAACAGGCCAACCAAAGAGAATGAGAAAACGATAACAAATACATAACATTATACATAATAACTATGTATGTTAAATATTTTTATAGTTTAATCATGTTTTTTTACTCGGAACTCAAATTATTTCAATTTTATCTAAGGTTTTGGGACCTCCTTCTTAAAGTATACTTATATTAATTTCATTGACGATTAATTTTCGCGAATGCGAAATTTCTTTTGAGGAAGATGTCGTACGCAAAACTTATCTTACGTTAACAGTATTTTAAATATAATATTACAAAATACGCCTCATATTAGTGCTCATGTAGAAATTTTATTCGCAAAGCATTATGTTGTATGTACATTCATCATATCTCAGTCTTATATTTCGCTAAGCTAACATTTTATTATATGATATTTAATTTTAATAACATCTATTATCAAATATATATTAGTTGCCATTTTAATTGTTTATAATTTTTAATTAATAACAAGATAAAGCGTATGTTTCTAGTGTATGTTTTAGATTATATTAATTTCTGATGACTTTAGTTTCAAACATTCGCTTAGCATATTATTTTAATTTATTAACAAATATAATATATTCTCAGAAATAAATAAATCTTTTAATATATATCGCTTTGCATAAAACATTATTAAAATTAAATATCTTCAACAAAAAGCAGGCCCAAAACCGAAGATCGTATTAACATTTGGTGTACAGTTTGTCGTTGTGCTATAATTATTTAATGTCTCTCGTGTGGTTCCAGCGGGGAATTACGAGCAGGTCGATGCACGTTTCATAATAATGCTACTATTTCGGGAACTTTACCAGATAACATGGACAGTATGTGTGTCTAGTCTTAACAGCAAATAGTGTCTTTATTCCTGTATAATACCTACTGTGTTATATCCTATATAGTAAACATAATATTATTGAAAACAGTCCATAATTACAAAAACATTTGGACATGTATTCATTAAACATTGAGGCAGTAATAATAAATGATGTCATTAGAATATGTTAAGTAAATTTTTAAGTGTGTTGTGTGATGATATGTGATGATGTAGATGATGTATTGAATATAATAAACTGTCCTACAAAATAAAAATAAACGTACATAATTTATGTGTAATATATTTGATGGTTTTTATAATAAACTTACCTGTCCGAGTTCGATGGTTAGGTTGACCTCGTTGTACTTCATGCCTCTGGATAGAGGTGGACTCTGCCACCATGTCTCCATTCCGTCCACCGCGAATTCTGGAGGATGTCTCTTCGCATCGTTTGTGGCATCACACATGTCGCAAACCTGTATAACTTAAATATTTCAAACTCTGTCTTGCAACAGGTAGTATTTTTATAAAAAGCATTTTTGTGAACATTTCCTATTCTACAAAATATTTGCTTTGAACATGAATATTGGAATATTGTGTATTTATAATATATTTGTAGATATGAAGAAGTAAAACAAGATATAAAGAAACATGGTGACAATATGTATTGTAAACCAAGTATTGAAGCAATATTTATCATATGAGCTAAGTTTTAAATAGAATTGTTTTCTAGATAAGTACAACCTATGAATCATTCACTCAAGTTTCATTCACTTACTATATAAAGTTGTATTAAACTTGTCACGTTCTGTTTTGCTGCACCAATGTAAAAGAATATTATGATAGCTGTAATAGTAGAGCTTTAAAAGTAGATACAGTAATGAACATATGACTAAATATATATATAATAAACAAAATACAAAGTATACTTAATTGGTTCTAAGAATTTACTACGTTACCAATACTAACGATGAGATGTTTATAAGTGCTTAAGCAGGGCCCACAATATACTTCTTAGTATTTTTAATCATCTCTGAATTTGCAATTTTTTATAAAGAAAAAGTATTATGTTACACCATCAATGCAACTCGTAACATCAAAGATCTATTTAAAACACCCAATATATCCATTCATTCACAAAACTTTATCCTTCTTTTTTAAAACATTCGAATAGCATGTGCCGGTAAAAAACACATTCAATTTTGGTATTCATTGTGCTTGCTCGTTTCGAGTGAAACAAAAGAACGCCTGGAGTCGGGATTCGTATTCGCATTTGGCTACCACATGTCCACAAAAACGCCACGAGACGAGCCGAAGCTTGTCGAAATTAAATGAGAGGTATTCGAATAGTTCTAAATTACAACCCTAAGAATGATTTGTCGGTTTTTAAAAATGTAAAATCTTGTTGCTTTATTTGTTTTTAAGTTTTGTTTATGCGTCCAGGAAACAGAAAAGGATATGGATGTAAAATATTAATTACCACAATTCTCGATTAACGAATTGTGATCGATATCGATATCGATAATATATTCACGTTAATTATTTTTCCCATGTGATTTAACCCTTAGCAGGTAGCTATGTATTTCTAGGAATAAAAATTTGACCGTTAATAAACTTCCTAGTATGTATAATATTATTTTTTTATAAAATGTTGATAGTGTTGGTGCTGAATTTATTAATAAAATATTGTAACAATTGTACAAAATTCGTAAAAATTAAAATGTATTAATAATAAGTGTAACTATATTTTTCCCATTTTGTTTCCCATTTAATAAGACTTATTCGTAGTATCAAATATCATATGGTTATAAGCCATCAATCATCAAAATTTACAAGAATCTAAACAGTACTATTGAAATACTGATGCGCAAAACAAAGACACAGACAAACCTATAAACAAAAATTTTAATACATATATATATATTCCAAGCGCGTAATGACTGGGTACAAAGGTATCTATGTTTTAATAATATAAGCTTTTTTCATATTATGATATTGCGTACGATGACAAAGAACGTATGTCAGCATTGATAAGCGAAGACTAACGACCTACTCGACTAATCTCACACAATTATTTGGAACATACCAAGTAGGCACAGGCCATAGCCTATGATCCCGATATCATCATTGCCATGAATAAATACATTATTATTAGTACAATTTATTCTAAAAAATAATGTTAATTGATACATTAAAATAATTCAGAAGCAATTAAGTTATCGCACTATCACAGGATGGTGAGGAAACAGGATGAAGTTGATAAGCTATCGTGTTCCCTTTATCAGGAGAAGCTAAAACGACCAATGCCCACTGCATAGATAAAAAAGTTTTGGTTTATATTATAATCGAATGAGAAAGAACAATTCAAGATTATTATTTTATACATTTTTACTTCCATATTGATCCTTTATGGCGTTAGCAACAAGTCAAGCAAAATAAAATATTTAAAAAGGTAAAAGTTTAACTATTAAATGCAGGGCGTTAATTTGTATCAAAGTATCAAATTACAAAGCTTTTGAAATAACTTCTTAGTAAAAATAAAGATATTTAATATAAATATTGTAATCATTACTTCATATATATGAAAAATCATATAAAAAAATTGTTTTGGAATAAAGTAGATTTAAGTTTATAATATGATAAAACAATTAAAATATTTACCTGTCCTTGGATCACGCGTTCATCATGATCGGCGTTGGCGCCGACTAATTTACAATATAATTCTGGTCCCTCGTCACCACATGTTGCTGTTGCAGTTATTTTCTTTCCGAGCGCTAAGTTAAAGTATGGGGGTGTCAATATTTCTGCGCACGCGACGCTTATGTACAATAAAAGTAGCGCGACAACACGCGCCATGTTGCGCGCACGCCGTCCCGTACTAGAATGAAGTCGAACGTCGAGATAGCACAGGAAGGCATCGGGAAAGGGTGGTAGAGATTATTTTTTGAATAAAATTTAAAGATAAGCGCCGCCCATTGCAGACCTGTTTCTATATGCAATTAACTCTCCACCGATGCTTTTAAATGCAACGTTTTATGCGTAACATTTTAAAATATGTTTGTTGTTTGTCTTATCATGTTGTGTGTATGAAATAAAATAAACATTTCTTAAGAAAATAATAGGTTTTATACTCACAGTTACATTAGTAGACAGTTGTTGTATTGCATGGTAAATAAAAATAATAATAAGTAGTGAAAGCTTATACAATTTATAATACTAGAATGATTACAATATTTTGTGTTGCATACACAAACATGGTAACGAACATATAATGAAACTGCTCTACTAAAAGGTGTTAGTGATGCTTCGGGACTAGCAATACAGCCTTCTTCTTCATTATTAAGTAACATCTCTAATTTTGCTAATCTTATAGAGGCATAAGACTTTCCTGTCTCTGGTTTATTTTGACGACAACCTCTCTCACTATATGCAGTACCAACATCAAGATATCTTTTAAAACATCCTCGGCGATAAAATGGGCTGTAATAAACGTTTTTTACTCTGTAAGTGCTACTGGCTCCAATACATTTTATTTTGAGACGATGTCGACGCCTACTAAGTCTTTGATCGCCTGCATCAAACACTTTATGACAAAACGGCATTGGTAGTTTTGTAAAGTTAAGTCCACAGTAATAGCATGAAGACTTAATATTACTTTCTCGACCGAGGGAATTTAACGACGTAGTTATCCCGTTCGTTGTAGAAGTTATATTATTTAGATATTCAGTGGTATTCGTTTTGGTAGTCCATTTGTCTGTCGTACTCAATTCTTTTAAGGTCGTAATAGAATCAGTAGAGGATATGTTACTCGTATTATCATTTAATTTGTAAATTAAATCAAATAAAAATGTTGGTTTCATAGTTTTTACTTTAGTTCTGGTTGGTTTATTTATTATGGAGATACTTGTGTTTTTAGTTTCAACAACTGTAACACATACGAAAAAAGAACTTAAAAGAATAACGAAAAAGACATCCAAATTCATTCAAGGTCGGTATACTAGTAGAAAAACTCTAAAGTAATTTAATCTTACCTAAACTTTTCGTTGTCCTTATGTTTATCTTTGGAAAATGAGTTTGAAAGGTCTTCCGGTGCTTCGGGGTAAGAGTGAGTTTTGTTTCTAATGACGAGCTTATTGTTGGCCTTGGTATAAACAGAACATCAGATGTGGTAACATGAGATTCGTAGGACTTTTTGTAAGGTCTGGACATTCGATTTCTGAGATATGCTATTGTGCCTGATCTATCCGTATCTTCTAGTGATTCTTTATGAGGGGATATATAGTATAATTCTTCATAAGGGTAGGTACTTTTATAACTTACTTTTTGTTTGCTTGTAGTAAGCATATTTGTGAATTCAAAATCATACAAATCTTCCGTCAATAAATCGATGCTATTTTCCTGAGGTAAATATTCATAACGATTTTTCAAACGAGATAATAAAGAACCTAATATCTTTCTAACAATAAATATAAAAATAAAGTAAAATAAGACAGCTAACAAAGTTTTCATATTAGAAATGACAGATTAAACGTTAATGTGACAATGTTCATGTGACATGATTGCGACATTACTTTTATTAAATAATAATTAAAGATTTTAAAAGTATTATGACAAACTATATATTATGTTTATATATAAAATTTTTGTTATTTTCCCTAATTTCTTAAAAATAAAATTCCAAATAAAAGCGATTTAAATGAGACAAGAAAGATAGTTTTAATAAAACCGGAACTATTTATTTATCATTTCAAATAAAAACCACAATCTTAAATTGAGTATTGATATTTGTGTCCATTGTTTTCAAAATCTTTTTCTTTCGGACTTTTATTTTCATTTATACTATCAACACTACTCTGCCGTCTTAAGGATTTTAGGTCAGAACAGTTTTTGTTTCTTTTCAATTGGCTCTTTGATTTACTATTTCCTTCTTGTTTCTGTTTTATTTTTGTTTCATTTTCAGTTCGAGATACACCTGATTTTGTAGGTTCGTCATCGCTCTCTGTTGTACTAATTGTTATAACGGGTATAGCAGATCCAAAGGAATCATATTGCTTTGAAAGTTTACTTGATTCGGAACTACATGTTTCCTTCATACCTTTATCACTTGAACTTTGTTTGGTGTTCCTTTTCTGAGAACAACTCTTAATACGATCTTCTTTTGTTTTTTCTGTATTAAACTTTTCCAAAACGGCCTTTTTATCAGATCGATCTTCCTGTTTTTCTGATTCAACACATAGATTATTTAGTTCTTTTTTTAGCTCCTCAGTTTTAAATTCAACAGTTACCTTTTTTTTACTTTCAATATTTTTAGTTATTGATATATCTTTAATCTTTAATAATTTATTTGGTAGCGTTTCGTGAAATTCACTATCTGCCTCTTCATCGATATTTTTTGCTGGTTGTGGAGTGTCATTAGAAACCCCATCAGTTCTTTTATCAATAGCCAATCCGACAATTTTAGCAAATATGCCACCTATAAAATATTATTTAATAATATTGTAATAAATACTATACATTAACAATGTTCGTACTATCTAGTACTTCATTTCGAGGATTATAAATATATAATAAGAGAAAATAAAAAAATGTGTTACCTTTCTTTTTTATTGCTTTAGTGGTTGGTTCTTTAGTAACGTCACTTGTTGGTTTTCGATCATCTGAATCTATTGATTTTGATAATGGAAGCGAAGGTAATGCTTTTTTCCATCTTGCAAAAGGTGTGTTGTCTATTGACGATGATCCTCCGCGTCGTCGGGTATCTGCCAGTTGAAACATTTTTCTGCGTTCTTCAGTACGTTCCCTCCGAAGTTGAATCTATTTGAAAAAAGGTATCAATTCATTTCATTGAAAATTGGATCTACAATGTAATGTATGTATATGATTAATAATTTTCTTACTTTTAAATCATTATTGGCTTCTCTTAGAGAGTTGGTTAATGATGTCAAATAATATATAATCAATATCAATAACACTAGTAGTGGTATAACTATTGCTGGTGAAGCAATGTACTCCAATGTAAAATTAAGACTAGTAGGTAAAATCTTATAAATATTACTAGTTAATATCTTATAGATCTTGTCGTATTCTGAAAATGGACCACAATGCCATGACGGTGTCACCCAGACAATAGTGTATCCTACTGGCAAAACACAAAGAAATAACATTGTCAATAATAATGCTAAATAAAAATTGTTACTCTTGGAAACTCTAAAAACTACTTCATGAGGTACGTTGCAAGTCATGACCGCCCAAGACCGTAGATACATCATAATCATTAATTTTACAACATTTAACACAACAAGTCCAGGTGAAAAAAACATTCCCATCCAAACCATTCCTTGGTTGTTAATAAGGTGAAGGATGTTTTCTGCTATTTTAAAATCACCATACTCAGGACATTTCTTTTCCAAGTCCCAGCACCAACATCTATTCATATATCTGACAAATAACGCTCGAAAGAAATCCATAAATAAAGTACCCAATAAAACAAAAACCTGAAATAGAAATAATTAATTTATTTCAAGAAGCTTGGATTTCGTTTACCCGTGAAAGTTAGATTTTAATAATGCATTTGAACATATACTGAATTTAAATTCGTAGATAGTATTTTGTTTGAACTTATAGATATGTTTTAGTAAAATATCAATAACATTACTTACTAGATCCATCATAGTTAATTTGACCAGTTCTTGACCAAACATCGTTTCCCAACATAGTTTTAATAATTTCTTTTTCGTGCTTTTAGTCAAATTATACATTTTCCTGTGATATGTGTCTATAAATACAGCATCAATTGTTGTCAAATTAGTTTTATTTTGACTGTAGTTGTCTGAATTGTCATTTATTGTGATACATTTTGTCACATAGCATTTCATATCAACCACGGTGCAATTTGACATAAAAAAAATTTGAGTTACATGTTTGTCGCCACAGTTTATGGAGCAATTGAAAGTGATATTTGGGCAAATAGTTACATATTCTAACGTATTTGATAAATCTGAAGAATTGGAAATAAACATACTTTCCGTTGATTTATAAGATGAAGTGATATCTGTCGTGATGTCATATTCAGTAATTCCAAAAGTTGTAGTTGAAGAATCATCACCGTTTTCTCTAACAACATTAGTTTTAGAATTTGATTCATATGAAGAAGGCGAAGTTTTTGTGTTTACCTCAGTTGTATAATCCATATTTGTCACAAACTTTGTATATGCAGTAGTATCAAAATCATTAGATGTGATTAAAGCAGTAGTAGTAGTATCTATATCATAAATGTTATCGTTTATAGTAGTATGTATATCATCTATATTATCTTTTATAGGAGTATCTGTCCAAGTTAAGTTATCATTATCTGCCCACGTTATGTTATCAGCATCTGACCAAGTTACATTATTAAGATCCGTTAAAACTGTACTACTTAAAAAAGGTTCATTAGTAATCGATGAATCTGTATAATCAGAAGGAAAATATGGAGTTGTTGATGTATGTAAATTAGTTTCGGTATCAGTATTAGTTTCTGCAGTCATTTCAGTGTCTGTTACAGAAAACAAATTATAATTGTAATCAGATTCGTTATCATATATTTCCAGAGTTTCACTTGATTCAAATATTCCAGATGTTCTACTTATATTTCTAACTTTTTCCATTTCTTTTGCTACTACTAAATTAACTTCCTCTATTTCACTTAAATCTTTTTTACTTCTTTTAGTGGCTGGTGTTTCGTAAATCAAACTCCTTGGTTTGTTGTGTTTTTTATAAACTGTCTTTGCTTCAATATTTGAAAATACGGCTGCATCTACAGTGGTTAATGGCAGTTTTGATTTATTTTCTTTTATAGAAGGGTAAGTATTTTTTGCCATATATTTTGGTATGGTTATCTTATTACATGGTAAACATGGAACTGCAATCTCAAAACACGACTTTGGTAAGTTTGTTATTAGATTTTCAGTAATATCTAATGAGCTTTCCGATGTTACTGTTGCATTCATATTTAGAGACGGTTGTAGTGAAACTAATTCCTTGCTCATACCTTCTATCTTGCTGAATAAAGCAAATATTAATGAATATAAATTAAGCAAATTTAATAGCATAATTCTGAAATTGGAAAAAAATTACTAATTTTAGTCTTTAATTATGCGTTATTTAAATTTTCAATAAATATATAGTACCTTGCAAGTTGCAATCTCAGCTGCTTTCTGGGATGGTAGTGTTCCAACAAACCTAGAAGTTCAAATAATACTGGAAACGTAATACTAATAACGGTAACCACAATAGTTGTCTCGTTTTCACGCCACCAAGATCTTATTTTGGGGTTGTCATCTGAACGAGACACTACAGTTACCACAGCAAATGCAGATACCGCAAGAAGAATAATAACGCATATGTTTACTACTGCTCGTAAAGAAATTATACGCCAACTAAAAAAAAAATATATTATAACTAAAGTAATTTAATTATTTATAATGCATTAATTACATTGAATCGTACTTTCTTAGATTCTTCTTCTTTTCAGCCTCTTCCAATAAAGCTTCTTTAAATCCCAAAATAACAGATGCTATTCGATTATGCGCAGTTTCAGCATTACCTATCATGAAGTCCCACCCGGTGAATAATTTCCAAGAAAATATACATTCGTCCTCTTTTTCAGATAATTTAGACATGCGAGAATTCTCTGCCATTCTAAAAAAAGGTATTTCATGGAAACATATTTTCATATTTCGTAAGGTGAATGTAGAATATATATGAAAAGGATTAATGGTCACTATGCAATCCAACAAAATCGATATATATATAATATATATATATATACGTATATAACTTACTTCCTTAGTATGGCGACAAAACTATAAATATACACGACCAAGCCCGTCAGAAAATAAGCAAGTGGCATTCTATATTGGTCACGTTCCACGTTGCTATAGTAGCCGTAGAATATAGGGGAGTATTTAAGAACACCTTCGAATTCCCAGAGCGTCAATAAATTTGTTGCGTTTCGATGTTCATCGTCCATAATAATCTTTCTTTCTCCGTCTTGAAGTGGATTTGCAGTAAGATACTAGAATTGGGCATATATATAGTAAAAGTCTGTTGTAATATTTTTATGATTATTTTATATAATAATCCTTTTATACATACATACCTCAGGTATTATTACAAATACAAGTAATATAAATCCAATGACCAAGTTGACCCAGAACAACCATCTCAAGAACGTGAAATAAGATGCAACTACAGAACCAAAATGTGATTCAATCTCTTTGATACGTAATTCCCAAGGAATTAGTAGATTTGACATGTTCGCTGCCTCTCGTTTGATTTGTTGCCATTTCTTTTTTTTTTTAGAAAATTAAATATTATTTTAAATACAAATACTAATTAGTTACATTAATAAGTTATTTTGTTGATGATTATACTCACTGTTGCCAGCAGTATGTTAAATCTTGCATAGATATCTCTAGTATTTTTTGATTGTGCAAGTCTTTCTTGCAACTGTCCTTCATGTCGTTTAACATAACCCTTAGCCTGATAAAAAAAACACAAATTATTTCTAAGTAGCTCCTCCGCTAAGCTATATAGTAAATAGGGTAAGAAATTCAGTGATTACCTGATGAACAATTTTTAATTTTCTTCTCATTTCAAGTGGTTGCTGCTTGACTGAACCTAAAACTTCTTTATGAAGATGAATATTTTCAAAGATTTGTTCCTGTGTAACGACCGGTTGCTCATCAATGGATATAGCTGTGCTGTATAACGGAAATAATATATATTTGAATACATCATACATAAAGTCCTTAAAGGTAATACAGTCATATTTTTATTATTTACAACAATAACAGAAGATCTACTCGTATAATGCTGATATGCTTTGATATGACTTATAATCAAAATATACATGTAAGAATTTATTGTGTTAAAATTATAACTTCTGTAAGAAGGTTCGGTGTATGAATCTCTGGCTCTCTGTGTTATTAACAACAAGATTAACGGGTCATTAAATTGATCTAAAACGTATATCGGAACTCTAATTTAGATAACTTAATATTCTCGGGATCGACAAGCGGGAAACGTGTATCCTGATGTCGTAGATATAGGATAAGCGGGATATGATAACGAGACATCAAAAATGTACAGCGTAGTTACTTAAATTGTATACGAATATTTAATAACTATTGTAAATAATTATGACACAAAATAACTTCTACATTTAAAGGTAAATACTAAATTATTGCTACTTTTTAAACGGTATAAAACAGAGAAGTGTTTTAACTTTATCGCGAAACATTCTAGAAAGAATTCACGATCTGTATATATTCTAAGTTTTAACTGTGACATCGAGGTGCCACATTAACTTAATGATACAGATTTATTAAACATATTATTTTTTGTATCATACTAATACTCACTGTGTAATATCAGATATACTTAAATTGTTATATATATAGTAAATTATATTATAATTCTATGTATACTTACTCCCCGGAGCTTGTGGTAAAAACAGAGGACCGTCGTCTTGGGCGATTTTCATCTGGTAGGAATGGTGAGGATGGGCGTCTTGGGCGACCTTTACGTGATCGGCGCACACTCGCTCGACGCTGTCTCAGGGCGGCGCTCAAACTCGAATAGTCTTCATCCTCAGATCCATCTTTTGTATAAAATTTATATAATGTAAGTAAATACTTCTTTATGTTGCTTTCTCGTGGTTATGGTATATACATACCTCCCGCTGAAGGTGAGAACTTGACTTCGTTACCAGCTGGTGTATCTGGAGGCATATGAAAGAGGTTGACTCCCGAAGACGTCATGCTGCCGGGGTCCGCCCAGGTTACTGACAATCGGTCAACAGATGGTTGCGGTGAAGCGGGCGGTCGCTCATAAGAACCCTGTCAAGTCAATAGTCTTCATAAAATATGATAATTATGAGGTCCAATTATATAAAAAACACAGTCGTGCATTTTCATAACCTTAATTCTTTCTGAAATTAATGAATTCAGTTATATGTTATGTATGTTTTTGGGATTTAATATATAAATAGAATTTGTAGATCAACACCGGCTCTACCGGCTCACAATTTCGTATAGGCAGGTACTTTATTGTACCTAGTTTCACCAAGAAGTTAACAACAGCAATATAGTTAATAAATGAATTGTTATTACATAGGTGTGTCCGAATTTCGAGTGCTTTATTTATAACATCAACGAGGAGATACTTAGTTTTTTTTTTAATTTGTTAACTGTAACTAAATTTGATTTGAATTTGAATTGATACACCAACATTTTTATAAAAAAACTAAGTTACAAGTTACAATTGTTTTAAACCCACACTAATTTGCTGCCAGCTCAAAAACAAAAACTACAGATTTAAAACTTAACTAACTTGTTTTTTATCTGAACAGTGATCCGAATGAAGCCACTTCTCTATCTGAAGCAAACAATCGTACTGTTGGTATCAGCAGTCGGTGGAAGAAATAAAGGTCGTCACAGGGCAATTAATTAAACGATTTATAGCTCTGTGCAGGTATTTTGTGTAACGCCATTGTTAGACACCCGTGTTTCAAAAAGCGCGCATTACACTTCTGTATTAAAAAAAAAAGTTCGTTTATTTATTATAATTAGTTTTACAAGAAAATTATATTGAAACATGTATAAAATAAAATAAAAAATCTTTAAAACGGTATGTAAAAATCAAAGAAATGTATTTTTAATAAAAAAAAAACAGGTGTAAGGTTCGCTTTATAAGAGAAAAAAAATTAGAACTATTCGGGGCCCGTTATTGTTAGGTGTGGTATAATTTATTATGTTACAGTCACAACCGAATCGTTTAATAACACTGAACTGCGTCTAGGATAATGTCCTTAAATGTTCTTTTGTTAACATTAAATTCCGACGATGAAATAGGTTAAAAATATTTTCCAGTGGGTGTTAAGATTATAGTTTTAAAAGATATTTTAAATTTAATAATTATGTTCAAGGAGAGATGTAATAAATTCATTAGAAAAATTATAATATAATTATTTTGAAATGAAAATGTCCAGGTGTTTTGAAGTAGATATATATACACTCTAGCAAGTGTCGTGTTAGAGAGCAGTCAGTCTTAGGGTGGCAAAATGCGACCAATCGTTGGTACTGATTAACGATATTATTCAGGGCTGGTACTTTATATTGCAAATGCTATTATTTTCTTAAATAATTATCTTGGCTTAGTAAAATATTTTTTTATTTATTTAAAAACTTTATTGTACAAATTATACAAATGGCGGACTTAATGCTATAGCATTCTCTACCAGTCAACCGAAATATAAAATACAGAAAAAACAAATGAGGGGTACAATAGAAAATAATATATATTTTCTTCGTTTTTTTACAAAAAATATAATGTTTGTAAAATAAAAAAGGGAGTCTTAAATTAAAACGTTATATTTTTTAATGAGAGAATCAAAGGCAGAGAAAAATAGAGAGAAAAAGAGAGGGAGAGAGAGTGGTAGAAAGGGAGAGGGAGAGAGGGATGACGAGGATGGTGTGATTATGTGTGTGTGATGCTTTTAAGATGCATTATGAATTAAAAAAAACAAGATAAAAGATAATTAATTCTCTTACACAAATATTTTAATCTATACGAAAAAAAAATTATAAATAAAATAATATTAGAATTTATATTTATATCGAGAAAGTCTAACTTCAAGAGCCTTAATTTAATATTTTCTACATATATTGGGTTAGAATTGCTTATAATTTTCTATTTAAATTATTTCAAAACTACATATCTCTATTATTACCGCGTGAGTCTTCCCGCTCTACTTTATCACGGATTTTATATCAAAACCTATTATTTTTAGTGCATGATAAATGCCTAATGGGTCGAAGTAAACAAAGTATCAGAATCAAAAAACGAACTAAAATGGTAGGTAGGCAAATCTAAATAAATTTGTAACACGATCCGCAACCCTGATCGCTCATTCCATTAACGAACTTCCCCACCTATTTTATAGCAGCATAATAATTAAGAAGTGATTTTTAACAAAAGGTCAATCGTTAATGATAAACTTGTTAATTGACTTAATTCTGAAATGTGTTAATTTTAATAATTCTTTACATATAAAACTTAAAATATTTAATACAAATTGCCTTGGTATACAAGTTCATTTCGAAGTACTCCAAGCGAAGTCGATATAAATTTTTATAACAATTATAATATGGAAAATAATACTGTTTAGGGATTTTTTATTACGTAACTATATCTTAGCTATGGATGTTTTAATATTATTAAAACATTCAGAGATACGAGTAAGATCATACAGAGTAGATATATTTATTGGTAAAAAATATTTTATGTGATATCGTTTTATTACTAAAAACTGTACAGAAAATATTTTTGTTGGATATATTCAAGTTTTTTAAAATTTAATTTTATAAATATTGTACAATATAAAATATTGTTAGACTTTCATTTTTTCAGATATCATCTCAAAGAAGTAATATGTATTAAAATTTTTTGTACTTATCGTTTTTCTTCTTATATTAAAAAATAAATCTAAGATTGTAATAAATAAAAGCGTTTAGAAATAAAAAATAACTTTATAATATTAATTAAGTAATATGATAAAGTTATAATATTATATAAAGTAATATATAAGCTTACTGTTTTTAGAATTAGATAAGATGACATATACAAGGACTTACTGCTATATACTATAATTCTACTATACTTTACTTAATATTAGGTCCCTACATATGAAATTGGCGTTTGGTATGGGAGGAACAAAAAGTAATATATTTTTTATAATATAATATATTTATTTAATCAAAGTATGAACCATTGTTATCTATTTACTTTTGTCATCTCATAGGTAGTTTATTAACCCTTTTACTAAAAAAACCATTCGCACGGGACTCAAAAAAATCTTTGAAGGCGGTTTGGACTACCCCATCGAAGTTGAATATTTTTCCTTGCACGAGTTTCAAAAAAAATGGTAATGGTATTGGAGGAAGGTCCGGGGATTACGGTAAATGTCTTAGAAATTCTTATAGAAACTCTTCTAATTTGGTAGCCGTCTGTTTTGAGGAGTGTGGTCTAGCGTTGCCGTGAAGCAGCAATGACTTAGAGCAATTGACCAGCATCGGTTGCTTAGCAGCTAGCTTTTCCATCATGGTTTGCAATTGCTGACAATAGATGCCTGCCGAAATCATCTGGTCAGATTTGAGAAAACTGTAATGAACGACACCGGCACTAGTCCACCAAACGCTTACAAGTAACTTTTTTTAGGGTCAATTTGCGCTTAGGACAGATTTTGGCTCGCTTGTCAGGGTCCTGCGATTGCGATGAGCGCTTCCGATTATCGTAGAGAATCCACTTTTCATCACAGCTAATGATTCGATTTAAAAACTCTTAATTATTGTGCCGGTTAAATAATGTAACGCAGCAGTCGACGCGCGTTTGCTGGTTTGCTTCACTCAATTCGTGAGGTAACCTCCTTGCAAGCTTTTTTATTTTTTCAATTAGGTTCAAGTCTAATAACCTTTCGAGTCGTTTCCGCAGCACTGGTTGGTGGCCACGGTTGAACTCGTACTCGTAAATAACTCAGTATTTCAAGTTTTCCATTTTTTAATTTGAGTGACGCAAACAGAAAAAAACAGAAGAAAAAAAACAAATGAATGATGGTTAATGAAACACATATATATGTAAATAACTTTGTGATTAAAGTGGCCACTACGACAAAACGCTAACTTCCTATGTAAGGACCTAATATACAAAAAAAACGATCAATTTAGCAAATAATATGTACTAACCTGTGGTGTTAACTCCAATTTGGCATCTGGACGCTGGCGAGGTTCCAGCTTCAAAATGCCTTTCTCCTTACCCTGGATAATAAAATATTGTATAATTATAAAAAGTGGATTTAAAGTGGAAACAAGTGGTTAATTTGAAAAGCCTAAAAGAAAATCTATTCTTATATTTGATTTTAGAGAGTAAATGTCATCATGCTGTTTAAATGACTTTTTATTTGTGGAAATAGCTTAATGCGCGCGTCTTAATATAGAATATATAATTTAAATATGATTACAGTAATGATTTATTTATTTATTATTTATTTAGTTTCACGCCATATCCCTTGCAGGATAGCCAGAGACGACGGAGCGCTAAACACTACGGTAGCTGCATACCTATTTCGCCTCGGCCACAGACATCAACCTCTTCATACATGCCCTCCGGGGGGTCCTCATGCACATTACAGTAATGAGTTTTGTTATAATGTATAATTTACATTATATTGATATATAGCTATGAACACGAAGTAAACTAGTTTTGATATAAAAACCCACTTTTTTAGGATATATGCACATGTATGCTTGGTAATATTAATATTATTTTTCGCCCTTGCGTCAATTCGTTTATTTGTTAATACAAAATCATTTTTATGCTTAACAAATCTAATCTTTCATTAATAGAAATGTACAGTCACGTGCAATGAAAAGTATACACGGGCAGATTTTCAAATAAATATTCACTCGGAAAATTTCAAAAAAAAGTAGCCACTTAACAATTCATACTATATAACCACCAGACTTTCAGACAGACAGACAATAATGTATACATTTTTTATTTATTTTTTACATTTTCAGCGTTAATATTTATTTGAAAATCTGCCCGTGTATACATTTCATTACACGTGACTGTACATTATCTCTGATAAACTTATTAATCATACTTGTAAATCATATTAAAGTTGGATATAAATATGATACAAAAAAAATATATAAATAAGAAAAGATCATCCTAACAAAATCCTGTTAAACTTACTGAATTGAAATTTCTATAAACATTACGGGGATAACTAACACTATATTTTTTAAGTCTAATGTTTAAAATTTTGTATATGGCACCTACATGCAATTTACATCTATAAATCTGTAAGTTATTTGTTATTTTTTGACAAAATTGTAATGAATATTCGTTTTATACATTACTATACTAAATTTTATTCTCTTTTATCGTTCTTTCAATCTGCCTATTTGTTTATCCTTTAATTTACTTGGATTTTTCATTAACTTGGATCTTGATAAGAAATATTATATAGTTAAATATATTGCATTCTTAGTCTTTTATATTTCTCTGCTAGCTTCATTTATATTAAGAATTTAAATTATTTAATTTGTTAGAATAAAATATACAACACAAATAAATTTATAATAGAGGCATAACGCTAGGAATAATTATTTTGTGTGACTGCCCGTTTAATGCATATATAACAACATGTTATTAAAGACATTTACTTGTGTGTTTCATTAATTCAAAAACACATTAATAAAAACTAGTTGTGGCCCACGGGTTTACCTGCGTAGCCTCAAATCTGGTACACTTCAATACAGATATTATACAGTAGTCAACTCATTATATCTTTTTATAAAATCATCTTATCTAAAATGATATTGAAGTCTGACTAACTCCAGGAATTATAATAAACCAAAAACAAAAAAAAAATTTTGATTACTAACATTAATATAAATCAGAATATTAATAACACTAAAATAACATACTTTTTTTCAGTGTTCAAGAAAAAAATGTACAATTCTACAATTCGTACACAAATTATTTCTATCCTGCTAATTCCTAAATTGTAAGATCATTCATAGATAAGATCGCCTTTGTACAAAATGTGTTTCCACTAATCTATTGATCTTTTTAAATAAATTTGTTAGTTTGCACAGTAGAGTTTTGTAATTTCAAGTTTTAACTTTTGAAGATATTTAGATTAAAACATTTTTATCTCTTATTCAATTATTTTAGATATAGATTGTTGTAAATAATAGTATAAACTAACTATGGTATAGTTTGCATTAACATTACTAAATAAATTTTAGTGATACCTGTTCAAATGGATAGAGAGAAAGGTAAACAGAAAAAAATCGATTAAAATAAGGATAATACGTGGTTTCATGTTAATGTAAAGATATCTAATTAATCTCTAAAGTTGTAGTCTCTAATCAGGCTATGACAGTAGTTTAAACAACCTATTCATATAAAAATATGCTTAAAAAGTTTGCATACAATGTCTAATTTATTGACAATTACAATAAAAAAATCAAGCTATAGTAATTGCATTATTTAATCCAATAAAAGAATATATATGACAAAACTGTTTATATATTAAAATTAAATATCGTATGAAAAGGTTATTTGAATGTAAATTTCAATAATTATTTTTAATTAATAGCATAAGGCTATTAATGACATTTACATGTTTTTATATTTGTAATATTATGACTGTAATTATAATTCATCATTCATCATTCATCATCATCATTACTTAAAATATAACAAATAAAATTAAAAAGAACATAAGTATACATCAAAAAGTGTTTTTCAATTTTTATTATCTAGAGCATAAAGTTAAGAATCTAAGTACTGGATACGATTGTTTTTTTTTGTTGTTATTTAAATTTTTAACAATATTTTAAAACTGCTAGGTGATAAGAGTTTTAATTACTTTAGTAAAGAAAAAAGTATTACAAAACTCAAACCTGTGTCTGGTTTTAAAAACATTCATAAAAAAAAATAATTTTAAAGATACGTTTACTTTTATATAGAAAGATAAGATAATTAAAAAAATATATATAAAAAAGATCTATAAAGGCAATGGAGGGTTACCTTCGCATCCATGGTGCCGAACCGACCACGATCAACAGTTGACAATAACTGGGGTTAACATCTATTGCGTGTTGTAAGTCTGTTGGGAAAACGTCCTATCGCAAATTTACTTTAATTATCAGGCACCAATATTACATGAGCCCACTGTAATTTTGAAGTAATTTATATAAGTAAAAAAATATATTAGGTTTTTAATCAAATATTCAGTTGAATTTAAGATTCCATTCCACAAGTTACAAAGACTACTTATGGTGATAACATTTTTAAATGTTATAAATTATATTTGAACATAAATAATTTAATATAAAATTTCAAATATAATTAATTAATATCCTAAAATATATATATTCGTAAGTTATACACTTTTTTTAGGAGGATGTAACTAATTAGAGGGAAGAGGTGCGCAAAGGTGGGTTGTCCAAAGGGGTGAAACGACGCAGGTCACTTTACACCTCTAGCAATCAACACATTATCTATGCTATTTACAACGCTTTATTCCACAAGACAGATTTATTTTATACTCAACATTCTTATGTCGCTTTTATTACTTGTGTTTAGTACCTTAGTATTATTAAGAAATTTATAATATCTTCTTTGCTTAAAATTATTAACCTTAAAATTATTTCTTTAAATATGTCAATTTCATCTTGACTTCATTGGTTTTAAATGTAATAAAGCATAGTTTAGTTAACAAGTTCAGAAATAGATGCGATTTCAAGTAAAGGCGCAATTAAAAACCCATTAAGAATATTAAATTACAATTGACAATTAAAAGTAGATCAAGAGTTTGCTAATAAAAATGCAAACAGTGCTGTAATAATATGTTGATTTACATAAATGTATACGACTAATTCTCTCAGATAATTAATTGGCAGGAAGTATATTGGTACATTATATTATGTTGTGTTTTATTATATCCATGTGTGATTTTAGAAACAAACATTTTGTGAACCCCCTATTACCTATTTACATGTGTATACTTAATATTAAGTCCAAATATCTGGCCCATATATTATTATTTAAGAGAAATGTTTCCCTAACGAAGACAATATTTTTATATTTCTATATATATGCGTCTAGGTTTGTGAGATTATTGTTTTTAATTAAATCTCAGCAAAAATAAAAAAATATTATGCATGTAATGGCCACATTTGGCCTTGGTACATAAACTTTAATTCATCTGAAAATGAATCTATAGATTTCGTACTTTTTCCATGCCATTGCTTGTTCTAGAGATTTTTTAAAACCCAAAAGTTTACGGTAGTCTAGAGTAAGGCTCTGAATTCTCAGAATTTGAACATAATTGTATTGTACAGAATTTACTATGTAGTTTAAGAGTTCAGATCTGGGATAGATGTTCAGACTGCAGATTTTTAAAAATTTACAACAATGGGTTTTCGCCAGACTGATATTTCTGGTCTTATGGAATATACACAATAATACTGTATATTTTTTTAAAAGTTTATTATCGATAAATTTCAAATCACAACATAAAATGGCCGCTCTTGCAACACTTTTACTGGAATCTTTACTCCTTTTTCTTAAATATAAAGCTTTTAATCCTTACCTTACAAAAGAATGATGGACAGGGTGTCTTAACACCCACAACAAGATTGACAACGAGTATGATGACCATGTTACCTGTCCCTTACTTCTCCAATGACTTTAGAGCTGTGAGAGTACAGTTATTAATTTTGATCGTCTTAGTCTATTTTATTGAGAAAAACTTTTAATGATAAAGATGATATTTCTTTGCCAGGATTTTATTATTGAGGATATGTATTGTATAGATCTAGCACTGTTCATCAGGTCTGGCTTTAGTGTATGTGACCAAAGACTATCAGAAATCCTTATTTTTAATGGTAAGAATTTTGTTAACCTTAACAGTATTAGAATCTATGTAATTCTAACAGTTCAAAATCGCCCCGATGTTAAATGAATTTTGCGTTTTTTATGTTACAAAAATTTTAGATTTGAAATATGACATTATTGGCGATCTATAATATTTAACACTTTTTGGTCCTCGAAATTTTAAATTGCTACAGAAATTATAAAACATATCAATTATTACTTAATTAAAATGCGTTATATTCCATTTTGATATAACTATGTTACCTATTCTATTATACTCTATTCTATAATAATTAATATATAAAAAATTGCAAAATGGAATAATTAGTTTCATTTCGCTTCTACAAATAATTACATAGTAGTACATAAGTTACGTTATTCAATACTATTTATATAAGCGAATAAATGCCATGTAAGTTAACGAGTTCCTTGAACCCCGTTATCTTTCTTTGGATGTTCTCTAACATACTTTATTACGAACACAGCTTCCGCGTTTACTAAAATTAGGTTCACTTTATCAACATCACCCATCTAAGTTATTTCTAGAGTGTTATACCGATGTTAACTATTTTACAGATAGTCTAACACGGGAATAAAATAAGCTTAGAATATATGTACTTTTTGGTTTGTTGGCTCTGATTATAATATTATATCAACTATTAAATATACGATTCTTATGACGTGTATGATAGCGTTATCTATAAATTTATTTATATAAAATTAACTACTATTATAATATATTACATCAGATGTACAATACATACCTTATTTATAAGGTTGATATTAAATGTCTTACTCGGAAGTTGTCAAGAATACAGATGTTCGCCATATGTAGGCTCAAGATATATTGCAAATCTACAAGGAATACATTGCTAAGCAAACAAAACAAAACAAAAATTGTTCTTATTAGGGCCTATGCACGGTGAATTAAAATTATATATGATACATAGTAGGTTGTGAATAAGAGTTCCGAATTAAGGTTATATCAAAAAGAGCCAGGCGAAACCAGATCGTTATTCTTTAAAAACGAGATTCCTAAAGGTATTTCCATACAGTAGATATAAATATTGGTACAATTTGCAAATTTGGTAAATGTTATTTCATAATTAGTATTATTTTGCATCTTTTTATTTATTTTAAGTTGAAGTTTTTATATAAATTTTATACTGGTCTAATTCTTGAGATAAATATTAAAGTAATCTTAATTTATTAAATATAAATTCAATAAAAATCAAGTAGAGAAATGTTATTTTAAGGATATCAAAATATAAATATTAAAGGATAAATCTGAAGTAATTTAAATACTTTATATTACCACCTCACTTTCTTAGAGGCACAGCCGAGAAAAGATCAAAGGACGCATTTAAGCCCTAGTGCGAGTGAAAGAGAATGAAGATAGAGTGAAATAGCACTACCCAATGACCTAATGCACTCGACTGCGTCAGCATCTATCGACACTTAATCAAAAACACATACAATGCCTATTTCAGAAGCTACACATATGACTAACTAGAACTGCTCTTGGTAGAACCCAGGTTTGAATAGGACTTTGTTTATATTGAACTGTTAAATTACGATATATATAATTTAATATTGGTAGTAACTTTTTTATGACTGAGCGTTTTAAGGTATTATTTTTTTTATTGGAAAATTGTGTAGTATGTTAGCTTAAAAAGTAGAGTGACGTTTATAACTTAAATTGATGTTGGAATAAGTAAATTACCATGGTATAGTAATTTTTCGCTTAACTGACCGCACATGGTGGCAGTCTGGCAGAAAACAAAAGCTCAGACCTTTTCAGGTTCGTTCACAAAAAACAGTCGCTATGAGGCCGCGCTTAGAAATATGTTCCGCCACTCGACAAAGATTATCCCGGTAACAGTGGTGACAATTTACTATTTTTTTCTATATCTTTGCATAGGCTTATCCCCAAACAATTCCTGAGCATTTGCATTTACATTTGTAATTAATTATTTAACCACTAACATCATGTTAAAAACTATAAACCGTGTGATTACATGGTAACAAAAAAAATCCTAAAAAACATAAATTTAGATACATATAAAAAAAAATATCACCATATTTCATATATTTTATTGGTTCTAAAGTTATCTGCCGACCCTTAATATCCAATTATTATACATATTATCTGTCCTCTGAGAGACAAATAATTCTACGGTTGGATACCAATTCCATAGTCTTTGGCATAGTATTGTGAAACGAGCCGAGCGTCAGTACTCGGTCGACCAGCAGGCGCGTCGACACGGGCCCCACGCGCTTACACAAAATGGCGCGCCCATTCATTTACACATACTTTCTAACGTTTATGGCGATCTCATCAGCACAAGATAACCCTCACACACACAGGACATCACAGAAACTTGCTTCGTGTTACAGAAATGATGGACAGCCACAAGTAAGTATATTTTACATAAGGAGCTTTTAAAAGTTTTTGTTTGTGTCAATTTTGACATTTCCTTATTTTTGTTTATAATCTATGCCCGAATAACTTGGTAGAGTCATTGCATTCATACTTTGTTTAGTATTTATATTTACTTTCGAATTGTGTTAATAACTGATTAAGACAATAGTTCTTTTAATAAAACTATTATCAGTCTGTATTTTATTTTGTAATGATGTCTTAAGTACAAAGTATCAACAACATATTTTATTACGATTTGAAATGAATATTATATATGAAAGGATTGTCAAATAGTTCAAAGGAAAAGAGTAAAAGTTAACACAATTAAAAAATATATCTAAAGAAATACAATTGGTGTATATTAATTTCACAATTATTACTATAATATAATAGATAACAAGTCATAACTGAACTAAAGTTAATATTAGATACAGTTCGCTATGTAGATAAAGAAAAACATAGTAATGTTTTAGTTTTGGCAGATTATCATAAGGTTATCAATGAAATAACCAGTGAGCAATAAATGTTGTAAGTCAATTGATACCGACTCGTGTCTACGAGTTCGTTTACTCTCAGCTCCTAATGTCGTTATCAGAGGCCAACGGAACGAGCTTATCGCTACATCCGCTGAACCCAGATATATTGTATAGCTTATGTCATGTACCAACTTTTAAATTATTTGTAATTGCTACCCAATAACTGTCTACAATGATAACAATAAAATTATGTAGTTTATTTATTCCTACATCAATTAAAATCTAATATAGATGTGTTTTTGTCACTAAAAGAATTTTAGGTATACCGTATACAGCATCTTGAAAATCATCATCAGTCAGTCATATATTTATTCTTCGTCAAATACATGTGACAGTTAATGAGAACCGGTTATCTGTATAGAGATGAAAATATACATTTTTATTATTGTAATATAACATACCTAACATAGCTCTTACATTACAAATGTATAATATAACATTATTAATAAGTACAAGACCACCTATTCTCATATTATTTCCCTTTAATCAATAATAACAGTATAAAGAGAGAAATCAATACGTTCCATCCAAATCACATCATACATTTTTAATGCTGTTCGTGTCGTGAATCATTGAGATACATACAATATGTATTATCAAGAAGTATTTGATTATATCTCTTAAAGGAAACAGATAATATGACCTAATTGAATTTTAAAATTAAACATTTTTAGGTTAGTGTAGCTCAGATAACAATAACTTAAAAATTTTATATAAAGTTTTAAGGTTTATTTAATTAACATTACAAAATAATTTACGTATGCCGTTTTGATATGATTTTGATCTGTATAATGTTTTCGCAAATGAGTAATGAACTAATATTACTATTATTGCATGAGCAGGGTTGGTGTGAATGTCCTGCTTCGCTTAAGCTCTATATATAACGTAACTATTTTGGCGGCAAAACCGCCATCTGGGACGGGTCGTAAACCTGTTTCCGTATTGTTTCTATTTTATTCACCAGCCACAAGACTGATCCTTCTTCCTTCTTAGAACATTTTAATCTCTTAACGTTTGTATAGGTAATACAAGGAACATTTAGATAATAAGCTTCCATTATGCTCTTAAAATTATGTCTATTTCTTTATGAGGTTTTATAAAACAGGTTATAAATCCAAAACCATTAAAATAACATTTTATGAATGAAGATATTCCATTTCAGTGTAAGTTGATTGCCTGCAAATTTTAACAATTTTGACGCTTAATAAAAAGGTATTTCATTTGTTACTACGCTGTTATATTAAAATTGTTTGCTTTAGATATATTGACAGGAGCATTAAAATTTGATGAAAATATAATTGGACAATAGAAAAACGTGGTTATAAAGTGTAATATTAACTTTTATTAATTGACATTCAGTTTACATATTCTATTACTAATAATATTCCATACAAAAATATAGAAGTTAACAATTTTATTTGTATTTATTGTAGAGATGTATACCGGAATTCGAGAACGCGGCTTTCATGGTACAAATGGAGACAACAAACACCTGCGGTGACAATGGAGTTAAAATGTACTGCATCCAGACATCAGCTGGGACTTCCATGAGGTATTAAATAATATGGAAAACATCCCACACTTAGTTGCTCCTGACTTTGTTTGCGTTGACATTAGTTAGGTTTTGTAGGCACTGCTTTTATTTTATTTGTCTCTATTTAGACAAATTAGTATACATCCTGTAACGTTTTAAATAACTGTAGGCTCTGATTCCATCAAAATATTGGAAATGGCTTATGTTAACTCTGAGTTGCCACTGGGCAATGTATCATTCTAATGATGAAAGAATTTTTGAAATCTGTCCACTAATTTTAGAGGTTACTCATTACAAACATACAAATATACAAATCTAGATATAGTATAGATAACATTATTTTTCCTCAGATCGTGTGATTATTGCCAGCCGGGACAGTTTTCTAGCTACTACTTAACTGACCTACACTACGAACAAGACAACCAGACGTGGTGGCAGTCAGAGACAATGAAAGAGGACATCCAATATCCCAATCAAGTCAACTTAACGTTGCATTTAGGTGCTTATAACTTATTATTTTGCAGCCATTGACAATAACTTAATACAATTCTAACATTAGATTGATATTTTATCAGGTAAAGCATATGACATCACTTACGTAAGAATCGTCTTCTATTCACCGAGACCACAGAGTTTTGCTATTTATAAGAAGGCTAGCGAGGACTCTGAATGGGAACCCTATCAATACTTTAGGTATTGTACTTAATATCAAGATATTATGAGTTTTAAAAGATATGTATTTTATTGTTTTATTGTGAGGAAGCAAAAGTTTTGCAATTTTTAGACCTTATCTGTATTTTTATATTATAAATAATTTAGGATCTGATGTAACTTATTTATAATATCAGTGCTTCCTGCCGTGACACATATGGAGTTCTGGAGCAACGCGCAGCAGAATTGGGAGCAGAGACTAAAGCTCTGTGCACCAGCGAATATTCTGATATATCTCCCTTGTCTGGCGGTAACGTCCTGTTCTCAACTTTGGAAGGCAGACCATCTGCTTATACTTTTGACAGCAGTCCTGAACTACAGGTTAGTAAATATTTATATATTTAGATTTATTAGAAACTAATGCACAGAAATAAATCTTTAATTTCAGGAGTGGGTAACAGCAACAGATCTGCGTATTTCTCTCGATCGTCTAAACACTTTTGGTGATGAAATCTTCAGAGACGTACAAGTTTTACAATCGTATTGGTATGCTATTGCTGATGTGGCAGTGGGTGCTCGGTGCAAATGTAATGGTCATGCATCTGTGTGCGATAATCAAGAAATGCCCGATGGCTCTAGAGCTAGATATTGCAGGTAATAAAACCAGAGATACATTTAATTTACCCTTTTACACAACCATTACTACTTTCTTCACTTTATTTCAAATGTTTTAGGTGTGAGCACAATACAGCGGGTCAAGAATGTGAAAAGTGTTTAGACTTCTATAATGATGCTCCGTGGGGTCGAGCTTCCCCAACTAATGTGCACGAATGCAAGGGTGAGTTATTGCCCTTTTTATTACTTTGCGAATATTAGACTTGCGATTTGTAGTTACATAATGCATATGTGTTACTATATATTTTATTTGAGCTTAGCGGAAAACTTTGATTAATCTGACATAATTTGATTAATATTTTTTTCTTAAATACTTTTTAACTTCTTTTACTTTGTTCTTTTTCAACTTGTCAAAAGCTTAAAGTCGAGTTAGGAGTAAAACCATATTATTATTTGTTTTTAATTCTAGTAAGCCGAAACAGTTGGTTACGACATAAGTTTATAAATGTTTTATTTGACTTATAAAATGAAATAAAATAAAATGAATATTGTTAGTATTGACCAAAAACCAAGTACGACTGTTTCGCTTTGGTCTTGAGCATTACTTAAATATTGTTGCTCTGTTAGTCTTAAGTTATTGTTAATAATAATATAATGTCAACAATATATAAATCATTTTACTCTTTTAACTGGTTTATATTTTATATAAAAGATAAGATTATGATTGAAACTAAACTACTAAAAAAGAAATAATGGAGGAAAAAATACAAAGATAATTTTTGAGGATGCAAGTTGATAAAGAGTGACTGCCGACTTTTTTTTAAAATTCAAAATAATTATAAATGTATATTCATAGTCGATGTATGTATGTATATGTTATAATAATCTTGTCATGTAAATCTATATATCTTGCTGTGCGTACAATAAGATCTGAGCAATTATAAAATTCTACAGCATGTAATTGCAATGGGTTCTCCAATAAGTGCTACTTCGATAAGAAACTGTATGAAAGGACCGGTCATGGAGGACATTGCATCGAATGTGCTGAGAATCGAGATGGACCCAATTGTGAACGCTGTAAGGAGAACTACTTTCAAGGGTTGCAGGATGTTTGTTTGCCGTGTAACTGTGATCCCACTGGTAAGTATGGAAAGTTCACAGATTGAAGATTATAAATTCTTATATACTAAATAAAACTAATTGTTAAATCATAAATTATTTCTAGGTTCGAGAAGTCTTCAGTGTAATGCAGAGGGTAAATGTCAATGTAAACCAGGTGTAACGGGTGACAAGTGTGATGTTTGTGCGCCAAATCATTATGAATTTACCAACCAGGGCTGCAAACCTTGTGGTTGTAACGAATCAGGTTCTTATGATAACACTCCTCAATGCGACCCCGTAACTGGTCATTGTCTTTGCAAACAAAATGTGGAGGGCAAACAATGTAGAGAGTGAGTTGTATATTGCAATAAGACGTCGTTTAATGTGGCAATAAATAAATAATTATACGTAACTTTTAGGTGCAAGCCCGGTTTCTTCAATTTAGACTTCGAGAATGAGTTTGGATGTACCCCATGTTTTTGTTTTGGCCATTCTTCTCAGTGTACTTCTGCGCCTAAGTACCAAGCTCACGAACTTAGCGCGCACTTTATAAGAGATTCAGAAAAATGGAGTGCTGAAGATAGTAATCACAAATCATCTATTTTGCAGTTTAATGCTAATACACAAAACATTGGTAAGCACATCGTTTTATTCATAAGTAATGTTCTGGTATACTTTTCAATCAGTTTAAGCATACAAAAGTTTTATATAACCCAATAAGGAAATTGTACATTTCATTAATTTTTAGCGGTCTTGTCAAAGGATTCTGACATAGTTTACTTTGTGGCCTCAAATCAATTCCTCGGTGATCAAAGACCTTCTTATAATCATGATCTTAAATTCAATCTGCGTTTGGGTGAAAATAGAGGTTACCCATCCTCCCAGGATATTATTCTCGAGGGAGATCGTACTTCGATATCGATGAATATATACGGCCAAAATAACCCGGAGCCGTCAGATCAGGTATGTAAATGGTTTGAGTTCATTTTAAGCATTGCGATATAAAAGCGAATGTATATTTTTGCGAACTGATATAAGCGAAAAATTGTGTGATAGCTATGATTTAATTTATAATGGCAGTTTATATAAGCACCATTGTGGTAATGAGTATTGCCTACAAGAACTAAACCACCTTGTGAATATAAACAATATTTGAAGTCTAGTATTTAAATTACTATTTTTTGTTTAAGGCACAAGAATATTCATTTAGACTTCACGAGGATCCGAGATATGGATGGACTCCCACTCTATCCAACTTTGAGTTTATGTCCATTCTTCAAAATTTGACTGCTATTAAGATAAGAGGAACGTATAACAAAGGTGGACAGGGATACCTTATGAATTTTAAGCTGGATACTGCCAAGATTGGTAGAGAAAAGGGTTCGGCCCCAGCCAATTGGGTCGAAAAATGTTCCTGTCCAAAAGCATATGTAGGTGATTACTGTGAGGAATGTGCTCCAGGTTTCAAACACGAACCAGCCAATGGTGGTCCTTATTCTACTTGTATTCCTTGCGACTGTAATGGACACGCTCACATTTGTGATACTGCTACGGGTATGTCAAACTCTTGTGGTTATATCATTTTGAATTCATTTGAATTGATAATAATATATTAATATATTATCTTTGTTTTAGGCTTTTGTATTTGTAAGCATAACACCGCAGGAAGCAATTGTGAGTTGTGCGCAAAAGGTTTCTATGGAAATGCTATTGCTGGAACGGCAGACGATTGCAAGCCGTGTCCGTGTCCGAAGGATAGTGGTTGCATACAATTGATGGATCAAAGCATAGTTTGTACTGACTGTCCTGCTGGATATGCTGGTAAGATATCCAGTCTTTACATAAATATAATATTGTAATACTACTACTAACCATTTACACTTCACTTTTACTTGATTTACTAAATTAGACAACCCTAACGTATTAAAATTAAATTTCAAAATAGAATTTATATTTAATGAATGTTATTGCAATTAGAATAAATATACACGAAATATTCTAATATTCTTAATTGAAGCAATAGACAATAACAATCAGTCGACTCTAAAGTGAAGAATCGAAAATAATTTATTTTATTTTGATAGGACCACGGTGTGAAGTTTGTGCTGATGGTCACTTTGGTGATCCAACTGGACAGGTTGGAAATCCTCAAGAGTGCGTGGAGTGTACGTGTAATGGGAATGTTGATCCTAATGCCGTTGGCAATTGCAATAGGACCACTGGAGAGTGTCTTAAATGTATTTATAATACAGCAGGGGATCACTGTGATAAATGTTTAAGTGGTAGGTGAATAAAATATATTGTATCTAATATAAAAAAAAATATTTTAAATAATGTTAAGTGGGTCAGTTTAGCTTATTATAATTAATTTATTAATTCAAATCTAGGTTATTTCGGTGATGCACTGGACCAAAAAAATAAAGGTGATTGTAAGCCTTGTCAGTGCCATGAGGCTGGTACTCTTGTGAGCGTGGAAGGTCCACCGCAATGTGACGGTCTTACTGGCTTCTGCTCTTGCATGCCTCATGTCGTCGGCAAGAATTGCGATCAGTGCGAGGTATATTACAAGGACTTCTTATTAATTATATTTAACCTAATATATGTCTAACGAAGTGAAATATTTGATATTCATGATATCAAAACGCTTTTGGTTCAAAATATGTAATTTTTTTGTTCTTTTAATATTAATAGGACGGATTCTACGACATCAGTTCTGGTGAAGGATGCAAGGCTTGCGACTGTAATTTGGATGGCTCTTACAATAGCACCTGTGACTCTGTCACAGGCCAATGCTACTGTAAACCTGGTATCGATGGGTAAGATTATAATTACATGGACTTTATTTACAAATAATCTTAATAACGACGTTTGTAATTTTGTTAATTGTCCTTACTATCTATAAAATATACAAATATTTTAGTATTCACTGTGACCGCTGCCGTGCGTACCATTACGGATTCTCCGGTGAAGGCTGTAACAACTGCGATTGCGACGAGTGGGGCTCCACCAATTACCAGTGTGACATGCTGGGCCAGTGCTCATGCCAAAAAAACGTTGAAGGAAGACGCTGTGATCAGTAAGTTTCAAATTTTATTTTCAATTGCCCTGCTAAATAACCTTTATTCTTTGCTCTGTCTTTAATACAAGGGATACAACATGTAATAATGTGTGCAGAATTTATATAAAGTATAAAGGAGTCGGAATATTTTAGTCTTGATAGCGATATATCTAGTTGGTGTTGTTTATTATGGTCATATGAGCATATAGTATAATTGTTTGATCTCGATCAGACTAGGATATAACGAATATATAAATAATTTTAATGTAAAAATCTTCCTAATAATATTAAAATATGCTGTGGCGATTAGATGTATGGAGAATAAAAAACCACGAGCAGACGGACAAGGCTGTGAAGACTGTCCGCCTTGTTATAACCTTGTGCAAGATGCAGTTAATCAACACAGAAAGGAACTTAAGGAATTGGATGAAGTTAGTAAAATCCGTATTTTTTATGCTTATAGCTAAAGTTTATTCTAATATTTTTTTTCTTTGCTTATAGTTTAAACTGAAGTTTTTAAGTAAAGAGATAAATTAATTTATAATATTTTATCTTGCAGATACTGGGCAAAATATCAAAAGCACCAACAGTTGTAGAAAATGCTGACTTTGATAATGAGTTACAACGTGTAAGAGCTGAAATAGATAGACTTGCACAGGAAGCACAAGCTGAACTTGGCAATGGGCCTGGTACTAGTCTCACTAACAATTTGTCTGATCTTGCTGACCGACTAGCTGACGTTAGGTAAACTTCCGAGTTTTTTGCCATTTATAGTTTAAACATGATATATGTACTTTGAAATCGTACTTACTACGATAAAGTTGCAATGAATTGTGACAATGTTAATAATAATAAATTCGCTTATAGGAACATGTTGTTTAAGATAGAAGATGAAAGTTATGAAGGTAATGAATCAGTAGAAAGAAGTAAAGGGAACGTATCTAAAGCCGAAGAGACCATCGAAGCTGCACAAAAAGAAATCAATGTGAGTATTCTTATTAGCAAGATTATTGCAATAAAAATAAATGTTATGTTCCCATTTTATCAACAATATTAGTTAGTATTTAGTAATTAAATTTAAATTTAGTTTTCCATTTTATAGAGTGCGATAGAGTACCTTGAGGGTGAAGGAGCAGCTGCTTTAGCTAAAGCTCGCAACCGATCTGATCAATTCGGTAAACAGTCTGTAGATATGTCAGCTTTAGCGAAAGAATCTCGCCTTTTAGCAGAAAAATTAGAAAATGATGCCAAAAATATTAGGGATATTGCGGAAAAAGCATTAAATACGTCATTAGAGGCAAACAAGATCGCTAAAGATGGTATAACGAAACAAGCAAATATAAGGTAACATGAAAACGATGAGCCTCGTTATTATTATTATTAATACAATTTCTTTAATCCAGTGTTTTTTTTTAGCAATGAGGTACAAATTATAGCTAATGAACTAAATGCAGCATCCGGAAAACTAAGTAGTATGGCCGAACTTGCGGAACAGGCATTGAAAAGGGCAAAGACTGTGTATGATGAAGCATTAGGTCTTTATGCTGAAGTGAACACTACTTTATTGCCAGACATAAAACTTAGCAAACTACGACAGGACTCCAATGACATGAATACAACTGTAAGAACATTATTTTATAGTCTTCGATCAAAAATAATTAAGTATTAAAAGTTGCTAGACAAATATATTTGTATTAATTAATTTGATATAAATTATTTTTATAGATCGATGAGAAATCAGCAGAATTGGAACAACTTATAGCAGTGACAGAGGAAACGCTTCAGACTTTAGACGATGAAATTCGTCATGGCAAAGACCTATTAGAACAAGGTCATGATAGACAGGATGAACTATATGAGCTGCTTGAAAAATTAGACGAATTACGAGCTCAGGCTCAAAATGATGTCGAACTTACAAAAGCTACATTAAAAGATGCAAATGAAATTTATAAGACTTTAAAAGGTATATCAGACTTTTTTCATAATATACATTTTATGGATAATGATATCTATTTTAACATATCAATGAAGAAAAATTCGATTTTATCACCCACACAAAAAATTGGTGAATTTATTTAACTATAATGACAACTATAACAAAGCAACAAAATATAACATTCTTACTTCACAGAATTCAGTGATCAAGTCACAGAATCTCGTCAACAAGCCGAGCAAGCAGCGCTCGATGTTCCTGGAATACAGGAGAAGGTAGCAAAAGCGGAAGAAAGCATCACCAGCATTAGTGAAGAGCTCACAACTGCTAGCGACAAAGCAAAGGAGGCTAGAGATCTAGCACAGCAGGCTCAAAAGGAATATGCTGATAAAGCATCTGAGGTTTGAATCTTAAATTATATATGTAATATTATGAATTGCAAGTTTGTACGTTTGTCTTTTACTAAAATTCCACAAAAACTTTTCAGGCGGCACATGAAATAAGAAAAAAAGCTTCTGCATCTTTGTTGGAAGCTGGCAAACTTCGTGATGAAGCCGACAAATTATCGAGTATATATTATAGCAACTTGTATTAATGATTCTAATTCTTCCCGGCAAATAAAATATTTTATTTTTCAGCCCGAGTAAAAGGCACTGCCAAACAAATTGAAGACCTTGAGAAACAAGCTGAAGAGAATATGCAGCTTACTCGTGATGCTAAGATGAAGGTGATTATATATTGTAAAGGAAGAGAAAGCAGTTTTTAATAAATAAATAAATATACTTTTTATTTCAAGGTGGGTCAAGCGAATACTGATGCCCGAGAAGCTGAAAAGCAAGTATCGAAAGGATTGGAGGATCTAAAAGTAATTATGGATGAGTTGCAAAATTTGCCTACTCTTGATGATGCTGCGCTCGATAGACTGCGTACGTGATATTTTGAATTTCTTGAATAATTAATAAAAAAACTTTAACTTTATGTTTTTCAATGTTCCATGTATTTTTTCAGAGGATAGCCTTGATAAAGCTGAGAGTGCTTTACGCGAGGTGGACTTAGATGGCAAAATAAAGTCTTTAACCGAAGCCAAGAACAATCACCAGAGGTAAATAAAAATAACTATTATTATAATTTATATTTAATTACAAATGAACATTGTTAATCACTCGATCTTGTCCAGGTGGATGAAGCAATACCAAGATGAACACGATGAATTGCGTAGCGAGGTAGACAACATCAAGGATATCCTGGAGCAACTTCCCGACGGCTGCTACAAGAGGATTGTGCTCGAACCCACCGAGGGCCCCAGCAGAGCTGCTAGCTTTAGATAGATATAAACCAACCAACGCATATAGTTTTCTTAATACATGCATACCTCCTCAAAGAATATTTTATCGTTCATAATAATGGTCATACTAAAAAAATACATAAATTTAATTTAAACACCGATTAATTAATATTTTGTCTTGATAGTCTGTTGATAAAAAAATTAAATTTTACTGTTTACTCTCTCACAAGTACTATATTTTTTACCACTGAGTCAGTTATTATATGTATTATTTAATTGTTGCCATAATAATTAAATTGTGCCGTAAATGTAGTGTTATTTTAATTTACTAATGTATATGTTTGTTGTGCAATTAAACTGTATTTTATTGCACAATCGTAATTGGATTTTTAGAATTCTTAAATACAAAAAAATATTTGTAATAATTAATTAACCTTCGTGCCTTATAATGGACAAGGATAAGTTTTTTTAAACTTATTCCATAATTAAATTTGTTTTAAAATTATAAAAAAAATATAGTAATAATATAAATAATAAATATATAATTGTAAAGTATTGGAACTTATAAATATATTAATAACTTGAAATCAATAGGTTCGTCTTAAAACTAAATAATTGTACTTATCAAATGCATTTATTTTTATCATTTTAAAATTAAATACATTTATTTAATTTTTAAGATTTTGTTTAATTCTGTCAGGTTTGTTTAATATGCAAGGAAGTAAGTTCTAGATAATCCTTCAATTTACTAGTGCACTGTGTAAATATATACAATTAAGGTATTAAACAAATCTTCAATACATTATTATAGAAAATATATTATTTGATACAAAATTATTCCTACACGTGTTTCGCCAAAGAAGAATGACAAGAGAATGTGTATTTTAGATTTTTTTATAATCATATATTTTTAATTCCAGAACAAAAAATATACTTAAAAAATAGTTTTAATATTAGTTTATTTATTTGTAATAAAAATTTAGATAATAATTCTGTTTCTTTGAAGCCATATTACTTTTCCCTCTTAAGTAAAATAAATATCTAAAATTATCTTTTTGATGATTCAATCATCATGCATCTAAAAATAGAAATAATCGTTTTTAAAATCGAGTGAATTAGAATTGTTAAGGTTCTTTTACGCGTGGAAAATCTTATAGGCATTATAAGTATTTCAATGTGAACATACTATATGGTACGTTGTATAACGCACCCTACAGTATATACCGTGCGCAAAATGTGTGCGTAAGACACAGTATAGAATCTGTAACAGTGTGTACATGCAACTTAAATATAATGGACAATACTCATTTCTTAAAACTGCATTATAAAATAATAGATACAATACAATTAGTACATTTTAAAGATAAACTTTAAGGTTTAATGTGACAAATCTATTTTAATTGAATAACACATATAAAAATGATACTTAGAAAGTTAATCTTAATTAATATTAACTTTAATATTGTATATCAATCGGAAAATATATTTAGTATCATTTGGGTACCCTACTTGGTCCGTATGCAAACGCTACAACTCCCGCGAGAAAAACAATTTATGGCAAGCATTCCACGGAATTTTCTTTTGTTTTTTAAATGTAACGCTCCTTCTTTACCTATTTCCAAGAGCAGTATTACAAGTATTTACATACAAAAGTGCTTTATATATATTTCATGTTAGTCGGAGTTAGCCCCATGAACATTTTTGAGCCAATAGGGCGTTTACTGCCATAACAATATTTCTGTTGTTTTACATCATATCTTGGCTATAAATATTGCATGAAAAATGTATTATAAAATAATCGCCAGACTCAATGCGGGCTTTATATGAGGTATATTTGTTTGTTCGTTACATCATAAACATATTCGAAGGATTTTGATGGAACTTGTTGTGGTAAGAACTTTTTGAATCAATCAAGGTAAGGGTTACTATTGCTTTATTTACTGTTTTACTTTAAAATATGATTTTTCATATACACAGAATAAAATAAAAAATAGTTAAAACTTTTATTACAAATAAATAAAATAACGTAATATTATTTTTACATTAACCACTAATCGGATTAACAGCTTTGCATAATTGTATAGAAGAGATGTGAGTGTATTTTCCTTTTCTATACTAATTATTTATAATAACATTTATATGTAAACAATTTTCAAATTGTAAGATAGTGAAAACTTAGTCTCATTGTTCTAATTAACAAGGAGTATAAAATTAATGAATTAGTAACTTTCACGGCCTCCAGTAAAAGCATGTTACTAACAAAACAAATTTGCAACAACAAAATTGGGAAATTTCTCACTGTCTGGGGGCTCGCTGCTTCCGAAATACGACGATAAACTAAAACTAAATAAGTGGCCGAAAAATGGGATAAAACGACCAATCTACTACGACCCTCAGTTTAGCGCTGATCACTTGCTCGAGTCCTTGTTTATGAATACCAAAAAGGGGGAACAAGTTCAGGTTATATTGGTTACTGCAAGTGGAAAAACTGGGATAATCCGAAAAGTTTTCTTAATTATATACGTACCAAACTAGCTCCAGCTCCCTAAACGAATTTGGCGAGAGATAAACATTATAGCAAAAAATCACTGCTAATTGAAATATTAATATTATTCTTTATTTTTTTTATAAATATATAATCATAAGAATATTGCAAATTAATTGGTGCTTAAAACATTATTAATATTATATTAATTTGTAACCTATCGGAAAAAATTAAGGGCAACAGTTTTTTAATACGCTTATATTTCTCTATTTATTGTTCTCTGAACCAAATAAGAAATTATTTGTTTTGATAACCTTCGTCGATTTAGAGGAATAAATTAATAAACATCAACTTTAATGAAAAATTTATTAACACGGTCTAAATAGAAATTTGTACCGCTGGGAAACAGTTCCCGCCGGTCTGCCGAGTACGAACTGAGCTATTGACAATTTTACATATTAGAATTTTAAATATAAAATTAGCGGTAAGATGAACTGTCCACTTTCATCTCAAATATGCGGCGTTTGGCTTACAATTTATATTTCAAATTTAAGTTCGTGTATTTCTGTTTTAGATTTTAGTGATTCATTTATTTCCGAACCATGTGTTTTTTCCTTGACATCAAATTGTAAACAAAATGGAAAATAAAATATCGCGTTATTTACAAATGCAAAATGTTCCGCGGCACCGACAATGCAAAAATGTTGTACGGGGAAGTGGATCGCTGAAGTGCCCATCAAAAAACACACAATGAGGGTTGCGTTATATAACTCACCAGTTACAGAAGAAATTTTTAACCATATCCTGTCTTGTATCCTATACTATAAACTTAAATGCTCATGATAGTGCTTGAATCAAGGAAAATCCTCCAAATCCGGTTCCAAACAAGGGTGGTCAGTTGTTTTCGTCCACTGTTATTTCAGCACAACGTCAAATCCACTAATTCCCGACAATGGGTCAATGGGTAAATTGGAGAACTATCTCCTACATCGTATTTTCTTCTTGGAAGGAAAGAAATTCAATGCTATGAGCCAATCCAAACCGGATCCAAAGATTTTACGAATTATTGATCTCTCCAATTTTACACAATTTAATTGCGACACAACACTGCGATTGATTAAATTTATATAATTATTATTAAAAAGTTTTTAAAGCAATTTGTATTATAATATAAAAATACCAGTATCTTCGTACATTTATTGGGTATATTTAAATTACAACGAGAGAACGAACTGAGTCAACAACAACAAACTTGGGATTTGCTTCTTAAGATAGCCTAAAAAATTGAAACGTGTTTTATACATTTACCGAGTGTTCGCTTTTATTTTACGATTTCTTAATTTGTGATATTCCATAAAAATAATTATAAATACTACTGACACGGCTGTACTAGTTGCTTCGAGTGTTTTAGTAGGTTATATATTATAAATACGTAAAGTTGAATGATGGCTGTTTTATGTGAATCATATGATTTGATGCTGCTCTCCATAGTTAAAATGAATGATTGAAGTTTCAATATTATTACTAATATTTAAGAAACTATTTTTTTAAGGACAAAATATACATTAAAATATTAATGAAATTAATTTGAACATTTACCTTGTATTTGATTAAAAATATTCAAATTATGACGAACTTTACTAATTAAAAGTCATTTAATAACCCAATTTTTAATAAAATTGCGTATAAATTTTCAAATTTTCGCACGAATGAGCATCTTTCGTCGTCAATTGCGAGTTTAATTTTGACTACAAAAAATTAATTAGTCAGTTACGTCCAAATGAAATCGGTAAAGGCAGAGAAATTTAGAACGAAGTTACCTTTAAGTGTCGTAAAAAGATGGTAATTTATATATTTTTTACTTCTTGGCAATAAAATTCGTCCCCGCGTTGAAAATTTTTTGCCTCAAATTAAAGTTTTAAAATGTAGCTTAGGGGAGAAATTTTAATTTCATAAATTAAAATTTAATTGATGTTATATTAACTTTAAAAAGAAATATTGTAACTCGAAATTATCTCGTTTAGTACATAAGTTATTAGTTCAAAAAAATTTTATGGTATGCTGTATGTCTAACGAAAATATTATTTGGATTTTAAAGTATTTAATAAATTTAAGAACACAGAGCTTAGAGTAACACATTTGTTCGCAGAAATCGTCGTCAAGCCTACTATAGCATTCACACAACGTAACTGGTTGTGGAGATCCTTATCCAACTCTAATAGTCTTAGAGAAGTAGGAACTACAGACAGTTTATATAACTATTTTGAAATGCAAAAACGTTGTATATTTACTAAAGCTATCTACAATATTTACATTATATTAATAATTAATTTAATATAATTTTACAAAACAATAATATTGGCAGTATTGTAAAGTGTTATTGCATGAGTCTTGTCATATTAATATATCCCTAATAGGTATTCTTAATTCTTAGTAAACAAATGGACATCTGCTATTATCAATCGAAACTAAGTTTTCAGAAATTTTATGAATTATATAGTATAAAGATTTTAAATTAACGATTTAATAAAAGTCTCTAGGCTTCACACCACACTATTTGACACATTTGTTATATTATTTTAAGTTTAATTATTTACGCACTAAGCTCATACTAAGTTTGCGCGAGACTAACTCTTTCGAGTCCACTTTTATTATTTGTTGTTTTATTTTTTGTATGTTATAAGGCTACACTACTTAGAGGTTTGTAAGTATCTAAAATGGAGCAAAAATTGTTGAAAATAATTTGTATGGTAATTCCTTTTATATTTAACTTTGTTTTATTTTTATTTGCATAATTAATAGCGGCCACAGTAAGACAAAAATTACTATTGTCTATATCGTCTATTTCTGCGAAAATGTTATTTGTGTTCTTATTATAAAACAAAAAAAAAATATATACATACATATATGTATATGTAGTTTTCAAACTTTATAAAATACTTAGGATGTTTTAATTATTTTCTAACAAATATTTTTTTAACATCGAATGCAAATCTAATGTAATAATTTATTGTTATTATTTATTATTGTTTATGTGTCATTCGTCTGGAACAAAATATTTATTTAATGTTATAGGTACTTTAGCTTTAACGCAACGCATTTAACGAAATAGGTGTGAGATTGATAATTCTGATATAATAATTACTATCTGTTAGTGTATTTATTAGTTAGTTAGTTATAAAATATTTTTAAGTTAAACAGTTCCCACATCCCTACAGATTAGAATTGAAAATCGGGTTTTAAAAATTTCTATCTTAAATAAGAAATAAGAAAATACAAATTGTATGACATATCAAAGAAATATTTTTTATCTCAAATTATTTTTAATATGTTTATTTACGTGTTATTTCTGTATTATTATTTTCAGGGTTCCATGAACCGAATTTCGCCTCAACGACGCCCAGCCAATTTTGAAGCCTTAATTTAATATATTCTACTTGGTGTATTATTACATCTACAATAACTAGCGCTATTCGGACATTGCATTTAACAATAACTGTGATTTAGTGACACCCTATTGAAATTTAGGGTTCCCCAGGCTATGTGGACACCCCACGCGGTCGGGAATTGATTTATTTATAGCTCACAGTGAGTTTTCTGGTTCTCTATCAGGTATGCCACTTAGAAGGTTAAACAGCTTTGATTTTTCCTCTCTTGGGAAAGTATTGAACTCACACTTAAATAATTTTATCTTCGCATACAAAGGAAGATAACATTTAAGATGAATAAAAAAAAACAAATTGTTTTGTCTTCAAATAATTTATATTAATGGAATAAAGATATATAACTTTTTACACTAAATCTTTAATATTATATTTAAAAAATGTTTTAATTAATTATTAATATCTGTTTGATTAATAATAATATAATATAGGTAGATAATACATATACAATTTGTTTATTTATCTAGTTACCCCTAAATAAGAAGGTAGATATGACCTGCATAATTCAAATTCTGCTAACCTCTGCCCAACCCTGAAATATTCATGGAACAATAACGTAGTTGTAACTAACATGCTACAATGAATGTTTATTGCCTCTAGTCATAATTGTTCTGTATTTGATAACAAGTTTTAATCTTACTCGTTATCTTGCTTCGTAATCATATAATTTTATATAATTTGGATAGAAAAATGTGTAAATATTATAAGAAAATCCTGAGTATAAACATAAGTTAAATGTTTATGACATAGACATGTTATGTTATGTATCTCCGATAGATATGTTATATGTATAGCTTTATTAGTATGTACTCGAGTACACGTAGTACGAGTAAGCAAGTGAGGAGTACACGTAGTACGAGTAAGTAAGTGAGGGTACACTTTCGTAAGAATACCCCCACTTGCTTCTCTTGCACTTACAAAATGAACATTTCAATAATTGTGGTTATTTAATTTTGATTTTATTTAACGTTTGGTCTTTTCTTTGTCTTTGATGGTCCTTTTTTCCTTTTTTGGCTCTAATGTATTAATTTTAGTATCTAAAGTCATTAAAGAGACAGTTATGTCGCTATTAATGCGTTGCTAAGCGTTATTGATGTTTTTTCGTTATGGATAATTATAATAGATCCAACACTGTCCTGTATTGAGTGTTGTAGATACCTATAGTTTAGTTTATTTTCAGAATATATTAACAATAAAATTTAAAATTACTTGAAATTTGAAGTTTTCGCACACTGAATAACACACAAACTTTACAGTTTTATAGAAGTAGTAGTTTTATAGTAGTAGTATTGCAATAAATATGTTTGAAAAGAGCGAATAAAGTTTATCTAAAATCTTTAATATTACAAACAAATAAAAAAAAATCTAACATATTTATTGAAATATATTATACAAAATTATTGGGAATTCTGAAATATATAATACTCTTCAAATATTTTTTAATTTTTATATATTATAATATATTAATAAATTTTAGTGTCAATTTTAATAGACATTAATTCTTATATAAGTTAAATGAAAGCAAGTTTTATTTACATGTTTAATTTTAAGCTTTGCATATATAAAAAAATTATGTATCAACAATCTATATGACAATTGTTATACCAACGATGGTAAACGTCCGATTTCAATTAGACATCCACCAGTAGGTAGATCTCAATCCCTCGGCAAGCAGACCGAATCAATCCAAACATTGGTAAACATTCATCCAATTAGACTGTTAAACCAAACAGCTAGATTAGCCAAATATTGTTTGTGTTACACAATACAAGACCAATCTCCATACATCCAATATTAGGGAGTACCTAACAATCATTGAACTGAGGGGAGAGCGCGCCTCGGGCAGTGGCTTGATCAAACAGAACTTCGAAAGCCTACCTACGTCTCTGAATTACCAGAGCAATCTGAATTGAAATGAGCACGATTTCAATATACTGATCGGATAATAAGATGATTTCAACTATGGCTTATATTAAATATGTATTTAAAAATGTATTACAAATTAAATACTCATCAATAGATAAGTTAAAACTATAAAGAAGTAAACAAAACTTAGCCGAGTATTAAAAAAATACATTAATAAAACAAGCTAAATCCTTTTAAGGTGTTACGTAGCTCTGGAAATGCTATTTTAATGTTATTGAAATAGCATAATTTATTATGCAAAACTTATATATTGTTAGAATACATTAAATATATTGGAACAAATTGTAGGTGAGTACAATAATGAGTAATACTCGTATTTCATTATTGAATTATCATCAAACTAAATAAAAAATAGTTAATAACTAATATACTAATATTCTGAACCAATTTATCTTAAAGTATTCAGATAATTAAAGATATACAAAATATATACTAACATCAAAAGATTATAATTAATTTAAAGATGGATACCATCATATTTTTACAAAATACACCACGGGCTCCATGTAAATATTTTCAAAACGGAGCTAAGTTTTAAAATAAAAGAAACAAAAATTATATTTCTAATAAATGTGGATAAAACTTTCTTTACGATTGCATGTATTTAAATGTAACAAATTGGTGTGTGGATAACTCTGAGTCAAACGCGAATTAAGTTAACGCCGGAGGCGAGCGTCCTCCGCCCTCTTACATTTTAAAATAAATATTGTAATTGATTAGTTTATTGCACACGCCACATGTTGCCTTTACGGACTGAGAAAATTAATCTAACTAGTATAAATATAATATTCACTCAAGTGAAGAAAAAAATATTGATATATATTTTTTAAAACGAGTCCCGCAAGAGAACAGTGCACATTGCGGCAGAGGCGTGTGAAGGTAGTTTCTTTTTAGCGGAGGTGAGTTAGTGAATCGTGCTATCCGTCACCAGCCTCTAGGGAAAGCTGACCTCGACGACCTTACTACTGCTACGTCAATGTATTTATTTGTAAGATTTTTAACAACATCTTACAAGAGACAATCTTACAATGTTGTTATCCTAAGACAGCTAATATCACATCATAAGATTTTAATAGACTTTTACATTGAGATAATATTTTTTAGTTGTATGTATAAGATAAAATTTTAAATATTTTTTAACCGAAGAATGTCAACTTTTCCCGTTGTAGACGAATATAAAAAATTATATACAGACTAACATTGACTTCTATTTATTTATATATAAAATTAAAATATTAAAAATATATAACTATCTATCTCAAATGTCATCTTATGACTTTTTTATCTCACCTTCAAATTATAATATTTTAACAATGACACTTATTTACACAGCTCACTTAAAGATAAATCAAGAGAGATTACCTATGTTGAAGATATTTCCATTTATAAAGAAATGTTTACTGGGAATACTATTTTTAGCTTGAAAGCACGTAACATAATCAATATCAGGAGTTGTTTCCTGTTGAGTCCATTCGGTTCGTTATGTTATAGTTAGTTATTCGGTATATGAAGATATACTTATTTGTAATAAATATTAAAAACAAAATATTGTACAAGATATTTTTTTTATTCATTTGATAATTCTGAATTATACTCATATATATATAAAGTTTACAGTTGATTATAAAATATTTTTGTTTGGTTTTTCAATATTCGATTCATTTCTCAAATACAACTAGTTAGATAAATTAGAAAATTGTATCACAAAACATTATTTTAGAACAGTATAAATTAAACAATTAAAGCGTATTGATTCTTGATAGCTTGTTTGGAAGAATCTTCAATATCAACCAATAAATACTACGTTACAAATAAAAAATAAATGTTGATTTTTGGATATAGTCAGTAAAAGTAGTCATGTTTGAGTTGGTTACAGTATGTATTTCTATTTTTATCATCCAATCAGTAAAGAATAAAAATGGACATATAAATTAAGATATTCTGAAAACTAACACAGTTATGAAATTTTGGAAGTTGGTCTTGCATAAATAATTTAGTTTTTGCCGGTGAAATCGCATGTCGTCTTTTCAAAGGCTTTGACATAACGGAGCATTCACTTTATTATTCGTTCTATTTTTATTATTATTATTTTTATATACTTCATTTGCATGGTATAATAATAATATTTTAGTAAGTTTATTACCTTTATATCCTTATCATATTTATAGCTAAATTGTAGTTGTCATCAATTATTTATATACTATATATAGGTATGTATATAGTACTATGTATCCACAAAAGTTGATAAATACTAACCCCAACTTCGTGGTGTTCCGAAATTATAAAGTATTAAATTTTTATTATATTATAATACAATTATTATCATAAATGTAGGTAAGTTGTAAACGAGGCCAAGCAAAAACACATGTATCTAGTATTTACAATTCACGAGGGCGATCAAGATTAGACCTGTTTTTTTGGTTGAGTGTTTTAAGTTAAACAATATTCTTAATAGACTTATTTTATAAAGTATAGAATACAAAAATTTTTGTCATATAAATAATTGCAAGCACTTTTAATAGCACATAATGTTTTAGCCATCGCTGGAAAAAACTCTTTTGGAACTTATATAATTATTCAAAATATATAATTATATAATTATTCAAAATATATGTAAATAATAAATATTATTATAAAGGATTATTTTATTTTTTCGAATAAATATCCCTCTGATAGGCATTTTTAATAAAAGTGTATTCTATGAGTATGTGTGTATAATAAAATAGTGACACTACAGCGGACGCTAAGTCTGAAGCGACCAACCAAAATGTACTTTTATATCTTTTATTTATCAACCTTCAAAACAACATTCTTTTTATTTATTATTCTATCTCTTGACTCTAACATTATTAATATATTAATGCACTATAATCTGTTATCGAAAATTATGATTGATTTTTAATATAGATATATATTATTTCATATTCTATTTGTTCATAAAGAACAGTGTATTCAATAAAAACCAGGCATCTATTTCAAGATGAGTAAGAAAAAGATAATAAAAGAAATAGTTTTTTAAAGTTAAAATGATATGATATAATTTTACGACGCATATTCTAAGAAAAAAAATAGGTTAATAACACTTATTACATAACTTTAACATGAAGCCTTTGTGTTGTTAAAACTTAAGTGTTGAGCAGAGGTCATGCTAATTACCAAGTTCTCGGAGGACTCGTGTTTTATAGTCCATTTTTTTAATATAATGTAAAGATATAATTTTTTATATAAACATATGGCGTAATTATTACTATACTAATGTATCAAACACTCATTCCGGTTGTGTTATCTTTTCAATAATATTGCCACTTCTCAGTTACAGAACATTATTTGAGACTTTTGTAAGAAGCTCACCAGATGTCGCCTCAATCCCGATAACAATTATATGTAGAATTTATTAATGTGCGTTACAAAAAGGTATCTCAGTTGGCAGGTAAGGGGATTTTTTTGCTAAAGGTCGCGAGTTCGAGATTTAATATCACCGAGCGAGCGACTGTCCATAGTTATTGTTTTTCTATGGCTCCACTAAAAAATGAATTTCCTTTTTTATTCAAACAGCGTCGATAAAATATTGCTTCTATACTACGCATTAATAATTTATTCAACGGTTAGAAAGTAGACTGTACTAGAAAATATTAATATAAAAATATTTATTAAAATAATATTAATAAGGTACAATAAAACAACAAGAATTTACTAATATTTCTATATTTATTTTATTGTTTATTCGTTTCCAAGTAATTTTTCGTCCTTTTAATATTATTAATGTTATTAAGAATTAATAAATTGCAAGAGAATCTACTAATCTCTACCTAAACATAGCGCTGATTAATAAACTAACAGTAAAATAGTAACATTGGTCACATTTGGTACGAAATGATATAATGAAAAGCCATATGAATTAGCAGATACTAAACAATATTACCTATTTGAAATGAATATCGGAATAGTGGTTCAGTGATAACTTCATAGTAAGCTATCGTCGTTGAAAGGCAAGCCACATATTGCTCATTAGTGGTTCATATATTATTTGGTAATTCATTGGCCCCCATAACATCGATGTTACTGCAATAAAAGGTAATATTCTAATAAGTATAATTAATAGTTATGTACTTTTACAATGATTTTCATATAGGTAGGTACGGCAGTATTTAAGAGAGGGTGCTCACGTTAAATTTTAAACCAAAAGTATATTTAGACAATAAAATTCAAATTATTAAAGTAATAGATAAAATATGAAGGATATTTAATTTTCTAAACACTCTATACAAATTATTGATAACAAAATTTAAATAAAAATATAAATTACAATGTTTTTTGTAAAAAAAATCCATCTTTGATTTTATTAAATGGCTGAATAAACTGTTTAGTGTTTGTTTAAAAACGTAGTGTAACAAAATTCTAATCATATTTTACTACAAGATTTCATAAAAACTCATAGTATCATAAAAAAACTTTAAAATAAAATTTGACTGTTGATCCGAAACCTGAATCGCGGTTTAAATCAAGTTGGTTTAAATCAGATCTAAACATAGACATATTGAGATCTGATTTAAACCAACTGAACTAAACTAGATTTAAAATTTAACGTTAGCAGTTAAAATATAATTATAGTTCTAATATGAGTAAGATAAAACAAAAAAGCGTTATACGGTTGAAGTAAAAGGATTCAGCGTACCTTTTGTAATAAATAATAAAATTAACTAAACCATTGAAATGAAAATTTTATTTTACAATGTACAATAGTTAGAAATAATAAAATAAATATACCAAAAACATTGGTATGACTAGATTCTGTAAGATTAAGCTTTTAAAATCTACGCAATGTTAGGTGTAAAACACAATAAATTCCTATTATTAAATTTAAGTTATATGTATTTAATTAGTAATAATTACAAAGTTCTAGATTGCACGTTTTTTTTCTTAACTTAATATTCTATATTTACAAAATTTTATTTAAAAATATTATTTATATCTTAATTTTGCAAAATTTAAGCTTCGTTTCATTAATTTCGAATGCTACGCCCACTAGTAAAAGGTGCGGGTTAAAGAAAATTAAGCAAGCCTTCGAGGTATAATTAAATGATATTTTTATATAAAAATGTAACTACAAACAATTTCAAATATTAGGTACTTAGTAAAATTAGAATTCACCCGCGTTGTACTAATTCCTTTCAATTTAGTAACTATGGTTCACTAATACTTATATATTATTTAAAAGTGATTTATTTACAATGATTTTAAAATACTATTTTGGCTAAATGTCTCTAATAATCTCTTATCTAAAAATTGTGCCATTTCGTAAAGTTTAGAATAGTTATTATGTTTTTTTTTATGAAGCTGAAATAAAACGGAATAAAACTTAATAATATACTCGTCCTATATATAAATTATAGTATATATAATATGTACTATCTACAATTTACTGGTAAAGGGGCACTTACAATTACTTTGTACAAGTTTTTCATACAGGAACAAAGAAATATGAAACAAAATTATAAATAAATATACATTATAGACTGCATCTAGCTTAGGACTTAGGTAAAATATTATTGAAATTGTTAATATACATGTAGTGTCTAATATATTACACTAATAATATTAGAAGAAAATTAATGTGTTCTCTGTTTCTTTCAACTAACTTATCCTAATCTAGAAGCAGTCTACAGTAAAGTTAAAAGTATTGATATCAAGACTTTTGTCGATAATGCCGATAGGACATATCTGTATCAAATTTCCAAACACAGTTACTAATATTAAACACAGAATACTGATTATTTGCAAGGCACATTTTTTTAAAAATCCTGGTTTTCAATTTTCATGTACAAATCGACGTTCGAAAAACATCAAAACACGGCGCGATAAAAGTAAACTAGATATATAATATGATAAGAACGACTTGTATATCGTAATGATATGTATATAATCAGTTATATACCCTGTGTCTCGAAAAATATAATTATATTCCAAGTTTATTTTTTTTTATGAAATTGAAATCAGACAACGGTACTATAGATATATCTACATTAGTAACTACATTGCGTTTGATTTCGAAATTATTCAAACAACTATTGAGATGCTTTAAAAAAATGAGATCTTATTATTGCTCACAAACAGTCATATTTGGCGGTGGGGCGCCGATGTTGCTGATTCGGCCGTTTTGGCCAAGGCCGTGGCCGAGGTGACGCGGCTACCCACTCAGTACCCGTACCCAGATCCTGGGTACAGCAGAGCCGCGCCGCCACCCGCCGGTCAGTGTTGTGCAGCGAATTTCATACGCTTTTGTTTTTGCCTTTGGTTACAAAACCAGACCCGAACGACATTCTTCTTAAGATCCAATTTTTCTGCAATCGCTGCGATCTTTTCACCAGATGGACGAGGCTGTACTGCAAAATATGCTTCGAGACTTCTCTTTTCTGGCGCTGCTATAGAGGTTCTCTTTCTCTTTTTTTCTCCGGCTGGTAATACGCTTGGTGCATCTGGATCTCTCCTTTTATTTTTTGCTTGTGCTTCTGCTTCCTCCAGCCAAGCTTGTAAAATTGGTTTTAAGGCAATCATATTGTTATGACTCAGGGTCAAGCTTTCAAATCTACAAATTGTGCTTTGTGATAGAGCTCCAACACCTGGTAGTTTGAGATTAGCTAGTGCCTTTCCAACATCAGCTTGAGTTACACCTAATTTTATTCTTCTTTGTTTAAATCTTTCTGCAAAAGCCTCAAGTTCGCGTGGGTCTGTGTCTGTATCTGGATGTAAAGCAGCTGCGGGGTGACCAAGGTGTGCAGGCGGGGCGTGTCCGAGACCACCTGCGTGGTGGTGGTGATTCATAACGTGGTTCATAGCACCATAGCCATGCAGTTGGTGATGCGGCGGCGCAGCCTCACCCATAGGTGCTAAGGTGGTCATCGATGACGATGTGAGTGGATCGAGCATGTCTAGCCCTTCCATACCATGGTGGCCCATCTGCGGAAAGAATGGCTTTTGTAATTCATTTTTATCATACTGTCAAATTCTCTCATATTAAAAGGATTACTATAGCTATGGGGTGACGTGATCTTTATTGTCGTTCGCCGAATTAACTTCTGCATTCATGTTAAATCAGACGTTTTATTGTAAACAAAGAGGGGGGCGGCAACAATAGCCGCACTCGGGGACGATATGGAAACATAAACAATCATCTTTGTGCAGATTTACTCTCATTCTTTATGAGTGCAAACACTTGTTTTTTTCATAGGAGGGTGAGTCTGTTGTGACGTTGATTGGTAGCAAGTGTTTTACCAATATGCTTACGTTGTTGACCGGCTTTGTAGCGAAAATGAATATTTGTCAAGTTTATAATGCTATGTGAATAAGTTCATATGTTAAAACGATTGCGTTTTCAATTCATTACCTCTTATTATTACATCATACGCTACGTACTGCATAGGATTTCTGTCAAATGTACCTATCATTTAATCGTGAATCGTAAAAGTGAACACAGCTGGCGCTCAAAACTGGAATCTCAAGATCTTAACTGGAAACTGAAAGATTTTAAGATAGGTAATTATTTGAATACCAGACAGAAATATTAATAGGACATTATTTATATATAATATGTACGCATTTTCATTACATCTGAATTTTATCAAAAAACTTAGTATCTTATACAAATCAACTCAATTCATCCGCAGGTTAAAAAAGTAATTCTCTTTACGGTTCATTAAAATAAGAGCATTATCATTGCCTAATAATCAACACCAAATTGCTAAATGAAATAAAGCAAGATCTAAACAATTGGCAATCTACAGCGAGTAATTTATCTCAGTATAGAAGCAGGCCGTAAGTCTTTCGCTAACAATTTTTCCTCGGCGCTTCAAGGGGTGGTGCAGTGGGTCCCGGTTCGGTTCCCAGGGGACCGGTAGATCACAATTATCCCGCACTAGCCCGTGTAGCACGTAATGTTACATGCTACACTTTACTGTTTTTTTTTGAACATGCCATCAGTTTATATACGATAAGATGGTATTGAGATAATATATATAATGTTAATACTTTGAGTTTTTACTAATATACATAAATTTTTAAGCATCCTAAGAAAACATTTAGTTTTTTAGGCATACTAATAATAAACGGAAGGCATTTAACTTCGTCCAACTAAAATTACCTAACTACTACAAGCGTTATGGTTATATAGTGCATATATACAAAATGATTTTAGTATAAAAAAATAAGATTCATATAAAATTCAACAATTATATTTATAAATACTATATACTGAGTCAGCCCATACGATAAATTTAGCTGACTAGACAATGTGACAACCAGACAACCTCAAAGGTGACATAGTTAAAGTTGCAACTTTAACATGTAGTTAGTACACCCTATATTTAATATTAATTCCGACGGTGCAGTGAAAAATATATAGCGTCAATATCGATAAATGCTCCTATTTGTTATTCAAATCGTCCTATTATACCAATTTTCAAGCTTTTTACCAATCTGGAAATGTCAATAAGCCGTTTAAGCTACTTTACATAATTTCCCATGACAATATTTAATGTGAACTACCATGATCTATTTATTATTATCAAATTTAAACTTAAATTTATAATACTTTTTTTTCATATAATAGATTTAAAATCGGTAATACATGAAATATATTTTAAATATAATTGTAGTGTTACTGAATAAAATTAATTTTATTTCAAGAATATATAGCAACGTATAATCCAATGTTAATTCTTATATGGATTATATAAAATGTGAGAGTAATTATTTTATAAATAACATTTAGTTATCGATTTTACACCCCTTCACTAAAACGATGCGATTTCAAGTGGATATTAAATAATTTATGCTTTGTTAATAGTGATTTGTATCGCACGGTTATGATTTGAACAAGTGGCCGAATTTATATGGGGTGTAAAATTGAGGCCACGAGATATTAAGTCTGTTTAAAAGTATTTTGCTTATATTATTTATTGTTCTTTTCCAAATTAAACAGTTAAATTTACTTGTAAGAATTTAACTGAATGAATGAAGTAGACATAAAAATTAATTGTTCATGCGATGTATAATGAATAATGTTATGAATTAAAAATAATAAAAGAAATTACATTTCGTACTGTACTTTTAAACAAATCGTTAAATTCTGACTTTATATTTTTTAACTGTATCTATTATATTGGATAATATATTGATCGCTAAACTAGTGGCCACACGCGGTCTAACTAACCCTTATACATAAGTGTATAATGCATATGTGTTTTGTGTTTGATGGGACGTGGAACGAGGTGAGTGTTTTGTGATTGCTGTGATGTGTTATGACTACCCCCTGATATCCGTCATACCAATGCGAGTCATAACTAATTTAAGTATAATTTGCATGATTGAGAAATAATATAAGTCCTATAACATGTATAACTTAAGTAAGGCTCATTATCTGTTAATCAGGTTTAATTAATTCTATGGCACCCACTATTCTTCTCCATTTATATGAACACAGTTTTATATATTAATATATAAGCTAATAATATATAAATGACAAGGTAATATAAAAAACGAGTTACTTGAATAACAACAAATAGGAGTACGTTAGTGTAACTGCCCTTGTCCCAAGCGGCCTTAGTGACAATTGTTCTCCAGCAGTAAAAATGCTCATATGTCCTGTATCCCCATGAGTAAACGTGTTTTTTTCTTCCCCTTCCCATTTTACAGTTTGTGTTTAAGTTTTACCTACGCGTGTTTGCTAACAACCGTATGAAAATGTTACAATCGATACAATGTAGGAATAAATAAATGTATTCGTTCACTGTTTTACAATAAATACATTTATACCTATTTATGTTTTATTTAAATAATGGTTTTGAATAAATTTATTTCATAGTATTATTGTTTAGAATAACCTATTATTTTGATTATTTCGAATATAATAACTGAGTTACAAACACATTAATATGAAACAACTTTTTTTTATACTTATATTTATCTAAAATGTTATATAAAAACAAAAACCTTTCAAAAGGTAAAGTTTACCCTACAATTGTTTTTATACAGATTAAAGACATATATGGGACCCCAAACGGTGGTGTTTGGGTTCCGTGGGTTATAAAGTACACATTACGTGGGCTAAGAAGTAGTTTAGAGGGGAAATTGAGCAAGAACGGAACAAGAAATGTTGTCCCCCTATTGTGTTTCAAAATAGAAGCAGTTTGTTCGACTTTAGGCAACTCTTTTATTAAACTATTTCTACTAAACTCCTACAAATAAAATTAATGATATATTAATTTCTACTTTTGAATGTAATTGATTAAAGAACAGCCTTGGATATTGTAATTTTTCTCTTATAGTAAAACACAGATAAATTTAATAATTAGCAACACTTATTAATTTATTAAAATCCTTTGTAGTGTATCTCCAATGGACTAAGCTTAACTCTATTTTGAAATAACATAAAGCAAACAATAAATGGTGTTTATAAAATATTAAGGTTAATTATATAATGGAGGCTTTCAATAATTGCACCACAATAACATGAAATATTAAATAATCTTATATTACAATTGTGCGTTTCCAATGTTATCAAGGTAATAATAAATCGTAGTCTACATAGTATATAAGTACATAAAATTCAAAGGTTAACTATGGACATTGCATTGAACAGTGCATAAAGTTACCTCATTTTTATAAAAGAGAGAGTATATTTCTTACATGTTACAGCCCTCTGGCCTACCCCACGTCGAACTAATCCCCGAGGAGCCAACCCTCGCCGTACTAACGTAGGAAGACTAAAAGATTTTCCAAGGTGTATGTAACATAGAGATATGCATTTACTTTTATTATTATTATTTATGTGAAGGCAGAGGCGCGGAGTGTACCAATTTGGCAAGAATTTTACGAGTGCCCTTTAGTTTTATCGTCTTTGAATTCGATTGAAATGATTGGTTAGTGTAGATTTCGCCCTTTTATTTTTACATTTCTTAAAATTTTCTTTGATATTTACATCGGCGATTGCTTCAGTTTTTGTAATAGATAAAGAATATTATACTTTTTTATAAGCTTTTACAATATTTACTGTAAACGCGCAAATTAAAGTGTAATGTATTGTTTTAGACAAATCTTAACATTTTTAAAATTAAATGTGTGATTGAAAAATTAAATAATTCAGAAATAAAATAACAGATTAATTAATAGTTTTAGCTTGTGGATGTAAACTGTAAAGTGACTGTTCCTGCTTTTTGTGATGACCTTACGAGAGAAATCCGATAGTACCTGATGAGGCCTTGCATTATGTGGTGGTGGGCCTCCAACGCCGTGATGATACACCATGTCGTGCTTCAGCTGTGGCAGCGGAGGGCCTGGTTGAGGCCCCGACTGGTGCTTGCCGATGTCCACGGCAGCTAACGCCTCCGCCCTGCTCAGCAACCCGTCGTTGAGACCGCTGAATATGTCTCCCTGATAAATAAATTATTATTATTTAATGATTTGTGACTCATATTTTAACACTAATTCTTTCTCCAAGTTCCTTTTTATATTTATTAAACATTAAATTTTTCTGCGTTTTTAAATAATATAAATAACTTTGGAAAAAATATATAAGGTAGTTTTGATTTTGAATACTAAAATTTTAATTGGAACATCTCAATGATACCTATTTCACACTTACCTTTAATTAAATACCTAATAAATCTTTAATAAATGTAATAAAAATTACAATAATATCGATAAAAATTTGATACATGCTTTATATTCATCTAGGTAACTTCTATAATGTCACACTGCACAAACATCAAAGTAAATAATAATTTAGCGAGATTAAGGAGGAGATTAAACAAAATTTATATAAAGCACAACACTAAAGGGACTAGTTCAAAGCGGGAACACTAATTCGCGTGAGGTAATACGTCGGCCACATCAAATAGTCATGGCGGCTCAACCGTCGGCCCGCGGACAGGGGTTTTTCCGGGATTACTTTAAATTATTTATGAGTGACTCTGACCCCGAGTTACTTTGTAACTCGTTACTCGGTTCCATGCTTCCTCCGCAGTCGCTCTCGACAGATGCCCCGCGCGCGAACCGACTTTCAAATAGGCAGTTTAGAGAGCCAGGGAACACTTTTAAAGTGATAGTTTCTTTTTTTTTTTCGATTTACCGGTGGTATACACGTTTGCAGGTTTTATCTTCTCGTCCCCTTTTAAGACGGGTCTTGCATCTGAATCGTTGGTTTTATATTGCCTTCACCCGTCCATAGATACGTAAATATATATCCAGTGATTTTTTTATTTTCTTTCATTATATTTATTTTTAACGATCCACTATATTCTTGTAAATTCATTTACTGTTTAATTACTATATATATAACAGTAGTTGATTGATTTTATTGCGTTTCTAACTCCTATATCTAAGAAAACAATATAAGCCTGCTAAGAAATTCCATAAAGGTATTCGTATTATTTCAATAATTATATCTTCTTTAATTTTATATGTCAATAGATATGAGGATTAAAAGTGTAAAAATCGTAACAATCTAGCGTGGGAATAAAAGTTGTCCCCACACCCTTCACGAAACATTAGCATCGTGTTACAGAAGTGATTCTGCATGCCCCCGTCTAATTGTAATTGCTAAATAAATTGACCCGCCTTCCATATGATACTTTATAATTTGTTCTCAAATGACCCGAGAACCAAGCGCTTAACGAAATGTTATAAAAAGAAATATGATCTATTTGTAATAGTTTTCTATACATTTTATTAAGACTACTCATTCGGTTTTTGTTGATGTTTTGATTCATTTTACATATAGGAGTACTATGTATGTAAAATAAGTTACCTCTGAATCGATTTTGGATATTTATTGTATTAAGCTTTGTCTGTGAGAAAACGAATGTTTTTAGATTTCGCATTGATAGTTCAATAGTGGTGTTTTAACTGGCTTTCCTAAATTCTCAGTACTTTTATCCCATAGCACTTAACTGTAGTGGATGATAATTTATTTCTATTACCGATTCCATGATAATTATCAAGATGTAGGTAGATATCTATTATTCTTTTATCAAGAACTCTCATAGCATAATAAATCGGTTTTTTGTGGACTTATCATCCTATATTTAGAAGAACAGTTATCAAAAGATATTCATATTATTAATAGCCTTCAACTTTATTATAGCTATCGAAATGACTACTTTACGCAGCACTAATATTCACCAAATCATAGCCTCACAACACTTATCCGTCTGTGAATAATTGTTTCGACTATTAAGCGTAACACATAATGTAACAAAGTGACTGCTCAATTTACCACCGAGGTTGTAAAGGATAGACATAAACTAGGAACAAAGGCGCATCAACAATCCCATAGCACTGAAATAATCCATTACTATTATTACTCATCAACGTTCTCATTTTAGGGTTAACTGGCGACATCTTCTGATCCCCAAATACATCTGAGCCGCGTAATGTGAGTATCAAGTGTCATAGAGCGCTAAAAGCGGGGTGTGTGGCCCTTGTCCCGATTATAATGCACAGAATGCACGAGTGGATTACTGATTGAATTAAGTACATCTAATCCTTATGTCATTTATTATTTATGTAAATGAAATATATTAAGAAATTATAAGAAAAATTTGATGAAAATGATCAAAAGATGTAACAGAATGATAAATCAGTTGACAGAGATCTGGATTTTTATTACTTAAACTTAATACAGACATATACATATACAAACTGAAATATTATATTAATGATTGTTATTTATAAAACGATATCTTATTATAAATCATTGAAATCAAAGTATATAAGTCTTATAGCTATCTCCGAGTAACTTAAACCAAAACTTATTAACGTATTCTATTAACTTTCGGTATTATTAATACTCAATTATCGATTAATTGGATAACTAATAATATTATACTATTGTTTTATAAATTAGTTCTCAAACGTACTGACATATCACGATATTGGCGACGGTATTAATTAACTTTTAACTATCGGTTTTTTTTCAATCGACCGCTATCCAAATGTCAGTATACGACATTCAATTCTTATGTGGCATTCAGATTAAAAGCACCGCATTACGATGTGTTGCTATTTACCTTTGACTCAGAATTCTAATAGGTATATATGTATTACCACCATAACTTACTCTTAACTCCGTTGATATAGATCTAGTTTTCAGGTCAGTGAACCTACTGTAACTAGAATAATTAAAGGTCATACACATACCTCGCTAAGCACAGGGTAAAAAATATAAATAAATATATATCTTTGGCCAAAGATAAGCGCAAGTATTCGCAAGGCATAAACGAAATAGTCTAAAAATAAACTGGTTTTGGATAATATTAACTTACATTATGTCTCGGTGACCATGAGTTGCACATCAAAGATGCATCCTCCAGTATTCGACTCTGCAAAGAAAAAGCTCAGCTGGCTAAGTGATTTAAATCTTTTCATGCAATCTTTAGTAAAATGTACCTATTTTATTATGTATAAATATAAATAGAATTGGGATGTATATTTGTAATTACAAATTAATAATTTTTCATTAAATGTATATACGGCAAAACATTTCTGTCTGTTTTTGTTCCAGCTAATTTCTGAAACGGCTAGACCTATTTTAACAGAACTTTCACTGGCGGATAGCTGATGTTATAAAGTTACATAGGCTACTTTTATTTTATTATATAAATAAATATTAAATTTTATTATATAGCTATAGATAAATAAGATTGTAACAACACTATATTTCAACTTCTCTATACTCCTTACTAAGTTTATTGAAACATGCATGGTTGGTTACATATAAGAAATTGATATGTAAATAACCAAGAATAACACATTATTAATCATTAAGAAATATGTTCTGTCACCACGCCTACAAACACCATAAAAATTTTAACATTACATGAAAAAAAACAAACAAGAGCAATGGACTTTGTTTAAGAACGCAACATAAAGGTAATAACCCTTGTTATAAAGGAAGGTAATTGAAATAAACTACTGGTAAACGTATCGTTATAGTAGTTACGTTTGGTAAAGACGTTAATTTATTTATAGGTAGATTACATCATCAACAATATCAAGACGTTTTAAAAGTTTATTTTATAAAATAAACATTGAATGTACGTATAATTAAATAAAAATATTCATTCGTAAGCAACTTATGTATGAATTACATGCAATTTAATATTTTCTCATACTATAATATGTATTGACACGCTTAACACGCTTGAGGAAAGAGTTCAAAGACAGTTTTGTATATATCACAATACATTCTCGATGGCTTATTAAAATAATTATACCAAAGCGCTCGGTGATTTTGTTAGTTTTCCAGTAAATACTAAATTCTACAACCAACACTACTACTTTGCACCAATTAATTGCATTTAGAAGTAATTGAAGATAATGTAAACCGTTTTACCAAGACCATTTTTATATCCCTTCCCTAATAAGAAAACTATCACACACGCATACAATTCATTTTGTAATTATGTTACTTTTTATGATGTACAGGTTTTTAATTATAAAACATTTAAGCATTTAAAATAATATAAGTTAATATATTTTATAATTATTAATTATAAAATATAAATTTAAATCCACGTATTCAATCATAACGCGTATGATACCTAAATAATTAATATTAATATACTTCGTAAAGTGAATGAGTGATATTTAAATTATGAAAAACCTGAAACATGGCAGAGTCCGGCGCACTGTGACATCTTCCTCGCGATTCCGTGCCTAGCCTCATAAATAATTAATTCTTAGCCCTTTGCTGCGCCTGTTAAATGGCGTGACTAAATAAGGCAGGGTTCACCCTCTTTGCCTCCCCTCTACCTGAAAATTTTTAACGCTGAACGTTTGTTCGGGATAATTCTGAGAGGTAGCTATGAAAGTAATAAATATCGTTTTAAAGTTATTCTTTTATCAACTATACTAATGTATAATAATTGTAATTTCATTATACTAATAATTTTTATTTAATATAGATTTATAAAATATATTATTAAATATTTTACCCCTAAAAGGCGTACCTATAATTATTGTCGCGTGAAACAAACCACACATACGAGTAGTTTGTGTATCTCGTATACGTACGAGTATAATAACTTTCAACTACCCTCAGTCTTACGGTATAATTACTTGTTATTGGCGAGCGACAATTTAATTCACATGCAGGAGCTCCAGTTCGAAACACCTGAACAATTTCTCACGAGGAATTTCAATTTCACACTGTTTTACAGAAATTTTAAATTATAAAATTATATGTGATGTGGAAAACGCTCCTGCTCATTTTCGCAATTATACCGGCATAATCGCGTCAAGTTCGTAAGAACTGCGAACAATATTACGTAAATCATAAGAAAATAAACCTTAAATTTACCGTACAAGTTTAAGGCTCTGATAAAGCGAGACGGAAATTTGGCAATTATTAAAGAGAGAAAGGGACAACTTACTGGAGATTATGGTAATGACGATAAAAATACCCAATGAGGGTGGCGTTACTTAGAAGCAATTTAAAGATATTGTATTTAATGTTCGGAGAGAGTTGTTTAGGGGCGTCATTGGGGCTTAGAGGGATTGGAGGGGGCTTGTAAAAGACTCGGATGCGAGCTGGATTTTGTGAATTGATAATTACGTGCACTCTATCGGTCGTTTTAAAACGAGTTTTTGAATGAGGGTCTGATGGATTTATATTATCTAAATAACGAGTATCATAATATAAAATACATTAAATAATAACCTTTTTTTTTTTTTAATTCAATGCCGTATACGGATAATTATTTTTTTGTGCTTTATATGATAATAGTAAATAGAATACTACAGTTTGTTGTTAAATACCATACTTCCAACATACAAATCCGGTTTGAGGTGAAGCGAAAAAGGATATACGAAGTCATATCTATATAAAAATAATCATTCTATCCAGCTCAGGTATCAGTTACACTAAATTTAACTATTTTAATTAGAAATAAAACTTATATATAAAGACATTTCAATCATGTATTATAAAAACACATGTATTCTAGAATTGTCATATATTATACGCGAAATATATAAAAAAAAAAAATATATAAAATACGTTCTAACCCAATAAATTAAGTAATTTTGGTAATTTATATATTCATTTGTCATTTTCCAAGTAAGAAAAACGAAATTAGATATTAAAATTATAATTTATTACTATAGATCACCTTGTAAAATAATTTTCAATCAACGCAGACGGAGTCGGTTTAGTTAAAATACGAAAGAGAATATATAAAATGGAAGGTTTCGTAAAAAAGTCTTTTAACATCCCCAATGCACAAGGAAACTATTGATACCAACAATGAGAATGAATAATGAGTTTAATCACAAGGTTGATGATACAAAATTGATGTAAATAATAGTGTACAGTTGGCGGCATTAAATAACACGATTAGCGTTAGCGGCTTATTCAAACTGTATATAGTGTGAAGATTTTGAGTAAAAGTGCTTAGTTATGCATTTATACGAAGGCTTTATTTAAGGCGGTATAATTACGTTTGCAATAGCCACAAATAAGGCTGTGTTGTTTGTGTAAATATTATATTACATTTGATGATTTAGCGGCTATTCATTTTGTTTCCACTTTTACACTTTTTTTTTATTTAAAATGTATGATAATACGTATGATTCGTTTGTTTGTTTTTAAACCTAAAGACTTTATATTATTTATTCAGTGTCTACCTGCGGCGTTTGCTCTAAACATGTAATTTAAGTAACGCAATAAAACGTGTTTTTTTTTTAAATAAAATGTACAATTACTTATTAACATTTATGTACTTTTATACTTTTCTTTTTTTTAAATAGATGTTTTTCTTTCTGTCCAGTGCTTCTGCTTTTTTTTCTGTCAGATATATATATTTATAATTAATGATATGTTGCATTTAATTATTAATATATTATTGTCAATACGATTTTTTTGTTATTTAGTTTTTAATTCTATACCGTGCCTTCGTCCTTTCTTTCAAATAGATAGAAGCCGTCTACAAAAAAAACCTTTTTAATCTATATATTTATTTATTTATTAACAGAAACATTTTAATAAATATAATATATAATAAATTGTTATAACATTTGTAAGGTTGTTCAAATAATAATTAATTATTAATGTATATAAGCACAGCTCCAGTAAACCTTAAAAGGAGCTCCCGGCGGCAAATAACAGGCTGCATTAGCGGTTGGCTGTAACAATAACCGTTAAGAGTTAATTGTTATGGCCAATGGGTTTGTTACTTAGCAAAGCTGGATTTTAACGTACCACTACCGCCAGGTGGAGCCACTTCCTTATTCTGTGACTTAAGAAAATTACCAAAAGAAACTTATTTCTAAAGGCACTCCAAACACCGAGGGTTCTTTGTGACTTGCTATTATTTATATATTATATAATTCTTTCGTCTAAAAACGTAATTGGCTTTTTTTATAATAAAAAGTAAAAAATAATTGTACATCATCTATAACTTGTCATTTTGCTTTATCACAATAGGATTACAAAATGTTGTAAAATAAGCGTGAAATATTTTTTTTTTGTAACTATTGTCAATGTTATGATATATATAAAATGATTAAATAAATAACGGGTCAACTGGTAGAGAATGCCAACTGACTTTGTATTCCTTAGTTTTGGATTTATACAATAAAGTTTAAATAAATAAATAAATACAACCTTAATCAATTACTTTTTAATTTATTTTTAAATTTTATTGAATATAATTTTTAGATAATTTAATCATGATGACTAGATAACAATGACCAAAATCAGATTCTAGACATTTTGTGTATTACATACTATATATATTCAAATATCATAATTTGTACTAATTTAAGCGTATAGTATGATAATTGTATTTTTTTGTAACAAACCTCTCTTTAAAAGTTAGTGAGAGAATCATAAAAACACCTTCTAACTTGAAAGCCTATGAAAGAGTAGATTGGGGCAAAACGCGCACCACCAATTTCAGCGCAACTGGGCGGGTCTGATCAATATAGGGCGGAGTCAGAGATTTGACGCTGCGTAGCGGTCTGCGCTTTACGCTGTCTACTTGATTGACACAGACGGACTGACAGCCAGACTCACAGCGTTTTGGCGGCTTTTTATTGTGTCCTTTGAGGGGTGACAGGGGGATCCTGGTCGATCGGAACGGTGATTAATTTTATGCAATTATTGGCTTTCGAACGACGTAGTTTTTAGCATTCCGTTTCAAACTGATATTGCAATTATCTTTTGATTTCTGTGTTCATGTTCTGATTTTGGATTATAATGAATTGAATAATATCGTTGTCACTAAGATGAATTACGACGAATGTGGGCTATTATAACAATAAAAATGTTTCATAATTAATAAGAATGTTAACTATTTCATTTAAAATTCACGTTTTCGAGAAAATCCTACAAATCAATGGCAAATAAATCAAATTACAATTACGTAGCTCGTAAATGTCTACTAGGAATACTATTTAAAGACCGAGAAAGTCTTTCATTTCGTACAACTAGTAATTATTAATGTTTCGTGTTTACTAGTCTTCTTTGTGTCTTTTGCTATACATTTTTTTACTAATCAGTTAATATTAAGTTACAAAAAATTTACAAATAATCCCATAATTTACGTATCCGTTAAAAAAAACATTATAAACATAAATAACGAAGGTATAAAATAATGAGAATTTGCTTTTATTGAGCAGTAAAACGACGAAGTGCCTTGTGCTGTAACAGACATGTTTCCGATTCCATCAATCCCCTGCATTCGTTTGCAAGCAATTATACGTTTTAGTATTCCACTACCTATCGTACTCCACGCTACATATCGTATTCTATAAAAAAACCAACGAGATTTTTGTTCAAAACGCTCTATAGATTTACGAGCTAACACTATACCTTACCATCTATTCCACACTATAATACAAATTATTAGTTTTTATATAATATCTTAATTAAAAATCATATAATAATGAAATAATTAATTAATTTAGTGTCTGAGATAAACGATGTAAAATATAATATAATTACAGTATATTCGGTCATCCGTAAAGGCCGAAAGACATCATCAAAGGCCGAATTATTGTAATCTCTAAAGTTCCTAAGTAGTCGTGACATGCACAGTCGGCTTATTGATTTTTCGCCCTTTCACCTACAAGACAAACCACTGACGTGGCGTATATTATGAATAGGTTCCTGTTGTTATGCTGTTCGTTCGGTTCGGTTCGGTTCGGTTCCTAATGCTGTTTCAGGATACCGTATCGTATACTATAAATAACACATCATATAGTAAAAAGAGTGAATTTTTATTTATCTTTTTACATTTTAATAAAAAGTAGAAACACTTAAATAGCTGTTATATTTTCTTTTATAATAAAAATATATTATTTTATTCGTAATATTATGTTTTATTCATTGTATGATATGTTTATTAAATTAAATAAATATAACTCAACAAAATAAGATGAATCTCACACGTTATTGAATTCATTAACTTATTAATTTCAATTAAATTTAGCTTTAATTTACGCTCTAAGTGCTAGGTTGGTGGGGTTTTTTAAATTGTAAAAAAAAACATTTTAATAATTTGATTAAGTTATACAAACGTTTTACAAAAAAATATCTTATATCGAAATCACTATTGTTATATAATAAAATCTGTTAATTTTGAAATAAACATTTTCTTAAAAAAACAGTTTTTTTTTGTTTTAACAATTACGAATCAAATATAACACGGGGAAGTAAAAATCATAACAGATGCACCGCTATAATATTAAATTCATAAAAACATTAGGGGTTGATGTAATGACGCTGATAATTATCAAACTACCCGCAATACACTTGACATGTTTGTGAATGAGCGCCGGAAGCCGGGGTGAATCCGTGGTCACGTGACCGCCGCCATCTTGTTTAAGTATACACTTCCGCCACGGTGCACGTAAAATGCAGTGGTCGTCAACGGTCGGCAAATTGTATTAAAGTTTTATTGCTAGGTGCAGAGCGCATTCGTGTTGCCAACAAATTTTCAAGACGAAGAGGCTATTCCAAAATATATTTTGGCAAGGTACGGTTTATTGCTGTAGTAAGTCAGTTTTTTTATTTTATTTTTATTTACATTGCTTACCGTTGCTGGTATCGCATGTTAAAAAATGCAATTTTTATAATTTTTCGCCATACCTTGTAAATCGTTTTAATATTTCGATTGTATGTCATTATCCAACTTTCAATATTGTGGAGCCGGATAAAACTGGATTTATACAACAAATCTTTCGGCCGAATCGATTCTTGACAGTTATGAAAAGGCTGTATTTGAGAGAAAGAATAAGCAAATCCTTCTAAGCTTACGACCGAGGGAAAAAAGAAATATTTCCTTAGATGTCGCTGGAGCTTTTTTTGTATTCACAAACTTTATTTTGCGTCCATAACGATAAACTTGAACCTTATTACAAGGTAATAATACTATATATTATAACCGGGGGATGTGACAACATAAAATGTAAGCGACTAAAGCTGATATGGGGAAGTCAGTAAGGTTCCTGTAACCGACTATCAATATTGGCTGTAAAGTGACATTTGGGGTAGCAGAGGCCGTCTTAAATCGATAAATTGTGTTCGGTCTGTACTTAAGGAAGTTTCGACAAGTTTATTGGCTTTATTGACACGCTGTCGTCTCGAGTTTGCCTGTCAAGATCAAAAATCGCGGTCGAACACTGACGAATACAAGTCAAGATGAATATATATTAACAACGATTTTTTTCATTAATTCCCAAATTATAAGCTATAATATAATATTATAAATTAGTCAATTAAAAATATATTTAAAAATAATATATTTCTGGATCTAATCAAAAAATGTTGACGACCTGCACTTGAAGAATCGGTGAAAATCGCGTGATGGTGACCGGAAACAACGTTGTCCCCAAATCGTTCCCAAGTGGCGAGTACTGTACCGCACGTGCGACTAATTACAACTACCATACGATTTTTAATATCACCTTCGATAAAAAAATCTAATTTAAAAATATGAATTCTTAGGAACCTTATCCACTCGATTATTTAGCGATTCGTGTCTAAAATACAGTTACGGTATAGCTATGTCCATTTTATAGTGGCAATATAAATCTTATACGATTCATTCTTTTTATATAACTTAGAAAAAATATATTTTGAACGTATTGTTTCTTTGGTAAGGACTTTTAAGATTTTTTAAAATGATGATTTTAATATAATAGGTATATGTAATTTGTGTTACAAAATGTTACATTTTCTCGGGCCTTTATTTAAATAATAAAAATACATATGTATATAAAATTGTTGTCTTTCAAATTTCTTTATAATAAGTACATTAGTACAAGGTTACATCAATATAAGGGTCTGGGTGATATATTATATCTCATACTAAAGGTGAGCATTGTTTTCATGTTTATCATGTTAGTAAATTTAAAATTCTTTATCGTATAATAATTTAATCAGACTATGTATAAACTATCAAGATGCTTCTTTTACAATATAAAATATAAATATGTCTATCAGTCATAAATGGTATTTTCTAAACTGAAATATAATCCAAATATTAATAGAGGAAAGGGATGATGACAAGAAAAAACTGAAACGTAGTAAAATCATAACCTTTATATTAAAGGAAAGAGTTACAATGAAGTCTTTATGACATAATATCAATTTACATTGAACACTACTTTTAATTATCAGTTAACTTTAAAATAGGCTTATATATGCATAGATATATGTGTTGTTTTTGGATATGGCTTATCCGAGGGTTTTAATTAAATTTCTTGTTTTTGTCTTGAAACTCTTTATACCACAGCCAGCTTTGTTAATTTAAGTTAGAATTTAAGAGTTAAAATTAACAAAGACTCTAGTATTATTTTTTAATTCAATCATGTGGTAATTGTTTCCTTAGTCACATCACCTAATAAATTAATTAGCTTTAAAATTATTGTTTTTTGCTCGTCTTGTTACTTCATCTGAGTCATATACCATAATGTAGTCTTCTTAAATAAATCTCAGCCAATTTTGTCAGTCATATAATATCTTTCACATGGTCCATATATTTTTTATCGATAGCAATTTTGAACTTTCCTCCTCATTGCTTCGTATAACAAGTTCACACCCCGGCGTACGATATCCAAACAACTTTACTGTCATCTAGCTTTACCTTCAAACTTTATCTCATATTTTTACTACATTTTTTTCTTCAATGTCTTTTATTTTTCCTTTGAAGCTATGTCTTGTCTTTAGATCCATTTCTGTTTATCAGCCAGTTCTGTAACAAAGTAAATTATTTATAATCTAAATAAATACAAAGATAAAGAAATATTGTCTACTCATAGAAATCTTTTTGCAATTTTTATATGTTCATGCGTTATTAGTAACTTAAGTTAGTGCTTTAAATAACCCAATAAAGGCACCATGATTCTTAAATCAGACTGAAAAGACAATATGACCAAAAAACTTTACTCACCATAATATTTGCCGTAATCCTGTAGAACGGCATTCAGCTTGAGAACTAAAGAAGGAGTGTCAGAAAAGTTGGCATGAAACTGGTCTGGTGGAATCACTTCAGGGAAAACAACAATTGACACTCTTGTTGTATTGAATTAAGTTTATGTATATTTTCTTCAACTTTTTATACTAAAAGATTTATTGATCATTAGTCCACAAATGATTATGATGTAAACGAAATATTTAATGTATTTGTACGTTATTTTATTAATAAATTTCCCACCTAAACTTGAAAATTATGTTTAAATATGAGTTTTTTTTTGCTGAATTACCAACATTATCTCTCATCATTTGTAAACATATAAAATAAAAAAATCGACGAATAGTTTTATTGTGTGTTAAAGTTCGCAATTTTAAATCTATATAGATCTATAGTAAATACTGTAATTATTTGTGATGGAAACACAAAGGGATAAAAAGTTATAATTAAAAAACCTTCAAAGCCACCTCGTATACTATTAAAATCAATTCATCGAAGCATGGTAAGACATAATAATTATAAAGAATTTTCCGTACCACGTCAAGGACTAACCCAGGCCAGGTCCGGCAATATTCAACTTTGCAAACTATGAACCTCTTTATGTAGAGCATATAATAGATTAAAATTGACTCTGAATCCAAAGTATAATGCTAACTTTAATATAAATTATTAGTTTTGTTACATTTACTCAGTTGTGTTTCGAATTTAGATTACATTTCAAATAACAATAATAAGAAATATATTTTTAATATAACTTTGTTTTATGTATTTTCCCTTACGCCATTAAATACCTACTAAGAATGATATGGTAATAAGTGAATGTAAAATGAATTGACTGCAAATAATTGTGAAAGGGTTGCGGATCCAAGTTAAAGAAATCTTCATTCCCCTCAAAGAATATAAGTCGAGGGGATGCGGGAGGTTAAAATGGAACGGACGGAAAGGGTGACAGTGAATGTTCAAGAAATTTGTTTTAAGAAAACATAAAGCTCCCGTACTGAAAGCAAAAAACAAATATATATCCTATCATATTTATAAAGAATCACTAGTATTATTAAAGAATGTGTGCATTTCCTAATGTTTACAGTATGGAATAATAATTGTGTCATTTCAATTTAAAATTACTGTAATAATCCGGTCATATTAGTTCAGGGTTATTTTGTAATCAATGATTCAGGGTTAACTGGGTCATTGTTTACAAAGTAACAACTTATATATAGATAAATCGAACCAAATGTATGAATGATCTGACAAGTTATTGGTCCGCGGCAGGGCGGTCGTAAAAATAATAACACGCGTAAAATTCACCGTAAAATAGACATACGTTATATCTGATCTGATCCGTGATTTGAACGCGTGGTTTCATATTTAAGATATGTATCTTATATAACCCTATACAAAAATCGTTTTGCGTTTATTATTATTTTGATATATAATAAATATAAATAAAAAATAGTTCGAATCTTACTTACTAGATATACCTAAAATAATTTCGGCACAGACTTTACCCGGGGGATGGAATGCAAGTCGATATAGTGTTAAAGTAGGTACGTAAAACCTTATTATAACAAGTAACAATAGAAGTAGGAGCCGTATTCATGGCAGAGTGCATATCCCTCCCGTGGGCACCAAGTTAATTTGAAGTTTACGAAGCACCGCCGACGTGCGCTCAGTTATTAAAATACCAACATCTTAGAGCTTAATAGGTTTTGGGAACTACTATGTTCAAGAAAATTTGATACCCCACCCAGTAGTTTGTTCTGCGCCAATTATGTGTACTGTAATATTATTCTGATGGAATTATATTAACATTTAATATTAATATGTTTTCATTTAAAAATGGTTTAAGTTCTATGTTTGAGTTATAAACTTTAAAGAAAGTATAACGATTTATTATATCATATTACATAAAATATACATATGTTTGGGAAATATAAAAACATAAAAATGATGTTACATTGAAAAAATAGTTATATATTAAATATATACTTTTGAATACATAAAATAATACACCATTATTAAATGTTATTTATCTTTTTGATATCTTTAGCACTTTTAAAACCATCTTATATATTGTGATCTCATAATGAAGATATTGTTTATTATATTTTTTTAGTAATACATCGATTATTTATTACCAAAATAATATTATATATATCATAAAACTCTACAACAAATAATCTGTCAAACTAAAAAAATATATCGGAATAGGGAATATTATTTGAAGTTTTATGACACCATTTTTAAATGTTTCTGTCAGAAGTCAAAAGAGAATTGTTTAAAATATTTTAAATGGCGCACAATAGTAAGATAATGTTAAGCCTACCGATGGTCGGATTTTAGTTGGACATGACAGTCGCAATGGGAATCTAATGAAGTTACAGGTTAATTTTAAGTAACTACAGGTTAATAACCTTTTTTGAATGCATCAATCAATTAATCTACAATAAAATTATTATATTTACTAATATCTAAAGATTTATATTAAGTAAATAAAAATATCTATTTTAAATAACATTCGTCGTTTTAAAAACCATAAACTAGCTTTTTATTATTGAATGCGATTGAATTTTACCGAATTTTTGCTGTAAAATGAGGCATTATACTCCCATTTTTAGATTTTAATTTAGAAAACGACGCTAGGATTGCCGCAACAACTAAATACATAAATAGTTTTATTTCAATTCATTCCGGTATTTAAATCCGGCAATTCATATAATTATTCCGGAACTGAATCTATTAACCAACGAAAGTTTAATTTTCTTAATATAAATAACTTTTATAAAGGTTATGATATATTGTTTCTGTTGATTCTATTATATATACGAAGTTCGAATATATGTAATACATTTCAGCCATTATCTACAATTAATTATTGATTGATTATTTATTCAAGTTACGAGTATCAGATGGTTAATATATTTTTTTAAATAAACTTAACAAAACTTTAAATTAAATACTGAGGCAATTTTTTTTTTTTTGTGGTTTGTTGGTAATATTATGTACGTCAGTGTTACCACTTACGGAAAATTCTTTACATTCATTCATTACATACATATGTAAAGAATTTAAAGTTTAACAATAATCTGTGGTAATTATTATTAACAAAGTTTATTTATTATATTTAAATTAAAAAAAAATTAATGTTAATAATGGAGAAACATTGTTCCTATTTCCATATTTCAAAGGATATTTAAAAAGTATGTTTGATTTATGCAAATTGCAATAGACATAACTAGTGAAATAACAGATATTTTCTTATTAAATATACTGTAAAAACTATTGTATATTTTGTATAAAACCCTAAAATTTATATATATAAAATCAAAACCAAAATAAAATTTTCGATTGAGTCTTAAAATCTTGTATATTTTGATCATCCTTCCAACTCTATCCACGATAATGTTTTTTATTTTTTACTCTTTATGTCGAAGCGGCTGAAGTTTAAAAGTTCAGAATCAGTTGAAAGAAGATACAATAGAGTACGTAATACGAACAGTTTGAGCTGATATTCGTTCTTCGCTCCGGCGCCGCCGCACAATGCGCTAACTTGTTTAATATTTAACCCGTAGTTAGCGACACATTCCGAGTTAACTGGTGGTGCAGTTAACTCATAATTGAGTGTGCAACGCTAACCGAATTGTTAGTTTGTTGGGTGTCCATCCGGTATCGCGGAATTTATTTTACTGTTATATTATGGATAATATAGTTTTATTTAATTACCCGGTAAAAGCCAAATTATTATAAATAGTCTAAGTCAAATATATAAATAACCCTCTATATATATATATATGTCAGACTTGTAGTTAATATCTATTTATATAACTACATAATAAAAGATCCCTAAATGAAATAACTGAGAGATAAATGTAATTTTGTTCGTTTAAAAACATCGAAAAGTCAGTTTTCTCTCGAATGTAGAACTAAATATCATGAATATTTTATAGCTCATGTCTTTCTTTTGTAAGAATATTTTTATTATTTCCCCTTTATATTGTAACGCCATATTGCTTTTATAAATATAGGGCCCAAAATTGCTTGTTCATGTTCTAGGTATATAGTCGTTTAGCCCCATAGCTAGACTTATGATATTCATGGAAATTTCATCTTTCCGCCTTTTGACAATGGTGTGCACTAAACAAAGCCTTATTGTTTAGCGAAACCACGAGGGTTTCTTCGACAAAGTTGTGAATAAATCTTATATATAGGCATGCCTTTTTATTTAATTATGAAAAAAATACATAATAATTATTATAAAATTTATAGAAATAAAAAAATAATATAATGATCTGTGAAGACTATAATAGGGTCACACTATCCTAAATCCTAAATATATTATAAAATAATATATTTAGGATTTATACAAACATAAAAAAATACCTATTTTTTGTATATTACTAATTAAAAAAACATTAAAAAGTTTTCAAACATTAGTATTGTATATATGTTTATATGCGAACTTGTTTACATATTACGAAAAGGTTCCAATAGATGCACTTTTCCTTTTTTATTACTATTATCATTTCTCCTTTTATGAACGTAGACGTTACTATATAAGTCGAATAACAATCGTCCGTGGCCGCTCACCCTCGACGTTGTTTTGTTTGCAGACGGTCATGAGAGGCATCACCCGTCCTTGCCTTTCGCGAAGCCGCTGGCATAAACCCGTCTCATCGCACACTATGTTTCTCGCCTCCATGAATAAAATAAGATAGCAATGGCAGACTCTACCTGTCTCCCTCCGCTTCACCAATTATACTGTTCGCCAAAACGAGAAAGTTATATCTAACGTGTAGCAGAAATGCAATAAAATCCTGGGCCTACATGAGAGATTTGTTATATATAGCTATTGTTGTTAGGTATAGTAAGTAGACGTGTTGTTTCATTTGTTTAACACACTCGCACGTGTTAATTCCCGGTTAATTTTAATTAATAACATTGTATATGATTTAGTAAACCAAGTTAAGAAATCACTTAAAGAAATATCGTAAATAATGTTTATTAAATGCAAATAAGATAATAGTTGAATACAAATACCAGTAGTAATGGGGTTAATACCCACAGTTCTTTCACTGAATGCACCGAGGAGTCACGCTAATAGACTGTTTACTATATAATGCATTCTCTAGGAATATATCGGTCTTTCCCCCCATTATATAAAGACACGGAGATTATGTAGAATACAAATATATATATATTTATTGTATTCGTATTCATGTAAATTATGTAACATGCATATATAATAAGAAAAAACAATTTAATACCGTATATTTTTTGTTATAAATACTATTATTGGTTTATATTATTTTGATAAAAAAAATATAGAGTTATTTATTTTATAGATTAATATTTTGTTATTGCATTCATATACTGAAAATATGTTTTTTTTTATTTATAAAAATAAAGTTCAAGCGATTTGTGTTGTGTTATGAATATTTTTTATAACAGAAATAATTTTCTACCAATAACGCTAACAAGACAAAGAATGAAATCCATCCCTGTATTTATTCATGAATTTATATATTTTATGATTATTTAAATAATATTATTTTTTACATTGAAATACTTTATAAGAAAATAGTTTGAACTTTTATTAAGTTGAAAAAAAAATATCATTGTACGGAAAGATAAATAATCAAAGAACGTGTGTCAAATTGTAAGAGATTTAAGATATTAAGGGTTAAAATCATTAAAAGGATACAATATGAGTATAACGATGTAATAAACACTTTTTAGAGTATCAATAAATGTAAAACACTGTGACTTTTAAACACATTTAACAAGCTATAAAGTGAATTTAATTTTATTAATACTAACCTTTATATATTCAATATACATACTCGGATATGTAATTTTAATGTTTTTATTCTTCAAGTGTAATAATAATATGTATGTATTTGTGTGTGTGTGTGTGTGTGTGTGTGTGTGTGTGTGTGTGTGTGTGTGTGTGTAAAAGTATCTACAAAGCTCACACTAAGTGACATCTCGTAGCGTCGGTGACGTAACATTTAAAATTACTCATTTAAGTGCTTTAATTTGTTTATTAAAATAATATATTACATATATTGTCTGTATAAAAAAGCTAATACAATCATAGAAGTTGTATCTGATTTCTTATATCAATGTATGTGTGTGTGTGTGTAACCCAACTACATACACTTTTAGCATGTAAATATAAACAACTATATGTGTGGTGGTCTTTGTAAAAAAATTACAACCAAAATATACTTAGTTCATTTTGTTTTATTTATTAAAAAGATAGTTAATTTAACCGAAGTCTTCTATAATCTTTTATGGAAATGTATATTTTTAATGAATATTTATTTATAAAAAACAAGAGTGTACATAAGTATATACATACATAAAATATATATATATTATAGCTTATATAATTTAAAGCTTGGTAAAACAAAGAACCAAGAACTGCTGAATTATATATTAATGATAAATGATAATAAATTATTTAAATGACAAATGTAATTTATATTTATCTATATTACTTAAATACGTCCCTTTGATTTAAACACAGCATAGATTTTCATCCTAATTGTAACTATAACATATTTTTATACTTTACATAATATCACACTTGCTTATAGTAGGTATATAAGCTCTTAATTGATTCACATAGTAAAGTACTAATATTTAGATAATAAAATTTCCTAATATTTATATAAAAAAGTTTATATTGGGACGTTTGTCCGTCACATGAATACTGCTCGATAGTTTTTTATTGATTTTAAGGATCGAAACTACTAATATTACAAGAAGGCCTAAGAACGGTAGTGCTATATCAAAATTTAACTCAGCTATTTAGAGTAGTCTTCACTATCTACCTTCAACGAAAACCGAGGGCAAAGGTAATGTTGATATACACTTCAAAATTTCAAACCATACAATTTCAAAGTAAAATAAATCAATTATCTAATATTCAAGTTATTCAAAATAAATATAAAATATAATATGTATGCATATAAAGAGGATTCGAACTTGCGACCTATAGTATCGTTCCCGCCGCTCTCCCAACTGAGCCATCGCGTCTATACGTCTTTTCAATTATTTTTTATCTTAATGTTGTGTGTTTATATATATTTTTATCATAGCAAAATACTTAAATTTGTAAATTGCACCAAATCACCGTATATGATCTATTTATAACTTTAAAAACCTATCTTTAATAAAAAAATATTTAACTTTAATTTCAGTTAAAATAAATGTTCTAAAACTTACCTACAAAAAACAATACCAAAGAATGTACTATATGTAAATATTCTCTTTGAAACCGATACAGCATTCAACATACTGACAACACGATTAAAATAACAAAAATAACTAAATATATATAATAACTAAAGAAGTTATTTTATAATCCATTATTTCATGTTATATTTTTGTGTACAACCCGTAGTGTTTTTATATATACGATGCAATCTGTACACTCCGCTGAAGATCCGATATAATCTGAAAAAAAGTCTATAAATACATTACCTCTGTACAAAGCTCTCGGTGTTTTATTTCTTTTATTTTATTTATATAAGGTTTTTATTTTGTCGACAATTTATTATTTTTTATAAAAAATACTATAACCTAATTTTTCTTATTATTTTAATTTTTTTTTTAATAATTTTAATATTAAAAGAATAAAAGATTTTCATAAATTCTTCCAATTATTATTAATCATACTTTATTATTTTTTTATATATTATATATTAATAGTTATGTATAGCTTCAAATTATTAATATATTATACCTATTAAATACTACTACTACGTCGTAGCATTTTGTAGATGAGCTACGGTCTGCGTCTACGAGCCGTAGCCGCCGGCTACGTTCATATCGTCATATCAAATTATATTGGACTTTCAAATTAATTTAGACAAAGAGACTACCTTTTACCCTGGCAATGGTGTAAATTATAACTTTCAATAATATTTAACATTACAAGAAAGTAACAAATAAATAAAATAATTATGTTTCTCAGTTATAACAAAATTATTCACAAATGACAATTTAAAATAAATAAATATAAGATAAAGTACTTGTATTAAACAAAGTAAGAAAAATTTTCTCCGACGGCGGAAACGGCATCTAATTATCTAACAAGCATCACCTGTATATATGTTGTTTAATTTTGTTACTGTACCTATTTATTAAATTGTTATTTTATTTAAATGTATAATCAATATTCCTTCTCAGAATATTAATGTAACACGGAGAGCTTAGTATTATGAGGGAAATTCGCTTTGACAAAAACATGGTTAATGGAGCTCCATTGGAAGTCGCGATTGCAAGCCAGCTTATAACATAAAATAAATACCGCACAGCATAAAAATAAAAACATCTGAAAGAAACCTCATTATTTATTAGTAGTGTTGTTGTAGTTGTGTGTGTGTGTGTGTGTGTGTGTGAGTGCTCTTGTGTATTGTATTGAGACGAGTTAGTGTCATACTGACACCGACGGGTGTTTGTTTTCAAGTTCCTCGTGGACATACTAACATAATAGTCGTAGGAACAAGTATTGTAAGTAAGTAAGATACTTACGGAAGGATTCGGCACGCAGCGGCGTGGATCGGAGCTGCGGTACGTGGGGCTGTACCGGCCCGGGAAGCAGCCGGGGGGTGCCATCAGCGCCCCGCCAGACTTCATCTTGTCCGGGGAGTACATGGCACATGACCCCCAAGGGTCGTCCTCCAACTTCAACACCTTGGAGGGTGAGTGATACTGCCGGTCGAAAATTTTGGCGACTTTATCGTACTTCGGGGGTAAAAAGGCGACGCGTCGCCGCGACCGTTCCTCGCGCCGGGTGATAACCGACTGATCCGGGTGCCGTGTGACGTCACGGGCCACGCCCTCTCCCCTCCACTGACCCCTCCCCCGACTCACGACACCCCGTCCCTCGCACGCATGTTTACGTCGCCGCCGGCGGCTCCACGATTAACTGAATTATTTAATTGGTCCATTCACTTCTCTTGTCTGTTACCTTTTCACGCTTCTAACTCGGAAAGGTTGACGGATTGCCCGTGACGCGATTGGCACAATCCTAATTAACCCTTAATCTACCTATATTGAATTTCAACACAATTACGTCATCACATCATTACTCTTTACTGAGGTATGATAATTGTTTAAACAAACAATTGAACAACATATAAAATCTGTTGTTTACTTAAATTATATATAGATAAAACTACTACTAATAATTAAGTATAGATTTTTATCTGTCCTTGTACCATGGTACATGCGAAATAGTCCAAGCAAACAACAGTTCTGTCCCTGTCTATTTTCTCTTGATGAAAGTGAAAACGTTTCGAAGGATGTTCCCCATTACGGAATATAATATACAATATGTTTTAACACATATATAAATACATATCTAATTGGACACATAAAAAATGTTATGAATAGCTCGAGAAAGCTCGAAAAAGCTCGAGACAGGTGCGATACAGCGATCAATATTTTATTGAACACACATACGTGTGTTGATGTTTCAATTACCGTTTCAAGTGTGTTAAATATGTATAATATATGTCATTCATCTTTAATACAATCTTTTGAAATTTGATTACTTTACTAACACGATTAAGTAATCAGACTTAATGTAATTATATATTTAAAACGTTTCTGTATTCGTTATTGAGATTGTACAAGACTAATATTTAATAAAAATAATCAATAGGTAATTAGATTTTTATTACATGTATGTAAATAAAATGTTATAAATTATATTAAAAACATTGTTATTGAATAAAAAATGACGGTGCCTATTAAAAAATGCGGTATGTAATTGAAGCTTCGAGCATCAACACTACAGACGGCTTAACGAAAATTCGGTGAAACCAACATACATGTTGTCAGTGACGTCACATTCAGGCAAAACGATAAGCTACCTATGAAGCACTAATCAGTTTTACGGCAACCTTATCGCGATACAAAAGTAACTAAATACAAAAATACAAAAGTAACTAAAATTTTAAGTCAATGATTTTTTTAATAATATTTAAATAATATTCTTAATTATTAATAATTATTATTCTTAATTAAGTCTGTAATTAGAAAATATAATAATCTGGAGGAGAAAAAAATTGCAACCGACGAAGTGTCTGAAGACATGGCAATCTCATATTGTCATTTTACTGGAGCGCGCTTTGTTTCGAATTATAAACGACATGATTACCTATTGATTGTACCAAAGATGCCTCATATTTATTTATTTATAAAAAAACGGATGCAAGAAAATGAACAAACATTATATATTATAACATATTCCGATATATACGTGTTAATTTATCTATTTGTTTATTGAACTTTAACGGAACAAACTATTCATATTAATAGTGCATTTTCAATTGCGTTAAACGTAGAACATATTATGGTACATGTTCTACGTTATGTAATATGTATATACAGTATTAGGTTATTTTTAACTGAACTATGACGTCACGTTCAGGTAAAACACAAAATCAATCTTGGTTTCACAGATAACTAGGTTTAATGTACTTAATGCTGTCTCTAATATGAATAAGGTTAAAGAATTGAAGCTATTGAAGTTTGAAATACAAATAAAAATCAACTCTATTCAGCTTTAGATTAGTTTTATAAAATTATTAGTATAGAATTATTTAATCAATTTCAAACTTCCAGTAAATCAAAATTATTGTTCATATTAAAACTAATACTTTCATCCAAAATATATGTTATATACGAATAATTGGAATAAAAAGAAAGTTTATAGATTCAAACTAGAACAATTATTTTTATTTCTGGTACCATCTTGTAACATAAAACACAAATACATTTTTTTCGCCCTCAGATGAAAATAGAGAACCCAAAAATCATACAGTTACGCCGTCGTTAATCTAATGCAATATAAAACATATATAAAAGGCGAGGCATTAAAATTTTTAATTCAAATACATCCCATTGTGCGTACATTATTATTCATACACACAATTAGTAATCGGAACAAAAACTAAAAGGGTTTTAAAGTGAATCCGTCGGGAGAGCGCAGCGATGATGTGATGCGTAATTAGCGAAGATCATAACCCTGGAAAGCGGCTACATGTCAAAACAACAACCCTCCGTAATTACCCGCCCCGCCAGATGGCGGGAGTTTAATTTTTCGATTTCGGACTGGTGTACATTATGCATGACGCTTTTATCGCTCGCTGTGGTTCCTTCGGGACTTCATAATACGGGATCACGGTGCAGGTGACAGCGTTCTCAAACAATCAATACACTCAAAGAAAGAATATATATAAAATATATTTTAATTTTCTATAGTATTTCTTATAATCATTTTGGACAGAGGGATCCTTTTGAAATGTGAATTATATTGGATTATTATGCATGAATTATATTTGTATAAATTTATAATTATTTCTAATAGAACGCCACGTTATATCTTAATGGTCAGGTATCAGAGATAAATTATTTAAAGTATATATACAATACAATTTCCAGGATTGATATTGTGCATTATATATATAATACTTATTTGTAAAGGTAAATTATCATACATATAAAGATTTACAAGCTCTTTTTTAGATGTCAATAATAATCGCCAATAGCTTATGAAACTCACCATACCACAATCGCATACCCTTTTTAGGGTCTCACATATCGGCGAAAAACCACTACGAGGCATACACTGACGGATGCATTGATGCTTCATAAAAAGTAACTATATATATATATATATATATATATATAGTTATATAGTAACAAGTGTTAATAATAATGCAATATGGTGCGATAGATTCTTCTTTGTACTATAATATATATATTATTAGACGCCGTCGAGATCTACAAGCAATTGACGTTCCATTTATCAATACTATCTTTATATATTAAACACTAAAAGGGAAAAATTACATATAACAATGTCGGTAAGTTTGGAATGAAAAATGTTATGGGTGCGTTTTGTATTCGAGACAAATCTATCCACTAATAATAATTATTTGTGACTATATGAATATTTGTTAAGCTTTAGATGATACATAGTTTTTTTAATAGAGGTATTTTGATTCTATCAATTAACAATAATTACAATGAAGTTAATATTAAAGTATAGTCATTTGATTGTAATAGAATATCGGCATACAGGAGTTATGACACATAGTGAGACAATTAATTATTCATGTTGTGTTGTAGTCTCCTGAAACATTCTCTTTCCTCACCGTAGGCAAAGCATTTCCTTACCATTAAGCTGCTTCATCGTTTGTATCGACTACTCGTTTGTCGTGCATGCACTTAAAGAGTAGGCTGTGTTGGTGGTAAGGAAATAAATTGTTTTAAAAAATGTGACCCTATTGTTACATAATACATTCAGAACGAATATTTGTACAAGGTTTTTCTGTATGGCGCTAAAATCAAGTGACAAAATCAGATACATATAGTCACTACTCAAAGAAATATTGTGCAATGTAACCTTCTATAATATTGAAAAACCATACAAACTACATAATATTAAAGGCTTTATTCATAAAAGTCTTAAACATAAGTATGGTACATAAAAGAATCCAAACATAAACATATAGCAAAAACAAATAGTCGGACGTTTACATAGGGCGAAGCTTCCTGCGGATGTGGCCTCCCCTCGCCGGAAGCACCCGAGCTTTCCCGATTCGCAAGATATGGTCTGCAAAATAATTTTATAAAAGTTTTATATTTTATGTACCTTATAATAAAAGTAAAAGAAATGAGTTCCGATACCAATCAGTTATGAAATACCGACGACAACTAATCATTTTATTTATTTATCTACATACGAGATTCACAACATGTTGGAGCCAGGAGAGTGTTAACAATATTGCTCTAATAATTTAACCAAACAGAATATAAGAATTAATAAATCCAAAGCCACGTTTGCTGTCGGTACCGCGCTCATGAAAACGGGAAAATATGTTATTCGCGTGCCCTCAATTAAAACCTTAATTAACGTTGTATTAAAAGCGAGACCTAATCTCATATATTTCTCTTTTGTATTTGTTAGTAAAGTGAATTTCTGTGTTCCCTGAATTTGAACATCCCGAATGAAAATTATATCTTTAATTCTATGTCACAGTCGGAACACTTTTTCAGATTGTTAGAGTAATTTTAATACATTACTTAACTTGCTTAATAGTAATTTACCAATGTTTTGGTTTAAATTTATAAAAATAACTAAATTAATGAAATGAGAATGAAATCAAATCGATTTAGAACAAATTTAAAACACATTCATTGTTCGATACACAAATTAGTAATGGAGCAAAATCTGTATGTTAATAAAAAAAATTAAACGTGAGTCAATTTGCATAAACTGTAAGCGAGTTGGCATATGACATTAATAGAGTTAAGGACAGCAGACGAAGTAAGATAAATTTAAACATTTTATGGAATAATATTTATTAAACAATAAGAAAGACAAGTTGTCAAGATATTTCTAAAAATTTCGCGAGTAGCACACATTTTGGAGTTGGATGTAGAAGACAAATTAACTGACTTACTAACAGACACCGACACCTCACCGTTCTGTGAATATGAGTGCTGGAACGCGTTTGAAGCGTCGGCTTAACATTAAAAATTAATATCTGACCAGTATAAGCAAGTTGAATCTGTAAAATAGTTACATTTAAGTCATAAATCAGTATTTTTCAATACAAAATTTATGCAAATTTTTGGATGACCTGTTTTCAGCATCTTCGACTACGCTGTCTACTTTATCTTTTATTAAAACAACAATTACAATATCCAACAAATGTAATATTTTAATTTTAGTATTTTAAATGTAGTAAGCTACAACACCATATAATAATTAAATACAATACCTAGTAATTTCCAATTCACAACAACTTTTTCACCTAAAACTTAAATATAATAATAATTTTTCGCCCATTCAACTTCAATTTTATGTGAAACATGATCATAGAGACAGAAAGACAGATAACATTGAAAAATATATATACATTCTTGATTTACAACCCCTAAGGCATTTTTATTGCTTGGGAGTTTTATTATATACTTGAAATGGAGTTTTCAATGCTCAGATAAGATTTAAGTGGTTAATACATTTATTTTATTAACATTTTTTTTCTGGAATAATTATTAGATTTTTTATTTTTTTCGGTACTACAAACTATCTGAGGTCTAAAAAGCAGCTCTTAGACTATAAGTATTATAAAATACATAGGTTTATATGTAAGACAATTGCCGATACTCTATATATTTAAGAAATAATACTTATAATATAAATAATATATAATACTAAAGTTAATAAAGATAAAAAATTAAGTAAGACTTATTTTAGAATTATTAAAGAATTATTTTAGAATTAATATCTTATATATATTACAATAAGGTTCAAATTAACATAACAATCGTTATTAGTGACTACATGATGGAATGGTCATTGTTAAATTTGACGATTTTTTTACAATAAAGTAAAAATTTGTTAGAAAAGTATTTCAAATATATTTCGTAATAATATCCTAAGTAATATTATTAGCACTTTCGCGACCATAATACTATCTTTGAATCAATATAACTTTTAACTTATACCAGCATTGGTTGCACGAAATTCATATAAATGTATATTTTATAGTAATTATAATTAAGTTCTGTCATTATGTGTCATAAACGTTTATTGATTGGAAGTTTTAGCTTAATAGATCTTTTAAGCTTTCTGATATGTCTGCGTAACATGAAAACCATGGAGAGAAGAAACGCTCTTATGAATTAACAACTGATTGAATTGGATTCACCTAATTTTTATAATAATTTATGAATTAGGTAGACATTTTTGTTTAAGTGAGGGATATATACTTATAAACAATATCGTGAACTTGTTCATAAAGTTTCATCTCTCTGATGGAATAAAATATTCAAAGCTACCGGTGACTGAGAAGTTCATAGCAGGTGGTGCAGCAAATTTAAATGCAAATGTTGTTCTGATTTGATTAATCTTCGGTAACTGCTACCAGTGATTTCATGTCTGTCTGCATTCATCCCTCCCCCCCTCTCCGTCCACCAGGAAGTCCAAAGCGGACTATTATCCATTACAATGTAGGTATATAAATGCTTATACTTTTGATTTTATTATAATCCAAAGATTTAATTGTAGTGTAGTGAAATATATAAATATTATATGTTGACTTAAATAATATAATATAATAAAACCAAATTGTATTAAAACCGTTCAAGAATCTCCTCAATATGGCCGAAGAAACAAATAGATCAACAAACGAAAATTAAAAAAAAAAACGATTATTTCTAGTTCTATGAACTTAACACGCACGAGTAACAATTGGGTTTATTTTTTAATTGTATGAATGAAATACATAATTGAAATTTTTAACTGTAACAAGTCGAAGAATTATGGGAAATCTATACATTAATCCTTAAAGTGTAATAAGCGAAGAGTGCGAGTGGTATTCATAGTAGTATTTAATTCCTGAAAACAGCTTAAATGATATAATGATAAAAGAACAATTCCTAAGATTATGTTGCGTTACCTACCAACGCAAGAAAAAGTGTAGAGGCGAAGTCTAAAGCGCTCTCCGTTTTGTATCAGTGAACTAATTATATGTCTTATAGTATTGAAATGTTTTGAAATTTACAAGTATCAAAATTACCTAATTATTTCACACATACACTATACCATATCAAGTTTTGTAGAAGCTATGGAATATTTATACTAGAATTAGTTCTACAATACCATGGTAGTAGTCGAGATTAATAACATTTTCACGACCGGATGCTATAACATATTAAAAGAGCGATTAAATTAATAATTTTGAAGGTGATAATATAAAATGCTTTAAGTAAACGGTCAAAAGAACGGCCGGACGTGAGATCGGAGGCGATACGGACCGGCACGTGCCGCCCGTCACCCGGACGTACAGACAACCACAAATTGAACACGAATTATGATTATGAAAACAACATCGAAATACAAAAACATATATAAAAAATACCAAGACATTTTTCGTCTATTATATTAATTTTTGTGAATATTATTCAGGAATTTCCATTTTATAATAAATTTCTGATATAGAAAATAAGCTTTTATGAAGTTTATTTCAATTACGTAAGTTATTTTTTTAGTTAAATTTTAATTTTGATAGTACATTCAAAAGTGTATATTAAATATTGTATAGTATTATCGGTAATGATGTAGTTTTTAATTGTTTTCTACATGTACATGTAGATGTACATGTAGAAGTTAAGAGTGTCTCAATTTGTTTGATTGGTGGTCGCGTGGCGGCGCGTGCGAGGGTAACAATCATTTTAGTACACGATTGGGACACTTGTAACGAATTTATTCACTTACTGTGAAGATATTTTGGGGTGACACGAAAGGATGTAGAAATTGTTTAATTTTGTCTTTACTCAAAATGTTTTTTCTATACTATTATAATTATATTTTGACAAAATTAAAGGTGTAAATCAGTATTTTCGTCAGTTTAGTATTTTTTATGTGGTTTTAAGTAATAAATTGTTAAAAGTGCTTTCGTTTAGAGTGCACGTGCAATTGATATATGCTTATAGTCTAGAATAGTACCTACTTTAAATTTATAAATCTTTTTGTATATATTACATATTGTATATTGTACATATAAAATATTCGGTAATGTTTTCTCCAATTACAATTATGGTTGAGTTTAAGAATATTGATACCTAAGTAGAGATCTATACATATATATAAGATCTTTGTCTTGTTACTACAGTTTATGATCAAAGACGGATTGATAGATTCTTAAAAAGGTTAAAGTCAAGAAGAATTTATTGTTGTTTTTGATGTAGTTCAGTTGTTATAAATCCACAACTATCCAAGTTTATATAATAATAAAAAATAGTAAATAAAATATAATTTAAAAGAACAAACATTGACTGATGATCTGAGTCTGTCTAGGGCACATCAAATAAAATGTGAAATGAATGTCAGCCAGTCTCTTGAGGGTGCACGCGTGCTGCCGCGTGTCGGACCTATTGCGAATAGATTAGTTTAGTGTCTATACTAACTATAGATTATTTAACTCAAGCTTTAAATATAGAGAAACAATTATAGATGTTGTAAAGAACCGATAATCGTTGTTATGCATTAAGAATATTTATATATTTATTAGTTATTTTTTAATCAGTGAAAGTGAATTTAAGCGAAATATGTTATGCAATTAGAACTAACCTAAATATATAAACTGAAACATTACACATTCGAATTGATATTCATATAAAATGATTTTAATCTGATTATATGAATATTGGTTAGTGTCAATCAATGAGTAAATAAATCCAAATTATTGTGACTACGTAATATATATTTGAGGGTAGTTGAAAATAGTTCGTGAAAATATTATACAATTTATTATTATAGTAAATATATATAATATATATTATGTAAAACATTTTTATTGGATGTATATTGTATGTATACGTTTTTTATAGACAAATAATGTATGATAATTTTAATATATTAAATGTTGTAAATGTATTTTGGTTCAAATCAATGCCACTTGTATTTCACGGATTGGTAATAATAAACCATTTAATGCTGACCTCTGTTCTCTTTCGGAACTCTTTATACTATGATGTTGAGGTAAGATCATTTTATAATGGATGCAATTATGTTAAATATATTGGTATCTTATTTCATTATGTTTTTCAATTCAATACTACTTTTATTCATTTTGTGTGTGATGTTCAAAAAATAATAAATGAATTTGATTTTGTTATTAAAGTGAAAACTAACTTTATTTTAATTTTTTTTATTTTGTTTAGACTTGAAAAAACGTGAACGTGAAAATTTGATGACTTATTTACATTTATGTTAACGATAATGTCTAAAATATTATCATTTTTACTCAGATATTTTTAGCTTTAAAGTATTTTTGCGACAATTTTCATTTATTACAGACAGTAGGTAATCTTGTTAATAAATTTATGTATTATAAAATAGCTTACGAGACATACGGACAACAAAACTAGTTAACGAAAAATATGCACTTATATTGAAGACATATGAAAAATATATTGCATTATTTTTTTTAAATCCAATTATACGTTTTTTTTCGGTAAAATTATTATTATATATTAATAATTCGTTAAATAAATAAGTGATTGACATTAATTACGCTAATTATTATATATAAAAATCAAAAAAAAAATTAAAAAATGTTTACTTGTGTATCGTATGTCGATGCGAAGTGGCATCACCGACGCTTCAGTTAAAAATCTTAGTTAAAAATTTAATAAAATTGTCTTCATTTTTATCCAATTAATGTAAGTATAGGCTGTAATTTTCAATATGACCCGGGGCTGTAAAATTTACAAAGCCCGAAGACATAATTTATTATGTCAAAGTAGCGGTTGAGAATTACAAAAAAAAAAAAAAAAAGAAAAACAAAATTACATGTAATTTTTTTTTTAACAATTAATTGAAGAATAACGAATACGAAGCAATCATTTTAATATAAGAGTTTTAACGACTCGTGCGCATTAAAATTCAAACCGAATAGAGTCCAAAGGGAATACCTTAAGAGGCCAGTTTAAACGAATTGTCATCCTTAGGGTTTAATTATATCTTTGTAAAGAAAAAAGTTAAGGAATAATTCATGAGAAAAAATCCTATGACAATTTTGAAAACCGAAGTTATGAGTTACATGAATACCATGCAAGTATAATGTAGGACGAACAAACAAATAAATTATATAATTGGGTACTTATTAAGCAATTCTAAATTTTCTTTGTAATCATTTATTGTGTATTAAAACAGTAAAAAATTCATATATTCTCCTGTGACGGAATAATTTGAAAATATATATATTTCATATTAAACAAGTAATTATTAATACTTCAGCTTAAAAAACATTGTACTCTCAAACTAGTTTTAAGTAAAAACATCGATCTATTTATAAATATAAGCAAAGAAATATCACTTAAATAAATATTGCCATATTAAAATTAATGAAAATAAAAAAAAACAATTACGCATAAATAAAAATCATAAATACAATAATTCAGAATAACTTAAAACTTGTAATAGACATCTCAAGATACTGTACAATTTCCATGCAGTAAACTTAACTTGGAACGTTTTCCCCTCCTCGGTTCCAGTGATTTCTTCTTAATATTTTATTTACGAGATTAAGCCGGTCTCGCAGCCGGCGCATCGTTAGAGCCTCTTTTGTCCATTACGTCACTTTATGATACTATTTCGCACGGTAACTTCCACGAGCGAATAAAATTCTTGACAGTCCCACGTTGGACCGCGGGAAATTGTGGATTTTTTTTTTTTTTTTTACCAAATGAGGGTCCGACAAGTTTAGGCAATAAATAAGATGTAATGTGCCAAATGTGTCGAGAGACTGTCATCAAGAACACCTGAATTTGAAAAAGGAACGTTTTAAGTATTAAATTATTTTTCTTCTATAACATTTTTTTAAGCAAACTTTTTGTATTGTAAACGTTATTATAGAGATATTTTTAAAGAAATTAAATAATAAAAGAAATAAATAGCCATATTGGTGGTTTTCTTTTAAATAGTCTTATTTAAATTTAATCTGGTTTCTCCTCCTAAGTTTTATATATTGCGGTACACATCTGACTTCTGACAAATGGTTCAGAGACGTGGCTAGCTGGTTGCTTCAAATTTTACAATGCGGTTCAAGTGAAAAGCACGACAAATTTCAATATAACATTTTTTTTTGTTTTTTTACACGTATCACTTAATTGTTGAGGGATCGTTGTCAAAATATATTAGCAATTACATTTGAATTTATAAAAAAAATGCTGTCTATTTTATTTTTCGGATTTGTTTTTTTTTATTAAAATAAAATGATCAGTTTTATGTAATAACCCAAAATAGTTTTAAATTTAAAAACTTAAAAATATTTGGACTTCTTTTTATTAGTAATCAAATCAAAACAATATTCAGTATTTAGAAAAGTTTCTATATTAAAAATTATAAATTAAAAAAAGTAAAAATCCTGTAACTTGAATTTGGAACGAAATAGAGATATGTATGTAATGGCAAGTCTAGATAGCAAGTGAAACGAGCCATTGGGATTTGGGATTTCAAACTCTTTATACTGACGTAAACTTTTGCTCTGTTATATTATTTTAAAGATGTTAATACTTACTTCATCAATATATGTACCTAACAAATATATAATTATTAGAAATTACTAAATTATATGAATTAATTATAAAATCCACAAGAAAAAAATATGATTAACATAAATTATGTTATAAGAAATAATAAATATTAAAATAATTAATTATATTCCTCTAACAATAATTATTTTACATATACAAAAACATTTTATTAACAGAAAAATACTAAAAGGAACTAAATAAAACTAAAAGGCAGGCGACAATCAATGAACAAACAATAAACATCAACAATACAAATAATAATGATTAGCAAAAAATCTACCCCAAAATTGAGTTCAGCAAATGAAATTAAAATAACAATAAAATTAGAGTCGAACAACAACATTACGCCCATACGCTTACTTGGGGTCCCGATAAATGGGCCAGCAAACCATACAACAGTCATCAACACAAGTTCTAAATTTAAATAAATATACTATTATTGTAAAATCACTCCTATTCCATTGGGTTAAGGTATACAATGTCTGCAATGTAACACGCGTTACGTAATAATTTTTTTGACCTGTTATTCGATACTCGCCGTAAACCATACAACAGTCATCAACACAAGTTCTAAATTCTAACAATTATTCATATTGTAAAATGAGTCTTATGTTATTGCAATATAGTCCAAAATGCCTGCAAAGTTAACACCCATTGGGTCATAAAATTTTTGACATGACATTCGATTTCAAGCGTAGTCAGTTCTCAAAATAGAATTTACAGCATTTTAGCTCTTATTCCTTAAGAAATACGGTATGGTTGTTTTTTTAACGCATAAATGATAGTGCAAATTATTTGGAGTAGTGTATAATTTTGGGGTGTATAATCGATTATGTTTTATTACATCTCGTTACGATCGGGATCATACACTATTTGAAGGGTTACTGGCAATTGTTTGTACGAAATATGTTACTTTCTGTCTGTAAGTAATGTAATACCATAACATTATAGTAAAAGGGGCTAAAGCAAAATTAATGGAACATTATTGTATATATAACATAGTTTTGATATTTTTTCGTACAACAAATATACAAACATAATAACAAATTGCGAAAATCGTAATTTATATTGTATTTTTTATGAAGAAACTACTTCATGGATAATTCACAAACATAATATCCAAATAACTTCCCAATAATAACTATAAAACCCAAACACGATACGGTAAAAAAAAATCTTAAAAGCAATCTTGAAATAAAAACTACTTTAAGAAACAGACACATCACCTTATCTAATAATACCTTAGTCTTTAAAAAATCTTGTTTAAAAAAAACAGAATCTCGTGTCCAAAAAAAAAAAAAACAAAATCCTTTCCTACGATATTTGCATAAGTGTATTACGTCACAGTTCATTATCAACAATCCGGTACATCCTAAGCCAATACACGACCATAAAATAAAAGTTACTACACCTGATAAAACTACCAGCAAAGTGCAAAGATATCAAAGGGACCTCCCAAATCCGGCTAAGTACATTATTTTATCCGTAAAATGCTTGCATCTGTTGGTTTTTTGCTATTAGATACAAATAAGCATTGATCTCACCCTCTTTGCTTTAATCCGTTTTGCAATTTTACACTCTATTCTATTAAAAATACAATTCAAATTCATTTGACTGGAATTGAGTATTATGTATACGCGATATATAACCTTATTTGAATAGGATTAAGAATGGTTTTTGTTTGTATATATTTGATATTATCCAATGGGTCAAGTCTTCCCTAATTCAATTTCCACTTGTACCCCTGATCTGATTATTTTTGGTGCAGCGGGTGACGCTCACATCGATGTGCATTTAACTATTAGTATAGTTTTATTTTTAGATTTAGCAATACATTTAAAATATACTATGAATATTCCTTTTATAATACCAGGTAGGAAAGCTTTTATTACAAGTTTTTCCACGTTTTCCACGACCGTCAAAGTGAAGTCCGTCTAACAATATCCATTACCTTGTATATTATGTTTTAAGGAAGAGTTATGAAAGCCAAAAACCCATGTGACCTTAGAAAAACTTCACAAAAGAAAATCTAGAATAAATTAAAAGAAACTACTACATAGATCACACACGCACACAGCTTAATCTCAAACTTATTATTTATTTGAAATAAATAATTTATTTATTTAAAATAATAACACAATATACAATTGAAATAGTCATAGTATAAAATAACTGCACGGAAGCCTCGTGATGAACAAATTTCCTAATCCTAGTAACACACCCTGGGCTACTGGAGGCCAAAAATAAAAACAACATTTGCACAAGCCAATAGAGTGCGCAATAAAAAATTAATTACATTTTTAATCCACAAAAAACGTGCGCAGAAGGAGATCCGCGATGGATAGAATTCTGGAAGGGCTAGTCAAAAATATATATATTATATTAAATTGTTTTCTTTACTGTATTTATGTCACTTACACAAACATACGCACATTAATTGATTTATTTTATAATAATAATAATGTAAAATAATATTATTTTATACTTTTCTTGTAATGTTTGATGTACTTCGTAAAAGGTATATTTTTTGCAACGTCATAATTGTGTCATATAAGGGTCATGCCACATCCAGGTTGAAGTGTAATTCTATACACAGAGAGCCCTTACCGGCCCCAAGGCTACAGTGGCCCTAATGTGATTTTATATAGACCATAGGATGCCGATTAGATGGTGCTAGTGAGGGGAATCTTAGGGCTCCATCCATTCGTTCTATTCGCGGTAATTAAATAATTCTTAGGTAACTTAATTTTTGAATTATTTGATAAAAAAATAAAAAATAATAAAGAATACATGTCATTATTAATTTTAATTAAAATAAGTGATATACTTTTTTCTAAATTTATATAAATTTTTGTGTTGTTTTTGTTTTTGTATGTATGTTTTTCTATAAATTTCAGTTTATACTTATATTATAAAGTGTCAAAGCACACTCCCCTCGTCTATCCCGACTCACTGTTCATCCCATCAAAGACCAGCTTAAGAGCTTGGATTTAGTTTGATTCTACAGACACGTTATAGTTGTTTTTAAATAATTTTTTCGATAAGACTTTTGTACTAATGTTATCGAACTTATAATTGTCATAAGTTTTATAGTTTATATAATATTAGTTTTATTTATATGAACGTTTACATAAGAAGCATTTAATATGTTTTTGTATTTTCTAAACCTACACACACACACACACACACACACACACACACACACACACACACACACACACACACACACACACAAACACGCACACACACACAAACACACATAACAATTTTTTTTTCGTTGTGTATTTATGTTATGTGGTATAAATTTATATTATTACCTAATTTCATTATATTACTTTACATTATTACATAATACTAATAATACATATTTTATTTATCTTTTATAAAATCTATTATAGGTACAAAAAATTATTTAAGCTTAAATACTATTTTCATTAACTCAACTTAACTTCCTCTATAAGACAAAAAGAAGTAAAAAACATCTTTGGTATATACTATATTTCTAATCATTTCTCAATTAAGAATGTATCAATGGATGTATTAAGCTCTTAACCGTTTGGGAGACCTTTTTTGTGTTTAGTTGTCTCCAGAAGGCGACGAGATAATTAGATAAAAATTTCTCCATGTATGTTTGAGCCGAACGCGGGTGTTATAACGAAAACAGATTGAAAAATAGTTTAGCCATTCAAAAGTTATCAAGAAAAGAAGAAAGGAGAGGGGCTCAGCTCAACACCCACCGTTGACGGATCTATATTTTCACCATCTTTGAACTGATGAAATGATGAACTACAATTATTAAGATTTCACTAATTTTATTCCATTCAGGATTAATTCAGGATTAATTATTTTTAATACTATTTTATATTTTAATTTATTTTAATGAATTAATGGTTAACTCGTTAATTCGTTTTATTTGGCTTGCGATTATAGTTATGTCAGTTATGTTGAAATGTTAAATGCTATTCTTATGTAAATCTTTTTTATAGGTTAAGTTGTTAAACTTATACATATTAATATTTAATGTTCAAGATTGTGATTTTAACTAAATATTTAATGAATTTCTTATTATATAACAGAAATTGTATAAATTGTTTGATACAGAAAGGTAACATCTGTTTAATAAATAAAATTCTGGTAAGAAAATAATTAGAAAAATACGAAATGACTCTCTAGAATTCCTCTTTCAAAACGTATTTCTCCGTTAAGATTTTAAAATATCTTTAAAAATTCACATTAAGCTTAATTGCAATGAAGGAAAATATGCAATTTTCTTAAGCAAAACCAGCCAATATGCTACTAGCACTATAACCAATATAACTAAGACATGTTTTAAACCTAATTAATAATCTCATCCCGTCTATCTCTGTCTCTGTCTTTGTATCTTCTGTCTCATTCTAGCGAACACAATATAATCTCTACGTAAAATCTGAGTGAAAAGGGATACATCTAGCTTAGAAGCGAATTAATAAATTTGAAAAAAATCAGTAGTGTATTTTCTTCAATTATGTTGTCGATATTAAAGTCGATATTAAAAAATATATAAAAAATACTTTATTAAATAAATTTTATAAAAAAAAACAAATATGAATGTATTAAAAAAAAATATCGAACGTTTTTTTTAAATTCAATCGTAAAAAAATATTATTTAATTATTCCCTTTATTCGTATTGACTTATTTAGTATATTGTACTGTAAGAAAAATTTAAAAATAATATTTTATCTTGACTTAGATAGAACATGCGTTTATTGTTACTATCGTGTATTCACATTCAGCTTGATTTGTTGGTAATAAAGTATTATTATGATGACTTATAAATAGCTCATGTTACTGATGTTGTTATGAGGAAAGTCTTCAAGTAATTTTAGAGTTTATAAACATATTTTTATTTACTTATATCTTTTTACTATGAATCGTACATCGAATGGGAATCAAGAGGGCCTATTTTGATATCATAACTATCGTAATAAGTAAGTAGAGATATTCTACAACTGAAAATTAAGTCTACGAGTGTTCCAAACGCCCGCTTTGAGAACCACACAACAAACTCAGCTATTTCTTTATTGTGATCACTGTTTCACAGACGTCAATACTAAGCAATTTACTAACCATTACTCTACTACTCGATAAACCTAATGATAAGTTAATGATATTAAAAAATAGGTGGTTAGCAACGACCAATCATCGTCTTCTTCTTTACATTAGTATCATGCTTTACTCACTTATCAAATCAATGTATCGTTACACCAAACTCGATTACTTAAAAGATGTATTTTAACACTAAACCTACCAAGTACCGGTCAAATTGACCGTTCTTAAACTTTTGTAAAACTTACACATTTTCAAACGTTATAATATCGTCATCAAACTACATGACAATTCTTAGAATATGCATATAATATTTTCTTCACTTTTTACTTTTAGTTACTTCCATTATTACCTGCGTTATATAATAAAATAACTTTTAATTACCGGTCAATTTGACGGCGTGCGGTAGGGACAGGTATACAAGAATTGTCGGTAAGTTTAGTGTTAACATTACAGTTATTATTATAGCGTTTAACGAAGTATAATGTTGTAGAAGAAATGTAAAAAAAAAATCTTATTTGACACCTGGCATTTCTCGTTTTCAGTTGTTTTTATTACTATCGACAGTAATAAAATATCTAATTAGTTTAGTAAGTTATTTAAAATATACTTTTTATAATATATATCTTCCTTCATTTAATCAAGACAATAGATAAATTTGGACACAAACATTAAATTTTTGTGTTACCAACCGTGAGTTCAAACGTGTTTATCATCCGAGGAAGATATATATAAATAATTTAAGCATCAACATTAGAAACTAAAACTAAATAGTATTTAAAATTATCTACTATAAAATTCGATTGCAAGCAAAATGTTTAGCTTCTAATTATATTTTAGGAACAAACTGTGGGTTTTGCTAATAATAGTGAAGTGAATTTCATCACAGCTTTTAATCCTACAATACTTTTCGTTATATAATGTTTTATATTGATGAATGAATGAATGAAGGAATGAATGAATGAATGAATGAATTGAAAGGAAATAAACCTTAGTTTTATAACCTATTAGAAATTTATTGCTTTATAGTTTATAAGAATAAATAAATATTACACATACTGTATTATTAATAATATCATATAAATATGTTTATTTATTTGGTATATAAGTTAATTTAATGAATAGGCTTAAACTGTATATATAGTTATCATTCAGTTCTACGTTCATGTATTTTTTACCTACTTTTTCCTACATTTGCCTCTATTATAAGCATTCAGTCCAATAATAGTAAATATAGAAGAAATTACAGTTTAAAAAAAACTGTATAATAATTATGTTCGAATTATATTAATAAGTAAAAAGGAAAAAATACTTAACGTGTTTTAAGAATAAAAATAACTAAAAATTACATAGTAAGTGGTTAATTTAAACATATTTGTTTTAAAGTATTATTATAATCCAGAATGAAGCGAAAGTTTTCATTAATAATATTTTAAAGAATATTTATATCAAGTCCAAAGCTGATACCAAATATATATTTTCGGGTCTATCATTGAGATCTAAATCCATCGGTTCTCATATAACTTACTATTAATATATCATTGAAGGAAGATTTGGAAAAGAATAACAATTTTATACAGTTTTATTAATATCATACAATGTCAGTGTATGACTTTATAATGACATGAAGTTTACTTAAGAAATCCTGAAAAGAAGCTCCTACCTAATACCAACTTTCGTCTTTATAATTATTAAAGACATAGTTTTGAAGTCATAATATAAGATTTATTAATATCATACTTATATCATACAATGTCAGTGTATGACTCTATAATGACATGAAGTTTACTTAAGAAATCCTGAAAAGAAGCTCCTACCTAATACCAACTTTCGTCTTTATAATTATTAAAGACATAGTTTTGAAGTCATAATATAAGATTTATTAATATCATACTTATATCATACAATGTCATTGTATGACTCTATAATGACATGAAGTTTACTTAAGAAATCCTGAAAAGAAGCTCCTACCTAATACCAACTTTCGTCTTTATCATTATTAAGACTTATGAAATACTTTTGAAGTCATCATATAAGGATAGTTTAGACGTTGCATATTTTAAATGAATTTTAGATTCGACTTAATCCCGGATAGGTTAATTCTTAAATTACCTTGATACGTTCAGACAAAGTTATTAGCAGGCGCATACAAGTTATAAGTAATATCATTAATAATGTACGAACACGGACCCGTCAACTTGCACCCCTATATCATGACAATAACTGTGACACACACAGGGTGATTGTATTGTTATATATATGTAATATACAAAATATATAGTTAAAATAAGAACGAACGCGTTAATAAACAAAAAATTTAAAAAAATAAAATGAAAATTAGAATTGAAATATAAATAAGCACCCTATATACATTTTCGTAACCCTTCACCAAAAGTAATTATCATCTGGACCAAATTGCAATCAAAAACCTACCAAAAACTGCTTCACCCCGATACCTGTTAATATTAGAGCAGCTATCGAATTATATCGCGCAGTTAATCACCCACCTCACTCCCTCAAGATAATTAACTCTCAAAACAACAGCATTAACCGAAAAACGTAATCTAATTTTAATTTTAATAATGCTAACCCTTTCGGGAGAACAACTTTTGAATTTCCGTTTTTAGCGGTTGCCTTTATTATTATTTGTCAAGAGAATGTCGGTGTGGATTACGGCTTCAGACAACTTATTGTTAACGAAAAGTTGTAATCTATATTATATAAATATAATACAGGTTCCATCTGTACATTTCTTTAATAGACAATCCTTGCCCGAACATTAAAATTACATTAAGAAAATGAATTGGTCGAAACCTTAGGTTATAAGAGATCGGTAAGTCTTGTTAAAATATTTTTTCGTATATCTGTAGATTACGCAGGAACCCTTAACATTGTGAAGTGAGAAAAAAACGTGTCAAAGTCACAAATAAAATGTGAACTTACCACTCAATGTTGGTACATCCAAAGCTGTTAGCGAAATCTAATAATATATAAGATATAAGAACTTAAATGCATACTATTTCAAGGTTACAACATTAATAGATATCTAAAAATAAATAAAATCATTAACCATCTTCCAATCGGGTCTTGTGTGTTTTAATCTTATATTTTTGGATTATTGGGGATAAGTATTGTTGTGTAAGTTAAAAAATATGGAAACCTAAATAATTAAAAGATATTTTGCTTCCATTTTTATCACTTGTCAGATAATAATAGTTAAAATAGGATTTTGAATACATTTAACCTTAACTCTTACGTTATAAGACAGTAAGAACAGCTAAAAATTACATCAATTCTTTAATTCAATCAAAATTGATTAAAATCTGTTTAGATTAATAAGTTATTATATATCTACACTTACATATAATAAAGTTGTAACTAATCGCTGTCTGTACATAGAAGATATTAGGGAAAACTCATGGGTCTTTAGTAATGAATAGAATTCAAAACTATAATTTTTAGAACTTTTGTTTGTTTATCTGTGCGTTTGTGTGCGACCTCTGTAACTAATCTGATTTGAATGCGGTTTTCACTGGTTTTGTTGCAATCTTCACTTAAAAAGTTATATTTATTTTATTTACAGCAGTAAAAATATAAATAAAAAAGTTGTGTCATTTCAAAATAATGCGTCCTACAGTTTTTCGTTATATAATTATATTATTAAGAAACAGTTTCATTGAAATGCCTCAAACTTTAACAATTCTATATCCTACGGAACGAAAAATGGAGTCATATTAGTTCCCATATAAATTATGGTAATTCTAAAAAAAGTACGTATTACTTACGTCCTAACACAAAGAATATTATTAGTGTTCATATAATTACCCACTTGTAATAATACTAGCGATATTCTAATAATTAATACTTCTGCATTATAGATACACACTTATATAATAAATTAAATAAAAATTATATTCCATAAAACAGTTCATTCAACTCAATTTGGTGTTATATTAAAATGACAGTAATTTGATGGTTCATTTTACTTTAAAAGGTCCGTTCAGTAACTTGTTATTAAGGATATTTTTACAAAAGGGTCAAAAGAACAATTCATCTTTCCTACCTCCAGTAGACGAAACTCACTTGCGTTGTTCAACTCTCATTTCTATAGTAATTTGTTAAAGTTAACGCATGAAACGACAACCGTAGGGTAAAACCAACCAGCCGAGTAAGAACTGACATAGACCACAAATCTCCTCCTTTGTTGTCCTTAAGTGTTAATAATGGGGGGGAAAGGAAGGATCATTTTAGAATGGTTAAATAGAAATGATGATTAGAATCATTTATCATTTTAATACCACTCTACCCCTGTTAATAGGCTGTCGAGGGAATTAATAGATGTAACATTATTTTCATTGTTTAATTTGCGGATTTTGGTATTTAAATGTATGTTTATTTGAAAACATTCAATGATTTATTATGGTTACCTTTTTATTTTTTTTTTACCTTTTTATTAAAAAATACAATATTAACTTTTTAAAATATAATAAATATTCAGTTATTTGAGTCTAATCGAAGACTAATCACATTTTCCAGTCATACAATAAAAACGCCACCTCTTCGTAAAACGAACAACAAATAATGAGAATGTACTAAAAAACGAACACAAAACATTTTTTTGTACATTTCTAGAACATTTTCGTCAGTTCGTCCGTGGAATTTTTAAAAGAAAAAAAAATATATGAAAATACCGAGTCTGTCACGTTCATACTTGTGTATAATACTCCTAAACATATATTTCGCATAGTGCATGAAACATGCAAAGCAGTCGGTGTAGTCTTTGTATTTTATACGACATTTTGTCATCTGGCCATCCCATTCAAAACGTGTTTGGATTGCGTAAACCTCGAGGAGCGTTTTGATCTACTTTTATTACTTAGAAATACTTGAACACTATATGGACTTTGGATTTCAACCGTAAATATAATATGAGGTGTGATCTTCATTAAATTTTTAAGTATTTTTAACTGTCATCTGTTTTTTGTTACAGACGAAAAATAATTTAGTCTTTCAAGAATATAATTTTTCATAGTTTTTGAAACATTCTCTCTTCTCGACTGTGTGAAATTTGTCTTTTTTGGTGTTTTTTTTTTCACGATACCTATTAAATATTTTTTCAAATTTTCTTATCTCCTCGTCTGGTGTAATAATTGTGACACTCTTTTTGTAAATTATGTAAATTGAACTTCTTGCAGATCTCAGAAGTAGTTGGTTAAGAATGCCTACGGCATTAAGCTTGCCTTTGCATGATAAATACAAAAAAAATAACAAGTATATGAGTCTAAATAGAATATAAATCAGAAAATTCAAAATGTCCTTAATTCTTTAAACTCATAGAGATATCGCTGCCGAGAAAAAATATGTCCTGTAAGCTAAAACGAGGAAAAAAGAAAGAATTGAAATAGAAACTAAATTTGCTGATATTTCAATGAACAAGTATTGCTGTTAACTGTCATGTCATAACACATGTAAAATATATAAATTACTTTATTTATATAAACCTAGTTTTCTGGTTTTATGTTTTATGCCATAGAAGTGTCCTGAAAATTATTATTATGATGCTTTGATTTATTTTGATTTATTTTACGAATGCCTCATATGTTGGTTTCAACATTTTTTCATTAATCAAAGACTTTTTTATCTAAATTGAATCCACCTTTACCAATTTAATGTACAAATTAATGTTTTTATTATATGAAAAATCTATAGAAATTGTAATTTAAAAAAACATTCGTATTTAGAAGAATATTAGTATATTTACTGTCGCAAAAACTTGGTAGATAAAATATTGCAGTACTTATAAAGAAAAGGGCGATTTTTTATTTACTGAATTGCTATTGAGTGCTGACTGCTAAGTTTAGAGAGTACTGCCATATCTACTAGTAGTAGTAGTAGTGAGTATTGAAGGCTATGTAGTGTACAAGCTTGAAGAAATAACTCCTGACTATAGGGTCGTAAACAGAGCCGACTCTTCCATACTGAACAGATCGCTTCAGCCGCCAATAGGAACGCCACGGTGTCAAAAAAAATATGTTTGAAATATATTATAATTTATATATGTTTAATATTGACATTATTAATTTAGTAGTACGGTAATTTATACAATAGTTTTATTTTCTTAGAAGGTAATAATTCAAAAGTTAATACTTACAATTCGTGTATAGTCGCGACGGATTAAGGCGGGAACACATATTGTATATATGTGTTAAAGTAATAAAAAATACCAATAGTGTGCATCTTACCTAATTTTCATCGTGATCAAAAAAAAGAGAAATTTTCTTCCAAAATCAACAATAACACAAAATCACTCTTCAATATATTTGTAATTCTGTTTAATTTGAATTACTTTATTCTCCAGTTTTATGATATCATTTTTTAAACAATTATTTCGAGAAAAATAATATTTAACTACTTCTATTAATATATGTAGAAACAAACCCATCCACCCATACACCCACAAATTGAATGAAGATTACACCAAATCCAAAAATTGAGTCAAAATTCATAAATTCGAAGATATTTTTGATTTGAACAAAAGAAACGCTTTCGCCATCTTACTTTTAAGTATACTCTCCATTTATTTATACCTTGCATTCTTTGGAGTTTTCATTCCGACGCAGAGCCGTATGATCGCGCTCGGGTTTCTTCGCTTTTAAATTAAATAAATAATGCATACAATTTGTGAGCAATAAACTTTGGAGGTGTAGGTAGGTAGTCTTTGAACTGAATTTCGCACGCCCGCCCCTGTGGGAACAATAACGGTTGGTGATGCCGCTAAAATGTTGCCACGCTATGTATATAAACTAACTGACATATTTTATAAGATTACCCTTAAAGTTGGGGTATACAAATAATATTTAATATTATTACATAATTATACTTTATAATAAATAATTTTATAATGTTTTTTATTGACATTTCATTTATTTATACTGAACTAGTTCAATTATTTCATTATTGGTAAGGTAATTAATATTAAAATAAATATAATAATTATATATTGTTTAAATACGTGTATCTAATCCAATAATAAATCACCACAAATTAAAAATATATTTATATTATTATTATAAGTGATATCTTAGCTCTTCACCGTGTACTAAAGGTACGTTCACATCGTTGTACTGAAACATTGTCATATTTCCAAGCACGAACCAACGTTTGAACAGTACTAACCTGCTCTTGTGTGACCACTTCCTTTGTAAAGTGTTTACAATACATAAATACTAAATAACTACAACCTGCAACTAAACTTATAGAAAAGTTATATTACAGCTGTAAAAGATATTTCAAAATCTTTTCCATTTTACCATTTTATAATAGGTATTAATATATAATACAAAAAAAAACTAAAATGAAGGCGTTATATTTTGTAATATAATAATTCATTAAATTTACTAAATTCAATATTTTAATTAAATATAGAATGAAACGTTTTTTTATGTGTACTATTAGGATTCGAACCTACGACCTCCGGAAAACCGTCCCGTAGCTCTACCAATTAAGCTACCGTATTTAGCTTATTATTGTATATTAAATATAATATCAATAGTCTAAACAATTGAAAGTTTGAGTCACAGATACAAAAATCAGTCCATTCCTAATGTCATAACGTTTTCATGACATTTAATTTTTCTTCGTGAATCTGTTATTATCTTACTTATATTTCTAACTAAACCACGTACATAAATTACACATTCATATGTAATTATTACTATAACCAGTGATGTATAAGATACCCTATACAAAGTATCTGAAATACAAGATGCAAGATACTTAAAATAAATCATTTCAGATACTAGATACAAATAGTTTTCTAAAAAGGTATCTGAAATACTAGATACAAAATACCTATCTTTCAAATACTTTCTAAAGATAAAATACTTTTGTAGGAAAACAACATTTAATTAAACTGCCAAGTTTATTTATTCAAAAAAGCAATTTTCTATAATACAGGAAGTTTTAATCTTTATATTTTACTTGAGATTTTAGTATTAGTAATTCCTTATACATATTGTCGCTCATCTTCCTTCTATGAGGCCTCATGATCATGCCCCCAAAGGAAAAGAGTCGCTCCACAGGGGCAGAGCTGGGCAAACAGGTGTTATATTTTAAGAATATTTTTTTTATTGAAGAATAAGCATTTAAGCTTTTAAAATTTGCATCTTTATTGTTCAGGTATTGGAGTGTCTCTAAATCACTGGTGCTGCTTGTGTTTTAACCACTAGCAATAGAAGAATCAGAGTCCTCTAGAAACATATAATAAGATTCATCTTTTGGTTTATTTTTTATATCACCTTCAATGTTGTTCAAAGTCTCTGATTTATGTTTTTCAGATCGATTAATCTTTCTAGTTTCAGACAGGACAAGTTCTTTTTCCTAATCCTTTCGCGATTTTGGTACCTATTACAGTTTAAACATTGGATGGGACACTGAGGCTAATATAGCATCGTTTGCTGCTGATTTAACTTTAACATTTTCATGGCTTCACTAAGATGGTTCTGCCCGGCTAAAAGATCTTGTATTGAATTATAGTAGGAGTTCCATCGAGTTGCACATGGAGAAGTTGATGACTTCCCTGTTATTTGTAAATATATCTCGCATGCCTTTGGAGATCTAGCACACAAGTTCCACAGTGCTTGGCACTTTGATAATGCTGAGTCATGTAGTTTCTTATAAAGTGTATTTTTGATTCTTGCTTGTTTGAAATCAGTACTAGTAATCAGGTGTAGAGTGTGTGTAGCACATCTTTCATGTCCAGGCAGAATCCAATCACCTTCTAATTCTGATGAAGCATCCGAAAAAGCTTGTAGTACTAAAAGTGAATCATCATCTTCACTACCTTCATCAAGTGATGTTTTTTCAAGATCTTCTATTGTTTGTGAAACATGTTCATTTTCAACTACCTAGACAAAATGTTTAAACGACGCGCTGCGTTTAGTTGCTTTCGGAAAGAAAAACTGAAATTTATTTTAGTAAAAGTATCTTGGGGAACAAAGTATCTTCAAAATACTAAGATACCAGAAACATGTATCTAAATGTAAGATACAAAATAAAAAATATAAAAAGTATTTCAAATACAAGATGTAAATACGTATTTTGTATCTTGTATCTGTATTTCAGATACTTTTATCTAAGATAAGTCACATCTCTGACTATAACCTATAATTGATTCAGGTATTTTATTGTCTCGCAGTGTGATAAGTCCAGTCATTATATGGATTAGAAGATGTATTATTGGCTGATCAATCACTCACAAGGATCGAACTTAACAATTATTATTATTCATAACAAGTAGTGATTTTTAAATATTTCATTGCCTTATTTAATACCTATTACGTATTCAGTGTTTGAGTATTCATAATAATTATATTAAAAATAACATTGATAAGAATCACAAACATAGAATGGAGATAAAATATGTCCCATATTTTTAGTATCATTAAGAACACAAATTAACATTCGACTTCAGTATTTTTTTATTAGGAAATTTCCTATTTTAAGTGCATGAAATTTCAATCTCGATTTGTAAACCAATTATTAATTTCGATCGTATAAGTAACGAGTTACCTGTAACGACATCTATGATGGAACCAAAAAAACAGAACAAAAATTTGACTAGAGGGCAGCAAGTTTCTTAGCATGGAATACTCATTATTATAACATTTAGATTTATAAAAAAAAACATATCTATAAACTATTTTATTAAAAGTTTATGGAAGGTAATTATTTATACTTCAAATATATTATAATAAATCTTTTTTACCCATTTCGTAACATTGTACTTTTATTGTACAAAGTAAAGCATTTTCTTAGCAAAGATTTGCTAATTCTGGATATTTTATTCACTTTTACACTTGTTATTATATTTTAACACTATTTATTTTCTCAGCTATAAGCTCCTTTTCTATAATGAGGCTCATTTTTGGTCGATAAAATTTTAAATATTAAAAAAACATCACTACTACACTGACAAATTAAAAATAAAGACGATACAATAAGTCAGCATGTACTTCATAAGATATTAATTATTACAAGGCTATTTTATTCATTTACATGACGAAACGTAAGGGAAAGTACATTAGTGTTCTAAAAATTTATGTTTATTATTCTTTTAAAAAAAAATTACATCGGTTTATAAAACTTTTGAATAATAGTAATACAACATATCGCATTAAAATAGCATTACGCCATCTCTTGGTGATCAGTGACAGTGCAGCATAAGCACAGGCCATGTTTCATACAATAGAATTGACAGACCAAAATTAAAAATTAGAAATAATAATATATCAAAGCAAGAATCAAACATATCCAATGCGACATTTGGATTACCTAGACGAAATACATAGTTCTTCTTGAAAATACCATCAATTCAATAATAAAATAAAACTTAATCTTGAAAAACATTACCGATCATATATTAGCGAAAAGTAAAAATGACAAAGTTTATATTATTCATTTCACGGGCAAAGTTTGTACATTATTGAAAAAACATATCTAATAATAAAGGAATTTAATTAATAAATAAAAGAAAAATACATGCCAAAACCGATTATATATATTTTTAAACCCAATAAGAAACTTACCGTCTAAATACAATTCAAAATGTAAATTATAGATAAGTACTTATAACAATAATATAGTCATTGTCGGATAATAATTCGTATATGAGATTTTGTTTAATAATAATTTAATATTTAATAATCATTAAAACGATTATCAAATATCTGGAGTTCAAATTTTCTACACATACTAAAAACCGTAACGAAAATAATGTGAGACCAACATAAATGACGTTTGTGACGTCGCATTTAGACAAGAATTCGAAACTATAGGCTGTTTATAGTATTTTTAAAAATATAAACTAGTAGGTTACTACAGATAAGAGTAATAATATGATAATTTTTAATCTTTTATATAAATATATATATTTTAAACATGTTCTTCCTCTTGAAGCCAGTTTCAAGATTTATTTATTTATTTATTTATTTAGCTTCACACCATATCCCTTGCGGGGTAACCAGAGACGACGGAGCGCCAAACACTACGGTCCCTGCATACCTCTTTCGCCTCGGCCACAGATATCAACCTCTTCATATATGCCCTCCGGGGGGTCCTCACGCTTTTTACGTAACCTTCCTCCAGTACCATAGATACTGTGTTTTCGAAGGTCTCTCTTACCGCTCAATTTTCCTATATAAATCTTTTTACCATTCATCACTCATTCGTTCAACTTGCTCAAACCACCTGAGCACGTTCTTCTTCATACTCACCGTGACATCTTCGCTAGTACCTGCCATTCTGTGGATCTCTTCATTGCGAATTCGATCAGCTAAACTGACTCCGCATATTCTGCGAAGAGATCGCATATCCACAGCATTCATCTTTCTTACATTCTTCTTCTGTGTTAACCTAAGCTAACCAAGCCTAATACGATAATTAGGATTGAACCAATCGCCTGCATTGCCCTAGCGTTATCCAGAGGAGACCACGGGGAGGTGGGATATCAGTTTTTTGACGATTATTCCTCAACGACATGACATTTTTCAATTATTTTTTTTAAACCATCACCTAATGTGTGTCTTTTTGATTGCAAAATTTCATAATTTCCGTCAAGTAGTTTCCGAGCCTATTTGTGACAAAGAATAGGAAAAAGTCTCCAGTAAAGCGCTCCGCTCGCTTCGCTCAACAATTTACACAATCAATGGGGTATTATGCATACCAACTCGCAATTTTAATTTCATTGACTTTAGGTATTATATTAACCATTTACCATATTATCTAAGATGTATTCCGCTCTTTTTTGTTGGATCTGTGATGTCATATGCAGGCAAAACAAAATCAATGTCGATTTTAAAGGTAACTTAAGGTTGAATGCACGCGATGACGTCTCTGGTATATGTATGCTCGAAGGTTCAAAACCAGAACCTCTTGATGACAATTTGACAACGACCTTCTTTTACACACTATGCTAGAGATGTCGCTATTTTAATATTTACGAAATTGTTTTGAAATCCGAAATAAAATTGTACAATTCATGTTTAATGAACAAAATTATATATTTATTATATCTTTTAGATGGCGGACATATATTTTATTACAAAAGAGACTATTAGTACATTTTACGTCTGGCTACATTTTTTATATTAATTTTTAGTGCATTGTGTAATTCTGACTTATGTCAGTTGTAAATCGTATAGTGACCTTCCCCAGTGATAAACTATAAAGTTACATTTGTTTTTAATTCAATTATAGTTTTCATTAGCTACTGCAATTTCGAATTCCGTATAGTATTTATTTTGAAAATGTTCATAAAACTAGTTTCAATTATTTTTGTGGTATCCTGCTTTTCTATAGTTTCGGCAAGTATAACATCATCTTTTATCATCCATAAACAAAAAGAACCAATATTTTGTTTTGGTACTATCCGTGTTACATGTTATATGCCATATCATGACCATGAGTTACTGAGCTCAGAAGATATGTTATTATATCTGACATGTAATTAATATATTTCAAAGAAAAAAACGATACATTTTTTTTCAGTCTAAAACAGTCTTTAACCTCGTTACAGGCTTCCTATGAAGATAAAAGATGCAAATGTGTGTGCCCCAGTCCAGCAGCAGTCCTTAACAACACCATTGGTTCAGACCGGAAATTGTACATTGGCAATGTCCCACCTAATAAATGGTTTGTATATTGTGACTTACTTTATTTCACTGTGCACTGACTAAAAGTAATTTATTACACAGTTTACAAGTATATGAATAAATTATTATCAACAGTTTTTTTTTCTAGAGGGATATAATCATATTTAGATACCACAAAACAAAATTACCCATACATTTTATTTATTACTTACTAAGCCAATGCCTAGACTCTAGAGGAACACCTCATTGCTGTTCCATCTTTTTTTACTTAGTTTTTGCTTTTGTGATCTTCATTCTTTTCTATTACGATGTCAGCTTACATTAACAAATGTATTAATTCTCACAATTTCAGTCATTGTATACATATCAAATAAATGGCTGCCATATTTGTACTCTGCAGAACTATTCACAATTTACAATAAGTATAAAATTAAGTATTATGCAATAGCTAAAAATTATATATTTATATTATAGTAACTGTGATGGTGTGATTCTTCCACGTGTTGGTGAAATAATCAAAGGTCGTGAACAAGAATTTTGTCCTCGGTGTGAATGCAAATACGAGAATAGGAACACTACAATTATAAAGGTATATGTAATTTGTAGATACATAAACTAAACTCTATATAAATTGTTTATCCAACGGAAGATGATGATGTAGTTTTATTAAAATTATTTTCACAATAGTAGCTGTTATATGACATACCATAGTAGCATTACATATAATGCTACATAAAGAAATGTATGTGTCTATTTATTTTTTCAATACACAGCTCTCGTACAAAAGTGTATATACATCTAAAAACCTTGTACTAATTCTGAATTATTCAATGTTCTTTCTTTAATGTTCTCTCACTATGCATTATTTAATTTTGATCAATCATATAATGTGTGTTTTAATTGTTTCATTTAGGTTGTTGTTATCATTGTGATTTGGGTGATAATGCTTCTAGTAGCATACATGGGATTCCTTATTTGTCTCGATCCACTCATCAACAAAAGAGCCAAAGCTTCATATCAAGAGCACACCAATGAAGATGTAAGTAAGAATAACTCAACTTGTGGATGAACAATCAATAGAATTAATTTAAATTAAAATCTCAAGGTCTTTGAATATTCCAGAAGTTTTTAAATTAATAGTTGATTTACCAACCGGACTGTTAAAACAACTAAAAAACTGTCTGACAAAAATTTTAATTACAATCTCTGGTATAAAATATGATGGTAAAGGAAATAAATTCAACCAAATATGCATTGTATACTTGTATTATTGTCATGGAAATCATAAGTTATTTCATATTAACAACATCAATTTCACAAAATGTAAATAAATATGTGTAAAACATTAATATAATATTAACAACATCAATTACATTAAATATAAATATTAATTATCAGGATGAGAGCACAATGAGTGGGCCGTCGCAACAGATGGGGACTCGTGGGAACGTCCTGAACCGAGTCACTCACCAGCAGGACAAGTGGAAGCGACAAGTCAGGGAGCAGCGCCGTAACATTTATGATAGGCATACCATGCTCAATTAGGGAAACGCCATGGGACCAAGTTGATTAACCAATCAGAAAACTAAATGACCAACACCCGTCATTGTTTATTTAAAACAATTATAACATTTAATTTTTCTTTTATATAACAACGGATGTTTCTTGTCAATGTGACAGAGATCAAAATACAAACGACCGCCACTTTATTTAAAAGAATTAAATGTTTAATTAGTTTTAATTTCTATATGGTGATTAATTTTATTTGTATATTACAATTATTTTCAATGTGTGTTTATAAATATTTTAATTTAAAAGATATATCTGATGGGTCAATCAACGTGGTTGTCCATTGCAGCGAGGTGACATGATGTTATATGTAATCACATTCTATACTATGATAGTATTTATAGGTATATTTGGAATAGATTAATTAAAAATTCATATTTTGTAGCTTAATTTATATTGTCAGCTTGAAATCAAAGCTTAGAATTCATAAAAATATTTATTGCTAGATGTGTATAGATGGAAATAATTGTAATGTCTTTTATAAAATATAAGATAGAAAAAAAACAAAAAAATTATAGATTAGTAAAGCATTGTTAGTGTAGAAATAGTAACTATATTATAACCATATATACCCTTAATCCATATTGTCTTAAAAGTTCTTTCATATACAAATATACATTGATAACTTATACATACAAGATTTATAGCAATAATCCTTGTTTAAATTCATGTAAGTCTATGCAATGTGTGACGCAAATGTTATTGAAAAAGTGATTTTCTTTACCATACAAATATTGACCAAAGAGAATGAAGAAGGCTACCTTTAATGTTGTAATGAATTTCTGAGAAAATTAAAAAAACATTTGCGTTACGTATTTTTAGACGGCGCCTTACAAAAATTCAACTAATATTATAAATCAAAGTATAATTATACAGCAATAAATAGTAACCCCCCAATATTGATAGGTATATTTTTAGCTTATAAGTACATTGATTCTAGTATTGTTCAATAAATTAAATCGTCATTATACAATCGATGTTTTATTTTATCCTAATCTTCAGATTCTTCAATTTCGGTCAGTAAGTTTTCCGTCTGTAATAAATATAAATATAAATAAAGAAAAATTGTGCACTGTTTTTTTTTTAAATACATTTTTTTATCAAATCGGACAGTATGTTTCTTAACATACAGCTGTTTCCAGATTATACATATACTCACCTCTTCCAGGTTTCCCCTATGCCAGTTGGATCGGTTTTGCTTTCTTGTTATTAGAAGTTCTAAAAACACAAGAAATAGGTAATAACCTACTAGCAACATCACCATCCACACAACTAATATCACCACAACCTAAAAACAGAAAACACATTTTTAAAGTTAAATTATATAATTACAATATTTTATTAGATCAAGTAATTTTTGCATGATGAACTAGCAAACCAAAAAAAAATTTACAAAAACTTTGTCTTGTTAAATAATAAAAATAACATTAAACATATAGATTTGTTCTCATTACTCTTTCTTTATATTTATATTATGTAATTAAAAAAATATTATATCTGATCGGTTTCAGTGGTGTGGACAAACCCGAGAAAAACCCTTAAACATTCTTGAAAACAGTCAAATGACTTGTGTAACAAATAGTGTCAAAAAATTTCTCCTTGGTTTCACACCAAAGCAGAAATAACTGTTTTTTACAATTTGAACTTATTCTAATAGTTTTGAAAATTATGATTCCTAATAACGTATTATACAAATAAATAGTTTTCAATATTCTCTCTTAAAACATCAACAAAATTTTATCAAAACAAACTGCTGAATCCATTGTTACTATTAAATTAATTTGTTTAAATTTGAAGAAAATACAAATAAATAATTGCCAGTGTCAGGTTCTTACATATGAAATTTCTTTATGTAAAAAAAAAGTAAATGATGAAACTACTATACAATATGTACCATTAGGTAATTTTTTTGTTTTCATGGGAATGTATTCAATTTTACATAAAAAGGGTAATAATAAAAATTCAATAAAGACGTGAACTAGAAGTGGGCCATAACAGTTAACCAGTCGGTATTTTCAATTTGGTTTGGTAACAATACAATCCTGCTGTCATAGTCTAGCCAGATCTTAGGAAACTAGTGTAAGACACCAGCACCAGACCACCAAACACATAGCAGTAGTTTTATTATGATTAACTTTCACTTGGGACATGATTTGCCCGGTTCTCCTGAGTTTATCCTTTGTGATGAATGTTTATGATTATCTTACAGGAATTATTTTTTATCCCAAGTTAGTTAAATAAGGTAATGAAGCACTACTTGCATGTTGATGGAGTTCACTCAATTCATGAGGTACCTTTTTTTGAGCTTTGTCACTTTACCAATATGATTCTAGTGAAATAAAATTGTTTTATCATTTACACCATAGCATGGCACTAGCTTAGACATGATTAGCAATGCATTCGTTTTCATTGTCACCATTCATAAACAACTAATATCCGGTCCCCACAGGGTTTCTTCTACAGGTAACTTCCTTTCAGATTGGTAAAGATCAAACAAAAAAAGTACCTTGACTTCTTTTGCAATAGCTACTGGGACACCTCATTTATTCTTTGAACTGTTTCAGCAGCATTGGTACCTCAGTGGAACCCGTATTTCAAAATGAAATTCAAATTCAAAATATCTTTATTCAAGTTCTTATTATAATATTCAAAATATCTTTATTCAAGTTATTCTTTGAAACCAAAGTGGCCTTTTCATCAGAACACAAATTTTGTATGTAATACTGATAAACAAGTATTGGAACAAATATATCAATATTTTGACAATTTAACTCAGATCCTGAATTGAAATACAGAACTAAAATTAAATACTCTGTCAATACAATAGCAAGTGTAGTGGTTGCTTATTTGATTGTGTAGTAACGTCAGGTTTAATTTGTAGTACTAATGTTAGTGTCTCTGATTAAATCAGCATGGTTTAATAAGTATTTTTTATAATAAAACCAAATTGTAAACTATTTTTGAATTTATCTAATTTTTTAACCAAAACATGAAAATTCAGGAAGGACCTAATATTAAACAAATAGTAAAGCAACATACAAATCACTTACATAAAAAACTATGTATATTTAATTTGCCACTAGTATTACTTTTGATCAGTGCTCATAATACTAACAAAAAATTTTACAAATCCACCTCTTGTATTCATTATAGCTACATTCAATATACTAACAAATTATTATGAAAACTGATAAAATTGTGTTTGAAAGCTACTTACCATAATAATTGTTGTATTTCTCGTTTCATATTTACAGTCACATCTAGGGCAAAACATCTGTGCATTGTCCTTTATTATATCAGTTACACGGGGTAGGATAACACCATCACAATTACTACAAAATATATTTCAAACCATTAGGGAGAAGTATATATATTGTATTCTATTTTAAAAGTATAATTCTCAAAACCAAAAAAAAATACAATTCTCAGGTGATTTCTTAAATTCTTTAACAATGATTGTACTTTATTAGTACTTTTATTAGTACATCACGTAAGGCCTTACCACTGGCTTGGTGGTACATAAGCAATGTAAAGAGTCCTGTCCGCTTTTTGACTGCTATTAAGACTAACTGAAGCTGGTGTAGGACATACACAACGACATCTTTTATTTTCATAAAATTGAGACTGTATATAAAGAGAAAAATTTAAATATTACCATACATAAGAAAACAATATATTTATCGTGTAATTGTAATAAACTCACCCGAACTCCAATAGTTAGCACCAATAATAAGAGTATACATTTTACGGACATGATGTACGAGTTTACCCTTCAGATTTCATTTGAGATTTATTAAATTATTACTGCTGTGGCTGCACACGTCAAATTATGTAGGTATTATATTTTTCATAACAAATATATTATGATCTACAAAGTACAAACTAAAATGTAAACATTTACATGTTACTGTTAATGTTTCAGGTTTCAGGATGTCAGTGTGACATACAGTAGATAATAAATATTGGTATTGATTATTTAGTACATATTGATTAGGTAACTAAAGGTAACTAGTTCTGAGATCATTTTATGTAATATTTTTATAAACAAAATTATTATTATCTTAAACCGTTTTAATATTAAATTAAATTAATGGAGCGCGAAGTGGTAATAGTTTAAGGCACATCGACATATCTAATAATTATTTTTCTCTAAATTATAGTTTTAGTGAACATGTAAAGTAAAACTAATTTTATATCTTGAAAAAAGTGTAAAAATAAAATTATATCTTAATGTATTGTTTAGTACTGTATAATACGTTAATGTAATCGTGAAGCCATCTTTCTTTTCATAGATAAAAGAGGAAAATAGTGATTTTGATATTTTCTTTTTGTTCTATCTAGTCTATGTTTACGCCTGCTGACGGATCATGATTTGAAGTGGGTAGAAGCTAAATGTGTTATTTTTGTGATGAGTGTTCGTGTTATTTTTGAGGTAATTAACAAAAAATTATCTGTATCAAAGCTTCTTCCTAGCAATAAATATATATTTGCTTTATTTTGAACTAGGCTTGTTTATCATACTCGGCATACACACTGCCTAGGTGGCAATTTCCTCATGTCATTTTTTTAGAATATTCCTCTTTTTTTTTTTTAATAATCAGTATTTTTTTTAGTGTATTTAGTATTTTGAGCAATGATAGGTATTTAATTTTCATTGGTACTGAAATATTTATTGCATCTGTTTATATATAATATAAAATATCGACGTATATGTCATCATTACAATCAATGACGAGACGATTTTGTGAAACATAAATTTTGTTATTTTAATATACATTTGTGAAACGAAATTACTAATTGGTGTTCGTTTAAAAATCCTTCAAAAATATATAAATTATTTTAGTATACTATGATTTTAATAATGGTTACAAAATATTTAACAATATTTTTGATTGAAATATATTGAACCTTATTTATTGATTTTTAAACTTACCTTGCAAAATTATTGCTTCATCTTTGCAATTTACATGCATATTCCCCTCAAGGTGTAAGTATATTTATTTAAAAATCTATATAATTTGACAATGATTTTCAAGTTTATAATTCTGATTTTAGATTTTTGTATTGTAAACAAAAGATAACAATATATTTTACTTTTACTTATCAATTGTTATAGTTTTTAAATGATTGAACAATTTTGATACCTTTGACTACTTTCTACATGTCTATAAACAATATTTAATAATTCTCTTATCTTATATAATAATAATGATTGTTATTACTATTTAGAAGTTTGCTTGGCTACTTTTGCTCATGGTACATGTAAATATACAACAAAAAGTGTTAGTGCATCAAAAATAATAACATAGATTTACTTCATTAAGGAACATTATAGTATACAAACAAATGAAATTAAATTATGGTATATAGTACCATAAAGCCAAAAAAATACATGGTCTACTTCACAAGGTTGATGTGTGAGGCCTTATAAGTACTGGTGTAGCTTTTTAACAAGAATAATTAATCAAATTTTTCCATTTTAATATTATCATCACATTTGATACTATGCACAATAATATGATTATATTGGCTGATTTTTACATATATTGTCCATTGTTTTAGAATGCCAATTCAGGCGCCGCAATGGACGGACTACCTCAATTGTCCGGTGTGCTGCCGCGAGTTTGGCCCACCACCTCGCAGCCCCATCAGCCTTGGCTGTGGTCACACACTGTGCGGGCATTGCCTTAGGCATTTACATCGCAAACAGTGCCCATTCGATCAGGTTGGATTTACTCTTGTATGAAAAATATATGTGGTGTTTGGTTAAATAGAAAATGATGCTTGAATGTAGAGCAAATGAGAGAGTACTTGAAGTATTTTAGTCTAATCTTTTGTTTATTAGTCTCTGGGTTAAATTTAACATTTTTCACAAAAGTATCCAATACATTGTCTGTTAGCAAACTCAAACCTTTTACTGCTTAACAATTACCTAATTTATCATGTGCACGCCGCAGAGGCGAAAGCAGTTTGGATATTATAGAAGAAAGTACATTTTTGCAAAGGTTGGATTTATTAAATAGAAATTATGAATGGTTGTTGCAGTTAGTTGATGTTTTATTGAAACTGATTATGCTTTGATAAAACAATAGTTTCGATACTGAATGAAGTTATTTTTTAAAATATTTATAGATTAGTGCATGTAAGTATATCCTCTAAACTGACGGCTGTGAATTATTTGCAACTTCTAAGTATACTGATGGTTGTCAATTAGGATGCTTCATAAAACCTATCTTGTTAAGTTTCTGTGTTTAAGGATACAATTTTTTAATAATTATGCACTCGTAATTTGTGACTGAGGCCTGATTACTAAATATGAATGTGTTAGATAGCTTTTGATAAGCTTATGCGAGGGACAGTTCTCTTAATTCCATAAAATCGATCATATGATCCAGAATCTTGGGAGTAACAGATATTTTATTGAATATGTTAGACAGTCATCCAAGCGGAGCCAGAGGAGTTAGTTGTAAACACAGCGCTACTACAACTAGCAGGATTCACCCCACCAGCTCAGCCGTACCACCCTCCCTGTATCCAGGCACTGCCTGAACGCGACAGACATGCATATGACGCTATTGTACGCTGTCTCGAACACCTCGCAATCTACCTTAAACTCTGTGGTAATCATCATTCACTATATAAACAGTATATAATGCATAATATATATATATATATAGAAAAAAATATATATTTTTAATTATTTACATATAGAAAGTATATAATACAAACTAAAACGAATATATATATCTAAACAGTCGTATTATTAAATGTAGCGAACAATAGCATGGGCAACCGTCTATCCCGGCCCATGCAGCGCAAGCTGGTGACGCTGCTGCAGTGCGCGATCACGGACGAGGAGGGGCGGGGCCGCGCGGCGCGGGCGGTGCGCTCGCTCGGGGAGAGGACTGTCACCGAGCTCATACTACAGCACCAGGTTAGGGCTGCCCTTATACGTTGTTTTATTTAATATTAGTTTTTTTCTCTGTCTATATGAATTACGGTTTTAAAAGGAATATAACTATATCAACGAAATATTTGTCCATTAGAATCCTCAGCAGCTCAGTGCTAATCTATGGGCGGCTGTCCGTGCACGTGGCTGTCAGTTTCTCGGACCGGCCATGCAAGAAGAAGTTCTTAAACTTGTTCTTCTGGCACTTGAAGATGGGTCAGCACTTTCTAGAAAGGTGAATATTATAAATTAGATAGCTGAATGTATAGAAAGAGATAGATATAATAAATGTTATTTTTTGTCAAACAGGTGTTAGTGATGTTTGTTGTCCAAAGATTAGAGCCTCACTTCCCTCAGGCTTCCAAAACTAGTATCGGCCATGTCGTCCAACTTCTATATAGAGCTTCTTGTTTTAAGGTGAGTTTATAATAAATATATTATTTTAATACTAATTAATAAATTGTATATATCCATCCTGTATGTAATGTATGTATGTGTACAGGTTTCAAAGCGCGAATGTGATTCATCTCTAATGCAACTGAAGGAAGAGTTTCGAACCTACGAATCCCTGCGTCGGGAGCACGACGCCCAAATAGTACAAATAGCCACTGAAGCGGGTCTAAGGATCGCTCCTGACCAGTGGAGCGCCTTGTTGTACGGCGATACCGCCCACAAGAGTCACATGCAGAGTATAATAGACAAACTCCAAACACCTCAATCTTTCGCGCAGTCGGTTCAAGAGTTGTTCATAGCGTTACAGAGGACGGGTGATCCGGCTCAGTTAGTTGTTATGAGCATGCATTTAGACAGACTTGCTAATATCGATGCTAGTCCTGGTGAGTTTACGCACACACACACACACACATACGTAAACACACCTACATTTACACACCCCCACTAACACGCACTCGAGTGCGCGAACACTAATATACATATATATACACACACATAGATGATATTTGAGGATAATATTCACACGATGTTTATTGTTAATTATATGATTAAAGTACTTATTATTCATTTGCAAATCATCTGACAATTTATATAATAAACTATATGGGTTAAAAGACATTCTTAACAGTCTGAAATACTTATACAAAGTTCCTTATAAATATTACAAAGTAAACAAGAATTGTATCGTTTCATTTGATTATTCACAATAATAGCGAGAAACATTTGAATCACAGTCACGAAAATAATAATCATTTTATGTCATAGAAATAACTTTACATGTCATTAGTGTTGGAGGTTAAGGAGTGTTTCAAAATTTGTTACCATAACAAAAAAAAAGAAAATGAAGGTTTTTTTAAAAAATATTATACAGAGCCGAAGTACCCGAGCTGGCAGCATCTAGCGGTAAAATAAAGTTTCTTTTTTTAATATGCGTTATACAGAGGCGAAGTACCCGACCTGGCAGCATCTAGCCGACATGATAACGTCAATCAAGGAGGTGGTGGCGGGGCTGGTGCACTACTTGCAGCAGCAGGCCGCTGGGCGTGACGCCAACCACAACCAGAAGCACCTTCAGGGACCCCTGGAACCCTCCACAAGTGAGTTTTTATGATTATATTAATATTTTGTCTCCTTGTTCAAAACAGTTCTTAACTGTCAGACATTTTTTTTTAATAATTTTTCTCCTTGTGCAAGGTAATTTTTAACTGCCAGAAACATTTTTTTTAATGATTTGTAAGATTTTTTAAATACTTATTATTTGTTGAAAACAATGATAGAATTATTTATTTATTCAATAAACAATACACTGCAATATATAATGAATTGCAACGACCTTGAAAACTTAAATAAAGTGCTTACTTTCAAATAATAATTTGCAAAGGTTTTGAAATTCATGTTACTTATGCTATAAAATTTTATTTTAAGTATCAATATTATGAAACGGTGGCACCACCAATCAAGTCAGCATACTTCATACCATAAAATGACTATCACATACAAGATGTGGTAATATATAATATTATAATGTATCATTACCAGCAGGTCAGCCCTCCCCCCAGATGTCCACCCCCACCCACAAGTACAAGACGTCCATGTGTAGAGACGCCGTCACGCGCTCCTACTGCCCGAGGGGGAGTTCGTGCACCTACGCGCACTTTGAGGAGGAGCTTGAGAGGTACATTTGATATACATATACAGGATGGATAAAATAAAATCTTGATTTTTTTTTTGTTTATTTATACAAAAGAAAATAAAAATTCATTTACAATAACATATATATATATGTTATGATAAAAATAACATTCCATATAATATAATATAAGATATAGGTATAAATATGAATATAAATGCACTGCAATGTTTTATTTGTTGTCTCGTCTACGAAAACCCAGTAACTGTGGATTCAGTTTTGTAAAAAGGTTTTTAATTAACAAACTTTTACGAGCCATTTGAAAACATTGTACCCAACTTTCACTAGGGACTAAATAAACAAATAATTGGTTTATATATATATATATAACTATGCTTGCGTATTAACAATCATAAAGATTTAAATGTATCGTCTGTCTGTCCGTATATGTTTTTGATTTGCTATTTTACCTTTTAAAAATATTAACCAAATGTACCTATTTATTTTTTAAGGCAATGCGATTTTATTTCTTTTGTCTACGCATTTATTTGTTTGCGAATTTTTGTTTTATCGCTACTATAATTGGTTTTGTGAATGTACTTATTTTGATAAGATGAATTCTTTATTATGATACCACATAGACGTGAGTTTTTATATTTTCCTTCATTTTAGAAGGAATTTTCTGGAAACTTACCTCCCACCCCCCTATACCCCAGTTGTATGAAAAATTTATTTAATTGTAGAAATCGTTATATTTATGCTATATTAAGATTGAACCCGTAACAAAAATGAATTATATAAATAAATTATAAATAAAAACGTGAGTAAACGTAACTTGAACCGTACTTGAAGGAGTCGAACGAAGCCTTTAGAAGAAAATTCACAACTTTTAAAAGTATAAAAGAAAAGCCATGTCATTATATTTTAATTAAAAAACTTTGTATTGTACTTTGACGTACTTTTTTTAGAAATAATGTACTTTTTAACGATAAATAATAAAAATTAAAAAAAAAAAATAATTTACAATCATAAAAAGAACAAGTTAGTAGTATTTAAAAATATTATATAAAATTTAAAAACATAGTCGGGCAGTTTCACTGTGTTAAGAATTTTCACTAACGATGGTTTCGTCAAATAATATAAAGAGGGGGTAGGGGGAGGGGGGTTGCACGAAAACAACAAAAATACTGGTCCTAAAACTCGGGGATATTCTTAAAGATAATACAAAAATACAATATTAAAAGTGAAATATATGTTTTACATATAAGGTCACGGGAGAATCAATATTAATTTTATTACCTCTTATTTTATTTACGTTATAGCAAATGCGAATAATATATCGTATTTCCGATTGTGAAATGATTACGTATTATTGTAATAATTATTGTGTGTGTTTATTTTAAAAATTTTCGCATTCGACGCTTAATTTGCGCTTATTTTTTTGTTTTTGCGATTGATTTTAGAAATGTTTTAATTCGATTATCGAGTTTTTTTTTTTTGTTTGTTAAATATTTGTTTTTGTTATTATATTTTAAATGTAACAGTTTAATTCTGAAATACTGATGTCGTTACGAATAAGATTCCTCAGAACATTTTGTTTGATAGAACTAACTTTTTTTCGCGACTCCGTCCATAGCACAAGCGTTGTACGTTAAAAAAATCTGGGTTTTGTTGGTCTATTGTTTGTTTTTTTATTTTTGTTTGTTTGTTTAGAAAAACTTAAGTTTTTTAATAAAAAAGAAAGTAAATATATATATTGAATATTTCGTTGGTGTTCTTAATATGACACGTCTAAACGATATATTGTTGATTGTCAGTCTGTTTACCTGTTTGTCAATTTATTTGATCGCGCATCACCTAAAAATAACTAAACGGATTTTGATGAAATTTGGTATGGTTATGTAAGTAATTGCAGTGGTCCCATCGTAACATAGGTTATAAGTAAGTCATATAAGTCCGGAGAAAAACAAAAAACTACTTTGTGCTGTAATAAAAAAACACAGATTTACTGAACAGATTTTGATGAGATTTATTGTTGTGTTAGATTCATCAACATAAAGGATGCTTTGCAGTCCGAAATATTATTTAAAGTTCACAGCATAATTTGTGTTATAAATTAAATTAATGAATTTATATGAATTTTAAGCTCCGATGGCATATGATTTGAGTAGGGAGGATTAAGGTGAGGCGGAGTCGCGCGCGACAGCTTGTTTGTGAATATAGAGAGTAAAACAAAACTTTACATGTTAACGTAAAAGTTTCCGAAATAAATTATTGGCAAAAATCTCTATAAATAAACTTTTTTTAACATAGAAAAATACTGTAGTATCTCTTTTAAATATTCTACAATTAGGGTTGCCACCTTTTGTTCTTGTAATTAAAGTACATTTGTTGTTAAAGGTAAAATATAAAGTACTTCTTGTCAAAATAAAGTAAATCTTTTATGATTTGGAAACTTCTTTTTGAAGCAACATCACATAAAAAACTATTAAACCGATTTGAATTAAAATTGGCAGAGCCGTAGAGTGTGGGAAAGCGCGTTAAAAAAAAAAGAGAATAAAAATATCTCATTCCGTTCAGAAATGATGGTTTAAAAACTGTTTCTCCCAAACACTTAACGTTATCAAAATCTAGAATTACGCTTACAAGCAAAAAACATAAAAAGTATTAATTAAATAATATATATATATATATATATATATATATATATATATATAATATTATATATATAATATTATATATTATATATATAATATTATATATTATTTAAAAGGGGCTCAATTCAACTCTCGCAGCGCACGGCGGCGGATCCTAGTTATGTTTAAGAAATTATTTTTTATTGCATTTCGTAAATTGCACAGCATTCATACAATTAACATTTAAATTAAGGCATTGTACGTTTACATGGAGTTTTCACAATTAACCTGAAGATGTTGACATTAGAATTTACATATATTTTAAAATTATTATAAACATAAGGCAACAACAGATATCGTTTCTTATAGAATGTTTGCGGTCGATATTTTTTTAATATCAATTTGTCTAAAATAATGTATTTTTACTTACTTTTTTGTTCTAATAAAGTATAGAGTGTAATCGCAACGTACAATACTTTATTATAACTGTGGGTGACAACCCTATGTACAATGTAAGAATGTTACATGTCTCAATATACTAAGGTATCTCCGACGTCAACAGATATAGAGGAGTCCCGAACAGCCCGGCAATAAGCAACGGCAACTACTACATCCCGAACATGCCAAACATGCCGAGCATCCCGAACATGCAGAACATCCCGAACATACCCGCGATGCCGAACATCCAGAACATTCCGAACATGCCGTCGATGCTGCCGCCGCTGCAGCCGATGATGCCGCAGATGTACCCGCGCTTCCCGATGCAGCACCACATCGACAATTACGTACCACGTGAGTTGAATTGTTATTTACCAACCGATATTTAATACTGAATACTTTATTTCTAGTAAGGTTTCTATTTAATATGATATAAAAATATATTATATATATATATTTTACATAACATTTATTTCCAATTCCGAAATTCCTATGTTGCAATGCGTCTGTAAAACAGTGATGACAATAAAGAAATAGCTGAGTTTGTTGTGTGGTTCTCAGAGCGGGGCGCGTTTGGAACACTCGTAGACTTAATTTTCAGTTGGAGTGTATCTTTACAGAGGGGCTTATTACAATATGTATGGTATCAAATTAGACCCTGACACTCCCATTTGACACACAAGTGATCACTGGTATTGATTTAAAGCAGGGCTTCTTAAACTGTGGGTCGCGACCCCCAGGGGGGGTCGCGAGACTACTGAAAGGGGCGTCGCAAAGATCTGATACTATAATTATTATATGGAGGAGGGGGTCGTTTAAAATTTCCTAAGCTTGAAGGGGGTCGCTATATAAAAAAGTTTAAGAAGCCCTGATTTAAAGCACTACCATAAATATACTTTACGATAAAATTTTTGGTTTCTTTGTTTTATACTGAATATTATTCACTACAATATATTTCAAACAGCTTAATATATAATGATTATTTTGTGAATAATCACCATTCGTTCGTTCGTCACTATAATTCGTTGAAGTGGACATTAATTCCTATGATGTGTGATTGCATTACTCTGAAGCGTTAAGCGTTAACGGAGTTAAACGGTCGAGGTGACAAATTAATTCGGACATGCGACACATGTATGATACACGGTTAAAATTTACTAATAACTAAATATCGCCTACCCCACAAATTACGACGGATTATTTCATAATAACCCTCAAAATAAGGGTACAAAGTTTTTTTTTTTTCATTTAAAGAAATAATATTAAGTATTAAATACATTTATAAATAATTCATAAATATATATATATATGTACGTACGTAGTGATAAGGTGAAGTGTGTTAGTGACCACCGCTAGTTGTAAAACAGCGGTAATAAGGAGAGATGCGAATTTTTTGCCGAAACCGTAACCGAATGTTCGATTGGACATACATATACATATATGTCCAATCGAACATTCGGCACGTGCACTATAAAAGTATAAATATATATATATATATATATATATATATATATATATATATACTTTTATAGTGCACGGGTTTTAAAGAGGATTAGTTCCTATGTGGTTATTTTAAATATATTATTACTCGTACAAAAACTTATGTTCAGCATAATAATAATAAGTACTAATATTTTTAAACAAATGGAACATTATCTTCTACAGCGGTACAACCGATTCCAGCTCCGCCATTGCCTCAAGAGATGCATCCAAATCCGGATTACGTTCCGGAAACACCACGTCCGGAACACATCCAACCCACGTAGGTTTAATTTTATCACCTAATATCATTAAAATATCAATTAATTATAAATTAATTGTAATCATATTACAGGAATTACGCTGCATCCGCCCTAATGCACAACCAGCCCCCCATAGGTATTAATCAGAACGGTTTGATGATACCGATAAATGAGAGGCCCTACTACCCCCGCTACGGTGGCATCGTAACCATCCACGATGAGCCCTCGAACAACGTACAGTACGCAAGGCCGGAGTTCGTGAACCCCATCTACCAGGGTCCAAATAACACTGGTCAGTCAGCCGGCTACCAGGAACAGAATATACCAATGCCGAACATGTTCGTACCAGTGCAACGTGAACCTCAGAGGAACATCAGCCCGTATACGTTTGATGATCGTAAGTTTATATTGGTTAGATTATATATAGATATAGATACACAATATTTGTCTGTTTAGAGTCGATATAAGTAATGTTATAGTCTAGACCTAATATTTGTTATCTAAAGCTTATATGATACATATTTTGCAGCTATACCATCGGAGTTGTTGCCTGAGTACCGAGTGAAGACGGGGTACACGCCTCGTGAACTACACATCGACCAATCATGGCCGCCCGCTAACAATGTACGTATAATAAATATCTTATATTATATAAAAAAAAAATATTCTGCAACGGGCATTTAATTTTATTTTTCTCTAATAAACCTGTGTTAAAATCTTTATTTAAATACCATATATTCTCCCATACTTCTTAAGTGTCATATGTTTTCTTTTCCAGGTGTTTAATTTCGACACAATGAGGAACGCGTTGCCGCACTGTCCGTCTGCTGCTGAAGATGTAAGTAATAATAATACATACTTAATATATATTTCTTTAAAGATACACAGACAGAGACGGAAAATTCTACAATATAATTTTTATATGAAATTTTTAAATTTTTTTTTTGTTATTTTCATGTTTTCCTCAGATTTTTACTAAGTTCTACGTCTTTGACAATAAGTAAATTGTCTTATTTTCGACAGTAGTTTTTCGTTTTTACAAAAAAAAAACAGACAGACAACAGTTTAAAAACAAACGGATTTTAATATTACGTTCATATCACTAGTAACTCAAAAAATCTTTAACACTCATAGTTGGTCTTCTTACTTTCCTTATACTTAAACAATAATTGTATTAAATTAATAAAATTACTATAAATTATTAATTGAGCGAAGCGAGCGTAGCAAGCGCAGCGTTCTACTGGAGACTTTTTCACATTCTTTGTCACGAATGGGCTCGAAAACTACTTGACGGATAATTATGAGATTTTGCAATCAATCAAATCAATCAAAAAGACACACATGTGATGGTTTAAAAAAAATATTGAAAAATGCCGTAAAAAAATATATTTGTTTTTTAAATATCATCTCAAAAAATTTATATCCCATTGAAGTCAATGGGAAACAATGAGTCATTACACTAAGCTCGCCTCGCTCAATATGCAAACGGCACCCGAGATTACGCGAGCGCAGCGAGTCGAAATTGAGGGTCTGTTCGCGCTCCTTGTTTTTCAATCCATTAAATAATATATCGTAATACGAATACGAAAACTGAAATACTTTTCATACGTACTCGTATATATGAAAAGAAAATTTCACTTTATGAAATTTTATCAACTTTTTCAATGGAAAACTCCTCCGATTGTAATACTTCGTAGCTTTGATACACGCGGCCCGTTTGACTAATTTTCCGTTACGTTGGAGTTTTCATATCACGGTACGATTACTTCGCAACATTCAAAGTAAGATATTTCATTATATTAATTTTGTACTTTAAATTGAAAACTACGTATATCACTGGTTTTATTATTTCAAAATTACATTTTCCATGAATGATTTTATAAATTACTTACGAGTGATGTAAATAAATATGGAATGAGTAATATGTATACACGGGCCGGGAATCGAACTTGCATATTCTGAGAAAATTTCCCGACGCTTTATCGACGCTTAATAAATATTTTTATGTATATAACATTAAGATGGTCTAACATCAACATTTATATATATATATATATATATATATATATATATATATATCCCGTGTCACGACGTTCGTTAACTAATTTTTGAAACCACTTAACCATTTCAATGAAATTAAAGGTTTAATTCACTTCTAAGTTATAAAAGTTACCAATAACATTTTAATTTATTTAAAAATTAAGCGGCAGACAAAATCTATAGCAACAGCTTGTATATATATATTTATATATATTACAGATATTCGCGAACGACCGTCGCGCCGTCGGTGCCGACAGATTAGCCTCCGTCGTGGACAGACTGGCCGTCGCCTCGGACCTCAGCAACAGAGCCGACGACGTGAGTTAACAACACCACCTTACACCTACATTTACATTTATTTATTTATTTATTTACTATACACTTTACACCCATAACCTCACTTTGCGTCGTGGTTACGTTCCAAAAAAACACGACGCAAAGTGAATACAGTTTTTCTATAGCAAACCATGTAAAGATCGATGATCATTTCTTATGAAATTTCATGGTTTTATATTTGACAATAAAGAATTTTCATAATATACGTCTGTGCCACTTTTAATTAAAATCGGTTAAGTAGTTCAGTCGTGAAGGTGTAACAGACAGACTTACGCATTTATAATATTAGTAGGGATGACAATGTATCGATTATTAAATGTCACAAAACTTACTTTATGTAACTATTAGTATTGAAATATATATATATATATATATATATATATATATATATATATATATATATATCTAAATAATCTAATATATCTAAATCGCTTATATATATATACATAAGCGATTTACCACTTACTGACTTATCACGAAATATACGAAACTATTTCTCCGTTTTATTTTAAATTTTACATTTACCTCTTTTGTGATGAAGACGTCCACTAAGAACGGATTTTACGGAATTCCTATCCCAAAGGATTTAAAATTTTTGCATTTCGCCAAGTTTTAAACTTGTAGGAGCTATACACTTAACGCGGTCACCGCAGCAACGGTTACGATGACAACGGTTACCATAGCAACCTAAGTTCACATCCAAATTAATATTGTGCTCAGCGAAGCTTATATATAGATGACAACGGTTACCATAGCAACCTAAGTTCACATCCAAATTAATATTGTGCTCAGCGAAGCTTATATATATATATATATATATACATACATAATGTTAAAATATGAATATCTTTACAGCAGGCACTCGAGGAGGAACTTCAGGCTCTAGAGCGTCGCATCGACACCGAGTTCAAGAGCACCGATTAAACCAAATATCACTTGATACCAGCAAGAAGTCACACGAAGACTACATAAAGACGGACGGTGTTTTTTTTTGTTTTATACATATATATATATTACGTTTGCGACAAATTATATTGTTTGATATCGGGAATAGGCTCGTCCTTTTAAGAGCTAAACTGTTAGTGATTTGATTATATTTTTTCATATTTTTGTTTCCTATTGCGTCATTATGTTCTAATAACCAACACGTTCTCCTTACCGACTTCCATTATTATAGATACTCTGACTATATTTAAGCCGTTTTATAATATTATGAAAATAGTTATAACTATTGATAGTTTTTAATGTATATTAATTAATTGATTAATTGATTAATTAATTAATTAATTGTTAGTCCTTTAATGAATGTGATTTATTTAGGGGTAAATATTTATATAACTACCAAATAAAATACTATGGTCCCGTGACGAAAACTAATTTTTAGTTTTGATGGTAGTATTGTATAGATTATATTGTGTATATTTAATGTGTAAGTACACGTTCTAATACCGGACCGGACATCATCCGGACCGGACATTATCCGGACCGGCCCTGGTTATGTTCATTTAAATGATACTAATAGTGTAGTAAATGAATAGTGAAATGAAATTGCTTATTATATATATTATATATATATCTATATGTTTATCTTCTTTCTTTGTTTGTGCTTTTATGGATTTAGTTTTTTATTTAATTATTTTATATATATATCATAACAAACATTGATTTAATACAAAATTTATTTTTATACATTTAAATATAATAAAATGTTTAACATGTCCTACTCTAAACAAGGCTTCAATAGAAACGGCTCATTGTAAACCGCAGGCGACCATTTTTTTCAAAAAACCATTCGAATGAAATCCCCTCTCTGATTTATATTACCTTGAAATTTTAATTGTTTTCCATGTAAAAGATAACAGATTTATAAAAAAAAATTAATATTCTAATAATACGTCCAAAATTTTACTGTTCTTTAAAAAATTACAAAAAATCTCATCAAATTTATTTTTACTTTGCATTTAAATATTTATTAAATATAGTGATCATGTTATGTAATATTCAGAGGTGGTATACACCTGTTCAGAGGTCGTATATAGGTGTTCAGAGAGGGTATACAGACTTTCAAGCCTTCGACCCCGTGCGTAACTGCCCTTATTTTAGATTAATGAAATAGTAAACGGCCTAAGAGAACTGCGATTTAATAATTTTATAACACATATTATATTGATTGTATACTTTTTTTTATAATTATTATATTTATTTATTTTTCTGATACTAAAGCCATCTCTGCGGTTTTGTAGTGGAATTTTAAATGAACACCCCGTACATGGAGGTGTGTTTGTTTATAAAGGGGATTAATATATATATATATATATTAATACTTATATTTCATACAAAAATTAAACGTTCAAGTCGATAATGTTTATTGCCAAATCAGTTACTAATTAATTGACTATTGAATTTGCAGTCGATTAAACAATTTGCGGTCGATTAAATTATTTGCAATCGGTTAAATTATTTGCGGTCGATCAAATTATATAAAATATATATATGTTCAATTATGATTTCTACATTACATAGTTAGTAAATTGAAACTGTATATATATATATAAAAATACATTATAGTATCACATATAATGTGATATATATTATATATATATATATATATATTTCTTTGCTAATTATTATAATAGTTTGCATATTTTTTGTATGAATTTATCTATAGATATGTATCTATGTATGTATGTATATATATATATATATGTGATCTAAATTATTTTATAGATAATTGTAGTATGTATGTGTTTCTGTGATTATAAATTTTGTATAAAATTTAACGTTGTAACTATCTGTTAGTATGTGACAAACGTACGTCATATATGTATGTCTATATATGTATATATATATATACATAATACAGCACTAAGTGCTTATCAAATAATCGTATAAAGTATAGATGTTTTTTCGATTAGCCAATGTTTATATGTTACTATATAGAAAATTAACACGTGTCAATGCAGAGTGAGTGGAACGGTTTATTATTTTTTGTTTATCATAATGTTTTGATGATTTTCTTGTCTATTATTAAATTAAAATCTCGATAGTTTTGTGAAACTCGTATAGTATTAAATATATTAATTATCGATGTGCTCTATAGAGGTTTAATTGTAAAAAAAAAAAAAAATATTATTATCTATGTAATGCCATGTACTACATATATCAAGGGTAATTTAGTCTTAATAGATACATTCGGAATACATGACTAGTTGAACGATGGCTACTATAGTTGTATTGATTACGGCCACTCGGTCGTGATCGTTTGTATGTTAATGCTAGGGATGTTTATATTTTTGGTATATGGGGAGCGATATCTAAGGCTGGTGATACAACTACGTATTCTTCTAGGTAGTGAGGATGTAAAATGTATAAATTATTAAGGCTGTAATTATAGATACAGCTGAGAGATTCAACTCAACGCCAACTTTATTTTTTTTTTTTTGGAATTTTTTTTTTTTTCGTTTTCACTTTCCATTCTGTTTACAGTTGTTCTATAGTAACGATATATGCGATTGTAAATGATGTTGATATATAGTGCGTCTCGCTGATGTAGATTTTTGTTGTTTTTTATTTTCAATAGGACTCTAGTAATTTTGTGATCTCAAGGCGTCCTTATAATCTTGGATGTAAAGGCAAATGTTGTCGTTATAAAAAAAAAATAACAGCGTTTTTTTTTCTCCATCCTTGTTATTACCGCGAATTATTTGAAACATGACTTCTGAAGCCGGCTTCTGGAACATACGTTAAATTTTGACAGTAATGACTGAATGTTGTGATTGGCTGTTTCCAACACCATCGACCAATCAGATTTTAGAACGAGATTTAACAGCCAATGAATTAATTGTTTATTTTACTGTCGTAGAAACTGACGTATAAGTCATTTATAGAAGAAAACGCGGCAATTATTGTTTAACGCGGTGTTATTTATTATATTTTGTCTTTACATTCCATGAATGTGTGATCTGTTGATTATTTGTGCAATCAATTTACGTGCAATAAATAATATCATACCACAAATATAGGAATGATTTTGTCTGTTAACTTCTTTACTAGGATATTCGTACAATACATATAATATATATATGAAAGTAATGAGCGAGACGACCATATTGTTTTTATTCCAAGTAAAGAAGGATGGAGAATAACATGAACTCTGACAAATATAAGACCGTTGTCATACAGGTGGCTTAATGCGAGTAAGTTTTTTTATTATTATTATTATTATTGTATAGTAAATACCAAAATTTATTTTTGGTAATTTTTTTTTCCTAGGAAAAGTTATTATTAATATTTATAACGGGGTCTGTTTAAAGACCTTAATAAAAACAGCACATAACGATGGTAAGATGTCCGCGCGTGCGTTGCTTTATTGTTTTATAAACATTAATGGGCAGTTGTTCATGAAGAATTGTTTATAGTTAAATCATACATTAATATTATTATAAATATAATTTTTATGAATAAGTATATTTATTTTTTTTAGTATAGGATTTCTAACGGTGTTTTTTTTTTGTAATGCTTTCATAGTGGATTCGTTATATTTTTTTTTATGTAATTATACTTGTTTCTACGGCACACAGACTTGAAGCATTGTAGGATGTATTTTTTCTGTGCACATTTTTTTTTATATATTTTTCTTCCGACACATTTTTTTTGATAACAGTAATTTAGACTGATGTATGTAATAATATATATATATATATATATATAATTTTCTAAGAGTTATAACATGATGTAGGACTGTACCTCGCACGCTACGTATCTCATATAAATATATAGATATCGGTAATAAAATATTCACAAATACTACAATATACTACAATATAATATTCATCATTCTATTTCGTGTTAGATAACAATTGAATGGTGATAAAATTTACCAAAATATCATATCAAATGTATATTTTTTAATGGAGCGGTGTGGTCGTGTTTACATTCGGTCGGCGTCGGGTTGCGTCTTTCAGTTATATTTTTTTATAGAATTTTATTGGAGGCGTACAGCCACCGATTGAAATGTCAATGTCTGCATTTGTTTAAGAATGCATATAGATTTTTTTTTTTTGTTTCGTTTTCCTTTTTTCAACTATTATTATACGACGTTAATGTCAATGTAAATGGTCAATGTAGTTGATGTTTGTATATTGTACGTATGTTTTAATAGATAACATATATAATTTTTTGTGATGAGATTTTTTTTTTTCGTAGGAAGAGTCTATCAGTACAATATGATATTGATGTAGCGAGCGTCTGTTGCTTTAAACGTTGGTATGTATTTTGTGTGACACTATAAGTACTTGTGTAAACTGAACAGTTGAGTTACTAGTTGACAGTGAGGCTGGTTAGAGCCTTTAGAGATGCATTTCCCAACGCAATAATATATTATTTGTTGCTTGAAGAGTTTTGTTTTAAATCCTTTTCTTTTTATGAAATAAAATGTTTTGTGGTATTTGTTGTGCTTTATTTATAAATTACCTTTACGATAACTCTGTGTAATAAAATAGTAAGGAGGCGGACAAAGTCACTGGTATCACTTAGTGTTTTATTAAATATAGACAAACATATACATATATAATTAAACCTTAGTAAGACGAGCCTTAGCTCTTATTTTTAACGAATTATTATAACTTAATACTAATAACGAATTATTTTAATTAATACTAGGTGCATTGAAATGTCAAATTAAATAAAAATTAAGCGCACTACTTAAGGAAAAAAACAGAGTTAGTTCTCCACCGATCACAAGATCGCTAACTGCTCACTACAGCCTTTTAACTGTGCTATGCGATTTAGCGCTTGGAAAATAGAATAAGTCTTGCGATTTATAATTCTTCACTAAATAGAATTAATAATATTTTTCTCATAACTTTCATTTCATGAAATATTTTAGACCCAGAACTTATTCCGAAACAAAAATAGGTAATATAGAATATAAATAAAACTTTAAATCCGTACTTCATAACAAAGCTGGTTTTCCTTTGGCAAATTATTCAAATTTAGGTAAACGCATCTGCTGTTAACCAGATGGCTGGTAACGCGTAGGAAGAATGAAATATATAATATATCAGAAATAATTTATTTCTTATTGTATATAGTACATTCAGTTTCAAACGTGTTATTATTACTTAATATATAATTTAATATTTTAAATTATTATTGTAAATTATATCATAGTTTTAAGAAATAAACTCAGTAACATCAGTTAGTTATATATAAACACGAATATCAAGAAGTTTAAATGAAGTTTTGATTTGAAGTGATAGAAGTTATTTAGATATACATTATAGATAAGTAATATAAAATATTGATTACTCTTAACCGTTTGGAAGACCTTTTTTGTGTAGTTGTCTCCAGAATGCGACGAGATAATTAGCTAAAAATTTTCTATGTATGTTTGAGCGGAACGCGGGTGTTATAGCCAAAACAGATTGAAAAAATGTTTAGCCATTCAAAAGTTATCAAGAAAAGAAGGAGAGGGGCCCAGCTCAACACCCGCCGCGCACCGTTGGCGGATTCTAGTTAATATTTTAACATAACATTTTTTTATATAAATATTTTTTTATGTTTAGCGTTAACATAAAAAAGGCAGCATTCACAGTAGTGTCAATATTTGAAGTAGGTATATTAATGTATTAGTAAAGAAAGGATATATCTCTGTTGGGAGGCAATAAATTAATATAATTTTTCTTTATTTTAGTCTTATTCACAGTCGGTGTCCGCTAACTATATTACATTAGATATCTCACTTTCTAACTCATCTAAAGACTAGATACGCTAGTTAGATTTAGGCCTAGGCACATTTTTATTGCAATAAAAATTTCAAAAATTAGATAAATTGTAGTACAATCTGGCGATTGCATTTTGTGTAGATTTATCCAACCTTCAACATGAAAAGAATTAATCTAATCTATTTAGATATCAAGATATAGCAGAGGCTTTTGCTTTAAAACCTTCAGCGATTAACAACAATATTGCTTATGAATACAGCTCAAATGGATTACTAATGGTGGATTTACTGATGACGAAATATAAAACCTAATGTCCTTTGACAAGACGATTTGTGGGCAATAGAGCGAGTGATTCACAACCGTGACTCACCTTACACCCCTAGCTCGTGCCCCTCTGTTTTAAACGAATGTACCCACACTCATTATAATTATAATTAAATGATTAAAGTTTATATTAAAAACTCTTCATCAGAACTTTTTTACTAAAACTTATTATTAATTTTTAAGTAATATTAATTAAGTTTTTTTTTATGTCACATTATAAATATAACTTTATATTACATAAATCTATTATAGATAGCTCCAAATGTACTATATTTGGCTATATATAAAAATTTGAAAAGTATATAACTGTTTAAGAAGTAATCAGATGACTGTATCAAATAATAATAATACAGTAGGTAAATACATAATATTAATGAAGTTAATTTTTTCCTCCTGCTCCTCTAAAATATACGGATAATTTTAAACTTTTAATGACTTTTAAATAAATTACTTTTGAATATAAAACATTGCATTTATATTAAAAAGATTAAAGTATAAAATGTCAACACAAAATCAATCAAAACAAAATATTGGATATATTTTTAATATTCTAATATTATTAGAATTCTTTGTATTGTGCCTGAATATTAAAGCAAAAAATTACTATTATAGAAAAAAATCCAGTAACAACAAACAGGATCCCTTACTTCCTGATTTCAAATGTCAAAACGTCACTTGAGTTTATCGCAAGGGTTCACTACATACAACTTGAATGTTTGTTTTATATTGAATACTAAACCCCTTTCAATGTGTATTAAATAAATCGTGCGATAAATTAAATTGAGCAATTATTAAATGTATGAAAAATATTTTTAACCAATTATTTGTTTTTTTTTTATATACCTATATACTATTAGTATGTATAGATATGTATATACTATACTAGTAGTATAAGATCAGCTGTTTCTTGATGATGTTTTCGTTTTCTAAACATAATTTAATAAATTAGCTCAAACTGTCCACTGTAAATGATATATATTACTTTAAAATCGAAATTAAAGACGGCATGACGTTTGTTGAGCGAAGCGAACGGAGTGAGCGGATCGTTTACTGGAGACTTTTTAAATTCTTTGTCACGAATTGACTCGAAAACTACTTGACTGAAAATCATGAAACTTTGCAATCAAAAAGACACACATTAGGTGATAGTATAAAAAAAATCTCAAAAAAAAAAAATGTTTTTTTATATATCAAAAAACTGATATCCCATTGAAGTCATTGGGAAACGATGAGTCATTACACAGGGTTCGCTTCGCTCAATATGCAAACGGCACTCGAGATTTCGCGAGCGCAGCTAGTCGAAATTGATGGCGCTCCTAGTTACTGAAAAATGTAAGATATAATTATATCTACTAATTGGCATAAAGCACACCAACATCAACACTCAACATAAAATGAAAAGTTCCTATTCCGTTAAATATTACGTTTCTTAGCATATTTAATATAACTGCGATAAAAATACATAAGTAAGAATTAACATCTATGTTATTTTTCATAAAAAGTCGTCTGACAAGACGTCCTAATTGTAATTGCACGAATGCACACTTAACGAAAAGGGTTTTAATGAACTGACGATATGCGACTCTGAGGGGAAAACAAACCGCCCTTACCCACCCACCAATTAATGAAGGCCTCTTATTTAATACATCCAGCAACAGATCGGAGATCTTTAATTTTTGTCGCGTATTATCAAACGTCACTTTAAAAAAAAGACGTAATTATGAAACCGTGCCAGAGAAATATGAACTTTATTGATTGGAATTAATTACTAATTTACTTTAAATCCTTTAAATTTAGATATTTCACCGCCCTTATCTAATGCGGGGATAAAATAACATGGAATAATCCAACTACAAATATAATAACATTAGAAATAGTATATAGAATTGACAAAATTAGTTTAAGCTGCATAAATAATTATGCAAAAAATCATAAATCTTTCCGTACTAATCATACACAAAATATTCATATTAAAAATTTAATCTTAGACAATTTTTTTTAATATTAAACTCATCCATAAAACATCATATGATAGATATACTTACATATACCATATTTTTTTAATTGTATATTATTATATGAGAGTTATATCCACATTATTCTAACAATAAAAAGCCAAGCCGTACCTGGGCATGAACACAACAGCCAAGGTGGTTTATTTGAATATAAGGTTTTGAACGCGACGCACGCGCTCTGAATACATTAAGATTACTCACAACTTAATTATCAACTCAACAATGCTAAAAGGTATTTAAATTATTTTAATATTATATTACTTTCTAAATTTGTCACTGTATTTATTATAAAAATGTTTTTATTTTTATTTATATAATGCTGTGCGATTTTTTTTTTATTATGGTGTTGATGTAATATAATTTACTTTTTTTTTTATAAACAACCACAGAGTAACAATACCAAATTTTTTTTTTTTTTTTGGTTAATTTTAACTTGATATAATTTATTCTGAAGAACACATTAATAAGGCATCATACTTATGTTATATTGTTAAAGCTTATAAAAAAAATAGAATGTTTATAAAACATCGTAAACAATATATTAACCGTTTTATAATAAAAATAGTAAAGACATAACTAAAGAAAGACTTAGAAAGTTTTATATGTAATATCTTAAAGATACTTTTTTTTTAACAGATGTTATTTATACATAGGGAAAAAAATAATAATAATATTTAGAATAAAGGTGATTTAATTATTAAATATTAGCATATTATTTATTTAATTTGTGTTTACTGTCACTAAATAATTTTAATTTATACTATAAGTATACAATTACATATTGAAATGCATAAAAATTTTAAACCTTTGCCGGGCAGTATTTTTAAAAATCATTCATATAATAAAAATTCAGCGAATTAATTATGTTTGTATGTATGCTGTTTGTTAATCAATTTATCATTGTTAAAATTTAATTAGTGTGTCATAGAAAGTGCTAAAACTTTCCTATTTATTGTTCCCTTTACTATTAACACAATACGTGACTCACCCCGAAATGAGGGAGGTGGCGTGTATGAATGCATTTCTTACACACCGCTGTAACTTGAACCGCCTGTCCCTTTAACGTAACCGCTAATTGGATTAACTAGCCAGTTATACTTAGCGGTCGAGAGTTCAAAGTAGGCTGGTATCGATAACTATGGGGCTGTGTCCGATTGAACTAATTTTTTGTTTGAATCACGTTTATGTTTTGATCATAAAGGGGTTGTTTATCGAATGTGTTTTTGATAATAATTTATATTATTATTTTACATTTTGGTTTGGGCACGTCGAACGAATGAGTGATGAAAGAATGGTAAAAAAGATTTATAAAGGAAAAGTGAGCGGTAACAGAGACAGGGGGAGGCCTCGAGTGACCTTCGAAAACTCAGTAGCTACGATACTAGAGGAAGGTCACGTAAAAAGCATGAGGACCCCCCGGAGGGCATGTATGAAGAGTTTAATGTCTGTGGTCGAGGCGAAAGAGGTATGCAAGGACCGTAGCGTTTGGCGCTCCGTCGTCTCTGGCTAAACCGCAAGGGATATGGCGTGAAGTTAAATAAATAAGTAAATATAAATATTTTACATTAATTTATAATAACACTGTAGTTTCAGGTCGCAATATGATATTTTACGTTATCCTCTACGTGTTGTGTCTCTCGGGATACGTCGTCGGATTTGACGCGGGTATGTATTATACGTAAAAGTATATTTTAATAATGAAAATTATTTAACATTGTTTTAATTTGTGTAGAAGTTGTTGTCCTGCGAGCTGTACGTGGTCGAGACGCTCGTCTGCCCTGTGGACAAGGAAAAGTGTTTTTGGATGGACCAGACTCATATGTTCTTTGGCTTAAAAATGATAGAGACTTTCTCTATAGATTTCCTAATGAAGAGACAGAAAGGCGGTGAGTTTCATCTGTTAAGAGTCGCTCCACATTGATATCTATACTAATATTAATATGAAAGATTTGCTTGTTTGTTATGGAAAACTACAGGACCGATTTTAAAAATTCTTTCATCAATAGTTAGGTACATTATCTGCGAGTGACTATATACGTACCACAGGCAAAGCCAGGGCGAGTCACTAGTCTAAAATAAATTCTATTGTATTCTTTCTATTGTTGATCTTCTAGAGCTGTGAATCGAGATCGGATATTTGGCACATCATGCGATGAAGGAGCGTGTTACGATGACACCTCTCTCCTTCTAAAGCGAGTGAGTGAGCAGGACAGCGGCATTTACCGATGTAGAGTACATTACCAAGCCTCCCCGTCTCTTGACTATGTGATTGACGTAAGGTTAGTTGGTAAGTAAACAATAATACTATTATTAAATAGACTATAAATAAGCCACTCCATTTAAATCACTTTATTTTAGATTCACCGGGTGTCCCACGTATATTTAACGAAGGAGGCGAAGAAATCAAAAGAGGCTACATCGGTCCACTTAGTCTCGGTTCTAATTTAACATTAATTTGTGAAGTGGATGATGGTAAGTGTAAACATTGTTATGGAAGTTGACTTACTATTACAGATAATTATCTGTTTATTACACTAGCTTTTGTCTGTGACTTCACTCGCATTTGGTTCTACTTTGGTTTACAAGTTTGGGTATAAGTTTCTTTTATTATATACAAATTTTAATGAAAATCCGTCAAAAGGTCTTGACTTTTAGAAAGACAAAAATGATAAAATAATGGATGTGTTATAAGACGATTGTTTTAACCAAGATCATAAAAAAAATGTTTAGAAAGACATACAGACAAAAAAAATTAAGTCGAATGAATATATAGGACGATTATGTATCACTAAATTTACAAAAGAAATATATATATATATATATATATATATATATATATATATATATATATATATATATATATATTTATATATCAGATCAGCCAGACACGTTAGTGTATTGGCGTCGTAACGGAGTGTTGATCGAGCGCGCGCACTCCGTCCGCTCGGGAGTGTTGCGTGCCGAGGTGCGCGTGCGCAACGCATCACGGGACGAACTGGACGCACACTACGAGTGTCTCGCACGGAACGCTGATGTAACTGAGCCGTTGAGTGCTAGCGTCGTCATTAAGATGTACCGTGAGTACATTTATCTTTTTATATGTTTATCTTTTATCTATCGAACCAAGAATTGTTTGTGTTTAACATATATTTCAATACACAGTTCCACCATTAAACATTGAAATTCGTTTGAATAACAACTTCGACTTCGAGGCGGGTCAACCTCGAGTGGTCGACTGTGTAGTGGTCGGCTGCGTGCCTCCACCGGCCATCACCTGGCATCTCGGGGACACACTCCTTCGACCAAGTGTTCATAAGGTATACAAAACACCTGACTTCTCTTCTTTTTCAGTATTTCTTTCACCATTCACAATAATGTATACGTAACATAAACCTTGTACTAAATAAAAATTATATTAATACAGGAGCTACACGATGGGAATTATACTGTATCATCATTGACACTGGCGCCATCTTTACGCGACTCGAAGCACGATTTAGTGTGTAGGGCTCATAATTCCCACTTACCGGAATCTGTGTTTGAAGATAAAGTTACATTGAATGTTGGATGTAAGTACTTTCATTATATATTGTATGTAATACGTGAAAAAATACTAAACTAAATTAGTTTACAAATTGTGTTTTTTATTATTATAACATTCTAACACATGCCCATCACATATTATCCTTATCAATAACTTAAAGAGAAAAACATTAGACTTTAGTATTGGTAATCATAACATATTAAACTTATTAAATGTTATAAAATTACAATATACTTTCGCTTTATCTATCTATATATATAGTTTATCTTATTAAAAAGGAAAGTTAGTTTTTATTATTATAAAGGATAAAATAAAACATGAAATCAACCAGATCGTCCGTTATGCCTCACCAACCGTGAGGAGACGGTGGGAGCCGTGGTGCATGAGGCAGAGACCATCACGTGTGTAGTTGAAGCTTCACCAGAACCACTACAGTTCAGCTGGACCTTCGCTGATTCCAGGGTCTTGTACACTAGTGTTAAGGTAATAATAATAATATGCTTTGTGGCAACCATAATGTACAGCAGAAAAAAAAAAATTACATTAAAACTATGTATGTATGTATGTATACAATAAGGCAGTCTTAACGCTAAATAGCGATATATATATATATATATATATATATATATATATATATAAATTTGAAAGAACTTCGTCTACATATTATTAATTCATTCATAACAATCACTGTTTTAATGTAAATTAATATAAATGATTTTTTTTATATATTAAACCTAATGCTGATTGTATATTTAGTACAAAATAATATAAATCTAACTTATGATAACCTTCTTAATATATAAATAGAAAGACACTCACTCACTGACTCATTGACTGACTCTACAGCCCAAAACCGTAATACCTAGAAAGCTGAAATTTGGACACAAGTCTCCTGACATATTGAATAGGTGCAATAAGAAAGGATTTTGCAAAAGTCCAAACCGTTCCGAAGTTACAGCTAAAAAACTGCAAATTTTACCCCCCGCTCCCTCTCTTCTTCACTTTCGCCATCCGTCGCTAAGCACGGGTAACCTGCTATTTAATTATATAAAAGTATTGATGAGACAATATTTTTTTTCAGAAAGTGTCAGGCAATCACAACCGCTACTCGTCCACGCTAACATGGCTGCCGCGAGACACAGACGTTGGCGTTCTTCTCTGTCGGGCCACTAACTCATTTGGAGAGCAGAAGAGACCTTGTTCTTTTGGCATCGTCCCCGGGAGTCCTCCGCATGCGCCTGAATGTGTTGTATTGAGATCCTACCCACATTCAGCCCGAGTGCAATGTCAGAAAGGTAAACCATTTAATATAACTCCAGTACATTTTGAACCTTTATTAACTCTCATAAATGCTTCCAGGTTGGGATGGTGGCAGACAACAAACTATTCATTTAGAACTTCGTGGTGTGGACGGTACAGTCATCCACAACATCTCCAACTCAGCTGGTCATTTCCACTTGCCTGATATTGAAGATGATAGAAACTTGACAGCGCTGGTATACGCAAGCAACTCCAGGGGAAGGAGTGAAAGTAGAACTGTCCACTTACAAACTATAACACCACTAAGTGCTTCAGGTAACGTACAATGTGTGTGTGTGTGTGCGTATGAGTGCGCGTTTTTGTGTGCGTGTGCGTTTGTTTGTGAGTATTTAATATGTTAATATGTGAGTTTATAATAACTCTAGCGGTGACAGAAAGCATTCCTCTCCATTCATGGACGCGGTGGGTGGAAGTGACAGCGGGCGCGGTCGCCGTGTGCGCTGCCGTCGCTGCTACCGCCATTTGCATCAAGCTTGTGAAGGCGAAGAGGGAAAATCTGGAATTAAATCCCGATTTGGTTTCTAGAAGTGACGGTAAAAAATCATTATTCTCTCTTTCATACATTATTGGTGAATCTGAATTTGATTGTTTTTATTTTATTTAGGTTCCTTCCATCGAGAACCAGATTTCGCACGAGAAGAGCGTGTTTTAGGAACAACTAACATTACTGTCAATCAGTTAGCCTCCTGCCAAAATGTAAGTGAACTTAAACAACGCCAATCCTTAAAATGTTCATAAAATCTTCCATATAGGTGCGAAAAATTTATATTTTTAACAACATTCACGCAATTATTATACAATTTTTTCTTATAACTTTTAACCTATTGTCCAATAATGGATAAAATTACGTGATTATAGATATCTTATTATTTAATGTAGGACAAATATAACAGATGGCGATGGAAAACCAGTTTTAATATAATAATTAATTATTTCAGCAATACACAGCATCACCGGTGCCATCATGTCGTGTCCTAGTTGGTTGTGCAGCTCAAGACACCTGTCCAGCTTCTCAACACTCATATTATGTTTAAAATACCTTATAGCTGTCTGTATATAACCATATCATGATAGTATTGTTGGCACAAATTATATTTAAAACTTTTTTCAACGGGATATATTTAATACATTGTCAATTTCTAGTCAATTCCGAGAATTGTTGAAGACGCCATCTTGTTTTTTTCTTTAAATGTCATAATTGTAATGTCATTATCGCAGTACTAAAACATAATAAGAAATTAAAATTTTAAACTAATCAAAAACCCAAATAAAATCTAGTCAGCCTAATTTTTAGTATTTAATATTTAATTAAAATAAAATAACACATAATAACCTACAATTTTTAACGCTTATACAAAATTGTATAATGATATATAAATATTTATTTTCACAACATAATTATCATATCATATTTGTAATCAAAGTTTTAATATTATAAAAAGTATTGCTTGGCTTTAATAAAATAAAACTCGCACTTGACTGAAATATGTAAATATTTTTCGGTATTCTTGTTTTATATTGGACATCTCATGCGACTGATATATAATATATGTAAGATTTAGTAAATGTATTATAAATTTAACTGTCTTTTTTTCCTGTCACTGTAATATAATATTAATCTTATTGTGATAGAATATAAACTGTCAAAATAAGAATTATATTTCGAGGAGTACTTTGAGAATTATGTCATATGAAATTACAACATAATATTTGGTACAATTTTGAAACAATTACGCAACCATTCAACCAAATAAGAAACCTTATACCAGTTTATACCAGTTCATACCAGTTTGACACATATTTAATAAGGTTAAAAGCAACCCTTGGAGTGAAGTCTTTCACCAGGACAATGAACAACTTTTATAGACAAAAGGCAAGTATATTCTAATACTAGTTATTCGTAACATGTCCTATAAACGGATTTTGTTTAATATCAATTAAAAAAAATCATATTATAATTAACGAAAACGAAACATATCAAAATATTGAAACCTTTAAACAAGAAAAAAGTTATTCTCAACAAAATTATTATTATTAATATTATTTATATAATTAATCACTAAGCATAACACATTTTTATTCTTAAATGTTAAGTAAAAGTCTTTCGGTAATGTTGTGTAATCTGTACAAAAGTTTAATAATATCTTAAACCAACATCAAAATACTGTTTCTTTGTAAGTAGGATGTTGATATGGTCTGTTAGGTAACATTTAAATCGCTCCATTGATATCGGTTCTAGTCTTAAGCGATTACAATTCAAACGAAATACACCCACAATACTTGAGCAATATTACTTACTTGAATAAACCAAGAATTTATACCAAATATACAACTTGAATCAATATATAATAGATAGATATATAGATTAATAGATGAGATAAATTGTCTCGTAATCTATAATTACGTTATATTTTAAATGTTTTAATAAATTATATATTTATAATATCGTTTAACGTATATTTTAGCGATAGAGGAATTGCTTATTCTCAACCGGTGCAAGACAGGATAGCTGCAGACTCCAGCTCTCTACAATACTACCCCAAGTACTAACTTAAAGCGATTAATATTAATATAATAAATTATATTTATAATTAATATTTAAAATATACAGAAAACATATTATGTTTTTTTTAATTTTATTATATATAGATTAATGTAAAATTTAAACGTACAGGACTCGAACCTACGTCCTCAGTACCGTTTCTATATTATAGTATACAAAAAATCGTAAATTAAAATCCCAAATTATTTATTAAAAATATATCATACAAAGTTCCGATTAGATTTATGCATTTCAAATGAACATTCATTTTCTTTATACATCTTAAATAAATAATTATCATGTGAATAAAAATATTAGATATCTCCGCTCACTCTTAATACATACGCCCAAGCGGGAGGGGAGACCTCTGAGAAGTTCAGGAGGAAACCAGTTACCTCCCGACAGCGTGGCGTGCGCACTGCGCGTGAGTGTTGTGTTGTGTTAACAATGTGTTATACTGACTAAGGTGAGTAATAATGTTCAACTATTTATTATAATCATTATATTATATATATATACTTTATATAATTTAATACTTAATCATAATCGTCATTCTCCAAACGCGTCCCTTAGCTTTGTTCGATTTCTAATACCTATTTTATGATGTGAAAACCAGTACGTTAGAAAGTGTAAATATTTACAAAAAATATTATATATATATATATATAATTTAGACCCAGCGATGTTACATTTGATTACCAGGAAGGTTTTATTAACTTTCACATAATTATTATAGGAAGTACATAATTATTATATGATGTTCTGAAGGAATCATTATACTTTATTATAAAAAAGTGTGGTCAGTGTTGTTTTCCGTAAGATATTTTGTTAGTTTTGTAACAAGAAGGTGAAGGTCAAAATCGTTCACAGACAGCCAAACAAAACTATATATATATAGCTATAAAATTTCATAGGTGATAAGTGATAACGGTTTCAAGCGATTGATTTTATTTTGAGGGGTACTTTACAATGTTAAAGAGATATATTTTCTGTTTTTACCATCGTTTTTGGAGCATAACCCATTACGAAGTTTCCAGAAACATTTTATTTGACTAACATCTTTCTTATGTTATAATCCAATATAAAAAAACTAAACATTCCTTTTCAAATAAAAATACATATTTTATTTGTAACAATTTAAAAGCTACAACACAAATAATCTATACTTACAAAGTTAAGACTAAATAAAGACAATAATAAAACTAATAACAAAGACAACTATATAATGAACTAAAGTTAAGACTAAGTTAAGATAAATAATAATAATAATAAAATCAGTAATAATTGAACTAATTTAAATATCTAGTTACAAGTAATGTATTTCTATAATTTCCCATACATTATATTTTATAAATTTGTGAGAATTCCTACCAAAATATGTTAATCTAAAACTGTATTAAGTATATATAAAACCCGTGTATTCGTTTGCGCTTATCTCAAAACCACTGAAGCGATTTTAATGAAATTTTGTACATATCCATTGTTTGATCCGGCTTAAAAAACTTAATTTACTTTTATATCTTTATGTGTTTTTAAACATAACGTGCTCTATTGGTGTCTTATATAGTAGACGAAGCCGCTACTAATAACTAGTATGAATATAAACTCATTCTTAGCATACACAGCGCAGACTTGGTCAAGTAGGTCGCTTTACATCGTTCTTTGGTATGTTAACTATTGGTAACTACATTCATTAATAATAAATAAAATATAATAGTGGTATTGAATGAAAATAATATCGAAGTATTAGAAATATCTTCACATAATAAGTCGAACGATACACCAAGTTCTGATCAATCGCGAATATATGAAGGCAAAGGTAATTTTATTCTGCTTTTATATGATACAAAGGTGATATTAAACCTCCTTTTTTATATAATTTATACGTAATTACAAATAAGATCATATTAAAAGAGTATTAACTTTCTTTTTTAGTCGAGTTTTTAACAAACCAGTTAGTTGTTGTTGGATAGCCATCGGTTAGAAATCAGTGTACAATCATATTTGTGTACCGATATAATAGAGGAAAAAATGTCATATATAAAATATCTTTAAATTAACATAATATATAATATTTAAATCATGAGGAAAAGTATAAATATAATGTCTAGTCATATATAAAATTGAAATGTATGTTTGTATCCAAATTAACAGCTTTTCACTAAATGCGTATGAAAGTATATATGGTACTTAAAAAAAATCTATAGATATATTTTTTCTCTTACTGTTTGTTTGTTTGTTCCGGCTAATCTCTGAAACGGCTGGACCGATTTTAACAAGACTTTCACTGGCGGATAGCAGATGTTATAAGGAGTAAGTTCGGATACTTTTATTAAAAAAAATGTAGGAACAAAGTCGTGAGCACAGACATACTAATATTGACCACATATTTTAATGACATTCTGCCACTTAATAAATATTCATAAATCAAACACAAGTATTGACCCATTAGCGTACACATTCGTTAAATTATTCTATTTTAAAATCATAAAACATAAGTAATGTTATATGTTTAGGGTTTGTAAATAATTGTACAACACTCGCTACTGTCTTTAAAATATTAAATAAGTGTCTGTCGGGGCACTCGCAATATAGGGTTCCGTAGTTGCCCATGATGGATAGATAGACTTTCTGTACATCTTTTTAAGATTTACAATTCTATTAATTTGATCTATCTTCTAAAACAGCCAAGCCAATATATATTTTATGTTAACCGACTATTACTTCTAAGACCTATCATTATAGAGTATTCAAGAAAAATTAAATAAAACAAATTTTTAAGTTTTTTTCGACCGCTTTGGCGGCGTGGCTAATATAAATATTCATGCAAATTTACAACTTCCTAATACTAAGAATCTCTGAGCTAGCTGCAGATAAGGACGTGAAATTTTAAGGGTTCCCAGTGGACTACAGAACGCTAAAAAGATGTGAATGAATTGATTTTGAAACAACAATCTATTAAACTAAAATCGTATTACTCAAAATTAGTAAAACGACACTTAAGTTAACTAAATGTGTCTTTTTGAAATCTTTTCCAAAAAGCAAGCATTAATAATAACTTAAAAAGGTTTTTAACGAAAGAATATTAAAAAATTAATCGTTCTATCAATGTGTTCATCACAATTCCATTTTCTCTTACACTCGATAAAAATACTATCAATTGTTTCATTTTACAATGGGATGAAACTGTTTCTTGACACTCAGATCACAATTTTAATACTTCAATACGCCAGTAATGTTTTAGGCCTGAAAGTACTTTTTCCCATGATTCGATTTCTATTTTGAGTAAATATGTCGATTAATATCATTTCATAACTACCAATCAAAAATGTGACCTCAAATTGATATAAAGTATCATATGCAGGTCACAATTACATCATATTTATGTCATATACATATGAAAGAAATACATTCTTATTTTAAACCTTGTGTTAAGGATGACTGATTACGAGCGCATTAAGGCGAGCTGCCTCCAGCGGGGACAGTTGTGGGAGGACCCAGGCTTTCCCGCAATCCAGCCTTCCGTCTTTTACCACCAAGTACCTCCTTTCAAGTTCGAATGGAAACGCGCTAAAGTGAGTAAATAATCCTGTTATTATCATTATATGTTCATTTCATATTATTGCAACGTAAGCATGAAAGAGATTATTTAATAACAAGACAATCAGCTATTATACATTGTATAATTGAATTTAATATAATTATTATAAAATCAGATAAATAGTTGAAATATTTCAACATGGTGTGTTATTTGTAATAAGCGTCAGAATTGAATGTTGAACCTTTTGAAATAAGTAGAACACTGCCCACACTGACCACTCAATTACTTTCACCTTCCTTTTCTTATATTCATAAATGAAACATTAAGACTTAACTTGTGGTATGCGACGTTAAAATGTGCAAATATTACTATGAATAATAATTTATTTATTTACGGTAAAATAAAACAGTAAGCAGTAATTATAAATATGTTTAAGTGACATTTTAAACAATTTATTTATTACACTAAATTAAAAATAAGTGTCCTTAAGGACGATGACATTGAATTGTATACCATTTTAAATATGTCAGTTTCTCCGTTTAAGTCTTCATATTTATACAAGAAATGTATGGTATTCCGTTTGAACACCTGCCAACGTTTTATAAAATATCTATCATTAGTAATTCCAGTCGCATTTAGTAAAGAAAAGAGAACGAACGATCTCATACTACCGTTAGTCGTGTTGTGTTTCTCGTTTAAAGACAATTCTTCAACCATGGACTGATTTAAAATACACAATTTATATAAACTAACCATTTATTACATTATATTAGAATATACCATTTGTACAAACTAACCTATTATTACATATTATTATTTGGTAGTTCAATGACCTTCTGCATTATTTTTAAATAAATTTTAATTCATTCATACCTATTAAAAAAATATACTTTTTTTTTATAACTCATAATGTATATTTTGATTTTTTTTATTTTCTGTACATAATTATAAATTTTGATAATTTTATCTGTATCGTATTTATTTCCCGCGCTTCCCGAAAAATATGGTGGACGAGTTTTACTAAAATATTTGTAGTGAGAGTGGATTTTTGTTAAACTATTTGATAGTTTGATAAAAAGTTAGAATGTAACAGAAACTACTGATTTTACCGAAATTTGTGATGATGGAATTCTTAATAGAGGTCACAAATCGAAATTCAAGAGAAATGGCGAGTACGTAATATAAACAATATATATCAACTGCAAAATCTTTATAAATAATGTAACATACTGTGTTAATTAAAAAATGTATGTATTGTAATAATAAAACTATCGAATCTATCTTCAAGTTTGGTAATATATATAAATTGCCTAATACAATTTAGTTTTTATGAAAGCAATCAAGGCCATAGTGACCTTCACAAAACGACCGCTGAGTCGCCGAGAGCACGCGGACCTCATAAACCGAAAGCGACAAAAATTCCGTTAATGTTCAACTCGATTTACCTTAATATAACATAATAAGTATATCAATCTGTTTTATCGTATTTATTATTTACTAGCTGTTGCCGGCAACTTCTGACCGCTTTTATGACTCAAACTATAAACCATCTCTTACTTAAAATATGTACCAATACATAAAAAAAATGTACATAATAATTAAGTACGGGTATTATCTTTAACACATAAATTTACTAAATATCAAAACAGTGTTATTTATAAAAATAATAAAAATCTTTAATCATTCAAAGAAACAATTTCAAGCTAACACGCAACGGAAATTATCAACCTACTTGCTTATAGCGAGATAGTCTAGTAAATATGGAGTTTTATGATATTATCTTACCCACATAGCTGTAGAATACTTAATTCGAAACTCGCTAGACATCAACAACATCTTTGGTCATAAAGTTGTTACCTGTTCAACAAGGTCGCCACCACCTACACACCTACATGTGCAATGACACAAGCTGCGTCACATTATCATTTGTTTCTGCATATTGATAACTTTTGTGACACTTCTGCATAATGATAACTATTGTGACACTCGCATATTGATAAATAACACCCACTAAACCTGCCTTCTATGTATTGTACAAAATTTATATGGATTTTTCACTTATATCCTTTAAGAATGTTTCTATTTCGTTAACTTAATTTTATAAGCGGTAATTTGTTAATCGCGTTTTAATATAATTTCAATTGAATAGTATATTATATGATATAAATTTTTTAACGTGTTTAATTTTGCAGGAATTGTATTCGAATCCGAAGTTTATTTTGGACAATAGCGACACATTTGACGTCGTTACCGGCAGGCTTGGTGAGTATTTGTGATTATTAAACTGACTTTGCGAATTATATATAATATTATATATATTTAAATAATTGAGTTAATTAAAACTTTTATTATAATAGTAAGTACATGATAACTTTGTTTAAATAAGAGTTCCAATTGATTGCTTGATTGTATGCGAGCGATTTTTTATATTATATTATTATTAGTAATATTGTAATGTGAATAATATTAAGTTTTATATTTTACTCTAGCAATGCGATTTTAATTCACTAAACCGTAACATGTAACATTAAATTGATGTCTTATAAGACAAATTGTTTTAACAATTATATTATTTTAGTTAAAGCGTGAAAAGGAACACTTAACGGAACATATATTTTTAATTATAACATAGTAGTTTTTATATGTATTTATTATGAATGAAGTGATATATACTTGATGAACAGTTATAAATCAAATAATATTATTTTTACTGTTACATCGGATTACGGGACAAACTGGTGTGATATTACAACTGTTATTAGAATACTATATGAATAGTGAATAACAAATTTAAGTTATGTGGCTAAATGTTATGTTGATTAACATTGAACTAATTAACAAATGTAACATGTATGAACGTATACGGTAGTGCAATGCGAGGCTAGTACTAGTGCTTAATTGGCAGAGGCGTTTAAAGGTCCTTTTAATAAAACAACCTATGCAAATATAATTTTATTTTATTTATATTGTCTATGATCTGTAAATTTATATTTGTAATACTAATTGATAATGTTTATTTTATTTTGTGCTATTTTTATCTTATTTACTTTGATTCAATGTAATTATCATTTTTGTATATCAAATTTAAGTGTCATTCGGAACTATTTTGGTACTTCTCGAAATGAGTTCTTCTATAAAGACGGTCTCAAACTTAAAATTTAGTTTGAAAAGGTTCCAAACGACTACTTTACGTATAATGTGTATTCAAATCAACATTACTGTTCCAGGGGACAAATGGCTGCTCTCGTGTGTTGGAGTACTGTATCTGTGTAAGGGACTGTTCTACAGGGTGGTACCAGCTGATCAGCAATTCGATTCCAACTATTCGGGGATATTCAGGTTGATTTAAATAATTATGGTGGTATTTAAAGTGAAATGGGACGTTTTGATACAGAATACTGTTGTCAGGTTTCGTCTCTGGTGGTGCGGGCAGTGGGTTGAGGTCCTGGTGGACGATAGACTGCCGACGGTTAATGGAAAGTTGGCGTTCATGCACTGTAGTCACTCGGAACAGCTGTGGCCGGCCTTACTAGAAAAGGCGTACGCGAAGTGAGTATACATTTGAAATGAAGTACAAATCAGAAGCGTCAAATGGAAAATTGTAAAAAAGTTATGGTAAAAAATTATTAACTTTCAGCGTTAATCTAAAAAATCAAGGTTTAAAGTAATTTTGATGTAATTAACTTAAATATTCATCCAGAAATATTATAATGTAAAAATATATAATCTCATAGAATGCACGGGTCATACGAAGCCCTCAAATACGGTAATTTGCTGGACGGGCTGGCGGACCTCACTGGAGGTATCACGGAATCTCTTAACATAACCGACTTAACCGACGCCACGGCTCTCCACAATCTCACGAAAACAACCAGTGTGGTCACGGCTTATCGGTTACCAAATGTAAGTAATATTATTATTATTATTTAATAGAAAATAAAATTTTATTTATATATCTTTCATTTAATAGCGATTTTCTCTATAACAGAGTAAATAGATTACCTATATATACCTACATTATCAAAAAGAAATTATTTGATATTTCATACGAACGAATATTTTATAATATAATTTTAAAATGCCATGGTATAATTTTTTATAATGAACTGTCTCATTTCCAGGCCGTAACCCATTCCGTAAAAAGTATAGAATCCGGAATGAACTACAGACTTTACAACGTGGACAGGGTAATTTAATAATTAATAGCAATTATTTAAATATATATATATATATATATATATATATATATATATATATATATATATATATATAAATAATATTAATTATAAACTCTTACAGATAGATACATCTGAGGGTCCGATATATTTAGTACGTTTGGGACGACCGCTCGCTCCCGGAGAAACACACATCACACATTTCATATTAGACCAAGAAACGTATGTATGATATATATATATATATGTGTGTGTGTGTGTGTGTTTGTGTGTGTCTTGTTATAGTACGATTTTTTTTAAGGTGGTCCCACACTATACCGCTCCATGAACGCCAAAGGTTGACATCCATAACAAAAGGTTTCTGGATGCTCTACAATGATTTCGTATCCATGTTTTCACGTGTGGAAATAGTTCATCTAGACGCAGAGACGAGTAAAGCTGAATCCTCACTGGCTGATAAACATAAATGGCTTGTGAAAAGTCACCAGGGAAGGTGGAAGAAAGGGGTCACGGCTGGAGGTTGTAGGAATCACGTTAGTAAGTAATTTTCTTTTTTACTATTTTTTCCGAATAAAGGATACATGTTCTGAAATGTTTTTTTTAACTTTTTTTCCGAATAAAGGATACATGTTCTGAAATGTTTTTTTTTAACTTTTTTTTCCGAATGAAGGATACATATTCTGAAATGTTTTTTTTTTATTTTTTCCGAATGAAGGATACATATTCTGAAATGTTTTTTTACGATTATTTCCGAATAAAGGATACATATTCTGAAATGGTTTTTTTTACGATTTTTTCCGAATTAAGGTTACATGTTTAATTTTTTGTAGATCTATTTCACATGAATCCACAAATACAGATCGTACTAAACGATCCGGATACTGTTATAATATCATTGAACCAGCACAGTATTATGGAACCAAAAGTAATCGGGTTCAGCATTTACAAAATACCCAAAAGTCTAACGGAGACAGCCTCATCACTTTTCTTTAAGACGACCAAAAGTTCCATCAACTCCCAGTACACTAACAGCCGACAAGTAAGTGAGAGGTACGTATTGAAGAGCAAAGCGATCTTATTTTAATATGTCAATGCGAATTAAATAACATTAATATTATATTATCTGATATATACTTTTTTCAGATGTCACTTGGAGGCTGGTTCATATTTGGTGATACCAACCACCTTCGAACCACGTCAAGAAGCGAATTTCTCATTGCGAGTGTACTCGATGAAGCAGATCAAGATGAAGGTCTTGGATTCGGCGCCGCAAATGTTGAAGGCCGCTATACTAAAGGCGCCTCCCGGCTTTGAGACGAGTAGCTTCGCCCAGTACGAGTCTCAGTTCATTCAGCTGGCGGACGAACACAAAACAATAAACGCCTTCGAACTCCAGGAGCTGTTAGAGAAGTGTTTGCCAAACGACTATATAAAGAGCTGTGCAACGATTGAAACGTGTCGCCAGATTGTTTTGTCGTTGGAAGTATCCTTTTTTATTAATAAACCAGCTATGACCTCGATTTCGTTCGCGCGAAATATTTTTTTAGAATAAAGGTAGTCCAAGTTACTCCGTATAACATTATCTACCCGTCAGTGAAGGTCCTGTTAAAATGGGTCCAGCCAATTCAGAGATTTGCCGAAACATACAAAAAATGATTTAAAAAAAAAATTATGTATTGTATTTTTAATAATCCTCAACCCTGAATTTTGTATTTTTAAATTTAGAACATCAAAACTTTGTATAAAATTTTTGACACACCCTTTGTTTCACTTTTTTTTACACAAAAAAGAAAGTAAAGTGTTTTTTATATAATTTCCTAAGCACGCCATACAGAAAGACGGCTCCGGTCGCATAACGCTGGCCGACTTCAAGGATCTAATATGCAGCCTGAAGCACTGGCAAATAGTATTCAGAGCTCACGCGCCAGAGAAGATGAGCGTCTTAAAGATAGAGAGGTTCCGTGACTCACTACGCGACGTCGGCTTCGTTATACCGGAGAGAGCTTTATCCTTACTCGTTTTAAAATTCATGAGAAAAGATGGAATGCTAAGATTTGGAGACTTCGTATCCGCTGTGGTCTTACTTCACAGAGCCTTCCGTAAGCTATTATATTGATATCTCATAGAATAAGTCGGTCATTCGAATTTTCATACAAATAATTTACGAGTATATTTTAACATGTCAGAGTGCAATGACTTCTTTATATTTGATTTGATTAGTAAAACATATTTGATTACTCGATTTAATCGATTAAATTATTCAATTAATCTTTACCTATAAGTAATGGCAAAAACGGCAACTAAGGTACAAAAAACCACACATGAATACATCGTTACATATCCAAGGCTGATGTGCAAAAATAATTTCAACAGAAACCATCCATATAATACTAAATTAGGTTTAATTGGCGCAAAATACTCTGATACCTACGTAATACCCCTAATACCTTCCTAATACCCCTAACACCTTCCTAATACCCCTAATACCTTTCTAATACCACTAACACCTTCCTAATACCCCTAATACCTTCCTAATACCACTAACACCTTCCTAATACCACTAATACCTTCCTAATACCACTAACACCTTCCTAATACCCCTAACACCTTCCTAATACCCCTAACACCTTCCTAATACCCCTAACACCTTCCTAATACCCCTAACACCTTCCTAATACCCCTAACACCTTCCTAATACCCCTAACACCTTCCTAATACCCCTAACACCTTCCTAATACCCCTAACACCTTCCTAATACCCCTAACACCTTCCTAATACCCCTAACACCTTCCTAATACCCCTAACACCTTCCTAATACCCCTAACACCTTCCTAATACCCCTAACACCTTCCTAATACCCCTAACACCTTCCTAATACCCCTAACACCTTCCTAATACCCCTAACACCTTCCTAATACCCCTAACACCTTCCTAATACCCCTAACACCTTCCTAATACCCCTCACACCTTCCTAATACCCCTAACACCTTCCTAATACCCCTAACACCTTCCTAATACCCCTAACACCTTCCTAATACCCCTAACACCTTCCTAATACCCCTAACACCTTCCTAATACCCCTAACACCTTCCTAATACCCCTAACACCTTCCTAATACCCCTAACACCTTCCTAATACCCCTAACACCTTCCTAATACCCCTAACACCTTCCTAATACCCCTAACACCTTCCTAATACCTATGTCCTACCTGCTTTCGATTAGAGTACATTGATATTAAATGCGTTTAGATGTTTTCTTTAATCTGAAGACATGCAATAACCATCATTATTAACTAATTATAAAAAAACAAATTGCAACAAATTACGCTACACCATATTTGGTTACCTCCTATGAGAATTATAACACGGTACCATCAAAAACAGTGGTGGTATAACTACTTAGTATGCTTCATGCTCCATGTCATATTTCAGATATGTTCTTCAGTAACTGCTCAACGAGTACATACAAAGTTAATTTATCTTTCGCCGAGGTGGGTACAATATTATAACCACAGTCAGCTACATACACTTCCTTCACTCTGTACCTTACTCACACTTACACCATCGATTTATCTCTCAGTACACTTTTATTAAAATATATAATTACATATCGTTAAAATATATTTTATTGTTTCAGTGGCTGAAGTCGGCTTTGACATGTTGATCTTGGGATGAAAAATATTTTACTACTAAGTAAATGTGTATTTTAATATAAAATAGTAATTTCACTCTTAACACTAAACCTACCAGGTACCGGTCAAATTGACCGTTCTTAAACTTTTGTAAAACTTACACATTTTTAAACGTTATAACATCGTTATCAAACTACATGACAATTCTTAGAATATGATTATAATTAATTATTTCCATTATTACCTGCGTTATATAATAAAATAACTTTTAATTATCGGTCAATTTGACGGCGTGCGGTAGGAACAGGTATACAAGAATTGTCGGTAGGTTTAGTGTTAATTCAAAAACATAGTGAGTTGTGTCTGGTAATTATTAGTGAAAAACAAATTATTATAATCAAAGAAATAAATTATAATATTAGATAATTAATATTGTGACTAGATGTAATGAATGTAAACTTTAAAAGACTTATAATAATATATTTTGTAGAAAAACTGGACTAAGGAAAGAAGATATTAAAAACATATTATTTTTTTTAATAATAGCTCTAAGTCTAGCTAGGAATTATAGGAGTATATATATATTGAAAAATAGTTGCTTTCGAGAAATCGGACAAGCTTTTGCATTTGTTTTTTTGGACACTGAATATTAAAAAACATTTGTTTGTAGGTGACGACTTTTTTAATAAAACTATATATATTTAATAAATTACAAGTACTTTAAAAAATCTCGGAAATTAAAGTAAATTTCATTATCATTAAAACTATTTCTTAATAACCAATTTTATAAAGAAAAAGTAAACAAAAAAATATATACTCAGCATTTATATTATTTCTCATTCATTCTTTCAAAAAACGTAGACAACATTATTTATGTTATTTCATTTCTTTGATTTAACATTGGTTTAGTTTTAGTAAAAAATTTATTGTAACTGTACAACTTAAATCTATAGAATTTATTACTGGCTTATTTATATATTTTTAAAGATTTAGTGTCCATCCATCCTAAAATTTGTTAGCTAACTTAACATGCAATCCCTAAAGATATAATTTGTAACTGTTTTATAAAACTATTCTTTTCTATTAGCATATAACCACAAATCACAGTTGAAGTGTTCGTCAATTAATATTCTTTAATGATTTTCCACAATTTGTATAAAAGAAACTAAAAAAATCTTTGTTCATTTCTTTCATTCATTTTATATCTAACACTACTTCTGTGGGTGCTCATTATATTTTTGTGCTAATAATGACTTAACAAAAATAATAAAACACAAATACGGTTGTACACTTGTAACGATCTCGTTATGAAATAATATTAAAAAAAATATATCTCATAAGTATAGCTAAGACATGTATATATATAATTATTTTTTGTTCCACCGAAAAGAAAATAAGCATAATAATTTTTTTATTGTTTATTTTAAAGGTGATTTTCGTGTAACAAAGTTAATTAAGAAAATTATTGATTATAAGAATTTTCTTCAGTTTTGTATATAGTATATAGATTTAATTATAAAACATACTGCAGACGGTTGCATTTAAATAATAAATCTTTGATTTGATTTAATTTTTTTTGTTAAATAAATATTAATATATGCCGATTCTTTCACTTATCTCCTATTATAGAAAGAAAATTTATTAACATTTCTACTTATTTCTACCAAAAAGTAACAGCAGAGAATAACCTCACAAAACAACAAAAATTCACCATTGGATAATAAAAATCATAATAATAATGCAATGTATTTAATATTTATAAATATATTGACTAGATCTATTTCTACAATGTGATTATTACTAAAATAAAAATATCTAATGAGGTAACTTATCATGGCATAAAGGACAAATAAAAAACCCAAGTCTTTGATTTACAGTAAATGATATGTTATTTATAAACAATTATATACACAGTGTAACCTCATTATAATGATACTAAGGTAATTAGAAAATATTTATTTGTTGTTGAAAATTTTATGTTTACACTTTTAGACAGGGAAAAAAATCAAGAATTTTTTTATAATGAGGTTAGTTATTTTAAGACTATACTGTATTCTATAAAGTGCATTTTAAAAAGACTGGAACATAAATCCATTTTATATAAACAAAATTGGAAAACAAAAAATATTACCATTTTATTAAAATAACATCTTTTTAATACAACTATAAATATAATTATTGATTTCGTTTCTTTTAAATACATTTAAACAAAGTAAGAAATAAATATATATTCAAAAAATAGTCATAAATAGACAAATAACCCTTTTTCATTATAATTGTTTATTTTAATATATTTTGAAAACTGTTATACCATATATTATGTATTGATTTTGTATATGTTTTATTTATATTATTGATTTTGCATACTGACTATATGTTTTGCATGTTTTATTTATTTATAAAATTAAATACAGTACTAACATTATCTATTTTCTCCATCTTTGTTGACAGAAATGTCTTTTGTGTCATCTTCACCTTCAAGAGAAGCTGCCTTATGTAACTCATAAAGTTGCACCAACTGCTCATCGCTCATATGATCCAACATTTTGGGATCTAAATATTTCCCAATACCTTTTCCCTTTACTTGGCTAAGAGGCTTCATTTGCTTTGCTACATTAATTGCATAATCCTAAAAATGAAATACAATTAACATAAGTATATAATATTGACAAGATAATACAACTTCTTCAGAAGTTGTGTAAATATTACTTACAGTCCACTCATTAAGAAATATTTTGGCCTCATCAGGTGTACAATTTTTGTGTCGTTTGAATTCTTCCCTAGCGTAGTTATCCCCAAGAATTCTTAATTCATCTGGTAGAGCCCGATGTACTCGAAATATCAACTTATAAAGCCTTCGAACTCGGGAAATATGTTCTACCATGGTCATTTTATGTATATAATTTGTACCACTTTATCCTTAAATCTTGCTTAATATAAGATTAGGACTAAATCACAATAATCATAACCAAAAATGTTTCAGTTACATAAAAATCACTTCAGCACCATGTTTCATATTATATGCAGTGCCGATTTAATATATTTTAATGTTCGAAAATATAATTTGATTTAATTTATTTAATCTTAATTCAAAAATGCTGAAACCTGAGCGTGTGAATATATTTTTCAATAATTTTCATTCATAATTAGTCCGTAATATTTCCCTATTCCTACTTCTCATTTTCAAATTGAAAATAAATTCTCAACTATGTCATATTTTGACAATGACATGTGACGGTTACAGAGTGCTTATAATAATATCCATAGGGAATACTCTATCATAGAGGACCAATAGATACGAAAAAAATATTAATATATATGTGTTAAACTTCTAAAATCATATACAAATAAATCAGTTTTTTATTTATTGAAAAAGGTAAATAATTCTTTTGATTAACAAGGACGGTACCGAGGTTTATAAATTTCCAGAAATAGCCTGCTACGAATCTTTCGATACTTTTTAGGTAATGAAGTAACAGTTAAAAAATAGGTATTATTTGTTATACAAGCGTTATTAAATATAAAAGAATTTTAATCGATAATCACTCTTAAGTGAGAAAAATGTATTTGAAAATAATAATACTTATATCATGTTAAGACTACATTATAAAGAAATGGCATAAATGGCATTAAAACGAAATCATCATGACACCGTAAAACTTAAGGACTGACTAGAAGAAAATTCAAATTATCCACCAAATTCCTAAATAATTTATTCAACAGTGATATTATAATTATTGTTATAACGTTTTTTTGTAAATTACATCAAAGTTTACATAGTCATTGTGATAAATTTAAACAATACCATACAAATATACTTATAGTATAATCACATTCACTGCCATCTACAGATTAGTACAGTAGAATTGTAGATGTTACAACTTATCAAAATTTTAAAAGATATTATTAATCTCTTCACACATCCAAGAAACTGGTCACTGTTTTTAATCGTGCAAATAAAATATTTTTATAAGTTTTATCCTTTTCCATTCTGACATTAGAAATCATTACACACCATAATTATACTAATGTTCAAGAGACATCTATTTTTTTTTTGCAATTCAATGAATTTGTACAAATTACATAACATTATTTTTCATTATTTTTTATTTTCACATTATAAAGGTCAAAACGAGTGACAGTCAGTTCGAAATTAACAAAATTATTAAATTACGTTGACATGTGGTTCTTACATTCCCTAGCATGTTACATTTAATGTATAATACAATAATTTGATAAACACGTACATTAAACCGAATTAAGGAGTCCTATAATAGTTAAGTGTATGTTATGTAAGTCTAGACTTATTTGCTATTTTTAAAGTGATTTTTTTGTCATCTAGATAAAATTTATCAATAAATTTCGTTTATAAAAATAATGTTCATGCAGTCCAAAAGCTTAGTACAGTAAGTACATAAGGATTTATTTATTAATGTTATAAGTAAAATTATTTTTCCAGAGTTATAAAAATTATTGTCAATAAATTATTTAACTTTAAATTAAATTTTTTCTTGAATGAAAGGGTGAGCAAGACAGTGATTGACGGAGGCCCTCTTAGAGGGATCGAGCATTAGCATCCTTTCGAGAAGGTCTTTAAGTTGAGTTATCTTTTTAGCCTCTGGAGCGGGGAGTCGGTGGTGAGGCGGTGCCAGCTCAGTTTGCAAATCCCGGGATGCCTTTATACTTGACATAATTACCACTTTTTCCTAAAAATATATAATATATCAATAGACATTTTGATTAAATAATATATAGTATATATAGACGTTATATATTCATGCCACTTACCCTTTCTGTAATTTTGTCCAATTCATGGTACAAGAAGTTACAATTGTTATCAAAATGCTGCTCTTTAAAATGACCCTTTTTAATAATCTTGTTTGGTATTTTTCCTTTCAAATCCATAAAATATTTTAACATTTCATTATTTGATTTTCCACTGAACATTATCTTACCAGTGGATAGCTCATATATAGTGCATGCCGTAGACCACATATCAATACCATGGTCGTAGGGAACTCCCAGTATAATTTCTGGGGAGCGATAGAATCTTGATACTAGATATGGTGTTATCTCATTGTCTGATACATGTGATGCTGCACCAAAGTCACACAACTTCAACATCAATTTACTTTCATTCACCAAAATGTTATCTGGCTTCACATCTGGAATATACATTTGAATGAATTTAGGTATCACTGTTAGAAATGTACTAAATAAACCAAATTATATATAACTTACCAGCATGTAATATTCCTGTTTTCTTCAACAGCTTCAACGCTAACAGCATTTGTTGGGTGTAGCTCCTAACAGCTTTTATGTGGATTCCGCTGTTTTTTCCATATTTCTTGAGCACTTCTCTTAGATTCATTGATAATGGTTCCATTACCATACATAGATGGCGTTTATGGAAAAAGTGACGAAATAGTCTTAAGCAGTGGAATTTATCTTCAGGATCGGAGTCATTTAGTCTTTTTATAATTTCCAATTCCCGTAAACCAGTTTTGTGCCTAAATAATAAGAACAATATTAATATCTCAATTATATTATAAACACATACATAACGAGTATATACAAATTATCAATTCATATTCTCATTACACACTATTGAATTTCTGTTTCACATTTTTGATTTACTTAGTGTTTATTTTCTACTTACATGATCTCATTATTCCGAATAATTTTGACAGCAACATCAGTATTACCACGTGCTTGATCTCTTGCACGAACAACATTCGAAAACACACCCTGCCCTGTGTATCCGTACACTGTGTATCGATTATCCAGAGTCTCTCCTATTCTCACTCTAAAATAATATTATATTACATAGAAAAATATTTCAAAATCTAAATATTATTTTAATAATATTAAACAATCCATGGATGTATTACCTATAGTAACCTTCTGCATCATCCCAGTTATCAGTGAGAGAGGGATTCTCTAAAGTGTTTTTGCTTCGTGGTTTCCCGGCCGTTGGGGTCTGAAAATACATAGAAAACCTATTATGTAAAATAGTTTCTTACCTGTCATTGTTGTTGAAGTATTTTTTATTGTATATAAGCAAAACTTTTCAAAAAAAGCAGCTTCAAAATAGAATAAACAATAAAAACCTTAAAACTCACATCCACACTATCAAAATTATCCTGATCCGCAAACATATCCCATTCGCTTCCTTTGATAGATTTTTCCAATTTAATGCCCGTTTTAGACTCATTTTCAATATTCTTTATCAGCCCACTTGTGTTACTCTTTTCATTTTTGACATCAGTTAGATTGGATTGGATTTTTACAGTTTCACAGATAGAGTCTTTGGAGGTTTTATTCTCTGGAATGGTTGTAACTGAAGGTTTTAAATTCGTTTCAGCTGTTAATGTCTTGTTATCCTTGTTTGGATCCGGATTTCCACTTTCATTATTTTTGCCTTCCAGTCTCTGTAAAAATCATTATATGATGGAAAAACAATGATATTTTGAATAAAGCGAGTTTGTGCATATAATTAAATCATATTTACTTTAAGTAGCTGTTCTCTTTGCTTCCTTCTCCTTTCAATGATTTGTTCTTCTGTTTCTTCCTCATCGTCGGTATTTATTGATATGTTGAGTTCTTCATCACTTGAACTAGGAACTATTTGAGCAACTTCATTCGTTGAATTCTGTAAATCATAATTCTTAAAATAATTTGCTATTTTTATATTTAACGTACTTTAATATATTGCACCTTAATTAACAGTAAAATTTAATATTAAACAGTTTCACTTACTTTGCGTTTGTCCCTATGTTCAGATTTATAATTTTTATCACGCGACCGAGCCCTATGTCTATCTCTACTTCGATCACATGACTTTCGATCCCGATCAGAATACCTTCTATCGTAGCGTGGTATTGAAGACCGATCTCGTGATCTTCGATTGCGAATCGTATCGCGATCGCTTCGTCGTAATTCTGAAGATAGACGTTCTCTATCCCTTTCTCTGTCCCTCTCCCGCTTTCTTTCTCTCTCACGATCACGTTCTATTCTTTCCTTAACCCGTTCCCTTTCCTTTTCCCTCTCACGTGCTCTCTCCCGTTCCCTTTCTTTATCTCGTTCCCGCTCCCTGTCTTTTTCACGCTCTTTTTCTCTTTCACGTTCACGTTCTCTCTCTCTTTCTCTATCAGATTCAACTTTACGCCGGTCCCGTTCCTTTTTTTCACGATATTCTTTTTCTTCTAATCTTTTTTCCATTTCCTTTCTGTTTTCTCTATTTATAATTTCTCTTAAATCTTCCTCTTGTCGTTTTAATTTTATTTTTTCTAGTTCAGAAGGTCGTTGTTTAATGGTCTTATTTTTAATCTTTTTTAATTCTGAAGAAGAATCCTTCTTCTTTTTAGTTGTAGGTGCTTTTGGTTCATCATCATTAATACATATAACATCGTCATTCGTGTATTTTTTATGTCGACTTTCGTCATCGCTTTTATCAGAGTTATAAGCAACCAAGCGAGCTTGCAGCATTTCTTTTTGTTTCATTAATTCTTCAAGGTTAAGATCGTCTTCAATTATTGTAAGTTCTGGACTAGCACAATCCTCTTGATAGTTTTCTGCTTCAGAATTGGAAGATAGGATTTCCAAAGTGTCATCAATCTTTCTTGTATTTCTACTGCTACTGCGTGATTGGTCAGCAGTTGCGCTACCATTTTTCGTTTTTATATTTTTTGCGCTTTCCGTTGAAGTGATATCTAAAGACGATTCTTTGTTTAGAGGCTTACATCTTTTTGATTTCTTTATTAACTCCTCCACATCGGATAGCGACGTTTCGCTTTCTTCTTTAGGGCTTCTTTGTTTTTCTTTTTTAGTCTTCTTTTTCTTTTTATAGCCTTTTTCGTTGTCTTCATCTATAGGTCTTTTGCGTTTCTTGTGTTTTTTACTTTTCTTTTTCTTCTTACTTTCATCATCGTGCATATCACCATTAGTAGATTTCTCTAAGTCAAGATTAGCTCTGAAACAAATTAAAAATAATTAAAAGGCATACTTACTGGATAACACGATGTAACCGCCTCCCGATCTCTCCCTTTAACAACGCATTGTACAACTCTGTAATATCACATACTCTTATTTTATTTTTGCAATGCAATAATGGAATATTTTGTAATTTATGTATATTACAAACCTGGATCTTACTCTTGGTGAATTCAATAATTCAATGCATATATTTAAAGAGAAATCAGAATTGATCATAATAGAACCTTTGTTTTTTTAATCATTGAAATAGAATGAAGGTCTAGGTCTTTTAGCATATATGTACATATGCCATTTGACAATATTGACATATGAAAATTTAATATAACAAATCATGTTTTACAAAAACAAAAAGTATTTATGCAATATTTTAATTATATTATAAAAGGAGATCCGACTACAAACTGTTGACAGGAATGTTAAATGCGACAATGTTCTTTTGTTCATGTGTTTGTGTTCTTTTAAACAATATTGAAATAAAAACCAAAAAGCCAGAAAGTTTTAAGGATATCTATAAGAATAACACATTTAGAAGTTTCCTACCTACTATTTCAGAAACAATATTTTCCTGTTAATATGCAATGGCATCCATCGTAATTATTATAATAATTTCCATATTTAAATGGTTTTGAAATATTTTTTTGATATAATTTTACATTGTTCAATGGAAGAAACAACCAATTCAAATTTATACCAGAAATTATTTGTTACATCTCATTACCTATTTTATAATTAAATATTATTATCTTAGTAAAATAATTAAATTGATAGCATTTGATGTTTTTTACATTAATATATAATAAAAACACTATCTAATAAATTACTGTAATATGAAAAGTTTTAATAATTTCAAGCAATTAGTTTTTTAAATATTTAAGTACACATTTATTTACACTTACTCTTTTCCCATGTTAGTTTTATGTGTATCTAGACTTCAGGGATATCTGAAATGAAATATTTTTAATTTATAAGAGGTTATATGACTTTTTATTAAATAAGTCGGTTAACGGCAACACAGAATATTGGATAGCAAATAAATATACAGATATAAATAGTTGTTAAAAATAATTTTGCAACGGTAACAATGTATTAGGTGCCTAATTTACAATTTCAACCAAAAACAAGCAACTCGGTAATCAAAATACAATTAGAATTGATATTATTAAATAAATGTTAATTTCTGTATCTTTAACAAAGAAAACTGATGTATCTTATTTGCTTGTAAAATAAAAGAAAAATGTTTAAACATTAATGAAACCTAGCAACTAGATATATGACAACCAAGAGACAATTATATGAAATAAATGTGATTTGTTGGCATGACAATGTTTTGTTGGATGGCCTAAGGATAGTCAATACTCAAAATACATTGTTTAATTTTGAGGTTCATTTATTATAACACTTTCAGTATATACTATATATAATACTAAAAATGTAGGTAAAAGAATCAAAGCTCTGTTTGTAATTTTTGATATTGATTTATTTTATTAAATTATGGCTTTTTTTAATGTACGCAAAATATTTATTTGAAATGAAGCAAATTATGATGTTGATATGCATGTAAATTATTGTTAGATGAAACTTAAATGGAGAAAGAAAACTTAAAGATTGTATAAATATATACATAAATAAAATTAACAATATGATATAGAAAAACAAAATCGGAAAATGCCCAATTTAAAATGTGTGGTTGTTGTATATTATCATTATTCACACCATGGATGTAAACAACATACCGCGGCAAGTTTATTACCTACGCTAACGATGTTTTGACACAAAAACCAAAATAGTCTTTCCTTAAACTCTTCAAATAAATTCTCACTATTTCAAAAATATATTTAACACGGAATTATATTTTATAATAACGTGACACTACCAATCAAACCTCCATAGAAAATAGAAAGACATTTTTTACGCGTTCTTTGATTTTTTCGGTTGTTAGGCAAAGGATCAAAAAGAAAATCCTATGGGGAAAAAAAACAAAATATGTAATTTTATGAAGAATAAAGAAGATTGACATGGAGAAAACGTAAATATCATAATATCGTACAATCTATTAATCTAACTATGTAAATTGAGAAAAATATTTCAACCCTTATTGGCATTGATTTTATTTTTGGTTGGATACAATCATTATAGATTAGTATTATAATTAAATGTGTACAGGATTTAATTATATATACACTTTTTTTATTAAAATCGTTTTTATTTAACAGTAAATCTGTTTCTCCGTTTTTGTCTGTATCCTATATCAGTGCAGTGTATGCTATAGTGTAGACAGCGATTGCTAAATTAGTGAATTGTAGTATAGTATTTTAAATTGGTTCCAAATGTTCTAAAATTGTCTTATATTTTATTCTTTCCTTTTTTTATAATAGAATTATATTCAATATTGTAAAATTATTCTTAATTAATAATAACTGTGTTTTTTTTGTATAATCTGATTAAATATTTACATAAAAATAGCACAACACAAATTTTAAAATGGTACGCTCCATTAAAATGTTTGGTTAATATATATTTTAATATACCCTGTGGTCACTTGTTCTTACATGTGCCAAGTGTCAACTGCCAAGTGTCTACCTATTTGGAAAATAAAACAGCTATTAGCCATATTGCAATTTATAATTGCTATTAATTGTTGTTCGCAATAAAACGCAAAAAATACGTTAAATCCAAGGCATATTATATGTACCTATATTTATAAGTGACATCAGACTTTAGAATCGCTGTTTTCAGGTATAACTAATAATTAGTGTAAAGTATTGCTTCTTTGTGATTTCTGATTATTCTTGGCAACATACATATCAAAAACAAGTTTTTTTTAATCTCTGTTATTAGATTGTAGCAGTACTCTATTAACAAAAACGGCTTACAGACCAAAAAACACTGATACAAAAAATGAAACGTTTTTGCTGTGATGATGAGACAGGGGAGATAATAACTTATCTGGTTAATGAAGAAACTGGAGAACCAACAATTATAAATAAAGTTCCACCAAAATTATACGATGCCGATAGAAGGTCTGCAGCACATAATTTTTTTAATATCCCTGGATACATTAGTAAAACAAAGAAATTTCAAGCTCTTAAAGAAAAAATAATGAATGGCGCCAACACAACTAGCCCTAGATTGTTCCTCTTAATAGCAACATTTATGGTTTTTCCAAGCCTTGTATGTGTAATGCTCATGCTCCTGGAAACATTTCTGCATGTTAGATGTCATAAGAAAAACAAAAATCTAAAAGATCCAAATGTATATTATCGAAGCCCTTTTCATGTTGTATCCAGTACATTTTGTGGATTGTGCCGGGAGTGTGATATGTCTTATAAAATTGGTCAAATTCAAGACAAAAGACGATTCCGATATGATTATCTCAGAGGAATTGCTCTTTGAATTGTATTTAATAATTATACATGAAATAACTGATAACAATACTAAATCTGTTAAGTAGTTATTTTGACATCACTTTGGTAAAATTTTTCTGTTATCTCTTTTTATTATCTTATACTTTAGAATATATCTCAGGGGTCATGAACTATTAATAATTATTCAAAAATGACATTGTGATTAACTGATAACAATTTAAATAATGTCTCCATGGCATTGATTATTTAATATTATTAATTGTTTTTTAAATATTAAAAGTTACCCAATTTTATGATTTATTTACTTACTTTATAAACATTGTTACAAATATAATAAATATCAAGTATTTATATATAATAAGCATTTTGATAATGTTAGGAATTGTTATTAAAATATTTTCACCAAAAAATTGTGTTCCAATCTTTTCTTGCCTATTCAAATTTGATTTGCTGAAGCTGTCCGGAAGCTTCAGCTATATTGTACCCATCAGTATGGAGGATTATTTCTATTATTTAAAGTGAAGGATACTTCTGTACTGTGAAATCAGTTCAGTGCTCTTCCATATGCTATTTCACAGAATAAACATAGTTTCTCTTCCCAGTTACAGGCTGATATGCGAAGTTATATATTAATCCATCCATTAAACTGATTGATTGATTGATTGATACATTATCGTGATTGATGGTCAGATAGAAACATTCATATGTACAAAACTAGTAGACCTCATGTTTTTACATGTCCACTACATTTAGTTAGTGTTAGCCTGCTAATAACATGTATAATTTAATGATACCATTTAATAAATGTATAACATGAAATAATTATATATTTTTTTATTGTTCTAAAAGCCAGATACATTTTATCTATTATAATTTATTTAAATACATTACGAACACTACGGACCTTGATTCAATTTCCTTTCAAAATGAAACAAAAATTGTACTAAACAAATTTGTTATATTTAACAATCTCAGAATCCAATAATGTGGCTGTTGTTATCGAAACAAATATTAATTTACTATTTATAAGTCTAATTATAAGATGTACACTTGTTTTGCGAATGCTAAACATGCCTTTGTGTAATAGTTTTTTTTAACACACTTCTTTTTGCCAAATTGACCCTATATCCTATCCAGAATGCTATACCAGGAACTGTTTATAATTTCCACTACTTTTTATTATTTATATATAATAAAAATAATATAAGTTTGTTAATTAATTAATATCTATATTGTTTTGTAATTTTATTGAGACTTGTTTGCAACCATGCTAATTGATAGACTTTGCAACAGTTGAGGTAATTGTCCGCCAAAAAAAAAACTCAATTGACACCCGATATTTCGCGATATTCTTTATCTATAAGCTTATTTAGTTATGTAAAAATTTAATTATATAGATAAGTTAATAATGTATGCTTATAACAAACTTATATATTGCTGAAATATATGTTAAAAATATTTTTGGGTATAAAATTTTTTTAAGTTTGTATTAGTTTTAAGTCTGTTAAGGGTTTCGTTGTTAATTATTATAAAATTGGTCAGGGTTTATAATATTTTTGTTTATATAAATAAATAGTTTCGTTATAATTTGTTTTTTTATAACATTACCTGAACTAATTCATATTTATGAAGTGGGTGAACTTAGTTTTTATTGCACTAGTTGTCTCCAGCGACTTCATCTGCTATCCCCATTAGTACATATCTTGTTTTATTTTAATTATAATGGCCCTAAGTATTTTTTAAAAATTCCTATAAGATATATATTATTTTCGAGATAAGAGTACATTTATTAACAACTATATCAAATGTTATAATCCGTTTAGTAGATTCATTTTGAACTAAGAAATAAACAAACATACAAAACATATAAATAGCTGTTGTTTTGTGTTGCGTGTACTAATTATGGAGTATCATTTTCTTATTAAAATATATTAAGAATTATCCACACCATGACTTTATTATGTTATCAATTATTAGTCTAAATGATTCGGTTATCAATGCTATTAATATCACGAAATAAAATCTCACTTAAGACACTGCTTTATAATATTACAGTAAGAATTAATAATAAATAATGATTATAACTTAATGTTTTCATACGAAAAGGTGTGGCATAATGATATGGAAAGGCTTATTAAAATAGATATCTTATCATGTCACATTTCTTAGACACAAATAATGGATGAGTTGAAATTAAAAACTGATTTTAAAATACAGTTTTTTAATATTGTATACATCCAAGCAGCCATTGAGATATTTAAGATTCCTGCGCGTTAAAAAGCATCGTAGTCTTTAGCCAGATAAAATACAGAGATTAGGGTGACCATAAGTTTACCATATAAATAAACCTAGCTATTTAATTACTTCAGTATTACATCATTAATATGCGCAGAGATAATCAAATTTTATAATGCTAGAGATTATATTATTATACACTTAGACATTTTAGAAGTTTTTTTCAAGTGCAGGCAATGTTTTTAAAAATTAAGTTTCTTTAGTTCATCAAGTCCACACAGCAGTCAATTGTTACCTTAATTTAAATTCTAATAAAGGCTCTGATTATTTATTAAAACTATATATGACAGCGAGAACTTTATTTGGCGGCATAAAATATAAATTCTCCTTCTGGATTATACACATTTGTATCCTTTTTCCAATTTACAATGTTGAAGTGGTAAGTAGTGAAATGTATTGAAGGCGAGCACCCCGGATAATTATATATATAATTTAGTTAATAACAGCACTTTAATTTCGACGAACATCAAGAGGTCCATGATAAGTTAGTATATTTATCTGCCATAGTCAACGTCACTTGGGGATGATAATGATGATGTGGTTCCATTTATATGGAACCAATGCTTCTCGAATCTATATCAAATAAAATATTTAGGCCTGTAACAAAACACTAAATACTTAAGGGATTCCACAACTAGATATAATTGGCTATTTCATTTTAATACATTTCTAAATTGCAACTATACTTAACTAACATTTACTTTTGGTTTTGGTAAACTATTTCACTAATAATATTGTGTATACAAATTTACCTATGGAACGACAATTTACCATAAATACAAATGAAGTGAATTAACAAATACGGACTTAGATTATGACGTTCATTTATTACACAAAATACACAATACACTTTCACAGTAAGGTTGATCAATCTGTTACAATGTCACTTTATTGTAGTACACTTTTTATTTTTTTTTTATTTTTCTGTATTTTTAACAACCGTTATAGATATTACAATACCAATTATGTTTTGGGAGTTAATAAATACTTAACTCTACAAAATCTCTGATTATTGCGTGCAAAGGGAAAAGCATGCCTTCATGATAAACAATGTGAGGAAGTCAAGATTATCAATTTTTTTTTTATATTTTTTTTTTATAAACTTGACACATTTCAACTAGCCTAAATTTTACAAAACTTAATAATATTTTATTTTGATGTTTATTGACTCTATATAGCGTGTGTTTATGTAAATTACATATTGTATATGCATAAATATATCAAAAAAAATGTAATCATTCCTTTCCACAAATTTTATTACCATTAAACAGAATGAAAAAAAAAATTATATTTCTTCTACTCGCCATTTATTATAACAAAATTAGAAGATCATTCAGATCTTCTATGTTCCAAATTATCACAAGTACAGTAATGATAATAGCTGCAAATTGATAATTTTTTTGTTACAAACACACACGGGGACCAGTTTATTAGATATCAAAAAATAACTAATGTATTTATTAACAAATGTAAATTAATGAATTTACATCACAAACAAAATAATTAATTGAACCTCATTTCAACAACAAATCAATAACTATAAACCGTTATAAATCATCTATATTTTATAACTGTCACTCGTTATATATTTTTTTTAATTTATTACAAACCATTATTACAGATCAAAATTTCAATATGTTATTCCAATTAATATATTATCTGCTGTAACAATTTTAACTTCTGCATTATAATATAAGTATACGATACTGACATAGCATACGTATAACTTATAAAAGTTAACACTCGGAAGATAAACTAAAGTACAAAAAAGTAACTCAAACTATTGTATGTATATGTAAAAGTGATTATCTAACATTGAACATACTGATTCCGTAGTTATTTGAAATAAGAGAATGTTAGAATATAAATAATATATTTTTTTAATGGTTCACGGATTATGAACCAAACTTGAATGTTGTAGGTACTTGTGCGGGAACCGTAAATGTGTAACCTGTAACAATAGATCATATTATTAAAGTAGCAATTATATTGATATGATAATAATACTAAGACAATGGCGCTCTTATAACAAGAATATAATGACTAAGTTATAATATTGACATCTTGAAATGACAATGTGCACCATTTTGCAAATTATTATGTAATAAATAGCTTGTAGTAACTTAATTTATAAAATCAATTAGATAAAACTAGTCTTAGTCCGCGGCTCTGTGAAGAAAAAGCATAGGGAACTTAGGATAACTATAAAAACTAAAGTAATTGACAATAGCAGTGCACTCCTATTATTGATAATTCTTCTGTGCTGTGCAAGTGCAAATTCTATAGTTATAATTTTAATAACTTAATAATTAAGTAAATGAATGCATACCGCCGCTTTTTTCAATGCGTTTACTATCTTGCTGTGCCTTGCGTTGATCAGCCAATACAAATACAGTATTTAATTGTTTCTGTTGTTCCTCCGTCAGAACGCTCGTTAGTGCGTGATAAAAGGCTGGTTCGCTCGCAGATAGAGCTGCAATTATACATTAGTATTAGTATAACACTTATTTTGAAGAGATTTTTAAAGTCAGGAGACAAAAGTACCTGATAATGTGGTTTTGAATTTTATGTACTCATCAACAGTACAATCGTTCTCGTCCAGAGGTGTCGTGTAACATTCAATAGCAGTCTCATTTGGCTCGTAGCTTTCATCGTCCTGAATTAAATAATAATATAGTTACAAATATTGATATTGTAAATGAATTTCTTGACTTATATTAATTATTATAGTTGAAACTACTAAAATACTTACATCATCGCTCTCATATTCTTTTATTTTAGCTGTAATATTGATGCCCTGCTGGTTGCTGTTCTTCGTCGCCATTCTAGCGAGATTCTCAAGATACTCGTTGGTCATTTGATCAATATCGTCATCGTCACTCGAAAGAACTTCTGCAATAAGAAAATATAAAATCTGTATAATTTACTGTATTCATATTAATGTGTTTATTGTGTTTAGTGCTTAAATAACTATTTTTAGCGCATTGAGTTAAACGTCGCAATTTTAGTTCTGAACTGCCGGTTAAAGCCGGAACTCGGTAACGAAAACATTACATTATGTCTATTCATATAAAAAAAAAATCTAAAATAAACTTTAGCATACAAATAATGTGCGTCAACAAACATGATATAATAGAATGTTTTCATAAATTTTACGAATAGAATATAGGATTTTTGGGATCAAACAAACAATAAAAATATAATAAACTTTTTATAAGAAATTAGTAAGTATTATAAGAAGAATTTATAAGTAAGACCCCACTACAATGTTGTCAACCGATGTTGGATTACAAAACGACTTTTACTACTTTTACTCTACTGTAAGTAAATAGTATTGCTGTGTTGTTGTAAGCAAATAGTATTGCTAAAATAGAATTAAAGACAACATCTTCATTCATTTTTTTTTGTTTCACCTTCATCATCTTCATCATCATTTTCTTCAGAGGACGTGTCCTCGTCCGCTTCGGCCCTTGCTTCGTACGCTCGTTTCAAACCATCAAACAGCACCAGACACGACGGTAGTAACTTTGGTACTATTTCATCGAGGTTAGGTCTCTGAGGTCCCATTTCAAGTAAAGTGCAGATACCAAGTACACAAAGTTTTCGATCATGCAATCTATAACAATATTGATTGTGAGTTGTCATTTTGATAGCTTTTACAGATGTATCTTTTTATAGAAGCAATACATACCCCATGAAACAGTCAGTGTCATGTATCCACTGTTTGATAAAGTGTTGTGTGATTGATGCATTCGGCACAGACTCTTGGAGCTTCTCCAATATAGTGAACAGGAGATGAGGATTGCAGTATAAAATGGCTATCAGCACCTGTTGGAACAAAAAATAGATTATAGTAAAACCCTATATATTTAAAGAACATGCTTTTTAAAATTAACCTAAAATATGTATAAACTTATAAACTAACCTGTAGTAACATTGTCCTGAGTTCTGACGTTTTAACTTTCCTTGTCAATCTGCTTAGAACTAGCTCCACAAACGATGGTAAACAATTATCTATTTTACCGGAACATTGTAGTACTATGACTTCTAGGAGTTTTGCGGCATATATCTCGGATTCATCTTCGGCATCAGAATTAAGGACCTGATGAAATATAACATTTTATGTAAATTATAAATCTACAAGATCTACAAAATTTGACAGATAGCCTTCAATTAAGCTTGCAGTTTATTAATACTATTTCAAGATTTTAATTCGCAAAATACATAGAGAAAAACATAAATAAAACAAAAAAGAATGGTACTGCAATCATAAGAACAGTAAAACAGTAACTTAAATTTCTATTAATTGTTTTTAAAACTATTAGATTGTTAAAAAAAAATCATTCATAATTAGTGTATCTCTGCAGTAATACAGAAATATCATAATAAGACGCTAAGAGAAAATGAACAGTATTCTTGTGTTGTTTATTCAGTAATTAATTAAATCTACATCAAGGCATTCCTTATCTATGACGCGCAATGTTTTACTAGAATTTGTCATAAATATTATATTTACAGTTGTATCAACAACTATATAATATTTCAATATGTATACAGTGTAACCTTAATGTAACAAATCTCAATATAACGATTTCCACAACTCATAAAACAAAGAACTGCCCACAAGACTTAATACAAAATATATCTTTACATTACAAATACATTTGTCAAAAAACTTTTTGTAACAAACTATATTTTAATAAAGTATTATTTATCATCAATTAATAAAGTTTGTCATCTTATTACATTTACAGTGTATATTATAAATAATTCTGGACAGGTACAGATTATTTTACAACAGAGAACTATATTAACAGTAACAAAGAAAATATAATGTTTTTTGTTAAAATGTGTTCCACTTATTATTATTGTAAATGATTAGCTATAACAGAGTAAACAGATTAGTACCTACGTAAAGATGAGATTAAGAATCATACACCAACCTAACCTCTACATGACAAACCTCAATGCAACTAATTATTTAATATAAATAATATTTAATAATTTCCTTCAGTATAGTTTTATTGAGGTTACACTGCATATATATTATCAGTTTCATGTTCATAACAACATTAATACATGTTTTTTTAATATCAATATACACAATTGCATAGCTCATTCATCATTTTTTTTTTGCAAACATTACATGTACGGCTATATTTTATATTATTTATATAATGCTAACAATAATTATTTATCTTAATTAAAAACTGAAAGCAAATGATCACTGATAGAGGGATTCAAAGTTCAACAATTTAAGGTCAAATGTTATGTAATGTACATTATTATAGTGATGAGAACTAGAGAACAGTTTCGCATTAACAAAGATTAATAAAGTCAAATGTATTATTCTCATAATTATAATGTGACGAAAATCAATGTAAAGATTTTCAGCCTCATATTTACCTGTAATGCATACGTATAATAGAAAACTATGAAATCGGGTTTATAGTTAGTTTGTAAATCTATTCAATAGTTTTCAGATAATGTTTGGATAAACAGACAAAAATTGTGATATAATATGTATATATTTTAGAGCCATAGCATTATTAGTTTTTAATTGTTGTCATTTATGTTTAAAAACCGTGACAAAAAAAATATTGTATTATTAGAATATGTTCGCATCAGCAAAGTTATAACTAATATTATCATAATATTCAAGACAGTAAATCTTAGTTCCTATCTATAATAAACATTGGTTTGTATATCATCAAAAATTGTAAAATATATATAATATTAATTATATATATATAACTAAATTAATAATTTAATAGATATTTTTGCACTATTACCATAAAATATTAAAAGCTGTATCAATTATATATTCGCCTAAATATTATACATTTAGATATATTTATAGACTAAAAAACATCACATAAAATAAAAAAAAAATGGCAATTTTTTTTTGTTGTGCCTTATAAATAATGTATGTATATTTGTAAGCATGTGTATAAATAACAACAAATAGATAAGCATATAATCAGTGAAGCATTGCATCTGTCTAGTATAATTTAATAAAAATAAAATAATGCTATTATTTTTAATGGTTTTATAGTTTTGCATTGCATTTTATGTTTAAATACCAGAAAACTTGTAAATAGTTGGAACAACACTTACCACTTTAACCATGTTAAACATAGCTAGTATGTGATTTTCGTTTGACAGGAAAGCATTTGTGTCAACTGTAATGTAGTTATGCAATACAGGCATCATGTCAGTAAAATAGTCAAAACCTTCCTTCTCAAAAACCTGATACAGCATCTCAAGAACTTTCCACAAATCAGCCGATATTGATTTTGCAGTCAAATTACACAACAAGGTCATAGCTTCCTCGTAATACTCTGTAATATGATGTTTAAATTAGTAAATCTATAATTAAGAGTTGGTAGACATTTTTATATTATAACCAGTACTATACCTATAATATTGTGATGTAAAATATGTCCAACTACACGGAGTACTGTATTTTCTAACTGCAACATAATTTCTGGATTGTCCTCCATAACATTAAGCACAGCTTGCATTGTATTGAGAAGGCCCATGGCTGTTATTGCCTTTTCATCTGTCCCTGAATCTGTCTCAATAACTTTGCTAAATGTAGTTGCTAAGTGATCCGTGATTTCATATGCCATTGGCATTAATTGTTCAGTGTACAAAGGTACAATCTTTTGTAAAACATTTGCTATGTTGTCATTCTCTGTCTCACGAATCACATTTAGAAGTTCGGTAGTAACTGCTTTTACTTGTGGTTCTAGTAATTTATGGACTTTATCTTGCGACATCAGTAACATTTGAATAGCTATTGCAGCTTCAACTTTCACAGGCAGCTCAGTGTCATTAAGAAAAGCATTAACAGTAAGACAGACAACCTCAACCAAAAGTATTTCACTCTTGAAACGAATACTTGCAAAACTTTGTAGCACCCAACACGCCCTAGCTCTCATATAACCTAACTGACTATGGAACTCAGGAATAACAAATTCACTGAGAAGTGGGTCAATTTCTTCGTTATAAAACTTCTTCTTTATAAGAATGTCAACAAGAGTGCCCACCATATGTAAGGCACCATCTTTATCCCTTGGCCCATATGCTCCATTTTGATTTCTTAAAACTTGCATACATAAATGCATGGTTTCTTCTAACATATCTTTCCTCTTTTTACAACATGATATGAGCAATGTCTGTGCTGCTGTTACAGGAGATACGTAATCTTCAAATATATCTAAAAGCCAAAAATATATAACAATACCAAAATAAATAAATAGGAATAAATAATTTTTTTAGTAATGATTCTTACCAAATTTGATACGTATATATTCATGGGGGTCAGAAAACCACAACTCCTCATCAGCCTCAGAATAGGACATGAGTGGAAATAAGACATCTTTTATAATAGCAAACATGTGTGGCTTCAGTAACTTCCAAGAATGTGCATGGCTAATACTGTGGACAACATCAATTATAGTAAAAAAAATAGTAATTAAAATCAGTTTTAGAATATATTGTACTTGTTTCTTCATGTTCCATCAAATATTAAAAAAATTATAATAATAAGTATAAAATTATATTTATATACAAGTATTAATTGTAATTTATTATCAATAACAACAATTAATTAGTAAAAACTTACCATTGGTCAATATAGCTAATAGTCTGCTGCAGTACTCGGGGTGATACATAGACTTTGTTCCTGTATTGATCAAGGACTCTGAGAAGAACTTCCAATATACCACCAGTAAAAGTAGTTAAGTACCACTCTGCAAATTGCACATATTCATCCCGAACATTCACTGGACTACCATATCTATAAAAAGAAAGCAATTAGAACCACTTTATTATTTGTGTTTTTAGGATATTTGAGACCGATTCAGTCTATAAACAAATATAACTCTAAAGAAGAAAAAATAACTTATAATCAATTCAAAATTTCTTCTACAGATTGATGTAATGATAATTAACAACAATAAAAATGTTCTCTTTAAATATCAGACTTAAACATACCCTACATAGATTAAAAAAAAATAATGTTTTATCATTGTGTTTGTATATAAAATTACCTTTCAAATAGACGATAAAGTGTGTGTACAGCCCACTTTTTACATTTCCACCAAGGAAGCTCCATGCGTTCATCCTCGTCAACTTGCAGAGTATGTTCTGGTACTGGCTGCTCCATCACAGAACGCAAGACTTCCATCCACTTTGTGAATATTTCTTTTGTGATTAAACCCAAAGGCAAATTAAACTATAAAAATATAAAAATACATGTATAGAATTATTAAAATAGCTCCTTATTTCAAAATATTATATATTATATTATTATTCTTTATACCTTTATAAGGAAATAGAAGCACTTGAGTATTTGTTTTTGTATATGTACAGATTCCAGAGACTGATCAGCTTGTAGATTTACAATGAGGTTATACATCATAGGTAATAATAGGTTCATCGCTTCAATTAGAGGAACTCTTTTATCTGCGGTGTAATATTCATAGCACTTTATTAATTGATAGAGACACAAGAGAGCACCCATCCAACTGTTCGGCTCATGATTTTGTAAGTAAATATGTATTTTATCAACAATCTGAGTCCAGCGTGATGGAAAATCATGTTTTATGATAGTCTTGAGACACACGCAAAGTTGAACTTTTATAATATCAGGTGCCTGTACTATGGCATCTACAATAATATCTCTTATCATTGCTCGGTCTTGTTCATGAATACTAAAGGGTATTGGCTCTCCATCTTCTGCCTCTTTTTCTTGCCATCCTGATGTTACAAGATTCTTTAGATATACAACTCCAGCTTGACGCACAGGAATTGTGACATCATTTAACATAACCACTTGCAGCAGAGAAGGTGCAAATCCAATGATTTTGTGAATCTAAAAAAAAAATTAATTAATTTAAATAAGTATTACACATAATATTAAGAAAGTATTTTGTTTATATTCCCCTTCGGGATTTATTTAAATTTACATGTTAATATTTAAAAATGTTTCTTTTTTATTGAAAAATTACATTCTTCCAATTGTAAAATTATGTGTTCTGATGAAAATTTATGAACAGAATAATATTATAACCGAGGTGATGCTGTGAATTATTATATCTATTTATAGAACATTTTGTATTCCAATGCAAATTCTTGAATTATTTGAGGTATGGTAAGAGCTTATCCTACTGATCTCTTCATTATTTCAATAGATGGTGTAAGTAATAACTAAATGAAACGTCAAATCGCGAATTTTCCAGGTTATGCATATGGTTAAATAAAGTAATGACAGATTTATGAAAACATAGCCTGAAAATAAAATACCAGCGCGGCATTTTTATATACGGCAGATTTAAGACAGCACTAAACATAATGCTCTCTAGTGGTTGGTAATGAGCTATGTAATTCGGAAGCATTGTCAGTTTCACGAGCATGTGGATGACAAAATACAATTCACCTGGGAAAGCTGTTCTTCTGCTTGTTGCCTCTGATTAGGATCGATGGTAGCACGCAGAATTTCCGTCAGCTTTCTGGTATCCATGTTTTCGTATATAACATTAAACTTCTTATTAAATTATATTTCAACAAAGGGCATGAGCCGCCACCGCCGGGCGTGGATAGAAAAGACAGTTTGTCTTTGGTACAAGATAGGTCACGTGATACGACTGTATAATTTTAAAGTGCTTCACACATAGGAGATTAAGAGTATTTGTAAAATTATTATTATTATTATATCAAAATGATTGTTTGTAACAGCACTATGCATCGTATTACCTATGGTCAAGTAAGGTATGAAATACCTAATGTATAAAGAGTTTTTAAGCATTTAAGGGTACATTTCAAAGGCAGACTGATACAATATATACGACGGTTTAGCGACAAAAACATATATTTACTCAGTTGTGTATATTGTATCTCTTCACAGTAGCAGCGGATAAGGATAAATGCATTGTTTTATTACCTCGAATTTTTTGAGGTAATGTTATAATCAACACAATATGAAATCTCAAAAATGAGAAACATATTTTACAAACGTTAAAAGTTTACTAATCAACCCGAAACGTTAAATTTCATATCTTTAAAAATATGTTATTTTTTATATTTATAAATCATTTATAAAATAAAGAATGAGTCAAACGTTATCGATGATAAAATATTGTAGAGATTTTTAGTGTGACGGCCGGTGCTATATAACGTATGGACCCGGCATTACAATCTATATAGACCAGAATTTGTTTTTCATCAACTGTCAAATCTGAAGAATTGTCAAAAGTGAAAAGGCTTAAGAAAATAATAGGTATAATGTCAAGTATACCGCCCTCCTATCAAGCACCAGATGGAAACTGCATTGACAAGCCATAAAGGCATATTTTATTAAATGTAAATATATAACAATGATAACTAGATGGATAGCTCGGAGATCAATAATCAGTTAAGAGATTGTGTTGCTTATATTTAATGTATGTGTAGTGAGAAAAAGATGGTTTTAAAATGAGTTAGACATATCTAAACGTCTAAGTAAAAAACTAAGGTGTGGTTTCTAGTATTCAAATGATTTAATTCTTCAAAATGAGATTCAATAAACAGGAGTTAGGTGCTTTAGCATCTCTGACGTCTCAAAGTTTCGATAAAGAAGGTGTGATGGTGCTAAAAGAAAAACAAGACGGATTTTTTCGTCGCTCTGAAGGTAAGAGTACATTGATCATACTGCAACCAATAAATTGTTTTTATACATGGTAAGTTCTTAAATTACGTAATTTCTTAACACCAACTTTATACGAATTATGTAAAGTAAATAGATATCCTATTCAAAAAAAATAAGAAACAGTACAGTAGATCATACAAATTTTATATTTGTATGTTTTTTCAGGTTGCTCTGTACGCTGGTTTCGTCTCAGAGGCAATTTATTATTTTACTTAAAAGGACCAGAGCCTTGGTATGAACCGGTGGGAGTTATAGTATTGGGTCAACACAAAATAAAAATGCAAACTCAAGATGAAAATGGATACTGGCCTTTCCATATAGGTAATTAGTGAAATACACCGTTTATGTGTATCTAATTATTACTTTAAAATTAATAATCTCATTGCAGTGTGGGAAAATGGTGTTTGCTATAGATTGGCTACATTTCACGAATCTGAGCGTACATTATGGCTAAAGGCTATACACATGGCTCCTTACGATGCAATAACTTCACAAGTAGTTGCACTAAGAGAAAAACTTAATAGAATAAGAGCTATCACGGATATAACAACCTATAGACTACAGAAAGGAATTGTAATAGGTAATATTTTTAAATCTCAATCTTATTAGTAAAAAATAAGTTCCATAATTAAAGTGTTACTGATGTATAAAGTAATGAGTATTCATATATAAATATATATTTTTAAATAAAATTAATATAGTAAAAATATTGCCAGATATGAATGAAGTGCCTCTGTGTGAGCTAGCCCTGTCCTGCGACAATCTCTTGTGTGATGCCTACGGATGTCCGCCTTCCCCGGTCATTGTGATATATGTAAAATATTCCAAAGGACTGTGTATCAAATATGGCACAACTGAAATTATTGATGTATGTCATTATTTATACAAATATTTAAATATTTTTGCATATAAGTATTCTTCGCATTTATTTGAAGTATGAAACAATATTTAAGTTATTGTTTATATATAGGCGTGCAGTAATCCATGTTTCTCGAAGACGGTATTGTTTCGAGCGAGTGATGGTTTGTCACGGGATGCTTTAGTCAAGATAGTTGTATATGATGTAAAAGAACGGGTATCTGAGACAGCTGTACCTATGGGATTTACATCACTGCAGCTCAGCACTATACAGGTAGTCCTTATAACAAATATTTTGTTAGTCATTTTGTATTGATAAAACACTATATTCAATAACAGACAAAAATTATATATTTTTTTTGTTTTTTAATACTAAAAAATAATAAGTTAGTTAGTATTAGTTTAATAATTTATAAAGGAGCTTATTCATTTATAACATTGGATTTATTTATCAGGAAGCCCAAAGACTGAGAGTTGCATTGATGACGCGTGAAAACAAAACAGTTGGCTTTGTTACAATTAACGGATGGAGTTTAGAACCATCCTACATAGGAACCAGTCCCAATCACACAAATGATAAAAATTGCATAGATATCCCACAAAAAGTACTATGCCATCGCCGTTCTCAATCCCTGCCTCCGAGACTTGGATTAAAGCTAAAGTTTCCGTCATACGGGAATCTTTTGAAACAAAATTTTGTCAACAGTCATCAAGTTACATACAGGTTTCATTCTGGTCTCGGGGGTGATATAACAGTACATGAAATAATGGCTGAGCCAAAGTTATGCTATCAGATTCCAATACAGCTATTGTAAGTATTTAACACTATTACTGCTACTAGTACTATAAAAAAAGTATATATATCTATTAATATATAATAAATATTTATATTCATCTATATATATGTTTATTTGTATGTATATTAAAAAATTATATATTACATAAAGCTCAATACTGAAAAGATTTTAAGCCATACTCTTCTAATTTCCTTCCTAAAGGTTTTATTGATCAAATTCTTGTAGGGATGTTTACATACAACGTGAAAAGGAACTCCTGGAGGAGTTATTATCGGTTGGAAGTATTTGTGGGCACTGGCAAACCAGACAGCTAGACTTGGCCAGCACTCATGTGTCATTATTAAAACACTACTGTCATTCAAAAAGATGCTTGCAACAAGCCGAACATGCATATTTCAAAGCCAGTTCCAAGAAAGGTTTGAATTTGGAATTTATTTTTCTTTATTATTCTATTTTATAGCAAGAAGGTAATATATATATATTTAATAGATGATTCGAGTTTGGAGTTTGCTCCCATAAATTTGCATTTACAAAGGATGTGGGTATACAATGATACTCTGAATAAAACTGACTTCCATGACGTCATAACCGCCGGGGCGTTCGCAGCTCACACACACAAATCTGAAAGAACAGGTGGACTTATAAGGTATGTATAATAATATGTATTTAAAATTAAACAACATATATTTATAAAAAGCATGAGGACGCCTCGGAGGGCATGCATGAAGAGGTTGATGTCTGTGGCCGAGGCGAAAGAGGTATGCAGGGACCGTAGCGTTTGGCGCTCCGTCGTCTCTGGCTACCCCATAAGGGATATGGCGTGAAGCTAAATAAATATATATTTGTATATTTGTATATTTGTATATACACGATACCTGTATAATTGTATATTTGTATACATCCAATACAGGTTAGTTCAACAAGTCAAGGACATAAGTAATACTAAGGCGGCCGCAAATTACGCTGCTGCAAATAAAATTCAAGCTGAATATGACAATGTTATTGCATTAATACGTTTGAGGGATGAAATTGTGTCCGATATTGAAAGGATAATAGTTCTGCTACAAGCAAACCAGAGGAATAAAGTTATACATATTAATGACGGTATGAAAATTTATTATAGGGTTATAAGATAATAATTATTGCTTATTATTGTTTAATTAAATTTAATTAATGTAAAGTAAAGTAATGTTTTTTTCGAGCTTGTCGATATTTTAACAAAACTTGATAAAATACTTTTTTTTTTTTAATTTTTAAAGTAATCTTTTTGATAAAAAATTTTGATCTATTCATGTTCTCTAAATCTATATATATTTTTTTTATTTTTATTATTATTTTTTTTTAATTTTAAATTAACTATAGATGTTCTAAACTTGTTTGGTTGGTAATGTTTTTTTTAATTTTACATTTAAAGTTTGTGTTATTTGTTTTTATAACAGTGGATTTTTATTCCAATAAATAAATTAATTAATTCAATATTTTTGTTTTTTAAATACATATATATTTTGTAGAACATTAAATAGTATTTCTTTTCAGTTATTAAAAGCAAAGTTAAAAGTATGCTAGCGTTATGGGAACCAGATGTTGTGGAGGAATCACTAGCGATCATAGGATGGCCAAAACACAACTGCGAAGACACTGAGAATCAAGTGAGATTACATGATTTATTATTATATATTATTATGTACATATGTTATTTATGTATGTACTTGTTATGTTACTTATGTATTTTATGTACTTATAATGTTATTTATGCACTTGTTATGTTACTTATGTAATGTATGTACTTTTTATGTTATTTACGTACTTGATATGTTATGATACTGATAGTGAGATAGTGATGTGACAATTATGATATTAACGTCATATACGCATATAATATTAATTTTATATAACTTGTAAATATTTACACTAATACATGTGAATATATTTCAGACGTTACTAACAATACTACGTCTAACGGAACAATTGAATATGTTTGACGCGAATTCCGATTGCGAGAACTTCGATGCGTCTTCTAGTTCTAGTTCAAAGGATACATCACCCACCGTCGATAAAGCCTTGTTCCCGTCAAGTTCATACAAAATAAGCAACAGCAATCCAAAATTAGACACAAAAAACAATCACGGCCTGGAGTTACAGTTTTACAACGACTATTTCAACAGCGAGGAGAGGAGCAGGTTGAATCATTCGTTCAGATCGGTCCGGTCACCGACGAGACCTAAACTGAATGATGCTCACAGCTTTTCGTTCGACTCCAATAGACCAAGGCACGGTAGTTTGAGACATGATTTTAAAAGTACGGCCTCGCTAGAACAAGTTTCGTACAGATGTCTCATGGAGAGTTTGAGTGGAATGGATAAGAAGAAGGTTGGTTGTTTTGTGTTTATTTAATTGTTATTTTAATGCCAAATGCGACTTAACAAAATCAGGTGTCATAATTAGCATAGTTCTGAATGTGATGTGTTGGTTGGCTTAAGCGAATATGTAAGTTTACATATATATATATGTACCATATAATATTTTAAAAGCGAATATATTATATACTGGGATCCGTCGTCGTGCGCTGCGGGAGTTGAGCTGAGCCCCTTTTTGAATGCTATACTAAAAATATATATTTATATATATATATATGTATATATATATATATTATACATTTGATTTTTATTTGCTTATAAGCGTTCTTCTAAGTTTCTGATAACGTTAAGTCTATGGGAGAACATTTTTTTGGCCATCATTTCTGAACGGAATGAGATATTTAAAAACAGTCCCATTCCCAAGCTCTACAGCTTAGCCCATTTTCATTCAAATCTGTTTAGTCGTTTTTATGTAATGTTGCTTCAAAAATAAGTTTCCCAAAGGGTTAAGAGCTTCGCTTACACTCAGCTCAATCAATTCAATTTATTATATCTGTATAAAATATTGACTTTATAGTCATTGACAATTAAACAATGTTTATGAACAATTTGCCTACTTTACAAAAAAATATTTTATATAAATATCTTTTCCTTCTATATATGTTGACCCTGATAATAATCATCTGTATTATAGCCTATATTCGTTTTAGTATTTTTAAAAATAATTTGCATTTTAAGAGCAATAAGTATCCTATTCGATGCACGTAATAATATGTTACAATCATACATAATTTCATCAAAATCTGTCTTGCAATAGCGTGATGGGCGAAAAAACCTTATATTTAATGCAACCATTATGTGCAATTGCTATGTATTATATGTATAGTTTTGGTTAAGTTTTTTTTTATGTATTCTTTCTACAATTAACAAATAAGTTTAACTCGACTTAACTTAAAATGTATCAGTGCTCTAATAAATGTTATTTCTCTTACAATTCATTGCGAATTATAAAATTGTATTTAACACTAAACCTACCGACAATTCTTGTGTACCTGTTCCTACCGCACGCCGTCAAATTGACCGGTAATTAAAAATTATTTTATAATATAACGCAGGTAATAATGGAAATAACTAAAAGTAAAGAGTGAAGAAAATATTATATGCATATTCTAAGAATTGTCATGTAGTTTGATAACGATATTATAACGTTTGAAAATGTGTAAGTTTTACAAAAGTTTAAGAACGGTCAATTTGACTGGTGCTTGGTAGGTTTAGTGTTAATATATATAAAAGGTATTTTACAATTTCGTAGTACACAGGTAAAAGAAATACATTATATTTGATTGATTGATTGATTGATTCAATACTTTCAGAGTGCAGAGTTGAGGAAGGAGTCCTCTTCTCTTCCTAGTATAGGACAAATAGACTCCAATACTAGAGAGGGAAACCTAGTTTTCTTGAAGAGTATCGGTTCGGATGTTGAAACGTCCATGACACTGGTCTTAGAAGCAGCCGTTAATTATACCGAACAAAATGAAGGTATACATTTTTTCCACTTTGCATCAATACCAGCCACTTCAGTATGAAATGAGAGTGTCAGGTGGGCTTACTTTGATACCACACTTATTGAAATAAGCCCTTCTGTGAAGACACTCCAAAAAAAAATTAAGACTATGAGTGTTCCAAACGCGCCCTGCTCTGGGAACAACAACCCCAAGAATTTTTATTTATAATAATGTATTAACAATTAGAACTATTGCAATCAATTCGATAAGCGGGTCTAACGATTAGTAGATTAATAATATGAAATAATAAGTCCGAGGCTAGCAAGGCTAAGTGTATAGTATTAATCACAATTAAATCAAATTCTAGAATTAAAAAGAGTGTGAACATTATTTATTATCATTTAAATATTAGAGTAACTAAAATATAATTAAATGTGTAAATAAATAAATAAACTTCATCGTACACTTGTGATCAATCCTAAGAGATGAATAACTGTAGCTTAAAGCACTGCAAGTGCTTGGGGGATATTCGTGTATCACACCATCCGTCCTCAGATATAACAGATGAGGACCTCGAATGCTTGAAGCAGCTGAGCGAGCGCTGCAGGATGTCGGCATCGCTCCTGGGGCGGTGGGCGCGGGTGTCGCACGCAGCGCTGCGTCTCCGCTGCGAGTCACCTGCCTGGGGGAGGGAGCACGCAGCCGTTCAGATACGACGGGACACGTGCTTCTCGCAAGCGGTTACTTACTTATATATTTATCTCCACCAGTGACGCTGTCGTGGTCAGTAGGGTTAACAAAAAGAAAAATATATAAACCACACAATAAATTCATTCAGCCGGGATTTTTATTTCTCATATATTAACAAAAATGTAAATTAAGAAATAACTTTAAAGATTATTTTAAGACTTATTGATACTTATTGGATTTACAATTTTGAACTTTGAAACTAGTATGAAATTTTATTTGTGCATTGGCTATACAAAATAGAAAATGTTGATTTAAAATATTTGAAATATTAATACATTGATACCGACAGACATACTTCAAATGAATAACAGTATTCAAGAATAACTACTAAAAACAACTATTGAAATTTAAATTAATATTTTAATTCCAGTTATCAACCCTCACAGCGGGATTGCTGTGCTGGTTTTGTTCGGTACCCAGTGAAACGGTAATCAAAGTGCTGACCTCAGAGCTGGGGCCCCTGTGTGAGTTTGAGGGGTTGCTGAGTTTGTACTCAACGGAGAAGGCAATGTGGGGTGACATGGTAGTGGCTGTGGAAGACTTGCAAACCGTTGTCTTCACTCTCACTAAAGTTGGACATAGGTATTGTATCCAAAATTTCAAATGCTATCTGAACTGGTTCCTGTTTTTGAATATATATATATATATATATGATTGTTCATTTTCAGTAATATGTCCATACCTCAAGTGAGTGGGAGTCGTGGTGGTATCACGGTACAAATACCAGTATCAGATTCATTGTACAATAAGTTCACTAACAAGGAGGTAATATTTTGTTTTTATATACCTAGCTAGTTTAGCCAGTACTTTGGCTTGTATACTTAAAAAATTCAAGTTAAGTCTTACAAATAGTTATATTTCTATCTCTTTCCAAAACTTGTTTTTTTATAGAGATGAAAGACACCATGTGTCTATTTGCTTATGTGCGTTCAGACGTTCATAAAGTTTTATAGTTAAAGCATAATATATATTAGTATGTATATATTAGTTTGTGTATTGTAAACTAAGTGTACATGTTTTTCTAGCACCTGAGTTTCACAATCACGGCGGTGTTCTTCAACGTCGGTATCAATGAAAAGGCAACACTGGCCGAGGCTTTGGGCGAAACGACGCCACAATTTCACTCCAACAACGACAATCTGGATAGATTATTTAAATATTATTACAAATATAACAAAACCTTCCCAACGGATCCCAATGCTCCTAATAGAGGTATGCAAATATGGTATTAAAGTTAAATACTAAAACTATAGTAATTAAGTTAGTTAGTTTTTTATAAACTAGGGGCGCCAACAGACCCTCAATTTCGACTCGCTGCGATCGCGAAATCTCGGTTGCCGTTTGCATATTGAGCAAACTATACCCAGTGTAATGATTTATCAGTTTTTTGACGATTATTCTTCAACGACATGACTTTTTTAAACTATCACCTAATGTGTGTATTTTTGATTGCAAAATTTCATAATTTTCCTTCAAGTACTTTCGAGCCTATTCGTGACAAAGAATGTGAAAAAGTCTCCAGTAGAACGCTCCGCTCACTAAGTTCGCTTCGCTCAAAAACACATACTGTTTTTAACCAATATTTAATATCAAAAGAGTAAAATAGCCCGATAGTCGAGAAATCAACAATTTATTTTATTATATTCATATTATTGTGATATGTTTAGTTTAATAAACTTACTTCGTAATGACGAGATCTTTGTATGTAACAGTATCTATCCATGTGTGTATAAAATTATTAAATGTGTGTGTGTATTTCAGCTTCATCCAGAACGAAGCCTTTGGAGGAAGTAATGGAAAACTTAAGAATAACCGTACACAAGAAGGTTCCCAAAAATGTAGAAGTACTACACTTAGCGGCCATGGCCACGAGACTTATGAATGGTAATTTTTTTAATTTTCTATAATATAAATTACTTAACAACATGTGGGCGTATTAAAAAAATCCTAAAAGGACTCAAACCTGCGATCTCTATTGACCATTGACGATCTAATAACTGAACTGTTGAGTCCCGTATAATCTATATTAAAGCAACTACCTACCAATATTAATATTCGGCTTTCTTTTAAGATTGTAAATATTTATAAGAAAGAATTGGGAAATTATCACTATTCCAATATATATATACATATACTTTATTACAATACATCTGTCCGTCCATTGTAAATTCTTATTGTTTGTTATTGTTTCCAGGTATAAGATTCACTTCATGTAAGAGTGCCAAAGACAGAACCGGAATGTCCGTAACGTTGGAGCAATGCACGATCCTCGCTTCAGAGTATCATCTCGCAGACAACGAGATGAAGAAGGCTTTGAGTATCATGAGGAGGTAATATGCGTATGGAGGAATTAACTATTTTATAAAGTGCTTCATTTCATTTATTGTGTTAATATTTATATACTAACTGTTGTCAGCGACGTCGCCTGCTTCGTATGCTATTTTAATTTTAATTAAAAAATATTATTATTAACAACGCCATCTATTGCGAATTTTGGAAGTGATTTAAAACATTTATGTAAAAAAATAACAAAAAGTATATATATTATGTATTAATGAAATATAAACTATCCTATCTTAAGCTGAATCCACCAATAGATACAAAATTTCATTAAAATCGGTTTAGTGACAAACGAACATCGTTTTTTTTATATACATAAAAATATATATATATTTAACAGCGAGGGTTGTCGCAGAGAGAACACATACAAAAATATAGGTGTAAGAAAATACGCGTTCACTAAGAAGCAAGTGATGGCGCTACCGGACGACTACAGACCGCCCCCCGGCAGCTACGGCTCGTCGCAGACGTGAACAACGACGGTAATAATCTCATTATAGTGTGATATATATAATAAACATATTCTAAATTATATACAGTGGAATTAGTGTAATTATAATATGTATAAATCGATTCTTATTCAGTGAGAATCTAGTTTGGACAACCCTAGACGGATTATATATAATTCTTAACGTTCGTCTGTTATATCACAAAGTATTGAAATCATTGGTTCGTTTCTGAAAATTTATTAATAATTTGGTTATAAAAAAACTACCGATAAATAATTTCTTTTCAATACCAGTATGCATTGAATACTTATTAACGAAGTCTTAACAAATCGGACGTTATATATATAAAAATGTTCGTCTGATACAACCATTATTGAAATAGTTCCATCAAATACTAACAGGGGGTGCTTTTAAACAAAAATTATCATTTTATAAATCAGTATTGTAATGTGATAGGTCCGTGTACATTCCGTGTTACGTGTTAGTGTTTAGAAATAGTTTGGACTTCGTATAATTATATGATTATATTTGACGATTTATGTTACTTAATAAGTACTTAATAATTCTTTGTATTTAAGTATTATTTAATTTTTTTGTTCTCGACAAAAATATTGTATTTTTTTTTTGCCATCCCTCAAGTCCTTATTGAAAAAAGATCAAAGTACTACGTATTGGTATATATAGATATAATACAATACTTTGGTTGAATGATCCAACATATTGTTTGATCATCACATTAACATTAACCTACCAAGTACAGGTCAAATTGACCGTTCTCAAACTTTTGTAAAACTTACACGTTTTTAAACGTTATAATATCGTTATCAAACTACATGACAATTCTTAGATTATGCATATAATATTTTCTACACTCTTTACTTTTAGTTATTTTCATTATTACCTGCGTTATATAATAAAATATTTTTTAATTACCGGTCAATTTGACGGCGTGCGGTAGGAACAGGTATACAAGAATTGTCGGTAGATTTAGTGTTAACAGTTAATAATAATTACTATATCTCTACAAGTATAACGTAACTCACAAAATTTTATTAGAAATCATAAATTAAATATGTTAAAAATTTAAATTTAATTAATTAAAGACTATACAGACATTACAATAAAAAAAACTCCCATTCATTGCCAAGTATATAAGATATTTTTTTTATATTTTCCATAAAATATACAAGAAATAATTAGAAGTGTAGTGTAATGTTACTTACATTGTTACGCACGCACGTAACAGAGTAACGTTCATACGTACACGCGTACGTTACTTTGTACGCACTAACTAACATAACAAAGTACACTAAAAGAATCGTTTTAACCGAGTTTTTGTTTATTATTCTCATATTTTTATAATTATTATGTCACCATAATAATATTACTTATATATTTTAACTTAAAATGATTTAAAATCGATAATTTTGTTATATTAAACATTTTTTTGTTAGTTCATCTTGTTACAAACTTACCAAAACGTATCCAATTTTGATTCTGGGTACGAATTTTTTTTTTAGTTTTGCATATAAATGACCATTTGAAACATTTTTTTTCCGATTACTTCGTCAGGTTTTACAAAAATGTATTTCATACAAACTTGGTCCTTAGAGAACTGAATACAAAAAAATACGACGAATAAGCGGAGACGATCAAGCGATGTTCTTTCATACATTTTGTTATATACATTGAGGTTTCTGGTTATTATCTTCGTGTGCCATTTTATATATAGCGTATTAATGTTCATGTGTGGGTTTAACACACACACACACACACACACATCGAACTAATAATGATATAATGAAATACAATACCAGTTCTTCCAGATACGTTGTGCCAAAATATGCCTTATACATTTATTTATTATATTTTACTCTCTACAGACTATTACGGATTCAATAATAATTTGTAGTAGCCCTATAGCGATTTTGATAAAATTCGTGATGTGTTGAAAATAGGAATTAAGAAACAGTAGAGTATTAGAACATAGCACAGAGTAACTAACTATATGTGTTTATTTTAAAATTAATTCAATTTTGATGTAACTTTAAGATAATATAGAACGAAACATTTCATATGCACCAAATATTTTTTTTTCCATTATTCTGACATGTTTTCACTTAATATAATAATTAAAAAAAAATAAGTACAAGATATATGTTATCACTTTTCCTTGGTGAAAAATATTTAAGAGAATGCAAAAAAATTAATGTCTTAGTCCTAGCCTCTAGTAGGTTAAGACTAAGGGTTTATAAGTTTTCAAATCATTAATTATTTTCAACTATAAATAAATCAAATCATTTAACACATTTAAAAACGTGTTAAGATGTTAATAAATGAATCATTTCGATATATATTGAATTTAATATACAGCTACCTACACAACAAATACTTCAAACATGATTTAAATAAAAACGACATATTATATAATAAGTAATAAACATTTTATATAAATCATTGATTTAATATGAATCTACTAATATTACAATTTATCTTATTAGATATATTTAGATGTTAGTTTAAGCTACATTCACACAATACAATACAATACAGTACAGTACAGTACAGTACAGTACAGTACAGTACAGTACAATACAATACAATTGCCAAATATTTGATAATTATTAAGAGATGCCTTAAAATTTTAACAAAATGAATAGTTTTCTCGTAAGTTTTCGATCATTAGTTATTTAGTCACATTACTTAATAGTTAATAAGTATACTTTAATATTTGTATATATCTTTTTCTCGATTCGAAAATGGTAGAGGGGGGAGGGGGGGGGGGTGATTTGAAACGGAAACTTAATGTGATAGGAATTAGGACCAGGTAATGTTGAATGTTTCGATGGTTTTTATTTTCCTCGTTCACTTTGCATGTACTTAGTGTTAGCGTATTGTATTAGTGATGTAGCGTGATGGGTGTGATGGGTGTGATGTCTCAAACGTCTAGTGATGCTTAAATATTAGTTTATGTGATTGTAGGTTTGCTAGTTTTTGACTACTTGAATCGGTGAAGCGATATTGGGTGATGTTTACTAGAAATCTATTCGCTTTTAGTCGAGTGAGAGCAGTAAAATTTAGGGATGGAGCTCACACAGCAAGAATATTTATCGATGTAAATCATATTTGTTATTTTGATTCATTAATTCACTTTCAGTTGAATCGTATTTTTTTTTGTTTTTTATATATAATTAAGTTTCATTCACACCGTAGTGTTAAAATATAATATACAAATTGTATATTTCAATTTCATTTGCCATAAATTGTGTGCTATATTTTTGTTAAATATCTAATTTCGTATTCATTGAATTTCGTTTTAGAAGTATTAAAACTACACGGTCACTAATGTTAGCCAAAGTACACTTAGGTTTACGTATATATAAGTAGCTCCCATTAAGGGATGTTCAGACTTACGGTTATATTATTTAAGGTACGTACTTAGAATGATTAAAAACTAAAACTATTTATAAATTGTACCTAATTATATGTATTGTATAGGTTGTGTATCTATTTATATTTAATAATCGTCTATTATATTGTATATATTATTTTCTCATGTATTAAACTCTTGTTAAAATTTTTGATTAAATAAATTGTCATAAATTAAAATGAAATCGAATCATATATTTGCACTTGCAATAATTAGATTAGTAATAGTCGATGAATATAACACGATGACACACACACTTACATACATACATACACACATACATACATATATAGTTTGTATTAGTTATTAATTATTGTCTTCCTTTGTAATCACCGAAAATTATAAGGTATATTATATTTTAAATTAATTATTACCTTCTGTTCTGATATTTAGGCTGTGAGTACTGTTTTTGTGACAAGTGATTGTTAGTATAATAAATTAATATGTTGCTTTTCCTAAATATTGTTTCATTTTATTACTCATATTAACCCTTTGCGCTCGAGTGGTGCTTGAGAGGCACCATTCAGATCGATGTGTCTAAATGTCTTATCGCGGGTGATTATAGAACGTAATTTTTAATAATTGTATTTCATTAAGCTAAAAAAGTATGTATAATGTTAAAATATACGAGTTTAAAGTGTCTTATTGTGTCTACAATTATTTTAAGTTAACAATAACGAACTCATGAAATAAGCGGGAGCGTAAGATTACTCTCGAGTTGCTGGTTCACCCGACAGAAAAGCGCCTCGAGCGCAAAGGGTTAAAAAACATCATTCGGACGTCATGCAGAAGAAGAAAGAAAAAGAATACCTAGTAAGTATCTAATCATATTAAATTGATGGTGTTACTTCAATATTAGAAGTTTTTATTTATATCTGTTTATTGAAAACGATTATACACATAGGATTATGGGCAAACAATCAAACGATCTACCCGGTGCTAAATGGTCAGTGCCAGAATGCGCATTCTGTCTGGGCTTACACTATTTGATGGACTATCAAACCAGTTAAGATTAACACATAAATAAACACATATAAACCAATAAAGATTTTCTGCTTAACTTAAATATGTCTATATGTTCTACTAATTGTCTAACTATGTAATATTCGTGAAGATCTCATCATTACTAACATGAGTAAACTTCATACCACATCCGTTTAACAGATCTATTAAGATAACTCCAACTAAACTAGGATCCGTCAACCGTGCGCGGCGGGTGTTAGCTGAGCCTCACCTTTCTTCTTTTTTAATAACTTTTCAATGGCTAAACATTTTTTCAATTTGTTTTCGCTATAACATCCGCGTTCGGCTCAAACATTGAGAAAATTTTTAGCTAATTATCTCATTGCATTCTGAAGACAACTAAACACAAAAAAAGGTCTCCCAAACGGTTAAGAGCTTCGCTAACGCTCAGCACAATAAAAATTAATAATCATACTTCAGTTAAAACTGATTACAAAATCTTACCTTGTGTATCAGGTTTTTACAATATTTTGTATTCGTACAGCTATCGTCCAATCAGGAGTACCGAGTAACAGTATTCTGTACACCGAGAGATGAAAAAGAAGTTTAAGAAATATGTATATCAATAGTCCATTACAATGAACAAACGAAATTACTTAACATACATGATAACGATTGACGTGTAAATACAAAATGCGTGAAAAAAATGAAAGTATTATATTTTTTCTGATATATGATGTTTTTATATTGTATGAATTAAAGATCCGCTTTCTAATAATATTTCTCATAAAAAATCTATTTTTATAATTAGAAGAAAACAGTATCGTAACTTCTCCCGATATAGTAGAATGCGTGGATAAGGAAAATTAACTACAGTATTCGATAAAAAATACAATTTAAAGATAAATAAATTTTCTATACATCATAAATTATATTAAAATCAAGTGGATAAAGACATTTTTTTCGAATACATATAACTCAAAAGTTTTAACAGGTTTAATAACAAAAAATAAATATGCTGCGAATCTTCCACTGTGCGATTTTCAAGAACTTTTTTCCACGTACCTACACTACACGTACGTACACTCGAATGTGGAACGATCTTCCTTCTGCGGTATTTCCAGATCAATACGACATGGGTACATTTAAAAAATACGTTTACTCTTACTTCCAAGGCCGACAACGCTCTTATGAATCCTCGGATGATGCAAGAGTTTATGGGCGGCGGTGATCACATGTCAACGATGTCCCGTAAGCTGGTTTGCCTTCCTCTAACAATAAAAAAAAACATCTACGAATTTAAACACTTGAAAATAAACATTATGTTGTATGTTGATTTTTTGTTATTTTATTTTGTTTCCACATAAATTATTATTTTTATTTTTATTGCAAATTCCTGGACTGATTAAACTTTAATTGTCGAAATCTAAATATATGGAATTTAAAGAAAAATAATTATAAGTTAATGGTTTTCAAAAAGTAGTTGTTATTATAAAACAGTATTGGCTAAAATACTTTTAAGCCTCACAAAACATGACTAGATGAGAATGTAGACTGACAAGTTCAAGCACAAAAATAGGGAAAGAACATTTAAAGTTTTGGACTGAATGTCCCTCCTTCCCTCTCCCTCTGAATCTATATATTTCATCCATCTGCTTTACTAACATTTTTCAGCCTTGTGATACTCAATTACTATAACTTTAATGCTTTTATTGATTAAGAATGATTTACTTCCGATACATATTTTTATGGTTCAGAGCTGATCCACCGAGTGAGCATTTTCTGATAAGGATGTTTGATGCTCCATGATTAGAACTTGGGAAACCAATGTCTCAATAAAGGCACCAATATTAAATATTTTTCACTCAAGGTCATATTTTTAAAACATAATTTAAAGAGTTTGTATAAAAGTGAACCCTATATATATACCATAAACCGTAGTTTTAGATAAAATGTTTTTTAAATATATCTTTAGCAAATCGCTATCTGCCGTGTCCGCCGTAAAAGCATGTATATGTTAGGCCCAAAGACCGAAAACGCTCAGTGGACGGAAAAAACGGCCACAACGCGTTCTGGCTGTCTTCAAATGCGCAGAACGCGTTTTGGCTGCTAATAAACGCTCGTAACGCGTTCTGGTAATTGTCGAACGGCCAGAACGCGTTTTGTTATTCGTCAAGCGCTCAGAACGCGATCTTAATGTTTGAGTCTATTATGTGCCACTCTTTACCTGCGTACAATAAGATTCATTTTGTACTTATAATAATTTTGATTATTGTTCTACACTCATAAGTTACTTTGAGGTACGAAATATACCTATATTTATGATCTTTTCAGTTAATTTTAAATAATTGAATCGTAGTCGTAGTCGCAGAGACTACAATTTAATACAAAGGATGTATGTTTTTTGAACTTATTATTACATCAGAACATTACTTATTTTTACAAATACTGCTTGAATGACATTTCGAATTACATTTTACATTCAAATTTCGACAAGTACATTTCTTATCAGTACAATATCGTTTACACTTACAATAAACAAATAAATAGTTTTTGCCGCGGATACCTCACTTTCTTTAATCAATTTTTTCGATCGATGACTTCTCTGGTAATGTTGCAGTACTTTTTTCTTAGTTCAGTTTTCATAACTACGAAAGAAAGAAATTGTATATGTAATTATTGCTACGGAATTTTGATTTTCTTCCTCCCTACTCTATATAGATATATCTCACTGATAATAGGATATACGTAATAGCATATATTTTTTCTCACCTCTAGTTCTCTTGTGACCAACATCAATATGAGCTTTCTTCAAGGCATCGTACAACTCACCAAAACTGCAATAGTATATAATCGGTGCACTATCGGTGGATTGCTTCTTGATTAATTTTTCTTTCTCGTTCATTGTCATTATGTCGTAACGTTTTTGTTTTTGCGCGCATTTTGAGCAAGTTGAACTTCTTTTACAAGCGATTTGTACTTTGCCTCAGATAACAACACAGATCTATCGTCACAATTATCAAAAATTGTTTTCACTTCATCGTAAAAAAATTCTTTCGCTGATTTATCAGTCATTTTAACGAAAGTTAAACTTTTCAATTGAGTTTAATAAGTTGCTTGGTCAACGACAAACTGATCTTGTCCCTGCACTGACGAGAATTGTGCTGATTTTTCATGTACTCAAGTTCAAAATCAAATCAAAAAACTTTATTTGGATATCACATAAATCAACATGGAACATAAAAATACATTGTAATAGAGAAAACAAAAAAAAATCATAATAATAAAATAAAAATAACAAAATATCAACTATAGACTGTGACATCCAAAACGGTTGACCACTCAGCATTTACTGGAGTATATTTCTCCAGCGCTGGTTTTCAGTGGCCGCCGTGCCGTGACATAGCCCACACTAGTGACAGTTAAACATAAAATAACCAACAATAAACAAAATAAAATACAATTAAATATATTAGACATCTTTAATTTCACAGTGTAATGAACTTAATTGGTGATAATAATAATAATATACTGCTTAACTGTAATAGAATAATATTAATAACAAAAATAATTATAGCAATAATAATAGGTGAGTAGCGCTTTATAAATGGGTTCGCAAGTATAGGGTAAGGTTAGTAATTCATATTGTTATATTTATATTTTTAGACTTTGTAATTATAATTGTAAAATAAGATAAATACCTAACGTATATTTATAATTTTATTAGTAATATAATAACAAGATACAATAACTGCTTACTGCTTTTGTATGTGGAGCAGATGTTTTTTATATTTAGTTTTAAATGCCATCTCCGATTTTAGTATGCGCAATGGAGGAGGAAGATTGTTCCAGCAGCTGGAGGCAGCATATTTAAAACTACCACGGAAAGCAGCAGTTTTGTGCAAAGGAATGCACAACATGTTAGTTGCAGCTCTTGTTTTGTGGATCGGATTGTAGTCACTCAACCATTTCAACTTATTATACAAGTATATTGGTATCCTATATTTAATTACCCCAAAAAGCAGACATGCTAGATGTAATTGTCTTCTATAGTCCATTTTAAGCCTATTTGCAGAATTAAGATAGGAAGTAATATGCGTTCGCGGCGGGATATTAAAGCAAAACCTAGCACATGCGTTCTGAACACGTTGGATGAGAGTCTTACTACTCGCAAGCAACCTCGGTCCTATAACAGTGTCAGCGTAATTAAGTTTAGAGAGTACAATCGCCTCACAAAATCTAATTCGTACTTCAGTGGTTAGGTATTTTCGTATACGATATAATAGTTTAAGTCGATAAAAGCAATTGCGAACACAATTAATGACGTGTTTTTCAAATCGTAAAAGCTCATCTATTATTATACCTAAATTTCGTGCTTCTGAAACACGTTCGATTTGCGAATCATTTATAAATATATTAGGAAGCCTTGATGATATATTTTTTATCTGCATATTATTGCCAATAATTAAAAATTTTGTTTTACTAAGGTTCAGCATTAAATTATTGGACTGTGACCATATGTGTATGCTACTTAAATCCTCATTAATGTTATTAACGGGTAAGGCAATGTCATTAGGTTTACAGGAAATATATAATTGTATATCGTCAGCGAAAATATTGTTATATACTCAAAAGCAATACACCCCATGGTATTATTGGATGTACTTAAGTTGGAATATTTTCGAAAAGGTATCCCTAGATGGATACCTTTAGTTATTTAGTTATATTTCCAAAATGAAAACTGGTATCATTTTGGAAATAATTGAAACAAAAGTTTGTATGTAGTCATCGCTAAGTGCATTGTCCTAAATTTGCTGAAAAGATCATACTAATTACAGAGGATCATAAAAGTAAAGGCTCTTTATTACGTAGCCAATAAAATGTTCTATTGAAATGATTAGAAAAGAAAAGTTGTACATTTCTAGTACATAAAATTTATAACTATTACCAATAACGGTAAGCCTCTATTGTTCAAAATTAGTTGAAAAAATCCCAAAATACGCATGCAATTGTACGCAGGTAGAGAGTGGCACATAATACGACTCAAACATTGAGATCGCATTCTGAGCGCTTGACGAATAACAAAACGCTTTCTGGCCGTTCGACAATTACCAGAACGCGTTGCGAGCGTTTATTAGCAGCCAAAACGCGTTCTGCGCATTTGAAGACAGCCAGAACGCGTTGTGGCCGTTTTTTCCGTCCACTGAGCGTTTTCGGTCTTCGGGCCTAACATATACACACTTGGGAAAAACATTTTCCTACCATCTTTATTTCTTGAACCCCGCACTCGGTGACGCTATCAGCAAATAATAATATAAAGAATTCACTGCGTCTTTAGATTTTAAAAATAAAATTCATTTTTATATAATTAAATACTAATTAATTTGATCATAAATATGACTTAATTCTCTGATTTCTCGTCCGGAGTAACGTTGTAATTACTACAGTATCATTCAAAATATATTATGAGCCAGGCAAATTGGAAGCCATATTACATCTTGCAAGAAGTAAAAGTGCACGCTTGTAGTAGGTATAACGTTTGTAGTCAATATTATATATTTTTTATTTTATTACATAATCGTAATAAAAAATAAGAAAAAATTGTGATAATGTTGGCAAACCTGCCGCTAGCCTGTCTGTTATCCTTGATAAGTAAGCTTATTTTATTCGTAATTAAATTTCGTAAGTGATAAGCATACTTTAAATAACGTTAATTGTTAATCGGTCGTGACAAAATAATATTATAAATTGATAATACGATTATTTTCTTCGGATTTTGTCGGTGATAGAAAATTATACATCTATAAAAAAATCCAATTCGCAAAGTGGCAGTAGAGCAGCGTAGTTTAAAATGCACAGCTTTTTCTCGAGGTCTGCTCAGCTTTAGGTATTATTTAAGCTGATAATTTAACTATATATAACCAATTTTTATGTTGCGATTAATAAATGGAAATGTCTTTCGATTTTTAGATTTAAGACAACTAGAAACTTTGGATTGCTTATAGGCCATCTTATTAAAATATTCTTAGCTCATGATCATTTTTTAATTTGGATAACTGTTCTCCATTAGGGTGTGTTGCCTTTATATTATTCTATTTATAGTACAAGTAATACTAAGCTAATAAATATTTTCAGGTCCCCCGAGTATTCGGTGGGATACTGCCATGTTACAAATAGTTCCCGTAGACAAGAGCAAATGCCCGTTCGGCAAAATCGACAGTGATATTTTATTTCATCTCCATACCAGGTAAGATTAACCACAGTGAATCAAAAGATAAGGTTTTTTTGTATTACATTATACCTTTCATACAATTTCATAAAGAATTGATTTACTCCTTTCCAATAATGAGAACTGGAATGTCCTATGGGAGATTTTTGTCAGAGTAAATCATGCAATTTTAAATAAAGTAATTTGTATTTAGTAGTCTTTTTTTACGACTGTCAGTCGTTCATTGTTATTATAATTCTTGTTTTCTGCTAGGTTCAGCAGATATCAGTTAGGCATAAATGTTTATTCTCGATATTACAGAGATAACCCGACAGCCTTCGATCCTCTCCAGACAGACGACGATGAGCGCCTATTCGCTTCAAATATTGACTTCAATAAGAACACACTGATTATATTTCTTGCATTTATGGAAACATCGTTTGAGAGAAGCGCACAGTTTTTAAGAGAGGGTATGTAGTATAAATATATATATATATATATTTAACATAATTAATCATAAAAAGATCAGAAATATGTCATTTGAGACAATGTTTCTTATTTTCTTTAAATAAATATCTAAACTTTCAAGCATATCTGCTACAACAAGACATGAACATCATAGTAGTGGATGCCAAAAAGCTACTGGCGGGACCGTAGTTCGTGACGGCTGCTAAAAACACGTGGCATATTGGCAAAATTACCGCCAAGTTTATAGATTATCTCGTTTCCAGGTAGTAATTTATATACTTTTTTAGAAAAAATTGAGGGTTTTTGACATGTTACTTTAAAATAATATAGGTTTAGACAAAATGATGAATATATTTTTAGAAAAGTATAGGAAATATAGTTATGACGACGCCATTACTGGAATAAAATTGAATTTCAGTACTTTGCACCATCGTACCTTAAACTCTTTATTGTTCACTTGTACCAATTTTATATAATCATTAAAATCTGAGGTTAAAATAAAGTATAGATAATACTTTTCAGGGGACTACAGTTATCTAAGACACATCTTATTGGACATAGTCTGGGAGCTCAGACCGCCGGGATCGCGGGAAGTGCCATAAAATCAGGTTTCTTATATACATATTATTATTATTTAGCTTCACGCCATATCCCTTGCGGGGTAGCCAGAGACGACGGAGCGCCAAACGCTACGGTCCCTGTATACCTCTTTCGCCTCGACCACAGACATCAACCTCTTCATACATGCCCTCCGGGGGGTCCTCGTGCTTTTTACGTGACCTTCCTCCAGTATCATAGATACTGTGTTTTCGAAGGTCACTCGAGGCCTCCCCCTGTCTCTCTTACCGCTCACTTTTCCTATATACATTTTTTTACCATTCTTTCATCACTCATTCGTTCGACTTGCCCAAACCACCTGAGCACGTTCTTCTTCATTCTCACCGTGACATCTTCGCTAGTACCTGCCATTCTGTGGATCTCTTCATTGCGGATTCGATCAGCTAGACTGACTCCGCATATTCTGCGAAGAGATCGCATCTCCACAGCATTCATCTTTCTTATATTCTTCTTCTGTGTTATCCACGTGTGGCTGCCGTATAACAGCGTCGGTAGCAAAACTGCATTGTGTACAGCCAAACGTGCAGCTATGCTGACGCTTCGCCGTCTCATCAATGCAGTTAAAGCACCGTTGACTCTGTTACCGGCAGCAATACGCCTTTACACATCATCACATTTCTTATATACGTATAACATTAATTTTATAAGATAACTATTTGTAAATAATATTATAAAAGTCTCGCTCTAATAAACAGTTTTAACGAGTTAACTTATGTTAAATTATGAATACTGAATTTTGCTCTGTCGTAATACATTTTTTATTAGAAAACAAACAAGAATCAGTAATTAATTGGATTACGGAATAATTATACTAGGTTTTATGTATGTTTATGTATCCTATAATATAAATCTGTGATTCCAGGTCGAGTAGATCGTATAACTGGTCTAGATCCGCCTCTGCTGTTGTTCAGCGATATTGAACTCGAAGGGCGGCTGGACCTTACAGACGCGGTGTTCGTTGATGTTATACACACCGACGACGGGGTATTTGGTGAGTTTTATACATTTTATAAGGCATTGACGGAAAATGAAGTGCCGATACTAAATTATTTCTATTAAATATCATACTACTATCATAGTGGTATTTGTAAAAAAACTTATCATGTCTCATATCAGATACTAAACGCCTTACCAGTGATTACCTGTTTTTATTATAAAGGTAATGTAATCCAAAGAGATTCTTTATAATAAATTCATAGAGTATTTTGATCGTTGACAGGTTTCAATCGGTCGATTGGTCATGTGGATTTCTATCCGAACGGCGGCATTCACCCTCAGCCAGGCTGCGAGCGTTGGACCTTGTTACCAGAGCTCAATTTAATTACTTTGAGTATGTGACTATTAAGTTCTGCTTGACTTTCTCCTTGAGTAATTAATATATAGAATACTTATTAAAGAAAAAATTATATGCCATCATAATTTAACTCTGACCCCAAAATGACAATAATAAAATTGACTCAATAAAAAATTTATATCCTATGATCATTATATTTATATTTATTACATTTAATTATTAAATATGTAAACGATATGTAGTATTTATTCTACATGGAATTTCTTAGTAACCCATTTTCCTCCAAATTATCCAGTATTTTGCAGCCATATACGCTCCTTCAAGTACTACGCCGAATCGGTTCTCTCTCCAAGCTCTTTCCTCGCCACGCGCTATCCTTCCTACGAGGAATACGAGAAAGGACTTTGCGCTGGACAACCCACAACAAATATGGGACACGGTGTTGATAGAACGTAAATATCTGGTTATTTTAAACACTAGCTGAATTTTAGATATCGAATCCTTCGTTTAACGTTATATAAACAAAATTTAATGTTTCTATAATAATTTTGTTTGTGAAGCATCATATGTCTAAGCATGTCAGGTCCCTAACATGGCATCTCTTCTCTATCCGCACCGTTTTGATTATCAATATATATTCGTAACTGTATTATTTTCAATGTGAAAATTGTAATCTTCTAGCTCACGATACATAGATAACTGCAGACTAACATTCAATTAATTACACAATCAAGTCATAAAAAACCTAAATTTTCATTGATTTTGTTTAATCTTTTGAGAATACACGTATTAGAGACGCACTCAACCTTTGAAACCAACATCGATTTTGTGTTTTGCCTGAATGTGACGTCAGAAATCACACAAAATGAGCGAGTTGCCGCATACACGTATATATGACAAATCTACTTTCAGGTCAAGGAAATTAAAATTGATTTATAATTTTTATTTAATATACATATTTTTTTTTCTGTTAAAAATAACATACCGATATATTTGATGTAGCTATATGTATGTTATCTTGAGTTTTTTAAAGAATATTACAATTATACATACAAAGATATTGGTATTCGAACTTAATATATTATGATATATTAATATTTAATTGTCTTTGTGTGGTAACTTTATTATTGACGATGATATTTATCTTTCAGCGCCAGAGGATCATACTTCTTGACGACGAACCGGAAATCGCCATATTCTTTATAATAAACTATTATTTAATGCAAATGGAAATGACATTTACTTTTAAATATGTAAAGAAGGTTTTCGAGTAGAATAATTTAATTCGAACCCTACTCTATATTACATAGTTTGTAGATAAATCAACGGGTGTGTAATACATTATAGACACAATTTCTTGTTTTATTTTTTTTATAGATTTTTGGTTACCCCATAAATGGTAGAATAAGTTTATATTTGTACCATTCTGTCCAAAGTGTTTATTAAAGGTGTAAGTCCCCGTAAATACTCTTAATACTACCTTCGTAGTATCTCACCGAATTCAAATCGTACATTAGTAGATGAACTGCAATATCGGAAGATTATATAAGACAAAGAGCTAACCTCTTGTGAGGTCATTTAAATATGTTTTGTTGAATATACATTATTAGTATGAACTGTATGATGTACCAATTGGTGCTACGAATTGGGTCTAATTGTGCTAGCTTTAAGGAGTAGCTTCTTTTTCTTATAGCTGATATATAGCTATTAAAGTTACATTTTGATACACTACATACCAAAAGTCGGGTGCCAAAATACCATCTCTCCTTATGTACTGTTCATCACTTCTTATAGTGGTAGCGTACTTCCAGTCTTTTTACTTCATTGATGATGATGAACAGGAATACTCAGTGCAATTTAACACTAAACCTACCAAGTACCGGTCAAATTGACCGTTCTTAAACTTTTGTAAAACTTACACATTTTTAAACGTTATAATATCGTTATCAAGCTACATGATAATTCTTATAATATGCGTATAGTATTTTACACACTACACTACTACACTCTTTACTTTTAGTTAATTCTATTACTCTTTACTTTTAGTTAATTCTATTACTCTTTACTTTTAGTTAATTCTATTACTCTTTACTTTTAGTTAATTCTATTATTACCTGCGTTATATAATAAAATAACTTTTAATTACCGGTCAATTTGACGGCGTGCGGTAGGAACAGGTATACAAGAATAGGTTAATAAGGTTTAGTGTTAAAGTTACATAAAAGAGATATACCTTAGTTTGTTGTGTGGTTCTTCTCAGAGCAGAGCAGAAGGACCTATATCGGTAAGTATGGTATTAAAATAGGCCCTATTGACTATTCCATTTTACGTATACAAGTGATCACTGGTATTGATTAAGTGGAAAAGATATAAATAATGAAATCAATATTTTTTTTGAAATTACGTCATCATTTATCTATTGTATAAATTATTTTCAATATAATATTTATATTATAATTTATTTGTATTCCTGTGCGTTGAAATTGACAAAAAAATTTTTGATTTTCATCTTTGGCAATAAAGTAATAAAATAATGTCGAAATGAGCTATTTTGCAATACCTATTGAAATTAATATAGTTAAACTATTGTTTCGTCAAAATGGATAAGTATACTTAATACTATACTAATTACTACTAATAATACTACTATACTAACTAGTATGGAAGTCATCATCAATATAGTTTTTTGGCAGTTACATTTACAAATATACCGCATTAATGAATATATATATATATATATATATATATATATATATATATATATATATATATATATATATATATATATGAATATAAATATATATATATATATATATATATATATATATGTATAACACTTATTCTTGTCTAGGGTTAAAATATATTATAATAGTATAATACTAGTTTGCGCCATCTGTTGAAATAACGAAATAACATTTGGTAAAACGTTTCAAACATGTTATCACACTTCTATTAGTTTCCGTATCAGTCAATAGATGTAACTATTGTTAAGTGGAATTTATTGAAAGTTACAGTGCATTTACTAAAGGTAGTATATTTTTCATGGTTCGGTTCCTTTTTCGGGCAGTTCATTTTATAATAATCTTAACACTAAACCTACCGACAATTCTTGTATACCTGTTCCTGCCGCACGCCGTCAAATTGACCGGTAATTAAAAGTTATTTTATTATATAACGCAGGTAATAATGGAAATAACTAAAAGTAAAGAGTGTAGAAAATATTATATGCATATTCTATGAATTGTCATGTAGTTTGATAACGATATCATAACGTTTAAAAATGTTTAAGTTTTACAAAAGTTTAAGAACGGTCAATTTGACCGGTACTTGGTAGGTTTAGTGTTAACATTAAAAAATCTTCTTTCGCCCTTCTAATACATGTTAGGTGATTTTCGACTATAAGGGGAATATTGATAAAAATTACAAAGACCATTCCATAATAGAAAATGTAAATACTATATAATTTTATACCGTCATTTACGCGGCTTTCATTTGCTTTTGCATTTTATTAAAATTAAGTTTAACTGGTTATATTTATTGTATTAAGAAAAAATATTCGAATACTTAAAATTTTCATTTTAAAACAAATTTAACTTTGATAGAAGAAATAGAAACACACAGATATTATTTAATTAAATGTGTATTTAAATAAAATAAACACAAAAAATTTTATGTAAACTTAACATGACCAACTTTTTAACTTAAACTTAGTAATTTTATTACCAAGGCAAAACTTATCAAGTTGTTGAGTAGTTTGGCGAAAACAAAATGAGAAATAGCTTGCCAATACATTAGATTCTTTTGGTTGCTATAAATTTTATTAACTACATATAAATTTAATATTTATTACTCAACTTATATTAAACGGATTGTTATGTATTTATACATATTCCTTCATTTCCATTTCTTCCCACTGTTTCATTAAATTACTACTCAGTTTACTTGAATGAGCGAAGCGAGCGTAGCGAGCATAGCGTTATTCTGGAGACTTTTTCACGTTAGGTGATGGTTTAAAAAAATTAAAAAAGTGAAAAATTTTTTTTTTTTTAATGTCATGTCAAAAAACTGAGATCCCATTCAAGTCAATGGGAAACGATGAGTCATTACACTGGGTTCGCTTAGCTCAATATGCAAACGGCATCCGAGATTTCGCGAGCGCAGCGGGTCGAAATTGAGGGTCTGTTGGCGTCCCTAGTATAAATAAAATGATAAGAAGCAAAATAACTTAAAAAATGTGACATAAATTTCGAACAAATACACAATATACACACAGTCCATTTAATCTCGTACCGAGAATAATAAAGGTACATTTATATATTTTTAAAATAATAAAAAAATATCGAGTGTGATGATTATTTTTCAGTACATTCATAGTGAACCAGAATAAAAAGTAGGTATCGGGACTTTTCGTCAATATTTATCCAATTTTACTTGATGACATCATTAAAATACACAACCAACAGTATCCCTTTACAATTTAATGACAGTACAATTAAAACAATATCCAATCACCAATGACAGTCCGATAATACAATGACACATGTCATATATGATATATTTCGCTTTGCCGCAGTTATAAATCCATTATTATAAATGGTATTCAAATTACTAGCTCTAGACAAGTGGGCTTTTTTGGCTAAAATTATTGTTAGAAATGGAGGTCCCTTTAAATCTGCAATGAAAATTTGGAGGCATGATACTTTGAAAGTAAGATATGGTTAGTTTTATAATAAAATGGGTGTACAGATATAAATGAATGTGTTATTATGGCAACAGCCTTCTTACAAATTATGCAAAGAATTTAGAAATGAACCCTGACTCTGACTGATTTCTCATGATGTTTTTCATCGCTAAAGACACCCAAACAAATATAATGTCAAATAAATTGCCTCTAGGAATAAAAATCTGTAAAAAACTACCTTCTTAATGTTACGTTTCATATTTATAATTCTAAACAAATTAATAAAATTATTAATGCAATAATATAACAAGGATGGCATTCTTGTGGGTACCGATTGTTTCGGAAACAACTACTTTGAAAATTCTTACTACATGATATCGCGCAATCGATGGGTCGAATACAATCCTCTCTTCAAATTTGAATATGACGCTTCACAGGTAATGTGTAAGGTTTACCTACAGTACTAGATTAAGTAGAATTTTGCTTATACTACCGTCACAATTAGTAACTTTAATGAAGTTCTCTCTTATTTTGCTGAGATTAATTAAATTTCTACTTGATAGATAACCGCAGAATGGTATGGATGGTTACACTACAAAACCGACAGGCTCCCTTCAGAGGACTGTGCGAAGTACTGTCTGATGAGTTGCTGTTACGTACACAACTGGTTGCAGCCTCATGAAGAAAATCTTTCTGGAACCGACAAAGCCTTTTATCCATATAGCACTGTTAGATCACATATCTCAGTGTGGGATGGTATGTATTTGTAAGAAATCATGACATTTTATTTGTTAGATGTATAGGCTAGGCTTAGGCTTAGGCTTTCGATTAGTTATCACATCAAAAAAATAAATATATATGATATCTCTTCACGTCCAAAATACCGCAATGTCTGATGGAGGTCTTTGACCTATGTGTGTGGCCAGTGATGACTTATAGCTCTGAGACGTGGTTGTTTATGATTAATAAGAGCTCAAGGTCACCCAGAGCGATGAAAAAGGGCTATGCTGTGTGATCGAATAAGAAACGAGAAGATTCGCAAAAGAACCATGATTACTGACTTAGCTCAAAGAATTGCTCGTCTGAACTGGCAGTGGGCGGCAAATGATGTGCTCTTGTATACAAAACTGGCGTAAAACCAATCTACAGATATAAATTTTATCATTGTTTATAATTTCATCTGATTTACATGATGATTTAAACGCTATAAATAAACATCATAGAGCTAGCTTGAGAAAGCTGTGGGACAATAATTGTGGAAGGTCTCATCTTTAAGATACAAATAACCTCCCCACTTCATCTAGATTAGTATAGAATAAAACATCAAAATAATAATTCCAAAGAACTTAACCCAAAAAATATAAATTGTATGTTTTGGAGTCGACAAAACTTCCCTTTAAAATTGTATATAATAGATAAGCTATGCATTGGGTATTGTAACTGCGTTTCGTATGGTGAATTGAAGTGCAGGATGATCGATCGCGTTCCTCTCTATGTATTAATTTATTCCCCTTTGTTTGCTTGCCATTTTTCATAGAAAGTCTTTCTATTCAGACATCATAAGGCAATGTTACCAATTGAACATCAGATGTACTGAAATAAATATTGTTCTTTGCAATCTTTTGTGACTTTACAGCGTTATATATTAATAAATCGCTTATTTCGTAAATCATTTGCTATTAAATGTAATATAAATGATAAAATATATTAATTGTAAATGTTAATTTAAATTTGTTAAATCTGTTTAACCTATTTTCTCATTATAAGGTTTGTATTTATGTGTGTTAAGACTTTTCCTACACTATATTTTTTTTTATAGTTTAGGATACAAAAATTGTGCGTTGCACGAAACAAACTAAAAAAAATCATCTGAATCCAACATATCGTTGTCTCATTTCAGTACATGTATCAAGTGTATGTTGTCCTCATTCTTGTGTGAATGCAATAGAAAATAACATATTGTATAGAGCTTTCTCTGTCTACGTAGACTAATCTTTTGGATTACGGATTACGCTGATTAACGTTCACTATCGTACCGTTCGCATCTCATCCTGGTAGTTTTCCCAAGTATCAAACTATAGTAACGATGTCAGAGCTTATTTAACTTTTTTAATAATGTTTTATTTTTTTCCTTTTAATTGTCTGATAGTAACTTAGATTGTCATCTACCTGCAACGGAGTTTCGGTTGCCAAGATTAGAGTTCAGGATGCACGTAAGAAGCACAATAGCAATTTGAGGTCTCACAAAGCGGCACTCGTAACATGTGAGGGTAACAGGGGTAATAATTATGTGTCTGTATTTTGTTGGGTCTCAAATGTTAGATATTTGATAGTTTAAATTACTTCCTAGACTTCACTTTTACTCTATGGAATTATTTGTCATATTCACGAGTAACGTTCTGACTCTACGAAATCAGAACGATTGGACTAGTCTATTGTATCTTCACATAGTGCTGCATTCTACTATTGTGTCTGCGATTGAGACTTTCTTATCTTCGATTCAAGTGTTCCTAAATGTCTTTCCATGGGTAGGAAATATAGAATTTTTACAAATTGTCCAACATTTGCCGATAGAATTTCCGAAAACCTGGTACAGGTTTCTAAGTTCAAAAATTGGGGCACGGTTTTGAGAAGTGAGCAAAAATTCTTTCATTTATTTAATAAAATAATTATTATTTAAGAGTAAAAACATTGCATTGTGTATTCAATGTGAAAAATATAGTAAATTTTCGAAAATCTTGGTAATTATGAATTCAAGAACATATAGATAAAACTGACATTTCGAGAGCATTGTATTCATTAACTAATTAATGGAATAAACATAACAAGACTTTCAATATTTATAGTGTTAGAAGTTTACATAGTATGTAATATTAAAGTGTCTGCTATCGACGGTTATAAGGTGTTCTTGTCATATGGCAAAATAGTTTATTTTTTATACAATCAGTACCTTCATAATATTCAGCTTCATTTATAATTGGACTGAATTGCTTTTCAGCAGTTTTTAGATAGAAGGGAAATTCATTCGCCACTTCTCTAATACGCTTTTAATTGGCTATCAGAACAAACATTGAAATACGGAGATGATTACTTTAGTCAAGGATGGACTCGTTAAGCCCGTTCTTAAAAGGGAATAGAGCAGATGCTAAATCGGTCTGTTTCATAAATTCTTCACTATTACTCCCAAAGAGGCATTTTAGTATATTTAAGTTCTAAAATGTAGGTGAATTTTCGATCAATGTTACTGCTAAATATATTAAGCGAGCCTTTATTTTTTTCAATACAGAATTCAGAATTAAACCATAACTACCAGTACTCTGCTATACCTAACACATTTAAATTTTTTAGAAACTCCGTCGAATGGCTGAAAAAAAAAGATTTTTTTTTAAATTTTTAATGGCTTTAAAAATTTCTTTTATGTCTATATATATTTCCAAGTAAGGAATTGTAATTGATCAAAACAATGTGAATGATTGGCTTCGGCTATTGCATGTTATACATTGTTGCTCCGATGAGCTAACTACGGTTATTGTTGACGGTCGAGACTATGTTATGTATTCTCTGATACCGAAGCTCCTGTTTGTTTGACCAAAGTAGTATAACATACCACACTAGCATTCAAAATTACCGAATCTTCGAACAGAAATGTATGTTCCTCTTAATTGGGCTCCCGTCTCTTCATAGCAATATACTCGTACCATAGCACAAATAGCTAACGATTTGTTCAATAATTTATGCAAATATTATTATATATTAATGATATTATTCTCACTCACTCACTTAGACTTCTTTTTTAATTTTAGCGTGCTCTCAGACGGCAGATAGAAAAAACACTTACAATTTGTTCATCCATATTATTAAATATGGAAGTTATGAACATTTTTTAAGCAGATGCTTTTTGTTTAAAGTCTCGTATGTTTTACTCCGATAACTTCCCCGATAACCTCTTTTTCTCCACACCAGTACGTGAAAGGTAGTACCTAAGTCTTTTTTTAGCTCGACAAAGCACCATTAAAGGAATGACATTGTACGAGACTTTACTTTTGAATTTGTTTGAAAATTACAGTGCAGTCTATCGTTACTTTATAAGCTCTTTATTCGCATTACGATTCTGGAAGAAAGTGTTGAGCAATTTTTGTCGATTTGAAATGTTCGCCATTTTTAGCGAATATTTCAGAACCCTTTCCTCTGCAGGATATGCCTTTGCCGGAATCGGAATCAGAAAGTTCATCTTATCCTGGTTAAAGTAAACGAATAGAGGCATCCTTCCAATCTTAGGACACGAGTTCTTTTGCCCAAACACCCCATATTAAAACGAAGAGTCTTTTTTATATATAAAAGTCACCATATTTGTACACCTGTTGAGGTAAATTATTGAGGCTTGATGTTTTGGCGGATTCAATTTTATCTACAGCTAATATGAATTTATAAAGATTGGACTAACTAACCTTAAGATTTTTTAAGGAATTTAAGTTTTCTATATACACCAAATCTGATGAACTGTGAGCCTGCATTTCTTATTGCAATAATTAAAAGTGCCGCTTTAATAGCTTTGGGTAAAAAATTGCATTAAGACTTCAAAAGAATCGGTATTATACTTGTTTAATATCAACAAAGTGCCACATTTTTTTTTCCTGTTTATATATTATTTTTAGTCCATTTTTAGGTGCCTGTTTATCCGAACGTTTTTAATCGATGTCAATTCGGGCCTATATTTTTTACGACTTACTCGAATTTCATTATCTAAGTCTTCTCCGGTGCGACTTTGGTATCGAATGCAAAATACTATCATAAATCTGTCTAGTGTAAAAATACTGGTAATGTATCAATCCACTAACTATAATGCTTTATTAATGCTGTGAGAAATTGACACCGTTCTACCAGATTTTAGTATCTGCTATTTTTTTCACTCGTATCATTGTATGTCTTATACTCCAAACTGAGATCCGATTAGAATTCTGTCTATCTCTTGCCCTGACTTACAAGAACAATAAGTCAGCTTGGTAGTGTCCGACAGGAATTAATTCAATGAAAAGTAGAGTTGGAAACTTCTTCGCAGTCGGGTTAGTGAGTTATATGGGGTGTAAAGAGAGAGAACTGTACTCTTTTAATGCATAATATGACTGCTTACACTGTGACCGTTAAATAGTCTAGTATGAATTTTAATATAAAATAAGAGGAATTGTCCTCTGACGCAATAAAATAAAATAAATAAATCCAACGACTAGAGGTATACTCATAAAATTTTACTGAAATACGGCAGCATTACGGTCACTGAGCGACCACTAATTAAATATTAATCCACAAAGTAAAATATGAATAGTATTTACACAATACGAAATTATGTGAATTATTCAACCCCGAAACAGATTGAAACGTTATTTGAATAATTATTCAAAAAGATTTTATTGAATTAGTTAATTTTATATTAAAGGGTGAAATCTGTAGAATATAATTATTGTTTTAAAAGTTTAGTCGAGATTAGTTTTCATAAACTATAAACATTTTGTCATCTTTGAAGACGCTGAAGCAGAAAGGACCAAAGTACTACTAAGTTCTGATAAGTTGCTCCTCTTGTCGCTAGATGGCATTACAGACAAAATTGAACATATTTTGAGTTGTACTAACGAAATCTTACGTTAAATAAGTGTATATACAGATAATAAATATTTTGTAATAGTATATTATTATATTAATATCCCAAAATACCTTTTAAGTGAAACCTGAAAGTGTTGTGTTTATAATAATAAATCCAACAGAATATGAAAATATTATTAATCGGGAATATATTTTTCACCATACTTACCACAATTCGGTAGCGCGTTTTATTTTATAAAATGCAATTATATCTACATTTTAATAAACATTTGAATAATTCGTTTTTTATTTCAGGTAAAAACATATGTGACCGTCCTTCCGATACTTGTGAAAATGAGTGTGATTAATAGACGCCGTAAGATGGTACCTAAATGTAAAAAAAATAAAATAAAAGATGGCTTCCTTTTCTTAACTTTTCCCAAATTATACTATTGCTGCTATAATTAATTTGTATTATTAAAATACTGTAATAAAATATATGATTTAAAAGAAGACTTTTTGAAGTAATAAAAATTGTAAGACTTTAATGTTTATTTTTTATTATGCGGTGCATAATAAGTACACTTGGTGACACCAAAAACCTTAACCTAAAACTAAGCTTATATTTTTACTTATATTCGTTATTTTACGTAAATAATATATATTTGAAAGAAAATAATCACGTAAATACTGATTGTTGCACTTATCTATCTCTGGTTAGGTATTTGTTACTAGATAAAAAAATATATCACTTTAAATTCAAGGATTGTAGTATAATATTTGTAATATAATAATAATACAATATAGTAGTGGATGTTACGCAAATTGCAATGATTGCAAGCTTGGCTTTGAAGTTGGGATGTATCTTCAGGTATCGTATCTCATCGTATCTCGTGTTTATAACAAGTATAAAGTTGCTCAATCAAAGCGTAATCCATTCAGCGAATGCCTCGCACACCTCGTAAAAAGCGTCAGTATACAGCGCGGGCACTCGATCGATCGCACTAAAACTATTTCGAGAGAGCACTTGAGCGCAATTCGTAACAAATTTGCAGAAAAAAAAAGTTGCGTCAAAAATTCAATAACAACTTTTATGAAAAAAAATAGGCTCGTGTCCACATCTTGAGGGAGGCGGCGCCGGGGGCGGGGCCGGGCCTCCTCTCGAGCCGGGCTCCGAGCGCGGCATAGTTGCTCGGCCGACGCGACGCTCATCGCACGTCTCGGCATGAATAGGCGCGGGTGAGTGCTCCAGTGTAGTGGGGCAGAGGCCCATACGTTCCAAAATACAGAACGGAAAAATTGACCCCCAGATGGGAGTGTACGAAGAGAGGGGGGCGATGCACTGGGTGAGTTTTTATAAATTTTTTTTTCAGTAAATTTTTTAACAAAAACTTTTCTAATATGTTTATTTCTAATTAGTATTGATATATTGAAAAGAAAACACCGTTGATGTATTCGGTAAAACTTATATGTTATTATAACTTGGGCCCTACTTATTAACAATGTAAGCGGTTTTTAATATTGTAAGTTAAATTTATAATAAAAACAGTTCAATTTATCAAAATAAGTTTTTCGTCAAAGGAGTTTTTTTAAATAGCAATACAATATTGCGTATAATAATAATAAAAATAATAATTATTAATTAATAATAATTAAATTAATTTGAATTAAAATAACTTATAAATGCAATTAACATAGCACAGCTACACTAACGGCTATGGTGATTTTATTGTATCTATATAATTGATATTTTTTCTTATTAGTTAATAATATTATTTTATACAATGTTATGTATTTTATCATTATGAATGAAACAGATAGCCTTAATTTTACTGTTCATAAAAAAATATTCACTATAATTATATAAACATTTCGACGAATTTATGTTTTCTATAATTATTTGAAAATAATAATGGAATACGCATTTATATATATTTATAAACCAAAGTTCGTTAGCATCAAAGTTACCGTGATAAGATATATAGCTGTAAAAATTCAATTAACTTTAAACATGGATCCTTAATAAAACTTAATATCACAAACAACAAACAACAAACTGTTTGTATAATAAAATTATAAAAACCTTAAGACATAAGAATTCAATTTGATCCTAACATTTATTATCGGAGTACATAATTAACCTACACCGACGGAGGACTTACACATATATAATATATATATATATATATATTTTATATTTTATATTTATTATATACATATAAATCACTAGCGACACATTCAACTTCTTAATTACGGACATTAGTTTTATTTATGGACGTTTGTAATTATAATAACTTACAAGATGTGATGTTTAAGTTAAATTATTTATGTCATTTTGTGTGTGGATCATTCGTATATTTGAGCTAAACTTGCTGAATAAAGTTCGTTGAAACTTTGTAGGTTGAATATCTTGAAAGATTTTTACATAATGTTCAATACTTTGTATATTTAAATATAATATTTTCTAGATAAACAATTTAATATATTCTAATATTAAAGGAATACTGTGTGTAAATTATGTATTTTGTATAACATATATATATATATATATATATATATATATATATATATATATATATATATATATATATATATATATATATATTCAATTTTTTTTGTCCTAAAATGGCCGCCGAACCAAATTAGTTGTAGATATACTTACTATTAACATTGTATTATCCGCCAGCTTGTAACGCGGCTGAGGTACCTGCCGTTACGTACTTACCTACATTTTCAAAACTTTAATATATGGTACTTCAGTTGTTTGAAATTTATAAAATTAATTTTGTATTGATTAGTTTTGAATACTACCAATTATCAGTATTTAAATGTAATGTTATTTTGTTGTTGGATTGTTTGCGTTTCTTCATCATTTGTGAAGCATTTTACTGTCAAGGAAGCCATTGTTTAAATATGATGTTTGACAACTCATAATACCGCTTCCGTATATGATAGGCTCATGATTTATTAAAAATATATATTTATTTTTAATATATAATCATTTATATAGAAAACAATGATTAAATTATACGTCTTAATCGTCTTAGTTAAATATTAGTTTTTATTCAAGCCTTCTCATATATTTTTATAAAAAATATATGAGAAGGCTTGAATATAACAAAAATAAATGCGATAAATTAAATATATGATAATTTAAAAAATATATAAATATTTTTAATAGTTTGTAACAAATTGTTATATAAATAAATCGAACAGTGAAGTTTGAGCATCGCTTCACTTGAATTTAACTAACGGTAAGTGGAGAGCGATTGAGATTCTATTCAGTGGAAAATAAGTTTCTCCTGCTTTATATTTCACCGTAAAATATAACAATTTATTTGTAAAACTTATACGATGTTCGTTGGTTTTCTATGTAACCTATCGTTGAATGTTAAATCGTGTTTAAATTTGTGATATCTTTATTACAATGGATTTTCTGGTTGTGGGTGTAGGTATTGGTGGACAAACATTGGTGATATGTCCAATGTTGGTCCACATTGGGCAGTCATTATATTCTAGCGTTTACCGGCTTCTTTCGTAGTATGTAAATAATTTATATATATCCTATCATTAGCTGAATCACCTGCTATTATTATACTATCTCGCACAATCTGTAAGTTTTTGGTTTATAGAAGAACAGATAGAAAAAAAAATTATAAAGGAATCATTAAACATATATTTATCATATTTTCTTACTATCATTACTGAACAAATATAACTAGATTCTATAATGAATACGTAGCAATAATGATATAGATTATTATATATGTAATGTATGTGTGGCTGTGATCGTCATATAACACATCCGTCGGGTCCCGCGTTTTGTAAACCGTGATCCCGAAAATTAGAATTTAATTATATTTTTCAATACAAATAAGAAATATATAAAAATAATAATTATAATTCCTATAATTGGGATAAAATTGTTAATAATACGTCATTATTGAAATAATGTATACACTATGACAAAGTGTAAATAAACCTTTCGATTATATATTATATATCAAAGCATCACATATAACTTACTTCATTGTATGGAATATAAATATATAATTATTATATTAAATAATAAATAAAAATGTATATATTAAATATGTGAATCCAAAATAGAATTTCATAGACGCAAGAAACTTACTTTATGAACTTCCAACTACCTTGACCTTAAACGCTCGAAATTTTATATATTTTCATACTTTTGTTGAAAATGAAATATTTTGCAATATATCACACGACATTGCTTATATCCCGTTTTTTATTATATTATAAAACAAATCACATTATCAGGTTATTTCGTAAAACATGTATTATTTAAGTAAAAGTTACTTAATATGAATTGGTGAACTTTTATAATGTGCTTTTCCGTCGGCGACTCTGTTATTTGAAAGACAAACATTATTAACACTAATTGCTATCAGTTCGATATCCTTGGATATATATTGGCAAATATAGAAAAGATTTTTTCCATAATTTGTCCTACATCAAGGCTACGAAACGGTATATAGAAATAAACCTTATCACGAAGTAACATTCAAAATGAGTGCATATATCTGTATGCATTTCCTAATTAGTACCTAACTTCTAAAAGCTTGATACTACTACTATATAATTATTCTCTTTAATATTCTCAGTATAAGAATTTGATAAAATACATACAAATCCCAGTTCTTTCATAAACAATTGCGGTAAAAGAAAGTTGTGATAGATATGAGAATTAAATATTTAAACCCATCATATTAATATTATATATTATTATAATATTAACAAATAACTTTATTAATAGTTTAATAATATTAAAAACCTCGTCAGTTTGCAACTTTAATATCCCTCATTTCCATTGTCGGTTTAACCATCAACCACCACATTTACCGACACGTTGTTTTGAGGTGTTTTAAATGAGATTATATATTATTTACTCGTACAATTTTATATATAAATAATAATATTTATCGTATAATAATTTGGTAGTTTTTTTGTTCTGTTCGTAATAAATAGGATGTCTTGAATTGGAATGTTTGTTTTTAGCTAAAACTCAATAAAATGTTGTGACTTAGTGTGATAGTTCTAACTGATAACCAACCCACAACCAAAACGTAGATGTTTTCTACGAAACATGTTCTAATGTACACATACACTTTTCTTTTATTCTTCTATATTTTTCGTAATTTATTAGATGTGTGCGATACCGACGGATTGCAATTTATACAATATAATTGTAATGTAACAATGTAATGTAATGTTCCCTTGCAGCAACAGAATGAGCGGTATCTATCCACATACGAGACCGGGTCCGAGTTGTCGCCAGTAGCGCCTGCCGCGTCCCCGGGGTCCCCCCGCGACTGCACCTCCTGTCGCAAGCGAGAGCCCCCGGACGAGCCTGCCCCGCCGCCCGACGACCCCTGCGCAGGCTGCGGCGCCCGGATCACGGACAGATACTACCTACTTGCGTTGGAGCGCCACTGGCATACCCCCTGCTTAAGGTGCTACGAATGCAAAATGCCTCTCGACTCGGAGCAGAGGTGTTACGCTCGCGACAGCAATATCTTTTGCAAAAACGACTACTTCAGGTTAGTGAGAGCATGATTATCTTTGTCTTGTAAGCTTTAAAATATTGTAAATCAGGAGCAATGAAGGTCACTGTTAAGATTCATCAAAACTTTGCTATTTAACTATTTATGAACAATAATATTATATAATGTGACGTTTTCTTAGAACGACTTACTCGTGGTTGACTAATCACTTCTATTTCACATTTTGTTTTCTTTCTTCCTTATTAATATAAAGCCGATTAGTTTTAGTTATTTATCAAATTAGTTAAGTTTAAAACACAATGGATCAGTGGTGTATTGTGTTCGCGTATCATCTGCATACCTAATTTATTTTTATACTTAAGGATAAATTTATAGCGTTCTTATTGCCTAATAAATATAAAAGAGTGTGGAATATGACAGCTTGGAATTTAACTTTTAGCGTTCTATTAACACGACGACTTATTAACATCGAAATATCATATAATTTATTAAATATCTACATTTGATTACATTATATAAAATTGAATTAATAAATATAGGTTTTTCTAAACTTTAAGTAGACGATGTAATTAAAAGATAAGTTTACATCAATTTATTGTTTTTATCGGATTAAAAAAGATAATACCTTAGATGTAAATAAGAGTAAGTATTTATATTTAGAAGCTTCTTGCTTATAAAATATTATTTTACTGAAATCGTTTGATGAATAATTAATAATATGAATAATATGAATATATTTAGAAGTTAACTTTTTGAGGTTCGCGACATTACCTACAGGGAAAAATGTTTTAAAATATTTTACATCAAGCCTTATTATAATATAAATACTTTTATTTTAAGTTAACACATTACATAATTTAATAACTCTTTAAAAAATAGTCTTAAAATAATATTATTTCTTACAAAGTACAATATAAAATGAAATCCTCTCCGAAATTAAAGTTATAATAAATAATAAGCATTGTTACCAATTAAAATAAACGGATAACACTTATCCGGGACGAGAAGGAAAATTGTATTAAAATTTTATTTCGTAAATAATATTCGGTGATATATATTATGTTCATAGGTTAAGGTACCTAAATGTATATTGTATTCGGTGAAATGAGTTCCTAGGTTAAGGGACCTAAATACATATAATATTCGGTGAGATGTAGTATATGTTCCTAGGTTAAGGGACCTAAATACCTATAATATTCGGGGAGATGACTGCTCCTAGGTTAAGGGACCAAAATACATATAATATTCGGTGAGATGTATTATATGTTCCTAGGTAAGGGACCTAAATGTATATTGTATTCGGTGAGATGAGTTCCTAGGTTAAGGTACCTAAATAAATATAATATTCGGTGAAAAAATATTATATGTTCCTAGGTAAGGGACCTAAATACATCACGTGGGCCGTCACCCATCTGGTCCTATCTGATGGACGCTTAACAGCCCACCCCGGTCACAATGTACGCCTTATCAGTACGACGGGCACGTACTCATCTCAATGGTAGATCTCTACGAGGCATAAGTGATGAGAGAAAGCGTCTTTTATTGTTTTAAATTTTCGCAATATTAACATATTATTTTTGTTTTTTATTCAATGCTTGATGTGTTTTAAACTCGAATACTTTAATTAATATTAATTGTAATATATATTATACGGTTTTAAGACCTTCATTATTGTTGATTTATTTTATAAGTTTTCTTTTATTAATAATTTGTTAATACATATATACATATTTATAAATAAAATTGAAGTGTCTGTTTGTCTTAAATTAACTTTTTACTAAATGCATGTGCAAGTATATATGGTACTTATATAAAAAACATTTTATTTATTTGGTCTGTCTGCCGGCTGGACACATTTTACGTGCGGATAGCTGATGTTCTAATTATATTGTTAAAAAACATATTCCGCGCGAACAAAGCCGTAGGCACAGCTAGTCTTATAACATTTCTAAGTGACACACATGATCATATTAAATTACATCTCAAATTTGTATGACTAAATTATTTGTCCCTTTCTTAAACCTTAATATGAGTGAGATGGGATAGCAGTAATCAAGTTGCACACCATGTCTGTTACATCTATAAACGGATAGCACGGACAAATCATACTAATAATATTGGTATCAATTTATGTTTATTATATCATAATATATGAAATTCTATCCTTTATTCAATCGAGATATATATAATATATCCTTTTGTATTGTTTACGAAATTGTTTTAAAACATAACGAGTCAGATCATTTTGTTTCATATTCGCCAAAAAATTTGTGTGTGTGTGTTTAAATTTAAATGTGTGTGTGAAGTTTGTGTGTGTGAGTTTAAATTTAAATGTGTGTAAGTTTAAATTAAAATTAGTATAAATTAGTTCAAAATATAATTCAAAATGTTTTTACGAATACAAATAATAAATTTAAATCATTACAAAATGTTTAAAGATAAAACAAAAATATATTTTATATTATATAAAATAGTGTTTTATAAAAATATATAAATTTTAATTATATTTAAGTTCTTCACTTCCTGTGGTTATTATCCGGAACGGTCTTTAACATCGTGTCAATAGAATAAACCTAGGAAGTATAATTTATAATTATTTTTATTTTCTTGTCAAAGTTTGTTATAATGGCAGTCTATTTCATGATTCCAAAGCACATGTCCACTGAGTCTATGTATATTAACATTTTTTAGTTCTGACCCCTGTTCAAAAATGAACATTTTGTTGTGAAAATGTTATTTCAATTATACATCAGATATTTGAATACGTTATAATATAAAGAATTTGAGACACTATCGAACAAATATACATATAATCAACATCAATGTTAAACATATATAAAAAACGGACTTACGCATTATTTTAACACGTGATAGATATAATATATAAGTATTTTTAAAACAAACGTAAAGTGACGCTACCGGGTAAAGGTTGTAAATAGCTAAATGTTATAATATATACAATAATCAAACACAAACGGTAGGTCATCGTGCTTTATCTCGGCGTCCTTTACCTCTCAAATAACATTATCAGCTTCCAGAGCGGTGAAATACAAGAAACAATAAACGCTGATCGTAAACATAGGTTATACGTACATAAATCAAATCCGACCCTGGATATACGAGACACTTGTTAAATTGCTCATAAAAGTCTTCAACGCAACGAATATGCGTATATTAGAATGGGTTTATGGCATCGTGTGGTTCGAACATCGGCGCTTTTGATTTTGTCTATCGGATATCGACTAATGAAATCTATATTTCAATAAAATCATATTATCGTGAAAATAGATTTAGCTTTTTTATATGTGATTGTCCTTATCGATGTTTTAATTTTGATCCGGGATAGTATATTAAACTTACAAGCGTAGCGGTACTCGTTTCGAAATGACAAGAAATTTTATCACGAAATACGTATTAAAATATCAACTAACATAAAGTAGTTAGTAAATGTGATAATTACAAGATTACTGTAAAGTATTCAATGACTTTAGATTATCGTGCCTTGGTTTATTATATACGTATATTAAATTATAACTGTTGTCTCCCGCCAGTTGTTTTAAACTAGAATCCGGAACAACAAAATATTAAATTTAATGTTGTATAGAACACGGGCGGATGTGGGAAAGTATTATGAATTTATAAGATACTTTTTAAATTGTTTTTATCTTTACTGCCCTGTTCAGATAACAAATAATATATAAAATTATAAATTTAAGTTTTTAAATGGCCGAATAAAATATATTAATCACATTACAGCAATAATTATGTAGACAAAAAATTAAAAAAAAAAAATGTTTTACATATTATAACAATAACAATTTAATATTATTTTAAGTTACAATATTTTGTATATACAAAAAAAAATTAAAAATTTATATATGATAAAGTCAATTCTAAATATATATATGACAAAGAGAGTCTATTTAGATGTTAGATGTTGTAAGTGGAGTATAACAGAGCCGGCGTCAAGCGGAGCTTTGTTTATGACTTCACTCATTGTATTATATTATACCTATGCGAAATATCACATTTTTAAGCATATTATACCAGTTGCTGTCATGCTCCATAAATATAGTGATGCTTTTGTTTTAGAGGTGAGAATTAGACAATGAGGAACATTGCTAACCGCCTCACAAATCAAACAATTTAGATAAGAATTCTCTCATGAATTCCTATTAATTACAGAGAAAATCACCAGACTCAAGTAAATGAGTTTGTTACGTTCACGTACTCGTACGTGGAGCGAAACCATTTTTATTTTATTTTTGAAATATTTATTGTGTTGATATAATAAATACATTAATAATATGTTTAATATTACTGCAGTCTAAAATCGGTAATTGCTTAAATATCATCAAATTAGTTTTTATTTAAAAAATAATACTTATTGTCGCACGACTTGTTTAAAAGTTTGTTTAAGACGTCTTCACGCTCCAAATATCAATACTTTTGTATACATTAGACGCGTTCTTAATTTTAATTATATGATAATAATGTAATAAATTTATGAAAGTTTTAGTTGGTTTATTTTGCATTAAATAATAATTGTAATAGATAAGATAACTATAATATTTGTGGTACAATGCGCCTCCCGTCGCCTCGTGCATATATAATATACGTAGGACGGGCTATTTAATACAAGCAACTAATTAGTTGGAATGTACATGGAACATTTCATATCATAGCAGGTACTAATTTTATTTATTGTCAGTTTTTCCATCTGTAAGATAAAGTTTAATTACTATCAGTACGTATCTTTATAGCCTTCTCCCTTCTCCCGCGGTGACTTATCACTCGGATCTATGGTTATTACAAACTTGTTTATGAACAGAATTTTGATATTTCAACTATGGAATTTCGTCACCATGGGAAACATCAAGGACGTATTGTAAAAGTTTATTAAGGTTTTTATTAATATATATTGAATTAAAGTGTGTATTTATATCTAAATCTGGTCGTAATTCATACAGTCGGGTTTGAGACCAGTGATCAGTCACTCTATCAGACCGTGTCTTCAATAAACACTGGTCAGGTTTACTTGAATCGTTAAAAATGTGTTTGTTTCCCAGCAATACAGACGAATCTCGCTTGTATGTAATATATCATACAAAAAGTATAGTAGCAGAATTAAAAATTATATTACCGTCGGAAGCTCGCGTGACGTCACGGCCGCTGCGCCTGCGCGTTGCCTGACGGATTAATACAATCAAACTCGCGGGGATCACGCGAACACTCATTTTTTGACAACTACACCCCGTACAAAATAATCACTATTGTGTGTTTTCTTGGTACCGACCACCCATACTGTAGGTTATATTTTATATTGCATAATTAATAATTTCTATGGTTATTTATTATATACCTTTATCCTAGGTTTTTGATGGAAATATTAAGAAAATATAATATTTTCTTATACATTAAGAGTTATTTGTTCTTCCTGATACATATCAGTGTAAGATGTTAACGTATATGTTTATATATGAGTATATATATATGAATTTATTTAAGATAAGTTATATACAAAAACCTTTTTTACACTATTATCACTTATATCCTCGTTCTCGTGTTTCATACATAATTATGTTATCCGATACTTAATGATGTAGTCGTGTTTTTTTAAAGAAATGTTATATTTCATTTAAAAGATATAAAAAATGAAAGTGCATGTAAACAATGCAATTCATCATGAGACACATCAGACACATGATTGAGAGACACATGATTGAGGCGTGACTGAGACGCGGTCGTGTTTACTCATTGACTGTGACATTTGATAATGCAATTTCTCGATCCTATGTAAGTTAATTATTTGGTTAGTTAGTTAGTTAGTTGGGTAGTTAGTTTGACGGAATTTTAGTCTCATGATTAGTGGTGATAAATGCCGAATCAAATGTTACTCTTGCGCTTCCACATGAGATTATTTTAGTTAAATTCATATATTGTTTTCCCGAGTATAGGTGTACTATATCTCCGTTATTTTTCACTCTCTCTGTCTCTCTTTCTATACTTTATCATATGTAAAGCATATATTACACGTGTTAAATAAAATGACGTATAAAATGTTGTCGGTAAATGTGTTCTAAATCAACATATTTTGACGTCCGAGTCTGCGTGTTCATTGTCCGAGGTATCATGTTAAGACATTGCTTAAGTGGTATCTATTCTGCAATCGCTCCACAACTTCATTCATAAGTGATGATCACTATCGCATGTGAGCCAGCTGATGCATTGTGTCTAAGTTCTCATTGCTGGGACGTTGACCACGAACCGAAAAAATATCTAATTCTAAGCGCCAACATTCTAGACGATTCACTTTTTATTATCTTTATTATTAATTTCAATTAAAACTACTTAATAGGATATACATATTTGATTTTTTTATGTTTTGAAAATACATTGTCTTTTTTCTGCGTTACATGAGTTCAAGGCTAATAAACAAGTCATATTTAAAAAAATAGTGTATATAAAATAAGGTCTGAATCTGAGGATTCCTACTATAAACATAAATAGTGTTGTCACGTGTTCGACAGACGGACTTATCGATATCGCGTCCGGGTCAGGCGGGCCTAGTACGGTCAGATATGGGCAGACCTCAGCGTACCTATCGCTTATTACTAGTGCGGCGGCGCGGCGCCGACTATGTTACGCAATTAATTTGCAAATATTTATTATTTGCTTTATATTATACAAAAAAGTACAGAAGACTCCTTATGTATATCCTAATATTATAATTAAATTTTAATATTAAATCTATGTTTTTATGCATTATATACGTGCAGAGATTGATTTAATACGTCCATTTTACATATATGATGTTTTTTTTAATATATTTATTTTTCTTTCATAATACCAATAGTGATTGCAGGATTTGGATTATATGAATGGATATTTCGATCGAATTAATAGACGATGTAATTAATAGTACTACTTCATACTAGAAAACCCTCGGGGCTACAACCAGCAGGTACATTCAATACTAAATATTCTCTGTAATAACAGATCTAAAAAAAAATAAGTACGATTCAATAGATCACTCGACATTTATCTTAAATATATACATAAATTTATTTATATGACCTCCGATTTTTAGAACTAAAGACAAATATTTCTTACATAAATAATGAATTAAAAAAACTGACCAACGTTATTATTATATATATTGATATAACTCGTATATATAACCTCTATTTTTTATTAGTATAGAGGTCAAAGATACATTTACAATCATATGCAAATGTATATACAATGTCATCTATTAAGCTCAAAGTCCGTCGTAGTACGAAAAGTAAGCAGCTCGTCTTAGTCAGTAGTCACCTCGGTTAGATAAACTTGTGAACTCTGTACACGTACCACAACTCTGAGATAAATCTGATTGTTATTAATTGTATCTTTGTTTACATCTCGCCGTCCTTAAGAACATTGTACTTTTACGTTAAAGTATATATAAAATTATATCCTTTTTTAAAAAATAAAACTACATTCTATAAATTATTTCTAGTTAAAAGAAGAACTCTAGTTTAATAAAGATCGCTTTGACGTTTGCTATTTAAAAATATACCTAAATTAAGGTCGTAAATGCTAGTATAGATTGTAACTTAAAGGTAAACTAATTAATATTGAGATGTACAAATCACAAAGGTCCCTTACATGCAATGCACCACAATGTTTGTGTTTACAAAAACATTTGACCTATTTATGATGTAAACGCAGATGGTCCTTACGGAAGTGAGACTCGAACACCAAGTCAAGTCAAGCCTTATGTATTTGGGTTTAGGGTCACACCACCATGTCGTGTGCGAAGGATTCGGTGACAAATGAATCATGACAATTATATTGTGCGGTCGTCCCTATTGTGCAATTGACGTCTCCATATTGTTGTCCCCCGTGGTCTCGACAGTTCCCTGCAATGTTTTTATAAAATACATTTTTATTATTATTTTTATTCACAACAAATACATGAAAATATATTTCTCAGATTACTAATATATCTTAAAGATAATTTTCTAATGTGCACTATTATATCAATTTAAATTAGATTTTATTGTAATATTTTTTACGTAAGGAAATATATGTATAAAATTATTAATAAAATATTATGATTGTGAAATTTTGAAAGATATAAGTGTATATTTTTACCTGGTCCATTAAATATCTCTCCACTCATCCACAATGGTGACGGGTTTCTAAAAAATGTATGTTTATGAGATAATACAATTATCCGCTTCAAAGAATATGAATATCGGGTGGTTCGTATCACTGGTTCATCGTTGTACTCTCACTTTGTTTCCCCGCTCTATTGTTTACTATCGAAAATAAACCTCACGATGGATTACAATACATGTATAAATATTACCCTTCATAAGTTACTGTCGGTTATTGTGTGGTAAAAATCAGTGAGTTTGAAGTGATTGTTGAAGTATTTTGACTTTACGTACTTAGTACGCCTATTTATAATATGAGAGAAGAGACCTTTGCCGTCTATCTAACCTCTAGATACAAAAATAATGTTCCTTAATTTTATTCATATAGATTTACACACAAATTTCTAGTCGAAATTATTGAGTTGTAAAAGAGTGAAATTATATTATAGTAAATAAATACAAAAAAAAAGATTTCGCCATTATTAAAATGAATATGAATAACAAAATTTAAAAAACAATTTTAGGGATAACTTTTAAGTTTAAGCGCATTACATATCAATAATAAACCCTCTAATACCCACTGGGTGTAAAACCGGCTACGGTTAGGTGACACGTTCGAATAATATGAATCAGAGATTCAAATTCTCATAGAATTTTCTATTTCACGTGAGAAACATCGCGATACCTCTGCGGGCTGGCGGCGTCACGCTGGCCACTATTGTACTAGCCCGCTGCATATCGGGCATTGTGAGCCGGGTTCCTGCCGGGTGTTTATTTGCAAACAAACCACGCGCCCCCCCGCAGCCTCGGGACCCGGGGTTGATATCGCAATTTGTTACAATTTCGGTAACACGATCCGCGGTTGCGCCTTCGAATATCACTTCCGTGCTCGGATTCTTTATATACTTTATATATTTCAATAAAACCGTTAAATCAATTAAACATTAATTTGGTATGTATGTTTATTAGTACACTTGAAATTTTCCATTAGATAGATTCTAAAAGTAAAGAATTTATTAAAGGCTCTCAGCATTATCAAAGTAACACTGTTATAAAAATGTAAAACGGTAGAAAACAACTGGACATATAAAAAATACATTTAGATAAAACTAATAGTCATTGTAAAATATATATGATAAACCTTACATAGATATGATATGTGTTTCTGTTTGTGTCGTTGTCGTTAACCATGATCGTAAAAGAAAGTATTTGATTTTTGTTTGGCGGCGTTCTATGATTTAGTGATCGGTTCATATACTGTCAATAAAACGAAACGACTCACAAATTGGAGGTATATACAATTTTATATTTATTTATCTTGTTGATGAATGCTATATAGCATTTGTGTACCATTTTATAATGTAGCAATCGTTGTTTTAGATGTTTGATCTAACCTTACTTTCGGTACAATTTTTTTATAAAAATCATTATTTGTATATTTCATATATTTAGTAAGTTTTATTCAGTTTCAATTTGTATACGTATTTTATATGTATAAAATTTTATCGTGATAAAAAATATATATATATATATGAATTGGTTTATTATTTTTTTTATAAAATGTTTTGCAATATACATTTTTTTTATTGTAATTTTTATTTTTAATTTATTTTGTACTTGTAAAATTTGTATAAAGTCTGTATTACGCACTTGTGTTATTTTATTGACCTGAATGTCAAGTATTCTATTAAATTTTTTGTAACTATGTATATTCCGAGAATGAATTATCAATTGTAATATAATTAATATTGTTTTTAAATAGTCACATCTAGTGTCTGTCATCCGGGCGTCGGACACAGGCTAGACGGGTGTCGGACACTCGTGTATCGGCGGCATTAGATACCTAATAGTTGACAGGTTTAGATAAATTTTGGACAAGTGATAACACAAGCCGGATTGTAGGTAAGATTCAGTGTGAACGTTCCATCATTTCGTGTGAAACAAAGATACCGGTCGGTATTAAGGTCACTAGTGGTAACGGAGATTATATTATTAATATAACTATTATATTGTGTCCGTCCACAGTATAAAATTAACCACGGTCCATTTTAATTACACTATTCCATTATACTAGTAGTTAGATTGTTTAATAGGAACTCAAAATTCATTCACAATTTAATATAAGAATAATTAGATTATGTTTTTTTTTATCGCGAGCGTATATTTTATACTATAAAAATATAAATATCAATACAACAAAATAAAATTTAAAAAAATAGTAATATACCAATAAAATAAAGTAACTTTAAAAACATAAAATATCAACAATAAATACATGTAAAAAATAACACTACCATGATATTCACGTGGTTCTAGTGTGGGTCTGATGCCGACGGCTCGATCTCAGATCACATCGCGGCGTTAAGGATTGCGAACTCAATCAAATTTTCCAAACCATTGACTGACATCTCGGAAAAAAGTATGCAAGTGTAAAAAGTACATTACATAGTCTATTACGCAAACTTACCGACTGTGTAAATGGGAAATTGTTATTTGCAATAAAAAATATTGTGCGTGTGTCCATTGATCTCATTAATATATATTATTTATTTATGCAATGTTAATGCTGCAATCAATACTTTTATAGTCAATGGCGGACTTAAGGGTCAATGTTAATCAGACAATACCTTGTACGTGATGTAATATTCAAAGAACTATTTTAGACTTTAATTATTAAGAATGTTATATAAAACTTAACTTTGTTATATAATTTCCACCTATTTTATCTTATAATATACACTTGATATATCAATAGCAGTAGGTACCTTGGCTATATAATTATATTTATTATAAATATCAGCTATGATTACCGCAAAATACGATTTCACCGGGTCCTAATTAAGAACTTTTGATGAAACTTAAGAAAAATTTAATATTAAGAAATCTCATTCAACACTTGCTTACATTTAAACCACCACCTCAATCCCTCTTCAACGAACACTTTAGTGAAACATCATTTAAATAATAACTTATAATATAATATAAAATATATATAATAATTTAAAAACCGTAAATAGTAATTTAAATTTATAAAAATTTAAAACAACGTTTAATAAACTGGTTTTATCATACGAATGTAACTAATAACCGATACAAGGTTGACCTTTGCATATCATTTTTACTATTATAATATACTACGGCGGTTATATCAAAGATATTTATATAATTATTAATATACCTAATGTTTTAATTCATTATGTGTTTTAGGTTCGGTGGAATTTTTACTTATACCGGTGTCCTGCGACGGTATGAAAAATTGTTGATATAAACGAGTGGGCGGGTGACTGTTGATAAAATATAATTACTTAGAGTACCTACCTACCTACCTATTAATGGTAATGTCGGCACGATGAAATATTTATATTATTTTATACCTAAAATTCAAAACTACATAACTTTTATCGTATTCTCTTAATTATAAAATTGTTAATGAACACGATGTTAATTATAAAAATAATATAACTAGTAGGTAAGTAGGTACAGAGGGAGGCTTTTGTATTTATTGTTAAAAAATTGCTAAATTAACTTTATACATGACATTATAATAAAACAGTGTGTCTATTATGAACTGTTTGGAGTTTGTGGATAAGATATTTATCATATATAATTTTCTTAAAATTAACGAGATTATAACTTTTAAGTGAAACTATCGAAACGTTTGATAAAAAAACAATTATTTTAGGGTTTTAGATTATTATATTATTTATAGTATGTTTGTATGTATTTTATACAATAATTTAAGTTATTATTTAAATGATGTTTCACTAAAGTGTTTGTTGAAGAGGGATTGAGGTGATGGTATAAATGTAAGAAAGTATTGAATGAGATTTCTTAATATTTTATTTTTCTCCAAGTTTCATCAGAAGTTCCTAATTAGAACCTGTGAAGTCATTATATTGTAGCTATGGAGAAAATACGATCATATAACATATTGATAATAGTCAAACAGAAAATACTATGAAGTTTAAGTTTACAACACAGTTATGGAAATAAAAGATCTCTCTCAAATTGGCTGGCGGTGGTGGTGGTGGGCGACAGATACCATCACCACACGTACAAGATTACTTTATATATAAACGCAATATAACATTATATACAATATATTATTTACTTACAATTAAGTAATATGAGTTTATAGTTTTGTAATATCCATTGTATAATGTCCTTTATAATAATTTGTATTCATATTAAGTAATATAAATTTTGTTAAGTGATGTAGGTACTCGACTGATGTGGTCGTTTCATCATGAATTTAGATGTCAGTTTTAGAATAATTTGTATAATATAAAATATATTGTTGACGCTTTATCTAAAAGTAAATAGTAATATATTTCTAATGTACTAAAAACGTGTATATACATTCATATTTAAAATAATTTATGTCGTTAAATGGTAACAATTTATTTTAAAACATTATAAATAACAGGCCATCAGGTAAGTCAGTGCGTCATCATTTCATTCTAATTTAGTTATGTGGCTAAAATTATTGTCCTAAGAATAAATCAGCGTCCCCTACCACTAGCTAGCATTCGGGATTCCTCCGCGTTTCCAGGTGTTATGTTGTTATTTTATTAACTTTTGCACGGACATTATCTTGATCCTCTCTCTCGGTAAATCACTGGAATGTCCAAATGTCATATAAAAGGTTACATTTTATATTTAATATGATATATAAATAAGATAATATTAAAAATAGATTAATAATATTATTCTTATCTATTTCTTAAAATATATATTATAGTTTAGTGTTATAATATAAAAATAATTTACGTACTTTTAAAAGATAAACTTCTTCTCATAGTAAGAACGAGGCGTTTCGAACGATTGGCGGTCGACACCGTGAAGACTTGGGACATAACCTCAAACGTTTGGTGTTAATTAATGACAGCCACGCCATCTATCGGTGACGCCCTATCAATCTTACGCACTCCCAGCCGCAGCTATTTGTCGCTACAATTTCAATATAAATAGACAAAGCTTCGAAAATTGGCCACTGAGGGGACAGTATATTAAACAATAATAACAGCGCAAATCAATAATACAATGTTAATTTAATATTTGTTGATTAAAATCTATATTATAAAGTAACACACAGATACTTATCAACTAATAGTGGATTCTGACCCGCCATATTGATCAATACGGCGGGTCAGAATCCACTATTCGTACACTAACGCCGCGAACACGTCAAAGAATGTTTTAACACCTTGCACAAAACCATTTACCTCATACATCAATACCTTCATTTCACACGATGTAAAGTTTAATAGCACTATTGTGATCATTATGGACTTGTTAACAACTAAAAGCTATGCCTAGACGATAATAAGCCTTAGATCAAAGCGCAGGAACATAGTTATTTAAAATATCTAGATATTTTTATTATACATAGCCGGAGTTCATTACTAATGTCGGACATTAGATTTAATTTAATGTTAAAATACTTATAATTAGTTGTAATTTGTATTGGGTTCATATATATTTATTAGGGACTCTAAGTAGTTGTTGTTGAGTTGATATTTGTATGTCGGGTGTATTTCTGTTTTATATTCTAAGGATGTATGCGACGGCAAGACGATTGGTTATTGCATTGATGTACTTTTTCACTTTTTGCTTTACAACCTGACTTGACTAAACAGTATAGTCTTAGTCACTTTTTACAGAAGATTCTTCTAATAAATAACAATAATAATAAAATAAAATGACTCCGCCTTATATTGAAAAACTCTTTTTCTACATAGTATTTAAAATATAATTTAATATTAAAGCTTATCAATAAAAATATAAAGGCATTACATTTTACTTTTTGCATCATTATTCTTATAAAAAGGTTAATCTATGAATCTATTATCCACATACGACGTAAATACATTTTTGAGCTAAAGTACTGAGATGAGATACATGTAGAATACTAAGTAGCGTTCGCGTTTCATTCTACAGAGTAGTTTTATATTTATATTTAAAATATTAACAATATGTAACGGTTTAAATATTTAGTTTTTATACTAAAACTAGCTGTGGCAATTACTTAGGCGAGATAACAAGACGGAAGACAGACAGAAAATATATATATATAAGTACCGTATTTAGTGAAACGCTGTTAATTCGGAATAACAAACAGCACTTCAATTTTGTTTATATGAGGTGTGTTTAATTTTTTGAGTTATATATTTTTTTTAAATACTTTTTAATGTTATTTTTACATCTTAAATATCAGTAAAGAAATAGGTATAGCGATTATGACCGGTGAATAGGCATGTTATTTTCCTTCTCCGTGACATATTATTAACAAATAAAGCCTGCCGCTCGCCATTGTTAGAGTCAGCGTAACAAATCGTAAGGTTTCTTGCGTGAAACTCCGAACAACCCGCAATATCGGAGGCCAATAAACGTTTTTAAGGGTTTCGTATACCAACCAAATTTTAATTTGATACTCGTTAAGCTAACGTCCACCGGATCGGGTGATGTTGTTTCAAATTTTATTGGTCGTTTGTAGACTGCCTGCAGTGTTAATTATTGTGACCGCTCCGACGCGAGTCGATATTGTGATATCTATTTTTAAATGTTAAAAACAAAGTATTTATTTATTGTCTATTTTATTGATTTGTTATAATAAAAATAACAACAGCATGCAACATGTAACAATCCCGTTAGTACGGGACGGTATGGTACAAACCATACAAATAGGAATATGTAAAATGTTAGTTAAAAACTAAATGTAAGTAAGGTTAGTTAAAGTGTTGATAATAATGAGTATAGATGAGATCAAGAACACCTTACAGCTAGACCTAGGTCCGGTGTGTGGCCGTGGTGCCGTGATACCATCGCTCGTGACCAACGACCACGACGACCACGACGGTCTGTTTCGATGGCTTTATTCAGTTAAGTTTATACATTTTGAATATTCGATTCTGTATGTTGTATGAAGTTGTTCTGTAACTTTCATAACTCCAACTTCAACTATTGTAAAGCTCTGAACGTATACGGTTTTATTCGATTTTAAGTGATGTGTTTTATGTTTGTCTCAAATTATTCCACACTTTGGCAACTTACTTGATAGACGGTATAATGAAAAAGCAAATTATATGCACTGACATATACTCAAAACAAATGTGAAGTTAAGTTTAACATAATTTTATTGTTTCCTATGTTAAAATAGCAACCTTTTAAGGCTTATTACATCTACGCTATCAAAGCGAGGACGTAACACACATTACGAACATAAAAGAATATATGAGAAAATTCATTAAATATTATTATTTTATTACATTTTAACTTCCTAAAACATAATGTGATAAAGGTGTCGCATACTCGACATTTACTTTAATGAAATGACTTTCTGACGCTTTTAATATATGAAATTAAAATTATTTCCAAGATGTATGTTATGTTTCATTTGAGGGGTGTGTGGTGGAATGAATGTATGTTTGAGTGACTCTTAAACAGTATGACTCTGGTGTATAATATATAAATAATCTACACATTATTATTTATTTAACATTGTCATATCATCGATATATAATAATGTTAAAATTAAAAATGAAGTAATATAAATTTGGAGCCGTTAAAATTGTTTAGAAAGAATCTCCAGTATAATAAAATCGTAATTGTCCCAAAACATTTTATATGTGATTCAGAATATAATCCAATGATGTGTGATTGAGATACCGTTGAGTCGTGGAATCGGGACCACACGGGGACGTCTCACTCGGGACTCGAACCTATCTACCATCTTGACCGGTTTTAATTATCCAAATAGAATTTGTTTCACTGTGTATCTTAAGAAAACTATACTAATTATTTTTCAAATATAATATTATTTTATATATTTTTTATTTTTTTTAAATTTGGTAAAAAGAAATTGTATTTCTCTTAGATATTCTCGTTAGCTTAATTAATTAATGTCTAATTAATTGCCGCCTTTATAAAAAAAAATATAGTTTCATTTTTGATAAAATTACAATTTAAAGTAGGTATAGGACCGGCCATAAAACTTATGGATAACAAGATATCTCGATTATTTACATAATCATATATATTTAAATAAATTAATTATGAATTGCGCAAATAGACGCCTGGTGATATTATATGTATTCAAAGCACCTGTTCCTTAAATGAGTTTGATATGGTATTAATGGTTTGATATTGAGGAAATTGTTACCGTTTTGTGTTACCGCTAATGTATCGTTAGAGAGATCGTAACATCATATTAATTGAAATAAAGTGCACACACACACACACACACCCACACACACGCACACATACACACACACACACACACATACACACACACACATACACACAGAGAGATAGAACGCCGAAAGTTTAATGAACGTAACATAAATACGTTTTTGTATATGATAATGAATGTAATGATGTAGACAGCTGCATTTACCATAGATGTTTTGTACGTAATGTATATTGAAAAAGAAACTCAATACCTTTTTTAATACATTCAAGGAAAAGTTTCATAAAAATATATACTTTTATAAGAATTTACTTTAGCTTTCTAATATAAATGAAACCATCATTCCTGTTTTAAATATAATTTCTTTATAGATTATACGGATCGAAGAGGTGTGCTCGATGCAATACCACGATATCCGCTTCCGAGCTGGTGATGCGTGCCAGGGACCTGGTCTTCCATGTCCACTGCTTCTCGTGCGCCCTCTGCAGCGCGCGGCTCACCAAGGGGGACACATTTGGTATTAGAGACTCAGCTGTTTACTGCAGGTATGTCCGAAACAATTTGATATATACTTAGATAGCATAGTTCATATTAGTAGCTTTTAAGTTTTTATCCGATTCTTTAAAACAAGGGAACTTCCCGGCCCTTCGGGCCAGGAAGGGTCAAATGTCACGTATGAGGTTGGCACCTACCCTATTTTGTAGCCTGATTCAATAGCTTTTTTTTGATGTATTACACATTGTTGTGTGATTTGTGGCTGATAAGTGATGCGCGTGCATACAGAGTCAATTAGGTCATTATTATATAGTAAGGATTATTTTGATTTATTGGGATAATATTTGTTATTTTAATATTTAAGGCGGAACTAGTCGACAAAATATAATGATGTTTATTAGGAGATATTTGTTTAGTTTTAATACAAATAAAATTGTAAGTTGTATTACCAAAGTATTCATGACATATTTATTATCATTGAAAATTAGCGCTGTCATGATTTTTTTATATTTTTCTGACGTTCAAAGTAAATTTTAAGATGAACCACGTATTTATTTATTTTATTATTCCTATGTTTCCTAAATATTAACAGATGAGAACGTGCTCAGTAATAATAATATAAATTATTAGCTTTTCCTAGTAAATAAAGTTGAGTTATAATAATTATGTAAAGGTAAAGTTTCTCTGGTAAAACTAAAGCTCGTCCTCAGGCTACACTATGAAACGATGCCGGATTATGCCCCCCATATGGCGGTGCCGGGGCCTCCACAAATGTGTCCAGGCCCCTACGGTGGTCCTCCGCCTGGATCTCACTACCCGCCATACCCTTCACCCGAGTTCGCTCGAGTGGAGCCCGATGTTCCTAAAGGCCCTTTCTTTAATGGGGTATCAGCTCCGCCGCCACGACAAAAAGGACGCCCAAGAAAAAAGAAGCCGAAAGACCAAGATATAATGACAGCGAATCTTGGTAAGTGCTATGAATAAATTGGCTTATCTAATGCGAAATCCAGTAATTATATTGGTAAGAGGTTAATATTTCTGCTTGAAAAAAATCTTCTACTTAATGCTTTTAGATATTCAATCCACGCTTCAATAGCAGGGAAATCTCATATCGTTGTAAATATTTTGTTGTCATCACTTGCCGCCATATTGCAAATGAATGTTGATACCAACCTCGGACTCCGCTTCGCCGACAAAACGGTTACAATTTTATTAACACATTAAAGTCAAAACTGCACTTAACTTATAAGATTAGGTATCGGAGGCAACTTCCCGTGTGTGAGTTTTATAAAAAGAAAACATTTCGCCTTTTCGAGTTATCGAAACCAGTCCATTTATCTGACGACAGCTCTCGTTCAACCGGCAGCCGCCATGTGCCTCCATGACAGTTTCATTTCGATTCCAATTTTAAATACCAACTAATTAATTATTATACTTATAATCAATTAAAGTGTACACAAAAATGTATATATGAATAATAAGACATAAGAGAGTGCAATTTAATCAGACAATGGCGGAGTTAAAATGATTTAGTTCTAAAAATGTGCGGCGAACAGGTCGTTGAGTTGAAGCTTCGTTAAGTGTGGACCGTAGCTCGCGTGCCCGATGTAATCCAAGGTTCATCATACTTTATTTCAATGAACCGAATATGTAAGACGCTTCGGTATTCATTCGTAAGTACATTATACTACTTCATCTTTTGTATTAATTAAAGTTATATTCACGCAGTTTTATATTTATTATTATAAGAATATTTTAAAATAGAGATTGATTTGATTATATTTTCAAAATATTGTAAATATGTTAGTTATCTATAGAACGGTACACAAACGATTTCGAACCCTCGAGGGTGACTCACCCCAAACGAGACTGAAACAAGAGGCCTACCGGATAGGGTGGTGTATTTTTAAGAGAATTATGGTATAAATATGTTATTGTAAAACCAAGGAAAAGTATACTTTAAAATCATACATTTGACGTAATTAACTGAAAAATATTATTCCTCTATAGATTGTATTAATTAAAAATAGAATATACCTAATGTGTGATTTGTATAAAATAAATAAAAAAAATGCTTTCCTAACGGTTTCAACTCCTTGTGAGTTTAGAATCTATAGTTAAATACACATAAGTCGTTAGGAAAATTAAGTGATTATCTACTTACGACGGAAGGTATAACTTATGACCAATTATATTGTGACACTTACCTGGTGGGATGTTCCTTGTTATTGGTAAAGCGGCTATCTGTTTTGGTCATATGGGTTTTTGCTAGAGCCGCCATTTTTGCGGATCGTCCGGTTTGCGAGGCCCTTTTTGGTTTTGCCATATCAATTATAAAGGAACGTGGAATTACGCAATGGTGACCGACCAAAGTTAACTTCTACCCACGCCGTACTCCCAAAGTATGCTTAAAGACTTCCATAATCGACATACCCACACTGAAATGTATGAAAATCCTAAATACCAGTGTCCTATTAACATATGTCGCAGTACGCAATTTAACTAACATCACAGCTAAAGGATGAAACATTGTAAAAATTATCAAATAGTCATTGTATAATTTGAAATAATCACAAAAAAACATAATTAAAACAATCCTAAAAATCGGTCAATACAAAAACGTTGCTATGCATAAAAAAACCATTAAAAATCTACTTATTAATTAGCGGCTACTGTGCTCTCCTATGAACCGTTATATAAAGATAACTGGATTTAATAAATACAATTAAAATATAATTTTATATGCGCCGAGATAAATAAAACTCATAAATCATACTAATACATGATAAAGTATATGTTAATATACTAAAAATATTCAAATAATATGAATAATTCGTATTTATATATATATTTTGATACAAGATCGATTCTGATATAATTGATTTAATCTGACTATCAATAACCAATTAAAAATAGAAAAAAAATAATTAATTGAATTCTATTTAAGATAAGGCACTAAAAAAACAGTTATTCAGTGTTAATTATACACAAACATACAATTTATATATATATATATATATATATGTATATTGTGAGAAGATAATTTTTAACACTATTTAAATATATCTTTGATAGATTCTGTTAAATTTAAATATATAAAAATATTGGAAGGTTCTCAGTTAATTTTTAATTAATTATATATGTACTTATTTAAGAGTAATAAAATTACGTTTACCAAAGCTTTCTATTATATATTATTATATGTAAAGAATTGTTGTTAATATAACTGGTATATTATTATTAAAAGGTTAAACTATGTTGCTTATAAAAATATTCGTATCTGAATATCCAAGTTATGAAAATTATCCTATTCAGTTTCAGATTAAAATATATATATAAAAATAAACGAATTTGCATATTTGTTTTCGTGGATTTTTAGTTTCTACGTGTAATATCATCTTCGATTACTTTCGTGTTATTCTCTTCTAGTCACAAATAATATAAATTAAGAAGTTTTATCAGTTCATTTAAATAGAGATTTAAAACTGTTCCTGTAAAATTATAAACAATATTTTTTAAGTAATAAATATTGAGATAAATATTTACTTAATAATCTGATTATAATTATAATGTACATTTCTGTTTGATGCTTGCGAGGAATGACTGATTTTACCAATTATCATACGAAAACAATTTATCGCATGAGTAATAAATTACATTTTTTTGCACCGTAGGTAGGTACTCGGAAATAAAATTAAATCTACTCGGAAAAATCTCGAAAATATTTCAAGAACAATAATTAAATTTATGTGCCGGTGCGCTGAACTTTATATGTGCACTACACATAATTATAATAACGACTCTGGTACTACGACGACAAGTTGTCAGCTTGCCTTAACTTTTGGGCGTTCTGACCATAAATTACAGTAACTGGAAGACAAAAAATAACGCTTCCTACTTCAATAACGGGAGCGGAGTAAATTATATGTCGTAATGAAGTTGTCGCATCTGCTGCGAGGTCACGTGGGATCACCTTTAAGTTTTTTTTTTTATTAGTTTTATTAGCTCCACCAGTCGGTTCCTTCGGTGCACCGCCATAAATTTTGTATAGTCGCATCTAAGGGCATTCGTGATTTATTTCCTGCCAAAATATGTGCCCGATATATATATATGTGTTTTTTATTTCTTTTTGGCACCGGACATTTCGGGTAGCGTCCGACGATTACACTGATACGGCCGCGTTCCGTGGCCGACGGTAGTTGGTTTAAAAAAATAACTTTTTTTATTTTCATTCAAACCACACCGTGTGGATACTTTTAAAGTTTTTCCGTGTTTTTGGTTTTATTATGATTAGCGATAACGTCATCACGAAACTTTGGAGCTGTTCTTATCAATGAAATTAAATTTATGTTTGTTTTATTCTATAAAAATCATAATTAATTTCGACGGATAAAATAAATAGCATTTGTTTTTAATTTTTATATTAATTATTTATTTTTTACACTCACTCCATTCTAAAGTATATACATACCTATATTGTCAGTTCTGTTCTTACATAAAAAACTAAATTTCTAAACGTAAACCAATGTAAATAAATATATATATAGTGAAACATTAAAACAGTGAAATGCTTCAACTGTACCGTAACGTGACTTGCGTGTGGAGAAAATTGTTATAAAAAATATATATATATTTCCATCGGCACATGGACCCACTACGTCAGTCGACTAATGTGATATCCATGTTAGTTCGTTTTGTTACCGCCGCTATCTCTCACAAGACATCTGTATCAGTGGCACACCGACTCAATGGCTTTATATTAAACTCTTATTTATTACTCAAACCTCTCCAGTTTAGAAGATATTCTGTTTGTGGAACTCGGAATAAGGATGTTGTTTTTTTTTTATATAAAAAAAAAATCTTATCAATTAAGTAACGTTGAAAAAGATGTTAGAAACGGTTCGATCCTAGCTTTTCATCGGGCGGCGGTGTTATTATGGTTTTATTTTTATTTCTCTTCCGCTGTGTTAATACTTTGTAATTAAGAATAAGTTAATATTTCATTTTTTATTAATTACTAAATCTATATTGAATCTGTATTTCGAGTAAAACGCAATATCTTGTACGTCCAAATTGATGGTATTTAAAAAATACTTTTTATATGTTTTAGACCGAAATAAAAACAATATAAACATTCGTATTTTATTAAACATATAAAACGTATGATATACTTATAGCGGCTTCATTCATTAAACACATTGATAAGGTTATGTTAAACATGAGCCTGCAAGGAATAGTGATGTGATTGTTTTATCGATAAGTAGATATCACTTTTGAGCGGACCTTTTTGAAAAGATACTAATAATTCAAATTTTATTATAATCACTCGTTTAATGTTTTAATAATCGGCGTATACAAACGGCGACGCGGACATCATTTAAATTTTTTAACATTTAATTTTAAATGATAGATAAAAATTAAAATATATTAATTTAAACTATAAAATTTATAAAAAGAATGAAGGTAATAATATTTCTGTAGATCATCAAAATTAATATAAAGTTACATCACTAATTTATACTTATAATAATAAAAAATATATACGTGCCGTCGTTATTTTGATATCTATCAGTGTAGTAAAGGTCTACAGTTTTGGTAGTAATAACAGTTAATATACGGGCGGCGTTCCGATGGTTCGCGCGCCGCGTATGAGTTAGTGCCGCCGGTAGCGCCCCCTGCCGGCACGCTATGCCCCACGACACATATTATATCCACATGATGTCGGCTAAATTAATATCGTTACACCTACACTCCCTGTGCTGACAACATTAAAATATTAAAATATTTAATGTTTTAGTTTTTGCGGTATCGAGAACGGAGGAGGTAAAAAATTTAGTGGCCACCGGACGAGGAGATATCGTATAGGAAATCTCGTTTTTTTTGCCAACCTTACAACATGAATGGTGCGTACGATTTATGAGATCACAATGATCTTTTTATAAGTCACCCATTTTTTTTTGTCTCTAGTGTTTGTTATCTTTGTACATTTTGTGTTTCAATCTATTAATAATGTCTTCTTTTACTGGGTCTGACGTTTTTAGGACGTTAATATTGATGTACCGGTGCGTTTCAACAGGAATATAATATAATACAAATCGATATATATTTATTGAAAAAAGAAGTAATGTTTGCATATTGCGGGGTGTACTTAAACATGTACGGTTACCGAGTAAAACATGAAAATTCTCTTGTATGCAAATCCTTTTCTGTTTGCCAAGCGACCGTATCAACTAGCCGGTGCACGAGCGCTCGAGGCGTTCGGTCGCCACCAGCTTAAAGGGAACTACAGATGCCCCTCTCACCACGGCTAAGCCGTCCAGAAAGAGCCCGTTTTAAGGTCGAGAATGTATCTTAATTGTTTTGTTGCCGCTTTTATCACTGACAGTGGGTGCGTAAATCATGTCAAGTAAATACAAACGTTCCGTCAACGCGGCGCATCTTGACTGCGATCGGTGTGGGACCTTTATTATTCAGCTATTGTTTTATAGCTGAAGTTTTTGAATATTAAACATATCTATGAAATATCAATCCAGCCTTGAACTTATTTTAAGGTCGGCAAGTGTTTATATAGTGGTAAAGTTGTAAAGTAAATATTCGATTATTGCAGGCGGCAAGTTCGAAAGCGTGCCATTATACGCAAATCGCGGTGGCCATTAGCTCTCGAGTAAAATCCAACGGGTTCCTGGATAATTACATACGGTGCTAATTGTTCACATTCAGATCTCGACTGGAATTCTGTTAGTTCATAAAATCTTAAATAGTTTTTATGTTTTATATACTTTAGTTACCTAGTGATGTCCATCATCTAGTTTTATTACACGGAATGAGCAATAATTTTTACTATAATAACCTATGTCATAGTTTAATAATTTTTTTAAGTTGGATTTTTGTATGATTTCGCAATAAAACCATAATATCGACGAGATACCAAATCACTAGAGAAACTTTTATTGAAAAAAATACGCAAAACGCTGTTTGATATTCGTATGAAATCTTTTTTGGAATATACAAAATATACGGCGTACGGATTTCATCCACTATATATTTATTTAATAAAAAAAAACCTCTAACGAACGGTTCCGATCTGTTTGTTTTTGAAATCTATCTCCATAAAAAAATCATAAGAGTTTGAAGCGCACAAAAAATTTTAGATTAAACAAATATGTATATATATATATTAGTAGGGAGATAACTTAAAATTTTAGTCCTTTTCTCTGAAAGAAGTTACTCTTGTTTCTTTGTCCAGGTCGGCACGCACGTGGTTTTGGTATATTTATTGGCAAGTTTTATTGGTCATTAAACTCGTTTGCTGCGATACCATTCTCGTCACGGATACGTCGAGCTAAAGCTTGGAAATTGTAACGGAAAACAATGAGCGGTGTGCGACTTGATATCGAGTTACTACCTAAATATTACGAATACCTATTCCAATATATTAGGGTTGCTCACAAACGTGAAGGAGTAATATTATTATATATAACGAGATAAAGAAATCCTATTTAAAGGCGTTAACATTAAATATTATTAAAATGATGACTAAAAACGACACAATATCGGTTTGAGTCCATCGGTAACTTTTATCAAAATGCTTTATGATACCGGAATCTGAAACATATAGGACAGTCGAGGAATAAAGGATAAGTGGTGTAATTTAAATTATATCCCAAAAGTGGTAACATTTACATAAAACATATATTCTTTTTATTGCGAAATTTGCAATGCGAAGTACGTTTATGATGATTACGACATTAATGTTATGTTATCTTGGCTGTGATTCATTTTATTTAGGTATTTTTAAATATTTCAACATGATTTATATTGTGTTATATATATGAAACTTTTTTATGTCATTTCATTTAAGTAATAATAATGAAAAGTGATTTTAATTAATATTATATTATTAATTAAAATCATGTAGATAAAGCAAATCATAGCTGAAGAACTAACCTCTGATGTTTAGCATTTAGCAGCGTCAATTGTGTTCTCCTACCAGATCTCAACCCTGACTACTTGGAGATGGGGTTCCGTGGTGCTGGCGGGCTGGGATCCTCATCTCGCACCAAGCGCATGCGCACCAGCTTCAAGCACCACCAGTTGCGCACAATGAAGTCATACTTCGCCATCAACCACAATCCAGACGCGAAGGACTTGAAGCAGTTAAGCCAGAAAACTGGTCTCCCCAAAAGGGTGTTGCAGGTAATTTTTTGTTTATGCCCTTCCCGGTCCTTACATGGTTTAAACATTTGGCTAACTGATGTTTAAGGCAAGTTGTTATATGCCCACATACAATTTTAAATACGAGAATCTTGTAATTTATTCTATATGTTTTTTTTATCAGAAAAGATATCCAAATGTTCATAGCACGTAACAACCTCCATTATTAAGTTATGTTATAAAATTATATTGGCGATTTTTATGAACATTTTTTCTTATTCTTAATCTTGCTTAGCGTTTTTATAAAGGCACTGCGAAATTATTTTTAAATCATTCTAATGAAAATTTGTTTTAGGTGTGAATTTTATCTTCAGAAATCATAAGTAACAAGATATTTATGATCTGTACCAGTTATTTTTCGTTTCAACTTCATGAATCATACTTTAATTCATGATTCACTTTAGGTGCTATATTACAAAATCTGCGTTCTTAAAAACTCTACAAGTATATTATGAAAGTATTTCTATAATATTACAATAAGAAAAAAACCTAGCTTACTATGGGTGTCTCTTCAGAGCTTTCAAACTATATAAACTAAACTACCTCTCTAGCCGCATCTGCCCGCTCTCGGGTTCTAATAACTAGAACATACTTCGGCATATCCTCACAGTTTAGACCATTAAATTGCTTCTAATTTGTTTGTTCGAGCGGCCCTTTAATGTGGATCTTACACGGTACCTTCAAAGAGGTCTCCTTTGTTTTCGTAATTACAACGTTTTTGAATACTCACGTCTTGCGTAAGACGCGTATTAACAAGTTGTTTCAATGTTTGTTCAGTCAAGTATAACAGATACACTACATTGATATTTTCAGGGATAATTTGATACTTCCTGTAATCTATATTTCTTATTTATATATATCAAAATTGATATTTTATTAACGATTATCCTTTGTGCGTATACTTAATATACCACGAGACGTCTTGGCAGTGTAGCGAGATATATAAACGGTAGGCATATTCTTTCCATTTATCGACATACCGAGCCAAGCCGACTTGGCCCGAAAGGTAGATAGCGTCCGCCGCATAAATTTCCCCTCAACCAATTATATGAACGCAAAGAGAATCTCTCTCCCTCCAGCCTCCGAATATTGATCGTGATTTTTTCTCACAAACTCGAACGGCCCGTGTTCCATTTTGCAAAGATAAGGGCTTTTTCGTTTTGCGTGTAGACTTTCGGTTGGACGCTCCTGTGGAGATATCTTGTAGACTTTTCTTTTTATAGATAGCATCAGATGGAGTTGAGATATTTATACCAGGAGATTGCAGCGTATTCTAAATGCATAGTTGACTTAAAAGTTAAAATCTGAATATGTTATAGCTGTTCACAAATTCTTATTTATACCTAAGGTTATACATACAACGTAAAAGCAACTGTTTATAACTTACACACAACAACGTAAATAATTTTTATTATTACGATGAACTTGAATTATTACAACTCCGCAAATTGATGTAATCGTCAAGGTGCAACAGTAGTATGTATTTTCGTAGGTCAAGTTAAACTAAGAAAAAGTTAACTAACGATACAATTAAAAAATATATTCTGCCATACGAAAAAGTAACCGAATGTGTTCGAACAAAAAACTTAAATAACGAAGGCATAATAATCCGTGCAAAGGAATGACTTTAAAATTTATTGAAAAATAATTTGTTGCGGGTTAAGGACGACTTAAGCAGCTGGACGATGTCGACCATGCGTCTAATTGCCCGGGCGCCTCGTGTAATATATACCGGCGTCAAAGTGAACCCCGGCGCGGGCGCATTTAGAACAAACCGCGCCATAATTCTCTCCGTGCGTCCGCAATTGCGTGATTTGTCACTCGTACCGTTTGTATTTATTTTTTTTCTTAACTGAAAAATGACTCAGGTTCAAGTGGCGCAGCGTAATTAGTTGATTGAAAAGTGCCTTTCCTTGTTCTCTACGGCTCCCGCTACTGAATATTTAATCACATTAGTAATTATAATATACTATCTTATGGAATATAAATTAATGTTTTTTTTATAAATATATAATAGATACACATCCTAAAATTATTATAAAACAGTGATACGGTTTCTTTTAATAACAACATAAAAACATATTTTTCTATTCATAAATGCATGTTAAATTGTATACTTTAAATTATCCTTTCATGCTCTAAATCTGTATACTATAAAGATACTTCTTGACGGCACACAAATAACTCTAAAAGTTCAGAAGGCGTTTCAACCCCAGCAATTAGAATCGGATGGTCACACCTCAACATTGGGGCAAATATAATTTTACTTTCTAAGTACATTTAGTGACAATAATAAGTGTCTGCGACGGATGGAAATTTGACCTTAAAGGGTATTTGATAAGGTACATTTTTGCACTGAAATATCTCGGAAGATCACAATCAAACGCTCTAGTAATTAGTAAGAACGCATCGCCCTGAGACGCTCGGTTGGGCAGATAATTTCCGCCGCGATTTCAAAAGGCATCCATTTGTCATTTGGTCGCGCGTACTCACGCCGAGCGGACGTGCCGCGTCTACCTCATAATTTATTCACATATTATTTATATAAGGAAAACGTGACTATTAATTACATCTCCTCAGATTTCATTTACACTCTGAAGGAATGTTCGGGACTCTTTGATCACTGTTGAGACGTTATTTAATTTAAGCTTCATAAATTATTTTTTTCAATTATTCAGTTTGTAGCCAACCATTATTTGGTTTATAGAAATATTTTTTTTTAATATTACCTTTCTATGGAGAACAAATTAATATATATTTTCGTAATATTTTATTATATTAACATATTTTAATATACGAACAAATGAAAATATAAGTTATAAATAATAAAAATATTCACTAAACAAACTTTAATAGAACACAGTCGGGACAAGATAGTCCAATAATATTGACACACATAAAAGCCGGAGAGCACTCTGTCAATGTCATATGTGAACAGCTCGGCCCTGATTTACATCTCGTTTGAAAAATAGTACTAATACACAATTATGTCTTATTTTAAATTTCATTGTTTGTTTCTTGAGATAAGAATTAATAATTTTAAAAGACGTTTTTAGAAACAACATTCCTGTCTCATTTTTTATAATCTTCTGGATAGTATTCTACATACATTTCGCAATGACGATTGAATTAATGATAGATATAAATTGACGAACAGAGACATTGATTTTGAACTAAATGTCGAAGCAAGGAACAATCGAGGTATACCTATATAGTTGAATAAATAATATTAATTGATTACAATCTAGAGCATGTACTCATCCAAAAATTGGTTTACAGCAAATTAAGACGTAAGCTCTTGTAAAGAAAAGTAATAAAAGTATAAGAAAAGTTATTTTTAAATGTCACTCGATATGTGATGGAATAATAAATGATTTGTCCATTTGTCCATGCTTCAGCAAACGTGAGTTGCTGAAGAGAATATAGGTGGGATGGTACAAGTCCAGAGGTAATTACTTTACCTCATTTATTAAATTTAAACTCAATACAATAACTTTAAGTATGAATACAATCAATAATTTGTTGGAATATCCTTAATTGGTATTCATAAAGTTACTATAATATGAAATAATTGTATATTAAAACGCTATACGCTGTTTATTTGGACAACAATATTTGCTTACTGAATTTAAAATATTTCTTTACAATTGAAAGTATTTTTCGTTTCATGATTTTTCTCATTGTTAGGCGCACTCGCACTCGTGTAATGGATAGCTATGTTGTTGAGATAATGAGGGGCTCCCAAGCACGCGGTACTCATTATTTTATGATGCTTGTTGACTATGTCAATTAAAATTCAGAGGATTTAAATTGAATAAAGAATTTGATTTGATTTTGTCATGCGATTTTAAATATTATTTTAAATTCAATTTCATTTGTACACTTGACCTCATAGTTTCGTGATGATGTTTCATTAGGAAAAATAGGTATTTAATTTTTTTTTTGTAATTCAATTAATATAAATAAATAATAATAAATGTTATAGTAAACTGTTATTCATAACGAAACTTTGGACCACCATGCTTTATCTGGCCTGGCATGTGCGGACGTGGGATCATCAATCGTGTTGTGTCGTCTCCTGCGCTTTTCACCCATTTCTCATACCGACGTCTGACGCTATCGTCTTACTTATAATATTAAGAATTTATGAACACACCGACTGAGATGCTCCGTGTTTGCTAATTAGTTTGGTATAATTTTAATTTTTTCATAAAATCTAGTAATTTTAGATGTAAGTTTTTTGAGGTAAGAAACAAGCGATCATCTAAATTTGGCATTAGACATATTCGTAGCCGCCATGACGCGGTAGGCGGGGCCAGTAGAGCGACTGCGCGCTATTGGTCGCGATATTTGCGCGTCCTGAGTGCGTATTAGGCAAATATTTACGCACTGATATTGATATAATTAAAGGAATCGTTATATTAAAATACATTAATGGTATACGTTTAGAAAATACCTTACAAGTATTTCTTTAAAAAAAAATATATATAAATGACTATTAATAGTTTTAAGAATTAAGTTTCAATACTATTCAATAGTACCTACAATACATGTAAATTATTTTTAGATGTTATTAATAAATAGTTACAAGAAAATGACATTATGAACAATGTGGATACCGTGTCGCAAATAACGTGTTGGAATGTGATTAAGGTATCCACCTGCATAAAACGAAAAAACGCTAAGAGCACTTGTTCTTTCGTGAATATATCCAACAGGAATTACGATTCGTCATTACTTGTCTAGTAACACTAAACTTCTCAAAATTAATTAAATAGTCTTTGGAATGCAAATTACATTTAAAATTCATGGAATATCCATTCCATAAGTATTATAATGTATTAGGAATATTTCTTCCTATATATAGCATATATTAGAAACGGTCACGTGACAATATATATAGCTGAGCGCTGAGATATTTTTTACCAACGAATGCCTTTGCGATGCGCTGTATCCACCTACCCTTTGCCGACATCAACACTGTTTTTTTTTGTCCTCAGGTATGGTTTCAAAATGCACGAGCGAAATGGCGACGCATGGTGACGAAGCAAGAGAACAAAATGACAGACAAATGTTCCCCAGACGGATCCTTGGAAATGGACATGTATCACGGACCGATGGGCTCCATCCAGTCCTTGCCCCCTCACAGTCCCCCGTACAGCGTGATGGGAGGCCCCCCGAGTCCAAACTCCATGGACTGTCCATAGCCCCAGTTTTGCGCTTTATGAGCGCTCTGCAACTGAACATTGGTATTGGAGGTGAACTATTGAATGCTATTCGTAACGAGTGTAGAAAGCTAGTGGAACTACTGATAAGTGGTGATAATAATCAGGTGTTAGGATGTGTTGTGGAATGTCTGTGAGAAACCAGTGACTACGTGAGAAAACAATACTGATGTCAGTGTAAATTTTTACGCTAATGTATATGCTTATTATAGTTAAATTTTAATTTCTGTAAATTATATAAAAATATCAAAACGTCGATTGCTTCTACCATTGTTATTAAACATGCTTATGTAGTAATTTATTGACCTTAATAGAGTATGTAGGGTTAAATTATAATCATAAAAAGGTAAACGCGTCGGTATATTGCGCTACAAAATGTAGTGTAAATCCGTCCACTTTACCAGCTACGAAAATAGTTTTTCTTCTGGACTAGAACCTCATTTATGAATCAAATAATCAATTGAAATTAAATCACAATAATGAAAATACTAAGAACTTAAACAATATATACTATCCATCGATTTATCATATCATTTAGTTCTTAATCAATATAAAATCATTAAATAATTGTATAAAACACTGTTCGATTAGATATCTAGTGTTCCATTTTGTTTCATTGTCTTTGAGATCTGCAAAGTTATGTTATAGAGCCTCGATAAGTTCATTTACTTATATAAATATTAACATGTACAAATATTTAAAATTGTATAATATAAACGAAATTATTAAATTTTATTACTTTGTTAATATATATTTTTTACAAATTGAAAACTAATGTCCTTTTAGTTAATTAGATTAAATTTTTTTCATTTACCGTACGTAGGTACTTAATATTTTTTACAGTAAAAAAAGTCTGAATTCAAAAAAAAATTATTCATTAATTACTTTTTAATTACAATAAATGATATCATCTAACTGTAGTTATTAATTTATTATTATATATAAATGTCAAGTGACTTCGACTGAGCGGTTGTTTGGTAGATGTCAAGGTAATGATAGATATTTAAGAATTTTTTTAATTAATATATACTATTTATTTATTAGTTATTAAGTTATTGTAAGATTTAATAGCTAAATGTGACAATTTTCCATAGTAAGATAGAGTAGTGTAAATGTATATCATAATAACATTGAAAAAAAAATATCAAATTGTAAGTTAAATGAATAGGATTTATTGATGAAAAAAATTAAATGAAAATTAATAATTTTTGATTAAAAATCACTAAAACATAATAATATAATCGTGGGTTATTAGAACCGTACGGATACGGACCCTAGCCTAGGATATAGTTAATAAGCACATGCACTGGTAGTTCCTTATTGTATAAATAGTATATTCAAATAACCATAAGCTACCACAAAGTATATAATCCTATTCATTCAGTATATTATTAATTAATTTTAATTAAATCAATGTAACATTAATATTATAAGTTAATAAATAATGTTCAATAATACAACAATACGGACATTCATGTGAAAATAATATGAGACGTTAATAAAAAATATTTCAACCTAAATATGTTTTATTGTTATTCCCTTGTCGATAGTTTGTATTAAAGTTCATTGACCTCAAACCATCTGTCTCAAGGGACACATTTTTAATTATTAATCTACTGTAATTAATAACCCGAGTTAAGAAGTAGGTAATCCAATAAATGATTATTACCGCTAACTTAAAAATTACTTAAAATTATTTTGTATTAATTTACGCTATTACTGTTTATACTATTTGTACTTGTTTACTAACAAATATAAAGAACAAAGATATAGATGATATACTCTTCTTATGTCAAAATATTTATTTATGTTAAAGTTTCAAATATTTTCTTTATTTCTTTTATATTTGCAATATTTAGTTAAGTTGCACTGAATTATATACTGAAATATAATAATAAATTGATGAGATTTATTTAATTACATTTTTCTTTTGATCAGATTTTTAACAAATCCAACATATCGAATTCATCTCACTGAGGAAAATAACAGCTCTTAACATTTTAATTGCATTTATAACAATGATTTCGTAGCAAATAATTATTTTAGGCAAATATAATGTGATCGTCACTTACCGACTCGATACTTACTGACTTACTTCACTTCGGTATGAAGTAAGTGACGAACTTCCAGGCCCCCCACGTAAGTTGCACGCGTCGCTTAATTTAAGGATCGCGTTCAGAAGCTAAACTTAAAAATTACGAGCTGTCACATAGGCGCGTCCAATGGAGGAACCTGAGTTATGTTGTTTTAATTAAAACAATAAATAAGGCGGGACGGCAGCTGGCTTTGGGTGGTCCCATCGGATTCCTCATTCGTAAATACCAAGGTTTATCAGTACAACGAAGATCTGACTCTACCTTTACTGAACTGTTACCCTAAACGTCTCAGAGTCATCATATTTATCTTCCAAAATCTGCGTATACCAACATTAGGTGGGCAAGAACATATGATTTTAGGTTCGAGAGACGAAACCATGTTAAATATATATCGAAATGGTACCAATTTGTAACTTCATATTGTAATCATCATAATCACATTACTAAAAGGTACTTATAAATTGTAAGTCATGTGTTAATTAAGTATCCACACACCTCTTAATAAAAGTGCGTTAAGTTATAATTTAACTCGATTTTTAATACTTAGGTATAGATTATAGAAGGGATAATAGTTGTTCGTAAAATAAAAACAACGTGGTTAAGATACACATATATTTTTTATCAATAAATAAAATACTTACTCCGGCCTGTTATATGTTCAGTAATCTTCGATATTTCTCTGTTACTCAGATATAGTTCTTAGAATTTATTTCTTCGGTGACTCCATCTTTGCGGATTTCTGAGGGCATCTTGTGGTTGGTGCATAAAAACTGGTCCTGGAACTTGTAGTCCTGCAATCCGGTAGTCACCATTCATGGGTAAGAGAGATGCAACATATATTAACAATATTAAACGGAGAAGGACGGCATGTAGTGTCGTTTAACGGGAAGACAACTTTTCGACTGAAGTTTGGCGCAGACTCTTGTTTTATTTATATATAAGTAAACGATTTTCGGAATCGATTAAGTGTTTATCGATTTTTCTATTTACTCGACAGGAAATGCCTTGACGGTGATTGAATCATTCTGTTAATTTCTGGTTCTTATGTTCGTACAAGGACAAGGAATATAATAAAATAAAACCTTATTGTTGTGTTGTATCAAAGAACTTCTGAATTCATGACAGCTCACGTATTAATACTTATGCCTGTATCAGTAGAATACTTATACACAATTGGCCATTATTTAACACAAAATAAATTGATATAGGTTATTTCATCATGAAATGTAACTTTTTAATTATTAGAAATAATATTACGAACATAAAACACTTTTTACTATAAAATAATTATGAAATCTTGAGCCGTTTATCGTGGTATATAATAATTATATTTGTATAATAAACCAACGTCAAAACATTTAAAGATATTGAACATAACACGTGATGTAGTTGAGATCAAATTGTGGTTATTTTTTACTCGTTTAAATCATGGGCGTGCTCAATGTACCGTACTTTTCTTAGCCTGCGTTAGGACCACATTTGGTTTTGACACGAACATGCACATTAATAAATTGTTATTTGTCACATTTTATTGAAATTCATTTGTTTATTTTGTTATGATCATCTGTTCAAAAATTGTCTTGTACGTTACAGAAAATATTAGGTATATTTTTGGATATTATGAAAGAATCAACTGATTTTATAGGCAATATAAAATCAAAATTTATATATCGTTTTCCGTTTGCGTTTGAATTACAATTAAAATGTAAACAATTACGTGAGTTATTCATGAAAATGTCAGAAAACGTTGAATGTCTGTTTTTCATTATTAAGATATTAAATTAAGAAAACAATTCCTTTATTGGTTACTGTTATTAGAGTAGTGTATCGCACCCTACATTCTAACACTAATCAAAACAGTAACTGCGCGTACGCACGCAATATCATAGCAAAAACAAGAACAGAAATAGGTCGGTCTAAAGTTACCGCATCCGGGACTAAATGGTCCGTGGGAGGACAAAAACTAATAGCACTGTGACAACGGCTTGATTTGACTGACTTGGCTTTTCACCTCCGCGGTCGGGTAAGGTCATGGGAGGAATGTCAGACCACCCTATACTTTATTTTGTATGCACTTTGTGTTTTTAATACAATGTATACATTTCAATACAACTTATATATATATTGAATGTATGTTTTTGTATGTAACTGCTATGTAAGGTGTGTATGGTAGGTACTGATAACAAAATTTTTGACATATTTTAATGCTTCATCCGTTTATTTGTTTAAACACAAAAAATATTTGTAATAAGATTAAAATAAAATATATTTTTCTATTATAATTTAATAAGGTGGTGTTATAAAGTCGTTTGAAATAATTAATATGATTGTTAACAGTTAATAAATTGAAATATTAACGAATATAAAAAATTAATTTAATATATTACGTAATATTGTGATGCTATATAGTGAAACGGTTGATATGATATGCAATTAAAAGATACCTTAACTAAAACGACATCGCCGTCTCGTTAATTATGCAAATGTATTAATAAAATATATATATATTGATAATTTTCTGGTAATAAACACACAATGTAAGTTCTATTAAGTTGATAACATTCCGAGAAACTATACCTATTTTCTAGTTCTGATAGCGGCGTCCCAATAAACATTATGTTATACAAATTAAATTATTATTGGGTGTTAATTATATTATAGGTAATAATAATACATTGTTATCGCTTTTGGTACGTTTAATTTGACATAATTTATACATTTCAATAACAAGTTTGTAGAAAACTTTTGATCATTCGCCCCGTCACTTAATATTATATGAAACAGTTCTCATTTAATTGATAAAATAAATTAGTTATATAATTTTTTTAATGTAATTCAATAAGTTTCACGATCAACTTGTGTTGAACGTGATGAAACCTGTGGTCGCCACCTCGGAGATATCACTAGGTATTAATTTGGCCTCGGGCAGATAAAATCTAAATCACAATATTTTGGAGTTGTGGAGAGGCCGATACCTTCTGTCAGGTGAACTCAATGAATCAAACATAATTGATCGAACGCCGACTTGATCGTGCGATGACGTTGTCAACTCTGTCGACTCGTACACGGGTTTTTGTCACTTTAATATATCTTTTTTTAATGTCTATCCTCGGACGCACTGATGTTGTCAATGACTTGAGATTTTTTTTATTTTTTTTTTAATTTTATATTATATCGTTCTATTTTTATCGCTTACCTGAATTTTGTTTACATTTACAGTATGAAGTTGATTTTGATTATGAAATAATACAAATTTTATAGTAATTAAATGATAGCCGTAAAAGGAGCTTTTTATGTTATACGAGAAACTTAATTATAAATTAATATATGAATATAAAACATTTGTTTTATCAGTAATATATCATTATCTTAAACTTATTTATAATATAGTATTATTTTCTTATCAATATATATGACATAACCTCATTAGACCTACATTTATAAAGCCGTTAACTTACTCCGTTATTAGATATGTGTAAAATTGATCCATCAATAAATATCGGGTAATAAACGATTATCAACCCTAATACATTGACTCAAAGTTGATTTTATTATTGTTAAATCAATCGTATATTCTATATATTCGACACGTGGCGCACCCCTCTCGACTTATTGTAAGGGTCAAAAACAAGCCAAAACTCACGTACCTTTTGCCCCACTAGAAGAACAAAAGAACAAGTATTCTTGGGAAAAAGCGGTATAGTTTTTGATAGGTATTATTAGTTCTTTGTTATATTTTTCCCACTGGCGCCGCGTGGGTGAGGCCTTTCGGACGTTTGAGATATTATTTTTAGAATTTCGAGTGTCGTTGAATTTTACAGATGTATTCAAATTGTTATAATTAATTAAACACAAAAAATATATAACAATAATATTTATATTAAACTAAAAACATCGGAGCAAACTAAATTTATAAGTGTAGCTTATTTTCATAGTACAAAATCATGGAGTTTATTAAATAAAAACTTTATACAATATAACAAGTCTTTAACATGTTAAGATCTTTTAACTCTTAAATATTTAACGGTAATAAGTGTAAAATATGTGAGCAATGAGCACCTAACACCTGCGTCTGTAACATCGAATAGCCCTCGTTAGCTGTTTTACTCAGTGGGCAGAAATAATCTCATTTAGTTACCAAAAGTACATGAAGTGGCTTATCTCGCACGTGCTCAATGCTTTTTGATTTTAATTTCCAGACGCATATTAATAAGTTAAATACGTACTTTATTAAATATATAATTTGATAAGTGAATTAATAAAATATTTGAGTGTATAAAATATATTAAGACTCGTATTAGGGGCACACTTGTGGTATGATTTCATTAATTTAATTAGAAATCTCTTGATTTTGTGTCGGGATCATACATAAGTGTAAAACAAACACCAAATAACCCATGAGAAGGTAGATCTGGTGAATTCGCCGAGTAAACATGTTAAATCACGTAAAAACAAATAAGCATGGATGCGGCACGCGCTGGTCACGCGCCCTTACAAATAATACTCTATTTCAGCGTATAAAATTCTCCAGAGCACGTTTTTGTACTATGCAGAAAGCCGATAGGCCTTTCTAATGAGCGTGTGCCTTCCGGAGGGAGTTTGAAATCTCATCCGTTGAAGGACGCCCCACTGAGCCTCACTTCTATCTCAAAAGCGTAACGCACTCCCTCCTACAACTATTAAATTTGCCTTTAAAGGATTATTTATTTTGTATATAATTTTATTTACAACATTTTTCAGCGTTATCTCTATTTATATACATTTTATTAATTTTTAATTTATATTACCAATAATAAATAATTAGACAGGAATATGATATTTGCATTTATTAATTAAAGCATTATTATTATATATTTTAATCACTTAACATTTCTATACAACTGTACCGTTAAAAGAAGTGAATTCAAATGAGCATTGGTTAAAACATTATTACGCTATTCATTATACATGTACTATGTATGTATAGAATTATTACCTAGATTGGAGGATAACTAAGAAACAAACCACTACGTAGATACTAAACATAATTACATCGATACTACTATTAACCTCCGAGGACCGGCTAAATAACTTATTTATGTTGATCAAATCACATATCACTCACGATCGCGTCTATTCTATTAGACTTTGGTAATCCCCTATTTGTAATGAGATCCGATTACACGGCTAAAAAGGAGTTTATTATAAAAAAAAAATAATAATAAAAACCGCCATAATAGGCACGTGGCGAAAAAATAATAAAGTTCGCAAAGAGGTTGGTAATGAAGAGAGGCGTGCGACTCGGCGCGTGTCCCGGCCGCGCTCGGTCATTAGTGCGCGCGACCGGCGACCACAGGGCACACTACCACACTACTACACTACACTACACTACACTAAACTACACTAACTATATTCGGATATTACCTATTATATATATATGTAGACAATAATTTATAATATTATGTTAATATATATATATATATGAAATATCCTTTTACACGTCTGATGTTTCCTTTATACGATTTAACATATATAGTTGTGATTAACACCTGAATAAGTAAATATCATTATCCATTGAGTACCAACACTTAACGTTTAGACACTGAGGAGCTTTAGACTAATCATACAAAATTAGTGTTTCCTGAATATTAATTCAGAATTTGCCTTAACTTAATTACCTCGTCTGCCGCAAACCTACCTCGTGGTGAATAGAGTTGCGGTAGTATTACATATTACGCTTCGGAAGCTTCGGAGCTTCGGAAATTATTTTGTGTATGCATTCTAGATTCTAATATTAGCTACTATTTACATTAACTTCCTAATATTATTATAAAAAAATATATTTATATCTACTAATAGCTATAATATATTTCGTAGAAGAGAAAGTGTTAAAAAAATATACGAAATTTGTATGTCCATTTCCAATAAATAATTCTTAATCTGCATCGTCCGTCTTTAACCCACAAGGACAGACATCGGACAACAGTTAGTAGATTGATAATACAGTATTGTTTTAAAATTTATGATTATTATCTATAACATCAGTCTACTTAACGAAACGAGTGGACATTTTGTTACTATGCGCCGAATTTATCGGTTTTGGACAATCTAAAAAAAGGGTTATACGTTTTTCTAACCGATGATGACAGTTCACATTGAAATTCATTCACACGGAATATGATAAAATATCCCGGGACCAGATAGCGTCTTCATAGAAACAATAGGCAGGTGTAAGACGTATTTATATTTTTTAAACCAATAAAATAAATTTTAAAATTATACATGAAATAAATATTTGTTATAACTTTTTATACAATTATTTTATATCAGATATATAATAAAATAACTAAAAACAGGGAGGGTATGGTTTATCATAATAGGCTTTTTAAATCAACATTTAGACATGTCCAATCGAATTGCCTCTAAATTCATATACACAGATAAAAAATATAATAAAAAACGCTTCATTAAGTAACTTATTCATAATATTCCGCAATATTTCATTTTTTTATTTAGATATTTGTAATTTTATTTACATAATAAATATGTATATAAATTAACGTTATAGTAATAATTACATTAATAAACAAGAATTAGTATAATATGTCTACAATGTGATATTGCTATTTCAATGGGGGTTCACAATAGACACAATCTATCCCCAAAGATTTATAACACCAGTGGCACCGTGAAATTGTTAATATTTATAATATTTGCTAACTTACAATCCTCAAACAGCTCTAATTGTTTCCACCCCTTTGTGTTTATATATTTTTTTAATGTTCTTTACTTTTATTTGCGTATGGGTCAAGTTACAGCGGGTACACATAAGAGAAAAATATTAGTAAAAAATACTATAAAATTCCTTGATATCTGTGCTTTGTGCGAATTAATATTAACGTTCAAATATAGTAATGATTAAATATGTTTTATTATTCATAGTTAGTCTCAAACCGCTGTCTCTTATGCCTTGATGGTCTATTTTAAAATATTAAAGTGAGGGTTAGAGTATTTGCCGATTGTTAAAATTTTGAGATGTTTGATTTTATTTTTCCTTTGTTACTCTGCACCGTAACAACAAGCGCCTGCGCATTGTTGCTTTGTTTGCTCTTAGATTATAAAATCGACTTTCGGACGTTTTGTTTGAATTACTTTTATTTGTTACACTTGTCGAACAATTGACCCTTGAATGTTGACGAAAATTAAAGTAATCGAACTACAAAATAACTACGCTATTAAAATATTTGTGCTCTCTTTACGTTGAAAGAATAACTTGTGATTTGTTTATTGAATGTTGGTTACGAGTATTCCTTTCTTTGAATGATAACAGGGAACAGTTACTTAATGGGACATAGTTATATAATAATAATGACTTATTTTTTGCTCTATGTTTTATTATCGGAGTTTGTAAATTTAATGAATGTAACAAACATTCATTAAATTTACAATACGAGTATTCTATATTCTATATTTTATATACGAGTATTCTACTTTGTGTCAAAATACAAATAGTGATTTCTGAATACAATAATAAGCATGAAAAAATAGATTTTTTTAATGTTATTTGACAGGTATTAAAGGTATTTTTAATATTTTTTTTGTGTTTGTTGACATTTATATCTAATTAGATTTATTTGATAAAATAGCTTATTTGCTGGTACGCGGTATTAGTTAGATAAATGAAACATAAATAATATCGGTTGAGTAATCATTGTCCCACGCCCCTCGGCTCTGCCCCCAATTGGCTAGGGGCTTGGATGAACAGCGACATATGCCAAGTTCTGACTGAATCATTATCTCCAATCAGACGGAAAATATGCTCGTCAAATTCACACTTTTTAATTATATTATTGTTTGTGTTTGTTTATCATAATTTATCAATTATGCTATTAATTATTCAGGTGCTGAACATTGTACTACATATAGTATAACATTATATGTATATTTTAGGTATATTCACACATAGTAACAGTTAATTGGCGGTCATTTTAGGTCTCTGTCCTTTTGCATATCAATGTGCCTAAAGTGTATGTATTGTATTGTTACAAAACACATAAAGGATAGGACATAATGTTATAAACACAATTAGATATGACAAAGGCCGAAAACACATTACACAAGTCAAGTACCATACATCATAAGGCCACGCAATTTTCCACTAATGAAGTAATTGTCGCGACACCGACACATGCACTCTCACCGAGTAATTGTTCCATTCACTGAACTCAACCCTAGCGATTTAATTTTATGGTATTCGCCGCCCGATATGATAATCATCGAGTTTGATATGTTGCTTGTCAATTTGTGTTTGCTGGCGTGGTAATGATGTCGGTTGGCTTTATTGCCGGCTTCCGAGGCTCGTTACAGAACAAACATTGTTATCATTAATACTAGAAAATGTGATTGTTAAAGTGTTTTGTAGGATGCTTTTTATAATTGAATTATACGGCGCTCTCGCTCCTTACCCGTATCACAATACAATGTTTTATATAATAAAAAACAGTAACTCGAACGCTCCATCACATTTATAGAATATAATTTATTTTAAAACAAAACACCGACTAAAGTGCGGGATATAAAGATAGTTAAGTACCTTTATCTTTATGCAAATGTTTCTTTGAGGCGTCTTTTTATTGTAGCGATTTGTTATCTCTGACGGGTTGCATAATGCATTAAAGCTGCACGGGCACGACAGGTGCGAGATCAAAAGTTGTGTGATGTTACTTGGGTGTATCATAAGTCACGGGGGTGATGTTGCCGATCCCCTATTGCACAGTGAAGCAGATTTCACGGATTAGTCCCTCAATGTACCGGCCACCTGATCCCTTTTAAATGATCGAGCCTTTTTAATTGGTCCATGTGAAGCGCACTTCTAATAAGGGTCTGATCTAACTGTTTTTTGGATTTATAATATATTTAATTATAATATGTATAATATTTTATATTTATATTTGTTATATTATATATTTGTATACTGTGAAAAATAATATACTTTTTTTAATTTGAAATATTAAAATATTTAGAAATGTATAATGGTAACGAAAATTATATTTAGAAAAAAAATATTTTACTGTAATTTAAATAATTTAAACATAATCAATGGGTGTGTTTTTTTATCTATTATATTATTTAAAATTATTATTTAAATTATACGGTACAAGGATAATTTTTTGCACAAAACGAACTAATAAGTATAAATGGAGAAGAATTAAAAAAATATGTCCGACAAAAAAGAGTCGTAGATCTCGTCACAAAAACCAAATGTTATTTTGTTGTGCATGATGGTAATGTGTAAATGATATCAATCGGTTATATAAATTGTATGAGGTAAATAATTTGCGCAAAATACCCAGGAGTACAATACATTAATGAAGTAGGACCGAGATTATTGAAAATTTTTCCTCTAGGAAAACGGAGTTTCCCGGAATTTTCAGGTCCTGTTTCCTTCTGATCCTTCTAGGCACTTTCTAAAACTACAATTTTAAAACTAAATTATTTGTTTTTCTTTGTTTTAACGGTTTCAACTCTGGAACCACAAAACGAATTTTTAAATTACGAAAAAAGGTTATAGATAATATAACATTACACCACGATTTAAATCTTCCTAAAATATATAGATCAGCATTAAAAACCTAAAAATATATCATTGTTATAATAATGTTTCAAACGTCCTTTTGTAGCACATGCGCACGGAGTCGCTGACAAGAAGTAGTCTTTTATAACTTATTATATTATTTCATACATTAATCATATAGATATAATTCTTTATACGTTAATGAGAAGAGCCTTTTGATCTAGGGGTTAGTGGTTGACTACTGAGCATTAGGTCGTGGGTTCGAATCCGACACGAGATAGAACTTTGACCCCCAAATTGATATCCAAAGTGTACTTGTATACTCAGTGTTGTGTAATTGTTTGTGAAATTTCCCTCGTCATAGGAATTACCTATTCCAAGGTTCGGAAGTATTTTACTAGACTAATTTTAAATGTAGACAGAAAGAAATAGACAATCTATATATAGAAATGTTTGTCTAATGTACCTACACGTTAGACATTTTGTATATTATTCAAAAAGTAATAGTATTATTAATAATTCTATATAATAGTCCCCTAATCCTATAACAGTATACATATATTTAGTTCGATAAGCTTAGATATGTTTTCACCGAACGAACTAACAGAATGTTTATTAGTTCATTCTTAAAATTTTCTGCTATAATTTATAATATATTTGATTATAATGCTATAATAAATTGTTAAATGCAAGATTATTAAACGTGATTAAATTAATGATGCTTCATTAAATGCGGATAATAGTATGAATACGGATTAGGTTCCACGTCCGCGGCGGGTCCTTATTAACTGATAAATATTATAAAAAATGTCCTCAATTTGCAAACATGCAATGTCATGCACAAGGGCTAAATGTTAATAAGAAGTCAGCCCACTAATTTTAAAGATGTTATTTTTTTTTGTCAAATGTCCTTAATATTTAAGAAATTTTACACAATAAATTTGTATTTTGCAATTTTATTTATTTGATATATAAGTTTCAATTCTTAATTGTATATATCAGTAATTTAATTGGATAATAAAGTAATATTTAATTACGGAACCCTAATATTTTAAGTTCAGCATGGCGTGTCTATCCCTGTTTCGTACAAACTCCTCACCTGCCTGTCCACCGATGATTCTCTTTTATGCCACCGACTTGCGAGCTGCGGGGTACTATTCTCGTATTATTTACAATTTTAAACTTATTTTTTATATTATTTGTTTGTCTAGTATAAATACTACTTGTAAAATAATTATAAATAAATCAATAATAATATTTTATCAAAATTTTATTAGGAGTAACGAATCATCTTATCAAATCCGTTTGTGAAAACGTAAGATATATTCTCGTGATTAATTTGGCTTTGTAGAAAGGGTAGAAATAAAATTGTAAATAACAAATTACAGCAGAAAACATAAGAAAAACAGATTTTAACAGATTTATTCATTACATGTTAGCTATTTAACAACAAAATACTAATTTATAATAATAATATACTAAATATGATTTTTTTATTTATAAAGTATACTATTTTTATATTAAAAATGAATATTAGAATGTAATGTAGAATGATATCAAGATAGTCCCCGCTCCGCTGAAAGTGCAGCGTCACCACCCAGGCTACAATCATGGGCTCCTCAAGATAATTTTCAATCGTTCATAATTTGTAGTTAACAAAAAATCAAGAAGACTGTCGAATAATATAATTATGTATGTTTTCTACGAGTGTGAAATGACTAGTTCAATAGGGCTTTTCCTGCTGGAGCGTGACAAAAAAAATACGTATCATTTTATTAAAGAAGTTATTGTAGTTTCACTTGTTTTTGGTGTTCCGTGACTAGGTATTGTAATGGCCCGTGTGTAACGAGGCGGGACGGTTTATATAACTCATGTCTCTCTTTGAGTTATTGATATGCTTCTGTTTTCGCATGTGACCACTCATTATTTCATCATCTATATATATATAAATAAAAGTGATGTCTGTTTGTAGCTTTTTATTAAATGCATGTGTAAGTATATATGTATTTATATAAAAAAAAATCTGTCTGTTCTGGTTAATCTTTGAAAAGGGTGGACGGATTTTAAGAGGACTTTCATAGTATAATAAAATAAACGCCCTCTTAGAATACTATTAATCGGTTATATCTTTTATTATTATGTAATAAAAGATATTACTATTTAATAAAGGTAGCCTAATGTAAGAAGTAATATTAAAAAATATATTCGCAAACAAAGTCGTGAGCACAGCTAGTTTTATAAATATATTTCCTTTTCCGATCATTATTTTCGTGTTAATTATTATTAAAGTTCACTCAACGCAGTTCAGTCCCATATATCCATATATATATTCATATATATATATGAATATATGTTACTATATATAAACAAAAGTACACAAAACTTAACTGTAATATGATTTAAATAATATCAATAAGAAGGAAGGTGGAAAAAATTATATATTTCAATAATTAAATATTTCAATTTAATAATATAATTAACACTTCAATAATAAAAAAAACGTCCGATAAAAAGTAACATCATATTATAAAATTCTTTCACAACTACAATATATTTCAAATATCTCTTTTATTTATAATTTCAGTTTTCCAATATGTTATATTCTTTTAAAGCTTCGGAGAAAATAATATTTTTCTTTAAAAGCTACAGATGGAATAAAAGGAAACGTAATTGGTTATTTGTTCTTTTATATTAATTAAATTCTGAGAAACAGTTTTAAGCTATGGTTACATTTCGTATCCTTTACTCGAAAGAGCTTTGCCAAAACAAGTGTAACATTTGGAATAAAAGATTTTATTAGGTATATCTGTTGTAATACAATTTTAATATATACTAACAACTAGTTGTAGTCCCAGCTTAAAAAATAAGGCATGTATGTATCAATATTCATATTCAAATATTTATCTATTTTTAGTTTTATTATTATTATTGTATCCGAAATTGATTAAGATTTTCAGTGAAATTTTTCGAATCTACAAGATCTTTCTGGTATATAAACTATTATTGAATACTAAAAATCATATCAAAATCGGTTAAATTAAGAATTTCAACGGACAAACAGAAAGACGACAGACAATAATAAACAAAATTTTTGATCTTAGTATCGTGTAAATATTAAGTGTATATGAAGAATTATTATTTATTTTAAATACAATCTTTTCTCTTATTTATTTATATAATAAAAACTAAAAGATAAATTAGTGTCAAAGAAGATATTTCAAAAGGAAAGGACTCTAAAGTAAAGTTGCGAAAGTTGTCTTTACGCACATTATATAAAGTATTCAATAGCACAATATTATTTTATATAAGCACAGTATCTTATCGGCACTGTCACCCATTGTTACACCTTTATCCTTTTGAGATGGTATCAGTTAGTTAGTTTAGATTTGTTAGGTCTGTTAACAGTGCTTTCCGTTTACTGAACCGCTATACCGTGAAATCTACCATCCTCAGTGCCCAGTATGTAACATAAACAAACTAGATGACGGTCTTGATCAGGGTTTCTCAATTGTTTAAATTATTATTATTTTCACACAACATATGTGTTTGGTTATTTATATAATGAAATTTATCTTCACACAACATGTGTGCATATATATTAGGTTTTAAAGTTGATTTATATATTTAAAATAGCCGTTGGCAAGTGCCGGCAATTTAACTATAATTTCGAGTTAGAATATTTATGAAGGATGGAAAAAAAGATACACTTCTAATTATTAGTTAATTTTTTTTTATTATTCTATTATCATTTTTCATTCTGCGTCAAATAGCATATCTGACATGGATAGTATTAACTTAATTAAAGAACCTTTTCATCGATCCTTACCGATGTAAATATTTACCGCTAAATTTCATACTCCTACGGCTCCGTAATTTTGATATAAAGGGGTACAAAGTTTTTATTTTACCTATGAATGTTGTTAATTATAATAACACATAATTTGCTATTTGGATAGGATACATTCAAAATTACTGGAAATATTCGAGTTATGACACGTCCACTACACACTACATTATAAGCTAAAACAGATATTTATTACTAGTTACTTTGCACATTATATAATTTTGTAAATACTGTCTTATTTTATTTTAATAAATTATTAAATAATATAAGTAGAAGTGGTTTTATAAACAGCCATACCAGAATTCAATTGAACATAACTCAAAAACTTTATTCAATATCATAAAGCGATTATATATTTTACATTTTACAATATTTAAACTTAAGAATGAAGTTAAGGACACTCGTATTATTTCCTGTTATAATTAGATGAAGATGTTTGAGAACCTCTGGCTCGTAGTGGATCGGGCGCTCCACGTACCACGTATCGCTGGATCGCAACGCACGTCGGTCGCGTCGCGATAACGCGATCGCTACGTGCGACTGATATTTGCTGTTGTGGGAATAGCTATTGTGTTGAATTAGCATGACGGCGGAACTGTACACGTGTGCGCTGATCCCATTTGTATGTTGAGAATCTCTGGATATGGAACATACAATATGTTTAGTTATTACTGATAATATTATTTTTTATATATTTAATGTTAGCTGGTTACTGATAATTAATCCTACACAAGAGTGAAGACTGTATGAAGATTTATTTTTAAATTTAATTTTTAATTTTACGTAATTAATTCGTCCTCTCCATGGAAATTTTTAAAGATTAGTTATTATAAAAAGTTGATTTAATGGCAAGAAGTAAAATATGCAGCAATTGGCATACATTTAAGACTGTACCGTAATTAATAATAATTTCAACATTAATTGAAAATCTTGACAGAGATGGAAAAGACTTCATTAAGGTTCCCTTTTTCTATAAAATATATTTTTAAAAGTGCTGAAATTGTATAAATACTTAATAGAATGTTTCTCTAAATGAATTAGAGAGGGTCAAGGCGATTTTATTATGTTTATTTTTGAACCATTTTTGAACTCCATCTGAAATAACTTTTATACAATTTTAAAAACATCATATGATAACTGACTATACTAACAGTAACCCAAACGTACATTTCGCTTCCCTCATGTTTGACTTTCGGTACTAATTGAAACATTGGTCCGATTAACCTCCCTAATGAGCTTAAAGAGTTATACAATCAGATTTATTTAATAAAAAAATTTAAAAAACACACTAAAATACTTAATTTTAATATTTTATAAACAAATAATTTGTTCTTACACACCTCAGGTAGGTTAGTACCAAGTTTGAATACTGAATCCTAAAACATAACTATAAAATAAAGATAAATCCAGTAATATTAATGCAATGAAACGCATATAAATAAATCCCGAGTTATAATTGATGAAAATGAATGGTTCAAGTTGCCGATTAAATCTGGTTATGACTACTAGTCTTACAGGTCTAAGTGATTTTTTCCAATAGTGCTTAACAATTTATTAACAAAAGACGGGGTTTGACGTGTGGTGGAAGTTACAAGATATTGTTATTTATAATATAATATAAATTAAGTTATTCCACTAATAATTTATTGATTTATTATTTGAAATTGTTATAATATTATTCTTTTTTATAAATTTCATAAATTAAGATAATAATATTTTTATAAATGCAGTTAATAATGATAAAAATGTCACCACATATATATTTATAATTAATTAATATATATATATAATTACCAATTTGATATTCCTATGGTTTCTATATTTAGAGGTTTAGGTTTATGGTTTCTATATTTATTTATTTTAATATCATAAATGCTACTAAATATCTAATAAAGATATAATATGAAACCCAAACTTTAAATTCTATAAGTAATATGTTTTAGCAAAATTACATTAACGACAAAAATTAAAAATCGACTTCTTTTTACAAATGTACTTATATTTTTTTGGATTAAAAGTCTGTAATAAATATTTTATAATTAAAAATGTTATTTACACCTCACAAATCATTATAAAATAACTTGGACCAGAGGCTGTGATTTGATATCTAAATTCGATCAAATCTCACAAATGAAGACGCGTTGAGACCTCGTCGAATAGGTAGCAGTCGTGAGGTCATTTATCAAACTATGCCTGAATATGACAGCTTTAATGTACACGGATTCATAATAAATGGATAGTCTATTTGTTTAAAATAATATAATATACATACATTTTTACAACAAATAATACCTAAGATTATTAAATTTAAAAAATATAACTTAATATAAAACCTGGTTATATATAAAATAAAAATTCCATATATTTTAATTATATTATTCATATCTGTATTTCGTATATCGTGTATAGAAGATGTCGGCGTGACTTGGCAGTACGAGTGATTGAAACGTTACCGCTCGCCACTTGTTCACGACTTGTTACCACAATAGTAATGCAAATAACATTATTCTTATTTTTTAAGGATATCAATGTTAAAAATAGATAAGCTGCAGGCTAAATAAGTGAGAATTATAATGAAAGTCGCGCGCGTGTATATACTTCCCCTCCGTCCGTCCTACGCCAGTTGATGATAATCGTTATTGATGATTGCGAGTACCTCTAAACTTTTTATTGCTACTAATAATACTATTCATAAACTTTTAGCGTTTTATATTAACTTATATTTGGTCCTATTTGGTTTGCTTGCAAGCACTTTTAGTTAACTTAAACAATCTCATGTTGCTATCTACATTATACACTAATATAATATGATATAATAAATAATTTATATCATCATAAATAACATGTAAACTGTTTAAGTAGAACGATGTACCTAAAATCGCTTCCGCTCATGAAATATACCACACGATGTGGTATAGCATAATGCCAACTCACTGCGGTTTCGGTCGGCGGATATTCAGTATGAAACGCATTCCTATATATAATGAAAGACTTAAAGTGTTAGTTTGTTGATTGAGCGATTCACTCCGCCATGACGAGGATACCTTCACAATAGCAGTAGCTCGCTTAAAGAAACATTGAACAATACTTAAAAATAAATAGAATTATCTCCGAGTATACATTCTAATTGTACATTTCGACCTCGTGGGTATAAAAATTAATTACTGTAAGGGATTTTTGTATACATATTTTATTATATATTTTTATATCTTTGTAAGTTTGTGTGTTTATATTGTAATAGTATATTTTTAAGAATAATAAAGTTTCTTGTGCTATTGTTAGTTGGAAGGTTTTAAATGTTCAAATGTACTTGACTTCATTTATTTAACAAATGTAAATGCAATGCCTCTTTACAATAATAGTGTTGTGTTAAATGTATTATTATTTTTCTAAACGAATACTATATATTATTATTATCTTTTAAGATATGAAAATAAGAAATATAATTAATATGATATATTATTATCGAAATTAATCATATGATTATATTTTTAAGTTATCTGTTATAAATAAAACCTTAAAAAATTATAATGTACATATATAATAAAAAATGTAACGAAGAAAATTTGTATATTTTTTTAAATTTTATTATTAAAGATATGGTATATGTTAAAAATATGAGACAAACCTACAAAATATTTGATATTTGTCTGTTTTTGTAGACACAAAAACCACGGTAATACATTTGGATATTATGAATACTTATTACTATGGAAAATTATATTTTTACGAGAAAAGTCACAGGATCTAACTATAATTATAGAGTAATTTGACACCATGTACATATCTTCAGTGGCTTTTTATATATACATACCATGATGTTAGTATAAAATATATGTATATTTCATATTAACGAATAACATTAAAAGTAGTAACATAAAATTAAATCAGTAAATTAAAACAAAACCGAAGGAACAGTGAAATTAGACAGAATGACTTCCCAATGCAATTCATCAAAAATATACTTTGAATAACTGCTCCTCGACCCTCATACGGCTTAATGAATTATTATCTACAAATTAAAATAATGCATCCGAAAACTTCAGATACTGCCTTATGCATTAGATAATAAGGTTGAAAATTTAAATAATAACTATTTAAGCGCTGTAACACTATTAGTTATGGGCAGCTTCTTTGGAAGGAAACTAAATCTTCAGTTTACCGTTTAGGTTCCTTAATGGTGCATTTTTTCTACTCAGAGCGTATGTATCATAAATTATGACATGTAACACCCACTTCATGGTGGAGCAAACGATACCGAGAGATGTTCGGAACGATTTTAATAATATAACCAGTGTCTCTCGATAGGATATCACTTTTTAATCATTCACTATAATATTACTTTAATTATGCACTTCACTTACATATATATATTATGAAAATATTTACAACATATATATATTATTTTATTAAATAACAATAATAGAAATAGTATTTAATTCATAAACATTTGGACACAACAAAATATATCTAAATTAAGGAACTATTCTATTAAACAATAAAAAAACTATCATGAAATAACGTTAGTAATAGTGGACCTCGCTCACAACTCGATCCATAGAGAGTAACCCGTAGTAGGGTTTGCGGTTACCCTTTGTAACCGGAGCGCGGCCGAGGCGCCGTCTCCTCACGCACTCATGCGCAAGACGCAAAAACACGACATCCTCAAAATAATCGCCTGTATTTTTTATGTTTTTTCGCGCTGTGTCTAGTCTTGAATGATGATTTAGCGATCGATACTTGACGTCCTCGCCTCTTTAACTTAACATTATATCATATATATTTATAATTATAAAATATAGGTACTTCCAAATATAATACTAATTTATATATTATATTAATATAATTAAAAGATTTTAATAAACTCGGAAATATGTTTATTATTGACTCACACAGTTTTTTATTATAATTATAAGATTTCTTGTTACAGATAATATAACTGATTTAATATGTTGTATTTAAAACGAGTTTTTTATGTTAATTAGTAATATATAAGTTATATCAAAGATTGTTTCGCTTTATGTTTTATTTGTCTTTATTCGCACTATTTACAAACAATTGTCGATTCAACTGAATGATCATTATACGTCTGGTTAGTATAAACATAACGTAAATGTAAAAGAAATATTTGGTAACTGGAGAATAATGTGGCGGGACGTTTGGAAAGTGGAGAATAATGTGGCGGATTTGGAAAGTGGAGAATAATGTGGGGCTTTTGGGTAAACTAAAACGCTCACAAGTTTATAATCATAAATAGAATACTATGGTTATGGTTTTATATATTAAAAATGCTGTCAGTCTTTGTATAACATTATTATACCATGTCCAGATGAGCTGGAGTCAGAAAAAACAGCGTCTAGAACGGTCACATGTATGTGGCGATTAGGAATTCGTTTTCTGGAATGTTACCGTCCATATTTTTTTTTAATAAATTTCATAAAGTTAACGAGCCGTGAGCAACTTGAAACTTAAAATATAACAACAATAATTCTTAATAAATTATATATTATTTATAGTATTGTGATATAAGAAAAAAATAAGCAAAAAAATATGTTTTTGATAATTTTAAAATATTTTGTTTAAAAATTTTGAAGTGAAAATGTAGAAAGAAGATATAAATTGTAGCAACAACTTTAACCATTCCGAGATAGGAAATAACGAGACTCTTTTACAATTTCAATGCAAATCTTTCACTTGCATAAATCAAAAGGAAATTGAAATATTTTCAATAGAAGTCAAATAATGATTATGAAATCATTATATAAAATGTATATATATATATATATATATATATATATATATATATATATATATATATATATATATATATAACGGTTTTTCATATTTCGTACCCCCAAAAGACAAATATTATGAATTTGTATTATATTTATTATTTGATTACTAACTTTAAGTTAGTAATATAAAATAACGTTAAAGTTAAACGATGTTCAAAATATAATAGGTAAGCTGTACTCTGTCACGCTTCAGAGTGACATTCTGTTGCATGTTAGATGTATGTTAGTTGTCGTTAGTGTGCGTCCGTTTCAAAAACACAAAAGGAAACAAAACAAAATCAATAAGTCTTCAAAACGTTCGAATTTCAAAGTTGTCCCGCACTGCAAATACGTTCCATTTTTAAATTATAGATATAGATAAAATTAAATAAGATAGATAGATTGAAACCATCTCTGAAACGAGTTGAATTTCGTGTTAAAATTTGAGCTAAATCAGTGCAGTAATATGAGTTTTTAAGAGGTACACAAACCAACAGAATATTTTTATATATAGCGATTGTATACGTCACTATGTAGGTATTTAATTGATGTGTTTATAAAACCTTTACTATATATAATTTCCCGTTATAATATTTATATGGTACATATTATTAACAACTTGACACACACTACATATTACAATTAACATGATAGGAATGAATAAATTGTACTACAATGGTCACTTTAATTATAATAATTATAACTTTAACGGGGTTTTTACCAAACCATAATTGGGTTTCAGTATTATTATAAATTAGAAAAAAAAGGAATATTCCGTAAAAACTATTCTATTGACATTTAAATCTAAAAAAGTTTTCACGAAATTCAAATATAATTCTTTTAATGTTTTAGTTGTGAAATATAAACAACCAATATGTTATTAGGGAGTAATAACGGATAGAGTAGGTACGCCGGGGGTGACATGCGTCATCGCGTACATCAAGACAATGATACACAGCATCCATCCGCTCTGCCCTGGGCCACTATTATGTATGAGTAATGTAGTCAAATGAAACTTTGGGAGGTCACTATTGATCACACACTGCAGGGTAATCTAACTATGTATACTAACAATGCAATATTGAACCGAAAGTTTCTTAATGCAGATAAAATATGAACAAATCTGAAATGTAACTAGGTGACCCAAACTTCACTAATGAGGCTCACCTATTATATTCCATTGAATATATACGGCGCTGTCAGTATTTTTTTTTTGAATCCAGAGATTTTGAAACAAAGTTTTAACAAGCCTCTTTTTAAATAAACTTTTGAGACGAAGTTCTATAGGGAAGCCAATTAAATTCCCTCCGCCTTTGCAAGAGGTCTTATTTATCAAGGAAATCGATTGAGTACTGCCACACTTCTATGGATAAAATGGATGTTGCCTACTTATTAACATTGTTTCGTCCTTGTCAAGCATTGTGACGTCATTGTCTTACTTAAATATTATTATAAAATATAACAATTGTAGACAAATATCTATATCAATATAATTTTTCTTTAACCTATTTTGAAAATGTGATAATTAATTTTATTCAAACATATTAGTAGCTGACTGAAGGTATACTGTGTATGAAAATAACATGACCCAGATATTAAGCTGTCTTAGCTGTCAGCACTTGAATATCAATATAGTAGACGTAGTGAGGTGAAATTTGAAACACTTGTAACTATATACAATGTATGCCACGAATATAGATCAGAATTATCAATATCGGTTATAATATCTATATATTATGTATTAATACTATTAGTGCCCGCGACGTCGTCCGTGTGGAGAAAGTTCTGCTTATTGCATCAATTACCTACCAGTGATAGTCCTATTAAAATCGGTCCAGCTATTCCAGAGATTAAACGGAACAAACAGAGAGACAGACGGGGAAAAATATGAAAAATATTTTTATTTCAGTACCACATACTTTCATATGCATTTAATGAAAAGCTATTAATTTAGGAATTACAAACAGACACGATTTATATGTATAGATATACATATATTGGACAATCATTTTAATGTATATTTGTATCATAATATTATATTTATTAACATATATAGACATTGAATTCTTAGCGAAATAAATCCGATAACACGCAATAAATTAAAATGAAATCACAGGTCTCTGACGCTTAGTCAGTCATAAAACCCTATTCCTCTGATCGTTTTAGTATAAACGAGTGATGTTTATTTATTAAGATAATTATATAATCAGAAATATAACTATACTTGTCTCGTAAATCATTATGTGTTTTATGTAAATGAGAAAACAGCACAGCGTATAAATTAAGTTATAACTAAATTATATAATTTAATTAATATCTTTCAATCTGATTGAATTTTTAGGAATTTGGTTTTTGATATTTCTAATGCGTTTAGTTTTTACAATTTTATTTTATTAATATTATCAATAATAATACTCTGATACCGATAAAAAAAGGAAACTTTGGCCCTAGATATACCAGCAGAAGAATTGAAGTTAGTTGGAAATGATGGATATGACTTTTTCTTAATAAATTGTTGGATGAGTTGGTGATCCTTCAGGAATTATGCAATACTTTAGTGCCAATATTTAACTGTAAGCACTAGTACAAGACTGCAACTACTGTCGAGGAATAAAGCTAAAATATTAAGTTATCTAAAAAAGACTGCGTGAGGAAAACGAGATCACCCAAAACCAGTTCGGGCAGGGTCGAGGAACCAGGATGCCATATTTGTTCTTCACCAACCGTATGATAAATACAGACTTGTGCAAAATTGCATATGCGTATATATATTGCATATTTCTCGTACGTTCACGTGATCTACAGGGAATAAGGTGATATGGAGGACTCTAGAGTATAGGTGTGTAAGTATGTTGAGTTCGTGTATCAATAGTCAATTGTATGGTTAATTTGTTACACCATACAATTGTTCATGGGAACTGTTCTAGTGTTCCAAGGGTTTAGCTTTAAGTCCTTATCTTTTCCTTTTGATAATGTACTCGTATGTCTAGATATCGAGCGTACTGGAGGTGACACCCTGATGTATGCTTTTTATGATGTACAGGCGACAATGCCCAATTATTAGTTTAAGGCCATATGGATGATAATATCAGAACTCTTAAACTATCATACTATTACTAATTAATTATCATATTCCAGTTCTTGCTAGTGGATGACTTGTGGTTGGGGATTGACTTTTCTTATGGACGAGGTATACTTTTTATCTATAAACATCTGTCTGTAGCATTAAGATATAATGTATTACAGCCCAAGTTTAATATTAGATCTAAATAATATTTATTAATGATAGATGTGGTCACTGAAAAGTTTAATAAAAGGTAAAAAAATATATGTATGTATGTCTTTGAAGATAATATTGCATATTATTATTAATATGATTTTTCAATTAACAGTGCTATTATCAAAATAACTGGACGACATGTTATATTAACGAGACATAACAATTTAGAATATTTTATAATTGGCACAATGATTTTTATATGTTAAAGATTTTTATTTGAGCCGTTTTTTATGAAGTTTTTTTACAATACAATCCTTAATTTACTTTCATTCATATAAAAAAATAAAGCCCTAGACATTATCATATATTCCCGTGCTTCGTTAAGTACATAAATATAACGAATCAATATATTGTAATATATTATATTATGACCGAGATATCAATATAAGAATGTATTTGTTATGAATAGAATGAACCGTTTCCAAGGAAAATTGATGAGGATTTTCCCATACAATAATATTACGTTGCTTGAGGAAGTGGTCTGTATCTATGGTACAGTTATAAATAAAATCGGTAAGATGGTAATTATTTACTTACTATTTTTAACAGAGTGACTTTTTAATAGTAATAGTAATAGCTTATATAAAATAATTCTCGCCTAAGTTTATGGCTTACAATTATACGCTGTGCTGTAGTAATATAATGGATAAATGGATAAGCCATAACTACGGGTAGGTAATTGTCGGAAATTATAAAAGAAAATTCCAATATACACACTTTCTATTATTACTGGATCGTAAAACATTTAATCGAGTAAGCTATTATTGTTTAAACTATGAAAATCAACTAAATGACTCACAGATAATGTTGAGTTAGGTGTATGTTACGTGTTTTATTTAATTAAGTTATTAAGTAAATTATGTTTTAATGTTCCGTCTGTCTGCGTGAAGTAGTTGTAGCTACGTTTCAGGGATAAACAAGAGCTGGATGACTATACCCATCCTTTTCCTTTACATATGACCTGGTCTCATTCTTCCTTTTTCTCGCATTCTTCTCCGTTTCTCCTACTTTGAGGGACGACACACAAACCATCATATGATCCGATTGTTGGTCACTCTGTACAACTAATATGGATTGTAACGGTTATCTTAAAGTAATATATAATCTATATATTAATATGTATATATATTTATATTATATTCTCCATGTATTTAAGTATTCGAAATCAAAACACGGCACTACAATCAAGCAATTAAAAAGCAAACAATCAAATTTTACAGCGTAACAAAATCCGATCGCCGCGTTTACTAACCAACAATAAACCGTCGGACGAACAGTAAAAAAAACTATATAATTGTTCGCTCATAAACGACCCGTACAGCGACGGAACGGAACCACCTGACCAACGGAACGGATCAGACGGTCATCTAACATTGTATTTGTATCATTCTATTACACCGAGGCTTAGCTTTCGATATCCCTTTTAGATTTCTATTATTACCTGTTACTTCATACAAGGTATTTCATTTGTTTACAATTGTAAAATTCATTTTGAATATAAGGTAGTGTACCTACAATCAGGTATAATCCTTTACTAATTTGATAAAATAACTTTCTGATTCTATCATTTATAATTAAGTTGATAATTGTTGTATGGTAAGTGAATAATGTGTTTTTAATTCCACTGGCGACACTGTCATGGATACTAGGCCTAACAGCAGAGACTTTATTAAAAAAAATCCAGTGGATAAAACCTGGATACATTGTCTTATGTAATAAGTAATCATAATAAGAACATATTGTATCTTTCCCTTTGAACACAAACCGCTACTTTAAAATAATCTTATATAGACTTAGTTTTATACCTATACCAACACATTTTAACTAAAATCATATTAAATAAAAGTGGTATTTACACAAATCACTGCACGCTTTTTAATATGGTTCATAAGTTTAATATCGATGTGTTATTTGTTAGTCCGTTGCACCTTCACTGAGGCACTAAACAACGACCTGAACCAAAAAGATATTAACGACAGAATGAAGTGTTAATTGTGTGGAAACATTGAAAAATGATCAACATATGTTATATAAATAGTAATAAATAATACCTCGAAATTCAGTTTAAATAATAATAAGTGCAAGAACAGAACAAAATTAAAAATCAACATGTTATTAATTTCGTGCCCAACCAAGGTGTGAGATGAGATCACACGGACAACTATGGAGTTGTATTGGATATTAAGAATTTTGGTCTCAAAAAAGTATCATAAAATACTAGGGGCGCCAACAAACCCTCAATTTCGACTCGCTGTGCTCACGAAATCTCGGCTGCCGTTTGCATATTGAGCGAAGCGAGCCCAGTGTATTGACCCATTGACTTCAATTATTGAGGACATTTTTCAATTTTTTTTTAAACCGTCGCCTAATTTGTGTCTTTTTGATTGCAAAGTTTCATAATTTTACGTCAAGTAGTTTTCGAGCTAATTCGTGACAAAGAATGTAAAAAGTCTCCAGTAAAACGCTCCGCTCACTTCGTTCGCTTCGCTCAAATATATGTATAAATTTTTATAAGAATTATAGCGACTAAAAATCTACTTAAAATATATACCATAATATAAATTTAAGACAATATATTTTTATAACATATATCCTCTCCATGAATGCATTCGTTCGTACTAAAACCCCGAACGAGCGTTTGACTTACGAGGCAGTTCTAAATAACTGCCGGCCACTCATTACATTTTCCATCGCTATTTGCATAACTATTGGAATCGAATCCTGACCCGATGGTGTGTGTTTAGACCCTGATGAATGGACTGCCGACGCTTAATGAATTCGCTGTCAAACACTATTGTTTTATTTTTGCAATTGAGATGATGTTTTTTATTGTTTTACGCGACGTTAACAGTTTAGTGCAAGCGATTAACTTACTTTGAGGACAACAATGCAAAGTTTATAATACTATTTCGGTTAACTATGATAGCTGATATAAGAGAAGGCTAAATATTTATATACCTTTAAAATTCTTATCTTTTTATATGATAATAACATTATGAATAATAAAAAAAAAATACTAAAAATATCTAAAACAGGATGAAATACTTTAATACCATTAGTATAGTTATTTCCATTATGAGACACAACAATTCAGATGGCGGTCATTTGAAGGTTTTGTTATGTTAGATCCTACAACAACAAGGACTATTTGAAGTGTGCTATTTTTTACACCGGCTACCGTACACAGATCACGACTCCATCTATAACACGATACTTAAGAAAACGTCGGCATTATTTCGTTGTAGCAAAAAAGGATACAAAAATCGAATAGTCCTTCAATAAAACTTAGTCTGTTTTTATTTCGAAATTAAAAGGTAACAATTCCGAGAAGAGTAGGGTCAGTTTTCTCACGAGGTAGTAAATAAAGACATGCGTTCAGATTTGATAGAGTTATAATAAATCTTTGATTATAGAACAAGAACCGCCTTTGTATATATATATATATATATATATATATATATATATATATATATATATATATATATATATATATATATATATATATATATATATATATATATATATATATATATGTTATATATTACGTATAATAATGTAATGTATATAATACTAATTTAAGGTTATACAAAAATATAATATAAAATTTTTAAAATATAGTGATTTTAAAATATTCTATTTTTTTCTTTATTTTTTCTAAAGTTATATATTGAAATAATTTTTCAATTAATAAAATAATTAAAATATTTAGAGCTAAATCGTCACGGAGCTTAAATAAATAACGCCGTCAGTTTATTACGAGATTTATTTTATATATATAAAAATTTTATTGCAAATTTATAACCCATTTATGATTATTGAGTTATTTTGATTATAAGACAGTCGGGTTGTGTTTACATCGACATAAAAATATTTGATAACTGTAATCGTTCTGACCATAAAACGAGTGTGAGTATCAGATGAACTGCATCTGTGTATTAACACTAAACCTACCAAGTACCGGTCAAATTGACCGTTCTTAAACTTTTGTAAAACTTACACATTTTTAAAAATTATAATATCGTTATCATACTACATGACAATTCATAGAATATGCATATGATATTGTCTTCACTCTTTACTTTTAGTTATTTCCATTATTACCTGCGTTATATAATACAATAACTTTTAATTACCGGTCAATTTGACCGCGTGCGGTAGGAACAGGTATACAAGAATTGTCGGTAGGTTTAGTGTTCACTCACTTACTTCATTACATCTCAATATATATAAATTAATATCATATAATATTGTTATATATATTAAATATGTATATGATATTACTATATATAAATTTTAAAATTTTCATCTCTTATGTATTGTTCCAAACATATTATATTCTGTAGTAACTTTAATAATCTATCCTCGGGGGCAATAAAACTAAAATCGAACTAAATAAACCGTAATGGACCCAGACGCCATATTTATAGATGGTTAATTTATTTATTTACACTATTGCATATCAAATATATATTAAAATTAATTTAATTTATTAACTTTTAATATTATTCTGTGATTTTATATATTTTTTATCATGAATTAATGTTGATTTTTCATCACTTTTCAATATAAATATAAGATAACATTATCATCGTGTTAATATAAGGCTGTGAGTGTTTAACACCTCTTCTATTTCTTGTAAGGTACAAAAAGTTCATTGTCCGAAGCAGCTGGGTGTTACGTAAATTGAGTTATTCACACCTTCTTTACTATTCTGTTAACTTAAACCCAATTGCGGCTTCGATTCCAATTTAACGAACACAAAAAAAATATTAAAAACTCCACCACAAATAACTCCAAACACGGCGTGCCTTATAAAAATATGTCTGAATTCAATTTATATAAGTTTAATTTAATCGAGATAAATTCTTTTATATGGCACTCGGTTTAAGTAGGTACTAGTTTTTGTTATTATTCTTTTAATAATAAAAACTAACATAGCTTAAAGCTTAAGCTTAATAGCTTTAAATAATATTTATTTTCTTATTAAAAAAGCAGCATCGATTTTATAGCTTGAATTGAGCTTAACATATATTATTTAAATACAAAATATAATCCAATTAAATTATTAAATCAAAAAAATGTTATAGTCTATTTAAAGTTAATTGGGGGAAAATCGGGAGTCCAATTACCTCACCCTCAGGAAGATGCCACGTGTACTTTGGTACGCTTTGATCCGCCGCCCTTTGAAACGCGACCGTCTTTCAGTGACACCTGAGGCCTCCGAGCTGGTGATGGCTGGTGTTAGTCTACGCTGTCATTCAGTCTTCGGTTACTAAGTTACAAAAAGTTACATCATATATCATATTAGCTATGAACAATTAGGTTCGTACTATGATTGATTTTTTTTGATTTTTTTTTTATATTAATCTTAATATAATAATAATTAATTAATAATATTTTTTTTTGTCTTTGTACGTAATAACGTTATTATAACACTACAATAAACAGACAGCTTTTTCCTGTTACAGTTATGCACAATATAAATTCCATGTTACATAATTTAATTAATACAATAACTAATTAACAAAAATGTTATTGTTGTTAAATTCATAGTTATTTTTATTATTATTATTATTTTATCATATAAATTGGATGTAAATCAACCAATTCCTTGGTTTAGTTGTTTGAGACGTGTATTCACATCAGAAGGGACAGACAAGTAAATGTCAAAAATAGCATATTAAACATACACCTGCAGATAACTTGACTTTAATACATACGTTTTTTACATCAAAACTCCCTCAAAATTTATTATTAATATCATGAATATCAATAAAAAAGTAGTTAAACGTGATTCAAAATGGCATCCCAGTATAAATATTGTATGAATATAACATATCAGATGTTAAAGTTTTTATTATACTCTGTATTGATTAATCATTGATAAGAATGCATTGTGTACCGTCAAGTTGGTTAAATTCGAAGTTTTTAACCGCCAACATTCACACAGTTTCATGATTATTACATATGTGTGTGTGATATTCATGTGTGTGTGTGTGTATGTACACGTAATGTTAAATCTCTATGTATAATAATGTTCTGTTGGTTTGTGTACGACTCAAATAAGCATCGCATTGATTGAGCTTAAATTTTGACACGATATACAACCCGTTTGAGATGGTTTCTATCTATCTATCTTATCTTATTTTATCTTATCTATATCTATATTTTTATAATAGTAATCAATGCACAATTAATTGTTACTCTAGACGTCCAAGAGAGGAATTTAAAAATGCAACGTATTTGTAATGCGGGACAACAATTTTGAAATTCGAACGTTTTGAACACTTTTATTGATTTTGTTTTTGTTTTTTTTTTATAGATAATACTAGCTAAGGACAACTATTTCCCAGCCATTTGGCTATAATAAGGATTCATATAATACCAAAGAAATAAAGATTAAAAATGATATATTTATTTTCATGTATTAATTTATATAGAAATAAAGTAGTTTTCGATTATACAAATACGTTATGCACTTACTGATACTGTAATTAATCGTCACCTTATAAAATAAGTACAATATACATTTTAAGACGAATATTTAGAAGTGAATGAATAAGATAATTTATTCCTACATTATAAAAAAGTATCATACCAATAAGTTTTTATAACACAAGGTTTGTAAATAAAATATTTATTTATAAATATTGTGTATTATAATAAATAATTTTAAGTTGTTATATTTAACATCGTATCGGTGTGAATGTTCACTGTATTTTGAACTCTATGTCCTTAGGATAGAGGATAAAAGGAGAGTCGTCAATCAGCAAACGTATAATTGTCTTTGTATAACGAGATGAAAGAGATGGTGTCTATTTTCGGCTACTGAGGTGCTCGTGACACACGGACGTCTGGATTTATTATTTATATATATAATATTTTTATATACATATTTAATTAAAAAAAAGTATTTCTATCATTGTTATTAGAATAATAAAATATAATAAATATATACATATTATAAAAAATTTAATATATTATAAGAAATACTAATTTACATATTAAATTACAATATAAAATATATTATATATAAAATATTAATTAAATATTGTAACAATGTTGAGGTCCGTGTGTGTGAGGTCTAATTATTATAAATCTGTCGGCGATGTCGGGACGTGACATTGTGTAGTTTTATTTGTATGAAGCGAGTAAATTCACACAAACAAGTGTTAGGGATGTTAATTACATGTTCTTGTGTTATATTGGAGTCGTCTTCATTCAGTTTTTTTATTAATCTGTGTATTAAATTGTTTTTGATATACTGTTTGTTTAACTAAAACAATGCGATCAGATTTTCAAATAAATATATATATATATATATATATATATATATATATATACATATATATAAGCGATTTACCACTCACTCACTCATCACGAAATCCCCGAAACTATCTGTCCGATTAACTTAAGATATTACATGGTTACTTCTTTTGTGACGTAAACGTCCACTAAGAACGGATTTTACGAAATTCCTTTCCCAACTGATGTTAACTTTTTGCTTTTAGCCAAGTTTTAAACCTGTAGGAGATATACACTTAACGCGGGGTATTAGTTACTATAGCAACGGTTACGATGACAACGGATAATATGATAACGGTTACCATAGCAACCTAAGTTCACATTCAAATTTATAGTGCCCAGCGAAGCGGGAGGGAATAAGCTAGTATCTTAAAAAAATGCCTTTGTTATTATTTTTTTAAAGTTAAAATTATGATACTTACATTTTACGTACAATTATTTTTAAACTATTAACAATCATACACATACATATATTAAATAAACATTACGTACAAACATTACTAGCCGTGCTCCCGACTTTGCTCAGAATCTTTTCTAATTATAACCTAATTTACTCTTTATAACATTAACTATCCAACAATAAAAGTCGTGCTAAAATTGGTCCAGCCGTTTTAGAGATTATTCGAACCAAATAGACAGACAGACAGAAAAAATAAAAATAGTTTTTATCTACTTATCGTATACATTTTATATACATTTAGTGAAAAGCTGTTATTTTGGAATAACAAACTGACACTACAATTTTATTTATATGTATATTAATAACAAATGTCTAACCCTCTTAGTGTGAACTAGGAATATCTACGTAATAAAGAGTATTAGTCAAGGTTTTGTATATAAAAATCCCGTTTCATAATGTTGTTGGTGCTAATCTCCGAAACCACTGAACAAATATCAACTGTTTGGTTAAAAATTATATATGGGATAGTTTTTATCTCAATTTATTACGAATTTGTTGTTTTTTATACATAATTAAATCACTTTTAAGTTCTATGAGTTCCCAAGAGATGGCGGTGTTGGTAATAATTTTATTAATATATATTTTTTTTTTTTTTTTTTTTTTTCACCTTCACGCCATATCCCTTGCGGGGTAGCCAGAGACGACGGAGCGCCAAACGCTACGGTCTCTGCATACCTCTTTCGCCTCGGCCACAGACATCAACTTCTTCATACATGCCCTCCGGGGGGTCCTCATGCTTTTTAAGTGACCTTCCTCCAGTATCGTAGCTACTGTATTTTCGAAGGTCACTCGAGGCCTCCCCCTGTCTCTCTTACCGCTCACTTTTCCCATATAATTTTATTAATATGAATGTAAAAAAATATAAAGGAGCAGACGAAGGCAGTGGCATTGGCTAGTATATTTATAATTAATTATAAAATTATTAAATTCAATAAATCATAATAATTTATTTATATCTTAATATTCTTCTAATGTGTTACAACCTTTAGTTAACCAATACTTATTAAAATACACTTCACAGATGTGAATACCTATATATATATACAATTTTACATAGTGACTTCTTTTGTGACGTAGACGTCCACTAAGAACTGATTTTACGGAATTCCTATCCCAACGGATTTAAATTTTTTGCATTTTGCCAAGGTTTAAACCTGTAGGAGATATACACTTACACGGTTACCATAGCAACGGTTACCATAGCAACCTAAGTTTACATCCAATTTAATAGTACGCCCAGTAGCTAGTTTATATATAACATTTTGACGAACCGACATCCTTAATTATTAATATTAAAGTTATCAACCGACATAATTTGAACTTATAACCTTAAGGGCGGTGTTCCGGTGATTGAGCATTGATAATATTTCGTTATAACTCTTAACAAAAATAATATATCTACAGATTTAAGATCTATAGATCAAGATAATTAGTATATTCGTGTTTGAAATCATTATTTAAAAACATATATGTATAAGAAATATATTATTTATATTTATATATGTATTATTTATATGTTGTTTTGATTTAATATCTTAGTGACACATTCTACATATGATAGAGCCTTTGTATAACTTCGTTTGAAATACGATAGATATTGGAAGCTATAATTATATTAAGTGTACATACCACCTTATTTAATTATTAATTTTATATTTATTATTAAGTATAAGTTTTTAAAAAAATATTATATCGATAATTTGGTATGTAATAAAACATGTTTTTTTTCCTTTTATATTTTTAGTATTAACGGAAGTTCTGATACGTTATCTCGGATCGTTTCTTTGTTTGTTACAGTATAAGTCGCCTAATATATATATATATAAAATTGTTGTCTGTTTGTAAATCCGAATTAAGAACATTTCACTTCAACGTATATAAAGTACTTTTTTTTCTGTCTATCTGTTTGTTATGGCTATCTCTGAAATTGCTGATTTTAACAATTTCACTTGCGGATTGCTGATGTTATAAGGATTAACATAAGTATCAAAAAACATACACAACTCGAACGAAGTCATGGACACAACGAGTATATTTATTTATATTTAATATCTGTCTGGTGTTGTTATTACCTATAGTTATGGGTTTCAAAATCATCAAAATAATAAACTAATAACATATACCGAGAAGAACCACTCTATATATATATATATATATATATATATATATGATCTTTCTTTATTACCTACATTAATCCAATATTTGTTACTTATTAAAGTTATGACTTATATACTGTATTATTATTTCAAAAAAGTATATTATTTTATAGAAAATTTCAATAAAAAATATATTTATTAATATTGTAACTAAAATTGTGTGATGTGTACTTTTTATTAAGATATATTTTATTTAATATAGGTTGTCTCTCTCACATTACATATAAAAGAAAAGGTACAAGCAAAGTAAGGGAGCCAAGTTTAGTATGTACGTAAATATTACTTTGGAATTGAACTAATTAAATTAGTTACTTCAACTAAAAAAACATCATGACTATATCAAACAAATTCCACCAAATTTTGACTCATGTTATATTAGTTATGATTCGTTAGCATTTTATAATTCATAAATTAAATGAACCAGAATATGGTTATATTATATAACGAAATAGAATAAGTATTTTTACCATTTCTCTTGTTATAGTAATAAGTAGTTCTCAGAAGTGGGTATAAATAAAAGTGTTTATGCAATACAGTGACACATTTATTAAATTTATTTATTATATAATTATATGTTTAAAATAAAATATTATTAAAAGTTAATGAAGTGAAGTTGCTTTAATAAACTTATAATACCAAATATTAACCGATATTTAACCGCGTGATGGTGACGTATTGATCTTAGTTTCATAGTATAATATCTTCGCAAAATTGTTTGTATTATACTTACAAACGTTTGAATATAAACCCAAAAAGTTATGTCATTAGCGTTGAAATTACAAAACAGCCTAAAACTTTCGCCGCTGTAGAAGTTTGAAAACAAAAAAAAAATGGTACAACCGAGTATAATCAAGTCATCTCGCTTGCTATAACAGTATTTTGCGGCGTAGAAAGAGATAAGAACAATGCTAAACATTTCGAATACCAAACCGCATTCGATGATGTGAAGCGTGTGATTGGCGAATTCGGGGATGGAGGCGTGGCAACGTCGCAGCATCGCTGCGCCCCCTCAGATGTCTGCTGGGCTCGAACAGTGCCGCGTTCAAATTTCGAACAGTTGAATGCGTATTGTAACTGTTTGGCGGTGAAATTTACCGCGCCAAGCGACGTTGCCAGTTCGCGCTGGTTCAGGATTTAGGAGGTAATTAAATTATGATATTTTTGGTCCCCATTATTTATAAATGGGGTACTTACAGCTTTCTATTGTTTCAGCTTTGCAATGCTATTCATACATTATTCAAAAATATAAATATTTAATATGAATTATAAAACCACTGTAGATCTCAATATAAAATTTTCCAATAATTTCATTTTCAATAAACTATAAAACTTTGAGCGGTGTAGACTTTGTATGAAGTTTAAAAGTACCAGTGCAAACCTGGTTGTATTGAAATTTACACTTCTTAACATTAACTTAGTTGTGCAAAGTGCAAAGTTATCGAAGTTAAACTAAGTTTAACGTTCAAGTAGTTTAGTTATAATACAGTTTTATTATTCCTCAAAGCTATTATTTTACTTAGTCTATGAATATAAATAAATGAATTCTCAATACTATGAATTCAAGAAGTAACCTTCCATCCCCCCCATCCCCGGTTGTAAAATGTCAGTAATAAAAGAGTAAGAGTCACATTAATTAGTTCATTGATGTTTTTTATTTGCTTCAATAATTTTTAGTGCTTGTAGTATTAAGTGGTAACGAGATGAGCTTAATTAGGGTTGTCACTAAAGATGTGACTTAATATATTTTACTGTAATATATCTGTTTGATTACAATATTAAAATATATTTTATTATTTTTTATTAAATAAGTTATTAATTAGTATCTTCTAGACAATAATGTTAGGTAGTTATTAAATTTTTTTTTTGACAACCCTATTAAAGTTGTATCTAAGAATATAAACTAAAATGGCTGATTAGGTAAATTTTATGGTAATTACCTATAAAAACAATTGCTTTCGATATATAGTCTTATAGTTAGAAAATATATTATAATATTTGTTAGAATTCATTGATTTATTTGTTGTTACATATATCACTTTTTTTTTATAAAAAGATAAAATATTACAAAAATGTAGATGTACAAACATACTTCATATTTTACATTTATGATATAAGAAAAAAAAATCAAGGAATATGAAGCAAAACTCTCTCGAACCATAATAATATATTGCAATAAATACAAAGTTTCCGCAAACAAAGTTATTGTATAACAAAGTTTTAGATTCAGTGGAAACTTAATAACATCCTTCGATAAAGGAAATAGCTTCTGCATTTCTAAACCGATAAAAAATATAACTTTCAATTCGCATTCTTATATCGGTATATAGAAAAATATTTTAATTAAATTAATTGTTTTAAATATACTTCGTGTTTTTTCTTTAAAAATATCTCATAATTGTATTGAACCGTCCATTATCAGTAGTTTATATATAAATATTTGCCCGTATGAAATGCAGTTAACTTTTTTTCGTAACAGTCTTATTCTGGAGGAATTCGGTTGATGTTTAGATTTTTAAATCTGATATTAATCATACTTTTTGTATTAATATCATTATTACCTAATATTATATATATATATATTTTTATATCTGTACCTAATTAGATGTACTTTTTTTTATATGATATTTTTTTTCAAACTATATTATAGGTACCAATACATCATTATGGTATTTGAAAAAACTGTTTTAAAAAAAAAACTTTTTAAAAAGAAAAAAAATTTTTTTTGGAAATTATCACTAATTGACAAGAAAACTACTGAGATTCAGTGTGTATTGAGAAAAAAATAAATACCATTCAAGCCATTCACTAATTAGTCAATGCCATACAATGCCATTCACTAATTAGTTAATGGCATTAACAATTAATTAATGCCACTAAATAATAATAGGTACATCCATCTATATTTTTTTTAAACCCTTAATAGGATCTCATTAATCCAATGTCCCTTTAATAGGGAAACATTATAATAACTATCAGGAAAACTAATAAAAAAAACCTATTTCGAGTACCTACAATAAGTCGTAATAACCAAAAAAATGAAGTTAAAAACAGCCTAGTTAAGAGAAACCGAGTGGGTGAAGAGGGAGAATGAGAGGATGTCTGCTTTAATAGGTACTTACCTATTTGTTACTATAGAAATGTTTTTATGAAAACATTACTTTTGTTATAACCCTACATATATATAACATGGTACATTGCGTTTTTGTATTTGTGATATTTAATACATTATCAGGTTTTTTAAGTTAATTTTTCGAAAATGTGTACTTAATATAAATTAAAGTTATATATTTATATATTTTAATTAATTCTATATAATATTATTAATTAATAATACAAAAATTGCATATTTAATACTATACTGCTAACTTTTTAAGGTTTATTTGGTATACAGTAGAATAGAGTCTGGACAGAAAACTTTTACACCTACATTGACTTAATGAGCAGACATTTTTAATGAATTGATAATAATAGATAAATTGTTTTTATTATATTAAATAACGTTATAATATTATTCATGGTATAATAATAATTCAAAACCTATCTCTAGTTTTGAAAGATTCAGTAAATCCTGGTTCTGAAAAAGCTATGAAAATACGTGTAAAGACTGCGCTTAGGGTTACATGCCCTTTGAAATATCGTCGGATTTTCTTGATAACAAATGCTATGTTCGTGTTTCGAAGGGAGTGGCGAAGGGTGGCGTGGAGGCTGAGAGGGATTCCGCCCAAAGGGGTTCGTTTTCACCCTCGTTCGAGTCTCAAATGCATCGCAGTTGCAAATTTCGTCTTCGGACGTCGAACGATATTTAGCTTCGGTGGCGGTTTCGTATTGTTGAAATAAAATAAAATTTTGTGAACTTTTGTGAAGTGGTTCGTTTATTTTTTGTACAATACCGCATTCCTTACTCGGGGATTTCAGAGGTAATGATGTTCTATTACATAGTTGGTTTTATCGTAGCTTTTACAATAATTGGCAGTTTATGTATTGTTATTTAAAATAAATTAATACGATTATAATAGTTGAAATATAAGAGAAAATTATAAATATTGTGTTCGGTAATATTTTCTTATACACTTTTTTATCACGCATTGACTAAATAATTCGTTTTAATTTTAACTAAGATTCAGCGCTAAATATTTTTAAACTTATTAAATTAGTATTCATAATATATATATATATATATATATATATATATATATATATATATATATATATATATATGTCATATACTTGTGAGTGAACCAATTTAAAATCATTCTCGAATGACAAACGTTATCATGGATGAAATGTAATGATATGTGGTATGATCAAAGATCTAGACTAGATGGTGTATGGTGTACAGTAATCAAAGGCACCATTCACCATTACGGAGCGGTGGCGATACCAATTATTGGAACCCACAGTAATAAATGCTCCACTTTATTGCTCTCGATTTAGAACACCCTTATCAAAACTAACAACCATCATAAAACTATTCACAGTTTTAGTTTAATAAACGCGAAGCTGATAAAAGCTTTAGGAGCTATTTTGTTTGCGATTAGATTAAAAAAATATATACATTTATTTTGTTATACGAGTTGAGTTTTTCTGGTAAAAACTTTTGTATTTTGTAGAGTAAATAATATATGAACTTTAGTCGCTTAAAGCTTGGTATTAATTCTTTTAGTTCAAACTCAATTCATCATAACAAAAAAAATAATTTACAAATCTTTAACTCTCATAATTGTTTAAAATTAAAAAAAAATAACTTTTTTTTATTAATTAATAATTTACTTAAATAATATGAAATGATGTCAAACCCAATAGCGATTTAGTCAAATAGAGTTATGAATATTTATATGTAATTTATTCATTTAATTTATTAATTATTGTTTCATTTAACACTAAACCTACCGACAATTCTTGTATACCTGTTCCTACCGCACGCCGTCAAATTCACCGGTAATTAAAAGTTATTTTATTATATAACGCAGGTTATACTGGAAATAACTAAAAGTAAAGAGTGTAGACAATATTATATGCATATTCTAAGAATTGTCATGTAGCTTGATAACGATATTATAACGTTTAAAAATGTGTAAGTTTTACAAAAGTTTAAGAACGGTCAATTTGACCGGTACTTGGTAGGTTTAGTGTTAAACGGATGAATATTTAATTTATATTGTTTTTTTATATAAATTCTCATTGTTAATGAAAAGGCATAGCAGTAGCTGATACCTCGGGAGATTAGAGCTGTTATCGTTAAATATTATCGGTATTTAGAGCACCGTTATAATAAATAGGGTCACTCTATACTTATATTAAAAAGTGCATTTAGAAATAATTGTATTTGATATATATTTAAAATCATATGAAAAATATTTTATAGTCACTTGATAATAAATTAAATTTTTATATATATAATAATCAGTAGACTTTTTTTCTTGACAAGGAGTCACTTTTTTTATTCGTATATATATTTTTTTTTAATGTTACCTATAAATAATATATTTTTTTTATATTTTTGTATAGGTACAGTACACGCTCATACGTAATATAATGTTATTTTAATATTTATTGCTAGATACAAATTTAATCAAAAGCGATGATGGACATTAAGAAATATTTTTTTTACACTAATAATTAGCTTTGCATTTTAATATGATATCTGATCTGTTAAAAAACGTTACTTGAAGCTTATGTTTAAATATTTTAAGTTGAAAACACATTGAAATGAATAAAGTGGAAAAAAATAATAGTTACATTATAATTTTTTGATTTTTACAATAATTTCAAAAGAAATAAGTCAAGTTAGTAGACTATATACATTTTTAGGATTTTGTCAATAGGGTGTCAATAAATTAAAAGTTTTTCTTTTTTTACCGACTACAAAGGACAATTTTAACGTCTTTAAACTAATATAACTCATGTTTTTATTAATGGAATAAATCTTAATAATTCATGTATCTAAAGTAAATTCAACCCATATCTTTAACGTTAAATGGACCGGAAAATAAAGGTATATTATCCTACTTTCTACTACTACTACTACTACTACTGCTACTACTACTACTATTATAGAAAATTTATACAACAATTACGCTTCCAACATCATCTTCCTGCCCTTATCCCATTTTGGGGTCGGCACAGTATGTTTTTTCCTTCCATACTCTCCTGTTACTCGTCATCTCTGTACACACTCCCTTCTTCTCCATATCGTCTTTCACGCAATCCATCCATCTTTTCTTCGGCCGTCCTCTACCTGTCCATCCCTCCACTACCATACCTAGCACTCTTTTGGTCACGTGCTTTTCATCCCTCCTCATAACATGCCCATACCATGACAGAACAATTACGCTTCCAACAATAGAGATTAATTCTCCGGATCAACAGATTTGCATAATAGTATAAATTATTATCAGTAATAATTTAACATTTTAAAACTGAAAACTAATTTATTTACATAAATATCTAAAAATAATAAAATCGACATGTCTGTTTGTAATCTCAAATTAACACCTTTCACTAGATATAATACATAAAAACAATTGTTAATTTTATTTCTTTGTTTATTTGTTTGGTCCGGCTGATATCTGAAACGGCTGAACCGATTTTAAGAAAACTTCACTGGCGGATACCTGATGTTATATATATATATATATATATATATATATATATATATATATATATATAGCTGTGCCACGTGAGTGTAACCGTTATTTAAAATGTAATATATCTCAAGAGAATTGATCTAAATATTGTTTCTACGAAGCCTTGTGATTTTTAGGTCATGTTTTCAGATAAAGTAAACATGGTTACAAATAGAAGTATTATTTTTGACTTCTATATCTGTCATAGATATATTTGTCATAGTATTTATTTTAAATATTATATTGTTTTATTGCATTTAGGTAAATCAGTAAATATGTGTATATTAAAAGTTTATTCTAATATTTTGATTGTTTGTTATATGTTACAATGAAAAAAGTAAAATAATGTACATACTTTTTTACGTGGTAGTTAAAAAAACATCGCGATATTTTAAATATGTACTTAATATAATTTGTAATAATATATCATAATGATTACATCATATTAAGAAACTAAACAATTTTATTACCTTATATCATATTAAAAAATATACTTCGTATCATCTACTTTTTACAATACCATCATAAAACAACAATTTTAATCATAGCTACATATATCACCTATTATGTGTCTATAAGAATACGACAGTCGACACGAAAACAAAACAAAAACTCAAAAACAAAAAACAAAAAGACAAAAAAAGTGAATCCATTGTCTCTCCCAATAAAAGAGTCGCAACCTCCATATTGTATAGCCATTGTGCTGCTCCTGATTTGTGCTGTCGTCGGAATTATAAATGATATGCTAAAAAGGCACCAGACATCGTTTTATATGGAAAACCTTACCAGTATTCAATATATGACTTTTTTATTTTGATTTAAATTATATATAATGTATGTTTTTGTATTTAGAATAACATATCCCTCGGTGTATCTTCTGTTGTTTTTATATTATATATTTGGTGTGTTTAATATTTGGATGTACACAATACGTTTGTTTGATATTATTCGGTACTGACACAATCAGATTTTTTTGTAGCTTATTATAGGATAGATAGATGGCAAAATAATAAGATATCATAATAATTTAACATAATAGGGGAAAAATAAACCACAATCATATTTATCTGTATTATAAAAATGTTTAGTATAAATAAAGCTCCATCTAAAATTAAATTTATTATTGGAATATTTTAACAGGTCCTTAGTTACGAAATCCCGCTACGGATCTATCGAGCCAAAACAGTCGAGCCATGTCTGTCCCAATCAGCAATGGAGGGACTGAAGTGCAAGGTGAATTGAACCTTGTTATTTGAGATAAAGACTTCAATTCGGATAGCACAGAGAACGGCAGTATGCTAAAGGAGAGAAAAAGCTCTGAGGGGTCGCCGGCAACCCCGGACGAGTGCGCGGGATGCGGGGGACGCATTCAAGACAGGTGAGGCATCTTATATACAATATTACAGATATAACTTAACCAAATATACATTGTTATGATTATTGCAATAATAATAATATTATCAATAGATTTTAGTTATAAAGTTTCTTATACGAATACTAGTCCTAAATAAGTTACAGTTACAAATGTAGTGTTTTGTTTGGTCTCTAAGTTTGGTCTCTAAGTAATTACTTATAGTGTAGACAATCATTTCTTAGGATATATCTCTTTTCTCCTTAAAGCTATCAATTTCATAATATTATAAAAAACACTTGTAACTTGGGTATCTATGCTTTACATAAATATTAGTTTTTCTAACAAATATAAGTGACTAATTATCTATTAATATTAATACTGTAGGTACTACCTGCTGGCTGTGGATCGTCAATGGCATGGCGCATGTTTGCGATGCTGTGAGTGCCGCCTGCCGCTAGACAGCGAGCTCACCTGCTTCTCAAGGGATGGCAATATTTATTGCAAGGAGGATTACTATAGGTAAAATCAAAATATTTGTCGATATAAAGTAGTTACTTGTGCATTTCATTATCCAATCTACCAATCCTTAGGTCAGCTGGTATGTTAAAATCGAGTAGCGAGCTTGTGATTGGTGGATATTCAATTTTGATGTCATATAGTGCGCTTGAAATTGGATAATGAAATGGGGCCATTATTTCAACTTAATTAAAGCTGTGCGATATTATTGCGAATGCGATTACAAAGCTGGCGCTGTTGTCTCCTTTTTCAGGCTTTAAGTGTTACTTATGTTCGTGTTCATGATTTATTATTTCACAAATGAAATTTATAAAGAAGAATAAAAGTAAATATTTTAGGTATAAACTGAAGACGTATAATAATGAATAGCTAACACCGCAATACAATTTAACAAGTGTACATATTGACAGTTGTCTGTCCGTGAAGCCATTAGGCGGTTCCTGTCCCCTCCACTGACAAACACACTTGCTAGGTTTGAATTTGTTCACACTGCGTACCTATGTTATGTTACCTTCATTTACCTTAAGAATTATATTCGAGATTTGAAGAAGAAGGCTATATAAAATAGACTAGTGTTATCTATGACTTGACCAATGATTATATAATTAAGTAATAGGTCCATGGAGAAGAATCATGGAACTCCATGGATAGATTATCTTATAGACTATTATTAATTTACTATATTTATAATATTGAGTCAGGGTTACATTTGATAATTTTTTAAAAACTTATAATAATATTAAAAAAAAACAAAATTTTTTATATATATTTTAATGACATAACTTTTTGAGGTATTATCAATATTAAACAAAATAATGAATTAATTAGCGATAAATCGAACCCCCTTATAAAATAATCCTATTTAACAGTTTCAAGACTTAGCTCAATCGATAGTGACCCTAAAGTTACAGGTACGTCATTGTATAGTTCACCCTCATCAATTTTGACACTTGAGATTGAAATTTGACATGATTTGACATACCCTTTAGTTTACAAGCAACATATGGTTTAATGGTAAACATAATGTTGTTACAAATATCAAGATTATGTATATACATACAATGTATTTTAAGGAAAATATTTAATGATACTAAAATAAAATTTGTATTGGTATAATAATACCAATGTTCTTTAAATTCGTTATATATATAATATTTTAAAATACTACAGTATATATAAATATACAGTTAAGTTAACACAAATAATAATAATATTAAAAACTGCGTTTCAACGTAACGCAACTTGTTAACAACGAAAATTGTTAAAAAAAAATAAATTATAACTGGTGTAATAACTTTAATTAGGTATTCGCATTAAAAAAGTTCGAAATATTCCTACCATAGATCGCTACCATTCCGAAAAAAACATTTTAAAATGAAAACATTAATAATTTTCACATATACAATTTAAGCGTTGAATGTGTGAACACTTAACATCAAACTGTTAAATAACTCAAGCCGAAGTAAGGAATTATTTCAGATTATTCTGCGTGAAGCGATGTGCGAGATGCGGTAACGGAATTACCGCTAACGAGCTGGTAATGAGAGCACGAGACATGGTATACCACCTGACTTGCTTCACCTGCGTCGCCTGCGGCACTCTGCTGTCTAAGGGTGATGTGTTCGGAATGAAGAACAGTCTCGTCTATTGCAGACCACACTACGATAGTGCTTGTATGGACGATTACTGCGAGGAGGATGTGAATAGTGTTTACAGGTAATTCATTTAAATAGAAAATCAACTTCATATTAGGTTTAAATCTAAAACAAGCTATACAATAATAATGTTTATCTACAACATACATGGAAGACTTAAAGAGCGCGTAATCAATTTAATCAAAATTAAGCTCTTATCTGATAACATAGGGAACTTAAACCAGAAATACATCTACGAAATATAAATGATGTTACTTATCTACAAAATAATACAAAGGTAATCTTAATTGCCACCATTACACGGACGTGATGTGTACGATATAGTACCTACATCGGATTTAGTTTTTGTTCTTTTTAGAGCAGTTTTATAATAAAATATAACAATATTGCAATATGATAATTTATTTATTATTAATATCTACTATTTATATAATAATAATAGAATTCCGATCTGAAATAGGTTGAATTTTCGGCTTCTAATGTTATCAAATTAATGTTCGTCTATAAATAGGTGTCAAGAAATGCACAGTGAGGGTGATTCTCCGAACCAGTACTTTCCAGCTGGAGTCAGTCAGAAGGGAAGACCTAGGAAGAGAAAAATAGCACACGGATCACACGAAGACATGCAAGTACAGACTAGTATGAGAATGGCCAGCACAGCGTTAGGTAAGACAGAATTATCATTACGCATCGCGCTCTATGCGAAATACTTATCAAGCGAATTTTATTTACACTTAAGGCAATGTAATTAAAAATTGTCAGCCTCTTATGTATTTTTTATCCGATTTAGAAAAGCGCTTTAAAGAATTCCCATTCACCTTTTCTCGTTTAACGTTAACGCTATAGAATGTCTTTACTTCCATCGGTCTCCTTTTAAGGTACTTTCGTGTGATGTTCCGCTAGCGACTTATACAAACGTATTACGTCTTCTATTATTTAAAATATACTTTATTTTCTGAAAAAAATATTTTTTTTGACGTGATCTAAAAATATATTACAAATTTTATAAAGCAGGTCTATCGCTTAAAATTTAGCAGAAATCTCAGAAGGGAAAGCACGACGGTATCCCGCGCGGGCGTCCCAGATGTCAATTCATCCCGACTCGACCGTAATCACCACTAATGAATAGACGTCGAGCTCTTAAAACTGTTTTTGTCTCCCTTGCGCGCACGGTAGCAGCGTAAGCAGGAATAGGGAAAACGTTGTTGACTCTGTTGGACCCGTCTCCGAGGTCGGTCGTCTGGATTATTCTTTATAGCGTCGAAATGCGAGGCACTCATCGAGGTGAATTCAGGCTGTGTGACTCCTCGACCCGATTAATCATGGCGCTAGTCTGAATGAACCGCGGAATGACGCTTCCTTATTTTTCTCGTCCAGACACATCGATAGATTTGCAGCTCCAAAGTAGATACATTATATTCATAGCGTGATTGTTTTAGTCGTTATTTTTGCTATTCACAATTACTTACATCGTATCAAAATAATAATTTTAATAACAAATATAAATTGATTGAGCCAGACATGGAGTATAAAATATTAATAAATTCAATTAACTCTATATCTCCGATCTCTTACAAGCTGCTTCAGATTATCAATTAGTGTTTTCCCGCCAAACAATCCGCCATGTTGGCAAACAGCACCACTAGAGACGCGCGTGACATCGATAATGGGAAATAAGGACTCTTGAAAATGTTACGTGCCTTATCGATAAATCAAAATATTGATCATTGAAAAGTCACTCGCACGGATCGCTTGCGAACTGACTCCGATGTTAGATCATGAAGGCAATACCGAAATATAAAAAAAATACTCTTAAATAAATATATATATATTATTATGTATATCAAATACGAAAATGAATTTTAACTACCATATATTTTTTAGTTATCAGTTACTTGAAACTTATCTGATGTTATTTATTCCAGTGTTCCAATTATCTCGGTGTAGTATTTAATAATTATTATGTGGATGTTTACACTTATGCAACATCGGAACCGGTTGAGTGAAAATTAAATTTATTTTTAATTAATTAAATTCTTAAAAAAAAAAAAAAATAATAGCAGCGTACGGAATGACATCCAGTTGCTTATCTATACTCAATCGTGAACTCAAATATTCGATGGGGGAATTTGAATTCTACATATATTAATATAAAGATAATTTTAGTATAACAGATAATAGTGGACAGTTGTAAGCGGCTCTTAGTGAAGTCAATTCAAGAGCTTTTTAGATATTAGAAACATAAATACACATTATAATGTTTGTATCTGGATCGAGCGGTCACTTATAATAATTGATACATAAATATAATGATTTTATTTATAAATTAAATCTTAATCAGTATGAAATATATACGAAATAAAATTTCTTTTAATACAATTTTATTTTAATTTTGCTTTAATATTTTTTTGTAAAAAAAATTTATATGTTTATTGGTGTATGGCAATCTCCATAAATTATATTTATTAAGTAAATATAAATATATTAAAATCATAATCGGTATCTTAATTTTCTATAAAAACTTAATTTATGCAACATTAATCATGATTCCTCGCCATAAAGATAAAAAATAACGATACTTGTACAGCTAAAACAATGCCACTAATGAAATATAGTAAACACGGTCCAATCGTTTAATAGATAAGACTAAAGAAGTAAATCGTTGTTATTACTTAAACACCAAAAAAAAACTATCACCTGTTATAAAAAAAAACCTACACCCATGTCCCGTAACTTTCTATATTAAAAGCCCTTAAACTATCCGACATATGCTTATAAATGCATCTGTCAGATAATTCTTATCGGTGCCCCATTTTTTTTTTATAAATCAATCAAATAAATCATTTGGAAATTTTTAATTTATTATCAATTCTACAAAAATTTAAAACAATATTTGATTATGTAGTCAATGGTTTAAATAATAAGATATAACAATGATTTATTGTCATTATGACAATGATGATGATGATGATGATGGAATAAATAAGTAATAAATATATTACAGTTATAATTGGAGAACTATTTAACCAACATAGCTTCTAGTTTGTTATATACTTTATTATAACATTAGTACATCGTATTACTTTGATTCACTTATTTATTGGTCGGATGTCCTCAGATGATGAAAGAATACCGATATAACTCAACAAAATCAACTTTCATAACATCTCATTAACAATAACGACTGCGCAATAGTTATCATTTATGGACAGGTGATGCTTTATACATCCTCTTTATAAGAGTATTGATAATCTATTAAACTAGATTAAAATATATATAGTCTTTTTTTAACGTCAAAATCATATTAAATGCTTCAAATAAAGGATAATTAATAATTGTAATTAAAAAATACTCAACAATGCTATATTATATTTTGTATTAGGATATATATTACAAAAACTGTTAAGATAAGAGTAAGATAAAAGAATTATAGATTATATATTATAAAGACTACTAACTGTATACAGACAGAGACAGACAGAGAGACATGTATACCTACTATTAAATGGTTTGTTTGTAACTACCACGGTGTCCGCTATATACTACTTGATATGTTTTATGTACCCTGTACCCTGTACCCTGTACCCGACCTGGCAGCTTTCGTTTCACATCAATATCGTTTTACAAGGTCTACCAAAATTTTATTAATTTAACCGTCCCAATTTATAAGATGCGGTCTTTTTAATATTAAAATGGAAGATTTAATATGTGTCTGTGTAATATTACCTAATACAAATATATATATGTGTGTATGAATGTATGTATGTATATGTATATGTATGAAATATTCCCTAATACCAATCCATTTTTGCATCATTTTTGACTTAGCTTTGAATTAAATAAAAAATAGGAAAATCAGAAGAAAATATCAATTATATATATTTATATCAATTTTTTTTAATTGTAATCCAAAATTAATAAAAAATACATTCAAACTAAATACAAATGTGAAGATATATAGTATCTTATGTTTAATAATGTGTTAATACAAATCGCTTGAACTGGTGCCTCGGCCCTCGGCGCCTATCTCCGCAATAAAATACGTATTCCTCAATAGCTCCTTTATTTTTTTTATAACCAATCGTTAATATCGAAACCTTTACGACCACGATGCTTTATTGCCGGTTTTTCGAGAAAAAGGAACAGTTTCAAGTAAAGTCGGTAACATGTTAATTCTCTCAATAAAATCTCGATATTTAATGGTAAGAGCAGAGCAACTGTCCGATGGGAATCTCATTAATATCAAACATACAACTTTGTTTTCATCCCTTAAATAAGCGGATTATATCAATTAGTACATTTTGATTTAATCAAATGACTATTCATTTATTTGTGTCTTTTCTACTTTATAAATATCACTGGTATACTTGTGTTCAAATGGAGTACCATATTATCATAATAACTTCTGTGAAGACAGTCTCCAACTTAAAATTAAGGCTATTAGGGTTCCAAACGCGTTCCGTTCTGAGAACCAAACAATAAAATCGGTCGAGTATTTCTTTATTGATCACAGTTTTATAAACGTCAATATTTAGTAAGCAATTTAGGAACAATTATAACCATAGCAATCAATTCGATGAGGATAGTGAATAGTTAATAGATTAAAAATATAGTGAAACTAAATATAAGATGATATTCTGAGATAAAGTGTATTCATAAATTCATATAACCTAAACTATTTATCTAATTCAATTCTCTACACGAATTTAATAACATAAATAGTTTAGATAATACATCTCAACGGAAACACATTCAAACTTCGTAGCGGGGTGGTAAATTAACTAAGTGGGGTTTATAATATTTAATTATAAATAATTAGCTCGCCTTGCATCAGCGCGTTTAACCGCAACCACCCAATAGGTGGGGCGAGAAAATTATAAATTAAAGTCACTGTGTTTTTGTGTTGGTCATCTATAATCGTATCATCTTGATAAAAAATATATATATCCAATTATCTGAACATTTATCATCAAGTGTTATTTGTTTAGACAGCTATTTAACTTTTGGATTGTTAATTATTTTTTGTGAGTTCGTTACAATGTATTCTTTATATCTCCAAGTATTGAAGCCTTGAAGTTAAACTTCAAAGTTATCGAAACATGATTAAGAAATAAAACGAGAGTATCTTCCGGTATTTTGACGCAAAAGGTGAAGAAATTGCTCCAATTTGTCTGAAGTAACCGCAACCGGATCTGCAATCTGCCTGTGGTCATTGTCACCAATAATAGAAAATCTATAGGATGTGGCTTTATCAAGACTTTTGATCTATACAGGGTCAATGAACTATGTTTAGTGTGAATTGCGTACCACGATAATTATATGAAAATTCCATCATAAATTATTAAAAAGCTCATTTATAAAAAAAAAATATATTTTTATACATATTTGTTTAATTAGATATCTTATTTTAGTTTGTTTTAATTAAAGATTAAAATAATAAAATAATAAAAAGGTAATCATATTTTTTCTTCTATATTGTCTTGTTATAAAATATATTTGTAAAACGATGCTTATCACATAATATATCAATTAAATTGTATATTATTAGGTATGTATTCACAAAGTATGTTGAAGTGACTTCTTTATGAACATCACTTGTGAGTTCGGTATACAGACTTTAACAACTTGGAAATCTAACCACAAATTGATATGTAATCGCTTAATTAAACATAACATTATGAATTAAAAACATACTTATGACGGATAGTTCGTATTAAATATAGGATGTCCCATCCCATTAACGAAATCTAAATCCCCAGACTTGCTTCACCGTGGTGATCTATCGTCTTCAATGGAGTCATTGGCTTACGACTCTTCAGTGGCATCACCGGGTAGTGTATCCAGTCATACCCAGAGGACCAAGCGTATGCGCACAAGTTTTAAGCACCACCAGCTCCGCACAATGAAGTCATATTTCGCTATCAATCAGAATCCAGATGCGAAGGATTTGAAGCAATTGGCTCAAAAGACTGGATTATCTAAAAGAGTTTTGCAGGTCAGTGAAGTATTTTAACTTTATTTGTGATTATTATATTTTTTTATAATATTTATTAGTTGGGAATTTTTATTCTATAGGTTTGGTTTCAAAATGCTCGAGCGAAGTGGCGTCGGAATATGATGAGACAAGAATCGAATCAGCTCGGATTAATGACTTCAAACGGAAACCCTGGACATTCAGTAAACGGAAGCATGGTCCCAGGAGTTCCACCTCCAAACGTGGACCCTGGAATGATCATGTCTGAACCATTACAATCGATGGAGGACCTTAGAGTTCACACGCCTCACCCAATGAGTTTCAGCGAAATGTACTGACAATTAAACAATAATATCGTGAAAACTGAATTTGGATCGTAATTTCTTGTACATATAGCAGCGACCGTATTGTAGTTTTGTTTTGTAAAGTGTACTATACACTTTGGCTGTAGACAAGATAAATTTATGTGTGCAATGTTTTATTTTTACCGTATTCGTCTGCAAATACTTTTAAGTCAACATATTATTATTGTATTTCCATAGAACGGACATTCCTGTATTCCTGTATAGTTATTAGTTATTAATTAGGTTGTAGTTATTTATTTAAATATTCTAAGCCATGTCTAATATTTAACGAAAGTACTGTTATTTTAATAATTTTGGCCAAATAATTTGTATAATATAATAAAACAAATTCAGTAAATACCTAATATCTAATCATTACATCTTAGAAGTATAAAATAATAACGCAATTTGATATAATATTACTGAAAAAAAATTGCTTAATTTGTATTGTAACATCTTTACTATAAAACCCTCACCATATAACATTTACTGTACTGACAGATTCAACCAGATATAAGATTTATATAATACTATTTCAACCACTAAATGGTGCTGTCATTTTTTCAGGTGCACAGATATATAATTAATTTGTGGTCTGTGCATAAACATTTGAAATATAATTCACAAATAAATAATGTGAAGTGATACTAGTCAGTTTAGTAATTAGGTATTAATTAGGACTATTAATTGTATGGTAATAAAACATGGAAACGCGATCATAATAGCTTCATGCTTTATGTTGATTGCAAATATTTGCTGTCTGGCTATAATACGTAATCGTATCGGAAGCTGACAATGTTTAAATCGTATCGTATCCGTATCGTGAGGTATCGTATCGTACCAGCGCATTGTTTTTTTTTATTATTTTCGTTGATCTTTTTTTTGTATAATAAATTGATATCTTTTGTGCTTTTAAAATTATTTTAATATTAATAATATTATTTATAGAATTTATAAGTGTTTTAAAAAAAATATTTATTTCAATAGTAACTGAATTTATTTTAATATATTCAAAGGTATTCAGTATAATGTCAAAATATTATTTGTTTATCATAAATTAATCACGATACGAGTTGTGTATATAAAAATCAACCAATTATCACGTTTAGAGGATATGTGCAAGTGTACATACACACATCATAAAATACATTATGTATAAACATTAATAGTTCAATTATCCATTCATACGGGATAGAACGCATGTATATAATAACCTTATTCTTAATACATATAAAGAACATATCTTATTGTTAGTAGCAGTGTTTATGGCATTTGTTTTAATTTGATGACAAAAAAAATCTCTCGTGTTCTCAAAAACATTGCAATGTCCAGAATAAGGCCATGTTCCAGTTGGTATTCATAGTTGATTATTATAAATGTTACCTTTTGTTATTATTATTATTTATTGGAATTATTTAATTTTTGTTATATACTAATTATTACACTTACATTCCAGTTCGTAGACACATAACATTATGTAAAATGTAAACTGTTAGTTGGTATATTAGAAGTGTGTATTTAACCTAGATAGGACTTAACATAAGTTTAGAATCTTAAATAATTGATTGGTATAATTTGTCTTTAACTTTTTAAAAGAGGAAGAACTTTTAATTTAATTAAAAAAAAAAAACTTTTTTAAGGTCCGTAAAACAAAAACTTACTTTTTTAAGGTTCGTAAAACAAAAAACTTTTTGTTACTCTAAAGTTATTATTTTCAAAATTATGATCATCTTTTTTTAAATATTTCAAGACATTTTATAACAATTTTATTGTTTTTTGTAATTAAGTATTCTAATAAATGTATTTATACTTTAAAAGTAATATATGACATACAATATATTTACGTATTTTTATTTTTTCCTGTATTTTTTGTCACATATCATATATTCAGTGGCAATGGTATTCATTAAAATATTGACATTCCATAATAAATCTGAAGAAGATATTTTAACAAGATCGCATAGCGATTTTGGCGGCGTGAGACCACAGACAGACCGATATACGAATAGTGTATCAATAGTGATCTGAATTTAGCTGTCAATTGATACTCAGCGGTATTTTAATGATGTTTAATGATTCGGCTTAATAATTCCACAGTAAAAAAATACATTTGGCGCCGTTATCTCGTGATTATGAATTTGGTTTTATATTTTTTTTTACTATCATAGTCATTTTGATGTCCTCATTATAATATTTGAAATAACATGAATGCGTAATAGTTCACAAATTACAACCGCATTAAGAACTTCTTAACACAATTACAAGTTTAACTTTACCGAAATATATAATATAGATCATAGACATAATTTATTAAAAATGTCCTTAATGACATTTCATTACATCATCTACACTAAAAATATATAATGTATCAGATATCCCAATTATTAAGAAGTATAGTATACGTGTAATATAAAAATGTTTATAGTAACTGTGATAAAACATTAAAATGATTAAAACCAAAACCATCAGTCATCGAAAAAAACTTACCTCATCGGTCCCTAAAGTTACATAACTAAAAACTGAGCGTTGATCATAATTACATTTATTTACTTAATTGAAGTTAAAGGAAGCAACCGACGATCAAAACTGTATTCATCATAAAAAAAACATTCATCCCAAAAACTACAACGTCAAAAGCCGTCAAATTCTCATTGTCATTGAACCAACCGCAATCAACCTGTCTCAGATGACATCGTAAAAGAAACTCGTCTTGCCTCCTGATTTATTTATAACGAAAAGTGTACATGTATGAAACGGTCATAGCATTGATTCATTAAAAAATATATAAAATCATGTGCTCCAAGTCGCCAGAGAAGCGTGGAAGGCAAAAAGTCGTCCGACCGCCGACATACAGAATCGAAAACGAGTACAATCCGGAAGCAATGCCTCAGTATTTTCAGGTTATGTATCCTTAAGTCTTATAAATTATTTATTAGGGACCCTTATTGGTAGGAGCGGACGTTTGTCTTTTTGCTCAAAATACAATGGATGCCTGACGTTGTGCGGACCAGTGAAGTCGATGTAAATTATAGTCCAAGCGACTTTAATTTAATGTTTTTCATATGTGACATTTTGTGGTTTGAGAGACAGCTTAATGGTTGTTCCACCTTTGATCAGCAGCCATAGAATACGCGATATACCAATGGGATAGTAAACAGTATAGCCTCGTATATCATTTTATGAAGCCGACCGTTCGACAGGCTTCAAGTATGCGGTTGGAGCTTTTAAAATATTTCATTCTATACATTTTTTTATCTTTTTATGAAATACATAAGTGCTTGGCTTGTGAATGTATACATTCCATTATAAAGTATTTGATTGGTATATATCTTTTGCAACATGTAATCTCGATATACGTTATAAGTATATAATAATTATAAGTGATTAAAATATAATATTTTTTTAATAAAATAGATTTCAGTGAATGTACTAGAAGGAAGGAAGCTGGTTTGGGCGAATCCTCATTTATCGAATTCATATGTAATTGTTGTCATTGGCAAGAAGAAACATAGAACAAGTATAAGACGAAATATGCAGGACCCTCATTATAGAGAAGTAATTACTGTCGCCATTAAATTATGGTATTATAGGCCTATATTATTTTAAATCTGCTTAATTGTACTATAATTAATAGAACCACCGACTTAACCATATCACTTATTAATTATAATATACTAGCTATTCCCTGTGGATCCGTCTGCTGGGACTACGACAGGAGATATCTCTGTTTAAACTATTGAATTCGATATGGTCATTATCCGCATACTTGATTTGTTTTTTTTTAATATCTTTAAAAGTTATTAACAATAGAACTAACTATAAAAGTCTTAAAATGATATTTTAGTTTTAATCTTCTACAATATCCTATCAAATAATATTGGGATTAATGCAATTGTTTTGTGGGAATTATTAGTATACAATAAGAGAGAGGTCTTCAATATAAAAATACGAGTGTTTTAAAATTCTACATAATGTAACTAAAATAGTATTCCACTAAATTGTATTGCTTGAGAATAATAAGCAAAATAACTTCCAGAGCTTCGTTTTTGAGTTGTACACAACCCTGAGTGACTTGCAGCAAACTACTCTATGGCTAGCTGTGATGGAACCTAGGTGTTGTGCCCCTCCCCGCTTACTTGGTGAAGCTAGTATCGACTTGGGAGCTATTTGGTCCCAACCCCGTAAATATTCCACCAATCCCTTACCTTTACCTTTCCACATAATGTCACCTATCAGTTAGTGTATTCAATTAAAACAATTAAGGCTAAGTATCTGAACATAGAAAATATTTGTAAGGCAAATAGAAAAAAACTTACGTCTTGTTTTATTCTAATAGCAGAAAAAAACGAATTTTTTATTTGATCTGGATGAGATAATACAATTGATGCAATTCTCTGGTTTAACTTAAAAGTATTCTCTTCCACCACATGTGTCTATATCATATTATGATACACGTAATAAGCCGTGGTAAAAATCGTAGTCTTCTTAGTCGACTTCGGAGACGGATACTTTAACAAATTTATTGTCTTCAGATCATCAAGCATTTCACAAGTGGACCCAATTATTTCTACCACGAGATTGGGCGGCCGGGCCGGTGGGGTTCCTTCAAGTGGACGTGTCTATTTTATTTAGAGCACAAGTGCAAAACGTACATGCAGTAATAAGAGACAACATATTAGAAGAGTAATTAATATCTTCTATCATAAATCTTTACATCTTTGGTTTGTTGTTCAATTATTATATACACTTGGCTAACGACTCCAAGTAATAAATATTGTTGCTTATTTTAGATATTTTTAAGCAATTTGGATTGCAAAAATTGTATACGAAATAATGTCCAAACGTATATAAATATGTTACTTTATTAGACTCTCTGTGATATATGTGCATACTTAAGTTAACTAGTTAACTTTATTTATAGTAATCTCTTAAGGTTTGCGAGCTAATTAATTTATAAAATACGATTAAATACTATATTTAGGGAAACAAACAGACATGAAAGTTATTATTATCTGAAGTTTAATAAAACTTTTAAAACACGTTTAAAACGAAATTAATTTACCACATTATATCATATCATACATATTAATACTATATCATAGTGTCCTTGCAATTTTAATGTTAATAAACTTTGGTCGAAGAAAACTATAGCACAACCACACGTATCAGAATACCATGAAGTAGTATGTTAGAACAGATACCAATAGTTGTTAGCCGCGGAAATGATTGCAAAAAGCCTTCAGCGATACTGCAACTAAATAAACGCCCATATACCTGTATATTTATATATACTACAAAAAAACGACAACAATACACTCAACCACAATTACAACTAAAGTTCTGGGAAACATTACCTTGATACAAAACTAGTTAAGAAGCTAAACCTTCTTTTCCCTGGCGGTCTTAAGGCGGGTGGTCAACAAATTCCAACCAAAAGGCTGCAGGTTTCCAGAGAAACCATTAATTATATTGTAATTTCCCAATATTCTGACTTTTTTTTTCTGTCATTGCACAACATACTAAATAATAAGCAAAAGGCAGGCTCAATGCCACAAAGATATTCTCTACCAGCTGTGGGATGTACAGGAAAGGGCGTTATCAAGAAAATCTAAAAACTAAATAAATCTAGACATATATACAATTATTTATATAATAATAATATTATGAGCATAATTACAAAACTATAATTTTATTGAGTATAAACATTCAAATAATATATTGCATTGAATATCCTTCTGCTCTAGTTACGATTCTAAAACCGGTTTTAACTACAATCTGCTCAAGAATTAATTAGTTCTCATCCTCATAGTAAAATTGTACAAGGACGCAATATATGTCACTTGAGTCATCGTTGTAATTATTATGCATCATTTGTTAACTATTTTTCAGTCATCTCCTCCTTCACTCTGATGCTCAACAGCAGTGTGCTTTGTACGTCATCAAGGTGCACGGAGCCTTCGGTCTTCCGTATGGCACTCAATGTCAAAATGACAAACGCTTTGGGAAACCTCCTAATACGTTCGTGAAGGTTTCGTTTTGTGGGCTCGGGGTAATTGTTGTTTTTATTTATTCTTTTATCTTTTTAACCGTTAAAACAATGAAGAGATTTTCCATCTTTAATATTCGTTGTTGGATACCTGAGGTCCATCCATGACTGTCCCCGAACCAGTGATCACCGTACAAATCCCAACAGCTCGTATGCTAACGAATTTGTAGGCAAAGACTGGTGTAATACATCGCAACAACAATCCAATGTACAATGAACAAATATCAATAGTGGAGATGTTTCCTAACATGTGCCAAGCAATTCGTTTTGAAGTTTGTTCCTCTGAAAGCTGCTTCCATAGAGTTCTATCGTGCACCCAATTGAAGTTAGGCCAGGTTTCATATGATGGAGAGAATGGTATTTATACCACAACCATATACAAAAACAACATATTGTGTTATGAAATTGAATAAATAATGTATGTATTATTTGTATTTTGTTATAGGATTTTTACCCACATTCGGACCGTCCATGATCCAAATGTATGGGACTACGAGTGGTGGATCTATGAGTGTTACGGGAGAAGAGGGTCCTTATCATCGTGGTGCTCTGGTCGCCTCTCTTGATACCAAAGTGCCTTATTACCATGAGGGCATCAGGAACATTAACGTCGAACCAATACCACCTCTTAAATTTGTATAAGTTCTATATTGTTTCTTGTTCTATAAAATATTCATAGCGATTTACTACCTAATAATAAAAATTGTTCCCCATAAATAATATTCTTCTAACAAGAGTATTTTGTAGATTAATATTATTACAGGAAAATATTTGGACTTCAGAAGATTTTTGTGTATTTTGTCCAATTCTTGAAGTATCTATGCTAGATACAAAAGTTGCTGGTAAATTTTGTGGTATAGCAATTACTGTCGGAGAATTACCAAATGATAATAAATCTAGCGAAGGTAATTGAAAAATATGTCATATAATAAACATGAAAAGGAAATAACAGTTAAAGAATATTTCTTTCAGAATTCCTAGCAATGATGACCGAAATAAGTGAGTAGTTTCATCATTACTCACTAAACCAATTAAATTTAATCAAGTTATCTAGTATACCTACAAAAATCCGCATTGAATACTAAAATATTATTTCGTTTTAATCATTATAGAGGTTTCAACTTTGCAAAAATGTTTTGCTATATTTTTCATTTCTAGGATCTCGTAAAATGCACTACACTGGAATTCTTGAAGTCTTCAAAAATCAACATGACTATGGATACATTGATTTTTGTAATTCATATCCTTTACTGCAATATGCTCTACGACTTCCCGATTTTAGGTATAGAATGTACAGAAATAACATGATACTTGGCATATACAATACATTGGTATGTTGCTGTTGTGGTATTGTATAATAAAGTATTACTTATTTAAATATTGTACATAGAATAAGTTAATTAAACGGTAATATCAATGTTATCTTTTATACGAGTATGTGATAATTTACGCAAATTCTTTTATCACATGTAATTTATACATTAAAATAACCTTATTAATACTTATAACAGGAACAGTCGCTAAATGAAGTGGAGCGTAAATTAAAGAACTTTGATTACTGTAATCCAAGCGAACTTGTAGATGAACTAAATATAACTATAGATGATACAGCTGGTAGTATTCTGAAGTTTATAGATATAGTTCAATCCACTCTAGCACCGAGTAATAATAATACTGTAATGCAATACAATACTGAACTAGATCGAAAGCAGATTGAATTGCAGAGAGAGGAAATTGTAAGATATTTCAATTGTATCGCGTTTGTAACGCCCAGTGAATCACCATCAAATTCCACAATTGGGCTTTTCCAATAATAGTGTAGTAATTATTATTAACTAACAGTAGATAGATTTTATTTTATTAGCTGCAATATTTTCACGTATTAATATAACTTTATATATTTTTAAGGATAATATTTTATTTGTGACTTTTTATCCTTTACCAGAATAAGATTTACCAGCAGATCACACGAAATGTAAAATATGATACAAAAGGAAATATTCCTATTCAAGAACCAACAAACTCTGCAAATAACTCTAGAAAAGTCGTTAAAACATTATTAGCTGAAGCTCAGAATGTGGCGCGTCATTTAAAAGGCTTGATAAACAAAGTGTGTATGCAATGAGGTTACATTTTTTTTTACTTTTACCCTATTAACGATAATAACAACGTAAAAGTTGAAGGTACGAAGTAAATACGATGATGATAAAATAAATAAACTAGTAAAAATAATGATGTTTCTGAGAAGCTTAGCGTTGTCGTAAGTGTCGTGAGAGCTTTAGAATATAGGATGGGTTTGAACTTTAGTTTTATACATAATTTACAAATAAATGTAAATAAAAAGCTGATCAAAATCACAATACATTTTCTTCTTAAAACAATTACATATTGTTTCTTACATTAAGTTTAGTTTAATTCTTAAAAATTAAAATGAAAATATCTGCCTATAAGCTTGTGTTTCATAGAACTTGGAAGGCTGGCCAGATATCGTGGTTTGGCTTTTGAACAATGGATCGAGAGTAGCCTTCACAAAAATATCTTCAGCTGACGTCATTTACTCTGTTATACCAGAACAAAGTGGAACACACAGCGGACGAATACAAACCGTCTATTTAAAGGTTTAATTTTATTCTTATAATTAGTAAATTGTGTTTTGATTTCATAAATTTTCTTTTCATTTTTTAAATGAAATAAATCTTTCTTATTTCTACTGAAACATTAATAAAAGAATTTCCATACAAATCTTTTTAAAAGAACAGAAATGATATTTGCATTTTTTATTTTTTATTCCCCAGCCGCTGAAATGTCCAAAGCATACGAACTCGTCATCTCTGGCATGTTACTGCGTTGTTGGTAAAATAGAGCTGCTCGTGTGGATGGGGCTTCATCGTCAAAGAACCGCATTTGATTCTTGCTTGCATTCAGGGTACAAGATAAAAGTGAAAGAATACGATATGTGTATTAAATGTAACGCTATGGTTAGTAATGTTCTGTGCATGTTTTAATTAAAAAATCATAATTTTAAGTTGTTAATCCTAATCTCAGATTTTTTATGCTATAAGAAAAGTTAGTTTTTTCTTCCTGTAACAAAAATTTGATCTTTATTTGATTGATACGTGTAAATATATACCATAGGATATGATGCTTTTTATATTACAGATGGTTGAATGTAGAGCATTCGTCTATAAAGCGAAATTAACTTGTGATTCTAATAGAACCAACTCCATGCAATTATTTGTAAGAATAAATACAATGAGTTCGTTAAAGGACACAGAGGTAGGTATAATTTTTGAATCATTCAACTCATTTATATTAATACAAATTAATGTTTCTTTGTACATTTGTTTTGAGTCCCTGATGTATTTGTCAAATCGTAATAGAGCGTGGCTTTTTATCGTAAAGTTTAAGTCTAATAAAAATGTATGTCTGTGCAATTTACTGTCAAAAGTGAAACTTCTGAAAAATTAACTTCTGAAAAAAAAAGAGATTGAGATAGATATATATAGGAGTTTCTTACGAAATTTAAAAATCATATAATATTTTAATGTAAAATATTTGTATTTTTTACATAAAGCTGCAAATATTATGTTAAAAAACTTACTTCAACTAACAATTTTACAAAAGCATCAATGCCATCTATCGTAAGTTTTACAAAATAACAACTTCAATATATGCCTTACTTTAGTTTACAAATTCAGCAATAGATGGCATCTTATCGGTAGTAACCAATATGTCTTCTATCTCCTTCTCTCCTATACATTTATCTGTTTGTTTCTTTGTCGTGACGCATTTTTTCGTTACATCGAGTTTCAAATCAGAACGATTCTAAATAAGTTTCACTTCAAAATTATGATTATAAAACTATTTTAAATTGCAAAACCAGGCTGGTAATGATAGTAAATATTCTCTATTATAATATTTGTAAAGAATTATGGATTTATTACAATAATTTTAGACGAAGTGTAAAACATTTTCTCCGGTGTGGAACCAAGTTATTAAGATCAATCGGATGATTTTTATGCCTCCTGAGCGCCTCGTCGACAACCCTCCCATTGTTTTAGTACAAGTAAATAATAATGATCTATCGGTAAGTATTACGGGTCAAGCAACATTGACCCTTTAACAAAGTTAAATATACATTTTTCGTGACTTGGATTGCTCGCAGCATTAGAGTCTTAACATTTTGAACGCGTTTTATTAATAATATGCTAAAAACACTGGCTCGGTACAAACTGATAATCAAAAATTGTTAATAGTGAAGTCTGCTTCCGTAAGTTAAATTTGACTGCTGGTATTTTTGCTGGTTACATACACAATATAAAATAGTAAGAGCATTTGGTTTAATATTTATTAGGCCAAATATATTCCTTATATTATAACCTTATAATATATTAACAGACAAAGTTGATGCAACCAGTTAGTCAAAAATTATGTCTTAAAACTCCTTACAAGCGTCTTATGGACGAATAATTAGACAAAAGAAATGGATACAACATTTTAAGATACCATTCTAACGTATTTTTTTAAGAGTATAAATTCTTACAATATGTATCTTATAAAATTTGTAGTAGCACGTTGTTTATGTAATAATTATTTTTATTTTGAGAACCAAAAAAAAAATTGGTCAATCAGGATTTTTATTTTCTTAAATCTCATATGCATTTTAAAATAACGCTACAGGAGTCGATGTTTGATTTTGTCGATACACACATGTCTAATAACTAATATAATGTTACATTTTTTTTATATTTGACCGTCTGTAAATCATCGATAAAAAGGGATTTCTTGTAACTAAGTATCGAGTCTCCTCACTAGCAATTAGTTAACATAGCACTATAGTCTCATTTACACCTACAAACAAGTTATGAGTTGTTTCGAAGCTTGTAAAAGACATACCAAAAGATGTCATGTTCTCACACTTATATTGATATTGCAAATATGTTTAATTCCTTTGTTTACATACACCCGCCACTAAATATACAAAAAAATTAAAACTATTTATATTATATGTTTTTGGTTTCTAGAACTTTGTAGAATCATTTTAATATAAGGACCCCAAACATAACCGAGTCTAAACTAACTGATCTAACTTCTAGTCTATTTATTTAAGGGTAAAACCGAATTAATAGGAAGAATAGAAATACATCCTACTGTGAGTGAAAACCACGATTACCAGTTCGCCCCCAAATTGCAGTGGTACGATTTGTTTAGAGGACTGGAATTTGTTGGACAGATACTTATGTCTGTGCAATTACTGCAGGTACATATCCTATGGATTTTGTAGTATATATTTTTTATAGTACACAATTGGTAGTAAATGAAAACTATAAACTCAAAAACAGAGAAAGACTCCTGCAAAATAATTCTGTCAAATATAGTTTGAGAATGTGTAAGGCTTCAGTGAGTACTAGTTTATAAAGAGAGATGTTTTCTGACGAGATGTCAGTAAATAATTTGCCAGAATATTCTTTAACAGTAATCATTGGTTTAAAGATTAATGATTTTTTGATTCTATGATAAATAAAAATAATAGAAATAAAACTCAACCAATATTTTAATTAATAATGATTTACACAGTGCTCATGTTAATTTAAATCGAAGCTGAACGCTTAGATTTAAACTAGAAGTTTCAATCTATGAGTACCTATAGGGTTAAAATTAATTAACTTCACCCATTATGTCAGAGAGGGATCATTTAATATATATATATGTTTGTTTGTACCTAAATCAAATATCAAAACGACAGAATGAAGTAGTAATAAAAAGATGTTTAGGGCAAAAAATATTATCGTCTAGTTGCATAAATTTTAAGCCTTATTGTTTGATTATATTGTACTATGTATTTTGCAATAGAGATTAATAATAAATAAATTGTACGAGATAATGTTTCAAACGAATTCGGACGGAGTCGCGTGTAAAAGTTAGGATGAATGTTCCTAATGAATATATATAATAATAAACTATTCACCAAAAGAAAATACAATATCCTTTATTTTAAAATGTTTGTTTCATTATTATTATAATACAATTATTTCGGATTTTTAACATATGTCTAAGTTCGGAAAATATTGCTGCATAATGCATATATTTTTTAACAGCGCCATCTACCATTTGTTGTTCCTTAATTATGATAAAAGCATGTGGCTTATTAGGTTCGACTTTAATTTCAAAGAGGTCACTACTGTTTAACGTGTTATTAAGTTTATAAAATATCACTGCATTCTAAAAAGAGAAGCCGTATTGTTTATTAAAGAAATATAAATTACTAGATAGAACATTAAAAGTTTATATAATAATGTAATTATATATTTTAAAATAGCACCTTCTATCGGTTTTATTGAATATCAATTGCAAAGGTCGAGTTTTGTGAAACGATTTTCGAGTCTTACAAGAGATGTCGCTAGTAGCATCTATTTAATATTTGTTTATTTGTTAATTTAAGATACCCGAAAAAATATTGAAGAACACTATATACACTCCAGTAGAAGAAGTCTTCGTAGCCACATCAAAAGAAACTGATATATTATGCAATGCAATTGAACCTCTGCCAGTCAATTTGTTACCCATATCTACTTCCTATAAGTAAGTTCGAAAAAAATAAGGCAACTTAGACAGAATTGGAAAACATTGACAATAATATCCATTGTCCTTGTAATATATAACTATAAAATAGCTTTATTACAGAATAGATGTGTATTGGTGGGGATTAAGAGATGTCAATGCAACTAGAAAGCCCTGTATTATAATGGAAATAGAAGATCTAAGTATAAAATCAGATATTATATCGGACAAAAAACCTAACTGCAATTTTCCTAATGGTCGAACTACGCAGATGTTTGAGGCCTATTTAAACGAAGCTTATTGTCCTCCACTTAGTATAAAATTATTTGATAGTAGTACCTTTGGAAGATCTCTGTATTTAGGTACAAATGTAGTAAAAAATCCTAATAAGTATAAAATAGAATGGCTCCCAGAAGAAGAGCGGGAGGCTTCATTGAAAAGAGTTTCTATTATGTCGTCCGAATTTATTCAAGGTATACGCTGATTTTGTGAACAACGCCATCTATGTTTGTTTATTAATTACTATTCTGTTATTGGGAATTTGACATGTCTTTTTTAGTCAATCAAAGATTGTTTATAAAAAAAAGCTCACAATTTCTTCGCGAGGATAGCTACAGTAGCAAATCATCAATAAAAAGTTTCAACACATCTAACACGGGTTTAAAAAAATGGTACCACATATTCAGTAATAAAGAGCCGGACGAGGAAAAATACACTTTACTGCCCATTTTTACAAAGAAAAATGAAAATAATTCGGTAACGGTAATCCCGAGTACGGAACAAAAAGATTGGTGGTTAAGATATTTACGTTCTCAAAAGGTAGATAGATTTCTATAAAAAATATTACTTTAACTTTTTAATAACGAATAGAATACAAAAATAGTGATGGGATATGATATTAATATGTTATGGTCTGCTAGTGATACCTCATTATATTTTTACAATATTTCATTAATTATAGGATTACGTTGACGAAGATAATATTATCAATACAGGCGAAAAATTGGTTGTGAGTTATTTATCTTATAAGTAAATAGGTATTAATAGTTTTTAGATTTTTTTCTGTTAATATTATTTGAAATACATGCATTCTAGGTATAATAATTGTACCATAATATTATGATACATTTTAGATATACGAAACAGAGTTAGAATTTCAACCAGAGTTTTCAAAGTTTAAAGATTGGTGTGCGACTTTAAAACTTTATAATGGAAAGAAAACAGATATCCCAGATAAAGACGAAAAGCTCTATTACGGTTTCTTAAAAGCTGGTTTGGCGATATACAAGTGGCCACCTCCAGCTAACACGACAGCGGTGACTCCCAGTGGAGTTGATTTAAACAGGGGGTGAGGTTATAACTGCCTGATTTATTGATTTTAGTAATATATAAAATGATTTATTTCGTTCAAGGGCGTTCGTTTAAGTTATTTAATTAAAATAAAATATGTTTTTTTTTTTATTTCAATAGTTTCTTCTTTCTTCTTTATATTAGGATTTATTTACAGGAATACTCTTTAAATTTAACAGATACTATATTAGGTTCCAATATAGTTTTATTTGTACACAGATTCTTCAATGATTATCCGAACAATGAATCATCGAGGTTTCTTATACGTGTATACGTAGTGAAAGGAATTGATTTGAAAATTAAAGAATTAACTGGAAAATCCGATCCCTACCTTGTAGTAAGTTGCGGTAACAAGCACATCGGGGACCGGAGTAGCCACGTTCCTAATTCAGTGAATCCTATTTTTGGAAAGTAAGTTTTTATTTTATAGGCTTTGTAGTTATGAAGATTGTAATAACGTAGACAGAAAATGCTACAGAAAAATAATTATTTTGTATTAGTATTAGAGTTTGTTTAAATAAGGATAAATAAACGATAGGTAGATATATATATATATACAGTTCTTCTTCTTATTCTTCTTGATATATTTGTACGATTAGATATATATGTTAATAATGTTAATGTAAAGAATAGTTAAGACAGATAATTAATTACAGAATGCATGAATTTCGTTGCACTCTACCCGAAGACTACCTCCTGGCAGTGTCGTTGTATGATTTCATAAAAGGCTCTGCAGATAAGTTAATTGGTACCACGACTATTGATTTAGAGGATCGTGTTTATACCAAGCACAGAGCCCGAGTCGGTTTATCTTCAGAATACAGTCTGTGAGAAGGGATTCTATTTTTTAATTATATATAGTACTACATTAGGCCTCATATTCTTATTATTTATTATATATATATATATATAAATATATATATGATTTATTAATAGGAATAGTAGTTCTAGTTATAGTAGTTTTGGGTTTTATTTTACTTTATTTTTATACGCGAAATGTTTATTTTTTTATTGTTTATTTTTATTAATAGTAACGAACCTTCCAAATGGCGGGATTGCGTAAAGCCTTCTGGAATTCTTGAAGAACTTTGCTTCAGAAATCATCTTCCACCACCGGACTTTATAAATAGCACTACTTTGATTGTGAATGGTGTTGAGTATAGAAACAGTGAGAAAGGTGAATAATTGTATAATAACAGATAGTTATATACTGATAAGTCAACAACATTAGTAAATCTTCGAGTCTTCTTTTAAATCGATGGAAAAATAATTGTATTAAAAAACAATGTACATTATTATGTCATCTTTCTGAGATCTTTGAACACAAAGACTCTTTGTGAGAAATTTTATTTTATTTTTTTCCCATAAAGTATATCTACATGTATGGTTTCTACGAAACGTATATATAATGTAAATATTTATTTATCTATATTTTATCCACTTGAAATCAATGGCAGTGATTACTTGTGTACGTCAAACGGAAAAGTCAGGAGGGCCTATTTTGATACTTACTTATCGAAATAAGCCCTTCTGTAAATCACTTTCCAAGTTACAACTAAGGCTACGAGGTTTCCAAACGAGTCCTGCTGTAAAAATAAACTGAATGTTTAAATAAAGTTAACAATTATAGATAGAAGTTTTACATCTGCGGCTCTAAGAAAAGAGAAATTGTGTTTGAATATTTTAAATAAATGGCACACACTACCTATTTGTGGATACCATCTTGTACCTGAACATGTTGAAACAAGGACCCTTTACAACCCTAATAACCCCAGCATAGTGCAGGTAACAAACAAACATTCATATTTTAATTATAAAAAAAAATAGATTCTATCTATTTCATATAATAGGTTGATGAAAATTATATAATTATCCTTATAACAATTAATTTTTAATATAAAATACAATGTCAGGAATTAATTAATTAAACTAATGGTATAATTATTCATAGTAAAAAATAACATGTTTAAAAAGAAAACAATTAAAAAGAAATTGTTGGTTGTTATTTAATTATGTATTTACCTAAAGTTCACACAATTTTTATAATAGGGTTCCACTATTACATTCATAATATATATAATAAAAAAAATACTACTTAGGGAATTGACCCTGTTAAAGTATTTTTATTCTTGCTCTTTTATGGTAAGATTTGATCATGAAATATAATGTAGTTTAATGAAACATAATGTCAACATAAGTTTTTATTTTATTTATTTGAACATAGACAAAATTAAAATTAATAAAATACACACCTACACACTTACGAATGTATCTTTTTAGATAAGTTTAATGTACATACTTATTTAAAAATATGAAACAAATTGTTATTAGGGTAAAATCCAGATGTGGGTGGACATTTTTCCTTTGGACACTGGATTGTATGTGCCCCCTCCCGTCAACATCACACCGAGGAAGATAGAAGATTACGAACTAAGATTAACAGTGTATTCCGTCCGAGTGTTGATGTGCGACTTTGATAACTTCGGAAGGAAAATCTCTGATATATACGTCAAGGCGTAAGATTTGATTTTTGAAAGTATACATTTTAAAATATTTTCACTTTAAAAATGTTGAAATTGGTTTAATGTTTCATTAATAACTGAAACTAAAATCAAGTAACCATAACCATAATTTTGTTGTTGGACAAGTGAATATTCTTCTTTAATAGATGGATCGGAGCATCTGATCAATATCAAAACACAGATGTACATTACCAGTGCTTCAGAGGAGAGGCCAATTTTAACTGGAGAATGATTTTTCATTTTCAATACCAACATGCTATACGAAAGGTATAAATATATTATTAAAATATTACACTATAGTAATAAGATTGTTAAATTTTTGTATCATATAAGTTTCTTAAGAGAAAACTATTTCTAACTCTTTGATAAGTAACGCAGCTGAAATTACTTTTGCAGCTTGTTAGCAAAGAGAAAGGTCCTTTTACAGAATATGAAGAAAATATACCGCCCATTCTAGTCGTTCAACTCTTAGATAACGAGGAGTCATCCCCAAACGAATATTTAGGTACCTTTTAGTATTTGTTAACAAAGAATATGTTATCCATTTTTTTATAGAAGTATGATATAATATATGAGTGACAGTATTGCTCATAAGGAATAAACTTAGGGACGTTGAATAAAAAATTTGAAATAAATAAATAAAATTAACAAAAAAAAAGCTACCATCAAAAGTAATATGGTATTTACTATCACAGAAAAGGAATAAATAAAATCAGACCATATATTAGCAAGAAAAAGAAGATAATACTCTTAATTCTTTTACAAAAAAAAAAACTATACGTAACTAAAAAAGAAAAGTAGTCTGCAAATAAAAAGTAGTCAGAAAAATAAGATGGCATATCTTTTTTTGTTTAAGGTTTTATGTAAACATAAATTTTAATAGTGAAATAACATGTTCAACACGTATCCTCTTGGGTGAAATAAGATGTATAATATTAAATATTAAACTAAGGCCTAAAATTTAAATTCTACTTTACAATACAGCCTTCTTACATTCTAAATATTAAAATTATATATTACCGGTAGTCGAGTGTAGCTCTTAGCTTACTATTATGCAATTATATCTGGTACTTCTTTATTTTTACTAATACTGTATAAATATTTATTAAAAAGGCAACGCAGAAATGTCTTTTTCTTGTGATCATGCTCATAACCGTACATATTTAATAAATAAATAAGTTGCTCGTTCTTGAAGGTGTCTTTTCAATTTAGTAAATCGAAGACATTCTCTTTGTTTAATATATTTTATATTTTACACCAGAATTTTATTATTTTTAGAAAAATATAGATGTTTATTTGTTACTATTTTTTACTAATTCCAATGATGGATAAAATTAGATTTTGAAACAAGAATTGTTAGGTCTTTTCACTTTCGAGGGCAGAGGACATTTTTGTATATATAGTTAAAAAAATTAACTATTGCCGTCGTTACGGCTTTAGTGTTATTTGCTATTAGCATGATTATTAAAATGACTAATAACTATCAACTAAATCGACAGATTCATTCCATTGCGTCTGCTTAAATTAAAATAGATTTCCGAGATTTTTGAGTAATCTAAAGTAGTTCTTATTATGATTAATAAGTTTTAAGTGAATTGTTTTACAAAAAAAACAGCATTTGAGACGTGCATGTAGTTTTACTCATTTAGGATCATATCCAACATGGATTCTATGCCACGCCATTAACATTTTAGAAGCTTAACATGGGATATGAAAACAAATGAGTTACCTTCATTAATGAACTTTCGTTAAACCAGATGTAAGAATAATTAAATATGGTAAAACTGATTACGAAAAAATCTCTTCGAATGTTGTTATAATTTCAAAATCAAAATTAATAAGTTAAATAAATAAACTAACAAAATTTAAATTTAATAACGATACTGACGTTTGCGGCGGTCAGAAGATTGAAAAAAAAACGAATAATTATTAATTATAATTACAATAATTATCTTAAAATAAGGACTCGAATAATCGAAGTGGGAATAAAGAATGATCAAAAAATATTACAATTAATAAACTAAAATTAGACATTAAAACAATGGGTCATTGAAAGGTTAATACGAGGAAGTGGCGAGGCGGTCGCCAGGGAAGCTTCCATCAGTTTGGTCTGTCAGCATGTTCGTGGGATTAGGGTTCCGTTACTCGATTGACAATAAATATGTTACCACCCATCAAGTATCTCATCAAGAATAAAACATAATGTACAATAATCTTTTAATTTTCAGGCTCGGTAATGCTAAATTTAAACTCTATGCCACGTGGAGTGAAACAAGAACAGGAATGTACTTTGGAAACTATGACTTATTCGAAAAAAGTCAATTTATTCTCCGTTAAATCTATGAGATCCTGGTGGCCGCTGAACATCGTTGATTATAACTCTGGCGATGTTTCACTAGTGGTGGGAATGATAGTATTATTTGTTACCTTCTCTTTAACCTGCTGAATTTTGACCGCGCTTGAGGATTTAACAATACTTTTAGAGCATTGTTTTTATAGAAACTTTCATTGAAAATTTATCAATTCTATCCATAATTAGATGCTCATTTTCTAAGCTTAAGTTATACTAGGTCGCAAAGTTTATTTAAGAATTTCACATGTTATCCTATATGCTGAATTTTATATAGCTTGGTGTATCTGCAATGCTGGCGAGGTAGTGATTAGCGACTTAGGTGTGCTAACGTATTAGAGCTATGGATAACTGATTTTAGAGGTATATGACTAACTGACTAACTGACGTACATATATCCATAAAGCTATCAAAGTGTAGTATAATAATAATATCAAATTGAAGACAATACATACAAGTTCTTCCAAGTAGTTTTATGTAAATTGAAATTCGAGGAAAGAGACTAAAAAAAATTTAATTATAAAAGAAATCCTATATTCTAATAGTTTCTTTGTAAAGTTACACAATTGAGAGTAAAATGAAGTGAAGTTCAAAACCGGTCAAGGCTGACTGTATGTGTGGGATAAATAATTGTTTCACAATTGACAATTTGTGTTACAATTCTAATAAACGTGTTAAAAAGTTTATAACCTTAACGTGCAATTATATTGTATACGGGGAATTGTCATAAAGTATTACGAAAAATGACATTAATTAATTCGTTATATCACTTTAAGAGACAATTAAGGCTTTATGATCATTAATTTGTTACATTTTAGGGTAAAATTGATTTGGAACTCACACTGATGACACTGGAGAAAGCTACTTTAATGCCAGTAGGTGTAGGAAGAGAACCACCATTTCCATTGCCAGAGCCGGTGTAAGTAAAATAGTACTATGTTATTATAGAAGAAAACTAAAAAATACGGTTCTTTTTATTCTGAAGTTGTTACTGGCAAAGTGCATTTGCTTGCAATTTTTTTGTTTTATTGCTATATGTTTTTTAGGAGACCAGAATCCGACTCGGAAGGATTTTCACATAAAATTAAAAGCGTTAAAACTTTGTGCTGTTCTCGAAGATGCCTTTTAGTATACCTTGTATGTGCTCTATTTTTATTAATATTTTTCACAATTCTTTATTTTCAGCTACCTACTATCATACTCGATTATTTTGATATGCTATAGTTAATATTATATTAATCGAATACTAATAAGGTATAAGATTATTATTGACAAATATATTTATATATATATATATATACATAATTAATCAAGGAAATTGTAAGGTAAAGGTAAATAAACGTTCAAGTTAATCCAACTAATGAAATTCTTTAATATGTAAACTGCGACATACTTAACTGTTGCGGTTACGTGAGGAATGTAGTTTAATATTATTTATGTAGATTACGAAATATTGTATTAATAGACTTATCAATTGTAATAAATAATAAGTTTTAATTACTATTTTTTTAATACATTCCTTTGGTATGTGTTTGTATGAAGCTATTTTAAATAAAGTAAATGTCACGGTAGAAGCCTTGTTTCATGAATATACAACAAAATTATTTCGGTAAGCTTCTATAAGTATCAAAATGCAAAAACCTCAAAGATACTATAACAAACAATTCCTATGTTCAATCTCGTCAGAAAATAGGTAGAGTTACTTTCTGGTAATTGTTACACATATTGTATCAATAATAGAGAATGAAATAATAATTTGGGTAAGTCCTTATAAATGATTGATTATTTATAAAAATATACCAAAAGTAGTCTTCCTGGTAGGTTTTAATTGACACCCATATCCACATATTTAGGAATTAGAAATTCCGAAGCAATCAATATCTGCTTAGTCAATTAATGGCAAATGTTTCGAAAAAAACAATATAAAACAATGGAAACCGACTTTGAAAGAATGATCAGTATCTGTGGATAATTACACAGGCACACAAAAAAAAAAAAACGTCATGAACCAGAGGGGAGACCCCATTATTCCTAGGTTTTTGGGATCGCTAAAACCGAATATGACAATAAAAACTAATTTTAAATGCCAGTTTTCCCGCTAGCACCCCCTTACTACCTCTTAAGGGGTGAAAATTGAAATTTTTGTAAAAAATCAAGATAGATGTGTCTTTCTACGTTTTTTGGGATGCTGAAATCGAAAATGATAACTAAAAATAAATTCATGACCACTATCACCCCCTACCATCCCTTACAGGGGGTGAAAATTTCATTTTTTTCTATAAAATCAAGACAGATGTGTATTTCTACGTTTCTTGGGATGCTGAAACCGAAAATGATAACTAAAAATAAATTTATGACCACTATCACCCCCTAATACCCCTTACAGGGGGTGAAAATTTCAATTTTTCCATAAAATCAAGATAGATGTATATTTCTACGTTTTTTGGGATGCTGGAACCGAAAATGATAACTAAAAATAAATTCATGACCTCTATCACCCCCTTACTACCCCTTAAAGGGGGTGAAAATTTCAATTTTTCTATAAAATCAAGATAGATGTGTATTTCTACGTTTTTTAGGATGCTGGAACCGAAAATATGTGAATTTCTATGTTTTTCAAGATGCTGAGAGAAAAAATGATTATAAAGTATATGGTAACCTTATTGTATGCATATATTTGTTATTATGATACTAAGACTGAATCATGATTTTTGTCCTATTCTTAACAAGTTGTTTCATTTTTTGTTTTTTTTTTGCTTTCTATTTAATTCTGTTTATACTGTTATCCATCCGGCAGTCTTGTAAAACGCTTAAAAGATGCTGAACCTAATTCTATGCCTCCGAAATAGAAAGGTTACTATTTTTCGGCCAATTTAGGAGACTATAGTGAGGAGCAAGGTGAAAGGTTCCAACAGACAGGATCTTAAGACAATGGAACAGCGCTATCAGGGTAAATGGGATGTCAATATGTTAGCGGACTACTGTTGGAATTTAAAAAGAGATTTGCCAGAACAGAAAAGAGCCAATAAAAGGCAACCACTTAGAAGAACTTTTGACAACAAGAGAGTTCGTTATCATAGAAACAGGTAGACGCTGAATAGTGAGAGGTAAGGGGACTCACTTTAATTCAGCACCCCGGATAGTGAGAGGCAAGGGGACTCACTTTAATCCAGCACTCCAAAAGGGAACAGAAATCTACTACGTCCACGCCGTTGTTCCTGGGTTACGCTAAGAATAGAATTAAATCATGAATATATATCAGATACTTCTGATCGATAAAGCATTTGAATTTCTAATATAAGAGCTAAGAGTAACTTCAAACTAGTTTGATAAACATGTCATTTACTGTAAATCGTCAAAATTTCTTCATACATCTTGATTTTATACAAAATTGAAACTACCACCACCCCCTCCCCCACGTTAGGGGTAGTTAGGGGGTGGTATTGAGTAAAAGAGGTATCAAATTCACTTTTGGTTGTCATTTTCGGTTTCATTATACCAAAAAACGTAGAAATACACATCTGTCTTGATTTTATAGAAAAAAATGAAATTTTCACCCCCTGTAAGGGATGGTAGGGGGTGATAGTGGTCATGAATTTATTTTTAATTATTATTTTCGGTTTCAGCATCCCAAAAAACGTAGAAAGACACATCTATCTTGATTTTTTACAAAAAATTTAATTTTCACCCCTTAAGAGGTAGTAAAGGGGTGCTAGCGGCAAAACGGGCATTTAAAATTAGTTTTTATTGTCATATTCGGTTTTAGCGATCCCAAAAACCTAGGAATAATGGGGTCTCCCCTCTGGTTCATGACGTTTTTTTTTTTTGTGTGCCTGTGTTATCAAAACGTGATAAGGAAACTGCTACAACAGCAAAACAGGAAAAAAGAAAGACAACATAAATAAGATAAGGAAATAAAATACAATAACGTACAAATTAGAAGAACATAAAAAACAAATAGACTTCCCCCAACCAAAGATATATAACAATAGAAAGAGATAACCTTAAAATGAACGAAAATAACACCTTCTTAATAAAAGTTCATACTTTTAAAATATATTAGTTTTAAAGTTTAATTTATTCAATGTTAATATTTGTATATATTATAAATTTATTAATAATCAACCACAACGTAATAATATACAAATTTTTCTTTACTAATATTATTCCATATAAAATAACAACTCAAAATTTTCAACCATTCATACAAAGTATTCATGTAAAAAAATATCAGAAGAAACTAGAAAAGCTCAACAACAACTGTAATATAGAACGGACCAAGGGTTTCATTTAATAAAACATCCTGAAACGATGAATCTAATTCGAAACTCGTAAAGTTTCACATATATATCTACATGATACATTTTATAAAGTTGACGTTCCCAGCACGCATGTCTACTCGTCACTGAGAGGGCGCTCACCGTTTTGCGTTTGTCGCGATGACCATACCATACCAATCGCGAACGCGCTGCATTACGTTTCTAAAACGTTTGTAACTTGAGATTTTCGTGTTTATATAAATACATGCTGTTACGCCGGGTGAGTTTTTTTTATGACTCCTAATTTTATAGGTTATTCTGTTTATTTTTTTAACACGATGTAGGATGAGGTAGGATGGAATTTAAATTACACTAATTAATTAAAATATTATTGATATATTTATTTTGATTATTTTTGTGCTATCATATATATAATATGTTTTTTTTTTTTTTTATAAATTTAAGCCTATATTTATATTATGAAAAATATATTTTAATAAATATTAACCAATTATTAAGTCTTTATAGCAATTGAAATTTTAAACAATTTTTATTTATTGTTTTCATTTTTGATTTATAGTATGATATACAAAATATATTTAATTACAATAGATATATTTTAATTGCACTGGTTACGGTTAGTGATATATTTTTAATTGTTATACACAATTTGGATTCTAAAAATATATTGCAACTTTTGGAAGAAATATGTTAGCGTGTAGTGAATAAAAATGAATTAAGTAATTGAGGAGATTTAAATCAAATTATTAAGGAATAAGTGACTTAGAATATAAATTTGCAATTTGCAATTCATCAATATTTAAATAGTCAAGTTTTCTTGTTTTGGTGGCAATTTTACAACTATTATTTGCAATAAGTAATAATAATAATCAGCAATATTACACCAAAATTATATTAATACTGCAATATTACTATGAATTACTCTGAAAATTAAATACTAATGAAATAATTCTGCACATATATATATAGAAATATGATATTGATATTGAGTCTGACACACTCTTTGGTAGATAACCATACATTTATAGTATACATGTAATAAAATAAGTGGGTATATGTATGAGACAGTTTATGCAGCTTTTAAAAATAAAAGCTGTTTGTGAAAATGTTTTTGTTTATGCATTTTATTATTATATGTATTTACTGTCTTTTCATTAGCTATACTGAAACTCTTTTTAATTCTATAATAATAATAAAAAAAACTATAGATGCCAATGCCACGTCTATTTCTCATTTGTATAGTATAACTGGCTATAGTTATCTCATTGTAGATATATATCTAGATCTAACACTAACAGGCATGGTATATTTTTGTATAAATTAATTCTAAACGATTTCAATTGAAAAGAGCTGTTATTGTAAAATAATTTTATTTTCTATTCTTGTAAATTCAATGTTTTGGGACAATATTAAATGAAAAAATATATATTAGGGGAAGGAAGTTATTAAGGGATTTATAAATGTCAAAAAAACTTTTTATGACGTTTTATGACATTAATCAATCAAATGATTAATTTGTTAGATTTTTTTTAATAAATGGTTGGTTAATATTTATCAAATATGTAGACTGCTTATTACAATAGTGTTTAGGGTTATTAGTTTATTTATGAAACAGTTGATTTGTTTCGGTATTTTTTATAATATAAATATTCGGAATGGTTTTGGATGGCTTAATAACCTTATTTTTTTTATATTGCAACCGAGATATAATGAAACGAATCTGTTGGTCAGAATAAAAATAAAATCTTTTATCTTGTGTATTCGACTGTGTCATTACACAAGACGTAAGGTACATATGACATGTGCAGATGTTCAGAATTTGTGCATCAATGAATATATATATACATATGGCCACGGCTTCATTCGCGCGGAATAAGTGAGCTAAGTTACTCTTTGTAACAGTAGCTATTTGTCACTGAATGTCCTGTTAAAATGGGTCCAGCCGTTTCAGAGGTTACAACCGGACAAACAAAGAAAGTTTTTTATGTCAGTACCGTATATACTATTCATATGCCTTTAGATATGCCTTTAGTGAAAAGCTAGTTAATTTGGAATAAACAGACACTTGATATTTAGAATGGATTGATATATATATATATATATGTATATGTATATGTGTGTGTAAGTTATATTTCTTTCATTTATAAACATATTCAAATACAATGCCTAGTAGGTATCTTTGTAATTGTATATATGTATATGTCATGTATTTAATTTTCCCCACTAAATAATTAAATGAAGACAAATTAAAAAATTATAAAAGTTAGTAATAGATTTTACTGTTTACTGTGCGGGATTCTAATGTTTATTCAATTATATAGTGGTACGAATGAAGCACAAGTTATAATATTTACAAAAAATTTAATTTAATAGACCTGTGTCTAAGAATTTACCGGTCGATATCTTACCGAAGGTGGGAGCTAGAGGACAAGTTGATACTATTCTAGACTGACTCCGTAAGATGGCGTCAATCACACCTAGATTCCCAAGGAGGGTTGACGTCCTGTCAGGCGTCTTGGAGCCCTGTCCTATGAGCATTTGCTAAATCTCTTACAATATGAGGTCGACGAAATGTCTAATATATCGCAGACCACAAATAATTGGGATAAAAAGAGGATATTCTTGCTCTTATCTTAATTATTTAAGAATTTGAAAGACAATAATTGATGAGCCTTCTCTCTCTCTTCTTTTTAAACATTACTATTTTTATTATTCATTTCTCTGATAAGATGGCACTTAGTGTCCATACATTTTATTAACGTTAATCTACAACAAAACACTTATGATAAATACGATAATAATACAACATAAACAATCTAATCGTTGGCTCCAATTTAGAGGTATTTGAAATATGCTACTCTGAAATTTGTACACAGATTAATCGAACAAAATTTGTACACGAATTTTGTATATAAATAAATCTAACAAAATTGTACCCAAATTAATCTATTTTTAAATTTAAGTCTTCAATATTAACGGAATCAAATTATTCAGTTTTATTAAAAATATAGTACTAATATTTTTCGACTATAAAAAGTGATACATAAAGTACACAATACATACAAAATGCGTGTCAACTTAACATACAATTTTATCCATGAAAATGCCAGCATTCACACATCGATTAACACATACTTGTTATTCTAATTAACTTTTGTATACTTCATACAAATCCGTCCTTGATTGTTACATATGTATTATTGTACCCTACTTTGCCTAGTGCTTTTAAAGCTTACATGATACGATTACATTACAAACAAGCTTAAGTGAATGCGAAATTTAAATGAAAGTTTAATAGAAAACTATTCAAAATTTTTACCGCAATATAGAATAAAAAAATATCAAAATGTGAATTAGTAAAATGAATTGAAAACATGGGATTATTTATCTAACTTCTTCATCTAAATAAATACTTCAAAAAATTAAGAATTAAATTTGACTTATTTAAAATTTAATCAACTTATCGCAACAAGGCCACTTACATCACTTACAATGTTAGTGCTTAGACAGGTTTAGGAGAAATCTTTTATTCTATAAATAACTTATTGCTGTCGCCTGACCCCTAAGACTGAGATTATAATTGATCTATGGATATTAAAATTTATTTAAGTTAAGTTTTCGGAGTGAAAAATTTAACTTTGTTGTATAGTGTCTAAATAAGTTTTGTGTTCTCTTGTCGAAAAGGAAAAAAAAATATTTAAGGCACAATGTATTTTATGTGTTGATTATACTAAATGTTAAACAGGCAAATTTTAAATGTAATATCTCTCTGAGTTCGGTGTTCACGTTATCAATAAGTAATATATATATATATATATATATATATATATATACATTTCTATATACATAAGTTTTCTCATTTAGTCGAAGCAGAGAATCTAATTAAGAATTAAAGGCTATTTTCGCTTGCAATTAATGTTGTTTTTTTTATTTAATTTTGTAGATACATTTGTAGGGCTTGATACAATAAAAGATGAATAGATTGGCTTAGTATATAACATATAAAACACAATATATAAATCACCAGATTGTTTCCAATTATTGGGAATAGTGAAAAGCTTTTCCATTTATAATCAGATAACAATAAACCTAGCAAGTCAATAAACATTATAGAAAAATCATTAAGAATGAATAAGAAGTAACTTTAAATCGAGAATAGAATATTTTTCAATCTTTTTGTATATTATTTTTATATGGGTGGTAGTAGAACATTATCATAAACTAATTGTAAAACCAACTTGTACAATTAATAATTATGGTAATCTAGTTTACTAGACAGCATTAGTATGTAAATTATATTCAGATTCAAATTCAAAATATCTTTATTCAAGTAGACATTTACACGCACTTTTGAATCGACAATTATTACAATAAAAATGTCAGTGTAGTCAGTCCGTGAGTAAGTTACCACAGGCTCGGAATACTGCTTTGAGAAGAGCCGGAAAGAAACTCCGAACATATTTATCTTGTTAAGTTTTCTCTTGTTAGTGAAACTTATGAAATATTAGTTATCGGTAATTATAGTGCTCTGTCTGTGTATGTAAAATTCTAATTTTCTAGTTGTTGTATATATATATATAATATATATATATATATATATATATATATATATATATATATATATATATATATATATATATATATATATATATATATATATATATATATGATTTAATGTTTATTATTAAATGTTAATGTACCTCGCTAAAGCAAATAGTGATAAGTATATCCTGAATTTTAATAAATTATCTTTGTTGGGTGTGTCTTTATGTATTATTGTAATCGATAGCCCTTAATTATAATTAGGTAAATTTGAAATGACATCATATAACAATTTAATACAATAAAATGAAATGGTTGTTGGATTTGTGGAGGCTTATTATGTATTTTATTATTATTATTACTATTATAAAAAATGTTTATACATATTCAAAGTGATATTTGCCGAAATATAACAACATTTTTTAAGGCTAATTAGGACGTAAATAAGAAAAATATAAGAAATTATTTTCTATTTCAAAATTGAATGTGAAATTATTTTAAATATATATCTTCTATACAAAATAAAATCAATTAACATTTGGGGATTTTTCCTAAGTCATAATAGGGCTTAAAGACAAATTTTCAAGGATCTAATCTCAGGTTGTTGTAACAATTGGTTAAAAAAGAAATAGTTATAAACTAAACCGTTTTTATTCATAAATTTTTATCATTAAATTTTATTTTATTTTCTTTCCTATTCTTTCAATTAATATAATCAGACACTTTGGAAGTTATCTCTATTCATACAGTTTAAGAACTCTTGAACCAAGTAATCGTATACTTTTGAGTCAAGTAATCGTATTTATTAAGGTACAATATAACTTCAAAAATTGTAAGTTGATAGATAATTTTGAATTCAATGTATACTTTCTTGTATATTATTAAATTAACAATATTATTCGCATCAACCAGTTTTATTGCAAAAAGGATACATATTATCTGTTAGTCAACAATAGATAACACTATATAAATATAATAAATTTACTCAAAGATTGTTGAGTCATTATACAGGAATAGATTTATAGATCAAATAAATACCTTTGTATGTTACACAAGATTAATTAATCTCATTCGTAAAGACAAATTCAATTCATTAAAGTTATCAGCTCAGATAACTTCTGTAAAGACATTAAAATCATACTTCAATGGTATGGAGGAGCTTATTAAACATTCACAAATTATTCTAAGCTCGAGTACAAATCTAAATATTATATTTAATAAGTAATAGAACAAAATTTGAAGGAAAGGACATTAAAATTAAACTAAAAGAATTTAGTTTCTACAATCATATGTGAGTTCTTTAGTTCAAAGATTTTACAATTTGTAGTATATTTTGATGTACTATGTCTGACTTCATAATATAATAGTAGTAATTTTCCTTATATCTTTGGTATCTTGTTTGTTGATGATTTGCACATTAATCGACACATCATTTTATTATTTTTCTCGAACAATAACTCTCTGAAGGGTAATCTCCTCAGTATGTTGATTTTGATGATTTGTAACTTCGTCACTGTCACTCAAAGCCAATATTTTTAATTGAAGGTACAGTATCTTTAATTTTACTCCAGCAAGATTTTACATGATTAATATAATGTTCTTAATTTGTTATTATTATTGTTATTTAATATAAGTTGTCTTTGTTTACTCCCTTTTATAGACTCACCGTTAGACTTGTCACGTCGCATCAGTCACCCATTCCTGAGATACATTATTAACTATTCCTCGATTGCATTCTTTTCTTTTGCCACATATTATTCTTGGTTTGTAGTCATTACAGTAATTAAGTTATAGCTAATTCCCATACTTAGTTGACAGTTATCAAAAATTAAGTACAAATTCATATAGTTCCATAAGATAGAACTTTTGGATACAGGCTATCTTTCAAACGATAAAACGAAATTCGAAAGTGGAGGTTTCATTAATACTATTGTATATTAAGTAAATTATACCTGATGATTCGTCGTTCGCATGTAACTTGACAATTAAATGTCTCGAGTCTTATGACCGACTTATCTGGACTTATTATCTTTTAGAAGATCGGTGAGAATTAATTAAGTTAGGTGAAGTGAGTTAAAAGGCCAAACTTCCCCATCAAATATAGGAATGAACAAAAAAGTAACAAAAAATTCTTCAAAATCTTGCATCAATAATCTATTAAATTCAATCAAAAATATATAAGTTCCTGATTTTTTTCTTTGATGATATTTACTTCAAAAGCAAGAATATTCTTATACACTTTTCCCATGTGGCGTCATAACAGGATATATTGATCTAAATATAATTTGATGATGATCCAATATAAACATGGCGTCTACTATGTGTTATAAACGTTAAAGTCTGCTTTTACTATACGATTAGGAATAGTAGTGTCATTACACCTAGTTCTTAGGTTCAAAGTTAATAGAATGTTTTTCCAAATGATGACTCTGATTAAACAAATAAATGTTACATTAATGATTTACAATACTAATTTCTTCTTCTTTTTTTATTAACTATCAAGCAGCTTGTTCATATATTGTCACGCTGAAACTGTGATTTAAATTATTTTCTATTTATCTCTCCAGGAAGCGGCTTGAAGATAAGAATTTCAGTAAAATGTTTATATTCATAAAAATATAATACTTTTATCAATGGTTTATCTTCTTAGTTTTATTTTAAATTCAATGTTCCATTTGAAATAAAATATCTGCTTCTAAAAATTTTCTCAGGTTTCTAGTTTTTTTAACTACTGCAGCTTACCTCGTTCGTTCAAAAGCAAAATTTAGATTTTGCAATATAAAATTTATTTTTAACGTTTTCTTGTAAAAACGTCGTTTTTATCTAAAGATAATTTATCTAAAGGTAATTTTGATTTGTTATATATAATGGTATTATTTGAAAACTAAATTAGTTTATTTATATTATATTTGGGTTCTTTTTCTCATAGATAAATCTTTTCTGGTATAACATTAATAAATAAAGGAAAAATAATTCAAATACCAGAAAAACAAAATTTTATTACAGTAGACGCAATATCAAAATATGTAATATTAACGTTAAACGGCTCTTCAAAGAGTTTATCTTACATATAACATATAAAATTTTATAAAATAATAATATGATTACCTCTTTAACTTTACCGAAGTTTATACAAAGCATTTGAAAAATATGTAGGCATAAATTGATGTCTTATTAAATGGCAACGGAACGATGCCTTGATTATTTATTCTTATTGTATTTTATTATAATCTTATTTTTATTAAAATATTCGCAAGGAATTCAATAGGCGTACTTGTATTTTTGAAATAAATGACGAGATGTGAAAGATAACAGAATATCACATTTATTGATTTTTCATTTTATAAAATTGTCAAATTTCCTGAAATATGTATTTGTTAAATCTTAACTGAAGACTGAAAAAAATTTTTTTATAGGTATTATTTACAGATAATGAGTTTCATACAATACAATCCAAATAGTCCATTCATAATTTATGTTTATTATTTGCCAGCTGCGAATCAACAATCGACATTTTTAAACCTAATCAAATTAGCAACTACGAGTATATCAGCTTTAGGAATATTTTAAATATATCAATCAATACCTTTACATTTTGCCATATTGTAGACAATACTTTTTGTTAATACAAGTTACTATTTACATTTTTATTGTAATTAAAATAATGGGAGCTTTGTTTCGTGTCACATTGTTTCCTAAATAAAAAAATAAGTTAAAGAATGAAGTTCGTATTATAACATTTATCTTACCGTAAACAGTTGTAAAATTTGATATTAGGTACATATGTATATCAAAGAAATTTATTGTCGTAATCTGATAATTAAAACAAACTGAGTCTTTACTAATTATGAATCATACCAAACATTATATCTGTCTAGGAGAAACGGAAAACATATATAGAGTGTTTTACGCATGTAACATACCAGTAAAGTGACGGCCTTATTGCAGCTCAGTGTCTATGACACAACATATACATATCGTATCCAAATCTGTTAATTGGCTTCCAAAGAAATAAAATTAAGAACAATCAAATAAAATGAAACCTTACAATCAAAATGATGAAGAGAAATCAGAAAAGGTTAAAGTAATAGAATATGATGAATTATTGAAATCGGCTGGTGAATTTGGTCGATACCAAATATTTTTATTCTTTTTAACACTCCCATTTCATGTTTTTGCTGTGTTTTCATATTTTACACAGATGTTTATGACAGAAGTATCTCCTAATCATTGGTGTTGGATCCCAGAATTAGTGAACATGACAGAAATTGAAAGAAGATCAATCGCTATTCCGGCGGATCAAAATGGACGGTTTGGATATTCCCAATGTCAATCATACGTTGCTAATTGGAGTGAATTACTAGCAAAGGGTCAAACACCTAATGAAAGTTGGGAAAAACAACCTTGCCAATTTGGATGGGAATTTAATAAATCGGAGATTCCTTACCCTACCATTTCAAGTGAATTAGGATGGGTGTGTGATAAAGGCAGTTATCAGGCTACATCCCAAGCAATTTTCTTTATTGGGTCTGTAATAGGTGGATTGATTATTGGATGGGTGGCCGACAGATACGGGAGGTTACCAGCGGCTTCATTAAGCAATTTGATCGGTTGCTTTGCTGGTGTTATGAGTACTTTTGCACAAAATATGATACAGTTTTCTATATGCAGATTTATAATGGGCATGTCATACGATAATTGCATGATGATGACGTACTTGCTTGTTTTGGAATATGTTGCTCCAAGATATCGGTCAGTTATGGCTAATTTGCCTTTTGCTTTATTTTTTACTTTGAGTGCCACACTTTTGCCATTGATAGCTCTTGCAGCTGGCCATTGGAAGACATTAGGTTTAGTTACTAGCATACCGATGCTTTTAGGTGTCGTAGCTCCATTTTTTATGCCAGAAAGTCCACGTTGGCTTCTCTCTAGAGGGCGAATTGATGAAGCTTTGAGTAAAGTTATTAATATCGGAAGAATAAATAAAAAGGAGGTGCCCATAGAATTAATTGACCAATTTAAACAATCGACAGCTAACAAACCTAAAGATGGGGAAGGTAATACTAGTATTTTAGAGTTATTTAGAAGACCTGTATTAAGAAAAACATTTATTTTCATGTGTATTGAATATATGTGTGGCGTGGTCGTGTTTGATGCCTTAGTTAGAAGCATAGGAGGTTTTCACTTTGATTTCTTTTTATCCTTTTCAATCATTTCTTTTACTGAGCTACCTTCCTTACTGTTAGTATCCTTAATTTTGGACTTCACTGGTAGAAAATGGACATCTATAGTAGCATTTGCAGTAAGTACGTTATTTTGCATACTAACATCTACAGTGGGGATTGGTTTATCATCGGTTATATATGCCAGTATTGCTAGATTCGCCGTAAATATAGGATATGCTATTGCGATACAATGGGTTACTGAAATATTGCCTACACCGGTGAGAGGATCTGGAGCTGCAATTGTTCACATATGTAGTTATTTGGCAACTATAGTTTCTCCATATATTGTGTATTTAGAAAACTTTATGCCCGGTCTAACGTTAATTGTTATAGGGTTATTTGCAGCAGTATCTGCAATTTTTGCTTTAGTATTACCCGAGACTACTGGCATGAATATGCCTCAAACTTTTGATGATGCAGAAGATCTCATAAAAAATCAAATATTTTTTGACATACCATTTTTACGAAAAAATATTGAAACGAAAAATGGGAATATTAACCCTTCATTCGAAATGAGTTAATTTATTAAAGATCATACACTGATATACGTTATATTGGTTTTGTTTACACAATATCTATTTGATAATGCCTAGAACTAACATTTACCATCTTGTTAAATACATAATAAATAGTTAATTCTAATGATAATACTATTTCGATTGTCTATTATTAATTATATTACAAAAACTGTTAAGACTATAATATATTAGAGTCAATATAGTATTAACGATAAAGGTGCAAAGGGATATTTGAATATTATTTATGAAATAATTATAATTAACATTGTATAATGCATGTATGTTTTTATGTTACATATTTGTAATTCATTGTAAATATTATATAATAAAATGTATAACTATTATTTCTGGCATTTATTTTCACTTAAGACTTTAATCTAACATCAAAATAAACTGTAATTGAAATCATTTTCATCTTATTTTTCTTTACATTACGTTAAGTCTTTCATGTTGCGGTAAGCTTTAAAGTTTTAAAATCACTGTATTATTATATTATAATCATCAATGGTAATATACATAATACATAATTTTTATAAGAATGCAGTGTAAATTTATGTACTGTAGGTTTATGGCAGTGTTAAAATTATCTTATATAAATATTATTATTCATATACCTATATAAACATATTAAAACAAGATTTAAAACTTATTCACCATTTTATTAAATGTTTAAAAGTATATTTTAAAAATACTTTTCATTTCGTTCCAAAAATATGACACCTCTATAGCCGTCTATTACAGAAAATGTGGACGCTTTGCTGTGGTAAAATTAATGGCACCGGGTTTCCGTTGTCACTCTCTCGTTGGTCGCAGTAGCAAAAATTTGTGGTAACATTTGTATATGGTATAGTGTACCACATTACAATGATTCTACTTTAGTTTCATAAGGATTTCCTTATATATACTTGATACCTTATTAGGAAGAAAAAACAGGAGGTTAAAATTTTTCCAGCTCTCCTGATCGTTTCATTTTCGTAGGCTTTGATTTGTTTTCAAATAGGAATACTCTTGACTAGTTCTTTGATTTTGGAGCATATTAATAAATACGAAATTTCTAACCTCTCATAATATTATAGACACCTTATTCTAATTACTTGCATGTTGCTTTTATTTCCTTTTCGGACTGTCTCATCAGGCCTCGGTGAACTAGAACCTCTTCAGATCTTTCTTTACACGGTTCTATTCTATTCTTGAAAGTTGATGCACATTTTTAAAGGGTATACATTGTATGTCTGTGTTTATGTTAAAAAAAACGTAAAACTTTTCTTTAATTTATATTTTTTATCTCCTTTCGGTATTTTTTTAATTTTGTGAATATATAAGGGTTTAGAACTAAAAAAAATATGTTTCATCAAATAATAATATAAATATTCAAAATTATCCTAAGATCATTTTTGTTAAGACGCAATTTGTTGGTTGCAAGGGTTGAAGGATGAGAGGGTGGAAAATAATGAAAAAAATAATAATTTCCTGTCACTTCAAACGTCCTAGCTAACCTATTTTCTGAATATTTGTGACTATAACATTAAATCAGATGCAGCATCCCATTTTACTAAGATTTATCTTGTTAAACTCATTAGTAAGTCGACTGCTATACGTTTTGAACTTTCGTTAACAAACACAAGTACCTACTTCCCGATTACTAATATTAAGATCACATACTTTTCTAGAAAGTGCCTTCCTGGCATTAATAATAATAATCTGGTAACAATCAGACAAAGTTAATAATAATAAATATTAATATTCATAAAAATATTTGAGACAAATCACCCGCAGTTAAGCCTACGAGCGGCGCCAGTCGATTCATCAAACAACCTCTGTCTTACTCTGCAAAACGTTCATTTGACCTTGACCTGATGTAAATGCACAGAATTTTATACCTTTATTGCCTAACAAATTTAACAGATATATGATAGTACGAAAGTAAACCAATCAGGAAATAATTAAAAAATGTTGTATCGTAATATATTGGTAGGATGAGTGAAATAGGAAATAAAAATTATAAAGACAATCTACAGTAGGTACATCATTGAAGCTCTCTATCGTACTCTCAAAAATTTCAGAGACCACCAATCGGTGGAGTTCTATTTGTAGCTAATAAGAAACACTTATGAATTTCGACAATTTGTCAATGATAAATTAAATTCATGTTTAAAAGTGTCATAGCTTTGGAAATTTACAATGTCGGCAAAATACGTAAGCATTTACTTTTATAACTTCAATGATTTCAAGCATGGTTTGAAGAAAACCTTTTTTTTCTCACGATTACTCGTATGTTACAAAATCCAGAGTTGGAAAACTTAATATATTGCTAATCTGTTAGCATTAAGATCAGAAAAAAATAAACAGAATTTATTTTCATGTCATACAAAAAAAACCTAATACTCATACACATAATAATTTTGCACACAACGGGTATCAGTTACCAAAATATATTTAAAAAAAAGAATAATGACCAAAGTACTACAATAAATAAATAAACAGTTTTATAAAGTAAAACAAAACTTTCCATAAATTACATAAGTGTGAACCGATCCAAAAACCGGTATATAATTTAAATTTTCTTGAAATTGCCTGGCGTTCCACAGATTTTCAAGGTAAGAGGCGACGTAGCATGTCCTTTGACTTGTTTCTAATTTTCCTTGTTTTCCAAATTATTAATATTTCCATCGGACCATTTTCTAAAATGGTCTTCATAATTTCAATCTTCAGTAAAACTCATTACAGTTTTTTATTACATGTACAAAAATATATAATGTTTTATTTACAAGAAACATCGCAATTCTAACCATATAACTTTGTTTTCAATCGGTTAATTAAAATATATTTATGATTAAAAGAAAAAAATATTTTTAAAGGCATTCATTGCTTGGTTATATATATTGGTTATATATTGTACGTCCTGAGTCCATACAGCCTAGCATGGGCGTAGGACGGCTGATTACGCAGGATTGAAGTCTAATTAATATTAATGTTGGATTCTAATTGTTGTTAGTCTGATGTGTGACAAAATCTTAACACCTTTAAATTAATCTTAAAAGTGTTGTGGTGATTTTGAACTTACAAATTGATGTCGTTCACCATCGATGTAATCTTTCTCCTCAGATTTAAAGTCATATAAGTTGTTATTTTTAACGTTTGTGTTTTAAAAAATGTTTATCACGATACTACAAAATAAACTGAAAGATTTATGGACTATGCTAAAGGAGAAAAAAATTAATGCTACGTAATTAATCTATTCGGTTTCTATTTCATCGTTGCACTCTCTCATATCCACCTTTAATTGTCTATCAAGTCTTTCCAAATATTATTTCATTGCCGTTTCGTTTTTTACCGCTACCAAATTACTGAATCTTGCATCTTTCACCTATCTTTAGCGCTATTTCTATATCGGTTTAAACAAGTGTCTGTCTGGGAATCAAGATCTACCCTATGAATGTAAGTATGAGAGAGTTTTAGCTAAACAACAAATATGATACAATTTAAGAAAATTTTTAGAAATATTGTATCATTTCATTGCATCTAACTATAGCTTAAATCGGACCATCACCATAGTACCTAACGGGAAGTTGTTGAAGACGGCAGTTTTTGTTTATTTTGTTCCTAAAATTGACTTTAATGTTGATTAAACAATAGAAAACCCACTATCCGGAATGAATTGTATATTTAGTGTTATATAGCCGTAAAAGTAGGATTATTTATTTATCTGATGTTTGCTATGTTTATCACAGTATAATATTATAATTATATGACTAATTAAACAGTTACACTCTATATAGATATATGACGCATATTTACAGTGCTCGAATTTCTCCACATATTTTTTTAAATAATGTTTCAACTTATCTAATCGTGAAATAAATACATTTGTCAGAATTGTTTGTGTGATAATAATATTTAATATAAATCTTTCTGTAATTTTATCTTGTGGCTCAAGCTTAATTGTCGTATAATGAAGGTAATAAATTTTAACAAGGTTGTAAAACCTCAAAGAAATTTAGATTATATAACAAGTTAGTCATCAACAGATAGCTCCTGCAATGATAATTTAAAATAATGCGTTTGTAATTGTTGTACTAATCTTAAAACGAAGACTGTGAAAAATTTTATTTTAACCCATCTCATGTATGTCACGTAATACGTAGACTTTTTATGTGACGTTGTACAAACGTTCCAAACGTAAAAATGACATTCGAAAGTGCCATTTCAAATTTGTTTTGTTGTTCGTAAATAAATGAGATATTAGCCTCCTTGGACAAAATTATACGAGTAAGCAGCAATTCTTGAAACAGCCGTATTATCCTATGGTTAAGAATATAGGTAGGTAAAGAATATTCCTACATAGCATTCATATGTCAATATCTGTGTACATAATATGTGTATAGATAGATATCAGTAATTACTTAATTGTAAGAGGATCTAGACGGTATCCCGAGGGTTACAAGCTTAAGAACTGCCCGTGTTGATGAATTTTTAATTATATTTTTATTTAAATCATAATATTGTATAGGTTATGTGAAATAATGCTTTATTTTATACATATTGCTATAGACTTATCACTCTGAAGAGACGAAAAGAGTTTTCTTAAACCAAAATAAGATATTCATAACCAACCAAAATTATAATAAGGGATTTGTGGTTATGAGCATTGACACTTAGGATAAAAGGCATTGGTCTCAGCTTAGTGGGACTGTTGATCTATTCTATAGATATCTTTGTTATACTAGGTCTTAAACGCCCATCATGAGAAAGATAGGCATGACTATTCTTGAATTAATCCTTTTAAATGAAAACTAATAGACAAAGGATACTGGGGACTACTACAATTAATGAAAGCAATTATAAACCGAAAAAAATCCGATTAAAATTCATGTCCACGTAAATTATAAAAATTGCCATTCTGAAATTTACACTAGCAATTTCATTTACATATTTGCATTCAAGGTCTTAGGCAAATTTGCAGTGTATCACACAACTAATTAGGTAGTAAGTATAGATAATGGACATGAGGTATATGGAATACAAGTATAATAGTGGGCGCGGTAATTGACGAGGCTTACCGCTATTAACTGTACTTTTAATATATTAAACTAACTAATGTAATAAAGAAAAACGATGTATTCTAGAAGGGAAATGTTTCCATACTTATTAAATACAAAAAAGTTTAAAATGGTTTCTTCTGTGGTGGTTTTTTAATTTTTTTCTCTATATCTATCTCCAATCAAATGCTGAAGGTAATTTCTTGAAGTACTGATGCAATAATATGGTGACGGTGGCTCGCCTGTCCCACACCTCTTATAATATTTATTTTTAAACTATAGTTTTCTATTTAGATTTTACTTGTTCAGTTTTAATAAATATCTAGTTATTTTGGTTAGTTTAATTATTCATACCTTAATGGCATGATCGTCCAGAGGTAATGCACAGATGCTACTTTACATTAGGCTACGAGTTTTTGAGATTTTTGAAATTAGCAATGATATAATATAATTGATGTTGGTATGTTTTTAAAACTACTGTAATATTTGAGATGTGTTCTAAACATGGAATCTTGATGTCTTTTCTTATTTCTTATATATTTCTAAATTAAAATAAATTCTGTATAACTTGTCAAGACGTCGGCTTATAAAAGAAATATCTCATACCTTTTTCGCTCTTATTTCATATCCTGTCACACTTAGTTTTCTTGCTGTTGAAAACCTGAAAGTCTGATAAAATTATATTTGATATAATGGAACTCATATTAAAAGTTTCTACTGCTATTCCAAATTATACCAAACATTAAAACTGTTTCGTTACTTAAAACTGTTTTTATTAAACATTTTTTTTGTGTAAAAACATAACAGCTGTTACTATTTTCTTAGATTTTCTTGAGTGGTTCATATTCAAAAAAAAAATATGTTTAATATTAATAGTATTAAAATTTACGTTAAGTTCAAAATAAATGTTTTAATTAAAATGGTTAAAAGTAATTATTTTATTCATACAAATATACTTTTTATTTAGGATTTATTTTACAGCATAATCAATAAAAAGTTTTCATCTTGATTTCTTTTAATTAAAATCATTACTGTATCAAGCAGGTTTTGATATAAAATTGTATAAAATAGGGAAGATTGACGAAGACGAAGACGATTGAATTAGATTGATTGAGCTTCCAAATAAATCTGAGTTGATAAATTGATAAAGTTGACATAATATTTACGATAGGTAGGTATGTCAATAGTGACCACTATTGACAAAATTATATTGGACATTGTTTAGACTTCATCTTGTATTCTTTTCGAAAGAAACAATACAAAAAACATTTGCTATTCAAAACTATCATTTTAATGTCATCAAAAACTGATACATAATTGGTATTTTTTATATTGTTAAGCATTACACACGACCTACTACAAGGTTCAAACAACAATAATCAAAACAAAAAAAATGGTAAATAAATGAAATAAAGAAAAGAAATATGTGTGTATAATAATTATTTTTTTTGAAAATAATAATTCTATCTACAATAATTTCGCTATTGTTCTTTAATGATTTGAGAAAAGAAGATTGTTTGTAATATATAAAATGAAATGTTTTCAAGCACAGCTTAAAAACTTTATATAAGTGACAACAAGGAAAAATATCTATAGCATTTTATTCTAAAAGCAGCGATATCTCGATTTTTACTAATTGACATTGATGGATTTTGCGGTAAACCGTATTATCATAATCTCATTTCGCACACGATGAACTGTAACTGAGTTAGTGTGAAATTTACAAATACGTTACTGCTAGTACTTGATTCCTTTTTATATAAGCAATTAACTTGTGACAAATCTGCAAGGTTACACCTAAATTAGTTTAGTATGGAAAATTTCGAACATTGTATTCTTATATTGTTCAGAAATAATGTCACACTCCCAATCATATCTTAGTATTGTTCTAATATACACCCAGTATTTAATCTTCTCTAGCGCAAAGTTAATTTCTAGTTGTCAGAGAGTTCGTTGTGTCCCTCTTGTTCTGAATATCAAGATTTATTTTTGTATTATTATTGTAGTACAGTTTTTCTGTTTTCTCGAGACAATGAAAGAAATTTCCTCAGAGCAAAGAAAATGTTGACTTAGACAATAAAATCAGAATAGCCAACCCCACACAAAATCCACCCAGTAATTTTGTAGTATTTTTATGATAGCCCGTCGTTTTTGTGTTTTTCCGTAAAGATGAAATTTTGTACGACATTTGGTAAATACTAAATTATTTCTTATGAATTTTTTATTTTTACCTTATATACATAAATTTTAATAGTTTTAAAATTGATATTCATGTTTGAGTAAAGTCAAACTACGGTACTAATACATGGTCATGTAAAATTAAATATATCTGCTGATTGGACTGTCCGATTTCTATGAGATTTAATTCACAATAGAAAAATATTATTTAATTTAAAATTTTACTACAATCAATACAGTAGTTTGTACTTGTGGTGTATATAGACAAACAAAATACCTTTTCTCTAGTAAGTAATCCTTCAAAACTTTTTGTTTAAAAAATATTTGCCGTACTTTCATTATAACTATTTATTTATATAGAATTATTGGTTACCATTTTGCACAAAGTTTCGAACTGGAAAAAGATATCATGACTGCTTTGAAAAATTTATAATTTCTTTTTCTAGAGTTAGACCACAACAGGTAGTAATCATTGAATGTACTTAATAGCTGCCGTATCATCAGCTATCTTTCATCGAGTTAATGGTGCCTCGCCTTTTACTACCTGTTGATTCAATAAGACAAAAGAATAAAGTAAAGTGCACGTGAATTGGTCGAAAATATTGCCTTTTTGTGAAATATATTTTATAAACCTAACATTCACAACCTTACTAGTAGCACGAAAATTAATTATTAATAAGGAACTATTTAAGAAGTAAGAAAGGTAACGTGCAGGAGTAAAAGGAGTTACGTATTGAGAAAGAAAAAAATGCCATTAAATAAAGGTTGAAAGATTTTTACAAAAAGACCGACTCCTACATATTAATTATTATATAATCAAATATTATTTTATTTGTCAATAGAAGGTAAACATTACAAATGAGGAGCTAAGATAATAGAATTAGAAAAGTCGACTCGCTCAAGGCACCTGATAAGTCTGAATACAATATGTACATATAATGTTCGGTCTAGTGTGAAGTATTCATAAGTTTATTGACCTACAGAATCACTACACAACAGAATCCTTCTGTTCAATCTGTCACTCCCTATCCAGCGTTCAAATTAATTATTCTTATTTCGTACGAGTCGTACGGTAATTAGTTCGTAATTATTAAAATGTGACAACTGATAATAAGTTATTTATTTCTTATTATTCTTATTTTATATACCTATTTTCAAATAATATAGAATATATAATTCATTTCATATCTCCCCCTCCAAAAGGTACCAAGTTCGAGACCTGTCCGTGTTGAGAAATTTTAGTTTTGTATAATTGAAAATTGGTTTTTGTGTCCTTAGTGTAGTTTTTTATTGAGAAATATAAGTAGAATTAAATAATTTAAACTTTACTAAAGAATTATTTTAAATTATAGATATAAAAAATATATATCTTAATCTTTTCTTATCTTTTAATTAATTTTAGTAAAATTTTAGTTAATATTAATATTATAATATTTAAACTAGAACAAGTTCAAATAATTATCTTTTGAAATAACAAATAAACTCAAGGAAAGGAGATAAACCGATCAAATAATTGTACATCAGTAACCATAACATGTTATGTAATATTAAAGAATTTATTTATGTTATATTATTTTTAAATATTTTTTACAATTATATTTTGTTATTTTAAGTTTACTAAATGACACTGTTGTTAAAGTGATGATAATAGGTAAAAAGATTTTTATTTTATTTGATTAAATCAAAAACAATAAAATAAACAAATAAACATTGTGAATTTTGACAGTTACTATAGACACTTAAATTTTAATTTAATTTTGTATCAAATCCTATCTGTTTCCAGCGGATTTTGTTTGGCCCTCCTTCCCTACCTCTTAAATAATACTGAGCGGTACTTAGAGCGGTGTGCGTAAATGAGACAAATATATTTTACATACGTCCTGTAGTGTGCGTAAATTTATTTATTTATTTATCAAGCTTCACGCCATATCCCTTGCAGGATAGCCAGAGACGATGGAGAGCCAAACGCTACGGTCCCTGCATACCTTTTTCGCCTCGACCACATTAACCTCTTCATACATGCCCTCCGGGGGGGTCCTCATGCTTTTTACGTGATCATCCTCCAATATCATAGATACTGTGTGTTCGAAGGTCATTCGAGACCTCCCCTTGTCTTTCTTACCGCTCAGTTTTCCTATACAAATCTTTTTTACCATTCTTTCATCATTCATTCGTTCGACGTGCCCAAACCTCCTGAGCACGTTCTTCTTTATTCTCATCGTGACATCTTCGCTAGTACCTGTCATTCTGTGGATCTCTTCATTGCGGATTCGATCAGCTAAACTGACTTCCGCATATTCTGCGAAGAGATCGCATTTCCACAGCATTCATCTTTGTTACATTCTTCTTCTGTGTTACCCACGTTTGGCTGGCGTATAACAGCATCAGTAGCAAAACCGCATTGTGTACAGCCAAACGTGGAGCTATGCTGACGTTTCACCGTATCAACAATGCAGCCAAAGCACCGTTAACTCTGTTACATTCTGTTCTTTCTTAATTTTTTCAAATATCAGAACCTTCGTCTTATCTGCATTCAGGTTTAGACCATTATTTTCACACTCATCTTTCAGAGTGGTGACCAATCGCATTCAGATGATGCAATGAGCACTGCATCATCTGCGTATAGCAAGCAATTGACCTTAAGGTCACCTACCTTCACTCCCATGTCACTGTCTTTCACGCCTTGGAGACAACTATCCAAATACAAATTGAACAACCAAGCTGACATAGCGCAACCTTCCTTAACACCCGATTGGATGTCAAAATACGTATACGTTTTAAAATAAATATAAATCTTTTAAAACGGGACCTATTTATTGATCTTGTTGATTCACGGTGGAACGTAATTTCTATAGGTTTATTTTTCAGTCTAGTATTACAGTCAGATTCAGTTTAATCATAAAACCATTGACTGTCATATAAATTACGTCATTCCATGAACCAAAGACATTTATACCGAAACTATCGTTAAGCCAAGTTTTGTAATACGACTGTTATATTTTTATTGTAAGAACACAAAACATTTTTTTTTGTTTTAACAAACGTACAAATAAAAAAATTAATACGACTATTTGAGGTGTATGTATATATTTCACATTAAGGGACTTTTTTTTATATTTGCTATACATATTTGATTTTATTTTAACTTTCTATGAAAAAAAAAACATTCAAATTCTATAAAAGAACATTTGTCAACAGGTAAAATCTTGATTTGAGCATGTGGCTCTTTCCTTCAAAAGACCGGCCAAGTGTGCCCCATGAAGTCGGGCCCTCCATCGTCGCAACCCCGGATATCGGTGTCCCGGCTGTGCAGGTTCTATCGCCGATATACAATCCCACACCAAGGAAGAGGGGGTTTATTGTAAGTACAATAATAATTTATCAATTAAAATAAAAACAAATTATATAACGTGGGTATTTTTCATAGTTACTATCATTAAATTTTCTTAATTTAAAGCTTCGCGTATTTGATTTAAATATATACTTTTAAGATCTTAATTTAAAGAAATATAACACCTAATAAGTACTTTTGTGCTGTGTTTGCAGCAAGTAATAAATAGTTTGCGTTTTACGTTAGAAGAAAATACATGCTTACAACTATTTTTATCTCTGATTTTGACTATATTTTAAACTATTTATGCAACTACTCGTAAAGCAAATTTTTGCCTATCAGTAATTTTATTACATATCTTTATCAACTTCACTTATTTATTGATTAGTATATTTTACTGTGAATGTTTGTTAATAAAAAAGTTTTGAACTCCCTTCGGCGGTAATTCCGATACGTTACGTCCGTACGATAAAAAAGGCGTTTACTCTCCTACCTCCAAGGCCGGCAGCGCTCTTGTGAATCCTCGAATGTTGCAAGAGTTCATGGGCGGCGGTGATCACGTATCATCTGTGAGCCGCAAGCTTGTTTGACCTCCTCTTACATAAAAAAAGTTTCTATTTATATTCATAATTTGCGTAATCATTTTATTCCTGCGACCGTTAGTCCTGCTTCAACTTTTTAAACTTTTTAAAACTGCACCTTCCTGCAGTTACACTTAATGGTTACTTGTTATCTACATGTCTACTATAACTGAATTATAATTAATTAAAATATTACATATTACTATAATCATCTGAGTATATTAACTCTACTAGCCATGGTGTGCTTATTTTGCTAAGCTTTGTAAGTAGAAAATAGTTTTTCTTATGGATGCGTTTTTAAAATAATGTTTCTCACATTATTAATTAGTCTTCTTAGTTTGTTGTATATCGTGTCTTGAATTATGATACTCATAAATATCCTAACTAATACCCATCTTTCAATTTTGAATAATTTGGTTTTTAAATAATAATACCAAAACCATAGGTAGATAACAATTTTACGTAAATCGGATGTTACATGACTATGTGAAGCTTATCATTTAGCGATATAAGAGAATTGGATCACCTTATTCTAATAGTAAATTATCTAACAGCAATAAAAAATATAAGACCGAGGATCCCTTTTTATTTCTTGTTAAAGGTACTACGAGTATAATATGTAAATAGCTCTTTGCTCTATATTTATTAATAATCATTGAAAATTAAATCTTTGCATAGTTAAAAGAGAAAATTAATGGAAAATTGAATTTTCATTATGCACCTTCAACCTTTTGTTATCGGATAATTTCATTAAAGAATATCACTCGCTTCTTTGTTCCAGTTTTTACTTTTTAAGTGCAATCTAGTTGCAAAACACTTGTTCAGGAGTTTTTGATCCTTTCACGAACTATATGTTTCTAAATAAATGGATTAAAACTATATTTTACTAATAAAGTTGTCAAACTTTTTCTTTGAATTTTTTCTATTTTCATATCGTTAAAAAAATTCGTGCGGTAAAAGAAGCCGGCGAGAATATCCCGGGTACTTTCCTTCTTTAAAGGAGGCGATCCACAAAAATTGCAAGCCAATCTACTAAACACTCTGCTCTTGCCATCCCATCATGGTAACCCCTTTTCTTAGGGAATGCTTGGCATCCCAAATTCAACGTTGGCTCTGCTCGAGAGCGAGAGGTTCCTGTCCACAATGGCCAACAGATGATAGTCCCAAAATACGCACTCGACCAACGTGTGATATGTTGATGTTCTCGTCACAGTAGTGGCAGGTTATTTGATAAATATGAAACTAATCTATAAACCAACAAAAAGATAAAAATCTAAGAACTGTTCTGAGTTTTATACCGTAATCATTTGTTATACATATTTATATATTGTTCACATTTTGACTCATAACTATTTATTATATTGAATTTCTATTATTATATTGAATTTGTATTTTGTTTATTTATATAGACCGACGGAATATTTTTGTTACGTTTACGTTACGTACGGTGAATAAAACTGTACCATTTTTCAAGGCATTTGCATTTATATTTACAAACGTAAGTTAGCGAGGGTGTTCCTTTACATCAGCACATTTGCTACATTGATTCACAAGAAGAAAAAGAAAAAAAAAAGAAAAGAAAACTGTCAATTTCCATTTTATTTGTAAACCTATTTGCTTTTAAACTCTAATGCAACCTTTGTTTAATTGATGAAATTACAAGAATTAATAAAGTGAAAACTTATTATTTTATATTTTTAATTATATTTTTATATTGTGTTTTGTACCTGTCTCTACAAATAGGACCAAAATTGATTTTCTTCATCAAGATACCTCTTCGTAATGAGACGTAGATGTCACAATATAAAATGAATGAGTTGCCGCACTTTCTTATTAAGGCTTACGGTAGTTATTTTAATAAAACTGTTACTCAGAATAAATTAATATAAAACCGTTGTACCGCTTTCAAGATTTAGTTAAAATTCACAAAAGTTTGACAATTTCTTACTTATAATGTTTAGATTTAATGTAGGTCTCTCAGCAATGCCATAATTATAACGTAGTATTCAGCACATTTATTATTATACTTACTTTAGGGGTAAAAATTTTGATCAATACTTTTAATTAAAACAATGTTTAATGAACAGATTAAACATACATATATATATAAACACACACACACACACACACATATATATATATATATATATATATACAGTACATATGTATGTATAATATGTTAAAAGCAAAAAGAGGTGCTTATAAATTATTATTCACTCTCCTAATCGACATTTTATTTTCCAATTCAATTTAAAAATTAGTATGTTCCATATTTAATCTTCACAAGTGAAAAATAGATTATTATTATTATCATATTTAATTATTTTAGGCTTGGCTCTGGAATGCCACGGGACGCCGTCGGGATCCTCGAATAAAAACAGATCCTGGAGGAGAAATGCAAATAATGCTGCCTAATCTAAATCAAGATAGAATTAACTCCGGTGAAGTTTGTTTGTTAGCTGAAAGTCCGTACAGGATACTCAGAGTAAGTATATTAATAATACTAATATATAGATGGTATTCTAAATTCGAAGGTGAATAAACCGAGCTTTGTTTCTTCAGCTTCAAAAACAAGCATTGTTTTAGGTATATTTTTAAAAACAGCGTTAATAATTATAGAATAGACTAGTTGTGCCCTCGACATTGTTCGCGCGGAATATGTTTTAAGTAGATTAAGTTCCTCCTTATAATATCAGCTGTCTGCCAGGGAAAGTCCTATTAAAATCGGTCGAGTCACTTCAGAGATTCGTCAAATATTTAAAATTTGATTTTTATGTAATTATACACTTTCATACGCTTTAGTGAAAAGCTGTGGATTTGTAAAAACTAACACACTTCTTTCTTATTTATATACATATATTATAAGCGATTATAAATATGTCAATTATATTTGTTTTAAATACTTTATTATCAAAACATTGAAAATCGTATTTCGAAGAAAGTATAAACAATAATCCAATAACGGGCAAAATTGTATAAAATGGGATTATATAGTTTTAAATTACTTGATAGCGTTATCAATAGAGTATACTCCAGCTAATGCTGCAATATCGATCCATTAGTGGTAGATGTAAAAGGTTTTATTACTAAACAAATTTATTTGATAAAATTTTTGTTACTTCATTATAATTGTTTCCTAAAATGTTTTTAATTACCTTAAATATATAATATTAAAGACTCGTGAAGCTAAACGTGTAAGATTAATTATTGGGTGATTGATTTTTGTTTATTGAAGTTAAAATCGAATAAGGAAATGATTTTATTAATTTAGGTTATATGACTTAATTTCAATTAAGATATTCTCTATAAATAAAGCTTGAAATGAATTCCAAGGTCGGAAATAAGATGTTTCGATATTAGTATAATAATAATTATAATGAATTTCCTCTTTTAATTTGATTTAATTAATTTAAAACAGACAAAGATTGTCTATTGAGATGGTTGAATATCTAAAGTTGGAATCAAACAAAGAAAAAACTATTAAACTTTTTACATAAATATTGCCGTCTCGTTTTATCATTTAATATTATTAGTTCCTTACTTAACTAACAATAGGAATTCAGTAATAAAGTTAAAGTTTTATATGAATATACTTAAATTCCACTTTTTGTTAATCATTAGAATAAATGTTTATTTTACTAACTTTAACAATATATTTATTCAACATAATTTCGGCTCTTAATTCTTGTGCTTTCATAAGTCAAAGGATTTTGATATTCCAAATAATATAACTAAATAGAAACATTTTGAAACTATACTATATAAAGCATTCATCACTGATTACGTATTAGTGCTTTTGCTCAAGTACTTAACATCAACATGTTATTATGGGATAATGTCATTTTATGATTAAAGATAAAGCACTTAAATGTATGTGGTACCATTAAGTTTCGTATCTATTGGTTGAACGTGAGTTGACATTGTAGTGATATGGATTATGGGGACTGATTGTAATTCACGATTAAATAATGTTTCTATTTCGGCGAGCAAATACATGTCCATGTATACTGGCGACGCCTGCTCAATTGCATCAGGTATTTATAGTAATATATATATACAAAACAGAAGTAAAATACACAGATTTATTAATGGTATAAAGACTTAAGAGGCACAACCCAAATATATATGTAAATATATTTTTCGAAAGTCGATTATTTATTACTAGTCGTTCTGTGAACAGTAGACCTCAGTAAGTTAGGGGATGAGACAATGTTGTAAAATTATTTATAGTGGATTTCACTAAGTGCAGTGGTTATGATATTTCTCTCGGGAACCAAGTATGAGCGCCACACCAGTAACCTCTGTACACTGGACCACGTGAAATCCAATGTTAGGTATTTGTCAAGGCGCACCCAGGAGGTAATATTATACGTTATTCGCTATGGCCGCCATTTTAGATTTTGAAATAACAAAAAAAACACCTTAGATTTCGGCAAAGAATACGACGAAATTTCAGCGCGCTAGCTGCCGCAGTCTGTTTTTGTGGTACGGAACAGAAATCCGCCATTTTGGATTTTTTCGCTCAATCAAAAAAAAAACGGCTCGATATAAAAATTCAAATAATTCAAAGAACACGCCTGCTAATTTTCGTGACGATAGGATGAAAAATACGCCGGCTACGCCGGAATAAACGTGCTACAATGCATACTGAAAAATAGCAGAATGGGTCTATCTATTGGGAACGTAGTCCTTCGGACAAACGCTTCGCTACGTCAAAAATATCTTAAGTAAAATATTATAAGTATATTAAGTTTTAACTTAAATTTAATTAGTGAAAGATAATGTATAGAAGACATAAAAATTAAGAATTAACCTGAACAATTCTACTATACTAATATACATGAAAGTTTCTGAGGATGCTTGATAGTCTTTCAAGCAAAATCTTCAGGACAAATTCAGGTGAAATCTTATAGTAAGATAATTTGTACATTAGAATGATATATAGGCTATAATTTGGAATATATCACTCATACAGAACATCTCAGCCTCGCGTAGATGCTTTTAAATGTAACAACAAAAATTACAAAGTTTTTGACAAAGTGACTATATTTTTCCTTCCTTTGGTCTTCCTGAGAGTTTATGTAAGTATCAGTTTTGTTCTCAATTTTTGGTTTCAATTTAACAACCAAAAGACACAATTTGGCTATACCCATTAAAACATTCATAGGCCTGGCCATGTACCAAAATAGCAAGTCATATTTCGAGTCACCGGCAAATTTTGCGTTCCATTGAAAAGCAAATCCAAATTATTATTAATTATTTAAGAATCTGTTATACCAGTAGAGCAATAGTATTTTTTGCGAGACTTATACTTTCAAGGTAATAATTTCCACAAAACACGTAATAATGTTCTCGTATCTGATCTTGTATTCTTCATATTGTTAGAAACCACTTTTTGACGAACATGTTATTCCTTATCGAAATGTAAAGATTTGAGCGAGAGACTCTTTGTCTTTAAGAGCATTTATTACTATAAGTGTTTCAGTGGAATGAACTTAAATTGCTTCCGTTTTAAAGTCGCTACGATATAGAAAAACCTCAAGACGAGCCTTTACTCTATAACGGCCCACCACATTAATTCCTGTGATGTTTCAAGACAGCGTAGGTGGCGTTTAACATTTATCATCCGTTGACGTGCATATAAAAAGGTTTTGAACGTAACACATTGGAAAAAATCCATACTCCTTGAGATCTATTTTTAACTCAATTTAACTAATACCTAATTTCTATCACTGAATTGTTAGTAAAAGAATACGTATTTAAGTATCATTATTATTATTTTATAGATATTTTATAATGTAAATAAATCAATATTTATAGTTGCGTATAAAACAATTTGTTTTTATTACAATACAAATGGGAGTATTGATATTTTTGAGAAATAAACAAATAATAAATCTTTTCGCTATTAAATTATCTAATCTTATAAGTGTTATGCTTGAAATACGCTACTTAATTTAAATTGTATGCGGGTAAATATTTTAAAATTAATATTAATCTTGCAATGCTGCTTAAGTCGGTGACCGTAGTCACCTAAACATCAGGCATCAGTTACTGTGCTAATAACATAGGTAACTTTTTTAATAATAGTAATATGAGAAAATATAAGAGCTCTAATTAAAAGCCTCTAAAATATATTGAAAAATATATGATTTAGACTTGTTTTATTAAAAATTTTGTTCTTATATGTAGTACAGAAGTTAGTGTCTATCCCTGCGACACAGTTTTATTTTTTTATGAAAGGTGTCATCAGTTGTTTAGTTAACTAGTGACAGTATCAACACATTTAAAATACTGGTTAGGATTAGTTAAAATTAAAAATAGCTATACACGTTTCTTGAATTATAGATGCAATTAAGTTAAAACAGTATATTTTTATGAAGAAAAAAGTGAAAAAAAGTTTGGTTTAAATAGAGCATAAAGGTATAACTATAAATAATGAGTTTTATTACACTTGCTAGTGAAGAAGGATAACACGTATAAAAATGTTGATACAAATTATGATACTTTTTTTACACTGATATATTCCCGATTAATATTAAATATTAAGTAAGGTAACAAGCATTGACTAATAACGCTTTATGTTTTATGATATACTGTTGTCATTTTGTCTGCTCCCCTTCCTTTCCCCCCCTTCTCATTCCTACATTTTTCGTCAAATTGTTTTAAAATATAAATGCCCAAATTTTTTGTGTTTTCAGAATATATTTTTTTAAATCTTTAGTTCTAACTTCTATGTCAAGTAACACGAGCAGTTATTGTTTACTTTTGTCACCAAGAGTGTTAGGTACGAATTTGCATTGCTTGAGAAAAGGCTGTGGCGAGAAAAGGCGATTGAAAAAGATACGGATGAAGTACTTGAAAAATGATATAGCAAAGAAACCTTCAGTGAAATTACTTATGACAGAAGAGCGTGAAAGGAATTTACATATTGCGCCCTGAATCACTATAATACGTGCAGGCGGATGACGATAATTTTGATTGTACATACTTCCTCTTGTTACTATTTTATTATATGTATAAATATCAATACATTCTATAAGAAATTATTAAACATTATATAATAGCTATGAAAGTTATCCTGTTATTATATCATAACTAATTATCTTCCAAAAGAAGGTAAAAGTCGATAAACAATTAACATATTTATTGAGAAAAAGTTTGTTGGCCATTAAAGTTATGAAACCTCTATTTTAATTAAATTTATATTTTCCCAGATTTGCTTACGTAATTTCTATAAACACTTAAATTTTGCAACCTTCAAGGTAAATACATAAACGTGGTTATAAGTAGACAGATTTTAAACCAAGGTTATCAGGAGACAAGAGACGAAGTATAAATAAGAATTTGTGTGTTCAGATCGATTTATTTACTCTCGTAGTCTTGGTTCAAAGGATGTTCGTGAATTTAAGGTGTTATATCCTGTTATCCTGATTCAACACATAATCTTTATGTCATGAACATAAATTTTCTCTATATCGCGTTTAAAATATCTGTTTAAATAAATTATGCAAAATGTTTAACGCATTATATATTAGATGTGTTCACATAAGCACTTCTAACATTGAAAGTGAAACAAAATTAAAACAGTAAAGAATAAATAAATATATAAAAACAGTAAGTATTTTTTTTTATCGATTTAAAATTGATACAATCTCTCTCACATTTTTAGATTAATCGATTAAATATTACATTATTAAATATCCATTTTATATATTTTTATAACTCGGTAATATATTCTGTATGATTATATATTTTCCCGGTTTAATAAACTGTATTATTAATAATAATCCTACTGCTTAGATATATGGTACCAAATTTTGTTCTATTGTGAAACTAGACGTACGTACATATGTACATTTAGTTTACATATGTGACTTTCAGATAAAACTGCTCTATTGGTTACTTACTAAGTAAATACATTGCCGTGATTTTGTTTAGATGTAAGTTAGAATACCCGCTTAATAATGTAATAAATTTAATCACACGTAAACAACATTGTTAAGAGCATTGAACTTTTCAAATTAAAATACATTTTCCCACCATGTTATTTACGACAAGACGGCAAAAGTCTTGTTGCTTACTGTATTTCACACGCAAACATTTAACTGACAACAATAAAACACTCGGTAAAATATCCATAATTGGTCTATATAATTACTTAATAGAAAAACTCCTTCAAATTGCTTCATATAACCCTCACTTAGAACTTTCTAGAATAGTCTACCTAAATTACTATTATTTTCGTGTAGCACACACACACACACACACATATAATTATAATCAAGTATGAAATAGTTTTAGTTTGATTAACTTTTGAAGTATTTTGAATAAAAGTTTTTTATTAAGTAGCAGAAATTGCGGTGCGAATATTTTGAACGTTTATATTTAAATATCGATTTATTAATAAATAAGGTGATTATTGTATGGTATTTAAATAAAAACAAAGGGATTATAAAGTTTAACCTGCGTGCTTGTCTCTATTTTAGGCACTAGCTTTTTAGACACTAGCGTTTTAGGACTAACCAATATGTGGGTATTTTTTAATAAAAGCGTTGTCTGCCGAGATAGTTCTGTGTTTGGTCGAAATAAAAGAATTCGTGTTCAAGATATTCAACTCTCATTGAAACTAGTGAAAGGATCGGAGACAATATTAATGGAGATTTTTTTGTTTAAATATATAGTCTTATATATAGTAGACTACTATTAGTCAGCGACTTTGCTGCACTTCTGCCTGTTTGTTTCTGATAAAGAAATCACAAGCCATCTATATAAATTAGGGGTACGACGATGTTCTTACTCCTAATTTATAAAATTACTATTTGAATGAATACGAGGAAAGTTCGTTGGTTATTTCCATGTTCTACTGTGTTGTACCCATCAGTTAGGTACTATGTAAATTAACACTAAACCTACCGACAATTCTTGTATACTTGTTCCTACCGCACGCCGTCAAATTGACCGGTAATTAAAAGTTATTTTATTATATAACGCATTTAATAATGGAAATAACTGAAAGTAAAGAGTGTAGAAAATATTATATGCATATTCTAAGAATCGTCATGTAGTCTGACAACGATATTATAACGTTTGAAAATGTGTAAGCTTTACAAAAGTTTGAGAACGGTCAATTGGACCGGTACTTGGTAGGTTTAGTATTAAAATCATGTCCAATATCTAAATAAATATTTTTTTTCTCTACTATTGTGATCTCGGCCAATATTGAAGTTAATAATAGAAAAAAACAAGTGGATCTTTCACTTTCAATGCAACAAGCGCGTGTGTGAAGAAATTAATATTCCGTAGATGAGGCGGGAATGTTGTTAGGACATCCAGAGTATGAGGACAATATGCTTTATATCAAGGATTGTAAACAATTAATCTCTGGTCTTCCAATCTCCACTTACACACCTATTTCACTTTTAATCAAATGTTTAATAGTACTGTTATACTTCAATATTATTTATTATAAATTATATTTTTATTTGAAATTAATTTGTATAAATATCTTTGTATAATACAATATTTATATATTGACGAAAGTAATAATAAAACGGTGGCAACTTGATGTAATTTCAGTATATATTTCTTAATTTTCTCTGTTTACAACAAATTCGTTCTCACCTTTGACACCGGGGCCTAATAACGTAATAAGGCTTTCAACCAACGATTTGCTATCCTCCGGGATATTTCATCCCTCAGTCGCAGTCTGGAAGCGATACGGATCGCACGCTTTTTCCTTGACTTGTTTAGCGCAAATAAACTTTCATACTAATTTAAATATATACATTAAGTGAATAAAGACAGTTGTTTTTATAATCATGGGATCATTTTCGTACACTAAACGGAATCTTTTATGTTTAAAAAATGGCGCTAAAAGGCTACCACGCAATTGGTCCAAAATACTCGGCTTGACGCCAAAGTTTCCTGTTGATGATTTGTTTACGGTAAGAATTTTAATACTAAAATTATTGTAATTAAGGATCATTACAAATTGAATTAAAGTGCCAATTAATTTTTATTATTTATTATTATTTTTACACAAAAAAATACTTTTTTTATGTTTTTGTATTTTTTTTTTGAGGCAATAGATATACTTTTAATACTTATATAGCGTTTAAAAGAAACATTGTTTTAATATCCCCTTGTTCTGAGCTTTGATATCTTTTCACGGCACTCAACTTTTAAGAGCAGTTACTTTTAAGACAATCCAAGAAAACGAGTATGTCCATATTCTAATGGAACTGCACCTGCCACTTAAAGTTGTTTTAGATTGAATTGAATAAACAAAAAATCTTATTATATGTCATTATTGTATTTATTGTTGTGGGTATCAATTAAATTTGACGATCACCATGATGAAGGAATTTGGAAAAGGAATCATTTTTTTACTTTAACACTTTTGACTTTGAAAGCACCACATTGGTTTGGGTAAAAAATAATTTGAATATTTTAAAAACACAAGCTACAATATTTTGCTAAAGCCCTCAAACGTGAAGACTTTTTTTGCTAGTGTGTACATATTAAAAAAAGATCCTAAATTCGAAATGGATGCCATAGTTATGAAATACATAATAATATATAATGTATTGCTTATATTATTTTTAATGTCTTTCACTTTTCTGACGCGGAATGTGTTCATAATGATTATTTTAATATTATCCTTTATAAATATGAATGGCATAGGAGTAAGGATGAGTGAGATTTTTTATGATAGAGGAGCTCGGAAGATATTGACATATCTCGTCTACCCTAAATAGATGACGAGGACAGGCGGATGTTTTGTGTGGAAAAATAACAAAATTAACAAAAAATTGTACATATACTATATACAAGTGTAAGTATAACCCAAACTGTTCAATTTATTAATATCTTATTATCTCAACCTTGTTCGTGAAAAAGGAAACTTTATGTAACAACAGGTTGAAATTACTCTGTCAGAACCCAAGCATTATATAAATGATACTCATCTACTTCACTTATCTAAAATTTAAGGAAAAATCGAAAATATATCTAAAGATTCTTTCTCATATATATTAATATTTTAATATTATAACTTTTTTTTTGCTTATTGTCTTAACACTAATCTACGGAACTATCGGAGAGATTAAAGCTTCTTTTATGCAATGTTTTTTGAGGATTACACTTGATAAATGTTCAATAATACCACATACAGATATACAATGTACTTGTTGGCCATCCCGTACCATAGAAAAAATAAAATAGTGACTGAAAAACTACAGTACCAAAAGTAATGACACCACTACAGCGTATAGTGTTGAATAACCTTCATGTTTTTATTGCAATGTCTTAACATAAAAAATATTATTAGTAATGACATATAACTCAGGCGGAGTTATGAGAAGAAAGATAACTTTTACTTCAGAGGAACAACGACATTTTGCATTTTTAATGAATACACGGCTTACAAGATTCTGTTTTCAAACTATGTTTTGAACTGTGCTCCGTTAGAACGATTACGATTATCCTAAGATTTAATGAAATATGAATATGAAATGTAAGACTCATGATATTGCCATTCACATATTCAAGTATCGTTCTATTCTTTCCATTAAAGTCTCTTGTTTGTTTATTATTTGTTTACTATTTTTCTGTCTGTTTGTATATTCTGCGTTCGCTCAATTACGACATGAGCTTCAGGGCTCAACTATATCTTGTTTTACTTGTTTGCTCTAATGTTGTTTGGGATTCTATTTATTCTTTTCATCCCTTGAAATATATTCGTAGTGAATTGTTCTTTTGTATTTCCTATGTTAAACGGTACCACACGTGCATAAAATTTATATATTTTATAATATTCTTAAATAAATTTGCAACTAATCGTATTATTTGTCATAATATGAATTTGTAGTAAATCCTTACTATATAATAATGACCTAATTGACTCTGTATGCACGCGCATCACTTATCACCCACAAATCACACAATAATGTGTAATACATCAAAAAAAAGCTATTGAATCAGGGTACAAAATAGGGTAGGTGCCAACCTCATACGTGACCTTTGACCCTTCCTGGCCCGAAGGGCCGGGAAGTTCCCTTGTATGTTAATATTGGTGATATTAATTTATGTTTTCTACATTCAGGATTTTTAATATTTAAAAATAATATTGCTCTAAAATTTTAAAAATATATTTATGTTATATATAATAATGTTAATTAAAGCGCTTACGGGAAACTTAAGTATTGCCTATACGGTTATTTCATCACTTTGTTGATCTTTCAGAATTCATAATGTAAAATTGTGTGATAAATTTACATACTGTGGACGTCATGGCACTTGCAAGCGTTTACATCCTATTTATAAAATGAAGATTTATCCTTTTGATCCTCCTTCTTGTATTTTTCTTCTATTGTTGTCTATTTTCTTCAAGGAATTGTATTTTTTTCGACCTTTGTATTTATAATTTATATTTATATTATTTATATTAAACCGGTTGTAAGTAATATGTATTGATTTTGTAATTTTATAATATTAAAAAATTCTTATTAGTTTTTACTGTCTAAGAAATTAAATTATTTTGGCCTATATTATATTAAATGTTTGGAAAATTCACGTGTACATATTTCGAAATAACAACTTATGTATATATTTGGTATGAGCGAGTTCCTGTAATTGGCTGAGTTTCAAAAGGACATAAACTAAATTATTGATTAAGTTATATACATTCTTAGTACTTTAATGGAAGTACTCTTGTGGGAAATCAAGAACTGTCGCTCTCTGATATTTATTTATTACGTATCTTATTAACAACTTTTAAAAGCGTTTAGCATATAAGTTAGTTTTAACATTAATTGTTCAGGCGGCAGAAAGTGGAAATGTGGAAGATTTTATGCGTCTCTACCTAACGGAACCCTCTCGGCTGTCTGTCCGTGACACGCGCGGTCGGACTGCAGCACACCAAGCGGCAGCTAGAAACAACACCAATATATTGCACTTTATAAACAACTATGGCGGAGGTAAATAAATATATTACAACGGTTATTCCTTTATTACAGTTTAGTAGTCTTTTTATTAAGCAATAATTACTTTTAAGAATAAATATAGTCTGAAATAAAGACTTATTTGAGTTTTGGTTATAATACTTCTTTGAATTTCATATAATACAAACTACGGAGAAACATAATTATAAATACTCTTAAATAAACTAACTTTCAATGAAAGTGTTTTGTAACATCTTTATAACTAGTAGCACTGAACTTGGGTGCATAATTGCAAAACAGTGTACGGTTTCTGAGATTAAATTTTATGAATTATTTATGCAAGGAATAATCTTAGTAGCGGGTGGCTTTAGAAAAACTACATTTGAATTAGTTTGTTCGTAGCGGTCAGTGTTGAATACAACTATGTAAGAAAGCTGAAGTATGTCATTATAGTTCGTTTTTATATTAAAAATGTACAAAGTTACTGAAATATAACTTTTGCATATTTTTTTGTACATTTTTTTAATTTTTCATTAAAGTATTTTGATTTTAGCGTTAAATATTGCTGACAACGCCGGAAATACACCGCTTCATTTAGCAGTTGAAAATGAGTCGCTTGACGCAATAGAATTTCTTCTTCAACAGTAAGTGATTTCAAATATTAATATTGTGTACATTCTAAAGTCATAAAGTAAGCAGTTTATTTTATATATATAGTAAATAATGAACTAAGAACTTTACAAAAGCCTTTGAAAAGTTACTCTAAGTTGCTAGGACTCTTTGGTAATGGAGAAACTTGAAGGATATTGAAAACATGATAACCTTGGTTTAAGTCTTAGAAATATCAGTCAAGATCAACTTTTTATTTATGTCACCTAATACTGAGATAGAATATCATCTAGACACTTCATATAATAAAATATACTTAGTCTGGCCATAAATACTGTTACAATTAAAAAAAACTAAATATTCTCGTACCTTTGAGTTTGGAATTTGTCATTTTTATACTATTTATTATTTTGTTGTTTTCTAATATCCCGAATATTTTCTAATATATTGGATATTAGAAAATATTTGGGATATTAGACTGGAATGATAAAGAAAACCGAATCACGGTGATTGCATTACATAAAGTAGGTATGGAGCCGAATACAATTTTTATAACCCTTCATACGCTTGGTATTAGACAAATATTTGTATACCGGGCGATTATTAGGTATAATAAAACTTCCTTTGTTTGTGACCGAAAAAGACCTGGCTGTCCACGTAGTGTCTGTACGAAAATGGTGATCAAAGCATTTAGGAAAAGAATTCCTCTCCGTCCAGAAAATTAAAAATGAAAGGGTGGGTAAAACCAAAACAACAACTTATACGTTACGCAAAGGAATGTCACAGAAAAATTTGGTATATGGATAAGATTTTTTTACAATTCAGCAATATCTTAACAAATAAATTAACCGTATGTATTTTGAAAGTTCTGAAGAAGCTTCCCAATTAGTTAACAGAGTACAACATAGGTATTAACCGACTTCAGTGATGGTTTGGTGCGGTGTTAGCTATGAAGGAGTGAATAAGTTATATTTTTGTGAAAAAGTTATCAAAACATTGTCACAAGTGTATCAAGATACGATTCTTTCTTAACAACACCATAATCAAGAATGTTCCTTTCAACAAGTCTCAATCCACCCAGTCTTGGTTAGAAACTGCATGAAAGCTTGGCCTGGCCAAAGACTGGCCGACATTTAGTTTTGATCTTAATCCACTGGATTAAAATTTATGGCCAGTTTTAGAAAGTAAGGCTTACTCTAAACACTGTGATAATTTGGAGTTCTTAAAACAATTCATACGATTGGAAGTGAAGAATTTTCGCACGGAAAGAGGCTTGTTGCTATTGATAACCGATTTAGCTTAACATTTAAAGGACTGAATTACAGCTTACGGAGACCATTTCGAATAAGCTTTATATAATTTTTATGGTACTAATATGTATGGCAAGACTAAGTATAAAAATAAATTATTAAGTATACAAGACTTTGTCTACATACGAGTATTTGCGTTTAGTACATAGTATAGTATAAATACATTCAACTATTCTAGATATATATAATATTTTTTGTCATTTATATATATGAGTGTAAATAAAATTTAAACAAATTTTTAGAAAAGTCGAAACATCGATATTGAATGAAAAATGTCAAGCACCAATTCATATGGCCACGGAATTAAATAAAGTAAGTATTATAAATATATTTCACAATATAATATATATGAAATAATTTACTGTATAAGATTATTAATTAATGAAATATGAGTATCTTGATTATATAGCATTCTTATTGACGTAGTGCAGTAATTATTCGGATGTAAACAAGCAATATTTTTTATATTTTTTGACTAAATGAGTTACACAAAACTTTATAGAGGTAGCCACTAAGGTTGAGAAGCAGGTTAAACTTTTTGAAATCTTTACTGTATACTTAGACAAATGCAGATTAAGCTTAAACAGGATTTAAATGAATTCAGTGTTACTGAGCTTATCTCTACTGAATAAATTTGGTACTAATGCAAATTAGAATTAAAATTATCTGTATTAAACACTTCTTACACATTTTCGGTTTATTGAACTAGTCTGTAGTGATTTACTTTAACAACTATGCTTGATGGCATATCTGTCTTTTTATTTACATCAGCAAAAAATATTAACCGATATTCATAACTCAAAGTGTAAGAGTAAATATACATAAATATTAGAGGATCAACCCCTTCGCTAATGTTGGTTAAGGTGATTCTAGGCTGATATTTTTACGTGATAAATAGTATTCTGTATAACTTGCCAAACAACCAACGATTCTTATTATAAAAAAAAGCATCAATCATTTCGTACATCACCGAACTTTTAAAGATTAACCTCTTCAAACAACCAAGCTTGGCTTATTTCCAATACAGATAAATATCACTTTTTTGTTAGATAAATTTGTTTATTTTTGAATAGAACCCCACATAATAAGGCTAAGTTGACCTATAGATCCAAAAGAAAAAAGAGATACGAATCTTAATTTAGAAATAGGTATAATCAATGATGCCTAATATTTCTTATTTATGTTTCTTTGAATATTTTCAGGTATCCGTTCTTAAAGCTTTTGCAAAATATAGCATTCAATTCAACGTAGATATCGGGGGAGAGCACGGCCGCACGGCATTACATTTCGCAGCCATACACGACCATGATATATGCGCTAGAATATTGGTAAATATTAATAGATATTCCATAAACAACTTTAATAATTTTAACACTTATATATATGACATTTGAGTGTTTTTTTCTAAGTAAATTGCAAAATGTTTTAAACAATTTATAATTGAATAAATTTATAGATACTTTTATTTTAGATATCTGATTTGGGTGCACAATGTAAGCGCCCATGCAACAACGGTTACTATCCTATACATGAAGCTGCAAAAAACGCTTCATCTCGGACTATGGAAGTCTTTCTTCAGTGGGGGGAATCTAAAGGATGCACTAGAGAACAAATGATATCGTTATATGATAACGAGGGTAATGTACCTCTCCATTCCGCAGTACATGGAGGAGACATTCGAGCTGTCGAACTATGCCTAAGATCTGGAGCTAAGATTTCAACACAACAGCATGATTTATCTACACCTGTACATTTGGCGTGTGCTCAGGTATTTTAGATATGTTGTACTAATTTAAATTTTATTTGTTTTTATTATATGTAATTTTGTTTTAATTACAATGTTAAACGGAAATAAAAACATCAAGTTGCTTTATAGGGTGCTTTAGAAATAGTGAAGCTGATGTTTACAATGCAACCAAATGAAAAGATGGCATGTTTAAAATCCTGCGATGTACAGAAAATGACACCATTACACTGTGCCGCCATGTTCGATCATCCAGATATCGTTAACTATCTAGTTAGCGAAGGATCTGATCTGAATCCATTGGATAAGGAGAGACGATCGCCATTACTCTTGTCTGCTTCACGAGGCGGTTGGAGAACAGTTCATACTTTGGTAAGATCAACATGTCATCATGTCATATCATATAAATTGAACATAAAAAAATATTTAAACCAAATTTTGCTTGTGGTATAGATACGTCTCGGAGCTGATGTGGAGCTCAAAGACATTAACTCCCGCAATGTGTTGCATCTCGTAGTGATGAATGGTGGTCGTCTTGAGGATTTCGCGTCCAGCTGCAAGGTATGTATTCACTCATATATGTAATATGAAATTAATTAATAAAATATATATATACGAGTATAACGTCCCTACTCATGATATAATTTTACGCCATCCTTGAGTATATCTATTCATGTCAACTGTAACTAATGAAAATACAATTTCACAATATCTTATTGAATTAATATATAAAAGTAAACACAATCGTTAAATCCGTTTTTGTATGCTCGTTTGTATGTATGTTTATGTATGATACATGAATGTATTTTCGAGACAGCAGTGTAGTTAATCCGTCAATTAGAAAGTTTTGTTAGATAGATAAAAGTAAGTTGAAGTTGCATGTTTTCCTAAATTTATCGGTGAACTTTTTACGGTCCTTGACTTCTATGGTGATCTAACCTCAGTTGGTTAGTGTTTGTGATCCTTATAAGAGACAGAATCTATGAATTAAGGTCTGTAAGGTGCTTTTACCTATAATAATTATACCATCTTATAAATCTCTCTGTATTTAAAAATCCACGTTTATTAAAACTAATGAACTAATACTACCGAACAATATTATATTATTAAAATAAATGTACATACATTATTTGAATCTTCTTTATAATACTATTTCTACTTTACTACATGCTTTATAATACGGGTATTTGAAACTTGATATATTGCCTTGGTCGACACCAAAGAATCATAAGTTATACTAATTGCATGTTTATCATAAAATAACTCTTATATGTTAAATAATTATAATTAGATTCACATTCTGCTCTTGCGAACGATAATTGTTAAAAGATGTGATTCAAGAAAGTAAATATAAAAAACTTTATTAGATATAAGAAAATTTATTTACATAACAATTTAATACCTAATTTATTAATATAAATTTTCTATTAGAATCAAACGCTTCAAATACCTATAACGTATTAAAATATATCAGCAAGCGAACACCAAAATATTTTCTCATAGTAACTAAAAAGTTTAAAGTTAAAGATTACTAAAACACTAACAACTTCTGGCACTTTGATTATATTAGAATCGGAATAGTGAATTTATATTTGCTCTAAAATTTATGATACCGATCTCCTCCTAGTGATATACGAGTACTTTACTAGAAACAATACTCGTTGCGATCGGTTAACCATTACTTTTTGTAGGCTTTTATGGGATTGTTTGAACGTCCGTTTTTATTGCTTAACCGTTAAGAATTAGTTTTTTCTATGTTCATTTTCTTAAAATGCAGATCTATAAAATAAATTTAAAACGCGTGTAATCTTTAGACAAATATCATAACATATCATACTTAATACGGCGATTTATTACAATTCCACTTTTATTGCTAATAATAAAATTACCTAATCGGCACATTCAATATTTTTAAAATTAATTACGTGTTTTTATACGTACATATAACATATTCTCTGACGTTTAAAAAATTAAATCATTTGCAATAGTATTAAGTATATTAAATAGGTAACAACTTCTATATCTCCAGTATATTTACAGATTTATTAAAATTGTATTTAGGTTATAAAAGATGGCTTATTTCCACCACGCCTATAATGTCGCTGAAAACATATTTATGCATACAATATTTTAAATATGTTAACATGTAATCTCATTACTTGCCATATTACAGGATCGCTGCGAAAGAAGTTTATCTCAATTACTGAATGAAAAAGACAACACGGGTTGTTCACCTCTACACTATGCGAGTCGAGAAGGTCATATTCGATCTTTAGAGAACCTTATAAAACTCGGTGCCTGCATCAATCTCAAGAATAATAATAATGAGAGCCCACTGCACTTCGCTGCAAGGTCGGTACCTTTATCCACCATTAACTTTATCCCAACATTATTCCAAGGTCAATCAATAATGATAAAAAACACTGAGGGGAACAAATTTGTGAACAGAAAAACTATTTTTTTTTTGAGTTATTAATTCGCAAGTAATAAACTGATTACTTGTCGATTTTCTGTTACTCAATATTTTCTCTTCTGGTTGCAGATACGGACGTTATCACACGGCATGTCAATTGCTGGACTCTGATAAGGGGACTTTTATCATTAATGAGAGTGATGGGGAAGGACTCACACCATTACACATTGCATCTCGAGAAGGACATACGAGAGTTGTGCAACTGCTACTAAATCGTGGAGCCTTACTGCATAGGGACCATAATGGGCGTAATCCTTTGCACCTTGCAGCTATGAGTGGATATACTCAGACTATCGAGCTTTTGCATTCCGTTCATTCGCACTTACTCGACCAAGCAGATAAGGATGGGGTAAGTAGACTTCTTAAGTAAATCCCTTAAGTAGTCATGAATATATTATTTTTTATATACTGTTACTAAAATATAATTGTTTTTTTAGAACACACCACTACATTTGGCTACAATGGAAAACAAACCCAACTCCATAGCGCTGCTGCTATCTATGGGATGTCGCTTAAGTTACAATACCTTGGACATGAGCGCCATAGACTACGCCATCTATTATAAATTTCCTGAAGCTGCTTTGGCCATGGTCACTCATGAACAACGGTATACAATTTAGATGTTGTTTTCTATCAATACTTTGAACTTTGAGTCATTCGTGAAAACAATCAGGAACCTGCTATCATCTTAAATTATACAATTTTTATATTATTGTATATTGTGCATAACAATAGATTTTAAAAGGCTTCAATAGAGAGCAAATTATTAATTGATGCATTAGTGAGCACATTTTAATTACTTTTTGTATCATAATATAAAACAGAAATTGCTAACATAACTTAAAAACATAACATACATAAAAATAAAGTTAAATAAGGGAAACAGAACCGCCAAACCTAAATCTCTTATATGTTTATTCTATTAATAGAATTAATATTTTAGAGCTAAAGAAGTAATGGCACTACGATCAGATCGTCACCCGTGCGTGACTCTCGCCCTTATCGCCTACATGCCTCGAGTATTCGAGGCTGTGCAAGATAAGTGCATTACAAAAGCTAATTGCAAAAAGGATTCGAAGAGCTTTTATGTAAGTTAACTACCAAACTTTTGTTCTTTAGTAATCTTATTTTTTTTTAAAAGTCTGTCTAGGAAAATGTTCGTAGTTAAAAGCGGAAGATACTAACAATAGGTTAAATATGCAAATACGTTGTTTTCCTTTAATATATTTATATTTTTTTATACTTTCTAATGTGATAATATATTGATTATGATTTTTTTCTTAATAGTATTTTCAGAAAGCTTATGTATAAATAGATGTACTTTTTTACAATTCTTTGGAAGAAAAAAGTATATTTATATTTAATTACGTTATAAGATTTATGTCTTAAAGATATACATAGTTGACGGTAAATATAAACACACAATTCTACTTTTATTTATAAATACATATTTATATATTTTTAGAAATTCTTTATTTCGGATGAACTTGTTAAATGAACTTTTTCACAATATCCGTCATTCAAAATGTCGTTTTAATTATTTCATGTTATTTTTAATTTATATAATTGAATTTAACATATTCATAATAAGCATGTGGTATCAAAATATCAATATCAAGACTCTTCTTTTGACGTATGACGTTGTATAAATCTAATACCATTCACAACATCTAGATCAAGTACAGCTTCGATACGCTATGCCCACAAACGATAACCGACGAAAGCAACAGAATACCTGAATCAACATCTCAGAAAATACCATTACCGGCATTAAACGTAAGTTACATTAATATAACGATATAACTTTTTTTTTTGATCCGTCGCAGATTAAGTATTCTTTCAAATTCTACCAACATTCGAGGCTTGAGATAGAAGCGTTGAGACAGGCGCTGAATGATCCAAAGTTTCGTCCAGAACCGTTGAGTGTTATCAACGTGAGTGAAGTGTCACTACAGCACAATGACGCTTCGCACTTTTGTATGTCTTTTCTGTGACTGTCCTTTTATCGGCTTTGCTGAACCAACATACAATCGTGTTTTATATTACTAGTCTAAATTATAGACAAAACGTTGGTACGGCCGTGCCTTTTTGGTCGACTACATGGGTGCACTTCCGCGCTCCTAGATTCTATTATAAGGTCTTTTTATGAGAACGCAATTGACTCTTGGCTCAGCTAAATGGAATTTGGTGACTGGGTTGTGTTGAAAAAGTAGGTAATGTTATTTTATTATATGTACATTTTATGTACTCTTCTAATTATGTATAAATTCCTGTAGAAAAATTGTTAGCTGTATATTTTACAGTATCATTATTACTTCCGTTTCTATCACAAATTAAATGTTTGTAAATACGATGGCAAGCTTACAATCCTGTCCTAACATATTCCGTGACTGTACTGCAGTTATATAAATGGTTGGCATTGAAAAATATCATACGGGTGTTGGATCACAGTTTCTTAAAATTATTTCATTTTCATATAAATTACTCACTTACATAATACATATGTATATACTTTATGGTCACCTGCAAACAGTTTAAGAGTATATTTTCAGGCGATGGTTGCTCACGGACGTGTCGAGTTACTGGCTCATCCTCTGAGCCAAAAATATCTTCAAATGAAATGGAACTCATATGGAAAATACTATCACCTGGCAAACCTTCTTATATACTGTGTAATTCTCATATTTGTGACAGTCTACATATATATCTTGATGACAAAAATGCCTACAAATGTCAATAAGAAAATTAAGGATAACACACAAAACGAATCTAACGACAGTGTATCTCAATTCAGTTCTCTGTTTAACCAAACTGCTTACAACGGTCTCAAAGATGGTAAAAAGATAACATACAAAAATTACTTCTTTTTATACACAATTACTTCAATACCAAGTTGATCCTAATAATACCTTTAATAGTTGCAGAATTTGAAATTAGAGTTGCAATCTACGCCAGTACAATAACTATTCTAACTTACAACCTGATATGTTTGATCCGTGAAATATGTAATATTAAAGAACAAAAATGGCATTACGTAGTGGACCCATCCAATTTGGTTTCATGGATGTTGTACGTCAGTTCAGCACTTATGGTGATACCATCTGTTTATCCAATATATCAGAATATTCAGGTATGTCTTGACAAGTACGTAATATTTTAGATTCTTCTAAAACATTCTTATATCTATTAACTATAATATCCGCCCATTTCAGTTGTCAGCTGCCTCGATTACTGTATTTTTATCGTGGTTCAAACTGCTTCTTCTTCTTCAACGCTTCGATCAAGTCGGCATCTACGTGGTCATGTTCTTGGAGATTCTACAAACGCTTATTAAAGTCTTGATGGTGTTTTCAATACTTATCATAGCTTTTGGACTTGCATTCTACGTTCTTTTATCTAAAGTTGGTGAAATTTCCATCATATATTATTGCAGCGAAGTTTACTTGTCTTATTAAATTATACTTATTATTTACTACATTCATGTTCTTGTATATGGTATTATATCATATTTAACGGATAATTTGTACTTTGTTCGATTTTTTAATAAGACAGGTGTACAGAATGTTTTAGTTTATAATTGTGCTATGCCTTCATGACGTCATGAAAAATAATACAATGGTTTTAAAATAATTTTTAAGAGTGTTATATAAAAGTGATGGCAGCGCAGCGATTATTAGATTACATGAGCCACAGCGAACAGCGAACTTATATATAAATTTACAAATAATAATATAAAATGGTAGGATAGATCTAAACATTTTTTCTCCTACAGGGTCAACATTTATCATTCAGCAGCATACCGATGTCGTTAATGCGCACCTTTACAATGATGCTTGGAGAAATAGACTTTGTAGGTACTTACGTTCAACCATACTATAAGACAGAGTCAGATGTACTTTTACCTTTTCCCATCACGACTTTCTTCATCCTCGGCTTGTTCATGGTGTTTATGCCGATTCTTTTAATGAATTTACTCATTGGTTTGGCTGTTGGCGACATCGAGAGCGTCAGGCGAAATGCTCAGTTAAAACGTTTGGCTATGCAAGTAAGTGAATAAAGATTAGTTGCCATTCCTGACAGATCTATGAAATATCATACATATCTTACTATTTGCTATACAGGTAGTCTTACATACCGAATTAGAAAGAAAACTACCAGTTTTTATCCTGGAAAAGGTCGATAAAGATGAATTGATTGAATATCCCAACAATAAAAAATGTAAACTAGGATTTCTTGATTTGATTCTTCGTAAATGGTTCTGCAATCCATTCACCGACGACGGTTAGTATTTTACCTAAAATATTAAAAGTGCGAAACTGGGATTGATTACTTTAATAAATTAACAGAATGGGTTGAAAGATTAAACTTTAATAACCAGCTATAGTGTATAGCTTTGTGCAATATTATACTTATTATTCGTAAATATATTAATAATTTATCTTATGTTTAATAAGTTGAGTTACCTGCATACAATATAAGTGTAGCTGAATCTGTTTCACAAGCCGTCGGCCTTGACTTGGTATTGGAGAGCAGTGAGGATTACATCACATCTGAGATGGATAAACAAAAACGACGTCTACGTGAAATGTCACAAATGCTTGAACAGCAACATACCTTAATTCGTCTTATCATACAGGTAAAAGATTTGAAATTATTTTTTAAAAACACGTGTAATGATACCTCAACCATCATACATTTTTTTATGGGTTAGATACGTTACACTTCTATAACCACATTCATACTTACGACTCTTAAAATTATATAAAATCTACAGAAAATGGAAATCAAAACGGAAGCGGATGACGTAGATGAGGGAGTGTCTCCAGCAGACACACGCGTGGTACCACGGTGGAGCTCACCTCGCATCAGAAAACAATTGCACACAGCCACCTCGTTTAATAAAGGCTTTTAGAAAACAATACATACTTTACTATATCTATCACAAGAGCTATTTTTGTAATGGATTACGACTAAAATTATTAGTTACCAGGTGTAGATAACTCTTTGTAACGATACAATGTCAACAATTTTAAGAATCATCGAAAACATACTGTTTAATTAAATCAAATTTAATTAAATATTTATTTTTTTTATAATTCCTATTACAGTCTTTGTGATATATACAAGGTATATAAGTATTCAATACTTTACCTATAGTTATAAATAATATTTAAATATATTTATTATACTTCTTTCATCTGATAATGATATCTGAAAATATTTTATAATAAATTATATAAAAGACGACTTCAAAAATATAAATATTGCTGTTTCAATTAAATAAATAAGTTAATATATATTGTATGGTGTTTGTTATTAATTAATTAGTTAATTTTGGTAAACAAGAATTTATAATTTACAATTCATTTTGATTATTAAAATTAATTAATAATTTTGAATGTATTATTGTATTACTTAATGTTTAATCTCTGTCCAATGAAATTATACTTATATTTAAATTATTAGAAATCAAATAAATCTTAATTGTCACTTGGACCCGCCTTTGACCGTGAATGTATTTTTGGAGAGGACTTTTAGGAGAATTTTGTATACAAACTCAAAGTTGTTTAAAGGATTGTTAAGGAAGATATAATATGTGTTAATGTATAAAAAAATTGTGCATACAATTTAAATATTATTTATTTGCTTCTTCACAATTTACATATTAGTAGCTCACTTATAAGTTCATATATTTCTAAGTATTTAAGGTATTAACATTTTTTTGTGTTGGTGTTTTCATTTCTTATAAAGTGTTAGAGAAATTAACACTTATTAAATAATTATAAAATAAAAACCTATTGTACTATTTAAATTTGGGGGAAATTATGTTGTATTGAGAATTGAATTTAAATACAAAATTCAAACCGCATATTCTTTCAATTGAAACAGGTCTGGCAAATTGGACAGAAGTTCACTGAATTCAATCTTTGTGCTATTGAATTCAGTTTAATTTATAACCAATTTATTCTTTTCTGAAGTAAGGTTGTGGACCAAACTAATTAATATTTCAATGACACCTAGTTTCCCCTAATAAATTGTCTTAAAATTAGTGGGTACCTCCTATATTAAATATAATATATACCTACACATACATATATATATATATATATATATATATATATATATATATATATGTTATAATAAATGTAATATTAAATAAACGTTAACAATGAGTATATCTATATGCATAAGAGATTTATAATATTATTTATGCTTCTGTGGAATTTTGCTAGTTTTTTAAATTATTTTTATAATTATGAAATCGATGTGAATTATAATAGATACAATTTTAAGTCTGTGTAATAAGATATTTTATGAAATATATATATATACATACATATATATATTTAGGGTTCCGTATTGTTATAACTTCAACTTTTGTATTTTTACATACTTCCAGTATCAAGTCTAAACTAATATCAAATGAAAATATAGTCTTCGTTTTATTTTGAACGGAGACAAAAATATCATCAAAAACAGAACTGCATAAAAAAAATCTTCTAAGTCAATAAAACAATACGGCCGTTTCTGCCGGTTAATTCATCATTGTTACCTCCGTAATTCGGCAATAGGCCAGTTCTTTTAGAAGAAATACAGAAAAAAAATCTAATCATATTTTTGTGTGTAAAAAACTAAATATATTTAGCCGTTAGAGAAATGACCGTGCATAGGTAATTTTTTTTATTATCAAATTAAGTTTGTACGGAACCCTCGATATGCTAGTCAGACTCGCACTTCTTTGTTATGTAATCCGAAACAACAATATCATTAAGTGATCTATGTCTAATACATATTATATTCAATAGAGATTTGATGTGTTTATAAATGTTTAATAAATATAATACATTGAATGTGACTATCATGTTTCTATTTAATAACTAAATTTCTTTTTATTGACCTTTTTCTATATTATGCCACGATATTGTAATTAAAACCAGCTGTTGCCGGCGTTCATAAAACATTTTACATGAATTAAATTTTTATAAACAACGCCATCTATTTGAAACTTATAAAAGTTAAAGGTAATTTTACCTCTATATGTATAGAAAATCTTCGAAGTTAAAATAAAAAAAATATATTAATCGAGATAAACATTATTCTATCTTTTAAGTTGGACCAAACATATCTACAAAATTTAAAAAATACAAGAATTCAGTCAAAAACTGTTTGGCATTATTGTATCAATATTAATAAGTGTAGCGACTATATTGATTTTCACGAAAGAACTTTGTTCGTTCTGTATTGTTTTCATTTTTCTCGGATGGGTGGATGTCTGTGGACAGGAAAAATTTTCAATACTGTCGAGATGAGATGGCGCTGTTTATAATTTACTGATTTAGTTTATTTTTATATTTAATTATATTACTATTTTGTGTTATTATTAATCACACTTTTTTGTAATTTTTTACTAATTATAAATAAACATGTATTTAACATATTTTTTTTCTTTAATAAATAATAATCATTTTACTTCAAATAAAAAAAAAAACATTACTGTGGAGAGATGGCTCTATTTATAATTTACTGATATAGTTTATTTTCATATTTAATTATATTACTATTTTGAATTATTATTAATCACACTTTTTTGTAATTTTTTTACTAATTATAAATAAACATGTATTTAACATTTTCTTTTCTTCAATAAATAATAATCATTTTACTTAAAAAACTATTTTTTTTAATAACTTTTATATTTTTGTCAAAGTTCGTTCGGGAAATACCTTGGGTATTTGCATCTTCACTGGTTTATTTTAATAAAACTTGAAAGTCCGAAGTTCGGCTCCTAAGAATACTTTCCAATTGTTTTTTTTTTGTCCATTTTAAATAATTAACCATTACTTAAATTATGTCAAAGTTAATTATACTATTGATTAAAATCTTTATAGTTGATTTGTTACATATTTATTTTATAAATAAATATGCATTTTAATGAATTTAACTTAATTCAATTCAGTTTAATTCATTTTGTAGCTGTCGATAACAGCCCTACACCCCATTAATTTTACAATATTTTATTACATCGCTAGAATAAGAAATTTTCGACCTTTTTGAAACGGTATAAAGTTTATTATTGTTAGGAGGTAGACAAGTTATTGCTACCAGATTTTATTTTGTACGATACATTTTTTTAAAAATGAAATCCAATCTATTTGCGGACATTTTAATTCCGAATTGCCTTCGATTGTAATGAATTGATCGATCTCCTGTCAATGTTTGAAAATAAAGTGTTTCCCTTTGTAGTTAAAAATTTACCTGGCTTATTGAGTTCTTTTAATTTATTTATAAACGAATACGTGGTCACGTGGAGGTAATTGATCATTGCCACCCACGATTTCTTGAAATAAAATGTACAAATATGTGGCCGTATCTGAAGAAGGAGTAGGACCTTTTTTCTATGATACCCATGACAAAGTTGTGAAATGAAGTTCATTTCACAACTTTGTGGTTCATGGCATGGCATGGTTCTTGGTTCACCCTCACTATTGATTAATAATACACATCTACTTGGAAATCATGATATTGCAGGTGGTGGCATGCAGTAAGAAAACAAACTTTAGAAATCTTATTAAATAAGTCTTCTGAACGATTATAACTGCAGATATGCGATGTTTCTTTGTAACTACAAGTAATTTAGACGCGTTCTGCACAGAATAATGGTAAACGCTGATAATTCGGCGTAGAGATAAGAGCCTTGGCCTAGGCTGAAAATGTGAAAAACTAGTAGGTACTAGACACCTAAGTTCAAGATTCCAGTTTCTTTTAGCACTCATCAGAATTTCTTGAGTGACTGGAAAATACTGTATCCCGAGTGCGGTCATCGGCATAATAATGAATGTTAGAAATATATATTAAATCAGGAAAACACATAGTCATAGAGCATACCAGCCGATACAAATTACGGATCCGAGCAAAATCTTTCGAATGGATCTTTGTGTTCCGTCCAGAGACAGGACTCGGATAAAATGCTGGGAATCTCGTGGGAATGTAGCTTTTAAAGCGACGCCTTGGGATATCCACTACCTAATGTACTCGCTATTTCTATTTCAGGCCCTTCCCTTTCCTTTTAATAGATGCCGTCCATCGATATATTAGTTCCACCAATAATCGTCAGTCAAAAGATTGCTATAGTAAAACAATATTGTCGGCGATTGTCAAAGTAAGCTAGAAGCTGCCGGTGTATAATACTTTCCATTATTTTGGAAAACTAGTTGGTATCACATTTTTAGGGTTTGGATGGACAAGACTCGTGAAGTAGACAAATAAGTAAATAAGCACAGTAGTAAACTTCGAAGCATGGTTGGAGAAATACCATTCGACCCTTTTGACCTACGAACTTGTAAGGAAACCGGAGTTCGTCGTATAGATATTATTGGAACACTTGAACGCATTGAACAGAAAAAGTACCCAGAAAGTCTTCTTTTTTTGTGTGCCCTGTAGGCTTTTGTCATTAACTTAATGGAACGACGGACAGACAGCTGAAAGAAGTTGCCAAGAAAGTTTTTTTTACCACTCATAACTTTCGCGTCGAAGGCAAATAGTTTGCAAGCTACATTAAATTTGACATAGCAGTTTCCTTAAATATATCCATTCCTATAAATATTCTTAGCATAAATATGTATATCCATTACCAGCAGTATCACTTCGGCTACACCGAAGGTGCAGTCACAGGGATAATAAAAAATGTAAACTAACTTGTCCTTGTGAGTAAGAAGTAAGTAAGTAAGATGCACAGAATGAGCGTATATTATTCCAATCAAGTCACTTGGGATCGCGCGCTGACGTCGACACCTCTTAGATATCGTAAAATGATATAAAGGGTCAGAAATATAGTAGACTCACTATGCTGTCTCCTGACAACGCCATGATAAAAATGTATAAATTGTGTTAAAATATGATAAATAGGTAGCTTATTATTAGGGACGGACAGAAAATCGACGGCAAGACATAGTTTTGTTATCTAATAAGGCATAACCAAAACACATATAATTTATTATACAAAAGCGTGTATAAGTTATAATTTAATCGTTATCATAAGTGCTTAAGACATAAAAAATTCGCACTGAGCCAAATCTGAAATGAAGAGAATGACACTTTCTTCTTATTTTTTTCTCACAATATTTCTTTCAGCATTTTTCTTCTTTATTAAAGCTAATATTTCCAAGACAGCTTTCATTGGTGGTACTAAGTTTAAAAGTACCAATAAGTGGTAAATAATGATGATATGAAGAATCAAATGTTTCACAAGTTTGGTGGAATGGAGATTTTTTTTATTAATTGAATTTAATGCAGTTAACATAAAAAATACTAAATAATCTATCTGCTTTACCATAGAAATTGTGAAGGAAGACGAGTATTGAAGTATTGTTCCTTTAATGATGTGTTAAATTAAATTCTTTTAACAGCCTACAAAGTCGTTTAGTTTTAATACAAATTATTTAAAATGTTTAACAGTTAAACTGATATTGAAAAAAATAATTATTGTTATAGGTTATTGTCAAGGAAATTTAAAAATTGCTTTTAGATGCACATATAAGACAACAAAACCACTGAACTGATCTTTTTTAGCTTAATAGTTGAGAGCAGACATAGACGAAGACAAAGAGCAAGAAGCTAAGAAAATTTGTTAGTTAATAACCATACTTGTTCAGAGTTAGGGATTATATTAATGTTTATGATTAGAATCTTTCTTATTAATTATTATTTTACATTGTATTGTAAAAGTGTTATTAATTATTTACTAACTTGCCTTACTGTTCTCATTACCCACATATATAGAGTGAGATAAGTGTCTATGGCAGCGTATACAACTATAATGTATAGGTATTTATACCTGCACAGTTTCGAAATTACAATTTTAGTTACAAAGTATGTCGCACAATATATAATAATGAATCAGTTATTTACACAACTTTTGATTATGACATGTGGATTTTCACAATGTTTTCACTTTGTGGAATAGTCGTTAACGAGAACTAAATATTGAGGAAAAGTAATCTAGTAAATTGTAATGAGAAATTTGCAACATTAAATGTTTGAAGAGAATTTTCATCTCATACTGTTTAAATATCTCTTATTTTGTTTACTTGCTCTTAGTAAGCTGCTTTTTTTGTCAAAATATACAAAATGATGCTATCTTCTTATATAAATGCATAAATAATAATATCTTTATATACGATTGATATTTGATCCTAATATTTATATGTGGAAATCGAAATTACCCTCCGGTTTAAAAAAAACATTAAGATTTTTGTGGTTATTCACGAAAACGGACCACAGAAGAAACGACTTCATTCTCCACTCCATCTCATTCATTTATACTTATTTATTTAGACTTAAATTCTTATTGTCCTTCGTGATAAGAATATATATTAACTTATTTTTAATTTGTTAACTTAAAACGAACTTTATCTGTATATTTGTCTAAGCTTCTTAAAATAGTTCTTTGCGTTATATAGTTTATTTCAAACCATTATTAGAAATTATATTTGATTTGGAAGTTATACCATATAAGTATAGGCATACTTATCACACATTTAAACAAATAATATATAACAATAAATGATTGATTAATAGCTAATAACACATAATTTTAATGTTTTGATATTGATAAATAAACATATTGATCTCAGACGATCTATGTTTAAGAGAATGATTAAAATAAGAATATTATTTACTGGTTTTCGTGTAATTATAATTTCCGGTAAGTAATTAAATGTGATCCGTTCATGATAACTTTTGAACCATTGTCGATATTTCAGCTTACGTTTACTTTTGTATATTGATGCTAATATAAAACATTTAGACAAAAATAATTCATTTAAAAATTACGTAAGAAACGTAGTTTTGGGTTGTACTAGTAAACATTATTTTACATAATTGTTTCAAAGGAAATACTTAGATATCCTTTTTATCTGTTTATATAAAGACAACTAGCTGATTCCCGCCCGTTTCGCTTGGCACACTATTAATTTGGATGTGCACTTAGGTTGTTATGGAAACCGTTGTCAAATTAACGGTTACTATGGTAACCGTTGCTATAGTAACTCTTACCCCCATGTTAAGTGTATAGCTCAAACAGATTTAAAACTTGGCGAAATGCAAAAAGTTGAAAACCGTTTTGATAGGAATTCCGCAAAATCCGTTCTTAGGGGACGTCTACGTTACAAAAGAAGTAACTATGTATAATATTAAGTTAATCGGACAGATAGTTTCGGACGGAGATTTCATGATGAGTCAGTGAGTGGTAAATCATTTATATATATAAAGATAGTAAAATAAATGATATCTATCACAATAAAGTGTTGCGTTTCAGTTATTTAGTTAAGTTAGAAGAAACAAAATTGTTTATCCTAATTTACACCTACGAAAAATTCCAGTACCTTTTCTTAAAATCATCCAGAATTTGAATATAAAGCAAAATTTACATTCTTAACAAAAATATAAAAGTAATGAATCAACTCAAGTGTATCCTTTGGGAGTTTGCCTCATCGCTCTGCCAACTGAGCTATTCGGTCGTTACTCAATTTTTATTTAATATTTGTTTTAATATTTGAAAAAATATGTAATCAGGTATGTATATCATGTTCACAAAAAATTTAGTAGTCTAATATATATATCAGAATCCGTTTTATATTATTCGTACTAATATTAGAAAGAGTTTTTTTTTGTTTCTATCTTTCTAACGAATGAGTGTTTTTTTTTATTACGTTAGAGAAGGGCAAACGAGCTTGTAGGTTACCGATGATAAGTGATAACCACCGCCCACGAACTCTTAGAACATCCGGGAAATCGCAAGATCTTTGTCAGTCTTGGAGGTGGGAGTATACGCCTTTTTCGAAAGTCGTGAAATCTACATCGTATCGATGGGGAAATACGGCCGAATAAAGTTATTTTCACCGTTTGTACCGTTCTTTGTGATACGTGGAAGAAAGGTCCTCGAAAACCATATAGTAAAGGATCACCACGCATCCAAGTGGAACTGATAGTATTGCAGGCGATGACGTGCTGTGTTGTGATGAAATTCGGCGTCAGGCATCCGGTCATATACATCCAGACCTCAGATGAGTACAGTACTCCATGTATGTGGCCGAACTTGCACCTTATACAGCGTCAGTCTTTGACCAGGTTTGAAATACAGCCTCGCTCTATTGATCATTCGAGGCCAACTCTCCAGATGACCACGAACGAAGTATCGTCGCTCAAAATGTTTAGGTCCAGTATTCTGATACTTTGCGAGGCGAAGAATGCCCTTGTAGAGTGAAGATACGACAGACATGATCGTCCATGTCCATGTGTAGCGGGAGTATAGATAGGTCCCGATCTCTAAAAATCTGAATGTTACGGTAGCAGATATCTTCCTTTATGAACACAGATATCCTGGGTTATCGGTTAAACCGATTTGTATAAAATGATTTTCAAGCTTATACCCGCGGTATGTCGGGATAGGTACGCTGTGTTGCTTGGTTGAGGTATCTGCGTCTCCCTCCAAATTTTCCTAGGGAACCGGCGGAAAAATTCAATTAATATATGTTGTTTGTTTAAAAATTACAATGAAACTACAAGTATACAAATTTTGTATAAACTCTAAGTACGGGGTTAAAAGCTAGTATGTTATAAGGGTATGTTTTGTTTCATTATGCTGATTGATCATTACTCTTGATTACAATATGATTATGTCACTCATTTGTACCTTAATTCTTATTTATGTTAAAAGTAAGGGAATTTTAACGCTATAAGTTTTAATTTTAAAGAATATTGTTTTACGACTTTTCTAGTTTTCTCCTTGTATAAATATTTTTCCAAGAACATAATTATAGCCGAAAAAAATTATAATTATACTAAATTTGCTCTTGGCCACAGTTTTCCTGGAAGAGATTCGGAACACTAAATAAAAAAACTATTAACTAAAGTAAACGGACCGTCCCACCTTTAGTGAATTTTCTAGGAAAAAAGTAACTGATAAGGCAGTTTTAATTTTGCATGCAGGTGTAGCTATATATAAAAAGTAACGAAATAGGATGATATTAAAACAAATGTTTTATCAAAGACATTTGTTTTAGTATCCGTTAAAAGTAGTAAAAAAAAAGAAAATAAGATACCACAAAGTATCTTTATAGTACAAGAGAATGTATCGACAGCGATACAAAGTTATTACGCCATTAGCGAGAACTACGTGACTCAAGCAAGATATATCTTTTTTATACTAAATATAACATAAATTTTTATCGTAACATATTTTAAGTTGACTTTCACGGCATCTTTTATTATACTCTGTTAAATTACCATTCCGATCCGCGAACTAAAGCTAGTAATATAATATATTATTTGTACAAATATGAAGTTGCTATAAATACACACAATTAAACATACATTGGTAACTGGTATATTACAATATTCAGGTAAATTGCGTTCCAACCTACTGGTTGCACGCGTACGTTAATCGGTTCCGAAGAAATTATCATCAAGTGGCCATTGTCACCATACGATAATGAGAGAAATTTAATACCATTGTTCCCCTTCCCTGTTGAATATTATATATTAAAATGTGAACACATTTATATACCAAAATAACAGTGTGATTCAAATGTTTTGGGTGTATAAGATGGAAAAAATAAATATATATTTTTTTATATTGTTGTTTAATTTTTGTGAGTCAAGTAATTTTGATAATGACGCAATGAAATCTATTATAGGGAGAGGTTTATTGGATGGTATTTCGATACCTTATTTTAGTAGAGATATTCAGAGAACACCCATTCAAGACCGTCGCAAGGCAGAACCGAGATTTTGGCCTCCGGTACAGAAAGAAAGTAGGTGTAAGTATTTTATTAACCTAATTTAATTATCTATTAATGTGGTTATTGCTGTAATATACTTGTAATTGTTGTTACCTAAACCATAATGCAAATTAATATAATTAGCTGCTGCAAGCAATTAAATCTACTGCTCTCCGCGCGAAGCAATAAGCTATTTATTGCCACATAAAATGTATAAAATAACCTCTCATTTCTCCGTTTATTGTTATTATAACTAAAACAGTTTCTGTAGGTTTTCTACAAAGTATATAAGTTTGCGAATTACAAATATCCTATTTGACTCGGAATTTAAGCTATATTACGTTTTGTAAAATATTTTTGTATGACACGTTGTATTTATTGTTATTTTTAATATTCGACTTTGGCCTCTTTTTATATAATAAACTTTTTATATAATAAATACTAATTCTGTTTAATGCCACTATTGGTCTTATGGATTTCAATGGAGACAATCGTCTTCTCCAAAATAATTGAATATAGGTTCATTAAGGTAATTAAAGTAAATCATTTTAACATAGACAATTCTAAATAAGCTTTGAAATATTAAAATAAATTGAGAAAAACTAATTTATTATAATATACAAGCAGGACTTCCCTTCGACATCTGGTATTCCGTGGAATTGTTATCCATGGTACATCAATTTAATAAATGTTGTTACAACTTTTATCTAGATATACATTTCAGTCTTATCTCTCTTCACGGTGGTGACCTTTCCAAATGGAGGTTGTACGGGTGCATCGGGAGATAATGGTACTTGTATGACCGCGCGCGAGTGCTCTTCAAGAGGCGGTTCTGCTAATGGATACTGCGCTAATGGCTTCGGTCTTTGTTGTATTTGTAAGTATAGACTTAATTCATGACATTTTAATAGATTTAATCTACAAAAATATAAATGACATGTGTACCTAGCATGTTGTGTACCTAGTTGATATGTAAATTTTCGCGTCAACCTCCATAGCAGAATCTGCTGCATACCTCACGCTCTGCCAGCTACGAAGCGCAGTAACTACCCTTAAAACTGGCGTCTATCTTGCTGAAATTAATGACAAACGAGAACCTACAGAAATTTATTAATGTCTCCCCCAGCGAGAACCACCTTTCACGACTTGACATTGACAGCGATGAGGCAAACGAGGAGCCATAATCTATTCTAAAATTCTATATGATGTTATCAATCATCAAATATTTTAGCCAAACCTTATAAGGAGTAAGAAAATATAATTAGGTCGCGACAATGAATACAAATATTATATATATTTGTATTAATTATAATTATTGAGCTGAGCGTAAGCGAAGCTCTTAACCGTTTGGGAGACCTTTTTTTGTGTTTAGTTGTCTCCAGAATGCGACGAGATAATTAGCTAGAAATTCTCAAATATGTTTGAGCCGAACGCGGTGGTTGTAGAGAAAACAGATTGCCAGACATAGGCATATTAATAACCTCATTTGTTTTAGTTTACTATGCATTCAAGTATATTCAATTTTTAAGTATTTTATACAACAACTTACAAGTTGTTAACCGACTAATACAAGATGCCTAAATTATTTTTTATATGAATATTGTTTATTTTTCTCCCGTTACTGATTTTTCCATTCCTTGAAAATATTATTCTTATCCGTGATGAGGTTTAACTATATATAGTTTTGCAAATTGGCTCATCAAGCTTGTATTGAAAATAAATAGTAATATGCAGGTATCTACTGTAACAGTAAAATATACTATAAATATCTTTTCAAGCAAAATAAAAACTTTTTTCTTGAAATAAAAAAAACTACAAGCATCATTCATTTTTTATTAAAATAGGTTTTAAAGTCTCGTTGAATTAAACTTCTACCTACTTCAGAATAACGATTTTTACTTTCTATTAAAACGTGTATTTTCTTGAGAGTAGTGTTCTAGTGCGGAGTTAATGATTTTTGCATTTTAACGTAACATAGTAAAGAGATTCAATTAAGTATTTAACAAGATTAGCATCAAACTACGAGCTACTTATCATATTTTCATACGGGCCACGTGAACATGATTTCATAAAATAATTTTATTTAAAAAAATAGAAGATTGTAACACCTTGTATATATTTTATCTGTAATAATAGTCTATCAAAATGAATAGAATAGTGAAGAGACAAATTCTTAACTCTAAATATTGTATATTGTTATTATATCAATACATGACACGGAACTCAAAATAATTGCTTAAAACAATACTTTTGTTTGTTTGAGCATCATGAAAATATTACTAACCAGATGTTGATGAAATTTTGTAAAGTTAAAGGTTATATTCCCGGTTAATGTCTAAGATACTCTTAATAATGCTCTTATTTTAAAACATAATCAATGATTTGGATGTTTAATTACAATATAACAAAATTGTTTTAGATGTAATACTTTCATAGTATTTTTTTTAATAGAATATGATGTGGTGTTGGCGTATAATCTAAGTCAATATATAATAACCGGTCAATCATAAGAAACTCTATTATAAAATCAACAATTTATGGATTTGTATACATTTTAAATTAATGAAGAAAATATGTAATTTCAGTTGGGAGCGACTTTATCTGCTATTATAAGACATATTTCACGACCTAATACTAATAACTGTAATAATAATAAAAATATGACACAGAGTTTAAGTTTGCTATAGTTACTCGTAACTAACATAAATTACGTTAAGAGTTGATACGTTGATATATATATATATAATAATAATAATAATAATAATATAACCTTTTATTCAGATTAACTTAAACTAAAACAATCTTCTTATAAAATATAAACTTACTTATATCTAATATCTATATATCTAATATTTGTTGCTTATTAATTTTCTGTAGATCTGTTTGCCAATCGGCAAAGGCCTCCTCCAACCTTTTCCACTCTACTCTTTCCTGTGCCACTCTGTTCCACGTCACTCCTGCCACTTCCCTGATATCGTCATCCCATCTCTTCTGTGGTCTTCCTCTCTTCCTTTTACCTTCTCTAGGATACCAACTTGTTACCCTCTTACTCTATTTATCATGGCCTCTGATCATGTGTCCTGCCCATCTCCATTTGAGTCTTCTGATTTTAAGGGTTATATCTATGGCTTTTGTTTTGTTCCTAATGACACGGTTTTTCATTTTATCTGTTTTTTTTTACATTCATACTCCTTTCCATAGCGTATTGACAGGTTGAGAGTTTGTTAGTCGTTTCCTGGGTAAGCGCCCATGATTGGCAACCGTACATAAGAACAGGTAGAACGCAAGTGTTGAACAATTTACTTTTGAAGTTTATGTGTAGTTGTTTGTTTTTCATAATCTCCTTCAAGCTCCAGTAACTTTTCCAGCCGTTCGTGATTCTCCTCTCTATTTCCTTCTTCATAGGCTCTTTTTGAGTTATAAGCTGTCCCAGGTATATATATTCGACTGCGTAGTTAATTTCGGTGTCTTTTAACTTTATCGTGCTTTTTTCCCCATTGGTCATCACTCTAGTTTTTTCCGGGTTCAATTTTAAACCTACTTTTCCACTTTCTGTCGCTAGGTCTTCGATCATTCTGCTTATTTCTTCCGGTGTTTTAACGAATAGCACTATATCATCCGCGAATCTTAGGTTCGTCAGCGATGTACCGTCTATATTGATCCCGAGGTTTTCCCAACTGAGTCGCCCAAAAATTGATATTTTATACTATCTAGGTTAGTGCTTGACTACATTCTACCTGATGGAAAGTGGAAATGTAGTCATAGGTGGTAAGGCGCATTAACCTAGCAACCTACTCCCTCTTCTCTTGAAGACATCCACATTTTGTTGTATGTATATATTCAATCTCATTACATTACATTAATTGCTGATAGGAATACAAGTTACTGTTCCACATCTTAATTAATATATTTTACTCTTCTATAAATTAATGTCGACACTATACGTGGTTATTTCAAGCTCAACCCACTCGTATGAAATGTTTCAGTCATGACGTCTTGTGGAAGCAGCACGAGTGAAAATGGCACGTATTTCGTTAACTCAGGATACCCATCGCCCTATGACGCAACCGGTTCCTGCGAGCTAACTGTTATTAAGTCACACCCAGATGTCTGTCAAATAAGGTATAACATATGCCCAATGTTTCTGTGTTTGGAATAAATAAGGTGTATTTAAATCTTTCGTAATGATTTCTTGTCAAGAAATTTAAGTTTATTTTTTAAATATAGGCTTCATAAGATAAGAGTCAAATTAGTTTTTTAAAACTGCACCCCTGATCGTCGTAATAAAATTAGTGTTTTTTTATAAGGTTGGATTTTGACCGATTTACCATCTCTGGTCCAGAGAAAATCAACAATGTTTGCAACCAGGACCAGTTCATAGTTTCCGGAGGCAACCCTGTGTCCGCCATCTGCGGATTTAACCAAGGAAATCATAGTTGAGTAAACCATCTATCTGAAATAACATAATTTAGTAAATTTATATTATATATATAAATATATTGTATTTCTTTTACATTGTGAAAAAAATTATGCCATTTCTTTAGTGTATATCGACGCGGGTATTGGAACCACAAATCCTGTCAAATTGACTTTTGTAACGAGCGGTAACTCATTTGAAAGAATATGGAAAGTAAAGGTCTCACAAATACCATGTAGCACTATTTATAAAGGTATTTTAGTAACCTATTTTATTTCGCTTTACCGATTAAATTTTATCAACATCATAAATTCAATGCTCGAGTTTTGTGCTCGCTCAGCTGCTTATTCATTTGTATTTTTTAAATTCAAAATATTATGGATAAAACATTTTTTTTCATTGTTGAAACTTATATAATTAATATATAACTACTTTAAGCCAACGAGGGTTGTCTACAATATTTCACGGGAGTTTCGGGGCAAATCCGATCCTTTAACTATGACCCAACCTCAGGGTTGCAGCTCAGTAACCAGGATTACGGTATTTGTATAAGAATGGAAAGAAATTTTTGCGGAATACAGTACACGGCATGTCTGGATCCAGGTATTTATTTGATTTTATAATATATAAACACACTAAAATAAATTTATTTTTATTTACCCACTATTAAATTATGACTATTATGTGTACTAATATTAGAAACTCTAATAAATTGAATTAAATACAGTTCAGAGCTTTGAGGTCCATAGCAGACTGGAAAATTCCAACAAATAGACAAATGTTACTCTTAGTATTAGCGAAATAAAAGCTGAACACGTACACCTTCAGCTGTCTCTCCGGTTTTAACTCAATTGTGCTTGCTTTACCAGTTTGCTCTAATATTTCAAACCTTGGTTCAGCGGTTCCAAAAGATGGTGAAGTAGATCAAATCACTATGATTTGATAATCACTATCATATGTAGTGGAGATGGGCATTAGAGAACGAGGCCAATGAAAAGAGTTATGGATTGAGTAAAAATTATAAGGCCTGGGTGGTTACGGGTAAGAATGTCACCACCCCTGATCTATTAAAGTTTTGTAAGAACCGTCTAGAGGTCCAAAATATATAGGTAGAATCCCTTGAGGTCTTCAGAAAAAATTGATTTAACCGGCGTCGTGTATAGAACAGGAGTGTAAAACAGTGGCCCAGTACTAATTTGTTTCCAACAGGTGTCAAACATCGACGACCAACCCATCCCCGAATATTGTAGGAAGGGTACAAAACAGCTAAACAGTAAACCTTTCTTCTGAGCACTCTTTTTGTCTCAAACTTGAATATGGATAACCACAAAAAACAGGTCACCTGGCATTCTGCGTTGCACAAGATCAATGCCGGGCATTATTTCCGGCCAAAATCTTTAAGACGAACCTTGCTTTTATTAGTCTTTCATAATCTGAGCAAGCCGGATGGCATTTTCCCAATTATGCTTAGAACATGTGTCTGGCTCTATAGTTGACTTCATGATATTGATAGTGCTAATGGCGTTTCTGTCACTATGGCATTTTGGCATTTTGGCACTGATCTGTTTATTTTGTGTTGTTTTGGCCACTTTTCTTTAATTTAAAGATAACCTGTTAAACCTAAAAAATCATCACTCTACTAAATTGCAGCATCAAGCTAAAATATCAAAGGTAAACCTAAGACTATTAATGAATAACATTTTCGAAATAAGACTTTTCTAATACATTTTTAAGTCTGTTGATAAAACTAAAAAGCAATGTTCACACAATAAGAGATCACAATCATAAAACATAACTGAAAAAAATCATAAACTATTCCTGACTTCGATTCAGACTCCAATGACGCTTTTAAACAGCTAACTAATGAAAAGCCTATCTGATATGTATCTCTTAGAATATGCTGCCCAAGGGAAGCTGAGCTGTCCGTTCCTAAGAATATGTCACAATAAAGTGTAGTTATTCAATATCTTATTTATGTTACCTAGTTTTATCAATAACAATTTACAAAATTCACTAAATGATTTAGTAAGCAATTCAAATGTTTTTTTTTGTTTATAGTTAACAACCGATCTCGTGCCTTCACTATTGGTGGCAATAGTAACTCTCCGGTCAATTCTATGATAGGGTCCGGAGCTGGTCCCAACAATTGTGCCAATGATTGGTTGTTGATCCCTTGCGCCGCCAATGTTGGCCGAATAGCTCCTGCTCAAGCTTTATGCACAGACAGAATATGTGGAGGTACTTTCTCGGCTGATCTTTCAATGCAGTCTTCATCAGTACTAAGTGAGTAAAGTTTATAATCAAACATATTATAATATTATAATATAACCTATAAATTAAATACTTCTATTTCTAAAAAATTACTTCTATAAAAAAGGTTTGTCAAATAAAAAAAAAAAACTGACACATATACATAACATTATATTATAGTCATCGTTTTCATATGCTACGTCATGTTTACGTCATGATATTTTTTGTATATATATTTATAAATAAGTTCCTTCTGGAATATGATACAAATACAAATTTCAACTGTGAGACCTTGTTTGTTGAATGACATTATTTTAGATCTATACTATTTTATATATTTATTTGCAAGTTTTAAATAGTACAGCATATATGGCAATTTTTTTATGGTTACACTTAAAAGCATCTTTATTGCTTTAGGGTAACGTAATTAATTTTAACTTAATACTTCCTCACATTATCGTAAAAAAACACCTTAACAAACAAACCAAGAAACAGACGGACAACAAAATTATACATAAAGAGTTTTTAAAGTATGGAATAAAAATATATATAAAACAAAGAAACCTATTAAACTTTACCAGTTTTAAATGTAACCCTTGAGAATAGAAATACCCTTCCTTTATAACATTTCAGATAATAAAGCTGAAAATGCTTTTGACGTTAATTAACGAACTCATTAAAAACTTTAAAATGACGACATCTATTAAAACTTGACGGTATTATTCTATAATATCGAGGATATTTAACATTAAAAGTATATAAATCTATTATACTAACCCGTCAAACAAAAAATATTTTTGTTTATAACAATATTAATATTAATTAATGTTTTACGAGTATCAATAAATGTAGATTAAAAAGTGAAGATATCTATTATAAAAGCATATTTCAGCTTGACTTTTTATAAATAGTTGATGATGATATAGAATAATTACTTTGTAATTAATAGTCAATTGTTTTCTAAAAGGCACGTCTCCCGAGGATTCGACAGCAATTAGAATAATTTGCACCAAGCCCTTAATGAAATTGAAAATTATAATCAACATTGACTTGCGGTTTATATATATATATATATATATATATATATATATATAAACCGCTATACATATACCGCATATATAGATTTATAACTATACATATAGTATTTGTTTGTTTGTGAGTCCAAATTAACAGCTTTTCACTAAACACATGTGGAAGTCAATACGGTATTTATATTATATTAATAATATTTGTTTATTATTATCTCAGTTTGTCTGTCTGTTTGTTTCGGCTAATGTCTAACGGCTGGACTAATTTTAACAGGACTTTGACTGGCGTATGACTCGTACTATAAGAAATAACTTATCTTACTTTTCTTTTAAAAAACAAATAAAGCGCGCATAAAGTCGGGAACACAGATATTTAGTTATATTATATGAATTATGATTTAATTAAAGTTTTTATGTATTATATAATTCAAAAATCCTGCAATTACATTGTTTTATTATAAATAATTATCAATTCATTATGTTATAAAGAATTACTATGTTATAAAAAAATATCCAGTATCCTTTTTTAAAATATATTCTTTTGTTTCTTGGATACCGCCTGAATGTGTTGTTAATTGTTTATAAGACTATCGATAACGTTTATATTATTGTTAATAACTTTCTCTTATAGGTACCGTAAAGCCCTTCCGTCTATGGTTCCACACTGACAACGTCGAAGCACCAGTAGACGTAGACAATAGAGGTTTCTGTCTTAATTATGTACAACAACCGTGCACTAATAATGTATTTTAGTTAAGTTTTATTTTTTAATTAAATATCTCTTACTAGGATTTTGTTTTTTATTACGGACAGATCCATTTGTAACATAAAAATGTATTTTATTATGGAACGTGTTTTGTATTTCGAGAAAAAGAATGAAAATAAAGCTTCAAGCCGGTCTTTTAAGACTGGTACAACCTGTCTTCTGTTAGATCGGTATGAATTTTACCATGATCACCATCACCACCATCACTGCGTTCACTTCTGAATGTTATATCAACATGAGCTTTTTATACTTTGAGTCTATAAAGAAACTTAACACATACATACAAATAAGACTATTAAAATAAATTTAAACTGCTTTGTAAATAAATGTTTTGGTTTTATTAATATTTAATTTAATTTCTGAAAATGTTATACAAGACATCATTAATGTATATAATAACTAAAGTTAAGAAGAAACATTAAAAACCCTTAAAATAATATTCAAACATTTCAAAGTCACCCTATTTAGTTTGAATTCAGCTCTAGATTTAGAATTTGTATTTAATAGAAGTTGCTTTTTAGTAACTGCTTGCTAGGTATTACAAAACGCGAGTAATCCTGGCAACATAATAATGCCTTGTAAATCAAAATGTCTCTATACAAAATTTTATCAAATCCATTTGGAGGTTTAGGTATGGTGTAGTGGTAGTAGTGGCGGAGTAGAGTACAGTCTTTAACCACATGCATTTGAAGAGTTACTCTTTATATTCATTATGATGAAAAAAAGGCAATATTGCTATAGTTACAATGAAATGTAGTTAATAAAATAACAAGGTATCAATTATGACAAAGTGGTTGGATAACTGCTGTCATAGATCTATATGATATCAGTACACTGAATCAACAGACTTGATTTAGATTGGATTTTATAATGGCGTTATGAGATTTGTGAAATTATATCCATGTTATGTTTTTGGTTGGATTAATTCAGTCAATTGAATTAAGAATATAATTTATAATATTACAAGTTACACTAGAAAATAAAAACAATCAGAGTTACAAACCAAAACAAAATAAATGTACGTGACGACGAAGTTTACATCAAAACTAACAGATTTGAATGGGGTTTCTAGTTTAGTTAGTCAGTTTGTAGCTAAAAATCCGTGGTTCTCAGATACTAGTGTCCTACACATTTGAAACCGCTACAACTTACTAGGAATACTCTCTAGATCTACACAAATTATTTTATGATACATAAATAAGCTATAAATTATCTAACAAAATTAAAGACAAAATAAAAGCAGATGACAACAATTTTAAATAGTTATTAGGCTACTTCATTCTGGCCTAAAAAATCTCAAGGTTCTCTTGGGAAAATAAATCTTTATTTGTCCAGAACTTACTGTTTCTTAATTTTAAAATATTTCTCTGCTCCTTTCCTATTACGAGCGAAAACGCTAAAAACTATTTCTTTAAAAAAAAATCACTTCATCGTGGCTGTGAAAAGTATATTAGTAAATTAAATATCGTCTTTAATATGGAAGCTAGTTTAACAAAACTAACATTTGAGCTCATATAAAAGTCTTCGTAAGCTTCAGCTTACAAAAGGCTACAAACCTACGTAGTCTACATTCTACGCCTACGAGCGTACTATCCTTTAACACGTTATTACAGAATCTTAAAAATGACACAAAAATATTTCAATTCTCAATTATATTGTATCTAATAAATAAGCTACTTTTTTTATTGGTCTAACTGAATATATTTGTTTTTTTTTTTGCATTAATTTCTTTGACTTCTAAAAATGTTTTATGTATACAATTTATATATAAAAAAAATATATTATTAAAATATTTCAAATATTACGTTTCATTCAGTTTCAAATATTACGTCATTCAGTTTCTTTAATCACAAAACAGCTGATCTAAGTAAGCTCAAGCAAGTTGAAGTCTCCAATGTAAAGTCAACCCCTTGAAGTCTATTTAGACCTCATTGGCCTTGATGTCTTATTATAAATGAGCCATAAAGAACGTTTAACAACTAATACAACAAGAAAGATTATTATTATTAATAATTTCTAAGTTCTAGTAACATAACTACTAAAAAACAGTTAAACTATAATCTACCAATAAGATGATTTTTTTCATATATTTTAATTTAAATAAACAATTTTTTTATTATATAATGCTTTTTTTAATTAAATAACACCATTTGCACTCATTTAATAGATAAAAACAATAAAAATATTTCAAAATGTTGTTTCAATAATTTTTATTAAAAATATTAGTATTCTGAAACATCTATCCGCATCTTCGAATAAGCGTATATAATTATAATATAGGAGAAGTATAATTTATCACTGGTCTGGTGCGAGCAATGAATACCTGATTTTTAATCTCAATTTTCGCTCGGTATAATATATCTTGTATGGAAAAATGAAAGCTTATATTTACTATACCGTATAACATACTGCATTATAAATTATATCATGAAATATTAACAAATAGCAGTACTCTAAAAGCCGCTATCCAAGTAATTTTAATTATAACAGTAATATAAAATGTATGTATAGAAAATATATTTAAAAATATTGTACAAAATACTGATGTGTGAAATTATTTATAACAAACGGAATTTTGTTTCATATATTACTTGTAACGGATTGCCACAGTTTAATTACCTATTTCATCTTGAATACACTTTGGAGTATCGTTGAGATGTAAGATCTTAGTTTACTTGGTCCATTGTTTCCCTTACAGATATTATCGCTTGGCCAAACTCTGTGCCGGCAGCTGGGAATCGCATCAGAAAGACAAAGATAAAATTAACAACAGAATAGACTGAAAAGTGTATAATTATCAAAAATGGAACACATTATTTTTATTAATATTAATAATAAGAATGTACTGTGTAATTTTGAATATACTATTAGTACCAAGGATTTTAAAGAGTTTTGTTAAATGTTGTGTAAACGTAGTGGAATAAATTAAAAAAGATCAATATCATAATTAACCTTTCTAAGGTAGAATTTTTAAAATTTTTATTCACTTTAAATAAATGTATAAAAGAAACTGTTCAGTTAATAAATAACAAGCAATGTTTATATAATAATATTAATATTGCAGTGCATTCTGCACTGCTTTATTAATTTATGGGTTTTAACGTCTTTATGATATGTATATGTAAAATTATATTTAATACAACATAACTTATATTTAATAATAATAAAAAAGTAAGATACGAAACGAATATGTGAAACGGTCCTCTATTCATTGGTGGTATATTTTTTTTTTTTTTGAAAACTTGCTTCGCTGGGCATTTTTCCCTTATTCTATGACGTTCACAGCTTCCTGGCAGTATACTCGCTCCTTTCGGTAGGAACGGACGTGTACCAACGCAACCCTGGCCCGATACTCGGACTCAACAACCATGGTAGTTGGCGAGTCGACTAGTGAGTGTTCAATCATAATAAATACACTATATTTTTAATTCTATTTCACATAATATCCAATACGCCACGTTCGATCTAACACATTTCATTTCCCATGTCCATTTTTAATGACACCATAATGTACAATACTACTGCTCGGGCCAGTCGACCATCAATTATCCGGCGTGTGTTACGTTTACTGTAATTGTTTTACAAGCAAGCTTTATATAAAGTTATAAGTCAAATGACGACGTTAATCGAGATGTCTAGTCGTCAACAATTGTATCCGATTATAACAGCTAGTAAATAAATTTCAAACTATATACGATTTAAATATTATTTTTTATTATCATGTTTAAATTTTTTTCAGCGAATGATGATAGTGACTCCGAGTCCAAGACTTGTGGGAAGATACTGGTGGTGCTATCTTGGATTCTTGTGATCGTCACCATGCCGTTTTCGCTTTTTATTTGTTTCAAGGTAAGTGGTTTAGCTTAAAATTATCATAACTTTTGAGCGTTTGTTTAATAAAAAAATATTTAAGGATTTTTCTTTGTCTTTCTGTATTCAAAATTATATTGTAATTTTAATTATAACTGTTTATTTTTACGCTGGCGCAATATTTGGTGTAACAATACTTGTTTTAAAGTTTTGTTTTCTTTTTTATTTTAGGATTTCCTAGTAAGATTAAACATTTTCAGACAAATTTAAGTTTAAAAAAATGTTTCCGATTAGCTTTATTACATTATTATATTCAAAAATTGCGAATTTTGTTAATTATTGTAATAAGAAAAAAGAATATATGTATTTTTTTAAGTATTTTTTTTCTATTAAAAGCAAAATGAGTATCTGATCCCAATAAATATACATTATATAAATGTATGCAAAGCTAAAAAAATTCACGGATCTTAATAAATAACATTATTAAAAGACAATCTCATGTGATATCAAGGTATTTTTGTGTATTTTGAAACAGGTGTATCCAAATAGTATTTTAGAATAGTCGAAATACTTCAACAAAACTCAATTTCATCAATAAATTTTCGTTTATTAAATAGTTTGATAGTTTTAGAATGTTTTTGGATTATAATGGTTATATATTTCCCTCTCAGAGTTATGAGAGGGTATAGAAGTGCCCTCCGAGAGAGATTATTAACAAAAGTTTTATAATGATGTTTTTGACATCGCTCCTGTGACTCACTCACTCGAAAGCGAGAGGACAATAGAGTATGTTACCTGACAAATTTTAAGCTTCTGAACCTTATCTGTCCTTTGAGGATATTTTGATGAGTCAGCGAGTAGATACCGTAATTATATAAATATATATATCAAATATACTAAGTTCTTAGCGAATTTTTGCTCTTTGAAAAATTTTTGTGGTGTAGGTTTTAGCTTGCGCCAATTCTGATTGTAACCGAGTTTCTAAAATCCTTTTGACGAATATCTATGAAACGAGGTCCATATGGTTTAAAATCTTAATTTTATTATTTGCATAAATCTGTAAGACAGGATTAAGAATGAGAATGATTACAGTTTATGTAACAGATGATCTTTCAATCTTTAATTATATCTTTGATCGTATGGGCTGTAAAAAATTGTATTCCCGGCTAACATATATTATGATGATAATAGGTGCAGTCCACATTTTCAGATAAATATTGTGTATGTGTATATTTTAGATGAAAATTCACTTCATCTTTTTATCACTTTAATTCAAAACAAAAGCTTACAAAATAACTAACTCTAAATACAATATTTATTAAAACTAAAACTTTATAATATTCAAAATACATTTATTTTACTCAGTTGAAACTGAAACAATAAAATAACAAATGCAGAAACAACAGCGTTTTAACAAGAGTTTTTTATTCAACAGAATTAAAACCCGGATTTGATAAAAAATGGAACATTTTTTACATTCGTTCGTAGACTGCACTGTAAAAGTGTATATAACTAAAACGGATAAAGTAAATAACAGTGTACTATATTTTAACATCATACCCTCGGGTATTAATGAAAATTACATAAAAATCTGTCAGTTGAATTCACGTTTAAGTGTTATATTTAAAAAATTGGTATCAAAATATAACAGTGTAAATATACCTTTGCTTTTTAACCCACAATGTTTGCTTGCACATTTAAATGGGTCAATAAATGAGTTAAATGTAAAGTACTACAAGTGTACCTTGCCTCTTGACCCACATTTGGAGGGGAAGTTTGACTTTCATAACGCTATTAATCGCTGACTGACGGTTTTAGTGACTGTCTTCAATCCCTGAACGGGGGTCAGGATTTATTAAAGTGTTTACTATCGTCAACATAAGCTTATAAAATCTACATGCTACATTTAAAGTTCAGGTAGTTGAAGTAGGAATGAATTATCGAGTTTTATCTATTCCGTGTTTTCAAGTAATCTAAGCTATTTTTGTACTTAAACTTTCGTGATCCATGATTGCTATTGTGTATTTACTTACCTATACTCACATTAATTGGATTGGAATTTTCCCGATTACTACGAACGATTTAATTAAAGTGAGTAAAACCAGGTTAACATAACAGTATAATAAGCTACCTCTATATAAAATAAAGATAAGATAAGATATATAGAACCATAATATCCAGAAATGTACGTAAATTTTCTTTCAATATTAATGACTTGGACTGTCCGACTTAAAGACCCTTCACCTCATATTTGATCCGTTGGTATATTCTCATAATTCCCATAACACAGATAATCGCAGGCATTTTTTACTATGGTATGATTCAATTGTTGTGTGTAAGCAATCAAAATAGGTCAACAAATAGGTCAACAAATAGGGATTTGATTGGTAAAGATATAAATCTATTGAGGAATTAAAAAGAAAAGAAAAAAAAAGTAGCGCTTGAAAACTTAATCAGAAAAAACTTCGAGCGGTTACTTTTACTGAGCACCTGCTTTTCATTTCTAATAAAATATTAAAGTATATATTATACATATATTATACTTTTAAATACCGACCAATTAATAGTCAATATCGATTTACGTTTTTATTTGAACGTAATTATAGTGATTACTACAAATTAATTATGCTATAAAAAATATGATACAGCTGTAATCAAGACGATATGTATACTAATAGAAACAATTGTCCTTTAACAAGCCTATGTTATTATTATTCGATGGTCAAAAAATTATTTAACATTTTATTTCGACTTCGTTCACTCAAGATATGTTTTTTTGAAATAAATGCCTAAGTTACTCCTTATAACTTTAGCTACCTGCCAGTGAAAGACGTTAAAATATCTGTAAAAAAATCTAGCTATTTCAGAGATTAGCCGAAACGAACAGACAGAGAAAAAAAGAAATTAGTTTTTTTTTAAAGTACCGCTTACACTTTCATATGCATTTAATGAAAACCTTTGATTTGGAATTACAAACAGACACTTCAATTTTATTTATATGTATAGATTTTCAGTTGAGAAAAAAGATGTTGATAAATGATGTGTATAAAGTATATTTTCGTCAGGGATTATAAATGAGGCTTCCTCTTTAGAGGTTTACTCGCTGCTTTCGCTGGAATAAGTCTACGCTTGATCTAAATTAATACGAGCTTTAGTCCATAAAGTTCACACAGATTTTTGCTGTAAATCTTTTGTTGGTGTTCGAAGGTTACACATTATTATTCTTTTTTCTTTTTTTCTTTTTTCCATTGTATTTATTTTTGGTGAATATATCTTTTGTATTTTCATAGTAACTGTGTTTTTCATTTATGAATATTTAAAAAATATGTTTCCAAAACGGATACATGATTTATATCTTACATATGAATAAAAGTATATGATTAACTAATTTTCCCTGCAACTTTACCCACGTAGACTACAATAACGTAAAAGTAATATATATATATATATATTATATTACGTATAAATGATTGATCTTCAACAAGATGGTCCTTGTCACAAATAGTTTTTAATCTTTCTCAATAAGTTGAAAACTTCTTCCAAACCGCAGTGTAAATATCGTACCAATATTTGAAGTTAGCCTCCAAAATACATTTTTTTTGGTAATCCTATTTTAAAAAAATCATGAACGTGACGTGACGTGACGTGAAATAAAAAAATACTTCAGAAAAAAAATTTAAAAAAAATTGAAGCGTTTCAACGTAACAGCGTAAGTTACAATTTAACAGATTAACGTTAAGACTAAAGAATAACGACATAAATAAGACATTAACAGGAATAAATTAAATTTAAATACAAAACAATCCATCCACCCAAAACTACTTTAGTTTATTTTTATTGTAATATTCATTTAGATTAACCTATTTATATATAATGCTACCTAAGATCTTCGATTAAAATAGTAACCTCTAACCTTTACCTTACAAAGAAGAGAGTAAAGATAAAAATAGATGAAATATTTTAATCAAGACATGGTTGCGTCGAAGGATCGAACGTCAAGAGTCCTGACATACTGCTTGCTATCGTTCTTATACTGACATTAATTTCTTCACTTAATTCTTTATTATATTAAACGTAAAAGGTTAAAAAGTATACTTTCTTTTTTTTTTCATTTTAGGAATATAGTTTTTGGGTGTAGTTTGAACTTTTAATTATTTTTAATTAGATCTTTTAGAATTGATAAATAGGCTACCCCCGCTTCGACGATCGCTATTTCCACTTTTATACAAGCATATATATAATCACTTTTATCACTCGTCCCAATGATGAACATCTTGGATACGGCTGCTTTTGTTAACACCAAACGTTAAAGAAAAAAAACTCACCAGAAACCCCACTCAAATCTGTTCATGTGTGTGTGATTCTACAGGCAGAAATTATTTATTTATTATTTTATTTTTTACAAACACTTATTTACAGATACGCACGTAAAGCTTATAAGACTACTAGTTTTTATATCTGGGTTAAAAATCTAATGGTCCTAGATCCGAAGATACTCTAAGCTGTGTGCCGGCAATAAGAATAATATTAAAATAGTAATGAAACATATGACACATAATATATTTTGTATGTTTATCTGTTTATCTAGTTGTTTGGTATTGATTGAATTTTGTGAGATCATAGGTTATTGCCCCGAAGCATACATTGAATTATTTTATTTAGGAATTTATTCTCTTAAATAACAACTGCACGGATTTTAATTACAATTTTAATTGAAATCCAATTTGAAAAAAGCAGTTAGTTATTATGTACGTAAACATTCATTAAAATTGTTTGGAATAATCGAAATAGTTTTTATGCTATTTTTACAAAACAAATAAATAAAAATTATAATAACAAATAAGATAATTCAATTAATTGAATCGTATCGTAGTGTCGGATTAAAAAGCGTGCAGTGTATATTTAAAAAACGTCAAGTAAAATGAAGAATACACATCTTAAGTAGTCAATATAACAGAAATGTATTCATATAAAACCACATGTAATCTTAAGCAATGGTATTGGAACAGTGGAAAGTTGGAATAGTTTTGATTAAATCTTGGGAAAAGCGATTAGACCAATGATGTACCTAAAGCATATACGAGTTTGCTCTCGTGCTAGTTTTAAGTAGTATTTTGATTGCTAGTGAAAATGATAAATAAAGTGTCAATGAAATGTATTTCAATCTATAGCTACAGCATGTTGCGATTTTATCAACACCAATGCAGCTGTGTAAATTTTATGTTTTAGGATATTTCACTCGGATTTGGTGCTAACAATAAAATCATTATTTTGCAAGTTGTTACTCGAGTCTATGGTAATACACATTTTTTAAGGAATTTTGGTATAAATTATTTTACGTACAATATTATATATAACAGAATACACAGTTTCACTAATACAGCCCTTAAATTTGTCAATTTAATCATTTTTATAAAATAAGTAAGCAAGTGTTATTTACTTAAGTGAACACCTGGTCCCATCTATATATCTACGTCCTTACCCAATACTGTAGATATATTAGGTACACTGGTATAAACTAGTATTCAATATTAACTTATCATTTTTATTTATATATATATATATATAATGCTTAAATTGTTTTTTGAGGTTGTACAAGAGTACGAGAGGGCTGTGATCTTTCGCTTGGGAAGATTACTTTCAGGCGGAGCCAAAGGCCCCGGTGAGTAAAGAATTATATTACTTTACTTGCATTTTCTCTTATAAAGTCGGTGATATAAATTATTTAAACAACTACCATATCAATGAAGAAACTTTAATTCACAAAACAATGCAAATTTTATGCTCGCGAGTAAATGTTTTTTTTTATGTATTTAGTGTTAAATGTTTTTGATTCTTACATTTTGCAAATGCAATGTGGTATATAATTCAGTTATTACTTATTTTTAATTGCATTGAATGCGTAGCTCTTATCGGGATAAAGATTTACCGTGTCTCTTGGTCAAAACTAGTTTTTAAAACATACCTAGTTTTACTATGTACCTAGAACCTATAATATAAATAAATAGATAAATATTTTTTGTGAACAGTTATTTTATCCTTTCGTGTAAATGATTTCCAAGGTTCTATAAAGGATAATTAAATAATTACTTACACTAAACTTAATGTCTTCTTACCAGATGTCACTTGAATAAATAAAAAACATATATAATAAAAAATTTTCCATTATCTTTTTGTTATAAAAGATAATAGATTTTTTTTACATACTGTTTTATTTCAGGTATATTCTTCATATTGCCATGCATAGATTCATACGCACGGGTAGATCTGAGGACTCGAACTTATGACGTCCCACCGCAGGAAGTGAGTAAATGGGCTTATCTAATTGATTGCGTATGTTCTAATTATCCGTAGATTCATCACCAAATATTGACGGTTGTAAATCAATGATCACATTAAAAAAATATCCGGCTAAGTTTTTGTGTGGGTCTTTTGGAACCCTCGTAGATTTTTGGAGAATGTCTTTACAGAAGGGTACGCTGTTTATTGTGTGGTTCTTCTCCGAACAGGTTCCTGTTTGGATCCTTCATATTTTTAAATTTGAGAGTGTCTTTACAGAAGGGTATTTCGATAATTATCACCATAATAGGCCCTCCTGACATTTCCATTTTCATATCCAAGTGATCACTGCTGTTAATTTAAAATGGAAAAGATATAAATAAATAAATTAGAATAAACAAAGATTTATGTCTGAATTACTTTATCTTAGATGTTACAAAATACAAGTAGGTACATTAAAATTTCTTCTGGTAAAATAAAAATGACAACTTTCCTTGTCACTTTCTCGCTTTGAATAATAGATTCTATGAACTTTATAATTATCATTAATAACACATGATAGTTAATCGATTCAAATTCAATTAATATATTGAAAAGTGACAGTTATTTCAGTTTAAATAAAACTTTAAAGATTTTTTAATCTCGGTTAGATGCAAATTTAGATTTTAGATACTGTCTTTTTTAAGTTTGCATTGATGGAATTGAAGTTACGTATTTTCTTATATACCTTAAATTAACACTAAAATACTAGTACGTCTGAAAAATAATTATTATAAACAAATATATGAAGCTGTATAATATTTATTAACTAATATGAAATTGCCGGGGGATATGACAAACACTAAATATATTTACTTCCATATTCATAGGTACTGACAAAGGATTCTGTAACTGTATCTGTTGACGCTGTGGTCTACTACCGGGTTCATAACGCCACTATATCCATCGCTAATGTAGAAAACGCTCACCATTCCACCAGACTTCTGGCTCAAACTACCCTCCGTAATACAATGGGCACACGACCTCTTCATGAGATTTTGAGCGAACGTGAGACCATTTCTGGAAACATGCAAATTTCTTTGGACGAAGCCACCGAAGCCTGGGGCATTAAAGTGGAGCGAGTAGAAATGTAAGTAATACATTATTCTATACACTGGGGAAGTTTGTTCGTGCAGATCTAAAATGTGACTCGTAACAGAGCTTAATTAAACGAAATTCTTGGTAGAATGTTCCTAATTATATTTATGGTTGCACAATATTATATACAGTTTATACAATCCATATCAAATAATTTATTACATTAATTCGATATTATATTGTAGTGTTATTTTTATGCTTTGAAAGCAAGTTATTATATTCTAAAGAATTCATTTATATTTTAAATAATTTACTACAAATTAACGATTTGTTATATAAATTAACAATTTTAAATAACTGTTAAATATAAAACAGACAGAAAAAAAATATATACAAATAGAAATAGATAACTTACAGGAAATAAGTAGCATCTAATGAAAGTAAAATTAAATAAAACCGCAAAACATATTTCTTGTGTTAAGAACCATTCTATTGTTTCACCGACAAATACAAACAGTTGGTATCATGTCAATCAATAATTCTGACGCGATACCAACAATAAGTGTAGGGAAGCGGAATAAATACAAAATATAACATTCGGAGACATATGACGTAGATTGGTTCAGAAGTAACATAGTTTTATTGAAAACAGATACCATTAATTACAATAAAATTTTATATTTAATTTCAAAATATAATATTTATTTCCATACAATCGAATGCGAATTATATCCTAATAAATACATAAATAGTAAGTCACATGGTAATACAACACCGAATATATGGATACAGTTAAATTGTAATAATATAACTTAAACTGAAAATAGTTATTAATAACATAAAATTATAAGAAAAATAACATATATTTCATATAAATATAATAGTTTATAAGTTCGATAATACTGGTACTATTACCAATGTGATAATGATAGGGATGATCGAAGTCCGGCCAGGTCCAACAATCGATAGGGCTTTGAATTACCATTGAATACGTTCATGACCTAAATGATGCATTATATACTACAATTTTTTACTCCTCTTCCTTTACTGTTATCTATTATATAGTTAATCTTCATATGGTCATTGAGAATTCAAACCGTTTAAAAAAATTTACCAATAAGAATTATAAACCGCCGACCTTGACGCGTTTTCCCATAGTAACTCACAAAGCAAACTTAACCGCATAGGCAATTTTGCCATAAAATAAGATAAACTCTTATTCCAAAGCTGTATTCCATATTACAATTATCGATTTAAATAAACCTGAAGGTCGATAAGGAGTTATATTTATGTGGATTTAAGTGGACTTAAATCAGTTTAATAAATATGATTATATAAGCAAATAAAACATAATTACATATAAAATCAACACGGCTATTCCCATCGGGATCTGAACGGATATATTCCTATGTAGGTTTTATTCTAGTTGACCTACATCTCCTTAACACAATAGATACTGAAAGTTTAGTTGAACTTTAGTGATTTTGGGTTAACTTACAAAGGCGAATAACATTTAATTTATACTATATTATATTCATCAAATTTTTATTAAATTATAAACTAATAAAGCTTGATAAAACTATTCTATTGTTTGAAACATTATTTTTTATAGATAATGAGTTCACATTAAGGTGCTATTATTTTATTATTATTTTTAGTGTTAAAATTATAAAGGAAAAGCGTTCACATTAAATGTTTGAAGTGATTTCCCGTCGTATATTATATTGTCTAAGAAATGACAGCGTAGGTATTGTACTATTTGAAAATTGTATTTGACTGTTGTATTTGAAAATTGAAAAAATTGATTCTATATCTGCCTCAAATCCCCAAAGCTGAATACCGTAAGACGTAATAGTATGAAAATATTGAAGTCAACAAACCTAGCCGTTAAAGCTAGTTTTTGTATATTAGCGATTTTTTACAGTAAGGATGTCCGTTTGCCCGTCCAACTTCAACGTGCAATGGCTGCTGAGGCGGAGGCAGCGCGAGAGGCAAGAGCCAAAGTGATCGCTGCGGAAGGAGAACAAAAAGCCTCCCGAGCCCTTCGCGAAGCCTCCGAGGTCATTGGTGACAGCCCTGCCGCTCTTCAACTGCGTTACTTACAAGTACTGACTCTATACAAAATAACTGATATTTTATACGGTGCTAGAAAACTTTTATTATAAGATTTTTTAATATGTATTTAAATTAAATTTTGTATGGCCAGCAAGTCTTTAATGCAACTTTAATGATCTTTTAATAAGTCGTTTAATACGTTAGTAAGTCGTTCAATACGTTATAAAGAATATAATTATTGTGATTTCAGACCCTGAACACGATATCTGCTGAGAAGAACTCGACAATCGTGTTCCCATTGCCGATTGATCTCCTGACGTACTTCATCAAAGCCAGAGAAGAATCTTAAATACATTTAAATTCATACTCACTCTTCAATCAAATGTTTAATAAAGTCAAAGAAATTATATCAATAATTATATATAGTTCTGTAAAAGTAAAAATGTCCTACTGAAATTATATTAGGTGTAAAGAAAAATTTAATTAAAAAAAAATAAACTTTTAAAAATACTATAATGTATACAAAATTTTAAAAAAAATCTAATTAAACTATTATCATATCACTACCAAATTTCTTGCTATCTTTCAAGAAAATAAAATGAATTGTTCAATGAATATTAAATAATAGAAATTTATGAATCATATAAGAATAATAACAGTTTTAATGTTTTGTAATTGCATTTTGCAACTTAATTCAAGTTTTATATATAATATATAATCATCAATTGTTTGTAAGTTAGAGACTGACATATTACTAAATAATAAATATGGTCTGTTGAAGAAAACGTATCGCAAGTAATTAATTAATTCAATATTTAAAATGGTAGTTATGAAAAATATTGGGTAGTTATTTAAAATGTTGAGATGCTTCATTAAATCTAGCGTTTTGTGTAGTTTTACTCATTTCGAATATATTTTGCAACTTATCAGGCTTAATTGATATAATTTAGATTCCTCCCCCTCCCCTCTCCCCCTTTATAGTCAACGAAGGAGGTGGCCACAATTAATAATAACACTTGTATCTTTTATACTAACCATTATATGTATAGAGCAAATTGTTTAATACGTTAATATTTTATTTAAGCGCTTATCACTATAAACAATACATAGAATTACTGATATTATTTTTATTTCATTTAAATAAAGGTGTCTTAACATACTTACCCCTATTTCATTTTCTACTTCCTTTAAGATTGGAATATAGATAATATTTGAGAAAAATTATATACATTAAAATCTATAGGTCTCTACTTTTGTTTATCACTGTCTGTCTGTGTGTTTTTTAATTAATTGAGGTCTACTTTTAGTTCTTGGAAATCTAATTCACATAAAAAACAACGGACACCGAAGTAACATGTTTATGCAATTGAAAACACTATATTAACAATATTGAATTATTTCGTAGCGAATGTAACTTACTAACTTACGAAATAACTAACTTACTAATTCAATAGAGAAGTACAACGGTTCAACTAGTGAAACTTTCTTAGTAATTTAACCATGTTTGAATTCTTTGACAAGTTGAACTAGTGGAACAAAATATTTGGACTGTTGTAATACAATCATATATTGAGTTATAATAGTTGTTATCAATTATTGAAGATACAGTACAAGAATAGTTAAAAGGGAAAAAATAACTTTTGTTTGTTTTGCAGAAGTGTTATTGGGTAATAAGTTATTGCTTATGCGATGTCATCCTTCCACTGAATTTAGTGTACGATAAAGTTCTTCAAGAGCCCAAGTTCTTAAAAAAGTTAGATTTTATCCAAGTACGCTGAGAAGATTTATAAAACATCTTCAACTTTAGACCTTCAGTAATTTTATCAATTATGTATTGCAGTAATCCTAGTTTCTAGCACAAAATTAAATATTTGTATATAATGATTTAATTTATCTTAGCTTTATCCTAGACTTGTAGACAAATGAGTATTTGTAAGTGTTTATGACAAGCCACTGGTGTTGAATTATATTCAATTAATTATATTAATGATCGTATGGTAGCTTTTGTGCATTCCAATAGTCAATTTATTATTTTATTCCTTGCAAGAGGAGAATATATCTTATTATCTTTGTATGAGAGAGAGCATAAATTTTCCTGCTTTTCTCCTACAAAAGGGGTCGTTTTAAACTTTAAAAGAAGCCGGCCATTACAATTGCTGTGCTTTTGCAAATTACAAACTAAATTTTGTGTACTTTTATGTTCAAAACATGAAATCAGATTATTTGTTAAGCAAATTGTGTCAAAGTCTTGTTTAATAATATACCTTTAAAAAAAATCTGATTTTTGTCTCTAGCAGGATCCGCGTGATTCGCTTATGTTATGAACGATTATGAAAGATGTTTTAAGCATTTTGGAAAAAAATAAAGAGTTTGACTTAAAACATAACTTATTAGACAAGTGGAAAAATGGCAACTTATAGCTTTTCCCAAAAATATAATACTCGTATATGAATACATTATTAAAAAACATATTAAATGTTTTTTAAATACATTAAATGATTAAAAATTTTTTTTTACATTAAATTTGAGACAAGTACTGTCCCAACATGAATCAAACTATTTTAAAATGTCTAACGCGTTTTAATTATTTTAATGGGTATAATCATTATTATTAATTGTTTTCATGTGTAAAAGACAGTTAGTAGTAACGTTCATTTATCATTTAAGCTATTAAATCTTGGACCTTCGCCAAATAGGGACGGTTAAGCCTTAACCTTACATTATAGTAGTGGGCTAGAGCTAAATAAACTTTTGTTCGGAACAAAATGTAAACACCACAAGTTCAATACTTGTACAAGGTTTAAACACCATCACAAAACAAACCTATCCTCAATGTGCTTTGTTATTAATAATATATCAGCTATTAAATAATATAACATATATAAACAGAAGAAATAACTTTCAGGTAATTGGTTGTTTTTAAAACGCAAAGATATGAGTCGAATGTAGGTTTATAACCAAACCAAACTCCATTGTCCTAATATCGATCTGTGAACGATAGATAACACCCAACGTGGACCAATACACGTACATCCTTAGCTAATGGAATAACGTTATCAAAACTATAATAATAAATAAAAGAAAAACAAAATAAATATAAATCATTTATAAAAACTACTAACACGTTATAATATATATTTAAATAAATGATATGAAACACTTGTCATTTTGTATATATTAAACACTAAATCACTTATAAAATAAAAAAGTTTAAGAACTATCTCGTTCGAGTTCGAGTTACTTTTAATGTAAATAAATATGGGAGTAATATTATTTAATAGTAGTGTTTTATTTCTTCTTAGAGCTACCGTAACGCTTTCGTACACTATTTAGTGTATTTTGTATATTAACTAAACTCGGTGATCTGGGAGGAAATTTATCATAAGGAGTCGATACTTCCGAAACTTCGGCTACATCAGTATCAATCATTTCATCACTTTTTAGTAACATACCGATATGTATCTTGAAATATATTCCATCGCCTCGGAATATAAGAAAAATATTGGCCTGATCTATAATTCTTAGGGAAAATGAATTATTTATTTTCAATACTTTTATTCTTATTTGAAATGGTTTAAACTTTTGCATTAATTTATGCGCCTTCTCCTTCACAAAGTTTTCTAATTCAATAGCAATCATTTCTTCGTCCGGTTTTTTTATATTATCACTGGGAGTATTGAAATCTTTTAGGTAGTCTTTCTTTTCGCTTTTGTCATACGTATTAAGAAAAACTTGCTGTAGTATTGGAGGATCATTTAGAGTGTGCCACTTCCATCGACCCGGAGCAGAAATATTCTTATCCATCAACAAACCCTCGGATTGGTTATATTTCAACCTGAGACAATAATTACCTACTATAATTTAAATCACAATATAATTTTATGTAATAATTGTAAGCTCACCTTTCATTGCCATAACAGTCATAGACCACTCCATTGCCAAGATAATCAAAACAAGCCAAAATTGTAATGGGCTCATTCTTTCCATTCACAATTTCTTCGCCAGAACTATATATGACGTATCGTTTCACCGTATTTGAGTCTGTAATAACACTATTAATTATAATGCGTATAATCTTATTCAAATAATTAAGAATTGAACCAAATTTAGTTTTATATTAAACTAAAATTTAAACTACTTTAGCATCCTTTATAAAACTTGTATGTAATTTAATAATTAAATAATATAATCCAATAGTCTGAATCTGAAAAAATCTGAATGAGAAAATGAAATTTCAAAAAGAAAACTACTCTTATTAAACATTTTAGCGTATTCTTACTATAATGCGATCAGCTTTAATCTATTCTTATTTCCCTAAGCACCGTATAGATAAATAGAATACGTGAGAATACAGCGGATGCACATATCATCATATTTCCCGGATATCTTGCTTACACGCTTACACTCATACACCCGATATACGCATACTGAACCTGCAGCATTATAAGCTTCCAATGCGACATTCCCATTTTTATAAAACCATTTTCCACCTCCTGTCTTGTTTATTTGTGCAAACTTTTCACCGGTAGGATAAAATAAAAATTCTTGTTTCTTATAATTTTGAAACCAATCAAATTTAGTTGAAGCCGGCAACATTTTGTAAATGTTCATCTGGGTACACAAAGGAATTAAAATGTTTTTGGTTTATTAATAAAATTATTGTAAATGGTTAACAGGGTTGCTTAGTATCTCAGCTGATTCTTTATTTGTATCGCCTTTTTAAAATCTCTTCTTTTTTAGTATACACTAATTTTAAAACATTTTTTTATTAACAGGGATGCTACTGCAACCCCTCAATAAAATAGTTTCAGAATCTACTACACCTCAATTCTGATTTTTTCTCACATATTAATTGTTTGTGACTTAAAACTCAATAGTAAAATCGCACCCGTCTCATTATTTTCGTTGATGGTAGTTTCGTCCAACCCTTGTTGATGAATTCTCTATCGGACAGCCTATATTTTATAATTCCTGAATCAATCTGCCAAAAAATATTTAAACTATGTTTAAAATGACTGTAAAATAAAAAAAACAAATACATTTTGTTTCGAGAATCGTACTTTATATATCAAAGTATACTTATTTTACCATGAACCGGTGTTAAAAATTCATTTACCTTTCGAAAGCTACATTACCAGCGAGTAACATAGTATACTTTTTATGCCGATATTCTCGTGGGATTTGTGGGAAAACACAAACATTTGTTTGTACTAAATTACAACAGCACTACAAACGTATGTTTTTATTGAAACTCTTGAGTGAAAGATAGTTTATTACTTGAAACACGGGGAAGATATGATAGGTATGTGAACTTATTAAGAGGCAATCATTTTCATAGATAAAATTATCTTATTTGATTAAATGGTTACCGCTTTTATGCAGATAGCTTTTAAATTTAGCGACCGCTCTCTTGGTTTCGTTCCAAATTGTCTCCTTAGTTTTAAATGTACACTTAATTTTATACGCTTATGAACATGATTTCTTAGTACTTTGTTATATGTACTTACAATTCTTTTTATAAGAATTTACGCATACAGTACAACACAATAAGTATAAAGCATAGTATTAATTGATTGACTGAATTGGATTCATAACAATAAAAATATTTTTTCTAAAATAAATCCTGAAATATACCTTTTATTTTGCAACCCAGATTAAATTTCTAAATTTAGTTAATTATTGATCTCCTTGACTAGTTAATATAAAATAAAAATTTTGTTCATATAAAAAATATTCAACTGAAAATTACATTGATAATATTAAATTGTCCTCAAAAAAAAACGTTATTACTTACAAAGGATGTTTCTTTTCCATGTTTTTTGTTTTTGTGATCATTATTAGCGATTGGTAAAGACGAAGATTGCTTATTATTTGGTGGTGTTGTAATATTAGCTTGAATTTTATATAACAATGGTAATTTTTCCAATCCTTCATCAACATCACGATAATGGGAATCCATATGTACTATTTTCGTACCTTTAATAATCTCGGTAGTAACGTCTGAATGTTTATCACTACATTCTATTACACTTTCCGATATCTGTGTTTCAAGTTTTTCTACATTCATTCGCTTTTTCGATGGTTTTATATCGGGCAGGTTTTTAATTGACGGTAATCTTTGGCTTTTTCTACTTTTTTCGAATTTTTCGGCAAGCTTTTTTTCTTTTTCCCGCTCCTTTAACATTTGCAACATTAAACGATATTCAGAATTCTGCCTTTCTTTTTTTCCCTTTTCCTTGCCCTTTTTGACGTTATTGTTTTCTATTTCTTCTTTGGGGAGATCATTTTCTTTGTTGCTTTTTAAATTTCTATTTTGTGTTTTCTTTGATACTTCCGACATTTTCAATTTCTGAGTTGTAGAAGGTTTTTCGATGGCATTTTCTGATTTTGACTTGTAATGCTTTTGATGTTCAGAGGATGTCATCAAAGTTGATTCATTCTCAGTCTCTTTTGCTATAGATATTTTATGTAAAGAAACCTCTTCTCTTCCTCTCTTTTTCTCTTCTCCCCTTCCCTTCTCTTGGGGAACAATTTCAATCGAAGATGCAGTTTTATAAACATTTTCTTTCTTTACGAAGTATTTACAAATACATTCACTTTCAGACTCGGATGAACTAAAACTAAGTTCTAAATTGGAACTTTTATCAATTTCTTTATGTTTAAAATTTGTTACTAAATCTTCTAGAATATTCGAATTTTCACTAATATCAACGCCTGTTCCTTTTAAATCAAATAATTCTGGAAACGCGTCTATGTCGGGTTGTCTCATTGGATCGGGGGTATTAAGGGAATTTAATAATCTATATAGCTGCGTCTTATATTCAAAATCTAAGCAAATATTATGCTTACAAATAACTTTTGCTTCAAGAACGGAAATTAACATTTGTTGAAGCTTTGATAACCATAACTTAAACTTTTCGTCACGACTTTCATTTTGTACAGCTTTATTATGGACAAACTTTTCTACTAAATACTGACATCTCTTACATTTATTTCTCTGATGCGATCTCTTACAAAAATCACAGACACCGATAACTTCATTCTTATTTATTATAGATATATCGTCTATAACATTTCGAACTCGTTGGATAAGCATTTTGCATTTTAAACATTTTGTTCTGTATTGACCTTAAAAATATAATAATGTTCTTACAACTTTGGTAAGTAGAAAGTGATGTCCTATGTAGACCCGCAAAATACCAAAATAAAGAAGCTTATCAAAGGTAAGCTAATAAAAGGTAATCATATAATTTTCATTCGCTTACATTTATTTGGTTTTACCCTTAATATTATTAACTTACATAATTCTACGATGTAATCAAATCTCTTTATATCCCTACTACTGGTGTTATGTAATATAACATTATTTCCATTACCGTAACTTCTTTTTTGCTGTGAAAATTAATTTATAATCATTATTAAACTAAAAGTAAAAGAAAATTTAATAGCAATAACAGTAGTATTACTTACCTTTGATTTGTTGTCATGAATGTATATTATTAAACCTGAATTCTTCAGATTAGCAACAGGTTTAAAATCCTCATTGGATGAATAATGACAGTTTTGGCAACTTCTTATATTCCTAAAAATATACGTATTTGGTTCTTTAATACAGACTTAATGTGTTTTTTATATTAATGTGAAATTTATATTGTCATGCTAAACAAATCGATATACCTATTTCACAAATTTCGTTTTTTTTTTTTACCAAATATTTTAATTACTAACTGTTGATCATGCCTGCGTCAGCTCTAATCTCCCTACCAAATTTATATAAATTCATATTTTATTACTTTCATAGTAAATTTAGCCCAAACCAATTTTTGCCTTTTCTCCTTACAAAGAAAGGAACTTCACAAGTGAAATGCATCCTATTTGTTTACTCCTATAATCATATAACCCTATTCTAAATTTACAAAGAAAATTTATGGTTTTGTTTTTGTGTCTTCTTGTGGTCAACGATTTTTTTTTTTGCATTGAGAAACATATTTTATTTTGACTCAGATACTGAGTTATCACCATGCCAGACTCCAAATTCTGTCCAATTTTGTTTATTTTATAAACATAAATATAAACTAACAGATATACATATAGACATTCTTAATTGTTCTTTACATTTCTTTCATGTACTTAATACAGCAATCATTATTATTTTTCCCAGTGACGTTTTTATGCATCACCGTAAAAACCATTTTATATCTACCTATCTATTATGATCACGCTTCTCTTGCGGAATAGGCAAAAGATCGAACGCCGAGAGTCGCTGACCTGACACGTGAGTCTCGATTTTTCGGCTAAAATTGTTTTTTTTTACATGCATACAATACAAATATACAAACGTAATAAACCAAGACTTATTTATTTCTATAGTTAAATTACATGTATAACATTAGTAAATATAAATATGGACTGTCAAAAATTGGGCAATTAAAAATAAAATATAATTATAAATTAAGTAAATAATCCTCTTTATATTCTCACATTTATATAATACTATATCGCTTCACGCAAGTAAATATTTTTGTGACCATGTTGACCTATATTCCAAGGTGTCAAAGCCCGCTTCTTACAAATCGATTTTTATATACAAATATCGTTAGTAAGGTGTTGATTTAAATTTCAATAAACCAACATACCTATTTTTGTGTTTACTTACATTTTTAGTTTTATATGGATTCACTTCGTAAAATAAAGAATAATTAAAATTATTTTATTATCGAAATTTATTCAAATCACTCGACAAGACAAAGTCATCTGTAAATATTTTTAAAATTAATCAAATATGATAGAAATGTGTACCAGTACATTTAATAAGTCTTTTTATATTGTTATTAAATTAATATAAGTTTAAAAATTGTCTTAGATGTTTTTAAAATTTGTTATATTTATGTTTGAAACAACTTTAATCTCCAAAACATTAAGTTGGACTATTTTTGTTACATATAAGATAACTCTGTACCTACTTAAATCAACAAATGTAATTTTAAAATTTGTTTTATTTGTCTTATCAGACGAAGAAAAAGTGACTAAAATATCACTATATATATAATATATAACATCACTTTAGCTATATCTAAATTGCTCTTATTTTTCGCCTATCGATAAATTTCAATTAAAATCATGATGAAAAATGTAAACCAAGGTATTATCGATCTTCTATCTATACATACATATAGTAAAAATGTAAACGTATGCATCATGTAACTATGTTGAAGTTTTTTTTCATTTTCATGTTGAAATACTATCCAAATTAATAGTGTTTTTTCATTTCATCAATAATTTTTTATCTGTTTTTGTATTTGTCTTCGAAAGAAACTGTCCATAATTACGAAGGTACAAAGATTAAAGTAAATTTAGTCTTTAGTCAGTAGAATCGGATCTAATAAGATGTATTTAATTTTATGCAACCATTTTGAAACTATCGTGACTACCCCTACAACCTACATGTACGGATATATATATTTATCACTATATTTATTACTTTAACCTATATTATAAATATATTATTATGATTGTAAATTATTATATTTTATATATTATTTTTACTTATAAAACAATATACACCAAGTAAAATGTGTAAAACATAAATTATAAAATATAAATTAGGTAAACAAAAATAGTATATTTACAATAATATTAATTCGTCGTCGCAAGATATTACTAGGTTTGATATTACAGCTGATTAACAAACGGCTACTTTAGCTTTTCGTCTATAAGTTGCTCGAAGTTCTATAGCATTCTAGATTTGCACGTTGCTCAATGTTTAAATGTCAATGCCATTTGTCATTTGTCAACATCATGAGAGTATTTTGAAAACAAATTTTCTATTTATTATGTAAAATAATGTAAACTTGAGGTTGTATTTCAAAGACTATAATTTGCCATAATGTCTTTATATCGAAAGATAGTATTATCTAGGTTAATTCCGCTCTCCAGTCATTGTGGTGTTCCCTTGGGACTATATTACCCACAAACATACAGTAACAGGTAAAAATATTTTTCTAAATTATTAAACTATACAGGAAAATGGAGTGTAACTATACATATTCTAAAGTGAGATTAAATGGCTTAGATTTAACACACTCCAGTTTGACTGCAGAAAATGTAAGTTAAATTCTAATAATAGTTATATAAATTATTTTGAAAATGTAGCATTAAGCCTTAATATGCTAGATCTACCATTAAAATTAGTACATTATGATATCATAGATCTTTCTTTGTTGGTTATTTATTTGTTTTAGATGAATTTAAGAAGTTAACCTCAAACATTTGAATTTATAATGTGACTCATGCACATGACTTTAAATTAAGTTTTCAAATTATTTTTTTTATTATTTCAGATGCACGTTATTGCAACGTTCCAAGCATACTAATGCTATGAAGAATGAAAAAGAAAAATTGAGAACATATATTGTGCAACGATATATCAATTATGTTAAAAACTATACAAATGTGTTAGAAAATAGATTTCCTGCAGCTATGAGGATGTATAGAGTTTTCAGTATTGGTATTAAAGACTTTTTAAAAGATCTTAAAACTTATATCTCACTAAGAATTAAAATAACTAAAAATGGTGGTTTCGCTCATATGTCTCGTCAAGAAATTGAACTTTACCAAAAGATGCCTTCTGATATGTGGAGGATAGCTCCAGTTTTAGTTTTATCAGCATTGCCTTTTGCAAATTATATTATATTTCCATTAGCGTAAGTAAAACAATAGAAACACATGTCATTCTTTCTACGTATAAATATATAACTATCACAGTTTTGATGTTGAATTTATTAAATGACGATAATTAATATCAGTTACCTTATTTATTTCAGATTTTTAAAACCAAAAACCTTATTATGTTCTCATTTTTGGTCAATACAGCAAAGGGCCGAATATTCTGTACAAGATTTAACAGATCGTCTTAAAAATAATAAACCTGTTTTCCGAGCACTCCAGGCCAAGGTTGACACAATTCCTATTGGGGATCTTAGAAAACAATGGAAGCAAGTTATTGGTCGTTTGGGTTCAGGTGTTCATCCAACTGTTGAAGAAGTGCTGGCATGCAAAGATTTATTTAGTGAAGAGCCTTACCATTTGTCAAATCTTACATACGCACATATGGTTAGTATTGTTAGAACAATCTCATGGTCATATATAACTATGTGTAATATCTTACTGAACTTATATATTTACTAATTTTGTTACAGGGTCACTTACTCAAAATGCATGGATGCAGGAAAGGAGTGTTTAGAATGAATAAATTAAAATATAGGGCGTTTATATTATTAGAAATGGATAAAGCTATAACCAGAGAAGGTGGTGTGGAAGCTTTAGGAACGGATATATTAAGAAATGCTTGTCAAATTCGTGGATTGAATAGTAGTCATCTATCGAACCAAGATATGAGAAATTGGCTTCAGCAATGGCTTCAAGTGTCACAAAATATTGATTCAAGCACATTTTCTTTGTTGCTTCATTGTCCAATATTATTTGCTTACAACCACCCACAAAACTGGGTTCTTATTTATTAAATAATTTAAACTGTGTTAACAAACTTCTCCAATATTCTTTAACTAACCAACGATAGTATTTTTAACAAAACTAAATTTTATTTATTGTTCTGTTTCTATCTATTATCATTTGTGTTACTTTTCTCGTTTATATTAATTTTATTTTTACCAAAGCTTTATTGATTACAATTTAGATATAACTAAGTGTTATTTTTTTTTAACTTTCCTAAATTATAATAAAGTAATAAATGTTTATAATAAATATAAATACTTTTATTATAGTAATATTTTATTTTTGGTTAAAAACTCTGTACTTGTTAAATGTCAGGATTTTTATGAGGCTTTCACCAAACAGATGTCAATAAGTTTCAATAGAAAATATCAGCACTAAACTTTGATTATTAGTGTTATAACCTAAGTTAGTTTGTTATAATTTATAACATGAGTATTAAAAGTGTAACGATATTTTCATTTTTAATTATTCTATCAGAAAGCAAGAAACCATTTACTAAACGTCTACAAGCAACATGGCGGCTTGAATGCGATTTAGGTATTATAACGGATTCTGATTGTCCTCTAGATGGAGGATGGTCACCTTGGGCACCTTGGTCTAAGTGTCATGGCGCCTGTGATAACGTTGGTCACCGTAAGAGAGTAAGAGAATGCAACAACCCATCTCCATCGAAGGACGGTATGCCATGTAGCGGTTTAGATGAACAAATAGAATCATGCTATTTAACAAATTGTACAGTTAACGATTTTCGTAATATTGTGGCGGGTGACACTGCCAGAAGTGAAGCGTTACACCAATTAGAAGCCGTACCAGTACTTATGGAAAGATGTCTACAAATCGAATGTCCGTTTGAAGCAGTTGAAGCAACACTAGCTGTTGAGAACACTTGGCAGTTAAATCCTGAAACGGTGTGGAATGCGCTTCAGTGTGTCAAACACGATGTAGGTTGTCCTGTAATAGGTGAATGGGGTGCTTGGGGTCCTTGGTCATCGTGCGGTGCTCGATGTGGAACTGGATTACGTTGGAGACTTAGGCGATGTGATACCCCACCCCCATCTTTTTCTAATCTGGTTTGTCCAGGAACCCCTTTGCAGTACGAGCACTGCGAAGGCGACCAATGTGCTATTGATGAACAAAATGTGGAGAAAAATATAAGTGGAAGTTGGGGCGATTGGGGTGCTTGGACTGAATGTTCAGAGAAATGTGGCTTTGGAGTTAGGCGAAGAAAAAGAACTTGTATAGAAAAACTCAAGACACTTTCTGCCATAAATTGGGGAACACACTGTAAAGGGCAATATGATGAATTAGATGTATGCTACAACACAAAATGTTTACTAGATGGAGGATGGTCGGGTTGGGGACCTTGGGGACCATGTTCTCAGACTTGTGGAGCTGGCAGACGTTCACGAACCAGATCCTGTACGAGACCAATTCCTGCCGGTAATGGTACTAACTGTATTGGTCCTAAAGTTGAGGTTGGAACTTGTCATTTAGCTGCCTGTGAAGTATATACACACATGATTTCTTTACTTAATGGAGATTCTTTTTTGCATTACCATTTTCCGCGTAAGAGATCAACCTTCTTCCATTTTTATGTTCGTTTTATGCCCCTTTCTCCACACGGTACCCTTGTTAGACGTGGAAGTATTCAAAGTCCAAGTGTACGATTAAGTTTACAGAAATGGCATGTATGTTTAGATGCTAACGGTATATCAAAAGCTTGCAGTTTACCTCGTATGTGCTCACCATCTGCTCTCGAACCTGCAGTATGGCACACAATTTTAATGACAGTCACCAACAAAGCAGCTACTATTAGGTTAAATGATGCTCTAATTTCGATACAAAATTGGTTCCCTTGTGATCCAGAATTGGAGGATGAGAAAATGAATATCTTTATTGGGGAGAAATGGCATGGTGAAATTCATGAGGTTATGCTTAATTTTATTCCACTGAGCATGATTATTGAACGCGAACGAAAAAGGAGTCTATCAGATTTTTATCCTAATTCAGCATCTAATATGGCATATGAAAAAGCTAGCATTGAAGAAGCTTATTTAACAATACAAAATGATCAATACTTACGTTTACCATGTTTTATAAAACAAGAGGAATGGCAAATAGATTTAACAATTAAATCTCGAACTGAAAGTGGTACAATAATTTTTTTGTCCAATAATATAAACAATAATTGGCTCTATGTAATTTTGCAGAATATGAGAATTAAAATAAAATTTGTACGAAAAGAATTTAAATCGGAAGCAATAAGTTCGTCTGAATGTTTACCAGAACAATGGCTAGATATAAAAATTACAAAGAAAAAGGAAACCAATGCTATAGAGGCCTCGATAAATGCTGGGGAACGGCTTCACATACTTTTGTCAGAAGATACACAAAAGAGAAGACAGTCCAATAACGATATAAATAAAGAATTTGATCGTAATAGTTCTTCAGCATCGAAACATATTCTTCAACGACATAATTATGATTACAGCTATATTAACCAACCTATAATTGGAACATGCAATGATGAATTTTTTGTTGGTGGCGTGCCGATAGATATTAAAAAAGCTGTATCGGAAGAATTTACTTCATTTGCTGGTACCATAGCCTCTATAAGAATTAATGGTGTTTTGTTAGATTTGCATGATTATAGTATGGAACGATACAAAGATGGGCTGGTGCAAGTATCGTCGAGGACTGCTAGTATATCTGGATCTTATCATGAAACTGCGTGGGGTGAATCGAACAAATTAAATTTAACCTGTCTTCATCCTCGTATTGTTACTGTACCCCACACAGCCTATTGGCTTAATATGGATACCGAAATTGAAATGATAAAAAATAAGAATGCACGTTCCGTTGATGATGGCAGATTATTACGCTTGATTGTTATAGGTGATAAAGATCTCAGAGGATTTTATACTTGTAGAGCGCACAGCAACAGACGTACAAGGAACATTATCACCTACGGCGTGCTAGGGAAAATACATTATAAAATTTTAAGCCCTGACATGCTGACGGTAATTGCAATCTGTACTACTCTATCTTTGGTCATATTTACGTTATCTTGGCTTATAATAGAGGGATACCACGACCTTCGAAATGGATATGGTTTTTTTCGTGACGCTCATCTTGCTCCAGAAGAAGAAGCAGAAATAGTATGTCAATATATAGATCAAAATATGCATTTACTTGGATCAGAAAGTGAAGTAAAACGAGCTAAAACAAAAGCAAGGCGAAGGGGAATGCGTCTCGCAAGTCGAATGAGTTTTGGAGCACAAGAACCAGAAGGTATGTTAGAAATAAATGGACTAGAGGACGATTACACTTCAAGTGAGCCAGAAGGCTTACCAGCTTTGCCTGAAATTAAGAGTTCTGGTATGGAGATTTCTCATGAAATTTATAGGTGCGAACCTTCCTTTATTAGTTCTCCTCGTCATGGTTCTTTCACATCAGCCCCAAAAACAAAATTATCATCAACTTCATCTATAGATTCATCACCGAGAGTTTTATGTTCTCTTCACATGCGTAAATTTAGAAAACCGTATAGAGAAAATGAACGTAAAAAGAAAAATGGTAGATTAAAAGAAATGAATTCTAGGAACAAATCGAATCTACTAACTATAAAATCTTCAACACTTGTCAATAAGTCACCAGCTCATAAGGTTTTAGAAAAATTTCAGGAATTGAAAAGCGATGACTCTTAACATTAAGTTTATGAAACACATTATAATTATTTTAATAAAAGAATTACTGTTATTATTGTTTTTTTTTATAACACATTCTTAAAATTATATTGATATAAGAACAAATAATATAGAATTTGACGGCTTAATGGAGTAGTAGTTAGTAAGCCTGACTGCTTAGCTGAAGGTCGTGAGTTTCATTCCCAGTCGCGACAGTTCGTCTATGTGAACAACTAAGATTTGTGTCAGAAATAAAAAACCTTTGAGATTAATATGAACATATAATAAAGAATTCTAATAAATTAAAATTAGCTTAGTATAAATAAATATAACAAGTATTTATAACAACATTCCAACATGGCACTATGTTACTTATACCTATTTATATTATTGCATTCAATGAAGCTGTAAATATTATATTGTATATTCAGATCATATTCATTCGTTCAGATCTAAATCATTCATTCATTCAGATCCTAGTCATCCTATCCACCCATTGAGTAATTATTTAAAACATCTTCCACACGACTATCTATATGTGGTTATAAAAGTATCTAAAATATGCATAAATAATTACTTGATTGTTATCTTAATACTAACAATATATGATAATAAAATTATTAAACCCTCTGCATTGTTTGATGGAATTATCTATTGACTCTAGTCAACAGTTAATTCCATTTATCAAATTCTAGTTTACATAAGCAAAATTCAACATGACATTTAAATATCTAAATTGTACATAATACATCTATAATTAAGATCCATTATTAATTAAAGGCATTTTCCATGTTTGTATATATAAAATATTTGTATATCACAATATCAGAAAACAATTGAGCAAAAATATATTATAGAGATTAAATGTTGTGCAATGTCTTTTATATCGCGTATATGAGAAATATAATTATTAATTAATATTAATAAATATTTGTTGTAATTATTAATTAATCCTTATGGCTGTGGTCATTTGTGGTTTTGGATGTTGCCCCGGTTGCATATGTTTGGTAATACAGAGCACTGCTTAAAACTCCCAAACTCAACACGGTTGATACCATAAAGTTGAACATCAGATTGTTATCGGCAGAGTCAACATACACAGTGAACAAACGGGCTGAAATTATATGAATAGCATTATATAATTATAAGTTCATAATATTAATATTTATGATAATAATATATGTACAGTGATAAATGAAGATTACTTGTTAATGTGGATGTTTGTTAATAAATTCATTAAATTAAAACGATTTATGAACCTACCTAAATTTGTTGATACTGAAATAATCCATGTTGTTGTAGAAACTGCGTCTGCATTAGCTGCCTTGATGATTCCATACATGTATGTCACCTTAGCAAATCCACTCAAAGGAGTGCAGAAAGGCTGAAGACAGACAAAAATAAATTAACAAAATGCAAACCATAATCAATGTAATATTACATAAAAATTTAACATACTTATAGGTTATTAAAGGAATTAAAAATCATAATTAGAAGTACTACTTACAATTAAGTACGAAAGTATTTCTTTTGGTATTATCTCAAAACCGAATCCTATTACTGTAGCAATGTATGTCAGCACTCCAAAAGTCACAAACGGAGCTGATATCAATCCTTTGAACTTCAAAACATAATACAGCATTACATAAATTTGCAACAATATTATAGGATACTCCAAATATGTTATCACACTATATTGGTTTGTGTAGTTGTATAAGGTTACTATGGAAAACCTGAAATTATATATTTATTATGATTACACAGCTTTAAGATATATTTGAATACATTTATTCGAATAATTATCATTAAATCTTTAAATTCAGTATTATATTTAAAACATTTTAATTAATTTTTGATTATCTTATTTATATTGTTTCCTTTTAAATGTTATATACATAGTAACAAAAAAACTAACTTCTAATAATCTTTTCTATTACTTCTACTACAATCTGACATAAATAATTATTGGTATGCTTTTAAACTAATGAGAGTTGATAAAAGTTATTTAACTTACCCAGTTATTTCCATCAACATAGCCTGAATGTATATTCCTTCTCCAGATTGCTTCTTCTTTATATACATTATTTGTGGGACTTTTAAAAATAAACATGATAATATTGTTAATGTACTAAGAGTATCGGCAAATAAATGTATCATATCAGCCCACATCTTGAAAATTTGTCTGAAAAACAGACAGTCACACACTTATATGGAGTATTAAATAACAATGCTAAATGTATGCAATCAGGAAATGTTTGAAACAAATGTTGGCAGGGGACTTTATACCGGTTTGCCACTTATCAATTGTCCCGCCACTTATACCTGAAGGGCATTAGTCATAACGAGTTTAGGTTAAAGGTAGTTAGCATATTGATCAACTATCGTTAGTTAATGCGTATTAACTATTGAATTGAAATGTTATTAAAACATAACATAAAATTATTTAAAGTAAGGTTTATTTCTTGATCTATTTTTATTTTCATTTACATTATTTCTTAATTTTATAGCACTTTTTAAAGTTTAGCATTTGAATATTTTCAAATTAAATATTGAAGGAATTTGACATTAGTCTGTGGAGTTCGGGTATCACAGACTATTGATCTTGGTCTATGATATGAAGATGAAGATGCGTTCCCGTTTTCAGACCTAGACAAAAAAAGGACGAATGTTTGCATTCAAGAATGATAACAACACGTTAAAACGCAGAAATAAATATACAGACCATAAAAACAGAGATTCATAAAATATTATAGGCGAGAGATATACTTCTCAGTAAACTTGACATAGTCTAAATTTAACAAAATTAATGAACAAATATCAAATGTCATTAATGTATATTAATAAAAAATACAAATTTGTTCAAGTAATTGTTTTTTGAAAAGGAAACTAATCAGTTCTCAAAGTAAAGAAAAAACATTTGAAAAATCTATGCGACGGATAAATCTGATCCCTTTCTACTAATCTCACTAAATTCAGTTCGATATTAGTTTATTACAGTCTTGTAAATCCATGTTCATAGATTTTGGTTTATTTGTTTTATCATAATACTAACTTGTAATATGTTAAGGGTTAGTTGTTAAACTATCAAATATTTTTAAAGTTTTATCAGGCTCTGATTGAGGTTTTCTTCTGACTGGCGTTTGAGGCAATTTTAATTAGCAACGAAGCGTCGTTGTTTGATTACGCTAATATGTTGTATGGAAACATCCGTTAATCTGCTTTAATGAAATTAGATTGAATACAAAAGTAATGCATGCGTGTTATTAAAATTGCCGCTGTTTATGTGATGTAATCTGAATTACACCTCCCACCGAATTCGAAGAATGTCAAAATAATAAAAATAAATATTGTTTGCAGTCGACCTCAGGTAGGTAATCGAGTAACTACTGTATTAAATGAGTTCAAATTCTCCGTCTCAAAATTCTTATTGGAGACACAGCACGAAACCCCTGTAGGCGACGGTTCATGAAAAGCCTTGTATTTTATCTATTTATAATAGTCATCACTTGTCAGAGCCCAGTGTAATGACTCATCGTTTCCCATTGACTTCAATAGGATATGGGTTTATGATATGAGATTATTCCTCAACGACATGACATTTTTCATTTTTTTTTTAAACCATCCCCTAATATGTGTCTTTTTGATTGCAAAAATTTCATATTTTTCCGTCAAGTAGTTTTCTAGCCTATTCGTGACAAAGAATGTGATAAAGTCTCCAGGAGAGCGCTCCGCTCGCTTCACTCAAATATATTTGTATAGGCTTTTTGTCTAACGTTTTTTTGTCTAACATTCCAAAGATACTAGGGGCGCCAACAAACCCTCAATGTCGACGCTCGCAAAATCACGGGTGCTGTTTGCATATTGAGCGAAGCGAGCCCAGTGTTTTGACTCATCGTTTCCCATTGACTTCAATGGGATATCAGTTTTTTGACATGACATTAAAAAAAAAGTTTTTTTATTGAGGACATTTTTCAATTTTTTTTTAACTATCACCTAATGTGTGTCTATTTGATTGCTAAGTTTCATAATTTTCCGTCAAGAAGTTTTCGAGCCAATTCGTGACAAAGAATGTAAATAGTCTCCAGTAAAACGCTCCGCTCACTTCGTTTGCTTCGTTCAATTAACTATAGATGGTTTAGCAGTTGATCTACAGGCAAATGATTCTATTAAATTTTGTATTGCTGTTAACATTTCGATTATGTATACAGAACTGATTGCTATTGTAGAAGCTATTTCATATATTGATTCTGGCAGGTAGTTTTAACATATTCCAAAAATTGTTATTTATCATCTGGGTCGTTGCATCTCAAACCTTGGTTCACTAGCTTTACATTGTTTAGACTAGGCAATGTGATTACTCTACGCACTCTGGTCACTTATCTTTAAATTGTTTTGCGTCTCTAGGTTACAAAAGATGTGTACCATGTTTTAGTAGAATATGTACGTAATAAGAGCTAAATAATTTAATGAGATGGTATTGTATCAGAGAATGCGGAAAAGACTTTTTAAAAAGCTCTTTTGTATAGAAAGTGGGGGCATGTTGTGTAAATGACGGTAGCAGGATCAAGTCTGATCAAACCCTCTTTTTCTTAATAAAGATATAAAAACATATAATATATAATCGCGGTATTATATAAAATTGGTATTACGTACCATTCAGTGTAAAAAACAAAAACCAATAACACAATATTTAAATTATTAATTTCTAACTATTATAACATAATTTCAAAACTACTTAAAATATAATTAAAATGAATTAATGTTACTTTATATACAAATGTAGGTACGCTGTTAATGCGTGTAAGGAATATTGTAAATTATTTTTCAATATTTTTAAAGTAATATACGAGGGCCAAACTGAAAGTTTTTAGAACTGGCCACTTAAAAGCATTATATTAAAAAAAATAGTTTAAATTTTGAAAATAGAACTCTTTACCAATATTATTGAGTGTACATTTCATTCATTTGTCATTTGTTTTACGATTTGGCGGCAAATTGAAAATTGTCTGTGCACGTCAGAATGAATTTAGGCCGAGAAAATTTTCGTGCAATGATTTTTTATGACTTTCGATGTCATTTAAGTCAACAAGAAAGTTATGATAGACTTCGATTGGCTTTTCACGATGAAGCCCCATCTTGTGCCACAGTTTACAACTGGTTTAATAAATTCAAACGTGGTCGAACTAATCTCACCGATGATTTGCGTGAGGGACGGCCTTCTACAGCGACGACTGAAGATAACATCAGTGTTGTGCGGCGTATGATAGAGACTGACAAAAGAGTGACCTATCAGCAGATTCGGACAAGTCTAGGCATAGGTATGAGTCAAGTGCACAAAATCCTCCATGAACATTTAGCGGTCAGGAAGCTTTGTGTCCGCTGGATACCGCATAATTTGACCGAGGCTCAATAACTCCGCCGTGTTGATTGGTGCCGAGAAATGATTCAAAAATTTAACGGAGGTGACTCAAATGCTGTGTTCGACATACTAACGGGTGACGAAAGCTGGATTTACTGTTATGATCCGGACACCAAAAGACAGTATGCTCAGTGGGTGTTTCCTTCCGAAGAGTTGCCAACTAAAGTGAAGAGAGGTCGAAGTGTTGGAAAAAAGATGGTGGCCTCGTTCTTCGGAAAGACAGGTCATTACGCGACAGTAGTCTTAGAGGATCAGAAAACAGTTAATGCAGAGTTTTATACTAACAATTATTTGCCACTTGTCTTGGAAAAAGTTCGAGAGAAACGACCTCGCAGCAGGATCCTCCTTCATCACGACAATTCCTCGTTGCACACCGCCAGGCAAACGATCGACTATTTGGTGACCTCAGACGTGGAATTACTGGGTCACCCGCCGTATAGCCCCGACCTCGCACCCTGCGATTTTTATTTATTTCCGAAAATAAAAGAAAAACTTCGAGGAAAACGTTTTATAGACGCCGAAGAAGCAGTGGCTGCGTTTCAAAACGCCGTCGAAGAGACCCCTAAGGCCGAGTGGGCAAGGTGCTTTTCTCAATGGTCCCATCGAATGCAGCGATGTAATGATGTAAATGGACGCTATTTTGAAAAGTTACAATAAAACTAATGACTTGCTAGAATGCTTAGTTTTTGATTTTTTAAGAACTTTCAGTTTGACCCTCGTATCTTATATAGCTATGTAACTACTCTGTAATCTCTTAAACTAAATTAATAGATAAGTATATTATTATTCAATCTCCAACGACTTTCAAAATGCAAATGAACTCTCATACTAAGTGCAATCTTTTCGTGAAATATAAAAAGATTTTTTTGGTCTGAAACTTGATCATAATTTCGTTCGTTTTAAAAATATATAGATCTAATCTATATATTTTTTGTATCTTTATATGTAAGATCGAACATGTTTACAGATTTGCCGAGTTTTTTATCTAGTACTACCTTGTGCATCTTATCATTTTTGGTATTTTTAAAAATTCAACACTGATACATCCTTCTATTTGTGATTCTTATAACAAGTTAGTATACGTCATTTAAATGTAGTCGTTTCTTGAAAATTGTATTGTTGAATAACTTGTGTTAAGAGACTACAGGAACCTAGTGGACGACGGAACCCTAAAAAATATGTCTGTATAAAAGTAGGACGCAGCTTGTTAATGGACTAATTCAATCGTGACAGTACCTTTCTCTCTTAGAAGATGGCCGTAAAATTGACTATTATAACTGGGCGTAAGGTGAACGAGAGTCGCCTGAAGACTCCACTTCCCCCCGTGTCATCATGTCCTTCCTTCTCCCGTTTATTAAGGTAATGTTTTTATTTGCTGATATCATTAAGTTATTATATACCAGGTAGACTAAAAGTAAAGTTGTGAACTATTTATTTAAACTGGGTGAAAATGTTATTAAACGTTGTACTTCAACGAACATAATGAATCAAAGAAGACACTATTACTTCGTGTATATAGATAATTAACCACTTAAAATAGATATATATATATAATAAACAATGTAGTTGAGTAATAGAATAGATTCAACACCGTCCAGAAATATCATCAGGCTACTAAACATTTTACATTCCAATGTAGGCTAATTTTATTACCCGCCATAAGGTTTTATAGGAAAAAGATAAAATAATGAAATAAATACATATTAAGTTATAATACAAATGATAAATATGCAATGTAGACCTTTTAAATATGCATAGTATTTACAATAAATGATCTTTAATTATCATTGTTATCGTATCATATATAAATGAGCTTAAATCAGGAGAGTTATAGGAGAGAAAGATGATTCATACTGGCAGATAATCAATTATCAATAATTGTCTATTTTGGGTGAGTAACTCAAGAATACAAATAATATAAAAGACCGCACTTACACTGAATGTAGTAGTATCGATAATTAATGAAAACGACATTAAAATAACTTTAAAATAGTCCATAAACATGTTTAGCCACCTGACTCTTGCCCGTCCGGACATGTTCCACACGAACTCTTCAATTTGAAAGCAATAATTCGAAAGATAATAATAAAAGCATATGTACATTATAATTATATACAACGAACATAATTACATACGATGAAAAATGTATTTAACAAAGTAATAAAACGTAACAAAGTTTTTAATTTCGTATAAATGTTTGTTAAACAAAAAATTTTTAAAGTAAAAGTTAAATTTTAATTATTTTGTAAAAAAATGTAAATTGAATCAGAGCTCTATCGAAACAGAAAACTGATTTTTAACTTCATAACGTTTTATAAAGCCTTTGCAGTCGAGTTATTCGTTTTTTTAATTTTCATGAATAACTTTTAAAATAGGCTTTTGTAATCATAATAGCTTGTTTGTTTACATAAAATCTGTTTGTTGTATTTTTAACATTACAAAAAGAAGAATGAGAAGTTTTATACCTATAAGAGCCTTTGTTTGATTTTTTTTCAATTAACCCCCCGCAACCCTCACGCGGATGGTTGCTGGGGGTTAATGCTTAACAAATTTGTAGGCCTTCTTTATTATTTACTTGTTATAATATTTTTTATTTAGTTATGAGTATTCCTAAAACAAGTTTATTATATTTTAATTAATTCATAATTAATTACATTTTCTAATTATATTGATCTGGTAATTTCAATAATAATATAAATTATTCATATATATAAAGTCAAGTAAGAAGAAGTCAAGTAAGTTGAAGAGGTTGATGTCTGTGGCCGCGGCGAAAGAGGTATGCAGGGACCGTAAGCCTTTGGTGCTCCGTCGTCTCTGGCTACCCCGTAAGGGATATGGCGTGAAGGTAAATAAATAAAGTAATTTAAAATGGAATTTGCCCAACCAGTGCTGAATCCATTTCAGGTCCATAATCATGAGCTAGGAGAATGAAAGTATCACCTAGAACAAAACACTCAGATATAAATTTTAAATAAAATTAGCCCATTAATAAATAACGCAAAATAATTTATTTTAATGTTGACAAAATAAAAGTAAGGCTATTGATAACATTATATATTCAGTCGGATTTAAAAATATTTTTTTCTAGATATATTTTGTACTGTATTCGGTCCGATAAAAAATAATTCAGCGGCTAACTAAACTAAGAAAATTATTATATAGGTGTTCTAGAAGACACTAACAATTATTTCATTTGTCAAAACTTCACTAAAAAACGGGTACTTTAACAGCACCATATAAACTCAGTTGTAATTTATTCTGATAGATCGCTATCGGTGAATGCTAATCTGACACCTGCGGCTATTTGAAATGCTCTGTTTGCGAAGCCCGTTTTTGAATATCCAATTACCTAGTATTTGAAATCATCGATATTAAATCGATAATCGCTTTTATCAGACCGTAAAATATTGTTATATGATTATCTTTTTTCCTTACAAGATGTTGCCGATGAATTAAATCATTTTGAGAAATTGTCTCTGAAGTTCAAACAGTCTATGAACGTTGATCACAAGAGTATCGCAAGCCAAAGGAATTTGAAGACAATTAGTTGCAAAGATTGCGTTATTAGGCACAACATACTAAAATTATTTATTAATAAGTATAAGATTGACTATAGTATAAGATATTGTTACATATAAGTTTAAGATTTTTCTATTTATAGTTAATTAAGTAGCAGTAAATTAAAAATATATATTATTACTTCCTCTGCCGCAAGCGAAGACGTTTGCTCTGTACAAATAATAAATTTATCCGATTGCTATATGCAGTTTCTAGGATATTCGAGTGCATCCGTGTTTTATAATTATAATATTTCATATTGATGTAATAATGGAGGTAAATCAATTATTACAATTGAATTTCAACCAATTCCGGTAACCCATAAATATTTAAAACAGGTATAATATTATAATAAAAAAATGCGATAAGCGAAAGAAAAATAAAAGATTTTCCTTCTTTCTTAAGAGATTTAATTCACCTCCTATGACGTTTGGGAAGCAGGTAATGAAGAATCAAGCATATACGAATAAGTTGGATGATGTAGAGATCCTGTGACTTATTTTTAATACTTTTAAAGTTCTTTGTATACATGATTTGCTTATAGTCATTAAAATTGAATTCAAACCAAATTTGGGCCTTACCCACGAATCCTGCCTCCAGAACAAATACAATGTAGCTGTGTATCAAACCTCTAAGTCTTATGTAAAACGTTTATGTCTTAAAAAGACAGTTTAGTGGACATAGCTCTTAAAATATAGATTTAAGATAACTTGATAAAATTAAGGGCCCATCACCAATATTACAAATACAACATGAATGCAAAGTGAATTAATAATTAGGAAAAGCTGTGAATTGTAAAAAAAAACTGTTGATGTTTCTAATTCTTAAATTTTTTGCTTCAATAATACAAGGTGTTAAAGGAATAAGATAATTTTAGAAATCTAGGATAAGATTTTATGTTTTCTTTAAGTATCTATGGATGTGACGAAATTTAATTAAAATAAATATGTATGTTAATTACAATTCGAAATTTATTTAATTGTGCCCATTTTTATAATTAATTGTAGGAGTCCTCACTGCCACTTAAAAATCTTTAGCAATTTGGATTTTTTCTGGAATCGAGCAGTGTCATGTTAACGAAACGCTTCATTTAGTGTTTGAATATTTTTTTCACTACGACGAAATTTATTAGTGTAGTAAGTGTAAGTTATATTTAGGAAATTTCGAGTTTGATTTTTAAAACTCATTTACAAGACCTCACTTACTTGTGTATAAATTATTAATATTTTTATTAACAGTACCAGTAACAAGCCAATTTTTTGTTTTTAAGTTTTGTTTTTTTAAGTTTTGTTTGTTGCAAGTCAGAGCCTTTGTTTCCATCCTGTCTATCAGAGACAAAATATTATGTATAGGCTCAACTTGCTATATAGAGGCAATTATATAGATTTTGTTTATGTTACGGCAATGAATTTAATATTCATAGTAAAACGTAACATTGTATATTAATTTTAAAATCACCCAAACATGAATCAGTTACAAGACTGCACTGTAGGAAAGCTTTTTATTTATACCTTTTAAAGTGGAGCTTACATTGCTCTAATAGAAGCTGACATAATACGCAGTGGTCAAGGAGCACGGATAGGATGTAGGTTCCCGTCGGTACACGTCCATCAATGCTGTGGAAAAGAATATGTTCGTCTAGTAACTAGACGACAAATAATAATAAACTAGACTGCAGTTTATATATGGTATTTATTATTTGAAAAAATACAGTGTGATAATAAAAAGTAATTTATTGACTACCGCACACAAAAAAGCACAAAAAGCAATCATAATATAAAACAACAGAAATAGATAACAAATAAAAAATAAGTACCGAGTAGTATATTAACACATTACTTATATAATACCTATGGCATGAACTATCTGTAAATAATACAAAAGAAGAAATATTACGATATAAGTAAAAAAAGATGTAAAACATAAAATATATTAAATTGCTTTAAACTGCAATCTCAAGTGAGAGTAATTAATTGAGTGTATAAAATATGTATTATGTATAAAATTTGCAATGCAAAACTAAGTAATGGATAGTAAGATAGAGTATAACATAAATAAATTTTACCTGTGTAAAACATTAAAATAAGTAAAATATGCTGCATACAACAACAATATAGGTGTATAAAGAACTAAAAACCAGATGTTATGGATCGTATAAAAGAGGTATCGTTATTGAGCTGAGTGTAAGCAAAGCTCTTAACCGTTTGGAAATCAATTTTATGTCGCCACATCACATAAAAACTACTCAGTCGATCTTCATCAGAATTAACATTGCTATAGCTCTTGTTGATGGGCTTCTACAGAAAAAACTGATTAATAAAATCTTGATTTGATCAAAAGTTATGGTCGAAAAACTGAATCCCCATAGACTTAAGCTTAATTGTTCTCGTTTGCGCTTGCCGAGCGTCTTCCTCAAAATGAGCTGAGTCGCTTCATCACATGAAAACTACTGGAGCGATTTTAGTCAAATTTGGCACGAATGTAGAACTAATAAATAAGCATCTACAGAAAAAAAACAGAATGAAAATAGCTTGATTAAATCAAAAGTTTTAAAGAAAAAACAAGAGACTCGTGATTGTGTCGCTCGTAGTTTAACTTTCATGGCGACAAACTTTTTCAATTAATTGTTTATTATTGTTATTAAATATTTATTTCCTTTTATTCTTTTTTAATGGATTTTCCTGCGCTCAGCTCAAATCCCGCCACGCACGATGGGCGGATCCTAGTTTTTTGGACTTAAGATATACAAACAAAGGAAAAGAACAAAAACGGACTGGTGACCTATCACTCAATACAAAACTATATTTGTGAATACCTGTCACAATACATCAGAATGCTTCACTGCTTGGAAATATTTAAAAGTAATAGTATGTATATTATACATCATGGGATTTTTCGGAAAGACGAAAATAGTGTTTTGAGTTCCTAAAAACAACTCCGAGTGAAAACGAGACAAGATGCTTTTTATCACAACCTATAATTACGCTACTGCAAAATTATTTCTTTCCAAATTGAATAGCGAGCAAAACCTATCAGTATAATTTAAAAATATAGATGTCTAGTCGAAATAAGCACGGTTAATCGGTAATTAGAGATGGGTCTTGTAGGAGCAATAATATTATCAAAGATGTTGTGAATAATATTATGTAATGTGTCGGTACTCGTTATGATATTGTCAATAAATGAAACATCAAATATTAATCTGGATAAAAGATTTTCCAATTTACTATATAACTAACCTTAATATAAGTGTAGTAAGCAGAAAGGTATGGATAATTTTGATACTTCTAAAAGTCCTTACAATAAGTCCTTTTTAATCACATGAAATATTCAAACAATATATATAGTGATCTAGAAACGAAGCTTGAACATCCCTTGCATATTATTATAGGGTTCGTACCGCCGTCGTCCTGTCTTAAGGTTGTGTGAGTGTCTGATTTTTTGAATGTGTGACGTAAGTGATTACGATGGCTGGCTCCGTCGAGTCGCTGACCCCAGCATGAACGTCGCATGGATCCTTGCGCAGACTTGATTCAATAAGGAACCACGCATATTTTCAGTTATACCCTCACCCCTCCTACCCTAGCAACAGATACCACAAATATAAAAAAGAAATATTACTATTTATTAAATCGTATTCCCTTAGAATAATATATTTATAACAAACGCACAATTTTTGAAGGCTTTATAGTGTTAATTTTTTATAATATATACGGTGATATATTTGAATAATAAGTTTTATAGTATACTTGAAGTGTAAATACGTTTTGTTTGTAACGAGACATTAACAAAATATACAAAAAAAATCTGTGAATTTTCTTCAGTAATTGGTATGTACAGTGTTAATTATTTGTTTAAGCTTAAAGCGGTATAAAAACAAAATATATGTCACCGGCGCGCGTAGGTTATAATTTATGGTTGTTTTGTTTCGATAACGATAAGTATTATTAGATCAATTTATTATAAAATCCAAGTAATTATTAACAAAATTGTAATAAAAAACGTCAACGACATAAATTTAATAAAGAAGAAAAAAGAAATTTATTTTTTTTAAAATTTTTATGAATTAAAAATAATTATAATTATAATCTGCTTTTCTATTTATACTATAAAATAATATTAAAATATATTAATTATAATAATCAATATTTGCATTCTGGTTGTGGTTATGACCTGCAACAAGTGAGGGGGTCAGTGACCGATAGAAGCGGGTCACAGGCTTCCAGCACTCAGTTCGTTCCCGGTTCAGTATTTGAAACACTGTGCCCAGGTTACAAGGACGTGTATATTTAATAATGTGTGAATTGTTTTGTGCGTTTACAATGAAATATGTCAAATTAAAATGTTTTAAACAAAATAAAACATTTGATTTTCAAGAGATAGGTTCGTTGTTTATATAATTAATTATGTTATGTGCTACTTAGTATAGTATTTTACTTATGAAAAGTTTAATTTGTGGTTGTTCAAATAATAATTAGAATAATATTTAGAATAAGGACGTATTTTATAGAATAAGGCTTGCATTTATTTAGCGCCAAATATGAATGAAACGCAATTTTAAAATTTAACTTTTATATATTTAGCAGTAGTGTGTAGTTTCACGTATTTAGTAGTAGTAGAATGATTATGACAAACGGATAGATTAATCTATATATATATATATATATATATATATATATATATATATATATATTTCAGTATTTTCCAAAGTTATAATTTTCTTTTGAAGCTCTAACACTTAAGATTTTCATCAGTTTTTGTATTGTTATAAGATGTTTCAGAGTTGGTACAATTTATTACGAATATTATGTGGTAGAGTATAAATTAGGAGTGATTTTAATAGTCATATTTTAACTAAATTAAATTGCTTTCTACGTCAATACGTTTACATCTTACTATAAAAAGTTTTTATTTTATTTTCGCTACCTAATTATTTACTAAATAATTAAAAATGTACGTACAAAATGAGACCGTTGACAGATTGTAGTGAAGTCTTGAAATGTCTTAATTTAAACCCTAGTCTGATTCTGATAGTCACAGATATAAGGAAATTCGAGTTACCATTCCTTAACTATTTGCTTTTATATATTTTTTTATATATCTCAAATATTACTAGTTGTTAGTTTAAACGTAACGAAGTTTTGTCTCGCATTATATTATATATTATTTATAAAATTTTAATGTATTTTTACATTTAACTCTATCTGCATAATGAATAGATGATTCTTGTCTGATTTTAATTTAATCAAAGGCCGTTCAAGGCTCACTTAGTAATAGAACATCGATTGCTTTTATGAATACTAAAAAACATCCTATATAATTTATTTAAGTATGGCAGTTTATTTGCAGCAGCTTACACTAAACTAATTTAAGGGGTTACAAACGTTTCAATACTTCAATATGATTATATATAAATCCCGTGTCAAGATGTTCGTTTGCATACATTTTTGAGCCCACTGAATCGATTTCAATGAATTTTTGTAGATATTATTTGGTCCAAATCAAGAGACAGGATAGTTTTTATTTTGATTAACATTTTTTTTCTTACGTGAAGGGTTTAATTCACTTCCAAGTTCTATAAGTGATATACATGGGATCGTTAATTATATATATATATATATATATATATATATATATATATATATGTGTATTGTATGTTATTTCTTTTAATTTATAATGATATTGTTTTACTCATTAAAGCAGCACTACACCAAATAGACAGACACACTACACCAGTACTTTTATTTTTTGTATTTATAACCTAAATAAAGTTTCATATATTGTTGTGAAATTAAGAGAATGAGTCAAAGTAAAAAGTGGTTTTCAAAATTGACAAAAATGTATGACAATATTAAATTGCATTAAACTCTGTCTAATATTTTATTATGATTCGCGAAAATAAGTAACTCGTACAAATAGATAAATAAATTAAAAAATAGATTTTTTTGTTATGTAAAATCACGGAGAAAAAAAGCTTCTTTAAAAAATATAACAGAATACTATTTTATTATATGTATACATATTTCTAAGACGTAAAAAAACAGTTTTTTTTTATTTTATATAAAAATACTAAAAATACTAATTATTCTGCGCTAGTAGTGTTTTGACATAGCTTTTTATGTTTAGTATTGTTTGTACATAAAATATAGTAACTAGTAAGTATTGACGATGTATTTTCGGTATATTAACATCTCCAAATTTATGTGTAAATGACTCTCTCGGACTTGACTTCTTGAATTCTCAAATGACTTTTATACTCACTCCGACTTTTTAAAATTTTATCATTTTCAATGCATTGTAACTTATGTAATAAATATTTTTATGAATAATTCAAAGGAATTTAAGTAATTTTACAAGGTTTTCGATAATTTTAGTATATTTAATTTAGTATTTTAAGTAATACGATATAAACAAAGTAACAATTTAACTACATTCCATTACGTCAAAGAACAACCCAATCGATACAGTTATTAAAAATTTCAAACAGCTGCAAAGAAATTTATAAATAATTTAAGGTTGGTGCCTGAAATGGCTTACAAATTATTCTCTTCATTTTTAATAATTTAATGAATAAATCCAGAGAATCCATAACTCATCAGCTTAAAAATGAAATCTTTGTCTATCCTTTGTTCAATATTAACATCTCAAATATTCAACAAAACTAATACAGTAACTTGAAACTATGGAGGGTTGTTTATATTGCATTCCTTTGTTCTGATGTACAATACTCAGTATTTGAATTAATTATTAGTTGTTCGACAATCAATATAATATTCATATACCTTTAAGATATTCATTATTTAGTTCATATATGATTATTGTGTTGTTGGCAATATATTTGTTATTATTGGTCTTAAATTAATTATTTTCAATTATATTTCTACAAATTATGTTACAATGTTTTTATCAAACAAAATGAGATTATAATAAACAGACAAAAATAGTAATAACTTTAACTGTAATTTGATAATTGCGTTTTTTTGTGTAACATGTGTTAACAGTCAATTATTATATACATTATACAACTCTTTATCGGTTTAAGCCGAAAATAATTTTATTTATAAAACCTTCGATATCTTGTCAGTATTTAATAATAATAATAATAATACGTATTTATATTTTTTTATTGTAATTTCACTTCCAAGTAAAACAATTAAAAAAAAAATCTAAAAGCTTTCATTATTTTATAACTTTATATTGTGATTAAATTTAGGAAATCTTATAAATATATAAAATTAGATAAATAGTAAGCCAAAACATATAACTACATCAATTAATAATTAAGTAATATGAGAAGGATTATATCTGAAATCGGTATCGTATATACAAATCGGTTCCAATGGACGAGATATTCAATTTACAAAATCTCATTCACATATACGTAAAGTAATGCTCAAAAGCAAACTAAATTAAGCTCTCCATACCTGTCCTGCAGCGTAGTGCTCAAGTCAAGGGGATTTCCAGAATTTAATTCAAATAATCATAGCGCACCTTTGTCTCTAAATTTGGAGACACTTCAATATATTATTAATTAATATTGACGCAGAGGTAAATTAATCTTGATCGGTAGTTTGAAATATGTTTTTTTATAACGTAAACATGATTTTTATTCATACCAATTCCATTAAGGATTAAAAGTTTATATGGAATTGTGTTACTTTTTCTAGTTAGATAAAAAAATATATTATTTGAATCTTCAATAAACAAGTAGTCTATGACCTTTTGATTTTTTTTTTAAAGATTAATTTTACATAATCCGCCACAAAATAAGGTGATATATATTTTTTTATTATTACCGAGTTTGTATATTTAATAGTTTTTCACAATCATGATATAACTTCCACTTCCAACATATGTCATATGAAATTAAGTATAATATATAATTTGTGTTTCAATTAATTAAAAACTTTATAAATCTTCAATTTATTTAGTGTATTTTATCTGATAGAAATAGTAGTCATCGCGTTAAGCGGCCGACAAACAAACTGCCAAAAATGACAAAATCTGTAAAAATCATTAATTTTATTTTTATGGTTGTTCTAGACCTTTCGATTCTTTTCTAATACTTCAATATACAGAAATGTTATGTCCCAAAAATCTAAAATTGTGGAGGTTGTCTCTTTGCCTACAAAACGGATTTTGACGAAATATTCTTAGCATTAGTTTATTATTAGTATATGATAATTTTATATCAAAATTTATTGTTATTTATGAAAAACTGGCGATAAAACTAAAAATATTAATTATGTAATGACGATAACATCAAAATTACGGTGACAATATCTAGTGTTACTAATACTTATTTAAGAAAAATCTTATATTATTATATTAACGGAACTTTCCGATACGTTTTACGATACGATAAAAAGATTTAAAAAGTTACAGTTGCTGAGATGTATCTAATAGAGAGAAAAGATCTAATACAAAATGCATTATTGGAAAATGTGTGCCTTCACCGAATACATTACCGTACTACCAGAGCAACTCACTCGTGTGGAATGAGTTTGATTTATTGGAAAAAGAAATAAATAAAATATATCATATCTGTATTGGGTATTTATTTTAATTTATTTTATTTTATACATATTTATATTTATGTAAATTGAGTAATCTAACTTCAATCTCGAATTGCAGGTCAGGTGGAAATTTCTTTTGAGGAATAAGCACTTTTGTAACGTGTATTTATTATTAATTATTCATATTTGTGTTAGGTTTCTTTTAAAAGCATACACTAAATAACTATTTAGTTAACTAACATGAACTATTAATATAAATATAGGCTCCAACTTCTGTAAGAATAAATTAAATGTAAACAGCTGAAACTTTATAAATTTTAATTTGACTATATTGACTTTGACTAAAAATGTAAATTTTCATTTTATTAAAATATTCTAGAGTTGAAAAGATTTTTAAAAGTAGGTACTTGATGCGACATACAATTTTCAATAATTTTAAGTAAACTTTTTATATAAGCTTTCATTTCAATATTGTCGGTAAATAACGATATTTTTATCACAGATATTGGCAATTTATTTAAGCAAAAGATTAAGATTTGATTTTAAAAGCTATAATGATAAAATACGTTAATTTTGATTGTCTGAATATTTTTTAATATCTTTTTCTTGAATACTTCTAATTATATTATATATTATACTCGAATTCGGAAAATTTATACTTAAAATATTAATTAATATGTGAAATATAATCTATATTTAATCAAAATTTGGCTTTAACGTAATTATAATTAATTTTCAGGACCGAAGCCCGCTCTGCATATGAAACATAATTTGATACACAAACGTGAAGGACAGTTCCCAGAACATAACTTGCCACCTGCGGTGCCGTCAGTATGTTTGGTGAGGAAAACTTCATTAATATATTAAATAGACAGCTTTTATCATTAATATTATATGGAATATCAGAGTATCATACAATATAACATATATATAATATATTTTATTTAGTTATAATCAGATTAGATAGGTACTTCTCAAGCCAGTTCACTCTTACTTAACTCTGAGTGTATGTAACTTGATTGGCAGTGCTTGGAGGAACTATAATACAATTCAACGTTCGATTACTCGTTAAAGAGCTTGACCTACTTCACTTTACCAAAGAAAGATTTTAATCCATTTACGGGTAATAAAATTTCTTAAAGCAATATCTTGATTTAATGAGTATTAATTAATCCAATCGCGTTATTGCTACATTATGTTGATGTTAAGTTTTAAATCAAATAATGTTTTCTAATATTCTTAAACTTAAAAGAGAAATTACATAGTATTAATAGTATTACTAATACATATAAAGATTATATTGTTAGTATAGTACTAGCTTTAATAACTATTATTATTATACCAATTGTTTTGAAGCTTCATCCACCCACGATATAACCAAAGTTATTAAACTTTCAATACTCGTTGTCTATTTATAGCTTTACAGTCAATAATTTAGTGAAATATGCTATATATATATATATATATATATATATATATATATATATATATATATATATATATATATATATATATATATATATATATATATATATGTTTTTGTGTAAATTTCGTAGAATTATATATAACGGTTTGCTTTGACCATTGCACTAATGATGGATAAATCAGTAGTGAGCTTTGTTCAGTAACCATATTTATTATTATATCTAAAAGAAACAGTTTGTCTGTATATCGAAGACTATAAGAGACCGGGCTTTTGGATTGTTAAAATCAAAATTCACCAAATCGTCGCGAGGAATAAAAAAATGTTACCCCGATCAAAAAAGATTACAGCTACAACTCTATTGCGAATTAGTACAGTTAAAGTTGATAAACGAAAAATCCCTACAATCAAAACGTTTTCCAAAAAAATTAAAGGCACAGAAATAACTTCTTTATCGAAGAAATAAAAACGATTGAACACAACTAAATCAAACAAAATGACAAAAGATAAGATTATGACTAAGTTTTCGAAAAAGCGCATTGTGGCCATCACTCTCTTTCAAGTTTAATTGGGATACTTAAAACAAGGTTAGGCAGGACCTAGCACTCAGGCAAGGAAGACACGAAGATCATATTTGCGAAACAATCGGCTAAATATCAAAAGACCGTTAAGTCCAGTTGCGGATAAAAACTATTTACATATCAAATTATTCCTATGTCAATTGGTATGAAACCTAACGAGATGATTTATAATATTATATAATTGTATTTTTAGTAACATTTCAAATAAACAAGATTATACAAAATTATATAAACTCATTAATATTTCATTGTAATTAAAACAAAACAATGTGTTTGTTGTTGGAAAATTATTAATGAAAGATGTCATTTAATGAAGGAACTTCAATTTGAAACATTTAAATTATATCAAGAGATTATCAACATATATTACAATGTATAGTTACCGTAATACAAACACTATATATATAAGTTGTAAAATCAATTAATAAATAATAAAAACGCATAATAAATAATAAAGAAATTAATTTATACAGTACTAAATCAAAAAACTTTGGTAGGTAACAGTTTACAGAACAAATTTTTCACGACAAATTAATGTTAGAAATCTTTTCTTTCTCCATTTCTAATTAATACACCTATAATATGTCAATTTAACTATGTATTAACTGAAAATAATTTATTTATATGTTAAAATCATATCTTTATTATATGGTTAGTAAACTTTTATGTTTTTAATAAATTGTACTTCATTTGACATATAAAAGCTGTCACCACTTAATTGACCTATCGTATTTTCGTAATGAATATATTATAGAGTACATATTAATTAATATATATCAATCATGACGATTATTAAATTGAAAAATACAGATATATCATCATTAAAATACGTTCTGAATTAATAAATAACTATTATTGATTAAATATTTTTTAACACAGACGTGAAACAGAAATGAAACGGACGATTGTCTTTGATAATTGCCTCGAGGCTATTTAAAATCTTTTTACTTATATGAATTAAAAAATATAAAAAAATGAAAATATTTTCATACTGAAGCAGCCATGTAAGGCGTGAAAACAATTTCAATAGTGTAAGTCCGTAATGTACGTAACCCCTGAGCGAAGCTTCAGTTGTCCTCGATATTCCCTTGTAACGTCATTTCAAAAACGCAGCAGTCGCTCGCCGCTACTGCATTGAGACGATCATTAACGAACGTCCTCAAGAATAACATTTCTGATAAACGTAAGTATTTATTTATATGATCCTAAATAAATAAATGGACAGAATTAATAAATAAAACATGATTTTAATCAGTTTTTAAATTTTTTAAAAATAATTTTTGAATTTCTTATTATAAAAGAAATAATTTTGATTTTATATTTCTTGTTTATCTGAAAATATATGAGAGTGATTAATTTTTTTAAAGGAATAAAATTAAAAAAAGCGATTCTGTAATTCAAACTAATAAGTCCGGTAAAAGTTTTCGAACTGTGAATTATTTGTGCTATAATTTAAAATCTGTAAAATAAAATAGGACTAATCGATAAAGATATATATATATAATATTACCTTTATGAAAATATTATATAAAGTTTATAAATTTGGAAAAAATTTAAGCATCAAATATTGCGATAAAGAATGTCATTTGTAGTTTGTATCAAGATATTTTCAGGGATAATTAAAATGTATTTTATTTTGTTTTAATAGATCATATTGTAATTCAACAGGTTTCCCAATCATGCCTGCTACAGCGGCCGGTGATGCGCCAGCCGCCGTTGGTGAGCACAGCGCCACGTATTCCCCGATAACCCTGAGCTCATACTGGCCGAAGGTTGGCCGTCTGCTGTTCGTGCTCTTCTGCTCTATCTTCGGCTCCATTATGAATGGCTTTTTCATATCTTCGTTCTGCGTCAACCATGGCATCAGGAAGATTGGTAAGAATTTTTATATTTTTTTTTATGAGCGAATTATTCATGTAATATGCGATTCTTAAAAATAAAAAATATTAGATGTTTGTTGGTTTAGAATTTAGGTGACAATTAATAAAAATTATCAACTTATAATTTATAAATTAAAAATAAAAACTTTATGAATTAATTTCTTTTGCCCAGCGATTTATAATTTTTTTCATTTTTTGAGAAACTTATGCGACAATGCGATCTTGAAAATATGTAAGAGGTGCCATTCTTTAATAGTAATTCTTTGTTATATTCCTGTTTTACTAACATATATTTATTTATTGACTTTTTAAAATTGGTATAAAAATAAATTTCAGTAAATGTTATTTCAACAGGAATTAAGAGAGGCTAACAGAAATAAAACCGCTATAGGGACGAGCATCCGATAATCGAATAACTTTATTATATTATTTTTGCGCTCAGCGAAAGGCTTGATATTTTGTTTTTAGGAATTGTAATAGCGATAGCATATAGAATATACTTGTAATAATGTTAGTTAGAAAAAAAAACATAAAATAAGATTTAAAATATAAAAACCTAATATTTAATTTGATTACAATAGTTATTAGTAAGTTTTACTGCGAATGTGATAAAATTTGCATTTCTTTGGCTAGGTAATCTGTTTCTGGCTTGCGCCGGGATTGCGGATATGATCATCACCGCCGCCGTGATGCCGATCGTTACTGTGGTTCTCCTCTCCGGGGAGTGGGAGACATTGTACATGTGCAAACTGCTCCAATTTTTGACCCAGACTTCTACTTACGCTTTCAGCCTTAACTTCGCTGTAAGTTTACTATTACTTACTTATTACTAAAAACCATAAAAGTGTTATAACCATTTTTTTGTTCACAGTTTGTGGGAGCTGAAAATTACTTCCGTGTCTGCCGCAACCCAGATGCATATAAAACTTTTATGTCTATTGGATTTGAAAGTATGGCTATCATTTGCGTTTTGACAAGTACGACCATTGCAGGCGCCGGCGTCTTTATGGATCTTGATTATGATTATTGTAAAAGGGAGCATGCAGGCAACTACCACTTTAAACTGGTGACATCGATGCTGTTTACCATTTTACCAGCCTTTATTGTGTATGGGTTTTTAATTATCACCATATTCGTGATGCGACATAGAGTCCGGGTAGAGGCACGTTACAGGCGCTCTCGCGTTTATAGACGTGATTGTACAATGTTGGCATCAAATTTAGTGGCTTACACACTATATATCTTGGCATGGATCCCTTACTTCGTGGTTGTGAATAGATACCCTTCTAGCAGCGACTCCACTTATTATAGCACAGCTTGGACCGGCGTTCTACGATCTATTGTTTTCGGACTTTCATATGGAATTATTGACAGGAACTACAGATATACTTATGGCCATCTCTTCAATTACTGCTGCTGCAAGATTAATCTCGGAAATCCATTTATTCGCCGTCAACGTATTAGGACTCATCCACAGCTACCTGCTGTTGGGGAAGTAAGGGTGCACATCATGCACCGGGCCTTGGTCTCCAGCGCTGCCCAGCGCGGTGGTCCCCATCGCGGTGCTCCCTATCGCGGTGTTCCACATCGCTGTGCTCCCCATCGCGGCGTTCCCCAGCGCGGAGTTCCCCAGCGCGGCGCTCCCGCTGTTCGTGAAACTTACGTGCTGTAGATCTTTCATTAAACGCTTTTTTCCATTATCCTCTTTCAGATATATAAATGGCAGAGAACTACGGATTGTTTTTTTCATAAAACAAATCCTTTTTAATATAAATTCTCTTGAAATTTATTATTGATGTTAACGAATTATAATCGATTGATGTTTTAGAAGACATTTATTAGCGGTAGGTTTCTTTCTGAATTAAGTCTACAAATAGCACAAAAGTTAAACTTTTTCGGATATCGGATATTGGATTTTTTGAGCTTTATTCCTGAATACCTACCTATATTATATAAACACTACGATATAAAAATAAAAACTTTTGATGAATTTAATTTAAGATAAAAAAAGGAAATGTTCGAATTTAAACTATTTATATTTTTTACAAATCTATGAACTTTTATAGAATTTACTTAAATATTCGAATTTATCAGGAAATTAAGCGATTACAAATCATATATTTATATAATCACATTCCTTCAAATTTAACATGTATCATTTAAATTATATATAAAGACATATATGTCGCGGTGTAGACCTGTTGTCTTTAGGACATCCTCTATTTAATAATTAGGAAGATTATATAATATTTAATCCTTTTAATAAATGTTAGAGTAGATGTTACTACTTATTAATATTAGAATGGGATCATTTATACCCATATATCTTTAATATATATCTCTGTGGTTTTAGATTGAATTTATATTACGAAGTTTAAAATTTATTATATTATATTAGAATAAATATATATTTTTAAGTTGCCAATAAATATTTTGCTATAATATATTTTGTAGGTTGTTCGTCTCCTGTGAGGGTACTTATATAATTATCTGTAGTAGGACTACACGTATTTGTAGTATGTAGTTATAATTCATATTAAATTTATTATCGAAATCTTGTTGTCTATTTAGAAGAACTTTTAACTTTGGTGAAATAACATATATACGGATTTTACCTAATGTAGAAGTAGTGTTATATAATTATCAAAGCTTAATAATGTATTAGATCAAACATGTATCAATTTATGCCAAATAAAAATTTTAATAGATGTCTAGAATAGTTGTTTTATTGTTCGACACCCTTTTATGTTTTCTCTTTTATAAAAATCAACCTAGGTTGTCTATGGTATCCTATTGTCTATTAATATATATTGAACCAACACAATGATTGCTGAAATATAGAATTTGATATAGTTTGAACTAGGACACTTGTCTATAAACAAATGTCTTGTCAAATGTCAAGCAACGACTGTCTGTATGATATAATAAATTACTTTATGCATTATTAGAGTAATACTGAGTTGTTAATACGAGCCAAGGGCATTAATAAAATGTTTTACGAAGAAGCAAGGCCGGATTAAGAGCTTATTTAGTTGAATAATAAGTCTATAACCACTCATATTATTATTTCCGATTTTTAGTTTATATTATGTCAGGCGACAATTTACTCCGCTTCAAATTACATATTTGACAGTGACAGTATTAGAATGTACAATATTTTTTTTAAATCTATTTCCTTTCTCTGTCTGTGTCTTTTTATCAATATCGATCTTTTGTGCTGAATGCAATGCACGATATGAAAACCTAATATGGCGGTCGCAATAAGATGGCGGCTTACTTTTTTTTGACATAAGGGTAAAAAAGAAGGATTTTAACAATTAAAATGATAAAGAAAATTGTTACGGTAGTATGAATTATATAGGTAATAAAAAATTCAAGCTGATAAATATCCAATAAATAGGTTCAACAAGCAGAATACTATAAAAAAACACATTACAAAAAATACAATATGACAGACATTAGAAAAAGATGCATTTTGTATATATGGGTGTCAAAGGAAAGGAATTAATGTAAATAACAAAAAAAAACCTTAATTATCAATAGAAATTGGTTCCCCGTCAAAGGTCACGTTTTAATTACGGCCATTTTTGGCAAAGGAGATAGAATTTCGGAGTTTGATTTTCGTGCCGAAACTTAAACGTATGTCGTTTATATGTTGTTTATAACTCGCTCACATGTTGTTATTTTCTTTAACTATATTGATGACATTTTCGAGATATTATCCTAAGTTATTTCTTGTCAAATCATTTTTAAGTATTCGCATAATGAAGTTTAAAAGTAAACTTATTTGATTTAGGATTTATCACTATATAATGCCTTTAGCTTGATGAAAGAAAAGATTTTTTTTCACAAGAAATCATCATAAATTTAAAAATACAACTTTTATGTTTTTTTTAAGGATTATGTTTAAGTCTGAGATTAATTTAATTTAAATCTTTAGTTTTCATTAATCAGATATTAATTATCTGATTAATGAAAACTAATGAAACTAAATGTGATATAGGGGAGACCGGGGCTGGTTGACTATAGGGGCAGGTAGACTAATTGTCAAAAACGCGAGTTAGGCAAACTTTTTGCAAAGATCGACTAGGTGAGCGTATCCATTATTCCCCCGCGCACAATCATAAGAAAAACCGCGGAGCAGATCCAAACCGTTTGTCAGCTAGAGTCTACTGTTCAAAAACAAGACACTTAAGTAACTATTTTTGCCTTAATTCTATTTGTTATAACTCTTTTCATTTTGTTTTGATTGCTTGTCAAACTGTTTAACACGAATGTTTGATTTCCGAACTTTGTATGCTTCCTTATTATTTTTAATTACGACACCATTTTAAGGTTTTGGCACGTAGTTAAAAATTACTAGGTCGTTTGGGGCTGGTTGACTCATTTATAAAGGTGTTGGTTGACTATCTAGTCAACCTGCCCCATACAATTTTGGATATACTAGATATAAATTGGTATAAAAATTATTGTTCTTAACCTAACATTTCCAGTTTAGAACGATGCGAATCTATAAACGAAAGTCAAATCGACGTAAAGACATACTGGAGAGAGTATGTCGACAAGTTATTTTCGCCGAAGTATCAATTCCAGCAAAAGAATTTGCTATACCATATAAAATGTCACCATGTAGTAAATATGAAAAAAAAAGAATGCAATCCCGGACTGTCTAGATCTCAATTGACCTTGGAAAGCGTTGGATACATAAAAAACAGACAAATATTCAGTGACGAGGAAGAGCATGCATCAGAAAATTGCCCATAAGGGAGCTGATGATGTTTATTATGGATTAACGCCTTACGAGTCCCGAAAATTTGCATATGAATTTGCAAAAAAAAGAAAATCTATTCCTGAATCGTGGGATAAAAAACAGATTGCTGATGAAGATTGGGTAGGGAGTTTGCTTAAACGTCATCCTATTTTCTCTATTCGATCTCCTCAAGCTACTATTTCGATCCACTTCTTTCAACAAAAACAACGTGCAGTTGTTCTTTGATTACCTAAAAACCGTTTACTTACGTTTAAATGTAAGCCCTGGGTATATTTAGAATGTAGATGCAACAGGACTGACAACGGTTCACATTCCTGATAGAGTAATAGCTCATCTTGGCACCAAAAAATTGGGAAAAATGACGTCTGCTGACCGAGGTTTCGCTGGTGAGAGTCGCAGTTGCTATCTCGGCCTCGGCAATATGGTCCTTCCGTTCTTCGTTTAACCACGTGTTCACTATAAACACTATTTTGACTATTTTAGACTAAAGGACTATCAAAGACTATTTTAGACTGGAGGTGGACCGATAGGTTCTTAACGGTGTTTAATGTTGTTGAAGATGTTGTTAAAAATGATGATTGCATTTACTTTAGTATTTAAATCTTGTTCCTTCGTAGTCTTGGTACTCATTACTTCTTAGGTCAACTTACCCCTAGTGACAAGTCAACCTGCCCCGGGCACGGGGTAGGTTGACTCGTTTTTCCCGTTCTATAAAATCGAGCCTATATACTATGTTTTAATAGGTATCGAGCTTATTGTAATTTCTTTCTAGAGCTGAATAGTGTCACTATCAATGGAATTGCTTTTCACAAAAATAATCAATAAAGCAATAAAAATATTAACTTTTAAACTGAAAATTGGTCAACCAGCCCCGGTCTCCCCTACACTACAATTTAATATTTTACACCATTTTAAACATCTATATCTATAAAGTTTCAGTTTCAGTTTCAATTTCAATTTCGGCTAACACCGAGGATTAATAAAAAAGATAAAAAATTCAAGCTAGTATAATCCGTTAACGAAATCCTAGAATTTATTTATCGCTTCAATAGTTATGATGCTAGAAAAATATACGTTTTAAAAGGTCTTTCTTATATTTTTAGTTAATATCATGTAAGTATAGCGTTCGAAGATAGAATGTAATAAATTTTGAAAGAAAATTTATATCTTAGAGCAAATAAAAATGTATCATCTGAAAAATAAATAAAGGCAATTTAATTATTACCCGATGTATAGACTTTGTTTCTTTTTGTCATTTTGTAGGTTTATATATTGTTATGTGCATCATGTATAAATAAGGTTTATGATTTATAATATGATTTAGATTTTAATAAAATTATGATTATTGGTTTTGCCTGGTTATTACAACACAACGAAACTATTGTATTGATTTTATTGATATTTGGTGTGGTACATATGGTTTATTGTTTTAATCAACAAAAACAGGCCAAGAGTGTTTCGGGCCTCGGGCAATATAGGGTTCCAGAGTTGGTCATTGCGAACTTGCGGACACTTGAAAATGATTGTAGATCTTTTTAAGATATACAGTTCTAAAGTACATTTATTAGATTTATCTTCTAAAATTTTGCTGGCCTTTTTAATAAAAGCACAAAAAATATATTTTAAGTTAATCGATTATTTGTAAACTTGTAAAGGTTATTTAACGGTGGTAATTTTCCTTTCACATTCGTTATAGAACTAATATCGTAAATTTACACCTTCTTCCTAAATCAACATTGGCCGGCAGGGACACACACATACTTGAATTTAGCTAAAATTTGTACTGTAAGCTTAATAATTTCAGAAACGTAACTTTTAATCGAAAAATTATGTGGCAAACCCACAAATTTTTTTAAGACCACTTTAATGATTAATTAACTTATTATATTGGTCGTATCTATTTGGATGGTATTTTTTGTAACTTTGATGACATTAAAATGTGACATAAAAAATATATATAAATATGAAAAACAACAAAACAATATCAGTAAGAATAACACAACATTTTTTTTATGATTCAAGAAATTTTGATGTCAAAGATGTATCTTGGTCTGTGCCCCAGTTACAGATAAACGTGACGACATTTTTGAAAAAGTGGAGCAAGATCAAGACATGTGAGTAGTTACGATATAGCTGAAGATTTGATAATTGACCACAAAATTACTTTGGTCCATTTGAAATATGATGGGTCTATAAAACTTAACGCCATGCCACATGATCTAACTGAACTAACCATGATCACTGAAAGAAACCTAAGGATCGGTTTAATAATTTTCGATTCTCTCCTAAAACGTAATAAAATGGCTAATGATGAAAAGTGGATTTCCTACGATAAGAATGTACTGTTTGTAATTGTAATGATCAAAGATCGGTCAAGCTGTCCAACAAGCACAGACTATTGCAAACAAGAAATTTTGCAAAAGCTGCTAGAAATGATCATCAGGCTAAAGCTACACTTGGAGTACTGTTCTCATGATTGGGGTCGTCCGGACCAGAGTCCGGATGACCACATTCTCAGCTTCTATCCTCTAACCGCGAATAATACTGAGCTGTTTCTATTTTCGAGGACTCGGTGGCCTGTGGATGGCTAGAAGCTTTGGCATTGCGTAGAGTTGGCGCTTCTTTGTGCCTCTTCTCTCTGCATTTACAACGGAGAATGTTCCGAAGACCTATTTAATATTATAACTATCGCTGATTTTCATCACCCCACAGCTCGTCATCATCTATAATACATCCATACCACCTGGATGCGTTGTTGATCTTCTACTGGGCTGTGCAAAAAAAGGGTATACTCCTCTAACGCTGGCAACACTTGCGATTCACCGGATGTGATAAAGGCATCGTGGCTCGCAGAGATGACGCTTTGCCTTCCCCTTAAATAAAAAGAATTGGCGGTATTTCGTCACGACAATGCCCTCGTACGTCTTTAACCACTGAACAAAAATCGAGAGTTGGACTAGGAAATCTTAATGAATATGCATTAGGACTTCCGAGCCAAAATTGTTCTTATCCTTGACATTTGCATATGTTTCGATCTCTTCACAATCCTTTACGTAGATCAAGGTAAAGGCAAAAGAGGACGGTAAAAAATACTTGTAATAAAATTTTCATGAGAAATACCAATATTTCTACAGTAACAAAATCATGTGACTTACGAGATGTAAAAAAAAACTTTTTTTTTCCTATTATTGAAAAAAAAATAATATGTGAGTTTTTAAGAAAAAACAAGCAGATAAATTCAAATCCAAAACATCGTCTTTGACGGGGTAAAACGTCTTGTATCAATCTAGTTTTCAATTTCACCTTTACAGGGGTGGATAGGTATGGTATCTTAGATCTCAAATATGAGAAACAATCTTCAAAGAAGATTTGAAAAATTTCAAATTTGCATCACAAGAGAAGCTTTAGAAGTATAGGCAAGATTTTTCTATTTTGCAATAGCTTATAAAATTTCTATTTTCTCAAAAGCAATTCTTCGTGAAGATTAACCTTATTATATATATATATATGACAGAATGTTAATATGTTTAATTGGTTTTTAAGTTAATGGTTTTAAAAACTATTTTGAATATTCTTCAAGACGTCCATATAACTCACATACCTATTTTTTTAAACATTATATATAATGCAAAATATTTTAACGGAACTTAAATTTTCAATTTTTTTTTTCAATTTTGTACAATAATTTTTTTTCTTAATGTAAATTCTCATTGAGTCTAATTAAATACTTCTTAAATATTAAATATAAATAATTTAGAAGTCTGAATGGAAATGTAAAATAAATCAATTAAATATAAAAAAATATTTTTTTTGCAATTTTGTAAAAGCTTCTAAAGCATACTGTTGGCGTTTAAAATAACAAAAAAAATTACATATATTGACCTAATTATCAAATACCAATAATTACAATTACGAAATAAATATGAAAACAACCGTCAATTATTATTATTTTTTTATAATATAATAAATCAATCTTCTTATTTATATTTTTAACTGGAGATTTTCTTACTACTTGTACTTCTTTATTTAATATTGGTTATAAAATAGCTTGTTTAAATAAAAAGTTATTGGAAATGTATATAGTTAATCAAATAATCTTTTAAAATGTATACAAATCCACATTAATTTTATTAATTGTAACGGAAGGCCTAACCAAATATTGTTATTTTGACGTGACAATGGGGAAATCTCTATAGCGAAAAGCATTCTATATGCTGATTTAGAAAATAAACTAATACCATACCAAATGCCACCTATCCATAGTATTGTTGTATTGTAATAATTCAGATTGTGTTTTCGGTCTAAGAAACAGATATTTAGGAGTAAAAATATACTATACTTTGACTGGGATATTATTATTAGCCTAATTAGCCTATTCATGCTAAATTACATCAAATCCATCCAGTATTTCTTACGTTATGAGCAAATAAAAAACAAAAAAAACTTATAAACCATACAACTTTATATGAAGTAACTTTTGGACTTAAAAAAAAAATCTAATAATTCTTATTATCTCAGTGTTGAACCGGGTTGACTTGCATGTCTACAATCAAAAGATATAAAACCCAAAGGGCAAACCTTACTGGACAGTAAAAAATAGTAAGGCATAGAAAGTGTTTTATTAGAAAGAGAGAGAAATACTCATAAGACTCATAACATCCCCATTCTATTCCATCCTCTTTGTGCATCTTGTTCGGTATCAAGAGTTTTGCAAACACACAAAAAGTAGGTTCTCAGATATCTTTTAAAGGATCAATCGTCAAAGCTCCGTGCCTAATACCTAAGATCCGTGTCATTCTTTATAATTTAGCAAGAAAACTTTCGTAATAGAAAAATAATTTTAATAGTTTTGATAGTTCTTCGAAGTCCAAAATGCTTACTAAAACTGTTTTCTCATCCGATGTGATAAAAGATAGTTAAACACGGTCAGTTAGTAAAATATTTGATTGCCTACATTATCAAACTTTATCTGGGAAGACGTTGCTAGAAAAGATCATCTTGGCGAACATTTTACTCAAACAGTCAAAACATTTGCGAAACAGCTCAAAACACTGCAAACAAGCATATACTGAGAGAATTATGTATAGATCAAGTATCAACTAATAATAATCCAATAATCGGTAAATTGGAATAAAAATAAAATTGTATATTTTTTATTTTTCACTAATTTATATATAAAAAAAAAATGTGGTACATTACACTACCACTCGCATTACAACAAACAAAAATAACAAAAGTCATTAGAAGACCTTTTTCTTTAATTTTGAGGTGTGCATACCAAATAATATCTAATTATGTAATTTTTTCACTGATAACTTTTCAGGGTGAAACAGCTGAATCAATTTTAATACAAATGGAAAAAGCACATACATAAATCTCACCTATACATTTAATCTTTACAAAGATACTAATGTTCATTAACTCTTCAAAAACATTATCTTTCAAAATAAACATTTTATCTAGCACCGTTAATCACACAGACCAGAGGTAAGAGTGTTGTCCCTCGTCCTTTAGAGTTGAGAAATATAAAAAGACAAAAAAACCGTACACATACTCGTACCTCGCAAAGTCAAAGGCTGCTCATCTACATAATGTTTACATTAAATAGAATCGAATGAAGTTAATTTTCAAACGTGTGTCGCAAGATACAAACGATACCATTTGCTATTTACAAAGTGAAGATGTTCAAAGAAAAGAGACGACATGTGCAATCGTACAGATTAATAGATATTGGAAGATGTAACATAGATTAATACATATTAGAGAGGATATGTTATACTTGATCCACACATTTTTAAATAAATTATATACTTATAAATATATTATTGTTAATTTATAAGTTGTAATTGTATTGTAACTATTTTGTGACATATAAATTATCTGCAATATAAATAGGTCTGTAAAGCATTCGAAGATTATTTATTTATTATCCAGTGTTGGATTATTTATTTAATTTTATAAAATGTAAGTTTACTCTAAGACTTGACAATGAGTATAGACGAATCACTAATAATAAAAATAATTAAAGATATTTGCACTATCAACGGATAAGGAATCATAAGATTCAAATATATATTTTAAATAATTCGAAGAGGACAAATAGAATTAATATATTTCTAGATTAAGCCAAGCAAAATCTCAAGAATGTTTGGAACGTAAAATAGTTTGAGAACTGGTTGTCTTTGAAAAAGATGAAAGCTCTTACAGAAATCTTTAAGCATGGAAAGATTTTAGAAACTTTTATAAGAGCAGGAAATATATTAAGGATAATGAGTTTAGTAGGTCTCGACTTATAAATACCATAATAAAATAACACACCTTAGTAAGTTGTAAGTGTCATCTTTCGATTTCTTATAAAATAACCCGTAAGGATATTTTTGAAACTATTCGTTTGGAATAGTTGTTTAAATAGTCAAAACAGTTGAAAATATATTGATTATGTTGTTTTTCCTATATGACAATAATAGATCAAAATTATTTCAGTTAAGATTGCTTGAACTTATGATTCATACATTCATATGATCATAGTTTATCATGCATCAAAGGTAGAATTTAAAAAAAACGTATTTAGTGAATAGATATCAAAAATGCGTTATACAATATAGTTTATCGATTTTTGGTAAGTATCTATGACTTTTTTTATTATTTTAGTTTCAATAATTAATAATTTTTTAAGATACATTCAATCGTTCGACTTCCTTATTTATTTTACGCAGATTAATATAGAGAAATTAGAAAAAGGGTATTATTATAAAATAATTATTATTTTCATTTTATTTTATATATTAACTTAACATCATTTTGCTACAAGTTTTACTGAATAGTTTAATTTTAGTTTAGTAATTGTGAAGGACGCGAACATAACTTTAGTACTCCAAACCAAAACTTGATTTATAAAAATCAAGTAAAGATAATGATTATACTGACTCTATATACAAAAAGTTAATAATTTTATTTTGTCAGTACAATATAAATAAATGAACTGGAAGAAAAGTATACGTACCTCTTTATCCGGGTGAGATTATCAATAATATTATTAGTCTTGTAGCTTCAATAACCTTTAACCTTTCCTAGCACAATTAAGATTAGTTCCTCCCTGGCTAGCGAGGATTGCTAAGCGGTTTACAATACTTGAATTGGATTATGAGACAAGCTGGATCTAATAAACCGAGAAATCAAGTCGGGCGAATGAAATCTGATTGTTCTAAAATCTTTTTCAAGATGCAATTATTCCTTCTTATGCTTTTGATTTTTGTCATTGGATAATTTAAGTGCTTTATAGAAGAGATAATGAAGCCGAAATGCTTAATACAATTAATGACAACAGATGTATTTTTCGACAATTGCTTTAATTCATTTAAGAAAAAGGGAGAAACCGATCTAGAATTCCACATAGTCCTCGATACTATTCCACATTATGGACCTTTTGGGTTTCAGTAATTTGTTCAATCAAAAACTGAATGTAAATTGATTTGTTACAAAACAAAATACATTAAAAGAGTATACAATACTTTCATTTATTTTTTTTATTTATATATAATTTATAAGAAAATATGTGCGTCCTTGAGATTATTCACTTCTTGATCAGAAGTTTTAAGGAAGTACAATAAAATATTTTAAAACGATTTGTATTTATTAATTTGTCGAGATATTTTAAGTTTTTAAAAACAAATTATTTTGACCATCATCTTAGGGTCATTGATGTACATGAAATAACATCGCCATTGTGATAATGTATCACAACCCTGGTCACAACAGTCTTAAAAAGTTTATTACTATAAAATTAATTATATTTGTTCTATATTTAAAAAACTTAATAGAATTAATTATCCTTGAATTCATATTATCATTATTTCTTATACAAAAATGATAACAATAAATTATAAGAAGTCAAAATCAAGGTTTTTTTTTAATATGCATACAAGCACTTATGAAAACATCAGACTAGTCTAGACAAATCTAGACTTGACTAGATTAGACTAGAGATAATACTATTATAATTAGTTGTGACTGGTGAACATGCTTACCGACGGTCGCTGTATTACGGCTCAAAGCTATCGATTTTAATTGTCCTGTGGGACAAGTAGACGAGGTAGTGCCACTTTTCCCATAAAGAGATAGACGAGACTGGCGTGGTTAATCCTGTTTTCCATTTTGCGGAGCTTAGTGAAAATTTAATTGAGTGTGTATCCCGCTATCTCTCGGATACTACCATATATTGCGTCATGGTATCTGTCGCTAATAAAAAATATTCTGGATTAGATTCAATAAGTATGTTTTTTTAACAACTTAATCTTCGAATCTTTAATTTTATTCGAATAAATTATTAACTTTTTAGTTATTCTTATATTGCAGTACAAGCAGTAGCTGAGGCTTATCAAATATTATTTTTCATTATACTATCCTTTCTTAGTGTTGCAACAGAAAAATAAAATTTTAAGTGCAAGGCTAGGTGTGTGAATATATTATATCAATAATAAATTGATTCTATATCAATTGTTTCAAATAAAGTTTCGAATTATTATAATAGCCAATGCAAAAAGTTTTAAAATATAAGTGGTGATGTATAAGATTATTGTAACCACAATATTTTTCGGTAACAACAACAACAAGGCTTTACATTATGTTTTTTACTATTGCCTACAATAACGGACTCTAGGAAATTATATGAAGCTTTACAGTTATTATCAAGGGAGCAAAACAAGGGACAGGGATATTAATGCTTATAACGTGAACTAATCAAGATAATACCTAAAGTTAATCAACAAAAAGTACTGATTCGATTATTACTTTAATAATTATAAACTGAACTATATCAAACTGAACTGTACTAAACTAAACGTAACTCACCAACCAACTACTTATAATTTTTTTTTTCTGACACGAAAATATTTTATATTATTTTAAATTTCTTATTAATATTGTATAAAAAACGATATACTTGTAGTTTATAAATTCTACTCATTGACTTTTTCTTTATGGGTAGAGTCTAATGTTTTCATATTATATATGTTAAATCAATAGACTATAACGCAAATAAACGAATACTTGTAAACAATATAATTAACACTTCCAGTAGATGCTTTTTCATTCATTTGACTTTGGTCCCGTATATATATATATATATATATATATATATGGACTTATATATATATATATATATATATATATATATATATATATATATATATATATATATAAGTCCACTATTTTAAAAAACATTATAAAATAGTGGACTTATTTTAACTATGTATATATTTTATGTGTAACATTAAAATATGGATAATCTGAATCGAATTTTAAGACTCGATTCATAAATGGCTTTGCCTTGGGCGTGAGAAATACGGTTACACAAATTTTAAGAGCATACAAATTTCAAGTTACACAAAGATTTTGATTTAGAAATTTAAATCATATTACTTAATTATATATAATATATGTAGCGTAACTCCAGGTCACAAGGCCTTGTATTATAGATCGATTTTATAGTTTTGACACATTAAAAACGGTCCAGTTCATAACTATATTTGAAAGATAAATACATCAAAGAAGTTATACATGGCACGGAAGTTATATTATTATTTTATTTACAAGTAAAGTCCTTTAATAATTTCTTTATGCAGAAAGTAATATACCAACTGTATGACACTTACAAGCGAGTTTCCGCCTCCTATTTACATCGTATATTGATTTAGCTTTGGTTAAGAGAAGTGAAGGGAATCTTCAATATTATGTGTATCTAATCTAAACTATACGATATAATGGACTACCTATATATTAATATGTTAAGCAATTTAGCTTCTACCTGTCTTGTGTTCCTTGTTTACGTCGGTACTAATTGAGTTTAAATTGATATATTGTAAGCTTACACAGATTAGATTAAAGTTTGGTTATGATAGATTTATTAGATAATACAATAGGAAAAGCATATTGTATCAAAAGTAGAGCATTCCTTAAAATTTTATTATAAAGAAACGTTTTCTTCATGCACATTCTAATCTCAGCGTGAGCTTTAAGTAGTGTCAGCTGTTTTGTCTCTAGACCATCATACTTAGCAGTCTATTTCCGTATGGCAATGGTGTTTTTGTTGAATGTCAATCGTCGTACAGCCTTGCTTAACTCAGTGTTTCGAGTTACGAATTGTAACGGTGAAAGGCAGCGGCCGGTGGGGGCAGCCCGGGCGCGGCAACCGGCAACCGTGACAGTCCGACGCGAGCGCACGCAGATACTACGCGACTCCACGCAGAACTTTACACCGCGCTAGCGATCGATACCAACAAATGGAAAACTTTTACTTTCGCGCGACTCATTGAAACTTTTCACATTTACCCCGTAAGTGTACGTGATTGTGACTATTATGCGTTAGTGTGATAATGTACTATTATCTTATATCCGAAAGAGACAATTGCAAAATGTTTCTGTGTATATGCTTTGTTATTTGGAGCGGTGCCCTCGTGCCGGCTCTGGCCCAAGGTGAGTTGAACAATGCATAGCGACACCTTCCTTTGATATGCGAAAAAATATCGGGAATTCGAATCGACGCTTTGAAAGCTAAACTCGCTCTCAACCGACGAATGATTTGACAAAAATACCAAACTATAAAATAAAAATAGGTCCATAATTACTTATTTCGCAATTAAATCATGTTATTTAATTAGATTGCTATTAAAGATAATTAGTGTTTGATGTACAAATAACAATCATATTACAAATAAATAAATCGATATTGCTTAATATTGCGTGTATTACTTCCCCTTCGAATTGACAACAGTTTTTTTATTTTATATCTTCATATGTAAAGATGTAATTTTTTTGACGTAAAAATACTACTAGATGGCGACAGTGTTGCTTTAGAATTAATTGAGAATTAATCTTTTAAGGATTTAGTCTTAGATATTAAATTAAATTCAAACTTGGTCGTATCGTGTCTGACCTTCGTTAATATTGACATCATAATAACTTGTTTTCATATAACTTTATACCTAACTCTGAATGTCAGTTCTGTAAAAGTTGTATCAGTATAAAGACCTTATATAGCGAATACATTTTATAAATGAAACCAGAACGGCCATTTTTAAAAAGCAACATGTAAAAAATTATAAAAAATTGTTTTACGACTAAAAAAACTCTATTTTTATACATTTTTAATTGGATTTATTTGGAGGTCAGAATTAACTTCGATCGTTATAGTCGTGCAAATGTTTGACTTTAATTCCATTAGAAAATAATTCTAGTTTAAGACCATTCTATTTGCATTGAAAATAACGAAACAGCATAATTAAACTGTTTGAAAGAGGAGTCTTAACTCTTGAATCTAAAAAGGAAAGAACGGTTATTATGAGACCGGAGGTAAAATTATAATTTTTTTCACTTTCATTATGTAAAAACATATTTATATTGTCTTGAGTCATGTATATCAGTTAACGTGTTCCCGCGCTGGCCGGCGATGCTTTCACTTATCCTCTTGTATGTGTGTGTGAATTATATGTGTGTGTATCGTGTTTACCTATGTAGAGAACCCAGCCGGCTGTTCCACTGAACGACATAGCTTACCGGTTCCCTTTAAGATTTGTGCTAATTAAGCTGTTAAATTGAAATATATATTACATATCAAAATAAATGTCATATTCCATTAAATATTTTTGATTAAGGTATAGAATGAGGTGAATGACCTAATTTTAACCTAAAGCCTAAACTCGCTATGTACGTAAATTGGAACACTCAAATAAGGTTCTCAAGCTATTAAAGTTACCGTATTTGGTATTAAACTAAAACCGTTAATTCAGTTCTGAATAAAACAGTTATCTACACAAGGTTTCATTAGGAATACTAAAATGGCGATACTTTTTTGATGGAAAAGCAATAATTTAAATTCAAAATATATAGCAAATAAATTATGTAGAAATAATTAATTTTATGTTAATATTGAGATCACGTTGATGTTGTGTTTCTGCTTCATTTTATATTTATTTCAAATTAAACATTAAATATGCTTTACGTATGCTTAATAAATAAGTAATCATTAATAATAATAATAATAATAATATATCTTATAGCCATTGAAACTTTTCTTTAAGTAATATATTTTTCAATCTTCTTAGAAAATCTTTAGGTTGTAACAAAAAAAATATTTCCATTGTCAGATTTTTAACATTATATTAAGAACTAGATGTGTTTAGCGACTTTGAATGTTCCTCTTCCCTCTTCCGAACTTAATATACATAAATTCATGCAATGTTTTTTGTACTTATAGTGCAAATCAATTTACCAACCGTGAAAATGAGATAATGTTTGGAGTGAAAATCATCCTATATTGCCCTAAACTAACATTATCTAAATAATAACACCACACAAAATTAAACCCCGTTCAATAGTTGTAAATGTAGCCATAAAAGATTTTTTTGTTGTCTAGTGAAAATTAAGGACATTTTCGGGGCTTAAAGTATATGTGTTGACATAAGCCAATTGAATTTGACATAAAAATAAAAAAAACATTAAATAGTTTTGTTGTAAATATAGCCCAAATTATTTTTGTGTTTTTATTAAAGAAAAAAAGATGCGATAATGTGCAAAACAAACCAACAATAGATAAATATAAATATTTTTATTTACCTTCACGCCATATCCCTTGCGGGGTAGCCAGAGACTAATATATATATGTATATATATATATATATATATATATATATATATATATATATATATATTTAGTCCTATATCATGGGCTAAACAAGTAATTACTTTGTTCAGTGTTACGATGTAATAGTATGTATGCACGTACGTACGAGTATATATGTATATATGTATGTATGTACGTACCTACTGTATGTTGCTATGCTTTACTTTTAAATGAATATTGAACACGAGTAATGTATTATTTATAATATAGTATAGTAATTAATATAATTAAATATATTAATATAGTAATAACATCAGATAATTTACAATATCCGCATTACATTAAGTAACGGAGTTAAGTCAATATAAAGTTAAATTTATTTATTATTTTAATTGGTTTAATCTAAATAAACAAAAATAAAAAGACAATCTACTTACTTTTGTCCCGCAATCATTTTTTTTTCATATCTACCATATATGATTAACATTTTAAAGTAAATAAATTACATTTAATAACACAATAAGCTTCTTAAAACGAATATAAACGAACCTACAAATATATTTTGTATCAACACATATATCAAATTAATACCTAATTCAGCAGTCCTTCAAAATCAATGTAGGTCAATTTATTTTCAGCTTTAGTTCAGGATTTTTTTTAGTATTCAATATTGTCAACAGCTGCCTTCTAGTAATCAGAAGATGATTTAAACCAAATAGAATATTTTCTGCCCTCATAAATATTTTTTCAACATCAAACAAGCTTTAAATTCTTGTAAGAAAAATATAAAATGACTTTTATAAACTAATTTGTGTAGAGAATTAGGAAATTTGGATCGATTCAGCGACTTTTCGCGCTAACCGTTTCTATGAAAGTTATAGTAATTTTATATTACACAGTTACATATACACAGTGTTGTTGGAAATATGATAAGTAAGTATTGTATAGCAAATACAAAATAAATAAATCGAATAAACTTCAAACTTATTCTTATTTCTTTATAAACTCGTTTTGTAGGACTTCTAAGAAGCTCGAAGAAGTTTTTTAATCGTATCGTATTATAGCGGAATGAAAACAAATCTCAAAAATTAATAATATTTAAGAAATAAAATCAAACACAAAATAAATGACGAAATATGTTATTTCATATAAGATTGACATTTAGATAAGTTTTATAATTTCAATTTGTAATAGTTTGGATCCACAGTCTATTTACAAGTAGGTATACATTTTTAGATGACGTAAATATTGAGCTTTTATATTATTACTATATTTATATACTATAAATTTATATATTATAAGACTAGTAGTACTTTCAAATGCCTCACAAGACTGGTGCGTCAAGTAGCTTCGGTGAAAGTAGAGATATCAAATTTTACTCGGAACATAAACGATGTCGGTGATTAACATATTCAGCAAATAGGCGACTAATTTAATGAATAGTAGAAAAGAATCTCTTAGATAAATGTCAATATCTGTGCGTATACATATATGAAGTAATGTGTAAGTGTGTGTAAGAAATATTAAGTTTTATTTATCCTTAAATATTCAGATGCAGTGATATTGTGACTAAACCAAGCTCCGGTCAACTGCGAGGAATGATGTCACACGTTACAACTCTCCAATCAACAACTATTTCGTATTGCATTTATTTGACATAATTGAAACTAGTTTGTATACCAAAAAAGTCGATAAACTCCGCTCCGAACCTCGTTAACTGCGTTTAGTATTTTTAGCTCCGAAAACAAAGTTAAGGTTGGAAAATTGCAAACTGGAAAAACTATCATGACGTTCTCAAAACCCCGCAGGGTATATTGGTTCGTCAGCTCGGTCCGTGAAAATAATGCACTTAAATCTACGTCAGATACTCTCATATATATACAGCAATATCGGAATAATTTCATGAATACACAGATACGCATACCTATTTTTCATTTCATTTCATTTCATTTTTCAAATAGTATACCTACATATGTCAGGATATTATTAAATATGAACGAGTATGAATAATATATATATTTTAATCTTCTTAATTCTTGGATATTACTAACAACAATATGATTTGACCTCACTGATCTCATAAATATTTTAAGTCCAAATTATTATTCCTTATTTAGATACCCCACCAATACTACCGGAAATATATAGGTCATACTTAGAGACATTTTAAAATACTCAAGGCTTAATATTAAGACAAAATTATAATAAAAAGAAAAATCTAGAATAGTGTTTTATCATTATCATATATCTCACGTATAATTTTAATACTAATAAGTAAGGTCCCCACTTTGATACGACTTTTAAATCCGCTCGACGACCGTGGTGAGTGAACGAAGGTCAACCAGTTGGCCATGTGTTGGACCATGTTGGCCATCCGTAACACATGTTGGACAAATATCTGCCAAATAAAAACATTTTTACTTAGCCAATTAGCAAAAAAAGTCTGTCTTTGACTTCAAAGTTGTAAGATTTTAAATAATTAATTTCGTCTACGAAATAAAGTATTAATCTTTACTCTTTTATTAAAAACATAATAACTTTTTCTTTTAAAAATGTTTTTAAACTAAACTTAACTAGTTTGTTTCTATATTTTTACCCTAACCTTATAAGACTTACTCTAATTCAATATGAGTTTATAATTGGTGATTATTATATGAATCTTAGTAATAAAAGTGAAATTATAATAAAAATGGTAGTCAAATAACAAATAACCAATACTTTTATTTAGTACAACAAATAGATAATTCGATTTTTGTACTAAACCAATACAAGGAAAGATAAAATCGATTTTGATAATCAAAATATCGAATTCATTAATCAATATATCACAGCATCATCGACCAATATCGATACTGCAACCAAAATATGCTAAATGTTCAAGTTATTCTGAAACATTATCATTAAAGGGCAAATGATTCCATATACATATTATATATATGATAAATATATTTTTTTTCTTACTAAAATCACATAAAATACAAAAAATATATATATTATTATTGTATTTTTTCTATATTGTTAATTTATCGATAAAAATAATGATGTACTTATTCTAAAAATTAAATCCGAAATGTGTATCGAAGTATATAGTTACATTATGTGTATAATTATATTCAGAAAATTATTATATATTATATAATTGAGTTGAATTGTCTGTACATATGACATTAAATCACTAGACTTTTTTCGCCTTGGATAAGTTACAAAATTGATTTACAAAAGTTCCTAGAAATTTAGCGGCGAATATTAAACAATGTATTTATGGGGAAAACAGATTTTTCTATTCTAGTTAATCCAATATGCATCTGACCTCAAATTGGTTTGAGGTCAGATGCATATTGCATTGCATTAATTTACATTTAATTTGTAAACTAATTTCATGGATTCATTGCGAATTAATTTCTTGCTGTTGAGAATACGTTGTTTGTATCCCTAAATTAATATGAACTACATTCGTAAAGTATTGATTGACATCGTATGCGAGGTATAACAGAATTTAACATGTTTACAGAAATATATTAAACTTATAATAATGTTCAATGATAATAACTTTAAATACTTTAAAAATCAACAATATATTATATAATATTTTAATATATAAATAAAAACTCATAATAAATGGTTCACAAACCTTTAATATCCGTAAGTAGGATCCACTCACCCGAGACCGGAATGTTGTAGTTTGAAATGAGATGCCTGCCTCAAATGTATTCCGGTCAGTGCATTTTAAATTAAAATTATTATAATTATATGCGATTATAAAACAATGAACGTTTAAAACTGTGTTTATCTATATGTGTTTCTATCTAATTGTGTTTCCGTTTGATCAAACTAACAGACAAACCATTGTCTCTTGTGGTATAAACAAGTTAAAATTAATTTTTCAAAAGATACCAAATGTATGTGATGTGATGTGTCATTATTTTTATTTTAGTTCTAGTTTTGTTTCAGCAGTTGTTTCACTTTTATGACGAACTCATTAATAAGAAATTATATATAATTAGCATTAATTATGTAGTATATAAAATGTAAAATTCAAGATTGATATAAATTAAAAATTTTCCTACAAGTCCATCCAGTTCGGTCGGTTATTTACACTGATAACTTAAAGAACGGATTGCAATTACATCTTCAAACGATTATTATTTTCAACTGTAAATAGGTATCCGGTAATCAATACAGATATGTATGTTTACGTCAAAATAATGAAACAATACAGTAAGGTAATGATAAATAAAACAATGTTAATACCACGTTGCGGCCGCTTGATCTCAATATCCATTGCAAAAGACTTACGAAACTTTACAATAAAGAAATAAACGCTATTTGTAATACTAACTTTTTAATAAATGTGAAACGGTTAAATGTTAAGGTTACTTGAGGACTTATTTAATAATTTGTTATATTATTTTAATATAAATTAGATTTTCTTCATTTTATATATTGTGTTATGCCACGTGCAATGTAGAATGTCTATAATCTATCTAATTACGGACTAATTATAGCTCTTATTATAATTACTCAACTAAGTAATGTTACCAAGCAAGATATGCAAATAAACTGCAATATAACGGACTTTGAAGTCAATAGACACAACTAGGTTGTACAGTTGATCTTCAGTACGATTGTCTTCCAAGAATTATCTTATGAGTCTGATGCAAAATGATTAACATGTTTTTTTTATGGTACTTTAATTTATTTAAACAAATAATGTATTGAAAATTAGTCGACAGAAAATTATTGATAGAAAATTCTTGTATTGTAAGAAATCTATTTCAGTTTTATATGTGTTCAATATATAATATAAAAAAAACCTCAATTATGCCCAAATGACGTTTAAATTTTAGATTTATTTATTCGAAATATTTCTTAAAACTTCTACTATAATATCAAGGCACAAGATTCAATAACATGCTATATCTATAGACAGAAATGAATTTTAGAATGTGAAGTTATTATATAGCGAATCTTTTCTGTTTAAATATGTTTTTAAATATCGGTACACATATTCGGTAAAGTCAATTATATAATTTGATTAATTACATCTGTCTCTGAGAAATAGCGATGTAGACTCTTAACATATTAACCTCCTACGCTAACAATTGAATATCTTGTGACATTACAAATACAAACCTACAACCGAAGCAGTTAAGTTTAAAATTAAATAATTGTAATGTGGAATCTTCAACTTGAACTTGAGTAGTAGGTTTTTTCATTGTCATGAACATGTCAAAATATTAAAAGATAGGATTGAACTCAAAAAAATACAACCAATTTCAACAAAATATCAATTAAAATACAATTATTTTGAAATTACATAATAATGTTATCTTGCCACAGATGTAACAATTGATTATAACCAAATATTACCGCAGCGTAAGATGACCTCTTTAAGTATTCCCATAATACATTGCGACTTGAGACAATGCGGTGAAGCGGTTAAGATAAGTCACAATTACTGTTTTTATTGAGTTGATGTTGTACCGACGTGCATAAGGAATTTATCCACGAAATTGTTACTTAACAGTCAACACGCGACAGTTTACAACAAAATCATATATGTTACTTTAATTATGATTATAGAATATATAGATACAATTATTTGTTTATAGAAATCACTGCCTTAATCTATAATATTGATGCGTTGTATCTTTATCAATGTGATCAACAAACATCCACATCCAAATTGAACAATCTCTAGATTGTGACCAAATATAGCTATCAGTGTACGCATTTATGTCCACTATTTGAAATCATAATATCCACATAGCTATCAAAACTATACAATTATATCACACTAAAACATTGAGTTTTGTTAGAAAATTTGACTTGCATAGAATTGGACTCAATGCCGAGTTGCTGGTTGTTTTCCTTGGTAACTTAATTTCGTGTTTTTTTATCAAGAAAGAATAAACCATTCGTCAATTGATAAAATATCCATACAAATTTAATTTTGCATTCACTCCACAACAATGATATCTTACCAAATAAGGCTTCAAATACGTAACAGTTGGTTTCATAGTATTAAAACTCTACGAGTATCTCTTCCAATGTTACAGGACTTTTAAATGAAATTGTTTAATATGCATTTCAATTATATAATACAAATAATTTGGAACTCAATTATATAAATACATATAATTTTGTTTATTTTTTTGGTCGTTTGATGAAATTTACACAATTTATACTCGTACAAGTATGTCAACGAAAAGAGGTCCAAGATACAAATTTGTGCTAAAATATTGCAGAAACAAACCTGTTGCGATTTTATTCACCAATTATGTTATTAGATTGGAGTAAACAAACAATTCAAGTAGGCGTACAGGTGGACTCATATCTGAATACGTCTTGGTCTTTGCCAACGCTCTCTAAATAGGAGAACGGTCAAGCGATGACGAAATTCAAAAACGTACCAAGTACCGTTTCATAGTTATTGCCTATTTGTGCGACCGACATCGGCACTTCATATTTACTAGCTTATTTAAAGTAGCACGAGAGTGACATTAAAAGTTTTAGAAAAATATAAAGAAACTAAACCAACTGGTAGCAGTTGCATTTAATGGACTCTTCTAAGAGGTTCTTTTTTAAACCTTTTTTGTTAAGTCATTGACCCAGATATAAAATTCGAAAACTTTATTATTTTCCTTCAAATAAGACCAAATTTTAATAAAGTCATTATTGGGATCGTTTTGATATACATAATAAAATAATACACATATAAAAAATAAAACCCAATGTCTTACAGATTTGGTCCATACCAAGCTAACGAACGTAGGCGAACAAGTACGTTGCACTCACCCGGTAGAAGCCTTGACTTTATATATAAAAATGTCATTATACGTCAAATCACTGATTGTCTGACGTCATGTCAGATATTTTTAATGTAAATTTTTGTATACAATTTGCTAATTATACTTCAAAATAAGTGCAATTTATTTTATTTTGCGTCTCTTATTATTCAATTATTAGAAGAAAGAAAAGAATAAGAAAGACTTATTCTATAAAAGCATGTAGAATTTTTAATTAAATAAATATAATTTAACAGAATTCAACTCCATTCGCAATATAATTTTACCACGAAAGATACATACAGAATATGTATATCTTTTTACCTATAAATTATAACAATGGAAAAATGTAAATATCTTATGTTTAATATTTATTGCATGTTACACATTGAATTGTTAATTAGTAGTGCATAAAAAGAAAATTATTATACATAATTAAACTAAGCTTTATTACATGTATAATTAATAGCATGTTTCTCGTTTACTATCACTTATTTGTACTTGCTATTCAATATCCAATAAATATGTTACATACTTTAGCTATGCAATACAAAACTAAAAGATGAACCTTTCAATACACTCACGTTTAGTCGTCACGCATTTTGTAATAGGCGAACATGTGCAAAATCATTTGTTTTTTTTGGGCATGCCTAACTGGCGACATTGTAATAACATTTCAAAAGATTTTTTGTTGGCAACATTGCATAGATACAAGCAAGTGTACTTTCAATCATTCGGTTCATGAGAAATGTTAAAAAAGATACTTCATAAAACTGAACAGATAACCTACTTTAACTATCACGAAATGGTACTTGATATTAGTCTAAAATGTAACCACATTTTTTTTTACCTTTCAGTGCCATTTAAAAAATGGCACTACTATCAAATAAATTTTGAGAACCGCACGACCGCACAAAAAATAATAAAAAAATCACAAACACACGATGATACGAGTATTTTTTGTAGATAGAATGAGAAAGAGATGTCTAATTTTATTGTTTGAAAAGAAATCAAAGATATATTCATTTGCAAAACGTCATTAGTGAAGGAATTCAATAAGCTAGCTCACAGAATTTTATCTGAAAAAATCAAAGGTGCATGTAAAAGCGAACTATCAATATATACTTTAACTCGATTATTTTTCTAAAGCTTTAGAATTTGCAGCAATTCATCCGGACTATGCATATTTCATTCCTTTATTCATGCATTCCATGTACATTTAGACAAAGCGGTTCAAATTTTTTCAAATTCAAATAATTTCTATAAATTTTATAATTGTTTTATTTTTATATATAGTCAACCTTAAATTTCTTTGATATTAAGGTATAGTAATTAAACGTGGTCTAAAAATATAAAGATAATATAAGCACATTTTAATTAAAGATATCATAATTTTGTATTCTAGGAGACTGAACTGAATCATCTAATGTCATCGTATTTAACTTTATACCAGTATAAGAAACCTTTAATATTTTTAGGATCCACTATAACAGAAATAAAGTTCATCATACATTTTAAAGATTCATTCGGAGTTACGAATATTTTTGACCTTGCATTCTTGTAGGTTCTTGTTAACATGGTATTGAAATGTAAATACAATTTCGCTCTCCCAACGCTCTTTTCGCCGTCGGCCGTAATATATTCATAGGATGACGAGTCCAAACAAACAGAAGCCAACCAACACCATCTATCCATTTATTAATAACAATAATATATGCTTTATTATACATTCATAACATAAAATAAAGAACAAAAATGATATTAAAATGGTTGTTGTTGACCTAAAATCGTTCTTTCAAGTAGGAAGTTGTCGAAGAATTAGATGGATTTAACAGAAGGACGAATAGTGTGAATATTCATTGATTGAGATTCACTTGTTACAATAATTAAAGTATTAATAAATATTGATGAAATCCAAATACAAACCTTATATTTGAAAGTTCATTTCGTTGATCCGCTCTAAGATCGGGACTGAAGACTGAGCTGACTAAGCAAATAGTTTTAATAAAGACAGAAAACTATGAAAGAGACCAAAAGTCACCTTGCAGGATGACAACATTGTACTTTCGTCAGAATAAAGATCGTTTAATTGTATACGCTACGCAAGAACATGGGAGATCAAACAAAGGTCGATAGAGATTTGTTATCGCAACATATTTAGGGCCAAATATCAAAAGCGGTAATGAAGTCGATCTTTACGTGATGTTTTCGACCATTTCTACTATTATTATTACTGCATGTAGTTTTATATGAACACAACGTAAAGTGTATTAGATTTTACAGATTGTATTTATATAGAAAAGTGCCCTTTTGGGAATATACCTAAGTATTTTCGACAACATGGGAAGGGTAGTTATGGGAAGGAAATAAGTAGAACAGGAAGTTTTTTTTAGTGGGTGCAAGACAATATGGGAGTCTTTTGAACATGTCGAAAAAGGTTAGAAAATTATTAAATAATGACGAAATAATGGGGTTATTATTTATGAAATGGGGATGATTACTTTTCAAGTAATAACATCAGAACCGACTGCAAATGAACTCATGGGTAGATGTCAAAAATGTGTATACTCTTAACGTCACATAATATGTAAAATTGACGCAAAGAAGAGAGCAGAGTCTTTTTCCTCAATAACATATATTAAAATATGGTGACGAAGATAATCTTTACAAATTTTTATGATTTGATTTTTTTTATCAATATCTTCACTTTTGTACCTTCATTTAACCAGATAAATACTTCTTGCTTATAGTGTGGATTGAAACATAAAAGTAGAAATACAGTGTGAAGAGTATTTTGAAGACAGCCTTGCTCATCTAAATACCTCGTTCCAATCAATATTGCACCATAAGTACGCAACCACATTAAATCCATTCTACAAAACTAACGCTGATAAATAAAAGTTATTGATACCATAAACATTTTCATTTTTCTATATCAATTCAAACAATACTAGTTGTATTGTGTATTACATTGTGGTATATTAATTAGATATGTATAATTTTTTACAAATTCCAACACGGTTTAAACGCCTACTTACACTTTGATGACATCAGTGCCATTTTTTGTTTTCGATATTTTGTAGAGAATTGCACTACGTGTATAACTACAATTTTATGGGTATCTACAAATTATAAATTACATTTATTACTATAACTTCGTTTTATAGTTAATGTGATTAGCTTTTGCAATAATGGAATAAAAGTAATTTCTTTTTCTCTATTACTTTTATTGAATCATTTTAAAATGATAATAAATAAATATCAAACTAATTTTCAATACCTTTTAACTTGTAATTTTAATATACCAACTGTAGCTTGGCATTGTATAATTTATTGATTAAAAATATCTTTAATTAAAGATGTTAATGTTAATGTAGAACTTATGTCAAAGTAAAGGTATTAATTCTCAAGTTATGTTTTTATTATTTTCGTATATTGCGGTGTAATTAAAATGTTATTAAATATAAACTGTAATATTTAAAATTAATTATTATAGTGTCATGATTGGCAATAAATAATTTTAATACCAAAACATTATAAAAACATTAAATTATTTAACGTAAGGCTAATTAGGTAGGCAGTAGAAGGGAATTAAAAATATATTTATTGCTTTATTTTTTTATTTGGTAAGTTCCGCTATTTTTACTATATATCTCTTTTTTACAGTTAGAAAATATATATTTTACCTGTATTCTGAATAACTGTGTCGTGAAATAGAAGTAGAAAAATATGTGTAATGTAAAACCTGCTCTCTGAATGTTACAGTATTATTTAGAAAAAAATGTTGACCTCGTTTCTCTGTAGTTGCTAGAGGTATGTTGATTAATTATTCGTAATTAGCTTTTATTTTTAGATGCGTCAGAATTTAATCCCTACTTTAATAATTTACAATCTCTTGAGATCTGTTATGCATTTTTTAAACTAGTTTCATCCATTAGCTCGGTATTTTTTATATCTATAATGGTAATTAAAATGTTATATAATAATTAGAAAACATAGCGGTTTTATAATATTTTGTTTTCATAAAAGTAATATGCATATTGAGTTGCATTTTTTTCTCTTTTTACCGATTCTTTTATGAACTTGATGTACTAGCATACAAAGGATTGAATATTTAAATAAGCGTAAAATACTTCGTCTGAACATCCATATTAGACTATCCTTTTCATAATAGCCATAAAGTTTATATCTGCATAAAATATTCTACTTTGATTTTTTACACCTCAGATAACCCTTTAACTACGGAATAAGTTTGGTGCTTGGCTTGTGGATTTTAAATATACTGTTGAAAATTCGAAATAATGTTAATACGTATTGATTTTCACGGTTCGTTTATTAATCATAGAGAGAATGAGATAAACATTCAATAGTCTTATACCAATTTTATTAAATATAGAAATATTTTTGACTAAAACAACAAAAAGATTATAATAAAATTAAACCTACATTCTAATTATCGATTTTTTAGCATTGTAATTTTATTTTTTAACGATTTATGTTGTAAAATTATGTTTCATGACCATTTCTCGGTCATGTTCAATTCTAAACAAATATTTTTTTAGATTGAGATATAATAAAGAGAAAATATAGATTTCTCTGGACGCCAACGGACCACACAAAATACATTTTATTGCTTATACTTGAACTAACCCTCAAATCCGGCCCGTCGTAAAAAAAATCTGTAAACACAAAAACCCTTAGCCACATGACACAAGTGACCAATAAATCAGTAGACCCAAGATATTTGACGACATCTGCATACCATGCGCAAGCGCAAGTAGGGTAAACATCTTTAAAAAATGCAAAAAATATATGTTATATAAATTATTTTTAATAATATCCTATAATAGTATATAATATAAATAAGCAAAATTACTTAATTTTATTTTTAATCATACTCGTATGATGACATTAGCAATCTTTTTATCCATTTATTCTCTTAATCACCGCATCAGCTAATTTAAATGATTTTATTGTACAAAGAATATTACAATTAAATCAAAAAAATTGTGGAGTTCCTTATCCAATATAAAAAGGGCCTTTGTCTACGTCTTCTTAGAATGACTACCGACATCAGGGTAAGTAAATAAAGTGTTTCTTCCTCTAATGATTAATTAGTTATTTGATTACCAAAAAGTAATTAATTCACTGATTTTAATGTTAACATATCTCTTCAACTCTATCTACTTTATCATTGTTTCCAATATTCATTACTTTGTTCTATATTAGCGTTGTATGCCACTGACCACATTTAAATATACACTGTGACCGATCATATGAATTGGATACATTCATAAATTTTGCCTGCAAACATTGTATTTGCTTTAAAGATTTTACATTGTCATTTATGAGCAATGTAAGATACATTAAAACATTTTATAAACTAATATGATATTTGTATTATAATTTCATAATACATAACCGTCAAAGGGATTGTAAATATAAACATAATATAAAAAATTACATCAGCATATAAAGTAGCCACAACCACAGGAAGGCTCTTGTTTCTTTATTGTACATAATGTACAGGATTTCATTAAATTTAACTTAAAATGAATACAATATAACATAAATGGGTATTTCTGAAATTAATTACATACTTTGTAAGAAATCTTAAGTAAGGAAAATAGTTTCCTTCATTTGATTTGTTTATAACCGAATTTTTTACATTAACATAATATATTTCATGCAAAATATAGAATAGACAGAATATATTCATATATTAATATGAAAAAATTATTAAATATAAAAAACATGTTAGAACATAGGTTTCATTGTATGTATGTTTAATGTTTAGGATATAGTAAGATGTTTGAAAATACTTTACAAGATATAGAGATTAAAACTTCAAGGATAACTTGCAATGGCGTAACCGGCTATTGTAATGATTTTCCCACAATTAATTCCCATTTAACTATTAGACACTGATAATAGAAGATATATATTATAATACCTAAATTATTTATACAAATATATTGTTTATTGATATTTATAAATATTATAATGAACTCGAGGGCTAAATGTATTTTTAATTAACTTGTTATTAATAAAATTATGTTTTTATAATATATATATATATATTTTTAATTGTTATATGCTATTGATTTAAATCGCTATTAAACGTAGTTTTGTATAAAATTTAAAGAACATTAATGTACTATAAAAATATATGAGTAATCTCAATGTTACAAATAAATCTAAATATGTATTTTTGTCTGTTATCATATGTGCTTAATTTAGGTTTCTGTAAATATTGGCGGTCGAAATAATTTAGTTAATCCTAATCCATTCATTACTATTTAATGAATACTTAGTCCTTTTCTATAATGTCATATCGTTCAATGGATTGTGTGTGTTAGTTGGATAACTTTGATTTAAATCTCAGATTCTACATAAATAATTTATTTTGCTTAAACTTCAAATTTTTTTGGAAACATTTACAATTCAGAAATGTTTTAATGTATGTTAATAATGATATTAAACAAAGGAAGCGCATACTCTCGGTTGTGATGAAGTAACCGCTAAATATTCGGCCTCATTTTCGGGGGCTATTACTGAACCAAAACAGCTTACAGTAAGTGTTGCAACGTTATAGATATTAATGCATCTATGAGTTAAGCTGGACTCAAAAAGCTTTCACTATATATTTAGAGCTAGGTTAGAATTTAAACGAACCATACTTTTCGCTTTAATCAATACTAATATATTAAGATAAAACTTAAAAATTCTATTTGTAAGATGAAGTGATAAGTGATAATGAATTAGTTAAAAAAGTATCCTGATGTTTCTTACCCTTTGGAAACGTTAAACAAGTGCCTCGTATGCCCATCTCAAATAAAAAACCTTGGTTTTAATTACCCATGATAAAAATAGTTCATTGATTATAAAATAACTATGTGGTCACAACGGCATAGTATAATGTAGGCCACGCATGTCGTGTATAGGTTTTTGTGTAGAACAATCGCTCACCGTTAACCGCATCTCGGACGCGAGGAATCACTCGACCTCCTCCACTGTACTGAATAACTTAGTTGTTCAAGTAGAATGTTGATTACAATATTATATATATATACAACATATATATGATTTTAGTTTAGAATAAACATTATATATTTATTTAAAAATTAAAATAAGTTTAAGTTGGACAGTGTTTTTACAGAAGGGCTTATTACGATAAATCTGGTATCGAAATAGGCCCTCCTGACACTTCCATTTTGACGTCCACAAGTGATCACTGATAATGATTCAAAGTGGAAAAGATATAAATAAATAAATAAATAAATAAAATAAGCTGGCTATTTTATTGGAAATTTCAAAGACGTTTTTTAAATTTTATTTAAACACCATATAAATTGAATTATAAATTTATTAGATTTTTTTAAATTTATCTAAGTCATAGATAATCTAACTTGAATACGTGAATACGAATGCAATCTATATAATGGAAGGATAGAAATAAGACAGTTCCACATGAAAGCTATCTCACCTGACATTGTACATATATTGCTTTGATGTGACACAATATTGCATTGTACGACAGTGTACCAATAGTAATCTATATATAGTTTACACAAAGGCAGGTAAGAAATTGACAGTTAGGTCTTAATAGAAGTAATCCTTCTTGCGACCGCACATTGACGACAAACCTTGAACTCGTCTTCCACCTTAAATAACTAAATAAATAATTTACCTACTTAAGATTTCTTTATATTTAATGCGATTCAATTTCAGTGATGCTGTAATAGTTTAGTTACTTATTTGTAACATTATCTAATACTTTTCTATACTCCACTATTTAGCATAGAGACAACGTAGCATCTGGTTATATTTTCACCATTGTTCCATCAGTAATTGGAATGTTTCATAGAAATAAACAATCGTAGATTTATATTAACAAATAGGCGTATGGCACACTATCGTATTTCAAAAGAAGCATAAGGTTATGGAAGTGCGTTTCAGATGATGCTGATTTATAAGGCGGGTTTACACCAGTGATGTTTATATTTGAATGTTGCATTACCTTTTTTAATAATAAATACGATAATCATTTTCATCATAAACTTGCATTCATCAGTTCAAATATAATACAGTATTTACTATTATGTATGAACATTCACTGAAGGGGAAAATGTTTGAATAGCTTTTTCCATCATTATTTAAAATTTACTTTTCATTATAGCTGAAAATCGAAACTTTCATTAAAAGTTCATTAATTAATCTATATTTAAAATTATAAGTAAAAGGTTTTGTTTTTATATTTAATCCAAAACAATAATGTATTGTAACATCACAATCTATTTTAATAAACACTAAATCATTACCTTGATACATTCACTCTCAATTCATTTATGCGGAATTGTAATTATATGCTTTAATGACCTTAGCGCATTTCAAATTATGAATATTAACAATATTATAATGTGTTCTTAATGTATTATATAATGTATAACAAATATTTTATTATAATTTCAAGGCATCATCCAAATAAGGTATAATTTGTAAGCGGATTAAAGTAGGTCACGCTTCGGCTCAGTGGTTGTAGATATGTGAGTAAATCAGCCTATTTTCTTTGGTTCATTGCCAGTTATTAGTGATATCATATAAAATATCAACTTGCTTTAATATACATACCGCAACATATAATTCGTTAGTGTTAGTATATTTTGGTGTTAGCGTTCCTAAAATGTCCGTAAACACTATCCGTGCTAAACCAAAGTCACGAATTTCTGTTTAGCGCATTTAGCTGATAAAATGGAACTAAGAAAAGTTAGTTACATTCCATTAAAATCAAAACCGAATGCCTTTCTAAATAATTAAGTAATAAAATCATATCGTTTCTATTAAATATATTTATCTTTTTTTTCTTTTGAAATCTTTTAGCCTTCAACATATTTAACAACTTTCTTTTTTATGTATACTACTCTATAAATATTCGAAATCTGATTGTTTTAAACATTTGTATATAAAGGTTATGTTAGTCAAGTTTAGTGTTTTCAATTTAATTTAAGTTTATTTTATTATATAACTATCTTTGTATATAGTTAACAGTTTAAATGGAAATGGTTAAAATCTTGAAGATGCGTTCCATAATACGTTAGTACAAAACATTTATAATAATTAATTATATAGTATTTTAATTTTATAATATTATGTTTTTTAAATATTTATATTTATATATATAATATGGCTTTCCATTAAAGAATTTTCATTTTTATATCTTACATCTAAGTGTTAAATCATCGCCTCACAATTATATCTAAAAAGAAAATAAAAAGTGGCAAACGTTTTCAATTAACTTTAAAATGATATAAATCAACTGTTAGTTTAGAGGCAGTAAAAAACATAATTTTTTTAGCGTTTATTATTATTTCCAGTTATATATTTTAAATAAATATAATTTCAAAGATATTTTTCACCGCTATAAAAAAATCGGACCGATGTAGTTATTATGTATATAAAGTATAACGGTGTGAGACCCTTCTTTCCCCTCCTGCCCAGTTCCCTCCATATATGCAAATAACTATAAGATATCACTTACCTTTAGATATATCATTTTGGTGTTTTATAAAAGATAATTAAGTCCGGTCTAATAAAAATTATTACATTGTAAGCATTTGATAAACACGAAGTGAAATTTAATAGTATTGGTAGAAAATTTATGCGTAAATGGTTCAAAATTTACTCGTTATTTGAACTATTTGTATTGAAATAGATCCAAATGTCATTTGTTAAATATCTTCACATGAATAACCACACACCAACACAGCATGCATGTTAATAATGAAATTTCAATTTAATTAACTTCACAGGTATTATCTAACACACAGGCCTGTCAAAGCATGCCTTTCACATGCCTGTATGGCCGTCGCATTCCGTTTGTAAAAGGCTTTCATCACGATCGAATGGTATTTCAGTATTCAATAGTCAAATTTTTTTTTTCTTTCATAACATAAAAATTTTGCAGCAGCAAAAAATTCAAGCAATTTTATTTCAAATACATAAATAAAATATCCTTGAAATAAAATAATTTCATATACAGAATGTAGTAAATTGGATGAGAACAGAAAAATGAATTTTCTCTCGGAAAATGTAATATGAATAAACTCCGTTAACAACTTCATATTAAGGTTCTAATTTTTCTCATGTTGCTTGACAGAACGACTTATATAAGAGATAAACACTTAGTAATAATGTAATTTGATAAATTACAATCAGATTAAAATAATATCAAATATTGTTATGCACATATTGCGATACAATATTGCAAATATTTCTTCAAAAACATGGATGGATGACCTTTACTAAATAGTATCTATACATTACATATTGGGTTCAATCATCGCAATTTGTTGCTTGATTTAAGTATTTTGAAAGTCATATCTTAAAGAAGGTTGACCTTGTAAATAACAGGTTTTAAAGTTTATAAATAATCTTACTTGACAAGTAAAATAACATTAAATTTGTGTTTGTTAAAGAATACTAAAAAAAAAGTTTGATTTCTATCGACCGAGACTGCTGTGACAAGACAGATAAGGATCTTGTATTTTTTATATAATAAACAACAATACTATGTTTAACTTTTTAAAACAATATATATGGTAAAGTAATACCTACTACAGATCTGTTTGTGTAAAACCTACAAATGGATAATAATGATCATAGTAATGAATATATATTGAAGTATTATTCAGCTGAGATTTGATGCCTTTTATTTCAATGATTTATTAATTTGCAATTCATGTTTATTATAATATTTCATTTTAATTTGAAAAAGCAATACTTTAATTTGGTGTAACATTTTGTTCTTATGTTGTCTCTAGAATTAATATTTGTAAAAACAAAAATTAATTTACATTTTAGTAATTAATATTTTATCTTAATATGAAAGTAAATTTCATCTGTTACTTATTTTTCAGTATATCTACTCGATTTTTTTATTTTACAAAAGAAAGCCATTCGAGTAATACGCTACATTTCAGCATTTAGAGTTTTCACATTCGATGATCAGTATATATCAAATATTATTAAAATATATCAAATATTATATATATTATATAATTATACTAAAATTATAATACTAGGGAATTCTTAATTTGTTTAAAATTTCATTATCTGGAACTACAAATCGGATTAGAAAAAGTCCTTTTTCATTTAGTATAACAATTATTGAGGATTATTTAGATAATATGATTATTAATAATAGGTTTTTTATTATAGCAATATAATGGATACGCGTTTCTGTTGTTGCTGTTTTATTTATAAATATAAATATATCGCTATCAGACTATTTCATTATATACACTCATTGCAATAGCCTTTACCTATTGGGGCTTTAAAAATACATCGAAAGATAAGCTCGCTAAGTTTCTTTCACACGTTCAAGGAAACAGATTTACTAGAAATAGCTAGGTATTGCTCATAATGATCAATGATTGGCTCTGATGATGATGATTCTGTGGATGTTAAAATTATTGGTCTTAGCGGACAGAGAAGTCTGATTTTCGAATATACGACTACATACTATTCATATCTGCAAAACCTGGAAGCCATAGAAGTGTTAAGGCTTTATAGGTTTTTAAATGTTGATGTCAGTTGAATGAATGGGTTTTTATTATTATATTAAACGATATCATATACAGTCTGATAGTTGTTTTATTTTTTTATAACAGAATATCCAATATAATAATTTTGTTTTTGTTTTCATATTTGATATTTTAATATTTACTACATGGATTTTATATACCGAACTGCGGTAGGTGTATTTAGATTTCTATAGCGTCCAACGAATCGCTATGAAAATAGATAATAATTTACTTTCTACGAGGCGGTTCAATATTTAATCTTGTATAGTATCAACGCGCGACCTTGAATGTTAGTGGCGCTGCAATGAGAATCTAGCATTTTTATATACTTTCAGATCAGGACACAGGCTCTCTAGTTATATAAAAAGTCTGACGCAACTTGTCTTGTGGTTTAATTCGTAATGTCTTACAAAAGTATATTGAAACACTTTCCTATTACATTTGCTTCATTGAGCGGCGATCTGAATACAAATGTGTTTGTTATATTTATAAGCTCATGAGCGCAATTAAATATATGAAGTTATATAATAATTTTCTTTAACTAGCGATTCCTTTATGATTTATTAAAAAATAATAAAAATATAAAAGTAATAGCAGTAAAGCAGAAAAAAATTAATTACTTTTAAGAGAAATATGAAAAATAATTTAATATTTCGCTCAAGTAGATTTTAGACACGGAATAAAATTTAATATCATGTTTCATTAAATAAAATATTTAAACTAAAATATTTCTTAAAGCATTTTCTTTCATATGTTTTCATAACTAATATAAAGTAAAACAGAAGATATTAAAAATGTCTATAATGACTATGTATATATAAGATACAAATTATCACAAATTTTATATTAAACTTAGATTAAAATGTTAGTTACAATACTGAATTTAAAAAAATTGTTCTAGGTGACAGACGATGTGGACATCCCAATGTACCACCGAATGCAAGAGTTACAGTCACCATGGATAAAGACATAACACCAGGGACGGTGGCTACATATGAATGTGACGATGGCTACGAACTATTCGGTGCACATCAAAGGGAGTGTACATTGAGGGGCGACTGGACGGGTGAGCCGCCATTTTGCGGTGAGTACTTTTTTGAAGTTAGATTGCACTTTTATGTCATTGTGATATCCGGCTGACATCTATATTACATTACTTGGATATTTAGTCATTTATATGACTAATAATTTAATATAAATTTTTATAAATAATTTAGTATAAATTTTTAGTAAAATGAACTTATAAGCTCTGATAACATTCAAAATCCACATTAATATTTTCCCCGAGCGAGTATTAATTTTATAAAGCATAATTACTAAGAGAATAGGGTATCATCACACAAAATTTCGTCCAGTGGTATGTGCGTAATACAAACCAACAAATAGTGTTCTCCTTTAGTTCTAAATAACATGAATGTTAATTGAATGCTATTGTCTGTTTATGTCACAAAATGTTACAATACTGTGAGATGAAACGTCGTGTTTATGTGAAAGTTATGTGAGATGCATCACATGATATATATCAGATTTTAAGTTTAGAGCACGTTTCTATTGCATTGATTTGTAATATGTACCTTGATTAAGCTTATAAACACTGATAATAATAATAATCATCATTTTGGTGTAGGTACCAACGTCGCATTTAGAAAACCAGCAAATCAGTCGACCACAGTTCGTGGTGGAAGCGCGGGTAACGGCAACGACGGCGAGAAGACCACCGAGCACGACGGCAAGCGCTGCACGGAGACCCAAAGGGAAGCCTCGCCCTGGTGGCAGGTGGACTTGTTGCGGCACTACGCCGTGAAAGTCGTCAGAGTCACCACTAGAGGCTGCTGTGGTAAGCTTTACAATAATGTAATCAAATCTTATACTCTCATCAGATCTGTATGGATATAATAAGAATGAATATTAATAATAGATTTAATTTAATATACAAAACAAATGGTTTCACATAAGTGCACATAATTCAGTTAAGTTCGTGCGTAATTCGTCACGGCCAGCGGAGTAGTGTCGCAAGAAGTGACCGCCGCACCACGCATGATATGAATCGTCACATGATTTCTAAATCGTAATACTATATTGCGAATCGTAACTAAATTATTAAGTAATAAATGCAGTTGGTGACTTCGTCGTTCAAACTTATTATATCTATTATATTCAAACTTTAAAAAAGTCATACATTTGTAGTGTTCTTATTGTACATAAATAGCTGTATTCTCCTAAGTATCAGTATAAAATTAACCTCTCTTACTTGACGATAAAGTAGTTTTCGACATTTTAATTATTACTCCAAATCAGTTCAGTTATTAAGACTATTCGAATCAAACAAACGTATGTATCTTAATAATATTACAGACATATATGTTTGTAAATTGATACATTCAATAGTTCAGTAAAGAAAACTCTTTTAACTCAAAGGAAAGCATTATTCCTTGATTTTACAGGGCTTCTGTTACAAGGAAATCATACAGTAGTCTTTGGAACCTTATAAAATATACATCTATTTCGTATAGTCACTTTATATTAATAAAGTGTTTAAAAACTGTTCGTAAATATAGTTCAGATTAAATTACTATTACAGATTAAACAACAAAAAGATTAAATTACTAAGTAAAATGCTAGAAAAACTTCGTTAAAAATCACCATATTTTAATTTTATTACGTATAACTGACACTTTCAATTATTTTCGTCACCAAAAACCGGTTAAAGCGGTACTGGAAATTTATTTACACGTTGCAAAAAAAATCATATAACATTTTATAACTCACAGAAGATTCATAACTTCCTATCTAGATATTGGGAATTAACAGAACTGAGTGTATATCGCTTTAAAAAACTTTCTGAACTCAATTTCAAAGTAATCCTCGTGAAACGTAAATAAAAACTCCATCAAGTTATCTCTAAAATGATTTCTAGTTTTCTATTACTAAATTTTATAGGCAATTGTATTTTATATTGCTTTCTGGATTGTTAGTGATGTTTAAATAACATTTCTATGATTTACTTTTTTTTTTTTAATATCTTTCAATATATAAAAAAATACTCTTCTATTAAACTGCGTTGGTAGGTTATACGTGTTTGTAAGGATTTGTGTGTGCGTGTGTGTGTCAATGAGTTTTTCGATCATGCTATATGATGAATTGCAAAACATTTGAAAGTTAATGTAAGATTAATGTTTTTTCAACACTTTTTTTATTTTCTACATTTAATAAATAATAAACAGTCACATACGCATTTACCACTATTATGCTGGATTAATAAATAGATAAAATATAGTGCAACATACACACTATACATTGTGTCCTTTCACCCACGATATCACACGAACAGATTTTATCAAGTGTCAAATTTCACTAATGGATGTGGTCGCCAATTGGAATCTGAATATTAGGTTTTGATTTTTTAAATATTCATAAAAATCTATTGCACACGTTTTCTTTGGTATTTTAAAAATGTTTCCAGCTTATATAATGCAGGATGGTCAGTTACATAAAGTAGGATTTCTTCTAAGATATTCACAAGGTGTTTTTTTTCACCAATGACACTATAAATAAAGTGTCTTAATGAGTGCTAAGCACCGACCTCTTCATTTCAAAGGCAAGATATCGCTAAACCATAAGGTTTTAAGTACTTAGTAGTAACAAATTTGATTTATAATAAAATTACTTATATTTTATGAATAGGTCATCAACCGCTACAAGATCTTGAAATCAGAGTCGGAAACAGCAGCAGCGACTTGCAGAGAAATCCACTATGCGCTTGGTTTCCAGGAACTATTGGTAAGAAAAACTATTTTAATAAAAGTTTTCAACAACTATTATGTATATTCTAACAAAAATTTTCCGTCTTTAATAAACACACTGTTTCTAAAACTTATAAACACACACACAACTGTTGCGTAATCTAAACAATTCCTCCGCAAGCTGTTTCGGTCCATGAAATCTTCTTTCATCGTATTAAGCGTACGGAATCGTACATCGTTTCATGTACGGAACACCTTTCTGAGCTTTGTTTGAGTATTCATGTATTTTTAATAAAATAGGTCGTTTCCTATTATTTTTTTTTCAAAACGAGAAGGTCTTAAACAACTTTGGTATAATATACTTGTAATGTAAACAATATGATATATTGAAACACATAACATACTTATTAATGATTATAAAATTAATGAATACAAATGTATATTTTTAAAGTAACATAATACTATAGTAATTAAAATTAATGTAAAAAGTAATTAAGCAACACGGTTTAATTATTGAATGTCGGGTTTACCTCGTGGTCATATCTGATACGTTGAAATATCGGAAAATGTATATAATATAAACAAGTATATACACCCCGTAAACTCATTATTCACTGGAGCTTATATTTTATACATTTATTTCTATGAAAATATATATATAAGTACTGTAAAGGAAATATATTTTACAGTTAAGCCAGTTCATGGAAAAGATTATACAATAAATCTTGTAACAAGATGTCATATAATCTTTTAATCTTATCCTTCTAGGAATAGTACAAGAATATTATAGTTATAAGAAAAATTAAAATAATAACATTTTCAAGAAATATTTTTTTTTAAATAAAATATATTTTCTATTTAATACACAATAAATCATATTATTAGGTTTGTTATTATTTTAATTATAAAGAAAAAAAGAATATTCTGATATAATTTCATAAAATAGAGCCTTTTGGTTTAATATTTCTCGTCTCGAAATACATTTTGTTTTCTTGCATATCTGTCTAATCTATTTGATTTTCTCTTCATGTGTTAGAAATGAAAATTGCATTCCATTATATTCACATCTCAGAGAGGACGCAAGGTTGTTTATTTCTTACAAAAGAATAACAATAATAATAATAATAATAATCGGATTTATCACTAATATCTATATTTTTAATAACAGATCTTATCAGCTAGTTACATACTCCAATTACAATTGGATATACATTTATTTCTTAACACAATAATTAATAGTTTATAACATAACATAATGATAATAATGATAATAATAATAACCATAATCATTATAATATAAACATTAATATTAATTACAATAGATCAACCATTTTTATGTCTAATTATTTAAACCTATAGTAACTTACACAATACACGTACAATACATATACAATACACGTACAATACACAATACACGTTTAAATTAAACGGCCATTGTTATACCGTATTTTTAACTAAAAGCCCTCTCAAGGTTATTTCCAAAATGTCACGCAAATAGTATAACCTTTTTTTTTGTTAAAAATGACGAGGGCTCTCATTTATTTTGAAACATTGATTAATTTAAAACGCAGTATTTTATAATATTACTAGCTTATTACCTCCCGCTTCGCTGGGCACAGTATTAATTTGAATGTGAACTTAGGTTGCTATGGTAACCACTGTCATATTATCCGTTGTCATCGTAACCATTCCTATGGTAACCGTTGCTATAGTAACTTTTACCCCCGCGTTAAGTGTATAACTCCTACAGGTTTAAAACTTGGCGAAATGCAAAAAGTTGGAAATTCGTTGGGATAGGAATTCCGCAAAATTCGTTCTTAGTGGACAGCTACGTCACAAAAGAAGTAACTAAGTAAAATTTTAAGTTATTCGGAGAGATAGTTTCGGAGATTTCGTGATGAGTCAGTGAGTGGTAAATCGCTTATATATATACTTTAAAATCAAAGATTTGTAACCGTTAATTAAAAACAAAGACTTAAATAATATAATATTTTTATAACTTTCTGCGGTAATTTAATATAAGAATATTTTATAAATCAATTGTAGATTAGGGATAGAATAAAATTTTTTAGATATCCGAAAAAAGAGATATAGAAAATTGCGAAATCATTGAAATTGTCAAGTCCTCAATGTCACTATGGGTTCGCATAATAAAGATACACACTGTATCAATCAATCAAAAGAAAGTGGAAATCGTGTCGTGTATTCACAAGCTCTCTCACGCCGGTCTCGAGCCATGAGAACTCTGCGAGCCGGCTAATGATGTGTACTCGTACATTATAATAATCTCATTGAACATTTTAAGAATACAATTTACCAAAGCCATTGTGGAAGTAAAAATTATTAAATACTTCTAAAACAGACTAAAAGGCGATATTGAATAATAAGATCTAATTAAATTAACGTAAACGAAAATACTTTTTTAAATCACGTTTAAGATATTCAATTTATAATATTTTAATCTTACGCAAATACAAGAAGCTGCTTGACGTGTTTACATATCTCTTAATATATTCCGTGCCTAAAAGACAATTTTTGTCACCGTTATATATATATAGTTGTGGTTGTCATTAATTTCGTTTCTATTTCAGTTTTTTAATTGAAAATTAACATATTAAACATGCACTTTTTTGATACACTAATAAAAAATAACTGCTCATTCTCATTATATATATTATATGTAATTATTTTAAAATACCTACATACGATTTATGAACATTATTTAGTAAATCCGTTAATAAAACTTCTTCATACTTCTAATTCTGTATTATGCCGTGTACGAACTGTAAAACTTTGACATCAAGAAAAACCGATTGAGGATAGCAACAATGTTTATGTACTTGAAAGAGAAAATGCTAATTAAGTAACATCCTTCGATGTGTTGAATGCTAATTAAGAAACAGTTATGCATACCGCATAAAATACTTTCAATCAGTTAAAAATATTGGTAATAAGTGTGAAACGCTTATTTAATTTAATAATACTTTCCTAGATAATCGTTGAAGTATGCAATTCGCTGGTTGGTCCTCACGCCATGAATTCTAAACAAAAACAGCTAGACTGAAGCGAACACGCATGACTTACATAATAATAAATAACTTGCGTAATTAACAACTGCGTTCTACACGATACTAATTAATTCATTACTTGTTGATGAGAAATTTTCGTTAAAAGACAATTGACGGGTGGTATTTCAATGAGAAAATATCCATTCGTAATTATATATGATATAACTAACAAATATTTAATTTTATTATGTAATTAGGTTACTGAGTCTAAAATCAATGAATGATTGATTGATTCATTAATTCATAGATTTATTTTAGTATTTGAATCTAATACCCTAATTAATGCTTGACTGCCACAAATATAACCCCAGTTAAAGTAGTTCACTTCAATTGACTCTTTCTCACGATTAATAAAGCTCCTCCACAGCGGCCTCTTTTCACCTATTAACATCGTGAATTATATTCAATGTAGACTTTACATACGCTACAAATAAGAATGGAATATTTAATATTTATAAGATATTATTTTCTATGAGAATTAAGTTTATCATATATTTAATATTATATAAAAATATTTATGTCTTTTACAAGCATTGTTATATTTTCGGTTCGCACATTAAATTTGATGCCGGAAATTTACAAAGTATTACGAGACTAATTACAAAAGCCGGATCAAACACTGTTATACGTTTTAGCCAAAAAACTTTACTGCTTTACGGTAAGCAAGTGTCTGGATATTATTAATTTTGATAAGTACGTCTAATGCCCATTAATTTTATTCTAAGGGGTTAATTAATCCGCCCACATCATACCGAATCCCCAATGTAATAAACTATAGCAATTTAAAGTATATTTAAGATTATAGAAAATAAGTGTAAAAAAATATATAAAATAAATTAAAATACAAAACGAACAAACTGCAAATATAAAAGTATTTTGCTCTACAAAGAAATTAAGGTATTAACTGAAGTAGTATGAAAAATAAGAACTCGTTAAGATCATTAAAGGGAATTATGTTATTAGTTTTCTATTTCAAGAATTATTTTGTATAAATGAAAAATTAAATAGAAATTGCGAAGCAAAGTTTAATTAAGATTTAATGCTCTTAAAGAAGAGTGAAAACGACAAGAATGTTCTCTGTTACCTCAATATGATAAACTGTAGTACTTATATAATATAATATTATAATCATTGTCATTGTCATGTAATATATATATTTCCTGCACAACTAACGTGTGAACTTGTTTGCAAAGTCATCATCATTAATTATGGTATACAGAGCTATTGTTACACCGACCTCGGCTGCAGTGGGGAATGGCCACACAGATTTTAAAGATACCTACCATTATCTATCAAATAAAACCACGAAAACACTGGACCTACATTTACAAAAGAAAAACTTTATTACTATGACATAAAAATATAACACATTAAATATTAAATGTCTACAATAATTTCATACTAATTTATATATATTATATTCTATGTAACTAAATACCGCATAATTCGTTTCGAAATATGTCGGTCCATAGTTAAATGATGTTTGTTTCAAACTAACCGAATTTCAAAGGATTGTTAAAACTAAAACAGAGGATTGCATCAAACGTTCGTGGAATATTTAAACACAAATTCTAAATTGAAATTTTAAACTGTTGGTTTATAACATTGCGCGTTTTATACCAAACTCACTCTGCTGAAAATAATATTGTAACTATATAGTATGTACACTGATAAATGATGTTTCATGTTTTCCATATATGCTGCAAATTTTTTAAAAATTGCTATCAATCCAGTTTCACATTATGCTGAGCATATACAAGAGATATTATTTATTACGAAGCATGGAAGAAGCTTACTTGGACTAAACTTGAATACTCATACAACTTTATAATTACTTTTAATATAATCTATAATAATAACAATAAATAATATCGTTAATCTTATTTAAATAATGAACATGTCTTGTATTTGCTTTATGTATCAAATTTGTTCTCTAAAAGATGAAGGTGTAACGAAGACGTTTACGTGCGCTCGTCCTCTCATTGGTCAGCATGTGTTTCTGCAGCTGGTTGGCGTCGAGAGCTCTCTTTCCCTATGCGAGGTCGAGGTCTTCACTACAGAAGGTAGCTTACAACATACTTTGTTAATATCTTATGAAGTAATGAGTTATTTTATGTTTCGATTTTTAAGGTTATTATTTACAAATTGTAACAGTAAGTAATTTCAATTAATTGTAACAGAGTTCTCAAATGACCGATGTGCGCCCAGCGGAGCGTCAGCGGATATAGAGTTGGCTGCATTTTCTCGTAACTGCTATGAATTTAACGGTGCCAAAGGCGCCTCCTTTGGCGATGCTCGGAAACAATGTCAGGCTCACGGCGGCGACTTGATTCATGGATTTCAGGTAAACTATATAATAGTAAATAAATAATACATAAAAATATATAATATATTATATAATTAAATTAAATATTTATAGGTAAATAGATAATATATTATATAATAAAATTATTAAAACTTAAGGAATCTCACGTATATTATATGTAGTACAATTAAAAATGACACAACAATAACTAATAAAATAATAATTTTATGCATATATTTTAGAACATATTTCTTATTTTTTAGGGTGCTACATCCAGTTACTTAATTCAGGAGTTAGAAAGGCGAAGATCTCAATTAAAAACTTTATTGGTCTGGATCGGAGCACAAAAGGAACCTGGTCTTACTTCTAGAACCTGGAAATGGGTTGACGGTAAGTTTATAAAAATTTTAATATTTTTCTTTAACTAGTTCCTACTTCTTTTACTAGTTATTAAGTTGTTTAACTTTTTAGTTCGTAATGATTCCATTTCTATATTTCATTTTCGTAAATGTTTACATACATTTTTGTTACATTACAAATGTTAAAATGTATTTCAAAAACATGGAATAAACATAAACAAAGATGGAATTGCTTATTAATTGATATAGTAATGTTTCAAAGTCAGATGAATTGAGTATAGTATTGGACAATACTTCAAAACTGTGTCCAATATCTCACACCATCAAATCGTTATATAGTTTAATGTCCGTCATAAAGTTTAAAAATATTTTCCAATTATATAAGCATATAGAAATACCTCCAGTTTATGATTTAACAACATCTCTAAATAGGTTAAGTAGAGAACTATAGACATGATTATTAAGATAACCTACCAGGCATGTACTCAGTATGTTAATACTAAATACATATTTAATATAGTGTTTAAAAATTTTACATTTTTTTTAAATGTGTGTCATATAACGGCACTTATTTCAACAACGTTGCAAAGTTTTAGCTGTTAAGTGTTAAATTAAATATCGTCACATCGGATAGTAATCGAAATAGTTATGGAATATCTGACAAAAATATCTTCTAAGTTTTAATTGATATATACATTATTTCCACCCACAACATTTTTATTAGTTTTTTAAGCAATACAGACAAAGGTTTTGAAACCACTGAATAGTTTGTCATCTTGAAAAGTATTAACATCGTAGAAACAAATTTTCTAAGAATTCCTTGTAGTAGAAGTATCTCTGCTCCAATAACGAATTTCAACAACGTAAAAGTTATGTGTAAGACTTTGATAGAATTTGTAATACAAAATATTCTGCACAATATTCCTTAAACTCAATATGCGATAAAGTTCCTTTGATGGAATTCACCCGTCTTTCTGTAACAAGTGCTTTAAGTATCTAAAACTCTTGTCCTTATAAGTTTTCTATTACCAACTCATGATATTGCCGCGAAGCTTTGATTTTCTGATATCATACTTATACTATAAAAGTGTATGTTTTGTTATTTTAGGTGAAACAGTTACAAAACCGACATGGGGTAAGGATCAACCAAATAATTATAACGGCGAGCAGAATTGTGCAGTTCTTGATGGTGGACGCGCGTGGCTGTGGAACGACGTAGGCTGCAACCTGGACTACCTTCACTGGATCTGCCAGTACCGTGAGTGTCTCCTTAATAGGTACATATCTATAATACTATTTCACGCATGTGCGAACTTGATGTCCATTACATCTTTTAAAAATGCACTTAGCGTAAAATAAAAATATTTACTTGTTATATTTCTAAAATATTATTATGTATTTTACAAATATTTTAATTATAATAATCCTTTTAATAACTTAATGCAAAATGTAAAATTTTATATGGTTTAAATCGATAACTATCCTACGCCTCGTTATGTTAAAAGTCTGAGATATTTATTTTATTTCATTAAATCGAGGTTAACAAGTTAACTGGACTTGGATGTACCAAATAAAGTGCCACTGGTTCTGAGAATGATTATAGTTTTAATTAACCCGAAGTGCTTACTCCCTGTTAAGGCTGCAATGCAAATTCAGTATATTTAAATATGCAATGTCTTGTGTTAGCGAATGTTTCTGTGACATTTTATATAATATTTATAATATCTAAATAGCATGTGCAAAAATATACCACGCGAATAATTCAAATGAAAGTCATTGCAGGCAACTCGTCACTAATTTTAAATAAGTATATTACGTTGCGTAGTGAGGTAACGCGACCGTTTATGTAATGTGTGGCTCATCTTTCCTCCTCTCATCATACTTTGTTAAGATAAAGAATGTTGAATAAAATTACAATGAATACTTATTTGTAGTGCCTCCTTCTTGTGGAAGTCCAGATAAACTTTTGAACACGACTATTGAGGGCAGCAACTATACCGTTGGTTCTACAATAGAATATAAGTGTCCTGAAGGTCACATGCTGATTGGAGATAAAAGTAGAGAGTGCAAAAAGGATGGATTTTGGTCTGGAGCGGCACCAGGTTGTAAATGTAAGTTAGTTTATGTATATATATATACTGTCGTTACAATGTTTTGTGTCACTTTGTTCTCTAATTATAATTTGTGTAGATTTTATAGCAAGTGTTATAAAATCAATAAATTAATTACGATTGGTTTTCATAGATGTGAACTGCGGTGGACTAACTCCAATTCAAGATGGAGATGTGAATTTGGTAGACGGTCACACGACATACGGTGCTAAAGCTATATACTCGTGCAGGGAGAACTACACATTAGTTGGGGGTGCTGAACGCATGTGTAAAGACGAAGGTTTTTGGGACGGAGAAGCCCCGAAGTGTTTGTTTGACTGGTGTCCGGAGCCGCCGCCAGTTAGCGGAGCAACTGTCACGACTAGCGGACACAAAGCCGGATCACTGGCAATCTATGCTTGCCAAAATGGATTTATCCTTTTCGGATCACCAGTAAGAATAATATAATATTTGGCAAAAATGCTCGTTGTTATCATACCTTAAAAATTATTTAAATAATTAAATGTTTATAGAGTGTCACTTGTAATCTCGGAGGAGTGTGGACTGGAACGCCACCATCCTGCAAGTACGTGGACTGCGGTACACCGGCACAGATACATAAAGGCTCGTTCACATTATTAAACGGAACCACGACATACGGGTCAATTGCGCAGTTTAATTGTGAACCGGATTATTGGCTTGCTGGCGCTGAAGTACTGACTTGCTATCGTGATGGCAAATGGTCGCACGACATACCTTCCTGTGAATGTGAGTTTATCTTTATAAAATTCCATCTGGAAAAAAAGAATATTAGCATATTATTATCTGCTGGAATTATCAGTTTTCATCCCTTCGTATACATTGAAAATCTTATAATATATTTCAATAACTTATTTTTTTGGAAAACTATACGAGATTTTTTTTATGGCAGTGATAAGTTGCACAGACCCGGAAGTGCCGGCCGGTGGTTATATGGAAGCGTACGACTACAACGTCCATTCTACCATCGACTTCCACTGCGAGAAAGGTCACAAGCTCATTGGGGAACCGAGTCTCACCTGCCAGCCCGATGGAGAATGGTCTGGTGAATCTCCGAAATGTGAATGTAAGTTATACTACAGGAACCAAAGAAATTTGCAATAGGAATTGGAATCTTCGTATATTAATTGGTTTCAAAATTTACTATACATTTACATACACTCGTTTGCAGCGTAAAATTAAGTTATTATTAATTTAAATAGTAAATTGACTAATTCCTAGCTGCTTTAAATACAAAGTTATAAAACTAAAACATTTTTGGACATAGTAGTTTAGTACAATAGAGGTATTCGTCAATTTAGCGTACAGAATTCTATTAAGTCCCTATTAAAGCTAAGAAATCTGAAAAATACAACCTCAATAAAATAGATGAAAGGGAAGTAATGAAGTTGGGCCATCTTTCTCGTTCCCTTTTATGTTTTAATTTGAATGGTATTCACATAATGCTACGAAAGAAAAAAAGTATTTTATATAAGTATATATTTTGAAAAAAAAATTGATATTTAGGCTCATACGTAAATCTCTGAAGGTAACAAATTAGACCTCACAAATTATGAACATTTAATAAGTTATTCTTTATAAGATTGTCATTATTATAATGATATTGATTATACTTTTTTTGTAGACGTGGATTGTGGTAAATTGCCAACATTACCTTACGGCTCAGCGGATCGTATTAACGGTACTACACATTTAGGTAGTATAATCCAGTACTCATGCACTACAAACTACAGACTAGTAGGGCCAGTGAGGAGGATATGTACCGAAGACCATCAATGGAGCGATTCATCACCAAGATGTGAAGGTAATTTGCAATAGCCTAAAAAGTTAAATGATATACATTTAACTTCTTAAGAAACCTTATTAATATAGGAAACATAAAGAAAGTTTGCAAATACTATAACTTGTTTCAGAAATAAGATGCCCAGAACCAATAGTAGCGGAGAACAGTATAGTCTCTGTGACTGGGAACGATCGTATGCACGGACGGACGTTTATCCGAACACAATCAAGTACAACGGGCAACACGTACAGAATTGGCGCTCTGGTGAAATACAGGTGTGAGCGAGGGTATAAAGTAGTTGGGGAGAGTCTATCCACTTGCGAGGATAATGGCCAGTGGAGTGGTATTACACCTAAATGTCAATGTAAGTGTATATTTTCTTAATATGTATAGCGAAAGTAATTAAATAAAAGTAATCATATCCTCTGTATTACAATCGGAAAAAAGGATATTAAAATAATTAAAGTACTTAAATGAATATGTTACTGTTTTATTACAGATGTCGATTGTGGGAATCCGGGTCGTATTCAAAATGGAAAGGTTACGTTGGCTACTAATGCCACATACTATGGAGCTGCAGCCTTGTATGAATGCGAAGAGCATTGGCAACTGGACGGAGTGTCGAGACGTCTGTGCCAAGATAATGGTACTTGGAGTTCTGAAGCACCTGTTTGTAAAGGTAACCCGCGTTTGTATAATACATAAATAGTTGGTGAACTTTTTAAATGTTTACCCATATTTCTAATTATTCATAACGTTTGACAAATGTTATGCCTGATTTTTCTGGAAAGAGTAGTTTTTTCGGGACGATGATGCATTTTTTCCCGTTTTTTTCTGTACCTCTGAAGCGTGTGCAAATTTCACAAAGATCGGTTGAGTTAAGTCGTTAAAGCATAACAAACTATCCAACCCACATGCATATATATATATATTAATTAGGATGAAAGCTTTGTATTTAATATTTAAATATAATATAGATTTTTAAGATATTCTTCTCTTCTATAATACAATTCAATATATTCTCTCTTCAAAGAAATTACCTGTACGGATCCATCAATCCAAATAAAGGGCAGCATCGGTTTGCTCGTTGTGACATCAACTCTCAGCATTGGTGGTGAAGCGCATTACCGCTGTGAGAGAGGGTACAGCCTCAAGGGCAACCAGACCAGACCATGTCTACCCAAGGGACAATGGGCCGGAGCACCTCCGGTCTGCATACGTACGTTTATTAAGATTACTTACTTTTTTTAAGTTAAACTAAAAATATAGTTGTTCCATATCTAATAATAATTTATTTACAGCGATAGACTGCAAGTCACCAGGAATAATAGAAAATGGTCGTGTAATTATCTCAAACAGTTCCACACTTTTTGGAAGCTCCATAGAATATCATTGCTTACCACAATACCAACGCATTGGACCGTTCCTTCGCAAATGTTTGGACGATGGCAAGTGGTCTAATGAAGAGCCCAAGTGTGAGCTCACCACAAACGAAGCAGCAGAAAGCGGTGCACTACCACTGAGTGTTGGAGTGGGTTGCGGTGTTGTCCTATTTTTGCTTATGTTATTGGGGGTCATCTACCTAAGACTGTGAGTATTATAACACTTAATATAAAATTGTTTATTCATAGTTCAAACAAAATCACAATTAATACATTATTTCTACATAAATTCAGGCGAAAAGCAACTCCTGTCAAAAACACTGAAAATATAGAGGGAGCTGAACGTAAAGAGGATCAAAATGCTGCGGTCATGAGTTATGCGACTCTTCACGACACTAATGGTCGACACATTTATGACCATGTGACTGACAATTTGTATGATTCTCCATATAGTGAGAGTTTGGCAGAGAATTCTGCCTACGGAAGACGCAGTGACACTGACTCCGCGTACGAGCCTGAACCCACGGGCCCTAACGCCGTGGTCACCATCAATGGGGTAGCTGTTCGCTGAACTTCCATTGCTCGCTCGCGATTGCCTTGTAGTGTATAGTTGAAGTAATTGGGACGTGATCCACAAACTTTAAAAAAAACAGTGAAACTATTAATTTAAAGAATTGAATGCTAAATTAGGGAGGAACACATTTTGTTACAATTTTTTATTTTGCTTTAACCATCAACTAGGAACCGCTTTTTTGAACGCAAATGCAGCCGAATTATGGTTGATCATTAACTGATAATTCTTCATAATTGTACATTATTTTATACTGTGCCTTGCAGTTTAAATATATAGTTAATAGTTACCACTGCCCAAATCGATTGTTGCTTATAAAACGCGCTTTATATCAATATATTGGTATTTGAAACATTTATTTCTATACCATACGGTTCAGTTATGTTATGCTAATTGAAGAGTATCTTTAAAAGCTCCAAAGTAAACAAAAACGTATTACCAAATTATAGATACAAAAAATGTTATGGCACTGACCAAAAAATACAAGAACTTATAAAGCGCGTTTATCCTAAGACCTAGTTATATTACAATAATTATATTTTAATGTGGTAAGAATATCAAATGAATGTGTTCAAAGTGATCACCAACCCTTACTAGATATTTTAACCAAAGATGTAAAAAGAGTTGGAAATTATATGAAATTTATTTATATTTACGGTAGAGTACGTTTACTATCGAGTGACAACTGTGGGCTGGTGTCGCTCAAGCATTGTATTCATGTGTACCTTCAGCAAATATTTATTACCTTATAGATATCTGTTTACTATTTTTAATTAAATATTAAAATCTAGGTTATATTGTTGTTCATTTTAAGATAAACATTACATCAGTGTCTAACAAAATTAAACGAAATATAATATGTCTTTAATATTTATTTTTCAAATTGTTTTCGTTTGAAATGACATATTTATAAATACAATTGTTTGTTCTACTTGAGAAATAAATTATACACTCGTTTTAACAATACAAACAAACCCATTAAATAAAACTAGACAGCATGATGATGTATTAGCGTAATATAATAATATTAAGGTCGTTAATTATCATATAACAATTAATAACATAGGATACCATCTCAACGAACATTAACAAAACAAAATATTTGTGATGTAGTGTAATGTTAATTATATATAGGTCGGATATTAAATATATATTGAACAAAACCTCAAAGACAAACAATACATACATTGGTATACATACACGTACATCTTATATACTTCTAGTGATAAACTAGAGTTACACTTGCTTGCGTTATATTACAAAATGTGATCTTAATGTAGTTATGTTTTATTAGGTTAAGAGACGACGGTGTTTATTGTATTATTTTTTATTTTGTATAAATAGGTTATAAATACAAATACACTTTATAATTTATAAGTGTTCGTTATTAATAAATGTATTTAATGTATCTCTTTATTATGAAAATCCTAAGCATTTTATTAGACAGCACTATTAAATACTTTATACAAAAACTATGTAATACATATATTACGATATAATTTAACGTAACATAATATAACATTGTATGTTCAATCATTTATTTACAATATGTGGTCCACTGAACATATTAAAAATTAAACTGGTGTAAATTATTCTACTACTGTTTTAGATTTAAAAAAAAAAATTGTATTATGAATAATAATATTATATAAAAAATCTACAGTACAACGAGTAACAATGAATCTTCAATTCTATATATAAAAAAATTATAATGATAACATTTTCTAGCGCAAGAGTTAATTTAACTCAGTACACGTAAGAGCTACCTTCTCGGACTCCGCTGTAAATACTATAGAAGATTTTATTTCATACTTATGTAATTTCGAAAAAAAAAAAACAAAAAAGCAAATGAGATGAAGAGGAGATATTACTTTTATGTAAAAATCAATAAACAATTGGAACGCAGTCGATCAGATATCAAAGGACATGAACAATAGTATTTAATATTGTAAAAGTTGATATCCACTATAACGTGCATAGATTATAGACTGTACAAGTATGCGTACACGCACGCACTGGTGGCGACATCTTGCGTGCGTGCCCTGTACTGTGTCCTCTCTTCTGCATTCTCATACGAGTATGGGTTGGCATAAGACTTTTTATATGGAGAGACAAAAAAAGCAAGTGTATGAATGATGTTTTGTGCGAATTCATGCGATTATATAAATAATGTATTGATGACTGAGTAATAATGATCTATATGAAAAAATTACATATTAAAATAGATTTTACACACTTATACGTAACACAATATCTAAGGCACTTTGGGAATTGCCTTGCAAGTTAAACTATATTCTTGCTTGTATTACTAATAAAATAGGTGAGAGAAATATTATAAAACAAAAATTAAAAAAAAAAAACAAATTAAAATATGTCAATTAAGGTATTTATTTTACCTTTGATAAATAAATATATATATATATAGTTATATATATACTATAATATATCAATGTTATATTGAAAAGGATACAATTTTATCATTAATTACATAATAAAGATCATACGGACGTGGGACCGTCTGTCTACAATATACTTTTTTAAAACCTAGACTACGTTACATTAAAAAACATTTAGGAATACATTAAATATCAAAAAAAAAAAAAAGACTATTTTGGGAACAGCTCTACCTATATAAAGACATCAATCATACACTCACTATTATAAACATAAATAAAAACCACATACTAATTCAATATATTATTTTTCAAATACATTAAGTACATCCGATTTCGTTATAAGTATATCGACTACCACAATGTGTGTACTTAAAATTAATAAGGGACATTAATCAATAAACATACAACTACAACAACATAATATTATATATATACCCTATCCCAAAACATACTGTAATATGAAACAGATCATACCATTTTTTTTATATAATATTATTTATTTATTTATTTTTATACATGAAAAGTACTAGTGTATAGTCACAAAACGACAGTAGTATCGAAATCGAATATGTTGAGTATTGAAAATTTTATATATGTAAAAAACATTAAAATATAAAATTCTAAAACGTATATATGACTAGCTAACGTTCACGCTAATATTTCATTAATGAATAAATAAATTATTCGCAGATATTTAAAAGTAAATTTCACGACTAAAGTCGGTATGTACATATAATTTTAGTGCCACTTGTTATTAATATCCTTAAGAACAATGTCAACGTGACATTTCTAAAATGGAAGCATTATATCATAATTGTGAAGATGAATATGAGTATAGTTTTTTTATGCAATTTCAATGTCCAGATCAAAGGTTAAACTACTTTTATAGATTTAGAATTAATTCTTTTCATTTGGGTTGGCTTGTCGTGAAATGTCAAAAACATCAATGTCAATATGTCAAAATTTGACAATTGGAACAAATGTCGATGTCAATGTAATTTTTTTTTTATTGTCAATTATTAATTTACGCTCCAATTCTTAATAAAATCGATTCTCAGACCTACAATCCCATATAAGATCAAAAAAATCGGTCGTCGTCGGTCAAAATATCATTGCTTTCAATGTCCCGAGGCCAGTAACTGACGGTCACAGTCACTTTTGTCACTTTGCTATGGTCGAGTAAAGAAGTGGTCTCGTGATGCGCCACTAGCATCTTAATGCGTAAAAAATAACAGATTTCGCATAGATAGAAATAGGCTTAGTTAGTTTTGAATGAAAACTATCGAAATGCACTTTTAAAAACAAAAACTTTAAGCCCCAAAGAAAAGAATCTGTCAAATATATTAAAAAAATAGTATTCATAAGGAAACCACGACCTTGTCATAATATATATTACAAAAATAAAAAATATCACCCGTGGAAGTTTTATGTCAGTAGAGTGATTGTCCGTAGAGAAAGTGACCAGTATCCGTCATACGAAGTGAAAATCGCTATAAAATTCGATTAATTTTAATAAACTATTTTTTATGGAAGGAAAATAAAAAAAAAACGTTGAAAAAATAATTACGGTCATTGAAATTAAAACACAAAAGAAAATAAATGCGTACAAAACATACGTACACACTATTTTATTATTAAAACTGCATACTTTCTAATAATAATAATAATAACATATAAAAAAAAATCATGTGAATTAAAAAAAAAAAAAAAATTACATAACAATTACATGAGTCTGTTTCGGAATAGGGTATGGCATGTAATATTGCGTTAGGGTTCCCGAGTTATGTACAGCTAGTTAGGAAAAAAATACACAGTGCCTCACTTGGACAGCTTGCTGATCACTCTTATCAGTGCCCCGTTCTCGTCCTTCAGCCGCTGATTCTCGGCTTGCAGCGCTTGATGGTACTGAAAGTTTTATATAGCATCGTACAAATCGTTCGAGTTATAACTTCTCTATTATTAATGAAGCATTAAATTAAAAAAAAAAATTGGGAAGAATATGTACATTGACATAATAACAGACGGATCTGCAGTAAGGTATAATAAATAATAAAAAAAAAAAAAAAGAAAACCTAAATAAAACTCAAAATGTAGGTACAGTACAGTCAGAATCAATCAAAAACGAATCGACAACAATGAGGTATTAAACTAATGGTCGGTAATTAAAACTGCAATACATAAATACGAATATACCTATACTATATACTGAACACACAACGATACATTATATATCTAAATGATAATAATAATATATGGACAAAACACATGGGATAGTTAACATGCCCGTGATGAGGCTGGATGAATTGTATGTACAATGTATTTTATATATAGTTTGATATGTATTTATTTATTATAAAAATATTTAAAGTATCAAGATAGTGTATAGTTACCTTAATTAAATATATTATTGATACTGACTGTACAAATATATTGAATACTTTATTTAATAATAATATACAGTCATTTATAATCGTATAGTCCTTAATGGACTCCCGTCCCTGTTGATAGCGGTTTCGTCACTGTGAGTGTGTGTGATGTGTTATGTTCGTTTTTAGATGGGACGGACGGACATACATGCAACAGATTGTACAACACTCCACTAACACGACTCCCAGATACATTATATATAGGCCATTAGTATACGTCATAGACACTGATATATAACTTTAATTACACACACACACATATATATATATATATATGTGTGTGTGTGTGTGTGTGTGTGTGTCGTATACGGATAATGGCATAACAACAGTATCTGGTACTAAAGTGATATCGTACGTTCGTAGTTGTTAAACACGTGTCAAATCATGCTCGCCATACACACAGTTAATGTATTACGGACGTGTCGTGGAGCACACTGGCGGAGTCGAAAACATATATAAAAATACATTTATAAAAATATTAAATATATCTTTTATAATAGATATTATAGTATCCAATGACTCATATTACGAGTCTTTAATTATATATATTAAGTCCTTATTGACTTAATATTATATCATGTTTTTTTTTATATTTTATACCTAAATTTTATTATGAACTTTTTGGTGTCTTCAATTAATTTTTTTGTACCAAAAAAAAATAGTATTTTTTTTTATAGGGATACAAAAATAGATAGTTCCCGACTACACCGCCAAGTGTCGCCACGGAGCAGGCGCTCAATCCAACACATTTACCTATTTGGCGGCAGAGTTGGTCAATTTGCTGACAACCCGCGTTAGGGCACGGTTTTCGGCTCTCAGCCTTTCGTTCTCGGCTTTAAGTTTTTGCAATTGCTACAAAATGAACACCAAAATTAAACTCATGATAGTTTTTGACGGATTGGCGCCATCTTCACTTCCGCCATTTTTAACTAACATACATACTATATACTGAAGCTTAAAAATCCATTGTTATATGTAACACTAAATATTATATAATTGTGTTGTTTGTATAGTGTTATGTTGTTAATGGACGCCGTTTAAATCACTAACCTTTAATTCTTCCTCCATTTCTGACAATTTTCTCTCCATCGCTCTCTTTTCTCGCTTTTCGATTTCCGATAGAGAATTTTGATTCTGAAAAAAAAAAGAAATAATATTTTCAATACTATATTAATGTACAATTATATAAATAAAAGACCGCTGAGCATATATGATAGCAACAATAACATTGGGTAACATAATTCGCATTACACATACATCATTTGTCGAAGTTAATTCACGCGATTAATTATATTAATTGCGGACAGTGAATTCGCATGAGTATTATTTTTGATGAGCGGACAAATGGATGCTTCTCGAGCCAATACGTCGGGTGGCCGGGAGCGTTGGAGTGGGCGGGGATTAAACCAGGTTTAAATAGGGGCAACCACGAACAGACAATTGCCACGGTCGTATACGAGAGCCAACACAGAGACATATGATTGAATTATTACCAGTATACGCTTTTTGATTTATATTCTTACACGTTAACTATTAATTAATATTAATATATATATATATTAAAGTATTTTATAAACTTTTAATATAGTTTGAAAACTTGTTATATTATGAAGATTGGTGATAAATTTTCAATATAATTACTTCTGTACATTTCTTCTGACATATTTAAGTTTTTGGTAATATTGTATGTATGTCAATAATACATATTAAAGACGTATTCAAACGAATAACTATCTTCACTTTGATTTTATATATAGTGAAAAAAAAATACAAATTTAAACACTATTACAAAAAAAAAATCGCCGAGCTTATTCTATTTTGCTTCATATCACAGATAACAGAGTAACAAAAGATAATACATCAACTGTAAAATATAAAAAAAAAACATAATGTATAAAAAAACTAAAGTCTCTAGTGATGCGCTTTCAATATCTAATATTTCATACCACTTGAGTGAGCCTCGTGATAGTGGAGCGGGCGTCGCGGAGCTGCTGCTCCGAGGTGGACAGCAGGCCGCGCAGGCGACGCACCTCCACCTGCGACGCCTCGTACAGCGCCTTGTAATCCGTCTCGTCACCGTCCTCTGTACGTTCGCTGCCGGACTGGAATTAATGATGCTAACGTTATTCGTCTATTTTTTGTAATATATAGTAATAATGTTAAGTTTAATTTGTTTCATGTTTTTTTGTCAAATTTGTCCTACAAATTTTAAAAGTTTGTTAGAAAACTACAAAACGGAATAACACGAAAGCTTTGTAGAAAGAAACGTAGCTTATAGGTACATCAGAATAATACATAGTCCACAATTTCTAAACAATTTGTGTAACTTGGTTCATTCTAAAACGATAAAGTAACTCGAAAATTATCCTGTCCTCTTGGCGCGCCCTACCCATGCCGTATGATTGTTTATCTTAAAATCTTTTTGTAAATTATAGCCCGCGACAACATATATATATTTAATATGAAATGACAAATTTTACATTAAATGATAATAATTTCAACAAAATGTACTTTTATAGCTTCTGTTAAATAAAGTAAATAAATCTTGTCTTTTACACTGAATAGTATAAACAAATATTTTAAATGTAACGACGATAAAACGGTGAGCACGGGCAATTGAAATAAAGTCACAGGTAAAGTTTGAACTTACTAACCAATGTTGAACTTAGAGCGAGCGAAACCGAGGCCAAAAACTAGTTTTAATTTATATTACCAGACAATATATACTTAGAATTAATTAATGCTTATAGAATATATTCGATTAATATTTCGATAAGGTTTATTATGAAAAAGGTTCGATGACAAGAATAACGATGGCACTAATGTATATATCTATATTTGGTATGAAATGCAATAAACGTACACAATATCCGTCCGAGGCGAGTGAATTTAGGCTCAAGGAGCGCGAGTTGAGTGCTTCTACCGCATCGAGAGCGGTGAGCGACCGCGACCTCTCCTTGTTCAGATTACTGCTCCTATTAGCCGATCGAGATTTCCTCTCCGGCCTCACGGGCGGCGCCTGCGCCTCTTCAACATTATCCGTTTCAACCGCAACCTTGGTCGGCAACGGCACCGGCTTAGGTTTAAAGTTCTTTTGACTGGCCACCAGTCTCTTATCCAACTTTTTTAACACCGGCGTCATAAGATTCAGAGACCCCAGCGAGGCACCGCTCAAATACACGCCGCCGTATCCCGAACTCGTGCCGCCGTATATTCCGGTGGACGGTCTCCCCAATCCGGGGGTGTATGGATTGTAATTGCGGTATGTTCCGGGACTGTATGTGTTTGAGTAACTGTTCGAATACGTATTGTACTGTCCGCCGAGCATTGAGCCCAGCATGCTGGGTGAGGAGCCATAGTGTGCGGTTAGACTGCGCGGTCTGGACGAGTATCTGTCTTGTTTACGACTCATCCCATCCGCACTATTAGATACGTTTATAACGAGCGTCCGTAGCGCGGTTTCAAAACACACTGACTGTTTTTCTAGTCTTGTAAACCAACACTGAGTGAAAATATTGTAAACTCCCACACAAGACACCGGTTAAGATATACGTGCGAGCGAGACTCCGATGACGTATAAAACTGAACAGACGAGAAATATATTTTCAAACTAACACGTGAGAAATCATCACCTGTAAATATAACGAAAATTTTGCCGCGGATATAACGCGAACTCGTAAACGCTATCCCAGATTCAAGGGCGAGACATTACAAATAAATATTACACACTTTTTCTAATATTAACATTTAGTGTCGGTAGATGATTAGCGATTTCCTTCAATACCAGCTTTAGGTAACGAAGGCCGTCCTTTGTCACTAATGCGTACGCCCGCCCCGCTCGTGCAGGTACGCCTACTCTAAAAATAATCCACCGGAGCTTCAGACTAACCAACATCATATAATACAAAACGTAAACACACTGTCATAAACGGACATCGATTGCACATTTATAATGTATTTATAGATATAATATATTAATGATAAAAATATAAAATATAGAAATCACGATAGTCCAAGACTATTGATGATATCTTTTGTATTTCTTTGCTAAATATATTATCTATTTTCAAGTTTACGAAGCTCCGGTTCAGAATTCCGTTGACCCAAATACTCACTTAGCTCTAATGTAGTTGACTGGAATTTTCGTCGACGCATCCGAAATCCACAAAAATAGTTGTGAAACCATGTTACAAAAACTTTTATTTCGGTCACTATTGAACCGTGGTGAATAAGCTATAGAGACTGCGTTCATCACAGATATCGCTACAACAACGTTCTGTTCTTCTTTTTACAACAACAACAAAAAGTTATAAAATATATTTACATTAATAATGATGACAGGGAAAAAATCGTTCTCAAAAATAATTGTACCTATTCACTTCATATGCTTCTGTAAATTTTAAGTCCTAATAATATTTATTGATCTTAAAAAAATACTGCTCCTATATAGAAATATAAATCTTACGAAGCTTATGAAGGTATTATATATATATATATATATATATATATATATATATATATATACCTTTCTGTTAATATTTTGAAGCTATCCAATATAACTTAATTATATTATAATATTAAATATCTGAAAGATTACATTAAAAAAGCACTCTAAAAAAAGCAGATGTTTCTATACAAAACACATTACGATCGCAGCCAAAAACAACTTGAAATTGGTTATTCATCGATTTAGAAATATATACATATAAACATATCATATATACATATCTTCATATTCCATTTATAAGGAACTTGTATACTATACTTATGTATAAAACAATGTTATTGAAGAAATATTCAAGTATATAATATATAACTAATATAAGATAAAATAACCGCAAAACATTACACGATACGATGATAGTGTCCCAGTTTTGGTTTGATTGTGTAATACTCAAATCAAATTTTATAGTACGATATTCGACACACCGATGACAAATAACGATTATTAAACATTAAACAATGTTAAAGAAATTACAACGGAAATTATAATTAAAAAAAAAATTAACTAACCAAAAGTACCAGGAATGTAAAATTAACCAAACAGGTTCATATTAAATCTGACAGTTACCTGGAATCTATTCAAACAATGAACGCTATAAAATATTTATAGAAGAGTGTAATCTAAACAATTTACAAAATGCATCCATCTAGTGCGAATATACAAAACACATAGATTTAGATTCAGATATAAAACACTTTTATTACAATCTAAATATATAAAATTGAGGTCAGTGTGTACAAGGTCTTGTTGTAATAGAAATAAAATACAAACAATAAAAATACGGAAATTTTATATACATATACAATAAAAAAAAATAAAAAACCCACGCAAGGAGAGAGAGAAAATTTATGTTTCGACATTATTTTGTCATATGGCAATCATTGACGGGACCCGTGTAACGGACGAAAATACACGCGCGCTCTTTTGTTTGCTCACGTCACCGGCGCACCGAGCGGGATCGGCGTCCGCGTAACGTTTCATAAGCACACATACATACATACATACACACACACACACACACACACACACACACACACGCACACACACACACACACACATACATACATACATACATACAAGTAATTAATAAATTTTTAAAATTCCTAATTTCAAAATTATTCGATATATCTTCAATATCTCCGAATACAGACAATTAATTTTAGTTCAGAGGCGAGTGACCTTTTATTTTTTTTTTCAATGTATATTAAAAACAAACAAAAAAAATCGTTCAATTCGAGGAACGATATATTATTTTTCATCCTCTTATTTATAAGACGCGGGAGTGACGGTTAGATGGGGTATTTAATTTACCGCAGGAGTTTATTTTCAAAATACTTCTTACCGAGAATTAAAAACTTGGCAGAGAATTATATAAAAACCAATTATTCATTTGCAGTGACGGAGATGTGCATTTTATTTTATTTTTTTTTCAAAATTAAACTAGACACTGATGTAAGGTGCACGTTATTAATTAAAAAAAATATATATTTTTTTTATATATATTCGTCAACCCACATATATATATATATATATATATATATATATATATATATATATATATATAAATAGATATATCCCAAATTATTAATTAAAGTTTAAGACGTTTTGTTTACAAATATAAAATTCTTTTATAATCAAAACATTAAAAAAAGTATTTATTTAACAGTCTGTATAAATTATGTAATTTTCCTTAAAAATAATATGAATAATATATATATAAAAATAAATGTGTAAAATGTATGAAATTTCTTTGAAACACATTTTACCATATTAATATTAACGTATCATTGCTACCTTTTTTTTAAAAAATATATCTATTCAGAATATTTTATATAATACTTGTAACAGCTATTTAAATAATGTGTGCGTGTGCGCGTGCGTGTGCGCTTGCGTGTTCGTGTGCGCGTGCGTGTGCGTGTGTCTGTGTGTGTTTATATATATATGAACTTACCTGAACATTATCTGTATCTCCGTCCCCTTCCCCGCCTCCTCCGCGATCATTGACAATGTCCTAAAAAATAAACATCATATTACTTAACATACTTAACAAAAAAAAACACCTTAAGTCGCAATTTAAACAAACAATACCTATAAGAGTATGTATTTTTTGTTTTTAATTAAAATAATACATACACATGTTCCCCTATCCCCCCCCCCTCCCACGCTCCAAAATATGCAATCTCCTTTTGCAAAATATCTTAATGTTTTAGGACATAAACATACATTCAACACACCTTTAACTGTTTTATACATACATACATACATATTAATCTAAATATAACCATTAAAGACGTACAAACCCACGCACTGACTCACTGCCCATTTTCACGAAACTATGTTAGGAAACTTGACATTTACGTGCCAAACCTTGTATAGAATGAGTATATAAATTTGCCAAATATAATATTTTTGATGATTTCGATGTTGCATTGTGTGTAACATTAGTTTGAAAGTTTTATTGTTTAATAAATTTAATATAACGACTGACTGAGGCGTTAAATTTTGCGTTTTATCATACCAGTATAAATAAACTATTATATGGCTTGATAGGTAGTACATATATTTAAAAAAGACAAAATAAGCTAAAAAATCTTTTACGTAACGAGTTTCAGATTCTATATAGTGTATGTAGTTTCACGAGATACTCCAAAATGAGATTGATATAGGGTTGATAGGCTAATGTCTCGGTAAATAGAGATGGAATACCATTTAGTCAAACACTCTTGTATACTATAGATTAAAGTATTTAAGTTAACATTGTACTTTGGGGGAAGGGAACAATTACACTACCTCTAGTTCAGCGACTGTAAGAAAATTATAGTTGCGACCGAAATTAATATCTTATTTAAAATCCCACAACGGAAACAACCTTAAAAGACCAGTGTAAATTTATATCGGCATAGACTAATACTGATACATCAATAAACGGATTGTCATTTTAAATATTTTTAGCTGAGATTGTATTGTTAATGAGGGTATTCGCAATATTGACTACTAACAATCCTATATCAGGAGAGGGGTAGGAGGGGGGGGGATTATAAGAGAAATATTCATGACCCGTTCATCTGTCGGACCAACACAATGACTCTATATGTATAAATATGTATAGCTAACATCCATATCGACATGTCCGACGCCGGTGGATCGTCTCTTCGGTCGTCGCCTGCGCTGTATCACGTTGAGTGCGGCCTGCGTGCTGGCGGGGGACGACGAGGACTTGCTCTCCGAACTGCTCTCCCTCTCCTTATCGTCCTCTATAGATATATACATACATTAAATATTATTAAAATAATTATTTATTTATATATATATATGTGATGTTAAATGTTACCATAATTATTTGTATGTATATAACATGATTGTTTGAACATAGTTTTATTATATATATAGTATAGTATAGCGTGATTAAGTTTTATGTAATTTTAATTTAATTAGATAACTTTTTTCTTTTTAAAAAATAAAGATTTTAGCATGTTACATTAACAATATAAATAATATTTTATCTCACCGGCGCGTCCTTCTTCCTTGTTAGCTGCGTTGGTGTTGATGGTGGTAGTGGTAGTGTTGGTGGTTGTGGTTGTGGTGGTGGTGGGAGTGGCGTTACGACGTAGTATCGTGACCGTGGCTTCTGTTGCGGGTGCGGACGTCCGCGGCGACGCTCGGCCTGCGTCCTCCAACTCGAACTACAGATAACTCATTATTATTAATAATAAAAAAATAATTAAGGTGTAAAATGTATTAAACATATATTTTTGTTAATATATTTTTTATCTATATCGTCAGACGTGACACAAACAAAATACTAACATTATATTAAACAAGAAATTATTATATATATAGACAAATACATTTACACAGTATTACTGTGCGTGTTAGACAAATTATTTTTTTATTAATTAGTTATAATAGTGGTAGGTATATTATAAGATATAAATGCAATACATTTCAAGCACAAAACATACACAGTTTTAAACATGCACATATATATAACACTAGGAGACACTTGTTACAAAAGCTGATGAGTAACTAACAAAAACAAAAAATGCAAAAGGATACCTAACTTAAAAGACAATAAACATAGCAACGATCTAGATTACAAAATGATCTTTATATCCTAATCTCGATAACGTCACATACATTCACATGTTAGATACACAACATGCTTCATATTATGAAATAAAAACCTAAACATAGTCGGTTAATGAAAATAAATAAGAACACATAATAATGACTAACATAACATATCTACACATTACATAAAGCCGTCCTTATAATAAATAGAATCATTCATTATTATTATTTAATAGACAACAAAATGTAATTTATAGATACGTACGTACGTACACCGAGCGACGCAATAACGAACATAAATTTTGAAATTTCCGTTAACAATTGTCACACCATGCGCGAGTATCGTCAAATAAAAAAAAATTAAACGACTTTCCAATGTTTATGTTATACCCAATTACTCAAAAAAAAAAAATCATCCTATATATTAAATCCAAAATCCAACAAGTTGATAAATTTTAAAAATCTCATCTCCTTAAAATCCCCATTACAACACAAACAACAGACAATCGCTCGCAAGCGGCCCGACCTTATTGGCGAGGTCGAGCCGCAGTCGCCACGACGGGCGTCTCTCGCTGTTGGGCGCGATCGTGGCGGTGGCCGTCGCGGTCGCGCACGCCAGTGCCAGCGACAACCCCACCCCGCCGACACTGCGACCCTAACACACTCGCAACTTTACTTATCGTTCGATGATATTCCTTTTCCTCTCATTACTTACTGTTTTGTTTTGTTCGTAAGCTTTAATGTATATATTTTTTTTAAAGAAATTGTGACATCGTATAAATCCGTCAATTGTTTATATAGTGACATTAAATTACAACTTGTGCGTTCGTGTGTATTAATATATTAATATTAATATACTGTAGTAAGTAATTTATTAAAAAGAATTTGACTGATACAATCAAAGTTCTTGTCAAATCTTAATATTTCCTTAGACGCACTCCAGAGTGTCCGAGTCGCTCTCTGTATATTAAGCATGTGATGATTTTTTTCTATGAGTATGAAAAATGTATGTACTAAACTAAATTCGTCTATATTCTAAGCATTAGTTACAACATTTGGATCCGTCCTTAAAACCCAAACCATGAAGTTAAATTATATTTGGATCAAAATCATTTATGTCATGAATTTGTATGTTTTTGTTATCTGAACATATTTCTATATGTATATTTACATTCATAATATAAAAAAAAATAGTTAACCACAATAATGTTACATCAAAATACAAACTCAAATATATTTACACGAGTCCAGTAAGCGGTCTCAAATCAAACATTTATGTACCAATTGGAACAATTGTTTAACTTAAGCAGGTTTCTTCTATATATATTAAATCTTAATTTACAAACTATATTAAAACCAACGGTAAATTACTATTTTAATGCAGCCAACTAACTGTTCGTCTACAGCATTTTGTCTACACGTTGCATATAGAACAGTTGCTGTCTCTATCATGCTCATAAACGTATGAAAGAGATAGTTACAGTTTGTATTGTGCGTACAAGTGTGACGTCACCAATTGCACATATTTAAAGTGTACGAACCGGCTTAAGTTAACCAATACTATCAGTTTGATGTAAGACAGTATACCCAATAACGGCTATATGTTTACATAATGACGTCGTAACCCTCTACGTATGCAAAATAATCATTATTTACAAAAATAATATAATTATTACATAAAAAAAAATATATTTTTTAATAAAAGCTACTATAACTTTAACAGTAAGGCGTAAAGAATACGTACTGCATTATCGGTATTGGATACTGTCTCGTCGGCGTTCTTCACACCGGGGGAGGCTTCCGTGCCGTTACCCGCCTTCTTCTTCACCAGCTGTTCCGCTGACTTGATCTCGTCCAAGGTCACGCCCTGAGTGGACCGTCTAGTCTCGCGGACTTTCTTCGCGTGTGCTTTCCTCTGAGTTTCGCTCTCCTCATCCCTGACTGGAGGCACGAACGACCTACAACATAGTACTGTGTTACTGGTACGTACGAAATAAGAAAAAAAAACGCGCAACAAAATTTGTTTAAAATAAATTCTACACTAATACAAAACATAGATCGGGTCAAATATTTTTTGGTACAGACAGACATGCAAAACAATTATAACACAATATAATAAAAAAAATAATAAAATATATAAAATATACATGCACAAAAGTAGAAAAAAATACCGCAAACAAACTGTCCGAGCACAACAACAGACGAAGCGATACATATTAAAATTCACACACTGATCAATTTATTTGAACACGAGAGAGCACCTTTAAAAATAGAAAAAACACAGAAACTGTTACAAAATAAAATCTATTTATAATATATACCTATATATTATATTTACTTCATTATGTAAAATATATAAAATGTAGACTTAACATTAATCTCGTGTACATATAAATCATACTTTAGCTACAAAACATAGGTACTTAAAGAAATTCTTGAATATGTTCCCGGGCGAGAGCTTTGTGGGCGTCGCCGTACTTGGTGTTGAATTGCTACTGTTCGATTCTACGCTCTCCGAAGAGCTGTTGTACATAATAACTAATAGTTAATTACCTCGAATGCACCAAGGTGATACTTATAAAATGTTATGGACTAATTAACAAACCCCCCCCCCACTACCACCACCACCATAAAAAAGTTTTATATATATCTATATATATATACTGTACATCTAAATAAAACTAAAACACAACAAATACCATTAACGCCACAACCGCACCACAAGGACGACGGTAGAATCTACTTAAAAAGTAATATATGCTATATGTATTATTAATACCAAAAATATAATACACACCTTCTAACTGTTGTCTGTGTAGTGTTAGTGGGACTCGCGTTTTCACTGCTCTCGGTCGGATTGATTCTGAATATTAATAAAAAAAAAATTAACTATGACCCAATAATTAAAACAATATTACATATATAAAAATCTTTGAGAGCACTGAACCGATTACAATGAAATTTTGTAGATATCTATTGTTTCGCCCAAGTTGTTATTAGATAGGATAGTTTTATATCGTTTAATAATCTTTTTTTTTTTATTGTACATAAAGGGTTTAATTTGCGTCTAAGTTTTTAAAAGTTTCCAATAGATGGCGGTGTTGAGAATAAAATTTTAATTGACGTAAAATATTTTATGAAATAGCAGACAGAGTCGCTGACAACAGCTAGTATATATAACTATATATACATACATATATATATATAGTATAACTTACCTTCTAACTGTGGACTGTGTGTTTGTTGGACTGACGTTCGCACTGGTGGTAGTCGGGACGTCCCTGTCTCTTCTCTCATATAGAGTTGATCTGTGTTAAAGATTAATTATTAATAATTTTTAATACTTTAACTTAGTTTAAGTGTAACATATTTGTAGAATGTATACTATATTTACTTGTAATATTTTCTTTTACCTTTCTTGAAATATTTTCTATAATAAAGAATTTCCAAGCGATTTCATAGCTTAGAAATATGTTAAAACAAAATTAACTAAGATCACGCACAAATCCAAGTTCACTGTATTGGTCTTATTATAATATAATAATAATACAATGGTATTTTTAAATACTTTTGTTTCAGAACCTTTAAAAAAAATTACATTAGAAGACAAAATAATAAGTAACATTTTCAATATCGGTTTTAATTATATCTCGATATAATGATTGAAATTATTTTGATGATATGATATGATATGATATATGTATATGTATATACATATACATACCTCCTAGTTGGTGTCTGTGTAGTTGTGGTTGGTGTAGCGGCACTAGTATTGGGTGTTGCATCCTTCTCCCTTCTCTCTGTTGCACTTATTCTGTTTAAAATTAATTTGATATCATTATTTCATAATAAATTATATAAATGATTAAATTGGAATATAACACAAAAGGGGGGTGTCACATTTTAGTTTAAACTACTGGAATGTAAGTATTATTTAATTGAAAATAATTATATGTTTTTACTATCACATTATATTTTTATATATAATAAATATATAATTCAAAATAATAAAATATGTTATAATGTAAAAATACAAGGGAATTAGGCTGCTATAATAACTTTATATAACCGAGGGATCAAACTCATACGTAATATATAATTTTAGTGTGAATATTGTTTTATTTATATTTTACCTTATTCACTTTATAATATATCTTCTTTATTTCATTATATTCCAATATGTCGGATATTTTGAGTGGACAAGCTGATGATAACATAACAAGCTAATATCGAATATTAGACATATATAATGAAGTAGTTAATAATTCAACAATATTATTTATTTATATTGATATAAATATTTTATTAAATATTATTAACTACTTCCTCTCATAAATAGCGAATATTTTATAAAGACTGTGTAATGTGAAGATATATAAAAAATAACTAAAGTTCTAAAAAATAAATGCTTTATAAAATTTTCACATTACACAAACTTAAGCTGAGCCGGTAATCGTAAAACAGTTTACAATTACTAGAAAAACCATCTCATTAAACATATAATATACGATATAGTTTAATAAAAAGGTTGGTGAAAGCAAGTTAATATATTAAAAACACGTGACATATAACATAACATATAAGACATATAACATGCAGCACCTGTTCTGAGCGTCCTCGTTAGTCGGTACATTGTTAGTGCGTCCGATCTCGACGGCGGTGGGCGGTATGGACGGACACGAGGACGCCTTTATACGCGCTGTGACGTCACGGTAGCGCTGATAGAAACTGTTCACACACGCGCGCTTGTAGTACCCGGTGGGATACGTGTAACCGTTTATGGTTTTTTTGTTTGTGTGTGTGTGTGTGTGCGTGTGTCGTATACATTGAGACATATACATGCAAGCACGAATAGATGTTCATTTGTCATCCCGTCGGGCTATCCACGCGGTTAACAAAACCCATCATATATAGAGGCGTTAAGTGAATAATTTTATCAATTATACAAACGTTCATATTAAAAATGTTGATTGTTTTTGAATTATTATAACCTTTTTAATATGATATATGAGTGTATGCGACATATTTTTTTATATAAAAATTATTTGATATATGCATAACTGTAAACGTGTCTGTCCATTATAGTATTATTCACTCAACGCACAAAGAGCGTACAAACAATCTAAACGACTAGCCTATATTTTCTACAACGAAACACAATTTTATTTGAAAAATATTATAACTAACTCATCGAAATTAATACTATCGCTTGGTGGCCGTCGTATTTTGTCGAATTGAGTTATTAAAAGGTTGACAATGTTGCCTCGAGATCTATTTCTGAAATCAACATTACATTTATTATGCGTCTATAAATAAATTTACGGCGTTTTGGAGTTAGCACATTGTTATTTGTTAAATTTATGTTTAAGCTTTAAGCTATATAATGATATTAGTGAAATTTTTCATTCTTTACACTATATAAGTGACGACTATCGTTAGAAAATATTATGTATTTTCAAATTGTTTAAGTAAACTTTTTGTACGGCGTCCGCTACTACGTTTACATTATATACATCAACATCAAAACTAAGAGATATATAATTCATTAATAGAATCATTATTAAATTTTTAATAATGTTTGTTGAGTTTCTTTTTCTCAAACACAACAACATTATTATCTACAAAATGTTCACGACGCCATTTCATAAAGCGATATCCCGAAGGTAAACTGTATAATTTTCTTCTTCTTTACAAATATCTTTGTATTATGGATCATAATTTGAACAAAATAACGTAAATGTCGTTTTAGTACATAACGTAGCTACATGCGATATAAAAACATTAATTAAAAAAAAATGCTCTATAATAATAAATTGTAACTTACGTCTTGTCGTTTTCAAAGCTGTGCGTTCTCCTCAGTATCGTATCATTATCCAGATTATTGTTAGACGGTTTATTCTCACCTTGAATATAAATTTAATAATTTAATTAAATTAACCTTAAATTATTGTGTACTGATATCATTTTCTACATTCAAATGTAAACGAGTAATGAAAATAACAGTATGAAATTTAAGAAAAACAATCGTTTTATTTATATTTATCATTTACCTGACAATATAGAATATTTCTCTTGCATTTTCTTGCAAAGATAGCGTTTTTTTATAAAAAAATTGCTGGTATTTAAAAAAAATATATACTTTAAGGGGATTAAGTTCATCTATATACGAAAAACAATCAATTTTATCTGAGTGTCTAACTCACGGGTGTTATCCTGTTGCTTGCTCCTGAAGGAGGCCGATCTCCTCCAGGAGGGAGCGTCCTCCGTCTCCTCTTTCTCCTGAAACTCCTCCTCCGGTGACGGAGCTCGTTTCTTCGGCGGCTTGCCGTCCGCCTTTGGTACTATCTCCGGTGCCGTGGGTTTATCTGCAATATTATTACAATTCAAATCATTTATCCTGATATGGTTAAAAGTATAATTATATTCAGAACAATGTGATTAAATCAATCACCGCAAACAAAGTTAACAACTATATGATGATATCACTTAACATAAAAAAGTGTACATATATATATGGGTTGTTGTCCTCAACATATATAATATAAATTTTATTTATATTATATATATATATAATATAAATTTTATTTATTTTATCACCGTTAATAATATTATCGTTCTGTCCTGTTATCTGCAGCTCGACTCTCTTTACTTCGGGTCGCAGCGGACTCTTCAGTTTGTTGATGTTGTTGTTGTTGTTGTTGTTGATGCGACGCGGCGCCTTCAGTGCGACCTCCGCCAACCACGACGATATACTGGGGTCCACTAGGTCCAAGCACGTCTGTCCCTGTATAGAATATGATTATTATTCATACACATTAACAGAAAACGGATGTTGATAAAATTGATTCGTTATAAGAGTACTAGCTTATTTCCCTCTCGCTTCGCTTACCACACTATTAATGTGGATGTGAACTTAGGTTGCTATGGCAACCTTTGTCATATTATCCGTTGTCATCGTAACCGTTGCTATAGTAACTCTTATATATAGATTTCGATGATCGTTAAGCTAACAATTTAATCTATATAATATTCTTAAATTGAAACCTCAACACCACACTAAGTTACAGATAACGGTATGCTAAAGAAAATAAAATAACATATCAAATGAATCTTGAAATGAAACTAGAGTTTAATCAAATATATACAATAACATTTATATCATTGATCTGTCATATTAAATATAACCAATAGAGAGAGAGGGGGAGAGAGGGATAGAGAAAGAGATAACTTTAATCACAAAAAAGATCTTAAAATTTTTGAATCAATCTCATTTTATTTAATTTCAAATTTATTACCAATAGAGAGAGAGAGGGAGAGAGGGAGAGAGGGAGAGAGAAAGAGATAACCGTAATCTCAAAAAAGATCTTAAAATTTTAGAATCAATCTCATTTTATTTAATTTTAATTTATTACCAATAGAGAGAGAGGGAGAGAGGGAGAAAGAAAGAGATAACCTTAATCAGAAAAATGATCTTAAAATTTTTGAATTAATCTCATTTTATTTAATTTTAAATTTATTATATAGAAACAAAACACTAATTCTTTTCATCTTTGCGATATTGAAGTAAGAATTTGATTATATAATTAAATATTATTAAAAAAATAGAGAGTATAATTTATTTTCACATAAATTTATTAAACCTGTATTATTGAGTTTCATAATTAAATTATTCAATAATAAAAAGTCAATAAACTTAGATCTCATTCCACTTTCATTTAACACGTAGAAAGTGTGACTTTATTATATTGGGATATTATAATACCAGATATATATATATATATATATATGTGTGTGTATATATACATTAATATATTGATATAATTTTATATTGCCTTTTGGATGGGAAGACTTAGTTACCTATATGTTGTAATTATATAGGACAAATGTTTTAGAGGCTTTCACGCAAATCTGTTTGTATGTTTGTGGTACCCTACCAGCTCCGAAACGTAAATGAACCAATTTTGATATCGTGTTTGTTGTGTGCAAACTTGATAAAGTTCTTATATAATTATAAAATCTGTTTTTGAACCATATATTTTTATTATTTTAACTACTATTATTCTTTTTGTAATAGCCACGTTACAACTCGGTTATACCAATATATAACTAACCGAATAGTTCTTCAAGGTGGGGTCTGCCCCATACTTGATGAGTAGGGCTGCGGCCTCCTTCTGTCCCCACAGAGCGGCCGCGTGCAGGGGACTCCAGCCTTCGTAATCCACGCAGTCCGGCTCCACCCCGCACTCGTCCAGTAACGTCTGAGCCACCTGGGGATGTCGTTATGCAATATTGTTACTTGTTTTAATGCAAATTATATTTTATACATTTACATTTGTGGGATGTCGTTATGCACTACTGTTGCGTATTACTTGTTTTAATGGGAATTATATAATACAGATTCACATTAGTGTTTTCGTATACACAATTAACTATTAACAAACCGATCAGAGCGTCATCTATCGAGTGTTAACTTGGTATTGTAGCGTTATGATCTCAATAAAAGTTGTTTAATAGTTAACACTTACAGACTGTACCAACATGGATAGAACGGACAATAAGTTAAAAAAAAAAAGAATCTAACTTACTCCAAGTTCATAGTCAAATATTTGACTAAATGTCAATCCATTAATGTACTGAGCAATTATTGATGAAAATAATAAATTAACATTCACGCGCGGAGCACAACCTAAATGTTAGAAATCGTTCGACAAGATACAACAATATTTTTATGCACAACTAATTAGTGAAAAAATAAAATTATAACTTTCAGAATACTGTATTCTTTTTCGTAAAAAAATATCCGTCCAATGTAGAGCGCCATGTTTAAAAATACATATCTTTAAACCAATAACGTAATAATAATATAATAATATTGATAACAATCACTTAGATTGAATATTCACTATTATTTTCGCAAAAAAAAATGTTTGATAAATTTCTCTCAAACATCTACTTTAATATATTAAAAGAACACATACATTACTGTAATAAGTATACAATGGTAGATTAATAAAGCTCAACAGATTGTTTGTGAACGTAACGACACCGTCGAGAGCGACCAATCAGAAACAATCAGAAACATCAGAAAGAGATGAACAACCAATCAGAAACGTTCACACTAATAATATGTTACTATTTAAAAATATATACAAGATAAATAACTACCAATTAGAATTGACTGGGATTTTACTAAAGACTCATTAGAGGGAGTTTCATATTAAGGGCTATTCTTACTATACCTAGAAAGAGTAGTAACAGTCAAAAGTGAATGAATACTTAACTATGTGATATTAAACAGTTGGTCGTATGTGCGTCACATACGTATTTATTATTTACATTAACACTAAACCTACCGACAATTCTTGTATACTTGTTCCTACCGCACGCCGTCAAATTGACCGGTAATTAAAAGTTATTTTATTATATAACGCAGGTTATAATGGAAATAACTAAAAGTGTAGAAAATATTATATGCATATTCTAAGAATTGTCATATAGTTTGATAACGATATTATAACGATTAAAAATGTGTAAGTTTTACAAAAGTTTAAGAAAGGTCAATTTGACCGGTGCTTGGTAGGTTTAGTGTTAAAGGAATCATTAGACTTTTGACGGCGCTATTGATTCGTAACTATCGCGTGACTTTGAATACTTAGACCTCGTTCAGGGCTAATTGAAAATATAAGTTATATATATTAATATGTTGTTAGCAAAATTTAATAGTATTAATAATTATTTTCATTTAATAAATTATCTTGTATTACACTAATATTATTGATTGAAAACTGTTGGTTATTTATTTGTATGTATAAATAATATAAATACATAGTATTTATATAATAAATTAAAATAAAATTTTTAATGATAATATATTCCGATATTTGTAAATGAAATGAAAGGAAATGTTGCTTTATCGATTTTGTCGCCAAACTTATCAATAAATGGAATACGAAAAAATATATTTATTTATACTGTATTTTATATATAGTTTTAATAATTGTGATGTTTGTTTATAAACTTACATCAATGTAGCCCTTAGCCGCCGCAACGTGTAGCGGGGTCCCACCGGTCTTGGGGTCCCGGACCTCGACGTAACCGTTCGCCACCCATCCCTTTGCATCGTTCAATAATTTGTTCACCTCTGCATTGCGAGACTTCTCGCAGTCTATACCTATAAACAAATAGCTCAAATTACCTATAAGTTATAATGGATTTTTAGACTAATTAACTGTCAAAGATAGTTCGCTCGAAACGAGCACAGGAATAAACCGTATTGTTGTAGTACTGTTATTGCGTACTATCTTTAAGGTAGTAATATCGAACCTTTATCGTCTATAACTTTCTGCAGTAGTTCCTCCATGTTGTCGCTCTCTGCTATATCCACTGACAGCTCGCCGTCGTAGTTCACGGCCGCAACATCAGCGCCGTTCTCGAGGAGGTATCTTTAACGTGATAGAACATAATTATTTACATATTAATAACACGTACTATTACTTATATTATAACATCATCATTGCTGAGGACAATCGTATGATAATAGACAAAGGGAGTGATGTATTATTTGTTATGTAAAACGGAAAAGTTAATTGTAAACTATAAAAGCTATACGTGATTACGGAATGAGCAATTGACGAAATACAATGGATGGACAGGAACTCCCCAAGAACGGGGCCAAGTGACTCAGTCCGTGTTTACTCTAATAAATTATACATATATCAAATGTCGTTTATTCATCGCTACGTCATCGCATTTCAAAGAAATATAATACATTATATTATTATTTGCTGTTCAAATCATATATCAATCATATATATTTCTATTAATTAATAATACTAATATAGCATTTATTAATAGTATATAATATTAATTAAAAACACAGTCTTATTTATAATTAAATACAATGTATGTGAAGCACAATATTAGTAAAAAATATATTATAATTCACCCTGTGTTGAATGTTTTGATAGTTAATGATATTACCTAGCTATGCTCAGAAAGCCACAAGATGCCGTCGCATGCAGGGGGGTCCAGCCCTCGTTATCGCCGCGGTTGACGTCCGCTCCGTGCTCCACCAGAAACTCCACCATCTCCAAATTGTCGTCGATACACGCCTGCAAACATTATATTATATTAAATCATATAGTGAGCCTGATTTAAGGGCAAGGCGGAGACCAAGCGATTATGACGTCACGGCCGTGACCATTTACGATAAGACCTCATATGCCTCAAGTGCTGCTCCATTATTCATATATCAAATATTGTATAACGTATATTAGATTGACAAATTCATTCTTACAACAACTGTTTATGGACAAGGTAGGTACTGGGTGTGATACAAATCAGTATAATTTTCAAATTATATTTCCCTTTATTGCCGGATAATTAATTACTTCGATTATTTCTACTACTATTAGCCATTTTTACGTCAGTTTCTAAGAAATTAATAACTTTACTTTGCGATTTAAGGATTAGTTCAGTGTTGCAATATTTTTTACACTGAGATTAATAAGATTAAGATTATATTCTTCATAAACAATAAATGGATTTTATATTTGTTACGAATTCTTCACTTAGTAAACGATTTTCTTTCTCACTAATAGTGTATAGTTATGGTGCAAGTAAATTATATTCAGAATTTGGAAACAAAGCATTTATATTCTCTTCGTATATTGAAAGAGCATAGAAGTCCTCAAGGGAAGAGCTTTTACCATGCAGTTATAAGAATCGAAATGATCATATAGTACTGTACAAGTACCATAACCGATACACGACAGCATAATCTTAAATTCAGGAACTTAAGCTTTTGTAATAATATTTTCAAAAATATTATAATACACATAACACATATAATAACAAGTGTCGGAGCGTTAATTACATTTTATGAACGGTTTTATATACGTCTGTTTAACACTAAACCGACCAAGTACGGGTCAAATCGACCGTTCTTAAAGTATTGTAAAACTTACACATTTTTAAAAGTTATAATATCATTATCAAACTACATGACAATTTTTAGAATATGCATACAATATTTTCTACACTCTTTACTTTTAGTTATTTTCATTATAACCTGCGTCATATAATAAAATAACTTTTAATTACCGGTCAATTTGACGGCGTGCGGTAGGAACAGGTATACAGGAATTGTCGGTAGGTTTAGTTTTAAAGACAGATATACAAGGTTGATTTCGTATTTATATATACCCAATTGATAACATCTCTGAAAACCGAAAAAAAGACAAAAAGAAAAAGAATTTTGCACACCAAAAATATAACAACAATTAAATACTATCTAAGAAAATTCGCATACCTATACAAATAGTATACAACAAATCAACATTACAATTACATATAATTTAACAGTAACAAAAGTTCGTAGCAAAAACTTCGCAAAAATGCATCATTCAAAAAAAAAAATCGCAGAGGCAACAATTTTTAATTTCAAACTCGTTCGCATATAGCATTTTCATACTTATAATTTGCATACTTCCCAACGATCATACATTGTTTTATCTCGTTTGATCTCAAACTTTACATAGACTGTTATGATTTTCAATAGCACATCGAGTGCATTGTGCATCAGTACGGAACCACTACAGGGTCAGTGCCACATTCGCTGGCGCGTGTCACCACTCTACAACAAACACTGGATAATATTACTTCTTTAAATTACAACGCATAGCGGAAGAATCATTATAACTGTTTATTCTTTATAAATAATGGTACAACATACTGTTTTTATCACACAACACATCCGATTAAAGCCTCTCAATATTCATGTTATAATATATTATCATAATATATAAACGAACGACATTTCATTATCTGATTTTTGCTTTGAACAAAATTATCAATGAATTGGCGCTTTACCAGGTGTTACAGATGTTCCTAATTTCTTACTGCCTTTCATATTTTGACAGTAGTCTGAGCACGGGCGCGTTATATATTTATAATTCAAAAATAACTGCCAAGGTCGCTAAGAGACAATATTTAAGTGACGGTTTGAAGTATTGACTTATAAAAGAATACTGAGACACCACAATTCCATTTCGATATATTTGTATTATTATAATTGAAACTGATTCTAACAACGGCTAGACTAATCGCAAATCATGATTTCCATATACCGGCAATGACTTGGCGGGGTTAATTCTAATCTCTTTCAAAACAGCAACGGTCAGTAGCCGCTATGGACATGATTTTTACGATAAAGAATGAGACACACCTTCCTCCTTAACCGTTCTACTTTGGATTATAATCCCTTACCAGATATATCATTGCTTGACCGTTCTCACAGGAATATCAAAAGCAATAATGAAAAGATTCAAATAAATTAAGATCCCTTTCATTGTATATGGTTTTTCGTAAAAGAAAACCAACATCTCAATCGTGCCTTCAATAACAGGACAACAAAAAATTCGCATTTCTGTTAAGCAATGTTATATCATAATTTATTATTATTAATGAATATAAAATAAACATAAAATCGCACAAGCAAAAAATAACCTTAAATAATAATAACTCTGTAAATAAAGGACTAATACAATATTGCACAACTATTATATTGTTGTCAACGTTATCAGTCATTTTATTTCTAGTAGGATGTTGTTTTAATTTTTGTTTGTACAGTTAGATATTCATAGAATTATTCGACATTCAGTCTGTGTATGTACACATAAATTATGTCGAAATTTTAATAATAAAAATTAATATTATTCAAAGGGCTTGTTTTAACGTTTATATTCTTAACTAGTCCACTTTCCTGGTTTTCAAACATTTTATTTTTGTGGTTATTAGTAATATGAGTTGAGCATTTAATTAATGTTGATATTTTTTTTCCTACCTATACCGATTTTAACCGCATACGTCTCGATCCTGTTGCAATATTGGGATTTAAAGATATACTTCAGCTTTACTTTACTTTAGCTTATATTGCTCATTGTTAAGGCTTTTGTCAGCTGAAAGAATATAAAAAATCGATACAGTTGTTTTTGAGATATAGACAAACAAACAAACAAATCTTTCCTATTTATTATATTAGTATAAGTTTTAATGTCAAGCAATATTTCAGTTTTGGATGTCTATTACATTTACATTTGTAAACTCTAGTCAAGTTGTTTCTTACTAGTGGTTATTTATTTAAGTCTTTCAGCCCTTGGCAACTCGGAGACGGACTTGCCGTCAGTGAGCTACGTGCCTACGTCCACAATTAACACTAAAATTAAACATGGCGCGTGTGCAGCCTATGACGTAACTAATATCAACGGATCTCTCTCCGCTTCTCTAACGTGACCTCGAAAAAATCCTCGCCCGATTCTAAATTTACGTGGCGCTGTGTCATTCAGCAATACATCATTCCACCAAAAATATTTAGGTCGGTCAATGACAGCATCAAATTTTTTATTTAATTTATTAAATACGGCCATTGGGTCAATAATTGGAGCGTTCAAATCTTTTTCAGTATCTCAAAGTATTTCAATTTTGGGTCGCAGTTGTTAAAATGTCAGTCGTGAAAATGAATTACCGACAGTTAAAAAGAAAATATATACAAAAATCTATCAAAATAGACGCGAGAAACTAAGTCTTTATGTAGTTCAATGACCACGGACTATGTAATCTAGATGTCTAGATATATACTAAAAATATATAAGTTAAACATTAATTATTGTACGAAAGGAACATAATTCATAAAATTAGAAGTTCACGAAGTCATCGACCTAATTTCCCGGACTATCTAATGAGAAGAGTATCGTGCACTATAAATACTGATATAAAACAACGAGCGGCATACAGCGAAGACAAAACGCATCCGTGATCAAACGCTGCCAAAATAATAATTCAAATTGTGATAGCAAAAGCATATTACCGACTGTTTACGATTATAATAAATAACTTGAACTAACTAACTATTTATTATAAATCATCATAATTTTTGATATATTCACATGTTAAAATTACTTAAGTCTAAATATCTAAAGACATTGAAATCTTTTAACTATATACTATTTAATAGTAAATGTTTCATGTGAAACTAAAATGATCCTGATCTACATATATATGTATATGTGGTACTAGCACCTAACTAGCGACGTCGTCGAAATTATCTCTGGATAAAAAGCATCTGTCTTAATCTAGGCCATGATTTATGTGTTTGAGAAAAATCGTGTCAGTCTGATGTTTCGTTGTTGCATGACAGAAACACAAATCTATATCACGGGAAGCGAATATTTTTCCCAAAAAAATTAACTATAGCGATAAATAGCAAAAGCATACATATATTTTATTAAATTGTTTTAGTTTTTAAGCTTTTAATCACAATCAACATATTTAGTGATAAATTACTAAAACCCAGACAGACAACCGTCAGACAGATACGTACACGTAGTGATAAACATAACACCACTTGTATTAGCACCTTAGCAACATTTTATTATTATTTTTAATAATATAGTAATCTTTAAACGGGGATATAATTCTAGACAGAGTGTGTCAATAAACTATTGTAACATAAATTTATGATACATTGTTAAAACAGTTTGCCGAAATCGAGCTCCTAGTAATATCTGTCCCGCACACGCACACGTACACGTACGTCTGTTATATGGCGAACTAAACGCATTTTATAAATAGGGCACACACGGTGTTCCAGATGCGGATCTCTGTTAACGCCGAACGGGAATTTAAAAATAATGTAGCAATCGATATTATCAGTCCGCATAGGATCACTGTTTTTCCTCATCTACAAAACATGTCATAAAAATTTAGCTCTATTTTTTTTTTGTAAACGCCTTTAAATCAAAAAACAAAATTCAGCTGCTCATAGATAGAATACTGCTTTTTAAGAAAAAAATTATATATTCAAAAGTCTGTCTCTAATAACGTGTCCTGAGATATAATATTAGTTCTAATCAATACACTGATTTTAAAAGAATGGTACATGAGATCATTTCTTTTATTTATATAGATGAACTGTATAGACGAGACTTGCAAAACATAAATAATACAAACGTAATAAACTATCCAAACTGAAACTTCTAAAGATCGATTTATAGCTTAACGTTTAATTGCAAAGAGATTTAAAGAATTATTTTAACAGACGAACCATATAAACTATACACATATATAAACTTCTTCGGAAATATCGATTAATAACTCTTAAATAATAGTATATTATTTTATTTTAGTAAAATTTACATTTAATAAATTTTTTAGTGGTTAATTATTCACTATTTGGAAATTACTTTTTATACCGAATCAATTTATATATCAACTTGTCTTGAAGGATATCTGTATAAGAGTAATTTTATGACATAAAAAAAAATAATTACATAAGTCACAATGACATTTGGTCTTTCCAACTACATGGTAAAGGTAAACATAGACATTGAAACGCCGCCGTTCCGTTCCGTACTCGTTCGGTTGGATTCGTTAAAGTATCATATCGTGTTCCAGTGCGTCATATGCAAACTAGTGATGTAATGTATCGAAAGTACATTTAAACATTTTATATTAAGTATTTATGTTTTCATTATACAACCTCAAATACACACAAATCGAATATATGTACTATCCTCAATAAAAACCATTAATAATATTTTACAGAATTACATTAGTTTTTTAAATACGACAATCGTATCATGAGAACGACATCTCGAAAATATTATAATATTATTGTACTTACATATTTGTTACAGTTACAGCAGATATTTCTTTATAAGAAAAAAGTAACAAATATGGTGCTCTCAAAACACAGTGAATTCTTAGTAGAACTGTGGAACACTATACCGAGAAACATCGGACTCTAGTACGTTAATCAAGAAACCCTACAACCGTTTTTCACTAAACAAAATGTCGCATAATACGCTATAAAATATCAATAGTAAACAAGAGTTACTATTACCTCTTCTTGTTCAGAAACATAACGAATTAAAAAAATTGCCTTATCACACCTGAAAAATAAAATTAAAGTCTACATACATATGATTGATGTAATCTTTAATTCATCCTCATACGCTACAAATAGTTTTTTTAAGTACCATTTACCATTTAGAGATAATAAAGAGCATTATGATATAGTACTTAATCGGGACGTTGCCTTGTCAACTATTGTCTGTTACCCTCTAAGATGTCAGGTTAGTCGACGGGGGTCATATTAATTACGTCTATTAAGACTTATTAATTCTTTCCTGTGGGTACAGACTACAAACTAAAATCGCCGCATCCACAGACATACGGATAGAACTCATAATTATTACAATCTGTAATAAATGAAATAAAAAGAGAGGTTAACTTATTTACTATATAAATTCTATCGACTGTCTGAACATTTACATCGTTGTCCTTATTAGTTTGGGCGCCAATTGGTCGTATATATAAAATTGAAATGGTGCCATATTTTAGTTACAAAAACTAAAGACATCTCTATAATAAAATGTGAATTCTAACAAAGAATAATTTTAAATTATAAAATATTATTAACTATACTTATAACAAACAATATTATGTAATATAAAGCCGCATCGGTTCAGCTTCAAGTGACCATTGTTATGGTAACAATCTTAATATGCTGTTTGTTGTACTGCTGTATAGAAAACATAGATGAGAATTAATATCTTCCACTATTTGTATAGTATCGTGGACACTGTCAGCTTCTAATTTTGGACCGCTGACGTTTAGTAGTCGGTCGAAACAATCGAAAGTTATTCCGAGTGCTAAACTCAACGCACGTGACATACAGTACCGCATTCTCCACGAAACTAAGATTTTTGGAAGCTGTTTGAATACATACTAGCATTAATGTGCTCCTATGCATCTATTTGGATCAAGACTTTGGACTTAATAAATATTAATAATTACATTAGGACCTATTATCATCATATTCCTCTTTTATCTACATTATACAGAGCATTAACTCATCTTGTATAACATAAAGTTGACGGACATCAAGAGGCACTGTACAAAGTCTTCAGACCTGGCATCAATACATGTAAATTAAATTGAATTATTTGTCTATGATTTTAAACTATATACAAAATTATTTATTTATTAGATACTCGTATTTATATTTTCTACTGAAAACCTAAACATTCTTTTTAAAGGTTGGGTTTGTCTGTATTTTGGTCTCGGCTAATCTACAAAATGACTGAAGCCGAAGTTGATGTGATTTTGGTCTATTTTTCTTTCAGATTTATTTTACAATGTTGCCATTCAAACCAATTTGGTGATAATAATTTATACCAAATAAATTTAATACATATTACAAATGAAATGACGGTACTAACTAATATTATTTAAATTAATCTAATCTAAACTAACTAAACTATCTAAACCTCATATATAGATATATATAATAAAGTAGTAACATGGAAAGATATTTATATTAAATATTCATAAAAAGTAATAGCTACTTGTTAATTTTATGATTTCTAAACAAAACTGTTTAAAAATCTGATTATGTATGGGTTGAATATTGATGAAAATTTGTTATGGTGACGGTAAAGGCTTATTGTTTGATCCAAGATTTAGGATACTTTTAATCAAGACAATCTTCTCATTTACACAGCATATTTGAACAAATTTTGTATGCTGATGGGTAGCTTCAATAGGCGATGCAAGATTTACTATATGATACAAGTAATCTCAAAACGGATTTTTAGTAAGTTTCCTACTATCTTCCAGCCCACTAAGTATGAAGTACTTGATTCTTTTATAATATCATTTTAGTAGATGTAATAGTTATAAGAACACTACTTTACTGTGTATAAGAATGTATTGTAAAACAATATGTTTTAGTCAGTTAAATTTATATCTCTTAATATTAAATGTACACACATAAATTCCGTTTACGGCACATGCTATAATATACAAAGACCAAATTTTATATGATCGAGTAAAATCTCACAGATTGAGTAGTCATTTCAAATTAGTGGGATAATTAGAGCTTACAGATTAAGATTTCTTTTAGAATTTATGTTTATAACAATAGAAACTAAATAAAGATGTTGTTATGGTAATAAACAAAACTGAAACAAGTGTTAAATTTTTGAGATGAAAAGAGCTACTCCTTTCACAATATAGATCTTGTTTTCTAACAATATGTCACTGTCACTAATCTACTCTACCATTAGAATAATTAGTAATATAATATCAAGTCCACATTAAAGATTAGAAAACATATGTATCAATTAGATTTATATATCTTGTTACCTCTACAAGCTAAATCTGTGTTTTCTTCTATTGAAAAAATGAAACAGAGATATTAGGTTGTAATAATAAGGTTTTTTAATATAATAGAATTTTTAATAACTGATCTGGTTTTATGAATATTTTAAACTTTCCCCTACTTTGTGAACTACCTACCCACCTAGTATAAAAAACGTAATGGTATGTAAACCATCATGTTTATGTCTAATATGATAACATTACCTGATGTAGAGCCGTGAGTCCATCCACGTTCGCGGTGTTTATATCTGCGCCCATTTTTAACAATCTTTGAACTTCGTCCTTGTCCCCGGACGTGCAAGCCGCTAAAAAGACGATGCCTGGTGAAAATTGAATTCTAGAAACCCTTTTCGGTGTCGGTGACTGTTTGTTGGTGTCAGATTCCTCCCATCTTTTCAGCTGCTCGGCTCTCTTGAACAGAGCTGAAGACGATCTTGGGTCCGTCATTTTGACTATCCTCAATGCACTTGACACTCAATATGGTCCCAATAAACACTTTTTACGTTGCATAGATTATGTTTTTATTACATTTAATACACAAACGCTGAGTCCATAACTTAATTGCCAAAAAAGGAAACATGAAAGAAGAAACGTTCCAGGATGATTGATGCTACACCAGTTTTCAAGCGTTCATAGTTCAAGACACTTGTTGAGTTTTTCGTTTAATAACCTCATAAGTAAAGAATTTAAACATGACATAACCAATAAGCTATTCATTTAGCGTGGCAGCCATTACAAGAATAAATTTTACAGCTAACTAAACTACCTTCTAAACGTAAAAAGAAAAACTAGGCTGTGAATGACGGGAAGAAGAAAACACCTAGCGTCACCTAGCGGATACATTTTCAAGTACCAATGTTACCATATTATCTTATAATATTCTATCTGAGAAAAATATCTATGCTACATAACTGAAATAGGAAACAGACGTAAATAAAATTTTAATTGTTTTGTTTCATTAATTTTATTAAAATTATATTGCATATAATTTATACGAGTTATTACTAGGATCATCAACATCGGCGTTCGGCTTAAAGATACATGAGAAAATTTTTAGCTAATTATCTCGTCGCATTCTAGAGACAACTAAACACAAAAAAAAGGTTTCCCAAACGGTTAAGAACATCGCTTACGCTCAGCTCAATTACTTTACTTATTATCAGTAAATATTTCCTTGTCGTTGCTATTTTTTTTATCAGATGTAATTGAATAACTTTACTGAATATATTTATAACACGAAATTTATTTTGAGAAATTAAGTAATTTTATTGTAAGACATGATCTTCGTAATAGGATGGTTGACAATCTCACTAATTTACAAAATAACTTTATTGGTTGGTCGTCTTGATTGAGCGGAGCGTTCTACTGGAGACTTTTTCACATTCTTTGTCACGAATAGGCTCGAAAACTACTTGACGGAAAATTATGAAATTTTGCAATCAAAAAGACACACATTAGGTGATATTTTATATAGATATATTTTTTTTAATTACCATGTCTTTAAGTAATAATCGTCAAAAAACTGATATCCATTGAAGTCAATAGAAAACGATGAGCCATTACACTAGGCTCGCTTCGCTTAATATGCAAACGGCACCCGAGATTTTGCGAGTGCAGCGAGTCGAAATTGAGGATCTGTTGGCGCCCCTAGTATAATATATGTATAAAATATTTAGCAAATTAAACTTTATGACAGGGTCTCTCTTTCTCTCTTTTTCTGAGTCCAAATAAGAAGAGTTTAAATAAATTTAAATGATGTTGATATTTATAATATTTGATTTTTTTATTTTTTTTTGGTTAATTAATTGTATTTAAAGAACATCTTAAAATTATTTGATTTATATTTTGATGAAATAATACTTGTACTTGTCTATGTTTTCTATTATTAGGAGTTGAAAACCCACTTACTAAAGTGAACTATAGCGACCTCTAGTGGATGTTAGAATCACTATGATCAGTTCAACGCTGATGTTGGACAGAAAATAATCAAAATTCAAGATGGCCAGATGTCACGATGGTGTCTTAGACTTTTGTCGTTAACATTATTTGTTTTGTGTGAAAAAGTGCTTTTTCACTATGGCTGACTTAAGTGTTGATATTTCTAAGTTGCCGGACGAGATAAGAGATAAGTTAGCAGAGTTGGACTTAGAGTTATCTGAAGGTAAGTGTGCAGTTAGCCTGCTAGAGATCGATAATTAGTTAATTTACTTTTTTTTTTAAACTAACTTGTTTTGAAGATATATAGAATGTTTACTATATTTACAAAACCATTTTAAAGTTTTTCTAAGTCAACACTTCTCTATATAATATCTGACGTAACCAATGACAGCTGATATGATGTTTTTTAGTAAATAAAGATTTCGAAGACACCGAAACAATCTTATTTCTAATAAACATTTCTAATAAGTAATGTTAAATTATTTCTCGAGTATGTTAAAGTATGAATACTGATGTTAGAACTTTTTTATTCGACGCTTCGAACCGCAACTTCGTAATTGCAAAGTACATTTTTGTTTGACGCTTGTGTGCACACCACACGGCAACGAAGCCGTACTCTGTGGTCAAAGAGTTGTTTCCTACACATCAATTTTATTATTAAACTTTAAGACATTGACTTGTCTTTTTATTTATAATCAGTTTTTTTAAACTTTACATTAGTTATCTTAAAACTTGATACTATTTGTCATCTGATATGTTAAATTTATATATTATAGGAATAAGGATAGTAATAATTGTAATATAGAAAAAGGCAAGAATTCTTATATTATTATGATTTAACCATCCTATATATGTTAAGCCCTAGATGAATTTTATATATATATATTCATATATTTTTAGATTTATGTTTCAGTATTAACAATGTTATGGTTATTCTGTTTTTATATGTTAGCAAGGCAAGCAATGCGATTTTTTTATATATCATAACAGACTAATAAGTTATATATAAGCTTTGCGAAATATACTTATATTTATAATATATCTTCATTTCAATTAGTGTGGAAAATGTTTTATTTAATACACCCTTAAACAAATTAAATTGTATACATTTTTATTATGATTGAGGGTTTTGGATTCCCCAAACTTTGCCAAAAATGTCAAATTATTTTTTCATTAAAATGTATTGTTTAATGTCTTGATGATTTATTTTTATATTAAACTTTCATGGATAGACATTGTTTCACCAATAAATTATTGGGATAGTTAAAAATCTTTTGTTTTTATATAACATTTGAGGTTATTGAGACATAATTTAAGAAAATCAAACAATTCTTAAAATACATTTTAAATAACTTTGCAATCTCACAGGTTTTTACACTATTGTATTTTAGACACTAAAGTTGCTTCAAGTTTATTAAGTATTTTTTACTAAATTACCTTGCCAGTTACCTTGTATTGCCTTCACCGCTAAAGAAATACAATAATGTAACTATGATTAAAGAATTAATGTTATCGAGTATTAAGAAGGGCACTTAATCTTTTGTTTTACGTTTTAGTATAGTTTGTTCTCTAGGTTGTTATATACACATTTTGCGGCTTATTCTTATTAGTTTATTGTTTAAAATATATTTTTGAATATAGTTTTAAATTGACCTGTCGTATACAATATATAGATGTATTTTATTTTAAGAATTCTTCAAGTTTGATTTATATTATTTTTGATATTTAAGTTTATATATATAAATGTATAAACAGTGTTTAATTTTATCTTAATACTGCATTGCTGTGATATAATTAAAATAATATATTTTTAATAACTATAATAATAATGTCTCTGCTTTTTATCATCGGGTATTTTTATAATTAAATATTTTTTTTATGAATATGAATTTTGGTTAACAACATTTAAAAATGTACTTTCAAAAAGCGTAAGCGTAACTTAAAAATACTAGGTATTATTACTTTGAGTCTTATTATTTATTAGCAGAAGCGATTCCAGAAAAGGAACAATTCAGAATTTTCAATGGAGGTTATTCGATCACTATTGACATAGCGTTTGATGACTGAATTGGAAATTATAAGGAGAAATTGTATTATCATTGAACAACACATGTGAAGTCTTAATTTATCTTACCATTGTTAAATATTTATAAGTAATGCACTCAAAAACTTATATTCACTGAATACATATATTACGACAATTTGTATCGGTTTTGGCATATTTTTTTTATTGTTATCGATTTATTATTTATCCTTAGCATATTTATTTTGTGTAAATTTTTAATTATCCTCGTAAATTAACGGATAAAGTAATGTTAGAAGTAGAAGACAAATTAAGATAATATCGTCATCAATGCGAATTTAAAAACTCCTAATTTGTTTTTAAATATCAATGTGTTAAACTAATAAGAAAAAAAGGATAGTATTATTTTAAATAATTATCCTTTCTGCAAAAACTGATTATGCAAAACTATTAATCACATTCGGTGTATTGGATAGAGTGAGAGTTGGAACTTCTTCAACTTAACAAAGTCCGCATGGAGTGCTTTTTAGGTACCTAATTCTTTGGGGTAGTTCGTGTTTAGGTCAATATGGTCAAGATTTCAGACATCCTATAGGCCGTAAGCCTCGGTAGGGACGTTATTTCCTTAGTGTATATTATTCTCTAAAATAGACAGAACGTATTTTAAAAGTATGGAAAATTTAAGATTATAAGAACGAATCAGAACTTTCATCGTAATGTTAACGATGCAATTCCACATGAGGCTTAAAATTTTTTAAAGTAAAAAAAAGTAAAGTACCAAGCAAACCGGAGTAAAAAATGTTTCAGTTCGACCTATAGCTAAACCTCTAACATTTCGCAGAACCATCGACCAATTCCGAGGCTTTGTTTCAATATACCTAGGCATATATTTTTTTATTTATATGAAATTTGATATATGCCAAAATCAAGAAAGGGTACAGTCCTCTAAAATAAAACGATATATTCTTTATTTTAAAAAGACTTCTGATCGGAGGGTGTTTTGTATCCCGATGTTGTTGGTTTATTATTGGTCAATTATACCGTAGTCGCTTAAGCCCTTTAGTGTTGAAGTGCATGACGCATCAGCACGAACCTGTTTGACGTCGTGACGCGGTCTTCGTCTGACTAAGAACATAGTTAACGTATGTATGTATTTGTGACCGAGAAATTCGTAGTAATTCTTTGTGAAAACATATTAGGTTAAAGGAAAATACTATTCAAATAAATATATAATTGTGTATTGAAATTAATGTTCTATTATATTTATTGCAAATGATGTCAAATGAACTCTTTGGATAAAGTATTACTTTATGTTTGTAATTATTACTATTTCTCGCCAGGCTATAAGAGCTTAATAGAAGAGTTTCACATATAGAATGTAAAAATTATATACAATAATTGTCCTGCTTAATAAAAACGATATTTTTTATTATATATAACATGAATATATAAGAAAATATAAGTTTATGGAATTTAATAGCAACATTACATAAAGCGACCAAACAAAACTTTTCTCCTTTTACTATATTTGGGTTTTGGTGACAACTTAGTATTGTATTGTATGAAGTATTACACCGACAAAGGAGTCTTAATCTATTTAGAAACATAATACTTGTTAATCTTAATCTTAATATCAGATGCAAAAAAATATATGTTATATTTTGTTAGACTAAATACTGAATATGCACTTTGTATTTTGAGGCCATTTTTTGGATATTCTACTTTAAAATGTTCAGTTTTGTCGAATTGTTTTTTTTGGCTTTGTATAGCCGGATAAAAAATGTTTAATGCTGTGTTTTATGCAAAAAGAATATTTTGTTTCCGAAAGTAGTTATCGACCCTGATCCAATTTCTGCTACTAAATATTGAAATTACAATCCGTTTATTGATTTACCGGTGCCAATAATCGACCTGTGGATGTTTGTAGGAAGCCGTGTCATTTCAATCTCGGATTGTAGATCGACTATTAATTAAGGCGCTAATTAATTATAATTAATACAGAAATATCACTTCTGAGGTCATTGTTCTTATAAAGGAAACAATAAAATAATAGAATAAGTGATTAATATTTATATATATAAATACCATTTATTAATGTCTGCTCGTTGTTCTTTCTTGAAGTTAGTAAACACAATATTATGATTAAATTGCTTAATATAGAAATATTCAAATCTTAAACACACGGGGTGTGTTCGAAAAGTATATTTTTTTTGTGTATAGGGTTATCACTGATTTTTGTTCAGCCTAAACACGTCCAAGCATTCCAGCTATAGCTTATAATTTAACATGTTTTTACATACTAAAATACATTAAAAGTTATTATTGTTAAAACTCAACTTACAGTATCAACAATATGACCATACAATCTTTGTTTTGACGTTGACCAAGTAACGTCTGAGAAAAATAAGTATATGTATAGATAAAAAAACGGCTCCTGGTCATAAACATAAAAAGCAAATATGATTAAGTAATAATTTTATTTAAATAAAAAAATATAATCTCATAAAAAATCGTGAAGGAGTATGGAGATTCATCTCAATGTCCACGAAGTAATCAATCAATATTTTGAAAAAATATTAACAGTTCTAGTTCTGTATTAGATGCTTTATAGATATCCTATTAAGGTATTTTGATACTCAGGTAATGTCACACTCAAGAAACTTACACAAATAAAATAAATAATTTTGTATAAAATAAAGTTGTTGGTTCGTTGTCATCGATACAAAGTTAGTTCTATTTCATTAAATCTGAGTGAGGAGGTTTGTAACTCAATAACTGAAACAATGAAATCGTTATTGAAAAGAAATATTTAATAAAAAATATTTTTTATTTGTTTCGAGTATTGAGTCTTGTTTTTTTAAAGCTATTCTTTTATGTCTGACAGTAGGTATTAAGATGATTATTTTAATAAATGAAGCCACAATGAGAAATCATATTAATTTAGTTTTGTCCTTGTGTTACTGTTGTTTTTAAATCTTTATTTTTTATCCGACTTGATAATGAGATCTACGTTAAAATACTCAGCTCATACTTTAAATATAAATAAAATTTTATATATTTATTTAGCTTCACTCCATATCCCTTGCGGGGTAGCCAGAGACGACGGAGCGCCAAACGCTACGGTCTCTGCATACCTCTTTCGCCTCGGCCACAGACATCATCCTCTTCATACATGCCCTCCGGGGGGTCCTCATGCTTTTTACGTGACCTTCCTTCAGTAACATTGATACTGTGTTTTCGAAGGTCACCCGAGGCCTCCCCCTGTCTCTCTTACCGCTCACTTTTCCTATATAAATCTTTTTTACTATTCTTATTTTTTTATTATTTTTTCTTTTTTTTTTTTATATATTTTAAAATTTTATGAGTCTTAATATTATTTAAAATATTTTAATTATGATATAAGTAGAAGTATTTTGTTAGTATATTGTTGGTGTCCAATTTAGACCCTAGCGCTATTACGTCAATAGGTTAATACCATATTCAATTAGGTTCGACGAGTAGCATCCAATTGCTGTGAAGCTTACCACAGCTCTTTTTGTCAATGACAAATTTTATTTATATTCATTTAATTTGTTTAAATACGATAAATAATTAAAATACATAACTCTATTTATTTGTTTGTTAGACGATACTTTAATATATCTGATAGTTGTGTGGAGTATCATTCTTAATATTCTAAAGTTATACTTTATATTTGAAACAGTAAAAAGAAAGCTTTACTAGAATTTTATCTCATTTTTTCACTGTACTTGACTCAGGTAAATGCAAAATAAAAATATATTATAATAACAAATAGGAATTTTATATGATGTTTAGTTTTATATAAATATTTGCTTTTGCATACTTATTTAAAAAAAATTGAAATTAGTATCAATTTTAAAAGAGGCGTCTGCTTCCGACTTGAGAAGCCTATTAGGAGCGAAGCTTGACCTGTTTGCCTTCTCGGGTTAATTTTAATAATATTCTACCACCTTATTTACTCTAGGCCTTACTGTATAAGTTTATCATATTTTTATGAATATTATACACATAAAATTGTAGCATGTAAAAGATTTTTTTTTAGATTGTTGAGTTTTGGTTACATTGTAAATAAACTTGTAGTGTTATCGTAATGAAGTAATTATTTTAATTGTATTTTTTATTACCAAACAATAATATGGAGTTTTTATGACTACCTTTCATAGTCAAATCAGTCATGTGAAGATAAATAAGGACAGGTTATAAACAAAATCGATCAGCTGGAGCAATTAAAGAAAGAGTTACATTTCTAAGCATTCATGTGGTTTTTAAGTGCTCCGTGTCGTCAGATTACGTAACATGTTAAAACTAGTAACAGACAGACAGACATGGTAACGAGTATACATTGTTTAACCTTATAACATTGTAAATAATAGTTCGATTCTGATTAAATAACTTTAAATTAAAACAGTACTATGTAAGGTGTATAATTTCATTGTTAGGTAAAAGTAATTATTTAGTTCGATTCTCAATGTCTATACGGGAGGACGCTTTTTTGGCTGGTGCAGCTACTGTTATATTATTTAATAAGAAAATAAAGAAACGTAGGTGTTGTGTTCGTCATATTATCATATTCACTAAATAAATTTCCTCATTTATTTTATTATCAATAATATTTATATTAATTAAAAGAAACATAAAGAACGAATCAATAAAGTACTGTTTTCAATTTCAAAAATGAGTTAATTAACTCGTAATTCTATAAATCCTATTTATATATATATATTGTGTAAGGTATTTACATGTAAAACATGTCAAAGTTACTGTCACTCATAAAGCCTTTGTAGAAGCCGTCTCTCTTTCTGTCTTTCATCTGGTGGGATCAACCTGCCTCATTTTAAGCCTCTTCTATACTCTGTCCTTGACATGAACACGTCGTATTCTATTTATCTCGTGTCCTGGAACATAAAATCTATCACACGTTCAACGGTTTTGAAATACCTACTCAAATTATAGTCTTCTGTTCAATTTCCAAATGTCCAAATCATTCAAAGAATATTGTATTCTTAATTAAAAAAACATGTATTCTAAATTAAAGAAGAATGTATTCTTAATTAGTTTTAAGAATATCACAACATAGCGAATATCGTATAACCGAAGTGATTAATTAATTGCAACTAGTATATGCCAACACGTAATTAAATATCAAATTGTACATTTTAATTAACATTACTATAATATCATGTTCCCTATAGCATGTGTATGTGATGTGATATAAGGCCGATATTTATAAATTTAACGTTATTATTTTATAATGGTATGTAATCTGATGCCCGTGGAAAATAATACGTAAACATTATTTTAATAATGAGACATCGCATATAGCACAACAATTACATTCACACACACACAAGCGCACATACACAAACACACGCAAGCACTAAATATATCCATTAAAATTATATTCAAGGTAACATTTAATATGATTTATGAAATCTAAATCTTCATTGTGTCTGTTTATTTTCGTGAGAAGAAAATTATAATTCAAGCTGTTAGCGTTAACGTTGCGAAATATTGACACTTATAATTATTGTGAACGTTCGATCCGCCGAGATAAGAACGTTTTCTAAGATTATCACGTAATTATAACTTTAAAATATAGTTTTATATATTTATATTTTTTTATTATTGAGATGCACGTAATCTTTCCACACACTTACTTACATCGCCAGTTAGGATCGGATCTCTAATTATATTTGAAAATGTGTTTAGCAACGTTCTTTAGAATATGGTGGCGGTGTATGGTATAAGTGATAAATAGTAGAGAAAATATCTGTGACAATAATCAAATAGGATTGTATTGCAATGTAATATATTTTTAATGTTTTTGCTTCTTAAAATGTTTTTTTTTTTTTGTAAAATATAATTCAGACCACTCAACGTAAAGATAGAAGTGAATCACTTTTAAGGTAAAACGTTATCAATGCTATCGGTCACTTTCCACGAATATTGATACAAACGATTTGTGATTATGTTAACTCATGATGCATTCGTGAAAATATATTTAGTTTATATTTATTAGGGGAACAAATATTAAAATTGTTTTATTAACTATACCATTAAAATGTGTTAAATATTTTTTTTTGCTTTAATATATTTTTATTACTAACCCTAGGGTTATAGGTGTAATTTACTAATGTAATACGTAATTTAATTAAAAGTTTGCAAAAAATACATGTATGTATATTTTTTTATACAAAAACATTTTTTTTTAATCTCTCAATCTCCAGTGGTTTGGGTTGTACGGCGTCAATTGTTACGTCCGACATACCGGGGGAAAGGTGAAACTAGTTACTTTTTTATACAGAAATGTCATTTAATTTTACGTTTGATTCTGATTAAAAATATCTACTTCAGAAAAATCATATTCCGACTATTAAGAATTTTTTTTAATCTCATAGGTCAAACGTTTCCCAAGTCATGATATTTTATGATTTTTATATATATACATTTAATAGTTAATAATTTTATTACATAACCACAACTTATCTCTTATTATATGGGTTTTTGTGAAAATATATTTAATTGTATGTTATATAACTTGGCACATGTCCTTATATAGTTGTATTATTGCACTCTGAAATGAGTAATCATTCATAAGTTAGTTAATTGGATGAATTATTATATTAAGCAACATTGTATGGTACGTAAATGTGCCATTGTCTGTACATAAGCAACTAATAAAATTATCCGGTCACATAACACATGCATATAACGAGGGCTTGCAATTAGAAATTAAATTAAAATTCTTTTATTGATACTAAAACATTGACATCACTACAAATTGTTAACAATATTTAATAATCACATAAAAAATGGGAATGTCGCAAAAAAAAAAGAAAGTATCTGTATTTATCTTACGTATCTTAATAGATGGATTATTAATTGCGATGATTCTAACATGTCTTGTCAGTAAATGTTTAAAGTGACTATTAATTTGGTCTTTCGTATGAAGTTATTATTATATTCGTAGAACAATACATTGAGATGTAATGATGATAGCCTTGAAAATGTGTGTTTGTTTTCATATTTTTTTTTAGACCGAGCGTATTGTGTTGTGATATTGAAACATAAACATTTTCAAACAAGCTTGAGTTATTTTAGTATAATGTAACGTGAAAAATAATATAGATATAGTATAATATATTTATATGTTGGTAAATCGGAATTTAATAATGGTGAAACTATGAGCAGAGAAGGTATCTGTATTTATAAGTTTCTTCCTATTTTATTAAACTATAAAAATAACTGGTTGAGTAAGTTTTATTTGAATTTTCTCCTGTAAATGTGAGAGCATCATGGAACTAGTAGTGTCGTAGTTAGTTATTCTAGTCTTTATGTTGCGTTTCTTCTTGAATTTAATTTGTTTAACACTAAACCTACCAACAATTCTTGTGTACCTGTTCCTACCGCACGCGGTCAAATTGACCGGTAATTAAAAGTTATTTTATTATATAACGCAGGTAATAATGGAAATAACTAAAAGTGAAGAGTGAAGAAAATATTATATGCATATTCTAAGAATTTTAATGTAGTTTGATAACGATATTATAACGTTTAAAAATGTGTAAGTTTTACAAAAGTTTAAGAACGGTCTATTTGACCGCTACTTGGTAGGTTTAGTGTTAATATCTTATATCCAAGTAATAGTAGGTATCTCCACGAACCTATTCTTCGGCGAGTAGAGTGTAACTTCTAATAATTAAAAAAACTTTAACTTTTAATATGTTTATTCTTATATTTGTAAAAGTTATTATATATAAGATAATTTTATAAGTTGCGTGTATATTGAGCTCGTCTTTCGACTCTCGACCTACTGCACTTTATCTTCTACTGAGTATCTCTCGAGATAGAAGAATAGTGTCACAGATTTGATTATCAGCTAAAAATGTGTAAATATATTATAATTTTATTATTACATGGTAACATGTTCCCTTATATTTATATTTTGTCTGAACCAATATTGTTATCTTTGTGTGTCAAATGATTCGGCTTTACTGAACTCGAGTACAGTTAATGTACCTTTTTTATTTATATAATTTATATTTATAATAATCTGCTTAATTGGAAACACATTTTTAATGTGTACAATACAAATATAATTTTGTAAAAAATACTATTAATATTAAATTCAGAGCAGTCAAATGGATTATTCATTTAGTTCTTAATGTTTATAGACGACATCTTTCTTTCGTTTGCCTATTATTTTACTAATATAATTGATGTTTGTTGCAGGCGACATCACACAAAAAGGATATGAGAAGAAACGCACACGACTGCTTTCACCCTACATTGCACAGCAACAGCCCCAAGGTTAGCGGACTAGTATTTGTTAATTATTGCGAATAATTGCTTATAACACAATTGCCTGAACTAATCGTAAGGTTTACTATTCTTGACCCACGAGTACTGGCTTCGCTTCAAAATTCTAATTATGAATCTAATTCTGCCTAATTGGTGACGTCACGTGCTAATCGAAATATCTCCAGTACTTACGAGTCCAAGGTCACATAACAAGCGTCGCCGGGGTCAAGTGTCAATTGGTCGACGTCGATGAATGCTGGACTTTGCTAAAATATCAAATCTTTATTTGTAACTTGTGTCATGTCTCTTTTCTCCAACGAGGGTCAACTGAAGAGGCCATCTTGAATCTGCTCTCCGATTGTATGAATATAGAACACGAGTACGTTGAACCATTACTATTTTTACTGACGAACAATTTATCAATAGGTACTCACAGATATCACGCGAAAGATACTTCACGTTTATGTATGACAATCATATTTAAAAAACACAAACAAACATTTAATAAATAACAATCTCGATGTGGCCATGTTGCTTGATAGAAGAAATCGTTAAAATAATGAGGTCGGTCGACCTTCGCTCTAACGCTATGTTAAAAAACACAGCGTTGTAAAATCTAAATAATTATAAAAACGAGGTCCAGCATTCGTCGATTGCGATATTATATATAGTTTATAAATGTACCCTAGTTTTTGTAACGTTTAATGGTTTAGTTAGTCGGTGCCCACATGCACGTCAACCACACTTTATCACCACGTTACTATACCATAGTAACGGCACGTAATCACACTAGATACTTGGCACTCGTAAATGGATCAGCTTTTTTTGCTTGCTCTCTCGCGGTAAAATAAATTTATAATAGCTAAAAACCTTGGCCCGAGGTGGTACGTGATGAGGTGGGTACGAAATTAAGAGTGATATCTGAGCACGGACGTATTATCAATATAATATCAGTGTTTGATTTATATAAATAAAGATAAAGATGTTTTAGTTAATACCATTATCGAAGATTGATGAAGATCCGATGTTTCCTCTTCGCAGAATTTGCGCATATCGGTTTTCCGCATTTCTTTATGAAATAACGTTTCTTAGTAAAAGAAATAGGTAATCGCATACAGTGATCTTAAAACGATTTTACATATTAATTATAGGTACTGTGTGAATTTTCTTTATACAAGTAAAGTTTTTTAATAAGGTATGAGGAGAATATTTTTATAAAGTTAAGTACCTAACATTTTCAAATTATGAATAATATGTTTGTCACATATTGTAATTGTCTATTTCAAGAGGCATGTATTCATATACCGTGTATCCTTTTCTACGTTGTATTGAAATCAGACAATAGTTTTAGTTCAAGTCGCAGTTACTAAGAATGATATTTGAGTAAGAGTGTTATCTATTGAGACTATCGGCCGCAAGTTGATCTTACTATTATAATTATCTATTTGAATAAGAATATTTTGTTATTCTATAACAGAATATAATAACGCAAATAAACATTTTTTTGATATCCATTCAAAAGTTTATTAATATTTCCAGAAATATTAGGATTCCACTTTTTAACCATTAGGTAACCCAACCATAATGGCATAAATACCAAGTTAACGATACGTATGTAAATGATTTGACGAGCAAATTTGTAGAACTGTTTAAAAGAAATTGAACAAAATATATTAAGGCGCAACGAAGAATAATATTTTTTTTATTATAATACAAACCATGCGACAAAATATTACAAAGCGTATTGATCGCACACCTCTAAATGTTAGGCTTTCGAGTCTACAATTTTCGGGCCTGCATTGCGCCACCTGATAACGTCCTCACCTCGGTCCTTATCAGACGTTAGGGTCAACGAACTTTATGACGAACCGTTGTACAACCCACGGCAAATCTGTTTGTCAACTACTAAGATTAGCGTTTACATTACAAAATCTGATTTCTGTGCGACCTATTTTATTCTATCGATCATTTTATAATATTATAAAAATGGGTTGATTGATTAATATAATCTTGCACGTTAAACATTTTTTTCGATTTTATAATTCGCGAATGACATTTGACCCATATATGTTATATATTTAGGTAAGGGAGTGTAAGTTTTTTATTATAATAGAAAGGTAGTCGTTGTCGCTGTGGCGGTAACATGTAAGAGTATATTATACAGCAGGCAATCCTCCGGTTCGCGGGCCTCGCGGAGACGGAGGCAGCGGCCGACAGCACACGAGGAACCGACGGACACATCGTCGTGTTACGCACAATGAGAAGAGATACCACTCAGGTATCTAAGGGAAATAATGGATTGGTAGTAGCCACAGTCACATACATTGTAGATCTCATCACTCAGTGCATACAAACAACACTTTAAATACATCATTCAATTGATATCCACTGGACAAATAAAATAACATACAATAATTATACGGACGAATAAAAAATTCATCCAGTTATGTGTCCGATTCGTGATTGTTGTCGAGAGAATTGAAGTTTATTTTTGTTCCGGAATCTGATATATCCCGAGTGAAATGTATTTAAAAGTTTGCCGTTCTGTGCTGTCGCAATTTGTACGGGCGAAATTAAACCTCAATACCGAAAATTTACTAGTAAATATTCATGAATTTGACATCCGTTAACTCATTTATTCAAAATATTCGTATAGGTGTAGTGTGCGTAACAATCGCTGTTTATTGAAATGGAAGTATATTCTTTTATTCTATCTTTAACAATTTTGTAACTTATAAACGCCTAGTGTATTTAGTAATTTTAAAAATTATAAATTTACCGCAATTATATAATCAATCGTAATTAAAGCGCTTTTATTAAATATTCAAGTTCGATTTTTTTATTTACGTCATGATGTAAATGACTGAGGTAAATATTACTAAACTATAGTTTATTTATTCCCTGCCAATTTTTACTTAAAGTTCTGTTATTGTGCATTCGTAAGTAATATAAGAGAAGTAAAACTTAAATAAAATATAACATTATATAATTTACTTATTGAAATGAATGCTCAATGCTGCAATGTTTATAAAGTGGCACTTCATATTCCAGATATTGTAAGGTATATCGCATTCCATACAACAGCGTGCGCCGACCTCTTGCAGTCATACAACTGCTTTGTTAAATAGAAACGAGATCTAGCTGGTTTTATCGCCTTTCCTAAACAATGTAATAGATATCCTCAGAACCATCCCGTATCAAAAGTGTCCTTTTTATTCCCCTTTCACTCGTCGTAATACAATCTTGTGTGGACGAATTTAGTTATTTTAATGTATTTATATGCTTCAATCTTAAATCTATCAGTCTGATTACACTCTGTAATTATATAGGTACATGTCGTTAATATATACTGTATAACGGTCAATTTTATCGATAAAATATAATTATTGATCGCGGCTAATGGTCAACACAAATAGACATGCCGCGGTTAGTCGCCTCTACTCATATTTCATGTACCATCTGTATTATGTTTTTTATAAGTTACACTATGTCAGTAGAACGAAGATACACTTATAGTTTGAAAAATATACATTCCTACATGTACTTTATCTTCTATACTTAAATACATAAATTACGATATATATATATTTATTTCTATTGTATATTTATCGTTGATCCAGCACACTTTAGTGTAATCGACGAAACGGAAGTAAAACTTAAAGCTACAAGTAGGGTTGGTAACCGCTCGAAAATGTATTTCTTCTGGGAACAATCCTCGTTCTATTGCTATAACCAACGTTTACTTACATAAAATTAAATTTTTATTATTACAAATGAATCATTATTATTACGAGTTAAGATGAGATTATAATTAAATATTTTTAAAATTGAATTTAATTATCAATATTGATAAAGTTAAAGTATGATAAATTATATATATCTCTCCATGAAATACGTATTACTAGGTATCTTCTTTTAAAAGAAAATATAATTTAAATACGAGTAAGTTGTGTGAACTTTTTAGCTCGCGTCTGTAATTAAAGGTCAAGTGAACTTAAAAAATATCAAGCGCTGAACACTATTAAAAAATATTTTAATGAATTATAACATGTAACGTAAGAGATTTTTTTTGTATGAATAGAAAATATATTAAAGAAAAATAATATATACTTTTTTAATGAATTGCGTTTTTAAAGTTTTACCTGTCGTAGTTACAACCAGAATATGGTTATACTGCCAGTATTTTTTTTTAATTTATTTAATTTTTTATATAATATAATTTCAAATAATTAAATATTACAATTACAGAATAAACACTATAGCATACTATCATAATTATTTTAAGTCCCGACCATTCAGCTTCGTCGGAGTCACTTTAGAGGCCGCATTTGCAATACAGTACATAAATGTAAACATTGCTTTGCTTTTAAAATATCACACTTCAAATTAGAACGGTTTTATATATTATATATAAAACTAGATAACAGGTACTTGACAGATTTTGAACTGAATTCTATAAATGGAAATATTATGCAACGAAACAATTTAAGGTTTTCGTTCCATCGCACGAAGGAAGGAGACAAAGTGAAAAGTTTAAAATGAAAATTAAATAATCTTTTATGTTTATTTTTTTTTTAACTTTTAAAAGCTCTTTTCTTTTTTAAAATCTATTTTAGATGAAAGCTGAGATTTGTATGAATCTATTTCAAAATGAGTAACACTTATTGGTGTATATCAAAATAATAACTATTAGTAACATTTAGTATAAAAAGAATATAGTGTTTTGTACAAATTAATACAAATCTGATTTAAAATGAAAACTACTATAATAAATGTGAAAGTATACAGTCTGTATAGGTTTTTGTCGTTGACGTTTTACGTAAAAGGCTTTACCGATAACCGAATGTACCTTTTCAAAGTTATAAGCGAGTGAAAGATGAATGCTTTAGAAGATACATAAGTCATACTATATAATGTATAAATATTTAATTAAAGGTAAAATACAGTTATAATTCACTTTTTTTTTCTTTTAGTATATTTTATTAAAGTTTATAAATAATGTAACAATAAAAATAAATAAATTAATATCAAACTTTTACAACTACGTAATAAATAATACAATAAAAAAATATTTAGTTTAAAAAAAAAAACAGTAATAACAGTAAGTAAAAGAGTTATTATCTGCGCTACGAGTGTGGAATTCAAGTATCATTACTTCACACTAACAATGTTTTTCTCACTCGTATCCGAGAGGTGTATAATAAAAGTGATGTTACTACTACGGTTTGAAAAAGTTGATTTGCAACTTGCGAAGTCCGCACGGGCGATACCTACAACCAATATTTACTCGAAAACCGTGTCACGGACGTCTGTTACGACGAGTTCGATATTGTCACATAAATAAACGATTTTTTTTCCTCCCTTCGTTAATTAAATTTTAATTTTATTTATTTATTATCATACAGTGTATGTTATAATAGTTTTTTTTTATGAATAAATTGAGTGGAGGTGTTACTCGATGTCCATTGTATTACACACACATTTAGAATAACAATATTTAGGTAACTAACTACATATACATTTTAATAAACAATGTTTACAAAAAGTGGCTACTACCAATCCGACAAGTCCCTTCAGCCTTGCATTCGATTGAAGCACGTAGTTACTGACTTTTAGTCTTTTTTATATCACTTTTTATACATTTAAAGTTTGTTAGGAGTTGGTCTTTTTTTTTTTAATATATTTTTTTCTCCTTTTTTCTGGCATGGCGTTTTGAGTGGTACTAATGTGTTTTACATACGGCCTCGGCCATTTTGGGCCTAGGGACGGTTTTTAGTTACTCTTTTGTTACAGTCTCTCTATGTTATATAGAAACAAACATTATTACTTTTATATGCACGATTTTTAAGCAACGCTGCACGCTGTTTTGATAATAGAATAAAGTAGTGTTACGTTTGTTTTAAGTAGATTAGTAATGTTAGCTACAAGATACGTACTATAACATAAAAATATAAATGCAGAAATAAAAATTATTACTAAATTTTGAACAAATTGTCTTTTTAGCGCCCAAGTATTTAATATATTAACAAAATAAAAAAGTATTTGCTTTTTTTGGATTCAAAGCCTAAATATGAATAATATCGTAATATATAACTTAAATAATTGTCGTGTAAATAAATTCTTAACGGAAAGAAAATATTTTGTTCCTTCGATGAGATACCAAATAAACTCAAATAACGTAGTATCTACAATCACTTACATAAATAATTTTGAATAATATAATTAAATATTAATCATCACTACTAAGATATAAATATTAAACAGTATCTCTGATACATCTGTCACTTTAAACATTTTAATTTATTATTACATTTATACAAAAAGATTTTTATTATTAATAATGGTAGTTGTATATTCCCTGCTAAGATTTTACGTAAGATACGTACGTATAGTAAATAGTTACTGTTAAAATTGAACCTGTATATAGAAAATAAATTTTCCAATATCCTGTCGGTTGATCGGAACTGGGGAAATGCCATTTGACGGAAGTATTATAAGCTTTCAAACAATCAAGTTTCAACTCGGCGGCGGGTTGAATTCCTTTTCGTCTTCGAGATATTTCTAAAATGCTAAAAAGCCAGTGTACTGGGGTTAATGGTCTTAAAAGGGTAGAAAGTTGTGTTATTGTTTTTTTTTATTATTTTCCTCATCAAAATGAGTGGAAATTACATAGAAACAAATCAGTTTTTTTTTCCATATTTTTTCACCTGCAATCTATTTATGTATTAGCTCAGTTGAAGATACTAGAAGTCACCTCAGAGGTAGCAGGTTCTAGCCTATGGGAAAATACCGATGTCTATATTCTCGTATTAATACTATCGCATCGACACCAAAGTTAGTAATGCTGTAATGATTTCGCAAGAGTGATATTTTAAGCTCGGGTCAGTGGTATCGATGTGTTGTTCGTAGGGACGGTCCAACTAACTGTTTTTGATTTTATGTTCGTCCTAATTCACTTTGCCCATAAACTACTTATTATATAATGGTATCGATACAAACCGTACATTAACAAACTTTATGAAATGACGTATGTTGTTTGAACAGATGGCTTTTATAAAGTTGAGAGTGTGTTGATTAAAATTGAGAACATTTTGATTAATATTAAGAGTACATTAATTAAGCCTAAATTAGAATTTTTTATTATTATTATCATATCGTAGTTTAATATTTAAATATATAGATAATATGCAGAATGCAAGACTTGACGGACGGTTGTGTTGTCATTGTGTTTGACGTACGACGTTTGCATAATAATAGAATTAAATATTAAACTGTAAAAAAAAATATATAATCCTATTGGTATTAGAATTAACGGTATTTAATTTATTGTAAATAGAATTTTAAATATAAATCGAAGATTTAATTGATAATATATTTTATTTTGCAGTATCAATGTTTATAAAACCTTCTAGATAGAGAGTTTGATACAGTGGTATACAGTAATACCCCGCTTTAAGCGACCCCCTTATACGCGGTTTCACTATAACGCGGATGCAAATTTCGCGCTCAAATGCCTCGAATTACGCGAAAGAGTGTGTATAAATATAATGTATAAATGTATAAAAATAAGAGTATGTATTGCATAAAGTGTTTCTAGAATTAAAGTGATTGATTAAAATGATTTGTATTTTTTTGTAATAAATTTTGACTATGTTTAATCATAAATCTCGTTATACGCGAATTTCAGTTAACGCGATTTTTTTTTGGAACGTATCCCTCGCGTAAAGCGGGGTATTACTGTATTATAATGAGATTATTATAGGAATCTTAGAATTTTTCATAGCGTTATAACTGATTAAACAAGGTAATTACATTAATCACGACGACAAATAAATGTCTGTGTTAAATCCGTTTCATCTCACGTGGATACGTTAATTAGGTAGCAATTGTGATTTTTTTTTGTTGTTGTTGTTCGCATTCAGAGCGGATGTTGATTTCCGTGCCGTTTTATATGTTTCTATAGATACAGTTAATTATTATCCCCAAATCATACAATAATCATTTTGTTATTTGTTATATATGTAAGAATTTGATTTATCCTCATATGTTACCAACGCAACATATTCCTTAGATAGTTTTGTTTATATAGTCGAGCTTACGACTACTTTCAATTAAAAGATTTACTTGGTATGTGAACTTTTATTTCGGTTACAAAAAAAACAGTGTTATTGAATTGGAACAATCTATAAATAATATTAGGTTGTCACTACGTTTTCCTAAAGTCTGTGAGAGTATATAAATTCTGTATTAACGTGCGGTTGCCGTCTACGTTTTTAAACGACAGCTGACATCAGATTTAGAGTCAACGACACTTTCCCAATTCCTTTAGCCACTCTATTTTACGGGATGTGGTTTATATGTACCATTTATTTTAACTAGCCGTTGCCGTTACTTCACCTGCTTTGTTATCACAGTAATGATAAATATATCACTATTAGTTTTAATTTAATAATATCTTCAAACGTTTGCGTTTTTATTTCCGTGAGGAATAAGAGATTTTTCTGCTATAAATATAACATATTTGTTGAATTTAAAAATAAACTAACACTTTATCGGATCAATTTCTTTGTTTGATAGTATAGTATTAATTGAACATGGTATATGTATAAACATTAAGTACCAAAATTTGAACGTTAGTAACATCCATATCTGTTTGCAATTTTTGATTTATGTTTTTACTATTACTTTTACTCTTTAATATTTTTATTAATTCTTAAAAATATGTGTCCCACAAAGTATTTTATTTATGTTTGTTTATTGTTTATCCTTGCTGATATTTAAAATAAACATTATTGAATTTATTTATTTGTATTCAATCTCACAAAGAGGGCTCGCGAGCTACACTCGTGTAGAGTGACTTGTTCATATTTTCTGAGGTCGGTCTTATATATTATGTACGAAATTGAATTTATAAATTTTATTTACACATATTGATATTATTGATATGGTAAAGGTTAAAATAATGATTTAATTTATATAGTTTTCTCCTCTGTAGAGATTTTTGTGTGAATATATTTTTTTTTGTATAAATTAGTTACCTTTTATAGATAAGTTGTAGAGGAATCCAAAAAGTATACATACGTATAAACATAAATACAAACATAATAAGTTGTATATAACTAATAATTCCAAATAAATTTTAGGCATTAGCATCTTTCTTATCTAGGTCATTATAATTTCCTTTAATTTTATTTATATTTTTGATGTTTAATGTTTATTATTAGATTCTATGTTTATTCCATTAAGTTAGGTAATTTGTATTATTTTATTTCATTTCTATTAACTTTGGACACCTAATAATTAATTACTAGCGAAAAGCTAAAATTGTCGAAACTCAAGAGTTACTAAAACTTGTATCTGAGACTTAGAGCTCCGCCGGAAAAGCGGATTAGTATGAATTAAATTTTAGTTTTAACGAGATAGACAACACGAGCTAGCTGCATACACCATCTCGAAAGCTAACACCGAAATTTGAATTAAAGTTTTGATATCAACTTCATCAATGAATTTAAAGTAAAGTTATGTTATCAACTTCATCAATGCCGGGAGTATCGTCGCTTTACTAATGACATTCAGTAAACTTTTTCATCAGGACGGGGTAGCAGCCAGAGTAACGCGATAACACACATCCGCCCGCAGGTAAACTCACCCTCGCCCGCTTGTATTTTATTAACGGCCCGTTAAACTACATTTTATCAAACGCTCGACATTATTTTACACTTTTAATATACACTTTTAGGTATTTAAAATTAATTATTAATTGTATTAAAGGCTATTGTGGTCTCGCATACTGCTGTTGACACTAGCGTTCATAAATCGATGAATATGATACGCGGAATCCGATTTCCTGCGGATAAAGTTGTGGGCAAAAGTTTTTGTATAACTCAATAAGAATTCGCGCTGCGGAGTCTGGAGTCTCTAAACCGACACAAATGTAGATACAAACAACTCTCGTACACGGTCTCATGAATTTTTAAGATTTTTACTCCCATTTCGCTCTGTTTCGACGAGGTCAAGGTGTATGTATCTTTTGTGCTATTTTTTTTTATGTATGTATTTTTTATCATAAAACGTGACGTGTAATTAATTAATTTACACTTCCTATTGTAGTGTTTTTTTAATGACATACTCTTTTTGAATAGAATGCTTCCAAGTATTACTATTGAGAGATACCACTACGAATAATCTTATATATTTTGTGCTTGTAATATTTATAACAAAAAAAAATATTGAACTGGAAATCGAACACAGAATCTTGTATTTGACACAAACCACTGATCGCTAGGGAACCCTCATAATAGTTATTAAAAATATTTACATAGTATTAACTAAGTTTTTAATATTAATAGAGATAATTGTATAAGTAATACATTAATTACATCATCATACAATCGAGAATAAAACCACAAAAAAACTTCGATATCTATTTATTATTACCATAATTATACATATAAAAATAAGTGATTATTAATCAGTACTGGATTCTGTCCCATCAGTTCTCTGTTCATCTTGTTCATCCGTTGTTAGGTCATGGGCACAGTCGTCGAGAGAATTCTTTAAATTCTTACATTTCTTACAGCGACATTTATTCTTATCGGTAAAATGAAGTTTACGCAAATGACGATACAGGCTATTGTTTGAGCGTAAAAGTTTACAACAAAGAGCACACTTGAGTCCATCTAACGAGTGCTTGTTCAACATATGACTCTGGAGAGCTGGAACAGAGTTGAAGGAACGGTGACAGCAACCGCAGCAAGTCGATCCGGGACCGTGTATAGCCGCCATGTGATTCGATAAACTCCGTCCACTTGTAAACGTACGCTTACATAACTTACATATATTGTTTGTATTACTCGGATGTTTATATCTGTTGTGATTTCGTAGAGCTACCATAGAATCGTATATCTTCCCGCACTCTGTGCACGGCGTGTCGTTTTTGCTGCAACATTTCGCGTGATCGTACAATTGTTTTGATGTTGCGAACGTTCTGTAGCAGACCCTGCATCGGTTCTTGTAACGGTGCATGTATCTCATATGTTTTTGTAGACTCATAAGAGACGGGTAGGTCTTGTTGCATTTAACACATGTCACCTTTACATCGTTGCCGGGGTGTTTGAGCAGGCAGTGCATGTTCAGTGAATTTGATGTTTTATATAATTTACCGCACGTATCGCACGTGTGGGCAAAGTCGCCGTCACCGCTCCGGTTATCGGTTAATATGTCCTGCAACACGGCAGTCGACGAACGCAAGTGTTCGTCTATTATGTCCGAATCCAATCTAAGTACATCGATTTCTATGTCGGTTTTTACGATGTAAGAACTCATGCTTTTTTTTATTTGAAAATATTTTTTTATACGTTACACCGCTGAATTGACAATTGAGAAAAAATAGTGGCAGTGTTTTTTTTTTCTCTGTCAAATATCTTTTTGCAGGTTATAGCGAAAGAAGGCCCAATAGTTTTGTTAATTATAACTACGGACTACCTTTAAACTTTTTTTTTTAAGATATTCAATAATTTATCAGCCAGTTATAAGTGAGCAAAACCATTTTTTTTTTATAAAAAAAATTATATGCTTTTATTTAGATTTTATTTTATTAAGAATGATAAATTGTGGTTGCGTGTACCTACCTACTTAATCTGTTAAGTTGTAACATTTTATGTACAATAGGAAGTTTATAAAAAATAAGTCACAATTCAGGGTCGAAAGGTGGTAATATTTTAAATTAATTAATAAGTTTAAACACCATTAAAAAATTTATACGAACATCTAATTAGAGCTCAACATATTATATACAAATGTGGTGATTAAACTTATCTTTCCAATTTGGAATCGATAATTATAATTTACTAATTATCACATGTTTAATATTAAATATTTATATAAAAAAAAATATTTCTGCAAAAATATCGATTCCAAATTATTAATATTAATATCAGTCGATATATTGTTGCGTTCGTAAACGTGTGTGCGTGTGTGTGTGGTCACGTGTACGTGTGGTTGTATATCGCGTCGCAGTGAGATCGTCAGCCGCTCTCCGCTCGCCGCCTGGAAGGACCAACAGACGACTCACGCGGAACGAGAGTCGCTACCACTCGGGTGAGTCATGATATTATAAAGAACCTATCGCTATATGTACTTGTAGTTATTAGTGGTGATATATGTGTGATGTCATTCTATTATCTTCAGCTGTCTTGGGTCTTCTAACATTTTATGATGAAAAAATATGATTGCAACTATATTTATAATTGTTTTCATAATTAATTTTCACTCTACGATTCATTTGTTATAAAAAATACACTACATTATAAGCTTATTTAAACAATGAATTTTTATTATATTTCGTCGATTATATACAATGTATCATCGTTTACGAAAATGTTAATCTTTCTCGATTTTCATTTCATTAAATAATATTAATATTATATTTTAACTGAAAACTAAAGACACGTAGTCCTAGAATCGTAAAAGAGCAACACAATTTGATGAAAGGTTTTAAGTTTATAAATATACATTGATATAGATTAGTTCAATTAATTATATATTAGGCACTTAACAGGTACTCCAATCGATACTAAACAATATTAGTTGTACCAATAGTATTTATCGGGATATTATCTACATAAATGCTTTACAACTTGTAGCCCGCTGCGATTATAAACCTTGCACGGTCTGAATTTATTGTGTAAACCCGGCATAACTTATAGGTACAGGATCAATGTATATCCTGATTATTCAATATACGTATTATATTATAAAATGTATCTTATTTTATTAGTGTTAAAGTATTAAATCATTTGGCAATAGCGTCGGTGGCATGTAAATATATGATTGGTGTCGGTGGTAGTGCGTGGAACTGGAAAGCCAGTTCTCGAGTCGGCGTGTTGCGAGTTTCGACCCCAATACGGTGACTCAAAACCTACACCTAATTAACCATCAATAAATATAAATAAACACACACACACACAAATAAATCATATATAAATAGATAAAAACATAACATTACCTATAGAAACGGAATAATCTAATCATAATTGATACATCGTTTATAAAAATAAATTACTAATGTAAGTATTCGTCACTGAGTTTATAGTGTTCTTTTAGGCGATGATTAAATATGAGATGTTATATATTTACATCTTACAATATTGTTTGTTAATACTTAAAGCATCTATTGTATTTGGTTTTTGTTTTCATATTTATCACAAGTGACTCAGGCCTCACCAATGTATGAAATGCACACTAATTATATTTTGTTATACTTTAGTGTTGTGTGTTAAATGAAATTCCTAATGATTAATATTTTATTGACTTGAAATTATATAGTCTTAAATTTGTATATATGATAGTAGTTTTGAGTCATCACGGAGATGGTTTGTTTTTGTTCCTAGCGACTGGATGGTTGGCGGTCAGGAATGATTTATATCATCCTTTCAGACCCTCAACACTCCAACAGCAATACCACACGGCAAACAATGTACCCCTGGGACCCAACTCGCTCTTTTATATTAGCTTCCAAGAATCTCATCGCTTTGTACCGAGCTTTAAAGATACTGATAAGCCACCTATTGTTTCACTTTAAAGGAATCCTTATATATAATGTTTATATTATTTATTATTATTGTTATATATATTGTGATATAAAATACGATACGTACAGAGAGAGGTACAGACGGGACGACGTCCTCCAGTACACGCCTAACGAATGACATACTTTCTTAAGCACTAAATTGATACAAGTGGTTGTGATTGTGGAATGAATATCATCTACGAATGTCGGTACGTGATGGGTGTTGTATTGTAAGCACCGCACTACGCATGTACCCACTGTGACTGTGAGGAAGGTGAGCTTTGTTTGTTTGTTTAACTCACTGAGTCATAAACATTATATATAAAATGTATACTTTTAATAGCACTCTACTCGTAGTTAGTGATGTTGGTTATACTTAGGTTGGTTGATTTATTATGTCGGTATTATATATTGAGATTTAAGATCAACATTTTCGTTTAAGATATAATTTACGTATAAATATATACAGTATTGTTGATTATCATCATAATCCTTTCATTCTAAATGCACATTTGTACTTTCTCTTAAAATATCAGATATCAATGTGAGGTAACCTTCTTTAATACATTTAAATGAAATGTTCATTGCTTTAACCTTTAACCATCTGAAAGGTCGTATTCCATTTATATGATATTCGTACGTGCATCGTACATTTTTTTAAAAACATATAAGAATCGTTATGTATGTGGGTGATTCTAAAATAGCACAATACCTACCGCCGCTACGAGAGAGAGGGTTAAAGATTTATTATGAACGATTACGTGTATAAAATATCGTTCTTAATACTGAATATTCGGTCGGATCCCTATTCGTTGGTTATTGCACGGATTTAGCTTTTAACCTCGAGCTCCGTGGGAGATTGCATATAAAGCTATTTTAATTGCACCACTTTCGGATAAACACACTCCTGTGCTAAAATATTTTTATGTGTCAATATCGGAATCGATATTAAATATTGCTTCTTAGATTTGATACTTTTTTTTTCCTAAATGCATTTCTCTCGAATATTCGAAAATCGAAGCGTACGTATATTTGAAATGTCCTCCGCCGGCGTCGATCAAAGCTTTGAGTTTTTAATCGAAAACGCAGCTTACCGTAAAGTAAACATGGCACTCAATATAATATTATTTGCATATTTTAATTGTTTTTTTTTTTATAACACTTGCTAACATTTAATCGTGAAACAATCACACGTGTGTGTGTTTGTCTCAAACTCACACATACGAATGTGCTGTATTGAAATGTAAAACAAATTAACAATTCCACAATCTATTAGTCACGAGAATAAGTTAAGCTATCGTGTGTTAGCTTTTAAGGCTAGATTTATTCAATCCTCCCGATAATGTTCAGCTTGATTGAGCACGTGTGAAGACTTTTGTGATATAAGTAAGCTATTTTGAATATGCGTCCTGTCTGTGTCTGTACTGTCCGCAAATAAGCGGGACGACGATCATTTATTTATCTTAGTTTATATCAAAAACCTAAAACTATGAATGATTTTATTATATCAAAACCTACGGTTGCGGCGACAATGTAGACGTGAGTAATTACTTTATGATACAAATGTTCTACACATGTCGTGCGTGTAAGAGAAATTCACATGTCCGTCCACACACGCGAACATCGCCATTGAAAACATCTCACATAATCGACTGTTTCATTCATTGCAATGCATTTCTTTATTGTATCGGTTATTTACTCTAATTATAGGGTTTTTTTTTTAAAGACCATAATTAGTCGCCTCAGAGATGCGTACAGAGACAGCGGGGGGACAGTTGTAAAATTTACACGAGTCAGGCGAATCCCGTTGGATAATTACTAATGTCTTTTGTAATAATCTGGACTCTGTTCCAACAAAGGGTGTACACCCTTTGGCTTTCCGTATCTTAGTTCTTACAGTTTTTATTTATTTTTATATATATTTTTTTACATTTTTTCTCAACGTAAATATTAATTAATTTTTCTCTTATAAAATACAAACGAATACTGCTCTTTGAATATTAATAAATGAGTTTTTAACGCTGAATACCTACTTATTGTTCTTATTTTTTTCGAACAAAGAAATGTATTTTTATAAATATTGTATGTATATATTTGTTAATAATATCGAAATATAGCATGACGAATTGTTATATGTAAAATTATTATGAAATTAACAAAGACAGAAAATATAAATGCCAACGTCAATTAAAGGTGTCATAAATGACAACATTCCAAAAGCAACCAACGATCGCTTTTGAAATAAACTAATCTATACATATAATAAAACTGTAACTAACCGCAGTCTGTACATATAATATATATAAAATATCATTAATGGGGGTAATGAATTGAACCCAAAAATGATTTTTAAAAAGTTTATCTGTGCGTTTGTTTGGGTAATCTCTGAAAAGGCTCGTCCGATTTTAATACGTTTTTCACTGAGGCAATATTGTTATTTTCATTAAAATTTTTATTATATTTTAATCGGTCAATAAATTAAAAAGTTGTATCAATTTAAAAAAATGCGTCCTACTATCTTTGTTTTCGTTAGATAAAATAATATTAAGAAAAAAATAAAATTCCGCCCAAACGGAGTCGCATGTAAATCTAGTATATATATATATGTATAAACGTATATTAGAAATACAAATGTAACAAAATAAATAAAATAATCCGGTACAATTAAAGTGATAAAGTTGAATTATATCCGACTTACAACCATTAAATAGTAGGTAGTGGCGATTTATATAAATAATTGTATCACAGAACGTCCAAACCGCACTTACAAAACTTGTTATTAAATTAGAACAGAAGTAAAATACGATACGCATTTTATTATTATTCTTATGTTTCTCGCGTATTGTTATAACTATATGATTACATGTTTTTGTTATTAATTATAAGATATTTTAATGAAAGTAACAAAACATTCGGAATATCTAATATAATATTAATATTCGTCAAAAGATGGCGTTAATTTTAACTAGTATTAATATTATATTAGTATTTATATCAAGTTAAAACTAGGTACATCAAATGTATATATATATTTTTTTATTTAACCAACAACAAAGTATAAATACACTAAACAATGATGAGGATGTGCATTCAGTAAAAACGCTTGCGTAGCGATGACCTTGTGATGTTTGTAATTATACGGTCTCCAAGTTAAGAGCGACTGACTTTGAAATATCCAACCAATAAAACACTAAGTCGACTTGCATACTAACATCACTGTGAAAACATTGTCAGTGAGCTGTTAGCGAAACTGTGATTAGAAGACATTCATCTCGCTATATTCGTAACCAAAAAGTGTCCTTAAAATTGGATAATATTTGTCAAAATTTATATACATTTTTAACATTATACTATTTATCGCACACGTCACTAATTTAATAATAATAATAATAATAATTTAATGCAACAATATAATATGCCGCTTTTGACTTAAAAATGGTACGTATTAAAAACACGTGAGTTTTGCATGATGTACGACTATTATTAATTTGACACTATTTCTGTTAGCACGCTCTCTGTTACGTTACATTATGCATGTTTTAATATCGGCACGCTTATAATATAATTGATATAAATACATATAGTTTTATGTTAATTTTATATATCAAAAAATTAATACAATCAATGTCATTTTCGTTTCATTTACCTATATTTAATTTAATCTATGTATAACGTCATTTTAAACGATTTTCTCTTTATTTAATTTGATAATTTCATTTATTTTTTTGTCATCGTTCGTGTGAAACAGGTGTTAGTTAATTTGTAAAATTGTGTACATATTTCATATTTTTGTTTCAGTTTTATTACTGGTAATGAATAATTCTAACTGTTTTTTTGGGTTACTTTAATACAGCTTTTGTTATTAATACTTGGTTCATTAACGAATTACGTTTAAAAATTATCGTTCACTAATAAATAGTTTTCTTTATTAACTTTAAAAATAAATAATTATGTATCTTATTGTATGTAAAGTTAAAATATCGATTAAATTGAACAATTTTAACGTAAATTTAGAATTTTTTCGAACCATTTCGAACAGTATTCATGAATCGTGTCATTGTAGTTAGTTTACAACAGAGTTGTACCTACAGTGAAATGGGACACGGCTACATTTTCAGTTAGTTGTTTTCGTTATTTTTTTTTTGTACTCAGTTTAACAATAGACTACTTAGAAGTAGATAAGTGTGCCAAACGCTAATAGTTTCAATATGCATGATTTTAAGTAAGCATGAAGTGAAACTGCCCATTATAGATGAGACTCGTTTATTTAAATCCTTTGTAGGTGTTTGTTTATTTGTATTACATGCTCATAGGAAATATATATATATGTATATATATATATTGAAGCTTAAATTGCCTTGCCGGTAGACGCTGACCGTGGTGTTATACAAGTTTTTCATTCAATGTTAATTTGCAGAAGTGAGGCAGGAGGCGGTGCAGCAAGCGCTCGCTGAAATGCAGAACAGACCCAAACCCTCGCTGCCGATGCCGTCGAAGAGGACATCCATGATGGCCAAAAGTCCTGACAGAGAAAGACACGATCTTTGTTAGTATTCCACATATTGGTTCAATCTTAACGGGGAAAACCATAAGATACTTTAGACATCGGGCAGGCAATAAATAATCCAATGAACAGGATTATTTATTGCCTATCAAAATTGTTAATTTACTTTGTTCGTTATATGAACGACTTTAAATTGTAATAAAATTTAAACCATTAGGAATTTTACCAGTTATAATATAACCTGTTTATATCTTGTTATGTTATTTGACTTGGTTTTCGTGAAGCAAATCGTATTGTTACGTAAAAAGTAACATCCGTTTTATTCACAGCGTCAAGTTCGGACGAGGACTCGTGCGCCGGTGACAGCGAGCTCCCCCCTCCCCCGGAGCTGGGGTCTCCCCCCTCCCGCCGCCCCGCCGCACCCCACCCCCGCGGGCACCCTCACCCCCTACCCCAACCACACCACCAGCGGGAAAAGAAACACGCTCTCAGAGATAAGACCGAGATAGATCTGTCCGATATCACACACCTACCAGCATGTGAGTTGAATGCACAGAAGTATAATACTATTTAATTTATGACAATAATATGTATTATATTCGGTCAGTGATATTCGCTTGCGGTTATTAGATTCGTAAACCGTAGATTTTCGTGCTCCATTCGCACCAATTAATAGCTTTTGTGGTATCACGCCGCGCTGGAATTCCATTCGGTAGCTCAATACCGTAACACTGAATCAAATGAGATTCTGAATATCACATGTTCAATGAATACCTACAAAGTCTATTGTTACATTTTCACTATTAATTCTGTGATCAAAATTAACAGTATATGTAGTATTGTGAAAATAACGATCTTTTTAAATTTTTGCATATGTTTTGTATGTGTGTTGAATACTTTATATTATTAATATATACAATGAATATATTCTCGATTGTAACTCTTAATACATCAGGTTTCTTTAAGTCGTCAGCGATTTAATTATATCACAAGGAACTAGTAACAATAGCCTTCGGTGTCTTAGAATAATATACTAATTAGAAAAAAAAAAACAATTACCTTCCTTCTCAATGTACGTTAATTTGTTACCAACTGTAGGTATACGCTATTATATTGTATGTAGATAATTCACTTACAGGTATATTGTTATTATTATTATTATTATTATTATTATTATTTGTACCAATTTTAATTATTATTGTAATCACGAAACCTTGTCAGATAACACTTCCAAAAACGTTATAATGAAATACGAAGAGTCACATTTCATGAACGATGATAACAAGGAATTTAAGAGGAATTTTGTGATAATACACCTCCATTATTAAATGGGAGCGAGTGAGCATTTGGGTCAATTCATTTCTAACTAAAACATTTTATTATTATATTTGGACTGATTAACAGTAAATGGGATATATACCGGTCTATATTAATACAACGTAGGTACTAGCCGGTGCTATGATATCGCCAAGCCTATTTAACAGCGTCACACCTTCATTTATATGCGATAAGTATTTCAATGTTCATAACAGGTTCGCGAATAATCAAACAGTTCTGATATTACAATGTGATAGTAAACTACGAACGAATTCAATTTAGTATCTAAAATTTAGAATTTAACAATAGTTCATATAATGATGCAGTATTATGAGAACGATATAATACTGAAATTGGAAACTACTGTATACTGTATATGTTATATGTTGGTGAATATAATTAGTACATATATAGGTAATATAGGTAAATATATATAATATCAAACAAACAGACATCCAGCCGGACGTGACGCATACGTCATCGGGAGCGCGTCGCGGCGGTGCGCTCGTTGCGGACCGCGTGCAGTGTTACGCGCCCGACGACTCCGGCACGGGTACCGGGCGGTGGAAGGTAGGGATGAACCACACCGATTAATATTTAAAATTATTCTATATTATATATATATATTAATTACTCATATTAATCATACCTTGAAAGTATCGATAGATATTTATTTTTTGTTTCCCAATCACTATTGAGATATATGGTTTTACAATCTGAACTTTATCCTAAATTAATGTTTAGTAAAAAAAAAGAGGCTTAATTGAGACAAATAACGTTTTTTGTAGGTGTCAGCTAAAATACAACAACTTCTTAACACGTTAAAGCGTCCGAAACGCCGACCCCTTCCGGAGTTTTACGAAGACGACGACATCGAACTTGAGATCGCCGCAAATCCCAAAGATCCCAATGCGCCGAAACCCGAGGGGGGGACCATGACCCCGGCGGTCGGCGAGCAGCTCGTTGTTCCGGCGGGGTTGCCACGGAACCTCGAAGCGGCTCTACAGAGATACGGAACAGCGTCCTTTAAAGCCAACGTGGCTACCGTTCTCGATCCCAATGGAAAACTTAGCAATTCACTTACATACGGTGAGTATTATAACATGTAGAGACAACATTCGATGTGAAACTGACACCGGTCCAAGATATCATATGTCAGCATTAAACTGTGTGTCTAGTCGAGTTTATCCAAGAGATTAGGTAACATAAAGTCTTTGGAATCGTCTGGAAAATGTGAAGATTAGCTACGACTACGATTTTATTGGCAACTCTTTAACTTTAACAGTTTATTCAAAAAGTATTATAATAATTTATTTTACAATATTCAACTACTAAAAAGCTTAACTTATAGTTTATAAATTATAGTAATAAAATCAATAAAGTTGAAATATATTTTCATAAAATATAAAACTCTTCAAAGCCTCTAATAAAGAAATAAAACTCAAAATTATGGAACATAAAAACGATAATGAAAAAAAAAGCCACCTCCAAACGATTAAGGCTTTAATACACCGATTACGTTATATATGTATATAATAATATCCAATTTAAATACTGAAAAGTTTAACACATTGTTTATCACGCAGGTAAGCTTCTGAGTCGCTCTCTAAAGATCGCTCACGCGTTACTGAATAAGACGTTCACATCAAAAACGAGTAGCGGTGGACCCCTCACCGGGGACAATTCAATTAAACCCGGGGACAGGGTTGCGTTAGTTTACCCCAATAATGATCCAATAAACTTCATGTGCGCGTTCTACGGATGTTTGCAAGCCGGTATAGTGCCCGTGCCTATTGAAGTACCATTGACGAGACGAGACGCCGGCCTACAGCAAGTTGGCTTTCTACTCGGAAGTTGCGGTATACAATATGCCCTCACATCAGACAACTGCTTGAAAGGTTTGTATTGTTGCTTTTTTTTTTATTGACGATATCTCTTGTTCAATGATTCATATTCACTTGTATTCCGTACAATGTTTGCAAGTATCTTGTATAGTTACATCTGATTGATGAAATTGATTTTAAAATACAATACTCTCTAACGTCCCAGTAGCGAAAGAGTTGTAGTATATGTTTATTGGAAATGTTAAAGCGTGAATTGATGTTGTATATTATTTTCCAATGAATCCTTTGATGTTTAAAATGAACAACTATAAAATGTTATTTCGATAAAGAGTAACGAAACCATTGTTACTCAAGCAATAAGATGAAATTTGCCTCAACGTACTGTTATCTTTTTTTGCTTATGCGAAAAATGTTATATTAATAAAAATAATATAATATAAATAATGTAAATTTATTCCAATACAGATATCGTACTAATAACTAAGCGATATTTTGAATATTAATAACTTTATAGTTAATTAAATCAGTTTTACTTTACCAAAGTATAACCGTCCAATTCATAGTATAAATTCAAAATATTTAATTGATGCAGTCCCACCTATCACGGCCAGTGACCAGACAATTACAACACGTGCCCTCCGGCCTCGAATCAATATTTGATCCTATAATACACAGTCGTCTGGAACTTTAACTACAACCCTTTTAGCTGACTAAAATAGATGTACTAACTCCAACCTCAAAATCTATAAACGTGTCTATTAATTTATTAACATATAAATAAAATAAATCTAATGTTATTTAATTAGTAATGCTATTTATTTTGCTACTCTGCAAAGTTTTCTGACGTCCAAAATTTTTGTAAGGATTGATGAAAAGTATAAAAACATTAGCGAAAGTTACAGTTGCAAGCAAGTCTAGACGTCGGTAATCTACCAATCACCAGAGTACTCAAGTTTAATAGCGCGAGTGCTGAACAGTTTGAAGAAGTTCACGCCAAATGTATTAAAAATTTAATTGTATCTCTCTTAGACTTAATTGTTTTGCTGTTCCGACTTTACTATCGAACGTTATCGTTAACGAATCTTTAACGTTTTAGTTTTATATTTATATAATATTATACTATGTAGGACGCATCAGAGTATTTCGCCGAAATTATACTATTTATGAGAATATGCAATTTACAACCTTCATGCTCAAACAATATACTAGATATATATATATTATACTCAGGGTTGTCAAAACATATAAATTTTATAATTATTTAGGGCTACCAAAAACTTCATCGGGGGATGTGGTATCGTTCCGCGGGTGGCCGTCCCTGCAATGGGTGTCCACTGAGAAGCTGCAACGTCCTCCCCGGGACTGGATCCCTCCGCCGCGTCCCGCGGACGACTCTCCAGCCCACATCGAGCACACCTCCGCCGCTGATGGCTCCGCTATGGGGGTTATTGTTACCAGGTAAAGACGCACACACACACACACACACACACACACACACACACACACACACTTTAGCTATGAATTATTATTGTTAATATTTATACAATAAAGAAGGATTAATTTATAAAAAGACAAACTTACCTTTCGTATTTATCAATATTGATAGCAATCAATTGAAATTGAATCTTTCTAAATGAAGAAAATTAATATTTGATAAAATGGAATAACTTCCGTCTACAGATCTCAATTGAACCTATTAACTGAATGGTACGCCATTAGGTTAATTTTGCATTTACTTAGATTTTCTTTGACCCGACAAGTCATTAGATGAATTCAACCGTCAGGAGTAATTTATAATGAATTTCAGTACATGTATAATTTTCTGTAAAATTAAATAGAATAGTTACGATGTTTTAGAGAAATTTAATAATTTTTATGTATCGTTTAATATAAAATTTTTAATATCAAAATCACACATCAATCATGATTTTAACCCATAGTAAAACTAAAATATGAAATTGTTAATATATTAAAATAGTATTAAAGGATTTTCTGGTCGGCTCTTCTCTAGTCTTAACAATTATTGATCGTTTCGGTCTAAATATAGGTTAATTACAAATTCAGTATTGCATTGCAAGTAAAATCGATTTTAATATATGCTGACACACATGTACGTAATTGGAATAAAGTCGAACCTATTTACGTTGAACATCGTTTTATGAAAATTTTATATAAATATATATATATATATGTATACAAATACGCTTAAGCTGAAAACCTTAATACCTATAATGAGCTTTAAAACATATTTAGGTTAGAACATTTACGAGATGCAAGAGTTTTTAGTAATGTTAATAATAGCATAATTTAATAGTTTTGAACCGATTGAAGGCGTTATAACGGACGAAACCATTATTCGATGTAAACACTCGTTTTAATCCCTACGTCTGGAGCACTTTAACTTTTAAGCCGTAGTTTCCAGTTTTAATCCACTATCGTCTGATAATATTGGTTTGTTAATCTTAGTGATTTTGTACTAACGCCCCTTGGTATAACAAGAAACTTTGCGAAATCTATTCGTATTGATCGTCTTAGTGCAATTAAATCTTTAAGCAATTTATTTATTGTCCATGTAAGTTTAAATGATTTAAATTAGTTTAATGTCTATTCCAACGCGCAAGAGTAAAATGTTTATCAACTGCAACTATCATATAACTTTCAAATAAAAGTCGTAAATAAAGACGACAAGGGATAACTTTGTTCTCGAGTTTATATTGCATTCATGGCCGTTCTATGACATCTGGCAAATAGAAGTATCTTATACAGATCTACAGGGTTTAAATAATATTTATTTATTGAATATAACACGGTATTCGTTTCCTACACTTCTAGACTATAATAAGTACCGATCATTTGAAATGTATAATTTGAATAATGATGAAATGATTTGTTTTTATAATGTTTAATGGTTAAAGTTGGTTACATCAATTAATAAACACATTATTATTATTATAGTAATGTAATAATGCTTCCCTCATTCCAGCCCTGGATATCTTAAAACCACTTAAAGCTACGACAATATTTTATCTCTAAAACATTTATTTAGCCGATTTAATAAGCTATTATTGTTAAAGCAATATTAAAATTTGTTGCAAGTCTCTATAATTTGCTATCTGATGATAAAATTGATGTTTTTGTCTCAGGGCGTCCATGCTGGCGCACTGTAGGATGCTATCCGTGGCCTGCAACTACACGGAGGGCGAGCACATGGTGTGCGTTTTGGACTTCAAGCGCGAGACTGGACTGTGGCACGCCGTGCTCGCCAGCGTCCTCAACGGCATGCACGTCATGTTCATACCGTACGCCCTCATGAAGGTCAGCCCCGCCTCCTGGATGCACATGATCACTAAATACAGGTTTGTTGTAAATATAAATTGAGTGTTATTGTTTTTGATTATTTATAATGCGTCAAGTGTTGTGAATAACGTCCAGTGATTCACACAATTAAATGAGTGACTCCTACAGGGCGTCGGTCGCGATTGTTAAGTCGCGTGACCTCCATTGGGGCCTGCTGGCGACTCGCGATCACAAGGAGATATCTTTGAGCTCGTTGAGAATGTTGCTGGTGGCGGATGGAGCTAATCCTTGGTCATTGTCGTCGTGTGATCAGTTTCTGTCAGTTTTTCAAAGCAAAGGTTAATAAGTTTGTTCTTGTTTTTAAACATTATTCTTTTTATAAATTATAACAGAAATCTGAGCAGGGCTGGTGTTGATTGCGGTCAAATGTATAGGCTTCAGCGACTACTTTACTATAATCATCTAACATTGATACCATTTGATATGGCGTTAAAACAATAAAATATGCATTATACAATTACTAATTGATTGTAAACCCGCCAGGCGTGCGCGGTGACGCGATATGTCCGTGCGCGTGCAGCAGCGAGTCGCTGACGGTGTGCGTGCGGCGCGCGGGACGCGGGGGCGCGGCGGCCGGGCGCGGTGTGCTCTCCATGTCCGGCCTCTCGTACGGGGTGGTTCGAGTTGACGCCGAGAACTCGCTCACGTCTCTCACGCTCCAGGACTGCGGACAAGTGATGCCCTCGTGTGAGTTTCCGTGGTATTCATGCTTAGTGTGAGTTTTTGTGGTTGTATTACACATGAGTGTGAAGCATACCTAGTGCAATAGCACTTAAGCATATTCTTCCGGTTACTCACAATACATAACCCACGCTCACCACTCCTTTCAATTGCACTCACTAAGTTGTCTTAATTTGGTGACGAACTTTGACAAAAACTTTATTTACCTTTTTTTAATAATAATTATCATTATTGTTAAATTTTTTCTTTCTTTAGGTGTTATCGTGGTAGTCAAAATGGAGGGTCCCGCTTACCTCTGCAAAACGGATGAAGTGGGGGAGATATGTGTTCTGTCTGGAGCTACGGGATCCGGTTATTGGGGTTTGCCTGGGCTAACGAATACCGTGTTCAGAGTACAACCGCTAGACGCTGATGCCGAACCGATAGGAGAGGAACATTATATTAGAAGCGGATTGCTTGGTTTTCTGGGACCCGGAGGTAAGAGACATTATAATGTTCATAGTTGTGCTTAAGTAAAGAGAGAGAAATATGAACAATTTAACACTTTTACCGTTGTGAACATAATAATAATAACAGCTTCATTCTGAAAACAATGAATTATTCAATAGGTTTAGTATTCGTATGCGGGTCTCGTGATGGACTTATGACAGTGACTGGCCGGAAACACAACATGGACGACATAATTGCTACAGTCCTAGCTGTGGAACCCATGAAGTTTATATACAGAGGTCGCATAGCCGTTTTTTCGGTTAGAGTGTTGCGAGATGAACGAATATGTATTGTAGCAGAACAGCGACCGGACTGTGGAGAAGAAGAGGTATATATAACAATAGTGTTTTTTTAAAGACATTTGTGTAATTGACTTATGTGAATAAAATTTTCAGTCTTTCCAATGGATGTCTCGTGTCTTGCAAGCTGTGGATTCTATCCATCAAGTAGGTATATACTGCCTGGCTCTGGTTCAACCCAACTACTTGCCCAAAACACCTCTCGGCGGGATACATCTCAGCGAGTGCAAGAGACGCTTCCTCGAAGGGACCTTACATCCCGCTAACGTGCTCATGTGTCCGCACACCTGCGTCACCAACCTGCCAAAGCCAAGGGAGATACATTCAGGTATATATTTAGGTTTTTAATGTGATTAACTTAAATATTTGGTTTGTTATTATTTTTAATTTGATTACAGATGTTGGACCGGCTTCAGTCATAGTAGGAAATCTGGTTCAAGGCAATCGTCTCGCGTCTGCCCAGGGTCGGGATATGGGATATACCGACGATTCTGATGCTGCTCGAAAAGTATGTGTTTTTATACTTTTGTTTCTTTAATACATAATAGATTATTATATCAAATTCTTTGTTTTTATTTCAGTATCAGTTCATATCACAAATACTTAGGTGGCGCGCTCAGAGCACATCTGACCACGTGATATTCACGTTACTCAATTCAAAAGGTGCCGTCGCAAAGGTACTGACTTGCGCCGAATTGCACAAGAAAGCGGAGAGAATCGGTAACTTGTTGCTAGAAAAGGGCCGTGTTAACACCGGGGACCACGTGGCATTGATATTTTCACCGGGGCTAGATCTCATTTGCGCATTCTACGGCTGTTTGTACGTAGGCGCAGTCCCGGTCACAATCAGGCCTCCTCACCCTCAGAACTTACACACAACGCTGCCCACAGTACGCATGATAGTAGACGTCAGCAAAGCCACGCTCATACTCTCCAACCAGTCTGTGATAAAATTACTCAGATCTAAAGAAGCGAGCAACGTCCTCGATAGCAAGGCGTGGCCCATCACTCTCGATACAGACGACATGCCTAAGAAGAAATTACCTATATTGTACCGAGCCCCGACGGCGGAGATGATCGCGTATTTGGACTTCAGTGTGTCCACAACGGGGATGCTGGCGGGTATTAAGATGTCTCATGCGGCTGTTACTTCTCTCTGTCGCTCGATGAAAATAGCCTGCGAACTGTATCCATCGCGACATATAGCTCTCTGCCTGGATCCGTACTGCGGTCTCGGGTTCGCCCTGTGGTGCTTAAGTAGTATCTATTCTGGCCATCATTCTATACTCATTCCTCCATCGGAAGTAGAGATTAATCCAGCCCTATGGCTTAGCGCAGTCTCACAGTATAAAGTGCGAGACACGTTTTGTTCTTATGGTGTAATGGAATTGTGCACTAAAGGACTAGGCAGCTCAGTTAATCAACTCAAAGCAAAAGGGATCAATTTAGCATGTGTCAGAACATGTGTCGTGGTTGCGGAAGAACGACCCAGGATTAATTTGACGAATTCATTTTCAAAGTTATTCTCAGCACTTGGTCTAAGTCCACGCGCTGTGTCCACGTCGTTCGGTTGCCGTGTCAACATAGCTATCTGCCTCCAAGGGGCATCGAGTCCTGAGCCATCCACTGTTTATGTAGACCTTCGGGCATTACGTAACGACCGCGTATCGTTAGTGGAACGTGGAAGCCCACACTCTCTCTGTCTAATGGAGTCTGGGAAACTGTTGCCGGGAGTTAAAGTGATCACAGCAAATCCGGAGACAAAAGGTCAATGCGGGGACTCGCATTTAGGTGAGATATGGGTGCAATCGCCTCACAACGCCAGCGGTTACTTCACGATATACGGAGATGAAAGCGATTATGCGGATCACTTTAGCGCTCAATTGGTTACTGGGAATACGGGAGAGGTTTATGCCAGGACAGGATATCTGGGCTTTTTGAGGAGAACCGAAATCAGCACGACGAGTACATCAGACGACATGTCCCTGATGGCACGTGACAGTGACACAGAGTCCATGCTGTCCGGTTGTGGCAGTGTCTCTGGTCTCGTGGACACCCATGACACTCATGACGCCGTGTTCGTTGTGGGTGCTCTCGACGAAACTATCATGTTGCGCGGAATGAGATATCATCCCATTGATATCGAAAACTCAGTAATGAGGTGCCATAAAAAGATTGCAGAATGGTATGTATTATTAAAATATGTCTTACTAATAATATAACGTACTTAATTGCTAAAGTGATATTTGTAACTAATTTTAAAACTTCATTCTAATTTGAAATTTTTAAATTACAGCGCCGTCTTCACGTGGACGAACTTGCTGGTGGTGGTGGTGGAGCTGGACGGCAACGACAGCGAAGCCCTGAACCTAGTACCGCTGGTGACGAACACGGTGCTGGAGGAGCACCACCTGATAGTGGGGGTGGTCGTGGTTGTGGACCCCGGGGTCGTGCCAATCAACTCGAGGGGGGAGAAGCAACGCATGCACCTCAGAGACGGATTCCTCTCCGATCAGATTGACGCTATATATATAGCTTATAACATGTAATTCGTTAATCCCATCGTTGTTTTTTTAAGTCCAGTTTTAATTTGATTCAGTGTTTATATTTCTCTTTTTTTATAATTTGGAATTTGTTCGTATACCAGGTTTAAAAACGCTTCTGAAAGCTTTTGAGTGCAGTTTTAATTTGATTCAGTATTTATGTTTCACTTTTTTTTTTATTATGTTCCAAATTTAAATTCGCTTTTGAAAGCAATGCTCTGTTTCGATGCTGTCAAATACACTTTGTGCTCAAATTATACAAGTGTAACGTTAATATGATTAAAGAAGAGCTATATTTAATCTATTTTATATGTTTGACTAAATAGCCTTTAATATATTGTATAATTTTTTTTTTAATAACTCCATTATAATTTTTTTTGTGTACCCAAGACTGCTGTAAGTCTGATTATTATTGACATAAATTTTTTAGTTTATATAAATCTAACATCACAATGAATACTTTCAAGTATAGGCAGTTAATAATATCGGTCTCAATTTTTGCTTTATAATTTATACAAATATACATTTGACATTTAGAATTTTGTTCCGTTAGTTTTAAGCTTTTGATGTAACGGTTGAAGGACAGGCTTATACCGTTTTATTATAAACAATTATACTGTTGTGATTAATAAGCAAATAATTTCTAATAGTAGTTGATATGTAAATGTATTACTACTGGTAATATTATATATAATTAGATGTTATCGGATAAAAAAAAAAGTGTATTGCATTTAATGTGTTTATTAGTTTTGTGTTCTTTTTTTTTTTTTTGTTTATGGTTGACAATAAATTTAAAAGGTCGGGGTTCACGCTTCAATGTCAAAAACGTGCAAAAAGCTTTTTAAGTGCTAGGAAGACTGTTTAAGTGGGTTCGTGTTATTTGTTATGGTTATTATTATTTTATCTTCAATATATTTGGACTTTGGCTTCTTTTAATATATATCATATTTAAAAGTTTCCTCTCAACACTTAGCTATATATATTTTGATATCATTTTGATTAAATGTGCTATTAATTTTATTATTACAAGGTCAATTCATTATATTTATATTTACATTCATAATTTTTCTTCTATTATTTTTATATAAATCGTTTTTCAAATATTATATTGCTGTAATTCATGTATTTATTTTGTTTTCTAAATACTATATTTATATTATCAGCTAATTTCAAGTATATTTATTCTGAGCATTGTAAACAGTCCGGTAACAAAATGTTTTGTATGCTTTATAAACCCGGCATATTTTTTTTTTAGTAAAACGTTCTGTGCTGTGTACAATGTATACAGTGTAATAACTGTCAACTTAATTAAATTTTGAGATCACTTATCGTTTTGCTAGCTGGGACCCTTGCTGTAACAATTGGTAGTATAGTATATGTAGTCGTTCATAAGGTAGTTTAATTACATTTTGTTTATTAGCTTAGTCCATTCCAGTATATGCCTGTTATCTGAACAATGTAATGGAAAAAAAAATATTGAAATTATTTACATCTACATATTTAGATTTTATTATTTACTAATTATTATTTTTATTATTATATTTTTTTTTGTAATTATTTATTGCTAAATTGTACATATAATTTTGTTGTTTAATTTTACATTTTAATATTTTTTATTAGCATTTAAACATTTTCGATGACAAAGTCTGTGTGGCAATGTTTAATGAAAATGAATTGATTTTTTTAATTATATATTATGGTATTATAAAATTCCTTAAACATACCTTTTTACTTTATAAAAGTATAATTTGAATTGTATTTTCAAATGTAGTCATCTTACAATATAAGTATACAAGTAGCGTAATGACTCGGGTTAATGAACAATCTTATTTGTAATCCTTAATAATAATGCATAATACTGGTTCGAGGTCCTGCGGAATGTTGTTTTGCTTAAATTGAACACAAATTGAATATGTATTTTCAACGAATTAAATATCAATATTTTCATTATTGTGACATTTGAATTGTTTAATAACATTAATAACGCACAAAAAATTTTAAAACGTTTTGGCATTTTTTGGTATGTAATGTTAGAATTTTTGGGAGGGTTTTACTCCTTTTAGACAATTGCCAAAATGGTCTGTTGGGACTTTGTAACCGCTTTTACAAATGTGATTTTTCTGAAACATGAATAAATAAACGTGCATCTTTCTTGAGATTTTTATTTTTGTATTAACTACCTACTCGCCAACCTAAAAATAGTTAAAAAAAATTATAAATATTTTCTATGAATTTAATAGAACACAGAACTCAAAACAATATATTTTGTCTGTTTTTCTAATTGTTTTTTCAGATAATTATATCTTTAATCTATGAATTATAAGACTCCTTTCATTAGAAGGGGTGAATAGGTTGATTAAAAAAAGTTGAAAGTATTTCTGTTCTTACATCATATATTGTTTACCAACATTATTCTAATAAAATAATAAATATAATCTTGAATATCTTATATAATACATGATAAGCAAACATTTATTCCTATTTATTACACATTGATATAGAATTATAATAATAAAATACTATGTTCTAAAAGGATGTGACATCATAGGAAAAAACATTTAGTAAATTGAAAAAAAATGATTCTTTTTTCTAAAATATAAAATACATTATAATGAAAAGATTACTAAATGTGACAGAATTTTACCCAAGCTTAATCTACAGTAATATTTGTTTTTTTTATTTATTTTTATTGTAACAGCCACGGATTTACATATTTAGTAATAAATACTTTTTAAAATTATATGCTAATAAAATTAGATTTGTTACTTTTTTTTTGGTTTAAATTTTTGGTCAATTTTTATTGTATTTTTTGTTAAAAAACTACAATTTTCGCTCTGAGTATTGCATTACTTTATATATATTATATTCATTTCAAATATTCCATAAATGCAAACTATAATTGCAATATTTCAAAATCAGTATCACTAGGGCAATGACTAAGGAGTTCATTAGACTTAATTTTTTATAAGTATCAAATTTAGATACCACTCTAAAATCATTCATTTTACAAAAATGCTATTTAAAATGACTAAAATTTTAATAACAATTTTGGCAAATTTATCCAGATAAGGAAAATATTTAAAGAAAGTTAAATGTACATGCAACATTATTACGAGCATATTAAGTTTCAGCAAGCGTAAATATAGAAGGGATGACATTATTTACAACATAGATCTTATGAGTTAATTTTAGCAATACTTCTAATTGGAATTATGTCAAAGAACAACATCATATCCAAAAATATGTATGGTAAAAATACATATTACTTTTTCTTTTTGGCAATGTCATCTTTACTTGGACTGGAGGGTCGTTTTCTGTATTGAGGCTTGTAAGTTGATCTATTGATCCTTGAAAGCAAAACCTCATCAGACACATCCTTTTTCATTTCACTATCAACCTCTTCTGTTTTCTTTTCAGCTTCCATAAGTTTTTCTATTTCCGGATTCATTCCATTGTAAGAAACCCTTCCTTCTATCAAATCTTCACAAAAAACGTAAGTCGCTTCCGTTATATAATTGCCAGTAGCATGTCGCATTTCATTGGAAATTAAATCAGAATATAATCCTTCATGATCCTGCTTATTTTGTAATTCCCTTTCTATCCTTTCTTTTGTTTTTCTCATAAATTTCATGTCTAGAACAGATTTTGGTAAATAAGGCTTTTTTGGAGTAGACATGATTGTTTTTTCGAGGTTCGACTGCACAGCAAGACCAGTACTCAGTGCTAAATACTTTAATATTTTAAAGAGCGAAATCAAAATAAATAAATGTATTGATTTTCATAACTTAAACGTCAAACGTCAAACTTCAAAACCATATACATAGTTTAGAAACATGGAGTGTAAACTCCGTATCTAAAAGTATAAAGTATACTTTACAAAAAAAAAACCTTAAATTGATGACGCTGCTTTTCCATCTATTCATTTATTTCTATAAAATCGCAAAAAAAAAATAATTTATCTATTTATGTATAAGTTACAGAAACTAGGAATTCTAGGACTCTTTTATCTTATTTTCGTTATAACGTTACTTTCTAACATAGCATATCAACGTTACTTTTTTAATATGTTCTCTTTGGGCTAATTTTTAATGATCTGGCAAAGGCGGCTATAATATGTATATAACCTGTCTTTTCATTTTAGTTCTTTATTTTACATAAAAAGGCAAATGCAAAGGCAAATGTACATGGTTGAGTCATTGAGTTGCTAAAAAGTAATCATCACCGCTTTCTCTTGCAATATTCACTAGAGCATAATCGGAATTTAAGCATCATACATTATTTTGAAGATATTCAAATCGTATCTATCTGGCCATATCACGAAAGAAAATTTATTCCACTTCTTGATAGTATATGTGAAAAAAAAATCTTGAAAGATGTAGACTACTTTTTTTTTAACATGAATCCTTAAATTACGCAAAACACATAAAGATGCAAAGTGTTTACGCAACGACAATACATGCTTTGTCGTTGCTATATAATTTGAACATAACATCTTGTGTTCTCTACATATACATGGATTACCAATATAAATTACAGCTTCAAAAACCTTTCGCTGATTTTAAGTATTTTTTTTTCTCTCTGTTTGATTGATGAAGTTTATCTATTAAATATCCGTGCATGGCAACACTCACCTGGCCTATTAAGATCGCTCGATACTGTCAGTTGATTGTTCATAGTGATAGTTTTTTTATTTTGTTTCTTTATTTTGTTGTTTCCTTATAGTGATATATATTTTTTATTGTTCCTTATAAATATAGGACCGAAGCTATTTATTTTAAATTTAGGTCAGGGTTTTAATTTTAAAGTGTTTTTTTACTTGTTTTGCCATGGCTGGCTTTATGTAGCAATTAGTGAAAATAAGTTAGCCTCATGGATACCCCGCCAGTGCCAAAGCCACGGGGTGCACAGTTGCTTCAAAGTGATGGTAATAAACGACCTGTCCCACTACCACGAACAAAGCCACCAGTGAACAATGAAAGAGTCACGGCTACGGATATATTTCGCTCTATCAGTTCTGTATCTAAACAAATAAGCGAGGATGTTGCACAAAAAGTAAGCAGTTCTGCCAAATCTGCAAATGAAAAAATTGAAAAATTGAAAAAATTTAGTGATGGATCTAAGTTTGCAAAAGGCACTTTAGAAAAAACTATCAATACATCTAGGGCAGTTAGAGATTCTGTCACCAAATCTGTCATAGAAGGAACAAAATCAGCTGGCTTAAAGTTACGCTTATCCAAAAGAACTGGTAGTCCAGAAGATGAAGATTCACAAAGATGTGTTTCTATGCCAGCTGTTGATGTAAGTTTATTTGACAATATCCAATTTCACTCACCTCTTTTAGAACAAAAAAGATATAAAAATGATAAAGAGAATTGCCAACAGAATAACTTGCCAGCATTAGAGTTAAATGCTACTCATTTGGATGATCTTTCATTGTTTTCTGGATTTTCGGATTCCAACACTGATTCAGTAAGTAACTTTTCTTATGATATCAGAGATAATGAGAATGCAGACTTAAACTTAAATTGTAATAATTGTGATACTTATGACACACCTAAAACATCAAGAGCTAATAGCGTAATTAGCATGAAGTCTGCACCTGAGGTTCCTGAGAGGCGGCATAAAAGAGATAGTCAAATAGAAGTGATGAGACAGAATTCTTTATATGAGAACTGGACGTTACCTTTTACATCGCCTAGTTTACCTATAAATGAAACTGTGCCAAGGCCAAGTAAAAGTACAATTTATGAATTTGACCCTTTAAATAATAACTCTGAAAATGCAAAGAAATATGAGGGTGTAAGCAATGAACTACTTCTTCTGGAATCATTTTTAATAGGCGACACTTATGGTACAATAGTTTCTACAGATAGTGGAAATGATGAAGCTATTTATGATTTTGGAGAGAGCGACTATTTCAATCCACCAACACCACCAGAACGTTTTGATAGTCTTGTGCCAAATGTCCCTGCTACAAAATCTTCTAGTACATCTGAAAAAGAAAATAATTCTAATTGGTATGTTAGTAATGATTCCACTTCTGAAGCAACAGTGGAAGAAGACACCAAGGCTTCAAGTTCTATGATGCAAAAATTTTCAAATATGTTGAAACTGGATAACAGGCTAAGCAAGAGTAATAGTAAATCTGTAATACCAAAAAATGATGTTGTTGAGAGACCTCCATTAAACAGTTTACCTGTACCATACTACAGTGGAATGTTGACGAAGGTGGTTTCTGGACTGGTTGAAGATTTATTTAAAAATTCCCAATCCAGATATTGTGTATTATCTGAGCAAAAACTTGTCTGCTACACTGATCCTTGTAATTTGATAATGAAAGAAGCATACACTTTAGACAATGTACTTTCACTACAAATGGTTTTACCGCTGTCGTCCAGGTAAGTAATGCCAAATGTTATAATTTTTTTAAACAAAGTAAAAATTAACCACTATAAAATTTTGTGGTCTTATTTTAACAGCACAACAAGTAACTCGTACTGTTTTGAGCTGATGGTGACTAGCGGAATACGAAGTACTCCAAAGAAAGTTTTGTTCAGTTGTGGGAGTGCCCCAGAAAGACGTAACTGGGCTCAAAAGATAGCGGAACATCTTATTAGTGGTATTTCTACTAAATATACCTCAGAATACACAAGATGTGGCTGGTGCTATCTGAAGGTAATTTAAACTGTCAAAATTTATTTGTTTATATATATACATTATTGATTCATTTGGTTTTTCCTCTTTCAAATTTATTATTTTTGCACACGCAATAACATTGTGTGCATAAATGGTGGCTCAATAAACATCTCATATGTCAGTAAACTGTCCTAATTTGTCTAACAAATTCATATATTATGGTACAATATGATATACATTGCTATGACATTCGCTGAAGTGATTGTCGTGTTAACTCTGCATCCTGAATCAATTTATGTGATTTGATCCATTTAAGGTCCCCCCTTATATGATATTTAATTTAAACCTTATTGATGAAGGAAAGAGAATCTGCTGATTTTTTATTATTACTGTTAAATTGTTAAAATATGTAAAAAAAATTTTTTTTCATAACAGCTATTATACAATAATATTACTGTTTGCTATGCAATTTTGATGCTATGTATTTGTAAATATATATTATTAAATATTTTATGAAAATTGTTGAAGTGTAACATATGAATAATGTTATCAATGCAAAATAGTTCATACAGAATTTATTTGTTTAGAATAGCTTGCAATAGCGTAGTTACATACATACATGGATTGTATATAGTCTGACAATATTTACATTATATTAATTATAATCATTTCCTTATCTATTTAGAAAACCCACTTATCATCTAGTAACATTAAATTTTATTTATTTACACATATTATTTTTAATGTTGTGTTTTAGTATGTATTGTCTATAGGGTTCTAGTATTGTCGTTGATATATTTCCTGTTCGGTTAATTCTTATATAGTGATGCATTGCTTGCTCTGTGTATTAAAGGACTTGCAATGCCAGTGGATTGAATCACGCCTACATATACAATATGGCGGGTAATTGGTCTGTGCGAGCAGCGGCGATATCGTATTTTATTAATATTATTTTTATCTGTCTCTCTGTCTGTTTGTTTGTTTTGATACCACTTAAAAATTGGTTTCCACTGTTCTATGTTACTTGAATTAAGTCAGAATTAAATTAGGACACTTTCTAACACCTAAATCAGGATGACTCCTGTCTTGTATATAAAATGCTATTGAAAATTGAACTACTGTACGGATGTAATTAACTTATATTCATAGATGTATATTTAAATATACAAAACATCTGTTAATTATATGTAAAATATTCTTAATAATTATACGTATTGAAATTATTTCTAACAGAATAATGTATAAATATATTTCGGTTTGTGGTAATTAATATCCTCATTTTGATTCAGTATAGTTTTTTTTAATTTCCGGTTGTATAAATAAAATTAATAAACCTTCCGCCTTGTGTTACGTTGACGTGTTTTTAAGTTCATTTTACTCTTATTGCGTCGCCTGCCATTGTGTGAATTGATTGCGATTTTTTAATACTTACTGCACTCGTTTATTCGATCCATTGTTATAACGTACAATGTATTTGATTATGTATCATATTATCTAGGTATAAGGTACAACAGCACAGCGAAGTAACTAATCAATATTTGTGTAATAGTTATTGCATTGCCTATCTTCTTGTGAAATAAATGATAAGGCATTTATAAGAAACTTAGACGATAAGAAATAGATGTTTTTTTATCTTCATCTTTAGTAATCGTGACTATGATAAAATATATTATAATTAATTAAATATCAACGTTAAAAAAAAGTTTATCGTCTGGTTATTTTTATCTCGAACATAATTTGAGATTTATGATGATGGTTTATTTAAGTTTAGTAATGGATAGGTCAAGTATCAAGATTAATCAGAATAATGACTGATATAAAACGGGGTTATCATTTAGGCATTAGGGGTTGTAATTTATAAAACGGGATTATTATTAAGGGGTTATTGTTAAGGTAATTTACCAGACGTCCTCTTCGTCTATAACATATTACAGGTGAAGTATCATAGAGTTAATATTTCAGGAGGGTGTGAGCGGTGCCTGGCGCGGTGCCTGGGTGATGTTAGTGAGACGCGTGTTGGTATACTCCTGCAATGGGGATGAGATGGCCACTGTGGATCTAAGAAAGACTAGATGTGTTGGTGAGTCTTAAAACTGTATGTGTAGTATAAAAATAGGTATCTCATAGGCAAATGCAGATGTTTTAACATTAAATATGAGGTAGTTGTCAACGACCCGATACAAAAGTGAAAAAACATAAGTTAAATGCAATGAAAGTACTATGTATTTTTCGATAGGTAGTATAGAAACAGGTATCTTCCAGGGTAAGGCAGATGTCTCAAGATTAACCATATCAATTGAGGTAGTTGTCATTGACTTGATACAAAATATTGGGTTAAATACATTAAAAGTAATATGTTTTTAAAATAATAAAATATATAAATAATAGTCTAAATATTGTCAAATAATGTAAAGTTCAGCTTTGTATGAGTATAACATTTTTAGAATATATTGAATTTATTTATGAATAAAAAAGGTTTCAACCATAAGAAATAATCGAAATTATTAAATAAAATTATATTAATTGCATTTTATATTGAATATCTAACTGCTGTTTGGTGAATTTTATCAACCGCCTCGTTATGGCTTATCTTGAGTGAGTATGAATTTATTTTTATTTTACGGAAATATACAATGTCATACACACACATACACACATAACATATGATGTTTTGCAATTGTATACCCGGTTGTAATTTTGTACTAGTAGATACTATACTATACATAGTACTAGATGGTATTAACTAAATATCTTACTTAATAAATTCAATGTTTTCGAATTCTTAAAGCCAAAGAGAATTTAAGAATATAGCAAACTGACAAATAATGTTGTAAGTTTTCTATACATCTAAATACGTCTTAAATTATAATATGATTCTCCTATTAGACAACGATGACTTAAATAGTAAATAGAAATACACAAAACATTGCATATTGCATAAGATAATGATAAGTACATAGTTTAATTTTATTCAATGATAAATAATTCGATAACTCACAATAGATATCGACCATTCCTCTACAGTCTATACTCTATGGTGAGGTATGTACAGCAAAAGCGTTAATAATATGACTGTTCGTAAGAGAGAATGAATCATTGGTTCCAAGTATCGCTCCCTGATGGTTCATTGTAGCCTTGTTTGTTTATACAGCGTCATACAATGAGACATTGTTACAGTATCTCTGTGACTATATAAGATGTGTTTGTTCTAATTAATATCTTAGGTTAATGACGTGAACTACTTCCTAAATAGGATGCTGAGATGCTATCGATAAAGTTATAACTATATAGACGTTAATTATATTGTAATACTACACGCCATTCAATGGCTCTGTTCGCTTTTATAAAACTTTATTATGCTTACGAAATATCCGACATTTTTATTTAATTTTGTAACCAATAATCTATGAAACGATGTATATTTTTGGTCCAATACGAATTAAATGTTTATTATTCTATTATCATCATTGAATATTGTGGGAGAAATATTTAGAGTCTACGTTTTTTATGTCAGAAATTCAAAAGGTTTATGGACGTCCACAACAGCGCCATCTATTGGGACCGCTAAAGCTTCCATCGAGTTAATTATCCCAGTAACCTTTATTTTACAAAAGTTTAACTATGCTTCGAAGATTTACGAACACAAGACACTACACAGTTTTCATTTAATATCTTAATTTATTTACGCTCTAGAACTCTGTTGTCGTTAATTAATAATATCAAACATTAATTTTAGTGACACAAGAAGCCGATGAAAAAACGAAGCAGGTGTGTCCGTCAGATAGCGGTCCCAATCTTCTACTCGACTCGCCCCACGTGACTCTGTATCTACGTTTCCCACATGAGAGAGAACTTAAGGTAGAAATTGTGCTATGTTTGACACATTTATCAAGGATCTCGAAGTTTAAAAATGGTACATTATATTTCAGAGTTGGAAGTTCATGGTGAAGTTATCAGCTCATAACAACGGCTCTCACATCCACCACCAGCAGCTCACCAAGGAGGATGTTCCCGTTATTGTGGACAAGTGTCTCAGTTTCATTTATGCCCATGGTAAATACCTAATCTGCCATAATCCACTTTCACATAATCAGGTTAATAAAAATACGTGCTTTCATAATAACTTACTCTCATCAAAAAGAACTAGAAAGTAGTAGAAAAATGCAACCTTATTCCGAAATAAAGTTTCAAAGTTAAAGTCAACGTTTTTAATTTCATATAGGTATTTATCAAAGATCCTTACTGTTTCCAGGTAGTCTCTCCGAGGGTATATATCGCAGGGCTGGCAGTTCGTCCGTGTTATCGGAACTCTTGGCTCGTTTCCGTCGAGACTCCTGGTCGGTGCAGCTCACCCCTGGCACTCACTCAGAGCACGACGTAGCCGGAGTACTTAAACGATTCTTCAGAGATCTCCCTCAATCTCTCGTTCCTAAAGAAAAACACGCCGAACTTATTGCTGCTTTAGGTAAAATCTTGAAAGAGATATATTAATAATTAGCTGTGCCCGCTACTTCGTTCGCGCAAATTGTTTTTTTTTTTTTTTAATAGTAAAAGTAGCCGAAGCTATTTCTTATAACATTAAAAATCCTATTAAAATCGATACACTGAGAAAAATAGATAGATTAGATAGATAATAAGAGATATATCAACATATTCGCAACCACTGACGTGAATTCACGTCATTTCAAATCCTGGTTGCCGCAAACAAATTTTATACTTTTTATCGTCCCTTAGACGGTACAAGTTAGCGACCTATCTTCAGAATTTCATTATATTAACCGGTACTCAGAATTATAAACGTATAAAATTAGCCGGTCTCGAATGTGTTGGTAATATTACTAAAACGGAGTCACGGAACACGCTAGTCGCAAATCGTTTAGTATAACATTATATTTTAATAAAATAAATTCATATATTTATATAGTAACGAGGTCAAGTAATTGCTGTGTTAAGTATATACAGATACAAATCACACTTTTGTGTTTGTCCATCACGCAATTAGTACTGGACAGATTTATATATATATGTATATTAGGATGATTCAAAAAATCCTAGTTTTAAAATTTTTATAGGGGCACCGTCTTATATGGTTCCAATATGAAAAAAAAATATATACATATTTTTTATTTTTAAATTTAAGTCAACTTTAGGGGTCGCTACCATTCATTAAAGTTTTTGAAAAATGCGTTACATACGGCAATGGGGTTGCAGCCCTTGGGAACCAAAATGGCGGTGCCTTTGTGTATTTTTGTACCTGAGCGTAAACAAGGTACGTTAGGTACCTGGTACATATCCTTTATCCACGTTTTTTAACCTCTTCAGATTATTAAGCTACAGTAAGGATTTAAATATTAAAGTTGTAATTTCGCAATAGAGTGTGAGCTAGTCTTTAAGTAAGTAGTAATATAGCCAATCTTTTGCTCTTAAACTAAGTATGTAATTGTAGCATACAAAACAATGGCGTCTACCAGCAAAAGCGCCGTTAAGACTAGGACGAAAACCGAAGTTTGGCTTATTGGACAGCTTACAGATACATTGTCTCAATCTAGATTGCCGTCTACACAAGAGGTCATGAGCTTATTCTACTACTATAAAATTGTGAAGGAGAAAAACAATAGTTCAGCTGCAAATTGCACTGCATACGACGTTCTGCAAGTCTGGAAAAAGCTAGCATCCCTACCAGGCTGAAAAAGCACGTGATATCTAAAATACTTAAATATTTCACCAAGTGGCAGAAATTGAAAAAAAACAAAGAATGGAGCTTATACCTTACTAGAGGAAAAGCTGGAGATAAATTTATTATGGCTTCCCTGCAGGCATCACATTTTGGAGATTGTGCCTGAAGCAATCGTAGTTTCAGCAACTAATGCTTCTAGTGGGCCAAATATACAAATCTTCAAAAGACTGCAAAAACGTTGGCCTAAAATACTAAAAGAGGACTTTAGGGCAGCTACTGCGGACCCTGAAACTCTAAAACAAGTAGCAGATGTTACCGAAGAGATGATATTATTTACTGAAAGCCAGCTTAACAAGTTTCAACCACGAGACGATTATAAGGAACTACTTAACCTGATAATCATATTTTTGGGAGGAACACCTGAGAAAGGTGTATCTTTTCGAGCGCCTGCTGGTCTCCACCGGGCAAGGTGAATGGCGAAGGCCATCTATTCTTTTAAAATATATCTATTTCGGGAACAACTATAACTGACGAAGAGGGAAATTAAAGGAATCAAAGAAATTTGCATTTCTACTGTACGAATTTACGCCAAATACTGGTATCAAGCTCGTTGCGCAAAAGTTGCTATAAAAAAGTGTTGGGGCACCTTTGATACCTATCAGAAGAACTTGTAGCTTTGGCCTTCTTCCAAGTTTCTTTGAAAACTAAGCGAAAGATGGTTGCTGCTCTTCAAATAGAAGGGTCAGACGATTCTCCAAAGCGAGCCATCCTGGATCAAAACCTTATTGCAACAAAAAACCTGGAGGACTTCGTATCTTCTCACACATTAACGTTTTTTAAAAGTATCTCCATCTCCAGCGATTTTTTAAAAAAGGACGTGCAGACCTGGAAAGACGATTGTGAGTTTAAAAAATGTGTGACTATTGTAAAGGGTCTTAAAGTTATCAACGATACAGCTGAGAGGGGAGTATCGTTGATTGAAGAGTACAATCGCCTTCATACGACAGACGAAGACCAGAAACAGTACCTGTTGTTGGCGGTCAAAGACTTTAGGCAAAAATTCCCCGATTGTAACAAATCTACATTAACATCTTAAGTTACTAGTCTTAGTTATAATAGTAATTATCCTTAAATTTTTATTGTAGTTATTTAATAAAATAGGTTATTACATATTTTTTACCTGTTCATAAAACGCAACACTTTTCATCCCTGGTAGCGACCCCTAAAACCTTTTTTAAAAAGCTAAAAAAAATTTGGTGGAAGTTTTTTAACCAATAGAACAAAATGACAGGGTGCCCCCATAAAAAAAAATCACATGCATTTTTGAATCACCCTAATGTATATATATATATATATATATATTTGTCGTTATATTATTATCAGAATAAATATATGGGATGAAAAGAATATCAATTGTATTCACAATGGATGTTTTTGTATTGAAATATTCTTATTATTATTTTACATAAATTACTAAATAATCAAATATAAAATAACAAGGTAAAATAACTTGAAAAATGGGCATTATGTAGTTTGTTTTTGTTTTAAATCGGTAGTTATAAGTTAGTGTCCTGTACAGTTACGGTCTATAGTCCACGTGGACGGTCGCAGTAAATATTGTGACAAGAATAAAAAAAAGAATTTTAATTTAACTTGTTTAAGTACTAACTAAATTAAACAATATTCAGATCTGAACATGGAGTCCCGCATCATCGAGTACCGTAAGGCGATGAGTTCGCTGCCATTGGTGGCCCAACGCACGGCCCGCAAGTTGTTCGCGCACCTCCACTGCCTGCACGCCATGTCGCGCGCGAACAAGATGTGCGCGGCCAACCTGGCCTCGGTTTGGGCGCCTACGATCATGCCCACTGCTGTGGTATGTTTTTTTTTTAATTCTTTACATATTCAAATTTATCAGAATAAATATTATTATGAACATGTAATTTTGTGCTGATTACTAAGTTGCTGAATTCATTATATACATACATGTAATACGTATACAATGATTAACTAGTTATCTGTAGTTTGTTTTATATATTGATTGGTAATAACTAACACCTTGGACGATAACACCTATCTATATATTAGTAAAGAAATATATAAAAAAACTAAATAATTTTATCCAGACGAGCAAAACCCTCCAAACGGCGTGGTCTACAAAAGAACAGAACGTAGTGAAAGATCTCATAACGTACTACGAGGCGGTGTGGGAGCCGAGCGAGAGCGAGCGACGCAGGGAGGCGGCCATACGTACGATGTTGACGCGAGTTTTGAGCAACACCGTACCTGTACAGCCCAAGAGTGCGGGCGACCTGCGTGCGTGGGTGTACGTGCATGATAAAGACACGTGCTATCAAGTCGCTGTGAGTATTATTATCAATAATAAAATACTAATTCACATACATTGTAATATCGATATAACAATACTGAGTTTTGTTACATAGAGTTTAATTTTAATTCGTTTCAATGAAGTAAAAAATTATTACTAGTCTTATTAGTTTTCAACTTTACGCAGTTTTTTTTAATGATTTTCACTAATATTAACACTAAACATACCAAGTACCGGTCAAATTAACCGTTCTTAAATTTTTGTAAAACTTACACATTTTCAAACGTTCAATATCGTTATCAAACTACATGACGATTCTTAGAATATTCATATAATATTTTCTACACTCTTTACTTTTAATTATTTCCATTATTAAATGCGTTATATAATAAAACAATTTAATTGCCGGTCAATTTGACGGCGTGCGATAGGAACAGGTATACAAGAATTGTCGGTAGGTTTAGTGTTAAATGAAACACATTTTCATAAAAACATTGTATTTTCTATTTATAATTAGTTAGTTGTCTTTTCCAAAATAATAGTGAACGTGTCGAGAATTATTAATAATATATGTTATGTAAATATCATCATTTTACAAATCGGTTAATTGGAGATAAATAATACTATTAATATTATGCAATTATTGAAAATTTTTGACAAATGCATATTTTGTATTACATTCTCTTCAGATTTTTGAAAAATTTGTTAAAACGAAGAAATAGTTATATTGAGATTTGTCGTATGAAGGTTACATAGTATATATACTATATAATTATTTACATGAATATTTCTTTCCATTTTTGAAATATGATCAAAATCTTTTTTTTATTTGAAAATAGTGCCTTTTTTGTCCATATTATTTACTTTAAAAATCAATAAGTTATTAAGAATACAAATACTTGATGTGTTTAAAATAAAGTATATTATACTTTATATCGCATTATTACTGAATCTTATTGAATGGCATATATTTATATATATATATATATATATATATATATATATTTTATGTTTGTCTCTGCTGGCCAGATAGCGATTATTATATATTTCACCCATCTATTACAGCTTACACCCAACAAGACGAGTGCAGACCTATGCATAGAGTTGTGCGACAAAGCTAAAATGGATTCTCACCTATTGATGATTGAAGAAGTAATATGCAGTGAGTCAATGCGACGCGTTGTTCACATAGACGAGGTGATACTGGACGTCGTACTCCGCTGGGGTTACTGGGACGAAGAGGATAGGAAGGATAACTATATACTACTGAAAGAAAATAGACTACTGCACGAATTGGATACACTGAGACATACAACGTCACTAGTCTGTGGCGAGCTGCGACTGGCTAACGAGACTACTAAATCGTTTAAGCTACACATGTTTGAGTTTAGTAATTCTAAATTGGGTTACTTTAAAGATAAACAGGTTTGTTTGTAATTATTTTAATCTTTTCTTATTTTTATATTGAAAATTGTTTTTGTTTACAAAAATATATTTATTGACAGGGTTCTCACAAAATAGAAGAGTGGCATATCAAAGATCTGCTCTGGTATACCGGTCACGAACCGAAACGAAACCCTCAATCACGGTGGTCGATAACGTTCATACCTAGAAACAATAAACAGAAGAGGTGATTACAATTATAATGTGTGTATATCAAGTATATATGTTTTTTATATAATTGATACTTAAATTACAGAAGCAAAGACCGACCCTGGTTCGGATGTACGATAGCGGGCGCGGTCACCGAGGACCAGCTCAAGTGGATGACGGCCATGACCTTCGGGGAACACGAAAACATACTCCCAACACCAAGACTCGTCATCACTTAGAAAAAAATTAATTTTTCTTTTAGTTTCATGTTTTGTTATTATTTTGGCTTAAGATGTAAAGTAAATGTTTATACATTCAAAATTAGTACAAATTTTTGGTGAACAGTTCATATTATTCATTAGCATTTTTTTAACGTAGAAAGTATACACATATATATGTATATATATATTGTAAAGTCTTGACATACAGTCACACATCATCAATATGTCTTATTCGTTCAAAACAGTACAATAATTGTTTTACAGTTCATATTAAATTTATTCAAAAGCATTTCTTTTAACGTACAAAGTATTTGTCTTGCCAAGGATACATGTTTTATATGAATACATTTTTTTATTATTATAAATTAATCAACAAATAAAGGGCGGGTCCTGAATATAAAATACTCCACAACCGCCTTCCAGTGTGTTTTTTTATAGCATAATGTAATGAAAATATTTCTAATATATACAATTTTTTTAGTTAATTTTATATTCGAATCATTTATCCTTAGCTGTAATATAAAGTTACCAATGTAAGTTATATTTCTTATATTTCTAAGTATCAATGATAGTAGCAAGTTAGTATCAACAATAGTAGCGCATTATAAAATGAATCGGAAACACGAGTCTGATTTGATTCTTTGATTATAAAATTATTATTATTATCATATAAATTCTCAAGTGATTATAATTTACCAAATTACGATGTAAGTGTAGATAGATATAGATTTATAATAAAATTTTATAACATTTTTATTATATACATTTTATATTGTATAATATATACACTAGTGCCTTGTATAGAGTAATTTGTATTGATCTCGACTGATTATTACGTTCGTATAAACGTTCAGAACTTCGGTCGAGGTCACTCTTTACTCCCTAAAAATTATGTCAATTTAAATTAATTATATCACAACTGATAGAATAATATTTTTTATATTTATATACAACTTAGCTCTGCCCGCGACTTGGTTTGTGGAATGTTTTTTTTTTTTTTTTTTAATAAAAGTAGTCTAAATTACTCTTTATTATTAGCTATCCGCCAGTAAAAGTCCTGTCAAAAAAGGTCAAGCCGTTACAAGAATTAGCCGGAACTGACAGACAGAATGTTTTTTAAAACTGACTTTTTTAAAAGCCGTTAATTTGGAATTACAAACGGACACATTAATACATATATATATATATATATATATATATATATATATATATATATATATATATATATATGTATAAGGTATATCACAAGAGTACACTAAACGTCTTTGACTACATACAGTTGATAGTCTATTAAGTCATGTATGGTCTCACTTAACTTACAATAATACTTTATTAGGATCAAAGTCAACACAAATTGAATATTTATTGTATTTTCATAACATGGTTACGAATAATTAGTATATAGATAAAATAATTGAATCAATAATAAAAATTATTTAATTTGATGAAATAATTACTAAGTAATGTTACAAAATGATATAAATGTAATACCCGCGATAAATTTCTTATCCCCTCTATAACTTTAACACACACAAACACACACACACACACACGCATACGCATACGCACACACTCACGCACACACTTGATTTTAATGTTAAAAATTTACTTGACTTTCATATTATTATAGCTCAAAGTTAATTAAAAAGTATATTTTGCATGTTGGCAACCTAAACGCACACACACACACAAAATTATTCAAACATACGTAAAGTTATTATATTATACATGTATATTATACATGTGTTTATCTTAATATGTTTTAAAACGGAATAGGGTAAATATATTTAATAAGAAATGTGTGTCTCTGTATATTTATTTATTAATGAAGGTTTTTTATTTCCTAATGTGTAAATTCTGGAACATATATTTAGGATTTTTTTTATCACATAATATATAGTATAGTGTTTTTTTATCCAAAGAAAATTTATCTCCTCTTACACAAATATAAAGGTGTGTTTAACACTAAACCTACCAAGTACCGGTCAAATTGACCGTTCTTAAACTTTTGTAAAATTTACACATTTTTAATCGTTATAATATCGTTATCAAACTACATGACAATTCTCAGAATATGCATATAATATTTTCATCACTTTTTACTTTTAGTTATTTCCATTATTACCTGCGTTATATAATAAAATAACTTTTAATTACCGGTCAATTTGACGGCGTGCGGTAGGAACAGGTATACAAGAATTGTCGGTAGGTTTAGTGTTAATAATTATTTTATAATATTAAAAGTATATGTATATATGTACAGATTATAATTTGAATGAAATCATAATTCTTTCAATATAACATTTATAATAGTATATGTTGCAATATTTATTATAAACCTACGTACATTAGGAAAAAAATATGTTACATGTTAGGAAAAGACAAATAGGAAAATAATAAAAAATACATTAGATTTAATTTGATTTAATATTATTTTTTTTCCACTCTGTGTATTTTATAGTTGAAAAGGCGATTTTAAATATTAATCCATTTCTTAAATTGGATATCTGTATTATTTATTAACAAATCTAAATTTAATTTTAGCAAATATAACATGGTTTAAACCTACTTGGTCATGATATGTATATAAATAAGTGAATATAAAACTATCCGTTTATATACTCTTGTCAATTTAAGTCAATTAAATATATATAAGGATGTAATTTATAACTGCAATGTAATGTGTTTTTGTATTAGGCGCTTTTTTTCTTAATTCCTGAAATAAGACAAATCATCTGACATGTTTTTATTGAATGCTGTAGCTGCCGTTTATTCTGTTTGTGCTAATAGATTCTAAGTATAAAATGCGTATTTAGTTTATAACCAATATATATGACAGTGAAATAATTGCATGCAACATTCCCACTAATACTATCAATGTATTAATAGTTGTACGTATTGGTTTCAATTTAAACGTCAAATAAACTGTTTAATATATAAAGGTATATTTTATTAGCAAAAGATATAAATCAACCCCGAATATAAGTTATGAATCGATATGACACAACATGCGGCGGTGTCAGCCCGTGCCGGCGCAGCGCGCTCGTGATCGCACGCCACGCCCACAGGACCGCATCAAAACAAAATTACATTAAACATTAATAAACCATATTACTCTAATTTGCCTTTACTTTCAACTTCTTTTAACGAACCTTTCAAACTCCCAGTAATGTGTACCAGTTGTTTTTTACCTCCACCTGACACCGGATGACTTTTGGTGTCATTAATTTTCATTATGTTGTCTCAATCTTTTAATTAATGTAAGTTTCAAATTTCACGTGACTTATAATTATCTGTAATTAACACCGGCGCCATGACTGACGGACAGATAACGAAGTCGAAACTACTTACAGAGGATGAAATTAGTAGGGTGAGTAGGTATACTACATGTACTTAGGAATATTATATTATATAGATAATTAAATTTTTTAAAGATTAAAATAATACACATCGTTAATTGGTTTTCTGGGATTAATAACATTTACCTCAAATATATTAACTGCTTTTGGGAAACTTTTTTGAACTTGGTACATTTAAACGTTTAAAAAAACTGACTACTGCTAATACTACATATATTTTCCACAAGAGTATTTATTTTTTAATTGATTTAAATAATACATTAAATAAAATAATGCATTATATTACAAATTCCGATTAAAACATTTTTCATTTGTTATCAAGTTCCAATTAAAAAAAAATGCTATAAAATATTTTTAACTAGCAAGAATTTCATGTGTGTTGTCTCAATATTATAAGAAAAATAATGTAATTGTACCTATTCACTAACAAACTAGTCGGCATACAGCGTATTTTACTTGGGCATTTGAATTAAAGAGAGAAAGAAGGTATTGTATGTATTGTAAGGTATTGAATATCATTTAATGAGGATACCATCTTGTATGTGTGATGTGTTGTTGGTATGTCGGTAACATATTCGTAATACACAAATATTAGGAATATCTTTGCGATACATCGTCGGTATGTGATTCCTCGCAAATAAATAACATCTGTTATAATGGAATCATGTTTCATCTATGTAGGTTACATTTAAATAATGAACCTGAATATGGTTTTCATACGAATATTCGATATTTGTACGTGAACCACGTCTCTACTTACAACAAATAATACCTTGTTTAAAAATATAACATACGCGTGATAAATATATAAAATTAAAATTTTGTTCATAAACACAAATTAAATAAATTATTACGGAAAGTAAAAGTATATAGTTATAGCATAGATTTAATTGCTACACGAACCCTTGCCAATAGCGCCACTTCAACCAGCAAACTACTTGTTTTATCAATAATTTCACACATACGTATAGGCGTGAACAAATAAAAGTCAGGTCTAAGTTCTAACACCAGTACTTACCTAATAATATTTTATTAAATACAGACAACAGTGGACTGTGAAAACAATATTGACAACTATCTATAAAAACCACTATTTATTTAATTGTGAAAATAATGAAAGTTAAACATTTAAAATGGAAGAATTAAGTCAACAAGAAAAAGTCGAAGCAAGGGAACATTTTGAAAATCAATTGCGTTTTGCGTTTGTTAAATATGAATGCGTGGAAGAAGAGGAAGAAAGTACCGAGGTAAAATATAGTCTTATTTATATTAAACTTTACTTTACTTTACCGGCTTTGATAAAAAAAAAATTGTCTGACCGTGGAACATATTTTTGTTTTCCATTATTTTAAATAAAATTTTAGTTAAGGAAACGCTCATTATTATATTTATACACATAATAAAGAAAAAAAATTGCCTAAATTTTAAATACGACATAACAAAGTATTTTATATATGTTTTTAATTTCTGTCTGTTCCTCTGTAATGCTACCACGGAAAAACTACTGCATCATTTGGCATTAAAGTTTCCTATATTAAAGTAGATAGTTCAAGAATATAGTAGTAGAATGTAATGTTTTTTCTATCGAAATCGGAGAACTAAATCAGAAGATTTGTTACATTAGGTATCAAATTCAAATATTGTATCAAATTCTTTATTGAGAATAAGTTTATAAATATATATTTTTTAATTTTGTAATCTTCCACCAGATTGGAATGTTATTTATCAGATATGAGAAGAGAGCTGGTGATTAAAAAATATTACGCTTCTCTTATTTTATTTATTCGAAAGACTTATTTGTAATCTAAATTCTGAATGCCTCTGAATACTTTGAGCTTGTTTAAAAAACTTTTACATTACTCCATAAAAGACAACTCTTTTTGTAAAAGAAATGTATTGAAATCCGCACAGTTACCCCAAAATACGATATTGTGCTTTAAAACTCACTACAATATGATCATATTTAGCAGTGACCGCGAGATCCTTCCTAATTTAAAAGTAATTAGCACCTTTTTATCATTTGGAGTTGAAAATGTGAGAAATACTTTCTTTTAATTATTAATAGGCTGTTAACGTTAAACCATTGCACTATTTTCGAGGGTGCCTTGATTATTTTGTCATATATTACTTTATGCTGTTTCCTTTAAATATCAAAGAAGTATCATTGGCAAGCAATACTCATTATATTTGTTTATAAAACTAAACACATCATTTATATAAACAAGAAAATAAAATGGGCCTAAAATTGATCCTTGAGGGATCCTTTATATGGATCGGAGTCCCATATGACTATAATAAGATGCCTTAGAATTTTAAAGACAGTATTACTATATTAAGTTTCAATATGTAAGGAAATACTAATTTAAAATAGTCTCTAAGAAATGCTAACAAGTCCACTGCTAAGTGATTAAACATATATTCCCCATAAGCTATTCCAAATATTTAAGTTCCTAAAATATTTTACAATATCTTTGGGTTCAATTCTTTGGAATTTAAAATATATCTGATTATATTTAAATTTTTTGAAAGAGAATATTAAAGAACAAAACTTTCCTGATTTTATTACTTCAATGATTATATTAAGAGTAAAATTAATGTTGCGAGCTTTGCTTTTACTGATCCGTACCTAAAGATATTCCAGATAATTTAATTATTATATGATGAATTTCAAATTTCTGAGGTGTGATTACCTGACCTGTGAACAAAATTTATAAAATAATTTTAACTAATATCTTTTATTAGTCAGCATCAGTTAGGCTCTGCTATTGAATTCCTTCTCATTGTAGATATCATACAAATATTTTTTATTTTATGAACTCCTGCTGCCGCCTATTTAATGAGAAGAAGAAACAACTATTTTGAATTCAGTTTATTGATTTTAAGTTTTTATTATAATATTTTTTATTTTCTTGATATGTGGCCAAAATATTTTGTCTTATCCAGAATAAACACATTTTGTTTTGTTTTTCATGGATACTCAATAATTCAATGATGTTAATTGCCCACAATGATCATCATCAGAACTTTACATATTTATTATTTTCGTTCCGTGATCCCTGATATAAAAACTGAAAATATTATCAAAGACTAAAAGTAAACACAATTATTCTTGTTGGCTCTATGAATAAGTTACAAAGATTACCTATTATTTTAATAATGACCTTAATCTTATAGTGGGTCAGCTTTGTAAAGGCTATTTTAATAGTTCATTAGATGGCAAAATATTTTTGTACTACCTTAAACTATAAATGGCTGTTATTAAGAATGCATTAAAAACTACCGCTTACTGCATCCATATGCATTGTCAGTACACTTTACGGTAATGTACTATTAGATCAGCACATCTTTTAAATGTACTACCATGATTCGGAAATACCAAATTAAATATTGGTATTTTTTATAACATGTTTCACTTATAAGGTAAAAATTCGGGTAGCAATGATGTAGTAGATAAAACAAACATTCTTAGTAGAATTAGTTCATCATTGCGTTACTAGAATGTCAGTGCCGATATGATTTTTTTTTATAAATAACTAAGCAAATGTAAAATATTGTATAGAAAATTATCCTTTGGAAATTATATTCGTATAAACTTCAAACTTGATTTTGATTTATTATTGTCAGCAAAAAAACATATTACCAAAGCCACAAAAGCTAGCATAATATGCTACATCATTTTATATATCATCAAAAAATGTTAAATTAGGTACAGGAATACCTAAGTATCTAACAATTACAATAAACTGATCATTCTAAATACTTATTTATCTCTGGATTAGTTAAAATATATTGAAGAAAGTATATATATATTTTTTCTAACACAACTTTTATTTTTTCTTTGACTCTATTCTCTATGATAGCGCGACCAATTTTTTAACTTTAAATAATAATATCGCCTTAGCTAATAGCCTTCATTGACCACGATACAGTTACAGATACAGCTTATACAGGTTTTTGCAATCGGTGTATCTGCAATGTAAAAAAATCCGACCACCACATTTTATCCATAATATCAATTTCCCTTATTTACTATCAATAAAAAAAACCATCCTTTTTCATAATTTTGTTAAAAATTTTCTTCTGTCATAAATAGTTTCTACTATTATTTTATTATTTTTTAAGTACTAAAAACTTTTTAGTCCGTATTTTTAATGATCTGGCATAACTTCAATTTACGAAATGAATGCAATTTACGAAACTTCATCTTATAAAAGAATAACACTTTAATATAAATTATTTTATTTGTTACTCAAATAATTATATCTTTTCAATATGAAGTTTCAAAAATATTTAACATTGTTAAATAATTTAAAAAATGTGCGACGGATACAAACCAATATGCCATTAAATGTTAAAAGATGGTGTCCGGATGTTGAGTACGCTGAGCAATTTGCTGGTGTAGTGATGTATCCAACCGAGGAAATCGAGAAGTATTTTAAAGTGATTTACAATTCCAAAGTTCGACCGGTGGAACGTAAGTTGAAGAATATGTGGATAAACTTCGGACCTCAACATCCAGCGGCACATGGTGTACTGAGACTCATTTTGGAATTAGATGGGGAAACGGTAGTTAGAGCAGATCCTCATATCGGTTTTCTTCACCGAGCTACCGAGAAACTAATGGAACACAAACATTATACTCAAAATTTACCATTTGTTGATCGCTTTGATTATGTTTCTACTTTAGCTAATGAACAAGGATTCGCTATTGCCATAGAGAAGTTACTCAATATAGAAGTACCACCTAGAGCTAAAGCTATAAGAGTATTATGTAGCGAACTCTGTCGTGTCGCAAACCATCTTTTGAATATTTCTGGCACAATTCTTGATGCTGGTGGAATAACACCTTTTTTTTGGATGTGCGAGGAACGAGAAAAAATTTATGAATTTTGTGAACGACTCTGTGGTGCTCGGGTGCATTGTGCATACGTAAAACCCGGCGGAGTATCACAAGATCTTCCTATAGGTTTTCTAGATGATATTCACGAGTTCTGTATGAAGATAGGCGAACGTTGCGACGAAACTGAAGACCTGGCAACAGGTAGTAGATTATATTATGCACGAACTGCTGGAATAGGCGTAGTGCATGCACACCAAGCCATATATCATGGCTTTTCTGGACCTATGCTTAGAGCTACAGGAGTAAAATGGGACTTAAGAATTGTAGAACCATACGATGGGTATGATTTATATGATTTTGACGTCCCCGTTGGTTCAATGGGTGACAGTTATGATAGACATCTTCTTCGTCTGATGGAATTACGTCAATCTCTGAGAATAATTAACCAAGTTATTGATACAATTCCCGAAGGAGAAATAAGAACAGACGATTCGAAAGTGGCACCGCCCTTAAGAGTAGAAATGAAAACATCCATGGAATCACTTATTCATCACTTCAAATTGTGCAGTGAAGGCTTTGTGGTTCCACCTGGAGCAACTTACACTGGCGTAGAATGCCCTAAAGGAGAATTAGGATTTTATATGGTTGCAGATGGTACTTCAAAACCATATCGTGTTGGTATACGTTCTTGTTCGTATAACCATTTGGCAGGTATATCTTTCATGGGCAAAGGTTTAATGCTTGCCGATATCTCCATTCTTATAGCTACTATTGATATTGTGTTCGGAGACATTGACCGCTAACTCTTATATGCCAAAATGATTACACTATTAATATAATATGTATGATATTGTATGTCTTTTAAAACGTTAACATGTCTATATTCTATCATTAATAACAAAAAATATACTTTTAAAATTTTATTATAACATTCATTACATCTTATGATTTTGTTATGTGATATTGAAAAAACAGTTCAAATTCATCTTTTAGTTTGTAATTAAGGTCAGTTTCATTAATATCATACAGATGATACTGTACAGTTTTGCGAGATGAGTGCACAAACAAATAGATACTCCTACTCTTATAGGAACTCTAGATGGCCTGCAAGATGTTTTCCGCTCTACTTGACTTGACTTCTATTCTCTAGCTGCATATCAATTCAATTAAATTTTATAACTCAATCACATATCTTATCACATCATAAGGAAAATACTGCAACTATAAAAACAGATCATAATTTAAACACCTCTAAAACCAGTTTATTTTATTAAAACAAAAGACCTAGGCTACAACTTACATTCAATCTTTATATCTCTATTACCTTTATACCTTTACATATTTCAGAAAACATATTATTGCTTATATAAGTTAGTGAAATATTTCTTATCAAAACAAAGTTTGCATTGTAGCTGTAACTGTATTTTTTGTTTTACACTCTAATATAAAACAAAGTATCTAAATGGGAGATTTATATGCAAATGTTCAATTATAGTCATAGTATTATTATTTTACCAATAACATTGAATTTATTATATATCATCATAGGCATATATTTTAAAAGACTTTTTTTCCAATCGTTCAGTAAACTGTAACATAATTTCAGTAGATTTTTAATTATTAAATAAAGTACAATTATCCGCAAAAAAGAAACTAAGTACTACAAATATTCGATGTTTATTCTTACTTAGCTCCAGTTGTGGTTTTATACGACCGGACGTGGTCAGTCTTGCGCGTCCGACATATGACTCTGCGCGTGCGTTTGAGTTACTTGTGTGTTAATTATGACAGTATAAAAGTATTTAGGTCAAGTGTTAGAAGCCTTTTTTCTTGTTATAACTCCTGCTCCATGTTATATCAACATGAAGTGATGTGGTATCTTATTTGCCGAGTTTAAGACGATATCCTTATAGCAAACAAACCAATTCCTGTATTATGTATGTGTGAGAGCTTGGTAAGTTTATATTGTATTATATTATATATATATATATATATATATTATATGGCATGTTAAATGAACGAGTATGTGTTTTTCTGCAAAATTATTCGTCGCGCTTCCGTCAATTGTTTCATCTATCTATTGTGCATTGATTCAGATGTATAATTTCTTATGCGTACTTGTAAATGTGTCTCTGAGGTTTTGATAATATTGCTATTGTAAAGTATAACTTGTTTTGTTATGCGAAAACAACTTGATATCATCTGCGCCATTGTCCATTACAAAAAATAGTTTTACTTCGATAACAAGAATATAATTTCCATATATAATCCTAAAATAAAGCTTTTGGTAGTATTATTTTTTTTTAATTATATTTTTTTGAGATATAAAGTTAAACTAGTTAATATTGAAGTAACTTATTCGAATGCCTTCAAAACATTTCGTTTTTGCACAAAAATAGCCTCATTATGTTCCACGCAAGCGGCGATACAAAGTACCCTTGTTTTTTTATGATCTCGATAGCGAACATGCTTTCATATCGTAATGTAACGAATCAACCACTAGTCAGTCAAAAAATATTATTGCGAGACTCCCGACATGTGTTCTATGCGGAAATGAAGGGAGCTTTTTTTCGGTTTGATTCGGACACGAGTGAAATATACTTTGAGGAGTAATCATTTTGAGCAATCGTATACCAGAAAAATGGTTGACTTGGTAGTAGTTCAGGTATTGTCTTAGATAAAATTAATTTTGTTTATTCTTGATAGTTTTGTTAATTTTTATTGATTAATTATTACGAGTCCTATTCATATTTTAGAATTTAAAAAGATTACATGATTTGTTGTGATTGTTTGATTGTGATTTAACATTCATTCATTTAAAAAATAATTATTATTTCATTTATTGTTCAATTATATTTTCAGATTTTTAAAAACTATTTTATATATTCTAATGTTGTCTAATAAATATTCTAAAAGTATAACTTTAACAAAATGTATGACCTATACCTATCTTATATCATTTAAATATAATATACGTATTCAAAAACAAAAATATTAAATTTTTTAATATCTGCTACACTATTCGCATTTATCTCGCATTCAAAAATGCAATGATTTATTTAAATATAGGATCATCTTTATCAATACTACAAGGTATACGTTAAATCGAGAATAAGTTCCATGATTTTGTATACCAGAAACGGAGTTTCATCGATTTTTCCATACACACGACGACAAAGTTACCTAAACTGTAAGATCATTTCAAACTTTTGAATATATACTTTGTAATCAAAGAAGAGTTATGTTATATTTCCAGGCAAATTTTTAGAAAACTTTTTTATGGCATTCGTGATAAATGCCACTAAGTCTAGTGGAGACACGATAGATCTTATCTGGTATCATGTGAGCATATAATACATTCCATTTCGTGCAGTATCGCGTTCTGTGGTTAGTCCCTTAACTTCTTTTGCACGCACTTGACTTTATTATATAGTATTATTCACGTAATGTTGCCATTTTTATTATTCAAAGATCAGTCACATTATTACAGTCTTTCTAGCGACAAGATGACAAATCGTTTAAGTACTATAGTGCATTAATTTTGAATAAATCTTAAAATCGATTAAAATGGATTTGTCAATTGTCGGAAGAGTCATCAGCAACTTTGTGAGTAAATACGAAATTTCTGTAAATTAAAATTTTATCATAATCATTGATTGTATCTTTTAAAGTGGGAGTAAGGTTTAATTGTTTTTTTAAGTGGGTGTAGTGTGGTGCTAAAAAATTGTAAGTGAACATAAGCACTATGAGTTACAGATACTGCTCAGCGTCTCAACCCATTTATATAAAATATTATTTTCTATATAAGAAGCGTCGGACATTTAAATTCTACAAAATTATACAATAGTATCCCTAGCATTGATGAGGAAATTAAAGATGATTTTACCCACCGTTTGTTCGTAGTATATACTTCTATTGTAAATTTTACTTATAGTTTTATAGTCAGTGGTTATGGCGGTGCGTTAATGGTCATTCAGCCTACTAACAATTTTATAAATTAAGATTGTATTACATTAGATATCAGTTAGTTCATTCAATTAAAACATGAATTCAATTAATAAGCATAACATTCAAATTATTTAATTTCATGTCAAATGCAATTGATATTAATAATTGTTTATATGATGTTCGGTTATCTGAATCCAAATCAAAGTGTAGAATGTTTACATTAGCGAAAATGACATCATTTTCATAAGACATCCCAGGAAAAATTTACAATACTCTAATAGGTACATTTTTTTTCTTTTAGTATATAATAAGAACATGTCTCTGCCCAAATGGTATGCTGTATATAACCGCGATAGATTGCTATCTTTAGTAGCAGATTAAAAAATTTAGAACTAGAATTCAAAATATCTGAACTATAAATAAACCTCGTTAGACGTCGTCACACCTTTATCCTGTTTCACTTTTAAAGGTGAGTCGGGGCATATCTTCTTCCTGTCAGTTATTGCTTCAAGACTCACATACAACATAATTTGTGTATGAAAAATTATGAAACATATATTGTATTAAATTAAAGAGATATAGAATAAACCTTTTTCTTTTTCTAGCAGTGCTTCATATTTATATTCATAAGGTTTCTTTAAATGTCTCTCAGTTCTCCGTAACATATGCATAGTTTCATAGCATATCTTTTACAATCCAAACGATTTCCTTGCAACTGTTCTTTTTAACAACCGCTAAATATTATTTTAAGTGGTACATTTTAACAAACTAAATTCCTTGATAGTGTACAATTCTAAGATTTATTTACTCTTACCTTTCTTTCCACTCATTTTCTTCAATAAATGATTTTAATCAATCGGGTATTTTTAAACTAGTTTACTTCTTTTACTGAATTTTCTCCTAACGCTTTAATAGGTATTCATCAGCGTCAATGGTTTATTTGTCCCTCGAAGTTTTATAAACAATTGGAATAAAAATACTTTTCTTATTGCGTCAGTCAATAAGTCAAGTCAGTTAATTCGTAATATTAACATTGTTGTTGTTGTCAAATTAAAGAAGACTAGAATTTATTTAAATTTAATTTAAATATAGACATGTATAAGCGGCCCAACAGAAAGGACCTCCGTGTTGTATACATACATACACTAAATAGTAAGAGTCTGTTGAATAAAACCAACAGTTGCAAACTGATATTTTCTTGTTATAAAACGTTCTTCGTTATCGTAACGACAGTTTAACAGTCTTCATTATCATAACGAGTATGCATATATTTTTGAAATTGTGACAAATGCTATCTCGTTTTAGTAAGTTGTTAATAAGTAAGTTGTTTTTAGATAAAGTATGGTAGTCTTTTTTGGAGTTGGTATTTAACTTTGTGACATTTTTACCTCTCTTTGTGTGTGTCTTTTGCTAAACATTACCTAGTAAAATTTCTTACAGATTCTTTAATTATATAAATAAAATACCATATATAAGTAACATGCATTTAAATTAAATTAAAATAAATCAAAAATTTTATATATCAATCTAAAAATGATTTCATATCGAATATACCAATAAACAGTAATATATTTGAAATTAAAAGTACTTTACAATTTCGATTAATTTATAAGAAACTCAAATCGCAGTAAACTGTTCAAACCAAGCACTTTCCGTAAACTATTTGAAATAATGATCGTAGTAAATAGCATGATCTGTCCGCGTAACTCACTGTCTGCTACATTCAACCCAACTATTTCTTAAACATAACTTTCAAAGAATGAAATGAATATAAATGAAATTATTAGTTCCGATAGTCGAAACTTTAGAATCTAGATTTTAGGTCCCCAAAGTTAAGTAGTGTAAAACATGCAAATGATAAAGTCAGGTCCTATTCCGATATTTTTAAAAATATACAATATTATATATATATATTGTAAAAAAAAACTACTGTATATAGAACTTCTTTGGTGTTTTTGTGTCTTTATTATTTTAATTTATAACTGAATCATTTCCTTTTTACTGATGACCATATTGTCTTCTTTTGTAAGCATATATGAGTACATCATTCAAAATTATGTCTAAAAGTATAAATATAAATTTACTATAATTTTTTATTTTAATATATCATATATAAATAATATTTTTATATATAATATTTGACTGATTGACTGACACTTAAACAAAACCTAAATGGTTTATTAATATTGCCGTCTTGTTGTGTAAAATAAATTATTAATTTTGACATTTAGCATCGAATTTATGTTATATTTGTGTTTTGTGAATATCCTATTTAGTTCTTTAAGAATGTTATTAATTGCTTGATTAGCATTTGTTTACGTGACTTTATTTTAACTGTAGTATATTTTTTACTATATGCGCAAGGATTTTTTCTATTGTTTTTGATTTATTTTTCAATATGTGATACTATTACATGTGCTCAGCAATTGGTGACAAGTGATACAATTAAGATAAATATAGATTAAATAATATTGTTTAATGGTATTACAGGTATTAAAATTATCTGAAATGATATGATAAATTTTTACGATACTTTATTAAAGAGGCCTTAAATTATGAAAACACACTCCATCTTAGGGGTAGGATGAAGTGGGTATGTAGGATTCCCGCTTATTAACCCAACCCTGCTATATAGAAGAAGGCAGATATTTCCTTCTAATATAGTAAGAACAAGTCCAGAACGTTCTTAGAATTAAATTACTGTTTATATATACCATCCCACTAGGATAACTCGGCTCAAAAACTCTACTATGAGATGGCCTGGCAAGATTATCCAGGTACGGCTCCGACGTTGGAGCGTCGGACGTTGGTCATTGGTCTCTCTGAAAGAAAATTACATTTCAGACCTCAGAGAAGAGAATACATAGAAGAGCAGTCTAGAGAACCGTGCAGAATCAATATGCAAGCTCCAGAAATGCTCAAAAGAGGGCTTAGACTAATCATTACCAATCGTACTCTCAAAGTCGACGAAACTAAATTAGGGCACGTTTGTTGCTCGGACAATCTCCCTGCAGAGAATCAAACCCTCAACGGTATATCAGGTTATGGCTGCAGTTATATCTTAAAGTAGCAAATCTATGCTAATTTCACACGGACTCATGATTTTTATTTGTGATGAAATTATTCTGTGTGAGCCTTAATATGTTTGAGTGTATCATTTTTCTCCAACTTTCTTTCGTTTCACTCGCTTAGGTCTCGACATCTGGGGTATTATACATAAAGCATGTTACTCACTGATAATAACCGCTGGAAGTTTTATAAAACCGCTCTAGTATTTATTAACCCTATTTTTAATGACTAGCCTATTAGTAATGACTAACAAACATACAAGCAAAGTAAAAGTTGTTTCCTTATGAAATTAGTAGAGAAAAACAGGAAAAAAATTGCTTGTTGTCATATAAAAACTTCTTCTATATTTAAACTAAACTAAAGTGCCTAGAAATTATAATTTAATAAAATATGCAATTTATTTTATTTCTAAAAAAACTAGTATTAATTACTCCTAGTTTGTAATTACAACTGCCATTAGCTTGTTATAGATAGGCCAGGGTATTTTGCTAATAATATATATATATATATATATATATATATATATATATATATTATTAGCAAAATTCGTTTTTATAACCATGCACATCCGACATTAAAAAATATGTTTACAAAATCTACTCCTTCATTTGCTAGTTATATAGTAGATATTTAGTTATTACAGAGATCTTTAACACTTAGAAAAGTATTTATATGAAACAAGGAATATATTTTTTAATATATGAAAATATTATAGTTTAATAACATAATTTTTCAAACAGAACTGAAAATAAAACATCTTGCGTGAACCTAAAAATCATTGTTATTTGTCGATTTACAAAAAAACTTACATTCGTTTACATTTTATTGCGGTATGATAATGAAACAAACACCAATTTGATGTTTTCATGAAACTGATATAAAAAAGTATTCATTTTCTTTCATTTTTTTCTATAACAATGGGTATATCTCTTAGAGGGCAGCAAACTGTATCTTTTATTGAAATATCTAGACTGTAATATCAATGTAATGTAAAATGTCAAAACTATTTTGAAATACATATACAATATAAAATATAAAGATGGTATTCATGTACATAGGAGATATAAAACAAAATTATATATCTAAGAACAAAAATACGTATTTGTTTTTTTTCTATTTAACGTTACTTTGTCAGGCATTATGCAAAAACTACTGGGCTGATTTTTATGAAAAATGATTATAGCTTTTTGTTCGTGATCGTGTGGGTTACGTTTGTTCTGCTATATTCCTTTATTTGCACGGAGCAATCAGTAGAATTGTTTAATGATATATGTTATAATCTAAAGGTCTTTTTTAAATAATATTAAGTGACTATATTGAGTCTATATACAGTAGCGCTCTAAATTATTTTGACATGTACAATTTACTACGTATTAAAAAAACAATAATGTTTTGAAATAAATGATATATTTAAAGTGATGTGATGTTTCTTCTATTACAACACCAAAAAGATATGAAAATGCAAAGAAAAAAAGGAAATACAACAAAAGTTAGCACAATGACAACTCAAAACTATTTTAACAATTAACTTTTTTTTTTATTAAAATTATATCATGAGTATTTAAGACTTTTTTTATAGTATTTTGTTGCATATCTATTCGTCTTCCATATCGTTTCACAGCGCCCCGGAATTGAATCAACAAATTTATTTTAGTTTATTGGACGTCGCATGTACCGTATGCCCTCAGATGATATTAAATTTGCATTCATCACTCCACAACGCCTTGGACCATTCTCAATTCGTCAATAATCTGAGCCGTTTTGTAAAGACAAGACGCAGTTTCCTGATTTTTTCAGAAATCAAGGATTTCTTAGTCGGGCGTAGTCCATGCAATCCGAACTCGTTTAGTCGACGTTTTACAATTGTAAGTCGTATTTTCGGACATCCCTAGTCTATAACCATTTTATCAAAGAGGTCTTCCTTCGTAGTAGTTTTTGTTGGACAGTCCCTTCGAGGCTTATTTTCTACAATTTTACGTTCATTATAAGCTTCATTCCACACAAGTTGTCGAGACAAACAATCAAAGTTGTGTTAAACAATCGAGCAACTTCTGCTTGAGCCGTTGCCCTTTGTATGGAACCGCCATTTCATCACATCACATCCATCACAGCATTTCTAAAATAATTTGAATATTCTTTAGGCTAGAGCATGATGAATAAATTATAACTAAGTAATTAAAAGATAATTCTGATTACAGTGCTAGCGGTAGCGCTGACAATCAGGACTTGCATTACTGTATAAGGTGCTTTTAAACCCGAATGGAATGTAATTTTCTAAAAAATTTAAAATAGCTTTAATAAAATATATGGATTTGTATAAATATAAAATGTTTTATAATTTACGACAGGGAGGGAGAAGGGGGGGGAGGTAACAGATGAAGTCACAGCTACTAAATACTTCTTATAATATAAACAGTTAAATACTAATATGACAACTAACGAAATGCTTGTAGAAGTCACAATTTTTTTATCATTTTATAGTAGATTGTTTAAAGGTAATATTTAAAAAGAGTAAAAATAATTGCAAAAATAAATTACTTTTAGAATTTTAACGTTATATCCATAAAAAATAAAGTTTTTGTTTTTAAATGTACCTATAAATCTTATATGCGATAAAGTCTACACCTACACTTTAACGCCTTTAATTTAATAGACTCATGAGTAATAAACCAAGCTTTTGAATATTGCGTGCCGGTGCCAATATTTGTGCAGGCAAGTGATATGCCGTACCACCCCTTTCCCTTTTAATGACACGTTCTATCTGTCCATTTAATTTGAATATTACAACTATTGTCTAAACAGTTCTGTTCCTCCCAGTTCGGGCTAGATAGCTCACAAGGCTTGTCATTTTCACTTCAGGTGTCAATTTTAAAAAATAATATTGAGCTACCTTTTTTAGAACAATGTGGATACTATTTTCAAAAAAACTAAACAAACCATTTCTGTAGATAATTTACACATTTTTTTAAAACCGTGGATTTTGCATTTTTAACTAATAATTAAGAATTTGCATATACAATATTCACCACCATGTTTGTATGTGGTATTAAACCAGGTTCGAGCGATGAGGAGGAAGAAGATGTTATGGATATTCTTCAGGTTAATCAAACTACGTCCTAATATTGAGTACTTGATTAAAGGGCAGCTAATAGATACATCTATTAAAATGTAACATTATGGTTTGTAGATTGTAGTAATCTATTATATTTCTAGAAAAGGCGAGAAGAATGCGAGCGCAAAGCAAGGCGTGGGGAAATGGACCCCCGGTTGGAGTTCACCTTCCAACTTCTCATCGATGGTACAGGACTGCCGCGCCATGCTATAATGGACCATGTTTTCGAAGGAAACATGGTATATAACCTTATAACTTTTTTTTAATATGTAAATTACTAGAAATACAGCAGATGTTGTCCAGGTCCCGTTTTAAAAAAGTTGAACCTGATATGTTAATCTTAACCATGCAGAGATTCAATTCAACTCACATAATTGCTTTGATCATTATCGGTCCAACCTTATAGGGGTTCAGTCAAAAGTTACACGTGTAGAATAATTATACATATAAAGATTAGGATAATGATGTAACTAAATGCTTTTTACTTCAGCTGGATGATATCAACCAACTTTTTCTTCCTCACATGAGGAATAAACTACTTTGGTATTACCAAGACGTGGAAGAAATAGAGCAACGACCACCAATAGAAGGAACCAAATCAAGACAGCAAGGGCAAGGGAAACTTCCACCACCTCAAATAACTCTCAAGAAGAAGCTGTTTCTCTCCGACGGATGGGATGTACGATTTACAGGAGTCTGCATTTACATGTTTCGTATAAACGTCAGTAAACAATTACCTGAGGAAGGATTTCACAAAGACTTGTAAGTTTCAAGTTACAAATATTATACTAAAAAATATAACTACCAATATCATATTTTAGCATATTTGTATATAAGTATTAGAATATATTTTTAAAGTCAAAGCAATATAACCAAGTTACAGGGTGAACATAATCGTCACAATCTTTGAAAACTATGAGTCATGAAAAAAATATTGAGAGGCAAATTTTTAAGTTGTATTTTATCTTTATTTTATTATTTAAAGTTTCTAACATGAATGTGTATAAACTCAATGGTTTTTAACTATACACTGTAATATAAAAAAAAATATGAAAATATTAATTATAAAGATTATATGAAAGAGATACAATGTGACCATAAATACTTTTTTATTTAAAAAAAATGTACTAAAGCTATAGCTTTATCTTGCGTTACGTCAAATGTTTGCTATTACAAAAATAAAATCAGTTTTTTGTAAAATGATTCCTTCAGGAATAACTTTAGCGAGATCTAAGTTGAACCATATTTTATATGAACTAAAAAGATATGTTATCTGGTTCTACCTAGGTTTTGTGGTATTTTAAATGCGGATAAGGTGGGGCTAGTCACAGCAATAGAACGAGTAATGGAATACGTTTATATGAGTGCGCTCGCACACCCGAGCAGCGACGGTGATGAAGACGAGACTCGCTTTCCCATTGTCAAGAATCAGCTACTGCCTGGTTTAAGATCCTTCTGCAGTGCTCTAAAAGGTATGATAAGACAAATAGTTAGTAATTAAAGAAAGGTTAACAAAAGTTAAAGGGGAATTTTCGCTAAAATTTAGGCTTATTATCTTTTTGGATGATTTTTTTGTTTCTGAGCTACATAAACTATATAAGTGGATTAGTATAAATGTTTTATTTTAGTGTGTGAAGAGGTTTGTAATCAAGTGAATCTATTCGACGATGGTCAAGCGTTAATGGCAAATCTAAAAGACCACACCGAGTTAAAAGAAATGATCAAAAACTCTAACAAGATTACAATGCTCGAAGAAAGAGTTAGTGAATGGATCAAAAAAATTATGGAGGTATATATATGGTCATTTGTTACGTAATTTAAAATTACAAGATTATTCCTTTCTTTTTGTATTACAATAAGTATATTATTTTTTCATACTACAGATACTCAGTGAAAGCGAACAGCTTCGTCGTGAAGTGGACTCAAGTGGTCCCCAAGATGAATTGGAGTATTGGAAAAAACGAGGAGCACAGTTCTCTCAACTGGTATCATATTTACAGGTTTGTATTACGTGCTCCGTGATTAATGATAAACATTTCAAAATACATCGTTCCTGTTAATATGTTGGCTTATAATTCGAAAACCATTTACTATATTTACATTATTATCTTTAGTATTCCACTATTGCATAGGTAAAGCCCGGTGACAGCCGATACTTAATTAAAACTAATATTTTTAACTTTAATTCAACTATTATCAATATTTCTAGCGTATGGTTCTAACATAAAGTGTGTCATAGCGTTCTATATATAATGAAACCTAATTAAATCTTGATGTTTGCTTCGTTGTGTTTTCGTTCGTTTCTGACCCTATTATATTAAAAGTGTATTTAATTTTCCATACATTGAGACTAATTGAGAACTTATTTTATTAATAATATATTCAAATTTATTTATTAGAATATGATATGAGCGTCGACGAAAAGCGATAATAAACTCCTGTTGTAAAAGTTTACATAAATTAAACCAAGGCATATACAGTTAAAATGACTTTAAAAAAGATTGATTATTTAGGTTCTTCAAAATTAAATATTCTTAATGAAAATAAAATCAACAGGATAGTGAAGTTCAACTAACTTTAACGTGTCTTCAACTGGCTAACTCAAAAGTTATAAAACTTTGGCGGGACACTGATCATAAGATAACTTTTTGTTATAACGAAGCAAAAGACAATGCTAAATTCATCCAAGCCATGGAGAAGTGCTGCCATTCGTTATATTTGGACGATCCTGTAAAAATTAAAGATTCGATATTGAGTTTGTTGCAAACTGTTCGATTAATTCATAGCGTGTCACAATTTTACAACACCTCAGAAAGAATATCATCATTAATGGTTAAAGTGAGTTAAATTCATACTATAGCCTAATATATAAAAAATAGTGATAATTATATTTAGAATCAATATTTCCTTGTATTAAACATAATAACAATAACTGTTTATATTTCAGATAACAAATCAAATGATAGAAACTTGTAAGCAATACATAACTTGCCGATCTAAAGAAACAATCTGGTCTCAAGAACGTGATATGGTCAGAGAAAAACTAATACATTGCATTAATCTCAACAAAACATATAGGGATACGTACATTTATGTTAAAAATCAAGCATTCCTGCCAAATACCGAACAGTTTAGTTTCTCTGAAAACTATGTGTTCGGAAAATTTGATACTTTTTGTAAAAGACTTAATAAAATAATAACAATGTTTGTATTGATGGACGATTATAATCATTTGTTCGAAAAGCGAATGGAGGGTCTTCTGTTAGGAGAAGGTAGATGTAGTTTTAAAAGATCAGTGAAGTTTATTACAACATAATAATAGTCAGTCAGAAACTGTTATGATATAATTTACAAGTATAAATAAGGAAAATAGGTAATTTAAAACAAGAAATAATTATAATATATATTTTCAGACTTGGAAGATGCTATGCATGCATTTAATGAAGCTAAAAAGGCTGTGACGTCATGCCAGTATGATTATCTAGATTACAGGAATAATGATTTTGATAAAGACTATCAAGCTTTTGAAGATAAAACACATGCTTTGCGAGAGTCCATTGGTAATACAATTGAGGTTAACTTTGCAAGTGTCTGGGAAACCCCACAAGGAATTAAGTTCCTTACGAGATTTGAAAAGGTATATTTAGAAGAAATATATGTTTACAAACTTTTTATATATTGCTATTTATTGTATTTATATTTTTCAGGTCAGTCAGAAGATACAAATTACAAAATTAAGTGAAAAATATGACAGAGTCCTAAAATATAGCGAAAGAGAAGTTGATAAAATAATGAAAATGTTTAAAAGACAGAGAGATGATCCTCCGCTTCCCAGAAATTATTCTCCTGTGGCAGGTATAAATTATTTTCTTAAAATTATGTATAAAGTCCAAGTTTCCAAATAAAATCAAAATAAGAACACGAAAGACGTACTTCATACTTGGTAAAGTATGTTACTTACTATGTTTGAAACGATATTAAAATCAATAAAAGAAACATCTAAATGATTCAGGCCGTATAAAATGGGCGCGCTGTCTCATGTACAACATGACGGAGACGGTGGAAAGTGTGTGCGCGCACGCGGCGCTACGGACGCTGCCCACTGCTGCAGACATGATGCGCAAGTACACAGCCACCCGCACGCTTATTAACAACTATGAAGAAACCATGCGTTCAGTGTGGATGAACCAGAATGTTAGTTATAAAAAAATATTTTTTGATTTAACGATACCTCTACCTACATGAATGGTTAGTTAATGGCAAAGCGAATATAAAACTGACCAATATTATTAAAGTTAAATTTTAGGATATGTTTCAATAAATACTTAAAATATGTAACAATAAATTAATAACAAATGATTATTTTGCAGCTATGGGATGTAGATGATAGTTTGAATAATACCCTGCTAAGAATAGATGAATCCGGAAGAATTATTGTCAACTTGGACCACACTATTAAATTATTAATAAGAGAATCGGATTGTTTAGTTAAAATGGGATTAGAGTTACCTATCGTATGTCATTCACTCTACGCAAAGAAAAAGTATTTTACGCTTGTAAATGATTCCTTACAAGTAAGTTATTTTTCTAATCCTGATGCACAAAATTTGATATGATATACACAATAAAATGACTGCATTATTAAAAATACAAAAAAAATTATGACGTGATTTTTTAAATGAAAATGTTTTTCAGTTTTTAATGGAGGATTATTTGCGTACAGTCCGCCAAGTGAAGCTAGAGGTTAGACCCTTACTGTTACCGCAAGTGGTTCGATTGTCTTCGCTGTTGCTTCCTGGAATACGTTCTGTATCTTGGACCAGTGAGGATTGGAAGGAGTTTGTAGATCGTGCTAACTCTGCTATTAATAGCTTCGATGTTCTCGTGACGAGAGTACATGATATTTATACTAACAGAATCATCTACATGCTGTCTGGAATGCAAGAAGTATCATTATTGTCATTACCAGGTAATAACAATCCTTATTACTATAGTGTTGTTAATATATTTATACAATAAATTATGATAATAAAATATTTTTAATTTAGAGGAAACACCCTGGTCAGTAGGAGAATTTATCGAAATTGTTGAGAATGGATGCAGGTAAGTACATTTGAAGAGTTAAGTATTAAGAAAATCTTCACTACATCTTAACTTTCAACTAACTTTTGTTTTCAGAACTGCATGTGTAGAACTAAATAGAAAGAGTCTTATGGTTGAAGAAGCTGTGGAGGAAGTTTTAGATCTAGTCAAGAAAGCAGCACAGCAAGTAAAACCAGCTGAGATCAATCCAGACTTTGAATTTCTTATCGCTGATGGTATAAATTTTATAACCTTAATTTTATTGTTTAAAAAACATAATATTTAAAAATGCTATTTTATTTATTTATTTATTTATTTATTTAACTTCACGCCATATCCCTTGCGGGGTAGCCAGAGATGACGGAACGCCAAATGCTGCGGTCCCGACATACCTCTTTCGCCTCCGCCACAGACATCAACCTCTTCTTACATGCCCTCCTGGTCCTCATGCTTTTTACATGACCTTCTTCTAGTTTTAAAGATACTGTGATTTCGAAGTTCACTTAAGGTCTCCCCCTGTCTCTCTTACCGCTTACTTTTCCTGTATAAATCTTTTTTACCATTCTTTCATTACTCATTCGTTCGTCTTGCCCAAACCACCTGAGCACGTTCTTCTTCATTCTTACCACGACATCTTCGCTAGTACCTGCCATTCTGTGCATCTCTTCATCGCGAATTCGATCAGCTAAACTGTCTCCGCATATTCTGCGAAGAGATCGCATCTCCACAGCATTCATCTTTATTATATTCTTCTTCTGTGTTACCCACGTTTGGCTGCCGTATAACAGCGTCGGTAGCAAAACCGCATTGTGTACAGCCAAACGAGCAGCTATGCTGACGTTTCGCCGTCTCAACAATGCAGCCAAAGCACCGTTGACTCTGTTACCGGCAGCAATACGCCTTCCACATCCATTTCGTATCTTCCGTCTCTTCTAAACATTCTTCCCAAATATACCACTTCATTCACTTGTTCTATTATCTTATCATTCACGTTGATCTTACATTCTGTTCTTTCTTCATTTTTTTCAAATATCAGAGCCTTCGTCTTATCTGCATCCAGGTTTAGATCATTATTTTCACACCCATGTTTCAGAGTGGTGACCAATGCCTGCAAATCGTATTCAGATAATGCAATGAGCACTGCATCATCTGTATATAGCAAGCAATTGGCCTTCAGGTCAGCTACTTTCACTCCCATGTCACTGTCTTTAACGTCTTGGAGACAACTATCCAAATACAAATTGAACAACGAAGCTGACAGTGCAACCTTGCTTAACACACGATTGGATGTCAAACCAGGGCGACATGTCAGCTCCTAATCGCACACAGGCTGAGTGATCCCTGTAAAGAGACTTTACAGCCTGTGTGCGAGGGTCCGCTCACATTGTATCGGGGCAGTATCTCCCATAATTTCTTTCTCACAACCCTGTCAAACCCCTTTTCCAAATCCACAAAAGCACAGAAAACCTTTTGGTTTAGGGCCAAAAACTTTTCCGTGATCATACGGAGGTAAAAGATCTGATCTATACACCCTCTTCCAGGTCTAAAACTTCTCTAGGCCTCCCTCAACAGCTTTTAGATCTCTCTTCTCGCTAATATTTTAGCATAAACTTTACCGCCCAAGCTAATCAAACTGATAGCCCCATAGCTTGCACAGTCTACCTGTGAACCTTTGCCTTTATACAAAGGTATGATGACTGCACCTCGCCATTCGTCTGGGACCTCTCCTGATTTCCAGCATAAATTGCACAAAAACCAGAACAAGTCCAAAACGCGTGGCCCATCATATTTGATCATCTCGGCAGTAACTTCATCTGCTCCCGCAGCCTTACCACATTTCAGACTTCGAATCGCGCTCTCCACTTTTTCCAGACTGATTTCACCATCAGCTACACCCGGACTCAGCATTTTGATGGTACTCAAGGCCAAGGCGTTCTCACATTCATACCTCTCCCTGTAGAATTCCGCCCATCGCTGCAAAACGTGTGCTTGTTCAGTTAAAATTTCACCGTTCTTCGAAAGTACCCCTTTCATTCTACAAGTTACCGAACATCCCGGGAATCACTAACTTCTCGCCAGAAAAGCTTCGTGTTTTCCCGGAAGTTGTTCGTCAACCTTTCATCTCTTTCTCTCTCAAAATTTTCAAGCTTCATCTTTATAAGTGTTTTCGTTTTGTGCTTTTGCAGATTGTACTCTCTTTTTCTTATTTCTCTCATACTTTTATCCTTACCCGAGGCTTTATAATCCAGCCATGCTTTCTTCTTTAACTCCATAGCGCCTTTCACTTCATCATCCCACTATTCATCGCGGTTTTTACTAAAACCTCTTTTCTTTTTACCACATACCTCTGTCGCTACTTTCACCATACCATTCCTAAGGTTCTGTCAGCATACTTCAGCACTTTCATTTTCAGAATCACAGCTTTCAAACTTCTTGGAAACCCTTTCTTGATATTCCTCTTTGATCGGTGGATCTTGAAGCGTGCGGCAGCGCCAATCTGTAAACAGACCTCTTATTCTAGCAAGGACTAGATAATGGTCCGTTCTCAGATCAGCACCCCTAAACACTCGCGTGTCCATAACTTGTAACGTGTAACAACACGCCTACACCTTGGCAACCTCGCTCACCCTCTGGAACCCCAGCCCAGAAAGCGACCCGGTTGCCAGGCAAATCGATCGTATCATTGCCTTTTCGCTTGGTCTTCGACACACAAATAACATCCAGATCTTTGTCATCCATCACATCTAATAATTCCTTCATCTTCTGTTCCATTCCTCCTCTTACATTTCACGTAGCTATTTGTAGCTCCGTCCTCCATCTCCCGCCGTTCGGAACATGGCGTGTTGGTTGGCGGTCCCCAACGCCGCATTGGTTCAAATGCAAATTTAATTAATATTATTGAAATAGTCACACAAAAATCGCAAATTTCAAGACGGGGCAAAATGAGATTATTTTTTCTGGGCTTAGTACCAACATGTAATATTAATCGTATATTTTCTTAATAGACGACACTCAACTGGCCAGTGGTGCGACGTCTACCATGAATGAGTCTACGACGAGCGGGCAGCAAGACTGGTCTGCCGTGTGGGAGTGTTTCGAAAGTCCACACAGGCTTCTATCTATACCAGCAGGTGGACTGTCTAAAAGCATGCAGGTATTTTAAAAATATAGTATAGTCGTTTGTACTCACCATGCATAATATTAATCTATACTGTTATAAAAATCTATTGGTTCTTTATGCACATTCCATTTTTTTTATTTTGTGATAATTACAAATTTTTTTGAATTTTTGCCTCTAACTCTAAATTGAGTGACCAATCGTGATAAAAATTAGTACATACTAAAAAAATCTCGCTAATTACAAATGGATAAACTCTATAGTATATCATTAAAGAAAATAAAAAATCGGTTACTTTATATTTTGCGCAGGGCAATCAAACAAGTGCAATATTTAAGATGAAAAAAAGAACAAATAAAGTAGGAACTCGTCATGGGTAAAATTGGAACTTACCCTCTATATAAAATAAGCGCCAAAGAAGCCACTGGAAAAAGCTAGTATAATATGAAAGCCAACAACTATATTTGTTTGAAATCTTTTTTTCGTATTATCAACAACATTGATGGTTTAAATGTACTGCCAAATCAGGAAAAATATAATTGTTTCACAATGACGATACTTCCTCCATTACCACTATAGGATTTTTTGTCTATACTAGATATGTTTGTTGATAGATCTAAGAATACAATGAAACTTAATAGGATTTGTCACTCAGGATTAACTGATTTAAAAGGGATTCTCTGACTCCAATACAGCCAGTATCCTCCTGGGTATATATTATATTATTGGGTACTACATATTTGGTCATAATTCTAGCGTTGGTTGGAAAATGTTTCGTTGCATTTTTCATTCAATCACGCTTAAGCTTAATTGTTCTACTTACTACTCGGCCACGACTGCGTTTCAATGTAAACTTTAAGAAAAATAATGTTGGAACAGTAAATATATCTTTTAATGTGTGATTATAGAAGAATGGTTAAAAATATTCATAGTTTCTATCTAAGACATACAGTTTTATAATTTTTACAGGAAATGGTGAAAAATGCAGTCAGTGAAATGCGTCGTTATTACAGTCGAAAAGTTGTCGACGTGCTGATAAAGGTGACAAGACGGGCTTTGGATTTGATCATCAAACAATTCTCTCATGACTCCGAAGTTCCAGGTAAGTTAGTTTTAATTTGACTAACATTGTTACGCATTCATTATATGAAATATGAACCAAATGGGATGGCACTATGTTTCTTTAAACTCTTCACAACTTATGTCTGCCTGGTATTCTTGGCTATGATTGGCGTTGTCTAACCACACACAACACACAACACATACGTTTCATTAAACCATGGTTTAGTAGACAAGAAAAAGCACAAAATACTTTAGCTAAAACTAGTATTTTGCGCTTTTTCTCATCTGCGTATTTTCTCATCTGAAATCTTACGTTAAGTATATTTTTCCATTCTTAATATATAGTAAAACGAAATAAAATATGTTTTATTTTTTATCTAATAACTAAATATTTTATTTAAAAAAAACTTTCCATGAAAGCATTAATGATAATAGTAATGAATTATTTAATCATAGTAGTAATATTTTCAAATAAATATTGCTCTTGTTCACTAACTGTTGAATAGATACTTGTGAAAAAACACTTATTACTATTTAGGAAAAGTAAGATAATTTTTTTAACCCTATTAAGCAAGTTAGCCGTTGGCATAAAACATTTTTTAAAAATTCTTTAAAAATCTATTTATTACCATTAATCTAAAACCGGATAAAAAAAAATATTCATTTTATTGAGGATTTGCAAAGCACGCAAGCGCCCTGCATGCAAAACCACGTGTCGTACCAAAAACTTTTACCTACTTGCTTTACTAAACTTATTGCTACTATTGTTAACAATTAAATTAATAGAAACAATTTTAAAATGATGTCTTTTAATGCAAAATCCTGCTTTTAAAGATTTGCATGATACTTTATTATTAAATTGAGAAGTAAATCGATATAAAATAGAAAGCAAGAAAGTTTTATCTGTGCTAGATATATAAGTTTGGACAGGCGTACCAGGAAATCATAAATACATGAAACATGTGACACATGCGCATAAGTCATTAAGAGTAAGCTAGATATATTTTACTACATACTCCTACTCCTCGGTGTAAAACACGGTGATATATGAATGCCATAAAGCATATTTTAGAATGTCTTGTCTTCCAACGTATTGTGCCATTGGATTCTTAAAATTATTACTCGACATGCGCAATGGAAGTTGAGACAACCGAATATCTCCGATGCTTTCACTCAAAAAAATAAAAAGTATCTTCTACATTATTTCGTGCGTTCAGGGTATAAAATTGTCTATCACAGTCTTATCTCACCCTCTATTTATTTCTGAAATCCTAGTTAAATTCGAAAGCGGAATGCGATACTTGCATAGCATAAGAAAGAATCTTTTGTGAACAGGGGTGTGAATATTTTCTATTCTAATCCCAAGTACCTTTTCCCCGTTCTGAATTGTAATTTGATATTGTTCGAGAAGAAACCCAAACAGCACCAACACGAGTTACGAAAGGAAGTAGAGGTCAAACATCTGGTTAGTCCTTTTTTCCAAAATTTCTTGCAATAACCTAAAATATTGCATTGAATATATTGAAATATTAAGAAGAAAAAACACACTAAACTCATTATGTATTTATTACATAGTGATTTATATGATTATGTTTGCATATTTTAATAGCTTAGGAGGCTCTTAAGTAATACTTATTTTTCCACACTTCGTGGTGTCGAAGTTCTTATATTTCCATATCTGAGTCGATTTTCTAAATATGATATTTATTTTATATTATGATTATTATTCCGTTATTTTTTTGACTATTATAAAAGAAAGATAATTTATTGAAAGTGAAAATAATTTTGTTCGAATTCCTTTAAGTTAGATATATTTTTATGACATCAAATGAGAAAAAACTTTCCAATAGTTTTGACAATGTCCAATATATTTATTAATGTTTTATATATAATATAATTGCAAACCTCTCTGTATTTCGTATTTTAGAGACAAAAGTAAATATATATACTACTCTTAACATAACATAGGTGGTTTATTGCTTACCCAGTTTGAAGTTAATCTTGAATAGGAACTATTTTACCTTTACCTTACTTTGGTTATTAAAATATGTCGTCTATCTCACTTTTATGATTAATATTTAGAACAAATTTAAGTTATTTTAGAGGTCAATATATATTCTTAATTTGAATTACATTACAAAAAAACCTATCATAAATCTTAGATTGCTACTGAGGAGAGATGGCGCTGTTTTTATATGATCCATTTTGCATCGCGGTGATGAGATTTTTGCTCGCAGAATGACCTAGCTCCATACTAGCGTGTACCGACCTAGGTGCTAATATACTCGTATGTCTATTTCATGTGCTAATCAAGACAGGCCAATATACAATTTTTGAAGGCTCTTTTAAAAAGTGAGCTTAATAAAACGTACACTTGACATGTTCAAGTTGAAATCTTCGAATATACATGTTAGATAACACTTAAGTATAATAAACTTGTTAGTATGATTTCGCTTTATAAAATACAATAAATAGTCTATGTCGACTAAAGTTGTGGTATATTTTTAGGTCTAAGATAACATATGATATGTTTTATACAATTATTTTTCAAATAAATACATTTAAAAAAGTGTAGTATACCTACTACTAGCTTTTGTCAGCTACTTCGTTTACTTGATGCTTGATAAAAGTAATCAACAAATTTTTATCAAATAACACTTTTACAACAAAAAAAAAATCTATTTATTGTTCTAATACGTAGTTTTGGATTTTCGAACTATAATTATGAATCAAAGTTAGACTTATTATGACTCCAAAAGAGTAATCTCTTAATAACTTAATAACTTTGATTCATATAATAACCTACAACAACTCGTAAATTTCATTCACATATGTCCTATATTACTGTTGTATTGTAATCTTGAAGAAATTTTTTTTCGAATGTTTTATTATTAAAAATGAAGAATTTTTAACATCATAGCGACATCTAGTAGGGGATGACGAAGTAATTTACTTTAGGAACTTTAGGAAGTTGGATAGTATACTATTATTACATGTAAATATATCATTACATGACATCACATTAATATTTAATTTGCTATTTTGGAATCATAATAAATCATTTTTAAGATGTAGTCTGTAACTTACAAATATACAATTAAGCCTTTTCTCCTAAAAACATTAAAATAGATGATAATTAAAAATGTAATATTATATATAAATACACATACTTGTAGTGTATTCAGGATATCTTAAAAATATTCGTAGTAATATTTTTTTATACAGGGCGGCAAACAGGTAGGCAGTGCACTTGAAAGTAAGTAGTGCTGTCAAACATACACATTGGTAAAAAAATGCCAACGCGTTGCTATCCTCAATAAATGGGAAGAGGTGAAGCAGATGTTCATAACAAGCTCACGTCTATACTATAAAAGGTGAACTGGTAAAGAAGATAAGTTTATAAATCTTGGATGTTGCGTGGTGGTCATACGATGGATGGGGTTCTGTACAGTGGTTAAGGAACAAACTTGTATTTTTTTGGAATTAGAGTCAACCCATTACCAAATAGAATGAAGTGAGGACTAATCAAGTACCAATCTCCTATAGTGTCACATAAGCGCTATAACGGTAAGGTCACTAAAGCATGGAAAAATGTGACCCTGTGGTAAGAAAAAAGAAAAGCATTTTTTGCTAATCTGTTGAATTGTAGTGCTTCAAAAAAGGTTAAATAAACCTTCTGGAATGTCTGCAAGTTTTTAATAGAAATTATAATTGCCAACTAAAACAGTCATTTACTGATACTTTAGAAGTTGTATTTTTTTTATAGAAGAAGAGGGCAAACGAGCTGGCGGGTCATGATGATGATTTGTGGCCACCGCTGCCCGTGAACTCTAGCAATATCCGAGGATTTACAAGAGTGTTGCCGGCCTAGGAGATGAGAGTAAATGATTTTTTTGAAGATACCTACTCGTATGTCGTACCGATCTGGAAATACCGCCGAAGGGAGTTCGTTCCACATTCGAGTGGTACGTGGAAAAAATGTACTTGAGAACCGCACAGTGGAGGATCGCCATGCATCTAGGTGGTATGGATGGTATTGGAGGCGATGGCGCGCTGTGCGGTAATGAAAATCGGCGGTAGGCATCAGATCGAATAGCTCTTCGGAACACTCCCCGTGGTAAATGCGGTAAAAGACGCACAGAGATGCAACGTCTCTACCCAATGCCAAAAAAACCAGCCGTTCACAGAGCACCGGGTTCCCGACAATCTGAACGGCTCTCCGTTGACGCGGTCAATTGGTAGAAGCTGATATTGGGGTGATCCGGACCAGAGATGAGAACAGTACTCCATGTGTGGCTGGACTTGGGCCTTATAGAGTGCAAGTCTTTGGCCAGGCTTGAAATACTGCCTCGCTCTATTGATCACTCCCAATTCCATCGAGGCTAAGTTGGCCTTGCTCTCCAGATGACCACGAAACTGACAATCGCTCGAAATGTCGAGACCCAGTATTCTGATATTTGGCGAGGCAATGAGAGGAGTGCTCTCGAAGAGCGGTGATACGACAAATGAGATTTTTTTAGTGGTAAACGCGCAAACCTGTGTCTTTAGCTGATTAAACTGAACGTGGTTCAGTTCACCTCACTCAGAGACCATCCCCAAGGAGGTCGCTATAGAAGATACAAGTTACTTTCGGTACTCGTCGACGTTTTCCCGAGAGACCTGCACGGCCGGAATATACCGCATCCCCAGTGCTGTTATCCGCATAACAATATATGTTGGGAATATTCAACATATCATTGATGTGCAGGAGGAGCCCATAGGAAGGTAGCTTCGAAAGAAGCCCCTTGTGCCATACACGATCGCAGGCTTTCGCCATATCCAGACTAACTGCCAGACCCTCTCCCTTGCTTTCAATAACAGCTGCCCAACGGTGCGTAAGATATAACAGAAGATCACCAGCTGATCGACCATGGCGAAAGCCATATTGCCGGTCATTGACCAACTGGTGATCTTCGAGGTACGTTAGGAGCTGTTTATTGATTAAGCTCTCCATTACTTTGGAGAGAAGAGAGGTAATTGCAATAGGTCGGTAGTTAGCTGGGTCCGAGCTATCACCTTTTTTAGGGATCGGATGGACAAGGGCACGCTTCCATAAGATCGGGACAACGCCATTAACGTAGGAGTACCAAAATAGGCGCGTGAGCACTGGTGTCAACTCAGGGGCACATGTTCGTAGCACAATTGGAGAGATACCATCTGGCCCACTCGAGTGAACTTCCAAGGAAAAGAGGGCTTTTCGGATGATTTTTTGCCAATAAACTATTTCCGGCATTAAGCTCTAACACCGCGGGATGATAGGCGGTGTCTTCCCGTGGTCGTCCAAAGTCGAGTTGGAGGCAAAAAGAGTGCCCAAGAAATCGGCTTTCTCTTTTGCCGTGTGGGTCAGAGAGTCGTTCCCAGTGTGCAGTGGCGGTAGGGATGGTTGGCAAAAGTTTTCCAGGGTGGCTTTGGAAAGCGTCCAGAAATTGCGCGTGCCAGGCGGGTGGGTACCTTGCCAGCTGATCCTCAATTCGACGACATGCTTAAACTCTGCTCTAGCAATTTTCCGTTTGAAGAATCTAGAGGCACGAATATATTTCAGAACACTTCAGAACTCTAGAGTTCGGATCCTTAGTGATTAACGAATTAGCCTAAGCTTGATAAGCCTGCCGTTTCGCTTTGCTCGGGAAGGCGTTCCTCGGCTTCGTCAAGCCGGTACCCTCCTGGGGTATTCTCTCACTCTCTAACGAAACGTAACCAAATGAATTTGGTTACTACACGTCGGTCTTCTGTGAGAGGGTGGTCCTTCCCCGGTAGAGTCAGCCCAATACGAGCTGCAATCTAATAACTACAGCTAGGCTCTACTACCTAAAAAATAATTGTATGTATTAAATAATTTAAACTATAAGAATATATTTATTGATGTGTATGAGAATGCAAGTTTCTATTATATGTTATTTTAAGTTTTATAATCTCTACTACGTTCAGAGTCATCAGTTATTCTAGTAGATAAAAGCCTTGATATACAAAAATAAGTGTACTTTTAGATATCTCCAAGTGATGATAACTAGATTAGTGATCATTTGTTATTTTTAGACAATATCAAATTTATTTAGAATTATATACTAATTTAAGATCATATGTATCTCTCCGATTTATAGTCTATAATAAACTCAGTAAGCGCCAGTAACAGTGTTAGTAAGTTAATTTAAAAAAATCGCTTATTTTTAAGTTTAAACATTACTCCGATTACAATAATAAAAACATTTACAAGTTTGAATGTAAAGACCAGTGGGAAACTATGGGGCATATTTGTTGAAGTCCTAACTATCTTAGTGGATACTATTGGGTACTATTACTAATATATAGATAACGGTTCCTTTCCATAATTAATAAAATACAGTAAATTTATACCTAATCTCGAAGGCGGTTATAAAAATCCATTTAATTACAGACCCCTTTCTATTACCATAATTACATATACATATAGTACACTAAATGATAAACGTAATACTATATATTAAGCACTTTGGTTATACAAAAGGCTGACATACCATTGACTTAAACTTCTGTATTCTTTGGCTTAAAACTTTTGTATCTATTGATCACAATATTTTTACCTATATATTCAATATTCCGAAGTTTGTGACGGTTTGTATCTACGGTGCTGATCTTGTAGTCCCGTACTTATATAATAGATAATAGAAAGTTACTTTAAGCGATTATGTTTCTTCGGGAACTTTAGTAAAAATTATTTACGTATACGCGGAAAATATGTTGTCCTTTCCAAGTAATTAGTGTTAAATAATTCTTTACAATATCAAAACAAAATGTATGACGAAACTATAATTTTAGGTATAACTTTGGTTCTAAATCCAGTAAACTGTTCATATCAACATACTATGATAGCTAATATTTTAAGCTCAGCGGCATATGTGATTAGATGAATTAGATAACTAACTGTTTGTTTGCCACAGCTGGAATAGTTTATTTTGTACACTTTCATAGTATTGTATCTTACGATAATTATACCATACCATAAACATTAGTTTTTCGCGATCAGGGACATGGAATATATTTTTGTTTTGTTTCTGTACAACCAGCACAAAAGTTCTACGTAACAGACGAAAAGACATGTAGAAATTGTAGATCAACTCCTGTGAAATCTGAGTTCATGATACAGACGTGGGTTGTAAAGCCCATTCATTGTAACTTTTTGCGTAATTTAACTATACTTATTAATTTTCTAAAATTGTGCGTTTGTAAAAAAGAAAATTTTGTTAGCTCGTCTCTGTTGTGGACATTTTTCTCGTTTTTTAACTGAATTAAACGATATTTGGACTCGAATATTTTATTTCAGTATCACAATATAGTTTCTTTAAAAACTCAATTATTCTAGACGATAAATCACAAATTATCGATATCTTATGAAAAATTTGTTCTGTTTTATATAAATTTCTATTAATGTATTAAATCCTAGATGAAATACTTATTTCTGTACGTATATTAAAAAACGACGTACGATTTTGTGGATATTAAAAAAGACGCATATATATATATATATATATATATATATACATGTGTATGTATATATATATATATATATATATATATATGTATATATATATATATATATATATATACAATTATACATATGTTACAATTTATTCAAATATAATCATTGTGCGGTTGTATTTGAATAAATTGTAACATGAAGAACATACAGTGCTCAAAAGGCTTTAAGCTATGAAAATGGGCGGTCACGAGTACGGCCATGCGCAGTTACCTATTTCTTTATTACCTTTAATATGAAAACCACTTCCTATTTTCTGATTTCCTGGTACAGTTACGGGAAGAAAAGCCCGTCTTAGCTTCCGCATACCCATTGCGAATAATTTTATCAGTACAGGGTGGTATCTAAAACCCATTATTTTATTCCAATATATCAAAATAATTAAGCAAATTTGTTTATCTTTTTTATTTTAAATAAATGATGATGATTTTTTTTTATTTCTTAGTCAATGAAATCTGTTAAATTTGTGTTATGGAATCTTGTGTATAATTTTAGTTGTGTTATTTGTCCCGTTAATTGGGTTAAAAGTCAATTAGATTTCGTAAAGGTTTTTCATGTTTCATGTAAAACAATAAATGGTAAAATTTTTAAGTTTAACATTGTTCCCAGCCCTAGTAATTAATTTCCGGCAGCCAATTTTGAAACTTAATGCAAATGAACAATCAACAAATTAAATATTATAAATATCTTATTCATATCATAAACATTTTCCTATTCTCAAATATTAAATTGTCTTTTATAAAATTATTTGAAAGTAAAAACCAACTAACTACATTGCGCAGGTCACGGTATATTGATGGTAAATAGTTCGCAACCACATTTGTATTAGGGTAACAGATTTAAACAAGAGTAGGCTTGATAAGTTTCTTGAAATTCTTTACAAAGTTCACAAAACAATATACAATATAAGAGATCAATTATCATCAAATTAACATAATACTTAATAAAACAACAATAATTTTGTAACATATATAAATTGTAAATATTTTATTTTAGAGAAACATGTTATTTTAATAAAGGCACTTAATATTTAAAAAGTTAGTTTTTTTTTTGTAATAAAAGTTATCATACACATGAATAAAATAAAATAAAATATTTTGTATTATTTACACTTTGAATATTTCAGACGAATATTTCTGACACACACTATTAGCTTTTTTTTATTTGACATATGTCATATAGACATTGAGGTAAGTGAGAAGCGAACCTGAAATGCGTGGCATTTTACTAGGATAGCAGAACTTAGAGGAGCTTCTACAAAACTATTAACAATCAATAGTAAAAGAAGCCACGTGCTTCATGGCTCTGTACGCATGCGTTTTCAGACGATCGATATTGAGGAATCCACGTCAAATGAAAGTGAACTTTATTCATTGACAAAGTTTATTTCAAGGGCCTTTGTCGCGTCTCGGTTAGTGACCCCACCCCAGATAGTGGGATTTGTAAGGCTAACTTTTTAAATATTTTAGTTTTTTTTTAATATTTTTAAACTTAGCTTTAAACAAGAAAGCTAAGTTTTACATTTTTTATTAATAAATAGTAAAAAAGCGCCTTCATAATATTCATTTATTTATTTTATGATAGAATAATTAATTAAAAGAACCAAAATCATATTTTTGTAATACAATGACATTAAGTATGTAGTTATATGTCTTTGACTACACCTCCCCTAACTCTTGGACGCAGGGCAGTTGGTGTTTAGACGAGCCAGAGAGAGGAGCAAAGAAATTAAGCATTATTTCCACCATTTCTAACGTGAGTACGAAATAAATTAATTTTTAAGATGATTGACATTTAATGATTTATCCCATTTTTTATCTACACATCATTAGCTTTGATAGAAAAAAAGCGTTTTCGATATTTTTTTTTTATAATTACAAGCTACCATCTGTTTTCTCTGTACTTATTACAATTGTAAGGGAACGAGAATATTTAAAATAATTCAGTTAAGTTTTACTAGTGGCTATATATTTTACAACAATTTTTTATACTATTCAAATCTTATAAAAGATGTATTGAGTTTTGAACCAGCAGAATGTCGCATAAGCTATGTAACGCATGCGTACATACGAGTAGCATGAAAGTCATGTGATATAATCAATAATTAGTAATTACGACTTTTTTTGTCACTGTAAGCCATATTTCTTCAAATATTATTTTTAAAGAAAGTTTATAAACTTAATCTTACATTTTTTTATTTCTTATATGTTTAGTGTGATTTTTTTTGTGTAATATCTTTGTTCATAATTAAATCAACTGCTGAGCGAATGATTTAAATATAATAATAAGATGTACCTAACTATTAATGATATAATGACACAAAAAAACACCATTCACGTTAAATTTATAATCTAAAGTATCTTATTTTAAATTCTTAATTTCTAAATGTGATTTTAAATTAATAACCATAAGGGAAAGTTATAATGTCAATCTCTTAAAGAATAATTTATTTGTACTCTTAATACAGCACAGCTTAATTTATTTTAAATTATATGTATGATATTGCCTTATAATTTGTAGGTGTTTACTATTGTTTTATATATCTATAACTAAAATCACAATTCAAACACTAGTATGTAAAAAAGATAAATTCGTTTGATTAATCATTTATTTGTTTACGATTATTACTTACTTTAAAAATATAATACTTTTGATGAAATATAACAGTACAGGGGCTTGAAGTATAGCTACCGAAAATATTGATCAAAATATTATAATTTCGTTAGGTCCGGAGAAAAGAACTCCGTGTGTATCTTTAGTATACATGGAGATAGAAGGATCAAATTCCACATTTACTTTTTGAAATAATGTAGTTTTTTTTAATGGAAACAATCATTAGGTAATTAGATTTATCTTATGATTATAATACTAATTATTATGAGATTAATATCAACACCATATATATAATATTAATTATTTATTCGCTATTAACTATAACCATATCAAGCTACACTGAAATGTTTTTTCATTTTGAAAACATTTATCTGAAAGCAACGAAACTTTAGCAATTAATGATCGCAATTCCACAAAGTTGCAGAGTTGTCACGAACGATCAGACATTTCATAATATTATGCACAGAAAAATAAAAACATATTCACTTAACTCCTATTTACTTTATGTAATAATAATAAAAGTATATGTGTTTATATACTTGATACGTATAAATGGATTTTTATCCCACAAGAAAGCTCCTCAAAATTTCTGATCTCCTGGTACACGCGCGGGTCTAAAATCCCGTCGATTTCACCCGCAAGTGAAAAGATTTTAAAGAAAATTTTAAGTACTCAATATTCAGGCTTATTTCGTATTTAATAAAAGTATTTTATAATAAATAACTATGATATGTTATATATGTCCTACTTAACTTTTAGTTTGTGAATTATTCATTTATTATTTTTATTTTTTATTCTGTTAAAAAAAGGTGGTATTTCTCTATTTTACAGAAAATCTTTTTTTAATTTAATACTCTCTGAAACTTTTTTACACGTACTTTTATAGCAATTGTTATCATATAAAATATTAAATTTATTTGTGAACGATATATTGTTTATATTATATATATAAACAACATATCGTTTTAGTAATATTTGTACCTACAAACAATATTTGAACTGCAACATATTTTGATGTTTAAAATCGAGAGTTCATGGTTTATTATCTCTTCTCTATTCGTGCTATCCTTGTAAAGGTGCGGCATTCAACCGTCGGCAACCGCAACAAATTTTTATTCGGTCAAAGATGACCCGTAGTCAGGTATTTTTTTACTATTATCAATAGTTTTGTTAATAGTAAATTCTACATGTTTTGTTTTATAAATAAAACATTATATAATATATTGATTATATAAAAAATAAGCATCATATAAAACTCGAAAAGAAAATTAACGATTGTCTTTATTTTTTTTTAGTATAGTTTTTAGTATGTTAACTGTTTCACTTCTGAATGTTTATTTATATTAATGAAACTTAACAAATCTCTAAGGGCAGGTTATTAACGGCAGTCTCTTGAAAATTAATTTATTGTTTCTCTGATAAAACACAGCTTAATATATTAATTTTCTAAATCCGATATCGATGCTGTATGACTCGGGGATGTTTAATCTATTTTTTACATCTATAATCAATATCTTATTTTCATACCACTCATATATGTTAAAAATATGATTTGGTATAATTTTCTTGATCTAATATTTTTGCATACATGTTTCCCAGATTAATTAGTAACTGCAGAACAAAACATTATACATTTTTAAATTGGATACAATTAATTTTAAATATATTTTGTATTAACAACACTAAGCGATTAAGTATTAAAACATATTTTATTTTGAAAAAAGTGGTTAGAAGTATAAAAAGATTTCCAATGGCTATCGAAAATATGAATAACAATATCACAGGTTCGTTAGCTCAGGGGATGAGAGCGCCGTGTCTGTACCTCTGGTACATACACGGAGGTCGTGGGTTCGAGTCCCACACGGACACTTTTTATATTTTATTTTACTGAACTTTTTAGTTTTTATAATTATAATATTTTTTACATAGCATTAGGAAACTTAATTACTACGTATCAGTGTAATGATAATTATAAAAGATACGATTAGTTTTTTACATTAACGCCATCTGCATTATTCCTAACAAATTATAGCGATAGCAAGCTACTCTGAATTTATAGCATAGGTTCTAATCTATGTAAAACCTTTTTTTTTATATAAAGAAAAACTGAATTGAAACGGCTGCGACGACGACTTTTGAATTGATACAACAGTTTTACAATAGGTGTCGCGAGAGATTATACATATTTCAACGACAATAAAAGAAACGACAATAAAAAAGTAGTAAAAAAATATTTTTTCTTCTTTTATGTAACATTAACATTTTGTACCGAGTAATATATAGTTAATAAAAAATATTTAATTTACGGTTACTGTACGCACAGATACCGTAGACATGCGCATTTCGAATGTATTGTACGTGATACATATATATAGATGTACATTTTCCTTCAACAAGAAAGCTCTTCTAAATCCTGATCCCCTGGTACATGCGCGGGTCTTACTTCCCGTTGATTTTATCCGCACAATAGCGAAAGAATTCTTAAAACCGTTTTTCTACCATTTTGTTATTCAGTACTGATTACATACGAGAAAAAATACTAATTGTTATATGTTATTTTATTATTAATTAATATAAATTTTATTAATATATAAAATGTTTTAATTTAGGAACTCTAAACTCGTTAAATGGTGTCAAAAATCATAATACAAAAGAGACAGAAAAAAATTTTTGAACGAAAATATGTTTCGATTTTTCTTTCAATGAAAATCATATTTAATTGTTGAGGTTTATACGAAATACTGTAAAAAGTATAATATATTGTTGGTTAAAATTATCTATAAACGAGTTTAGCCATGGTATGTGTAGTTTTTAAAAAAAATATAACATATATACGAGCTATGAAACTAAAAATACGTATCTTTAGTAAAGTGTTGTATCAGTCAGCTGCACTAGCTCATGATATCATCAGCTTTTACTAAATACCAACGTAGTTCAATCTTAAGAGTTTACAGCCGTTGTTGGATTATTTTTTATGAATTGAACAATCTTTTATACGATAAAATCCAACTCTAAACGATACCGAAAATCAAATAACTGACACACCTTAAATTTTTGTAAAGAAAAACAAAAAACAAAACAGTCCAACAAGGAAAAGTTTTCTTTTTATTATATGGTTTATTTTTGACGAAATCAAACTAAGTTGCCGACTTAAGGCAGTTGACGTCCAGACAAGTTAGAGAACAGACCAAAAAAAATTGAGACATGAAAAATTTTGTTGGCTTTGCAATCGTAAGTACCAATTCAATTAATTCTTAAGACGATTGATATTTAACTCACTTCCTGTAATATATAAAAAGAATATATTGTACAAAAAAATATTAAACTTTAATATTATTTATTATTATATTTTTTTATTTTACTAAGTTGATCAGAAAACTTTTAAAAGACAATATAAGATAGCAATACATAAACAGTTCAATCGTTGAAGTTACTTTTCAACTCCGAAAGTTACAGTAATTACTATTTCTTATTATAACTTAGCCAAAATGCACAAAAAACATTTTAAGTAGAATGTCGCATGGTGAGTAACACATGCGCACATAATATGAAGCCACGTGTGGAAATAATCAATATTATTATAAAAGATGTTTCAATCAATTTTCTCTCATAGTTAGAACATAATTATATTTAATAACAAAGGTCCTACAAAAAGTTTTCGAAACCTAACCTAAAAAAATATGTGCCTTACCTTTTATGTTTTTTTTTGTGGTTATGTGTCATTCACATGGTAACAGCAAAACAAGTATGGCAAAATTACGTTTATATATATATATATATATATATATATATATTTATATATTATTTACGATAGCTATTAAATAATCATTGAGTCGGTAAAACCTCTGTGGTGGTAGTAGCTCTTTAATTTGTAACAGCTCAGCGAATGTATAAGCTATAAAGATATAACAATTTTTATAAGATATATCTTATTTTATAGTTTAAATATAAATATGCTTTCTCACTAACAATCTCTGCTATATCTAGAAATAACATTTGAATATAAATAAAATCTAATACATTGTATTCTTGTTTAAATATTAATTTAACATTCTTACCAATTTATATTTTTTTAGATAAAATTAGACTGAAAATTACATGATACTTATCTACATACAAAATATTAATTACTAGTCAATTACAAAATATATTACTTATAAATAGTTTTACAGTTTGAATTAAATAATTATATACGAGAAAATGCAAAAGATAAATATTCTTATCGATTGGTTATTAGAAAACGATGAAGATCTTATAAAAAACTATAAGTTAACAAGTTCTTGTCTATTGCTAGATCATATTCGCTAGTGGGATATTCGTCTTCTTAAAACTTCTGTTTTGTATTGCTCCCTTGGTATTTCATTATACAGTTTTTCGTTATCTATAAGATAGATATAATAAATACATCTGCATTACATCGTGTTATATCTTTAACACAAACTTTCAAATCAAATAGCAAATGATGATCATTTTGACAATTCTATTTCGTATTCTGTGTGATAATAATTACCTTAAACTGATTGTAAAACTTACCTTTATTTAATTAAGAAAAAAAATCGTTTTCCTGATTTTCTTTTAGTTCAAATACCGATAATTCTGTCTTTGAGATGTTACCAAAATATCCTGTAACATGTATATCTTATTTTGTTATCGAAGTTGTGTATTTATTGCTTTAAAATACAAATTTCGGATAAACAAAGAACATACAGAGATTTGATATTTATTATTAGAATTACCCTGTTGGAAATGCTCCATCTTCAAACCCTTATAACCTTTACCTGTTTATTTTTATATCCTTTTTTTCTACACTTAGATAAGTCCAATAGTCTGATCATTGTATTGATTCAAAAGGGTGTTGTTAATGTCATAATTTACAAATCATTAATACAATATAAATATTTTGCTTTTCCTATTAAAAGGAAATAATTATATTGCGTTGATGTCTTTATATTTTTTCTGCGCATGCGTACAAATGGAAAGTTATCTGAAATTCAGACTGAATAACGTAAGGTCCATTAGCTCAGTTGGATGGAGCGTCGTGTAGATGTTAAGGACACGAAGGCCGCGGGTTCGAGCCCCGCATGGACCACCATTTTTTTATTGTTGATTTGTTTTATACGTTTTTTACCGCACATTTTACACTAGTGTGCATTTATTCGATAGATACTACTCTTATTATACAATCTCATTTATTTATTTCTTTAGGGTCTATATATTAATTAATTAATACATATTAATTGTTATATTTCGCTGTATAATTATGTACTGAAAACTAATATATTACACAAATATGTTCGGTTAATTATTAGATTTCAAACTTTAATCGCTCGTTTCGTGTCTGTTTCTTCATTTATCTAAAGGTATAATTGAATTGAATTGAGTTATAGATTTTAACGGATGTTTTAAAACGTATTTAACGTCTATCTGATGAGCCACAGATAGTATATTGTTCCATAGACACATCGAATTTCATCAACTATTACTAAACTTGTTTTGAACTGAAACTTGACGCACTACGTTTGCTTTTTTCTAGCTGCACTATTTTTTTAACCAGTCCTACTATAAAATATTTGCATGAGAGAAGTTTTTGGAATTTCTCCCATTTTTATTCCTCATATTTTTTATGGTATAATAGGTTCTATTAATACAAAAAATGCATAAATTGTTCTTCCAACTGTATTATTTTAGAAATCTATGAATACATATTCATCAAAACCTACTATAAACCGCTGTGCCTACGACTACGAATAATAGTAGCCGAAGTTACTCTTTATAACAACCGCCAGTGAAAGTCCTATTAAAATTGGCGTAGCCGTGTAAAAATTAAGCTGGAATAAATAGACATACAGACACAAAAATGGAATTACTATTTTTTTTTGTAAGTAACGTTATAAACTTTTGTATGCATTTGACTTAAATTCCTTTCAATGGATACGAGTATATATGAATGGAATGAAAGGAAAGAGGGATACGCAATAAATAAAGGGATGACTATAAATAACAAAGTACACCTGAAATGCGTGGCAATTTACCAGGATAGCAGCATAGGGAAGAAAGTTAAACAAAACTACGAAATAAATATAAGTCAAACTACGTTTTTACGCATGCGCAGTAGAGACCATTGATGCGTAGTTTGTTACGTGTGTCTTACTATTTCAGGTAACTTTAATGTCTTGAAACCTTCTAGGACCTTGCGACTTTAAAAAAAAATATATTTTGTTTTAACCATTTTGTAATTATTTTTCATTTTTCACTATGCACGTATGCAAGAACATTAATCATTTTTAAATATAGCCTTTAAGAAATCTATGTTTGAAGATTATATACATATAATAGTAATAAAGTATTGTTCTTTCTTGCATTCCAAATCCTTCAATGACATAGATTTAGGGGAATTGACGGTTATAAACAATTAAAATTTTCCGCTAGAAAGGTTGTTTGGTCATTGGACATGCGCAGAAGTAACCAATGAAAATAAGCAAACAATTCATAGATCTCCTCGTTCTTTATGCTTGCCTGGTATTCTGTTGTAAACTTTTGTACCCATTTATGCCCGTAACAAACTTTGAGTATGTTGAAACTTCTAGTTTTATTATAAATATGATAATTATTATTTTAATTCATTTGATGCTTGTTTTACTATCATTAATTCAACAACTACATGTGACTAAGTGATTAAAATGACGAATTAATATTATCATTGTTAAGCAAAACTTACAGAAATATTATTTTTTATCTTTAAAAAACATTACTAACAGACATATGTGAAAGGAAAACGGTATATTAAAATAATAATAACATTTTAGATTTTATACAATTCGTATATTTATATTATATTTACCAGCGCCTTTATCCCATTTACATAATTCTTGTACACCCTAGTGCAGATGTGCATCTTAAATGCCCATGTTTTGTCTGTTGGAAAAAAGTTACCTTTCTTGATGTACATTTTATTTATTAAATTGTTTGAAAAAACAATAAATATAATATAAGAATAAATAAATGTTTCCCCTTAATAGTGTTCTTAATACATTTTATAAAAATAATATTATTTTGCTTTCGCTTGATTTGGCTCAATTTTTCAATAAGCTCTTTGTAAAATTAAAATAGAATTGCTCATAATAAAATAAACAATATTAAGCTACAAAAGCTTTTCAGTGCTTACCAATGAGACTATTATTTTACAATGACATTATTTTGTAATATTTTTCTGCAAACTTCATACAGAAATTGCTATGTAATTATTAGTAATATTGATTTTTTTATGTGTATTATTGAACGTAGACTTTATTTAAATACCGTTAAAAGCGTTACATTTTTTTTGTCAGTTCATGTGTAAAATCGAAGATTTTCAAAAAAAAAATTATTTGTGTCCATATCTTAAGAATATTTCGATAACAAAAATAGATCCTTAAAGTTCTTTACTACTAATATTAAAGAACAAAGAGTAAACAATTATTTAAAAGGTTGTGATGGAATACTACGATAACGTAGAGCTCTCGTAGCGTATATATATATATATATAATATATACATTTATATGCATGATAAGTTCTGTTATTACCTGGTTACGATTATGTGATTTGGGCCTACGAGAAGTCTACGTTCTCGTAGCATGACATACTTTTGGCATGACAATATTTTACCAATCCCCCACTGGATTAGTAACATATAGGTAAAGAAGAAACAAACTGTTGTTATTTTACGTGGCTTAGCGTGAATATAAGAATACATTGACTTTTTGAAACTATTTTTATCTTTAATTAAATTTTAGTCCTGCTTTACACTGAAATTAATAAATAAATATAGTTTAAACAAAATAAAAAATGTTTTAAATGTCCATCCATATTTTCTACGCGCAACTTAATTAACCCTATAAATAAATAATACAACAAGTCTGTACCTAATGAATCTAAAATCCGTATCATTTTACCAGGATACCAGTACCTAAAAGAAGCTCCAATGAAATCCTCACTCATGCGTCCTCAAGACAATAGATATCTTTATTAGATAGAAAAAGTAAGAAGATGGTGCTATATTTCTATATCAATGGTTGTTGATTAATTATATTATTAAATATTATTGAAACAAATATATGTATAGAGACAATAAATTAATCCATAATGGGGGATAATAATCACAATAAGACTAAAGACTAAGTATTTTAAACAAAATTTTTTGTTTAATGTATATACTGTTAAACCACATCACTAATATGTGATAGTGTGTAATAGTGATGTGGTTTAGATGTGAAGATTTTCTATATATAAAATATTTTTTTCAGACACAATAATACTAAGTTTTCATACTGTAAAATATTTTTTTTATTTCGGTAAAAAAAAAATAATTTAAAAAATACATGTAGATAGTAAAAAAAATTGAGGACTGAATTTACCCTAGAAATAAATTTACAGGGATGTAAATTATGTTGTTCGGTTCACCTCTCGGGAGATTTCCGTTAGATGTGACACGTCCTGTAAGTAATATTTTTTTTATCTCTTCATAATTTAAATCCTGAGCATCCTCGGGAACTCGGAGTATTTTCTAAAATTAAGCACAGCGCATCAACCGACATCCTTTCAAATTATCTTTTCAAAAAAGTTCGGGACTTTCATAAAATTCACATATATTGTGTCTTTCTTTTTAATATCATTTTAAAAATCTATTTAAGTGTTATAATTGAATAGAATAAAAAATTAATATATTGGCATAAAAAATATTCTGATATACAATCCCGATATTATTAAATATTTCGATAGATATAAATATGCCATAAATATCATTTTTAATAATTATATTTCTAAAAAACATCTCTCCATACCTGAGAACGTTTATAAGAACTAATTAAGGCTCAACTTTTTCGGCATCCGATACAGTTAACCCCTCAGGGAAATCTTGAGGCTTTCATGAAATTTCATAAATAGAATTAGATTTAATTTATTTAAATCTGGTGACAGAAATTCATACCAAACGCATATATTTTTTTCTTAATTTTCTCTTCCAACATTCATCCTTCCGCAATGGTGCCTGAATACATTTTATAGAATTACCTGCGGAGCTTCTTTTTACACACCCTAGTTCAGGATTTGATTAGTTCTTCAGGAAAATTTTCTGGCTTTCATAAAATTATGAGTCTTAAGTTCTTCTTCAAAGAACATTTTTTTTTGCCGTTGTGAATTCTAATAAAACCTGTTAATTAAAAAGAATAGCAAGAAAATGTATTTGCATAAAAATTGCACGCTTCCGGGAATTTGGTTTATCTTGTAAGAAGTTGTCCAAATATCTAAATAATTGGTATCTTAGATCAAGGTCCGGAAACTATGGTGTGGGTCGAAGATATATCGATGGCAACTTTAGTGTTCGTCCGTCGTGAATAGTAGCGATGTAGGACAATTGACCGGTTTTGGTTGTTAAATAACAAAATTTTCCATTATGTTTTGCAATTGCTTACAATAATGCACTGCCGTATTCATTTGGTAAGATTAAGTGAAACTAGTACATAATACCACCACTAGATTACCCAGTAACTTTTGAGGGGTTATCTTTCACTTGTTCTCCTGTGCGCAACCATGTAATGATCTTACTATATTTTTCATCACATGTAACGATACGTATTCAAATTCGCTTGTTAGAGTCGGAAAGTGAAAATGTAACGCAGCACTAAATACAGGTTGTCTTATCGCAAGAATCAAAATAGAGAAAAAGTTAATATACGAGTACATATATATCCTAATGTTTTACCTTATATCTGGTTAGAGCTGATTACTTTATTAAAATGCCTGAATTTAGAATTCAATAAAATATAAAAATAAAATTCAACACGAATATTTTTGGCATGACAACTATTTCTCTACTTATAAACAATAGAGAGAAAACCTAAATATTTAAAATGTTATATATGCAACAGGTGCAAATAAATCATTAACTGTCCCTTGTATTATATTATATTATAGATTTAAAATCAACATTTAAATCATTCATCATAATATATTATCTCTTGCATTATCATGCTACCCTAGTAGAGGTGCGGCATTCAATCGTTTGCCGTTTGCCGGCAGCAGCAAATCGCTATACCTAAGAGTTCTACGGTTCTAGTTTCTTTATTTAAAACCCCCAAAACACAGTAATTTCCGTTTAATAAATAAACAGATTCAATTAAACAAGTTAAATAAAAACTTATAACGGATATTGTTTAATTTGATGTCAAAAAGTAAAACAATATTCACTCTTTTTTCGAACTATTTGTTGCTTTTTTACATTCTTGTTTTCAAGACTTAATTAATTTTAAAACCATTTGAAAAGTAATTACTATTAATTATTATGTAATGAAATAAAAGGGCCATTATTCTGTTTCCAAAAGAAAAGTTACAAAATAACTAAAAGTCGTTTACTAAAAAAGTTAAAAGTATTTTTGGGAAGAAACATAATTCTTGAAGAGTGTTGCAATACAAAAATTTATAGATTGAAAATACTGTTACATAGCTTAAGTGAACCTCCACTAAGTCTTGAACGCAGGGCAGTTTGTGTTTAGACGAGCTAGAGAGAGGACAAAGGGACTAAAAGAAAAAATATTGTCACCGTTTCTAATGTGAGTACGAAATAAATTGATTCTTAAGATGATTGACATTTAATGATTGATCCCATTTTTATCTAATCATTAGCTGTGATAAAAAAATAAGGGTTTGTGGCATTCTTTTTTATATATTTATAAATCACCAGTTCATATAAGGTACGATAAATGCAACTAGGATAAAACAAAACAATTCGGTATAGATTGAATGGAGCATATTTTTTGTTATTTATTTATACTGTCGATATAATATATTTATTGCATTTTGAATCAGAAGAATGTCGCATAGGGCTATCTAACGCATGCGTACATTGTATGAAACCACGTGTTAAATAATCAATATCTAGTAATTACGAAAGAGGTTTAAAAGTATTCAGATTTCTTTATGTTCTAAATACTCTGGAGATTTCTGCAAAGTTGTATAGTAAATGGTTATTCTATTAATTTATCTTGAGCTTCTTTGAGCTTCTTTAGTGACATTTATTACACTGAATACAAAATGTTCTATAACAATATATCAAGATATTCTTATATCTTACTTACTCAATATTATATATAAAAATGTGTAAGATAATTGTAAGTACCTATATTCACTGCTGAGCGAATGCTATAAAGATATGATTTAATTATTATTATAGAAATAAAAAACATAAATTACGTCAAACTACTAAAAACAATAAACATTTATTTTTTAATGTTATAATTTTATAATCATAACAAAAATAAAATTATCAAATATTTTTGATATCTGAATGTTAATTTAAATTAATAATTCTTATCTCTTCGTAAAGGGAAATTTATAATGTCAATCTCTTAATAATTAATTTATTGGTACTCTTGATGGGCACAGACTTAAACATATTTTTTTTTTTATTTCGACAATATCAAATGATTAAAAATATATGATTATGAACTACTAAGATTACTAAGTAACTGAAGAATAAAATCTTATAGTAATATTTATTTATTTCATATAAAAATATAGTACTGAATAAAAGTATACTTTGAAATTTTTTTTTTCTGTTAAGGTTAGTTATTTCTGAGATAATTTCAAAGCTTTGAAAGAGATTTAACCATAACCATAAACCATATGTGGTTGTTTTAATATAAGTGCCATCTGTATAATTGATACCAAATTATAGCGTCATCTAGCTACTCTGAAACGTTAGCGTAGGTTCCAATCTAAGTGAATACTTAGGTGAGAACATTTTTTTATAAGCTTATTTAAATCTGCCGATAATAATTGCTAGAATCAAAATAATATTATATACCTTATTTATCTGTATTTTAAAAAACAGAATTCAAAATATATGTAAAAAATATATGATATAGTTTACTTTTTTTTACCCTTACGGTAAAGTATACAATTTATATTACATTATAAATAGAACTATACGCACTTTGAAAAAATGTTGATAGGGGTTATACTATGATTATCATGCAGACGAATTCAGGAGTAATAAATATATGTAGTTAAAAACAATGTTTATTTGTTTGTTTGTATCTTACGTATTTTGAAAATACAAAAAATAAATTATAACAGAACTTTGGTGATTTGAACAAAACCTTCTGAATTAGTACAACTATCATATAATAGGTGGCGCCGAAGTCCATAGTGTAACGAAAATATGTTAGACAATTCAACAATACTATGTGCATAAAAAACAACTCTTTTTCCTTCAAATAACATTATTACTTATGGCGAGGCACAGATAATATAATTTTTTGTCTCTAAGTGCAATGTAATATGCAGAGATAAAACAGTTGCTTTCTCGGACATGCGCATTCGAAAGTGTTATATATATTTAATAGATATACAACATTTTCCTCCAACAAGAAGGCTCTTGAAAGTTATGATCTCCTGGTACATGCGCGGGTCTGAAATCCCGTCGATTTCAACCGCACTTTGGGAACACTTATCCCATTGTCGTTTGCTTTGTATTTAAATATAAGATACTGATTATAAAAATTATATAATAAATAAATAAATAAATTATAAATATTATCTTAGCTATACAAACATAATTATCATAAAAATCTTAATTTTTGTCGAATATATAAACGAGATCAAAAAGTGAAAAAAAATATTCACTTACCGTATTTGTGAGGTACGAGTATAATATATCTCTTTAATATTATTTTAATACTTTTTGGCACTAATTTATTATACAAAGGGTTGACTTGATCTATTCTGATGCAGCCAAACAATTCTATAAAAACAAATGAATCTATCTTTGCTTAATTATTGTACAGAATTTTGTATTGATACGCTCTGCTTTGTTGTTTATTGTATTGAATCCAAAAGAATATCAATATTGTCATAAGTTAATTACAAAATAAAAATCAAAACAAAATTGTTAAATTAATCAGTTTAAACGGAAAATTATTAGAAATGTAGATTGATCACATGAGGTCTATTGTTAGCTCTATTGAATGTGTAGCATGTTAAGTATTCGCGCCTTTGACACCCTCCCTCCCTCCTGTCCATGTTTTTTTCTATTACAGATACCTTTGATTCGTTTCTTAAATTTTTTTATAGCTAATATAGATAGATAATCATTGTTTAATAATAAAATGTTATTTAATTATTTTTTTGACTTTAGCTAGACTTGTCTAAATATATAATAATATATAAAAAAATCGATTTTATAATACAAGAAAATGAAAACCACCCATTTCATATTAAATCATAAAAAATATAGTCTTATTAGTAAGTAGTAATAAATACTTTTTGTAGTAAGCGTGAGAAGTGAGAGATAGGTTTACGCAATAAACAAAGCGAGTATAAATAGCAAAGTTACACCTGAAATGCGTGGCAATATACCAGGATAGCAGTAAAGGGAAGAAGGTCAACAAAACTACGAAATAACAATAATTTGGAGCACGTGGTTTACTTCGCATGCGTGGTAGAGACGATCGATATTTACTTTATTTGAAAGTGAATGGCATTGTTACATAAAACTTACTACAAAGTTTCAGGTCCCGATCGTTGAACACATTTAGACATTGCGGTATTTTTATTGTACCAATTATATGTAAGTAAAGAAAAATGACTTCAATATTTTAAGCTTTTAGATATACTTTTGGAAATACTAAAGTAATATTTTTTCTCTATAAAACATAAAAAAATATTTTTATTAATTCCTTTTAAGCAACTTTCTTATAACAATGTTCTTTTAATGGTTAGGAGTAACCACTTTTTAACAATTAGAATTTTCCGCTACAAAAGCCATTGCTTATTGGTTAAACCATTTCGCCTGCGCAGAAGTAACCAATGAAAATTTGCAAACACTTCATAGATTTCCTTATTAATTCTGATTGCCTGGTATGCCGTTGCAAACTTTTGTATTCATCTGTGCCCGTAGTTAACAAGAGTTAATTTTGAAATTGCTTCATAATGTGTATTTTATTTATTTCATGTGGAATTGATTAACGGTGTTGACATTGATATTTATGAAACTTTTTAAATTACTAGTATTCTCAATACATAAATAATATACAACTGTCATTCTGTGGCCAATTATAATTATTTATATATATATATATATATATATATATATATATATATATGCTTTTGATTATCCTGTAACGGCCGTTCCCGAAATCTATTATTATTACTACTGTTTAATAGTTTGTGTATACACATAATGAAACTTAAAACGAAAAAGAATGATAAATATAAAAAATCAAACCATAGGCGCTGCGAATCTCTAAACAAGATTACTTTCAAGGGCCCGGAGATTGGACAGTCAAATTGTAATACCATTTAAAAAACATTAAATTAATTTTTACAGAAATACTACAGAAAGGAAAATACTTATTTATAAAACATAAAATTATAAGTAGTTGTACTTTACTTCTTCAACTATTGATATAGAAATATATATATTTTATTTACCTAACCTTGAACTTTTGATAAACATATAGTCATAGAGAAAATATAAATAAAAACAAAAGAGTAAAGAAAATTTGATATAGAATAAATAATATTTGTACAAAAGAAGATATTTGTCGATAAAAAAATACTTTATACTTATTAAGGATCGCAAAGTATATGTATACAGAGTATAAATAATATTCCATTATAAACTGGACGAGTGTTTATTTGTGAACTGCAAGGAAATCGGTCACTGTTTTAAATTTATGTTATCCTGGTAAAGTCGCGGTATTAAACCGTTTACGGTCAGCAACTGAGCTTAAAATAAAATGCTTCATTTAAGTAACTTTTTAATGGACCTTTATTCTATGTTGACACTCACTTTTATTTCATAAAAACTGATTGGATTAAAAAAAAATAATGTTAAAATATTAGTATCCCAAATATAGTCCAAGTAATAAATATTTTTTAATTAATTATATTATTATTGATATACTCTGTTTTTAATGTGTCGCATACCTATTTAAACGATCTATCGATCTAGATATAAACAGCAACACACCACAGCTTTTTAAATTTTAGTAGTATTACTAAGTTAGTATGTTTAATAGTTTTCATATCAATGTAATTGCCATAACTTTAGGAAGTATCTTTATTGATATGAATTTTGTTATATTCTTAAATTTGTTATTTGTATTGTAAGTTTGTAAATTTTTCAATTTAATTTCCAAAAGAAATTGGTAACTAATATTGTAAGGTATTGTTGCCTGGCCACTTTAGGTTTTATTGTGCATAATTATAATTGAAATAGGATTTAAATAATATTATTTACATATACGGATATAGAAAACCCCGCTCAATTTTCTTGCCGGCTATTCTGTAGTCTTTTCTGAGTTGGTGGTAGCTTTGACAAAGAAATAATACAATATTTTAAATCATAAGACTTTATTATATATTATTAATGATATCTGCATTATAGTCTACCAATGACGGTATTCATAATAATGAATAATATAATGTTTACTGCAGGAAATTCCAAAATTTTGTATCCAAAAATAAATTTAAGAAAATATTCGAGATGATCTTTATTGAAAGTAAGTTTTATATGAAACATTTTTTTGTTGTTAAAGCTATAATCAGATCAGAAAGTACTTAAGAAGAGCTTTCAAGAGAAATTTATTTTAAAGTTCTTACCTACGGTGCATCATCCTCTAAATATATATATATATATGTATTTTTTTAACAAATCTGTTACTAATCGCTGTCTGTATATTGAAGGTATTGGGGAGAAATCATTACTTCCCCAGTATTTCCTTAGTAACGAATAGAACTCAAAACAATAATTCTTAGAACGTTTGTTATTTTATTGTTAGTTTGTTTATCTATTTGTCTATTTGGAAAGGCTTCTGAGATTTTTCACGAAAGTATTGTTGTATTCTACATTTAGGGTTTATTATTTTATTTAAATTAGTCAATCTATAACAAATTGTCAATTGAATAAATTGCAGCGTTGGTAATATTTTTTTAAGTTTGATAAAAATATTATTTTATTAAGAAACTCTTTTGTAAAATTTTCTCAAATATTATCAATACTATACCTGTATAACTGTATAACCTGTCTAAAAACAACTCGGTGGGCACGGTATAGTGGCCAACTTTTTTGCGAATATAGTTGTAGGAAATATTTAAAAACAGGATTTGCTCATGTTCAATAATACCAGATTCAATAAGTTGCATTGGTTACACGATGATCGCTGAAAGGGATGGAACGGGATAACTACCCTTATTCAATTTTATATCATAATTATACTCGGTCATAAGTTTTTTGGTTTTCGATTATTGGAAATGATATAAATCAGTTTAACGCAGTTTTGTGTTGACATCTCTTTCTATTTGTCTGCGCATGCGTAAAATTTTAAAGTGGTCTGAAATTCAGACTAAACCTCTTAGGATCCATTAGCTCAGTTGGATGGAGCGTCGTGTGGCTTTTAAGTACACGAAGGCCGCGGGTTCGACCCCCGCATGGATTCTCATTATTTTATATTGAGTTTGTATCATTTTTTTAGTATTATCTTTTGGTTACTAAGAAAATAATTAAACATATCCAAGTATATAGAATATAATGTGTAATAGTAATGCTGTTATTTATTAATTTGAGATTTTTATATATATCAGACAAACCTTAACTAAACTAAACTAAAATCTTACAAGGACAATAAAAAATAATGATTCAATTTCACTTACTAAAGAAAACAAAATAATATAGCAAATTTTTATTAATTCAAAATTTGTGTAACAAGGAGGAACGATAATAAAATTGTTATTAATTGCGATATCGTAGCTTGTTTTTATAAAGGTTTAGGACTTCAATTATGAATTGTTTTCAATTATTTAAAATAATTATTTAGCGAAACAACTACTCTATTATTTCAACAGTTATAAAGTAGTACTTTCGTTATTATAAACATTATCAATACTTTTTGATTGTATATTTGGTTCAGATCAGAATGGTCAAAATCAATCAAATCTATCTTAATCGATTAAACTTTTAGGTAATACATATATTTACATTATAGTTTAATCTTGTCCAGCAAATTGTAGTTAGGGCACCTTTTAGTTATGTATTCCTGGTCTAGATGCGGATTGTAAAAACGGTCATAGCTTTACGCATCCCGTTCATTCAAAGGGCATTTATTATTTATTTAACAAATAAAAATCATATTTATTTGTTAAAAAGATGATTAAAAATCTAGACAAGCAGTTGATTTTTAGAAAATATAATCATGTAACTCCCAAACTTTTTTACTACGAGTACCGTCAGTTTGAGTTCAATGTAGCGAAACAAGTTTCAAAACTAACTTATCTAAAATCTGAATTCCTTTTAAAATAAAATATTATAAAAAGCCCGCCTTAGCTTTTGCATACAGATAGTAAATAACAAATGTTTAGTATTAACTTATTAAATTTATATAGGCAATAAAAATATAAAACTGAATTATTGTAGAAATTTCATAGTTAAAGTATATATATAATTAATTACAAAAAAAATATGATTACAATAAATAATTAACTATAAGAATTTCTACAAATAAAACTAACTAACTAACTACTATAGCGAGAAATAGACACAAGTAAGAGAAAAGTTAAACCTAAAATGCGTGGCATTTTACCAGGCTAACAGAACTCAACAGAAGCTCTTACAAAACTAAGAAAAGATAATTTAGTGCTAGCACGTGGTTTCTTACGCATGCGTATAACTAAACTTAGATAGGGCGAATTAACTTCTTAAACCAGGTAGTTAATTAAATGGCATTGCATAATAGTTAGCTACTAAGGCTTTATTATTTGAAAAGTTTATGAAATCATTGTTGTTATTTGTGAAATTTGAGTTTTGATGTTGAGTTGAGTTATTGATAGACTAGTTTTACTGATACTTTTATATCAGTAAAACTAGTATTTCAATAGTCTCTCAATAACCCTGTAACTAATGCGATTATCGACTTTATCTTAATTTATAACACGATAGATAATTGAATGAAATAATGAATTTTGAATTGCAACGTTGAAATTTGCCCCCTGAATGATATTCAAAAGTTATTCAAAAAGAAAAATGATTTTCATTGAAGTAATTGAACAAAAAACAGTAAGAAAAAAAAGTATAATTATAATAATAAAAAAAAACGGTGAATTAAATAGTTGAAATACGGATTCGTTGTAGTTTCGCTACTCCCTATTAGTTCTACATGCCTGGTAGGCGATTGCTAACTTCAGCGTATATTATCAACTAAGTTTAAAGCAGTTTACAGTACCTATTTATAAAATAGGTATCAATGTACTCCCTCCCACAAACAGCTTAATTTATCACTTTTTTTAATTATTCTTTTTTATCTACATTTCTTTTGATTTCCTTTACATTGTAAATTACACTTAGCAACATGACTGACATGACATGAATGTTAATAAATCATACAATTTAGATTTTCGAATTTTTTATTCTGGGATAAAATATTTTCATTTAAGGTACTTTATTTACATATATTGTCTTACAATATAAGCAGCCACGTATCATAAAAATCCGCTTAGTTTTATGTTTTTTAGAAATGATTAAACTTTTTGTAAACACTCTATATGTAGACGATATAAAAAGTTAAAATTATCCCTACCACTTGGATGCATGACGTTCTTCAACAATGAAATTCTAAAGGAATATTTTCCCACGTAGCACCCAGATGGTGATTGCACTACTTTGGCGGTTTTTCCAGATCACTACAACATGGATACCTTCAAAAATCGTCCCTCCTCAAGAATTGGCAAAGCTCTTGTGTCTCCTATGAACTATATATATAGGTATAGACCAATGGTAATACTGTTTCACACATTAACGGCATAGAATATCATTCAAGAACTCTTTGACTATTCTGTAGCCCTGGTACGCCGATTCAAACTTCTGTTGTACCTAATCAGTAAGTAAGGAGTATCTAAAACTTAAGTTATGGGAAAAAGTGAACATAAAGACAATAACCCCAAACATATAAATAAATAAATAACCCCAATATCTTTAGATAGATATGAATGCACGTATATATTCTATTTTGTTTGTTAAAGTTTATAAAGTTTTTGATTATTTTTCAGCAAATAAGTTCACCAAGGCATATATATATATATAATTTATTACTCCTATGTCAGTGATCTTAGACAATATTTTTAACAACTCTGACATCCACATTGCGCTATGTATTTTTTAATCATACATATATGAGTACAATAGTGACATCAAGACAGATCTTGTAAAATATGTTATCCTAGTACTGTTGCGGATGTCGAATTCCCGCCGTTTAGCCGCACGCACTCGTAATTTTTTATTTTATCTATTAAACGATACAACGTAAAATTAAGCTAGGTAGCATTTAAGTGATTATTTTAAACAGCTAAATTTACAGAGGAAGCGGGATATACTCGTAGTACGGCTTGTTCCTAAAATTACAGTCACTTCGCAAACTAGAAAAGGAAAAAACTAGGAAAGGTTTTTTTTATAAAAATATCTCATTTTTTCATATGTTAAAAAATATTCCTTTATAGTTCTTAAATATTTACTATTGAGTATGAATTTTACGGAAGTTCCTTTTTTACTTTTTTTTTTTACTAAAATATACGTCAGTAGTATTAATTATTATACGCGGACTTTGACATAGGGTTCTTTTCCCACACCCCAATATCCACTGTATCCGTAATAAAATTTCACTGAAAATCTGTTTTTTTAAATGATGGTTTTATAAAATTAAGGTCTGGTTAAAAATAAACAAATTAATTTATGATGTCCTGGTATATAATTCAATTTCTGACGGTGGACGCTAACATTCTTAGCTGAAAAATATGAAAGAGGATTGAGGATATATATATATATATATATATATACATATAATATGATATAATAGGTATAGCTTAAATTGTTTTGAAAGTTAATATAAAATTTTAAGAATCATTTTATTGCATTGTATACGCCATATAAACTACATATAAACCACAACTACATATGAACCACCACCGAAAAAATAATACTAAAATATTTAGTAAAAAATCTGATTGTAGGAACACGACTACTTAGTACTGTATATGACATGTTCATACATAATTTAATATAAGATTTTATAAACTAGCCTAACGTACTTCGCTTATATACGTCCCTTTTGTACTAGTATTATGTATTTCCCTTATATACCTTCCTTATATACTTCCCTTATATACTAGCCTTATGAACTCCTTTTATATACTTCCCTTATAATACTTCCACATGTTAAATTAATTTAAACGTAAATGTCTGAACCATTTCATCGAAAAAGATTAAACTTAGGTAAGTTAATTTATAAATTTAGATTTTAATCATGAATGTTTAAAAACATATTTATTCTATTGTATGCCAGCATTATGTCACATTACTTAACAATGCTAAGGTGATTCAAATCTGATTTTCACTCTTGGAAAACTGGTTCTAATCTAGCACGTGTTTACTACACTACGTATCTAATGTACTATGTTAGTGAAATAAGTAGAAGTTTTGATCAATACACACATCTTGTAAATTGTTGATTCTAAACGGACAAGTAAAATACGTGGCATTTTACCAGGAGAGCAGCACTTTAAAGAAGCTCATTCAAAACAATAAAAGATCAATAGTTCAAAGCACGTGCTCTTTTACGCATGCGTACTCAAAATAATCGATATCAAAAAACCTAGGCTAAATGAAAGTGAGCGTAGTATAATGTTCTTTGCAGACAAACGGTCAATGACTCCATTGTAGACATTTTTATTTCCATTAAAATTATATTGGACTCATGTTTTATTTACATGAGTAAAATACGAAAAAGATTAGATTATTAAAAACTTATTTTTTTCTGTCTGTAGTTTATTATTACGATGATGTGCTAAAAAACTTTTATATTTATAAACTCAAGAATTGTAATTTGATGAATTTTATTACTTTTTAACGTTGTTTATACTTTCTATGTATAATAACAAGTTTACTTGTTTAGTTATAATATATTTTTATAAACTATACAAGAAACTCAATTCTAAAAATTATTTAAAGAAAGGATATCCTTTCCTTATAGAGAATAATTTTCAAGCTTAATAAAATTGGAGCGAGTCCAAAAATAACTTACACCATGTAATCTTTTAGTTTAAACTCCTATTACATTGATGCAAGTCAGTTGGCCTCCAGACGAGCTAGAGAGCGGTACGATGGGCATGAGAGCAAGAATTATACACGTGGGACTTGTAACCGTAAGTACCAAATAAATTAATTCTTAAGATGATTGACATTTAACCCACTGCCCGTGACATTGTAATTATAAACAAGTATGCAATTCAATATGATACGTAAATTTCATAAATAAATAATAATAATAATTGAAAAGAGAATCAGTGTTATAAAATGTTTCATATAACTACTAATTTAATTGGATTTTTAATCTAAAGTGGAGTAAAGTAAGTTTTGAAGCTGCATAGTGTCGCATGACCCGGGTAACGCATGCGTATTTAACATGAAGCTTCGTCAGAATAACAATCGATACAATATTAAGGGGAGATGTAAGTGCGGAACTATTTACACTTTATACTGCTCACTTAATTAACTTTTTGAAATAAATCGAAATTCTTTATAAAAGTTTAGTATTTCTAATTTTGTCAATATAAATAAAAGCCATTCATTTTTTTATTTTTTATTTTTCAATTAATTTACATATTATCCAATCGCATGTAGAATCACAGCGCAATGGGTTAAAAAATAGTTAAACTACTAGATTTATTAACTGCTCAGCGAATGTATTACAATGTTTAATTTTTGGAAATAAAATAGTCTTTATTCTATTACCTAAATATTTTTGTTTTGTCACTTTTCATTTTCAATTACATTACAATTTCATTTGTATGGAGACTAAGAGAGGAAAGAAAAAACTATCACAAATATATAACATATATTAAATTGGAAGGTTGACCGACTATCAACATTTAAAAACAATAGAACATAAATATTTTTTAAAACAATTTGATAATAAGTTTCAAACCATATCAAGATATCAAAGTAAATTGGAACATGGCAGTGTGGTAATGATTCAATAAGAAAAAGCAATAATGTCAATATCTTAAGAAAATTTTTTGGTACTTTTACATACAATGTAATAACAGATCAGATTTGATATTTATAAATATAATGCCTTATTGAAACGTATAAATCTACTGATATACTACATTTGTATGCAATGCTAAAGATTATCGTAAATTAAAATATAGAACAACAATTCTAGACGTATATATGTCGAATAATAAAAATATTGTTTGAGGTTTTTGTATGTAAAGAATTCAGTTCTAAGAATAGCAGACGAAGTAGCTGTCAAAAGTTAGTATTTTATATAAGTGATTAATGTAAGCAGAGGTTCTACTCAAATATGTATTAAAAATGAATTTAGTTATCGGTTCCGGTGGTAGTTTCCGATGATCAAAATCGAAATAAAAAATCAAAATCTTCTTTGAAAGTCGATATAATATATATATATTGAGTTATAATATGATAGTCCAATGTAATTAATAGTGACAGTTTCGATTTTTCATTTTTGTAACATGGCGGCGAAGCAGCAAAAACCGTCTTATTAAGTAGCTATCGCCCGAGGACATTTGTACAAATGCGTTGCTACCTTTAAGAAAGGAAGGTAATAAAGAAATGATAAATATTTATTCATTTACAAAACCTAAGATAACCAAAGTATAGATAAACTATAAAATACAATATATTTTCAGTACTTTTTGTATGTTCTTTGAATTTGTAATTATTGAACTATAAATGATAATATTCTTAACTCTCTAGTTAATTATTTATTGGATCTGTAATTTCCCTTATAAGCTTAGCTACTTATACTGTGTAATTAAATCACTGCCATCTATTGGTCTTCAGTTGCATTACGATACAAACTGCATTGCACAAGGGTATGGAGTGCAATAGTGGTTCGAATATTAGTTTTTGGTGACGTAACTGCGTCTATACTCGAGCAAGCAAATTGAGAAATGGCAAAAAAATATGACAAACAGAATCAGAACAAGCATAATGCCTTTTAAACAGAAATAGATTGTTATACAAGTATCATTTTTATCTCCTAACATTTTTACCAAAATATTTATACTCTTTCTACATTGTTATCTGACCTTATCATGCTATTTGAAATATGTGCTACTTTTTTAACTTATTATATAAAAATATAAAATAAATTAAGGACATTTCCTGATTAGAAAACCTTGTTACTATATCTTAATTTAATGTAAGAATGTGGCATGTAAGATGCCAATTAATCAGTTGATTTAACAGTTAATCTTAATCTTAATAATTAGGGTTAATAATTTGAGGTCAGATTTAATTAATTAATATAATTAAATCCTCAATCAATATTTATTCTAAATATGGACTCATAATATAGTTAAGATCATTATTTAGACCTGCTAAACTTCCATTTTTCAACGAAGTAATAAAAATCAAGTGTATACCTTTATTTATCAAGTATATAAAACACACAATGTTATTTTTATAAGAATATAAAAAAATTACATTATTGCAAATAAAATTGCAATAAAGTTTCTACAAATAAATGTAAAAATGAGATGAAATAACAGAGATATGTAGCGCTACGCCAGGGGCTACGAGAGCGTAGAGACATCATTAAAATGATCGGCGAGCAGTAAATGATACAAGACTGATATTTTAATATTAAGAAGTACTCTTCTAATACATTGCATATAAACCCAACAGATAAACATTTAAAAATACAATATATTTATATTCAGATATATCATATGCGAGAAATTAATAATTGCTCATAAAACAAACTTCGTAGCACCCAAATTAATAATATTATTTGATATAATCTCATAAAAAAATTTTATTAAATTAAAAGAACGTATTATTTTGTTGTTGGTTTTTATATCTGCTATAAATAAATATCATAAACGGACAAAGAATGCAAAAATATCAAACTAAAAAAATATTATGTATAAAATATGGATTTAATATGACTTACATTATTCATTTCGTTGTATATTTCATTTCTTATTACTTATTGTTGAAATAAACATTTAATAATTACCGCTCTCTACAAAACCTTTATTGGACTGATCAATACGACTGCGCGGAAGTGACCAATCAGAAAAGTTATTTGATCATGTGGGTCGTCGTCATTGGTCTACTATTTATACATATCCTTGTTCATTCTACTTGCCTGGTAGCCCGCTGCAAACTTTTGTGCAAGTTAACAAAAGTTTTATATGACACAGAAACTGGACTTTATGTGATTATTTCGTATAAACCTTATATTATTTTGACCAAATAAAATTAAAATTAAATAAACTGGACATAATTAGGCAATTTGTTACTTATCAAGTAAATACATTGGGTAAATATATTATAATAAATATTTATTTTAATCACCTACCAGTGGAACAGTTGTTAGTTGACAATTACAATATGTATTTTAAATAACGTTTTCTTTAAAATTACAGTTTACTTATGTTAAATCAATTTCTGACCTGACCTTGTATGTACTCCTCCATTAAAAACAATTTAGGCATCTAACGAAAAGTTAAAATATATTATGTAGCTTGCATATAAGGTGCAGATAAGAGAAACAGATGGCGTTGTTGTGATAACTCTGATTTCTATATAGCACTGATAAAATTTTTGTCATCTGAGTGTCCTCGTTCCATGAAAACATATTCTGTACATCAGCAAGATCGTGCGTTGTGGATAATAATTTTTGAAGGCTCACAATTGAGCTATAAAAATATAAAATAAAACTCTGCAGAGATATTAATTGCTTTGTTTTGTGATTTATTGAGCGAAGCGAGCGTAAATAGTAAATAGTAATAGGTTCTAAAACTACTCGACGGAAAATTATGAAATTTCGCAATCAAAAAGACACACATTAGGTGATGGTTGAAAAAAATATTTTGAAAATGTCATGTCGTTAAGGAATAATCATTAAAAAACTATTAACTATTCAGTATGAATTTTAAGGAAGTTTTCTTTTTCACTAATATTTTGATATATATATTTTGATCAAAGATGGTGGGCCACGCGTGTTGGACTTTTTCTGGTTTTTGTGCAATTTAAGCTGGAAATCGGGGGAGGTCCCAGACGATTGGCGAGGTGCAGTCATCGTTCCTGTGTATAAAGGCAAAGGTTCACAGATAGACTGTGCAAGCTATAGGGCTATCAGTTTGATCAGCTTGGGCGATGAAGTTTATGCTAAAATATTATCGAAAAGAATGCAAGTGAGATCTGAAAGGCTGTTGTGGGAGGCCCAAGGAGGTTTTAGACTTGGAAGAGGGTGTATAAATCAGATCTTTTCCCTCCGCATAATCACGGAAAAGTTTTTGGCCCTAAACCAAAAGGTTTTCTGTGGATTTGGAAAAGGCGTTTGACAGGGTTGTGAGAAAGAAGTTATGGGAGATACTGCCCCGATACAATGTGAACGGACCCTTGCTACAAGCTGTAAAGTCTCTTTACAGAGATCACTCAGCCTGTGTGCGAGTAGGAGCTGGCATGTCGCCCTGGTTTGACATCCAATCGGGTGTTAAGCAAGGTTGCGCCAAGTCAGCTTGGTTGTTCAATTTGTATTTGGATAGTTGTCTCCGAGGCGTGAAAGACATGGGAGTGAAAGTAACCTTAAGGTCAATTGCTTGCTATATGCAGATGATGCAGTGCTCATTGCGTCATCAGAATGCGATTTGCGGCCATTGGTCACCACTCTGAAAGATGGGTGTGAAATTAATGGTCTAAACCTGAATGTAGATAAGACGAGGGTTCTAATATTTGAAAGAAATTAAGAAAGAAGAGAATGTAAGATCAACGTAAATGATAAGATAATAGAACAAGTTAATGAAGTGGCATATTTAGGCAGTATGTTTAGCAGAGACGGAAGATACGAAATGGATGTAGAAACGTGCATTGCTGCCGGTAACAGAGTCAACGGTGCTTTGGCTGCATTGTTGAGCCGGTGAAACGTCAGCATAGCTGCACGTTTGGTTGTACATAATGTGGTTTTGCTACCGTCGCTGTTATACGGCAGCCAAACATAGGTAACACAGAAGAAGAATATAAGAAAGATGAATACTGAGGAGATGCGATCTCTTCGCAGAACATACTGAGTCAGTCTAGCTGATCGAATTCGCAATCAAGAGATCCGCAGAATGGCAGGTACTAGCGAAGATGTTACGGTGAGGATGAAGAAGAACGTGCTCAGTTGGTTTAGGCATGTCGAACGAATGAGTGATGAAAGAATGGTAAAAAAGATTTATATAGGAAAAGTGAGCGGTAAGAGAGACAGGGGGAGGCCTCGAGTGACCTTCGAAAACACAGTATCTATGATACCGGAGGAAGGTCACGTAAAAAGCATGAGGACTCCCCGGAGGGCATGTATGAAGAGGTTGATGTCTGTGGCCGAGGCTAAAGAGGTATGCAGAGACCGTAGCGTTTGGCGCTCCATCGTCTCTGGTTACCTTGCAAGGGATATGGCGTGAAGCTGAATAAATAAATAAATATAATTTCTTTTTCACTTCTAAAATATACGTCAGTAGTTTTAATTATTATACACACACATTGACGTGGGTTTCTTTTCGCACATCGCAAAATCTGTCAGCTTTATCTGATCGTAATAATGTGTGTATTTAAAAGAATTTAATATAGTCGTATTTGAAATAAAAGCTATACTCAACAGATTTCACTTAAAATCAGGTTTTTTAAGTGATGGTTTTAAAATATTAAGGTGTGGTTAGAAATAAACAAATCAATTTATGATGTCCTAGTATAAAATCCAATTTCCGACAGTGGACGTTAACATTCGTAGCTTAAAACAAAAAAAAAAGTAAGTATTTGAACGAGGATTGAGACATTAATTCGTGTTCAAGCTTAAATTGTTTTGAAAGTTTATAAATTTTAAGAATTACATTTCATTGCATTGCATACGCCTTATAAACTACATATAAACCACAACTACATATGAACCACCGTTCATATAAAATAGCATGTAGTTTATATGGCAGAGTACACAATGACTTATTTTCTTAGGGTAAAAAATAATACTAAAATACTAACGATTCTGTAAAACGGAAAAGTAAAATACGTGGCATTTTACCAGGAGAGCAGCACTTTCAAGAAGCTCATTCAAAACAATAAAAGATCAATAGTTTAAAGCACGTGCTCTTTTGCGCGTGCTTACTCAAAATAATCGATATCTAAAAACCTAGGCTAAATGAAAGTGAGCGTAGTATAATGTTCTTTGCAGACAAACGGTCAATGACTCCATATTAGACATTTTTATTTCTCATAAAATAATATTGGACTCATGTTTTATTAACAAGAGTAAAATACGAAAAAAGATTAGATTATTATAAAGTTATTTTTTTTCTGTTTGTAGTTTATTATTACGATGATGTGATAAAAAACTTATATACTTATAAACTTAAGAAGAAGTTGTAATTTGATCAATTTTATTACTTTTTATTGTTGTTTATACTTTCTATATATAATAACAAGTTTACTTGTTTAGTTATAATATATTTTTATAAAACTATACAAGAAACTCTGTTCTAAAAAGTCTAATTATTTAAAGAAAGGATATCCTTTCCTTATAGAGAATAATTTTCAAGCTTAATAAAATTGGAGCGAGTCCAAAAATAACTTACACCATGTAATCTTTTAGTTTAAACTCCTATTACATTGATGCAAGTCAGTTGGCCTCCAGACGAGCTAGAGAGCGGTACGATGGGCATGAGAGCAAGAATTATACACGTGGGACTTGTAACCGTAAGTACCAAATAAATTAATTCTTAAGATGATTGACATTTAACCCACTGCCCGTGACATTGTAATTATAAACAAGTATGCAATTCAATATGATAAATGATTTTCCAAAACAAGTAAATTTCATAAATAATAATAATAAGAATAAAAATTGAAAAGAAAATCTGTGGTATAAAAAGTTTCATAATACCACAAATTTTATTGGATTTTTAAGTAAGTTTTGCAGCTGCATAGTGTCGCATGACCCGGGTAACGCATGCGTATTTAACATGAAGCTTTGTAAGAATAACAATCGATACAATATTAAGGGGAGATGTAGGTGAGGAACTATTTACACTTTATACTGCTCACTTAATTGATGTTTTTGAAACGAATCGAAATTCTAAATTAATTTTAATATTATCAATTTTTTTAATAGAAATAACAGTCATACATTTATTTATTTCTTTATTCTTTAAATAATTTACTTATTATCCAATCGTATGTAGAATCACAGCGCAATGGGTTATAAATTAGTTAAACTACTAGATTTATTAACTGCTCAGCGAATGTAGATAAAATAATCTTTATTCTATTAACTAAATATTTTTCTATTGTCACTTTTCATTTTCAATTACATTACAATTTCATTTGTTTGGAGACTAAGAGCGGAAAGAAAAATAATCACAAATATATAATATATATTAAACTGGAAAGTTGACTGACAATCAACATTTAAAAACAATAGAATATAAATATTATAATAATACGTTTAAAGCCCTATCAAGATATGAAAGTAAATTGGAACATGGCAGTGGGGTAATTATTCAAAAAGGAAAATTAATAATGTCAATATCTTAAGAAAATTTTTTGGTACTTTTACATACAATGTAATAACAGATCAGATTTGGTATTTATAAATATAATGCTTATTGAAACATATAAATCTACTGATTTACTACATTTGTATGCAATACTAAAGATTATCGTAAATTAAAATTTGTATACAAATCGACGAACAATTCTAGACGTATATATATCGAAATTTTTATTATTATTGAACTATAAATGATAATATTCTTAACTCTCTGGTTAATTATTTATTGGATCTGTAATTTCCCTTAACAGCTTAGCGACTTATAGTGTGTAATTAAATCACTGCCATCTATTGGTCTTCAGTTGCATTACGATACAAACTGCATTGCACTAGGGTATGGAGTGCAATAGTGGTTCGAATATTAGTTTTTGGTGACGTAACTGCGTCTATACTCGAGCAAGCAAATTGAGAAATAGCAAAAAAATATGACAAACAGAATCAGAACAAGCTTAATTAATGCCTTTTAAACAGAAATAGATTGTTATACAAGTACATATCATTTTTATCTTCTAACAATTTTACCAAAGTATTCATTCTCTTTGTGCATTAATATGAAAATAGCGTATTATATTTATATTTGTGATCTATAATACCTTAAATGTGAATGTAAGGTATAAACTCTTTAGATGTAGAATAAAATTGAGTATTAATCCCTCCTGCCAAGAAGTAACTATTGACTTAGGTATAAGCTCACAGTTTTTTCTCTGTTACAGAAATATACAATTATCAACCAAAATTGTTTTATATATTTTTGGAGGCAATCAGCCACTTTGTTTGTTACACGTTTTGACATTTGTCATGCCATTTGAAACATGTGCTACTTTTCTAGCTTATTATATAAAAATATGAAATAAAGTAAAGACATTTTCTGATTAATTAACTGATATAAAACCTTGTTACTACATCTTCATTTTATGTAAGAATGTGGCATATAAGATACCAATTAATCAATTGATTGAACTGTTAATCTTAAACTGAAAATAATAATTCACATGCAATTAGTAATTAGGGTTAACAATGTGAGGTCAGATTTAATTAATTAATATAAATAAATCCTCAATCAATATTTATTCTAAATAGGGACTCATAACACAGTTTAGATCATTAATTAGACTTGCTGAACTTTCATATTTCAATAAAGTAATAAAAATCAAGTATATACTCGTACCATTACTTATCAAGTATATAAAAACATGATGTCATTTTTGTATCAAAATTAAATTTTATTTGCAATAATGTATATTATTGCAAATAAAATTGCAATAAAGTGTCTACAAATAAATGTAAAAAAAGTGAATTAATAGAGATATGTAGCGCTACGCCAGGGGCTACGAGAGCGTAGAGACAACATTAAAGTGATCGGCGAGCAGTAAATGATACAAGACTGATATTTTAATATTTAGAAGTACTTTTCTAATACATTGCATATAAACCCAACAGATAAACATTTAAAAATACAATATATTCATATTCATATATATCATATGCGAGAAATTAATTATTTGTGAAAAAATATACTTCGTAGCACACAAATTAATAATATTATTTGATATAATTTCATAAAAAAAAATTATTAAACTAAAAGAACGTATTATTTTGTTGTTAGTTTTTATCTGTTATAAATTATTTATTTATAGCAGATACAAAAACGGACAAAGATTGCAAAAATATCAAACTAAAAAATATTATGTATAAAATATGGATTTAATATGACTTATATTATTCATTTCGTTGTATATTTCGTCTCTTATTACTTATTGTTGAAATAAACATTTAATAATTACCGCTCTCTACAAAACCTTTATTGGACAGATGAATACGACTGCGCAGAAGTGACCAATCAGAAAAGTTATCTTATCATGTACGTCGTCGTCATTGGTCTACCATTTATACATATCTTTGTTCATTCTACTTGCCTGGTAGCCCGCTGCAAACTTTTGTGCAACTTAACAAAAGTTTTCTATGACACAGAAATTGGGCTTTTTGTGATTATTTTGTATAAATAAACCTTATATTATTTTGGCCAAATAAAATAAAAATTAAATAAACTGGACATAATTAGGCAATTTGTTACTTATCAAGTAAATACATTTTGTAATATATAATATACAATATATAATATATAATATATAATATATAATATATAGTATATAATATATAATATATAATATATAATATATAATATATAATATATAATATATAATATATAATATATAATATATAATATATAATATATAATATATATTTATTTTGATCACCTACCAGTGGAGCAGTTGTTAGCAGACAATTACAATATGTATTTTAATTGACATTTTCTTTTAAATTACAGTTTAGTTATGTAAAAACAATTTCTGACCTGACCTTGTTTGTACTCCTCCATTAAAAACAATTTAGGTATCTAACGACAAGTTAAAACATATTATGTAGCCTGCATATATATATATATATATACATATATATATATATATATCCGGTACAGGTAAGAAAAAAAGATGGCGTTGTTGTGGTCACTCTGATTTCTATATCATGCTGATAAAATTTTTGTCATCTCATTCCATGAAAACATTCTGTCCATCAGCAAGATTGTGCGTTATGAATAATATGGTGACAATAAAATTATTACTTTTATGATTTAATGAGTCTAAAGTACTAATTATATATTTTATTTGTTGTGCCTACTTGATCTCCGATTTACATTGATGTTGGTATAAATATATTGTTGAACTCATAGTTCAATTATGAATTAGTATATATTTTTTTATAAATAGATATATTATCATATCATAAATATTTTTTAAATTACTTTATTAACTTGATTAGGAAAGTAATTAAGAAGAAATTCTAAACATTCGAAAACATTGTTTAAGTATAATATATGATGCGAGGTTATATTTCTTAATTAGATCAATAAAGAATAAAAAAGATTTATAAAAGTATTCTTTCTACAAAAGGAACTATTTACGAGTATATCAGTCATTATTATCATTATTCAAGTCACTGGAGGGTCATCTGCCGTCCCAAAGGATTATTTCCAAAATTACAATCAGACCTTATTATAAAAGTTTTTATAATAAAAACGCAAACATTATTATTCATTGACAAGCTAACTTGACTTATTGACTTATTTATATCTTGTGAGTATAACTTGAATATTGACGTCGGTTTAATATTTTGTACAAACCATTTTATATTATATTAATTGTTTTGTTTTACTAGAAAGTTTAATATTTAAGCATAACAAAAAAGGGGGAATCCTACTAAAATCAGGAATTAGTTTTACTATGAGGCGTATGACGGATTTCTAATAGACATATTTACTTAATTTAATGAAACACTACATACATAACATGTGACATTTGATAGTAAGAATTTACTTTAATCTTACTGTACATTAAGTTTTACTTTTTTATCCTAAACATAATTGCCAAGAAAATAAAATTAGCTATCAGACCCATTATAGGCTTTCACATATCCCGAGAGGGAGCAGAGAGGGCGCTACAAAATATACCACTATTTCTACATCGCCTTGACAAAATTTTACCTCGCTGAATGATGTCACTTCAACCATAAACAAGTGGATACTTTGTTATATATGTTTCAAGTGAGGTAATATTGCTTAATTTGAACAGAAATTTTTGTATGCTCAAAAGGGGTAAAAAAAAGTAAAGCTAGTATGTTCATTGATTAGTATTATATTGACTTTTTAAAATAGTTTATACATTTTTAATAATCCTAACTAAATTTATATGTATTCAACTCAAGGAACGCAACTTTTGACTCCTTAGATATAGGGGGAACAAAATAGTAGTTAATTTGTTTTTCATGATATGTAAAAACTCACAATTAACGATATTATTATCTTCTTTAATTAAGAGTCATAAGTTACCAGTGTAGGAAAGCTCACTCATTATTAATATTATCCCTCCCTCTTTACATTCCTAAAAATCAAATATCACATTTTTTTATTAAAATAAGCTTTTAAATTTATCACGAAAGAAAGACAATTCATTCATAATTATTGTAAAAATGTAGAGATGGTGTTCTTTTAATTTAATCATATTTAAATAAAATGTTTTTTAGGGGACCAGATTAAAGCAAAATTACGTCTTTTTATTGTTTATCTATAATTTTCTGTTTATCTATTTGTCTGTTTACATCCTTATTTGAGCTAAAAATACAACATAACAAAACAATTGCACTGATTTTTATAGGATTTAGTGGTTCTACAGCTTTTAGCCTTAATCAACAAACAGCTTGCTTTTTAATTCCGAAAATTCTCTTAACTTCTTCTTAAAGACACATAAATTGCTTTGGGACATATTTACTATCGTACATAAATTGTATATAAATGGCTTTTAGATAAATTTTAAGAAAGAACTAATGTTTTAATTTTTATTGAGTTGGGAGAGGGGAGCAGCAAATATATACTGACAATAATCTCCATATTTACGTACTCCATTCACTCTTTATGTTAATGAAACAGAAAAAGACACTTTATTTACCTTTTACTCATCACTTTATATAGTTGTAATACTTATCAATGCCTTAAATAATAATTAAAATCATATAAAAATCCGAAGATAATTTGATCACTATTGGTAAAGTATGGTGTACATACTTAGTACGCGAAGGATTAATTCCCTCATAAGATCTCCTTTTTTTGTTATTACAAATAAATAATTTTTTTATGATTGTATACCACGAGATCATGGATGTTCGTGGATGTCCATAGTTATGGACATGCACGTAATGTTTTTGCCGTGACGTGGCAATTTCTAATTGGTATTATTATATTAATATTTTTATTCTTTATTTCACTATATTGCTAAAAAAATATATTAATGAATACTTGAAATACTATAAAATAACAAGTTAAAAGAGTATACACAATATATAAGTTAAACTAAGAGATTAACCATATCTCTATAAAATCAACCATAGTCTGTATTATTGTAAAATTTTAAAATGCGTTAGCAGCTTTCTATTCATGCTTTCCTGGTTCTCACTGGAACAACAAAGTGACCCCGCAGTGTAAACTGACTGATTTGCTAAGACAATAAAAGAAAATTATAAGTAAATTTATAATATAAATTAATAAGTGAAATGTAAATCCGATATGCCCTAATGAAATATAAAAAAAATGGTTTTATTTTACTACTAGTAAAAATCGAAGAAAATATTTTATTTTAAGGTCTAAATCGAATTTTTATATAATTGATCTTATTTATAAGATAAGTCAATATTAACTGTATTGTAGTAGTAATAACTAACAGACGCAAAAACATTTACATGAATAAGTTATGTGATTCAGAATACTGCAAATACTCTTTATGTAAAAAAGCTAAAATAAGTTATCCAGTGATCTAACTTAATCATTATAAAATTAAGAAAAATTAAGTCTTTCGATGAATTTTCATTTCTCAAATGTCATTCGTATTATCACAAGCAAGAAACGAACATTCATCTTTGACATGCGCAATGGTAAGGTACGTACATAGAAGTACATCTACACAGATACATTTCACTGTCGAGACAACTCTTACAGATCCTAGTTCCCTGGTACAGATGCGGATATCAAAGCCCGCAGTTTCAATCCGCACGTAGGTAGACCATAGAAACAAAAATAAAATATTGTGAAAATTTTGTATGTAGTCGATTAGATTGACGTAAAAGTAGATACAACAATTTTAAAAACTGTAAAATATTTTTTGTCTTTTAAAATATATGATAATTTGCATAAAGAGCAAAACGATTTGGGAATTGTTAAAATTGTAGTTTAAATGTTATTTAAACATTTATAATTTTATATTCAACCGTTTAATACAAAACTTCCAAGTTAGTTTTACTTGATGTTTTATTTCATTCTATAATTTTGTAGTTATTATATAAATGGCTTTTTGACACAGAAACTTTATTAATTATTTATTGTTTTGTCTATTAAGAATTCGATTTTTATAATAGTTTTGATTTTCTAACGAAGATTAAAATGTAAAACATTTTTTAAAGTTATCTTCTATCACAGTTCAGTTTTAAAATACATAATTGTTTTTTGATCTTTGTTACTGGAGTCTATAATGGTCGATATGAATTTAGAATTTTCTACTACTACTACTACAACTTTCGATTCGTGTTATCCTGGTACTCGTTGGATGCATGGAGGGGAATACAGTGAACCCACAGACCTACGCAAGTAGAACGCACAGTTTAACTCAAATCGGCAGATTTTATCTCGTTTCATTAAAATGAAAGATTTCTTTAGATGTACGATATTAGATAGAACAGTTATAAAAAATGTGAAACTTGTCCCAAACATATGTCCCACATATCCCTGTAAGTTAAAAAGTATTTGGGGTATTTGAACTGGATGTGATTTTATAAAATATAATTTCTAGATTATTTAATTCCTAAAAATTAAGTAATACAGACAAAAAATAATATATTTTTAACTTTATTAGGCTAAAAAGTACAAAGTACCTACTTACTTCTTCTTTCTACTTTCAAGTAAAGTAAGTAAATGTATGTAGGCGTGAAAATAAAAACAATAGATGTAAATGAATTTATATATATATATATATATATATATATATATATATATATATATATTCACATTCATATATATAAAAATATATACATAAATAATCAGACACATTATAAACAAATCGACAGGTATATAAATAATTTGTCGAAAGAATAAAAAAAATACAATTTATGTAATTTGCTGCGGTTAATATTTTTCACCTGCATCTTCAAAGTATTTCGAGACGCAGTTTGCATGGTTACTTAGGTAGCTTCTTTCATAACGTAATGATGGCCCAGATTTGATCAAATAATCAGTATAACAGCAAAGTAATTAACTTTGAGTAAAGCAGTGGTCATACTATGAACTTGTCTGAAACTAGATTATAATGAAATCAGTAAGAAGTTCCTAGCAATATATTAAGTAATTTTATTATTAACGAGGGATTCAATGACTTTCGAAAGAAAATTAAAGCACAGAAATGGTACAATAATGAAAATGCAGGCAAGGATTTGAGATTCAGGGCAGTGAGAGAAAAATACCTTACGCCAGAGATCGGAAAAGGTATTAGAGGAAAAAGATAAAAATTATTCACATATTCAAAAAGAATATTGAGGCGTTTAAGATATCTATATAGCCTGTTAAACTCATTTCCTGCAGCTTTATATTCTGACGAATACGCTACAACGCGTTCCTTTGTCTTTTTTTGTCTTTTGCTAATCTTGCTTTTCGGAAATTATTATAAAACAATGCTACGCTATGGTGTTTTAACTTTACACCATGTAAATTATGAATGGTGCATGTTTGTTATAAACGATAAGGGTATCTTTACATTAGTAATTGACAACAACAACAAATTTGAACGACCTTGAAACCTACGTCTCACGTCTCCATGGAAATAAATTGTGATCAGCTCCATAAAATACATTTTGAAGTTAGTGATAAATAACACTGTTACTCGTATACGTTTGCATTCCGTAGCTTCTAATATAACTTTAAGTTAGTTCTGATTTTTAGTAAAACAGTTGCTGTACTATGACCAGCTTGACAAAATAATGATGCCATACCAAACAAAATATATTTTATTTCCCGATGGTTACACCATTTCTAATTATATATATATTACGTATGCAGAAGAACAAATACTAATAACCGCCCTATATAACAAAAAAAACTTTTTTTTGTGGTTTCGTGTTTTAGTTTACTTATTTTCTGTTTCATATTAAGATTCTATTATTAATTAATTATTATGCAAAAAATATTATTCATATTTTTGACAATAGGGAAAACTGGGAAAAAATTATTTGCTATCAGTTTAACATATATTACTTCCCTTTGACACTTCTAGAGTGTTGTCTATTAGCATTCTTAGTTAAAAAATAAGTACCGAAACAAATGTATATTAATCATACTTCAAAAGAGAATTCAGAGAGTTTTGTATCGGTTCCTCGTACTCTTGTCCTTGGAACTATGAAACTAGAATGTAACGTTTCATAAGTTTAATTTATGACTAGTTATTGTTAAAAATTTATAATATTCTTATAATTTTAATCGCTTGTTTTATAAACGATTAGTAACATATTGCAAGAAAGCTGGCATTTATTTTCAAAGTCATATACACCCATACCTCACTTTGCGTCGTGGTTACGTTCCAAAACAACACGACACAAATTGAAACGACGCAAAGAGAATTAAGATTTTCTATAGCAAACCATGTAAAGATCGAAAATAGGTTCCAGGGTTACGAAAATACTACTTTTTAAAAAGAAAATTGTACAAAGTAAAACATTTAAAAATCAAAAATAATATAATTCTGCCCGTAAATTAATTGGAAACATATTTTTCTTTTTTGTAACCAGAAGCAACACGTAAAAATTTTTATAAATTTATTATTCTCTTTTTAAAAAAACACAACACACTACGTAATTGAAACTGAGCTCCAAAATTAGCAAAACAAAATGAAAATGAAACTGAATTAAAATTGCGTTGATTGATAGTTAGAAAGGGAATCCCTGAGTTTTGACGGCATGGCGCAATTAGAAACAAAAGGATTGCCATCTTTTATAGAGAGAAAAAAAAATTAAAGACTCGAACCCAAAACAACGCAACATCTAACGACGCATAGTAAAAATTAGTACTAATTAAGCAGTAACGCAACTCGAAAAAAACGCAAAACGAGGTATGGATGTATGATGTATATATATATGTATGTATGTTATAATGTGTGGGCTGTAGTTCAGACAACACGTACTAGGAAAGCATAAAATGTGAGAAATAGTTCTCTTATAGTTAATCCTTGTGTATGTCGTTCATCGCTACACACAAGGATTAACGATTGTGATTGTAATAGTGAATATTTCTTTTATTAACTAGATTATTACTAATTAAATGTATACAGAATGTAAATTAAATACGAAACATAAATATGAAAATAAAAAAAACAAGGGAAAATTATATTGACAGACTATTGTAATATGTATATTATTATCGGATTTATTAATTGCATTAGCGGAGTAGCAAAACTTGTTAACGTTTAGTACAAAATGTGTTTACTGAGAATTTTACTATTTATTACTATAGCTTGTATTTGACAATTAAGCTTGATTTTGTTTAGGTCTAAAATTGCATAAAAACTATATTTAACTATCAATATAATTTTATATATATCCAATGTATGTTTTATTTTTTTGTACAAACCAAAAAAAAGCAATAAAAACAATTACTAATTAATAATCGCTCCCTAAATCGCTGCGTTTGCTGTAAGAGCCGGGACAAAGGACAAAATATATGTGGATTCTATGTCATATCACAAGAAGGAAAGTTAAAGAAAAAAAAAAATAACAAAAACTTATTCTCCTATTATTATAAAAGCATATCCTCTTATAAAATATCAGACATACACTTAAATTACTTACGGCGATGTTACCCAGGGTAACATTCATTATAACAGTTATAACTTCAGTTAAAACAATGAAGTGGCAGATATTAAAAGTTAAATCAATAATCTAACAAGTAATAAAGAAGTTTTTTTGTTTATAGGAATGAAATACTCATATAGTATATTTTGTGAATTCTCTAATGCTTTCTGTATTCTAAATAATTATTTTAAACACGCATATTATTATTTAATTTAGTTTATATAATAATATGCACTGAAATAAAAAATGAACTGAATCAAAATAGAAAATTAATATTCAATAAATAAAATAATTGTAAGTTCATTGATCATGGATCAAGTAATCTCAGTAATTTTAGTAATTCAAGTAATTTAAGTAATTTCATCTTACTGTATACTACAAACAATGAAATAAATTGCTACGAAAACAGGAGTAGTGGTGCTAAAATGTTGTTTTGCTGCTGTACTATGCCGCGTAGAACAGGCGTAGCGGTGCTACGTTGCCTACTACACAGTTAAGGAGAATTCCAGAAATGACATTCAAAATGTCTTTCCTTGAAAATTTTATTTTCAACGTGGTCATTATTAGTATCATTTCAATTATAAATAAATAATAAGTAATCGGAGGCGACAATTTTTTATATTATATTTCACAAAGTTTAGTATTGGTGGCCAGGGATGCGAAATTTATAAACAAATTTCTTAACTTTGATAGATCTGTATAATAAATTTGCAACGTGAAATGAATGAAAAGAAAACAAAATATAACAAATAAAAGAAACAAGTAAAAGATTTTAACTCACAACAACATAATCTAACACATTTTATAAAACATTCATGGGGATTACCCCATTTTACTAAAAAGCTGTTAAGAATTATTTGAACAGCTTTTTGGTAAAATATAAATAATAATGTAATTATATAATAACAAACACCAAATTTTGTTTAATTAAAATTCGTCTTGTGACTTAGTTGTTGTTGGTATTGTTATTAAAAATCAAATAATATTTTGTGCTATAGTATCTTACATGTTGATTGTAATATAATTCCAATACTATATAAAATTTCATAAGTTACTATGTAGTTATACTCAATCAGTTTTAAGGTTTTACCAAGAAAATAATAAAAATAATTCTATATGTTGATCAGGACAAACTCTATAAGCATATTAAGTTCTTTCGAAATCCTTCTTGTATCTTTTGCATAATATGTACCCAATTTAATCTATCCACAATATAGTAGTTAAAGTTATTTTTATAAGAAATTATATATTGTTGATAAGAAAATTATCCTTTTATAGTTCTATTTTAAGTGACAGTTACACACAGACAGACAGATCTTTAGTAAAATACTCGTATAGTGTATCATTTTTTATTTGCAAATTTTAACGAGAATGTTCATTTTCCTATATATAACTATGTAAGAAATTCTCTGACTCCGTGGTCTGCCTTTGCTTTACTGGGATCTCATAAGTTATAGAGTCTTGCAAGTTCAACGCCATCTACCTTGATGACGTTGAATGTCGTAGTGCATCTGCACTGCACACCATGATAATTGACAGATGAGTTTTTTATAACATGGGTTTTAATTGAACCCATTCTTTAAATTGAATAGCAATTTATTTATATAACCTCTCCCTTTTAATTACGGCTACTGTAAGTTCTGAAGGAAAAGCTAAAGATGGAGGGAGCTCTATTTATATTGCACCTTACTTACCTCACCCACATTATTTTATTAAAATCACTTAAAATGTTTAAAAATACATATATTAGTTCTACTTAAAGCTTCAGTCTGAATCTTTTATAGGTAGTTGTTATCTCTTAGTGACTGATTTCAATCCACTAATCATTTATGTTTTAGACACTATAGAGGTGTTTATTTATTTGGAACCATAAAAATCCTTTATTTATTTTCTTTATAATTTAATTAGAAGTTACTTATTTAATACAAACTTTCATATACCTATGCATACATTTTCTTTTTATTTCTCCTATTTGAAATCTTCGAGTTCTTATTTCTTATTTAATAAAGGAAATATTTATAGTTTTTCATCTGTCTAAATAATAGGGCTTCGGTTTGTACTTGATAATTAATTAAATCAAGTGTCTGTCCCTCAGATAGAGTCTTTCTATAATTACAGAGTATGAATTAGACATTAAATTTATTTCATATTTATTATGTGTTTTAATGAAATTGTATAAACCTACAAAAAGCTTTCATTCAGAGGATGTAAAAAGTATTTATTTTATTCAGAGGGCGCTTAATATCAATAAAATTGCAGATTAAAAAGTTGTTTAGCAAAGGTGATGACTTATGTTTATGAACGTGAATAAGTAATGCATACTTTACAGCAAATTACATTTAATAATTTCTCAACATTTTATACTTGTTGTTGTTTTTTGTAATATCCTATAAAGAGTTTATTGCACCTAGATCGTTAGCAGCAACGTATGTTTTTTAAGATCTTTGACTAGCGGGGATATTTACAAATCACAGATGCGTGTAGAAACAGTAATTAAAAAAAGAAATATTATTACATTGTGCCTGAATTACGAGATCAATTTATTTTAGTTTAGAATTTTATTTATTTTAGTATTTTCTTTAACAGGTTACAAAAAAAAACATAAAATTAACTCATTGTGAGCGTTTAAATAAATACTTAAATAGTACTATAAATTAAATAGTGATTAACTAATTTTTTATGTCATGTAGATACAAACAATTGGTAATGTGTGGATTTTAATTAATACTTTATTATCTTTGAACAATCAACCCTAAAAGATTTCAATTGCTTAGTTAAAAAACTTTTAATAAAGATTGCGGACCTATATTTTAAAATTATAATCTAGTTTTTAAAACATTTAATTTTTTATTTAAATGCTAACGAAATAGAGGTTTTAGACGACATTGACTGGATAACATTACTTGTATTTCGCTATCTAACCAATTGATAAAAAACTTTATCATTTTTCTTCAATCAATTTATCTTTTATAAATATAATAGATACTATATTTTAGTTTACATTGTTTAAAGTATTTAAATATAACTCTGACAATTTATCAAAAATATATCTAGAAGGAAAAGGTAACTTCTTTAAATATTATTTTCTTGTGAATGAGAAGAAGCAACGATATTTAATCTGTATTTATTTATTAAATTTATACCGTTGTTGTCATAATTAAACATAAAATAAATATATATAATAGAACATTCTGTTAATTGTTAATTGCTAATTAAGCAGAAATGAATGTTATACATATTTTCATATTTATAAAATATACGTCCTTGAGTAAATCTACATATAATTACAAATTTATTTATATATTTTCCATTTCAGGTAATTGAACCAGTATTAATTATGACTGCTGCTTACTTTAATCTCTCACGAAGGAACATTTATGTAAGTTACTCATTTCTTTTAAGCTAATGCGTGTCTCAACTCTAAAAGAAGAAGAGCTTCCTCTTAAAGACCATATTCAAATTACTTAAAATAATTTTCTTTACCCCAAGATTCTACTGCCTGGTGATAAACTTTTTCTGATGCAAGCACTTAAACTCGGTGATATCGTGACAAAGTCTGATTTAATATCTGCATAGAGAAAAATAATAAGTGAATATTTTATTGACCTTTATTTATAAATCTACTATTCAAGGATATTAAGTAATATAAGCTAAAAAAATATCAATAAAAGAAACATCAAACTGGTCTTTTTGTCGTAACAGGTGTATTTTTGTTACCATAAAAAATAAACAATAATATTTAATTTTCTCAATTGCTATCGAAATTTTACTTACTAAAAACATGGACATGCGCGTAGGGCAACTTTTAGCAAATAAGCTCTTGAACAATATGTTATCCTGGTACATGCGCGTGTCTAAAATCCCGTTGATTTTATCCGCACGTTAAGGGAACGTATATTAAATACGAAATTAAAATTTCTGATTTAGTACAAAAACTTTTTTAAGAGATTTCTTCAATTATGTATGTATTTTATACGGAAACCCAGGATAAATAATATAAACTCGCAATTTAATAAATTTTCTTTTCTCCTATAAGTATTTTAATGATTATAAATAATTAAATAAATAAATTTGAATCTTATACGAAAATTTATCAAGGCCTTGTAAGGAATGAATTCCAAGTGTCAAATAATTTTATAATGTTTATTTTCATAACTAGAGTTTTTTTTACTTTCGTAATAATCGATAGCTCTGTTAATTAATTTTGGGTGAGAGGAAGATTTAATTACCTTTATTTTTTTATATATTTTTTTATCACTCTTATGAGGCATAGATTCAATAATAACATTTTGTCAAGTTTTTTAAATGGCACTTGTAATTAATGTGTATGAATGAATAAAAAATATAGGAAAAATGTTTTAAGAGTATAAATTCGAATTATCAGTTATTTTATATTGATAAAAGATATAATTACGGCAACTTTTTCAGAATATAGCTGATTTAATATAGACACTACTAAATACGCAATATGTTACAAAAAAAAATTGTTTCTTTACTTTATAAAATATATAAAGAAAGTGCAGAGTGAAAACTGAAATACGTGGCATTCACCAGGAGAGCAATACTTAAAAGAAGGTCTTATGAAATTTACGCATGCGTTCTCCTAAGTGAATATTACTAGACAATCCAATGTAGATATTAATGACAACTAAAAGAACAACCTTCATTATTATGACTCAAAACGCGGCGGATAAAAAATAGCTTTTCCTGTACCTTACTTACTAAACAGCTCATTGAACGTTACAATACAAATTATTAATTTACATGTAATATTCTTTGAACTCATTATAATTTTTTAACTAATATAGTGAATAGTCATGATAAATTTTAACAAGAACTTATTATTGTTAAATTTAATATTTTTTTGTTTATATAGTGTTTATAGATTATAAGTAATACTTAAATAATAAATAAATTTATATTTGAAAAAATTTACTCGATAAGCTTCTGTAATTTCTATATAAATTAGGTGATTACACAATATTTTGCCGTTTTGGTTACTTATATAAAAAATTAATGTTTGCTAAACTAATAAAATGTAGTGCTAATTATTCGTTCATCGCAAACATGCTGCTAAAAATACGTATATTGAAGAAAATATAATAAGATTAGACATTTAAAACTGAAAACTAAACTAGAATAAGCTTAGAAAGACTTCTTTATGGTTAATAAATGCGTTGAAATATATTTAAATTTATCTGCACATGCTTACAATTACAATTTGAAAGCTATCTGAAGTTTAGACTGAAGTTTTTAGGATCCATTAGGTCAGTTGAATGGAGCGTCGTGTGGCTTCTAAGTACATGAAGGCTGCGGGTTCGATTATCCAATCATAGAAGGTATTGAGGAGTCTTAGAAAGTAGAAAGTAACAACGATGTCCTTAATTTTTTTTTATCAAGTTTTGTAATCGCGACGATTTTCACGCTTTAAATTATATACTGTTTTTGATTATTACAACTGATTTAAAAAATATCAATAATGGAATAAATCTTTCGTTATCTAAAACATTTTGAATATTTTTTGGTAACATATGTTTGTTTTTAATATATATACTCTTAGTATTTCTTGAAATACAAAGTTTTAAATTTTGTTATTATATAGAAGTGAAACCTTACCTATGTAGCTAATGTTGTTAGAACTTCTTTTATCTATGTGGTCCTGGTCCGGGTGCAGATTGTAAAAACCGCCGTAGATTTATGCATTTTTAGGTATTTTTAGGTAGGTATAGAAAGACAGGGTACATTTGGTTTGTTTTAAATTTACGTGTATATGTTACTACTATTTATTGGAAAATAATATATAGTATTGCAAATTATGAGTATGCACAATGAACATGTTCTTTATTGCCTTTGATTTGAGTTAAAATTTGCTAAGCAAGTTTCAAAACCAGCTTCTCTTGAGTCTGAATTCCTAGTATTGATGCAAAAAAGCTCGCCTTAGCTTCCGTATACCGTTTCGAACAAATATTTTAAGGCCACACAACTGATCTTATTTGAAAGTTATTTATTGTATTAATGAAATTAATATCTTATCTATTCCATTATTTGTGTAGATTTTGAGCTAAATATTTTACCAATTATTATTTATTATCTATGCTTATTTATCTAAGTAACTATTTTATAACTTATTAATTATCTATTTACTTTTACTTTGTAATATAAGAATAACTTCATTTTTTCATTCGTTCTTAAAAATTTAGTTATTTAAGTAACTCGGGGAAAATGGAAATATAAATAAATAAATATTTTAGCACTAAAATGATTATTAAATATTATAATTGTGAAAAAACGTGGACATAACTGAGCGAAGTTAAACTTAAAATACGTGGCATTTTACCAGGATAGCAGGATTTAACAGAAGTTCTAACAAAACTGTAATTTAGGGTAAGCACTTGGTTTCTTACACATGCGCATTACAAAAGCTGACCGCATACTCGTATAGCTATGTGGCAAATTAAAGTAACACTTTTTTACATAATAGTTATAAATGCAATCATTTCTTAGTGTAATAAAAATAATGCTTAATTTGTTTGATAATATTGAAAGGTCAAAAAACCTACTTCATCACTAAAAAAAATAAAGCAATTGCCTTAAGGGTTTGTTAACTATATGCAAATAAACATGGTTTAAAGTATGGGATAAGATATGTACCTGTATTTTAGGTACAAATTATGACAAATAGAAACTGATATGTCGTCACTAACAATTGAAATGATGACTTTGACATTTAGAGAGAGCTTAAGGCTTCGGCGTAAAGGGAAGACCAATATATTGACTCGAATAATATGAAGCTTGTACGAAATTCGAGACACGAAGAGTTGTTTTTCACTTATACACAAAAAAAGGTTAATATTTGCAGAGTTTTTATATTAAGAATGATATTAAACCGCCTTAAAAGTCATGTAGACCATTATTGAATTAAAGCTATTATAGGTGAAATAGTTTTAGTTATCAAATTTCAAATGATCATTGACATTTATGTAAAAATGTAATAAATTTCATTTCTATTTATATTTTAATAGATACTGTGACTACAAAATAAATATTTTATTATCATTTACCAGGAGTGCAGTACTTCGAAGAAATTCCTATAGAAAAACATAAGATCAATAGTAGAGAAAACAAGTGTTTTTTTTGCACATGCGTACTTAAAACAATCGATAACTTTAAACTTAGGCCAAATGAAAGCGAACTTATTACAAACTTTTAAAAAGGTCGATGACTTTACGTTAAACATTGTAGTTTCTTATGAAATTATATTCATAATAAGGTTTATCCTAACATGGATAATATGCAGAAGAGAAAACTGTCTAATTTCGGTCAAAAACTTGTTTTTTATTACTCCGGTGAGATATTTAAAACTAACTAATAGAAGATACTTTTTATTTTTCAAACTTTTTTTACATACTTTAATTATAGTTCAGTAACAATATAATCAAAACAAAGCTATTATACATCGTCACGTTTGGTTTGAACTCCCATTTCGTATCTCCCATTTCGTCGGTGCAAGGTAGTTGGCTTCCAGAAGAGCTAGAGAGCGGTACAATGGATATGAGATCAATAATTATACACAAGGGAGTTGCAACCGTAAGTACCAAATAAATTTATTCTTAAGATGATTGACATTTAACCCACTGCCCGTGATAGTGTAAATATAAAAAATTTGCAATATAATAAGTCGAATTAAAAAAATATATAATTTGTAAGACATCGATATTCCAAAATTGAATCAGTGTTGTCAATTATTTATTAATAACAATATATCTGTTATATTTCTAATATATAGTGCACTAAAGTAAAATCTAAAGCAGCATAGTGTCGCATTAACCATGTCCATAACGCATGCGCGTTCGACATAGAAATAAAAAATAATGTAACACAAAAAAGTAAGATAACTTTTATTAATGTTAAACAAATTGTAATATTACTAATAATTATAATTTGTTAGTTAGATTATTAGAATCTAATATTAATAATTTTGTTAATATAAATAAAACTCATATATATTTATTAATGATTCTTTAAATAATTAACTTTTTAAAACCTAATAGGATTAGGTTAGAATCACAGCGCAATGGGTTATATTATTCTTTGTTAAAATCATTAGTTTTAGTACTGCTCAGCGAATTTCATGTAATGTATATCAAAATCTTTTATCATTTATATTTAGTTTAATTAAAAAAAACATAATTGTTACCTAAAAATATTATATCTTTCAATTGACACTTCATGTTCACAAAATATTTCAATTTCATTTCCTTAAATATTTAAAGGACAAAGTTTTATATATGTACTTAAAACTGTCATAAGATGAATAAAATTGCACAATTTTAAAACAACGAATGAATAGCTTTTAAACAATGAGCTGTGGTTTATACCCTACATCAATATATTAAAATAAATGGAAAGAAGGCAGTGGGGTAATTATTCAAATAGAAAAGAAAGAATGTCAATCTTTTAAGAAAATTATTTGGTACTTTTACGTACAATCGAATAAGTTTTATTATTTAACATTTTACATCGAACTGATCAGTCCAACAGAGTAATATACTTTTTGGTGTAGATATTAAAAATATCGTTTGAGGAAATTTTTTATACAACATTATTCTGTTATTATAATCAGGGAGTATAACTTCAAACACAATATTATTGTACAAGAAAGATTTTAAACCAAATTGTTTAAGAAAGTGTTTAAAACAATGATTTCGAAATGAGAAACATGACATGGTAAAAATTTGTCTGTGGTCTGAAAGGATACAGCGAGCATACAGCGAGTGAAATAAAACAAAAATGCTTTTACAAAGCTTAATACTTATCGTTTTCACTTTTTTCAATTGTTGCATTGTTATCTTTTTTAAAAGTAATTTTATTAAATAAATAACGCATTGGAGAACAAAGACCCTGCTGTACTAATAAACATAAATATCTTCAAATATTATAATCACCCTCGGAGTGATTAATTGAAAAATATCTTAATACTTTTTTTAAAAAGTGGATAAATGAGAATAACTCTTTAAAATAGTAGTAACAACCTCTCTCGATGGTCTAAGAGAGGACGTAAATGATAACCGATGCAGAATCAAAGAACGACATCTGTCGTTCTTTGTAAATATTTTTTATGTCTTTTCATTATTGTTTAATGAAATATTATTGATAATATCTATTACTTTCAAATTAATTATTTATTTTGCTTAATCATTAATATTTCTTTTAATTTACAAATGTATAAATTACTGCCATCTAGCGCTCTTCAGTTACATTACGATACAAACTGCATTACACTGCATTAGGAAGTGCAAAAGTGGTTTCAATATTAGTATTTTGGGTGGTTACTGAATATAAAGCAAAAAATATGAAAAATTGTTCCCCTATAAAATTAGTGTTATTGTTTTAACCCTTGTCAATTTATAAAAAGCAATTATAATGTTAATTTCTACAATAATGTAGATAAATCGTCGAATTAAATATGACGATTTCTATCTTATACAGATTAGAATCTTACTGAAATGAAAAACAACTTCCTGCAAAATCTTTACAATGATTGTATAAGATCGTGTGAATTTAGTAAATTGAAGTAAATTTAATATTTAGCATTGTTGGAAATGAAATCGGAGTTTATCCTCTAATAGACAAAACAAGTGAGCATTTTATGAAAAATCTTCTGTTTCTTTAACTATTTAAAAAGATACTTTATATGCTGTAGTTTTCATCATGTTGTTGTATCATGACGGAACATGTAAATTTATATTACTCATTAGTTTATAACTAAAGCATCCCTGTCTTGTTGTAAGCTTGAGCACCTTTTAATCAAAATTGTTTAAGATATTTTGGGCAAGTATCTTATTTTACACACATACATGTAGCTGCTTTCCTAGCACATTGTATAAAAATATGAAATGTAGAATTTTTTTTTATGGTATAACAAAGTTTTTGTGTTTTGTAAAATATTTTATAAATATGGCGTAAAGTAAAGTCAATCACTTAGTTTCACATAATCTTAAACTAATAACTAGAAATATTTGCTATATATTAGTATATCATTATTTATTTTTATTATGGACCTACAATATGTATTACTACATTTATATTCATGTATTTAAATTTGCTAAACTTATTTTTTTAATATAATTTTTAAATTTACATCACCTAAAATCTGAATAAGATGAAATAAAAGTGATACAAGGTACTACATTAGGGTCTACGAAAGCGTAGAGAGCATTATGCTGATCTGTTAGATTCAAGTAGTACAGAAATTATATTTTTAATATTTGGAGTTATTTTTTTTTTTGTAATTACAGCTGTAATTGCTATATTGAATATTTTTGTACTCACTTAAACTTATCATTATACTTGATACATGGTGGTTGTGTACGTCAAATGAAAAAGTCTATGTTTTCAGAGCTTATTTTGTTACCATGTTTATCGAAATAAGCCTATCTGTAAGGATACACTTTATTGTTATAGATTTTTTGCTCTTATAATTTTGATGGGAGTACTTCACAACTTTTTTAAAATTACAAAAGCTGTATTGGATATGTCAGTACGACTGCGCATAAGTGACCAATCACAAAAGTTATTTTATCATGTATATCGACGCTATTGGTCAACTCTCTATATATCTCCTTGTTAGCTCTACTTGCCTGGTAAGCTGCTGCAAACTTTTTGGTAACTTATATTTTACGAAATTATATATGACACAAAAGTTTGGGCAAATTATTAGAGTATTTTGTTTAAGACGCCTTATTATTTTGGCCAAGTAATAAATAAAAGACCATAATATTAAACTAATACATGATTAGAATATATTACACATATCATTCAATTAAATTTACTTTTTCGATACGATACCATGCTTTCTCTTTCTCATCCTTCCACGCTGCGAATTGAATAGATAGTTTGTATATATATATATATATATATATATATATATATATATATACATATATATATATATATATATTTTTTAATAAACTTGCTCTTTTAATACATGCTCTTGTCAATGCTGTTTTCCTAATCATTAAACCGCCAAATTGTCATCTTTATAGATTGGGCTGTAGAGTTTTCATCCGTTTTTGTATTAATTATAATTATTATCATTATATTTATTAACTTTTGATTTGATATCATGAATATTTAGATAGACTTTAGTAAAAGGTATACAAAACGAATAAAGTATATTTGATGTAAACAAATATTACTACTTTAGAAATTGTTATGAAGTACGTTTAGATACATTTTTTTCTTCGATCAAACCAATTTCTTTTATATGAATACATTAAAATAATTTGTTAGATACGAATATTTTATTTATTCGTTAATTAAAAAATGTTCTATTATATGTTTATACCACATTAAGAGTTACTTTAATTTGTACTTATTCTGTTATCAACAACAATCTTCATGAAATTTTAAGGTTCTACGTTGTTGGAAAACGTATTTTAATAGTTGATCTGTTTTGGAAAACTAGACTTAGATTTTATTGGGAAATAAATTATTTACATAGTTTTATAGTACTAATAATTTTATCGTTATCCTATATCGCTAGTGAAAATTTACTTTCCCTAAAGAAAATAAAATTAGAATTAAATCAGAAGTAATTGTAATAGTTTTATGAAATTAAAAATATACAATTAGAAAGGATTAAAATAAAAATAATTAAATGATGGATATTTATCAAAAGATGACAATTTACATAATTTATAATTTTAACAACATTTATATATAACACCTTAATCATTATCACTTAAATTATATTGTAATTTATAAATTCGTAATTTCAATCTTTATTTAACCAACTAAAAAACAGCTTCTTATTTTTACAATATGATTTGTTTTTCTGTATTTTTTTAAAGCCTTGGTAGGGAAACTTAGCTCTATTTTTTTTAAAATTAATAATGAAATAAATTTTATCAAGAAAATTGAATTCTATCTAATAAAGACATCTTTAAACTAATAAATATTTCAGTATTATTTTATGATCTATAGTAATCAGTATTAGTAAAGTTAAGGAAAATTCAAAAAAACATTTTGTATTGTCACCACATCGTTAAAACTATAGCCACGTTTGCAGAGTTGTAGTGCCTATTAACAATCACTCTTATATTTATAAATTTAAGGTTGATTATATTCGGCAATAAAATACTTTCATCATTGACATGCGCAATGGTGAGATACATACATACGTATACATAGAAGATATTTTCATTTCGGCACATCTCTTGCAGATCCTGGTTCCCTGGTATAGGTGCGGTTTTCAAATCCCGCCGTTTATATCCGCATGTAGTTTTTTAGGTTACTAAAAAATAAAAAAATATTGGAAATAATACATTTTACTCAAATTCAATTTAAGTTAAAAATTACAATTGTAGTAAAAAATATTTTAATCATAATATATATAATTCTTAACACAATTTAAAAGATTTACTCTAAGTATTATTATAATCATTTTAATGAATTTATTTAATGATATTTTGCGGATATCCTAATTTTTACGGTTAACTTAATTAACTATTTGTTGTATTTCGTCCAAAAAATACTTATTTAAGAAAATTTGTCTACCAAAATAATTTGATAGTCTTTTGTAATTTTTCAAATACTTTTTGATCATAAGTTAAATCCTGAACTAAAGGACGTAGTAAGAAGTTATTTGACATTTTTATTTTTTGTAATTAGATTTGGTTTGAATTCAGTATACAGGTATGGATTACAGTAAAGAAATATTTCTAATAAATATTCGGTAATTAAGGAATTAATTTTAGTATTGTAAGAGAGATTGTCGATTTTTTTTTATTACCCCTAATCATTAATTATATAAATGTAATAATGATATAATATTATAATAATGATACGTAAATAATGATGGTATAGAAATAAAAAAAAATCCTTAATACGACTTTAGTTCACTTTCATTAAAATATAATATTAATTGGTAAAATTCATAAATTAATTTATGTGACTTATGTAAGGTAAAGTTTGTAAATATTTTCATATAATATGCTTAAACTTTTAAAAGACATCGTTCGGGAGGCTTCTATAAAGGTATAAAATAATATATAACAATGTAAATAGCATATTGTTGTGATAATAATTGTAGTTTATGAGATCGTGATTTATATTTATAGACTATTATCTGAAGTTTTCTTCTTTCACGTTACAAATATCTTAAGGTACATACTCTGTATGAACATATAATTCTACAACACTTAAGAATTGCCGTCCATATTATCCGGGTACTCTGTGAGTACATGGAGGAGGGAACGGTGACCCGGCGGACGCAAACTTTTAGTGGATTTCGTTTTGTATTCATTTACATCAAAGTTTTTGAATATAATTACTAATTGAAACATATAATTAATATTTCCTTTGAACTTATGAAACTAAAAACAAAAGATAATAAGTAACCCATATCAAGTAGGGTTTGATATATTTTTATTAAGACGTATTTTCAATGTTCTAGAAAGTAATAGACCTTAAGACAAGATGAAAACTCGATTTTCATATAGGTTTGTGATTCCCATTCATTTGTTAGACTTATGCATAGATACAAATATGTAAAACACAAATGTACAAATATATAAATAATGGCATATAACAAAAAAGTTTTACTTTTCCGTAATATCAGACTGACCTTAATAATCTTTTATTAACGAAGCATTGAAAAAGTCACTTATATGTTTCTAATAAAATAAAAACGAAACAAAAATAAAAAAATAAAAGGTGCTGAAGCCAAATAAATGAAAGCCATTTAAAACTTTAGGAAGTTAATGTATTGTGCTATGAAATTAAAAAGAAAACTGCTACCCGAAAACTTTTGATTTATTTTGAAAATTTTATATAAGTTTTTTTTTGTATAGAAGTTTATAAGTTACCAACAAACATAAACGTAAAATTGTGAATTAAGCTCAACTCTTTTTCAGGTTTCTTTTTGTTTTTTTTTTCTTAGTTGAGAGTTAAACTGAACAAAAGAATCTATTTGGGGCCATAATGGATTTTTTATGTTTTAAAAGATTTTTTTCCTCAAAAACCTTTTTTGTAAGAAAACTATTTGTAAGTTTTTTGTAAGTTTTCTTTTAGTTAACTATTCTTTTTTTTAGTTAAGAATTTAAGATTATCTCATAATGAAACCATCATGCTAGGCAGGAGCCGAAAATAATTTCAATAAAAATATGGATTAATTACTACTTAATAAACGTTGAGTACGGTTGTTGCCACAAGTGTCTCGAGTTAGATAGACCATTTCGCATGCGTAGAAGTGACCAATAGAATCACGTTTAGTCAAGGCTCACATCTCATTGAACTACTTGCTTATTCTGGTACCCTGGTAGATACATATAAACTTTTAGATGTAGGTAATAAATGTTCCATCGCGCCAAAACTTTTTGAACTTATCTAACTGAGGCTTATTTATATGAAAAAGTAACGTTTCTTGACCAGATGATGCGCTTAATGCAGATGAAATTAAAAAAAATTACACAATATTAATAAATTCCATCAAGATTATCACAAATTTACAAGTATGGTATAAGATCCTAAATGATCTAATGAAAAACAATCATTAATAAAAGTTGTAAGAAGTATCATCGTTAAATGTTAATTGTTATACAGTTATTTTATGATTTATATTTGTTTATTGCAAGCAAACTACATTTACATAGCAATGATTATTACATAAGATAATTGCTTTACAAAAATTACGGTATTATTTAAATGTATAATTCTATAGTAATGGTGGGGGTTAAACAGTGTGTAAAATTTAAAGAAATAAAGTAGGTTACTACTATATCCAACATATCATACTATATAAATATAATTTTATTTGAATAAGTTGAACGCCGTACTTACTTTTCACCCTTAACGTGATTATCTTTTAAGTCCTAAATAGTCGATTTTAAATTATTTAGCGAATGCTCAAAATTATGTTTTTTATCTGTTTCTCAATAAATACATGTCATCCCACCTTGGGCTCATTTTTCTGTAGGTTTTTTAAAGTCGGCAAGCAACTCACCCAATACAAAGATGGTGGTGTCATAATGCAAAATAGTTAATGTTCTTTCATATATTTACTCAGTTCACGTTGTTGTTTGAACCAAACACGTCAAGAACATCGTAAGCGTCTAAGTCGAAGATACTTTACGATATTTTCATTTTAATGACTACTTAGAACATTATTATATATACACACATATAGCATATGTTAAACGAAAAAATATATATATTTTTAATTTTAATAACACAAAGGCTAGTGCCGAAAAAAATCTATATTTTTACTAAAATTTGCGAATTACGTGCGAAAGCGGTTTGTAAACTTTGTGAAATTGTAAATACACCTAAGTCTGTTTTTACACAGAAATTGGTTCCAGAAAAAACCGTATAAAAAAAAACCGTGTAAAAAAGACATTGATCGTATGCAAAAATAGGTGATTGGTTCCTAATCTCTAAAACCTATTAAAATTTGTGAAAAACAAGGATTTTTTAAGAACAAGTATTCATGTTTATTTAATTAAATCACATATACAATGTTTATTTTTACAAATAAATTTTTATATGGAATAAAATCGTGTAAAAAAATTAAAAATATTTTATTTTCAAACCGTGTTATTTCAAAACCGTGTAAAAAAAGACCATGTAAAAACAGACTTAGGTGTATATTAATTTTCTTAATGTATTTTATATATTATTTCATTTTGGAAGTTGGGAACCGCCAACCAACACGCCATGTTCCGAACGGCGGAAGGTGGAGGACGGAGCTACAAATAGCTACGTGGAATGTAAGAGGAGGAATGGAACAGAAGATGAATGAATTATTAGATGTGATGGATGACAAAGATCTGGATGTTATTTGTGTGTCTGAGACCAAGCGAAAAAGCAATGATACGACCGATTTGCCTGGCAACCGGGTCGCTTTCTGGGCTGGGGTTCCAGAGGGTGAGCGAGGTTGCCAAGGTGTAGGCGTATTATTGTCCTCTCGAATGGTTAATGCAATGGTAGAATACAAGGCGATTAACCCGAGGCTTCTTTGGGTTCGCTTTAAGCTGGGGATAACAAGAGTATTCTTGTTAGCCATGTATGCCCCAGTATCCTCAGCTCAAATGAGCGAGCTCGAGGAGTTTTGGGAGAATGTCAGGGATGTTCTAAGTAGTGTCAGAGATAATGAAAAGTTGATAGTATGTGGAGATATGAATGGATGGGTTGGAACCGCGCGAAGCGGTTACGAAAGCGTGCTAGGCAAATATGGTGATAAGAGCGTAAATGAGGCTGGAAAGCTTATTTTGGAATTTTGTAAGGAGAAAAATTTGTTTGTGGCAAACACGATGTTTGATCACAAACAAATTCACATGTACACATGGGAGCGAGCGGAAGAAAGAAGTATGATTGATTTATTCCTAGTGGACCAGCGTATTCGAAGTCAAGTTATGGACACGCGAGTGTTCAGAGGTGCTGATCTGGGAACGGACCACTATCTAGTCGTTGCTAGAATAAGAGGTTTGTTCGCAGGTTGGCGCAGCCGCACGACGTGTCCAAGCTTGGCGTCGAATTATCGCATAAGAAGCTGGAAGCTTCAGGATCCACCGATCAGAGAGGAATATCAAGAGAGGGTTTCCAAGAAGCTTGAAAGCTATGATTCTGGAAATGAAAGTGTTGAACTATGCTGGCAGAACCTTAGGAATGGTATGGTGAAAGTAGCGACAGAAGTATGTGGTAAAAGGAAAAGAGGTTTTAGTAAAAAGCGCGATGAATGGTGGGATGATGAAGTGAAAGACGCTGTAGAGTTAAAGAAGAAAGCATGGCTGGATTATAAAGCCTCTGGTAAGGATAAAAGTATGAGAGAGATAAGAAAAAGAGCGTACAAGCTGCAAAAGCACAAAACTAAAGCACTTATAAAGATGAAGCGTGAAAATTCTGAGAGAGAAAGGGATGAAAGGTTGACGAACAACTTCCGGGAAAACACGAAGCTTTTCTGGCGAGAAGTTAGTGGTTCCCGGGGTTGTTCGGTAACCTGTAGAATGAAAGGGGTGCTTTCGAAAAGCGGTGAAATTTTAACTGAGCAAGCACACGTTTTGCAGCGGTGGGCGGAATTCTATAAGGAGATGTATGAACGTGAGGAAGCCTCGGTCTTGACTACCAGCGTAATGCTGAGTCAAGATGTATTATTATTGCGGCTATATATGCCGATTGAATTATGATGACAACGATAGTAATCATCATAAGTCAATCGACGTCCACTGCTGGACATAAGCCTCCCCCAACGATCTCCAAAACGGACGGTCTTGTGCACTTGACGTCCAACGGCGCCCTGCAACCTTTACAAGGTCGTCCGTCCACCGAGTGGGGGGCCGACCCACGCTGCGCCTTCCCGTACGTGGTCTCCACTCTAGAACCTTACGGCCCCAACGGCCATCGGTTCGTCGAGCTATGTGCCCTGCCCATTGCCACTTCAATTTGCTAATCCGCTGGGCTATGTCAGTGACTTTAGTTCTTTTACGGATCTCCTCATTTCTGATTCGATCGCGTAGAGAAACACCTAACATAGCCCTCTCCATAGCTCGTTGCGTGACTCTGAGCCTTCTTATGAGGCCCATAGTTAGAGACCACGTCTCAGTCCCGTAAGTCATCACTGGCAACACACTTTTATTGAAGACTTTGGTCTTGAGGCACTGAGGTATTTTGGACGAGAAGATGTGACGAAGTTTCCCGAACGCTGCCCAACCGAGTTGGATTCGTCGATTGACCTCTTTCTCAAAGTTGGACTTACCTAGTTGAACCATTTGGCCTAGGTATACGTATTCGTCGACAACTTCGAGAACAGAGTTCCCAATGGTTATGGGGGTGGGCACAATATGGACATTCGACATGACCTTTGTCTTGTCCATATTCATTTTAAGGCCCACCTCTTGGGATACTCTGTTGAGGCCTACGAGCATAGTGCTTAAGTCTTCCAGCGATTCTGCCATGACTACGATATCATCGGCAAATCGAAGGTGAGTGATGTACTCGCCGTTGATATTGATGCCGAATCCTTTCCATTCTAGAAGCTTGAAGGCGTCTTCAAGCGCGGTGGTAAACAGTTTCGGAGATATGACATCTCCCTGTCTTACCCCGCGCTGTAACGGAATAGCCTTGGTATGCTCTTCTTGTACTCGGACCGACATAGTGGCGTTTTTGTACAAACACTTCAACACTTCGATGTACCGATAGTCAATATGGCACCGCTGGAGAGAATGAAGCACAGCCCAAGTCTCGATCGAATCGAAGGCTTTTTCATAGTCCACAAACGCTAAGCATAATGGCAAGTTATACTCACCGGTCTTCTGTATAACTTGCCGCAGCGTATGAATGTGGTCTATGGTAGAAAAGCCCTTTCGGAATCCGGCTTGTTCGGGAGGCTGGAAGTCATCGAACCTGCGAGTGAGACGATTCGTGATGACTCTAGAAAACAGCTTATAAACATGGTTTAGGAGCGATATCGGTCTGTAGTTCTTCAATTGGGTGTTATCTCCCTTTTTGAAGAACAAGACGACGATGCTCCTGTTCCATGCTTCTGGCGTGGTCCCTTGTTCGAGCAAGACGGAGTTGAAGAGCTTCTGAAGGGCTTTAAGTACTGGTTTTCCACCCGCTTTCAGAAGCTCCGAGGTGATTCCGTCCTCGCCCGGCGCCTTATTGTTCTTTAGCTGTTTTAGAGCCATCCCAATCTCGCACAGGCTGATGTCCGGGATTTCTTCAGTATAGTGTCGGGTTAGCTTGGCTCTGGGTTCTTTCTCCAAGGCAACAACAGGTTTTTTAGCTGATGTGTATAACTGTCCATAGAAACTTTCCACCTCCCTCAGAACGTCGGCCTTAGTCAACGCTATATTGCCGTCCTCCGTCTTCAGCTTTGTCAGCCGGCTTTGCCCAATAGAAACATTCCTAGCGAATACTTTGGAGCCTTGGTTTCGCTCGATCGTGTCTTCAATACATTTAGTGTTGAAAGCACGGATGTCGTATCGCAAGGAAGTTTTTATCTTTCTATTGAGCTGCCTATATGACTCTGCGTCATAGGATGTCTGCAACACCATTGAGCGTCGACCTGCCATGAGTTCGAGAGTATGGGTGGAAAGTTTTTGAGGTCTACCTTTACGAAGTGGTGTAAAGAACTTTGACCCCACTTCATGGACAGCTTCTACAAACCTGTTGTTTACATCGTCCACTGTAACGCAATCTTCTAAGCAACTGAAGCGATTCTGCAATTCGAGTTGAAAGCTTTCGGGGTTTTGGATATGAGCATTAGATGGTCGGAGCGTAGACTTCATCAGTTTAGCCCTTTCGAGCTTGACGTCGATCTTCAATACGCCTCTTACCATTCGGTGATCACTGCCGGTTTTCACCCTGTGAATCACGGAGACATCATTGAAGACGTGTCTCTTGTTGGTCAAGATGAAGTCTATCTCGTTTTTGACCACACCGTCGGGGCTCATCCAGGTCCACTTCCTCTGAGGTGGCTTCTGGAAAAAGGAGTTCATCATAAAGAGTCCCTCCTTTTCCAGAAATTCGGCCAGCCTCTGGCCCCTTGGGTTCCTTTGTCCATATCCAAATTGCCCCACTCTCATCTCTGAATCGCTTCTATTGCCGAGTTTTGCATTAAAGTCCCCCATAACAACAGTGAAGTGAGTTTTGGAGGTATGTATGGCTCTACTTACGTCCTCATACATAACCTCAACTTCATCATCAGTGTGTGACGAGGTCGGTGCGTACACCTGGATGACCTTCAACGAATATCTTTCAGATATTCTGAGTATCAGGTATGCCACCCTACTCGACACACTTCCGATGGTCGCTATGTTCTTTACAAGGGACTTATGGACGATGAATCCGACACCACCCTGAGATTGGTGTTCACCCTCCCGGTAGAAGAATAAGTTGCCGGAACTCAAGGTCACGGTGTCCTCACCCTCTCTTCGGACTTCCGATAACCCAATTATGTCCCAGTTCAACTTACTCAGTTCTTCTTCCAGCTCCACAAGCTTCTCGTCTGTCCTCAAAGTGCGGATGTTGTGTGTTACCAGGGCCAGTTTCCGTTTGATGTGGTAGCCGAATCTCTTCCGGGGATTCTTAGCACCCCCTGCCCCGCCGTTACCATGACTGCTACCGGAGCCAGGAATAGCAGGGCTGCCGGGGACTAGGGGCCTGGTTTTTAGTAGACGTATCATTAAGGGGAATTGCCCGTACTCGCCACGCTGGGCAGGCGGGTTGGCGAGCGCAGTACAGATGGACTGTAATAAAATGAAAAGGAACGCTGCTGCCCGTTCCTCCCTCGGCAATTGAGCCGGTATATTCTCTCTGTCGCCTCTTACGACACCCACGAGAAGAGAAGGGGTGGTGGAAATGGTATTCTTACGCCGCCACCACACGGCAGGTCAAGATGTAGCCGATGGTGAAATCAGTTTAGAAGAAGTAGAGAACGTGATTCGAAGTCTGAAATGTGGTAAGGCTGCGGGAGCAGATGAAGTTACTGCCGAGATGATCAAATATGGTGGGCCACGCGTCTGGGACTTTTTCTGGTTTTTATGCAATTTATGCTGGAAATCTGGGGAGGTCCCAGACGATTGGCGAAGTGCAGTCATCGTACCTTTGTATAAAGGCAAAGGTTCACAGATAGACTGTGCAAGCTATAGGGCCATCAGTTTGATTAGCTTGGGCGGTAAAGTTTATGCTAAAATTTTAGCGAGAAGAATGCAAGAGAGATCTGAAAGGCTGTTGTGGGAGGCACAAGTAGGTTTAAGACCTGGAAGAGGGTGTATAGATCAGATCTTTTCCCTCCGCATGATCACGAAAAGTTTTTGGCCCTAAACCAAAAGGTTTTCTGTGCTTTTGTGGATTTGGAAAAGGCGTTTGACAGGGTTGTGAGAAAGAAGTTATGGGAGATACTGCCCCGATACAATGTGAACGGACCCTTGCTACAGGCTGTAAGGTCTCTTTACCGAGATCACTCAGCCTGTGTGCGAGTAGGAGCTGGCATGTCGCCCTGGTTTGACATCCAATCGGGTGTTAAGCAAGGTTGCGCTATGTCAGCTTGGTTGTTCAATTTGTATTTGGATAGTTGTCTCCAAGGAGTGAAAGATAGTGACATGGGAGTGAAAGTAGGTGACCTTAAGGTCAATTGCTTACTATATGCAGATGATGCAGTGCTCATTGCATCATCAGAATGCAATTTGCAGGCATTGGTCACCACTCTGAAAGATGGGTGTGAAATTAATGGTCTTAACCTGAATGTAGATAAGACGAAGGTTCTGATATTTGAAAGAAATGAAGAAAGAACAGAATGTAAGATCAACGTGAATGATAAGATAATAGAACAAGTGAATGAAGTGCTATATTTGGGAAGTATGTTTAGCAGAGAGGGAAGATACGAAATGGATGTGGAAAGGCGTATTGCTGCTGGTAACAGAGTCAATGGTGCTTTGACTGCATTGTTGAGACGGCAAAACGTCAGTATAGCTGCACGTTTGGCTGTACACAATGCAGTTTTGCTACCGACACTGTTATACGGCAGCCAAACGTGGGTAACACAGAAGAAGAATGTAAGAAAGATGAATGCTGTGGAGATGCGATCTCTTCGCAGAATATGCGGAGTCAGTCTAGCTGATCGAATCCGCAATGAAGAGATCCACAGAATGGCAGGTACTAGCGAAGATGTCACGGTGAGAATGAAGAAGAACGTGCTCAGGTGGTTTGGGCACGTTGAACGAATGAGTGATGAAAGAGAATGGTAAAAAAGATTTATATGGGAAAAGTGAGCGGTAAGAGAGACAGGGGGAGGCCTCGAGTGACCTCCGAAAATACAGTAGCTACGATACTGGAGGAAGGTCACGTAAAAAGCATGAGGACCCCCCGGAGGGCATGTATGAAGAAGTTGATGTCTGTGGCCGAGGCGAAAGAGGTATGCAGAGACCGTAGCGTTTGGCGTTCCGTCGTCTCTGGCTACCCCGCAAGGGATATGGCGTGAAGGTGAAAAAAAAAAAAAAAAAAAAAAAAAAAAAAAAAAAAAAAAGTTTGGATATTACTAATGACTATTAGTAATAACGGTGACTATAATATAATCCCATATATTTTACACATCGTATTCCATTATATGTACATAGAATGGAAAATCTGCATATTTACAGAACTTTCAGGATGATTAAATTTCAGTAATCAGTTTACACGATTGTGAATAATTTACTATTTACTTTAACTGATTCTTACTATTTATATTTCGATATTTAGACAGAAATTTACTTATATTTATTCAATCCGAATGCCTTTTGAAACTAAAAAATTTTGGGCGTTAACTATATTATATTAATTAAATCAATAAATAGCCTGGCGTTAAAATGACTTAACTCAAGATTTAATGGTTTAAAAAAAATTAAAAGTCTTAATAAATAATTAATAAGTCCCATAGAAAATACAATTAAACTTGTTTTTTGTCATTTAAACAATATATCACAACGTGTGGGCTGTACTTCCGGAGACACTTACTAGGATAGCATAACATGTGCTGAATAAAAATAGTTTGTTTGTGTTGTAGTTTATCCTTGTGTACATTGTTACATTGTTCTTTGACACACACATATAATAATAGTTAATGTAGTAACGAACATTTCTCTTCACAATTAGATTAGTACGACCCTAATCTAATAATCGGCGTCTTTTTTTATTTTATATCTTTTAATCGTAGTAAACATAAATAAAATATTAAAATATGTGAAACAAATTTTGAATATTATGATTGAGTAGACTGACTTAATTTTAACTACATGCAAATATAAATGTTATGTTCTACAGAATTGAGTTCAAAATATATTTAAAGAAAATATCGATTACCAACTAGGAATCTATGTATATATGACTAGGCTTGGTTCGTATATAAATTTTATTTCCAAGGGATACAATTTAACATAATATATTTTGTAAAATTGAGAAAAAAATAAGAGGAAAATTAACTAACACTAACGTTTATATTTATTTTAAATATAATTTAGACCACTTACATACGTGTAAATAATACACATAATGCATAAATAAATTACATAGTTTCTTCAAATATAATGTGAGTTAAGTACACTAACTAGGTGTACACTAGGTGTACATACATAGTGCACAAAGTTTATCATCGTCTACTAGGGATGCAGAATTCATAGACAGTTAAACTTCGTAACTTTTAACTATACCGCTTCGAATAGATCAATCATGTGCTTTACAACTTTAATATTGTGAACCAGGGAAGCAGAATTATTAAAGATAAATTTTTAACATAAAGTCGTCTATAAAGTAGCACACCTACTTATTAAACTATTAAATAATACTAACCGTGATATATTAAAGAATAAAATAATGAAGACAACTCAAATTGTGCAAAAATCTATCTATATGACAATAAAATACAATTTCTTTTAATAGAATCTTATTTCTTTAAATTAACATCTTTGTCTAAATTGTCTCTTATAACAACAATCGAATGTTTGTTTTGCTATGGGTCCAGTGGGTATATTCCAGTACATTCCATCGGATGCTTAAGTGCAAGAGAAAATTTTATTCATTCTTTTATACTAGGACTACAGAAACAAGTAAAAAACTTCAAGTTCGGAATAAAATAAGGTTCATCATAAACTGGGGTTGCTTAAAACTTTTTTTCAGTTTAATATAAACAAGTAGGTAGATTAAGTCTCTTTCTTTCTCCAATATTGAGTATAACTATCAGAAAAAACGTACATCTTGAAAATTAAAAATAATGTATTTTTACTTGACAGTTATAACGTGGTTGTCAATTGATCAGCTCTGCATAAGCAAATGCATTATCATTTTTAATCAGCTATTGTCAGCGAATTCGCCTGTCTTCTACTTTCACTCAACCAGATTAAAATTATAAGGCATTTCTAAAGTATGTTATACGTGTCAATTAAGTCACGCATATATTTTTAGTTCTACTGAAAACTTCAGGTCTGATATTTTTATAACAAATAATTAACATCACTCAATTAATTAAATTTTAAGAAACACTTTTGGTTTCGGTTTCGTTTTACCTACATAGTTAGTATGTACGTGGTTCTTAATGTTTCTTATAACTTCTTTAAGTTACCGATTTACGTAATCTTTTTATTTCTCAGGGATGAAATATTCAATTTTTTTTCCTTGTTTAAATCATAAAGTGAACCTTTTTACACATTTTGAACTTAGGTGTATGATAACTATTATATTTTACTTGTCATAACTATTATATTTTACTTGTTGTAAATGTTATGCCATATAGCAATTTATGTCAGATTAAAAAATCTTATAGGTGTAAAATTAAAGAATTTGTCTTTATTTTCTTTCCGAGGACAAATATTTGGTATAAGAGTCTTCTTTTCGAAAACAGACATAGATTTTTTTTCATATAATAAAACATAAATATCAAAAGCAAAATTTAAATTGTAGGTAAACTAGAGATGTCAAAAAAGACAATAATAAAAAATTATTATTAAAGCTGAAACTTTCAGGAAGTTTTATAAATCATATTCTGGGGATGATAGACAAAACAATTGCAACTATTGGAACGTTAACAATTTGAAGCTGTAAGTTGTATTTGTGACTAGTGGCTAGTTAGTTAAATACAAATTATTTTGATTCAATAGAATATCATAATTGTTATTTTATCTAATAGTGTTGTCATTTTAAAAAAGGTAGAAATATAAAACGGTATTACGACATAAAAATAGATGATCGAAAAGTAACAAGTTCCCATTCGTAAGAGTGAAAAATCTTTGTACTCAGGCACAAAGTTCGTTTGTTTGTAATTATATTATAGAGTGTTTGAAACTGATGATAGTAGTCTTATTATAAAGCTACTATAATCTATCGTCTAATGATTATGTTTGAACTAGAGACTAGAGAAAATTTATGTTAGTAGTTATTTTCAAACTCTAAAAACTGGGCATGTAAAACAGGGTATATTATTGAAACCAATTTTTGTATATACGTTTGGTAAGGCCAAAGAAGTAATTTTAAGGACCATTGAAATGCTTGTATCATTTGTCAAATGGGTCCTGTGTTACAAAATAGTTTCAGTGGTCCTACCGTGGGAAAGAATACGACTATTGAAGCGGACACATTGTTAGCACTTGTTAGAACATCGCATTAAAACAATATACGTTTCTTATAAGATTTATTAATAATAACTCTTTGCGACTATTTGACACTGATTGTCATCGACAGTGTAAATGTAAGTAAAGAAACTGAATCGCACTGTAGGATGTATCAAATTTTGTTTTATGTGAGTAATTATTTCCACAATAATGAATTCTATGTCCAACGTATATTGTTTTTCAATGTGATATTCTAAATAATTTGAATTAGAAATTGAAATTTAGATTTTATTGTCTGTATTACTTCGCTTTTTATATAATAATTTTAACTTAATTTTGAATATTAATAATTCAAATAAGTCATAAATAGAATACAGATACAATTAACGGTCCCAAGTACTGTCAAAATGTCAACATAACAGTTGGTATCCTTAGCTTAAGGTTATTGGAGTAGGATTGATATTAATATGATGAATGGTGCCACTAAATTCATCATTGTTTCTAAGATTATAGAGCAAGATAAAGTATTATTAAAAGAAAAGTTAAATTACAAAAAGTAGGAGTGTCCGTGCGGGACTCGAACCCACGACCCCCGTGTATGTACCAAAGATACAGACACGGCGCTCTCGCCCCTGAGCTAACGGACGTATAAAGTTCTTGTTAAAATTTTCGATGACTATTCAATAAAATCAAATAGGACGCATGCGTGATTTTTAAAGAAGCTTCTACTAAATGCTGTTATCCTGGTAAATGCCACGTATTTCAGATTTCGCTGTGAACCTTGTTTTATTTTAATTGTAGAGTTTAAAAGAAAACGTATAAACGAAAATAGAAACACATTATTTTTGTTTGATAAGTAGTCGTAGTAGGACTATAGACTAATTATTTAATTACTAGCTGTATACACACACACATCACACACATTCTGGTTTCATGGGTGAGAAATAGTTGTCGTTGGCTAGTAAAAACAAAACAATGCGAATCCCACACAAACACTTTTTGTTATTATAACTTTTTAAATAATACTATATATTTTTTATGGTCTTAGAAAAATTCTACATTTGGTGCCTTACCATTTATCATCGTAATATATATAATTATAAGTTGAAATTTTTAGAGTACTGGTGATCTTTGAGTTTGAGCGGTATTCAAATTAAGATTTATCTTAATTTATTCAAAATTGTAATTGTGGCGTGTAATATTGTTAAAATTTTCGATGACTATTCGATTAAATGAGTTAAGAAACTGTAGGGAAAAGATGAATGATGAGTTTCCTTCCTTTTATAATTTCCTGGATAACTTTGTATTTTAAACAAAGTATCCTGGTTATGACTGATCATAAATTTTAGATGATATTATTTATATAATTGTTACAATTACAATGCTTTGCCAATGTAATAATGTTATTAAAAGAATTTATTTAAAATATTACCTTTGTTTTATACTAACGCCATCTGTATTACCTCCTACAAATTACGTTGCCAGGCTAAACTTTAATATTAGCCCAGGTGAATACACAAACTTTGTCCCTATGCGTATTTATGACAAATATCAACGACGAAAAACAATAAAGCACGAGATTTCTTATGCATGCTTATTACAGGTCACAGCCACAAACACGATATTTAGCATTATTGCAATTATTATATTACATTATTGCATTGCATTTGATTATGTATCGTGCAATTCGACTTTTGAAAAACATTATTTTTAATAATCCTTCTTTTAGTTATTAATTTCTTTTATTTTCATATCAATGATAACAGTGAAGAAATCTTATAAATAAAAGTACTTTTTTAACTGCTGCTAACTGAATACCAAAATATGCTAGAGCTAATTTGATGTTTTAATTGCCTATCGATATAATTTCAAATTATTTAATTATTCAAACATATTAACGAACAAGTCAGAGATGTGTAAAAAAAAGAAGTACATTATTACACTATTATAACATATTAACAATAGTTTTTTGTTTTTAATTTAAACACAAAATACCTTAAAAGCATTTTACAATTGTTTTGCTTCGGTATTAATTCAATTTGGAATAAATGAGTCATAGTCAATAGTCTCCAAGACATCTTTGTTTTATACTAAGAAAATTGTATACGTTATCAAATAAACCATTTGATAATTCAAGCATTGTTATATATCATTAAAAATGTCTTATTTGCTACGCTTTTTTAAAACCACAACGTAATAGATGAATCCTACGGTAACCTAGTGAACAATTATAAGAATCATAAGAATTACGTATACACACTTTAATGTTGAAAATCAAATCAGATCAAGCCAGCTCCAGATTCGATAGACCGTTACTAACTTTTGAGTAGATCATCATAATAATAAGTGGTTTGTAATCAAAATAAATATAGTGAATACTTATTTCAAAATTTTAGGTACTACTACTGTATTTTACCAATGTGTGTTGCCAGTGATGATTTATGGCTCTGAGAGTTTGCAATGGGCCTTATAAGAAAGCTCAAGTTCTCCCAGAATGCAATACAAAAGGTTATACTTGGACTTTCGCTACGAGATCGAAAAAGAAACGAGGATATCCACAGGAGAACCAAGATCACTGACGTAACTCGAAATATTGTTCGAGTGAAGTGATGAAATAAAAAAGAAGTAAAGATGATGAAGTGCTACGCTAGGGGCTACGAAACCGTAGAGACAGCAGTATAATATTCGACCAGCATTAAATTGTACAGAATTGATATTTTTAATATGTAAGGTAGTATTTATACTTCGTACAATTATACAATAACTTATATCTCTATTCAAAGGTATAAAAATATAAGTCGTTGCACCCCAATGTTTAATATTATAATATGAAATTTGATTATTGGTGCCCGAAATAAAAAAATACCAATAATTGCAAGAATAGAGTTGGGATTACTAGTATATCTCATATATCAAACTAGATACAATATATAAAAAAAACATATTAAAAAACATGAATCTCCAGGTTGACTCTTATGAAAGATAATGGAAATATCTTGCAATTATTTTATAACTACTGTTAGAAAGGCTCTGATTAATATTAGTTACCAGTCTGGCAAATACTTTATAGATTATTATTATTTTTCAGGATTTGAAATTATAATACTGATGTTACACCATCAGGGCCTTTAAGTGAATTTTAATGGTTGTTATTACAAAAAGTTTTGATGATGAATCTACAAAATAGTTTACATGTTTAGCATTCGTTAACTAATAATAAAAAAAAGAAATAATCGTGGAATTTATAACAATATTTCTTATTTACTTTACTTCATCAAAACAAAACTATTGTCCGAAAAAATAAATAAAAATATTTTGTAAGTACTAAAAGTATGTAATAGAAAAATCTATTTTTCCCTAAATAATAATTAATTTATTATTGCCTTATATTTATTTCTTACTAAATGTATACTGAAAATGCTTTTAGGTATAATCGGCTTAGATAACAACCCTTAAATTTTTGTATTATAAGGACAGTACTTGTTTATTAAATAAAATTTAAGATAACGTTTATTTTATAGGCATAGAAACTGGTAATATTACATATTCAATAGAAATTAAAAAGCAGATCCTGTGTATATTTTAATGTTAATTAATCTTTAGGATTCCTTTTGTTGGAATGATACATTTACATAAACACATCTGTCAGTTGAGATAATAGCGTAAGAGGCGCGACATGTTTGTTCAAACATAATCATTAGAGAATCTATTGAGGTAAGATTTAGTAAAAAGTACGATTTTCTTTACATGTTTTATCAAAGATGATGACACATTACTTCTGTTCAATTCCTGATAATGATACAATTACTTCTGTACAAGTACTTTTGTAATTCAAAGTTAAGTTTCTGTTAAATAAAAACTAAAAATTTCACCTGAAAAAGTTATTCTTAAAGTGCTCTAGCTTGTTATGGAGTTCTTTCAACTTTTTTACTCCGCAAAATTCTCTTATTCTAAGTCGAGGTATTAAAAAATATTATTTTACAAAACTTGATACAAGGTAAAATTATAAATTCATAACTAGGACTTACTTTAAATGAACACAGATTATTCATAATTTATTTTCTGGATAATAAAGTTGGAGTCTGCGCAATAAGGAATTCCTTTCTTACGTTAGCCGTAAAGTTCTTTTTTACGAAGCAAATTGAAAAACGAATTCCCACTGAATATAAAATCCTGGTACTGATGAGAGAAAGCCCGCGGTGGCTACCTTGTACATATAACAATTTCGATAGATTATAAATAGTTGGTTAATTGGCCTCCAGCCGTGGTAGAGTGCGGAGCTATGAAGACGGGAACAAACATTAATCCATGTGTAATGGTTACACCCGTGAGTATCAATAATATTGATTCTTAAGACAATTTACATACAACAAACAACCTGTGACAATTTAATTAAATGCAATGTAATAATAATAGGTTATTTTTTTAATAAGTGATATTAATATGTCGCAATAATCAGTAAAGTTCTAAAGATAAAAGATTAAAAATTTATACGTTTTATAATTGTTTGAATTTGATTGTTACCATTCAAAAGATAATTATCTCCTATAATGAAGGCACAGAATATCAAGAAACGGACTCGGACTATAGTCACGTGTTAAAATTTTTGAAATTAAGATATGTCATTACAGTTTATGAAATTCAAAATTATTTTGGAAAACAATATTATCAACTTCCTAAAATATATATATACTTACTTTTATGTAATATTTTTTTCAAATTTATTATATTTATTTATTTTATGTTATTATTTAAAATGTATTATATTCATTTATAATAAATTGACATTAAACTAAATAAGGTACACGGTAGTCGAACTAAGAGATGTTAACATTCTTAGCCACTTGACCATCGGTCCTTATGTGAGGGTGTAGTTGGTGCACACAATGTAATCACTAGCATACAAAAATTGATAAAAAAATACAAAAGTTAATTTAAAAGTCCTTACTCATAATTTCATCAGAGACTATACAGGAAAGAAATAAAAAGCCATAATATGGTTCTACGAACCGATGCTTACATACTTTATATTACTGTATCTTTATAGCTAGTGATCATTTCAAACAAAAGAGTTCAGTACATTATTATGAAAGAAAAAACGTCATTTCATATCATTTCATCAGCTATTTAATATTTATAGATGGTTTTATGTATTTGAAATAAGTTTTATCAATCACCCTTATTTTTATGAGTATATGGGTTATAGCCGCATAGCGAAGTGTTTGATCTCTGACATGCGCACATTTATCCTAACAAAATATCTCTTTCAAAATCTGATATCCTAGTATATAAACTAAAAGCCCGCCGTTTGTTGCCGCGTGGTCTTTTATTACTGAAAATATTTTCACGTAAATTTTATACATGTTTTTATTCCATTCTCTGTGTATGTTAAATACATATATGGAGCTATGGAACAAAAAGAACCGTGGACTAAGCTACAAGTAAAGAAAATGTTAATCATTATATAACTATAATCTTAGATTATAATTTTTATGCCCAAAGTAGTACTATACAAAAATGAAGGGCTCACATTCTCACGCATCTTTACTGTAGATCAGAGGTGGGTTAGGTAACTCTCGAAGCAACTTAATAAAAGTGTATTTGATTGGTCATTCGAATCAAACCATTCGAATTCTCTGCGTCCTTGGTTTTTTATCTATGCAATTTTTAATTTTCAAATTTCAATTTTTTGCATCCCCCTAACCTCATTTAAGCTCTGTTTGCCATGGTAACCGTTGCTACGGTAATTGTTGTCATAGTATCCGTTGTCATCGTAGTCGCTGCTATGGTAACCGTTGCTGTAACTCGTACTTCCATCTATGTACACATTCATCATTTTTTTTTATTTAAGAGGAGGGCAAACGAGCTGGCGGGTCACAGATGGACGTGATCACCGCTGCTTATGTACTCCTGCAACATCCGAGGATTCACAAGAGTGTCGTCGGCATTGAAAGTAGGAGTAAACGCCTTTTTAAAGATACTCATGTCGTACCAATCTGGAAATACCGCCGAAGGGAGTTCCTTCCACAAGCGAGTGGAAAGTGGGAAAAAGGTCCTTGAGAACCGCACAGTGGAGGAATGCCACGCATCCAGGTGGTAGGGCTGGTAAAGGAGCCGATGGCGCGCTGTGCGGTGATGAAAGTCGGCGGTAGGCATCAGATCGAATAGCTCATCGAAACACTCCCCGTGGTAAATGCGGTAGAAGACGCACAGAGAAACAACGTCTCTACGCAATGCCAAAGAGCACCGGGTTCCCGACAATCCGAACGGCTCTCCGTTTTACACGGTCAAATGGTAGACGCTCTTCGAGAGCAGTCCCCTCATTGCCTCGCCAAGTATCAGAATACATATATTTCGAGCGATTGTCGGTTTTGTGGTCATCTGGAGAGCAAGGCCAAGTTGGCCTCAATGATATTGGGGTGATCTGGACCAGAGATGAGAACAGTACTCCATATGTGGCCAGACCTGCGCTTTGTAGAGCGCAAACCTTTGACCAGGATTGAAATACTGCCTCGCTCTATTGATCACTCCCAATTTCATTGAGGCCAACTTGGCCTTGCTCTCCAGATGACCACAAAACCGACAATCGCTCGAAATATATGTATTCTGATACTTGGCGAGGCAATGAGGGGAGTGCTCTCGAAGAGATGTGATACGACAAATGGGGTTTTCTTAGTGGTAAACTGAACGTGGTTCAGTTCACCCCACTCAGAGACCATCCCCAAGGAAGTCTCTATAGAAGACACAAGTTTCTTTCGGCACTTGTCGACGTTTTCCAGTGCTCCATCCGCATAACAATGTATGTTGGAAATATCCAACATATCATTGATATGCAGGAGGAACAGAGTTGGGGGTAGCACGCAGCCTTGGGGTACACCAGGGTTAACGGGCTTGAATTCTGAGCAAGAACCGTCGAGAACGACCTGTATGCTCCATCCAGTGAGGAAGCTAGCGATCCACTTGCATACACTCTCGGGAAGCCCATAGGAAGGTAGCTTCGAAAGAATTCCCGCCCCTTGTGCCATACACGATCGCAGGCTTTCGCCATATCCCGACTAACTGCCAGACCCGCTCCCTTGCTTTCAATAACAGCTGCCCAACGGTGCGTAAGATATAATAGAAGATCACCAGCCGATCGACCATGGCGAAAGCCATATTGCCGATCATTGACCAACTAGTGATCCCCGAGGTAGGTTAGGAGCTGTTTATTGATAATGCTTTCCATTACTTTGGAGAGAAGAGAGGTAATGGCGATAGGTCTGTAGTTAGTTGAGTCCAAGCTATCACCTTTTTTAGGGATCGGATGGACAAGGGCACGCTTCCATGAGACGGGGACTACGCCTTTAAGGTAGGAGTACCGAAATAGACGCGTTAGTACTGGTGTCAACTCAGGCACATGTTCGTAGCACAATTGGAGAGATACTATCTGGCCCACTCGACTTATGAACTTCCGGGGAAAGGAGAGCTTTTCCGGGGAAGAGAGAGCCGGCATTAAGCTTGCACACCCCGGGAAGTTAGGCGGTGTATTCCCCTGGTCGTCCAAAGTCGAGTTTGAGGCAAAAAGAATGCCTAAGAGATCGGCTTTGGCTTCTTTTTTTTGCAAAGTTGAAATCCATTGGGATAGGAATTCCGTAAGATCCGTTCTTAGTGGACGTTTATGTCACAAAATAAGTAACTATGTAAAATTTTAAGTTAATCAGACAGTTAGTTTCGGAGATTTCGTGATGAGTCAGTGAGTGGTAAATCGCTTATATATATATATATAGATATTATTTCTGTCATTCTTATTATTATGTCTGGAATTCTTATATATAAACAATATTTAAACTACTTCGAAAAACCTACTTGGAAAACAAGCGTTCATAAAATTTTTTATTGAATAGTTTTTCGCCTTAACTTAATATTTTTTGAAATCAAGGTCTTAATCTATCTACTGGTTAAAACATAGATTTTTTTTATTACATTAGATAAATAAAAAGATAATCATATTTATAATATTACTTATCAATTCATTCTATAAAGCCGGTTTTTGCATAAAACTTATCCATATAAATAATTTTGATTAATTATATGAAAAAAAAATTGGTTTTTACCTTATCCAATGAATATTTTTATTATTCAAATGAAAGTTTTCTCTAAAACATTATTTATTTTACGTAAAATGTGTCATCAACTTTAAAACTTTCAAATTTGCCGGTCACTGCATTAATTTTATTGGTTAGGAAAAGACGCTTGCGTAAAACTGACCAATTAGATATAGATATCCATCGTAACTATTGGTAGCCAACGCTGAGAGAATTCCTGCCTTATTTATTCTGCCTGCCTGGTATATCGTAGGAAACTTTGACTGAAGTTTATACAATGTGTTTACTACAAAAATGATCCAAAAAAATAAATTTGCCGATAACGTAAAGCAATTAATTAAAAAATATTTAATTGAAATAATATTTAGATTATATTAGCTTCACCATTTGTATGTATTGTTTGTATTTGTATGTAACCTAGTGCGGCGGCTTACTACAAAGGATTTGAAAGAGGAGCGCCGCTGCTTTTTCCCCGACCCCTCAAGGTTACCATTGTTTTATTTTTAAGATAATTAGTGATGCGACTCTTATTAAATATATGGATTCTTTTTATTCGATTTGTTATGACTTTCGATTTCGAGTGATTAAAAGTTATATTATCGATTAAATAAATAGCCGAAAAGTAAACATTTTTAACCGATTATAGACATTATAACATACATTTTTTAATTAATAAATTCGTAAAAGATGTAAAAAATATAATAATAATAATAATAACATCACTTCATAAATACTAATTGATTAAAGTATCAATTTAATAACTTTTTATCAAAATACAAAAAATAGAAACTAAAAAGTTATATTCTCAATCAAAGAAAAATGAAATTTATAAAAAAACTATAAACTATCGTTTATTCCCTTCGTAATGTTTTTTTGCCGCCAATTAGTTACCGCGAAAGCGCCTTAGAAGTGACTCGTGTAATTTTTCGCTAATTTAGTGCAATCGAGTCTGATTAAAACGAAATTATTATTTTTTTAATAATAGTTGTTTTTTTTTTATTTTTGACCGTTAGTGTTACTTTTTAAATTAAAAATATTTTCAATGATAGTGATTTATTTGCAAGGGTACAAACGAACATTACCAGATGATGTAACCTGTATAAAAAATGGTGGTCACATTAAAATTTGACAAGTTTGCAATTAATTAGCGATAGATGTGATTAATGAAGTGAAAATTATTAATATTAAAAGTGTATATTCGATTTAAGTTATTTTATTATAATATGAATGTACGTATTACTTTCATCATTGTTAGTGCCGTAATCTAAGTGGACTTTTGCTGCTATTGACAGGTCAGTAACCTCAGTTACAACAACAGTGACTTTAATTTTTTATTATTTAATTCTTCTATTTGTTAAAAAAAATAGATATTTTATAAGTTAAATTGTTGTGTTTAGTGATATGTTTTATCCGCACTTGAAATCCACGGAACATATACAAAATGATCAAATTTTTACAATTTTATCCAATTTAACGAGATACATAATTCTCACATCTTACGAGTAAATAATTAATTATTTAGAACTGAGAAATAATAGTATACTAAAAAACAATGAAAGCGCTTAAACATTTCCTGTTTACTGGCGGCCATATTGTTTTACTTTGTAGCCATACACCACAACACAGTTTTGAAATAGAATAGATTTTATTAAATATATCAATGAAATAAAAATTTTGAATAAGTACATATTACTGTCTTTTTTGGTAAAAATTATCACTTATTCTCATTCACACAAAATGTGCGCTGATTGCAAAAGGATATGATCACGAAATGATTCTTATACGAGTACACATTAATAGATCAACTCAAGTTGTATACAGCAATAACACAAAACAAGATTTAACTACTTATTTTATTATTCCCGTTTTATTATTCACGTATTTATTTATTTTAATTTGTATTCACAATTTAATGAGCCAATCCTTAATGATACAATTATCATATTTTTATATTTCATAGACAACCACCTGCTTTTCTCCTTTCACAATGCACTCTCGAGTTGCCATATACAATAATTAACTTTATGGTATATATAGGTTTAATTTAAACAATTTAAGTTTATTCCTATGGCCAGTATCAGGATGGGGGGGGGGCAGACAATTTAAACACTTGCTCTAAATTATTGTAATATGTATGAAATAAATATCAATTAAATATCATATTTTTTAGTTTTGTAGTATGTTTTTAATTTTGCTAGTATTAAATAATTATCCCATTTTACGCATTAATAACAATAGTTCAATATTTTTTCATTACAGTAACGACATATTATATCTTTTTAGAAACGTCATTAAACCAGGAATATTTTAAAGAGATTGGTCACTGTTGCTTTCATATTTTTTTACACCAGAGCTATTCAAAGTTCCAGATCAAAAATAATTCTTCAAAAATTTTACATAAAACAATTGCTTAACATTATTTTTTGAAAAAAAAACTACAGTTATTTGATAGTTAATCACTGATACGGTTAACAATAAGTATTTAAGTATAAAAATAATTATGATTTTAACTGATTTGATCTCGTTACAAGTCAATATATGAAATCAGACAAAAAAATGATATTTTTTTTTAAAAAGGGTCACTTTTCTAGAAGTGTAAGGGTTATAATTTTTTTAGTTTTTTTTTTCGGGCTTGTCTTTAATTCTACTATTAGCCTTTCAGAGGTTATCCATTGTTTCCTGGACATCCTGTATAATATGTACTACAATATTTAGTATACTACAGTTATATCATAATATTATCACTTTATGAGTAGTTATTATGACTTTTATTAAAAAAGTTTATAATATATTCTACAATCCTTTGATTAGTGTTATTTATATTATTTTCAAACTGTATACTGTTACGACAACTAACTTCGTTGTATTGTATTTAAATACATTATTCGTTTATTCGTGAAAAATCTTCCACACTTATAATTACATATTATTTTCTATTTGATAATCTTTTAAACTATAATCAGTGGTGAAAAAAAATAGTGTAGAGATTCTAGTATTGAAATTTAATTTAAATCTGTCTATAGTTTTTGTGTTATAAATATGGATCAAATCTGTCTTTAGGCTTCAAATATTCAAAATGAGATACTTTGCCGGGATATAAAGGCTGCTTTATGTTTACTACGAAATAATTGAAAGCCACCCAAAATTGTATCAAAAATCGTTCAGGACTTTTTATTTATTTATTTAGTAGTTCGCTCAAATTCTACCGGATACGCAAATAAACAAACACGAGCAGACAAATGAACAACAAAATGTATGTTATGTAGCAATTATTTATAATATATTTTGAATATACAGATTTTGCCTTATACATTGTACAAATATGTCGAAGTTAAGTTTATAGCAACAAAATAAAAATTATTGATATTAAACCAACTATGATGGTGTTGTTATAATTTAAACTTTAGTTTGATAGTAATTTTAGATATTATTATAAAGTATTTTTTTTATTTATACTGAAATTTGTTTTCGTATTACTCAACAAACAATTTAAATAACGCTATGGCGTTTGAAACTCTATATTTCGTTCTTAATGATATCGAAATCATTTTGGTATCTTTAGATAATTATGTGTAGTTTTTAGTTTTATATTTTCATATAAAACACGTAATTTTTATTTAAGTGCTCCGTTTAGGGCTTAAGTAGGGCCATGGCCGTTATATATGTTTTTAAGTCATCAATTGTTATAACTTTTTTATTAAGAAGAACTCCTATAAACGAACCACGCCACATTACTTATCTCAAATATCTTATTTTATAGGAACTCTATACATTAATAAATAATTGTCACCCAAGATTTATAATTTCCCACAACTTACAAAATGAAACCGTATTGGATAGCCCAGTTCGCGTGCGTGGCAATAACCAATCACGGTTTCGCATGCGATCTCCTGTTTAATTCTGCTTGCCTAGTAAGCCATTGCAAAAGTTTTGTATAACTTTGGAAGGCTGTATGTACCAAACGAAACTTTAACTTTTTATTCAGAACACTTAAGTTCAAGTAAACTTTGTACTAATAATTGTATTACGACTAATGGTCAATAAGGAATAGTACACAATAATTAGTAATCAACAAAAGAACTACAACGTTAGAACATTATACGAGTATAGTATATTTAATATTTATGTGTCGATTAATATTATGATAATTTGCCTTACCTTTGCACTTCTGTATATGTACGAGTACATGTATTTTAGAATATATTTTGTTAAAAAATACCTAGTCTTGATGGTTGACATCTGCGTTTAATTAATAGTAATATCACTGAATTTAAATAGCCATTGAATCAAAGCATAGACATGCGCACTACGGTATGAATATATATATATTAATATATTCATATAGTATTAATATATAAAACTTTATACAACTCCTGTAAGTCGTGTTTATCTTGTAGATGACCCGCCAAACTTCATGTTAGGTACTTTTTTTTAAACATTTTAATTTTAAATAATAAAAATCTGTGTAACAGGATGTTTACCGAGAAAAGGGTGATTTAAAACAATGATAGATCGATAGATGTCTCGCAATACATTTTGATTATACCTAATATCTCACTAGACTATCAATACGTTCTCCCTAAAATGTGATCTTCATTATTAGATGGTAAGAATAAGGTACGAGTATAGACGTAAGAAAATGATAAAAATACTATGAACTGGCACATAATTGATATTTATAATATTTAGAAGTAACTTATACTTTATACATAAAGTCTTTAAATGATTTTTTTTTGATATCTTATTACTACTCAAAGATATTACATGGAATAAATATTATTCAATATATTTGCGGCGTAGCACCATAATGTGAAGTGACTTTAAATTTATTTACTGTACTTTTGTAATTTGGATCATAAAACAACTACGAAACACACAAAAACAGCTTTTAGAACAGGGAATTTATGGTTTCAGATTCATTATTTATTAATTTGTTAAGGTTTATTCACTTTTGTACCCCGTGGGACTATTAATTATTGCCGCTGACTAACTTTATTGGAGATTGATTGGAAACCATTACGCCTGTGCAGAAATAACCAATCACAGAAGTTATATGTACGTATAGAGGCGTCAATTATCAACTTTGTATGAAACTCTTTGCAAGTCCTAAATGCCTGGTAGGGCAATTCAAACTTCTGTGACTAACATACATATATATCTAACAAAAACAAGCAAGCACGTTTGGATATAACTAGTTAAGACTAATATAATTTAATAAATTTCATAATTAATAATTAGATTATTAATTGGTTTTAGTTTGAGCACATATTTTGCAAGGAACATAAACACATTGGTATGTTTCATATCTTTGTTTGGATTATCAAATTTTAAAATAGTTGTCAGCTGATAGCCACCATGTAATTTTTAATTTTTTTTAATAATTTTATTTTATCAATTTATCAATTATTTATAAAATTGTATAAATAATGTATGATAAACATATCATTGTACAATGAATTCGATCTAAAAAAAAATAGCCACCCATGTTTATTATTTTTCTTCATTGTTTATTTATTATTGTATTAAATATAAGTTAAATGAGCCTCCATCTAGAAATTCTATTTATCCGATTCTAATATAACTGAATTATAATTTAGAAAAACTCACAACAAAGCCCACGTTTTCGCTTAAATATCTATTCAAAACTAAAATAAATATTTCTATTATATATTTATTTATGTTTAAATAATTTCATTTATTATTATTGCCTTATATTTATTTTATTCACTTATTTAGAAACTCTAAAAATACATACCGAATGTGGTGTGAGTTACCATTTACGTTAATTTGAAACTTTGGACCTATTCATTACAAGTGTACTTGTATTATAAAAAAAATGTTATAGTTATAAGAATTTACATAAAAACATAAGGTTATGTTACAAATATATTGCCAATATGTTGTGTTAGTATTTGATTGTATTTTATTATTAATAGAAATTAATTATGACCTTTGATATTACTATCCTAGTAAACTGCACCGGTATAATAGAAAATGAATTACGAGACCTATTTTCATGTTAAGAAAAATAACTAAATGCTGATTTTTAAACAATTCCTATATAAAAACTATAATTTCTTCCTACCAGTAAGTTATTTTCAATATAATTTTTATGAAAAGATTAATCTAATATTAAATATATGCACTCTTTTTATTTAAACGCCATCTGCACTTTCGCTTACAAATGTCAATGTTATAAAGGTTCCCAGAAGTTTTAGCACCAAAAAGAGTAAGAATCTTAAAGGAAATGCGACCTATACAATCGCCTGCATCAACAGTCACATTATAAACCTTACCTTTAATTACCAAACTATGATTATTTAAATGTTTTTCATAATTAAATTTATCTGTAGTAGTTTTTAGTAGAACGCGTTTAAGTTTTCTGAAATAAGTCTGCGCATGCGTAAAACTGAAAGATTATCAAAAATTTCCACGTACATAAGGAAGGTCCATTAGCTCAGTTGGATGGAGCGTCGTGTAATATTTTCACGAAGGCCGCGGGTTCAATCCCCGCATGGACCACCATTTTTTTAACATTTTTTATGAAATATTTTTCTGATAGGTAATACGGGTAGTTAGAATTGAAGCTATTTAAAAAAATGTTAAATAGAGGTGCCAAATTTTATTTTAGTTGTTAGATTTAACATATAACATTTTTTATGCAGAAAAATATATACCTAAATAATATAAAGTATTGAAGATATGGCCTTCCTTAAATTTAAAACTTATTGCGTTGTTACTTTATTATAATATATTAGGATTCCATTGTTTGTAACATATTTAATATTCTAAATAAAGTAGTTAAAATTAAATAAAAAAATCGCACCATATTAAAATCACAGCGACTTTAATAACGCAAAATATTTTATTTCAATATATGTTCGAGGTGCTCTCTACAAACGAATACACAGATGTATATTATGAAATATGTTTCATTGTACTTTTAAAGATATAGATATTAAGATCTTAATAATTTAAAAAGTATTATTACTTTTATTTTGAGATTCGTTGTTTTAGTCTAAAAAATGAGATATCGTTATGACAAATATCCTTACTATATAATAATGACCTAATTGACTCTGTATGCACGCGCATCACTTATCACCCACAAATCACACAATAATGTGTAATACATCAAAAAAAAGCTATTGAATCAGGCTACAAAATAGGGTAGGTGCCAACCTCATACGTGACCTTTGACCCTTCCTGGCCCGAAGGGCCGGGAAGTTCCCTTGTAATATATTAATGTTTTAAGAAAACTACTTTCAAACTCAAGAATATGTGTAATTTATGTTACTCCAAAACTACAATAAAAGCTTTGATGATAAAGGATCTCCCTGTCTGACACCTCTTTCTATTTTTATTTCTTCTCCTCTTGTTTCTAATTTTATACGGCTTGTACTATTTGAATAAATATTTATTAAAATGTTGATATACTTTTGGTGAATATTTGCACATACCAAATTGAGCAATGGCTGATGCTGTCGAATGCTTTTCTGTAATCTATGAAGGCCACATATATAGGTCTATTGAATTCTTGGTATTTTTTTATAACTTGCTCTAATGTCTGTATGTGGTCCATTGTGCAAAAGCCTGATCTGAAGCCTGCTTGCTCTTTTGGTTGCATATTATCAATCTCAGGTTTTAATCTCTTTAGAAGTGTAGATGAAAACAGCTTGTACATACTTGGTAATAAACTTATGGGTCTATAGTTTCTTATATTTAAGGGATTTCCTTTTTTGAAGAGCAAAAATATATCAGATTTGCACCATTGATTTGATTGGGAAAATATATTTCGGAAGTTAAATTGGTCAAACAAAGGATTGCTAATAAATGGGAACTACCTAAACCATTTGAGATTTGCTGACGACATAGTTATCATAGCTGAAACTTCAAAAGACAGAGGAAATGATGAGAACACTCGACTACGAAAGCTCAAAAATAGGACTTGAAATAAACTTAAATAAAACTAAGTTAATGACAAACAGCAGCAAGAGGCCCATTGTTATTAAAGGAAACAATATAGAATACGTCCAGGAGTACATATACTTAGGAAAACAAATATCATTTAGTAAATCTAATAATGAAAACGAAATAGCAAGGAGAATCAACGGGTCTTGGAGAAAGTTTTGGGTTCAAAAAGAAGTTCTGAAGGGAAACTATGCCTTACATCTGAAAAAAATAGTGTTTGACACATGCCTCTTACCATGTTTACTATATGGTTGTCAAAGCTGGGTATTCACAAACAAAATAAAACAAAAAATCAAATGCACACAAACTGCAATGGAGAGGAGTATGTTAAAAATTAGAAAAATTCACAAAATAAGGAATGGAACTATCAGACAAAAAACGAAAATTACTGACGCTCTCAATCACGCACTCAAACTTAAACGGAAGTGGGCAGATCACATCTCACGGTACACTGATCAAAGATGGACCATAGAAACCACGCAATGGAAAGGCCCAAGGGGGAAAAGAAACATAGGAAGACCAAGAACAAGGTGAGCTGATGACATTGTACAAGTTACAGGGGACAAATAAATGGAAATGGGCAAGGACAGGGATAGATGAAAAAACTGGGGGAGGCCTTTACCCAAGACGGGGTCCATATTTAAAATAAAGAAGACTAACATACTAACAATCAATCTAAGAAACTTACTAACATTACTAACTTGGTTTGAAATGTAACACAAGGAATATGGAATAAATGGCTTATTATTGTTATTATATTATATGTTACTCAGTAGATAGTACATCTAGTTATTTGAAAACGTTGTTTTCTGTAAACTGTTTATTCTAAACTTTGTCTTTTATACAATGTCCCTATACGACTTATTTTTATATAACATAAGAGTTAAATGTAAGAATGAATATAAAGTAAATTTTCAAATATCGTTTTTACTAATAAAATATTTAAATTTCCATTTGTAAATATAAGATATAGCAAATCCGCGAAAGTGCATTTGTACCCTATATATTTTAAAAACGTTTGGTATTTACTGCATACTCATTACTATATTGACATAGAAAACATATTTATATATAACATGTCAAATTTACAAGTTATGAAGTTTTTACCTTCTCCTGTAAATTCTATCAGCTTGTAGTTACGCAGTATTGCAAATACTCGTAGTAGTTAAACGGTATTGCAGTATAGACGACGATGGGATGAATGCGGTTGAATATATACTCGTAGTTGTCTTTTTTCCAACAGTTCTATCAGTAGTTCTCTAAATAGTAGTCACAGTATTATTTAGACGGGTCTGTGCCGGTTCGGTAGCAAAGTTAGTAATTAAGAAACCAACATTATATATATCTCTCTTTTAAAAGTGTATTTAAACCTTTTAAGAGCCGTCACATTAACCACTCTTAAATACTTAGTATTAAAGTTTTTTTATTACCGGTGTGAGTATAAAACTGCAACCTAAATATTTTTTTGGTTTTCTTATACTCTTTTTCCATTACATACTTACCTTTCTTAAATTTATGTTTGTGACCAAAAAAACACCTAAACGTAAAAAAATTACGGTCGTTACGTTACGTTGATTCGTTTATATCCGAAAAAATAATACATAAATTAATATGGAATTTATGTTTTACAAATAAATTTATAATATTTACTGCATAGCAAACACATAACGACATATTTGCATATACATACTCATAATTTAATTTTAAAGGGAAGGTTATAAACAGGGTATCCACCAGCTGGATAAAACCTGAAGATAACTTTCCAAATTAATACTGAAATTCCTGTTTCTATAGTTGACCGGAGCGATGTAAACGATAGCGCGATGTAGGTTTCAAAAGCGACATCTAGTTTGATCGGAAGTTACTTAAAATTAATAAGTGGTGATACAGGGTTAATTATAAAATAGAATAAAGAAGAGACTTCATATAGTCGCTGGCATCAATCAGTAAATAATATATACTGCAAAACTAATGGTGATACAAGATTTTACGTTTTGGGTCTACGAAAGCGTAGAGGCAATATTAATCTCCGTCCACTTCCATCTAAAGATGTATTGTTCGTAAAGGATGATATTTGCTACCGTTGCCTTTGGATTTTTACAGGTCGGGAACTGTCTGGACTCTGGCTGTGCTTGAACATGGACGATCATGTCAGAGTCTACGTTTACCTCTACAGGTCCCATAGTGGTAAAGTTTACTTTACTAAAGGGTGAACTTCTTCTAGGATAGATTACAAACTCTTAAACAAAAACTAAACCGAAGTAGGTACGCAATAGTTTGAGCATAGTGCTTCTAGTGAATTATTTCAATATATTTACATTTTTAATTTTTAATTAAATATAATAAATTAAAAACCCATATATATCTAATGTCCTCAATTAGTTTTATTTTGTGATGTATCTTTAATTCTATTATTTTTATTATTATTATTATTATTAATTATTATATTTATATTATATTTAATTTGATTTATTAGGGTCAACAAACAGTACTGACAAACAACAAATAACAAATAGAATTGTGAAAATATTGCGAACCTTTAATGTTATGTATATAAAATTATTACATGTGATCAACAACATAAACATAAACATCTAAGATACATGTTTATACAATAATACTATAAACAATTTTACTGGAATGTTCATACATCTGAATTATATATATCTGAAATAAAAATCAAAAGCAAATCTTAATATTAGCTACGAACGAGCTAAATTTTGTGTCTAGTATAGTTTTAATAAAAGACACAAAATTTAGACCGAGAGCCATGGTAAGTCGTTATCTTTATTATATATTACTATCAAGGTAATTAACATGGGTAGCATCATTTTGATGAGGTCATCCAGTTTCTCCAAAGTTGATTTTCGATTATCTTTATTGATTCTCGCTATGCTATTTCAACAGTTCGGTTAATAGTAGTCATATTTATCTTTCAAAAATTATTCTACTAAATATAAATATAGGTTAGTACATCTTTTTATGTATAGTTGTAAGAAGTAATGGTGTTATAATTAATGTTAACTTACTCTGGAATATGTGTACTTTATCTGCCGTAGGTTTATTAAATCAATAATTTCTAAATATTTTCAAGCAAAACATACCTTAATATTTACATTTAACATTATTTATTGCATTGCGTATTAATTTAAGGTAACTTCCAGACAGACAACTAGATGTCGCTTTTGCATTGTACATCGCGGTATCATTTAAAGCTTCCGAAACAATGATATAAACAGGAGTTTTAGTATTATTCTGAGAAGTTATCTTCAGGTATTATCCAGCTTCTGGATACCCTGATTGTGACTTTTCAACTCAAAATCAAATAATAAATATGTTTTTTTTGTATTTGCTATACAAAAGGCATTATTTCTTGGAAGATACATAGCAATGTATATGCAAATCATAAACTAAATTGTTTTTTTTTTTCATTATCTGTTCGTTTTTCAGTACACAGTTTACGAGAATATAGTTTCTATATAATATGCCAACGTCCGGTCTTTTCTTTTTCATTAATCAAAATGGCCACCTTATTCAATAAACTTCGATAAACCTTTATCGCCTTTTTTTGAAACTATTAAAAATTATTTTAACAAAGACGAGACGACTTCTTTTAAAGCACTTCAAAGTCTTTGTGAGTACGCTTCCATGTACGAGTATATACTCGTACTCGTCCTTCGTTTCGTAGATTATTTAGAAGTAAATATAATAGTACACGTAAATGTAATACTAGACGCAAAAACTTTTTATTCAATATGTATATATATTGTGTGTTAAGGCTTGGAGAAAATCACGTCTGTACGACCTTCTGTCTGTAAATAGTCAACAATAACCTTCTACAAAACGCACACTGAACGGGAGAAGAGATGGCGCTGTTATTGTAGGCCAATTTATTACATCGCGCTGACAAGATTTCTGCTCGCAGAATGACCTCTCTAGAATAACAATTCATTTTAACTTAGTCTTTCTCCGTGATAGTGCTAACCGTGTTCGTCGTTTGGCTGTTTTGGCTACAAAACACAATTTTTGAAGGCTCGCAAAAGGAGCTGCAAAATTATTGATGATTATTTAATGGATTAGCATTATATGTTCACTTTTGTTTTATTAAAATTAAACTGTGAAAATAAGATTTTTTATCTACAATTACTAGATGAATATTTTTGTAACAATTAACACGTGTATATTCGTTTAAAAACAAATTTTATTTTTCAATTACATGAAAAAAATCTAAAACAAAAGAAAACATGTGTTGTAAGTTATTTAAGCCCATAAATATATACTTCTTTGTAACAAAATACAAAAGGGAATACTGCAGTAAGTAACAAAGGGATGAAATAAATATAGTCACAAAGTAAATATAATCTTTATTTTCCCAAAACTATTTTAAATTTACATTCATTAAATACTTTCTTTTAATATGATTCATTACCTTATAAAATGTTTAGCACTTCGAAACTGGCTACTGTTACAACTACTTGTACTTTTACTTTAAAAAAATGGTATTATGTGCAATTAAACAACGATTGCCTCTACATTACTCTGTTGTACAAGCGATACATACCTGTCTTCTTGAAGTATATTGAAGTATATGATATTTGCCCTACAGTTATTAGAAACATAAATGTTGTTGTGACAAGTACAATGTGCGTGTAGAATAATAACAATCTTAACTTTAATTCTTTATGATCCTTTTTTGATAACACTATACGAATATATTAGGATGAAGGACAAATATTTTTTCGAATAATTAAGATTATTATTAATAAGATTATTATTGAGAATTAACAAAAAAAAAACACTGAACACGTCTCATCAATACCTATACCTTCAAAGAAGTTAATGATAGAAATGCATACTAGGCTATTTGAAACGAATAAAATAAACATTATTTAATGACAATCAAACTTGACTTCCGAGACGAAATCATATTTCATAATTTTAAATATACCATGGCTTGTTTACAATCAGAACCATCATAAACCTCTTATATCAGAAGAAGAAGGTGAAGAGACGGTGCGTTATAATAAACTAAAATTTTGACATTGCTCTGATAAAACTTTAGCTCTCTGAATGAGCTAACTTAAATGATAACAAAGTATTTACTTTGCTATTAAGGGAAGTAATGGTACGTATGTTGAATATACAAAATGAAGGTTAAGTTATGATGAAAAGACAATGATAATACTAATTTGACAAATCAAAATGAATCAAAACGTCGTTAGATACATAAGATAAATCAAATCGAAAAAAAAATACAGGCGGACTTAGATACATATAATTAGCAATGCAACGTTAAGAAAATCTGCCTAGTAAATAAAAGAGTATTAAAGTTATTTTATTCATATAGGTAAAGTACACAAAATATTTTTATATACATCACAAATATAAACAAAAGTTTATAGGGTTCTAGATTGAAACAACAGTGGTGCTACGAAATGCTACGTTGGGCCTACGAAAGCGTAAAGCCACATATACTTTATAATAATTAACAGTAAGCTTTCAAATACAGAAAGGATAGAAGGGAAGTCTTCGATATACATTCATATTTTATAGGTGGTAGAGCCTAGCTGCAGTTATCTGACTGCAGCTCGTATTGGGCTGGTTCGACCGGGGAAGGACCACCCTCTCACAGAAGACCGACGTGTAGTAACCAAATTCATTTGGTTATGTTCCGTCGGTGAGTGAGAGAAACCGGAAGCCCAACCCCCCCCCCTCCCCCATCCGCCAAACATGAAAGCGATGCGAAGAAAAATACCCCAGGAGGGTACCGGCTTGATGAAGCCGGGGACCCCCTCCCCGAGCAAAATCGGTAATCGGTCGGTCTCGTCTTATCTGGGGCGGGCAAAGTATCATGTTTTCTGAGGGCAAACGACGGCAAACAGCGGCACCCCGCTCCACTCTAGATGTGGACTTTTGCAATATCCGGGGGTTTCATTGGAACCTAAACGCCGTCCACTATCACCTTGAGACGGTGCAGCCGGCCTTGTTGTTTTTAACGGAGACGCAGATATCTCAACCTAGCGACACAGCTTACCTATCATACCCCGGGTATAAACTAGAACATCATTTTATACCACACGCCGGGGTATCTGTGTTCGTAAGGGAGGATATCTGCTACCATCGCCTTCAGATTTTTGAAGGTCGGGACCTATCCGTGCTCCGGCTGCGCGTGGACATGGACGATCACGTCAGAGTCTACGCGTGCCTCTACAGGTCCCATAGTGGTAATGCAGAAATGGTACAACTCTTGGGCCATGTTCAGGCGAAGATTGACGATCTGCTTTCACAGATTCCCTCCGCCGAAGTCGTAATCCTCGGGGACTTCAATGCGCACAATGCCGATTGGCTAGGGTCAAGTGACACCAACTACGCGGGGAGATCTGTGTTTGACTTTGCTCTGGCAAATAGTCTCTCCCAGCTGGTAAAGACGCACACTCGTCTACCGGATATGGATAGCCATACACGACCTCTTTGTTGAATCTTCTGGTGACTACACATCATGAAAAGTACCAGGTCACTGTCGCGACTCAATTAGCGTCCTCTGATCATTTTTGTACCAAGCTCTGTGGTACCACTTGGTGGCAGATCGCGGCCTTGGTTTGATGCGTCTGTCAGGGCTGCAGCAGCTGGCAAACGGCAGGCTTATCAAGCTTGGGCCCATGCGTTAATCACTAAGGATCCGAACTCTAGAGTTCTGGAGAGGAAATACAACCGTGCCTCCAGATTCTTCAAACGGCAAATCGCTAGAGCAAAATTCAAGCATGTCCTCAAAATTGGGGATCAGTTGGCAGAGTACCTGCCTGGCACGCGCAAATTCTGGGTGCTTTCAAAGGCCACTCTGGGCACCTTTAGCCAGCCGTCCCTACCGCCGTTGCAAATGGGGAATGACTCTCTAGCCCACACTGCAAAAGAGAAAGTCGATCTCTTGGGCACTCTTTTCCCCTCCAACTCGACTTTGGACGACTAGGGGAAGACACCGCCTATCATCCCGCGATGTCAGAGCTCAATGCCGGAAATAGTTTTTCGGCAAAAAACTATCAGGCAAACTCTATTTTCCTTGGACGTTCATAAGTCGTTCATAAGTCGTTCATAAGTGGGCCGGATGGCATTTCTCCATTGGTGCTACGAACGTGTGCCCCTGAGTTGACTCCAGTGCTAACGCGTCTATTTTGGCACTCCTACCTTAAAGGCGTAGTCCCGGTCTCATGGAAGAGTGCCCTTGTCCATCCGATCCCTAAAAAAGGTGATAGCTCGGACCCAGCTAACTATAGATCTATCGCCACTACCTCCCTTCTCTCCAAAATAATGGAGATTATCATAAACCGACAGGTCCTAACGTATCTCGAGGTTCACCAGTTGATAAATGACCGGCAGTAGGACTTTCGCCATGGTCGATCAGCTGGTGATCTTCTGTTATACCTTACTCACCGTTGGGCAACGGTTATTGAAAGCAAGGGAGAGGGTCTGGCAGTTAGTCTGGATATGGCAAAAGCCTTCGATCTTGTATGGCACAAGGGGCTTCTTTCGAAGCTACCTTCGTATGGGCTTCCCGAGAGTTTATTCGAGTGGATCACCAGCTTCCTCACTGGGCGAAGCATACTGGTCGTTCTCGCTCGGACCCCAAGCCCGTGAACGCTAGTGTACCCCAAGGCTGCATGCTATCTCCAACTCTGTTCCTCCTGCACATCAATGATATGTTGGATATTCCCAACATATATTGTTATGCGGATGACAGCACTGAGGATGCGTTATATTCCGGTCGTGCAGGTCTCTCTCGGGAAAACGTCTATGAGTGTCGAAAGAAACTTGTGTCTTCAATAGAGACCTCCCTGGGGAAGGTCAACAGAGAAATAAATGGACCAACAAGGGTTTCAGATTTACATTACATTCTGTGATTTTAACATAATACAATGCACCCGCGTCTAATCAGTGTTTCCACGTTTCGTAAGAATATAATAAATGCGAATTTAAAAACTTTATAACAAATAAGAATATAAGAAATATTTAATTAATAAATACGAGTATATAGGAATAAAACACGCGAGACTAAATCATTATAGTTATTATTTTTTGTTATGACAAAGAACACAATAAATATTATTAAATGATAACATACATACATTATTATATTTATAGTATTAAATATTATTACAATATTTGGTTTCATTGATTAAATAATATTTGTACATGTATAACCATAAAGTGTATTATGAAATAAAGTGACAGTTGATGTAATAACAAAAGCTCGATACCTTCACGTTTTAGTTCAATGAATTACAATTGCAAATAGAAATAATTGTACGTGTAAAAACTTATTAAAGCTTTAATTTAATGCAACTGAAGAACTCACAGTGTTACTGCTAGTGCACTAATGCCTCAATCTGTCTATAATATTATAGCTCTGGACGAGCTTTCAAAAATTAGTATTATGGGGAACAGTGGCAAATACTAAATAAGAAAAATACACAGCACCTTATAAAAGGCACTTTGTTAAAGTAAATAGTTATTCGAGCGGGGTCATTCAGAGAGTAAATATCTTGTCAGCGCGATGTAGAAAAACTGCTCATAAACACACCGCCATCTCTTCTCCCATGCGTAATATAGTCTGTAGAAGGTTGTGGTGTTCAATATAATTTCAGTCTCATTACCTTTTCTTTATTTCTTTTTAATTTTATTGACTTATAAATGTATATTTTTATGGCAACAAAATGATGCAAATGCAAAGGCGTTATCATGATGGTATCCAACAGCTTGATAAAGATGACAATTGAAAGAAGACCAAGAAGGTAACTTTTCAAAATAATCCTAAAACTCTAGCTTATATCCTTTACAGGAAAGGTGCATGCGATTACATGTATAGTACATGTTTATTGCAACAGAAGCATTTAAATAAATTGATAGTGACATTATTTGAGATGAACATTTAATTTAATTAGGAATGCTCAATCCTGTTTTTTTTAACACCCCATATCAAATTATTTCAACAGTAACATGAAAATTTTTATTTAAAGACCAATAATAAAAAATCTTTTAAATAAATTGTGTAAATATTTGCTTTTGTGTAGAAAACATATGAAAATAGTATGAAAATCAATATTTCTAGTTCTAATTTCAAACAAAGAAATATGTGATCTAATGTTTTTGTGTAAAACAGTAAAGAAGTTTTTATCCGGCTCGAGTGTAGCCGCGACCGTAGGTTAGTATAATGTTTGTACTTCTTGTAATTTTAGTTTTGGTGGCATCTAATAGATAGCGCTATTATTAGTTAAAAAATAATATTATAAATTTCGATTCCTATTGTGATGATTTTTTTATTCATACAACAATATTACCATTCTATTTACCTATTTATTTTCCTACTGTTAATAAGTTTTGTAACTATAGCTTAGTTTAAATGAACACAGGTTATTCATAATTTATTATCTGTATAAAGGAGTTGGAGTCTGCGCAATAACGGAATCCTTTATTACCTTAGTTGTAGAGACCTTTTTTACAAAGCAAGACTCAAAACCAATTCTCGTTGAATATGAAATCCTGGTACTGATGAGAGAAAACCCGCCGTAGCTCCCTCGTAGACATAACAATATCGAGAGAGTAAAACAGTTGGTTAGTTGGCCTCCAGCCGAGGTAGAGTGCGGAGATATGAAGACGATAACAAACATTAATTCATTTGTGATGGTTGCACCCGTGAGTATCAATAATATTAATTCTTAAGACGATTGACATACAACCCATTGCATGTGACCTAAATGAATATGCAATAATATATAATAAGAATAGTAAAACTTATATTCTGTCCCAAATTGCAGTGAAGTTTCACATATATTAATTGTGACAATTTCAATTCTTATTATAGCATTAGTTGTTTGATGTTTGCAAATGCTAAATTTTTTCATAGTAATATCTACAATAAATTTAGACAAGACATACAAGTAACAGATTATCGTACAAAGAGCTAAATAACGCATGCGCGTTCAGAAGAAAGTTGGACATGTAAAAATCAATATGTAACACAGTGGATACTGTTACTAAATTTTATATTTTAAAATTTCCTATTTATTTTATTGTTCATTAGCCACAGTGCAATGGGTTTTCATTATAAATAAAGTCATCACTTTGTAGTTACTGCTCGGCGAATATCAGGCAATGCGAATTTAAAGACCTGTGTCATTTATGTGTAATAAAATAAAATGTACATATCATATAAATGAAAAATGATACATTAAGAAGAAACGCTTCACATTGTATAAGCGTTAAAATTCTAAATATTGTTTTGATTAATATTCAAAGTCAAAAGCCAAAAAAAAATTGAAATTTTTAGAATAAACTACAATATAAAAATAGATAGTACGGCAGTTACTACAAGAGAAAAATTTCCAATGTCAATCTCTTAAGAATAAAATTATTGGTACTTTTGCGTACAACGGCCTCTACTGAAACCAACCTAATGTATCATTTGCAGATGTTCAACAACATATGTATATATTTTTAACAATAACCTCGGAAATATATTTTAACACTTATTCATAACAAACATACATACACATACACTTGAATAAAATTACAACTCTCGTAAAATATTAATATTATTTCAATATATATATATATATATATATATATAAAATATATTACGTATATTTTATTTAAAAAACTCCAACATTACTTATATATTTCATAAACAATTTTTAATAATTATATGTGTATAATGAAAGAAACATTATAGTTATATTCTCAACTATCTAAACATTACTCTATCTCAAACTTGACTGTTGTTATGAAAGAAAATATTAAATACATTAATGTTCTACTTATTGAGGCACTACACTTCACTGACATGGTTTACCTAAGACCTGTTATTAATTATTTAATTAAAACCTTTTTAGAAATAAATTAATAATATCAATAATTATATAGTTACATTTCATTTTAAAAATTAAGTATAACTACAATAATCACTTTATTTTTTTTTACATTTTTTTTACATTAACTTAAAATCATTTTGTTCCAAAAATTACTTTCAAATCGATTAAATGTTTTAATAAAAAAAAGAGACACAACATTTTCGCGTCACTATTACCAAACGGCTGAACGCCATTTTTGCATTGGAACATTTTGTTAGTTAATTTCACTGCAAGACCGCCGTTTTGTCAGTTAAATAAATATTTAGTTATATTCAACCATTAGAATTTGAATTTTTGAGGTAGTTTAATAATAATTAATAAAAGAGGAATGATAGAAGTTTAATATAAATTTAAGTATGAGAGTATTTTTTTAATTAATGTGATTTTTAAGCGAATAAAACGACGTGTAATTGTTAATTTTAGAAATACTTATTTTTTACGACAATAATAGTCATGTACCAATTTGATCTCAATTATTTTTCCTTTACGATTATTACAAGACTTTTTTAGAATATGAGTATTTTGAAGATGATTTAATATATCATTTATTTTTGATAAATATAGTTTTAATCAAAATTTCGAATACAAACGACACTTTTGTGCATTTTTAGCCTCATGAGTAAAACTATTAAAATGATCCTATTATCAATCGATAGAGCATGTAAAAACATATCTAATTAAAATTAACATCTTACCTTAACAGATAATAATATGAAATTAAAAAAAAAACATATCCGAATTTTGTTTTGGTCGTCGTATATAATATGTTCTTTTTGATTTGTGAGCCTTTTGTATTCAAGGAGTGATATGTTTCTTGTAAAAAAAAAAAAGTTTAAAGAAACATCTTACAAGTCATTGTTCTATGTTATGTTAGAAATAACTAAAAATAAATTATTGATTCTTAGAAACGATTTTTAAGACAACTAAGCCAACTGTAGCTATTATTCGTGGGCATAACAATTAATATAATTAAACATAAGAAAAGAAAAACTTCGTTTTACGTTTATAGTTTCATTTGAGTTATAAATCGGGGTGGTGTGGTTTTGACATGCGCTGTATCAATCACCCTTATTTCTAAGTACGTACGAGTCAAATATGGAAAACAAAATTTTGAACATCCCTGACATGCGCACATTTTCCCTAACAAACATCTCTTTCATAATTCTGACTTCCTGGTACATAAGATAAAAGCCCGCCGTTTGTTGCCGCGTGGTTATTTTTTATTTTAAAAAACGTTATTTTTTATTTAATAAAAAAAAAGATAAATTTTTGAAATATTTATTAATACAGAAATATTAACAATTTACTATTAAATAAAATACTGCAGATTATTTTTTTCCGCAATTAACCCCCCGAAGTTCAATCTGCTTAATTTTCTTACATGCATCTAAATATTATCTAACTTTTTTACTACATTAGTATAATTTTAAATATAAAATTAGGTATTTTAGAAATTGAATATAGACCAATAAATAAGATTTGATTTATAAATATATTATTCCCGAATTATTTCTTTGAATGCACTTTACGTACAAGTATATCATTTTAATTATTCAAATTAAAACTAGTCGTCCCGTGAACAGTAGACCTCAGTACGTTAGGGAATGAGACAATGTTTGGAAATTATTAATAGTGGATTTCACGAGGTGCAGTGGTTACGATATTTCACCCGTAAACCAAGTATGAGCGCCACACCAGTAACCTCCGTATACTGGACCTCCGCCGCCGGTGAATAGCGAACATTGTTGCCGACTCATATCTTTAAAAAACCCGTCACTAATCATCACTTCTATGTAACAAACCTGAAATTTACGTGTTGCCTGCTGGCAAGAGAAAATGAATTGTGGTAGATACCTACCGACAGTGTGCTTTTTAAGTGCCTTTTATGTATGTATGTAGGTACATAAATACCGAACAAAATTTGGCTCCTCCAAATAACAACGGCGTTATTCAACTTTAAAATTTTTGATAATTAAAAAAACACCTTAGATTTCGGCAAAGAATACTTAGAATTTCAGCCCGCTAGCTGCCGCAAAGTCCGTTTTTGTGGTACGGATCAGAAATCAGACATTTTGAATTTTTTCCGCCAAAAAAAAACGGCTCGACATAAAAATTAAAATAATTCAAAGAATACGCCTGCCAATTTTCGTGACGATAGGATGAAAAATACGCCGGAACCGGAACCAACGGCCTGAAATACATACGGAAAAATAGCAGAATGGGCCTATCAACTGGAAACATAGTCCTTGGGACAAACTCTTCGCTACGCTGAACATTCGTCCTTCGGTCAATTATACTTTTTTTTTTTGATGCAATAAATTTGACCAATATACATTTGGGAGTTCAATATGATGGGGAACTTTTGCATCATGTCTTTTTGCACAAAAAGTTTACCTTTTTCATGACTCATAAATTATATATAGTTGGACTAGGTCTTCGCAAAAAACTCACTTAAAACTAGATCCGACCCGACCTGACCGATTAATCTTTATTAATATGAAGTAATTCATTGATTGAATATTAAGTAGAATGTATAATTTTAATTACTTTTTAACAGAAAAATTATTTATTACCTTATTGCAAAAAAAGTACACCCATCAAATATATCCACCACTTTTGCATGGTACTTGTGTGCCTACGAAAACTTGAAACATTTTTAATAAATATTTCAATGATTACAAGTTTTATTTCTCTAATACATATGGATTTTTAATGATTATTTTAATCAAGATCTGTTCTTGAAAAAGCATGAGGACCCCCCGGAGGGCATGTATGAAGAGTTTAATGTCTGTGGTCGAGGCGAAAGAGGTATGCAGGGACCGTAGCCTTTGGCGCTCCGTCGTCTCTGGCTACCCCGCAAGGGACACGGCGTGAAGATAAGTTAAGTCTTAACTTAACTTAACTTATCTTCACACAGATCTTAATCTGTTCTTCAATATTTTATGCATTTTATAGCCAATATGCTCTAGTTAAACTTTTAAGATTTGCCGCTAGCTAAAAGCACTGTATTGGATAAAACAATACGCCTGCGCGTTATTGACCAATTGAAAAGCTCGATATATAAATACATCGACGCCATGTTTAACTAACTCTTTATAAAACTCCTTGTTAATTCTACTAGCCTGGTAAGCCATTTCAAACTTTTGACTAAAGTTGACATATAGTAAAAGATCGTTTAACTAATTTAATTTAATTTTAAGACATTTTTCTCGGCTATGACACATTTTATAATCATTAAGTCTAAATAAACAATGATTCGGAGATAAAAAAAAAGTTAAATAAGTAACTTTAAAAAAAAACATTTTATTCTAAAAGAAAACAAGATTTTGTTCTTTTCCGTTATAAATACTTTTATAATTGTCTACTTTATAACATTAAATGTTAGTACAGAACCATAGTCACTGAGAACTAATATGTAGTTTTTTAATCAATCTAGTTTCTTACGTCTTTTGGACATGCGCACTTCGTCAATATTCTATTATTTTATAACGTTGATTATATTTTCAAATATACCTCCTGTAAATCCTGTTTTCCTCGTCGCTCGCCCGCCAATTGCTCATCTCCTGTCCAATAGTGACTTTGAAATCTAATTTCATCATAATACTTATAATTATAATAAATAATAAAATAAAATAATAATAATAATTAATAATAAATAACATTAATTTAATAATACATTAAACTTATGATTCATTTATTCACAAGAAATATTGACAAATTATTTACTAACATTCATTTTAGTACCAAAATTGTCACGTAATATTTTTTTATAGTAAATATTAAAGTAATATATTAAATAAAGACAATGTGATAAGACATAAAATTATAATTACTTTAAAACGTTAGAAGGGTATAATAAGGGAAGAATAGTTCGAATATTAAAAAATCACGTAAAAACCTTAACGGTTGATTGCTATACAAAGATAGAAGGGGAGCCTTTAACCAATAAGTATTTGATTAAAAAATACTCTATACAAAATCTTAATCAATATAAGAAAGAGTAAAGAAAACTCAAATATCATGTTATAATAACCGCTAAATCAAGTTGGCAGTTTTATTAACTGCATTAATAACTCTTAAGTGTATGTATTTAGGGGTGGTCTACGTGAAGTAAAAAATAATTTTTATCTTTGAAATGCCCAGTAAAATTTTCTGAACAACTCTTGCAGATCCTAGTTCCCTAGTATATCTGCGGGTCTAAAATACCGCAGTTTGAATCCGCATTCAGGTTAAATTTATATTTATATGATCATGTTTATTTATAGGTTAATTTAATATTATAAATAAATCATTTAAATATTATTACTAAAATTATAATTAATGCATTCGTTTTACTTTAATTATATTATTATACCTACCAAGTCTTTTTATAGAAAAAATAAAAATTTATTTACTGTATAAAAGGAAAACCAATATGGAAAATATACATTCAGTGTATTTAAAACGTTGTCTATTTTTATTTTAATATATCTAACCAAAATGCTCATCTTCTTTTACTTATTTCTATATCAGCTCTTAAAAATGATTGAGAATTTCATTTTTAAACTTAAAATAATATGAACCAAATACACTTTAATCAAATAAACAATGTTTTAGAAACGTATTAATTCAGAAAAAACAATATTAATCTAAATTTTAAGTCTTATATAGTTTTGATAATAGTTCCACCAAATAACTAAAAACGGCTTTTTTTGTATTAAAAATTACAAAAACTCATGCCATTTGGATATATCTTAAGAATATGGATAATCACTTCACGAAATAAATAGCATTTAAATCTATGTAATATGTTTATTATTAATTCACTTAAATTCTTTTGAACAATAAACTAAATATGAATACAAAATTAATATTGAAATACGTTAACTACTATTCACTTATGTTATCTTGGTACTCTGTGGATGCATGGAGGTGAAAACGTGACCCCGCAGTGTGACTAAACTTTTATGAAGAATCAAAACAAATTCTTTTCTTACTTTTCACTCGTGTTTTGCTCGTTTTATTCGTTTCGTTTCGTTTTAATTTTTTTTACTCGTTTATTATACAAACTCGTTTCATGTTATCTTAAATAAAATTCTAACGTAATTATTCATGTCAACAATTATTACTTCAAGCAAGCTATATAAAAAAAATTAAGAATCCTGCTGCCGTTATTTATTTCATTCAATTTTATCTACCATCTAATTTAAAACTAGATTTTCATACAATATTCTAATCCTCGTTTTTTTTATTAGAAAAATTTTTCTTTTATACTTGTTCTAGTCTCTTTACTTGATGTTATCATAATGTATTAAAATTTGTATAATATAATCAAATATTAAAAAAGTAAATGTTACGTGTTATTAATAGTAAATGATGTAGATATCTTTTTTTAATTATTTATTTTTAACGTGAAATTATTTGGATTATTTGGATTTTATTTATTATAAAATAATAATATTTAATAAGGTTGAAAATAATTTTTGTGACATATGGCAACACACCATATATAGGTATATAAATAACAATATATATATATATATATATATATATATATATATATATATATATATATATATATATATATATATATATATGTATATAAATAACAATATATATATATATATATATATATATATATATATATATATATGTATTTCAACGAATGCCATACTGGTAATTAAAGTTGATCATTAACATCTCTGACATGCGTTATACTATACTATTCTATTGATTATATATAGATATAAATATATGATATAGATATATATATATATAGTAAAATTAGTCTTCAAATACAGTTTCTGTAAATCCTGTTTACCTGGTAGCTAGCCCGCCAAACTCTACTCAACCATGTTGGAATATAATTGTTCTAAACGTTTTTTTTTACAAAAATGTAAAATAAATAAAGTTAGATTAATATCTAAATGATAGAATGCTGCATTTTTATGAATCCATAGAAAATGCGTTCAATAAATAGGTACTTAATGTATAAGAAAAAGTTATTTATTATCTCTAATCTTTTCAAAAACTTCGTTATACTTGAGGGAGAGATATTTATTTTTTAATCTTAATAATAATGATAATTAAAAGTCATGAAAACATTTGAATGCATAAAAAAATTTGAACCAAATCTGTAAACTATTATTTCGAAAGTTGCTTCCTATGTATAAATAGAATACAATTTCATAACTTTGTCATGTGTAAAAATAAAAAAATCCGTGCCCGCAGGGGGACACGCGTGGGTAGACCTCGTGTGTAACTCGTTTAAAATATAACTCACTACCTAAGAATAACACATGATGCCGTTGTTTACATCAAAAATTTTCAAGCAAAAAGCGGTTTTTATTTTTCTTCTCGGAATAGGTATCCTTTTTGGAAATACTTTTGATACTTAAATTTAGAGTAAAATATAAACTTTCTATTAAAAATATTTGCGAGGAGGGAATGTTTATCAGAAAAAAATTGCCGTGGTTTTACCTACCTTAAATTATTCAAGCTAAAAGTGGTTTTTATTTTTTTTCTCGGAAACGGTACCGTTTACGGAAAAACTTTTGGTACCTAAATTTATAGTAAAAAATAACCTTTCTATTAAAAATACTTGTGATGTAAGAATGTTTACCAGAAAAAAGTTATGAATTTTTTTCCAAAAATTTTCGGTTTTTTTACCCCCACCCCTAAGTTATTGAACTTAGGTTTTCGGTTTATCTACATTAGTTATAGGTATTCATCAAAGACATCATATAATATGAACGTGATTGATCTACTTTGTATAGGGAAAAAGTTATGGTCGAAAAACTGAAATCGGAAAAAATGAGGCCCTAGCGCCCCCTGTGGCCGGATTTCTCTGGTTAACGAACTTGACCTTCATTTTTGGATGGTTGATTTTTGTGAAAATTGATTGAATGATTTGTTTGAAAGCGATCCGAGCGAAACTGCAGCAGCTATCGTGCTGACAAAAGTCGAATCTGGACGCACGCACGCATATATATATATATAAACATTTTGACCAATGGTCATTTCGGACTCAGGGGGTCATAAGAAGACCTCCTGTGAAGAAATTTTTCCAAAATTCGAAAGTCGGGTACAAATGAATGGGCAGACCGAATTCTTCGAGGTCTACCCAAAATATGCGCATAAAAATGTCATGCGCATTAAAAAACACACTTATATTGATGTGTTGACGAGTGATAATCGTATATCAAGAAAATTATTTTAATTTGTGACATGCGCAACGGTGAGGTACATGCATACGTATGGAAGCCATCTTCACTGGAACATCTCTTGCAGGTCCTAATTCCCTGGTACAGGTGCGGCTATCAAAGTCCCCCTTTTGTAGTAGGATTTAACTAATATTTATTTAATTTTAAATAAAAATTAAATTTATATTTAAATTCGATAAAAAATATTTAAAAAAAATATAATAATTAAAATTAACATTTATTTCATCAAAATAACCTCCCTTATATTAAAACATAAAATCATTCATGTGAAAGATTTTCTTTAACTTCTAAGTACAAAACTATTCTCGAACTTATTTTATTGTATTGTAAATGCGATTGTAGTTATTTTTTTTATATCCGAAAAAAAAAAAATTTATATCTACTTTTATAATTCCTAATAAATTTACAAACTTAAATTGTAGAATAACATAAATATCGATGTCCACTTTAATCAAATAACAAACTTTTTAACCTTGCAAACAGCCCACGTCAATTTGGAATTTAAAGAAAATAATATATAGTTTTGTGATAAATAATTGCATTACTAAATTACATTATTAAAAAGTTAATGCTTTTGAACTATGTTCACTACTTTCCATTTATGTTATCCTGGTACTCGGTGGATGCATGGAGGGGAGAACAGTGACCCCGCCATGCGCAAGAAATTTTAAGTTGAAGAAGATTTTGTTCATTAATTACATAACGAAAACAAAATTATAAAAAAAAAACAAGAAATCATAAAATCTGGTACATCTAGTATATCCTGTAAAGGTACAGGATAGTATATCCTGTAAAGAGATCCTGGAAAAAAACATTAATAATTGATATTTTACCAATAATTCTAAAAGTAACTTGATTGGTTTAATGTAAAAAAATATAGATAAAGTAAAATACTAAATATTTCAGCGACATAAAGAACATTCTTCTGTGAACTGAAGTGTAGTAAAAATGGTGGAATTTTGAGAAACAATTTGTTAATATAATACCCTGTTGTCCTATAAATTAACTACTCCGTGACCGTATTGGATAGACTATTTCGCATGCGTAGAAATGACCAATAGTGTCTCCTTTGGACAAGGTTAACACCTCATTGAGCTCCTTGCTTATTCTATTCCCTTGGTAGAAGGGTATGAACTTTGGGTATAAGTAAGTGTATCTCGCATAAATTTTATTTAATTTACCTACCTACTTACTACTTACTGATCTCAGCTAGACTAGAATTTGTTATTAGCTATTTTGTTAGCTATTTGCATTCATTAAAACAAATTATCTTAAACCAAACTTGTTACTTATTTGATTTAATTATTTAGATAAACGTGACAATTACATATATATATGGTAAGTAGGAGGAAAGCACTTCATTAAACTTTTTTATATATTTTCGTAAAATTCCCTTCAAGTCTTGCTCAAGTCAATAACTTATTTATAATAGAATACGTAAACAAAAATTCTAAATTGAAATACTGCATTTTCCTAATATATTTCATATTTTTTAAACTCTTTGAATGGTTGGAAATGACTGATACCTACCACAATAGTATACTAAATAATACTGGCGATCTTTAGTTGGTTTTATGTGAACTATTCTGGTGATGTTTGTGTATTTCATCGCCAAAAATGGCATGTTTTATATTTACGATTTGCCGCGTAGGTACTACAAAAATGGTATTGGATAAATCAAATACGCTTGCGTAAAATTGACCAATCGCATATTTTCTTATGATATAAACTCCTTTCCAGTTATGTAGTCCTGGTAAACTGCTGCAAAACTTTTGTGCAACTTTATCAAGTAACTTTATTTATTTATCTACCAAAAAGTTATTTATAGATTTGTTCAAATTGCATTCTATAAACATTATACATAAGATAATTAAGTGTGTAGTATATATTTAAATTGTATATATGTTTTATTATATATAATACTTAAGTACTTTTTTCTTCTGTTGTTATTTTGTTACTATTATTTTGTAGATTACCAAGTATCTTTGATATTCATGGATAACATGAAGAGACTTTAGATTTTAGTTAGAAGACATCCTACAATTATATCAAAATGTTCTGATTAACAAATCTAAATACATCAATAAAATAACGACCATTGCCTAAAGATGGCTAAGTGCTTATTTTTTTATATTGGTAGAGCTCATTTGTAGAATAATATGCAACTTAGTATATTATAATTTAGTATAGTCTGAGCAAGCGAATGTTTATTACAAACATTAGCGGCAATCACCACTCTGAATCTTTCTCAGCATCAATTTAACTTGCATTATTAAAAGAATAAAATCAGAAGATCTTTTATTGGTCAAAATAATAATAAATAATAAAACTACTTTTATATAGGAGATATTTAGTTTCTAAATTCTATTGTTTAAAATTTTGTCGAATAATTGACATCATCGTTAACCATAATCTTTAAACCCTCTTTTACGTGAATAACACGAACGAAGTAGTATGAATTACACACATACAATTACAGTTAATAGAGAAAGAGTGTAGAAGGCTAATGTTTTATATATTAAACAAGCTGTGCCCACGATTTTGTTGGCGCGGAATGTTTTTTTCATCAGTTATCCGCCAGTGAAAGTTCTGTTAAAATCGGTCTACCCGTTTCAGAGAGCTATATTTGGAATTACTAACAGACACTTCAATTTTATATATATATGGTATATAGATTTGTAAGACAGAATTTTAAACACAAGAAATTAGTAAAATATTACACACACTATTGTACACAAATAAGTTAAAAGATTGATTGATTGATTGATATTAAATAATTGAAAAAAAAAAAACAATTTGACGCAAAAAGTAGATTGTTGATTGACGGAAATCATTACAGAGCTTTTCTTTTCGAATTTCGGTCTACCACTTTTACTTATTTATTTATTTACTTATACATGACTTTGTTGTGTGCGTCGAATAAAATGATTATTTATATGCAGTTTCGTTTAATTTACAAAATATTTTGACAGATTAGATATTATCTTAATTCGTGATTCCTTTAAAGAGTTTATTTACATTTCGTCGATTCGTTTACTTAAGTTATAGTGAAAAGTTTTAAATTCTAATACTCCGCTTCCTACACAAGCTAGCATTTTATTGGATAGTGCATTTGACATGCGCATTATCGACGAATAGCAAATGCATCGATGTATGCTTCCTTCAAAATGTTGTAAGTTTAAACTAAATAGAGTTCCTCGTATGTTATATTCCCCTGGTACATACATGTAAACTTTTGGGTTATAGTTATGCCTGCTGTTTGTTGTAAGTTCATGAACCCACAATAATAAATAAATCTCAAACAGAGACAGAGCATCGCTATATTTATAATAAGCATTTCCTTTGAAAAACTTGTATTATGTATTTTTATCTTTTTAACAAAAAAAAAGTTTAAATAGTATAAAAAATAAATTAATAAAAATAGAAACAAATGATACATATTAAAACAAAGAATTTGAATTGCCCGCTTTAAATTCTACAACTAACTTTTGCTCTGACCTTCTGACATGCGCATTATCAATCACTCTTATATCTGTGAACTTAGGGTTATATTCTCCGTATAAAGAAAACTATTACTGACATGCGCAATGCGAAATAGTCTTGTAGCTCTATCTTTTTATGATGTCCTAGTACAGATTTGAAATCCCGCCATTGTTTTCAGGTTGGTTTTGGTTTATAAACCAACTATTTTGATTATTAAAATTATCCATTTGAAAACGAAAAAAACTTCTTTAAAAAATTCTTCATATCTATTTCGAATTTAAATAAAATTTATATAAACCTTAAAATATAGGTCATTTAGAAATGAAATCGCTAATTATAATTATAATTAAAATATAATAAATAATAGACAGCTCGTTAACATACATATACTATTTTTTCGAAATTATATATATACCTTACCTACCTCCTATCTTCTTACGTCTACTTACTTCAGTAACGTCTTCGTAACGCTTTTTGCATTTTTAAAATAATCTTTACTCTTATTTAAATTCAATTCACTACTTCAGAAATAATCTTAACTTTTAAATTATAATATATTTTATTAATCAAACTATTAACCATTATTGTTTTTAACATTTTATCATTAAAATGGAAAAGTAATTATCAATAGTTATATGAAATGTTTTTTCAGATGGGGACAGTGATGTATAAGATACCCTATATAAAGTATCTGAAATACAAGATGCAAGATACTTAAAATAAATCATTTCAGATACCAGATACAAATAGTTTTCTAAAAAGGTATCTGAAATACTAGATACAAAATACCTATCTTTCAAATACTTTCTAAAGATAAAATACTTTTGTAGGAAAACAACATTTAATTAAACTGCCAAGTTTATTTATTCAAAAAAACAATTTTCTATAATACCGGAGGTTTTAATCTTTATATTTTACTTGAGATTTTAGTATTAGTAATTCCTTATACATATTGTCGCTCATCTTCCTTCTATGAGGCCTCATGATCATGCCCCCAAAGGAAAAGAGTCGCTCCACAGGGGCATAGCTGGGCAAACAGGTGTTATATTTTAAGAATATTTTTTTTATTGAAGAATAAGCATTTTAGCTTTTAAAATTTGCATCTTTATTGTTCAGGTATTGAAGTGTCTCTAAATCACTGGTGCTGCTTGTGTTTTCACCACTAGCAATAGAAGAATCAGAGTCCTCTAGAAACATATAATAAGATTCATCTTTTGGTTTATTTTTTATATCACCTTCAATGTTGTTCAAAGTCTCTGATTTTTGTTTTTCAGATCGATTAATCTTTCTAGTTTCAGACAGGACAAGTTCTTTTACATAATCCTTTCGCGCTTTTGGTACCCATTTCAGTTTAAACATTGGATGGGACACTGAGGCTAATATAGCATCGTTTGCTGCTGATTTAACTTTAACATTTTCATGGCTTCACTAAGATGGTTCTACACGGCTAAAAGATCTTGTATTGAATTATAGTAGGAGTTCCATCGAGTTGCACATGGAGAAGTTGGTGACTTCCCTGTTATTTGTAAATATGTCTCGCATGCCTTTGGAGATCTAGCACACAAGTTCCATAGTGCTTGGCACTTTGATAATGCTGAGTCATGTAGTTTCTTATAAAGTGTATTTTTGATTCTTGCTTGTTTGAAATCAGTACTAGTAATCAGGTGTAGAGTGTGTGTAGCACATCTTTCATGTCCAGGCAGAATCCAATCACCTTCTAATTCTTATGAAGCATCCGAAAAAGCTTGTAGTACTAAAAGTGAATCATCATCTTTACTACCTTCATCAAGTGATGTTTTTTCAAGATCTTCTAATGTTTGTGAAACATGTTCATTTTCAACTACCTAGACAAAATGTTTAAACGACGCGCTGCGTTTAGTTGCTTTCGGAAAGAAAAACTGAAATTTATTTTAGTAAAAGTATCTTGGGGAACAAAGTATCTTCAAAATACTAAGATACCAGAAACATGTATCTAAATATAAGATACAAAATAAAAAATATAAAAAGTATTTCAAATACAAGATGTAAATACGTATTTTGTATCTTGTATCTGTATTTCAGATACTTTTATCTAAGATAAGTCACATCTCTGGATGGGGATCAGTGATTCTTTAAAGTCATTGTATTACTTACTACCTCCTCATCGGTGTTGAATAATTTAGTCCATTCATCATTCACAACTTACATCTTAATGCTCAGAGTTTTCAAATAGCAGTAGAATAGGTGTAAACTGTATCATGAGAAATGCTCATGACATCTGTTACCATATTTTCTAATATATGAATTATTATTATCAATAATATGTTACTATTATTTCTTTTTTTAATCACTGTATTGATAATAAAAACTAAATGCACTGACCACTCTAAAACTAACAAACCAACATACACAACATGTGGGCTGTACTTCCGACAACACATACTAGGAAAGCATAGAATGTAAGGAATAAAAATATATCATTTATAGTTTGTATACAAACAATATAACAACTTGTACGTAGAACAAAAATATATGATCGTGTCAATATATAAATATGTGATGAAATGACTGATTGGCGTGAATGATTTATCCTTGTAAACACTATTGCGTTAACTATTACATTACACTGTAATTTTTTTTTCATCACAAAATATTTCAATAAATAACAACAATTATGTACCAAATAGTGACATTTCAGTTACCTCAATTTTGAATAATTATTAACAAATCTCTCGAAATGTGAAATACAACCATCACGTAAAATTATCATAGCACATATTACATCAAATTTTGGTTGTCCACACCATCAATAACTAAATTACTTAACAATTCTAATGAGTATAAACGTTCCGATCCTTAAGTCTACAATTAATTTCTTGACTGATTCTTCGAATTGGTTTAAAAATACATGTTTAAAAAACTTGGCGGTATTGTTAGCTACGTAGAATAACCTTCGTCCCCAGCTTCAGAAAATAGTAATAATAGATATCGGCTGTACTTACATAGATAATTTTGAAACAAACGTTAGCGATCCATGTTTAGAAAGTCTATAGAAACGGAGCACGTGATTTTTACATGCGAAAGTTGTATAAATTTTTATGTTTAAGTTTGATACTATTTGATCTTAGAACAGCTTTTAGCTTTTTTTTTATTTATTTTATTTAATAATTAGTGAATACTAACTACATTTCTGTATTTCCATGAAAGAAATTTGAATTATATAAAAATTTTATTATGAACAAACTGTAAAGTATCAGAACATGTACTAAATGAAAAAAGAGACAATTTTTTTTTAGTTATATTATTAAACGCTTGTTGATTAAAAATACCCAATAACAATTATGTAAAATCTGTCAGAAACCTTATTAAAACTACGAGTTATTAAATATTTCTTTCTTATATATTATATGTTATCTTATATTTTTTTTTATATCTGCTATATTTCCTTTGAGCAAACAGTTCCTTAAAAATACGTTTGCAAAAAATATTTACAAATGCATTTCATCCATAAATAAAATAATTATAACCAATTGTTATTCATAATTAATGAGCTTTTTTCAATGAACGCCGATAAACAGATAGTCTTTAGCGTGCTTAGTTAATAAAAACTTTACCTTTATGAGTATACTAGCAGACCCGGTCACGCGTTGCTGTGACTATTGTTTTTGATATATTACATTGTAGTGAACTATTCAAGGGGTAACATTCAGAGTACATCTTTCATGAAAACCATAATGTTTTCTTACAGTCGATATTAAGCAAAAAACAAAACAAAATAATTATAATTATTTTTTAAATTTTATCCAAATTTATAATTTGTATATTACAAATTTTTTAGTAAATAACTTGGAACACTAAACTTACGAATAAGGTAGGTAGGGTAGATACCTCATTCGTAATTACTCAATTCAGTCAATAGATACCGCCATCTTTTAGAATTGTTAGGAGGTAACTGCAAAATAATAAACAAAAAATTTGCAATAAAATAATATGGCGACTATGAATTGAGTTGAAACTTATTCTATCTTTTAAGTTAGGTCAACTGTACGTGGTGTGTAAATTTATTAAAATCGGTTAGGTAGTTAAGGAGTTCATCGTGGACAAACAACGTGACACGTGATTTATATATATTAAGCATTCTGGTGGATTTTTTTATCATTTAATATTTTAAATAATATGATAGATAAATCCTAAAATTATCCTTTTTTTAATATGTTACTTTATCATTTTAATAAGATGTTCATAATTAAAAATATTTGGTGGTTTTACTAATCCATATAATATAAGTTAAACTCAAAACATTTAAATTTGAAAAGATAAATCATGAAAAATGAAAAAAAATACATTTTTATAATAAATACAACAATTTTTATACAACTCGGCAGACTTCGTTCTGTCAAATAGATTTGGAATGTGGCAGTTTATATTTCGACCTTAAGATGTTTTTACTCTGCTGACCCTCACATATAGCCCTATCATTATGGTGACGGTTCTGTTCAGGAGAAGTAAAGAAAAAGGTCAGCTCGGATGACCTAAGTATCTTCGCTTCCACGAACTTTGGCCACTAAAAACCCCGACTGGAATGTCTTCTAGAGGGCTTCAAACTAAGAGGGGAACATAAGGTTCAAACCTGATTGAAAAATAATCTAAAGGGATAGTGGGAACGTAAAGGTGACAAATATTTACAAAGTGGGTGCTTCAATGACAAAACGTGGAGAAATTTAATTATTTATTACTATTATTATTAACATAAGGTTAATAACCGATGAAATAAAGAAAAATGAAATAAAACGTATATAAGTATTTTCAGTAATTGATCGGGGAATCACTGGCAATGTTTGACGAAAATCTCCTGCTAATAAAATCATTGCACCACCAAATAGGTTATGATTGCTCCATAGATATTGTAAGGTTCTATTTAAAGCCTCCAAAGATTTTTAAGTGCCATAGTGCATTCATCCCAAACAATCAATTTACATTGCTGCAAAACCTTTGCCATTGCAGGGTTCTTCGAAATGTTGCAGGTTGGAGTTTCGTTGCTTTGCATGTTTAATGGCAATTTTAGTGCTGAATGAGCTGTTCTACCACCTTCAAGCAAAGTTGCTGCGATTCCCGAGGAAGCGAGTGCAAGCGCAATTTCATTTTGTGAGCGAATTGTTGCTAATATCAATAAAATCAAAAAAGTTTTTCCTGTACCACCAGGTGCATCTAAGAAGTAAATCCCTCCTTTTTTATCATTTATTACTTTCATAAGTGTATCAAATACATACCCTGTTGTTCATTGAATAGTGGAAGGTTTGTTTGAATTAATTCTTTCAAAGTGTTGAGATCATATAGTTTTTCTCGGTGCAACTCTTGGTTAAAAGCATTATGCATTGGACGATCAGGCGCGGCCAGTCCTAATTGAAATAATAGTTTGTTTGACATCATCAAGCACATGTCCTCAATTGAAATCAATACTTCATTGTAAATTTCTTCGCTTATTTGTATATTTGGATTTCCCCTTCTAATCCGTATTTGATACAAAATATCATCACACATATTATCTTTGTACTTGATCCACAAATCCTTTGGGTTTGATGGGAAGCATGTAGAGCATCATTGAGAGTTTGATCCCAATGAGCATCATTTTCTAGCAATCGCAAACGTTGGCAAGCTTCTCTGTATGATCCACACAAATCACCATTAACAGTTCGTACATGTTGGAACGATGTTGGGCCACGTACATTGACTAATAGCAGTCGTAAATAAAAACATTCATCATTGCTTGGATGTACTGAATGAATTCGACCAATCACATCGGTAGAATATACATCTGGGTATCCTGTAACTGGTTTTCCTTGTTTCCGTCGTATAAATCTCCTTGAGGATTGATTCCAAGTATAATATTTTGGCATTTCAGAATATAACAATGTTTGAGCAAAAGCATCGTTTTGGCATGTCTCAAAAAAACTGGTCAATGTAGTAGATGGTTGCTGTACAGCTCTTTGTACTGCGTTCTGTGCTGTAAAATATACTCTTTGTCCATTTTCTAAATGCACAGCTAAATGAACAACAGTAGGGTGTCTCTCATGAATAGGAAAAGAAAATATTCGCCAAACTGCTTCATTACTACTAACATAGCGACCCATTTGGTATTGGGTAACTTCATCATTGGAATTCTCTGCATTAATACCAATCACAGCCATATCACTCCCTTTGGTTACATATTTGCAAATGTATTTAATAGATTTTACTGAATGGCAAGATTCAACGTTGATGTGTGCTTTGAAGGTCTTTGATAAAATGGGTGAATATGGAACAATCCAGCGATTATCTATTTCAATATCTTGTTGATTTAATTTGACAATAGTTGATCTTTCATTTTCTGCTGTCGATCGGCGACGATACAAAGGATAACCGTCAATACCATGTTTTTGATAACTACCTCATGCAATCCAGGATCTACTTCTACATTAGGGATTTCAGCTGTTATTACTGCATCAACTTCATTTGACTTTATCTTGTCAACTAACCAAACCATATGTGCATGTGGCAATCCCCGTTTCTGCCACTCCACAGAATGCATCCAGCGGCGTGTCTCTCGAAACACATGTTTCACAACGAAATCCATTAAAGATTTCAACTTTTATATAAAGACTCTGGCTGTGTCTATTTCTATCCAGTGTGGATTGCATGTAAATGTGATTAACAAATCTGCTGTACCATAAGACAAACATATGACATGGCATTTTGAGCATATTCATGCATATGTCGAGGGCTTACGATGTATGTTGCTGGAAGAATAGTTATTCGACTAAGATTCTGTGCATTACCATCAGTATTAATCGCATCTCGAAGGTGAATATACTCTTCAGATCTGAGTTTTGTCTGATTTTACCTGATGAATGTTAATCTCTCCGTTTCAATTTTAACATACATGTCTACAACATACTTGTGATATAATCGCCGACGTTTGAGTATGTGATTGTCATCATTAGGCGGTAGGAATAATAGTTCATTGAACTGACTTTTTTGTTGGTTTTAGAACCTGAAAATAGATTTTTGTTTTCATAACATTGAAAATAAAAAAAAAATAATATAGTGACTGATAATATATCTCCTTGATAATATCTAAACTAATATTTTTTATTACCTGTAATGGGATTTATCATCTTGTTTGAGCAATCATAGCCATCTTCACCTTGCCAAAATATAATGAGATATTACAATGCGTCATATGAGCGGTGTGTTTCCTTTATACGTTGTAATTGATCATTCCGACGATGTAAAACAATATCAAGGGATTCCAAGTTTTCTCCAACTACTACGATGGCAACTTCATCAATATTTGGTGCATTAAAACGTCTTGCATGTTGGCCAACAGGTGTTTTAAACAACATAATCAATTGATTGTACTCATGAAATAAAGTTTGTAATTGTTCTACAATAGACCTCTTTACTGAATTGTTATTTGAACAACGCATATCAATTTCTTGTGGTAAATTGCCAATGAAATAAATTTGCAGAAATTTGTAATTGCTATCTGATACTGGTAACAGTGAACCTGCGCTATGATATAGTTCGCCTTGTATCTGTAAATTAAAAAAAATGATTTTTGTCAAATATAAATAATATTTGTTCGTAAAAAGTATATCTGTCTCCTAATTTGAATCCCCAATTTATAATTGATATTCTTAGGTATGTCAATATGTAATAATTAGTTGTAACTAATATCCATCATCAAATAATTATATTGTGTTTCAAAATAATAAAAGTATTGCTAATACTGAATCACCAAATAATATTATGACTAAGTAATATATTTCTTGGGGATTAAGGAACTGAAGGTTAATGACAGACCTTTACTTAATTAACAGGAAATTTTGTTCACTAAAATAATAATGATTAACTTCTATAATACCTACCTTAAAATTTGGCATGAAATTTTCCCGAACTACGTTTGTTGCCCCAAATGACGTCATTTGAAAGCAATTGTTATATTGTTGGATATTTAACAAAAAGTGTATGGAATCTGGTTCTATTCCTGAAACCAATGAGTACAATGGCTCTGGTGGTAGATCCAATGGTATCAATTTCACTTTCCCATTTGCGCAACACAATCCATTGGCTTCATTTGCCTTACAATGAGAGCAATCCAAGTTCATAGATTCAATAGTAAAACATTGGTGGTTACTGTAGTCAATTGACAAATCATAATTGAAAGCAGCTCGATTCAAACTTTCGGGATTATTGATTGAATCTCTCGCTCTCGCTTCCCGCGTTCGTGATATACGAATTCTTTCACGTTCTTTTCGGTCGTCACGTTCTTGTGCAGTATGATAAGATCGGTAATTAATTTGGTTTGTAGCATTTCGGGTTCTTCTACCTAAATTACTTCGTCTTATAGGAGGCATATCGAATATACTCACCTAAATTATGTCACATGCAATAATTATTAATCACAGGTATTAAAACACTTTGCACAAAACACGATATAAAACAATCAAAATTAATTATTAAATATTATAAACGCTTTTTAACGCGGTTTGTTTGACAGATGCAATGACGTGAAAACTGATGACAATTTATGTCGCATTCCAAAACTAAAACAAAAGAAAGAATATTCCAAGGCCAATCAAATCTATAGCTCTTAAATTTTTTGACTTTTCAATTTGGTCGGGTTCACGATATTATCACTTTTGCGTGAACCTGCACATACATATATTTGATTGAATTTGAACTTTGTGGAGAGACAATAAAGCGCGAATTGACTCTTCGACGTTAGCAAAATACCTAAATTGTTTAGATAACAATGAGTGCTTGTAATTTAATATAAACTTTCTTGAATAACAATACAGTTCAAATTGGCTCTACATTTAGTTGTTTATTCTATATTTAAAATATTTGTATAGGAAAAAGAAAAGGGCTCTTTTAGGGTTTTCCTGGAAATTATTCGAATTTTTCTCGCCGTTAGAACCATCCTTGGGCTTCAAGGAATATTTAAAAAAAAGAATTGTTAAGATTGGTCCCTGCGTTGTTGAGTTGTGCGCTTACCAACACATTTTGCGATTCATTTTTATATAATAGAATATATTCTAAAACTTACCACAACATGCGAACGAACATCCTTTCCTCCGAATTCCTTTCGGTTAATGATGAATGGAATCAAAACTTTCTATATTAAGCGCTTATCAAACTTTATTTAAGTATATTTAACGTATGAATAGACGGATAGACGTTGAACGAGCTATAAAAACTACTTATAAAACACTTAACCTGGTTTAGAAGATTTTATCGATAAAATGCTAGAAAGGTTGAAGAGCATTGAACAAAATTCAATAATAAAAGTAGAAATTTTAAATAAAAATGGTAAATAATTTTAAACCGTCAATTAATACAGTAGGTACAATCTTGATTTGCCTTTTCAAATATATGTTTGCAATAATGAAATCGTTTCTTATCAATAAGAAACAATAATTATTTTAATAATAGTAGATGATATCTGCTTGGCATTATTCCTATGATATAAAAGATGTATATTTAAATGTAGTTCCCTGCGCAGAAGTAACCAATGTACTGGCTTTCATTCTAATAAACATATCTATATTATGTGTATCACTCTTAGGCAACTATGTTCTCCTGATACAACTATGTTTTTGCGATATATATTTCAGAATTTAGTTTGCAAATTACAACAAAACAATAGAAACTAGACAGAATAGAGAATTAATTAAAAAATATAATTTGTAATAATTATATTGATTGCAAGCGGTTAGTTATATTTGCAATGGATTTTATAGTAATATAATTATGATTTCCTAAACATACGTACCTTAATCTCAATTTGTTCAGCTATTTTTAATAATCTGGTGTGTAGGTAATTTTCACATCTAATTTGTGCGCCGAATATACTTATTACAACTATAGTCTAACTTTTGACAATATTTATTTTTATATTTTCAAGATTTGTCATAACAGAATTATGCTAGCGGAGGTTGAGGTTTTTAAAAGATTTTTTTTATAAGCAACAAATAAAATAACATCTTAATTATTCACGATCCTGGTTTATGAACAAAATTTGTAGTAAATTAAAAAAAAATCTAAATAAATATTTTATTATTAATATAACCCAATGAGGTTGTTTTGTAAAATTTTACCCAATTTTGAATTACCCTACTATAACAAAACTTTAAAGCAAACTATTATAGAAATTGTTTTGTTTCCATATGCATTGAAATACGTGATCCAGATAACCTCAAATTAAATGTACTACTTATAACGCTTTTAAAGGTTTTTATTAAAGAATATAAAATAAATAGTTTTTATTATCAACCCATAAAAATAAAACTAATACCATGTACGTAAGTATTTGGGTCTATTTTGCTTTAACATAATGGGCTTTCATAAATCTAGTGTTCATTACAATATCTATATGGCTAACTTCTGTTAGAACTTCCAGTAAATTCTGCATTCCTGGTGTTTGGTGATAAATATATTAGTATTTTATATAAATAATTAAAGATGTATTTTAAATGAAATTAGTTTAAGTTTTTTCAACAAGTCAATAATTTTATAATGTGGTTTGCTCAAAGAATTCTACATCGAATTCCTTTATTCGATAGATCCCATGAATTATTATTTTGTCGTAATCCTGATATGAATAAATGAATCATTATTTATTTCAGTATAAATAGCTATATCTCATTATATTTGGAGTAACTTATATATAATACACGAGTATGTATAGGTATATAGCAGCTATATCGACATCCATATTCAATATTCTTAGAAATGTGAACTTTTGCTTCTTTGCAGAAAGAACTCTTGATGAGTTCTGCATCCCTGGTAGGTAACATAAAACTTTTTTCACTTATAACCTAGTACATAGTTTCCAAAATGTTACCTACGTTTATGGCATTTCTTCATGGTGGTTGGTGGTATAAAGATTTTAAGGGTCTTCTTAAAAAAACATCTTAAAATAATTAATAATAATATATTAATAATATATTACAATAATATATTGAGGAGAGTATATTCTAATTTTCTTATAATAAATAAACCAGTACGTTAATAATTTTGAAAATCATATTTTGTAATTAAGTAAGTAAAGTAAGGAAGGAAGTTAAGCTAGTTAGTTATTTTTTTTATTGATCGTTTCCACGGAACACGGAAGTAAAATCATCTGTTCATACTAGGATAGCAGAAACAAGCGAGAGCTTTTAGCCAAAACAGATAATACTGCCTTCTAGTGAAATATAAAGACTGAAAGAAGAAAAGTTTGTACTTTTGAAGTTTATAGCAGCTTAAGCTTAAAAAAAATATTAACCCCATATCAGTAATTGTAAAGAATTACTGATATGGGGTTAATATTTTTTTACGTTTAAGAACAAAATCACGCAATTAAATAAGTCTTTAATAATTATTACATTTCTTTATAAAATTAAATATTTTAAAGGCATTAATTAATATTATTCGCCATTTAGAGTTTTTTTTAATGAAATTTAGGAATACATGCTTATAAATTGTTTGTAAAATTATTAGCGCTACATTTTTTGTAGGTAGTGTTTAGTTTCCAGTTCTAATAAATTTGAATGAACCTAATTAATATTTTCATAGATCGATATATTAATTGAAGTTCACTGTATATTTTTGACCTCTCTGTCAAGCCTCTGGATTTCTACCAGGCTGGCAGAATTTAAAGAAAGTTATCATATATATATTTACTTCTATTCTCTTCCTTATTTCCCCGAAATATGGGTCATCGTTTTGTGCGCATGTCTAAAAATAAAGCTTTCAGCACATGTTTCGTCACATCGCGTCACCTATGTTAATTTAAAAACTAATTCTTCATACTATATTTTACTAATAACTAGCTGTTACTAGCGACTAAAATATTATTATTAGACTATAGTTGCCTTACTATGCAAAAACTTACTTAAGTTAAGATGAGTAAAAATCGCTTTTTTGGTGGTAACCATCTATTGAAAACTAGATAATCTAGATAAACAATCAGTAACTCCGATACGATTGTTTTAATTTTATAAAAACATTTTATTCCTTATGGCTCTATATATTTTATATTTCGTTCACACGCGATGGAAAAACTAAATAACTGTTTTAATTATTATTACAAACATGTATATTTATTTTTTCAGCAGCCATTTAGGCCTTATATACATTTATTGTTTACTTTCTATGCTACAACTATTTGCTTTATTTGGTATACACGATATTATTACATTTTTCAAATGATAAAATACAGCTGACAATATAAAAGTATTTCAACAAAAGTCTAGCGTGCACATATTAAAAAGCTGAAAGAATATTATATATATATATATATATATATATATATATATATATAATACTATATACAAGAACAAGAGATCCTATTAATTAGGGTTCTTATCGCTAAGTTGCTTAAGTGTAATTAATTAGCTAAATAATAATAACAATGAGACGAACCTACTAAAGCCGCCTTTGAAATACGTTCCAGATATGAACTGATGATCGTTCTAGAAAGGCCGAGATCCGTAAATAAGTTGTAGAGACATTTTGGTGTTATACCTAATTATTAAATTAACTATAAATTTCCTTACACAGCATACAGCGTACAAATTAACTATAATTTGCCTGATCAGTTCGTTACATAGTTCGTAATACTTTTTAAGCTTAAATGTATGATCTTTGGGTATGTTTGTTTCCCAGGGTACTGTAAGCTCCTCGTATCAGAAACCACTTAGGTAAAAAGGTTTTAAAATTAAATTAAGGCGAAGCAAGGACCACGTATAAGTGAGTTAAATCATGGCAACGGTGGTATTGAAAATACAAAGTTCCAAGAGGGTAATATTTATAAATATGTTCACAGGATGTAACGGAGACAGGCGCTGTACAGACAGACTCGAACCAATAATAAGCTTAATGGGGGAAAATTAAATATCTTTGGTGGTCTAGTTTATGAACTCTGTCTAGTAAATTAGGAATATTGTAATTCAAGGGCCACTCATTAGATTTACAATTACTAAAAGATAACATAAAACAATAAAACTATTTATTTATGAGGATAATTTTGTAATAAAAATACAAAAAAAATGTGATGAAAATATAAAGTTTGGATACTTTGTAAATATATATATGTATAAATATATTTATAATAAATTTACATGATTATAACAATAAATGAGGGCAGGAGTTTCCAACACGCAACACCATGCTGTGTTATGATGCAACTAGATGGCATTAACTGTTCAGAAGGAACAAAGTGAACGCATGTATCCTTTTATTTATGATCCCCTAGTACTGAAAGCCTATCACCACCATAACTTCCTGATATATCGATTCAACAATTCAAATTCTTGATTGAGTCAATAATATTCCCTATTGGTCATTCTATGGAGAAAGGTGAGGTGAATTTCAACCAATAAATAAACATCGAACACCGACTTTAAACATAACAATATCTTTTAAATCCTAGGAGTGTTCTCTTTCTGATCATATGCCATCTTTTGTAAAATAAAATGGGATAGCCTGATGAAAGTCAGGATCATAATAAATTACCTCTATTCTCTTCACTACTCTATGTACAGGAATCCTCTCTTTATTTATGATGTCCTGGTACAGAATGTTGTTCAAATGTTCATAGAGTATGAATATAAAACATATTTATTCTATACATAGGATGTCTATTTACCGAATTTGAAAGGGATGGATGTATATGTATTCAGTTCATATATTAATTATCTCTTTTAAATTGATAAATACTCAGAAAGGGAAAACTTGTTTAATCTGCCTAAATTATAAATTAGCGATTGTTTAGAGCGTTTTTTGCACATATTTCTAAATTAAGTGAATTGTAAAAAAGTGAAAGTATGAGTACGTCTGATGCATCTTTTTTTGTCGTCTCTCAAAAAGGACATATAAATGAAACTAAAATTATTTATTTAGTTCAAAATTAATACATAAATCTATCTATCAGCTGATAACTATTATATCCAATACTTAGAAACACTGACAACAATAAAAATAATAAACATGCTACATTCTTAAAAAGTAAGCTAACTCGGCCAAGCCAGGCCCTTTTATATAATAAAAATATAAATGTCCCCTTTGATTCTTAAATACTATCTCATACTATCATTACTGCGTTTGGTTTGAGGCGGAAACACAAATGTTATCGATTCAATTGTTGAACATTCAGATCATATTTATCGCAACATATATAAATAGAAATAAATTTGGTTGAACATGAAATCTAAACCTAAAGATTGGTAATTCGTTTATGAACTGTCTTTTGAAAATATTTAAATATTAAAGAATTTTGTCGATTAAATGAGAATAAGTAGATAAAAAAACTACTTGATCTTAATAAAGTAAATTAAAAAATATATTTCGTACCCTCACATTTGTTTCAGAGAATGTAAACAATCTCTTATAAAAAAAATATAATTAGTAAAAAATATACTTACTTAGTTTTTTTAACTTGCTAACTTGGAGTGGAGAATAGTTTATAAACTAGGTATAACATAGTTCACAAAGTTTAACATTGCCTACCAGGAGTGCAGAATTCAGCAACAGATATATTCTTCATTAAAAAAAAACAAATAATAAAACTTTCGATGGCGCTCAACTAAGTTGCAGTAGCTAGAAGAAGTTACCACACTTTATTACAATATGTTTTTACAAACTTTTTTAGACAATAATCTATAGAGCAAGGTAGTAAAATAATTTCAAATGTTGCTAATAATATAATATCTGTGGTGACCAAATAATATTTTTTCAAAAGTAATGTTAATAGTGTTAAACAATTAATTGTTCACTAGTCTAAAAAACACAAAGAACACAAAAAGGACAGACTTTAATAATTCCTAATCAATGAATTTGTTTTCCTCTTAAACAAATTAAAATAATAAATATAATTTTATCTCATTATCCAAAAAAAATGCCTATTTTTCTATCTAGTTGGGATAAATTATAATAAAAAAATAATAATAATAATTTGGATAAATCTACGTATAGATTTTATACCGCGAAACTATGTATACACCAGGAAAGCAGAATCTATCGGAAGTTATTTAACAGTCCAATATGTGATATGTAGAGTATATTTACATATGTAGAGTAGACAATGAAAGTTCATTGGTCAGTTTTGCGCAAGCGAAAAGTACACCGAAATACATGGAAACTACTTGACTTTGGAAATTTAAAAGTGCGGTTATTTCGAACACGTGTTCCATCTGACAATTATTTTTACTTAAAGTAATACCTTATACTTATAATCACTGCTCACTAATAACTTAATTTGTAAAAATTATTTACTAGTAAATCGCGGTGGGTTTGCAGGAGTGCGTTTATAAATCAATAAAAAAAATAAGTGCGCTTACCTAAAGAAAAAAATATTCTGTTTTTTTTAAGTCCTGCGTTATGTGCTGTCAAACTGTATACATTATGTTTATTTAAAGTTATCCAAAAAAAAGTTTTTGTCAATAGAACAAACAAACTAGCTCAAGCCAAATTACGAAAGCAAATGTTTTACTTTAATAATATTAAAATTATATTCTTATAATACCAAGCTTAAAAAATATCTTTATATCCTCAATTCTATAATTTTAATATAGTACTCAAAATATTAAACTTTTGTGATCTGAAAACTCTTACATCTTTCTGCCGCCCTAGTATATGCAGATGGCGCGTCACTTCCGTGATTTTTTCACGAACGAACTTTATTCGTTCTGTATTGTTTTCACTTTTCTCGGATTTGTATGGATGTCTGTGGACAGGAAAACTTTTCATTACTGTCGAGAGATAGAGCTGTTTTTAATTTACTGGTTTACTTTTTCATATTTAATTATATTACTATTTTGTAATATTATGAATCACACTTTTTTATAACTTTTTGTAATTATAAATAAACATGTATTTAAACATTTTCTTTTCTTCAATAAATAATAATCATTTTACTTAAAAATCAATTGTTTTTTATTAACATTTAAAATTTCAGTCGAAGTTCGTTCGGGAAATACCTTGGATATTTGCATCTTCACTGGTTATTAAATAGTTTTATAAGTCACTTCTTAATGAATAGGCTTTTCATTCTAATAAAATAATAAAATTATGATTACCTATACTAACTAGACCTACATTAAAAGCCTCGCAGTACCTGTTATTAATATTTTTTGGTATTAAGTATATTAAATTTAATTATGACACTCATTGATACTAATATTTATTATCAAGGGGCCAATTCACATTTTTTTATAATTGTTATAATTTTATTTCATTGGTTTGTTTAGGTGTACCTTAACAATGTTAGTGAAATTACGAGATTCATATTTCAAAACCCGTTATAGATACTCGTAGTTACGCATAGGTAAAGTTTAAAGATTTAATTTTACAATTTCTCGAATCCTGAATAATTTATAACTTTATTTTGTGATAATTTACATATTCATCTGTCAGAATTTAAACCTTTTATTTGGTTAATATAATCGCTACACAGCGCTACACAGGTGTTATTTGCTGCTCTACGCCGCGTAGCATCGCTACAGATGGCAACAATATCTAACGGATCAATTCTTTAAATAATATGGAAACTTTTTCACCTAAAATAATATTATTATATTATTGTTAACGTCGGATCATTATTTTTATCGTAAATTATCTGCATCTGGTGCTTCAAATGTCTTTAATTAAAAAAACCATACCATACCACACAAAATACTATATAATTTACACAGAAGTGAAGAATTTTATTGTATTTTCTACTCTATCTTAATAAAATTTGTTTTTTAGTAATATTAGAATATTCATCTCATGAAATTGAAACCTTTTGTTATGAAATGAATAAACTGTTGTCACCGAATTCGTCTGCTTCATGTCTAAGTTACAAAATATCTGCGTATATATTTTATACCGCGAAAATATGTTTTTGACCAGGATAGCATAACCCATTAGAAGTAATAGAACAGTGCAATGTCAGATATGATATAAACATAACAAGTAGAATAGATCATGAACGCTCATTGGTCAGTTCTGCGCAAGCGAAAGCTTTTGAAAGCTTTTGAAAGAAACACGTGTAAAATATTTTACCTTCCTCAAATTAATAATAATGTTATATATAAGATATGCCTAGTTTTAATAGGACAATTAAATGAGAATGGTAAAATATATATTTATCAGTTTTATTTGTTATAAAGATATTATTTTATACGTGTTTTGTTATTTACTAAATGTAAAGTGAGGTTATTTTAACCACGTGTTCGCTGAAAATCTCCAATTCAAGGTAGTTTCTACATATTTAAGACTTGCCGTTCATTAACACTTTATGATGTATTTGAAAAAATTAACCCAGTGGATAGTATTAAAATTACTGTTTGAGTTGTTTGTTTGTCAAAATTGTGTTTATAACGTATTATTAGGTTATGCAGAAGTGTCATTTATGTAGCTAATAAACAAATATTGATTATCTTTTTAAAGCTGGCTTGTTGTACAGAAAAGACTAATAAATTTTTGACTCTCCGTGGATTTTCTAAATAATTTATTTCATACAAACCTTGTCCTGACAATTAAGAAACCAAGGTCAAGTGATTATCTTCATACATATATACCATTCATATATTACAATATTTTATATATTTAATGATAAAAAACGTATAGCTAAATTAAAATCATCCCTGTGTAACCAAAATTATATTAATAAGGGGCAAAGCTTATAAAATTATGTAGATATCAATATCCATTTTCATTTTGGACAAATCTCACAATAATAATCTTTTCTTGTTTGAAAGCTTTCTAGTTTAAAATTATTTAAATACTCTACTACTATTAAACTAAATAAATAGATATTACTTCGTTACACCAATTAGATTAATTGCTGGCTGTAATGTAAGTAAAATAGAAGATGAAAATGTCTTACAAAATTTGCGAACTAATACTTCATAAAGTTTGTCTCTGCCTACCAATAACGCAGAACTCCGTTTATTTATAATATATTTAATTGTTTGTTAACAAACTTTGTTATAGATAAATAATAATAACAACATACTGTGTTCAGTTGTTAGCGGTCGTTACAATATTATAACAATTTGAGATATCGCGAATAGTAAATTTTTCTTACTTTTAAAACCATCGTAATATTACAAAAGATCTTTTTCCCTTCTATTTAGTGGAATCTAAAGCTTAGCTTTCTAATATATAATTTTACAAGAGCTATCAATATAATGTTAAAATAATGCGTTTAACACTTGCTTGACAGACCTTCTTATATATTGGGACGCATACGGCTATCGGGTCTTACAATGTTAGAAAAATAATCGAAACAATTTCGTCAAGTGTCAGCAACGTTATTGGGATGAAAAATATAAGGATAGTCAGACTTCCACTCAAATATTAAACCAATAAAACCAAATTATCTGTAGTAATATTATAAAATAATATATTCATATTATATAGCCCCTGCAAATATTCAAACAAGCTTACGTCTCATAACTTCTGCTTTCCTGGTATTTTTCAACTGTAAAGTACAGATTCATCAATACTTTTTTACATGCGCAAGAATGCAAGCCAACTAGATCAATAAAGCATTGCGTGGAACTTATACCGTCACCTAGCTACGATGCATGACGTCACGATAGTGACGTGTCTACAATTAGTGATGTCTACAATCAGTAACGTCATTATAGTAAAGTCACTTAAACGTCACATTATAAATATAATTTTATTTATTTGGTAACAAAAGCGTTATTTTTAATTGTTAATACTTTTTGTACAATATCAACATTTTATAAAGAAAAATAAAATTCCACTAAAATATAATAATAAAATTGTATCGTTTTCTAACTGTGAAATATAATTAATTTTATCATATAATCTAATCTTTTTCTGATAGGAGAGCAAAATTTATCAAGAGATTTCGCTCTTATTCATAATGTGCATGCGTTGATTAAAGTGTAATAGAGTTTTTAAGATACCAAATACCGATAATATAATTTATATATGTATTACTTTTATTATTTTTACAATAAATACAATAATAACATTTACATTATTAACTCTTCTGTTAATAATTATTCTCAAATAATTCAACAAAAGAATGTTTATAACATACTTCCCCTAAAATGGTTCGGGGATTGAAATATTGGTACAGGTTTAACAAGGATAGAATAGAATGATTGTACTTTGTTTCAAATACATCACATGTGATTTCTGCATTCACAGTAGATTTATGGGCAAAAAATATACATTCGCAGGAACCCTCAACCGCTACTAACGATATTTCGTCCTTACGATATTACAAAGTGAGCCCGGTCTCACGCATGTCATTATCATAAACAGAAAACATCATGCAGTGCTCGAAAATTTATCATTTAGTATGTACTAATAAAGAATGCAACAATATAAAAATAAGAAATTTTAAAAGTAAGTTTTGATTTTGTAATTGTGTACTATACACAATATACAATTGCAAAAACTAATCTTACTTTTACAAAATCGAATAACTTACTACTCCTAAAAATTACAAGTATTATATGTTGTACATTGCAGACTATTAAAATTCAAAATTTAATAACAAATTTTCTTTTCCTCAAAGGTAACTGCTTCAAGAAACCAATGTTTCTACTGCAAACCACCCTTTTGATACCTAACGTATCTGTAAAGCCAACACTAGAAGAAATTCAGGAGGTTCTCGTGCTAGCTGGCAAGCATATATCAGGGTTATCTAAGGGAGTTGCTCAATGGACTGGAGGCAAAACTTCAAGGGTAAGATGTAATCATAGAACAGTTAATATAATTCTAAATAGTGTCACCGTTTTCTTACAAAATTATAAGTAATATTTTGCTCTTCAATGTTAATTTAAATTATTTTATTAGCCCCCAGACCAACAAAAAGATATGACTCAGGTTCGTTATTAAATAATTAATATTGGTTTAGTCATCACTGATTTATAGACTGTTCATTTAAATTCATTTGTAAATATAACATTAATAAAAAACATGTTCAATTACAACTAGGAATTAAGACATAGTATATATTTATAATACGATTTTTTTACTAACTAGTACAATTTTTATTCTTTCCGGTTTGTGATGTTTATTGTTGTGTCGTCTATATAATTTCACCCAACACATGTGAAACTTGTTGGTGTTTATGTCTGCTTGTGTATTGGTAAAAACGCTGAACGCTTTTTAATTTAATTTGTCGTACACTTGATGTCGCATTTTTTTTATTTCTTCATTTGTAAATACCACCAACTTATTGTTTATGTTTATTTTGGTTATATTTTGCTGCTGTTTGCCCCTCGCACACGCTTCCTACCTCCAGATAAGCTGGAAGAAGCTGGCAGGACATCATTCCAACCAACTATTGGAAGTAGTTACCAAACTTGACGAACAGGTTCAATCAGTGCCTATGAACATGGCCCAAAAATCGATGAAAATGGTAGAAGTTACAAAGATAAGGAAAAAAAAATATTATCGTTTAGAATCCGAAGAAAAACCAGTTTTTCCATTTCAACAAAAAAACTTTTATAACCATATAATGGAGAACAAAGAAATCATAAAGACCCTCACTCTTCTCTCCATGTGTACACAAAATGTTAAATCGGTATGTTTTATACCTTTCAGTAAATATTTTGAAATAATGCGTTTGTTTTGTTAATTTTAAACATTTTCAGGAGTTAAATCTTCTTGTCAAACGTTGGCGTCCGTACCATTACCTGTGGAAATGTGAAAAAACATTGCGCCAATTGCTAGCTTGGAACCTCAATGATTTTGAAGTAGCTTTAAAAAGACACAGTGAACTTGAAGCTAAGTTGGCAACTGAACCTGATGTGCTTATAATAGGTCATTGTCTAGCTGTATCTACTGAAAAGCTGAAGCTGGGACTTAATACAGAATTAAAGAGTATGTATACATATATTATATAACATAACAACAAAATATAAACAATTTGTAACAGTAGAACAATTGTTATTCTTTTTAATTCTAATGTCAAAGATTTTGAACTCCAAAAAATTATTTGGTTTTTACAGATGGCACTTACAGAATAAGTCAAGCAATGCGTAAAAAGTACAAACGTGAAATGGATTACGTATATGCTATAATGAACGATTTAGAAAGAAAACTAGAACGACCTATTCGTGACCTAGATGATGTAAGAACTGTAATGGAAACATTGAAAAAGATAAGAGAACAAGAAGTTGACATGGAATTAAAAATTGATCCAGTTGAAGTAAGGCTTTAAAACAACTATTATAATTTTTTTTTTATTCCTGTTTTAACCTTCACAAATTGTATAAGGAGATGGAGTGATCAAAACTTTAAAATTATTAAAACTAATTCTATGGTACATCATTGATAACAATAGTTTTAAACACATTGTTGAAATTTCTTTATTGTCTATTTTCAGGAAGCCTTTAACGTCATTACACGGTACGAACTTCCTGTTAGCAAAGAGGATATTGAGCAAGTGGATAATTTACGCTACAGCTGGCAGCAACTACAGGCTACGGCACTTTCATCTCACGTACAGCTATTGAGAATGCAACCTCAGTTCGAGGATGATCTAAAGAGTAACTTGGATAAATTCCGAGAGGATAATGCTGAATATTGTCACGAGTATCGTCACGCTGGTCCTATGCAACCTGGACTAAGCCCCAGAGAAGCCTCGGACAGATTAATATTATTTCAGGTAAGACCAAATATTGTATTTATTATTAAAAAAAAATCTCGTATATACATCTTTTTATAATATTAATTTAGTGTACTATTTTTTGTTTTAAAATTGTACATATATAATGTCTTTATTTCTTTTAAGAATCGTTTTGATGGGATGTGGCGCAAACTACAAACCTATCAAAATGGTGAAGAGCTATTTGGTCTTCCCCATACTGAATATCCTGAGTTGGCTCAAATAAGAAAAGAGCTAAACCTTCTCCAAAAACTTTACAAATTGTATAATGACGTAATAGACAGAGTCAGCAGCTACTATGATATACCCTGGGGAGAAGTGAATATAGAAGAAATTAACAACGAGCTGATGGAGTTTCAAAATAGATGCAGAAAGTTACCTAAAGGGTAAACTTGATTTTTTTTTAATGGCGTTTTCAAATTATAAAAACTTTAATTTGACAAATTGTCTACTATCAAGGGTCTAGACTTATATATTTGTTATTTACTAAAGCGACATACTCTTATAACGTAATATAGAACTTTTAGCATAGTCTTGATAATTATAACAAAATAATACTTAGCGTTAATGACTACAATAGCTACATGTAAAATATTTATGCAAATATGACACATTTTTCGCAATTTATTTTTCTACATTGCGTTTTATTTATTCACAGTCTTAAGGAATGGCCCGCATTTTATGCTTTGAAGAAAACAATAGACGACTTTAATGATATGTGCCCTCTTCTCGAATTAATGGCAAATAAGGCCATGAAACCACGCCATTGGCAGCGAATTATGGAAGTCACAAAATACATATTTGAACTTGACAACGAAGACTTCTGCTTAAAAAACATTTTGGAAGCTCCTTTATTACAACATAAAGAAGATATCGAGGTTGGTTTTTAAAAAAAAACTTTATAATATGTTCTATCATAATGACAGATGAATTTCAGATTTTGCAACTAAAAGAATAAATTAAGTTAAAGATAAACTTCTCTAAAGAAAATCTTATAAGCTTTTCTTATAGGCCTTTAAGCGTTTCTTATAAGTGTATAAGCTTATCTTCAATAGAAAACATTTCGGTTGTTTATTAATTAATACAATTCTGCAGGATATTTGTATATCAGCGATGAAAGAGAAAGACATAGAAGCAAAGCTTCGACAAGTCACCAACGAGTGGTCCGTTCACGAGCTGACTTTCCAAACCTTCAATAACCGAGGGGAGCTGCTGTTAAGAGGTGACACTACTGCTGAAACGATTGGTCAATTAGAAGATAGCTTGATGATTCTGGGATCTTTATTATCAAACCGGTCTGTAAATTATTACGTGTATAAAACATATATATTTATATAAATAATAAATAAATTAATAAAGATTTGATGTATTGTCCTCACTTATGTTCGTTTCAGGGAAATTAATGTGTATTTTATATTGTTAATTGTATATTTAAATGCAACGTTAAAAGTAGAAACAAATGTCTTCAGATCTGTTTCTAACGTGCTAATTATATAACAAAAGAAACACTTGCAAATCTTGTAAACTATACAATACTAAGTACAGCATTTAGAATTCCATCTTACTAAGATTAACTTTTTAATAAAATGATACAAGAAATTGTTTGAGAAGTAATCTCACAGTGGTTTTTATTTACAGATACAATGCTCCCTTTAGAAAACAAATACAACAATGGTTATACGACCTACAAAGCACTAATGAAATTCTCGAACGCTGGTTACTTGTTCAAAATATGTGGGTTTATCTCGAAGCTGTCTTCGTGGGAGGTGACATTGCTAAACAGCTACCAAAAGAAGCAAAAAGATTCTCAAAAATTGACAAATCTTGGCAGAAAATTATGCAACGAGCCCATGAAACGCCCGGTGTAGTATCTTGTTGCGTGGGCGATGACCTGTTACGTCAACTTTTACCACATCTTCAAGAACAATTGGAGCTCTGTCAAAAGAGTTTGAGCGGTTATTTAGAAAGAAAAAGAACTATGTTTCCAAGATTTTTTTTCGTATCGGATCCCGCTCTCTTAGAAATTCTCGGTCAAGCTTCTGATTCCCACACAATACAAAATCATTTATTGTCAATTTTTGATAACATAAGATATGTAAAATTTCATGATATAGGTAACGCGATAGTTAAAGTGAATTAAGAATTATTAAAAATGTAATACAAAATAATTTTTATTCGACGCTTTTACAGAGTATAACAAAATGGTAGCTATTGTATCTTCTGAGGGAGAGGAGATCAAACTGGAGCGTCCTGTTCGCGCAGAGGGTTCAGTGGAGACCTGGCTTACGTCTTTGTTACAATCTGCTCAAAGCAGCTTGCACTCTATAATACGGAACGGTGTTTCTTTAATAAACGATCCTACATTTAATATTCTTCTATTTCTTGATAAAATGCCTGCCCAGGTAAGATAAATACATTTCGATTTATTTACATTATATATAAAACACTATAGTTATTATTTAAATTTTTCTTTGATAGATTGGATTGCTAGGTATTCAAATAATATGGACTCGAGATTCTGAACTCGCATTAATGCAAGCTAGACAAGATAAAAAGATTATGATTGAAACAAACAATAAATTCTTGGAACTATTAAATACTTTGATTGATCAAACTACAAGAGATTTAATAAAAATAGAACGCACCAAGTTTGAAACACTTATTACAATACATGTGCATCAAAGGGACATTTTTGATATGCTAGTAAGTAATTTTATTATATTTATTCAAGTAAACTTCGAAAAATTCCCATATTAACAACTAAGATCTCTAAGATATACTATCTATTTTACTGTTTATTTTCAATTGGGCCCTAATACTAGTAAGGATACAGAAATACCCTAAATAATTGTTACTTGTTAGTAAACTTTTAATGACTGTATTTTTTTTTAATTTACTAAGATAAAGCTTGCTATACTTTTACGATAAAAGTGATAATTTTTTTATGAAAATATTAAAAACAAACAAATATTTTTTATATAAATTAACAAATTTATCAATAATTTAATAATAATGTTAAAAAATCTTGTTTCCGTTTCTCAGTGTCGACTTAACGTGCGATCCGCGAACGACTTTGAATGGTTGAAACAATGTCGTTTTTATTTCAAAGAAGATGCCGATAAAACTTGGATATCAGTTACTGACGTTACTTTTACGTACCAAAATGAATATTTGGGATGTACTGAAAGACTTGTAATTACACCTCTCACAGACAGGTATGAGGTCAACTTAGTTAATCAATTTTATTAAGGGGAATACGAAAACAACAGTCGAATCTGAAAACCGGCTTCTTTTCTGTTTTTGGGTACCCTAGAAGTCTAGTAATAAATGCTAATTTACTGCGGAAATAGAGTATTTTCTACACTAACCTAACTATTGACTCTTATGCAGTGTAATACAATTAATTAATTAGTGTTTATAAATTTGAATAAAAATTTAGATTGTATCATTTACTTCACTTCTACGTAAATTTGTTAAACAGGTGCTACATAACTCTAGCGCAAGCTCTAGCCATGAGTATGGGTGGTGCTCCTTGCGGACCCGCTGGTACTGGGAAGACTGAAACCGTTAAAGACATGGGCAAAACACTCGCCAAATATGTTGTAGTGTTCAATTGTTCTGACCAGATGGATTACAGGTATCAAAATATACTAAGACATTTATTAAAATATATTAATCGTGTATTAAATATAATTATAATCACATATTTTTCATTGTTTTAAGGGGTCTTGGACGTATTTACAAAGGCTTGGCGCAATCCGGTTCTTGGGGTTGTTTTGATGAGTTCAATAGAATCGAGTTACCCGTGTTGTCAGTGGCAGCACAGCAAGTTGCTGTCGTACTTGCTGCCAAGAAAGAAAAGAAAAAGGCTTTTCTTTTTACTGATGGAGATATGTCAGAAATGTGTCCCGAATTTGGAATATTTATTACAATGGTGTATATATAAAGACGTTTACCTTTTACTGATCTTAAATTTAAAAATATTTGATTTTAAATACCAAGGGAACTTACAACGATTTTATTGCTACTGACTTTACAATTCATATTTTAGAATCCAGGTTATGCAGGTCGCAAAGAGTTACCAGAAAATTTAAAAATTCAATTTCGCACTGTGGCTATGATGGTTCCAGATCGTCAAATCATCATAAGAGTAAAACTAGCTTCCTGTGGTTTTCTAGAAAATATTACATTAGCACGCAAGTTTTATACTTTATACAAATTATGTGAAGAACAATTAACTAAGCAGGTCATTTAAAATTAAAAATATTTAAACATTATTTGTATGCCCGGGGACTACAACTATTATTATATTATTTTTAGGTACACTACGATTTTGGTTTAAGAAATATTCTATCGGTCTTGAGAACACTCGGAGCTGTCAAGAGAATTAATGCCAAAGATAACGAAAGTACAATTGTAATGAGAGTTTTGAGGGATATGAACCTATCTAAACTTATTGACGAGGATGAGCCTCTATTTATTTCACTTGTGGCAGATTTATTCCCGAATCAATCTATAGAGAAAACAGCGTATTGTGAATTGGAAGACGCCATTAAAAAACGAGTCGATCAAAATGGTTTAATTTTTCATCCACCTTGGGTTTTAAAAATAATACAGGTACTTTTGATTAACTTAGTGCACGTTGTCCAATATTTATAATAATTTGTATTTTTTTAATTTTAGCTGTATGAAACCCAACGAGTACGTCATGGTATAATGACTCTTGGCCCTCCCGGTGCCGGGAAGACGACTTGTATACACACTTTAATGGATGCGCTCTCAGAAATTGAAGATCCACACAGGTATATTTAACATCCCTAACAGATATATAATTATATTTATTTTCATCTACAGATGACTGATGGTGAAACAAACAAAAAAGACAATTGTTTGCTTTTAGTTAGATAATTCTAATCTCAAAAAATCAATCATCTAGATCCTTCTGGGATTTAAAGTTTGTAAATCTACCATAGCTTGAAAGGTAAATTTCCCTTTTAATTTATAAGTTTAGCATTCAACAACAATGAATAATTATGTACATTATCAGGAGCAAATTAATGTTAAACCTTATAACATAACAGTATACAGAATTTCGCACCACTCTACCAACAAGTTTTACCATAATGTTTCATACACGAAATGGTAATAATTTCAAAGTTCGAATAATTAGTAAAATATTAATAAGACCAGTAACTATTGTTAGCGTTTCTATATTTTCTAATTAGCCACGGAAAATTTTCAATAAGTCTATAATGGGCATACTCTTAATAGAAGTATAATAAATTTAAGCAAAATGTGAAGTTAATTTAATTAGCGTATATTTGTATACTACTGTCTGTGATGGAAAAGATGACACAGATACATATAAATTGCAAAAGTTATTTTAATGTTAGATTTTTATGTTTGTTTATGTAAATATTTTAGGGAGATGCGTATGAATCCTAAAGCAATAACAGCAGCACAAATGTTCGGACGTTTAGACGTTGCTACTAATGACTGGACGGATGGCATATTTTCCGCCTTGTGGAGAAAAACATTAAAAATAAAAACAGGTGAACACATATGGCTAGTTTTAGACGGGCCTGTCGACAGTATTTGGATAGAAAATCTTAATTCCGTTTTAGACGACAATAAAACCTTAACACTCGCTAATGGCGACCGTCTTACTATGTCACCTACTTCAAAAATCATTTTTGAACCAGAAAATATTGATAATGCATCACCAGCTACAGTCTCACGAAATGGAATGGTGTACATGAGCTCTTCGGGGTTAGACTGGGAACCAGGTAGTACATAGTACCTTTAAGCTTAAATTTGTTGTTCTCTTCGGATATAAAAATTATGATATAGATATGATGATTTATAATTCAAGTAATGAAAATTATTAATTTCAGTTCTTAACGCATGGCTTAAAACAAGATCTTTGAGAGAAATAGAAGTGTTTAGTACTTTATTCGAGCAAACATTCATTAACACTTACACTTGGTGCACACAGAATCTTTTGTTCAGTATGCGTGTCCTGCAGAGTAATATCGTTTTTCAAATGCTTAATTTGTTAGAGGGCTTAGTACCTCCACAAATCGTAGAAGTTGAAGATCCATCTGCTAGTAAATCAGTTAATGGTGATATTGATGATGATGATGACAAAGAAAAAGCAGAAGAGATAATATTATTTACCCATGAACATTTACATAAAATATACGTTTTTTCATTAGTTTGGGGATTCGGTTCATTGCTAGAGACGCAGGATAGATTCCGATTTGATAAATATATTAAATCAACATTTAACGATATACTTGAACTACCGAAACATCCTAATAACAAACCAAGTATACTTTTTGACTTTTATGTTAAACACCCGGGTAAATGGGAACTGTGGGACGATTTGATGACAAACTATATGTATCCAGACACAGCAACTCCGGATTACTCAAATATTCTCGTTCCAATAGTTGACAATGTAAGAATTAATTATCTAATTCATTGTATTGCTAAACAAGGGAAAGCGGTATTACTTCTTGGTGAACAAGGTTCAGCAAAAACAGTTATGATGAAAGCCTACATGAAACATGCTAATCCAGAACAATTTATGGGTCGATCATTTAACTTCTCTTCGGCCACAAGCCCTTATCAATTTCAAAAAACAATAGAAAGTTATGTTGAAAAACGTAGCGGTATGACTTTTGGACCACCCGGAGGAAAGAAAATGCTTGTATTTATTGATGATATAAATTTACCTCAAATCAATGAATGGGGAGATCAGATAACAAATGAAATCGTAAGACAAACTATGAGCATGGGTGGGTTTTATAGTTTAGAAAAACCGGGCGATTTTACAACTATAACTGACATTCAATTTCTAGGAGCTATGGGACAACCGGGTGAGTTTAATATTAATAACACTTTCGATCGGAAACTAATAGTTTGTGTGCCAATGAAATAAATTGTATTTTAGGTGGTGGCAGAAATGACATACCAGCCAGGCTGAAAAGGCAGTTTTCTATCTTTAACTGTCCATTGCCTAATAACGATTCTATCGATAAAATTTTTAAGGTTATTGGTGAAGGCCATTACAATGCAAAAAGAGGTTTCACAATTGAAGTGCGATCACTCATTAAGAAAATCATCCCTTTAACAAGAGAACTTTGGACAAAAACACGAGTTAATTTATTGCCAACGCCGGCAAAATTTCATTATGTGTTCTCCTTGCGGGATTTATCTAGAGTCTGGCAAGGGATGATAGGCACATTGCCAACCGTAATTGAGTCAGAAAAATGTTTAATGCTTTTATGGAAACATGAATGTTCAAGGGTATTTTCTGATCGTTTCACTCATCAATCAGACAAAGATTGGTTCAACAATGCATTATATGAAAGTGCTGAAGTATTATTAGGAATCGAATATAAGAAAATGATGGAAAAAGATCCAGTTTTTGTGGATTTTATGAGGTAAGTACACATCTTATTTTACATAAAACTACAAACAATTTACAAACGTGAAAATAAACATATATTTATTTCTTACAGAGATGCTCCTGAACCAACAGGTGAAGAAGGTGAAGATGCTGACATGGAACTACCGAAAGTTTATGAGCCTGTTTTTGACTATGCCGAGTTACGAGATCGTCTAGAAATGTTCCTTTCACAATTTAATGAAATGGTTCGAGGCTCGGGAATGGATCTTGTTTTCTTTCCTGATGCTATGTTGCATTTGGTGAAAATATCCAGAGTTATACGCCATCCAAGGGGAAATGTCATGTTAGTAGGTGTCGGTGGATCTGGCAAGCAATCTTTAACAAAACTATCAACTTTCATCGCAGGATACAGATCTTTTCAAATAGCTTTAACAAGATCATATAACGTCGGCAACTTTTTAGAGGATCTTAAGTTGCTTTATAGATCATGTGGTGTTCAAGGAAAGGGTACCACTTTTATATTTACTGATTTAGATATTAAAGAAGAAGGCTTTCTGGAATACCTTAATAATATTTTATCATCCGGTGTCATATCTAATTTATTTACTAAAGATGAACAGCAAGAAATTATCTCAGAATTGACTCCAATAATGAAACGTGAAAACCAAAAACGAACTTTGACTAACGAGCTAGTTATGGAATATTTTCTTAATAGAACTTGCCAAAATCTTCACGTGGTTTTATGTTTTTCACCAGTAAGTAAACTCAAATAATCCTACATTGATTTGTATTTAATATACTATAACATATATGTCATACCCATTATGTTGGTAATATCAAACTAGTAATATTATTTTCTTTCAGGTTAGCGAAGCTTTTAGGTATCGTGCTTTGAGATTTCCAGCTCTTATATCTGGATGCACGATTGATTGGTTCCAGCCATGGCCTAAAGATGCCCTTGTTTCAGTCGCCGATCATTTTCTAACAGATTTTGAGATAGAGTGTACCAAAGAAGTAAAAAAAGAATTAGTAACAGTGTTAGGAACAATACAAGATGTGGTGTCGAAAGTATCAACAGAATATTTTCAACGATTTCGACGGTCATCTCATGTTACTCCTAAATCATATTTAAGTTTTATTGGGGGATATAAAACAATTTATCAGTTGAAACAAAAAGAATTAGGAGATGGTGCCCTAAGAATGGACACTGGCCTGGAAAAATTACGTGAAGCTTCGATATCCGTGGAAGTATTAAAGAAGGATTTGGCGGTAATGGAGCAAGATCTAGCCTTAGCCTCTGAGAAAGCAGATCGTGTTCTTTCAGAGGTTACAGATCGAGCTATGCAAGCAGAAATTGTAAAAAATCAAGTTCAAATTGTTAAAGAAAAGGCTGAGGCTTTGGTAGCTTTTATAGCAGAAGAAAAGGAAAAAGCCGAAAGGAAATTAGAAGCTGCAAAGCCTGCATTGGAAGAAGCTGAAGCTGCTTTAAATACAATTAAGCCAGCTCATATCGCGACTGTGAGAAAATTAGGCCGACCACCGCATTTAATTATGCGAATTATGGATTGCGTTTTAATTCTTTTTCAACGGAGATTACATCCATTGATATCAGATACAGCTGCACCATGTCCTAAACCTTCTTGGGCAGAATCTCTTAAAGTATGTATTGTTTGTGATAATAATAATTAAGGATAAATTCTTGGTAATTAATGCTTATAGTTGAATCTTTATTAAATCAAAATTAACTTTAACAAAATATATCTCAAATACGGGATAATGTTTTCTTAATTGTAGATTTATCTCTAGAAAATTATAGTTTCATATAGTAATACATAGTACAAAAGATGATTATGGTGAAAAAAAGCCAACACCCTCTATGATCTGAAAAGTCCTTTTTCACGTTTTAAGTAAATGCACCATTAGATTCATAATTATTAAAAGATCTATCATATTTTAATTATACATAAACATTTATTTCACAGATGATGGCAAGCACGACATTTTTACTTCAATTGCAAAATTATCCAAAAGATATTATTAATAATGAGATGGTCGAACATCTACTACCTTATTTTGAAATGGAAGATTATAACATGGATACAGCTAAACGAGTTTGCGGGGATGTTGCCGGTCTTTTATCTTGGACTAAAGCTATGGCATTTTTTCATAGCGTAAATAAAGAGGTTTTACCGTTAAAAGCCAGCTTGATGCTTCAAGAAGCAAGATTAAAAGTACGTTGACTTTAGATATAAAGATTATCTTTTAAAATATGAATTTAAAATATTAGGCAACTAATTAATACCTTTTAATTGAACAGGTTGCAATGGAAGATTTAGCATCAGCAGAGAGACAATTAGAAGAACGTGAAATGTCTTTACGAAAGGTAAAAGAGCAATACGAGGCTGCAGTTTCAGAGAAACAGCAATTGACAGATGCTGCAAATGTTTGTTTAAGAAAAATGACTGCAGCAACTCAGTTGATTAATGGATTAGGAGGCGAAAAAATAAGATGGACTCAACAAAGTAAAGATTTTAAAGAGCAGCTCGGTAGACTAGTGGGTGATGTCGTTTTAGCCACTGGATTCCTTTCTTATTGTGGCCCTTATAATCAAGAGTTTAGAAATAGTTTATTTAATACTTGGATGGAAATATTAAAAAGTAAACAAATACCTGTAACTGATAATTTAAATATTACAAATATGTTAGTTGAAAGTGCTACAATATCGGAATGGACACTTCAAGGTCTTCCTAATGATGAGTTATCGGTTCAAAACGCATTGATTGTAACAAAATCTAGCTCGTATCCACTTTTAGTCGATCCTCAAAGTCAAGGAAAAAATTGGATAAAAAATAAAGAATCTACGAACGAACTGCAAATAACATCTTTAAATCATAAATATTTTAGAACTCATTTGGAAGATAGTTTATCTTTGGGCAGACCACTACTTATAGAAGATGTAGGTGTAGAATTAGATCCAGTAATAGATAATGTTTTGGAAAAGAACTTTATTAAATCTGGATCGATAGAAAAGGTAATAGTCGGTGACAAGGAATGTGATGTTATGCCTGGGTTTATGCTCTATATTACCACTAAACTTCCCAATCCTGCCTATTCTCCTGAAATAAGTGCAAAAACATCAATTATAGACTTCACGGTAACTATGCAAGGACTTGAAGATCAATTACTTGGTAGAGTTATTTTAATGGAAAAATCGGACTTAGAAGAAGAGCGAGTGGCTCTATTCGAATCTGTTATGAAGAATCAAAGAAGCATGAAAGAACTTGAAAGCAATTTACTTTGTCGTTTAACATCATCAGAGGGTTCATTGGTAGACGATGAAGCCTTAATTCAAGTTTTACAAATAACCAAATCTACAGCCGAAGAAGTAAATGAAAAACTAAAAGTGGCAGAAGTCACTGAAAAGAAGATAATTAAAGCGAGAGAGGAATTTCGAGCTGTGGCAGCCAGAGGATCTATTTTATATTTCCTTATAGTTGAAATGAGTAACGTTAATCTTATGTATCAAAATTCATTGAAGCAGTTTTTAAATATATTTGATAATTCTATAACGAAATCAGCTAAAAGTAATATAACTGAAGAACGTATTAATATAATTTTAAAATATTTGACACACGAAGTATGGGCATTTACATTGCGCAGTTTGTATGAAAGACACAAGTCACTTTTTACTTTAATGTTAGCAATGAAAATCGATTGTCAACGAGAACTTATTTCTCATGACGAGTTCATGGCTTTCGTTAAGGGTGGAGCATCATTAGACTTGAATGCGGTGACACCTAAACCTTTCAAGTGGATTTTAGATATTACTTGGCTCAATTTAGTAGAAATCAGCAAATTGAAAATATTTTCAGAAGTCCTAAGCAAGGTTAAGCAAGTTTTGGTTTTGTTTTTTTCTTTTGTTATTTGAGTCTCTTCATTTATATATTTTTGACAGATCTCTAGTAATGAAAAAGAATGGCGAATATGGTACGAGAAAGCAAAGCCAGAAGAAGAAACAATACCTAGCGGTTTTCATGAGAGTCTTGACGTTTTCCGGAAACTTTTACTCATCCGGTCATGGAGCCCTGATCGCACACTCTCACAAGCAAGAAAATATATTGTTGGTTAGTAATATATATGTATATATTTAAAAATTGTGCTATAATTTACTCGTAAATGTGTAGAAATAAAACTTATAGACAATCAATAATTCGAAACAGATTCCCTCGGATCAGAATATGGTGAAGGCCGCATTCTTAATTTAGAAACTACATGGGAAGAGTCAGAACCTCGTACTCCGCTTATATGTATACTTTCAATAGGGTCTGATCCGTCTGCACAAATTTCCTCACTCGCTAAAACAAAAGATATAGGTAAGTGAAATGATGATGTCATATAAATAAAAACGAAGTTTTTTATTGTTATTTATTGTGTTTGTTTCATAGTAATTAAAGCAGTATCAATGGGACAAGGCCAGGAAATCGTAGCCCGGAAGATGATATCTGATTCCATGAATGAAGGAGGATGGGTTTTACTTCAAAACATACATTTGTCTTTGCCATTTTGTGTGGAAGCTATGGATGCACTTATAGAAACTGAACATATACAAGACTCTTTTCGTCTTTGGCTAACAACAGAGGTGCATGTTGACTTTCCTATAGGACTTTTACAAATGGCTATTAAATTTACAAACGAGCCTCCTCAAGGTATACGAGCTAGCATGAAAAGAACCTATCAAAACATAAGTCAGGATACTTTAGACTATTCATCGTTATCCCAATGGCCACCACTTTTGTATGCGGTGGCATTTTTACATACTATTGTTCAAGAAAGAAGAAAATTTGGTCCTCTAGGGTGGAATATTCCTTACGAATTTAATCAAGCAGATTACGCGGCCAGCGTTCAATTCATACAAAATCATCTTGATGAAATAGATCCTAAAAAGGGGATATCATGGCCCACAATATGTTACATGCTTGGTGAGGTGCAGTATGGTGGACGGGTAACTGACGACTTCGATAAGCGTTTGTTGACGACGTTCACTAATGTTTGGTTTTGCGACGTCCTACTACGGCCGGGTTTTGAGTTCTACAAAGGTTATAAAGTACCACAAACACGCAACTTGCAAGGTTATGTAGATTATATTAATCAGTTGCCTCTCACTGACACACCAGAAGTTTTTGGTCTACATAGTAACGCTGATATCACTTATCAAATCAATAGTGCTAAAGACATTTTAGACACAATTTTAAGCGTGCAACCAAAAGAAGGTGGTTCTCAGGGTGGAGAAACCAGAGAGAGTATAGTTTATCGCTTAGCTGAAGATATGTTGGAAAAATTGCCAAAGCAATATGTTAGCTTCGAAGTTAAGGAGGCTCTTCTAAAAATGGGCGCTTTTCTTCCTATGAATATTTTTCTAAGGTAAATATAATTGAACTTAAAAAAACACATTTATATTAATCGTATTTAAAACGTGCATCGTATATAAACTTTATTTAACATATAAACATTATCAATATTTTATATTTTTAGGCAAGAGATTGATCGTATCCAAAAAGTTATAAAGACCGTACAAACAACACTTTGTGACCTTAAACTGGCGATAGACGGGACAATTGTTATGAGCCAAGGCTTACGAGAATCCTTGGATGCTATGTACGATGCTCGCATACCTGCACAATGGTTAAAGGTAATGGTTCTACACAAAAAATACAAAATATATTTTCGTAATCCAAAATTTTGCTGGTCAACTACAAAAATGTGTTCTATCCAGCTACTTAATTATTTAAAACTGTATTTAATGACAGGTCTCATGGGAGTCGGCCACCCTGGGTTTTTGGTACACAGAATTATTGGAGCGTGAACAGCAGTACCGGGCCTGGCTCCGCAATGGAAGGCCTAACACATTTTGGATGACAGGATTCTTTAACCCGCAAGGATTTCTTACTGCAATGAGACAAGTATATTTGTATTTTTATATTTAAAGAACTAATAAGAAAAACACTCGTATGGTACCGATAAGCCCTATAGTTGTATATATATTATTGAGATTTTTTATGTTTCTAAGGAGGTAACACGCAGTCACAAAGGATGGGCTTTAGATTCAGTAGTTCTTCAAAACCACATAACAAAATTTAATAGAGAAGACGTCCATGAAGGTCCGACAGAAGGAGTATATGTTTACGGCTTATTTCTCGAAGGTAAATAGTTGTTTAGCTGAAGTAAGTGCTCTTTATTTTTCTATTTTGATTTATTGAAAAATATTTGTTTTCTTGTAGGAGCATCACTCGATCGAAAATCAGGAAAGTTAATTGAATCTAAGCCCAAAGTCCTCTATGAACAGATGCCTGTCATCTATATATTTGCTATAAACACAACCGCTGGAAAGGATCCAAGGTTATATGAATGTCCGATTTACAGAAAACCTCAAAGAACAGATGCAAAATATGTTGGTTCAATCGATTTCGAGACAGACAGTAATCCACGACATTGGACATTAAGGGGTGTTGCTTTATTATGTGATATCAAATAGATAACTATTAAGCACACCCTCACTAAGGCATACGCATATGCACACAGACACTCCCACATAAATATTTAAACATACATAAAGCATCGCGTAAATAAAAAATATATAGATTTGATATTGCGTTTTATTGTCTATGCTTATATGATTTCTATTATTATTATTTTATATTAGTTTTATAAAATTGTATATAATAAAAAATATGTGTACTGTATAAGTTGTAGGTGTCATACCTATATAATCATAATATGTCTGCCGTTCTCGTGCACGATATACATTGTTTTTAACTTAACTTTGTCTTATCGTTAGCTTTCGTTTTTTATTTTTATATAGTAAAGTTTAACAGTACAAAGTTGGTCAAAATAAATTAATATTTTTACGTCAATAATTATCAACATTTATTTTAAGTTGCACAAAAAGTTTTTTGTTGGTTTTCTTTATTTATTCATTAAACAATTTATTAGTGGGAATAAATAAGTTTTTAAATGATATTTATTTTCCGATCAGTGCATGATATAAATTTTGAGAACATGAATCCTTTTTTTCTAGTTTCTAAAACTCTACCTGATAAGTTAAGAATCACCACCATTTTAGGATCGACTAACCATTGCCGGTGTGATACTGATACTACAGGAAATGGACATAAACGTTAAGTGAAAATAGCTCTAGAACCTCACAGTATAGACTTAAATTGGCGAGCCTGCCAAGCCATATTAGATCTGAAAGCTCTCCAAAGTCACTCTTAAATTAATTTCTGATATAGATACATTGCGTACATTGTACATGGAAAATGATTCCTTAAATGTACTTGTATAGCTTTAGACTCATATAAACAATGAAAATAATCTTTATAAAATATAAAATGTAGGCATTAGATTTATATATATCATTTTTTCAATTACAGCTTTATTTCAACTTATTAGATTAAATATGTAGCAATAAATCGTCATAGTAAAATTATGAATTAATTTTGCTAACTCATAGCTAAAGCTTAGTAAACATATTTACTTTCCATTTAAATAGTGCCAGCATTCAGATTGTTTTATTATATGATTTTATTATCATTAATTCATATACAGGCTTTCTTTAATCTTGTGCTTAATCTAAATCTAATCTAGGCAATATTTTACACCCTTCATAAACTGATCTGTGCGAGAGAGAAGAGATGGCGCTGTTAACATACACCGTTTTCTACATCGCGGTGATAAAATTTTAGCTCCCTACATGACCCTCCTGGAATAAAAGCTTGACTGTGCTCCTTATTATGTTCATAAACTGCGTAACTCGAACAGTTTATGGCGTATAAATTTTTGAAAGCTCTCTCACGAGAGTTAGATTGGATTGCATGTAGAGTAAGTTGTGTTAAGATGATATTGGCTACATTAAAAGAAATAATTATTAAGCCATTTTACTTAACCAGATCGCGTTTTTTGTGAAAAGTAAAACAAGTATTTCTCTAAGTATTTAATATCAAGCATGGGCGGTTTAATATTATTTTGAGGAAAAATAATATATTGTGGTAACAAATTGTAGATGTGATTGATCATAAACTAAAAACAAAGATACACTCATTTAGAAAACTTTCTAAAATTTAAACACATTAAAAGCCAAAATCGTAATAAATGATATTTCTAATCAGCTTTACTATTTAAATAATTATAAAATGTAAGATTGAATTAACATTTTTTTCTTATATTTATAAAAAAATCTATCGCACTTGCTTTTTGGTTAATTGTAAGGTATAATTTCCTTTTGCCAGAATTCTTTGAAAAGAAATACAATTTACTCTACAATACATTAATTTTGAATACTAAAATAAAACTTGTCTATCTGCGAAGTCGAGCGACAACAACAAAAGAAAAAGGATTACCTACACAAATAAATGAGTTCCCATCTATTGATCTATTGATATTGTTATTACATAATATGTAAAAATTCACACGACTCGCAACGTAGATCTGACGTAAAAAAGTTATGAAATACCATGTGAATCAAGTTGGTTAATTCAGTATACCTATCTATGGGAGTAGTAGCTTTCCAACCAATTTGTCAATTAATAATACCTTGTAACTTTATTAATAACACTTTATTGCCATTATTTCCATATTACCTTTTTTTATATCTTAAAGAATAGAGTAACTGGATCAATCCATACTTTTTTTAGAATTCTGTTTTCTACTATCCAGGTTTTGTCTGGAGTATTTTTCTTAGCTATATTCAAATCATCCGACCGCATTACCTACCTATACCAAATGTTTTTGTGTATTAGACTTCTTCCTAATCTCATCCAATCTTGTTAGTCCGCACATCCATCTTAACATTCACAATTTAGCTACATGCATTTCTTTTCATCTGCTTCTTTTATTGCTTAAAGTTCTTAAACATACAACATTACCCTATGATATGATACATTTTATACATTTGTCTCTTCAACCCGAGAGGCAAATGTTTATATAATACTTTCCTATTGAAGTTTTCTGTAGCGTTTGCTGTTTACATTATTTTAATTAGTACAAAGAATTTAATGGTAATGTTACGGCATAATAATAGTACTTTTTATTATTAGAAGCAAATGCAGTTTTATATAATTATACGTTTATATATTTATATTATTACGAACTTCAAAAAATACTGTGTATTTTTTTAAATCCCTATGATATTATTGTTTCATTTATTTATAATATTTTTAATTTCATCAGGTTAATATTGCATATAATACTTAACTTGGAGGTTTATTGAGTTAAATATAGTAAGAATAGTATAATACTAAGATAAAGTAATCACTTTGCAAAGCTATCATTGTTACAATTCAACTATATTTTTTGTTGGGGGTGTACTCTTAAGACTTTAATCGATTACACAAGTATTTAAAAATAATAAGTAAATGGAAAATCCTAGGGAAAATATTATAGCGTTCATGAAAATATTGCTAGTGTTATAGATAGAATAATCGTTTTTTCACTTTTGCAAAACAAACCTTAAAATATTTGTAACAATAGTTTTTATCGCCCATATGAATATAATTAATTTTGAAAGCCGTGTACAACCTTCCGTTTATGTTGTCCTGGTACTCGGTGGATGCATAGAGGGGAGAACGTAAACACGCAGTGCGCAAGTTACCGAAAAACTCGTGACCAATTTTGTTCGTTTAACTTTAACTATTGTTACATTACATTTAGTATTGTGTGATGTTTATAATCAAAGGTCTATCTAATAAGAAACCGTTTTTCAATTCGTTTGTGAAACATTAAGCTTTAAAGCGTAAATTTTATTTATTCAAGTGGTTTCGTCGTCCCCCTACCACCTGGTTGATTTTGGAGGTGTGACAAAAATTCATGATAGTCGTACATATATCGAATTTAAAAGGAAAACTGTCACGACTAAGTAAGCTTTACCAGTTTACGAATAATAGTCGGTTAACTTAAAACATATATCTATCAATCCATCATGGGCAATACGGATCCCTACATTCCGCATCGCCTGACACACACTTGGCCTCTTTTCTTTTATAATAAACAACAAAATTAAAACAACAAACCTTTCTAAGAATAACATATTTATTAAATATAGAAAGACCAATCGATAATGTAAGTTGGAAAACCCAGATAAATAATGAAAATGTTATATACTCGTTGTACTGCTCGTAAAACTTTCAAACTTGCTTTGTTCTGGGCCTATTTTGAAAATAAGTCTAAAAATAATTAAATAACATGGTTAATATTAAAAAATATTTATATAAATAAAAGCACTTGCACAACCTTTCGAATTTGTATGACGTACGTCACGTACATAAAGAATTAAAAACAACAGTAGACTCAGTCATTTTCAAATCGGTACAATCGATTCAAAATGAGTACCAACATTATTAAAGCAATTTTTTTATTTCATCATACAGCACTAATACGAAAGCTCCGCCAGCGCCTCTGAGGACATTCGAAAAAGCTCCCTTAAAGAACGCTCCAGGACCCTCTGACTTTAGGATTGTGGACCAACAGTGCAGGGTGTTCTTATATAGACGTTCGTTGACTGGTCGACCTGACTGCATCATCATTCGCCGCCTAACTGTATCGAGGGGATACGATGTGATACCTGCGATTGTCGTTACTGTCTGAAATGTTTACAAAATTTTAATTAATTTCAGTATGATAGTCATTCAACCTTTTTTATTACTTCAATTCAAGAAGTTATTTTTTGTTCTTATTTCTTTAAGTTTTTGAAATCATATACGATATACCTGAGCAATTAGCCACGTAAAGAATAAAGGTGTATTCTTAGGATCAGGAAGCATTCCACGTGCTGTGTCGTAAAGTCCAAAGTACGTAGCACGATAAATGATGATTCCCTGGACAGATACCACAAAACCTCTATACCACCCCATGGGACCATCCGTCTTTATTGTCTTCATTAAGCAATCAATGAGTCCGTTAAATTCCTTTGCTTTTCCTTTACCGACATCTGCAGCTAACCTTTAAAGGTATTTTTTCATTAGATTTCTTATAGCATACAATTTTAAGTTTTATTACCACTATGAAAGGTCTTCTTGGGTTTACCTGGTTCGAGCAAAATCCAAAGGATATACAAAACAAAGAGAGGTTGCACCAGCTGCACCGCCTGATGCTAGATTACCAGCAAAATATTTCCAAAACTGAGTGTTTTTATCAACACCTTCTAAGAAAATTTTCTTGTATACATCCTTGAAAGCAAAATTTAATGCCTGGGTTGGAAAGTAACGAATAACGTTAGCCATATTTCCTCTCCATAATGACCCAATACCTTGCTCCCTCGGTATACGTATAAACGCATCAACAATTCCTGGCGATAATGAAAATAAAATGGCTTAATACAATTTGTAAGTTACAAAAGAAGAGTACGTAACAAGGATATCGAACATAAAGTACCTTTGTACCGCTGATCCTCGGCTATCTGTTTGGACACATGCTGCACTTGCAATAAGAGCTTCACACGTTCCATGGGTGCCATAGCTGTTTTCGACACAGCAGCCGATATTCCACCAGCGACAAAGTCCTTGAAAAACGCACTAGTTTCAACACCCTTACTCTCCTTCCCATCTTTTTTAGACATAATTCCGTTTTGTTAGTATTTTAGCTAATAGCAGAGTACATCACAAAAACAGTACACACGGCCCAAGGATACCTAAATTTGCTTACAAATTGACACAATAAATAAATTTTGCTAGATTATTAAGAGACATTAACTTTTGACAAATAAGCACACAAAAGACGGATGGTATGCTTTTTAATGTTTGAAAAAAGAATATTTAAAGAAGCTTGACGGCTAGTTACATAAAAGTCCGCGTTCACGAAGCTCCAGTGAAAAACAACTGTTGACTGTTCCACACACATCATGTCTGATTCCTCCTCCTTTGTCCCTGTCCGATTGTGGAACTAACTACCTAAAACCGATTCAAAAGATACAAGAGAAAAATAATTGTCTCCCGTATATATATATAAAAATAAATATTACATATTTATTTGTATTTGTGTAGTTTTGTATGTATGGCGATATCTAGCTCCATTTATGAATTTTATCACTTGAAACCTTTAATATACTCTTTTTGCACTCTGCCTACACACGAGTTTTATTATACCTTTTGGATTGGCTGCTAGAACGCACTGGCGTTAAGCATACCTTTTGTAAATGTGTTGTGCTATATTAAATAAACGTAAAATAATCTATGTTTTTATATTTATTCTATGCTAATATTAACTTCGAAAAATGAAAATGCATTGAGAAAATTCACTTTTAGTACCAACAAACCAGCTGGTATAGATAAAATTTCCACTAAAAAGATATCAAGAAACATAGATTTCATGGAATCCTTTCAGTACCAGTAGTCAAGGAAAACGACTAAGGTGTGGAGGTTATTTTGTAAGAGCAATCATATCCTACCAGCTATCTGAGAATAAAACAGTAATAAAATACTTTTTATACTTAAGTATAATAATTGATAACTGCAGCGATGGTACACCAGTTCTCAATTGCTTCATTGATTACTTTAAAAAATGTAGTATGTACGGTGTTTTGTGCCTGTCTATGAACCACACTTGTTACTAAGAAAAAGGAGCGGTTATGGCATCATATAATGTATAGCAATTATAAAAGTCGTTCATTATATAAGTTTAAGTAGTTATTAAATTATATAATCCTCATAGATTTAACAACAAACAGTGCATCCCCTGTTAGTTTTAACTCAATTATAAAACCCTTATTAACTTCTATTTTCAACCTTGAGCATATACTTGACTTTGTTTTACCTGAATGTGATGTCAAGTTCGAGCAAAAGAGAGGAAGACATATTAGATATGGTAAATGGTTTACTATAGTGAAATAAATTTAAATTGAATGTTTTTCTCAATTTTTATTGAGTATATAGTTGTACCTAGTGCTTGTATATACAAGTAGGTTGTTATACATACTTATATACATAGTACACTTATGTATGCAGGTAACTAAATTTATTGTGTAAATTGTTTTAACAATTTTCTCAAGGAAACATTTTTAAGAAATTAAATGTATCAAACATTATTTAGTATAAGAGCTAATAATAGATATGACAAATGATTGCAATCTTTATCGTTTTCCATTGTTGCTAAAATATTATACGAAACGTTCTTGATATAAAACTAAAATATATTACTATCGTGGTTAAATTACCGTGAAAATATTCATTTCATATCTTTTTTATACTACTAGGGGTGCCAACAAACCCTCAATTTCGACTCGCTGTGCTCGCGAAATCTCGGTTGCCGTTTGCATATTGAGCACGCGAGCCCAGTGTATTGACTCATCGTTTCCCATTGACTTCAATGGGATATCAGTTTTTTGACATGATATTAAAAAAATAAATTTTGAGGACATTTTTAAAATATATATTTTTTAAAACCATCACCTCATGTGTGTCTTTTTGATTGCAAAGTTTCATAATTTTCCGTCAAGTAGTTTTCGAGCCAATTCGTGACAAACAATGTAAAAAGTCTCCAGTAAAATGCTCCGCTCAATAAAGTTAATAGTTTAAAAAATTTTGCCTTAATGTGACGTCACAAACGACATTTATGTCGGTTGAACCGTAGTCAAAATGGTGTCTCTAGTAGTATGCAAGATCAACACTTATTCTTAAAAATGTTTAAACTAATATTTAAAACTATTTACTGACAAATCAAATATATTATTGTGTTATATATAATAGGATTAATATAAATAATACTCAATAAAACACAATTATGATGTTTTAATTTATTGCATATTATCACCATAGCAGCTTAATTTTGATCCTCGTTTAATACACGGTAGTAAAAAATAATACCAAATCATCAATAACCGTGAAAAGAATAAATCAAACAGGACAGACAGTTAATCAATACAAAATTCAACTTAAACAAAATCAAAACTATCAAGACTCCGCGTCTGTTATTTATCAGCGACAATCAATTCATTCAAAGTTTAGAAAATGTATAATTAATATTAAAAGCACATACCATATTGCAATACGTATAATACTATCTCAATTATTACAATAAAATAAACTGAACGGAAGACTAATTGAGGATTGTTAATTTGGAATCACTGGCGAATATTTTTTAATAATCATTAATAGATGAAAATCGCAAACTACTAACTTTTAATTCATTGCAACGAGATATTTTTTTATTACACGAACATCTGTTAAACGTATTATATTTCAATGCAAATACATTAATATATTATTAGCTACGTTTAAAAGCTGGCGAATCGATTTTACACTTCTATAATCACAATACGTAACAATAAACACCTGTCGCGATCTACAATAACATTAATACAAACAAACTCCAAATTTATTCATATATATATATAATATACTGAATACATATTGTAACAAAGCATTGTCATATGGAATGATTCCTCGAAATACCCACAACTTATATGAAATAATATAAATAGAGAGCAATGTTACATATTTTTATACTATTATAAATACTTTCGTTTATTATAATCTACTGTAATACGGTAATGTAAATCATTTGTAAAACTCAACAGGTGTTTAAAGAACTACAACATAATTATATCTAATAATTATCTAGAACATTGTCTATTTGCGAAATTTGGCTGTGTTATCTGCGTTGTCCTTTAGGATCTTCGATTTCAAGTGATCCTTGTATTTGAGGATGCCTCCCTGCCACTTGGTAACTGTTCCGTTTTCGCAGATCCAAATCTCTTCAGCCACCTTTGGATGATCATCATTTTAATTATTGTCACTATTGCATACTTTTATTTTACATCCAAGATTTTTTCAGATAAATATTCTTACGAAATTCCTTAAAAGAATTCAAAAGCAATTTTTGAACTGGGTTGGATTTAAAAAACACTTACTAAAAAAAGTTTTTTTTAAATTTTTAAATATTTATAGAAAAAAATAATAATGATCTGGTTGAAATATAATAACAATGGTTAAAATTAATTGATAACCAAATAAGAAAAAATCGATACTATTATCGATTTCTCAAATGCGATCAAACCAAATATATTTTCGAGTATATTATTCAGTCAGTCAGTTTGTCAGTCAGTGAATCAGCCAGTCAGTGAAGACTAACCTGGTTAATGAGCCTGAAGTCGTGGCTGACGAGCACCATGCCACCGTCGAAGTCGTTGATGGCATCCGCCAGCGCATCGATGGTCTCCATGTCCAAGTGATTGGTCGGCTCGTCCATCAGCAGCAGGTGGGGGGTCTGCCAGGCGAGCCACGCGAACACCACGCGGCACCGCTGGCCGTCCGACAGCTGGCGCATGGGACACACCTGGACGATTGGAAGTTATTATTATGGATGGATTATTTGGAATTTTATCGCTTTAACCATTTTTGACATCAAAGGCATAAGCGTCCTATTCCATTATAACAAGAGATATGTCCATGTGACAAAGACTGGTTTTTTGTTGGATTGTTTCTTCCGTTTGCCCTGTTGGCCATGACAGCGTCACCGGGAACGAAGATTTTGCAATGAAATTGGTTATTAATATAATATATACTTTGCATTTTAAATGCTTCTTAAAATTCTGAAGATCATTGTAATTTATGTTAAGGAACTAAAATATTTAGTTGAAGTGGAATTGTTATAATAATAAAAGATAAAGAAAAGTGTGAAAGATCAGTATACAGAAGCTGCGAAATATAAATATATGATATTATTTCTCTAAAACGATTTGCTTCACGCAACTTTTGAAAGTGAAATGTTATTGGAGGTTTTGTGATTCTAACTCATTTAAAACTTGTTCTATGAGAAAGATAAATGTACAGATAAGAATTATTATAAGAATTGTTTTTTTTTGTTGCAAACCAGTAATTATTTTCTATATCATTTATTGGATCTCTCACAGAAATACTTTATTATTATGATTGAACCTCAATTCTTTATTAGACTTAAAGAAAATCTTTCAATATGAATTTAAATTTACATCTAAACTAACAAAACTTAAAGACAAAAAATATTTAATAAACCTCACCTGCTGTCTTCCTGTGAGTCCGTATCTCCCGATGATCTTCCTCATCTCCTCCCTTTCGCGGACCTCCGGGAACTCCTTCATCATGTACTCCAGCGGGGAGAGATCCAAATCCAGCAGCTCGTGCAGGTGCTGATGGTAGCGCCCAATACGCAGGTGGGAGTTCTTACGTATCATACCAGTTGACGGTACCAGCTGGAGATTGATTTTTTGATTGAATAGATTGTTGATTGGAATAAATTATTGCAATTGGGTTCAACTGATATGGGTTTAAGACCCAATTTATAAAATTTTTACACTTTTTATTTCTCATATACAAATATTTTTATTATATAGGGTTGGAGTTACGGACCAGTCCATACATTTATACATTCAAAAACAAACATTATAAAACTAGAAATAAGTATCATAATTGACAGCATTTATTGGAATTATAATTTGTTTCTTTATTTGTAATAAGATTTATGAGAGGGCACTTGTTAAAAAAGCCCTCACCCAGGGGTTAAATTACTATACTATAGCTAATTAATATAACTAGGTTAAACATTGAGAGACGTACTCTATACTTCAACTTTGCTAGTTGTTAATTGCATAATCTCTGCCTCTTTTTAATATATATTTTTATAGCATTCTTTGCATCATTTACGAGATTCCCTTAAAGATCTCTCCAGAAGATGTTGTATTTTTTTTTTGTTTTTTTATTATTATTATACTTATACTTACATCTCCATAAAGTAGTTTCAACAAGGTGGACTTCCCCGCTCCATTGGGACCCACGAGAGCGAGCCGCGTATCCAGGTCAATACCGAACTCCAAATTTTTGTAAATCCACGGAGAGCTGTCCGAGTAACGGAAGGAGACGTTCTAGAAAAAAAAAACAATTCAATTATATAAATACAAGTTCTCAATTTAAAAATACTTCGATTGGAATATTAAAAAAAAATTGTCTTATTTTTAACAACGTTTCAATACAAAACTATTATGACAATACAAAAAAATTGTATGGAACTTTTCTGTTATAAAGTTTGAACATAAAAAATAAGCTGTTATAAAATACAAATGTTGATGAAACAAATTTTGCCATTCTAACTTTCTATTTGAGTTCGTTGACCTCACTTGAATGTCATGCTTCGGTGAATTAATGGTGTACTCTTTTTTTATACATACTTTCTAGTTTTACCAGTCAAATATATATAGTTAAAGGGTAATACCAAACGTATATGAAAAAAATGAGATCTTAGTATAAATAGTTAAAGATTAGGACAAACTTATGGTACTAAAACTATTATTGTAATTGATTATTGCTGATTACGATAAGAATTAAATGAGTCATAGATAATGACTCAGGTATTGTAACATAAGTATTAAGTCAAGGTACAGATCATAACAAAACAGAGCTTTTTTAGTAATAAATTTAACAGTAACATCAAAAAATTAAATATAGAAACATTTTTATAATATATAATAAGGTACCGGTAAAATTAATAATAAGGTAAATTTATTAATGAAGTAATTCGTGGCAATGACAAACCTGAACCATGATAACGGGAGGCGGCACTTTTCCACATGATGGGAAATAGAAGTTGAGGATCTTATCATCTGTGACCTTCTCGGTGAGACCTTGAGCCACCATCTTGGCTAGGGTCTTCTCCTTAGACTGTGCTTGGCGAGCGAGCTTAGCAGAGCCGTGACCGAAGCGAGCTATGTAGTTCTGGAATATTGTTATTTATTTAGTAAACATTATAATCCAGTGAAAATGTGTTTATTACAACTTGTGCATACATTAAAATTACTTATCAAAAGTGTTAGAAATGTCTAGAACTTAAATTTACTTATTTGTAGAGTTGATATTGTAATGTATATGTCTAAGATTATTAAATGTCTTTTAAAAAGAGCAACTGTTGAGTGTCTGGCCGGCTCTTCACTACTTGAGTAAAGTGGCTACTTGAATAAAGATAATTTGAATTTGTCAAATTTTATCATAGTACATACCTTCATATTAGCGATCTGATCCTGTTCCCAATTGTATTGCTTCATCTGGTTCTCAAGTAATTCCATACGAGTCCGAACGAACGCCTCGTAGTTACCCGTATAGTATTTAAGTCTACGCTTGCTCATGTGGACGATGTTTGTACACACGCCGTTCAGGAAGTCCTGCGAGTGCGATATCAGCACTAGAATACGTTTGTATCTGACGAAAAGAAGTTTTAGCTATAAGTTATCAAGTTTATTTAGTACAATCAAAAAAGTTTTGCATATACATATGTGTATACATATATATATAGATATATAAGTGTTATAGTACTAACTGTTTGAGCTCCTCTTCGAGCCACACGCAGGCGTCTAGATCGAGATGGTTGGTTGGCTCGTCCAAGAGCAGCAAATGCGGCTTTACGTATAGCGCACGAGCCAACGCGATGCGCATGCGCCAACCTGGACACAACAATCTTCAATGACGGGTTTCTTATAATATATCACTGTTATTCTTATTAAGTCTTTTATTAGAGTTAAAACTTAGGAAACTACTGGTTGAGATTAAGTAACAAATAACAATACCTAAAAAATTTTTATTCTTTTAATTCTGGGGACCATATAGACCAAAATATTCCATAAGATATAAATCTTAATAGGCAAAAAAAATATAACCAAAAACAAATTCTTCTAACAAATTATACTGGTATGGTATCCCAAATCACCAAACAGGATGTGTGGATCACAATGAATTTTTCTATGTACGAATGTAATCCAAAGTCTATATTACTAGTCACTCTGTATATTCTAGACTAATACAAACAATCATATGAGATTTCTACTTCAATACCTTGACATATATTGTCAAAATATAATAATGTCTCCGATTCCAAACTATAAAGTTTTGAATACCTCCGGAGAAGTCTTTAGTTGCTTGCTGTTGCATCTCCTTGGTGAACCCAAGACCGTGCAGGATGTGAGCAGCTCGAGCCTCAGCTGTGTCTGCGCTCAGATCGTCTAAACGGTCGTACACATCCAACAACTGCTCTTGCGATTCTGAAATTATGTATTAAATTCAAATTCAAAATATCTTTTGAATCGTCAATTATTACAATAGAAATGGTTGATGTAGTCAGACCGTGAGTAAGCTACCACCTGGCTTGTAATGCTGCTCTGCTGAGAAGAGCCGCCCAGAAATTTAACAATGTTATATATATATATCTATATATGTACATTATAATATCAACCCTGCAATTGAGTCAACAACTTAAGTTCCACACTAAAAACTCTTGAACGTTACAATAAGATTTATTTATTAATACACTTTTGATTGTGAGATTTAAAACTAAGAAAAGAAAGAATAAATAATATCTTGTGGAACTTTATTATATATCCATGTACTAGTATTTCTATATTAGTATATTAGTATTTATTTATCATCTCCTGATTTGGTATAATATACAATATTTAATACAAATTTTTAGTGTCAATATTTTTTTTTCAAATAAGGTTTTATTTTTATTAATTTTTTATCAACTATTCCTATCAGTCCCCTTAGATCCTTTTAAATTGTAGTGTGCGGAACAAAAGGAACTAGGCTATTATTTTAACATGTTTGCAGACCTCATGTGGCAATTTAATTTTATTCAAATGTTTAAACAACTGTAGTATTATTGGAGTTTTGATAATAATCAAAGTAATGTTATTAAAGATTAAATATTTAATCTACTAACATAAAAATAAATATCATTAAAATAATATATTATATAATTGTATTAATTCCTAATTTCCTAAATATAGTAGAATAATGAAATAATTTTTCATCCACTTATATTTAAAATCCAACATTTATATATAAGAAAATCATCTTTAAGTTAATTTACTATTGATGCAAATAAATAAAATAATGAAAAATATATATATAATTATAAATATTACCATCATCTTCACAGTGGGCGAGTTCTTCTGCAAGTCTCTCAAGCTTGACCCTCTCCTCGTCGACCTCCATAACGCATTTCAGTGCTGTCTTATCTGAAGCCGGCATCTCACGGGTGAGGTGGAAGATGTCGATGTGTTCCGGTATAGGCACCTCCCGGCGTCCTAGTACAGCTAGCAGCGAGGACTTACCTACGAAAATGTTATATATATAAATATTATTTTAATTTAACAAATCACTGCTAATGGTAAAAAAATATTAATTAGTAAATTAATCTGATTTCGCCGTAGTATTATATTGACTTACATAAGTGTGCGTATTATTAAAATTGTTGCATAACAATTATTATAGTAGTATGTAGTATGGTGTTATATTATATATTTATATTTGTTATACACTTCGCTTTCATCAAAGAACTACTTCATCGATTAGTGTAATTATAGCTTAAAAGTAAAATAAGCATATTATATTTCGCATATTTTATTTATAATAACACGTAATACACACGTTCGATACTTCCAAGAAAATTTTTCTACATTTTTAAGTCTCTTTTTTATTTGTAACATTATATTATATTTATAATCTACAAATACATAAAGATACTTAATATACAAACAAACAAACTTAGCTTAATAATATTGGTATATATCACTTGAATGTTATTATAATTATTATTGAAAAAAAAATATCTTTTATATAGAAGCCTTAACATATAAAATCAATCCTAATCCAATATTCTTATAACCACAGAGTAGAGCAGTAATATGACTAGAAATTATTCTAGAAAACTGATACTGCCAATAAAAGTTCATACTAAAATATTTATCACTTAATAGCAGTCAACCAACAATCTAGCACAATTTCAACCTAGATTATAGAGGGATATAATTTTCTTTTATAACCCTAGGGCAGTATTGCTGTTTATTTTCAATACAATAGAAAAATTGGTGGATTCATTCTCATTTATTTAAAGGCAATTTTAATATTAGATAAAATTAAGCAAATTGTATGACTTGAAAGATACATTTAATTGGATAGTCCTAGATTCTATCTTTACTGTAACAAAATGATAATATTCATCTAGAATTGTTTCATAAAAAAAACACTTCAATAAACTGTAGCTTATATATCTATATCTATTTATTTTAACCTTGAACATTATTAAAATTCTAAACTTGAAATGTGTCTTCGACAAACAAACCCTGAAACCCTGTCTGTGAAAAACACATATAGAAATTTATTATGGCAGGCTAACAATTGATAATTATTAATTAAATATATTCTTGATAATTTTGCAAATAGAATTAAACAATATGTTACGTCTTGAATATAAACAATGAAGCAAGTTATTGCTAAAAAATGATATTTTATTCATTACCTTTCTTTCTTAAAATTTTTCAGAGTAAATAAATAAGCAAAATGTCAAATAATTTATTTGAATATTTCAAACCTCATCATTATGTATCTTTCGCATAGCAAATTCTTTTGTCATCTGAGTACTGTGAAATACTTGTAAGTACTAAAAAGTTGCTTAGCAGTTGCATACATGCCAAATCAAAAAGTTGTAGATTTGAAACTAGTATAACTATTATTAAAGTTCACACCCCATAAACTGGGTTATTTCAGTTATGACAAAGTACTATATGTTATATATTTAAAGTAAAAAAGACACATATATGAATAACTCAATTAAACTTTTATTAAGTAAAATATGTGGGTAACTTTCGCTTTGCAACAAAATATATGTGTATATTCTTATTTATTTATTTTATATCCTTTTCCTGATAGTAACTTAAGTTAACTTGATGTATTACCGCTTTTCTCATTATTTTTAGTTTAATATAATCATTTAAGTTCCTAATATGCAAAAAATATGACTAAAATTATACATACCACACCCATTCAATCCAACAAGTCCATATCGTCGGCCACAATTCAACTCTAGAAGTGTATCCTGGAGCAATTCACTGCCATAGAAAGTGATGGAGAAGTTTGCTATCTTGATATCTCTGGACCTGTGGTGAACTGCTAATGAACCAGTGCATGATCTGGCTTCAGAGTTCATTTTAGCTTCTTCCTCCAGCTTCAAACATAGTGCCTCTAAATTAAAACATTTAATATTATATTATTTTACCTTTGATAATTTTTTGAAATATCTTTTCCTCTTAAAAGTATTATATTTACGTTGTGCATATTAAAACTTTAATTATTTTTAAAACTTTAAACATTAATATTGTAATAAGTTTTAGTTTCATCAAAAAATTAATATAACTGTTACTTCTTAGTTACCTTCAGCAGTGAGCTCGCGGTCTTCTTTTGCTATCCCGTTGGAGCCATTCGTCTCAGCATTCGTTACTCTTGCCACGGGTTTTTTGTTCCTATTGCCAGCCTGTTCTTTTTTCTTTTGTTGGGCTCGTTTCTTTGCATCCGACGGCATTGTTGATTCTAACCTATGCAATAATAAAATTTCCATCAAACCTTGCACGTGAATAACTCGTGTAAATTTCAACGCGATTTTATGAGATTGAAGCATACAGTTAACTTTTCATATTCACTTCACATTGCATTGTTAATATACACATAATCAACTAAAAATGTATGTTAAGAATGTTTAATGTGCCAAACTGTTTTCTATAATAACTTAAAGACTCAGAGCAATCAAGTTGATTGTTTAATACCTATTAATTTTATGCGATGATAAGCAAGCTGACCGCGTCTACACGTGCTGCTATAGAAAGAAAGACAATTCTAAAAGAAACTTAATTTGACAGGAATTGTCATTTCAATTTGACGTTAACAGCTGGAATTATTATATAGAGTAGCCAATGCTAAAAGGCATTGTAATGAGGTCACTTAAAAGAACAAAGATCATTGGTTTATGTTTGCCCCACGAATTTTCATTGGCTAACAAAAATAACGAATGTCTTACTGTCAAATTAGTAAAACATCAAACTATGCTATTTTAAAGTTTGCCATCTTATAAAAAAAATATTTTTATGCAACATCATTTGAATATATTTATAAATTCATAACAATAGGTTGTATTTAAGGTATCTATATTAAGTTCTTTTATTTGTGTAGGGGTTCATTCTTTTTATAACTATTAACTGAACAAAAAAAAAACTATTTCCTAAAAAAAATTCTCGATGCCACCTTAATCCACATATTGTATTATCAATATAATATCAATATAAGAATTATCAATAACTTCACTTCTTTAGAGATTGAACATAATGATTACGTAATGCTTACTTTTTAGTTAAAGAAATTATCATTATTTTTAAAGAATTATGAATTGTTACTACCTATACAAGATTTCACTGGCAAACGATAAAAACAGTTGTTTCACAGTGCAGGGCCTCTTAACACAAATCATTATTTATTGAGATTACAAACAATTTCGAACAACGAAAGAAGTCCTGCGATATTAATATAATTACAATTTTTATTACTTAAGATAAATTAGTTGAGTTGGCTACAAACCCGTCTGTTCTAGTTCCTCTAAACGTTTTTAAACAGTAACCTGACAAAATTTTTCAGTTTTTAAAATCCACTCAAATTCAAAGACAGATCAGGAGTGACCATCTATTTACAGATTTATTGCGAAATCATTATTGCTTAAATTGTCCACATTATATCAATTTGCCTGTTATTTAAAAAGTTCTTAGATAGATATTGCAACAGAAGCAGCCTCAGATAAACATAACCATAACTTAAGTTCACATACGGGTCACAGGATAGAAATGAATAAGTGCCATCAAACTGACGTAAAATATATTTCTCATCTGATGTCACAGTAATAAGTAATAATTCATTATAACTTATGCAATATTCAGGTCTTACGTCATATTTTTCAGGTACAGCTTACAGCTGACATCAATAATTTTATAAGAGCTCCTGACTGGGTACGTTCTCGTAATTTTGAATGCGTTTGATGATGAATTCAACAATATAACAACAGATACGGATATATCGTATATTTAGTATAATTTCACCAGCGGTTAATATTAAATGCATTTACGTAGTGAATAAGGTCGTTGACGTAATTACATTTTCTATAAATGGAATTAGATAATATCTATTAAAACTGTCAAAACAGATTATATAGTCACTATAAACAATAAACGTCAATTTAATGTTATGTCAAATTGATGTTTTGATAACCTTTTAGGTACATCATAATTATATACAATGTTATACATTTATTTATTTATTTTATTTATTTATTCATGTACCTATTTATTACATATAGACTTAAAATTATAAATTATGTACATAGGATAGCTAATCTCTTAGAAGAGATCTCTTCCAGCCACCCCTGAGTGTTGCTTGCCTTTAAAAAAATTTATTTACGTCCATTATTTGCTCGATGACAGGAACTCGCATTTTAAATTAAAAGTAAAGGGCAAGCCAGGATCAGCATTTTCATACTAGCTAATAGTAAATAGAACTAAGTAAAACAACATATTGAAGTCAGAAGTTTAATAAGATTTTATTTGAAACAAATTCGAATATTGAAATAGATCAACAAATCAATTACACTAACATATGTGCCAAGCTTTTAAAAGGTATTTATTGCAGCTAGTAGATTGGAAGGAGTTACCTAAGTTATGAAGTTATAATACATAAATAAATTAATGTTCTTGCATTATATGCAAAGTTATTTCCTTTACATTTCTTAGCGCTATTAAATACTACCAACGACACTACTCGAAATTCGAACCGTTAATATATGTTTAAATATTTTTCTTTCTTGAAATATTCTCATTTCCTAGATGCTTATGATATATAGTTGAAATTAAAACAGACCAGTTTATTGAAATCATTATTATATAGTTGGATAATAAAGAGATTAGTAAACAATTAAAATTAAATCATGTAATCAACATGGAAATCGAAATTACGATATAATGAAAATCCAATAACAATAAAATTGAAAAGCTGTTTATATGTTGTTGTTATTAAAAATAACATTTAGTACATTCCAGTTATATGTTAAAATTATTTATTTGATTATAGTGCTTGAGGTATTAGAGTTAACAATCATTTAGTCCGTTTCGTGAATTATATTCAACGAATTCAATTTGTAGTTCTTGCTTTCCATATAAAAAAAAACTATTAACTCCTGACCTAAAAATAAGTTATTTGACTATTACATTAGCGTTACCTAGGTAGGAAACGATTTACTAAAAGCATAAACACATCACAAAGAAAATATTACTGTTAACTCCACAAATGTAACTAAATTGTTATGTTATTTTATGTTATTTCAATACTGTCTTTAGGGTCTCCTTAAATACTTGATAATTATCTTTACATTTTAGTGTAATGATTTAATTAAAAGCACTGAAATACATTATTGCTATAGATTAAGTAGCGAAATATAATATTTGAAGGAATCCAATATAAATTGTTGATAAAAATTAAGTTTGGTACTCAATGCTACCTTATACAGCCATTACCATATTATGATTAAAAGCACAACATTCCTCTAGCAATTACTAACATTGTAATGTAAAATATATAATATAAATAATTTGTTAACTATCTAAACAAATTTATACTAAGTACTTAACTATAATTTAAGCTGCTTTAATATTAAAGACAGCGTTAATTATTCAAAATTGATTGATGTCTTATAAGGACATAATATTTATTATGTCTTTTTAAGAAATAATAAAACATTACATAACATTAGACATAAGATCTTGAATGTTAACGTTATATCGATGCTTATTTATTCAATCACAATGTCATCTCATTTTTTTATCTCACTATCATTTGCATAATATAAAATATTAGATTTTTAGACTATTAGATTACTGCTGCTTTTGTTGATGGACAATCATGGTAATGGGTCACTCGGAATTATATGAAATATTTTATTTATTTTACGAAGACAAAATTTTATAATCTATTTTTTAATGTCAAAATTTTAAATTGAATTATATTAGTCAAAAATCTTATTTAATTTGGACATATCCTGATTGAACTGACTACACAAAATTCCATAATTTTAATGATGAAAATTTTATATTAATTTAAATATTACTACAATTTTGAATTTATTTTATTAATTAGCCTATGAGACAAGTCATCTGATAATACGCTTATCAAATTACGGACTATACGATGTTAGAATATTTGGACTATACGCTGTTAGGATACTTGGACTATAAAAATAGTTGGAACACATAATAATAACATTGTTATTCTTGCAAAAAGCTTGTACTTGCGCCAATATATTGTCTTATAGCTTTTAATTATAACTTTGAATATATATTGCTATACTCTTTAGTAACAATTTCCCATCTTGAGGACAAAACTCATCAAGAATATAGTTTTATATTGCATAACATAACACTTGCCGTATTAATATATATTTCTTGTATCATGTTACAGGCACATACATTTTTAAATTACACTAAGAACGTATTAATGACCATGTTCCAAGATGCGACATTACTTTCACCTATCAAGACTTTCTTTACCTATCAAGTCCCACTCCAGTCGCCAAAGTAACCATCACGCTAATTGAGACTTTAACACCAGGTACTAGGGTACATAATAATCAAAAGAACAAAAACACATAAATGATTATAATCACAGATGTTTCAGCACTATGTCATAACGTAACAAATTCAGACCAATTAAAAACGTATACAATAAAATGCAACTGACAATTCACATTACACGTATTGTGTCATCAAAATCATTAATTTAAAATGGAATTATAAATTCACAATAAATAATAGGCTTAACGTAATGAGCTATGTACATTCAAATGCAACGGTACATGCTTGTGATGTGACTGGCGGGAGCGCGGTTTGTACCGGGTGGCGGGGATGTTGGGGTGTCAGAGGGCGTCAATCACGTCATGTTGACACCCAACGAGCGGCTCGCGTACTCGTACACCACGTAGGAGATGGACACTGCGGGGATGACCTTGATGAAATTGGGCGTGATGCCACGGTACAGTCCCCGCAGGCCCTCGCGCTGGACTATCTCTCGGAAGGCCCCCCGCATCGTACCCTCTGCGCCTTTTGCAGCTTTCTCTGTAATCAGACATTCAAATTAGTTAATATCAAGTTACATTCATACTTTGAAGTATTTCATTTATATAGATTTTTCTAGAATAAAAAAAATAATAGATATACTACCTTGTGCTTGCAACCTCGTCCGCACAAGGGCCAGCGGGTAGGAGCACACTTGTCCCAGCGTGCAGGACGTGCTGCCGCACGCCAACAACAGCAACATACCCGGCTGTTCGTTGTGTGCTTGGTACTTGTTTATGTACTTCTTCTTAAGCGTTTCGTAAACCGCTAGATCGATGCCAGCGTAAGGCACTATGCCAAGGATATTTGGAATGTATCCTTTGTAGAAGCATCTTAATCCCTCTCTCGCGTATATCTTTTTCGCCGCATCCATTATGCCGCTATATTGGCCAGTTTTTCTTAAAGCTAATCTTGTCTTTAGCACCTCTAGTGGGTAAATCACAGTTTGACTTATGGCTCCGGCCGTGGCCCCGGCTAGGAACCGTTCGTATATCTCTAGTGGATTCTTCTCTCCGCGTATGAGACGTTTCACTTGTTCGTAGGCGGCGAACTTTATCGCTGATTCTGGGGCTATTTTAATAACGTTAATTCCATTTCCCCGCCAAAGCCCACCTATACCGCCTTCATTTATCATTTTTGCTAAACATTTAGTCATATTTTCTCTAGTTGGATTTACCTGTAACATAAAAAAAAACATAAATTATGTGCATATTTTATTTAAATAAATACAGTATTGTTATAACACTACGCAGTAAATGGAGGTACTAAGATTATTAATATAAAAAACTTATACATATAAATGTATGCTATAACTTGTATCTAATCACAATACGAACCTGTAAGAATACTTTAAGTCTGTCGAGGGGAGCCGTGCAAGTCCGACTCACGGCCCCGGCGATACCACCAGCTAATAGATGTCGCCACCACTTTCCTGTCTGGAGTTCGGTTGGAGTGAAGTCATCTGGTACATTCATATCCTCCCCGATGTCCAGATACTGGAAACAGATAAATACAATTAAGTAATAATAAAGATATCTTATTATTTATTATACAAGTATTATATCGTATTAGTAACGTTAATACACTGTTCCGCATATGGATTCTTCGCCGTCTTCGCAATCATCTTTATCACGTTTTATAATTGTTCTGCTTATCCAGAGTCTTGTACGGTATGTTACGTGTTCCGTCTGCTTGGAATTATTATTACAATTTATTTGTTATTAATATCAATAAAATTTCAATATGATTCGATTCAACCATAAAAATAATAATATTACCGTTGCGTAAACAGAATATATTGCATTTTTATCCAGGGTCATGGTTAGGAATGCGATTAAATATTCCCAGTACATCATTTTCGTCTTGACAAGTACTGATTCAACGAAGAATTTAATGAGGAACTGTACAGTTCCATACATTATTAATTTAATTAATCGTTTGACGAAAATGATATCATTCAATGTTTTGTATTTTGGCGGTCAAATGACAGATTTACATATTGTCATGCAGTTAAGTACTTTTTTTCAAAATTAACAATAAGTCATTTGCAAAGAGATCGGGACCTTCACTTTATCTAAATTAAGGTTAATGTTTTATTTATTGTCTTTCGCATACAATCAATCAAATGAAATTCAAGTCTAATTCGGATAAAAAAGATTTCACATAGAATTTGATAAATCAAAGACAGTGTTCTTCAAATAATATTATATATATTTATTAATAAGGGGTATTTTGTATGTTGTATGCTAGATAATTAACAGCAAAACGAACATCGCCAAACGTGATTTTAATTTTATAGATATACATAAAAACCCAATATCTTTGTAAAAGCATACACAATGTAAATTATTTATATAATCCATAAATTTATCATTGTTTAATGTTTATATTTAGAAAGTAATGTATGTATGACATTTACATTTACGATATTAGTACATTCCAAATATCCACAATATTACTAGTGTTTGTTATTTTGTTTGTTTGTTTTTTGTTTTATAATACACAAATATAACATTCTCGTTTGTATAACTGTAATACATGATAATATTTTTATGTGACTGTCACAAGATTTTGCAAGTTTTATTGTGTTTGCTCGTTAAACGTTCTAAACGTGGAGCCGTTCAAGGTCTCTGTCAAAAGTTACGTTTGAGTGACGATTGCAAAAAATATATATATAAGAGTACCTATAATAGTGTACCTTCGTCCAGAACTGTGTCAAGGGAATAAACACGATTTCGATACTAAATACCATTATATCATTAGAATGTTACGAGGCCATATTTGAAATAATCTAAGCCAAGATAAATTTATAAAATAGTAATTATATTCACTTCATTGTCTAATTAATCGTTTAGTTTTATTTATTAATTAAATTAAAATTTATAAGTGATTTTGTGGCCTAAATATCATATCAACGAATTATATGAAGTAACATTTTGGTCCATACTCTTTATACACGTTTTAGAATAACCCGGTCAATGTCAATAACACTAATACTGGTGATAACAAATTGATTTATATTATATATTAATATATGAAAAAAAGATAAAACATATATAGGTATAAAGGTATATCTTTTTTTAATATACAGTCAGTCTTATGTATATCTTTTATCTTTTTTTAATATATATACAGTCTTATTCTGAAAGTTCGCGTCGCATTAAATCAATAAGTATTATAGCTGTAACAGCGTCAGAGCTGTAAATTTGTTTGTAACACACACGTCACAGACTTCCTTTGTTTATTATATTAACACATGCAAGAGGTGGATCATTTTAAAGTAATTTTATAAATAATTTATTATTTCTTATATTATTATTAATGAATAACTTTAAATTATCATATTAATCGTACATTTTTCAGATACAAATCATTTACCTTGAAGGATGTTCTTTTTTAGTATTTTAATATTAAATATTATATTGTTCTGAGAGAACTTTGTACCGCTAATACTAAGTGCTATAGGTGTAGCTATTTTCTTTGTTAAACATTTTATGTCAATAAAGACATCATGTTTAGTACTATTATATTATTGTTTTATATTTATAGCAACCGGGAACGTTGTTTTCGTTGTGTAACAACACGTCATACACAAACATACAGTCCGCGTCGACATATTATCATTACTATCTATCATTGGTTAAATATATTAAAAATATCACTTTTTTAAAAGAGTAGGCGATAACATTATCTTTGTATCATACTAGCTTTGCTCGCAACTTCGTCTACTTCTAAATCTATAATAAACCTAGATTTTTGTCAAAATTAACGCCACACGTGTTTATCACGTCAGTGGTTTAAACTTGATTGAATCTTTATACAATTGTATAAGTATTTGAATCTGATTAAGACACTAAGACAAAATTAAGACACAATTATATATATATATATATATATATATATATATATATATATATATATATATGTTACTGTATTTATGATAACTATTGCACGTAATATCATATCTATAATCTCTTTAACCTTATTATCTTTAATAATGGCGAAACTTAGGTCAATTGTTATATTTATATAATGAAAATAAATAATATAGTTGAATTATTTTTTATCATATTTTTTATCTGTATGCAAAGTACGTCTATACATAGATACGTCATCGTCCTTGTCGGCTTGTCGGATGGCGTAACAGAATTAGAATGAGAACACAAAAGTGACCGGAAGTGCTTTCTATCTATTAGTTATCTAATCTAATTTAACTATAAAAATATATTAAATCTAATCATTAAATTATATATGGCTGTTACATTCAAGTCAATATTATCATACAAAAAAACATTAAAAACACTATATTTCGTGTTTTTACAAGGAATTCATGTTTGATTTGTAATTGTGGCTTAATTATGAAAGCAGTTTATAACCGCATTGTGGTTACAACATGTTAATTATCAACAAAATAATCATTTACCTGGTTTATACATTTTATGATAAGTTATAAGTGATATTACTTATTAAGTGAGTACTGTTAGGACTTTCCCGCAATCTGTTAGAGGATATGGGATGACGCAATGTACGAAAACGTTGCGCGTGCGCCGCGTCACTCCGATACGCATTTATCAAACACGAGTCAAAGTCTAAACTGTTGTATTAACATAATAAATGTGTAAACATTTGTCTGTCATTAAACAATATTAACCGGATATAGTATTATATAAATATATTTTAACATTAACATTTTAACTTATAAGATGTATTAATAAAAATTTCATTCGCGTGCCAAGGAATTTCTTACTAACAATTCGCAGATAAAGCAATAACAAAATAAATAAAATCTTCATACTTCTAGTAATAAATAACTTGTAAACCTTTGTATATATATAAAGGTTGTTAACACAATCGCATTTCGGTCCAATCGGAATTTTAAAATGTCATATACTTATATGACGTCATATATAAATGTATATTCACGTGAATGGGTGGGTGTCTGCGAAATTTTTGATATCTTTTAAGTGTTTGTCTAACCCAAATATTTCCCGATCGTAACCGGTGTCTGTCACTCACATGGCAACAACATTTATAGTATATTATATTGTAGTATTATCATTAATGACTCGGTCTCCTTCATTTTTAAATGTCACAACCTGTTGCTAAGTAATATTGACCTTTAAATTCGCATTTATTCGATACGACCGGTACCAATCACATATTTGAGACGAATTTGTAAGGTATCATTAGAATTGTAATAGACAATGAAATCGCATAGCAATAGTATACAAATTATTCGTTTCATTTCTGTCATTAATAAGAAAAGAAAGCGGCCACGAATGAGAGTTGAAAGTTGACCAAATTATATTCGCATGGCAAAAAATGTACACATTATTAGCACAACGGTTAAAAGAAAGTGGTATAGAATTAATTAGTTATATATTAATATATATATATTTTTTTTATATATTAATGGTTAATGAACACGTGTTAGAAAAACTGACAGATAGCATGTCTAATATTCTATATTTTTTCGTATGACTATTGTTACTGTATGCCTGAGATATCTCATTAGACATAGATGGTATTGTCTCCATGTTTCAAGCTGTTCAGTCGATAATGTGTACACATGTGTCGTGTTTCTCGATTACGTATTCGATACATAACCGAACTATAATTATATATAACAGCTGTTTCCATGGCAACATTTGTTGCTATAAGGAAATATTTCACTCAATCTAAATATATAGTATTTTTTTATGTCTAATAAATTATCATAATACAAAAAGCGACGTTTTCCACGAATAGATAAGAGCGAAATTACATTTTTTATAAATCTTGAAACCGTTCCAATTTATTTAGAAACTACATATATATATATATATATATATATATAATTGTTAGTTAACGAAGTTACCTTCAGTATCCATTCAAGAATATCACTGTGCTCATACATTATAAGTACTATAATATATAACAGAACAGAACAGAACAGAACAGAACAGTACGTTGACTATAACTAAAACTGTATTGTAACTGGCATCGGTAACATGAAGTTTAGTTCACCCGGAATTAGATTTAGATATCATTTACCTTTGCCAAGCAACGACGAAACACGAAGAGAAAATCCTCGAAGACATCACCCGTTGGTCCCGTAACCTCTTCTAATTCAAGAGACATTTTATATATTATTTATGTATAATATAATATAAAAATTATTTATATAATATTTTAACTATATCACAGATATATTTCTTCTTTGGAACTATATTATCAGATCAATATTTATAATACTTTAACTAAACGTATGGATACACACAGCACGACACGGAATACGTATACTCGCGTCAAAGAACATTCTCACAATGATTAAGACCGCACACTACTATCTACCGACGTGCGAGAAACCGCTTATAGACGGTAACCACTGGACTACCGTGCCCCTACTAATGATCAATGGCTAAAATCTTATCACATAGGTATATTCAACAATATTTTATATTAGTATTATAGTAGGCGGGGTATTTGATAATGAGTAGGTACGCGTTTATTCAAGAGGCCTGTCATGTCAATATAGGGAAAATACAGTTGTGAGTGAGTGATAATGTGAAATGATAGTTATTTATTGCACTGTGAAAGCATAATTACAATAATGAAACTAGAACATCGCTTATTATTATTCAACGAGTAAGATTTATTAAGACCTCAACGGGTCTCAAACTCTTCTTTTACCATGTTTTTTAAACCATATCACGACTGTGGGTTATATGAAGTAGAAAAATGGAAAAATAAGTTTATAATTAATAAAAATGCTCAAAAATCAACGTGGAAAAAAAAGTTAACGGGTATTTCTTAAGATTTCAAACACTGCTATAAAGGTTACAAAAAGTAGCTTCTAAAAATTACCCACTATGACTCATTACGATGTACTGAGAGGAGCGTATAATGATTCACTCCACTCTATCCTGTTCTCCCGTAACAAACATAAATGTAGACACAACAGTATATTATTATATGTATTATATAACAGCTATTAATGAGAATCGTTTCGTCATAGACGGAACTGATGACTAATGGCAATGCAACGTTGTTTTATTGAAATCAAACCAAGTAAAATCAAAGATTCAATGGAAAACATACTTATTCAAACATAGACATAGTAGCTTTTGTACGCGACTTCTCTCGCCCTCTACATTCTATCCTAAATTATTGTGAAGTTCCATCGAAATCAGTTTAGTAGTTTTGTTTCAGAGTAAGAAACATACATACATCCTTACAGACTTACGCATTTATAATGAGTAGGATCGAGATAAATATGAGCGGGTACATTGTGAAAAATCAGTGAACATAGAACGTTGATCGGCTTAGAACATGAAGCTAAAAATATATTACAAAATATATTCTTAACTACACTCTATGAAGAAAGAATAAGACGTGACATTGAAAAATGAATTTTAAATTGCCTCATTATAATCTTTTGTGTGTGTGTGTGTGTGTGTGTATGTGCGTGTGTGTGTATAAAACATTATTTCCTAAAATGTTGATAAAATGTACGCAATGTCAGAACGTATACCATACATTGCAATTGGTAAGTATGACATTATTTTACTAACTAATTATTTCCTTTTTTTTGCATACAATATTGCAAAGATTATTTCATTATTGCAATACTAGTTTTTGCCACTCACTTCGACCGTAGTACTTCCATTTGCGCAAGTTCTAAGTATATATTAATCTTCATCAAGCATCAAACCGTTAGATATAAAAGGACATACATTTTTTAATAGTTAGGGTCCACTGACCCACTATACACTATATAGTGAGTTATAGTGTGTGACAAGAAAATTTATCATATATATACATATTAAAAATAAACAGACGGAACGAATATATATATATATATTATAGATTATTGGTTGAATGTCTGAACATGAAGGTTTTCTAACAGATATTTATAGGAAACAAAACGTTGCCCTTACTTCCTATTATTACTTCCTCAAGCGACAAAACAAGAAATAAATAATTATCAAATGTTTTGTAATTACTTTCAAATATGTTTGTAAATGGCCACCTGACTTTGTTTGCTTTTTAGGGAGATATTAATTGTTACTATATATTTTAACAAGTATGTATATACGTATGAAGAGCTAAATAATCAATAGAACTATCTTATAACGAACACTGAGACAACATTATATTTAAGGAAAATAATTAAAATTTTCGTCTATTATGAGTAGTACTAGTAAAATTTTACAAACAATTTTTTTATAATAATATTAATATAATTTTATTAACTAAACAGTAATTTAAGAAGTCATTCGATAAATATGTCTAATATAAAATTAATTATTAAAATCATTATTACAATTATCAATATAATAATATAATTAAAATATAATTACGACTAAACTTGTGTAGTATATAAAGAGAGAAAGAAAAGAAGAGAGAGAGAAAGAGAGAGAGGAACGATTTTCCAAACACATCTTCGGGACTTTCTTGTAGTTTATATATATAAATAATTAATTACTATTAAGCATGCAATATTTACTTCAATAAATGAAAGAATAAAGCTGTGCTCTGAATTATCAATGGAAGGTCCATTAAAAAGACAATCATGAATGATTTTTAAAAATTTTATACCAAACTTAATATCATAGATAAATTAAAATTAATTAATAAAATATCATAATTAATTGCTAAGAATTCCTTAAATAATTAGCATTAATTGAATGAGTTTTAATGCGATAATAAGTAAAGATAAAGATAAAACTAAAAAAGATAAAAAATATATTCGTAATTATTGACGACTCATTACCTACACATTGTTATAAAAAAGAAAAAAAGAATGCCAATGAAATTTTCATTTAGAATACATATTATAGGATATAAACATATATTACAGGATATTATAGGATATAAACATATATTATAGGATATTTTAAGACAAAACAAAACAGTAAAACAGTTGTGTATATATATATATATATATATATATATATATATATATATATATATATATATATGTATATGTAAATAAATATATTTTACGTGATCCGTTTTATGTATATGGAAAATGCCGTTAGATACGACTCGTGTTGTCAATAAAATTTTCCATAGCAATCATTCCTTCAACCGGCGAGCCCCAGCTTATCATTATCACCCGTTATTCTAACGACAAGTCTCAATGCACTCTTGTACCCAGTACCCATCGTGACATTACAGTCATCACCCACTACCCGGTATAAGGTAAAGGTGGTCCTACACTATAGTACTTGGTAAACATTATCAATTCTTTGATATTTATAGTTATATTTTAGCGATAACAATTCTGTATTACATATAATAATAAGGATAAAAGTGTAAAAAAATGTTATTATTTTATTATACCTATTCAATTGTCAAGACGATAATATTGATATATATATATATATATATATATATATATATATATATATACATGTATTTATATACATGTATATATTTATTTATTTTTATTGTTGAATGTCATTAAACTTATTATTTAGTTTATTAACTTCATACAACGTTCAATTCATACAAAATTCACATACATACTATACATACTACATGCGCTCTCTTCATTAACACGGGTTAATTACACAATAATTATCTCCGACATGTTTATATGACAATGAGAAAATTATACAATTTATTAGACATTCATATGAACATAATAGAATACTTGAAATTTAACATAAAGAAAAATTATTCATTGTCTTAACTAAGAAACGTATAATTTCAAAACTTTTTCATATTGAATAATGGATGGATGGATGGATGGATGGATGGATGTATAAATGGATGGATGAATGGATGGATGGATGGATGGATGAATGGAATGGATGAATAATTTTTAAGTAATAAGTATTTAAATTATGACGTTAACGTAATGGCAAAACGTCAAAAACATAACTTTCCTCAAAGGTAGTATAATTTAGAGTGGTGTAAAACCGCATTTATTGAAGCGATCTGGTACCAGCTCGTCAGATGCGGATCCGTGACGCGGTGTGACAAAGAGGACCCGCCCACGGCCGCGCCCTCGGTGTGATTGTTAACCAATTATCGAATTACTTGAGACCAGAGCTACGATACTCAATTGAGACGGTCATATGACTCAGTCTGGAGGATAACATTGTATCAATAACAATAATTTTGACTCGCTGTAATCTATATATATAAATAAAATTGAAGCGTATGTTTGTAATTTCTAAGGAACATCACTATCTTATCAAATGCATATGAAAGTGCATACAGTACATAAAAAATTGTCTGTATGCCGGTTTGTTCCGGCTAATCTCTGAAACGGCTGAACCGATTTTTAGTGTCATTAGCAGATAACAGCTGTTATAAGGAGTAACTTAGGATACTTTTATTTAAAAAAACATTTTCCGCGCAAGCGAAGTCGAGGGCACAGCTAGTACAAAATATACCGAAAATAATATGAGAATTCAGTCAAATAATTAAATATTTACACCCCACGGGCCGTAACGAAAGCGTATTACGATAACATATTATATTTAGTTTAGGAGTTATGCAATAAATAGACACACATAAATGCATAACAATTATGCTTATGCATAATATAATTTAATCGATAACTTCTTGTATGTTCATTAAAAAAGTTAATTAAATACACAATTATATTGTTATCTTGAAGATAAATGTAACAATTTAACCCATGTTATAATATTCATATATATATATATATATATATATATATATATATGTTACACTATGAATTGAGATGAAAACTGTCCTTTCTTTTAAGTCTGATCAAACTGAACGTGGTGTGTAAATTTTATTAAAATCGGCTACGTAGTTTAGGCGTCCATCGCGGACAAACAACGTGACACGTAATTTATATATATTAAGATATATATATATATAATATTGTTTTGGGGAAATCAAAACGTAAGTGATAAGGTTGATTGATGAGAGGCTATCAGAAGTCTTATAAAGACATCAATACTGCTCCAATAATAGATTTGACGTGTATTAAAATGTCTCAACGTTCAATGTCTTGGTCACTTACAAATATATAATAATAAATGTAAAGCGACCATTATAATACCATGAAAATTTTAATTTATTCGAAAGAAGCTTATCTATATCAAGCTGAACTAGCACACTAATATCGTATAGTTAATTTTTTAGTGAACTATTTCAAATAGTGCGCTGAAAATTAGATTGCAAGTTAGACGTCCTAGTGAAAATTTATATAGTGTTAATTTACACAACTAATATATAAACGATACTAAATAATAATTAGGTGACTTCATCGAATTCATAAAATTATATTAGAGGAAAATTTATTTATTATTTTCGTCATACACATTCGTTCATACAAAACTCGTATTAATATATTCATGACATTAATTTTAACATTTTGTTACCAACCGAAAATAACAAACTAATAATGTAATTAATTGTTGAGGATAAAATAAACTAAACCAAACCAAATCAAACATACAGAAACACGAATCGATTCTATTATTATAATAACATTATTATTAATAATAAATATTCTTATTAGAATAATAACGATTTATTTGCATGCTTGGTAATAGTTAATCGAGAAACGACACAACTTTAACACAAGACAAAAAGAGGGAATATATAGAAGTTTTAATAGTGTATATAAATTATATTTGTATATAAAAACGTAATTCCTACTTAATATTATAAATACGAAAGTAAGAAGTTCACAAATAAACCACAAAATCGATTGAAATGTAATTTGGCACAGAGATAGATAACCAAAGCGGATAAATTTTTGTATGAAAAATCTAATTTAATGACTATCCTTAGTCTATGCGGACGGAGCCGCGTGCAAAAGCTAGTATTCTATATAAAAAATGGAATTCACTTCGGGGACTTCGCGAAAGCAATCAAGTCTCTTGGGCAACTTAATACAACTTCTCAAAGGTCTTTGCTATTATTAAGAGCTTATCAAGTTTATATATTATTCAGTACTATCCGACTTGCCAATATAATTTATTTGTACTGTCCGTTTACTGAATAAAATAAAATAGTTAATATGAGAGTAACTAAAATAATGTACCACTTCATATATAGAATACATTTAAGGAATAATCAAGCTTGCTTGGAAAATACGAGCAAAGTCGTTTGCAAGCTTCTTGTCTATCAGCAAAACTTTTCAATACGGTTGCCAGATCACTTTATGGCTATAAAGAGTTCGATGAATAAGATATTATCGATTTTCTGAGGAACGTTTGCTGAAGGTACAAGACGTCAAGTCTCTTGAAACAAATATTTGAATCGAAATTAACTTTAGATGCAGTCTTGTAAAAAATATTTAGTAGTTATTTTTCGAAACCCGCAAACATTAAATTGTCTATAAAATATGACACCTTCTTTCGTTTACAATTTTATTGATTTGGAGTCCTAATACGAAATAAGTCGACAAATTTATTGTATTTATACTAATGATGTATTCAGTTTATTATATTAACACTAATTATATTTTTATTATATTTACACTAATTATAAATGCATACAAAACTTTGTATTTTCAGAATTCTAATCACCGTTTTAGTATAAAAAATAACAAAACAATACAATACGTATTGGATCGGACCATTTCGTTACTTAAAACTTAAATTTCTTTATATATAATATACTCACAGTGGAGTGCCTCCAGAAGTGTATGAGAGCGTGTATGTCTGTGGCTGGGGCCAGCAGGAGGTAGTCGCGCCACTCGTCGTAGCTGATGTTGAGACTGCCATCTTGGTCCATCCTAACGTGAGATTAGAGTCACGTAAGTATACTATATCCTTTCGTTAAATTCTTTATACCCCTTATTTATACTTTATATCCATTTTCGTATTTTTTAAGAAGTCATTATCTCTACATTTTTCACTTGTAAAAAAGACTATTCTTGACTTTTAAGGGTAAAATAAAAAAAAAATATGTTGACCAAAATTAAAAACACTAAACTCACCAACAATTTCAACAAAAAAATTAAAACACACAAACAAACATTATAATTTCATATTTATATAAAACAGCAGCAGGAAATATTAGTATAATCGCAATAACATAGATACCACCAATTTAGCATGCCACATAAAATTCGATCCTTATAATTCGAAACATAGTTGTATCCAAGGCCTAATGTTTGTCATATAAAGGTTGATGACTGACGCCATTATGACTCACCAACTTTCGGTCACACACGAAAAGACACAACTATTGAGGCTAATATTAGTAACCGTAAAACATTATAGTCCTGAGACAATTATAATACAGATAAAATAAATATACACAAACGCGGAATATGATAATGATATTTAAGGACACATCACAATATATCACATTATCACACCGGGTATAACATTTTTACACCGTTTGGATATGATAGTTAATTTAAACTAACACAGGATGGTTTTATGGTTTCATTTCATTGGACAAGGCCATCAGATATTTCGACTTACCACCAGTAATGTGACAAGCCAGCTCTTCTGAAACATTAGTGCTTCTTTAAATATTATATGTTCGAAATTCAAATTTTAGCCAACTTTATATTTAAATAATTGATGTCCTTTGACAACCATTTTTATCATAACCCAAATAATATAATATAACAGAATAGACTAAATATAAAATAGCTTAAATAAATTATTTAAAAAGCATTGCAATACTAGATATTTGTGAGCAAAATAAAACAATTTTAACATACTAAGAGCTTCGCAAGCAACTATTAAATAAAATACTGACCTTTTCAATAAATTAGTAGCTTCATTCCTCCCGATAGCAATGCCCAGATCAGCAAAGGCGGAGATCAGCTCCTCCAAGTCCACCTTACCTGAAATTAGCACCACAATAAACAAACTGAGATTATGATTCAATTATCATATACAAAACATAAGAACAAGTAAACATACTTATATATTTACACAATTAATGAACAATGTTAATCTTATATTAATGTTATTAATAAAAGCACAATACTTACCATCCTGATTTTTATCAATATGAGAGAACTGTAGCCGGAGATTCTTCTCATGTTCCCTCACATAATGTATGAACTCCGAAAGCGTGACGTCACCAGCATCTTTTCCGGACTTCGCTAGAAATTTCTGGAAATTTAACAAATCATTATGACCCGCTGTACTTTGTTGGTTATAACCTGATATAATAAGAGGAAAGGCAATATTAAATTAAACAACTATCTAAAATATGGTGTACTTAATACAGTGTGGTACATATAATATAGTAAGTTATAAATCTGAGTCAAAGTGCATAATAATTGTGTGCAGAGTTATTAGTGACTGTGTCTTTTACTTATAAAATAAAGTGTATTTGCTACATGTGAATTTTATACGCATGATTTATGTAGATCATTTCTCAATTAGCAAAATAACATTAAAGCGACATATATATTTACATTATAGAAGGATTTCTATGTTAAGTCACAAGTAGCATTGATGTGGATTTCCATTGTTAAACCCCTAGTAAATGTCGGTTTAAACCAATGTATTTCGTAACAGCATTATATACTTTCAATGATCAGCTTAGCCAATAAGCAGGAGAACACTTGGCACACTTCATCCCATTACGTCAAGAACTTTTATTTACGTTATCGTCCAAGCTATGGATTTACACTAATAAATAAAATTCTACAAACATTTGCGATACTATATATTTTTAATGTATTGTAATTTACATGTGGTAGTATATGGGTCGGCCTGTATTTTATTGAATGAAGCTCAAATTACTAAGTATGCATGAAGTAATTAATACTATTCTAGATGTATTTGCTTTGAAATTCAAATGACATTTATAATGCCGTTATATAACTCATATCTTAACAGGTTAAAAGAAGTATGAATTGTAATTAAGAAGGCATAACAGTTCTCTTATAGAAGAACTTAACATTGAATTAACAAATATTGTTAATTTATATGATTTCTAATATATAAACATTTTACACATGAATAATTAGTTACTTTTTTTTTATACAGATGTTAAATAATTATTGTAATTTTTTTTTTTCTGACAAACACTTAAGCAACGGTCTTATAAGGTTGCTTATATATTAAGAACTATTTTTTCTTACTCCTTTTTAAGATATGAATATATAAAACTGTTATGTAATGCAACCTGTCTACTTGGGCGAAAAACAAATTAAGCGATTTATTATCATTACCTCACTTATCCTGGTAAGCTCAATTAAAAATAAGTGCAATCAAAATACTTTTCTTTTTCTATTATTTTAAATTACTGTAGTATAATTACAAAATATATCTTAATAAATAGGAAAAGGTGTTCTAATATATATACTGTTACTAAAAATACTGGTTTAGGATCAAGGAAAATTATTAATAAAAAATTTCATTTCTATAACTTTTTGCTTTTCATGGTACATTTGTTAAAAATAAACTAAAATATAGATCTAATAATTTAAAAAAAAAACCCTGTTATAAGAAGTTTTTTTTTGTTTTAACTAACATGCAAGTTGGCATTAGTCACTTTCAAATATAAATAGATATTTTTAATTCTATATTTAAACGAAATAGACATTTAACATGCGGTGACGCAGTAAATTGAAAGTTAACGAAAGCACCGTTAGTTTTATAAAGACGAAAAATGGTTTAAATTCTAACCTCTGCATAGCTGCGATTAATATGTGGTGCCAGCTCCTTGAGTGCAACGGACAAATCATGTATGTCGATTTTGCCGTTTCCATCATTGTCTAATTTAGAAAATAATTTTTCTAGTCTTTCTTCGTCTTCTTTTGGTAATTCTTCTATTTCCAACGGCGGATGACACTGCACCATGGTGTCTGTCGTCAGCGTAAGTACTACTTGTTATACAACAAGATAATATAACTTCGTATAAACTAAAAGCATACATTACTTAAACCTAAATAAAATTTATAGCCAAACTCATTTTTGCGAATTTGCACTCGTTTAACATTCGAAAAGAATTTTGACAGCTATCTTACAGCTTCTACACAGCACTGATATATATTAGTGTGAGTGTCTCGTTCACTGATTACGCAGCTGCAGTGTGTTCACCGTAAGCTGTATTGCTTTTACACTCACACATTTATACACATTACGGCACTGCGGCCTGCGCGAATAATTTACCGTACCGTAATAAAAGTAGTGACATCTGTTTTGATAGTCTAGAACTTGTTAAAAGTCCTTGTCTATTGATTTCACAACAACATACTAAACATAATTTTAAAGATCCTTATTTATTACATTTTGAAAAGGCTAATTAGAAGAAATTTACAATTTAGGTTTAAAAATAAATATAATAATATTACATTCAATATTATTCTTTAGGCGAATGCTCTGTATTATTAAATTATTATAAAATCATTAAATTTGTTAATGATATCTGATATCTTACTTAATATTATTTTTTGTTTCTAGCAAAAAAATATTGATTTAAATGAATACAGATTTTAATTTGACATTTACTCAGTTAAAACATTCTTAAATCAAACAACAGATGGCAGTACTTATATAATACTATAAGTATTGAGCACAAATTTTTGTGCTCAATACATATAAAAGTTTGTTAGATTTCAGTAATCATTTCAGTGAGAAATTTAAATCAATTTATATATTGATTATTGATTTGACTAAAACTTTTTGTATTATATTTGACTATTACGTCAGTTGTGCTAGCCTAATTTTGTCTGCGTTGAGTGCCAAAAACATATCAGGTTTGGGATATACCGGTCACGTATTTCTAATGTGACGTCAAAAGCTTTCAAAGGCCTTGAAAGCCATCAATAGCGTCAAAGGCTTTGGATGGAGTTTGGTATGATGACCAATAATTCTCAAAGGTACTGCATCATCAGTACTGATTGATTTATTGAGATAGACTGACTGCCATTTAACGGAACAAAGTTCGAGGACGCCTATTTGATTATAATACTGATATGATTAAATACGATACAATAAGCTATAAATGATTGTGTTTTCAATCTTATCAGTAATTTATAAAAAGCAGCCTTAACTTTACTTTAAAAAAAATCTAAATAGGTTTATGTCCACATATATTTTAACTTGGTTTAACTTTGAAATCACTGGGGAGAACAGAATGGTTGATTCATTTCTGATAACCATTAAGATGCATTTGGCAAATGTTAATACTGTTTATTAATTATATAAGATTATTAATAAAAACGAACTTCTTTCTTTAATTCTCAGACTTTAGCAATTCTGTAGAATACAAAAAAAAAACAAATTCCGGAGTAAAAAGGAATGGAGTCGTGGGCACAGCTAGTATATTATATATTTTATTGAATTCTTCGTTGAAATTGTTCCTGTCTAAATATATAATCTGATCTAAATAGTTGTAATGAGAAACAATTTCAATTTTTAACTACTTCAACTATCGTTACCAGGATAACGTGCGGATGAAAATTATTTAACCTCTAACCCGATAACAATCGATTTGAAATTTGGTATAATTTATTTTGCGTTTTCTCATCATCAAATCGCGCCGTCATCGTACTATGAAAGTAGGAAATTAAGACAATATATATTTAACTTATATCAAACGTATACGTACCTATATATGTATTAACGTATATGTGTATGGCTATAGCCATTATTAATAAAAAAAGATCTCATTGCTATTATACATGAATATAATAATAATATTAATAAAATACGTATATAAATAATACAAATAGCATAATTTTTTGTCTGTAATCAATTTGTATATTCCATGGTTTTTACAGATAAGACGATTTTACTCTAATTTTTAAGAAAAACAATAATAACTTCAGCTTTAATTATAATATAGGTAACATACATTCTTAAATTTTGATGCAGTTTGCTGATGGCTTATGATCTACATAAGACAACATAGTAAGCTTCACTACAGATTTTTTATATCACGAAAAACAAGTTACTATTACGCTTTAGTTAGATACATAAAAAATAAAAAGTCATATTTGGTTTTGATAATAGAGAGCTATGTGAGGGAAAGAAAGGGAGGACACATGATGTCAGTGGCAACAACTAGTATAATATACAAGAGATTGGCTATTACTAAAATATTCATAGACCAAGTCGTAGTTACCAATTTCTTTACCTAATTTGGAAGAATAGCGCATACGAGGGAGGAGGGTGAGAGTGAGTGAGGTATCTAATATATAAAATTCTCGTCAGTTTCTGTTACAAAACGATCAAAGCTATTTGACCGATTCTTTTTTAAATTTGTGTATACAAATCTGAGAATAGGACTTTATTTTTCATCCCCCCCAAGTGATAAAGGTTTTTCTTTTTTTATTTAAACCTTATTATAATTTGGCGTTAAAATATAATAAACATACAACCCGAAATTTTCACTCTCCTACCATTAACGGCTACTTTTAATAGCGATATTAGATATTACTTTAATAATTTTCTAGTCTCTTTTTGCCCTTATCACAATTTTAGGGTCGGCGCAGTATTTTTTTCCTTCCATACTCTCCTGTTACTCGTCATCTTTGCACACACTCCCCTTCTTCTCCATATCGTCGTTCACGCAATCCATCCATCTTTTCTTCGGCCGTCCTCTACCTTTCCATCCTCCACTATCATACCCAGCACTCTTGGTCACAAGCGTTTTATCTCTCCTCATAACATAACATTATAAATTTATATTAAATTTTTAATAATATTGCGACGAAAATCTCTTTTAACTCTTATCATAACGTCTCATATAAATTCATATTAGTTATTAGAGTTAGGTAGTCTTTGTTAGTCTTAATAAAATGTGTTCAGTATATAAATAAGATTTAAAATATTGTAATTTGTAAAAAAAAATAAATTCTAAATCAGTAAGCCTGGGTGATAAATATAATAGACTGCAAAGCTATTATGCTTTTATAATATCACTTAATAATGATCCATACTTCGCTAAGTATGTTATTCATGATTTCGCTACTTTGTCCGTCTGTCCTTATTTAACTACGTGAAGGACAAGGATGCAACATGTATTTGTCAACCTAAGGTAACTTTCATCGGGTTTTAACCAATAAATCCGCGGGGATGGCATTACTATTATGTCAAAATGACAATACACAAATTGACTGACGCGACCGAAAGACTAAATTTTAAAAGTTAATGCGGGCTGAGATTTAATTTATTGAATACTAAAATCAATCTTATTCTGTTACTAATAAGGAACAAATTACAAAAATCAATCGTTATTGTAGTGTTAGCATGATTTGGACGTTATATCTCTGAAATAAGGTTGTTTATGTGTAATCGCTTACGATTTATTGTTATGAAATTGGGTACGATATAAAAAAATTGTATAGGGGTGAACAAAAGCTCATAAAAGTTGGAGATTAATCGGGAATTTAAACACAATACAAACGATACGCACACATGTCACGATTGACGAACATACGTACGTTATGGGTTTGTTTGAGGATGTCATCGCCAGAGGGTAGGTATCATAATAGAATGGGCTAACGAATCTTTCCTATTTGGTTATCATCCAATTACATAAAACATCGTTGAGAAAGATAACCAAAAAGTATCATAAAACGCTTTCTGCAGACTTGAAAAATATTATTCGCCATAAATTTTAGCAGTGTTTGTATATTTTTACTGTTATATTTTTAATTTTATAAACGCTAACTGGTAAAAAAAGTATAGAATAATGTTAAACCTTCAAAACATTCATTAAGGACTACTAATCGAGCTTGGGAAGAGAAACATGCTCTACAGGACTACTATACTATATTTTCTATAGAAGACTCTCTCTAATACTATTCATATTGTAAAACTTCTATGAAGATATGGCTTTTAAATACAAAGAGAGTTATAAAATTAGACTGGTAGATTAAATAAAATATAATTAAATATCGTACACATTTAATAAATTTATTAATATACTTTATTTACATTAGGCTTTAATATTCTATACAAAATAAGACACTTGGGTTATGTAATTATATAATAATAAACTAAATAAGTACTTTTATTACATACTTACATTTCTTATACATACATTTTTTGTCAAGATTTCGTCTACATAAAACATCTATTAAGATTTCTTCTAGAGACATCTATTATGGGTTAAATAAATATTAGCTGTCGTGTGAATGACATTTATAGAAAATATTAAAAAAAACAACGAAAGCCACACCCTCTAGTCATTTTATCATTTATTAATTGACTTTGATATTGTCGGTAAGTACCTACGATGAAGGAAATAATTTCTGCGAAAGGAGCATATAGAAATTATCGTATACTTAGTATTGAAATCCAAGCAAGCTATGTTTTTGCCACGAGACAATTGTCTATGGATTTTAATATTTCAATAGCCTTTTCTATATTCTGTGGCAATTAGGTTTAAAACAAAGAATATTTATTAAAATTATGCCTAAAAAGTATTACATCTTACCCTCGTATAACATAAAACTAGAATTTTAAACAAATTTTTGTTATACCCAAAATATGACTAGAAAACAAAAATATATTTATTTGTGTTTATTTTTATCAAAACTGCACTCTCAGTCAAGATTTAAATAAAAACGTTAATTAAGAAAAAAATATGTAATCTAGTTCAATGGTAAATAATTTATTATAAATTCTAATTATAGTACAATGAATTACGTGGCATAGATTATGATATCAACAAATTTAAGATACAGATGATCAAATTATTAGATATTACTTGTAATATTTCATCTATCACATTATTAAACATAGTAATCTCACTTATTATGTGTCCTTTGCACTTCTATACATATCACTAATTATTCTTTCAATCGGAATATCTCCTATAGTAGCTCGGAAGAATAATTCTACAATGGTATCGCTGGATACCCTTCGAATTATAGTTAAAGTCTGAAGCAATTGACTTGTACGTGTCGTATCACCTGGGTACATCCGGGTTACATACTGCAAAAAAACAAGTTCAGATAAGCATCATATCATAGACGAGTTGAATTAATCTTTTATATTGGTTACATCCATTGTATCATAAATAATATACCAAAACAAGTTTTTACCTCATTCAGGACCCCTTGGGAGTGATCTTGCAAACTAGCCACTGCAGGGAGGTCTTGAAGTTTTTTCATATCGATGTTAGGATGAGATAGGTTGTTAGGAGCATGTTTGTCGCCGAAATTTGTTCTAAATAATACAATTGCTCGTAGACATGCATACTCGTTGCTGTCTGCACGGATTTTTGTAAGTTCTTTTAGAGCAATTTCGAAATCAGCTACATCTTTTGATTCTACTTTTGGATGTTTTGCATTTACAAGAATATTCAAATCTAGAGGATAGAGGAATTGCGCTGATCCAATTATAAATAGATCTCGCCAGGATTCTTCTAACAATAATAGTCTATCTGGTAGAGACAGTGACGCAAAAGCTGGTACATTTTTGGCCCACTTGACATTCATAAATAATAATCGAGCAGCTGCTTCACACATTGCTTCTGGATCACCAGGGCTTAACAAATTTGGGGTCATCGGAGGGGGTGATGGCACTTTCAGTGGACTCGATGTTAATGGGGAGTTTACGAGATTGAATCGGTTATATGAATGATACGGATTATGAAATAGGGAAAAAGAAGGTGGTGGTGGAAGCAGTGTGTGTTTAGGTATAGCTAGATCTAAAACAGGAGGCATCAATGATATTTCGGAATTTGGAATTGCTGGATCCTTTAAAAATAGCGCCATTTGTCGACGTATGGTGGAGTTTCTTGGACCCCTTTCATGTTGAACAGCTGAAAAATAATATATTTTTAATATGATGACACACTAATCGTTAAGTTTTGTTCATGAATGCAAACTTACCATCTTTATTCATGCCGACGTCAAGACATTTGGCTAATCGACATGCACGACACTGGTTTCTGTGAGCTTTGTCGACGAGACAGGCTCCAGAGTTTCTAGCTTTACAAGCGTATCTTCGGTCTCTTCGCACTGATCGTTTAAAAAATCCTGCGCAGCCGTCGCATGCGAACACCCCGTAATGTTTTCCTGAAGAATGATCACGGCATACGGCACAAGGGACGTCATATAGAATACGACCTGGTTAAACAAAAACAACAATATTAAGATTATGTAACTCTACAGTAAGATTTAAAGAAGAAGAAGGAAGAGATATTACTGTAATAAAGGCAAGGTCCAAGCAAATAAGACGAGGACACTTTTTTACACGAAAAGTATAAAAAACGTATTCTGGTGAAGACGGATAAGCCATAAGAGATAAAAAGATTGAGACATGAAATTTTGATAAATCCAAAACTTAATGTTTTAATTTTTAAATAAGTAAATAAGTTTTACCTAGTTTATAATTATTTTTGCTAAACATGCAAAAAATAAATGATGGCCTAATTGAGAGGGAATATCACAAATATTATGAAAAATAATATACGAGTAGAAAATAAAAGAAACTAAGTCCTTAAAAGTCTGATCAATTGTTATTTAAATACATATAATTATCATTTTTATATATAGCTATAGCCGTTGAGGATCACCATAAAGAAATATGTCAAATTGATATCCAAGTTATAAAAGTATTTATATAACCGTCATAAAACTATTGTGCACATCAACAACAATAGTGTCATATTTGTCAAAGACCAAACGAAGAGTATAGATAGGGTGGCGGAGACTCCGCCCCTATCGTAACTCCACCCGATAATTTATCACGTAATTTATTACTTTTCGTTACCTTTTAAATGTCATCAATACCATTATATCATGAACATATAGAATAAAAAAAAAATCTTATATATTTTAAGTATCATACATAAAAAAAAATATTGAATGCTTTCGTGTAGTTTTTAATTTTTATTCAATACCTACTATTATTAATATTTATAAAATAATTATAGTGTCCTGCATTTAAAACGGCATTTCATTTCACGAATGCAAAATTAAAATCGAATAAAAAACGTACGTTTAAATCTGCCTTATTGTTTGTTTCAATACGGTCCCACGGCTTAACAGACCTTTTAGCGAGAGCAGATAATATGGCTATATTAATACACCTCCAAACACGACCATAGTCGAAAAGGCACAAAGGCACTTCCATTCAATAAGACATTCCAAATAAAATGCACATGAATGCGTACACTTGCGAGGCAGGAAACGCGGTGTCGAATATAAGATATTAAAAAAAAAGATTCACAAAACTCCCCTTAGACAATGCCCGTAAAAGCTAAAGTGGAGAAGTGGGCTTGAGAACAACTTAGAAATTTAATAAAAGACCACTAAGGATAGTAGTCGTCAGATATTTTTTTTATTAATTCAAAATACCAATTGTTTGTTTTAAACACCAGCATAAACCTTGTCTTCTTGTCTAAACAACTTTTTAATTCCATTTGAATGTTATTGGAAAGACGATTAAATTTTGGATAATTGATGAACATCCCGTAAATTTCAGTTACTCAGTCATCCCTATTTAATGAGGGCTATCAGTCCCCTGATCAGTTCGCTGTGAACAGTCACCTGTACTAAAGGTCTCATCGCGTGACACGTACCCAGGGTTAAATCGAAAACGAGCATCAATAATTAATTGCAATTGATAGGGATGCGTTTTAAAATATGTTTAGAAATACTCTCATTTTGTATTTCCCACGCCAATGAAATGTAAAGATAAATCATATATAACCATATCATAATTAAATTAACTTATAATTAATCATAGATTACGAGTTAACGTAAATCTCAATATCTAGAATAAGTGCTAGGTTTGAACGATTTTTATCATCATATCTCTATATAATACACACAATATAAAAAGAAAATACTATATTAGATATGGATAAATATATCAAACTTTAATTCCGGACCTATTTTAAGTTATTAATACTAAAAGCACTACAATTCCTATCCTGCTAATTTGAAGGGCTGGTGTATGGGGAGAGCGGAGGCAGATGCGCACGCGACTCGTGGGAATACCTGATCATAATGAACTATGACACGTCATCTCGAAAGCGTAATTAGTTAGCATATTTACATATTATTTATTACTGGACCCATCATAAGTAAAGTAGGTACAACAATATTAGTAGGTATTGGTTAAATTTAACTACAGTAAGTATTACAGTAGGCGTAGGTTTGTTAAATGTCAACTGTAGCTATAACCTATGTTAGGTTTTATATCATACGTACTTGATGATGTAGGCATTGATTGCATTTCCATTTTGAGGTGTCTATATTGACATTATCTGTAACAAAAAGAAATATAGAAATTAATTATATTTAAATACTATAAAAATCATAATTTAATTAAAAAATAAAATATGAAATATTAAAAGTATAATCATAATGCAAAAATATGAATTCAATAAAATAATATTCACACAGCTCATGCGAATTTAACCTTCAAGTGGTCTATAGATTGTGGTTTAAAAGAGTCCTCAAGATTTATATACACTATAAAGAAAAAGAAAAGGAATATAATCGCAACAAATGTACGAAAATAATAAGCTATTGTTAACGCGAGCAAACTGACATCTTTTTGGCATAAAGCTGAGTGCTACTTGTAATTTTTGTTCATTATTCACATTGTTCTAGTACTACTTGTCAAACTAAACTAAACGGCTTTTAAAACAAGTACTATAGAGTGGTTAGTACTTAATTCTTTTTAACACTTGCTGATTGCCCAATGTGTTGCGTGAGAAATTAGTGTAAATTTAATTTTACCTACACCCATACTAAACATCGGGTGACAGTTAAAATTGGCTGAAAGTAATAATCTCTCACTTGCAACTCCAATATATTTCATTACACTTTAGTGTTAAAACACAATAGGTATTAAGCAAGATGAAATCGAAAGTACTAAAACTTTTTAAATATTTTTTTTAAATCTATTTGTCATTTTTGTATTTCTTCGAAAATGTAATCTCTTAACAGATAAAAAATTGTATTTGCGTCAAGAGAATAATAGTCGCAACCAACAGTAGCCGTGGACTTCTCACTCCATTGTTTATTTGTCGGACACTGAGATGGTAAAGTTGTTTTTTTTACACTATAATTACAGTTTCTCAAAACAGGTAATTATTTTGGGATAATCTCGATAAGTATGGTAGCACAATGGCCTGGATGATCCGAGGCCGTCCGAATGGGCCCGGTGCACACCGGAGGGTTATGACAAAAGAATATTCAATAATAACATCGGAAAGTCGGTAGCTTCTTGCTTTTAAAATTGCAATACAAAAAATTGGCGTAAGTCCCTAATATGTTTTTAGTTAATACGGCTGCATCTTTTTTTTTATTTAATAGAGGTTCTTATATATTCATGTTTGACAATACATTAGATTTTGTATTGTGGTATTGAAATATATCAATATTACAGTCAATTTACTTTCTATATTTATATATCATAGTATATTATAAGTTACCTCTGTGCATAGAAATTGTTCAGTTTTGTTTAGAAATAAATTTTTGTGTTTATAATATTTTTAAATCAAAGACCGATTGTGACGTCGCTTTATAATCAGACTTGCATAAGTATATATAATATTTATTGGGTCATCCTGGAACATTCAACATTTTATATTCTTAATCCACACATAAATAAAAGTGTTCGTTTTTAATTCCAAATTAACAACTTTTCACTAAATGTAATTGAAATGTACACCTTCGGTACTTATATGTAAAAGACAATTTTGGTACTTTTGTCTGTTTCGTCCGTCCGTTCCGACTATTCTCTTAAACGGCTAAACCGATTTTAGTGATAGCTGATATGGTATAAGGAATATCTTAGAATACTTTTATTTTAAAAAACATGCCGCGCGAGTACCTACAATCGTGAGAACACCTCGTCTAATCATAAAATAAAATAGTAACAAGACTAAATCCGTTAGTTAAATAAAATTACATTTACAGTGGGTATAGACGGCAAATTAAAAATTAAAATATCTTTATTCAAATAGTCATTTACACGCACTTGAGAATCGTCAATTATTACAATAAAAAAGGTCGGTGTAGGCTGTGAGTAAGCTAACACCGCCTCAGAACGCTGCGCTATGAAGAGCTGAACAGAAACTCAACAGTTGCTCTTTTAAAAGAAATATAACAATGTTAGATGTTACATTATACTACCAACCCTGCAAATAAGTCAACAATTTAAGTTCCACACATTTCGATCCACTAAATACTCTTGAATAATATAGTACGATTTATATAATAATACACTTGTAAAATTATAATTAAAACTAAGAAAAGCTAAGTATCTTGTGGAACTCTATATATATGTACACTCAAGCCCCTGAAGGATTTGTTAACTTTTTTAAGACGAAATTTAGACGTTTAGTTTTTTTTTAATAATATTGTTATGTTAATAAATATTTAGAAGTGACCGTAAGAATACCAATTTCTTTAAAAACACTCAACAAATTAAAACATTAAAATTAATTTTTTTTTTGATTGTTGTCTGTATGAGATAAAGTTATGCTCGTATCCTGACTACTTATTGTCATAATTAATTAATCTATTCGATATTTCTTAATTCATATTTTGTTACTATAGATTTATGTAGAATGTATGTCTTGTTACCGATGCTTATTTTGTATTTGGTTGATGTTTTGAAGCCATTAAAATCTATTTATTGCCGCAATATGGGTTTCATAGTGCAGCGTTTTCTTCATAATTATTTTTATATCTAGCTTATGTAAGCATCAAATAAAATAATTAATTAAAATAAGCATGTACGTGGAATTAATTTATCACAAGTGTGTGTGTCTGTGTTAAACACACACACACAGTTGTGATGGAGAAAAAATTTATAATATTGACGTAAAATAAAAACTAGTTTCGGCAATAAATAGGTAAAATATTATTGTTGTATGCATTTTATATCATAATGGGTTTATTTGACGCGGGCGAAGTTGCTGCTAGTTGCCAGCAAACAAATATTCTTTGACAAATATTCCATACAAATATGATTTTAATTATAAATAGGTAAAGTGAAAATACAGTTATTAAAATATTAATCGAAAAAAATAAATAAATAATTCACTCTAGTATCAAGTCTATAATCAATTAATATTAATATTCCCTAAATATTATAAATTGAAGTTGTTTTAAAATATAAATATTATAACCTAATTTCGAGATTTATTTTCCGTGTATCATTAAATATTTATCTTATAAATGATCATAGTTTAAATAATATTATTATATAATAATATCCAGTCTGACTTACGCGACAGTGTTGTACCATTTTCCTTGATATAAGTCGTTATCACGTTATAATAATAATTTCAAAATTAACTCTCAATAGCCGTGTCCGAAAAACATTAATGAAAAACGTAAACGAATTGACAAGTGAGTGAAAATTAATTTAGAGTATTAACATTATTATCGTTATCGTTACACATTGTGAATTAATTTAACGCAAGCAAACATAAATGTAGTTAAAATAAACCACGGCTTCTCAAACTTTTTTTTTTCTTTGGAAAAATCCGTTACGGATACCCGCCGACCAGGAAGGTGATGGCCGGAGAGTTATGTGGGACCCGACAGCATAGAGGACGCTGCCATTCTTAAGGTTACTAAAAACCCAACGGTTGCCCTCAACGCCTTAATGGGACGCCACGGGATCACTTGCGCACTCACCCTGACGCTCCGGCGACAGCTTCTCAAACTTACTTATTAGTAAGGTATATGAAACATTTTATCTAGAATTCAATTTAATTTTAATTTTCTGTACATTATAAAAAACAAGTTAACATAAGATTAAATTAAATGGTTTAAAAAAACATAATAAATACACGAGCCATAACGTGTATTGAATTTGATGTATGAAGTCGATTAAGCCTTATCACTTACTCGCTTGACTTTTTATTGGCGTAACAAATATATGAAATATAATATCATCAGCGCATAAATCCTATTCTACTTTTCATCGTAGTTATGGATTTTATACGGAGAAATTAGATACGATAACATAATTAAATATAATCGGGTAGTGGACCCAATATTCCTGTTCTCACTGAACCTACAAAGTCAGTCGAAATGGTGACAATAGAATTGATGGTTCCCAAATTTGGTCATAGACAGAACAAACGTTGTTTCCATTTTTTCACAAGCTACATTTTTATGAACGTACGTTAAAAATTATTTTAAAAAAATGTGTATGTCGTTATATATATAACAACTCTATTTTTATCTATCTCTAAGAAATCCTTTCCACGCCCGCATACTTATATAATACTGAAGATGACATATGATACTACATTGACCTACCGCAGCATCACTTGAAGTATTCAATAAATTAATTTTACCACACCTCTCTCTATAAAGTATTTATTTACACTAGCTAAATAGAAAACTATATTAATAGTTTATAATGGAGATATAAGAAATAATTTCTAGAACTAATTGTCCGTTTCCACACAATATATCTATATTGGACGTATAATGAAATGTATTGTATGTGTATATTTTATTTAACTCGAACATGCTTCAAAATTAACATAAAAGTACGCCTCAAAGTGAATAGATAACATTAATAAAAATGTTTAAAAAAATCACTGATATAGTCATATAACAATGTTCATGGCATTTTATGTTTGATATGAAATATTTTTGAGGTATCACAGAGAAAAATATACATAATACGAACAATTTAAAAAACTATCAATATAAGATTGTATTATGTGCATTTAAATAATAAAATAATGCATTTGTACAGTTGAAATTGACACCCCACTAAGCATATAGGACACTTTTTACTGTGGAAAATTCGTTTATACCAGCAAAAGAAACCTATTTGTAGTATCATTGCAATAAAACTGGTGTACAATACAGCGGAAAGGAGAAATTTATCCGAGCAGTTAATTTGAATTCAATTAAAAATGACAATTTTTTTCTTAAAGATCCATTACTGTATGTATAAAATGTACATAGTAAAAGTTCCTTTTAAAAAATAACAAAAATTATCTTGAAAAAGAATAAAGAATAATAACTATTAATAGTAATTTTTAAGTTTAGCTTTATAAAAAAGAAAAAAAATAGTAAATAAGATACCTACTCTTTAAAATTGAAATCCTGCAAAAACTTTTTTCTAAATTAACTAAACTAAAGCAAAGTTTCGGATAAAATATAAAATGAGTTCTAAAAAATTTCTATATAAATGTTCTATCGGTGTGACACCAAAATATTTGAAAAAAAGTTTCCTGTTTCTAGTTGTGGTTATACTTATATTTATATTATATACAAAAAATACTTGTGTTAACACGTTTATAATTTAATTGTCAGTACATCAAAATTCTAACAATAATTTTTATACATAATTAAATCTATTTCCTTTCACTTAAATGAGAGCTTTATCATTGCAAAGTAACATATTTTTTTTGTTTTCACAAATGCTTAAGAATGTTTATATAATAAGGATTTTTTTTCTGTTCATCCGAATTAAGATAGACAACTTTTTTTGCATTTTAAAAGACTCCAAAAACGATATATTATTATTTAAAAGCCTACTCACTGACTATTCATAAAATTTCAGGAACTACGTATCGGAGATGAAAATTAGCTCAGTTTTTTCATTATCAAAGTAAATAACATGAACATGTATATCTAGATATATGATTAGTAATCAGATATTATAGATATTCTAAAGAAATTATTAAGCTAGTCTCGGACAACTAGTTTTCTCACTTTTATGCTAATAATAAAAAACTTCTGCATAAAACTATTAAAAAAAAAATTACGTAGCTAGCAATTATTATAAATAAATAAAAGTGAATATTAACGGATCTACACATTCGCAAACTTGCGTATTTTACATCATTAATAGCCCATCAATGAAATAATTATTTATTAATGTTTTAACACCGGTAAAATGATTTCGCAGAATTAAATTATATAAGATGTCGCTTCTGTTCATTTTGCATTGCTAATAATTGTAACACTTACCTATATATATATGTATATAAATCACTATGTCACTCACTACACTGATGTCACTAATGTGTTTAGTTCAGTGACGAGCAGTCGAGTGACGCACGCGCAGCCTGAGCGAAGGGATGAAGGGACGCGCGGGGTGCAGCCCACCCTATCATGTGAAAACTGATAAGGATGCCAAAATTTTACTTTTAATTTAATTATATTTGATTTATTAGAATTTATTAAAAAATTTATCCGTATTTTTCTTTTATTTATAATAACAGAAAAAAGATTGTGAAGTTACAGCTTATATTGTATTTTCCAAAATTTATTCTATTTTCTTTTTTTATGTAAACAAAATATTGACGAAAAAAAAATTCTAATTATTTTATTATAAGATTTAGTAGTTTTGTTTAAGATATGATATTTTTTTTTATACATAAAGTAGGTTGATGGGATAATTTAAATTTAAACATTAAAAGAATTTATATTTCAATATAAACAATATTTTTCGACCATAGCATCATTCAAATATCATAGATAATAAACTGCGAACCATTTAATAATAATAGTATATGACAAAAGCGTTGCGGTGCCATCTTTAAATCTGATAATCACAAATGTCATTGTATAACGTGATCTAAAAGCTGGGATCCCATTGGGCGACTCCTGCGCACTCCCTGCGGCGAAGGGAGGCGCCTTTATATTAATTTAGGGCCACTTTGCACAGATTACCCTTTGTATACATGACTCTGGGGTTGCCTTTGTGACGGTTAGTCATTTTTTAATCGCAGCTCATTATTTCTATTGTAAATAATATAATGTTTTTTAGCTTTGATTGATAAAACTATTATCGCTGAACAATACACAAACATTGAATGAAAGATAGCTCTGAAATAATATACGGTGTTATTTGATATCTTTATTTTATGATATTATTGAAATGTGCATATCTATAAGTATATCATATACATTTTTTTATATTATTACATCGAATATCATTATTTGTTTTCTACATTTCTAAAAGGAGTATCAATTGCTATAAATATTCTGTAGTTTGTCCCAAATTTATTACACAGACTGAGTGCACATATTAATATAATTTCATATAACATGACAACATTTAATATATTATATTGTTAAACATGTAATCAATATTATAATCACGTATAAGTGGTATTAATTCACCATTTTGATAACCATACAGTAAATTGCAACTTTATAGTCAAATTGCGGCAATCGGTTACCTAAAAATTGGATACTGATTTTCAATAGGAATAATTAATATTTCTTACGGAGCATCGTTAAAAGATTTAAATCACATCGTCATTTATTCGTTTGTTAATAGATTGATTTATTGATCATCTGAGATGCATCTATTTAATTTGCACCACAATAATACAAACATGGGTTGCGACAACCCATGGTTTGCTGTTGCTGTTTGTGTTGCTGTTGCTGTTGCATGCGTGTAAGAAATCATTCTCGATTCCATTACAACTTTCCATTGAAGACAAAAAGTTTACGCCTAATAACCGTTACATAAGAAAATATTAAATCAACGAACACACTCACATAACTAAATCTATTACAAATATATTTAATTAAAAAAATATTTTACATATCGTGTCTTTAACAAAAAAATATATTTACGTGTACTTATAAATAAACTTATCAGATACATAATGTTGTCTGTACAAGTAAATGTCATGGAAATAACAGAAGGTGAGCTTAAAACAACCTAGTCTTACTTATTACATAAATATTTTTATTAAAATCATTTTAAATCAGAAATATTTGATAGGAAAATACAATACCTACTTTACTTGCTAAAATTAAATTGATTTCTAATTAATAAAATATAATCAAACAAAACATTAAATGTATTTTTAATTAGCTTAAATTATAAGAAACCAATCCAAACCAATCAATTAAATTACAATGAAATTTCTTGTTAAAAACTATTACTAATGTTTTGTTTTACAGATTTTTTTTTAACCAGCTGATTCATACTCACTGCACTATTCGATATTATTTCTTATACAAAGCTCACCCTTTTAAAGACTATTATAGACAAGGTCATCTACAAATATAAACATTATTTTCATTAATACTAAATAGTGAAAATTGTGTGCAACATTTCACGAATACATTCAATTAATAAAATAATGATAGAGTATTTTGATATAATTGTTTATACTTCATTTAATATTAGCTTTAAATTACATAAAGCAATATTAAGAAGATTAAACTACTGTGAAATATAATATAAAAACTAAATGCATACATTTTCTATTTAGTCTTTAGGTAAAGCGCTATCACTCTTCCCTCGGGAGTAGACCCTGTACGCTGTCTTGGAACCCAGCATTCTGTCTAGAAGACTGTGCTTGGCTCTTCTGCGATGTGTCAGCACTTCTCGACACAATTCGAAGAATACTTCACCGACCTGGTTCACTTGTTCTGCTGCAGCCACTTCCGCGAAGCTGCATTCGAAATCTTTAGCTAGGATTTCGCCCTCCTCTAAGCTTACCTATTAAGTGTAAATAATAACTTATGTATAAATCTTTTTATAAGAAACATCATATAGGATTATAAAATATTTTTAGAAAGATAGTATTGATGGAAAGTACTTTTTATGGTGATGTTACTTAAATGTTAAATACCATTTTACCATATACTATATATATAAACCAACCTGTCTCAAATGTACCATATCCGCCTTGTTCCCTACGAGGGTGAGCGGCACCTCGGGGTGCAAGCTCTGTTTAGCTCTTCGTATGTAATTGAATGATTCCCTGTCGGTTATGGAGTAAACAAGGAACAGTCCATCTGCCCATTGCGCCACTTCACTGCCCGGTAATTCATCCAAACTCTGAAATATTTTTATTATTGAAAAATTGCATACAATTATGGAATTTTCAATTATTTTTTACTTCATACATTGAAAATAACTTTAAAATTATTTCGTTAATAATTTATAAATATATTTTTTTGTCACATTGTATATACGTTTTTAAATATAAATATATTAAAGGCAAAGAAAATAGTAATAAAACCGATGGAAAAATCTATAAAAGTCAGTCAAAGGTATTAATGGTTTAAAAGATATTTTAATATATTCACCTTGGGACATGTGTCCAATATTTCAAAAAGAATCGGCTCGCCATCTAGAAGCGCCTCGTGTTTGTATTTGCTTTCTGAAAAATGTATTTTAATGAATGTAAAACATTTTGTAAGTACCAGCTCAAATAATAAATGCTATTCAAAGAGGAAACGCAGTTATTGTTATTGCTATTACGTAATGTTTACGTAAACAAGTTCTTAAATTTACATTATTTTAACACATAAAATGAAATTTCAGAAGTTATATTTCTACATTAAATATTCTCTTCACAAACGATAATTATAAATAGGAAACTTTTTATTCATGAATTTTTTTTAATTTTTGTGGCAAACTATATTGTGGTGTTAGCTTCATATCTGATATGGGATACTTTTCAGAAAAATCTTACTGGGGTTAATTCACAAATTTTCAACCAAACCAAATTTCGTTTTGATTATATTAATAATCAAAAATAAGGGAGGATCAGACAGTCACCGGTAACATCAAATATAGTTATAATAAATATAGTCTCATAATTCAATTAAAAAAAATCATCATAATGATATTTTTTAAGAACATTTATAATAATAAGATTGGCAATTAATGTAAGTTTATTCAAAAGATTGCCAATGAATAAAGAAATTAAGTAAAACTAATTATTATTCTGATTAAGAAAATTATTCTCCAATTCGTAAAAAACATTGTGAAATATTACAAGACCAACTTTTACTCCCCACACAGAACAAGATACTTCAATTAATAAGTGATAATTATAATTTCTTTACCTTGTTGATGATCATATTCTCCGATATATCTTTTGGTCAGGAAACGAACCGTCAGAGCTGTAAAAAAAATACATATTACATATACAGATATATTAATGTTATTATAAAAGATCAGATCAAAAACGAACCATTGAAAAAACAAATAACTCAAATCAAAAAACTGTACTAAAACAAGCTTTACAATAAAACATATGATCGAGAAGATAACGCAATTCAAAGCAAGCTATGATATGGAACAGATGTAAAAAAAAATCATTTCATACAAATAGATGTTTGATCGTAAATAATCAAATATACATGTGCAATCTGTAATCGAGGTATCGATCCGATATATATAAATAAATAAACCTCAATACCAAAGTATAACTGATGATAAATGCGACTCCCAGACCACTGAAATAACTTTTATTTACGTTACGAGTATCAATGTAGATACACCAATAACTTGTGATCTACGATTAAAACTATTGATATCAAAATAACCTGAGCGATGAAATCATCTCGGTTTTACATTATATATATATTTTTGAATAAAAGAAAATTTAATTTAAATGTTATATTACCTAAGATCTGTAATAAAGTTTAAAGGAGTGCACTTAAGAGCTCTTAAAGTCAATCAATTCCACTACGTTGAAAAGCTTTCCAGCGAGACTTCTCTCAATGTGTCTAAAGGGCAGTAATTGATAATAGAATAGACACTGAAGACGACTAGAAGTCCATTAGACATCCATTTGTATAAGTAATTTAGCATCTATCATTTAAGATTCATTTGCGTCCCATAATATTATTACAGCACAATCACACTTGTCTACTCGCGCTAGATTGATTAGTTTTTCGATTGGCAAATACTAAACATTTAAACAACCAATAGTGATTGAATATAGCAAATAATAGCAAGACCTAATAAAAATAAACTATTAAAGTCTAACGGCATCTGTCTTAATATTGGAATCGGCTTGTTTGTTCGGCACACAATAAATACGTCTAAAGAATAACGACCGCTTTCGAAATTACGAGAGCATTAAAATACTAGCGTATGTTTCATGTTTAATAAAAATAAAGTTATGTTAATACAGGATTGCCACGCAACGTTCAACATTATATTTAATGGTTTAGGAAGTAGATGAAGCCCACGCTGATCCGTTAAATTGTTTTAAAATCTAAATTTACACCGATACAAGATTGAGTTGCTATATGAAATGAAATTATAATTATATTAACATATTGCTTTACATACTACTCGATAGTTAATCGATTTTATCATATACATTATATATATTTCGTCCTTCAATCTGTCAACATGTTAACACAGAATTTGACAAGAGTCAAATTCTGTGTTAACATGTGGATTAAGATTTATATTAATTTTAACTAAACTTCTGATTTAAATAATAATAATAATTTTATTTAATATCCATATAAAATATTACAAAATATATTTTTTTATTTACGTTTATATTTTCGTATGTGGGTTCCTCAAAGGCAATTTGGGCTTAATTTAATTTTGTATTCGAATACCAACGACTTTCAATGTCAACATCTGAGAGGGGCCATGCCGCTTCATACCGACTAATGATGAACAATTATTGCTTTTATAGTCTACTTCCTTTACTTTGCCATTAAGATGCCAACTGAACTACACATTATACAGAAATAAACGGACTAGAAGCATATTGAACACATTTGATTATATAAATGTACTGTATTTTGCAGATTAAATAATATGATAACCTAATAAATACATTCCACTTTTTTATTCACAAGAATGATGTGTCTATGATTCGTTATGGCGATACTCCAAATAAATATAAAACGACTGAAATGTCACTTTGTCCCTTGTGTCTATTATGTCATATATGACATACATATATAAAAAAAAATACTCATTTGTCTGTTTGTCCTGTTATAGTTTTCTTTTGTACGTATTATGGAAAGTCTGAAAGGATTTTGATTAAATTTAGTATGGTTTTTGTTTATCCCGTTCAATATAGGACACTACTGAAAATTGATTTAGGATGTAAATTTTATACCGTACGGCTTTTAATGAAATTTGGTGTTGACCTATGAACGAAGTCAACATATAGGTTGATTTTCACCCCCTAAAATAACATTTAATATAGAAATAACTGAAAATACTTTTGCTCCATAATTACAATACTAAAATGCTGAACGGATTTTTATGAAATTGTTGTTGTGTTGACTCATTGTCTAAGTAGAATAACTTATTACTTGAATCTGATGAGATGGGGGGAAACGCAGTCGCTGGCAACAGGTAATATAATAATAATATTACGATTACTGTAATTGAAATTATCGTTTACTATTTTTTTATTTTTATAAATAGAGATAAAATTCAAAACTATAATATTTAACTTTCATAAAATGTTTTAAATTTCTAATCTTCAAATGTAATACATTTTATATATTGATTTTTTGTTATATTAACGCTTCTCTCAATAGAAATCAAATGATATAAAATAAAAGTTGAAGAAAATTAAGATAATATAAAGATAATATCGGAGAATCGAAAATCGATTCCGTGAAAGTTAAAGTGCTCAAAATTTTGAAGTTAAATTAGTCTGAATTTCTGAAGCCATTTTTTTCAAGATTCTCGGGATGCAATGTCATTAAAAAGATCTCAACTTTAACCAATATTTAGACAAGTTTGTAGGTAACTAAATTAGATTTAGTAATATAACTATATATATATATATATATATATATATATATATATATATATACAGTACACAGTAGTGATGTAAAAAATTTCTATGTATTTCAATATTAAAATCATTTAAACTTATTATTTTCTAGAATAAAATGACTGCAGCGATGGGATTTTGATGACTTAGCACAGCGCAATTACAACCAGTCTTCAGAGGATACTGCACAGATCAAAGAGAATATACTAAATTATATATAGATAGTTTAGTTATACTTGGCCACGTGTAGATAAACTAAATACATCGGATTACACCAAAATCCGTCTAGTATTTGTTGCTTAATGCGTGTACAAACAAACTTGCAAACAGACAAAAGAATTAAAAACTATTGTTTAGGTAAGACATACTTAAAAGGCAATAACTGTCTACTTAATATTGAATATTGAATATTGCAATACCTTAATATAAACCCAGCCTTATACTGTAGTGGAGTCCGACGCTGCCCTTCCATGTCATTACTAATAACTTTGCGATGTAATATCATTGTCGTATGAATTAATTATTAAAATTATAATTGAATTAGTATCATACTTTGGAAGGTGTACTCAAAATAATAATTATTTCAAACTCAATAGACATATATCAAATTCTAATTGGTACATATTTTGTTTTTGTTTTTTATAACTATTTTGTTGTAACCTTGAGATTGTTTGAAACTTTTCAACACACTACATAATCTTAGTTGATGTTCTTTGTGACAATTGGCAGAGTATTTGGCTAAAGACCTTCAAGTGTCAACATAATCCAAATGGTTTCCAGACCTCAAATATGTAATTTGTTACAAATTTATAACTTAAATATGAATATATACATATTATATGGTTACACTACCAGAATACGTAAATACGAAATAGAATATACATTAATTATAAAGTTTATTTGTTAAATTTACTTCCACTGACATTCATGTTACATTTCGTTAGTTTATAGTACTTTATAATTAGGATTAAAGCCATGTTGCTTTTGAACATATATCCTGAAACATTGGGCGAATGTGTTAACAAATAAATATATTTGTAGCAAAATAATAATGACTTCATAAGAACGGCTTCATATTTTTTCCATCTTTGATTGATTTGATTTGATTTGATTACATAGTGTTAAGGTGTTATTTCTGTTTGAAAGTTCTTAGTTTGGTTTTAATAATATATATTACAAGCAAAATAACTTTAAATATTTGTATTTTGTGACATCTTCCTTTTATTACATTATATGATTTCTAGTTTGACTTGTTATAAACTTTCTATAGGTAACGTAAAACTCGTATATTTTATTAAATCTATACCAATATAGTTTAAAATTTAGAATTTTTAAGTTTGAAGTTATTTATAAAATTAAAGACAACAATAATCATTATTTTTAAGATAAATTGCGAGTGTCTAGAGACCAGCTGTTGCTTGAACGAAAATAATATTAACTATAACTATTATAAGTGGATTTATATATGAATTAATTTTGTAGAAGATAAATTACATTATGTGTTGTAACAGGTCTGAAACTAGTTTGGACCACATCAAGGAGTCATGCTATTAACAGTATGTAGAGCAGACTTTGAAGTTAAATTGAAGTGCCCTAGACTCCTGAAGACGGACACTATTGATGTTACGATATATATATATATATATATATATATATATATATATATATATACCTACATACAAACTACGAAACATTCAAACACAATATATATGTAACGGTCGATCATATAATTTTTTTCTTAAATATAAATACAATAAATATCCGTCGTAATAAAATAATGTACTAAAATTCATTCACATTGACCCACATACATAAGTATCGAAATTTACGGCACCAACAACAATGTTCGAGCCAAAATTAGAAGAAACGAAATTAAATCCGACAACTAAAGTATTGTAACATTTCAGAGGAGGATATTTAACAAACGTTCGAATGAACTAAACTTCGAAGTAGCGGTTGAATTTGTAACCGTTTTAGTGAGTTCGTTTGACTATTGTTTCTAAATATATCTCTAGAATCAACTGGAAATAATTTCATTGACTTAATAGAATTAATTCGCTTGTGCCATATACGCTAATCTTTCATTTAATACAACAATTTTTTATCCAAATATTATTCATTCATTCATTATTCATTCTTGGATTATAAATGTATATATTATATTATAAAAAATATAATAAAAATAATAAAAGAGTGTGTAAACAAAATATGTAAAATGAATAAAATATTTTTTATAAAATATATATATATAAGTACTTTTTTCGCTATGCAATATACTTTCTCCGTCAAATTCATATTCATCGCGGTAGCCACAGTAAAATTATTTCACAATAATATTTTTGTTTTTAAATATTATATTTTTATTGTAGCTAATATTATAATATAAATATATTGTATTTAAGACGAGGATAAAGCAGATGTTGTCATTGAAACGCCGGCGTTAATGCACATTGTAAAAAGATATTCTATTAAAATTTTATTTGAAACCGTTTCAAAATGATTAAGGCCACTTAATTTGACAGACTTTAAAATGTTTTACACCTGAATGATTTCTGATATTATTTTCATGGACAAGCAGTGGAAAAATAATATTTATAAAATTTATTGTAGGGATATATTTAAATCTAATTTAATCGGAAGAACGTTATTATATTTTATATATTTTATTTCGAATATAACAGAATATTTGATAATAATTATACAACTGTGTCGATTTAAAAGTTTAAAAACTTGAAGCACGTTTGCAAAATAAAAGCAGCAATGACTATAGGCTTATATTTAACACCGACTCAAACTATTCTTACCATCGCATATTTTAATATCATTCAAGTGTTATCAAAACATTGCTACACTATTTGAATATAAAATCACAATATAAATTCAAATTGAATATTACGAAAAATTTGCAACTATTGTTGCACTTACACTGACTATCGCCGCACACATACCACTTTTTCCGACGGACGGAGCACCCACCACGGCCACTTTCACTTCAGACAGCGAAGACTTCTTCCGCCTGATCCCTCGAGTAGTCATTTTCACCAGCGCATGGTACAGCCATGCGGCGAACCTGCCGAATGCTTTTACGGCGTTTGACGCGCGAACGCTTCGCTCAACAAAACCCCGCTCCCGCTAACAGCTAAAAATATATTAAGCGACACTGCTCTGACATCGGCACCCGTGTTAATGGGTCAAGATCTGGCCAAGATCAGTGCAAATAGGCATGTTTACGTCGCGACCACCAGCTTCCTGACGCTCCGCGCCACGTGTGTGTGGCGACAGGCCAAACTCCTCCGCGAATCATGGCTTTTGTATAATTATAGTGTTTAGGTGCATCACAATGACGGGAGATTAAAAGACATTTGTTTTACATTACATAAACATACAAAAATATATAATAGAATTGAATACACTTATATTTTATAATTATTTCATAACGCAAGTGACTTTAATGTTAATATTCATAATTATTCAAAATAATTAATAAATAATGTACAATATGTCTTCTTTAATCATTAAGGACAGTCTAAAGGTAATAATGATCGCATTCATTACAGATTTTGATGTCACTGAAGTATAATATTCTGAAAAGAGCACAATTAAAAATGCGTTAATTAAGCAATACTAATATTTGCGAATGCCACATTGTCATATTTGCCAGAAATATTTGTGGTAGAAAACTTAGAGTAATTTACATCAACGCTATGTACGGCGGATCGGAATGTTTGGCTCACTGCCAGCGTTCGTCTCCGCAACTACAATAAAATGTCGGCAAGTGTTAAATGAAGGCAATATTAGTTGATAGCAATCAATCATTAACAAATGTCACTTTATATATACATTTTTTTCATACTTACGTAGTCTCGCTTTGATGAACAGACACATCTACCACCTGGTTAATTTTATATGATGTATCATTTATTTATAGTACCATTAATACCAGAGTTTAATACTCTATTTTTGTCTAAGTTGCGTATTTCTGGAATGACATTGGGAATATTTTTCTGACTTCATAATTTAAATTTAGATTATAGAAGCACTAATTATATATTATAGACAAACTATTGATGTAGATAGATATCAAAATAAAAAATAATAATTCAAATTTATTTTATATACGGTACGTGTCTATCATTTTTCACGAAAAGTTCGCTGTGAGATTATCCTATATTGTTTAAAAGAAAAGAAAAGAAAAGATCCAGTTGTTTTGGTTGTTATAGTTTTTTTCTACAATTAAATTTTCGTTAGCAATTTAGGCAACATATTCTCAGACTTTCAAAACATAATCAAACCACAAAATTGTGTTGTGATTTGTTAAAGAAATCCAAGAACACTTATTCTGGTAAATATTTTTATTAGACCCATTGCAGCCGCATGTTACACGATGTTAACATGCAGTATTTGTGGCATAATTTTCTTAAAATCCTTAAAATAGAACGCAAATCAGTAAACGATTGAGTGGACTTGAACGTGCCACTTAGAGTTAAGACAGAACATACACAAGTAAATACAATTGTATAACAAAACAACATATTTAGTCCGTCCGTGTTATTAATAACTTTATAACACGAGTTATATCGAGAATATAAAATCGATTTTAAAATCGTTATCTGGAACAGTTCCTAGAACGAAATCGTTATCCGGAATAGTTCCTAGAATATCCCGATTATTTTTACTAAAAAAACTTTTTTTATCCCTTATGCTTTATACAAAACTTTTATTACTTATTATTAATATTATTATTATTATAATTTTAAAATAAAACACATATTCCTTTATTATTTATTTCACATTAATACCACATATCATATCATATCATATCATATCATGTAAAATCAATAAAATAACTAAAACAATCCGTTACATTATTATTGCTATAAATATTCTAAACATTCCAAAATAAATCAAAAACAAAATATATTTTACATTTACATTTGAAATTAAATGCACTAAAAATAATAATAATAGTTGACATTACCTAAATATTAAAATAATTAAACTAATAGAGGTTCAACGCACTCGAATATTTTATAGAAATAATTATATTATATTTTTGAATTCAACAAACAGATCGCTGGTTATTTAAATATATGTAATGAGAAAAAAAAGGATTTTTTTAATTACAGATACAGTTATGTAACTACTAAGAGCAATGCGGAGATATATATATAATATATATATATATATATATATATATATATATATATATATATATATAGCATACATTAATATTGACTGACCTACATTATATATATATATATATATAGCATACATTAATATTGACTGACCTACATTATATATATATATATATACCAGTATTCATAGCCTCTAAATATTGAAATCAAAAGAAAAGAGCATTAAAATGAATCGACATTATATCTAAGATATGGTAGAATTTATTTACAAAATACGTCATAATATTAATTATTATAATAAAATTAATCATTTACCAATTTCATACAATAACTACTGAATTAATTCATTTAAATTCATCAAATCTGGAATGTTAATAGATAGATAGATGGTTCAGTATGTATACATCTAATACATCTAGACTATATTATAAGTAATCTAAATTCATCTAGGAAGTATTAGTTACAAAGACCAGACATTTCAGCTTAAAGATAATGCTGATTCAAAAATGATTTAACTTTTATAAATCTACAACCGGACTTACAAACTATTTTACGATTATAATCTACATTTATAATAATAATTTTATATATATATATTGTGGTAATGAAAATCAAATATTCCAGGACGGACCCAAAATAATTAATGGGAATACATAGTTTATCTTTAAATCTGACTTTACAAAGTAAAACACCTTATTTAAAAAAAAAACATCTATTTCACCCAAAAAAAATATATTAAATAAAAGATAAAGATATAAAAAAAAAAAGATATTACAAAGTTTGTCTACAGCGCATATAGTTACAAATCTACAACCTTGGACCATCTCAGTATCTATAACTATATTATACAATATTTTATTACATTTCAAAATAATAAGGTATGTTTGGATGCAATCTATTTTTATGAACATGTTAAGTACACTTTATATAGAACTACCTCTGAAGACGGTTGTGGAGGCATTTTTTTTATTAGGATATGTTCTTTATTAACTCTATTCTTTTATTAAAAGAGACAAACTATCCCCCCCCCCCCCCAAAAAAAATGTTAATTGATTTTTTTATTACATACTGTTTCTATAACTGTCATTATTGTTATATTTTGCTAATTATTTTATATTAATTTTTTTTTCCATGTAATATTTTTTTTTCGCATCTTTTATTGTTTTTATTACATAAGCTATTTCCATATTAATTTTTTGACAAAACTTAACGGATATATTTTCAAAAGGTAGTGGTTTCTGAATTTACAATTTTAGTCAAAAAAACATCACAAGAACGTCACATACATTTATAAATATACCAAGTCCCGATCGCAGGCAGAGCAAGGAATCAAGTTATGTGTAAGACATTTAAATAATCAATAAATTATCTCGTTTAATCTGAATTAGTTTCTTGCATCAGCGGCTGCATGTCTTCTCTCTTCTTCTCTCTATTCGTGAGACCATCGAGCACTCCTATATCAGATAACCTGGAAGAGTTATGTATTATAATATGAATAGTTATAAAAAAACTAATGATCTTCTAGATTTTAAGGGTTCAATGAACTGTGCGTTAATGTAAGCGGTGATTTTTATATGTCCTTATATATATTTATATAAAATCACTTAATGTGTCAGATGTCTGTGAGTAATATCAAACCATCTTACATACATATACATACCCTGGAGAGATCCAGTAACTAGGACAAAGATACATAGAAAGTAAACATATAATCAACTATAATTATAAAACCACATGAATACGTATACAATAACGATTATCAAACGCATACAATTTGTTTTATCTGTTAAATGTATGCGTATTTATGTTGTATGTTATATGTATGCGTATTCATGTTGTATGTTATATGTATGCGTATTCATGTTGTCTGTTATATGTACGCGTATTCATGTTGTATGTTATATGTATGCGTATTCATGTTGTCTGTTATATGTATACGTATTCAGGTTGTAGGTTATATGTATGCGTATTCATGTTGTCTGTTATATGCATGCGTATTCATGTTGTCTGTTATATGCATGAGTATTCATGTTGTCTGTTATATGTATGCGTATTCATGTTGTCTGTTATATGCATGCGTATTCATGTTGTCTGTTATATGTATGCGTATTCAGGTTGTAGGTTATATGTATGCGTATTCATGTTGTCTGTTATATGCATGCGTATTCATGTTGTCTGTAATATGTATACGTATTCAGGTTGTAGGTTATATGTATGCGTATTCATGTTGTCTGTTATATGCATGCGTATTCATGTTGTCTGTTATATGCATGCGTATTCATGTTGTCTGTTATATGTATGCGTATTCATGTTGTTATTATGTTAGTACATACACTTTCGGTTCGACGTCGTCCAAGTGGTTCGGTGTGAAGTACGGGTTGGCAGCCGCCGGTCTGAACTTGTAGCCGGTCGTGACGAAGAACACGAAGGTCGCCATTTCGCGGAACATCTCGTCTATCCACGAGTATTGGAATGGTACTGTGTTCTGTGGAGACATATATATGTGAGTTTGTATTTATGTGAGTTGACATATATATATATATATATGTGAGTTTGTACGTTTGTCCGTTTGTCACTCCATAACTTTTTAAACGATAAAAATTTGAATACTTTCTTTCTTTGAATTTCTTTTAAAAAAAAACAATATTTAAGATTATCGTTTTAAAATTCCTAATTAAATGAAAAACCAATCTGCACTTTTGAATAACAAAACTCTATTTTTGAATAACAAAAACCATTTCTGAATAACAATAACCATGTGATATACCTCGAGAATAGTCACGATGAACCTGGTGAAGTATATGTAGCAGAGTATCATGACGTAGAAGTGTCTGAAGAGCTTCAGCTTGCGGAGATTAACGGCGGCCTTTCCGTCGGTGGTCGATGAGTCCTCCAGGTGGTGGATTGACCTATAAAAAGACAAGAAAAATAGAATAGAATAGAATAGAACAGAACAGAACAGGACAGAACAGAACAGAACAGAGTAGAATAGAATAGAATATAATAGAATAGAATAGAATAGAATAGAATAGAATAGAATAGAATAGAATAGAATAGAATAGAATAGAATAGAATAGAATAGAATAGAATAGAACAGAATATTAATAATCTTTTGCGTAAATGACTGCTGTTAGCCGTATTGGCCGTAAGTTTGGAGTCCTTGAAAGTTGGTAGTTCTGAAATTCTAGACCAAAAGAATGTATTTCCGGAATCCTTTGTGTGTTTCTCATCAAGACAAGACGCTATATATGATGTTGTTTTTTTGAGTTGTGTATAATAATTATTTCTGATTTAATGAAGGTCTCACCATACAACAGGGAACATGATGGCGCCGCAGCACAGCATGTCCACGAATATGAAGAGTATCCTCCACGCGTTGTGTTCGGCCGCGCCCTTCTCGCTCTCCGCTATTATTATTTCAGCCACGTTCGATACCACCTGAAACAAACGTACCATTCAATATCATTTGTATCGCAATACTATATTTATTATATGGTGGTGTAGTATTACGCTATAAAATTGTCTAAAATAATACCAGTGAAACTCTCATTATTAACACTAAACCTACCAAGTACCGGTCAAATTGACCGTTCTTAAACTTTTATAAAACTTACACATTTTTAAACGTTATAATATCGTTATCAAACTTCATGACAATTCTTAGAATATAATATTTTCTTCACTCTTTACTTTTAGTTATTTCCATCATTACCTGCGTTATATAATAAAATAACTTTTAACTACCGGTCAATTTGACCGCGTGCGGTAGGAACAGGTATACAAGAATTATCGGTAGGTTTAGTGTTAAAGAAACTGTTCTCAGTGGGAAGAATGACATATTCATTTAAAACTATCATTATTTACCTAATAAAGTGTATAGTGAACGAAAAAGATATGAACGGATCTCATAATAAATGAAATAACAAAACAATTCTCCACTGAGACGACGTATGATGGAAGAGCATCGACCCCAAGTGTATCGTCATACACTTTCATATAAATTATAAAATTGTTCCAAGTTCAAATTATGTAATATAACGTACATTAAATGACAATAAATATAAGTAAAAATTTAATAAAACTTATAATATTACAGGCCAAAGCCAAACCAATAGATTATAGAATTAGTTTTATAGTTGAAAAATATTATTATGTTTCAAAACTTAGAAAGAAATTACTCGTATGAGGTCAGGTTTGACAGTGACACGTCCACAGTCATTTAGTGCTAACAGAATGATTGATCAAATTACATTCATATATTGCACATTGAAATATAAATATTAGTAAACTACATCACATATATAACTCTAAGTAGCGTAAGTTTGATATCAAAAGACTAGCAATATCACATCTGTAAAAGTACAAGATGTGGGACCATATGGTGACATATATTATATACTATTATCTGATCATTTGGTGGTAAGATCACTTCAATGAGGAAGAGGAGGATGTAAAAGAGAATTGCCAGCCTTAGAGAATTGACTAGTACCCATAGTACCATGTAGTAATAATCTAGACACATCACCAAATAAAAAGAAAGAAAATAAAGTTTAGAAACAGAAGTAAGTTTATTCCACATATTGGTGGTTCTTCGCAGAAAAATCCTTTACAAAGGTTATGAAAATACGCTTACAGGTGGCATTTCAGAGATCACTAAAATAAAATAAAACAAAAGTAAACACGACGACAAGCATAGACAATAATATATATATATATATATATATATATATATATATATATATATAATATCGTAATTGTAGTAACTAGTAATTCCTTCTTCTTATTTCATCCTTACTTTGTAAATAGAAAATAATCTTTTTATGCCTCCATTGACCCATAAAAAAATTAAAATGTGTTCATAATTTTAGAAAATAGCTTTCTTAAAATGAGAGATTGTAAATCCAGGACATTTATATATATATATATATATATAGAGAGAGAGAGAGCCAACAGAGACTGTATGTTATTATATAACAAGTTATATATATAAATAATAACTATACCTGCAATGGTATAACAATCATGAAGATCTTCTTGTCTCTGTCAGCGAGAATGTGCTTGATGAAGTTCCAGCCGGTACCCACTAGCACTATGGTCACAAATAGCACTGCACCTTTCAACCTACAAGTACTTCATTATTAAAGACAGTTATACACTAGGATGCAATGTACGCTATGTAAACTTTTCTATTACAATATATTACAGGAGAGAGTCTAAACATAATAGGTGTTAACCTTTGGATCTCCTTTAAAAATGTTATTATTATTTATTATTAGTAATATAAAGATAAGAGTTATGCAATCTCATCTTAGTACATATTATTTTGCCATTAAATACTAAATAACATGAAGAAATAAATGTTAATAACTCACAAATGTGTTATATAGAAGAGTATGGCCCAAGCGGTGACATGTTCTCCCCTGGTTTGTATGAAGTGATAATTGATACCGTGGAAAGCCAGAGATATGGCCTTCAAGTAAACGAGCACACACATGATGATGTGTATTCTGTACACTTTGTTTCGGCTCGTCTTTAGTATGAAAGTCCAGAAACCGGCGCTCAGGAAGAATATTAGAGACATCATGCTGTATAGAGCCGGAAGGGGCATTTCACCAGCCGATAGGAAATTACCATCATTACTTTCGTATATCTCAATCTGAAAATATTTATTAATATTAAAAGTAAATTTACAATTATTAAAAGAAAAAAAAAATATATAATTTTTTTTTTTAATAAAAAATTAAACAAAACACAGATGCATAAGTTAAAACCACTTTAAAATATATGTTAATTTTTTTTTTAAGGAAGAATAAAAAAAAAAATATACCCACCATAACATTAATGGGTGTGGCAACACCGGTGTCCTCCGGGAGACAGTTGTGAAAGTACAAGTTGTAAAGACCCTCCTCCTTATCCGACGCCACGTACATTGCAAACTGGAATTAATAATATATTATATATATTTAAATATATAAGAGGATTATTGCCTGATGTATTGGTGCAATCAATACATCCATATGTAATGGTATAATCTTTCTTTTATAATATAAGAGGTGTTATAATATAAGAGGTGTAAAATGGAAATTGTATTGAAAATTATGTTTTTTGATATTGATAAAAAAATTTATATATAGCTAATTGGAAACCAAAGAGAATATAGGGCTTTTAGATATTCAAAACTGAAAGGTGTAAAACAATAAAGTAGGGATACTAAGGGCCACTCTCTTAAATATATATATACGCGGGTCAAATAACGCGTATGAGGTTGGCACCCACTCTATTTTGTAGCCTGATTCAATAGCTTTTTTTAATGTATTACACATTATTGTGTGATTTGTGGGTTATAGGTGATGCGCGTGCATACAGAGTCAATTAACTCGTTATTATATAGAAAGGAAAGGATATAAATTGTAAAACTAAATGTTTGATGAGACAAAGTAGTTTTGACGAAGATTTTAGAGAGAAAAATAGAAAGAAAAAAAAAAAAGTATAGATTCAATGTCCTATATAAGACTATTTTACTTGTAAATACAGTTACACAGCTGACGAAATCAAATATTAATATTATATTATATGTTATAATGTATAAAGATTACAACATTTATTAGAAAACCTACCTGTTACTTTAAAGAGGACTTTTTTAAATAGTGACATATTCAAATAACAAATAGTGGCTAAATTATATTGTTTCAATGTTTACATTTAATAATAAATGTATAAAATATTTAAATTAAATATATTTAACCTAAGTAAACATCTGTTAGTAAAGCAAGTCACTTTTGAACCAAAGCCCCCCCCCCCCCCTTCCGCCCACTCCCATTTTCACCACATTAATAGCAAAGTGAAACTCCTTTATATTATTAGTTTATATAAAAAATCTAATTTTTTAAATAGTTCGTTCGGGTTTAAGGTAGTCAGTGTGGTCTTTTCATAAAAATAATAATTAATAATCCAAGTCATACTTACACTTGTATTATAATAGTCAAATCCATCTCGAGTTTCTTTCGTTATTGGCAGAACTGCATATGAACATTGTGGTCCCAACACCTTTTCATCCAAATCATCTGTGTACATTAAAACTTATTATTATCTACACACAAGTATTAATAAAATGTATATGTGTGCATAAATGTATGTACTTATGTATGTGTGAGTTATTACATACAGGTAACAAAATGTTTATAATAAATACCATCAAGGGATCGTCGCCGTCTGTTCACAAACATGTACTGGGATTGTCTCTTGGTTCTATCTATTGGTATCATAGAGCGGTTCGGGTACAGGTGGAGAGCTATCACTTCGCCCTCACAGGTTATATTTAATCTAAAAAAAAATATAAAGCATGGTTTAACTGAACAATTAGTGAAGAAATTATTATAAACAGATGTGTAAACACGGTTTAAATAACAACTAACTAAATAATTAATTGAAAATAAAACTAATTCTATAATCTTCAGATTATTATGTTTAATGTTCATAATATACTAGCGACTTCGTTTGCTGCTTCATAAAATATTTTACATCATTAAATTTTTTATCAACACCGCCATCTATTAGATACTTATACAACTTAAAAATAAATTAAACAAATTAGACATTAAAAATTCTAAACTAGCAATAACACAAATTTAAGATTATTAATCGAGATAAAAACTATCCTATCTTTTAGTTGTGTCAAACAATAGATTTACAAAATAGAATTGATATCTGTTCAATAGTTTCAAAGATTACCACAAACTAAAATTGTGACACAAGATTTTTATATATATAAAGATATGTCTGGTTTAGGAAGATCTAACTTCATAATTAACACTAAACCTACCAAGTGCCGGTCAAATTGACCGTTCCTAAACTTTTGTAAAACTTACACATTCTTAAACATTATAACATTGTTATCAAATTACATGAAAATTCTTAGAATATGCATATAATATTTTCTACACTCTTTACTTTTAGTTATTTCCATTATTACCTGCGTTATTTAATAAAATAACTTTTAATTACTGGTCAATCTGACGGCATGCGGTAGGAACAAGTACACAAGAATTGTCGGTAGGTTTAGTGTTAAATTGGTAAAATTTGTAAACAAAATTCAAGGCGGTATTATATTGATAACAATTCGCCAATACAAAATATACAAATATAAAAATATTATTAACAGATTTGTGTCAATCTTTAAAATTGTATACCATAAAATATCTCGCTACACTACATGCATAACTTAAAAACTAATAAAAAAGATGCTATGATAATCCATAAGATGAATTTTCATTTAAAAAACAGATTAAAGTTTAGAATAATTTACTAATGATGGCTAATGCTGGTCAAATGGCTATTGTTTGGTTAATGCTTGGCTGTTACTTGGCAATGCTTGACAGTTCTTTGACTATTATTTAGCTATGGCATGGCTGCTGCTTAATAAATGCTTATGTATAACCTAATCTGCTAGTCTACATATAATGGAAGTATCACAGACTTTAGGCAAAGCACTAAGTAGCAAAATTAAAGTAAGTTTGAATGCAAACAATATAAATAATCAATAAAATCAATAAAAATATTCGCTATTTGCTTAATTTTTTTATTCAATCATGTTATAATTTTGAATTCCACTAAGCATATAAATTACATAATCATAGAATTAAATAAAGATTTATAAAGATAAATACAGATTTAACAATAAAGTTTGAGTTTTTGGTTATCTTTATAACTAAGATATTAAATGTCGCAATAGCATTAAAGTATAATTAACATAAAACAGATAACAAATAAGGCAAGAGCAGCACGGCTAGAATAAAAACATTTTCCTACATAAATGTTAACAAAAACAAATAACTATTGGATGTATGATATAATAACAAAATTCGTACCTGAGATTTTCAAAGTCCATTTTCAAAAAGACGATAGCCGGGTGGTGTGGTGACAGCAGGCTACTGCTTCTCTCGACTCCTTTGAGTATGCATGTATCAGAATGCACTTCCAAATATGGATTGATTGCATCACTGGCTGTGCGATCCAGGGTGAATCCATACTGTTGTAAAATTTAATTATTAGATCAATATCATAATAATAAATAATTTTATATTATATATATACACATATAACAAAAAGAAAATTAAGATAATAGGTAAGAAAAACATAGAAACATCGTCATCCTCTCTCTCCTCTCAAAGAAATATGACACAATTCTAATAAGACATATTTCTTTGAGAAGCAGAAATTAGGAACATGTCACAATATTTAAGCACCTACCTCTCCATAAACTCCCGCTGATGGTAATCTAAAATTAACCATTTGTACATCTAGAATGCCTCCCTGGTAGAATCCAAAAGTGGTGAGATCTACATAGTGACGCTCATCATCCTGTTGAAAAATAAGATATTTTAAGTGAATGAATCAATAGAGAAAAAATCTATGTCCCCTTTTTGAAATATCAGCTTGTATTTTATTTGCTCTAACATACTAAGAGCATTGCTCAACTACATAGATAAGGAAACTATTTCAAGTGAAATTTACACTACTAAAAGCATAAGATATATGTGAATCAAAATAAGCTATATACCAGTATTATTTGGCGTCAGCAACTAGATCACATGTACATTATATAGGACATTTTAAAACTATGGAAAGACAAATAATATTTTCCTCAAACTTGCAAACTTTCGAATGGCATGGGCGCAATAATAATGAATATTTGAGTACAGAATGAAATGGGGATTGTAAAAATCCGCATAAATTTTAGTACAATAATAATAAATTGTTTAATACCATAAGAGGCAGCTTGTGAATTCTGGACGTAACAGACGGTGTAATAACAAAGATTGCAAATAAAACCTTCATCAGTAATGCAATCATTTTTCATGACTATATGATTCCTTCTATTTACACAAAACTAAATATGTACTAATTTCAATTTACACATTAATAACTCGGATTAGTAAAATAACATTAAAAAAATGTTACGATCTCAAAAATCTCGTAGCCAGTTGTCAATTCACGTTTGCGGTTTGTCAAATATTGATATAGATTAAATTATAGATTATATCACAGTTCTACTAACTACAATAGCATTGAACTAGCAATTTTATACAGATTATATTAAAGATTTATACACTCATAATTTACACTGAAATAATTTGTGTTAAAATTGTTTAAAATCTTTTCTACACTTGTATCATATCGTAACAGAGTCCGGAGTACATAGTATCAATAAACAATAACTTATGTCTTAAACATAAAGACCCATTTAACTTATTATACAATATCAAATGGTATGAACATAGTTAAATTCTAATATTGGAACAGGAAATATCTAATGCAGTATCATGACGGCGTGCTATGGTGTATCATATTTCGTCTACCCAGCAATCGTTATATAGAAGCTTGCAGGGCTACGATGCGCAAAGAACATATAAAACGGAAATAAATGGCAAATTTTATTGAAAAACCTAACCGTAACCAAATCGTTATAAATATCATTATCGTATGAGGCAAAATTATATCTCCATAAATTGAAGATGAAATTATTAAAAAAATATTTCATATGTAAAAAATATTTAATAATAATAGAGTTTGAGAAGTTTAGTCGCTTTACTTCTTCTTATTTTCTGTGTTATTGATTTAAACTAGCCACAGAATATATCTTTTAAAGATATTAAAATTAGTATTAGGGATACTTGCTTAATTCTCATCTCTCAATCTTGGAGGAAATTAAAGTTTTTAAAATTTTGTTACTATTACAGATTATCTCTTGATAACTCTAATTAATCGTGAAAAATATTACCATATATTATCTTTTTTGTCTTTGACTATAATGAAATATGCATAATGTAATAAAAAGTGAATGCAGTTTTAACAATGGTTATGAACGGGATCAGTTTTAAAGACATTTAGAAAAAACTAATATGAGTTGGCAGCCCTGTTTGCTGCTCGGTATTGATTATTCATTATTTCAGTTGAGTGAAGTGCAGACTACAGCACAGAGTACTATAACGCACTGTAGGCAAGAATCAGAGACAACACATAACTTATATAGAAATACCTATAGAAATCTGTCCCTCCGTCAATTTGCAGACCTCGGGCTCTCTGCGCAGGGCACATTTAGTGATTCTAGGTAGACCGAAGTGGTAGTGTATTTCAGTGCTCTGTATTGATTAACAAATGTCTTTTAATTTTATTTGTGAAAATACTAGTACATTGTGATACCCTTTTTTATTTGATAACCTTATTAGCTTGGGAAAAGAGAAAAGTCAAAAATGATGAGATTAATTTTAAACTGCGTGTTTTCGCCGCGTTTGTACAGAATTTATGGACAAGGCCCGGGGGAAGTAAGTATAGTAATGAACTTTATTGTGTATATTTGAACTTGTTTTTTTAATTCATTTTTACAACACGCCTAATTAACTAGGATATGTTGCATTCTTTCACACAAAAATCATGTATAGACCTAGGTGCATAATATCAAAACATGTTATTATTTTGTTTAGTACTCTATAAAATTTGTAGATGGAGTAAGCTTCGCTTTAGTATTGATTTTCTACTACCTACTTATAATTTCTATGATGGTTGATGCACCAGACAAGAGTTTCCCAAAATGCATACAATACATAACATAAATGATTTAATTTAGTTAAAGTTTTTCATAGCTTTATAAGTTTGGTTATTCTGCAATCTTTTTTTGTATTGTACAATATAAAAAAAGATTACAGAATAACCACCACCACCACATTGAAATATGATGTAATTTATAAACATGTTTGTCTATTTATTTATAAATTAAATCTTTATTTTTTGTATTTCTGTTATGTTTTTCTGTAAATCATTCTATTAGGGAACATCAAGAAAAGTTATTGTTAAACTAAATAATTTCTGATAGTTCATTAATTTTTTTTATCACACGAGTTAACATTAATCATGTAAAACCGAAAGCATATAATATGTATTTAACCATTTAAAGAAAAATATTTACGGCACAAAACTATTTAAAAGATTCGTTTTGTTTCTATAATAATTTGCAACACCTGTCTAATGGTTTGCATAAAGAAATTGACAGAACATTGGAATCCAGTAAGATATACAGTAGAAGGCAAAATGAGAAAATACATTTTGTATTCAAAATATGTTCTCATTTTGATGACAATTGGTTAAATTATTTTCAGCAGTATGTTTAAGAATTGTCAGACTGGTTGTTACATTTTTAAAATAAAAATCACTTAGAGAAAATTATAACCAAAAATTCTGAAACTTCTGATTTATTTTTATACAATACATATCTTTATACCACTACAAAAATGCTGTTCTCAAGTGATTTAGTTGAAATGAACTTTATTTATACAGATATAAAATATACTTAAGTACCTATTGTATTATTAGATAGCTAAATTCTGAAACACCTACCCAAAGAGCTGTAGAGCTGTAGGTTTTTCCCAAAACCAGTTTCATCTTTTCCCATCAATAGGATGCAGTACTTTCTGTAGCATAAAACAAGATTAAATTAAACAACTAGATATTATTTATCTTGTAGTAAAAAACAATGTAAAATTAAAAACTTGTTCTTGTTTGTGCTTACAAACAAACTAGTGTTCATTATTGTTTTTGTATAATTAATATAGTAAAAAATTAAAACCATAATGCTACTAAAATCTGCATATTTTAAAGACTTAATCTGTTATTCATTCATTCATTCATTCATTCATTGTTAAGGTTTTCATAATATATAGTTTTATCTATTATTTTACAGACTTAAGTATTTAATACCTGTTCAAAATGAACATACAATAAAATATATAAATATATATATATATATATATATATATTTAATAAAACAGAAACTGATATTATAGTATAGTTTATCAATTTTTTTATTATATATTAATTTAATTATTTTCAGGGCATTTATGAATCCAATATGATGGAAAAAGTTGCTACTCAAGTCATCTCAGCGGTAAGCTGTATTGTCGTCAAATTGTTCATATTCCTGCAATAAAACAACTTATAACAGTAAAATATTTTTGTTTTAGGCCCAAACCATTATAAATGTGAGCATATATACATCGCCATTTATTTGCATGTATGTATACAAAAGAGGCTTTTTCTCAACCGATGAGACAAGATTCCTTATGTACATGTTTGGTGCCGTTGGATGTTTCCTGTCTTTGTCACTGTTTATGCGAGCTTTGGGGAGGGCCTCCAATCCGCAATATGTAGAATTTTTGCATACCCTCTACCGACCAGTTGTAGATAACAAGGCATATATCGAAAGTATCAGGAAATATGACTTTGATTTCAAGGACTGGCCAGTTTCATATGCTATGCCGCCTATTGAAGGGTGAGGTTTCTTTACTTTGTTCAATACCATGTTTATATCAATTTTTTTTAATATTATTATTTTTTTTATAACATTATCATGATAATAAAGCAATGTTACGCTCTTCCAGTGAAACACGCCATGAGTACTATCCATTCAATAAATGTGCTAATCCAGAATTGCCATACATAAAAAGAGTCACCATTCAAATACTAGCATACCTCGCCATTCATACATTCGCATTACGTCTTATTTATCCAGGCTGTCTTAGTGTTATCCAGAATATGTTATGTAAGTATTGTGTGGTATGTAAGTATCTTTAAAAAAAAATCTCTCAAGAATTGCATGCTTTTTAATTTTTTATTCTTTTCCTAACCTTATATTCCATTTGAGGGGCTCCGATATCGGAAGGCAGATTGAATCTTGTCGAGATACATAATGGGAAGAGAGCCAGAGTTGTAACGGCTGATAAAAACAGTATAGATACGATGTTTGTCGACAATCGTCTGTCCTCCCCGAAGGGAAATATTCTTGTGATTTGCAGTGAGGGAAATTCAGGTTTCTATGAGATTGGTATAATGGCAACACCTATTAAGGCGGGGTATTCAGCACTGGGGTGGAACCATCCAGGATTTGCTGCCAGTACGGTAAGTTGTGAAGTAATATTCCTTTATAAATATTAATTAATACTTATGTTTTTAACATACAGGGTGTTCCGTTCCCACGTCAAGAACAAAACGCTATTGATGCCGTGATACAGTATGCTATTCAGGAACTGAACTTCAATGTGGATGACATCGTTATGTTTGGATGGAGCATTGGAGGGTATGCCGCTACTTGGGCAGCAGTCGCTTACCCTGAAATTAAGGGTCTAGTAAGTAGTAATTGCGTGATTCTGTAAAATTTATACACATTTTGTACTATAAATACTATTTTTAGATCTTGGATGCATCATTTGATGACCTCCTCCCCCTAGCTGTGAACCAGATGCCTAGATCCTGGAATCTCCTGGTTAAGGAAGTAGTGCGCTCATACATGGATCTCAATGTTGCTGAATTGCTTGTTAGGTACAATGGCCCAGTGCAGCTGATTCGTCGTACTGAAGATGAAGTCATATGCTTAAGGTATAACATTAATATAAAAATATAATAGACATTCATTTCACAAGCTTCCTATAAACTATATAAAATAAATTACAATTGTTAATGGCTTTTAAAATAATATAAACAAAATTCCCTGATTCCTAAGGTATATTGTAACTTGAAGACAAATATTCCATGTTTATATAGTCAATTTTTTTTTATTATACTATATTCTGATGTTTATAATAATAGAGTGAATATTCACAGATCAGGTCAGCTGTCCACTAACCGTGGGAACATTCTGTTCTTGAGACTGGTGCTGGCTCGTCATCCTGAGTTTTTCGATGAAGTGAACGGAGAGAAGCCAGTGGTTGATATCATGCAGACCTGCGTCGCTCTGTCCGATCAACAACGCATTGTACTATCAAGGGGTGACCTGCCAGAGTCCAAACGTAGGATCCTGAGAATGGTAAGGAAATTACCTTAAGCAAAAGTGTATAGTTTTTTTTTTTATTGCATTGAGATCTGAAAATTATTTATACAGTCTGTATTTATTTAATAGTTTTAATTACATTATAATTATATATGTAAATAAATTATTTTTTTTCTTTAGATTGAAAGATACATGCGTGACTACCGTTCAACACACTGCACTCCATTACCTGAAAGTAATTTCACAGCAGTTATGGAATCCCTTTTGAATAATTAAATTTTATTATATTATAAATGTCATCTTCGGCTTTTATATGACAGGGAATATTTCATATTATTTATACTTGTTGAACAATGTGTGTTTTTGTATGTCTATATGTTGTTTGAGCAATGTGTGTCTGTCTATGTGACAATGTTTTTTTTTTCCGTTACTCCTATCGCATAATGAACGGCTTAACTAATATGACACAATTATCTTGATATATTTCTCAATTTATAGAAATTAATTATTTATTGAATTTACTACATATTTAAAATATTGATGTCTATTATAAATATATTTATAACATATAATCAGTATTAGATAACTGATTAATAGAACTGAATGATATTTAAGAGGGTGGTGAGATACATGGTATGGTGGTTTAAGGAATTTAGTATTTTCTCTTTAAAGTGAAATACCTATTTGGTATAATTTAAGAACCAACCGAGCTTTCCGCTACATAGTAGTACCGGGTGTTTTGATGATATTGTATTATAAATTCCAATTTATAACATACTCGATTGGTTCTCATAAAATTTATATATGTAAGACTTATAGACATTTAATGTATTTAATATTATCTTTGTCATGATATTCAATTCTGATTGTCTTATTGGTGTAAGAATAAAATATTCTGTCTAAAAAGTGTTTTATTTAAACTTACCTATCCATTGTGAATTGTATTGGAGAAAAACATTACTAAGTTTAAAAAACAATTATTTCATTTCTTGCTGCACTATTTGTAGTTTTAAATTCGATGAGAGTCCTAAGTTGTTGAAGAGTTGTGATCATAAAAACTTTTTATCTATAAACACCAAACTTTAAGTATCCGGAGCATACAATTATAACTGCTGCTGTTTAACAAATTGTATTTTTTATCTCCCTCCTCTAAATACGATTGAAAAGAATACGAATCTTAGCAAGATGAATAGGAAAGTAAACATGACCTCAAAACATATAAAAAAACTTTCTAATTTCTTATTCAAACTGCTTTTCAAAATCACGTTTATAAATAGTGCAAGTTTTACATAAAAATAAAACTTGTATTATTTAGCAGAGACGATGCACAGCATCTGTGAGAGTGCGTTGTATATTTCCCTCAATTGACTTCCGGTTCTCAACTCTATTCACGTCATATATTCAACCAATCCGCTTCAACTTCCGGTGGTCACGTGGTCACGAGGCGAGGTCGCTAATGGCGAACGAACTTACCTCATAGAAGTCTCTTACCAGGAGGCCTGAAATGGATGCTGTGCATCGTCTCTGCTAAATAATACAAGTTTTATTTTTATGTAAAACTTGCACTATTATTCGGCATGTGACGATGCACAGCATCTGTGAGAGACGTGTTTGTATCTCCTGGTGACCACAGACGACGCTATGTGAGAATATAATATTTACTGAAAATAAAACAAAGGATAACACTGGTTGAATGTTAATCAATAAAAACGGAATTGGATTCAGTACATACTATATAATCAATTAAAGTTTGACAACAATGAAATTATAATAATCAAATCGTTAATCAGTAATTTATTATACAAATTATAAAATATTTTTCAGATCTCTTAAATTGGTTCAAAATTATTGGAGAGATTACTCATATTGGGTGAACTTTACCAATAATCTCTTTACAATAATATTTCGCAAAGGTATTTGATCTGCGCCAATTACCACGAGAAATAATATCCTCAATAGGGAGATTTTCAAACCAATTTAATGAAGCTACAGCCGAGCGCACGCTTCCAGGAGACGCAGTAATACCTGCGTCCTTAAGTAAGCTCTTTATCCAATTACCGATAACGGTTCGCGATGCACTTCGAATAGGGCCTCTAATAGTCACAAACAAGGAAGCATTACACTCGGCTGTGCGTCTCTGCATACCTAGAGTCAAAACTCGCCTTAACCAACTAACTGGACATAACTTTTCGTCAGGGTGACGATAAAGTTTCCAACCTGATTGTCTGTATGTTGCTGTGTCCGTTTTCGATCCGAAGGCCGGATACAAGATGATATGATCATCACTGTCAAAGTAATGACCTGATGAAATTCTAAGCAATGTAAGGTCATGAACGCGTCTTCCAGACGCCAACAATAAAAGGCAAGCCAAACGACGCGACGCCTCGAAAAATGATAAAGGACGACCAACAGGATTCGTCTGAAGCCAGGCAATCAGATTACTCGGGTCCCAAATTGGGGGTTTCTCTGGCTTAGGGGATTGAAGAGAAATAGCTTTAAGAATATGTTGTACTAAAAAATGTGAATTCAAGTTTTCATTACCCGATGTTCAGCCAAATGTTAAGACTACAGATTTATGATGTAATATCATAGAATAATACAATTTCTCTTCAATGTACAGGTAAGCTAAAAATTTTTATAAGCTGACACCATCTGGAGTAAGAAAATTAAAATTATGGGTTCTACACCAATTGACCCACCGTGACCATGCAGGTCTATAAGTTTTTAGTGTGGAATTTCTCCAACTAGAAGTTAATAAGGACTTTTCTGCTACTGACCAGCTATCAATTATCTCATTCCAGCCGCTATCTTCCAAACGTAAAGGTCCATGTCCTGAACTCGAGGAGGTGGAAGGCCAGTGCTGTAGTCTACTAGCACTTGTGGAAGGTTGTTGATCTTTAATGGTCTGCCCAGAGCCCGACGACGAAGATCCGGTAACCAATAAGCTCTCTTCCAAATCGGTGCTATGACGCGGAAGACACCTCGAGCTGAATTCAGGTGGTGCAGCACTCGCGGTATTAGACTGGGAGGTGGAAATACCCACGCTAGCCGAAATATCCATTGCCGACTGAAGGCGTTGTAGAATTGAGCTGACGAGTCTCGATAATCTTTGGTAACATACCGCCTCACAACTCTGGTCTTCCTGGAGGCAAAAAGGTCTATTTCTGGAACTCCAAACCTCTGGAAAATGCGTCTGGCTGCAGGCTGCAACAGGTGCCACTCGGATGAAACTTTTCCTCGAGATCGTCTGTCTGCAATGCCGTTGAACTTTCCTGGCAGGTACTCCGCGGTCATGGATATTTTGTGTTTGTCCAAAAGGTATAAAAGTTGATAAGTCATCCGAAGTAGTGGTATCGATCGAGTCCCGCCTTCGTTTCGAACGCAAGACACGACTGTCCGATTGTCGGATTGCAGGTTCAGGTGACGACCGTGTAAGCGAGATCGGAAGTTTGTGATGGCTGCTATGGTGGCAAACATTTCCTTTTGATTGCAGTGCCAGTTCACTTGGTCTGCTCTCCATCTCCCTGATACTGAGATATCGTCCAGTTGTGTTCCCCACCCATAATCTGCCGCATCGGTTGTCATAAAATGTTGAATCAACCTTGAATGAAGGCAACTCCGGGCTACAACGGGATTTTGCAAAACCGCTAGCCACCATTCCAAATCCTTGGAGATCGATAATGGGATGCTTACCGGTTTCCGAGCCGCGCGCTAAGATAGAGTTCGCAAATGAATCTGGAGTTGAAGACGACCTGTTGCTTTAATGATGTCCTCCTCGATTGTAAGGCGCGGTCGATTATTACTCAACATTTTTGGAAATGAATTGGAATTGGAATTACGAAATTGGCGAAGTTGAGAATACCTAAAATAACTTGTGCCTCCTTCAGGGATATATTCTTTCTTTGAATTATTCTCTTCGATACCGATACTATCCTGAGAGTCTTTTTCTGTGGTAAGCACTTGAAATTTTCTATGGTGTTCCATGTGATCCCTAGAAAATCTATCTGTTGGGATGGAACTGTGACTGATTTTTTGTAATTTATTGTCCATCCTAACCCTTCCAGCACTTGAATTGTCAATTTCACTTGAGACTGAAGTAGAATTTTTGATTGGCATGTTATTAAAAAATCGTATAGATATACTAGAAATCGTAAACCTTTGGATCGAAGATACTGCGCCACCCAGTTGGTCAACGCTGCGAAATTCTTTGGTGCACATGATAGGCCGAATGGCAAGCAAGCCATCTGCAAAATTTTTCGATCGTAAATTAACCTGAGGAACCGTCGATGGTTCCTTGCAATGCTCAAGTGAAAGTAAGCTGAAGAAAGGTCTATTTTCACCATCCAGTCTTCCTTCTGTAAGAAGTGACGTATTTGAAAATGAGACACAATCTTGAAGGGTTTTGGAACAATATAACGATTTAGGCGTTTCAGGTTGAAAATAGGTCTCTTTGACCCGTCGTCCTTCTTTGTGAGGAACATTGTCGAAAAGAAGCTCGATCCTGCAGCACGCCGATCCACAACTTCTAGAACGCCTTGTCCTAAGAGTTCTTTGACCTGAACTGACATTTGTGGTGACTGGGCAGTTTCGAACCGTCGCAGTATTCCCATAGATGGATGGGTGAGTGGTGGCTTGGAGGTAAATGGCAGACGCATTCCCATGATCATTTTGAGAAGGGCCTTCGGAGCCCGAAGCATCTGCCACTGCCTCCGATACGCTCGGAGACAGCCCCCGTAGAAGTGGTGTGGCCGCAAGTCATTTTTCATATTGTTTTTTACTTGACATCCTGTCTTTGCTAAAGTACTTCTTATTGCTGCTGGACTGCTTGGTTGTATTCGACTGGGCCTTGTACTTCCTGGAGTTGGTATCGTTGTCCTTGTGGCGAAAGGGCTTATTATATTGTGGCAACTCACGGGAATTGTGTTTATTTGATTTAGTTGGAGCCTTGGATATATTCTTCTCCGATTTATTTTTATCAGATCCAAACCATGGACTGATCCATTTATCTAAGCCGCCCGTGTTTTGAATGTAAGCGCGTAGTAGATTTTCATCAAATAAACACGTCGAACTCGGGGGGATCTTACGCAGACCCTCAAGAAGGTTCTTGTTAGAAATTTCGCTTAGGATACGATCCCTGCGATTTTCAATGTATTCAGCTCGTTTTCCGCAAACTAACTGTACAATTTCCTTACTAATTTTATGAAATTTAGATGAGGGTAGAAATGATTCTGAAATTTTATCAAAAATATTGGATGAAGATAAAATAACATTATCAGAAGCCGTCCAATTAATAAACTGCTGCGGGCTCTGATTAAGTATACACGTTGAGAAATTAAAGCATTGCTAAGGGCTGCCAACAAACGCTCGGAGCTTGCTGTATAATCTTTGCCCTTAATAAATTGTCGAAGTTCATCATTTATTTCGAGTTCGACAAATCCCGGTGCAGCATTATGAATTTTTAACGCGTCTGCATAACGTACGTCCTTCCATGCCGAATCCCCGAATTTTTGCAATACTTCTAGACGTTGCACATGAGCGGGATCGGCGCGCGGTACTTTAGGGTCCTTAAGGCACGTGTTAATAATGCCTAAGTTCAATCGCGGAGCTTCACGTGACATGACGTTCGTCGCGGGTACCGGGCGACTAAAGCTAAAATCTAACGGTCGTGAAGTACTAGGCCCGGGCACTGATTCTAGCGCGGTGGCCCTTTTCGACGACCCGTTAGTGTATGTATTATCCGGAACCGAATTAAGCGGAAGCACGTTTTGCATCAAAATGTTTGTTAATACAGTTACTTGATTAACAAGATTAAGAATTTCAGAAGACTCACCGACTTTTCGCCGTTTTACCTCAGAATCTGAAGTATCTGAAGAATCCGATTGCGATGATCCCAATTCACTAGGTGTTGGAATCCCCATCATTGAAATTTGCACTATTATATTGTTCGTAGCTCATATTGCAAGTGATACTTATATAATTCTTAAGCGACAATATAATATAAATAATTATTTCACGAACACTTTTCGATGTGTCTTGGTCGGGAAATAACGACGCTATGAGGTAAGTTCGTTCGCCATTAGCGACCTCGCCTCGTGACCACGTGACCACCGGAAGTTGAAGCGGATTGGTTGAATATATGACGTGAATAGAGTTGAGAACCGGAAGTCAATTGAGGGAAATATACAACGCACTCTCACAGATGCTGTGCATCGTCACATGCCGAATAATATTCTAGTTTTCAAGTATTTAATTATATTTCGTTTACACTTGATGTCATTCCAGAATAGTTGAGAATATTCCAGGATATTTGGGAAACCAATAAGGCTAAGGAAAAAGTTGATGATGATGAGTTGTATCACCATCAAAAACCACTGCATTAACGAGTTAATAACAATTTTTCCTATTTTTACAAGACCCTATACAGTTTAACGACTTAGTCTTTAAATTCAGGACTTAAAACTCTAAATAAAATTATTTGTTTAAGTAAATATGTAATACTCCTAAAATGTCAAATTTACTTTGTTTGACGTACTCTAAGGCGATGAGAGTACCTCAACGTTTACTCTATTTAGTAGTTTGTCAGAAAAATTTTAGCATCAAAATAATCTCATATAACAGCCTATCCTTAGGGAATATCCAAAAAGAATATGCCAATAAAATGAAGTTGAAGTTGTTGATATTATGTATTCAAAGTGTATTTATGTTGTTAAAGTTTGTAAGTGAATATTACTTTATTTATTTACCATTCCTGTTTAATTTCTTTTTGATTACATTACCTTCATAATCTTCAATCACCATTCGTTGACGTTGGATACACTGTCTGCTGCTTACTCCATCAGCTGCTAAAGAATTTTCACCTCTCCATCTCAAATCAACATAAACACGGATACAGGATGATAAGGTAAAATAATTATGACGGTGTTAAATATTACTAATATGGTTTCATATTACTATAGAGTTTAGTATTACAATTGTCTAGAGAACCATATCTAGTAGTTATTAAAAATTACATGTTTCCTCCTCATGTCGATTATAAATATCTATATATATCCATATTCCATGGATTCCATATGTAACCCATGGATTCCAGTAAAAAATAAATATGACTCTTTTACTTTACGCGAAATAAATTGTAATTTATTATAACAACCATATTTTGTAATCTTTTCAGAACCAAAAAAGCTAAAAAAAGAATAAGCGAGAGCAAGAAAAATCTGCTCATATAAAATACTAACAAGACCAAATCTATACTTTAAATATGTAGATTTTTTAAGTACTTGCTAGATATTAAGTAGAAGATACCGGAAAAAATATTTATAAGTTTTATTATTTCCTCACGAAAAAAGAATTTTGATGAAATTTACGCTCATACGGTTTACTTTTCTCTCAGCAAATTTTCATATTTTCACAAATAAAAAAACTATTAACTTGCTAATTACCATACAGAAAACAAAATTGTAGTGATTTTCCGCCGGGATGGGATGGGTATGGAGCCAGCAGTTGTTTATAGAGCCTTTATGAGTTTGGTATCAATCGTATTTTCATGGATGTTACTAGCGATCGATATACCTAAAGTAACTTTTGTCAAAAATTAAACGATCTGTTAAATCAAATGAATTTACCCTGATAAACGAAAATTTCCGCTAGGATTCTGTCTCTTACTGCACTACAACAAGCAAAATGATAAGTGTACTTTTTGATTTCTAAAAAAGTAGAAACTCCAAGAAGAAGAAAAAAGAAAGAATTAAACAGTAGTCAGTAGAGTACAACATGGTCATTATTTTGCTTATGTTTTTGGGTGGTTATCTTATCTAGGAAAAAGTGTGAGGACAGTCCAAAAAGTAGAGACAACCAATCGTCAGCAATCAGAAACCAGTAGTCGTCATGGATCGTGTTGTGAAAACTCCCAGCTCTTATAACTTTTTTCAAAATGTACTAGAACTTTCCAACAAGTGTTGTTGGCCCTGGTCTTGCCCATATCAGAAGCACTTGGACTACAAATTATGATCAGTTTTAGAGGACTTAACCACCTCTAAACGACACGCCACGATTGAATCTCTTAAGAAATCTCTACAGCACGCAGTACCAAAATGTTGCATGTAACAATGAATAAATCCCAAGATGTATCATACTTGAAGAAGGCCATTTATTTTTATTTTTATTAGACTATGAACAATGATATTACATAAAACATTGTAGAAAATGGTTAGTATACTGAAGGATTACCATATGAATAAATTAATACAGGCGAAACCTAAGTACTATTATGTTTTTAAAACATCTTCCCTACGATCAATTGTATTGTGAGTTACAGTATAACTATAATTTTATAATGTAGAAAATAAATAATTATAATCTCACAGTAACCTTCATGATGGTAACAATAGTCATTGTTTTTACATATAAACAATATTAAACACTATTAAATGTTCCACAAAACTGAAATAAAAAGTACTAATAATAACAAAATCGTGATTTCATTAATTAATTAAATGTATACATTTGGTTAATTACCTATAGTATATATACAACTTAATATCATTTTAGCTAAAACACGAATAAATTAATATTAAATACAATTTGAAATTCACATCACAAATTAAGTAATCAATTCGTTATAATCGTCATTTAAGAAACAACAATGACGGTTCATATTTCTCTTGTCAGGTCATCTAAGTAATTTTGCAAGTTTTAATGGATATTTTTTACTAGTGTACAAAATATCAATGCACCGTCTTATTAAGCAAAGGGTCTATTGAGTTTCGTTTGGAAACAGGGAAAAAACATCAAGAATTTGGCAGTGTCCAGCGCTATGGGATACGAGTCTATTTGAACATTTAACTGTTTGTTAGAACAGTTACACAACACACATACACAACAAATAGTTTCGTAATCACCTTACATGTAAGGCGGGCTCTACCATAGCTTACTACGGTAAAAAAAAGCTTGCTCTGTTTCTATACTTTTAAGGGAGTTTAGACCTTTTAAGTAAATTAGAATAAATTTAGACTCCATAGATACCAAGGTCCTTCTAGGGAAATTAGAACCAGAGAAGATCTTTCCGATCTTGATTTTATTTCAGTTCCTTGGCTTGACGACCGTTTTCGTAAAAAGAAACATATTAAAAAAAAACACTTTTTAAACGTGTGAACACCTGCTTGATCAAGCATACGTTATTTTAACACAAAATAAAGAGTAAAAAGCTTTTGTAAGAAATTATTTACTACGACTAAAAGTTTATTCCCTTATATTACTATTCCCATTTAATACTTTTTTCATTTGCTAAAGAAAAATATAATGAATAATCAAGGAGCTTGATATTTACAAGAAGCTTCTTGTTGCATCTTATACTATGATTGTCTTGAAATCCATTATATCTCTGAAATGCACAGAGTAACAAGTGTGATGAAGTGCGAGTCAGGTATTCTTAAGATAAGAGTAGGACGCCAATACTCAGATTTCACAATACAGTATATATAATCAAGATTCATAACTGACAATTGACATTTGTTTGTTGAGTCTTAGGCAGACGAGTGCACTGTGTTTTTATCTGAAAACATAATTTCTTTAAGGTGTAATACATCTTAAATCATGAATAAGATTTTGCTGTTCCTTTTTTTAGTAAGGGCAGTATCGTGTGAGAATAATGAAACTTTTAATCAAGGTAAGACATTTAATTAAACTTATGGTATTAGTCTATATTTTTTAAAAACATTATATCTATCCTGTTGCTGTTTTTAATGCATAAACATTTTAATTTAGAGTTCCTTATAACATTTGTAATATTTAAAAAATGATAATTTTATATTCAAAAGATTTTTTATATATAACATGGTTATGCAACATGTGATATTATAAATAGAACTGATCAATATGAAGTGCATAATTGCGCAGATGCGTTTCTATCGAGTGTCTATTTTAAGGATACATCTCAATAAGAACATAAATGTGTTCTATATAAATTAGAAAAACATTTTCAATACAATAACAAATATATATCATTTGGAAAAATAATATGAATGCTTAATAAACACCGTCTTTTTATGTACATTAATTAGGTATAAAGAAGAAAGGTTTATTATTGTCAATGCTCTGATATTTGGGATAAATATTATCTGCAAACCAATCAGATTTAAATATGTAATCTATTATAATAAGTGATAACAATATTTGTGTTTGAATCCACTCACTAGTCTTTGTATAAATAAAATATATTGTTAGTTTATTTGATAGCTCATTTATGAAGTTTATAAACAAAATTACATGATTCAACTTGCAAAAATATGCTCATTAAACGAATATGTATATAATAATACTTGGTTCCCGGATTTGATAATTGGTACTGAAAAAAAAATCTAAATAGACTACATCATAACAAACTACAAAATTTCCAAAGATTATCTAATAAAGACAAATAAATCATACTATATTATTATGAAATAAATGTATACTAATGTAAATAAGGTTTTTTCATATTGTTGATCCCATTTATGTATCTTGTTTATTTATATTTATAATATAATATTTATTGAATAAAAAATAAAACTCAGGTAAACATTTTGGAATCAATTTGGCTTGGAATTAATAAGGAATGAATGCTCCTTTTCTATATTGGGTAAATTAAGCATTGTTTGACTATCAGTTTGATTAGCTTGGGCGGTAAAGTATATGCTAAAATATTAGCGAGAAGAATGCAAGAGAGATCTGAAAGGCTTTTGTGGGAGGCCAAAGGTGGTTTTAGGCGTGGAAGAGGGTGTATAGATCAGAACTTTTCCCTCCGTTTGATGACGGAAAAGTTTTTGGCCCTAAACCAAAAGATTTTCTGTGCTTTTGTGGATTTGGAAAAGGCGTTTGACAGGGTTGTGAGAAAGAAGTTATCGGAGATACTGCCCCAATACAATGTGAATGGACCCTTGCTACAGGCTGTAAAATCTCTTTACAGAGATCACTCAGCCTGTGTGCGAGTAGGAGCTGGCATGTCGCCTTGGTTTGACATCCAATCGGGTGTTAAGCAAGGTTGCGCTATGTCAGCTTGGTTGTTCAATTTGTATTTGGATAGTTGTCTCCAAGCCGTGAAAGACAGTGAGATGGGAGTGAAAGTAGGTGACCTTAAGGTCAAGTGCTTGCTATATGCAGATGATGCAGTGCTCATTGCATCATCAGAATGCAATTTGCAGGCATTGATCACCACTCTGAAAGATGGGTGTGAAATTAATGGTCTAAACCTGAATGTAGATGAGACGAAGGTTCTGATATTTGAAAGAAATGAAGAAAGAACAGAATGTAAGATCAACGTGAATGATAAGATAATAGAACAAGTGAATGAAATGGTACATTTGGGAAGTATGTTTAGCAGAGACGGAAGATACGAAATGGATGTGGAAAGACGTATTGCTGCCGGTAACAGAGTTAACGGTGCTTTGGCTGCATTGTTAAGACGGCGAAACGTCAGCATAGCTGCACGTATGGCTGTACACAATGCAGTTTTGCTACCGACGCTGTTATATGGTTTGGGCACGTCGAACGAATGAGTGATGAAGAATGGTAAAAAAGATTTATATAGGAAAAGTGATTGGTAAGAGAGACAGGGGGAGGCCTCGAGTGACCTTCGAAAACACAGTATCGATGTTACTGGAGGAAGGTCACGTAAAAAGCATGAGGACCCCCCGGAGGGCATGTATGAAGAGGTTGATGTTTGTGGCCGAGGCGAAAGAGGTATGCAGAGACCGTAGCGTTTGGCACTCCGTCGTCTCTGGCTACCCCGCAATTGATATGGCGTGAAGCTAAATAAATAAATAAATAATAAGTATTGTTTTTCATAGTTATTTTATTATTTTTATACAATGTTTGTGTTCAGAATCTAAAGTAAAATTTATATTTCACTGACTCTAACCCATATTGTTATGAAGTTATTGCATTATAAATAACTAATACATATAATAATAATCTTTAAATGTGGTCTACTTAGGTTTCTTGTAGAATAAATGAAATGGCCTTCATAATAAATTTACCTATCATTAGTGAAAAACTTTTGAATTCTCGTTGAGTGTAATTAGCAAGATAAGCCTAGTTTCCGATTTTATATTATATAGTCACATTAGTTTACTAGCACTGTCATGTTTTAACACTAAACCTACCAAGTACCGGTCAAATTGACCATTCTTAAAGTTTTGTAAAACTTACACATTTTCAAACGTTATAATATTGTTATCAAACTACATGACAATTCTTAGAATATGCATATAATATTTTCTACACTCTTTACTTTTAGGTGTTTCCATTATTACCTGTGTTATATAATAAAATAACTTTTAATTACCGGTCAATTTGACGGCGTGTGGTAGGAACAGGTATACAAGAATTGTCGGTAGGTTTAGTGTTAACATCTTATATGCTACCCAGCCAGTAACATTTAATAATGTTCCTTAACAAATAAACTAAATTAATTGTGCAAAACAGATATGAAAATACTAAGTATCTTAGACAACTTTCCTCACTATTTCTTGGGTTGGTTTTAGAGGCTAGGCTACGAGGCTATCCTGTTCTGTTAAGTTGTATATATTATTTGTAATGTGACATAAATTTATTTATTGTTTAATTTGTTTTGTTACATATTCTAAAAACATTAACACTGATGATTTTACAGTATCTAATCATAGCCTGATAAGATATATTGAATTCTTTAGACTTTGTCTTTTGTATTAAAATCGGATTATTTATTACTTACCTCTTCAGCAGGCAATTTTCTAACAATTCCTAGGGGATGTTTGGAAACTTTTTTTATAATATGTGTGATTATTTACATCCATTACATACCTAATTTCGCAAGCTTTGTCCTCAAACCTTAGTGATACCAATAATAATTGCCAAAATATAATAACACATTAATTATTTAAATATTAAAATATTTATTTATTTTTTACGTTTATTCGTGTTAGATGTAATATTGTATATAATTTAATAGTTATTTTCATGTTTTCTTTCATTACGTAATAATTAAACATGATCGACTTCCCGTATTTATTTTGCGCAGCTGCGGCTTTATCGATCGTCCATTTTTGAATGGATATTACCTACTAACGAATTGAATATCGTGTTTATTATTACCATGACATAACAATGTTTAAGATAAGGAATAAATCTTTAAAGTTTTTTTGGTGTTTGAAACAAAGTTTTTTTTTTAGAAAGAAAAAAAAATACTGACTTATCGGTTTTTTTTTTAACTTTACTTTTGGTGACAGTCGAGATTTGTCTAAAAGTTTGTTGAAGCCATCAACAAACAAACAATTATTTTGAATGTTTAAAGTAAGAATCCTTTAATGGTTTATAGAAATCGTGGAAACCATAAGACTAGGAAAACTACCTACCTAAGTAGTTTTCCTAATCTTCTTGCTTTTAACTTTATAACTGGAGTCTGAAAAATGGCAGAGATATGTATTTTTGAAATGCATGAGTGATATGACTATTTGAAATAAAAATCTTTGACTTTGACTGTCATTATTTAAATCGTTAAATATAAGACCCTTTTGCACCAATTTATTTGAAACTTAAATACATATCAAGGAATATTACATTTTAAAATTATTATTTTAGGACCGAAATAATGGTCGAAAATTTTATATAGATACTTTTCTTATTTACTCAAATTTAATGACACAATAGGAATATTTGTTGCTATTATATAGAGTACCTCAAAATGTTTAAATTTTTTATGCTTCTTGAATTGAATGAATTTCAATTAATTTTATTGCGTGGGTTTTTATAATCTTTTGTTACGTTGTTCTGTTAAAACAGAAGAAAATAGTTTATATATTATAGATTTATTTTTTGTTTAAAATTTCTGCAAGTTAATAAAGTTTTTAATAGACAGTAAAATTATTTTTCAGAAGATTTCAAATGTTCTCTACCCGAGGTGGAAACTATAGATGGAAATTTCGACATATCAAGATTCCGATCTGACTTTTCCAAGATATCAGAGGTAAGGAGAAACATATATTACCAACAATGTAGGTAGTTTAACATAGCTATATTATTATACAGACTTAACCCTCCTTTGCATGATTTTTGGAATTTCCAACCACAAAAAAAATCTGAATGATAGGTACAAGACCTGATAAAAGACAGTGGCGTTTTTTTTTTTTTTGACAACTACATTTTATTTATGCTATGATCGTATAAAATGTCAGCAACAACCAACTAACAGGAAACCGAGGTTTTGGGTAATTTTTTATTTTTAAAATTGTGATGGAAATTTCCATCACTATGCAAAGAAGGGTTAATAATAGTTTAGACATGATTTAGTGTAGTTTAAACCCTTTATATAGTTTTGAATTGGCATTTAATATAAGTGTGAAATGTAGGTTAAATTTCCCGGCCTAATTGGACCGTTAAATGAACGGTTAATTTGCAAGATAAAATGCATAGACGGAAACTGGGTTGGGCCCCTCTGCTCCTCGACACCAAGTAAGCAATGAACGCATGATTCATCATACCTTAGTGCCGAACACCATGGTATATAATCACCCATCACCACCCATACCCAAAGCCTACCCATAAGCATGATGTGTGTTGAGGGTAAATTGTCTAGAGATTATATGAGGTAGATTTTAGATTATCATCTTTCATACACTGCATACGAAGTGATATATATTTATATAATGTTTTATCAATTCTTCTATTTCTGTGTCTATACATTTATGTTGTATTTATACTTTTTTTGTTATTTAGTTATTTTGTTTTAAGTTTATAATCCTTTACAGACGGCAGGTTTAAGCCGATTCTACGTGAATGTTTGTATAGAAGAAAGGATCCCCTTCTCGCAATCGCTTTCAAGAATTCTTCTGTCATTGTAAGTTTGCAACATGTAATATATTCCTTGTAATAAAGTATTATATTATAATAAAAATGACAATGTGGAGTGATTTTTTGTCATATTTTATTAAATTCTGCAGGTTATACAATGACATTTCAGACGAACGATAAACAAGAGTCAAGATTTGTTTGGTTAGTTGATTTTCGGATGGTTCACTAATCGTTATTAACATGGTGCTAGTGGGCTTTTACAGTAGTCAAAAATAGCAAATAACTACTAATATTCATATAATAATTGTTAACACCTTCGCAAAGAAAAACTAAACTCAGCTTACTTACTTTCACGGAATATCATTTAGGAAAAAATATCACACTATTTGATTCATGACCATACAGTGCAAAAAAAAAAATTATTACTTACAAAATATTATTTATTTAATATGTAGAAGGACACCGCGTTCCCGCACGGCTCAACTATAGTGGCTCGCTGTAAACACTTCGGTCTGTACAAGCTGACGGGTGATAACATGGTTCGTTGTGAGAATGGTGAGTGGGAAACCAAGTTTCCCACATGTGTGCCCACGTCCATGATAACCAATTACACAGGTGATGATAGTACATTAATATTAAACCTACATTGCTAATACTAAAAGTCATACAAACTCAACCTAAATAGTAATATATTCTTGTAATAATTTACTCGAGAGTTATTCCCTACTCTGGAGTAAGACATGTGAATATAATGAACTCGTTTCTAGGTGGAGCGCCTCCTAGCATCCAGTACGTGTCACCCTCAGACTCCGCGGTTGTGGAGTTGAGTGGGGAGCTGTACGTGTTCCCGGACTCCACGCTGTGGCTTGACTGCCTGTGGCCGCGGAGCCAGGGTCAGCCGGACTGGAGCTGGAGCAACAATTATCACCACCCGGCATGTAAGTCTAATTCGATACGTACGGTATCAAAATAGGCCCTCCTGACACTTCTATTTGACGTACAAGAGTGGTACTGAAAAAAATATTTCCTGTACTTATATATTTAATACATTCCAGCCTGGGCGAGTATGACAGGTGAGACGGATCTCCACTACCGTTTGGTGCTCACACACGTCTCGTCCAGCCACAATGGAGCCTACACCTGCACCGCCCCCACCGGGACGACCAACACCATCAACATTAGAGTTGTTAGTGAGTCCTATTGCATGCTTCGCTTTGTGTCCGAGGGTGTGTTCCACCTTTATTGTTATTACTGTATAGACGTGTTTATACGCCTTTATTTTGTGTTCACACTTATGTGTGTTTTTTGTCTATTTTTATGTCGTTCTAGTTGTAAAAAAAATAACTAAGGTTCCTCGATGTCGGTTAAGTATATTCGGTTTATATATATATATATACATACATACATACATATATATATATATATATATATATATATATATATATATGTATATATATGTATATATATGTATATATATGTGTATATATATATATATATATATATATATATATATATATATATGTGTGTGTGTGTGTATATATATGTGTGTGTAATAGTTGAAGATTATAATGCTTGCTAATTTACTTTTAGTATACTGGAGGGTGCCGTTTTTGAAGTTCGTGAGTGTCACTGCATGTTTCTTAAAGTTTTTAAGTAATTGAATTGAATAGTATATTAATTGTATGTGTATATTTAAATTTAAGCACTTTAGTTATACACTAAAAATAGTTTAGATATAGCTTTCATTTATCTTAGTAGTAGTTACTTGATAATTTTTATAACATATATGTTATGGGCCGGATTAGTAGATATACTGCCCCGGGCCCTCCACAATAATAATAAAATGTAAAAATGTTGACTTACAAAGAGTTACTTAATTCTTTGTTGAAATAATTTTATTTGCTGACAATAAATTTTCGAAAGTCTTGACAGAAAAATATATTTCTCTGAATTGGAAAATAATTAATAATTACGGTCTCTATCCCTTCGTTGCCAAGTCTCCAGACTTCAAAATCCGGCCCTGATAACATAAGTATGTTAATTATTTACTATAGGTAGATATTAGTAAATTGTATACATAGCTGTTCAATTTATTATATAAGAAAAAATAAATAACTTATCAAATAAAATGTCTTAATATATAACATTATAGAATATTTTAGATATAGGATTAGTTTTTACATATTTTTGTCCTAATTCATATTTATTATATAGATGTTTGTTATATATATATATAGTAAAATTTGTCTTATTTAAAGTTGGAAAGTGTCTTTACGGAAGGGAAGATAAGTATTGTACTGATATAGATACTGACACTTTCATTTGACGTACATAAGTGATCAGTGGTATTGAGTCAAAGTGGAAAAGATATAAATAAATAAATATAGTAATTAAAACTTTGTTTACAGATGTAGTATGTCCGCCGATCGAAGTTCCGTCACCCTATGTTCGTAGGTACGCCCAAGGATCCCACCTCGGGAACGCCATTCACTATAGCTGCGAGCCCGGCTATCATCTCAACGGTTCAGCCGTTGTTAACTGCATGGGTGACGGTTAATATTATAATCATTTATTTTGCAATACACACGCACACACACGAACACAAACCCACACAAACCCACACAAGCACACACACATACACACACACACGTACACACACACACACGTACACGCACGCAAACACGCATGCACGCACGCAAAATAGTACAAATAAAAAATATGTCAACTAATTATTTTTTTCTCCAGGTCGTTGGTCCTCTCAACCGCCAACTTGCGTAGAAACTTTCTGTCCGCTCCGTACTCTGGGACCCCATCTCTCAGTCGTGGAGTACAATTCGTCGTACGGCGGGCGTGTAGTGTTTGCGTGCGCGTGGGGTTACCGCCTCCGCGGGCCTCCCGGGCTCGAGTGCGAGCAAGACGGCAAGTGGTCAGGCGAGATGCCGCAATGCGTTCGTGAGTTTAAACACACAGATGTATATAAATAATTAGCGTAACAATACTTTTTTTAGTTCGCCCTATGATTCTCTATTATCTGTTGCAGCAATATACTGCCCTGATCCCTTAATACCAGAGAAGGGTAGGCTTTTGAATGTCGCATCGTCGAAGGATGGAAAATACCCTGTCGGAGATCTCATTATGTACGCTTGTGAAGACGACGTTGAAATTGTCGGCGAATCTTCAATTGTGTGCACTGAGAACGGATTTTGGTCGCATCCCCCGCCATTCTGTCTTCCACCTTCTGAAATAAAAAAAACTGATACTATTTATGTAGATAATACAACCCTTGTGAACTTTGAAGAGTAGGCCTAAGAGCCACTTACATGGACAATCAACTCTAGTATAAATGTGGTCGTCAAATTATAATTATATTAAATTATACAAGTATTAAATAACTCAAATGAGGGCAGATCTCGAGCTAAAAAGCTTAATTGATGTTTTAAATAAATTATGTCGAACATGTTTTTTTTGTTTAATTTAAATATAAACGTTTAAAAGACGACCTGACAAAAGTAATATTCGTAAAACCGTCATCGTGCGCTAGTGTTCCATATTTTTTTAATTTGTGTTAAAAACTTGGCAGTTGCAGTTGACTAAGTATATTATTGATGAGAAATAAATAAATTCTGAATAAATCAGAATTTATTTATTAAACAGAAATAGTACGATATAAGAGCTTCAAATGTATCGTATTTCTTTCCACTCAATAGTTTAATTTTTTGTACACGTAATCTTAATTTTACCATTGTATATTTAAAAATAACTAGGATAACGTAAACTCATTCATATGGGTAGGAACCGAAACTGCGGTTATGACCTATGTTATTTTTCGCATAGTAAAATAATGTCGATACTTCTTTTTTCACATAAATAATAAACATTATAAAGTATAGACGAATGGCTAGCGTATCTTTTGTGTTAAAACTGACAATTATAATGGAAGTGAATCAACTTTAAAAGAATCTCTAATTTAAAGAGTATAATATAAGTAAATAATGTAAATAATGTTAAAGAAACTTAACACATTAAATTTATTAGTTTGGATCTTCAAGCTATTTTCCACTTTTTAAAGCTATGGTAACTCGTTGAGTGTTAACTAATTATTTAACTATTGCAACACAATCTTATATCGGTCATGATAATTGGCATCGGTGGCTGCCGGCGTACGGCACAGGGACACTGTTTAATATTGAAATAAGTCATCTCTATAAGTGATAATTATTTCCTATGCAGTTAAATACGGCAGTCGGCAGTGGATTTATAGAAAGAGCGTAGTTTTAGTGATTCACCGGTTTTAGTATATAAATTAAAAATGAATAACGTCTCTCAAATGATTTTGATATTTTTATTTACAAGTTATTCTTATATGTGCTTTTGTGGAGCTACTCAATCAGGAAATGGTTCCAAGCTTCCGACTGTCGGTATCACTGTTTTGGTACGAAATAAGGCTCACACCCTGCCCCAATTTTTGACATCGTTGATAAATTTGGATTACCCGAAAGACCGAATCTTTTTGTGGTAAGTATATGTTACATATTCATATTATGATACATTCATTTAATAGATAATAAAAATCTGTTGACCTACTATTGCACTATTTATGAATTGTAATTTACTATTTTATGGCTCAGCTTTTGTAAGTTTTCTGCGATTATATTTTATTGTTATTATAAGAAAATAACTTTAAAGTTCATTGCCTCTGCATTTTATAAAATGTGTCTATTATTGTGATATGTAAAATAATGTATAAAATCTCTTTGTTGTGTGGAAGCTCTAGATGACCTATTTTTACTAGGATCAATACATCTAGACCTGTATTGATTGGCTGAAGTGATGCACATACAAATGCATGTGTTAGGGAATTGGGATGGGGGTGTAGTGTTTGATATCCTTCATAACCGTCCATAATATTAAAGCATTGTCACTATAATACATTACAATTGTCTGCTTAAAAGAGTTAAAAAAACCTTTGAGTTTTTGCGGATAGAAATAATTAAGACCAACTTATAAGGATGACAAATTGCAAAGTTAGTTTCTAGTCAGTCATTCAATATGGTATTAATATTTTTATTTTGTCATTACTGTTTCATTAGCATTTATAAACGTTATTTAGCCAGGCTTTTTCTAAGGGTGTATATTAAAATCTCAGCTAATATTAAAATATTACTATTTGTATAAATTTAATATCTATTGCCTCTGCATTATATTAAACTTGATAATGTCTTTGCGATGTGTAAAATGTAATGTATATATTAAATATCTTTGTCGTCTAGATGTCCTAGACAACCTGTTTCCTTTAGTATCAATACAGCTAACTTTGCCATGATTGGTCGTTACTATGCATATACAAATGCATGTTGTGCTTGAGGGTTTGAGGAGGGCGGGTAAGGCTTTCATTCCCATTATTGATTTTTGCATTCAAAACACTTATATTTGCACTGTCTCAGTGAATGTATAAATATGTTTGGCATTTTACAAATTTGGCTCCTGCATAGTTATAAGAACACTTTTTATATAATGCATTGCAAGTATTATATTATGTGAAATGAATTTTGATATCCCTTACGTACAATATTTAATTTTCTAACATGTTTTTTAATGTATATTATTATATATAATTGTTAAGTTAATATTTTTTTAACTTATAAGCAAAGAATTATATATAAATCTCTGATTCTTAATTGATGGTTAATAAAAAGCGAAAAAAGAGGAAAAAAGTTAATGAAATAGATAGCCTATAGATAAATGATTTCATTTTAATTTCCATTTGAATTTCCATTGATTAAAAATGCCGTAACAATTTAAATAAAATTCAAACTTTGTTTCAGGTTTCGAAGCGACTACAACATTGATAACTCTATTGAGATTCTAAATGAATTTATAGAAAAGTTTGGCGCTCTGTATAATCAAGTTCATTTCACTTACAATACATCTTTGCACACGTATGATGATGAGGTGGCCCCCACTCATTGGAGCCCTGACAGAAGTTCCCATGTCATACGTTGGAGGGAGTGGGGTGTGATGTTTGCTAAACGACAATGGGCAGATTTCGTGTTTGTAAGTATTATATAAAGATAAAATAAAAAATATTTAGAAACTAGTTAAAATGTCTTCAAGACCGATCGGCATTGTGATTACTTCACCAGATGTAGGTTAAATAATTTTATCATGTTAATATACATAATAAAATTATGTTATTTTGAAATCTGAAGACCAGATGTGATGACGTCTCAAGATGCTTCTCTAATGCTATAATGTAACTTATATTATTTCACTCTTAAATATATACTATAAATACTACTAAAACATTTTGGAAAGTAAACATTTTTTGTATTGCTATAGAAAGCCTTCTTATAGAATAAATGTGTATATATAAAAAAAAAAGGTTATTTTTGACTGAAGAAAATGCCAGAACGTTTTGACGTGTCATATATCAGATGGTGGATGCAGACGTGTTCTTCACAAACCATCTCACGCTGCGGCAGCTCGTCAGCAAGCGACTCCCGGTGGTGGCGCCTATGCTTGTGTCGGACCTTTATTACTCCAACTTCTGGTTAGATTTCTGGATATTCTGGATGCATTTGCTTCTGGACATGCTTCTCTTTTGAAAGTTCAACAGTTTTTTGGATGTTCATTTTGTCTTATACTCTAATTCTACCAATATTGAGGATGTTAACGCTTCTCTCTTATAGTCAGCATTAATCTGAATGCTAATACTTCTTTAGGATGATTCACACTACACTGCACCCCGCTCTGAGTTTCTTCTTTTTAAATTTCATTCGATATTAACAAATTGAAACGGACTTTTGTTTAATATTTTGTTCATTAGATATAATGCAGTTTCACATTAAAAGTGTATAAAAATATAGTTGTTCGAGCGTAATCACCATACGAAATATCTTTACAGTTCGGTATCATTAAGGAATAATAATAAAAAATGGCGACATCTTTGTAAAACCCGTTAACTTCTCTTAAGATCTTCCATTACTATGATGCTGATATGCACGGTAGCGTGAATCAATCTTCATAAAGTAAAGGAACTCATGATGGCATGTTTAACACTAAACCTACCAAGTACCGGGCAAATTGACCGTTCTTAAATTTTTGTAAAACTTACACATTTTTAAAGGTTATAACATCGTTATCAAACTACATGAAAATTCTTAGAATATGCATATAATATTTTCTTCACTCTTTACTTTTAGTTATTTCCATTATTACCTGCGTTATATAATAAAATAACTTTTAATTACCGGACAATTTGACCGCGTGCGGTAGGAACAGGTATACAAGAATTGTCTGTAGGTTTAGTGTTAATGTATTACTTGGATGTATTTCTTTTTGTTTGCTCGTTCGAAATCCAAGAATAACCGAGTTATGCATGTTAATGTTATGTACGTACTAGTCATTTGATGATTAAAACAAACAAAATAGAAGATACTACCTTATTTACCTACTTTCCAACAATGTGGTATAGAAAGAAATGATTTATTGTTTTTAACCGAACTTGATTTCATCTAAGCTAAATCATTAAAATAAAATCTGAATTTATGTAACTTCCATATTCGTATCAAATACCTCTAAAGATTAAGAATGTTATATATTTGCTACTGACTAACATAGTATAATAGCGCAGTCGGATATTCCCATAAGTTTCATGTAAACACAAAATAATTTTTAGGCTGGACATTGACGAGAATTACAACTATAGACTCAATGAAAATGACGACTACTTCAACATGTATGAATATAACGAAGAGTTTCTCGGATGCCACGTGGTCCCAGTGGTATACGGAGCTGTTCTCATTGATATGCGGTTCCACCAGGCTGACAACCTTACTTACGACCCCTTGAAGGTACCTGGCTATAGAGGTCCCAAAAAGGACTATATGGCGTTCGCGATCAATGCCAAAATTTACAGTAAGTTTCTAATATATTTTATTTTAATAATGAGTACATACATTCAACTTTGATTATAGTCCTAAATGTGATAAATATAATCGCGTGACCCGCGCGATAAAACACTTATTCATGGAATATTTGTCTTTTGATATCCAAATTTAATTAAATTTCCAGACATTACTCTAAGAGTTTGTAACGACAACACTTACGGTTTCATAAACCGACCACCGTTCGAAGGTGAACCCTTGAGTGCCGATGTGGATAATTTCACGAATCTCAAACTCCTGGCCATCGCCAAGACCACTCCACTCCAGACCCACTACAAACTGGAGCACTTTGTGCACTCCCCTCCTATCCAGGATTACAGGGTGGATGGGATTTACATGATCAACCTGGAACGGAGAGCTGATAAGCGACACTTGATGGAACTGGCTTTCAAGGAGCTCGGTATGAACGTCACTCGTCGTGATGCTGTGGATGGAAGGTGATTATGCGCCCTTGATATAATTATTGTTACGGTCTCTCACTTAATCCATATTTTAATTTAGGATGCTAAACGAGAAAAAGCTTCTTGAGATGAATGTAACTTTAATGCCCGGGTATGAAGACCCCTACTATAAACGGTAATATTTTTTTGATCCAACGTATTTTTGATTAGATTTGAAGTTCCAGATATATAAGGTTATTTTATGGTTTCCAGTCCCATGACCTATGGTGAGATCGGGTGCTTCTTGAGCCACTACAAGATTTGGGTTGAGGTAGGATTTATTTTCCAAAATGACATTAAGTGACTTACTTAATTGATATGTTATTTTTTTGGAATTCTCTGCTCCGTCCTGCCTCCAACAGATGCTGGTAAAGCGACAAAACCGAATCGTAATAATTGAAGACGACGTTAACTTTCTACCAGATTTCAAGAAAAACTACGATATAATTCTCAACGAGTCTTTGGATAACTCATTTGATCTTCTGTAAGGATACCTCATGGTTATTTCATATGTCCCAAGCTAGCAAAATTGTATAGCACCTTACAATGAATAAAACTATTAACTTTCAGATATCTGGGTCGTAAGATACTCTTGAATAAAGCGGAAGTTAAAATAACACCACATTTGTCTAAACCCCTCTACTCATACTGGACCCTGGGCTACATGCTCACTGATACAGGGGCTCGCAAGCTCTTAAAAGCTAAACCTTTAAGTAATTTGATGCCCGTTGATGAATTCCTACCTATCATGTTCAATCAGCACCCAGAGTGAGTATATAATATAATAATTGATAATATAATAATTTTTATAAGATCTTATATTATTTCAATACAAAAATATATATTATGAATAATATTTTTTATAACAAAAACTATCTAAATTCCAGCGAGAAATACACTTCATTCTTCCCAATCCGTGACTTGGACGCCCTATCAGCTAACCCTGTGATCATCAAGCCCACGCACTACACTGGAATGCCTGGATACATAAGTGATACTGAGTACTCGGCCCAACTGCCACAGAGAGCGCTCCACCTGCCACAGAAAGTTATGCCCCATAACTTGCCCCGGCTGCCATCACAGAAACTTGAATTCTAAAAGGTCCATGTGCCCCATAACTTGTCCCAGCTGCCATCACAGAAACTTGAATTCTAAAACGTCCATGTGCCCCATAACTTGTCCCAGCTGCCATCACAGAAACTTGAATTCTAAAAGGTCCATGTGCCCCATAACTTGTCCCAGCTGCCATCACAGAAACTTGAATTCTAAAAGGTCCATGTGACCCCTAACTTACCCCAAATGCTATCACAGAATTTTGACTTCCAAAGGGTCCATATGCCCCATAACTTACTCCAACTGCCATCACAGAAACTTGAATTCAAAAGGATCACCATTATGTGATTAATTAGTAGTTTTTAATTATTAATCCCTGATGAATGGTGTATTGATGTTTGTATCAAATAACTAAGAGTATTTCTTAGTTATTGTCTTGTATTGTCTTTCTCATATCGACTGTGTTTATCTTAAGAATAAGGACTTAAATATAATTAAGTATTTAAAATAAGCATAATATTATAATCAACTATATTATATCTTTTATATATTTTATATTTGTATTTGTAATAGAATTGGTGTTGCTCAGAAAAATGAGAGAACATCAAAGAGAAAGGAAGTTTCCAACAGAAATGTTATGTTTGAGAGTGAGACTCTTAAATATTTATATTTTAACAATATTTCACTCTAAGTCCTTACATTGTTTTAAACACTACCATATAAGTATATATTTAATCCCTTAATGGACTGATATACTCGAATTATATTTATACATATATATATATATATATGTATATTTAAACCTATTTACTATATTGTAATTATTCTTACATTTATACACAGAGGGTAGAACAAGAGCAAGGTAAGAGAGATGTTTCAACAACTATACAATAAAGTACTTATTCATATAACAAACACTTTGGCCTCATATTAATGAGTACTTAGTATTCCATCGACTGAAATATATCTAATAATATTATTATAATAATTAATTAACACAATCGTCGTAGTATGTCTTGATTTTTGAATATAAAAATAAATTCTAATATTAACACTAAACCTACCAAGTACCGATCAAATTGACCGTCCTTAAACTTTTGTAAAACTGTGTAATTGTGTGCTGGTGTACTGTGTACTTGTGTAATTTTTAATCGTTATAATATCGTTATCAAACTACATGACAATTCTTAGAATATGCATATAATATATTCTACACTCTTTACTTTTAGTTATTTCCATTATTACCTGCGTTATATAATAAAATAACTTTTAATTACCGGTCAATTTGACGGCGTGCGGTAGGAACAGGTATACATTTAAAACAATCTCATTTAAAATAAAATTAATTTACTGACTTTGCCATTTCCATATTAGTCAATTTTATTTACATAGAAAATTAATTTATATTAAATGCATTTAATAAATTAGTTAAGGAATACGTATGTAATGCCAAAGTTCTGTCAGTTTCAAGAAATGGCCATAAAAAGTGCCATATGACGTGGATTATTATTAATACACTAGTTCTAAGTACTTAGTCTGTTTACGATTTAGTTTTATGTAATGTTGTTTATTTTTAATTTTAATTTTCCTATTAATGGTAATTTTTATAAGGTGTTTTTAATGTACAAATTATTTTATATATGTTTTAAAATTCCCACAAATATATATTTTTTATTACATATTTCAATTATATAATAATTTGAATTTATTAATTGCATGCATTTATCAAGTTAATGTTCATTTTCTATAATAAACTATAATAAAATTGCTGTTTGTTTTATTATAATTGATACAAAATTATTATATACATAACATATGTTATAATATATATAACGCCTTCCAGTTTACAACCATACCGATTTTGACATTACATTTTAGATATATTTTTTTAGTAATGTATATACCAGAAATAGTAACTAAATTATTTGGTAGTAAAGATAATGGAGATTTTTGTACGTTAAGTTCAAATTTAAAAAGTGATTACAAAGAAATGACCGATTCTGTTAGGAAAATTAGTGAAGCTGTGAACAGAGTTGAGGAATGCATTGCCCTCGCATACATATGCGATGAAGAAAGGTTAATTGTGGAACGATGCTATATAAAGAACCGGTACGAATCTCTCAATTGTTCAAAGGCTGTGAGAAATTTTACTAAATGTGCCAGACGCATGATATCGGAACAAGTTACTAAGATTCTTTAAATTGGATAATGTAACCATCAAAAACATATGTAACTTTTGATGCATATTAAAGCTATATGTATATATAAGTCTTCGTCTTTTAATCAGTTGCTGTATATTAAAGAATAATGTATTGTTGTATTTCTGAAGGTAAATTTACTATTTTTTATTTGTAGGTTGTAATTTTTTGTCATATGTGATATCTCCTGTACCTAAGAGATGATTGCATTTCACTAAATTATTCGTATATAGTTGTCTCAATTTGGCCTAACTATAAACATAAACAAAAAGTGACGTTCCAACGTGGTATGGAGATTACTATTTAAAGTAATAAATATGAAGTGTGTTGTTCTCCTATCACTTACTTTTTAGGTTAGACACTTACTTTTTAGGTTAGAACACCTAAAAAGTAAGTGATAGTGATCAGTAGCCATCATTAATAACTAGTTTATATAAAGATTCCGTGGACGCGTGTCTATCTTCAATTTCGTTACATCAGTCCAGTTGCTTTAGTGTGAAATTGATTGACAGAGAACATTTATAATTTGATTAATGAATATATTTATACCCTTTATCTATATATAAATAAAAAATAGAAAAAGAAAAAAGTGAGTTAGCAAGTTTATTCGACAAATAACATTGGTTTGGAAAAAAAAATCTTATTCTTTAATTAAACAATGTGTTATAATTAACTTATTATTATTAAATTTGTATATCATCATTTTGGAACACCTACTACAATTTTTCATCATTTAACAATTGGGAAATTAATTCAATGATTGTCCTCGTGGGACGTCCGGTCATCCCTCGTTGCAGGTAAGAGAAGTTGCGACCCTTCGTATAAGCAGTGTTGTATGTGTCAAAGTGAATCCACTGACTGTCGCACACAAACTGTTTGAGAAAAGCGGCGCAGTTGGGCGAATCTCCATAATTATCAACGGCGGTATTGGCAAGATCTGCTATATGACAGTCCTTTAAACGGTCTTCGTAGAATTTCCATAATGGCATACGCCATATCCTATCACCAGTCTGGCTGCTGGCAGCTTCTGCGTAACAAAATAACTCATCGGAGTTCGTATAACAACCGCAAGCGGCTCCACCCAGGGTATAAATTAATTCCTTTGACATGGTACCTATATCCATAATTAATTTGGGCCAATAATTTCTTGCGTAGATTAAACTATCAGCAATCAGCAGACGCCCTTCACGAGAGGGCAGTCTTATGTGTATTGATTTACCGCTTGCACTTGAGACTACGTCTCCAAATTTGGGAGTCCTTCCACTAGGCATAAGCTCACATAATGGTAAGATACCACGAATATTGACTGGTAATTTAAGTATTGCTGCAGCTCGGGTAATTGCAAGTACACAAGCAGCGCCTGCCATGTCGCCTTTCATAAACTTCAGATCCTTAGGTGACTTAAGGTCTAAACTACCACTGTTAAAGGTGACACCTTTACCAATTAACACTAAAGGTCTAGTGCATTCATCTGCCCCGAAATAACTTATTTCTACATAAAGTGGAGGCTGCAACGATGATTTACCGACTGCCACAAAACCACCCATTTCATGACTGGATGCCCAACCTTTGGTTTTTATTTCCACATTAATATCTAGTTCACAGAGCAAATCCACCGCCATTTTTGCAAATGTTGTCGGGTTAAGAATATTGGGTGGCATTTCTTGTAGATAACGAGCTAAATTTTGCGACTCTGCTTTGAGTTCACCAATCTTCCACCCATCAAAGTCACAGTCATCAAAAAGTTCAAGTCTGGGTTTTGGAACTACTTCTTTACTAGTAGGATTCCTGTATTTCTGAAATCTCCATGTAGCTAAAGAGGCTCCTTCTGCAGCTGCTTCAGCATCTCCAAATGACTCCACATGAATTGCAGAAGGTTTAAACTTATATAAGGCTTGAGTACCCAGTCCTGCGGCTATCCGTATAGCTTCTTTACTTTCATCCAGCTGCTCTAATTTATTAAATGCTAAACATTCGGTGCCTAGTCCAGCGACAGCTACATAACCGTATGTTGGGTCTAAATCATAAAATATTCTATATTCTCCCAGATGCGGCGTCGGTGTCAATTTTAATTGCTTCCACAGTTTACCTCCACATTGTTTATCATATTTTTGAGCACTCGCTGTAAGAATGGCACCTTCTCCTATAACGTTTTCATTAAAATAGACTCCAAGAACTAAACCTTTATCTCGAATGGCACATAGCTTAGGATCCTTAATTTTACGTGGGGGCTTCTGTGGCACACAGTCCGACCTAGGTATTTTAAATTGAGATATAAATCTTATGCAGCTATTTCCGTATTTATAATCAAACATAGTATATTTTTTTTTACCGCACAAATAATTTTGAAAAATGTACAATTTCGAAAGTTAGGTAATAAATGTCTCAATACTTGCCCATTGCCCACTAGATATTAAATTAAATAATATTTTTATATCAAATTCATAAAACATATAAAAACTTTATTATACAATTTGTAGTGAAATTGATCACAGTGATCACACTCAGCTCATAATTCAATCAATGTAAAAGTCACACAATGTCTTTCAGGTATGCATCAGGAAGTCTTCTTTGTAAGCCATTGAGGCGTGTGGTGTCGAATCCAATCGGGTATGTTTTGGAAAATGGTCTCTTGTAATTGACGATAAATTATAAGTACTAAAAATGGTATGGCTAATCTCTCATCTTTGAAAAAGTAAACCCAGAAAGCTAGCAACAATAAGCACCCGTCCACTGTGTAGTCAATTGCAGACCTTACAGTAACTTTTGCTCTTTCTTCTAACTTCTTATAATCTATTGGTATTACAATCGTAGCTCTTTCTGTTGTTTTAAGAACAACGTTTTTAATATCAGTTTTTTTAATTGAATTTTGAGTTATAGATGATTTAACATTTTTTTCTTTATTATCAGTAATTACTTTTTTCTGTTTATCGAAATTTAATTTTTTCGGTAATTGCTTAGTCTTGACTTTAGTTTTACTCGATTTATTTTTTTGTGCTGGAGCCATTTTTAAAATTTTATTATTCTGTTCAATATTATTAATTTCTGGTTTATCAATTTGATTTTGCTGTTCTGCGACACTTTTAAGCTCTTCGGTATTAAGATATAGAGGAGTAGATGTCTTTTTAATATTACCGTACTCTTTTACAATATTGCCATAGTAATCTATAACAGTTTTTCCTTCATCCCCAAATTTATCGTCAATCGTCTCAATCTTTTTAGTCGACTTCTCTTCTTTTGTTTGAGTTGTTTCTATAAATTTATCAGTATCCTTCTTACTAAGAATTTTTGGAAAATTAAACGGCTTTTGCTTCGTAATCTTTTGGAATAAAGTTATTTTATCCTCCTTTTTAGGTTTATTTAGTAATTCTTTTTCTTGTTTTGCATCACTTATTAAGTGTTTGGGTTTAATATTAATTGTATCTATCATTTCCCTTCTCTTTAATATAGGTTTTGGCACAAAACTAGGATCGGGTAACGGTGAAAGTATAATAGGTTCCTTTTCCTGATTTATTTCATCTTCAGCTTCTTTAGCTGGAGATGGGCATGTTACTTTGTTTCTGGGGTGATATGTTTCCTCTTCTTCCATTAATTGGCTTTCTCTTCCAATGTCTTCAGTGAGACTGTCATCTTCTTCATTAGAATAATCACCATCGGTAGATACCGTACTTGCTGTATAGTCCTCATCAAAGGACATTTGTTGCCATTTTTCTGACCCTATAGAATCTTGTCGGATCTGAGTTTTTGAGTCTGAAAGGCCATTATCCTCTATAGATTCACTTTTAATAAATATTTCCGGTGATGGTAATTTATGTTCAATAGTATTTTTCAGTTTCGGCATATCATTGTCAAATGTATCGTTTCGATCGATGTTGTTATGTAGGGGAATGTGATTTTGTTCTCGGGATGACAGTTTCTCATCTTTGTTCTTGTTTTGTTCTTCTTCCATGGCAACGGCTTTGTAAAAGCGTGCCATGGCGCGCTCGTGCAGTAGCTCCGTGGAACTCACGGCATTTCGGAGGGTTTTGAACGGCATTATGCATCTTGAGCTGAGCTCTGGGGCTGATAACGAAATTGGTGGCGGTGATAACGCATCTTCCAAATCCAGTTGAAATGACTTCCGTTTTTCTGAAATGTATAGTAAATCAATTAATTATAGTTTATTTTGCTTAATAACACTTATAAAATTTATTTACATGATTTGCACTATGTTGATATATTAATGAAGTTATAAAATAAAAAAATCGCTACCGCTTTTGCAAATTAACCATCGCAAACCAAGTTTATTGAAGTTGACATACTCTAACTAGCGTCTAACCTTTATGAGGCACATTAAGTTAATTCTATATAGATTTAGATATGTCATGATATATCAATTAGGAACTAGGGCCATTGAATTTCCTTCTCAAAAATCGTAAAGTTAAAAAAAGTATAATATATTGCCGAAAGCATTGAGTAATTTATTCTTTAACATTAACTATAGAATCTAAAGAATGTTTGGGTAAATTCAGTTATAGTTTGAAGATATTTCGGGCGCGAGCGTCATTTGCCAATTAGGTTTACAGCATAACTACAGCAGAAATAACAACAGCTCTGTTATTAAACATTCTTCTCTCTAAAACAAAGTCATATTCTCGAGAGAAATCTCAACTATTTAAATTTACACCAATAGTTTTTCGCCAGCATGTATGTAATTTTCGAGTATACATATTATAAGAATAAGAAATTATATTATGATTGGTAAAGTGGTATGTTTAGTTTTAGGTTATTCTTTTTGATACCTCACATATATAAGTATATTCGCAATTGCGTATCCATTTATTAGATAACATACAAAGATATTGACACTTAGCCGTAATAACAAAGTTTCATTATAATATTGGCATTTGTAATAAAAAAAATACAATTTAGAAGATGTTCGTTCTCATATTTTTTGAAAATGCATAGTTAAATATATATTATATATACCAAAGATACGATTTCTTTACATACGCTATTAATCCTTATTTTATGTAAAACATAAAATAACGAAATACTTCGTCAGTAATAATTTTGATTATATCACCTAAATATTATGTCAAACTATTTACTACTTATTACTTTATATTAAATTCTTTGTAAAATCTGTTTAAAAATTGGGTGTTTATTTCGATTACAGCGTTTTTTTTAACTTTTAAATTGTACAAACGCAGAGCAAATTACATTTATACATTAACAAACAAACAATAATTATTGTATCTGCTTACCAGCTTTGTCATCTGATTTAGTGCCTGGGTACAGCACTAACATGAACTCATTGCTCGTTGCTTCTGGCTTTGGTGGTGTAGGTTTCTTACGAAGAGGCACAGGAGAGGATTCGTTTGTGGGTTCTGAAGTAGCTGCAGGTGCAGACAGCCGCTTGCGTCGTGGAGCTGGAGATACCGGTAACATTTCTCCTTCTTCTTTGGTCATAACATCATTTATTATTCTAGATTCCACCGCCAAAAACTCCATGTCAACAGCCCGACCTGGTATTTTGACTGAACCAGACTCAGCACTGGGTGCACTCATCCCGTAAGGACTCTCCGCCTTAACACGAAACCGGTACTCACTGCCTTCGATAAGATCGAAAAGCGTGATGCCTGTTTTTCGGCTCGTAGTTGCTTTTAACCAAACGTTCCAACCATTGCGATAATATTCCACTACATAGTTGCCAATGCGACATCCTCCGTCATCCTCAGGTGGTTCCCAGCTTAACGTTACTGACTTATCAACTTGCCTAGTCACCGAAACATGCTTGGGAGGATCTGGGGGTGCTGTTATCGTGACGAGAAATGCTGCTGTATCCTCTCCGATGTTATTCTTCGCGTGAACTTGATACTCACCACGATCACTTCGCCTTGCCGATAATATTTTTAACATCGAAAATTTTGGTGTAGTTGTTATTTGAACGCGTTCGTTAACGCAGATTGGTTGACCGTCATGTCGCCACTCTACTACTGGAGTTGGTTTACCTACTATGGTTGTCTTTAAAAAAACTGTTTCGTTTATCTCGTATAATAAACCGTCTTCGTATTGTCGTGGGTAGCGTAATTTAGGAGCGGCTTCCAAAGACAATCGTCCTTTACTGACAGCGTGGCCAACTCGGTTTGTAGCTGTACACTTAATTTCACCCTCATCACTTGCAAGCGTCTGGTGGAAGACGAGAATACTTGTCGAATCTGTCGTGGAGATAGCTGTTCGTCGACTACTAAATATTTCATAATCATCCTTAAACCACGCTATCGTTGGAATAGGTAAGCCAGAAAATGAAACGCGGAATTCCGTTTTATCATTTTCAAGTGCGGTAATATTTGCTAGATGTTGAAGGAACAAAGGCGGTTCCTGAGCTGCACGGTCAGCGTTGACGGTGAGCACATCGGAAAGTTCACTGTACTCAGAGCGACCCACGGCGTTGAGTGCAGCCACGCGAAACTGGTAGCGATGAGGAGGTTCGAGACCGGTGAGAAGTAGTTCCGGACGCCATACCACAGGCGGGGCAGTACGCACCCAGTCTACCGAGCCTAGTCGGTTGCATTCTACCTGGTAGCCCCGAAGTGGAGCTCCCCCGTCGTGCGCTGGTGGACCCCACTTGAGCGTTATAGCATTAGGTTCATCCTCTGATAGGATCGGAACAATTTCTGGCTTGCCTGGCACTGCTGGCCGCCCTGGAAACAAAATGAACCTACCTTGTAATTGCAGAAACACTTTTAGTTTGAGGCTCAATGGGTCATATTTAGTAGAATTTTGTGTTCTTATGTAACTTTTTTAAAAGTTTCTTTTATAACTTTTTGTTATTTATATAATTAATGAAAACGTTTAATTATTGCAAGGGCAATAAATTTAGGAGTATAATTTTGTTATACAAATCCAGGCTTACGATTTGTTTTGGTGAGCCACGCTACTAAATAGCAGCGAGCGGTCTTTTAAAAATAGCCGCGAGAGCTGGGGCTGTGGCCAAAGCGAGTGGCGCGTGTAAGAGCAGTAGATAATGTGTGGCAGGTGTGCGTATCTGATAGGAGATATTCACCTGCAGACTTCCAGTGAACGTTCTTCCTAGACTTATGAGCGATGTGGGAGGAGGACTGGTTTCCCATGACGGCGGCGGCGCGCGCCGACACACTGAGCTGACTCCCGCGCGTCCCCCCCCCTCCGCATACCCTTTCCCCCTGAGCCGGGAATAACTCACCGTCACGTCCTATACCGATGTAATCTTGATTCGTATTTATTGATTGCCAATCATCGTGATAGACAAGCTATGACTAATGCACTTCCACGAAATAATTGATACATCTTTTTATTAAACTGTTAGAAGTTAAAACAGGAACTTTAAAAAAAAATCATCTATTTTATTAATTTGGAATCTTCTTTTATTATCTTTTTATTTAATAGTACCTTAACATGTAGAACAACGTAATTTTTACGATTTTCTAATAGTGACATCTCACGGAATCGACAGTTAATCGTCAGCTATTTTCTTTTCAAACTGGGACAAGGTGTAATTCCAGCGTTGTTGGCTGGTTTGTCAAATATTTACATAAAACAATGTATAGATGGCACTAGTGTCTACATATGTTGATAAAATTGAATTATGTATTATGAAGGTATTCGAACAAAAATTTATTGGAAAGTACAAACAATACCAGAAAAAAGTAAAACAATGTGTAAAAACAAATAATATTAGTAATTATAGGCAAAATAATACCATTGAAAAAGAGGTCACAAGAAATTTATATTATAAGTTATATTTGTAAATGAGACCCGGTGAGAATTGTTATAATTGATATTGTTTCTGCATAAAAAAATTGACAAACCAGTTTTGAATATGACGAGAGAATGTTAAATTTAAACAATTGAAACAGCTGTGTGTTATTGATACATTTATCGTTGTTTCGCTTAACAAGGGAACACTGCCAAGTTTAATTCCGAACGATTATAAATTTTGAATACCATTCCAACAATTATAAATATTGATAACACTTACAATAATAGAACTAAAATAAATATGACATTACATGATATTATTGTCATGTCCTACAAAGTAGTTCTAGGTTCTTTATAAAAATATTTATGATATTGTATAAAGATTTGCAAACTAAGCCTGATACTATAGAATTTTGTGTAAATTTTTCAAAATTCAACATCAGTTTTTGACTATGTTATTTAAACCAATATGGTAAAGAATTGATTGACCTACCATTAAATACATTATCTTAACACTAAACCTACCGACAATTCTTGTATACCTGTTCCTACCGCACGCCGTCAAATTGATCGGTAATTAAAAGTTATTTTATTATATAACGCATGTAATAATGGAAATAACTAAAAGTAAAGAGTGAAGAAAGTATTATATGCATATCCTAAGAATTGTCATGTAGTTTGATAACGATATTATAACGTTTAAAAATGTGTAAGTTTTACAAAAGTTTAAGAACGGTCAATTTGACCGGTACTTGGTAGGTTTAGCGTTAATAATTTAAATATTCGATGACAAGTCACTAATCGGTGGAAATTTTCATAAACACATTTCTAATACGTTTCAGTGTTCAGTTTTAAATTAGTTATTTATTTCAAATATTTCGTGGATATAAAGTTTCTTTAAGTTTCAGGCAACTGGTACATGTTTTACGGTTTATAGATATTATTATATAAGGTCCACATACAAAAAACATTTTAATACATAAGGAATGATCTCCTACTCAAGAAAGAAATGTGGGTGTTTCTTTTCATAAAACATTCGGTGACTATCATCACATTTGTTTCCCCTCTGATGTGGTGTTTTAATGAACAGACCGCAGTCATTATCAAAATTGGTAAACCATTCGTCACATTAGTCATGTTAAATGTAGGTATTAAAATCTTGAACGAGTAAAGAGTGTGATTTTAGAAAATAATAACCCGGTAGTGTTTAATGTATTAGGTATTCAAATCCTTAACGAGTAAATTGTGATTTTAGAACATAAAAACCCGGTATAGGAATTGTGCCCGGTAGATAAATTTACGTCATGAAAATATATCGTTGAATACTGGGTGCATTCAGTGCATTTTTGCCACCTATTCCGGGAATAGGTGTTATAGAAAGCTTTATTTTTATACAGTATTCCGAAATAACGTAGTCTGAAGGCTAGACGCTGACTAGAATACATGAGTATGAATTACTGTCCAATTCAATGTAAGAAAAATATTTTGCTAGTTTAGAAAACATGTGTCTGTGTTTTATAATAGGTAAATAATCATATGAATGAGCAAATTGATGCAACGGGAAAAATCTTGCTCACTTAAAATTGAGTTATATGTAACAAATTAGTATGATATTATTGTAATTGTAACGAGGTAATTTTTATAAAGGCCGATTTATTCAAAAGAAACCCGATTATCAAATTAACCAGAGCATAAATCTTAATGAATATCCACTCATAGCTACTGCAGTATCAGAGTATTTATTCAGTAAAAAAATCTATAATGCGTCCAATTACGAGTGTAATTATTAGTGTTCAAATCAAAAACTTTTTATTACTGTATTCAATTTTAGAAATTCTATACTATTGTTGATTGATTGAGTTGTTTTAAATAGCGATATGGAACGGGATTAGAGTAAACAGCATTACTAAGCTTGTCTTGTACAAAGTGACTATGGAACCTTCAGCGATTTTAGAGACCAAGCAGAAGATGTGAGTATTGTCTTCGTTGATTGTACTATATACTTCCTCCATCAACGATTGTTGCACGCTTTTGGAACTACAAAACCTGTTATTGTTTCTAAAGCTACAATTTGCCAAAACTCCATGAGATAGTAATAAATTCCGCTAGGATTTTGTCGCGTATAATAAGACTTTAAGCTCGGTGCTTATTGTCGATATATGAAAAATTACATATATATTCACAGCAGCTTACTAAAGAAGCTATAAAAGTGGTCTGATAAGCAAGATGCTCATTAATTTAGAAGGGATATCTGGTCAAGGAACGATAACGGTTCTTTTCTGCAAAAGGAATGTAGACTTCGGCCAAAAAGTATCAAGAGACCGTGTTGGATTGTATTGTGAAACCTCACAGCTAAACACTTTTTAAAAATGTACTGTGGACTTTCCAGTATAACTGCCCTCGTTGGCAATACGAACTACTCGATTCTGGCAAGAAGCCAAAGTTCCTGACTTTATAAGAGCTAAAAACTTCCTCTATCCCAAATTTTGAACCCCTTTGATTACAAATTAGGGTTACTTGAAGTTAGAATACCAAACACGGGAACGGATTCGCATGGGAATTCAAGATAATAACTTAAAAAATATTTCTTGTACATAGGGACTAAATTTGCAATGAAATCAGTGCATAAATCTTTAGAATCATGTCCAGACAGATTGAAGACTACTTTAAAGATTATTTCTATTTTTTTTTGCTGAGACTTCAATAAAAATATACACAATATTTTTATAAAAATTACCTCTTTTTATTATCTACTAATAAGTGCATTTTCATTTTCAACAGATCTCACAGTAGCGCTGGGTTTTGTTATATTCTTTTGATTAATGGTGAAAGTATTAATATTATTTATAGTATTATATATAAATATTAAAAGATATTTCATTAAATAATGTAACTTAAAAGTACTTAGTATTACATCTTTAATCTCTAGAAGTACTATAGTGTTATAATATTTAAAAACTGAACGAAGGAGTAGACTAAAATGATAGCTTCATTCTTTAACTCAAATTCAAATCAATAAATCTACTGTTTTTTTGTACCAATACAATAGAAGCTTCTAAACATAGGATGCTCTAGGAAATGTAATACGGGTAAACATTCCCGCAAGGCTTTAACAAAGTTAAGCTTTAGTTACCAATTTAGAACCAAAACTTCATAAACAAAAATTAAAGTTAGGTTATTTGGTTACTTGGTATAACTTAAATAATCTGAACTCATCAGATTCTTGATTACATATCTTTAGATTTCAAAATCTATTTTGTCTTAACAAATCGATTAACAATATTGTATTAATAATATTTCGTTTTACTAATACATACTTGCTTATGAAGCACAAAGTAAAATTCCATTCAAATACATGTACAGAAAAGAAATGATTGATGTAAATGTTATGCAAATAATGCTGTCTGTTCGTTTCGGTATTGCCATTACCATAATAATCTCACTTACGTACTTTCACTTATATCTCAACTCGCTTAATTTGCTTTCTATTTTTGTGATAAGAATATTTCAGTCATTTCGAGAAGTAAGCTGTTAATTTATATAAATGAATATAAGCATACTTAATTCCATAAGCATCATTAAACTTCTCCTCCTATTAATATCTAAAAATAACTAGCTACCAACGCAACTTTAGTAAAGTATTCTTTTGATCACGACGTTCTCATCAATGGTTGTAAAGATTTTAATGTAAAATATTCCCATATCGTAACTTGACGTGTGATATCGAAATATTAAAAACCCAATAAATTTTAATCGGTATGCGGTATTGGTTTCGGTAGGGTTTCGAATTCTCTTTGGGCTGACAAAACCATTTATTTAATAACCTTTTTTTTTTGATCATTAATATAAATTGGTATCCTATTTTTTGCAGTTGACAAAATTTGGAGAAATGAAGAAAATATAATTTTACAAGAGGGACATATTATAGACATTTGTAAAATATAAATATGCTACGCGAAAATTGTATAAAACGATTTAAAATAAAAAAGAGTGAATAATATATTTCTTATGAAACACGAGAATCAGCATCCTTGCATTGCTCTAGGGATTATTGTATCAAGAATATTGTCGTCGCTATTCTAAAATTGAAAAATATATTTTCATCCAGCATTATATCAAGAGATATTAAATATTATTTGTCATTATACTTTCAAACAATAACGAAATATAATTCCGTTTCTAAATTAGTATTCGCATAATAGTCTTTTAGTATGTCTGAAGATGTTTATTATAACCTGTAAATTAATAAATGACTTCAAACCATGGCGCAATATGTGACAGGACATACGTGTCGGATCCCGCGGCTTCGCTTGTCGGATACAATGTCACCTTGGTATATTTGCGGCGCTGGCATCCCTCCAGCGGGATATAGGTCGTTGCTTACACATCTAACGCTTACATCTTAAACAAAAATATATGGAATTCGTAATAACGCGCCGTTTTTTTTCAATTGTTTCATGAATCATATATATTTTTTAAATGTTCATCATATTTTTTGTGTTGGTGATTATTTTTCATTTCATATTAATATAAATTTTGGAATGTTCGTTTTATCAAATGTTATTTTATTTCAATTCCTATGATTATTTCTTTTTTTCCTTTGATTCCAAAAATGGTTTAAAATAATTTCGAATATTTGTTTATATCTGCTTCCTATGTGTATCCGTAAATGCTTTTTTTCTTAATGTCAATAAGTTAAAAGTTAGAACGATGGATTGCCACTTGGCAAACAGTCCGTATCGGTATGACAGGAGTGCTAATAATCACAATCAATCTTAGAATTAAACATGTAATTAATTGGTTTTCTATACCAACATATCTGTTTCTGTTCACGAAAACACTGACATTAAAAGAATAACATTAATTAGATAATATTAATTAAATATAAACAATATAGATAGACATGGATATATTTAATGTTTCTTAAGAATTTTATATATAATTATTATATTATTTTAGTAATATAAACGATTCACACTTCAAAAACGCTGAATCAAATTGCTCTGGTTTCTAAGTGTTTTTTATAAAAAACTTTTATACCAACACATTATGTATATATTTTTATTTATATTTGTTTGTATAAATAAACATTTATTGAAAACTTTTTGTTTTTAATTAATGTCCGTGCTTTTTGTTCGTATAGCATTTTGAATACAGGTTTTATGTTTCTCTATAGAAATAACGCTATTATGAAAAATATGAAATTACTCTTTTATAATTAATTTCTAAAGATTTATTTCTCATGTAAATTTAAGTATCAAGAAGTGTTCTTAATATTGTAAAACATTATGTAGTAATATTGTTTTGTACTTGTGCTTGTTTCTTTTGATTTTTATAAGTAAATATAATAAAAATTTAAAAATAATTTTAATAAAAAAAATCGAATATTGCGTGATTATATACTAGCTGTTGCCAGCGACTTCGTACACTATTTTAAATTAATTAAAATTTTATTATCAACAGCGCCATCTATTGGAAACTTATACAACTCAAAAGTTAATTATACCCCCTCAAAAACTCTTTTTTTAAACAAAAAATAAGATTATTTGTACATTATAAGTATTATATCTTTTAAGTTGAAATAAACAATATATATCTACAAAACTTTATGTAAATCGGTTCAGTGGTTTCGAAGATTAGAGTAAACCAACATCGTGATCGAATTTTTATAAGTAAAGATTTTGAAAATTATATATTTATTTTTACCTAATTACTTAATGTCCATACTTAACCTCCATAAGTGACTAAAATCGCTCATGATTAATATTGTTCTCAACTCAATATACAGCTTATATGAAGCGATGTTTTTTTATATTTGTAAATATAAGTATAAGACCTAAACTTCGTACCAAAGATTTAGAATTACCAATCTGTGTAGATGAAACTGTTTATATGGAAATATATTTATATAAATAATTATGTGAATAAATTACTGTCACCATTGTAATTACCGATCAAAGGATATTAAACATCCTGAACACATAGTGTTAGCGTCCTTGGAGTTGTATATCTCAGTAATATCTGTTACTATAACGTTGGAAACAGCATGCATTTTAAAATCAATTTGTATATTTATAATACAAAAGTTTCAAACAGATCAGAAATGAGTATACTTTAGATGTTTGATGCTTTTTTCAGTTTTATAAATTCCGTGAATCGAGGAATATTAAACAAATAAGATTTTTACTATTGTTTAGTTATTCCTTGAAATCTGTAACGTTTTCTTAGCAAATAAACAAGAGAATCTGAATTATATACAGCTAGATGTGTTACTATAACAAAATGGAACGCTAAGCCCGAATACAATCTGGAATGTCTGCCAAAATGTTTATAGCAAATAATAACTTGTGGAAATAATTTATTTATTGATTATTCATTATAAGTCCCGTTTATTGCAATGCCATATAACAAGTTATTAAATCATGTTTATTTCTGGAGAAATTAAATACGCAATTGGCTTTTACCCCGGCTGGATGTAACAATTTATTTTACATCATTACAATATTATTAATTATTCGATAATAGAATATAATTTAGATGAGAATATAAAATTTTAAATGTCTTTCGTGGTTGATTACGTCACTATTTCTATAATATTATTAAACTATCTCTTTTAAAAACTTACTGATCAAAACAATTAAATAATTATCGAAAAATGAATCTATATATAAAAATCAATAATAATTTTACAAAATAACGAATTAAATACGAATTATATTTATTTGGGATATCGGTTTTCTGGTTACTTTTACATTTACAAAAAAAATAACCCATGAATAGCTTTCATAATGTCATAGTACATAGAACAACGCAAAACGACTTGAACCTTTGCCAACTGAAGGCATTTTACCAATAGTTAAGATTAAAATCGTGAAAAAATATCCTAAGTTCTGTCTGTCTGTATATTTGTTTATTGTAACACCTGGGATGTTAGATATCCAATCTCCATCAATCATGGCATGGCTCTTGCTGATTGATAGATCTCTTAATACAAATACTCTAAGATATTCGGTGTCTCTGTCTAGCGTCTATTATTGAACCTCATAATTATGTGTATTTATTTAATTAGTGATATAGTATTGAGAATTTGACTCATACATACATATATATCATTCTAATCTCCGTAGTGAGTCTATAAATACAGATTGCGACGGGTGGCTTTTCCTGCCCTCCACAGCCTACCACTCCCGAATCAGGACAAGATGAATGAGGAAATTTCATCATATATTAATATCACTAATTTATTTCATTTCTAATCAATCTAAATATTTATGAATTTTTTGTTACTTCAAACTCAATTGATGATCATATTATATGTAATATAAAATATTAAGTTGTTGATCTGAATTAGTAATTTTCGTTAACTTAATATAATTATGATACTTCTTGATTGTCATACATAGACAGATTAAGTAACCAGCTAATTCATAATGTAATGTATCTAATAATAGAATAAACTTTTGAAATCGGAGTTCGTTACTCAATAAGGACCCCATATTGTTCGAGAACATTTCATGTAATGCATGAGAAAGATGATCATACTTATTTCGGTCGCGATCGCAAGGAATTCTTGCCTTTGAAATAAGGTCAAACGCATTTAGAGGGTGATGTAAAATTAACGATATAACGTCATAATACAGATCAGAATAAAAACAACTATTGCTTTAATTTCATGAATGATTTTATATTTTTTAAAAAATCGTCTTTGTAAAGAAACTAAATCAGTGCAAGCAAAATAATGTTTATTTGTGCATATAAGATACATGCTTATGTCACAAATTCAATACGTTTTCGTTATTTTTAATACATCTTATAATACTTTGAATCATACGTTTGAATATAATATTAAATATTCACTTTGTCACTAATAGAAATAGGTAGACTTATAATTTTAGATCTTATATAGAACCTGTTATATTCAAAATGAGTTTAATAGTACTTTCTTATTGAGGTCATAAATTAATGATTACTTTCTTTAAGCAATTTTTATCATGAAAAATATTATAAATCATTTGAACTTGATATTTGATGCTTGTAATCAAATATATTTCCTTGAAATGATTTTCAACTTACATATATATTTATAGTTATAATATTATGAAGCCACTTATTGAACGTAGCAGTTATTTGCAAGAGGATATTGTATGCATACGTTGTACCGTATTTGTTATGGCCGTAAGCTAAAGGCGGTTAATTAAATAAAATACATAATGTTTTGAACTTTGCCATTCTATTAAGGCTTTGTACGTATGTTTTGATATCAAAAATCGGTTTATGAATCCTACATATAACTCCCATTATTGTTAAAAGAAAAACGGCAATATTAGAAAGACCTGTGAAATACATTAATACAGTATATAAACTTTATTTAATTTTTATTTTAACACCTAGGATGAACATTTACTGTATAACATCTAATAAGACATATTCTGGCGAAAGATCAAATTTAGTAATCCCAAACCACTAATTCATTTCTGGATAATATATAAACAACACGAGAGAGCTTTTGGTCGCTCGCTCAAATCTCAATACTAATTATTTAACGAATCACTTGGCAAATGTTTTAAAACGTTGTTTGAGAACGTCCCAATAAGAAATCAGACTTATTATTACCCTCGGATTGAAAGTTACAATTTATGTAATGTCATTTATTATAAATATTTATATTTTAATCCAGTTCTTAGATTTAAATTTTATTACTTTGTCAGTGATGGAGTGAGTAGCTTTTTAAAAAAATGGGGCCGAAAAGACAGTTCAAAGACCGTTTTATTTAACGCTCAGTGCTCCTTGCTTTTATATCAAGTGTTAAAATAATGTGTATGTATATTTTTTGTGTAAACTGCATGATACATGTATGAACACATCAGAGACATAAAATGCAATGGTACGGATACCGAGCGCTTGCCAGATTGTAGGTGGTCGATATTTTCGGTGAAAAACAGAAAAACAGTCTTCGCCCACTCGACACTGAATCCGGCCTCCTGGTATTCGCCTGAGTAATGCTTTGCGTAATACAGGTGAACTATTTCTGTACACACAACATTACACCTGATATTTTTAGGGCAACTTCTAGAATTTTAAATGACATTACACCAAAATTCTTCTACTCTGAACCGATTATTTTTGGACACAACTCAGCGCATGATACATATTGCACAACATGTACCAACCAAAATACCAAAATAGAAACTGAGGAATATAATATGCATCTTCATCTGGTCTCCAATGATGCAATTCGTTCTGGAGGCCATTGAAAAATAATTAAATCTCGTCTTGCAATTGGGAATCAAAAGGTTTGTTTTGAAACCACACAATGAGAAACTCGGGTCGCGGAATAATGAGTTCTTTGTTTACCGCTTGGAAAATATATAAAGTGAACTCTATTACAAATCATACAATAGAGAAGTCTTAATTTAATTTGTTTTGTTTATGTTTGTGAACTTATATTTCGGTGAGAACAAGTGTATTAATCATGATTAATATAATTAAAGTTATGATTTATGCGAGATGTTCATGCACGTTAATTGAAAATCTCGAATTAGTCGTGTATAGCTGGAGCTATAACGCGAATATTTTCATAGATTTAGATATAAATTTAAAAGAAACATATCATTTCAATCTATTTTAGTTACTTTGAGTTATATATGAATGTAATTCGATGCGAGGTGAATTCGTTCGACTTTCATATCGCGGTGTTTTATTAATATGGCCACTACGGCTCGCTTACACCTGTAGCAACCCGCCCACTCCAATTAGCACTGGAAATACATATCTTCAGCGTTAATACTGAATCTTGTTTATATTAACGGAAAATGTAGTTTTCATTTTTGATATTTTTTTAATCAACGCTGTGGTTTTTAACCAAATTATAGTCCTTGTATTAAATAAGACAATTGTTATGGTTTGAAGTTTTAACAATATATTTGTATATGAAATATTTTTTTTAATAACTTCATAATATTTCTTTACTAGTACAAACGACTCACGTATTACATCAATATAATCAAATAATAATATTCATAAACTGTGAAATAATAGATAATATATACTTGATTTTGAATACCATAAGTTTAATATCATTTGGTGATTCATGATTATCCTTAAATCAGTAAGAATAGAATAAGATACAAGGAAAATTTAAAAACATCCTAAGGAAAATGTTATATTTAATTAAAAATATAAGAAGTGAGATGAAATTTTTATATTTTTGCGAGTATGAGCGATTGCATCAAATATTTAGATTTGGCAAACCGTCTGCGAATCATTGTCGGAGTTTTTATGACATTATAAAACTAAACATAGAGTTGAGTGGTGTCACTTCGCTAGCTGCCAACTGTCTCACTATGTTCGGATCCGTATTATTTTTCACCAATAATTATACAAGTACCCGACCAGCCATTGAGATTCAATAATAATTATATTAAATTCAGAAAGTTTATCTTTTAATCAATATAATTCGAATTATATTATGCAACAGTTCAGTTAAATCATAAGAAATTCAATAAAATATGGAATATAATTTAGTTTCATTTAATTGAAAACAAAATTATATCTTCAATAAACTCCATGAACAAAAAAAAATTAACTAAACTAAATTACTATACAAAGTAAAAATTTTTATTAACAAATAGAGGAAAAAGGTACTAAATTGGACAATTTAGACAGGACTGTCTTTGCTTATTTATATATAGATAAAGTCACTTTTTCATCATGAACCTTCGAAGTGTTCCATACCGGGGCAATTTCGGAATGAAAAATATAAAAGCACTCCTGAATAGTAATTCAACATTATGTAAAAAACAATTCAAACCATTTCAAGTTATGAAGATAAAAACGGTGTGAAGCTGAATTATCATATATATTATTTAGCCTATTATTTGAGTAATTACATGTTTTTAGTATATATTTTGATCAAGATTGGTCTAGCTGGTCTTCAGTTATAGAATACAGATTTACGAACCAAATATTATAAAATAGTAACATTTGGGTCAATGACTAATAAAATGAATATCATAAAGCCCAAAATTGTCCCTACAGACTTATATTACTGAATAACATTTTACTGCTAACTGAACTGACTGACTTAAACTTTTTGATTCTATTTAAACAAACTTTAAACGTCCAACATCTTTTAGTTTTCTCTACAACTTAATTGAATTTTCAACAATTTTGTATTAACACATTTTACAAAGGAACATTATACTGAATCTTCTTAATTAATCTATAATGTACATATATCAATTCATATTTTTATATTAGTTTAATTTTAACGCAACTTCAGATCTTAAGAAGTGATCAAAGGTTTTGCAGTAATTTTGACTTTGTATTATCTTAAACGGATAAATAATTCATATTTTTATTATTTATCATAACTATATTGTGCAATACTGTAGTTGTCAAAAAACAATAGTTACCAACATCTTTACAGGTTAATATTTTGTAAAGATTTAAAAAGAATATTAAGGTAAGAATTATGAAGTATTATTTAGAAATAAATTAATTTATTTTTAGCATAACGTATAGATTAAATGAATCATAATGAAGAACGTGCTCAGGTGGTTTGGGCACGTCGAACGAATGAGTGATGAAAGAATGGTAAAAAAAGATTTATACAGGAAAAGTGAGTGGTAAGAGAGAAAGGGGAAGGGCTCGAGTGACCTTCGAAAACACTGTATCTATCATACTGGAGGAAGGTCACGTAAAAAGCATGACGACCCCCGGAGGGCATGTATGAAGAGGTTGAAGTCTGTGGCCGAGGCGAAAGAGGTATGCAGGGACCGTAGCGTTTGGCGCTCCGTCGTCTCTGGCTACCTCGCAAGGGATATGGCGCGAAAGTAAATAAATAAAATAAATAATAATAAAATAAACGAATCCATTTATTTCGCATTCCAATAACAATTGCACACGTGAAGCCTAATTAATTAACGCACTTTGTTGATATGATATTACAAATCTCTAGAATATGAAAAACACAATACATATATATATACTATTTACAATAAATATACGCCCGGCTGATTATTCGCTTCAGTTGTTATTATTGTGGCGTAATATTACTGAACTGGAAATAATAATTTTGATATGAAACAATATTTCGTATGGCACAATGGAACGTGACCCGAGTTCTTGTTTCAAAGGGAATGCTGTTAAAATAAACTCCATTTCAATTTTGTGGAAAAACCTGCGTGCATTATTGTTTATACAACAATGAGCGTTATACAAATAAAAGCTGAAATGTTCATTTAACGAAGCTTGGCTAGTTTTCGAGTCTGTTTGAATAATTTTTATTCGACATGTATGGTAGAGTCAATGTTCTTGCGGACTGGAAATTTCCAAGACGGAGCAACTATTACAATACGTTGTCACCTACCTTCAAGTATTGAATTACTAACATATAAAATTGTTGTAATGATTTCCTGAAATCAGAAGTTGATTTTATCCTTTTAATTGTATTATTGATTATATATATATATTTTGAAATGAAAATGATACATGTTTTATGATTGTTTCAGAACTTCTACTTAAATTTCAAATATAGGTATATACCTTTTAAATGTTGCCATTTTAATTGATATTTTATTTATAACAAATATAGTTATAGTTTCATAATTATTGTTATATAAATATATTTATAGTTTAATAGTTTAATAATTGTACAGTAAAATAATGTTGAACCTATATAAATAAATAATATTATTTAATAATTATTATATTTGTTAAAAAATATCCGCTTATACAAGAAATCAAATATTTAAACTTGTTAATAGTTCTTACTAAAGAATATATAAACATGATATCATAGAAAATCACTAAATTTATGCTAAATTTAGATTTTAAGAAAGTATTGCTAATGTTTTGCTGATTCACATAACAATCTGGAGCTTTTAAAGATGTTTGTTAAAAGTATATTTAGCGTTCGCATTGTCCCCCGCAGTGATGCACCCCTGGTTGTAGCAAATATTGTAAGGTAGTCGCGAATTAATATAATTATATAAATACGTCTCTAATTATGGTCAAATGTAATTGATACTATTTATAGATAGGTAATGTATGTATGTATTATTAACGAGTATTTCATTATCATGTTCCCACATCTAATTTACTCGGTGACTGGTCTTATCTTGTTTAAATCAACAAGATTTTTCTATTCGATATTGTCTTAACAACTTTATAATATATTTATAAATATAAATTATATGTAATTTTTACAATCAGGTATTAAACTTTTATCCATGACTATTGTGCTTTTATGCTGCATAATATTCATTTTTGTTTGGTTTATAATTATACTGATGAAAATTTCCATTATCATAATTATAAACAATAATTTCCATTACCATAATTATTGTCCATAATTATGGTAATGGAAATTTTCATCACTATAATTATGTAATCAATATAAGTATGTAATGGTATTTTTTTTGCTAAACTTCTATTCGTTATGTTTAAATGTAAATCTAATCTTCGCTACATTTAAAGCGAAAAGACATCAAAAGGTTCTGTAGTTTTTTAGTCGTGGTATAAATTTATAGATAAGACATTTTCTAAAATACCTGACCTTACACATTTTCAGTTTTATTGGTATAGATTATGTAACTTGAATAACAAATAAACCTTATTGGGTAAGCTAAGACTATTTAGGTCTATTAATAACTAATGGATTGGAAACCGATTTAAGTACAAAAAAATATATAATTTAAAACTTTTTACAAAATCAATTTATAATACAATACCACAACGATAAATGAATGATGAATTTATGTTTTAAATGTAAACTAGAGAATATTTTATATAATGAGGTAGCCATTGCCGGTTGAGGTTAGTATTAAAATAGAGCAGGATGCAAAAGGCTTTTAATTTCTTATAAACATATTAATATATTTTTTCGTTTTGTCCTGTATGACGCCACTTGGTACCTGGAGCTGGAGATCACTTCTTCACCTTATGTTAAGGCCGGTCCTGGACTCAGTACAATCTCTGTTACATTAAAAAAATATTTTTAATATCTTATTTTTCACTAGTACGGCTTGTAACTCTCAAGGCTCTGACTTTCTTTACCGTTCTTAAATAAATTTTGTTTTTTTGATTAATAACTCTATAGTATTTAAAGGTTACGGTTAATATTATTAATTTAGCATTAATTAGTTAACATTATAATTACAATATTTAATATATTACATTTTGTAAAAATAAAGGAACTTTTAAAATATCATCATATTCAGTCTCATATCGTATTCGTATTCGGTCGTTATTGTTTTCATGTAATATTTATATGTTACAAATATTTTAAAATAATGGTTTGTAGTAGTATGGCGCTTTTGTGCATTAAAAAAATATGCAGTAGTGTTTGTTGTCACAAAGCTAATATTTTATTTTCGAAAGGTTTTTTTCATAAAAATATTATATGAAATCCGTAATACAGGAGTTAGAGGATTGCAGTCTAGTAAGAGGGACGAAGGGGAGCTTGGAGGCACGCGGGAGTGCGCGCGGCTCAAAATAACCCCGCGTATTTCGGTCGGGCCATCCCCCCCGCATCCCGCACTCGCTGCGCCCGCGCACCGGCCGCGACCACCGCTCCGCACTATCCGCTAACTATTCGCAATCGACCGACGTCTTGGTTGTTGGACTTGGGTCATAATGACTTAACTTCTGCTAAATGAACCCGTGGACTATTATAAGTTTATCGCAGTGTCGTATTTATTTTAGTTTTGGAGAGCATCGTAGTCTGCTCCCTTACGATAAGGACTAATAGCGTCGAGTGAGAGTTTTTTCGTGCGTTGTGCTGCCGCGGCGGCGTGATGGAGAAGCAGTCCAGGTGGTCGGAGCAGCGCTCCGAGCGGCGGGAGCACGTCGTGCAGCAGCAGGAGCGCGTGCAGCGCACCGAGCATCACTACACGCACCAGATGCTCTCGCAGCAAGGTCAGTCTCATCCCCTAACATGCAACTCCACATCTCATATAATAACTGAAGTACTGTAATTTATATTGGCTGTCGCGACCTACATATTTATGTGTATGTGTATGTCTTTGAACGGACAAGCCGGCTGTGCGGCCGGCGTCCTACGTGCGAGTGTCTTGGGTTTCTTTATTTAAAGCGCGAAACGTCGCAGGAAGAAACCGAAGACGAAGGCACTATTTGTGCATAGCGCTTTTCCTCCGAGCAAGATAGTGCGGCTATTCTGGGTCGCGCGTGGGCGCCAGCGACACCGCTCTCCGCCTGGATGCATGGACACGTTCCCGCATATTTTCACACTTGTTATTTTACTATTCAGAGGAATGATCTCACTATCTTAGCTCAATTTTTGTTTTAATTTTAAATTTCCAAGCGAATTGTCTCATTGCGGTTTGGTATCACTGACAACGGAGAAGCGAGTTTGTAGCTTGCAATGAGGAAAGTCGGGCGAGGCGCCGGTATCGAAGCTCGGCTGACCCCGTTCCTGTACATATATTATATATATTTAAATCTTAAATGTTGAATAAAACGACAGGATCGTCACGTGAGCTCTTTCGTCTCTCTGTTGAGGTTGCATTGCGAATTCATATTTAAAAACATGTACTTTTATGGCGCAACACTACACCCATATAGAATAAATAATTGTCTCTCTTTACGAGTATTTTTTATGAATATGTAGACTTTGCTAGTAAAAAGTAGGTCAAGTTATAATTGACTTATTATTAAAAAAAAAAAAAGTATTATTACTTAACTTTACTGATAAATAATTATGCATAAACTTAAAACTTTGTGCGACCTGGACTTGATTAAATTATTAAAACACAAATACAAACAATAGCCTAAAAGAAACAAATGCGTTCTGGACTCTGCTAGAAATTAAAATCTATTGGTTGATGTGAATTTACTGTTGCGTGATTCGTTTGAAGCGTGTTGAGGTCGAATAAAAAACAAAGAAAAAACGTAAACAGAGGCTCTAAGAGCATGGTGAAAATTACGTTAAGCTATTCAAGCATTTTTAAAACGTACATCCGATACTATATACACGCAATTAGAAGATATACTTAAATAAAATGACAACAATAAAATAGCTATAACAGAATACGGCTAGATTAAAACATTAGAAATTACGAAAAATGAGGGTAATATCAAAATAATAGGATAGTAATGTAATGGAGTTATGACAGCAGTTGTTCAAACTGAAACGCTACATGGCGGTAAATGAAAACAGTAAACATTAGGTGTGACTCACGCTTCGAATACCTGCTGATTGTATAACTGGAAATTGGGACGATTCAAATCTTCGTACATAACACGATATTCGATTCAATCATCCGTTCAAATCTGATACATGACATGTAGATTTTGATATTGGTGCTAGAGCTTAACACGTGAATGAATAGTGTTGCAGTATAACATTTTCTTAGTCTTGGTAATCACGGAGAAAGTACACATTTTAGACTAATAGTTAAAGCTACCATATAATTTGATGTCTACAGGAGCGAAAAATGTAAAAAACATATTAATCATACCTGACGTGAGCGAGTATTTATAATCACGTTGTTTTTGTTGTGTATTTAATTAACAGTTTTCTATTTCATCGTTCGCGAAACGAGTGAGAACTATAGAATAATAGGGACATTTGCATCAAGAAAAACTTTACGTCGCCTTTGGGTTTCACTGAGTTCACAATCGTGACCTCACATTTAGTAAATAGAACTTAAAACTTACAACTATTCAATATTAATGATAATAATATTTAATGGGGAACTAAACAATGTATCAGTATTGGTACAAATAAGAATATAACTGTGCGCTAAATAGTTTTAAGATGCAATGCAAATTCAATTATCGATATGATGTAACAACATTCTCATATTCAATCTAACAATTTCATGTCCTTCTACTTTCACTTGCAGATATCGGTAACCAGCGCAGTAGTCAGTAATACATCTATTAATTAAGTGTACCTTGAATATTAACTACAAAGGTTAGGTTTTAATCCGATAATATATCACAATATTATTTGTGAACGTTTTACATACATGTTAATTTATTAAACTCAAAATAGTAATATTAATGCGCACTTTATTTTTGGATTTATAATGTAAATTAGGCTTTAGATAACATTATTATTAGGCTTACATGTGTGTGTTTCACGCACACTGCAGTAGAGTAGACTAGTAGAGGTATATGGTACATGCCGTTCATTATACATAGTAACTTAACTGTAGACCGTCGCGGTGCTTGCTCTCATCTTCTCTAGGAAACTTCATAACCTCTTATTCCATGTACCGTTTGATTTTAGTAAGTACATAAATAACAATTAAAAGATAGATAACTAATTTTTTTGTCTCTTCGATTAAAAAATAAAATTCTTTCTTCTTCTTCTTCATTCGACTTTAATATTCACAAAAAAGATGACAATAACGAAATATATAACAAAACAAAATTTGTCTAATTAAACAAACAACGAATTAGTAGAGAAAAATATTTTAATTGAAGTCGCGCAATTGTATAAGAAATTATCGAAATATGTAAAAAAAATTTTGTCTAATTACTTACATACATTTCACTACATATTACTAAAATGCATTTCTAATTATTATGCTTATCAAATGATACAATGAAAATACATTATATATATATATATGTATATAAGTGATGCGATCCCGCAGGCACATTATTTGATATAAAATTATATAGATTTTTAATCAACAAATTACTTTTCGTCATCCGCTAAACGTTGACCGTAACCTTAGTCTTATCTAGTTTATTATAGATGTTTATTGTCTATAATTATGAATACTATACTGTTATATGTGTATTAAAAAAATCATTTTTATTTACCTATTCACAGCCACGCTAGGTAACTTTGTTACAGCTAATTTCTCTTTACGTAAATTTGTAATTCTTTTGAGAAATAAAATCTAACCATAACCATAAAAAAGATAAACATCGTACATATTAAAATGTATATAAAATCTAGCGCTCTCGTGCAATCTTGAACAACAATATAGAACAAAAAGGCAGTTATCAAATAAATAATAAAATACTTTTATAATATTAAAATCGAAACTTAATCTACAATACGGTTAAAGATGTCGTGTGGTTCGATGATTGACGCAACAGATTATACTTTATCACGATCGTTATGTAATCTAAATCAGGCACAGAAATACGAGGAACTGAAATCGAGAGTATAGGATCACGATTCTCCAATAATTAACCTCTTTCCATATGATAGTTCCGTATAAATGTATTTTTCTTTTATTTCTTTCTGGATTCCGTTACTTTTTTAAATTAATATAAGATAAATAATCACATTTATATTTAATTATTTTTTTTAATTTAAATAAATATAAAATATAAATACGTGTGTGTGGCTGTTACTTTATAATTGTTTTATTTTTTATGACACGGTAATCGTGAATCCAGCACGCATTACGAGATACCACACTTACTTTTTATTTTTATCGTACCTGATATGTTAATTAAAAATAAAAGTTGTCTTTTTTTTTTAAACTAATTGCACTGTTTTATTAACACGCGTTAAGAACATACTCTTTGAAGATGTGATATGTTTATTCTATAAATACCTAATAATCTATTGTCAAATTGAAACATTATAAGGAAATATAAAGTAACGTGTCATGTCGGTTTGAATTATTACTTTGACAACAGACAGACAGCTCGCTTTCTCGTATTAGAATCCGCAACGTCATCCACGTAACTAGCCTCTATCACCAAACCACATATTAAACAGAATTGAAATCTTAAGCTTCTAGTTTATAATATGGTATTACTATAATAATCTAACTTTCTTTTCTGTTATTAATTTATATTAAAACAAATGTTAGATACTATATATATATTTGTGTTTCATTCCAAGTAACTGTTGTTATATTGCTATGGTGTCATTTACTGCGGCCCGAGAACCATTATTTTATAGCGTTGTAATGCGGCGACTCGTACTGAGGTCTCCTTGACCGTCTCCGCATTCAGACAAGCACCCTAGAAGGAGAAAATATTGCAACGTTTAAATACTCAACCTCAATTCGGTTACAAAAAATATATAATCAACAAAAAGGACCGTACAATTATAATTAAAATTTTAACATTTATAAACCTTCGCTTTCTTGTTAATTTTTTATAAAAAAAAAACATTAGTTTTGAATAGATAAATATAAACAAATATAATAAAGATCAAAGTTATAGCGCTATAATGTAATATAATTCACGCGCAGAGCCGAAGAAAACAGCTAGTATAATATATTAACGAAACGATTACTCTATCAATTACTCAAATTATTGGAATTCGATACTTTGACAGCGATATGACGGCGCGGCGTTGGCTAATGAAGTTAGGGTATCGCTGTAATGAAATGACGCTAACCGCGTTGAGCATGTCCTAGCCATCAAGTCGCAGTTGATGCAGTTAGACGCAATAATTGAATTGCGTGTTCCAGTCGGTTAATAGAATTCGTTTATCCGATACCACCGGCTATCTGAACTATTGGATTTCAACGTTTAATGTCATTTAAGCGATTTTTCACTAAAACCATCATAGTATTCAAATATAAGTTAAACAATGCTAATTCTTTTGTATATTATGCATATGAGTAAGTTTAAAACATAAATTTTATCTTTAAGGGAAACTGATAAATAATCAAGTTAAAAGTTACTTTTATTACGTGATAAGTTACCATTTGTTGTCTTAATGGTTTATATAATATGTAATTAGCTTGAAAGCCTGCAGGTTGCGTTTATCAAGTCTTAATACTTTAAAACGTGTATTAAATATATATGTGTATATATTTTGAGAGTCAATTATAGTAAAGTCGTTGTGTCGTGAAAGCACCAAGCAAATGAATGGGAACCGTCTCATAATACCAGAAATGTTATATAATATTATCAATTTATCCACTAAATGTAATATTATTAGTTGATTGAAGCAAAATAATTAATTATACTTGCGATCGACATATGGAGTTTATTAATGTATAATGTATAAAATATAAATATACTTGAATAAACTACATATTATACGAAACTACTTTTCATAATATTTAAAATATAAATTACATTGATGACCTAAGGAGATAAGAAAACCTTGGCACCTTCAACTCAGGCTGGAGGGCCATCGACCATATGTCGCGGGCGCTTTTGAAATCGCAAGGGATTACATACCGTAAATTTATCTAACATAAAGAACAAAATGACGTAAATGATTTATAATTTAAACTGGTTTCGAAGTTTTGCTCAATTGTAGGCTTAGACTTTAAGGTCCATTTTAATGACATATGTCAATAAAATTAAGGAATTGCAATCTCATATTTCAAAATCATTTTAACAGTGAATCATATTTATGAATAAATGTAATATATTTAAGAGAATAATTATTAAAAATAGTTCATTATAAGCGATTACATGTACGACAAAAACTTCATAATAACGATAATTATTAACACGTCTCAAGGTAAATAACGGCTGCACCTGTCTGATGAATTAACGGAATGAAGTCTGCGGTTTATAAAAGCGTTACGCATTTATAATATTTTGTATTATCCTAAAGTTACTTTGAGTAATGTTTTAATTTCACGGAAATTAATTTACTTAGTACCGTTTCGCAGTCAATGAATCTTTATGGTTTTGAGTTTCTTTGAATAAATATTTATAAACTGTTAGCAGTAATTGAAATTATTAGATCTATCAGTAGTATTATATGGAAAAAAGTATGTAAAGTTTAATAGTTAAAAAGCGTTTACTTATTTTAACCTTAAATGATATTGAGACAATGTATATATGTGTTATTAAACTTTTTTACATATTATTTGAACATCTCTATTCAATGAACATAAGCATAAATAATTGACAGTAATTTTTTTAACGCATTAATTTGACTCCACTCTAACATCGCGTTATTCACCGCAATATATTATTTTTATTTTCTCAGTTTTCGAAGAGTCAGGGTGTTCTTCGTATATTTGATATATAGGTTAGATAAGACTATATTACATTGTAAAATAAAATGGATTAGTATAATGTTACATATATGAGTACTAACTTTAACTTAAGAGACGCTTTTTTTAAAATAAATTATAATCTATGATAACCAGGCCGCCTTGTTTATTTTAAAATGTAACAGGAGTTAAATATCTTTCATACAATGCTCCATATAATTGATTAAATAGCAGCAGATTTCACTTAGTAACCAGAAAAAATAATGGAACACAATATTTCACTAGAGTCACATAAAAAATATAATTTAAAATAAGAATTGATCTATAACAAACTCTTTTGGGCGGACGCCAGATCTACCCACGTAATCATTAAAATAGCTAGCGATTCAGAAAACTTCATAAAATATTTTCGCTTGGCTCTAGTGATGGCAGCATAACCGCATCTCTGATAAACGAATACTCCCTGCATTTCTTTATAAATAATCTACATATTCTATCTATTATATCTACGTATTCTATCTATTTATACTCTATCCATCTATCTATCTATTTATCGTTTTCTATTGTTAGTTGATTTTTATTATTTCTTTGGTGGTAGCACATTTAAAGACTTTAATAAACTGATAATGCAAATACGCTTCTTGAAATAAAGGGCAAGCGAAAAACATAATTTTAGTCATACTTGTATTATATTGTCATTGTTAAGTAGAAAACCGTGACCTTGACCTATTTACAACCATGACTGCTCCGTGTGGTTGAGCCTTATACGGCGCCCTTATAGCCTTTACTTATGCATATATGGTAATTCCATTTATGGTTAAAGATACAGGATTATTGTGCTGGTTTTTTCTTAAGTTAGACACCGAAAAAAAAATAATTTTTGTTTGCGAAAACTTATTTGTAAATTTTGAATTTAAAAGTTTTAATAAAAGGCGAGGCTGCGGTGGACCACGGCTTGGAGGAACCGGTCTTGCTGTGTAGCCACAGAACCGCTGCAGACCGGTCGTTACATAGGAAAAAATATTATATCCATCCACAATCTCACTAGTCCTCCTATATCACAAAATAAAAATTTGTGTTATTAACAGCGTTATTATGCACAAATTATTTGGTAATTGAACCACTTCTTCCTTTTTTTAAAACTCGAAATAAAAAAAATGTATCACTCAAGTACGTTTCTACGAAAATGGCAACCGTAACAAGATCCGAGTAGTATGCACGAAAATAGACGGGCCGAAAGCGCTTGTACGCCTCGTCACCGCTGACTCACGCACAGCAACCAAGCGCGCCTGATATATTGAGGGCCGGCTGGCGCGAACTTCCAGAGCAGTCTTATAGATCAGCAATAAACTACCCTGCTACCAAAACTATTTATCCTTAGACTTAATTTGAATGCAGATCTAGCTTGCGATTTCTAATCATATTTCTCATCTATACATATATTTATAAATTTGAATTTAGAAATATGTTTAATAGAAATTCTGATGGTGTGACTTATTTAACACTATATATTTTGTTTTCTTGGTAATAGTATTTATAATAGTATTTCTTGTTTCAGTGGAGAATGCTGGTAGTGACCGTCTACCTATCACTTCTGGAAGACCAGGAGATCCGTCTCCGCCAATTTTTGAGCAAATATTTAAGAATGCGAGGTTTGCGCAAGGTGGCAATGCAAAATTTGAAGGTAAACTGAGAGGAAATCCTACTCCCGTGGTATCTTGGACCAGAAAGAAGGCACCTTTAGTAGAGTGTAATAAATACAGCATGAGCTACAACGAACAAACTGGAGATGTGTCCCTGTTGATAAAACAAATAGGGCCCGGAGATGAGGGAGAATATACATGCACTGCACGAAACCAATACGGAGAAGCTATTTGTTCCGTTTATATTCAACCAGAGGGAGTTGCAGTGCCTGCACAACAAACTTCTCAACAACAAAGCTACAGACATGTCAGTGAAAGTGTTGAGCATAAATCCTATGGCAGCCAGGGTTATTCTAGTGAACAATCGCGTCAATCGCAAAAAATCGCGTATACTAATGGTTCGGATTTTTCAGCAACGGAAGATTTTAAAGTAGATACATTTGAATATAGACTTTTGAGGGAAGTTTCATTTAGAGAAACCATAACGAAGAGGTATATGGGTGAAACAGATGTAAAAATAAACACAGAAATCGATAAAACTCTTGGACCAGTATCACCACCTAAAATATCTCAGAAACCTAGGAATTCCAAACTTCAAGAAGGTGCTGATGCTCAGTTCCAAGTACAGTTGTCGGGTAATCCTAGGCCACGTATATCTTGGTTTAAAAACGGGCAGAGGCTTGTTAACTCAAACAAACATAATATTATAACCACGAATAACCAAACAATTCTTAGAATAAGAAATACACAAAAATCTGATTCTGGTCACTATACACTTTTAGCAGAAAATCCTAATGGTTGCATTGTCACTTCAGCGTATCTAGTTGTGGAGTCTCCTCAAGAAACATATATACAAGATCAAAAATCACAATATACTGATACTCAACAAGTAGAGACTGAAAGAATAGAAATAAGTGAAAAAGCTCTCGCTCCACAGTTTGTTAAAGTCTGCCAAGATAGAGATGTCACAGAAGGAAAAATGACGCGATTCGATTGCCGCGTCACAGGCAGACCTTACCCAGAAGTCACGTGGTTCATTAACGATAGACAAATTCGAGACGATTATAATCATAAGATATTAGTAAACGAATCCGGTAATCATGCTCTTATGATTACGAACGTCAATCTTAGTGATAGTGGTGTAGTGACATGTGTAGCGCGCAATAAAAGTGGAGAAACATCTTTCCAGTGTCGATTAAACGTTATTGAGAAAGAGCAAGTTGTTGCTCCAAAATTCGTTGAACGTTTCAGTACCTTTAGTGTTAGAGAAGGTGAACCTGTTCAACTAAATGCGCGCGCCGTTGGCACTCCTATACCGCGAATCACATGGCAGAAGGACGGTGTACCGATTATACCCAATCCAGAGTTACGAATTAATACAGAGGGTGGGGCCTCGACATTAGACATACCGCGAGCCAAGGCGTCGGATGCGGCATGGTACCAATGTACGGCTCAAAATGTCGCAGGGTCCACCGCGACTCGGGCAAGGCTGTATGTTGAAGTATTAAAAGAGCCAGTACCCGAGCAAAAACGTCTGCACTTACCCCGGCCTACGAAAATAATTGAGCCAGAGTAAGATATTTTTTATATGTTTGTATATTCATAGTAATAGTATTAATTAAGTTATAAAATTAAATTATACTTTTAGACCTTCTCCCGGACCAGAAATTATTTACTTAAGGCATGTGGAAAGAGCGCGACCATATGTTCCCCCGGGGGAGGAGGACCGTATTTATCCTCCACCACAATTTATTGTTCCACTTAAAAGTGTCACACAAATGGAAGGTGGAAAAATTCATTTTGAAACGAGGATAGAACCCGTTGGCGATCCCTCAATGAAAATCGAATGGCTGAAGAACGGGCAAAGTATAGAAGCTAGTAAGTGATTTATTTTATAATAATAACTAACACCCATTGTTAAATACTAATTACCAGTTTTTTATAATTGCCCAATTTAATAAGTTATAATAAATCCTACGTTATGTATTATAAATTTAACCAAATCTCATCAATCATAGAACACTATGAATGTAGTCCGTGAAAAATTACACTAATCCCAAAAGATACGATTGGTATTCAATTTTTATTTGCAAATAAAAAACTAATATAATACTCATTTACATATTTTATAGGAATTGCTGTTTTAATCAGAATTGCTTGTCACAGGTTCAAGATTTACTTCAGTGTTCCGGTTTGGATATATTTCTTTAGATATGCTTAGTCTTAATACACAAGACGGTGGCGAATACACTTGCCGAGCTGTGAGCGCAACAGGAATTGCAGAAACAAAAGCAATATTGCAAGTTACTCCAAGACCAACTATCGAAAGAACAAGTCAACATCCGGAGAGTTTACAGTACATGCAACACTTGGAAGATTATTCAAAATATCAACACCAAGAAACTGTTGAAGAACAAATATCACAACGGCCACAGTTTATTAGGCCGCTTCAAGATCTGGGAGAACTACAGGAAGGTAGGAACGCGCATTTTGAAGCGCAACTTATACCTGTTAGTGATCCTACTATGAGAGTAGAGTGGTACAAAGACGGTAAAGCCATCACGGCTAGCTCGCGAATCACAGCAATCTTCAACTTCGGCTACGTCTCCCTTAACATCATGCACCTACGGGCTGAAGATGCAGGTTCGTATACAGTGAGAGCTGTGAACAGGCTTGGAGAAGCTATTAGTACTGCTACTATTCGAGTTGCAGCCAGGAGTACAGTTACTGCAGATCTTGGTATACCGGAACAGAGAAGATACATTGAGAAGACTGAGCAATTAGAAGCTTATCAACAACAACAACATCAAAAATATTATCAAGAAGCCCCAGAAAGTACCCAAAGGCCAGAATTTAAAACACCGATTAAAGATCAACTAAATGTTAAAGAAGGTGGTTTCGCTCATTTTGAAGCTCGTCTTGAACCAGTAGGCGATTCTACATTAAAGGTAGAATGGTTAAAGGATGGACGCCCAGTGGAAGCTAGCTCAAGAATAACTACTTTCTTTAACTTTGGATATGTAGCATTGACGATAAAATCAGTAACCGTGCATGATGCCGGTCATTTTACTTGCCGGGCTTATAACGCACTAGGTCAAGCCGCAACTAGCGCAAATCTTTCAATTATTACAAAAAAAGATATAATTGCTGAATCGCAACATCCTGGTGGGCTAGAAAAAATTCAGTACTTAGAAGATTCAAGTAAATATTCTAAAAGAGCAGAAGAAGAAGTGAGAGTTACACAGAAACCAAGATTTTTGGGACCACTAAAAGGAACTAACAAAATTGTAGAGGGGCAAAGTGCTCATTTTGAAGCAAGAGTTGAACCTCAAAGCGATTTGAGTATGACAATTGAGTGGTATTTTAACGGAAAACAAATAAAATCAGCAAACCGAATTCAAACATATCATGATTTCGGATACGTAGCTTTAGATATCTCTAATATCCGTGCCGAAGATTCTGGTGTTTACACTGTAGTGGCACGTAATGCTGTTGGTGAAGCTCAACTCAGCTCTTCTATGGTTGTCGAAAGTAAGTTATCTTGTTATCTAGCTAATGTAAGATATATTTACTTAAATTCTACCTATAATATATACATTTTACCACAAACAGTAGCGTAATAAATTTTAATTCCCAAATTTTTTTTTAACAATCTCTTGCTTAGTTTATGTATTGAATCGTACTTTATCTTTTAATATTTATTATTTTTAGCTCGGTCCAGTATAGACACTTCAAGCATTCATCATGGATTATACGAAAAAACAAGACAAATCGAAGAATCAAAATTTGTCGAGCCTATGTACCATATAGAAGAGATCTCAAAATCTAAACCTGTTTTTGTTCAACCTTTATCCGATCCACAACCGGTATCTGAAGGAAAAAATATACATCTAGAATGTCGATTAGAACCAATGGGTGATCCTACTATGCGCGTGGAGTGGTTCCACAACGGTAGAGCTGTGACTGTGGGTTCCCGTTTTAGAACTTATTACGATTTTGGTTTTGTAGCTATAGATATTATACATGCAAATTCTTTTGATTCGGGTGAATATACAGCTAGAGCAGTAAATCATTTAGGATCAGCTCACACATCTGCTATGGTGCGTGTTATTGAAAGATCAGATATATTGACTGATACGCAAAATGAACAAGCAGTTGAACAAATTCAGATGTTAGAAGATGCTGCTCGTCGCAGTAGACAAGTTCAGGAAGATATAACAGTAATGCAAGCTCCACATTTCTCTAGAGCTCTGCATAATATAGAGACTGTTGAAGGTAGAAATGTACATTTAGAATGTCGTTTACAGCCAGTTGGGGATCCAACCATGAAAGTTGATTGGTTCTGTAACGGACGACCTATAAAAACAGGGCACAGGTTCAGACCGGCTTATGAGTTTGATTATGTAGCTTTAGATCTATTAAGTGTCTATCCAGAAGACTCTGGAGTTTATACTTGCCAGGCCACTAATCAATTGGGCGAAGCTGTAACATCATGCGCATTACGAGTCATGGCAAAGAAAGATCTCATTTTTGAATCTCAGCATCCTTCAAGTCTAGAGAAGATGCAGTATTTAGAAGATTCATCACGTTACAAAAAATCTGATGTAATTGATGAATCCATACACATCAAGCCACGTTTTGTTACTAAACCTAAATCTATTGAAAATGTTACAGAAAGACACCATGTTCACTTTGAATGTAAATTAGAGCCGGTTACAGATCCTAATCTAAAAGTAGAATGGTTTAAGAATGGCCAACCAGTTACAATTGGTCACAGATTTAGGCCTATTCATGATTTTGGTTACGTTGCTCTTGATATAATTGATCTTATTGCCGAAGACTCAGGAGTGTATACTTGTAGAGCTATAAATTTAGTCGGGAGCGATGAAGTCAGTTGCAGACTAACATGTCGAGAAAAGGCGGATATTATCAGAACAACACAAAATGAAACTAGTTTAGAACAAATTCAAGTACTTGAAGATAGATCAAAATATCATAGAACAGATGTCGTGGACGAAGTAACCTCTCAAGCGCCTATATTTACCACTTCTTTGAAGAATGTTGAAATCAAGGAAGGTCAACGTGCTCATTTTGAATGCAGATTAATTCCAGTTTCAGATGCTACAATGAAAGTGGAATGGTATCATAACAACAAGCCCCTTAAAAGTGGATCCAGGTTTACAGAAACTAATAACTTTGGTTTTGTCGCTCTAGATATAATGGCTTGTTTACCGGAAGATTCTGGAACATACACCTGCAGAGCAATAAACGCTTTGGGCGAGGCAGTAACATCTGGTGTGGCAATTGTGCATTCAAAGAAATCTATTTACTTAGAATCGCAACACGAGGGTGCTTTGCCTAGACTAACACAGTTAGAAGATTCGTCCAGACATCAAAGGCAAACTATTCATGAAGAATCAATTACACAAGCACCTGTATTTACAATGCCTATGAAAGATATAAGAGTAGCTGAAAATCAAGCTGTACACTTTGAAGCCAGGCTTATTCCAGTAGGGGATCCAAAACTAAGAGTGGAATGGTTGCGTAATGGAGTTCCCATTGAAGCTTGTAAGTAATAAATCTATTCAGTAATTCTTATCAAAAGCTGGAAATTTATCTATTTATATATATATTTTTATTTTATTTTTTTCTTATCAAATTTTGGATATTTTGTTTTAATTTCAATTTTAATTTTTAGCTAATCGTATAACTACAATGCACGATTTTGGATACGTGGCTCTGAATATGAAGTATGTTAACCCGGAAGATTCAGGCACATACACATGTCGTGCGATTAATGAGCTGGGAGAAGCTGTCACATCTTCAACTTTGTTTGTTCAGTGTAAGTTTTTCTTAATGTTTAAACAAATAAGTGAAAATTATGTTTTTAAATAATGTTATTTATTATATAATTATATATTTTATTAGCAAAAGCATCGCTTCAATTGGAGTCCCAACATGAAGTTGCATTACAAAAAATTCAACAGTTAGAGGATACTTCTCGCTACCAACGACGGGAAGAAGTTGAAGTAGCAGTTAATCAAAGTCCTCGTTTCGTAACCCAATTAAACGGCCCTACGAAACTAGTAGAAGCGCAAAGTGCGCATTACGAATGTCGTATTGAGCCATACCCCGATCCAAATATGCGAGTAGAATGGTATTTTAACGGAAAAGTTCTGCAAAGTGGACATCGTTATCGTACTGCATTTGATTTTGGATTCGCTGCTCTAGATATACTCACTGTTTACGGCGAAGATTCGGGTGAATACACCTGTAGAGTTATCAATAATTTAGGACAAGCGACGTCATCTATAAAATTAAATGTTCAATGTAAGTTTAAATACAACTTAGATTACATTTCTTTCTATTCTAGAAATAAATCCCCGTAACATATATATATATATATATATATATTTCAGCAAAAGAATCAATAATAAGAGACACTCAACATGAAAATGCTTTAGAAAAAATTCAATATCTTGAAGATGACAGCAGAAACAAGCGTGTTATACGTGATGAGGGATTCATTGCTGAGAAACCTCAGTTTGGAAAACCTTTAAAAAATGTTCACGTACCAGAGGGTCTGCCTGTACATTTAGAAGCCACTTTAACTCCCGTAAATGACCCAACAATGCGTGTCGAATGGTTCTGCAATGGAAGACCCATCCAGCAAGGACATAGATTTAAAACTACTTACGATTTTGGATATGTAGCTTTAGATGTTTTATATGCTTACGCAGAAGATTCTGGCACTTATATGTGTAAAGCTACAAATGCTTTGGGAGAAGCTGTAACAACTGGCTCAGTAAATGTTGACGGTAAATAGGTTTTTATATATAATTTTGGCAGGGATGATTTGGGCCAGTCTAATATATTTTTTAATATTTCAGCTAAAGCCTCATTATACCTTGATACATTAGATGAGCAGCGTTTAAGAAAAATAAAAGAATTGGAACAATATGAAAGACCCAAAACTGTCGAAGAAGAGAAACCAGGGCAAAGACCGGTATTTTTAACTGCTTTGACAAGCTTAGAAAACCTAAAAGAAGGTGACCGTGCTCATTTTGAATGTAGAGTGGAACCTATTAATGACCCTGATCTCAAAATCGATTGGTTCATTAACGGTCAAAAGATTAAAACAGGTCATAGATTTAGGACAACCCATGATTTTGGATATGTTGCCTTAGACATATTATATTCATATGGAGAAGATTCCGGCACTTATATGTGTAAAGCTACAAATAAACTCGGGGAAGCAGTTAATACTTGCACGTTGAAGGTTGCAAGTAAGTATTAGTTAATGTTAATGTGTGTAATTAAATAATCATTCTCACATTATAATTTAATATAATTACATTAATATATTTCCTTTTAAAATAATGCACATGTTCATTATTTTCATAAAATGACAACCGTGTTCTGACGTCTTGTATAACAGAGTTTAAAATACCGATTACATACCATAAATTATTAGTACTAGTAAACATTCTTATATCGTCGCCAATCTTTTGTAAATATATTTATCAATATCATCAAAACTAATACTTTTACTGTAACAATTCCGATCAATTCTGAGTTAAAGTAAAAAAAAAAATAAACAGAATCTTGACAATAAGACAATTAAAATTACTTACATTAGATATCGAAATTTCTCCAATAGTATATTAAAAATGATAAAAAAACCTCACGAACGTAAAGAATTTCAGCATTTAATCAAACATTCAAAATATACATGGAGACTAATCAAAATACTCTATAAACTTTGCAAATGTTGGAAAAAAATTGACGTCAAAAAGTATTTTTTTAGTAAGCGATCCAAAAAAACTCTTGGATCGCTTGATCGCTTGAAGGCTATTGACTACATCATATTTCATAATGTCTTTTCTGAAAACAGACAATATGCTAGTGAAAGGCCTCGTTGTGAGTCTCTATAAAACATTCTTTTGATGGCATACCTGTTTCAATTATAAAGGCCGCTCGGTCGTTTCTCATCTACATTTGTACATAATTGTAGCCTATGTCTTTCGACAGACCCCCTCCCTAATATATTTAAAAAGGTATTTTGCATCCCGGATACAAGAGCGGTAAAAGAGAAGATATAATTATTTATCGACCTTAACTGTATAACGATATTTACTACCTTATCCAAGATTTTAGAAAATAGCAGTTACGGACCGTACAAATTCAGTAGTTCCAAATTTTATTTCTAAAATTTTGCATTGGCATATTTTTAGATTTAACCAAAGCCTTCGTTGCCGTCTTTATTCCCATTCTTCTTAAAAAAGTTGAATTTGTTGTTGTTAGAAGAATGGATGTATATCATACATATTGACTATTCTTTAGAACAGTAATTTCTTGGAGATGTACCTACATATTTTACCTTAGCTTTCGAATTTCACATAATTACACATATTTGTCTTCTTTAATTATATTATTTAAAAAATACTAGCTTTAGCCAACGGTTTATTTCGTCTCTGTACCAATTTTTTTTATTGGCTCGCCTAAGTATTTATAAAGTATGAAAAAGTAGTTTATTTCCTAACAGTAAGTTAAATAATTGCTATTGTTCTTATATGTATGATACACTGCCGAATTTATAACAATTGATAACCCTATTTTTACTTACACAATACTCTTCTTTTCAGGCCATCGAAATATAATTTTAGATACACAACATCCTAACGGCTTAGAAAAAATAAGGCAATTAGAGGCACAAGGACATCAGGCTAGAATTGAGATTGAGGAGCCTAAGATTTATCCTCCAAGATTTGTTACAGAACTTAGAGGAACAACGCATATATTCGAAGGCCAAACAGCACACTTTGAATGCCAAGTAGAGCCCGTACATGACCCGAACTTACGCATAGAATTTTATCATAATGGCAAAGCCCTGCAATCTGCAGCACGGTTCCATATCACTTTTGATTTTGGTTACGTTTCATTAGATATTCAACATTGTGTACCTGAAGATGCAGGTGAATATTCTGTTAAAGCAATAAACGCACTTGGTCAGTGCACTTCTTCCATATCTATGACAGTAACCGCAAAAGGTAGTATTATATCGGAATCTCAACGTCCAGAAGGCCTTGAAAAAATCCGAGAGTTGGAATCAGCAGAACCATTTAAGCGACCGGAAATTCCGGAGCCCGTCACAAGGCAAAGACCTGTATTTACACAGCCTCTTCAGAATATCGATAATATACAAGAGGGACAAACCGCTCACTTTGATTGTAGACTTATTCCAGTTGGAGATCCAACATTGAAAGTGGAATGGTTTAGAAATGAAAAATTAATTGAAGATAGTTCTAGAATTACAAAAACACATGACTTTGGATACGTATCCATGACAATTTCGCACGTACGTGATGAAGATGAGGGGGTGTATATGTGCAGAGCATCTAATCTACTTGGAGAAGCAGTTACGACAGCCGCGATGAGAATAAAAAGTAAATAAATTTTGTCTTCTATTGCACACATTATTGTAACATTTCTTGGAACAAAATATAAATATTTATTCTTTTCTTTCATCTAGCTAAAGCTGCAATTCAAATGGACACACAACACCCAGAGGGAATGAAGAAGATTCAAAGGTTAGAAGAACCCCAATCTAGAAAACCAGACGAGCCAGAACGTGAATTTGAGAAACCAATATTTACTCAAGTGCTTACTGGCCCATCAGAGTTATGGGAGGGACAGCATGCTCATTACGAGGCTCGAGTGGTACCAGTCGGTGACCCCAGTCTTAGATTTGAATGGTATATAAACGGCGTTGAACTTAAAATGGGTATGATTTATTTTCTATTTTTCATAAAGTAACTCATAATCATTATAATAAACTCTATCTTTAATACAATGAAATTATATTATTTTTAGACTGCTCAATCTTGTTTTATTTAGTTCTATTGCTTGTTTTTTTAGGTTCAAGATTCCGCACTACGCACGACTTTGGTTTTGTGACATTGGATATAAATTCTGTAGTATCAAATGATGCTGGTGTATATATGTGCAAGGCTATCAATAGAGCTGGAAGTACTGTATCTTCCACTTCGCTCAAAGTAAAGACAAAGTCAACTATTATAGACGAAGCTATGAGACCCGAATCATGGCAACAAATCCAACTTAAAGAAGCTGCTATGAATAAAGTCCCAGAGATGTTTGTTGATACCGGCGTGCAACAAGCTCCAATATTTACAACGCATCTCATGAGCTACGACAAGCTTGTCGAAGGACAGCATGTCCATTTAGAAGCCCAAGTAGAACCACGTACAGATCCTAACCTTAGAATTGAATGGTTTAAGAACGGTGTGTCCTTAACCACTGGATCAAGACTTAAAAGTACCTTTGATTTTGGTTTAGTTACACTTTCAATAAATTCCATAAGAATGGATGATTCTGGCATTTACACTTGTAAGGCAACAAACTTAATGGGTGAGGCAGTTTCTACGGCTTCAATCAAAATTGAAGACCGTCATTGGTTGCTTGGTGACACTCTTCACCCGCAATCTCTAGATCGCATAGGAGCTTTAGAACAACCAAAACCAGGCAAACCTGAGTCTCCAGAACCAGTTTATGAAACTCCTGTGTTTATCACACATTTGAATAATATAATATGCAAAGAGGGTGATAATATTCACTTTGAATGTAATGTCGAGCCCTCTAGGGATCCAACTTTAAAGATAGAGTGGTTCTTTAACAATAAACCTTTACTTTCAGGCACAAGATATAAGAGTACCCATGATTTTAGCTATGTTTCATTGGATGTAACTCACACATACGAGGAAGATTCTGGTATTTATACGTGTAAAGCTACAAATAGTAAAGGCTTTGCAACGACATCTGGTACTTTGAGATGTACTGGAGATAAACATATTTATCTCGATACTCAACATCCTCAAGGCAAGGCTGGCCTAGAAGCTGTTGAACAAGCTGAAGAAGCCAGGCTATCCAAGGGACGAAGACCGTCAGTTCCAGACGCTGAGTATCCTAAGCCAGAGTGGGTTGTACCAGTAGCTGCGGAACAACAACTTCTTGAAGGACAATCTCTTCATCTTGAAGGACAAGTTGAACCAAAGAATGATCCTAATTTAAAGATTGAATGGTACTTCAATGGCAAAGTCCTAGAACAAGGGTCTAGATTTAAACTATCAAGTGATTTCGGTTTCGTTACGTTAGACGTAACAGACATATATGAAAGAGATAGTGGCATTTACACATGCAAAGCTTATAACAAGAGGGGTGAGGCCTATACTTCGTCAACAATATACTGCACAAGTAAAGAAAATCTGATTGAAAGAACACAACATCCTAAAGGTACAGAAGGATTAGAAAAAATTCAAAATCTTGAAGAATCTCTGCGCAGGGAGCCTGGGCAAAAGCCAGATGATGACACAGGAAGACCACCTGAATTTGTTACAGTTTTCCAAGATATCATTGATATAAGTGAAGGACAGATTGCTCACTATGAAGCATCCCTTATACCTACTGGCGATCAAAGTATGGTAATTGAATGGTTTTACAATGGCAAAACGATTGAAGCTAGTCATCGAATTCGTACAGTATACGCATTTGGCACGGTAGTACTCGAGATTCTAGGAACTAAGACCAGTGATTCTGGTATTTACTCTTGTCGTGCGACTAATCGCTGGGGACAAGCAGAAATAAGCGTAAAACTTGAATGTGTCGATAAAACTAAGGGACAAAAACCAAGGTTTACTACTCATATACAAAATATAGAAGGACTTAAAGATGGTCAATCGGCACACTTTGAGTGTACTGTGGTGCCTGTAGACGACCCGGATATGAACATCGAATGGTATCACAACGGCCAACTACTACGTCACTCTAATAGAATAAAAACAATATCAGATTTCGGATTTGTTGTTTTTGATATAGCTTATACTCAAAATCACGACTCAGGTGAATATGTTTGCCGTGCATACAACAAGTATGGCGAAGATTTTACTAAAGCTACAATATCTTGCTATGGAAGAAGTGGAGTATTTTCAGATAGTTTACAGCCGGATTCTTTGGCTAAGATAAGAGAATTGGAGAGTTTACAAGGAATCCAACAACAAGCTCCTGCACTTGCGTCAGCTGTACCACCTAAGTTTATTACTCAAATTGAAGATGTTACAAAACTAGTTGAAGGGCAGAGTGCTCACTTTGAAGCAAGACTAATTCCAGTTGACGATCCTGATCTTAAAGTTGAATGGTTTTACAATGGTAAAAAGTTGCCACATGGGCATAGATATAGAACTTTCCATGACTTTGGAATAGTTATTCTGGATATATTATATTGCTATGAAGAAAATTCAGGAGAGTACGAGTGTGTAGCCACAAATAAGTTAGGTAGTGATTCAACTAAAGCTACATTGAAGTGCACATCGAAGGAAAATTTAATCTTGGACTCGCAACTACCGCGGGTAAGTTAAAATATAAAATAACTAGCTATTGATTGATAATCGATGACAAACGCATCTTTAGTTAAATTGATAACCATTCTTTATCGCACGATATACAAATAAAAAAATATATTTTTTTTTATTAGGGCATATTTGCTTAGTTGAAATAAAAAACACATTTTTATTATTAAAATAAATTGTAATTACAACTTATTGTACTTATGGTCTTGCATTGTAGTATTATTTTTTATAAACAAGCTGATTTATTGACACTAAAAAATTATTTTTTAACATAATTTTGTTGTTTACTAGGGCATGGAAGGTGGGTTAGAAAAATTGCAAACTCTGGAAGATTCTATGATACGCAGAAAGGATACTGAAGTTGAAGAAAAACGCGGCAAAGCCCCAGTATTTACAGTTCCATTAGCAAATATTGACAATCTAAGAGAGGGAGAAAATGCACACTTTGAAGCCCGTTTGACACCCACTGATGATCCTAATCTAAAAGTAAGAAATAAATTATAGTGGTCTTTATAGTATTATATTATTTAAGATCATACAAAAGTAATCATTATGAATTAATTTATTTTAGGTGGAGTGGTATTGGAACGGTAAATCATTAAAAGCTGGTTCTAGGTTTAGAACATTCTGCGACTTCGGATTTGTAATTCTTGAAATATCTCCAACTTATCCAGAAGATTCTGGTGAATATTTATGCAGGGCATATAACAATTATGGTGAAGCTGTGACCACTGCCTCAATGAAAGTACAAGGGAAGAGAAACATAATCTTAGAATCCCAATTGCCCAAAGGAATGGAAGGAACTATTGATAAGATCGCTGCTCTTGAAGGGTATACCGGTACTTCCGATTCTTTAACACCAGAAACTGAAAGTGGAAACCCTCCTGAATTTATTACGACTCCATCTGATCAAATTCTTACGGAAAATTCATCTGCTCACTTCGAATGCAGATTAATACCAGTTAACGATTCCAGTATGATAGTGGAATGGTACCATAATGGTAAGCCACTTCTAACTGGATCTAGAGTAAAAACCATAAACGACTTTGGTTTTGTAATCTTAGAAATTGGAGGCGTTTACCAACGTGATGCTGGACTTTACACTTGTAAAGCTACAAATAGGCACGGCGAAGCCACAGTGTCCTGTAAACTTCAAGTTAAGGGCAGACAGGGTATCATCCTTGAGCCGCAATTACCATCACACTTTAAATCCGGCACTGAGAGTATCCAAAAATTAGAAGAAACATTACATAAACGAGAGGAAATAACTATTGAGGACGAAAAACCAAATCCACCAAGGTTTACAATTGAAATCAAGGATAACCTTGACGTGGCTGAAGGTGGACCTATACACTTTGATTGTCGAGTAGAACCTATTGGTGATCCATCTATGAGGATTGATTGGTTCCATAACGGGAGACCTTTTGCTACAGGATCTCGGGTTCATATGCTAAATGATTTTGGTTTCATAGCCTTAGACATAGACTATATTTATACACGTGATGTGGGAGAATATACATGTCGAGCAACTAACAAATGGGGTTCAGCTACTACTACAGCTAAAATTACTTGTAGCACTAAACGAGATATTATCTTTGAATCCCAGTTGCCTCAAGGTATGAGCGGAGAAAAAATTAAGGAGTTAGAAAAAGGCCGTGTAAGTGAGGTTCTTAAAGAAGAGCCAATAGTGACTTCCCCTCCGAAATTTATTACTCAAATAGAATCACACACTATTGAAGAGTCAGAGTCTGTTCGATTCGAATGTCGTGTCGAACCAAAGGAAGATCCTAAATTACGAATTGAGTGGTACCGTAACGGAAAACTATTGCCATCGGGGCATCGATACCGTACGGTCTACGATATGGGATTTGTGTCTCTTGATATTCTATATGTATATGCTGAAGACTCAGGGGAATATGTTTGTCGTGCCATTAACGACTTCGGAGAGGACTTTACAAAAGCTAAAGTATCTTGCAAAAGTAAGTATTTATCGATTATGTTACCAACTTTTATAAATTTTAGAAAAGCAATAATTATTTCATATTTATTTTTAATCAATACAGAAGTGCCAGATATAATACTTCAAAATCAAGTACCAAAGGGCATGAAAAGATCGGAAGCTCTTACCCAGATGGAAGCAACTATTAAAAAATACACTTCGGAGGTGTTCCTAACTGAAGATGATCTATATGATGTGGATAAAAAGCAACCACCACGCTTTGTAACACAAATCCAAAGTCAAACTACTTTAATGGAAATGGAAACGACGAAATTTGAATGTCAGTTAGCCCCAGTGGGTGATCCGAATATGAAAGTAGAATGGTTCTTTAATGGAAAACCTTTGTTGCATAGTAAGTATTATTGAAATCATAAGTAATTAAACAAGATTTATAAATATTTAAATAATAATATGGACGGCTATAGACATATGTAACAATTTTTATTCTCTTTTAGAAAACCGATTTACCCCAATTTATGACTTTGGTTATGTTGCTATGAATTTTGGTTGGGTGTATCCGGAAGATAGTGGAGAGTATTTGTGCCGAGCTACAAATCTATATGGCATGGACGAAACGAGAGCCGTTATCAAGACAACTGGAAAACCTGGAATCGTTTACGACTCTCAGTTACCTAAGCATATGAAAAGTATTGAACGAATAAGAGAGATGGAAGCATCTTGGCAAGTGTAAGTATTCAATTATCACGAGCTCTTTTATTAATATTTGGCTTTAATTTAACATAATTATTAAGATTTAATAAGTGATAATAATGAAAAGTACTTCCAACCTTTAACACAGAGCCCCCGAACAAGCTGTTGAAGAATCTAAACCTCGGTCAGCTCCAGTATTTGTAAGTCGTCCGGAACCAATTACAGTTGAAGAAGGAGAATGGGCACGGTTTTGTTGTCGTGTTACAGGACATCCGAAGCCGCGAGTGATGTGGCTAATAAATGGAAATACAATTGTTAATGTGAGGCTAGCTTTAAAACAGTTTCTTTAAAATCTAGAAGTTTATATTTTATTATTGTATAATATTTTACAGGGTTCTAGATATAAATTAACTTACGATGGAATGTACCATCTAGATATACCAAAAACACGACAATATGATACCGGCAAAATCGAAGTTATCGCTAGAAGTTCTGTAGGGGAGGCATTTGCAACGACTGAACTGAAAGTAATACCACGACACGACGATTATAGAGGCGTACTCAAAAATGCTCCTAGACGTAAGTATACATAACTATAAATAAAAATTGATAACATCAGTTATCTAAAGCTCAAAAGGTTTTTTCTTTGCTTAAAAAAGAGTTTTATCAAAGAAAACTACTAGGCATTAATTATTATTAGACTGCACTAACACAAATCCACAAAAATCACGCACACTCCACACTACCGCTTTAGCACAAATACCTGGCTCCCTTATATTCCTTTTACCTATGTCAAGAAGTGCCGCTAATCACTTGCTTCTACCAGCTTATCACCGGATTCTAGAAGAGGTATGTTTTCAAGTTGTAAGTAGATTATCATAACTCAAAAGGTGTTAACGCAATTGATTTTATTAACAGCTTGGTATGATGAAACAACTCAATATCAACGTTCTGAAACTGAGTTAGAAAAGACGTTCGAAGAAAGACAAACTATGCAACGTCAGGGAGCAATTGACTACAAACCTGATTTAAAGCAAAAAATGTCAAAAGAAGCCGACACTGAATGGCAACAAACAGTTAAGAAGAAAAAGAGTGAAGAATATTATAACAAACTTCAAGAGTTAGAAAATGAACAGATTGTGAAAGAGAGCCGTCTAAGGGAATCGTCCCATCAATATGCTATTCCTGGTGAAAAAGTAACAAGTTCTTCTGTCGCCAAAAGCATGGCACAAAAGTACGAAGACAGTTTGTAAGTATTTTATTGGTGTATTAAATGATCATAGCATATTATTTATTTATGTTTTCTATTTGATTTTTTAAGTACATGATATATGATATGATATGACTAACGATTGGCGCCATAGTCTTTATGACACCGGTCTTCATAAAAATATTCACGTCACAAAAATATATAATTTTAGAGTATGGGTGCTTTATACATAGTAATTATTTTAAAAAGGAAATGTAATATATGTATTTCATTAAAAAAGTAGTAGTAGTAGTATAAGTACGTTTATCGATGTTGTCTAGTTCCTACACTAAAGCCTTTGCTTAATTGGAGGATTGGTTATAGTGTTGTCAAAATTATAGCAGGAACTTATTATATCTAAAATATATATATATATATATATATTTCAATGATTGATTTAGTTCTAATCTATGAATACCTGCATTAAAACCTATAAATATTTCAGAGATCAAACCGAAGAAGTAACTGAGATTCAAACGCAGAAAAAAATCCAAAAACCTAGAATACCTGGCCCATCTGAATCAACGGTACACGGCAAAGAGGTACATGTTGCCAAACAAAAACAGATACAAAAGGAAGTGGTCGGTGATACAGAAATAACACGCAAAATAACATCGACGGAGACAACTGAAGTTGAACATAAAGCTCAAACACAAGAAAGAGTAGTAGAAGGGCCTGTAAAGCCTTCTAATCCACCAGTATTCACGAAAAAAATGCAACCTTGCCGTGCATACGAACATGAACAAGCAAGATTCGAAGTGGAATTTGATGGTGATCCACTTCCAACCATAAAGTGGTATCGTGAAAACTTCCCAATTAAGAACTCACCTGATTTCCAAATTCATACTTTCAGTACTAAGTCCATTCTTATTATAAGGCAAGTTTTCATCGAAGATTCCGCTGTATTTGCTGCCGTGGCTGAAAATAGAGGCGGCACTGCAAAGTGTAGTGCAAACCTAGTGGTAGAAGAACGTAGGCGTCAAGGAAGAGGTGGTGTGATTCCACCTAGCTTTACTCTGACAGCACAAAATGTCAATGTCATAGCTGGACAGCTTGTAAGATTTGATACCAAAGTTACAGGCACAAAACCAATTGATATGTATTGGCTGAAAAATGGAAAGAAGGTTCAGCCAGATATAAGAAATAAAGTTTTGGAGGAGGATGGAACATACACTCTTCTTATTTTAGAAGCCTATCCTCAAGATTCTGGTAAATATGAATGCGTTGCCATAAATGGTGCCGGTGAAGCAAGATGTGATGCCGAATGTGTAGTTAGTGCTCCAGCTACTAAAGAAAAGCCAAAACCTCAAACAAAGGCTGCTAATGCTCCGCCTGAGATTATTGAGCCACTGAAAGACAAAATGGTAAATGAAGGACAAGCTATTGAATTTGGTTGTAAAATTGTGGGAAAGCCTACCCCTACTGTGCAATGGTATAAAGGGGAAAAGTTGATCAAACCATCAAAGTATTTCCAGATGTCTAGAACTGCGGATGATTATACTTTACGCATTTCTGAGGCTTTCCCGGAAGACGAAGGTGATTACAAATGTGTAGCTTATAATTCTGCAGGACGAGTGACCGTCGCTGCGAAACTTAAAGTGACCCAGCCAGATCAGGCAGATAACTTGCCATCCCTTACTTCTCTTCGTGACATCGTTGTATACGAAGGCCAGCCAGCACAGTTCAAAACCCATATTACTAGTAAAGTAAAACCGACTATCCAGTGGCTTCGAGAAGGAGCTCTAATACCCGAAACTCCCGATTTTCAAGTAAGTGTAAAAAGGATATGAGTAAATGTATAATAGATGTAAAATTTTTTGAGTAATGTAAAAAATACTCCTCGAATACATATCTCATTGAGAGTTTTAGAATAATATTGTTAATAATAGTAATATTTTTAGATGATACACGAGGGCAACAATGCAGTGCTACTGATCGGCAACACCTATGAGGAAGACACTGGCACATTCACTTGTCGCGCCACAACTGCCGCTGGCCAGGTCGAGACTTCGGCTAAGCTAGTCGTCAAAAGTAAGACATAGACACAGGCAGCGAGCTCGCGTCGCGCACTCTTAATCCATTAATGTAGTGTTTCTTTGTTTCATCTATATACCTCAATGAGATCGGGTGAAAACTACTTTACTCTCAGTTGACAAGCGAAAATAATACTTAATGAAAGTTGGTAATACACAATCGTAGCGGTTCCGGCAGTAACGATTCCGCCCGCTTCATAAATACCTCGCGTAATCACAAGTCGTGATAATATGACGCATTGATTACATAATGCATCATTGTGTTTATCACAAATGTCCAAACCATTATTCGGCCATTATTGTAAATACAATACGAACATTTGATCTCTGAACGCCCACTTTCTAACAAAACTTGCTAGTGGACTCAATATGTAAAACATAACTTGGTAGTATAATTTGAGCGAATCTGCATCTAACATTGCTGTACATAATATAAGCTTTTTGTGTAAATAGTCCTTAGTCAGTCATCGACGCAGGCGACAACTGGCTACATCCGTCACCGAGGGGCTCCTGTATATTAAAAATGGACACACGTAACATGTGATTAACACGACACACGAGAAATTCTACAATTGTTTTGTTTTGCTTTACCGCTACGATGTTTACTAAATGTATTTCTTATCAAATATTTTGTCAAGTAGAATACACTGCGTGATAAAGAAGACCCGCCTCTTGGCGAATTGTCAAATGTATTTTTCACCCAATACTCAATCGTAATGTAAGCCTGCGCTTAGATTTATCTTGCCTTATTAACAAAAAACAATATGATCTCTTGCTTTTTGTTTATTTTTTGAGATCTGATTCCCAAATTATTTTGTATGGTCTTAATTTCTATAACTCCCATCGAGTACCCTGTTTCATTTAAGCAAACAAAGTATCAAGATGTCATTGAAACTAGGACTTGAAAAAGTTTTTGTAAGTAGCCATACTTTATTACTTCTTCGAAGTCCAGTACTAGAATCTGTAAATGGTAACGTTGTCAAGTCCTCGCTTCAGCTTAATCCTCTAGCATGAAATATGTTTGTATCGTTCATTTGTATTATTCGCTATTAAGATCAATTAATGAAACATACTGCACGCAGGCTACCAGCTACGGTTTGTTTGACCGTTGTCTTATCTCACCTAACAGCTACAACTAACTTATCAGAGTCACATCACGTCATATCATACGCGTTAGGTAAACTGGAACTACACGTTTAAAAAGCCCACTATGTAGGTGCCGTGGGCTTTAGGTGGGTCGTTCTTGAGTAAAAGTAGTAAATTGTAATTTACCAATACACAACTAGTCTCGTTACTAAGCGCTGTCAACTTTTCATGACAAAGAAACATAACAAAGTAATGCCAATAGAGAAGCGCGTCGGAGCACTCAGTTACAGTACGCACGCACAACTTGCCTTGCCAGTTTCTATGTTTTGACAAACACTGCCGATGTTGATGACCTTATTAATGTTTTCTGCAAGTACAAATCCGAATTGAATGAGATTTTTTATAGTTTAACGTTACAATGATCTTTAACTTAGTTTGTTTTAAGTGCACGATATTGTTAAAATTAAATTGTGTTGTATGTTTCACCTTATAATAAGTTATTAGGCGTGACAGTATTTTATCACTTAATATTATTAGTGCCTACCTATCCATATTTAATATTTATGACAAAAATGTTTTATGTTACCTTTATGTGAAAAATGTTTAATAAATGCTATAAATTAATCATTTCGCCTTATTCTACACACAAAACAAAAACGGCATAGTTAATACATCATCCCAAAAATTGCAATAAAGTACTATTAAACACTGATCTGTCACAGGAAATTAATACGGTTGACAATTATCTACACAATGCACTCAAACTCACACCTAGTGCCAAAACTGTCCATCAAATTAGCTACCAAAATAAACGTCGTATTAGGTGTTTTTTTCAAAAATATTACTATTACGATATAATAACGTTTTACGATATTGATGGATAGCGAGGTCACTACCGTTGCTTTATCTCATCGACTGGCGCACCTCTATCTAAACCTCTATTCTATTCATGCCATTATTGTTGAGAATTTTAGTTTTAATATATTCTAGTTTTTCTTTGCTACTGTTGTAACTAAACAGTTAATTAACTTTATTCTAATACAGTTTTTGTTAGAAATCTACCATAGATAGATCCATGTGAACTAATTTACACGAAGGGAATGTCCTTGATTGTCACCTTCAGTTTTTCCTTAATATTAGTTATAGCTTATAAAAATAGAGGTATTTTTAAATTATTGAATTAAACACTATACACTACACAATCTATGTAGCATCTTAAAGAACGAGCATTCGTCGACTGATATTAAATTAAACTGCAAGTCGTCAGGATAAATTTAGTAAGTAACCAAAAAAGGTAAGAAGGGTCAAGAACAAAAATTATAAATAGTACAAGTCAACTAGCCTTCGAGAAATCAATATGTCTCTAAGGATAATCTAATGGTTTGTTGATTATTTTAACATTAAACCTTTATGAACGCAAAGTACTACTGCAATTGATTTGAAATATAAAAAATAAATTTCCCGTTTTCGATACGTTTCATACATAAAATTCAGACGGAAGCCAATTAAAGCATGTGAACCGATGAGTACATTAGGTACATGTTGTCAGCTGGTGTTCTGTTAAGAAAAATCTCAAAAACGCCAAAAAAATCAACAAATTCTTTAAAAAGTCTGTATAAGTAGTATTGCCGCCCACTGACATTTTTTTCCGTCATAGTTGTAGATAGATGAGTCGAGGAATACTTATAAAAACCTAATTAACAAAAACAGGGACAATTGTTACACGGGCACCTGTAGTTTTGTCAAAAAAAAAATCAATAACATTTTCCACATCTTTGGGATAAATAAATAAACTTTCACGTTCATAATATTATATTTTATGAAAGCATTATTAGCTCAGTATTGTTTTAAGGTTTAAACTAGGGCTATAATACAGTCATGTTTGTATGATTGAACTTTTCAAAACAAAAAAGCATTGTTACATGTAGGACATTAAAGGCTTGATAAATCGGTAACTAAAAACAATGCATGAAACCCTGGACAAAGCCCTGGCGTCAGTAACTTCGTCGACAAGCTGAAGGAGAGTGCGCTAAGATGATACGGTCATGTGACAACATTGTCTTACGACAGATAGATTATTACATCTGATCTTAACCGGTCGAAGATCCTCAGATGCCGGAAACGTTCGACATGTTGTAGTCATTGGAAATATGAGAATTTGAAGTGTCACAAGACGATGTCAAGGATATGGCGATTGGCGTTTTTTCCGATAGATACAACTTGAGTACCTTTAAAAAAGCTATATATAGTTCCACCTCCAAGGCCGGCAATGTTCTTGTGATTCCCCGGATGTTGCAAAGAGTTCGTGGGCGGCGGTGATCTGTTTTCTTGCATAAAGAAAAACGAAGTGGAGAAATACAATAGATATGGCAAATACTACTACTTTTTGGGGTAATTAGAAAAAAAGACATAGAGACATTAAATTTTAAGTGCTTGGATTTAACAAAGCGTTAATCGTGTAATATATATCAGTGACTGATAATATGTTCAAAATAGTTTCGAAATCTGTAATCAATTAGAAAATGAAAAGGCGTGATAATTATATATAAATTATTAATTACATTTGCAATTTGTTAAATGTTTTTTTTTTAATATTTTAATATGTTAAGGAAAAATAATCTACGATATTATTCTTCTGAAGACACTGCGACACAATCAGGCATAACTTTTTATGGTTAATTTACAAGAGTGTAAGCAATAATTTCTTTAATTTAAATCTTTTTACGTTTTAATCACTTAAAGTTAGTTAGGTTCTTACTTCGCTTAAAATATAAGATTAGCATTACATGGAAAGCTCTTGAATTAGGCAGATAGAATGTATAAGTATAGGAAGAAAAAGTTAATATTTAATATTTAACATTTCAATATTTAAAGTAATATATTTTTTCATCACAATTTATTACAAATATATGAATTTAATGAATTTTATCTATGTTGTATATATTAGATTTATTCCACGTACAATTCATTGGATTTATATTTTACAGACAGATGTAACCACCTCATCTTCCATATCGTCGTGTTACTTCTAGAGTAAATACAAAAAAGTACAAAATTATCTTCTTGATTACTTGCACTCAAAATATTAATTTTGTAACTTAGTAAATTTATTTAACACATGAGGTATTGAATTTTAATTTGAAAATGTGAATTAGCTTTTAAGCAAATAAATATAACTGAAAAAAATTGATTCTGTCTCTGTTTTAAATAATTGACGTAGGTCCCTCATATGTATATTTTTTCAATCGTTATCGATCGATAAAACTGATTTTAAAAGCAATTAAAGTGTTTTGCGATGCGAGAAAAACAAGAAATTCTATTACAATGCGGTTATCTTCTTGCTTATACCAATATTACAGTTCTTTAAACCAAATGCTGCTTGTTTCGTTAAGTGGGATTAAAAAAAAATAAACTAAAAAAAAACTTATGAGCCTGATTTTTAAAACTATGTCCAAAGTGTAGAATCAGACTTTATTATTTTCAGTTCTGCGTTTAATAATCAAAAGTCACTTCACTTATTAAATATAATTAGCCAATTGTTTGTTTTTTAAATTTTTCTTTCTTTTCGTGTAAAATAAATCCTATTCAAGTCATGTGTATAGCGAATTCGGTTCGGAAGCAAGAAATGAGTGTTTTGTTCGTTATAATCCTAGAGAAAGCTGCAGATTCAGTCAGTTTTTTCAGAATTCAATATTCAAACACTACTTCCTACTGCGCACTTTTTTTTTTATTAGTTTTAATACACCTTTGACAAATTTATTTAACTACAATATGCATGTAATAAAGAAATCGATGTATTATTTATGTATGTATTTATATAGATAATTCTCTGAAGTGTAGGTATAAATCAACTTACCCATTGTAAATGTTTTTCAAACGTAACAATGGTTTATTTTATAAATGTTATGCATTTATTCTAAAAGAGTTTAAATATTACTTACAATTTCGCAGTATTATGGTATATTTTATATTTTATATTAGTATATTTTATATTTATATTTAATTTATATTAAATTGACGGTTACGTGTATCGGTTAGTGTTTAGTTCGATATCTTGAATTAAAGTTGAATTTTCTTTTTCATTTCTTTTTATACAACTTACACATATTTTTATAAGATGTTAGGGTAGGTACGGGGTACGGGTTATAGTTAATTGAAAGGAAATAATTATATTATATAAAAACTTGATTTAACCTAATGCATTGTCGCTTGTATCAGTATATCTGACGTGACAACTGGAAACGTCTTTCGCATAGATAGATAGGTGTGAGACAAATCATATCATACTAAAAATGTAGTTAAAAGAAGCTTGTCAAGTACATCTGTGTTAGAATTAATCGTCCTTGAGACCTCAAACAACAATCATATACTGATTATAATAGCAAATGAAGTCAGAAGCTTGATGTCACAGAACATACACTTGCTGATCAACAACTTCACAATCTCTTGGATTTCTCATTGGATGTTGTCAGAACGACAGGATCCGCTAATTTCATAAACTTTAGGTTACCCAGTTTAATTAAACAATTTTTATAATCCTGATAATTCAATGGGCGTCTCCAGGTTTTTTTAACAAAGAGATTTTTTAACAAGGCACTTCTTTATAAAACAGTAAAAACGAAAATGGTAAAAGTGCAATAATTATAAATTCTTAGTTTTTCATATTTCCTAAACTTATTCTAAAATTTAAAAACAGTATGTTTAAAAAATATGGTATTTAATTCATAAATGTAAAGGTATTTAAGATTTGTAATCTATTCGCAATACCATGAGTTTGTGTAACGCATAGTTTTTTTTACATTATATTTTTACTAAACTTTCATTGCCAATAATAATTTTACCTATTCTCACAGTTGGTAAATAGCAAGATAACAAAAAAAATAATTTAACAAATAAAACTGTAGACGTCTTATATCGGTTATCGGTAAGCTTTTGCGTTTATTAATTGTGATGATCACAATTAATAAATCCGGTGAAATTATGTTAATGTCAGACTTGTTTATTTGTTTAGATTTTTTTTTAATCTGATGTTTAATTATATATATATATATATATATATATATATATATATATATATATATATATATATATATATTTTTGAGGATTTTTGCGTCACCTTGCTAACTTATTGTTATAAGTTATGGATATTTTTAATATGGACCTTCAAAGTACAAACATTTTATAATTTTAGTTATTTTTAACCTTTGATTAAAAGTAAAATTTAGTATAGAGTTGACTTGTTTTAAGCGATTCTCACGATTATTATACTCTGGCCCAGTTGAAAATTTTACTATTTATATAAATGAAAATATAGTTTGTAATACAATTCAATGACATGATTAAAATGTTTTGATATTAGAATATTTATTAAATCATGTTATAGAAAACAATACAATTAAATTTCATTATAAAAGAAAAGAAAGAAATTATATGTTATAAGTTTATAACTTCTTTCTTAGAGTACATATTCTATATATATATATATATATATATATATATATATATATATATATATATATATATATACACATATTGATTATCACTCAATAATATAACTATTGGATTTGTTTTTTTTTTCAGAATCAACAAAAACTACTACTCAGCAGATTCCGGACCAGAAAACTGATATAAAATTATTAGAAAAAGACGATTCAAGTATTTTGACGAATAAAATTTTGCACCAAACAACAGAAGAAAGCAATATATTAAAATTTAAAAAAATTGAAGACGTTCAAATGCGTCAAGTACCTTGGAGAAAAACAACTGAAACCAAGATAGATCAAGTATTGGAAACAAAACATTGGCGAAAATCAAGAGGCGATAATACAAAATCTGTTTTGAAATTTAAAACATCCGATGATAGTGAATTGCTAACCATGGAAACTGAAGTACTTGCAGGAGACTTAAAAGACCAAACAGTAGAGAAAATAGAGACTTTAGTCGTAAAACAAAAGAAAGATGGCAAAACATTTGATAATACAGAAGAAATAAAACCGTGGACCCAGGAAGCTATAAAACTCAAACCTACTAAAGTGGAGAAGGTTCCAGTAACTAAGGAAAAAATAGAAGACGTAACATTAAAACAAGTAAGAAAGAGTTCATTGCAAAAAACAGGAACAATAATAATCGATGAATCATTGACCGCTATTGAAGATACGGTTGTATTAAAGATTACGGAAAGAGAGAAAATACTCAGTGAATATAACCTTCAGGCTGATAAGACAAAACAAGATCGACCAGAGAAGTTACAAGAAAAGATCAAACCCGAAGAGATTTCGTGGCGCACTAGTAAAAGGAAACCTACGGAAAGAGAAACAGTAGAAGGTGTTGTTACTGAAGCAATATCAAAAGAGAAAGCATGGGAACCAGAAAAACCAGATGAAGCACCTGTGAAGAGAGAATCACAAGAAAAACCTAGAGAAGAAGATCAGCCTGAAATTCCCAAGTGGCCTACCGGAAAAAGAAGACCAAAAGAGGATCATTCTATTGAAGAAGTAATCCTTAAGCCGGTGCAAAGGCAGAAGATAACAGGAGACGAAAAACGAGAAGAAGTAGATCTCAAACCAGTTAAAGTGGAGAAAGCTCAAGAAGAAATTAAGCAAGAAGATGTTTTGGAGCGGAAAGGTAAAAGAATATCTTCTAAAGATGAACCACTGGAAGAGGTTATTCTAAAGCCAGTACCAAAACCAAAAATACCAGAGAAAGAAAGTCCAGAGCAAGTGCTCCTTAAACCTGTAAAAAAATCGAAGGTACAGGAAGAATCTAAACCTGAAGCAGTTTCGTGGCGCACTAGTAAAAGAATAACTAAAGAACAAGAACCAGTAGAAGATGTTGTTCTTAAACCGGTGCCACAAGAGATACTATCGGAGCAAGAAAAACCAGATGAAGCACCTGTAAAGAGAGAAACTCAAGAAAGGCCTAAAGAAGAAGACCAGCCTGAAATTCCCAAGTGGCCTACAGGAAGGAGAAAACCAAAAGAGGATCACTCTATCGAAGAAGTTATCCTTAAGCCGGTGCAAAAGCAAAGAATAACAGAAGACGAAAAACAAGAGAAAGTGGACCTCAAACCAGTTAAAGTGGAGAAAACTCAAGAAGAGGTTAAGCACGAAGATGTTTTGGAGCGGAAAGGTAAAAGAATACCTTCTAAAGAGGAACCACTAGAAGAGGTTATTCTAAAGCCAGTACCAAAACCAAAAATACCAGAGAAAGAAAGTCCAGAGCAAGTGCTCCTTAAACCTGTAAAAAAATCGAAGGTACAGGAAGAATCTAAACCTGAAGCAGTTTCTTGGCGCACTAGTAAAAGAATAACTAAAGAACAAGAACCAGTAGAAGATGTTGTTCTTAAACCGGTGCCACAAGAGATACTATCGGAGCAAGAAAAACCAGATGAAGCACCTGTAAAGAGAGAAACTCAAGAAAAGCCTAAAGAAGAAGACCAGCCCGAAATTCCCAAGTGGCCTACAGGAAGGAGAAAACCAAAAGAGGATCACTCTATCGAAGAAGTAACCCTTAAGCCGGTGCAAAGGCAGAAGATAACAGGAGACGAAAAACGAGAAGAAGTAGATCTCAAACCAGTTAAAGTGGAGAAAGCTCAAGAAGAAATTAAGCAAGAAGATGTTTTGGAGCGGAAAGGTAAAAGAATACCTTCTAAAGATGAACCACTGGAAGAGGTTATTCTAAAGCCAGTACCAAAACCAAAAATACCAGAGAAAGAAAGTCCAGAGCAAGTGCTCCTTAAACCTGTAAAAAAATCGAAGGTACAGGAAGAATCTAAACCTGAAGCAGTTTCGTGGCGCACTAGTAAAAGAATAACTAAAGAACAAGAACCAGTAGAAGATGTTGTTCTTAAACCGGTGCCACAAGAGATACTATCGGAGCAAGAAAAATCAGATGAAGCACCTGTAAAGAGAGAAACTCAAGAAAGGCCTAAAGAAGAAGACCAGCCTGAAATTCCCAAGTGGCCTACAGGAAGGAGAAAACCAAAAGAGGATCACTCTATCGAAGAAGTTATCCTTAAGCCGGTGCAAAAGCAAAGAATAACAGAAGACGAAAAACAAGAGAAAGTGGACCTCAAACCAGTTAAAGTGGAGAAAACTCAAGAAGAGGTTAAGCACGAAGATATTTTGGAGCGGAAAGGTAAAAGAATACCTTCTAAAGAGGAACCACTGGAAGAGGTTATTCTAAAGCCAGTACCAAAACCAAAAATACCAGAGAAAGAAAGTCCAGAGCAAGTGCTCCTTAAACCTGTAAAAAAATCGAAGGTACAGGAAGAATCTAAACCTGAAGCAGTTTCTTGGCGCACTAGTAAAAGAATAACTAAAGAACAAGAACCAGTAGAAGATGTTGTTCTTAAACCGGTGCCACAAGAGATACTATCGGAGCAAGAAAAACCAGATGAAGCACCTGTAAAGAGAGAAACTCAAGAAAAGCCTAAAGAAGAAGACCAGCCCGAAATTCCCAAGTGGCCTACAGGAAGGAGAAAACCAAAAGAGGATCACTCTATCGAAGAAGTAACCCTTAAGCCGGTGCAAAGGCAGAAGATAACAGGAGACGAAAAACGAGAAGAAGTAGATCTCAAACCAGTTAAAGTGGAGAAAGCTCAAGAAGAAATTAAGCAAGAAGATGTTTTGGAGCGGAAAGGTAAAAGAATACCTTCTAAAGATGAACCACTGGAAGAGGTTATTCTAAAGTCAGTACCAAAATCAAAAATACCAGAGAAAGAAAGTCCAGAGCAAGTGCTCCTTAAACCTGTAAAAAAATCGAAGGTACAGGAAGAATCTAAACCTGAAGCAGTTTCGTGGCGCACTAGTAAAAGAATAACTAAAGAACAAGAACCAGTAGAAGATGTTGTTCTTAAACCGGTGCCACAAGAGATACTATCGGAGCAAGAAAAACCAGATGAAGCACCTGTAAAGAGAGAAACTCAAGAAAAGCCTAAAGAAGAAGACCAGCCTGAAATTCCCAAGTGGCCTACAGGAAGGAGAAAACCAAAAGAGGATCACTCTATCGAAGAAGTTATCCTTAAGCCAGTGCAAAAGCAAAGAAAAACAAAAGGCGAAGAACAAGAAGAAGTGGACCTCAAACCAGTTAAAGTAGAAAAACCCCAAGAAGAGGCCAAGCACGAAGATGTTTTGGAGCGAAAGGGTAAAAGAATACCTTCTGAAGAAGAACCCATAGAAGAGGTTGTTCTAAAGCCAGTCCCTAAACAGAAGATACCAGAGGAAGAAAGAACAGAAAAAATACAACTTAAGACTGTGAGGAAAGAGAAGTCTAAAAAAGAAGAGCAGCCAGTTGTTGCTGAGAGTCCTGAAGAGGAACAAACCATCAAAGAAATTATTCTTCAACCTGAGGTAAACCAAAAGGCACTACAAGAAGAAAATCCAGAGGAAATTCAAATCAAGTCAGTAAAAAGTACTACGGATGAAAATCAAGTTATTGTACATGACACGACTGTCACCTCTATATTATCTGAAAGAAAAACAAAAAAACAAAAGAAAAAAATTGAAAAGGCTGTTGAAAGCGGTTAGTATTTTTTGTCATCGATTATATTTATTTTTGAAAAAAACATACTTATATTTATACAATAAATTATTGCTATATATAGTATGCATGGCAATAAAATTATTACACATTATAATATAATACTGCAAATTGGATTCAAGCAGTTATATTTATTAACTGTTTAACCTAATAGTATTGTGACTATGTTTATTTTTACATTTGTACATATAAAAATATGCTTTAAAAAAACGTAACAATAATTATAATTGTTTTAACTTTGTAATTAACCGATATTTTATAGAAAACCAACGAAGCTTGTTCAAATTAATGCTATCTGTACACGTTGCATATGTTTAAATTAATTTATATACTTCTTAGCTGGTCGATAATAAAAACTAACAATAGGCACAAACATTAACAAAAACATATTTTACAGAAGAAGATGGACCTATAATAATAAAGCCAATTAAAGCCATGACAGTGTATGATAGTAATGAATTTGAGCTTGATATTACATTCAAACCAGACGTAGACGCGGTTACTTGGTATCGTAATAATCAATTGCTTGAACAAAGTGACGATTGTACTATAAGTACTGATAATGGCAAATCGACAATAAGGGTTTTAAAAGCTGACAAAACAAAAGTAGGCAAATACGAAGTAGTTGTAAAAAAGGGCGATATTGTTTTAAAATCTGCAAGCAGTGTAAAACTATTTAAATCAGAGAATGAAGAATTTGTTCAACCACCATTCTTTAAGAAAGTGTTAATGCCAAAAGGAGTTCATGTAGGTGATATAGTGCTCTTAGAAGTTGAAGTTTTATCAAATCCAATAGCGTCATTTCAATGGTTTGTTGGTAGTAAAGATATTATAAGTTATACAAAAGAAAATAAAATACATAATATATACATAACAAATAAAGAAAATATTTCATGTCTCTGTATAGAAAATATGACAAAAGATTTATTTGGAATGATAACATGCAGGGCAGAAAACTTTGGTGGATCCGTTTCATGCTCTGCTTCTTTATATTTGATAACAGAAGCCGGTGACAAAATGGGACAGTTTCCAATATTTCTGTCGCCCTTAAAGCCTACAGTTGTGATGGATGGCGAACCAATTCTACTAAAATGCAAAATAGCAGGAGAACCTTTACCAAAAGTTAATTGGTACCACAATGACAAATTAATCGAATGGGCAAGAGACATAGTAGTGGGACGCCAGAAATCAGGTTTAAACGAAATTTATATAAAGGAAGCATTTCCAGAAATGTCAGGCAATTACAGCTGCGTGGCATCGAATAAATTTGGAACTAGCAGCTCCGAATGTGTTGTAACTGTGGAAGGTAGCAGAATAGTCCTAGTTGTCTGAGTGCCTGCCTTAACGCTTCACATAACTATATATATCATATTGAATTATATTGCATGAAATATGTTATATTATACGGTTTACCATGCATCTGCACTAAATAAAAATTATCTAATGCCTATATCCGTTACAATTATTGATTTAGAAACAACGAGGTGGTTACATATATTAAGCAATAGCTTTTATTAAATTTTATTGTTTTATTTCTAGTAGGTTGAGCAAATTTAATAAGATAATTTAAGCTTTTAATTAAATCTTACCAATGCAACTTACATAAACAAACACACGCAAACGTCATCTTCTAGACACAGACCATGCATATTAATAAATACGGAAAATGTTTAAAATGATTTTATAAACTATTTACAATATTATTAATTTTCAGCGTATGAGTACGTGCCAAGTGCATCTGAAGAAGACATTTTAAGTGACGAGGTAAGTAAGGCGTGTAAATCAAATGTAAAAGGAATAATTTATTTATTTATTTTATTTAAAAACTTTATTGTACAAATTATACAAATGGCGGACTTAATGCTATAGCATTCTCTACCAGTCAACCGAAATATAAAATACAGAAAAAACAAAAGAATAATAAACAAAAGAAAAAAAAATAATCATTAGAGATGACACGGATAGTAGTTGGGCTTGTTACTGGATACCGGATATTATTAGTGATTAGTCAGACTATTTAGGAGTTTCATTAGTATAATTAAATCATGATAGATTATATAAAAAATCTTATTATACTTAATATTTAAATATAAATCTTAAAAGAAAATGAAACTGGATCCAACTTCACACGCGAAGTTTATGACAGTTTTTGCATTGTTTCAATAAAGTGGCTAAGGATAAAATATGTGATTATCGCGTTAAAGAAAAACAAAATTCAATTGCTAACGAGATTGACTTTTTCTTAAAGTTACCTCGTTATAGCAAGCACGACACATAGAATTGATGATCAATTAATTTAAATTAGTACCCGCAAGTTGTTAAGGTTTGCTAAAATTTATCATTCAACAATAGCGTTTACAGCGGAAGTTTATTTTCAGAACCTGGTTTTGGAAGCTGGAAAATTTAGTATTCATTCACCACAATTTACCTTTTGTTAATCTTCAGTACTAAAGTAATTAAAAAAACAATCATTTTTTAATGTTGTTGTGCGATTATATAAATAAACAATGTCCATATCCTATTGTGGTATGATATGCCTTGTGTAAAATAATGAGTTTTTTTTGCATTTCACTATTCGGAATTCGCGGGATACCGAATGTTGTCCGGTATCCGGACGGCTATTGGAAAATAAGGACGGATATCGGATAGTTACCAAATATCCATTTCATCTCTAAAAATAATATTCAGTTTGTAATTTATGGCATTAAGTATTTTTTTTTTTACTTTGTATATTTTTTACAGAAAACAAGCGATATTGAAGAATTTGCCCCCAAAATTGTTAAAGCTCTACCAACGGTAGTATCCACAACAGAAGGAGAATTGACGAGGTTAGTCTTTGATATAAAGGTATTTTCTTAGAAATATTTATTAATTTCTGTTAGACATACAAATTACTATGAAGTCAATTATACTGAAAAGTCAATATTTGTAGCCTATTTGATTTTCTTGTGATCATTTCATTATTAAGATTATGGAAAGACTTAAATAGTAATAGTACTTAAAAATATTTCAATGTCATAATCAATATTTGCTTTATGATATGAATATATAATATATCGGTTCAGATCCATTATTGGCGTGGCAATGCAATGTATAACACTATGTCTATGTCCACTAGGCTTATATATATATATACATATATATATATATATATATATATATATATATATATATATATATGAATATTTTATTTCAAATCAGCCACATTTATTTTCTTTCATTAAAAACTTTTCCATCTAATATAAAATAAATTCAAAATTTTAAATGTGCCCGCAAAAGAGGCAGTTTTTAAGGACTAAAAAATATTATTCTCGAAGGATATTTATTATTTAATAAATATCTTGATAAACTTGTAACATCATGATAGTAAAAAAAAGTTTATGTGAATAATAAATGTCTATTTAATATATATATATTAAACAGAAATGTGTTATTTATAATAACTTATATATTTATCTACTTTGCTAACACTGTTTTTCTCATCTAAGAAAGAGATATTCAGATTTCAGAAAGTGTAATATTTATTTGTAGTTGCAGACGACTATTTTCTGTGTCAACTGAAAACACCTATAGATTTTTTGTGTTATGTTTTTTATAATTATTTTTAGTTATTTTTATGACCAATAATGTGAAAAAGATATTACTTTATAGATTGGAAGCTAAAGCGGTCGGTATACCCAAACCGGAAACGAAATGGTTTAAACAGGGAATGGAAATCAAGCAATCTCAAGAGTATCAAATCGAGGAGTTGGAAGATGGTACTTCGATTCTAATAATACCCGAAGTATATCAAGATGACACCGGAGAGATCACGTTCGAAGCTCACAATTCTCTGGGCGTTACGTCCACTATTACAGCTCTTTCCGTCGAAAGTAAGGAGGGTTTAAGTATAGAGCTATTGTATTTAACTTAATATTCCATCGTTATGTTTATATGATTAAATGAATTACAAAGCATTCCTATATTATAAGAATATTTGAATTTACATTCGTTTGAGGAATATTATTTCATGTGTAATGCAATATTATTTCAGGCGCTTCGTGGCACCATTCAAATCTAAACTTCAGAAATCCTAAACAAAAACACACACATATTATCTTAAAAATCTCCAATCCCTTCCTAAAATATTACTCTTATTCATATTCTACTCAGTAACAAAGTCAATATACGATATCCAACGATCAAATGAAATGAATATCTATAAATAATTACCTTAACAATTAAGAGGCAATGATATTTTCAACATTATTCGTATATATAGGAAACGTTATTAAAAAATTTCAGAATATGTTATAGACTTATTACTTTTTAAGGTATCATTGGGACAAAGGAATACAGAAAGCCAGAATGGGTGACGCACATGGAAGATTTACAAGCTGCTTTAAAAGGTAGTTATGACTTCAATTCGATTCGATACACAATTAAAGTACAGCTCTGATTAACAGATTACTTATAAATAAATTTTTAATTGCATTTTAAATTAGTAAATACTTTACTTTAATTAATAAATACTTTATCAGTATTTAATTCATTACAGCAAGCCAGGTGGTACCATCGTTCGTTCAGCAAATTATAGGAGAAAGAGTTCAGGAGGAGGAGTCGGTAACATTCGAAGCTCTATACAATGGAAATCCAACTCCAGGTTTGTATTGTAACTAACGACTATAAGTTCAATAAAAATTGTATGATTTAGAATTATTTTACTAATAATATTTGTTATTTCGTAACTTTTAGAAATTGTATGGTATAAGGATGATGAAGTCTTAAAGAGTGATAAAAATTACATAATTGAAAATGTAGACAATCGTACGACTTGTAAAATACGAAAAGCTAAGAAGGAACTCTCAGGCACTTACAAATGCAAGGCTGTTAGCGATATCGGTATGGCTATTACCAAAACTACCTTACAAGTATTTGAAGCAGCCAAAAAGATAGAAGATATACCTAAACAGCAAACTAGAACTCTCCAGACGGAATTCGTAATGGAAGAAAAAAAACAGGATGTTATTGAAGATATATCGACATCAGTGACGGAAACCGAAGTTAAAGAACTAAAGAAATTTGAGGCTTTAATAGAAAAAACAGTTCAGATTGAGGAAGTTAAAATTGATGTAATCGAAGCTGAATCTGTTGAAGTTGCAGACAAAAAAATTGCAGAAAAGAATAAAGTTAAAAAACAATCATTACACAAGACTGAACCAGTTGTCTTACCTAACGAATATTTGATTTCGTCAGGGGAACAACAGGATGAAGTAGTAAACACATTTAACAAATTTGATTATACAACTCAAAAATGTGTAGTCCGAAGCGCTGAAAAAGATTCGCAAATGGTGGCTGAAATAAATGAATTACTTGAAATAATGAATGCTAAGGAGTTCGGTCCCGGTGAATCACCTTTAAGAGAATTAGCAAAAATAGGGTATATGCTAAGAAATGGAGTAACCACAGAACAGATTGAAGCTTTATACGATTCAGAATACTTCCCAGCACTTAGAATACCTCAATCGCAATCAGCGTTAGTTCAGTTGGTGGAGAGGCAAGGTCACGGAGCTCTTATAACTGAAGTTCTCACAGAGGAGACCGCTCAGAGTGAAGATATAATGGCAGCGAAGGTTGGCTTTAAGGCATTCATGAAGATGGTCGAGATGAAACACTCCACTGTCGAGGAAGTCGTCACGCATCTACAACCTCAGGACTTCGAACCACGATCCTGGGAAGAAGATGAGGCACATGAAGTAAATTAATTTTTATATTTTTATTTTTCTTCGTGTAAAACAAACCGATTAATTACAAGAGAATTAAATTTGTAATTGTTTTTATTTTATTGAAGTTTGAATAATAGGCATCACTTACTTGTTTAATCATATAGTATTTGTGATTTTTATCTAATATCTGAAAGAAAAACGGTTAATTTGAGTCACTATTATATATATATATATATATATATAAGGATACATTTTAAGTGATATATATATTTTCAGATACTCGTAAAAACATCAGCTAAAAAAATTGCTAAAATTTCGACTGCTAGTGTAATAGACGGTACGTATTTATTAACTGTACACTTGAAAATTTTTCAGTATTTGCTTCTTACTTTTATAAATAACAGAAAAAATATTCTATATCTTTAATGTGTACTTTAATATTAATTTCATTTGGTTTTGATTACTTTGCAGATTCACATATAGAGGCAGAAAAAAGTGTTGGTGAGTTTTTCAAATTTATTATCTAATAAAATTTAGTAATAAATTTATATTAAAATAAGCTTCAACTTCCTATGGTTCACTATGTCCTCTAATGTAAAACTACACAAACATAACTATGCATACTAAGGTCCGGTATTAAAATGATTTACATCTTATCACCATTAATTTGCTTCAATACTTAGGCTTTCTAACTAAAAGGAACAATATTATGAAGTGTTTAATGTTGGTGGTATTATATATTATATTGTATACGATTTTATTTGTTATATTGTAATCTTATTGTATATTAAATGTATTTTGTATATTATTGTAATAAATAATGCTTACTATGTATACTGTGTTATTAATGCAATATTTATGTATTATCAGCTTTAGGAATATACGCTTCTTTTTTGGAGTTTTCCAACAATTAACAATTTTAAACAGAATGCGTTTACACTAGTAAGTATGTATGTAGTTTTAATTATGACTTACGTATTTACCTATTGTAATATATACGCAAAACTTACAAAACACGTATTAACAAGAAGCGATGACTGGATAATTAAATATATATTAATGCTTAATGCTATTATATGTATCACATAATACTTTGATAACAACTGGAATATGGTATTTACTGTTCTGTGATTTCACAGATATCAAAGAAAAGATCAAACTCAAAAAAAATAAAAAGCAAAGAATAGATTCAGTGGAAGAAGTTTTTGAAGATGAAGAAATTTCAATAGAAGCTGTACAAAAACTGTGTCCCACACAAAGTACTCAATATTTTGAAGAAGATGAGATTAATATTATAGAAAAAGAGAATTTGAATTATGTTTCAACCCTTCCTACAGACGTTTATGATAATAGAATTGAAATTGTTCCTGGAAGTGAAGTCACTCATCTAGTACCGAAAGAACACTCTCGTGATTCTACGGCTAATGTTAAATTTGATACCAGCTACTCCTTGGTAAATAAAATGTTGGAAACACATGATAAAGAAGAGTTATTTTATGTTAAAAATAAAGAAATTGCTAAAAATATCAAGGAGACTTTTACCGAAATGGAATCATTGGAAGTTACAGAAATAGATGCTGGATCGTCCGTGTGTGAATATAAGACGGAAAATATCAAACCTGACAATACAGTACATGCTGGTGCTGTGACAGCTGAAAGTATTGTTACTACAGAAACTCATGTAAATTTGTCAGTTGGCAAGTTAATTGATGATACACAACATCTAGAAACAGCTAAAACATCATTAATACTTCAAGATGCTGTGAATATTACACAAGATTTGATATCAACAAAAGAAGCACCTTTAAAAGACTCTTTACATCCTACATCTGTTGCGGTGGTTTCAATATCTCCACTTTCGGAACTTAATATTACTGAAGTGTATGAGGAAAGTAAAGAAGCTGAACTACAAAAATCAATAACTGATAAACCCGTTACTTCAAATACCAAATTTGATTTATTAGAATCAGTTCAGGTACAAGAAATTTTTGTTGAAGATAAATCTGGTAAATATTACCCAGAATTAATAGTTCCTACGGAAATGGCTAAAAGAGATATATTACTTTCAAACCAAATAATTACCGAAATAAATGAAGTACATGAGAAAGAAGGTCCTTTTCCTAAATCTAAAGTGCCGCCTACTCAAGAAGTTAATATTAATATATCATCTGAAAATAGCGTTGTAGTATTTACAAATGATGTTCATGAAAAAGAAGGTATTGTAACTACAACCGAATTTCCAGCAGCAGTGAACGTCGAAGAAGATATTATTCTACATACAAGTCTAAGCAATTTTTTAACAACATCGCACGTAAAAGAAAAGGAATTACTGTCAATCAGTAATGAAGAAAAAATTGCAGAAATATGTTTTTACGAACATCAACATAAATATGCAACAGAAGCTGATGTTATTGATAAAGAAAATGCGTTATCAGAAAAGGAGCCTATAACAGGAAGTCGAGTTCATATAACAGTATCTACATTAGACAAAAATACTGTTGAAGAAATTAATACCCATGAGCGAGAACAAGAGTTACCCTTTACAGAATTAAAGTCATCCGCGAACGCTAATATTGATGTTAAGCCCTCGGAATGTATAATTACCTCCCAGACTATGCAACTAACATCACTAGGTGAAATGAATATGCCTGCAAGTTTTTCTGACAAAATAGCTAATGAAACCCTAATTACGGAAAGTGCAAAAATAATAATTTCGCCCTTTGTCCATGAACAAGAAACCTCCTCGAAAAATGTTGCTAAGACTTTAGAAAATGTTTCAGTGTCATTAATTCCTATAAATTCCTTATCTGTTTTTGAAATGAAACTTTCTGAATCCGAAAATATATTGAATATTGAAAAAACACCTGAACTAATAACTACAAGACCAGGTCTTACCCATCATCTTAAAACACCTGTATCTGAAGAAGTTACAACTGCAGATCAATTTGAAATTTTGTATCAACAATTAGATAATTCAAAAAATGCTTCTGAACAAAGGGACTTACATACAGAGATAACAATTTTTGAAACGAGGGTTGAAGACCAACTACAAAAATTAACTATTAAACCGGATTGCAGTTTAACAGCTACTGCCGCTTTTAGAGAAAATGAATGTTTAAATATTATTGAAACAGTACCTAGTTGCTTTGAGGAAAATTTTAATATAAAGGAAACGTCGTTCAACAAAGCGGCAGTCAATATAAATATAGACCATAAAGTACCAGTTGTTTCTGAAACTAATATCCCTGATATCGTCAAGCATTTAAATGTATTGCCGCCGAAGTGTGAAGAAGTTGAGGTAACGCCTACTGTCGTACATCCTGTATACGTTTTAGATAATAGGATATTGGACAGTCAAAATATTTTAGAAAATGTACTCATGCCTAAATGTAATGCTCTTACACCGGTTATTGTCCCCATGGATGAAACGCTTAAAATATCAGAAGTAATAGTTAATGAGAAAGAACAAAGTTACGAACACAATAAAGTGTTTCAGCAAACTTGTAATGTTTCCGACAATATTGTAAGTAGACCTGTAGCTTCTGTATTAGAATTTATTAAAGGTACTGAAATGGGTGCTATTAATTTAAAAGAAGATTACTCAATTGAAACTAAAAAGGCGGATGTGAAAAATATACCGTTCAAGAGCGTTGTTACATCATCCACAGTTTGTAATGAAAAGGAAAGTTTTATTTTATCAGAAAAACCTAATTTAGCCAAAGCTATGTCTAATGTGAACTCAAACCAAGCTGTCATAATAAATGAAATCACATCAGAAATTAAACCTTCTTATTTTCAAATTGAAAGTAATTTTAATCAAGTGAACCTGACTCCTGAAACAATACCATCTGAAGCCTTGTTACAAGAAGAAACATTAGTGCATTCGTCAGAAAATATATTAGAGAAACAAGGTTTGGAAGCTCATATAAAGGCTGTAATGACGGTTTCTTCATTCCTTGTGCCAGAATCTGAAGAAAATACATTAATTGAAAAAGAAAATAAATTTGTTACTCAAAAGATACCGACAGAACAGCAAGTGAATATAGAAATAATGGAAAATTATGGTTTGGAAACAACGGAGACGCTGTCACAATCTGAAAATCTCCGCGATACTGAACAACTGAAAACTCCAGGTAAAAAAGCAGTGCAAAAAATTGACTATATTTATGGTAAAGCTCCAAATGTTGAAGAAATTACTACCGTTCTTTCAACAGAAGAATTGAATACGTCTATTTTAGAACAGAAACCAAAAATAAGTAGTTTAGACTTGACTACTTTTGCACAAATTGAAACTATAACGGCCGAAAAAGAATGTTTAATTTTGGAGCAAAAACCTTTAAAGACACAATTAACTTCAAACTACATAGAATCTGAGGCTTTAATTAATATCTCAACTAGTATCAATGAAAAAGAAAAAGAATTTGATAATGAATTTTGTTTGCCCAGTAAAGATGTTTCTTCTAAGATCATCCCTCACAGCAGCGTTATCAGTACAGAAATTTGTGCGACTAATCAAACAGCAAATATACATGAAAATCCTTATCCACATACAGCAAAGGCATTAAGCGGAATAATTGAAACAAGTAAAGCTGTTAATATATCAGAAGTTACATTAACTGAATCTGAGAATAATCTCAAAAATATGATTACTCCAAAATCAGTTAATATTCACCCAACAGAAGATATATCAATTTTATCTTCAATTAGTACAACTGAAACAATTGTATCTGAGCAAGAAACCGAGTTAAACCACAATGAAATATCAAAGGCTCTTAAAGCTAACGTATGCTTAAATGAATCTCAGTCTCTTAACGTATTGGAGGAAATTGTCGTAGATAAAGAAAGTGAATTGAAATTAGAAAATAAATTTAAAAAGTCAATTAGTGGAATTAACATAGACACATATCATCATTTAAATATTGAAGTTTGTCAAGTCTCTGAAACTGAAACGGACATGAAAATAATTGAAAATGAGCAAAAGGAGTTAAAAGAGCTTATGATAGATTACATAAAACCTCTATACATTGTTGATACTAGAAGTGAAGAACGTACAGAAGAATTATTGATCAATAATAAAGCAAATATGGGAAATACCTCAGTTGGACTTGAAATAGAGAACCACCTTAATACATTAGAAATATCTCCGTTTGAAACAGGAGACATATTCAATGAAACTTTTGTACATGGGCCTAAAATATTATCACCTAACATTGAGGAAGCTAAACATGTTACAGTATTTGAAATTCAATCACTTGAGAACGAAAACTTAGCTGAATTTAAATCTATTGATAAGCCGCAGCAGGTTGAATCCTTATTCGAGCTTAAGCCTTCAGTTGAAGTAAGTGAAATTGTATCAAGTGAGACCGAACTTTCTTTACCACAACAAACTGTACAAGAAGAAAATATTACATTAAAAATAGAGCCGCAACAACATATCACAATTACTGATATATTAATTGGGGAAAATGAAAAGCCCCTTTTAAATATAAGCCTGAATATTAGTAAAAATCAAGATGTAAATATGAATACAACACATCACATTACAATCAGTGAAACTGTAGCAGTTGAAGATAGTCCAAACCTAGAAGAGTATAAGATATCCAAACAAGAAAATGCCCTTGAAAATTATGTTTGTACAGAAAGTTTAAATAAAGAAGAACAGCAGGTTATAGAATGTGTTAGCGAATTAAATCGTGATTCAGAGCCACAAATAAAAATCGCAAACGAAAATATTCCTTGTTTTAATGCTGTGGAGCTAAGAGAAACATTAGTTCAAAATATGTCGAATTCACTACAAGAACTCAAAGAACCTTTACCCAAAAAAGAGCATATTATTGTAAACCAAACTGTCAACAATGAAGCTTTACTAACGCTGTTACCACAAATAATAGATAGCACAATTACATTACCACTAAACTATGTCGCCGATACAAAATTAGCACATTATGAATTAGAATTAAACAATTCTTATTCAACTCAAGAAAATGTTTATCAAGAAACTTTGGAACAATTGATCTGTCAAAAAGAAACAAAGAAACTAGCTGACAAACAAATTTTAGAACTTAAAAGTGTAGATAAAACTGAAGTTGTTATTGCCGAAGAATCTCAAAGTTTTATTCAACCAAATGTAGATATAATTAAAAAGGCAGCCGAAATTCCTTTAACCGTAACAGGAATTGAAAATATGCAGCCAGATATTTTAGAAAGTATTGATTTATTACCAACTTCCTTACAACCACAGAGCAATGTAGCACTAGTTCAGCTAAGTTCTCATACGGGACTAAGAGTTTCAGAAAATGTATGTCATGTAAGTGTCACAGATATTCCAGATAAATTACTTAAAGAATCTTGCGTTAGAGAAGAGATTTTAACGAATATACCTTTTGAGCAAACTGAAATTATTGTGGCAGAAAATATTAGTAAAGTAACGGAGAAGGAAATAAGAGAAGAGAGATCTTTAAAATCAGAACCAGTTCAATTTGAATCTGTAAGTCAAACACAAGTTACAGTTCATGAGAGTGAAATTGATTTCAATGTTACTGATAGTTTGCGAACAGAAAACGCTTCCATTTCTTTAACAACGCACTCAACACAATTACAATGTTCTGAAAATGTTATGGAATCTAGAATTGATAATTTAAAAACATCTGCGGTCCCTGTTCAAATACCTGAAATAAATACAAATAATCTATCTCCATTAATTGTAACCGAGAACATAACATTAGTAAATGAGTCAAATTTAAAGATAACTGAACCTACAAAACAAAAATCAACGATAGGTTTTAATTTATCTAACGAAATAGAAATTGTCGATCATACTTTAGAAGAACAAACAACTGTTTTACACAATAAAAAACCAATAATACGTGAGGGTAATATAATGTTTGAGAAACCACTGGAAAACATAACTGTCTTGGAAGAGAATGCACAAATATTAGGTAAGTAAGCAAATATGGGATCATATTAAAAATCAGAATACTATTTTATAGTTAATATTAAATCAAAGTTTGAATTATATTATATTTCGTTAATTATCGCATACATATATTGAAGCTGTCATATACGACACGTAGGTTTTTATGACAATTTCAATCAAATGATAGTATTGAAACTGTCATATACAATATGTAGTTGATTATGATAACTTCTACAATATTATAAGGTCATAAAAATTCTGACATACCTCAAACACATTTTCTTTTCCTTTTCGCCTGTTATTTCTGAAACAAAAGATAATTTTTTACTGAAACGCTCACTAATAAATATTATAACCGCTAAATATATCTACATCGTTTTTAACTTTAGCTCGTCCTATAATTACGATGCATATTCTATATATATGATGTGTTTATTTTTGTTTTTTTTTTATATTTACATATTACTAATTGTTTTACAATAAAGTATATTTATAAAGTCATTAGATCGTAGTTATTTTTGCACAATAACAAATGTGACAAGAAGACTGCACATTCATTTTGGACACCAATATCAACAATTCAATATACAGAAAACTTTAACTCCCTTTTATAAATAGAGGGACAAGTTAATACGTGTATAGTTTTATATTTTTTTGAGCAGTTTGAAGCCCTATATATTAAATTCAAAAACAGACATAAATTATTTGTGAAAAAAACGTATAAAAACATAATCTTATTAAAAAGGAATATGTCTATAATAAATATTTTATTTTCCATTTTAAAAAACATCAACTATAAATTTGAAAAATTTCAGAAGATATACGTCGAAATTCTGTGTCATCTAAGTCATCAGATGTTGAGGAATCTGAGGAAATTATCACAAAATTTATGCAAGCCCCAGGAAACAAGGAACCCATACAAATTAAAACAAAACGAACCATAATAAGAAAGAAAAAAAAATCCCAGGATAGTAACAAAGTAGAAGGTGATATAGTAATTGAAGAAAGCATAGATGATGAAATTAAGGAAGAATCAGAACTTCCTTTAAGACATGAAGTTCAAATAGAAGAATATGATGGTAAGGATATGTTAATAACATCTGAAACTGAACAAAATGGTATGGTTGAGTTACCAGACGAACAATTTGATTTTCCACAACTGAAGACCCAAGTTAGTATACAAGAGATAGTAGACGATGAGAACAAAGGAAATGTCACCAAAAAGTTAAAAGAAATTAGCACGGACACAAACACAAAGAAATTTGAAGCTGAGACCAGCACTGAAAAGAAAATTGAAATACCGGAAGGTAAGTCCCAAGTGAAGAATGATACTAATATTATAAAAAAGAAGAGAGGTCAAAAAATTGAAACATTATCCGTAACAACTAAACAAGTAGAAGAAAAAACACCTATCATCGCGGTTCAAACTACAGAAGAACAAACTGAAGAAAACCTCGCTCCACTAGAGACACTGCAAAAACCTCAAGTCGCCAAAGCCATCGAAGAAATACCCGAAGACATTAAAGTGACAGAAATAAAAACTGAAACCGAAGAAAAACCATCCGTAAAGACCACTAAACGAGTTGCTAAAAAGAAACGTGGGTCAAAGCAAGAAATTACCGAAATAACAACAGTGGAGAAAGAAGGTGAATTACCTACTACAACCGTATCGGTGACCGAAGAAGAAACTCCTCAGGAAGAAAATGTTCAGCCAGTTGAGGTTGTTGAACTACCGGAGGAGACCACTGTAGAGGATATTGACACGCCCGAAGGTAAGCCTAAACACAAGAAAATCACTAAACGCATTATTAAAAAGAAAATTGGTCCCAAAATTGAAACTACACAAATAACAACTGAACAAGAGGAAGACAAAACACCTATCGTCACAATACACACAACAGAAGAACAAAGTGACGAATCACTGGCTCAAATAGAAACACTACAAAAAGCTGACTTTGCTGAGGCTGTTGAAGAAATACCCGAAGTTGTTAAAGTGACAGAAGTAAAAACTGAAACCGGTGAAATAAAAACCGTAAAGACCACTAAACGAGTTATTAAAAAGAAACGTGGGCCAAAACAAGAGACAACCGAAATCACTACCGTGGAGAAAGAAGGCGAATCACCGACCACTACAGTATCTGTGACCGAAGAAGAAACGCCGGTCGAAGAAGCTATTAAGCCAGTTGAAATTGTTGAATTACCGGAGGAGACGACTGTGGAGGAAATTGACACGCCCGAAGGTAAGCCTAAGCACAAGAAAATCACTAAACGTGTAATTAAAAAGAAAGTTGGTCCCAAAATTGAAACTACACTAATAACAACTGAACAAGAAGAAGATAAAACACCTGTAGTCACGGTACACACTACAGAAGAAAAAACTGACGAATCACTCGCTCCACTCGAAACACTACACAAACCTAATGTTGCCAAAGCCGTCGAAGAAATACCTGAAGTTGTGAAAGTGACAGAAGTGAAAACTGAAACCGGAGAAACACAAAAGGTAAAGACCACTAAACGAGTTATAAAAAAGAAACGGGGGTCAAAGCAAGAGATTACCGAAATCACAACGGTGGAGACAGAAGGCGAATCACCGACGACTACAGTATCCGTGACCGAAGAAGAAACTCCGGAAGAAGAAACTGTTCACCCAGTTGAAGTTGTTGAACTACCGGAGGAGACGACTGTGGAGGAAATTGACACGCCCGAAGGTAAGCCTAAACACAAGAAAATCACTAAACGCGTTATTAAAAAGAAAGTTGGTCCCAAAATTGAAACTACACAAATAACAACTGAACAAGTGGAAGACAGTACACCTGTCACAACTGTACACACTACAGAAGAACAAACTGACGAATCACTCACCCCACTTGAATTGGTAAACAAACCTCATGTCGCTAAAGTCGTCGAAGAAATACCCGAAGTTGTTAAAGTGACGGAAGTAAAAACAGAAAATGGTGAGTTGCAAACAGTGAAGACCACAAAACGAGTAATAAAAAAGAAACGCGGGCCGAAGCAAGAGATTACCGAAATCACAACGGTGGAGAAAGAAGGCGAATCACCGACCACTACAGTATCCGTGACCGAAGAAGAAACTCCGGAAGAAGAAACTGTTAAGCCAGTTGAAATTGTTGAACTACCAGAGGAGACGACTGTGGAGGAAATTGACACGCCCGAAGGTAAGCCTAAACACAAGAAAATAACTAAACGCATTATTAAAAGGAAAGTTGGTCCCAAAATTGAAACTACACAAATAACAACTGAACAAGTGGATGATAGTACACCTGTCTCAACTGTACACACTACAGAAGAACAAACTGACGAATCACTCGCCCCACTCGAATTTCTAAACAAACCTCATGTAGCTAAAGTCGTCGAAGAAATACCCGAAGTTGTTAAAGTGACAGAAGTGAAAACTGAAACCGGTGAAACACAAAGGGTGAAGACCACTAAACGAGTAATAAAAAAGAAACGCGGGCCGAAGCAAGAAATTACCGAAATCACAACGGTGGAGAAAGAAGGCGAATCACCGACCACTACAGTATCCGTGACCGAAAAAGAAACACCGGAAGAAGAAACTGTTAAGCCAGTTGAAATTGTTGAACTACCGGAGGAGACGACTGTGGAGGAAATTGACACACCCGAAGGTAAGCCTAAACACAAGAAAATAACTAAACGCATTATTAAAAGGAAAGTTGGTCCCAAAATTGAAACTACACAAATAACAACTGAACAAGTGGATGACAGTACACCTGTCACAACTGTACACACTACAGAAGAACAAACTGACGAATCACTCGCCCCACTCGAATTTCTAAACAAACCTCATGTAGCTAAAGTCGTCGAAGAAATACCCGAAGTTGTTAAAGTGACAGAAGTGAAAACTGAAACCGGTGAAACACAAAGAGTAAAGACCACTAAACGAGTAATAAAAAAGAATCGCGGGCCGAAGCAAGAAATTACCGAAATCACAACGGTGGAGAAAGAAGGCGAATCACCGACCACTACAGTATCCGTGACCGAAGAAGAAACTCCGGAAAAAGAAACTGTTAAGCCAGTTGAAATTGTTGAACTACCGGAGGAGACGACTGTGGAGGAAATTGACACGCCCGAAGGTAAGCCTAAACACAAGAAAATAACTAAACGCATTATTAAAAGGAAAGTTGGTCCCAAAATTGAAACTACACAAATAACAACTGAACAAGAGGATGACAGTACACCTGTAACAACTGTACACACGACACAAGAATACACTGATGAATCACTCGCTCCTCTCGAATCACTACACAAACCTGCTGTCGCAAAGGCTGTTGAAGAAATACCCGAAGTAGTTAAAGTAACGCAAGTGAAAACTGAAACTGGTGAAATACACACAGTGAAGACCACAAAACGAGTTATAAAAAAGAAACGGGGTCCAAAGCAAGAGATTACCGAAATCACAACCGTGGAGAAAGAAGGCGAATCACCGACCACTACAGTATCCGTGACCGAAGAAGAAACTCCGGAAGAAGAAACGGTTCACCCCGTTGAAGTTGTTGAACTACCGGAGGAGACGACTGTGGAGGAAATTGATACGCCCGAAGGTAAGCCTAAACACAAGAAAATCACTAAACGCGTTATTAAAAAGAAAGTTGGTCCCAAAATTGAAACTACACAAATAACAACTGAACAAGAGGATGACAGTACACCTGTAACAACTGTACACACGACACAAGAATACACTGATGAATCACTCGCTCCTCTCGAATCACTACACAAACCTGCTGTCGCAAAGGCTGTTGAAGAAATACCCGAAGTAGTTAAAGTAACGCAAGTGAAAACTGAAACTGGTGAAATACACACAGTGAAGACCACAAAACGAGTTATAAAAAAGAAACGGGGTCCAAAGCAAGAGATTACCGAAATCACAACCGTGGAGAAAGAAGGCGAATCACCGACCACTACAGTATCCGTGACCGAAGAAGAAACTCCGGAAGAAGAAACGGTTCACCCCGTTGAAGTTGTTGAACTACCGGAGGAGACGACTGTGGAGGAAATTGATACGCCCGAAGGTAAGCCTAAACACAAGAAAATCACTAAACGCGTTATTAAAAAGAAAGTTGGTCCCAAAATTGAAACTACACAAATAACAACTGAACAAGTGGATGACAATACACCTGTCACAACTGTACAAACCACACAAGAATTCACTGATGAGTCACTCACTCCTCTCGAATTACCACACGAACCCGCTGTCGCAAACGCGGTCGTAGAAATACCCGAAGTAGTTAAAGTAACGCAAATGAAAACTGAAACTGGTGAAATACACACAGTGAAGACCACAAAACGAGTTATAAAAAAGAAACGGGGTCCAAAGCAAGAGATTACCGAAATCACAACCGTGGAGAAAGAAGGCGAATCACCGACCACTACAGTATCCGTGACCGAAGAAGAAACTCCGGAAGAAGAAACGGTTCACCCAGTTGAAGTTGTTGAACTACCGGAGGAGACGACTGTGGAGGAAATTGATACGCCCGAAGGTAAGCCTAAACACAAGAAAATCACTAAACGCGTTATTAAAAAGAAAGTTGGTCCCAAAATTGAAACTACACAAATAACAACTGAACAAGTGGATGACAATACACCTGTCACAACTGTACAAACCACACAAGAATTCACTGATGAGTCACTCACTCCTCTCGAATTACCACACGAACCCGCTGTCGCAAACGCGGTCGAAGAAATACCCGAAGTAGTTAAAGTAACGGAAGTAAAAACAGAAAATGGTGAATTGCAAACAGTGAAGACCACAAAACGAGTTATAAAAAAGAAACGGGGGCCAAAACAAGAGATTACCGAAATCACAACCGTGGAGAAAGAAGGCGAATCACCGACCACTACAGTATCCGTGACCGAAAAAGAAACTCCGGAAGAAGAAACTGTTCACCCAGTTGAAGTTGTTGAACTACCGGAGGAGACAACTTTGGAGGAAATTGACACGCCCGAAGGTAAGCCTAAACACAAGAAAATCACTAAACGCGTTATTAAAAAGAAAGTTGGTCCCAAAATTGAAACGACACAAATAACAACTGAACAAGTGGATGACAGTACACCTGTCACAACTGTACACACTACAGAAGAACAAACTGACGAATCACTCACCCCACTTGAATTGCTAAACAAACCTCATGTCGCTAAAGTCGTCGAAGAAATACCCGAAGTTGTAAAAGTGACGGAAGTAAAAACAGAAAATGGTGAATTGCAAACAGTGAAGACCACAAAACGAGTTATAAAAAAGAAACAGGGTCCAAAGCAAGAGATTACCGAAATCACAACCGTGGAGAAAGAAGGCGAATCACCGACCACTACAGTATCCGTGACCGAAGAAGAAACTCCGGAAGAAGAAACGGTTCACCCAGTTGAAGTTGTTGAACTACCGGAGGAGACGACTGTGGAGGAAATTGATACGCCCGAAGGTAAGCCTAAACACAAGAAAATCACTAAACGCGTTATTAAAAAGAAAGTTGGTCCCAAAATGGAAACTACACAAATAACAACTGAACAAGTGGATGATAATACACCTGTCACAACTGTACACACAACACAAGAATACACTGATGAGTCACTCACTCCTCTCGAATCACCACACGAACCCGCTGTCGCAAAGGCTGTCGAAGAAATACCCGAAGTAGTTAAAATAACGCAAATGAAAACAGAAAATGGTGAATTGCAAACAGTGAAGACCACAAAACGAGTTATAAAAAAGAAACGGGGGCCAAAACAAGAGATTACCGAAATCACTACCGTGGAGAAAGAAGGCGAATCACCGACCACTACAGTATCCGTGACCGAAGAAGAAACTCCGGAAGAAGAAACTGTTCACCCAGTTGAAGTTGTTGAATTACCGGAGGAGACGACTGTGGAGGAAATTGACACGCCCGAAGGTAAGCCTAAACACAAGAAAATCACTAAACGCGTTATTAAAAAGAAAGTTGGTCCCAAAATTGAAACTACACAAATAACAACTGAACAAGTGGATGACAATACACCTGTCACAACTGTACAAACCACACAAGAATTCACTGATGAGTCACTCACTCCTCTCGAATTACCACACGAACCCGCTGTCGCAAACGCGGTCGAAGAAATACCCGAAGTAGTTAAAGTAACGGAGGTAAAAACAGAAAATGGTGAATTGCAAACAGTGAAGACCACAAAACGAGTTATAAAAAAGAAACGGGGGCCAAAACAAGAGATTACCGAAATCACAACCGTGGAGAAAGAAGGCGAATCACCGACCACTACAGTATCCGTGACCGAAAAAGAAACTCCGGAAGAAGAAACTGTTCACCCAGTTGAAGTTGTTGAACTACCGGAGGAGACGACTTTGGAGGAAATTGACACGCCCGAAGGTAAGCCTAAACACAAGAAAATCACTAAACGCGTTATTAAAAAGAAAGTTGGTCCCAAAATTGAAACTACACAAATAACAACTGAACAAGTGGAAGACAGTACACCTGTCACAACTGTACAAACCACACAAGAATTCACTGATGAGTCACTCACTCCTCTCGAATTACCACACGAACCCGCTGTCGCAAACGCGGTCGAAGAAATACCCGAAGTAGTTAAAGTAACGGAGGTAAAAACAGAAAATGGTGAATTGCAAACAGTGAAGACCACAAAACGAGTTATAAAAAAGAAACGGGGGCCAAAACAAGAGATTACCGAAATCACAACCGTGGAGAAAGAAGGCGAATCACCGACCACTACAGTATCCGTGACCGAAAAAGAAACTCCGGAAGAAGAAACTGTTCACCCAGTTGAAGTTGTTGAACTACCGGAGGAGACGACTTTGGAGGAAATTGACACGCCCGAAGGTAAGCCTAAACACAAGAAAATCACTAAACGCGTTATTAAAAAGAAAGTTGGTCCCAAAATTGAAACTACACAAATAACAACTGAACAAGTGGAAGACAGTACACCTGTCACAACTGTACACACTACAGAAGAACAAACTGACGAATCACTCACCCCACTTGAATTGGTAAACAAACCTCGTGTTGCTAAAGTCGTCGAAGAAATACCCGAAGTTGTAAAAGTGACGGAAATAAAAACAGAAAATGGTGAGTTGCAAACAGTGAAGACCACAAAACGAGTTATAAAAAAGAAACGGGGGCCAAAGCAAGAGATTACCGAAATCACAACCGTGGAGAAAGAAGGCGAATCACCGAGCACTACAGTATCCGTGACCGAAGAAGAAACTCCGGAAGAAGAAACTGTTCACCCAGTTGAAGTTGTTGAACTACCGGAGGAGACGACTGTGGAGGAAATTGATACGCCCGAAGGTAAGCCTAAACACAAGAAAATCACTAAACGCGTTATTAAAAAGAAAGTTGGTCCCAAAATTGAAACTACACAAATAACAACTGAACAAGTGGATGACAATACGCCTGTCACAACTGTACACACAACACAAGAATACACTGATGAGTCACTCACTCCTCTCGAATCAACATTCGAACCCGCTGTCGCAACGGCTGTCGAAGAAATACCCGAAGTAGTTAAAATAACGGAAGTAAAAACTGACAATGGTGAATTGCAAACAGTGAAGACCACAAAACGAGTTATAAAAAAGAAACGAGGACCAAAGCAAGAGATTACCGAAATAAGAACCGTGGAGAAAGAAGGCGAATCACCGACGACAACAGTATCCGTGACCGAACAAGAAACTCCGGAAGAAGAAACTGTACAGCCAGTTGAAGTTGTCGAACTACCGGAGGAGACCACTGTGGAAGAAATTGACACGCCCGAAGGTAAGCGTAAACACAAGAAAATCACTAAACGCATTATTAAAAAGAAAGTTGGCCCCAAAATTGAAACTACACAAATAACAACTGAACAAGTGGATGACAATACACCTATTACAACTGTACACACAACACAAGAATACACTGATGAGTCACTCACTCCTCTCGAATTACCACACGAAACCGCTGTCGCAAACGCGGTCGAAGAAATACCCGAAGTAGTTAAAGTAACGAAAGTAAAAACAGAAAATGGTGAATTGCAAACAGTGAAGACCACAAAACGAGTTATAAAAAAGAAACGAGGGCCAAAACAAGAGATTACCGAAATCACAACCGTGGAGAAAGAAGGCGAATCACCGACCACTACAGTATCCGTGACCGAAAAAGAAACTCCGGAAGAAGAAACTGTTCACCCAGTTGAAGTTGTTGAACTACCGGAGGAGACGACTGTGGAGGAAATTGACACGCCCGAAGGTAAGCCTAAACACAAGAAAATCACTAAACGCGTTATTAAAAAGAAAGTTGGTCCCAAAATTGAAACTACACAAATAACAACTGAACAAGTGGAAGACAGTACACCTGTAACAACTGTACACACGACACAAGAATACACTGATGAGTCACTCGCTCCTCTCGAATCACTACACAAACCTGCTGTCGCAAAGGCTGTTGAAGAAATACCCGAAGTAGTTAAAGTAACGCAAGTGAAAACTGAAACTGGTGAAATACACACAGTGAAGACCACAAAACGAGTTATAAAAAAGAAACGGGGTCCAAAGCAAGAGATTACCGAAATCACAACCGTGGAGAAAGAAGGCGAATCACCGACCACTACAGTATCCGTGACCGAAGAAGAAACTCCGGAAGAAGAAACGGTTCACCCAGTTGAAGTTGTTGAACTACCGGAGGAGACGACTGTGGAGGAAATTGATACGCCCGAAGGTAAGCCTAAACACAAGAAAATCACTAAACGCGTTATTAAAAAGAAAGTTGGTCCCAAAATGGAAACTACACAAATAACAACTGAACAAGTGGATGATAATACACCTGTCACAACTGTACACACAACACAAGAATACACTGATGAGTCACTCACTCCTCTCGAATCACCACACGAATCCGCTGTCGCAAAGGCTGTCGAAGAAATACCAGAGGTAGTTAAAATAACGGAAGTAAAAACTGAAAATGGTGAATTGCAAACAGTGAAGACCACAAAACGAGTTATAAAAAAGAAACGGGGGCAAAAGCAAGAAACTACCGAAATCACAACCGTGGAGAAAGAAGGCGAATCACCGACCACTACAGTATCCGTGACCGAAGAAGAAACTCCGGAAGAAGAAACGGTTCACCCAGTTGAAGTTGTTGAACTACCGGAGGAGACGACTGTGGAGGAAATTGATACGCCCGAAGGTAAGCCTAAACACAAGAAAATCACTAAACGCGTTATTAAAAAGAAAGTTGGTCCCAAAATGGAAACTACACAAATAACAACTGAACAAGTGGATGATAATACACCTGTCACAACTGTACACACAACACAAGAATACACTGATGAGTCACTCACTCCTCTCGAATCACCACACGAATCCGCTGTCGCAAAGGCTGTCGAAGAAATACCAGAGGTAGTTAAAATAACGGAAGTAAAAACTGAAAATGGTGAATTGCAAACAGTGAAGACCACAAAACGAGTTATAAAAAAGAAACGGGGGCAAAAGCAAGAAACTACCGAAATCACAACCGTGGAGAAAGAAGGCGAATCACCGACGACTACAGTGTCCGTGACCGAAGAAGAAACTCCAGAAGAAGAAACTCTTCAGCCAGTTGAAATTATTGAACTGCCGGAGGAGACGACTGTGGAGGATATTGACACGCCCGAAGGTAAGCCTAAACACAAGAAAATCACTAAACGCATTATTAAAAAGAAAGTTGGTCCCAAAATTGAAACGACACAAATAACAACTGAACAAGTGGAGGACGATACACCTGTCACAACTGTACACACAACACAAGAATACACTGATGAGTCACTCACTCCTCTCGAACCATCACTCGTACCCGCTGTCGCAAAGGCTGTCGAAGAAATACCCGAAGTAGTTAAAATAACGGAAGTAAAAACAGAAAATGGTGAATTGCAAACAGTGAAGACCACAAAACGAGTTATAAAAAAGAAACGGGGGCCAAAACAAGAGATTACCGAAATCACAACCGTGGAGAAAGAAGGCGAATCACCGACCACTACAGTATCTGTAACCGAAGAAGAAACTCCGGAAGAAGAAACTGTTCACCCAGTTGAAGTTGTTGAACTACCGGAGGAGTCGACTGTGGAGGAAATTGACACGCCCGAAGGTAAGCCTAAACACAAGAAAATCACTAAACGCGTTATTAAAAAGAAAGTTGGTCCCAAAATTGAAATTACACAAATAACAACTGAACAAGTGGATGACAAAACACCTGTCACAACTGTACACACAACACAAGAATACACTGATGAGTCACTCACTCCTCTCGCACCATCACTCGTACCCGCTGTCGCAAAGGCTGTCGAAGAAATACCCGAAGTAGTTAAAATAACGGAAGTAAAAACACAAAATGGTGAATTGCAAACAGTGAAGACCACAAAACGAGTTATAAAAAAGAAACGGGGGCCAAAACAAGAGATTACCGAAATCACAACCGTGGAGAAAGAAGGCGAATCACCGACCACTACAGTATCCGTAACCGAAGAAGAAACTCCGGAAGAAGAAACTGTTCACCCAGTTGAAGTTGTTGAACTACCGGAGGAGACGACTGTGGAGGAAATTGACACGCCCGAAGGTAAGCCTAAACACAAGAAAATCACTAAACGCGTTATTAAAAAGAAAGTTGGTCCCAAAATTGAAATTACACAAATAACAACTGAACAAGTGGATGACAAAACACCTGTCACAACTGTACACACAACACAAGAATACACTGATGAGTCACTCACTCCTCTCGCACCATCACTCGTACCCGCTGTCGCAAAGGCTGTCGAAGAAATACCCGAAGTAGTTAAAATAACGGAAGTAAAAACACAAAATGGTGAATTGCAAACAGTGAAGACCACAAAACGAGTTATAAAAAAGAAACGGGGGCCAAAACAAGAGATTACCGAAATCACAACCGTGGAGAAAGAAGGCGAATCACCGACCACTACAGTATCCGTAACCGAAGAAGAAACTCCGGAAGAAGAAACTGTTCACCCAGTTGAAGTTGTTGAACTACCGGAGGAGACGACTGTGGAGGAAATTGACACGCCCGAAGGTAAGCCTAAACACAAGAAAATCACTAAACGCGTTATTAAAAAGAAAGTTGGCCCCAAAATTGAAACTACACAAATAATAACTGAACAAGTGGATGACAAAACACCTGTCACAACTGTACACACAACACAAGAATACACTGATGAGTCACTCACTCCTCTCGAATCACCACACGAATCCGCTGTCGCAAAGGCTGTCGAAGAAATACCAGAGGTAGTTAAAATAACGGAAGTAAAAACTGAAAATGGTGAATTGCAAACAGTGAAGACCACAAAACGAGTTATAAAAAAGAAACGGGGGCAAAAGCAAGAAACTACCGAAATCACAACCGTGGAGAAAGAAGGCGAATCACCGACGACTACAGTGTCCGTGACCGAAGAAGAAACTCCAGAAGAAGAAACTCTTCAGCCAGTTGAAATTATTGAACTGCCGGAGGAGACGACTGTGGAGGATATTGACACGCCCGAAGGTAAGCCTAAACACAAGAAAATCACTAAACGCATTATTAAAAAGAAAGTTGGTCCCAAAATTGAAACGACACAAATAACAACTGAACAAGTGGATGACGATACACCTGTCACAACTGTACACACAACACAAGAATACACTGATGAGTCACTCACTCCTCTCGAACCATCACTCGTACCCGCTGTCGCAAAGGCTGTCGAAGAAATACCCGAAGTAGTTAAAATAACGGAAGTAAAAACAGAAAATGGTGAATTGCAAACAGTGAAGACCACAAAACGAGTTATAAAAAAGAAACGGGGGCCAAAACAAGAGATTACCGAAATCACAACCGTGGAGAAAGAAGGCGAATCACCGACCACTACAGTATCTGTAACCGAAGAAGAAACTCCGGAAGAAGAAACTGTTCACCCAGTTGAAGTTGTTGAACTACCGGAGGAGTCGACTGTGGAGGAAATTGACACGCCCGAAGGTAAGCCTAAACACAAGAAAATCACTAAACGCGTTATTAAAAAGAAAGTTGGTCCCAAAATTGAAACTACACAAATAACAACTGAACAAGTGGATGACAAAACACCTGTCACAACTGTACACACAACACAAGAATACACTGATGAGTCACTCACTCCTCTCGAACCATCACTCGTACCCGCTGTCGCAAAGGCTGTCGAAGAAATACCCGAAGTAGTTAAAATAACGGAAGTAAAAACACAAAATGGTGAATTGCAAACAGTGAAGACCACAAAACGAGTTATAAAAAAGAAACGGGGGCCAAAACAAGAGATTACCGAAATCACAACCGTGGAGAAAGAAGGCGAATCACCGACCACTACAGTATCCGTAACCGAAGAAGAAACTCCGGAAGAAGAAACTGTTCACCCAGTTGAAGTTGTTGAACTACCGGAGGAGACGACTGTGGAGGAAATTGATACGCCCGAAGGTAAGCCTAAACACAAGAAAATCACTAAACGCGTTATTAAAAAGAAAGTTGGCCCCAAAATTGAAACTACACAAATAACAACTGAACAAGTGGATGACAAAACACCTGTCACAACTGTACACACGACACAAGAATACACTGATGAGTCACTCACTCCTCTCGAATCACCACACGAATCCGCTGTCGCAAAGGCTGTCGAAGAAATACCAGAGGTAGTTAAAATAACGGAAGTAAAAACTGAAAATGGTGAATTGCAAACAGTGAAGACCACAAAACGAGTTATAAAAAAGAAACGGGGGCCAAAGCAAGAGGTTACCGAAATCACAACCGTGGAGAAAGAGGGCGAATCACCGACGACAACAGTATCTGTGACCGAAGAAGAAACTCAAGAAGAAGAAACTCTTCAGCCAGTTGAAGTTGTTGAACTGCCGGAGGAGACGACTGTGGAGGAAATTGACACGCCCGAAGGTAAGCCTAAACAGAAGAAAATCACTAAACGCGTTATTAAAAAGAAAGTTGGTCCCAAAATTGAAACAACGCAAATAACAACTGAACAAGAAGATGGCAAAACACCTATCACCACTGTACACACAACACAAGAGTACACTGACGAATCACTCACCCCAGTCGAATCACTACACAAACCTGATTTTGCTGAAGCGGTCGAAGTGATGCCCGAAGACATTAAAGTGACGGAAACCAAAACTGAAAATGGCGACACACAAACTGTGAAGACCACAAAGCGTGTAATAAGAAAGAAGCGAGGGCCAAAGCAGGAGATTACAGAGATCACAACCGTAGAAAAAGAGGGTGAAACTCCCACCACTACAGTATCCGTAACTGAAGAAACAGCCCCGGAGGAAGAAATTGTTCAGCCTGTGGAGGTGTTTGAACTACCGGAGGAGACGACTGTGGAGGAAATTGACACGCCCGAAGGTAAGCCAAAACACAAGAAAGTCACAAAACGGGTTATCAAAAAGAAGGTAGGTCCTAGGGTTGAAACAACGCAAATAACAACTGAACAAGAAGATGACAAAACACCTATCACCACTGTACACACAACACAAGAGTACACTGACGAATCACTCACCCCACTCGAATCACTACAAAAACCTGATTTTGCTGAAGCGGTCGAAGTGATGCCCGAAGACATTAAAGTGACGGAAACCAAAACTGAAAATGGCGACACACAAACTGTGAAGACCACAAAGCGTGTAATAAGAAAGAAGCGCGGGCCAAAGCAGGAGATTACAGAGATCACAACCGTAGAAAAAGACGGTGAAACTCCCACCACTACAGTATCCGTGACTGAAGAAACAGCCCCGGAGGAAGAAATTGTTCAGCCTGTGGAGGTGTTTGAACTACCGGAGGAGACGACTGTGGAGGAAATTGACACGCCCGAAGGTAAGCCTAAACAGAAGAAAATCACTAAACGCGTTATTAAAAAGAAAGTTGGTCCCAAAATTGAAACAACGCAAATAACAACTGAACAAGAAGATGGCAAAACACCTATCACGACTGTACACACAACACAAGAGTACACTGACGAATCACTCACCCCAGTCGAATCACTACACAAACCTGATTTTGCTGAAGCGGTCGAAGTGATGCCCGAAGACATTAAAGTGACGGAAACCAAAACTGAAAATGGCGACACACAAACTGTGAAGACCACAAAGCGTGTAATAAGAAAGAAGCGAGGGCCAAAGCAGGAGATTACAGAGATCACAACCGTAGAAAAAGAGGGTGAAACTCCCACCACTACAGTATCCGTAACTGAAGAAACAGCCCCGGAGGAAGAAATTGTTCAGCCTGTGGAGGTGTTTGAACTACCGGAGGAGACGACTGTGGAGGAAATTGACACGCCCGAAGGTAAGCCAAAACACAAGAAAGTCACAAAACGGGTTATCAAAAAGAAGGTAGGTCCTAGGGTTGAAACAACGCAAATAACAACTGAACAAGAAGATGACAAAACACCTATCACCACTGTACACACAACACAAGAGTACACTGACGAATCACTCACCCCACTCGAATCACTACAAAAACCTGATTTTGCTGAAGCGGTCGAAGTGATGCCCGAAGACATTAAAGTGACGGAAACCAAAACTGAAAATTGCGACACACAAACTGTGAAGACCACAAAGCGTGTAATAAGAAAGAAGCGCGGGCCAAAGCAGGAGATTACAGAGATCACAACCGTAGAAAAAGACGGTGAAACTCCCACCACTACAGTATCCGTGACTGAAGAAACAGCCCCGGAGGAAGAAATTGTTCAGCCTGTGGAGGTGTTTGAACTACCGGAGGAGACGACTGTGGAGGAAATTGACACGCCCGAAGGTAAGCCAAAACACAAGAAAGTCACAAAACGGGTTATCAAAAAGAAGGTAGGTCCTAAGGTTGAAACAACGCAAATAACAACTGAACAAGAGGATGACAAAACACCTATTACCACTGTACACACAACACAAGAGTACACTGACGAATCACTCACCCCACTCGTATCACTACACAAACCTTATTTTGCTGAGGCGGTCGAAGTGATGCCCGAAGAAATTAAAGTGACGGAAATCAAAACTGAAAATGGCGACACACAAACTGTGAAGACCACAAAGCGTGTAATGAAAAAGAAGCGTGGACCAAAGCAGGAAATTAAAGAGATCACAACCGTAGAAAAAGAGGGTGAAACTCCCACCACTACAGTATCCGTAACTGAAGAAACAGCCCCGGAGGAAGAAATTGTTCAGCCTGTGGAGGTGTTTGAACTACCGGAGGAGACGACTGTGGAGGAAATTGACACGCCCGAAGGTAAGCCAAAACACAAGAAAGTAACAAAACGGGTTATCAAAAAGAAGGTAGGTCCTAGGGTTGAAACAACGCAAATAACAACTGAACAAGAGGATGACAAAACACCTATCATTACTGTACACACAACACAAGAGTACACTGACGAATCAGTCACCCCACTCGAATCACTACACAAACCTGATTTTGCTGAAGCGGTCGAAGTGATGCCCGAAGACATTAAAGTGACGGAAACCAAAACTGAAAATGGCGACACACAAACTGTGAAGACTACAAAGCGTGTAATAAGAAAGAAGCGCGGACCAAAGCAGGAGATTACAGAGATCACAACCGTAGAAAAAGAGGGTGAAACTCCCACCACTACAGTTTCCGTGACTGAAAAAACAGCCCCAGAGGAAGAAATTGTTCAGCCTGTGGAGGTGTTTGAACTACCGGAGGAGACGACTGTGGAGGAAATTGACACGCCCGAAGGTAAGCCAAAACACAAGAAAGTCACAAAACGGGTTATCAAAAAGAAGGTAGGTCCTAAGGTTGAAACAACGCAAATAACAACTGAACAAGAGGATGACAAAACACCTATTACCACTGTACACACAACACAAGAGTACACTGACGAATCAGTCACCCCACTCGAATCACTACACAAACCTGATTTTGCTGAAGCGGTCGAAGTGATGCCCGAAGACATTAAAGTGACGGAAACCAAAACTGAAAATGGCGACACACAAACTGTGAAGACCACAAAGCGTGTAATAAGAAAGAAGCGCGGACCAAAGCAGGAGATTACAGAGATCACAACCGTAGAAAAAGAGGGTGAAACTCCCACCACTACAGTATCCGTGACTGAAGAAACAGCCCCGGAGGAAGAAATTGTTCAGCCTGTGGAGGTGTTTGAACTACCGGAGGAGACGACTGTGGAGGAAATTGACACGTCCGAAGGTAAGCCAAAACAAAGGAAAGTCACCAAAAGGGTTATCAAAAAGAAGGTAGGTCCTAGGGTTGAAACAACGCAAATAACAACTGAACAAGAGGATGACAAAACACCTATCATTACTGTACACACAACACAAGAGTACACTGACGAATCAGTCACCCCACTCGAATCACTGCACAAACCTGATTTTGCTGAAGCGGTCGAAGTGATGCCCGAAGACATTAAAGTGACGGAAACCAAAACTGAAAATGGCGACACACAAACTGTGAAGACTACAAAGCGTGTAATAAGAAAGAAGCGCGGACCAAAGCAAGAAATTACAGAGATCACAACCGTAGAAAAAGAGGGTGAAACTCCCACCACTACAGTATCCGTGACTGAAGAAACAGCCCCGGAGGAAGAAATTGTTCAGCCTGTGGAGGTGTTTGAACTACCGGAGGAGACGACTGTGGAGGAAATTGACACGCCCGAAGGTAAGCCAAAACAAAGGAAAGTCACCAAACGGGTTATCAAAAAGAAGGTAGGTCCTAGGGTTGAAACAACGCAAATAACAACTGAACAAGAGGATGACAAAACACCTATTACCACTGTACACACAACACAAGAGTACACTGACGAATCACTCACCCCACTCGAATCACTACACAAACCTGATTTTGCTGAAGCGGTCGAAGTGATGCCCGAAGACATTAAAGTGACGGAAACCAAAACTGAAAATGGCGACACACAAACTGTGAAGACTACAAAGCGTGTAATAAGAAAGAAGCGCGGACCAAAGCAGGAAATTACAGAGATCACAACCGTAGAAAAAGAGGGTGAAACTCCCACCACTACAGTATCCGTGACTGAAGAAACAGCCCCGGAGGAAGAAATTGTTCAGCCTGTGGAGGTGTTTGAACTACCGGAGGAGACGACTGTGGAGGAAATTGACACGCCCGAAGGTAAGCCAAAACAAAGGAAAGTCACCAAACGGGTTATCAAAAAGATGGTAGGTCCTAGGGTTGAAACAACGCAAATAACAACTGAACAAGAGGATGACAAAACACCTATTACCACTGTACACACAACACAAGAGTACACTGACGAATCACTCACCCCACTCGAATCACTACACAAACCTGATTTTGCTGAAGCGGTCGAAGTGATGCCCGAAGACATTAAAGTGACGGAAACCAAAACTGAAAATGGCGACACACAAACTGTGAAGACCACAAAGCGTGTAATAAGAAAGAAGCGCGGACCAAAGCAGGAGATTACAGAGATCACAACCGTAGAAAAAGAGGGTGAAACTCCCACCACTACAGTATCCGTGACTGAAGAAACAGCCCCGGAGGAAGAAATTGTTCAGCCTGTGGAGGTGTTTGAACTACCGGAGGAGACGACTGTGGAGGAAATTAACACGCCCGAAGGTAAGCCAAAACAAAGGAAAGTCACCAAACGGGTTATCAAAAAGAAGGTAGGTCCTAGGGTTGAAACAACGCAAATAACAACTGAACAAGAGGATGACAAAACACCTATCACCACTGTACACACAACACAAGAATACACTGACGAATCACTCAACCCACTCGAATCACTACACAAACCTTATATTGCTGAGGCGGTCGAAGTGATGCCCGAAGAAATTAAAGTGACGGAAATCAAAACTGAAAATGGCGACACACAAACTGTGAAGACCACAAAGCGTGTAATGAAAAAGAAGCGTGGACCAAAGCAGGAAATTACAGAGATCACAACCGTAGAAAAAGAGGGTGAAACTCCCACCACTACAGTATCCGTAACTGAAGAAACAGCCCCGGAGGAAGAAATTGTTCAGCCTGTGGAGGTGTTTGAACTACCGGAGGAGACGACTGTGGAGGAAATTGACACGCCCGAAGGTAAGCCAAAACACAAGAAAGTCACAAAACGGGTTATCAAAAAGAAGGTAGGCCCTAAGGTTGAAACAACGCAAATAACAACTGAACAAGAGGATGACAAAACACCTATTACCACTGTACACACAACACAAGAGTACACTGACGAATCACTCACCCCACTCGAATCACTACACAAACCTGATTTTGCTGAAGCGGTCGAAGTGATGCCCGAAGACATTAAAGTGACGGAAACCAAAACTGAAAATGGCGACACACAAACTGTGAAGACAACAAAGCGTGTAATAAGAAAGAAGCGCGGACCAAAGCAGGAGATTACAGAGATCACAACCGTAGAAAAAGAGGGTGAAACTCCCACCACTACAGTATCCGTGACTGAAGAAACAGCCCCGGAGGAAGAAATTGTTCAGCCTGTGGAGGTGTTTGAACTACCGGAGGAGACGACTGTGGAGGAAATTGACACGCCCGAAGGTAAGCCAAAACACAAGAAAGTCACAAAACGGGTTATCAAAAAGAAGGTAGGCCCTAAGGTTGAAACAACGCAAATAACAACTGAACAAGAGGATGACAAAACACCTATTACCACTGTACACACAACACAAGAGTACACTGACGAATCACTCACCCCACTCGAATCACTACACAAACCTGATTTTGCTGAAGCGGTCGAAGTGATGCCCGAAGACATTAAAGTGACGGAAACCAAAACTGAAAATGGCGACACACAAACTGTGAAGACAACAAAGCGTGTAATAAGAAAGAAGCGCGGACCAAAGCAGGAGATTACAGAGATCACAACCGTAGAAAAAGAGGGTGAAACTCCCACCACTACAGTATCCGTGACTGAAGAAACAGCCCCGGAGGAAGAAATTGTTCAGCCTGTGGAGGTGTTTGAACTACCGGAGGAGACGACTGTGGAGGAAATTAACACGCCCGAAGGTAAGCCAAAACAAAGGAAAGTCACCAAACGGGTTATCAAAAAGAAGGTAGGTCCTAGGGTTGAAACAACGCAAATAACAACTGAACAAGAGGATGACAAAACACCTATCACCACTGTACACACAACACAAGAATACACTGACGAATCACTCACCCCACTCGAATCACTACACAAACCTTATTTTGCTGAGGCGGTCGAAGTGATGCCCGAAGAAATTAAAGTGACGGAAATCAAAACTGAAAATGGCGACACACAAACTGTGAAGACCACAAAGCGTGTAATGAAAAAGAAGCGTGGACCAAAGCAGGAAATTACAGAGATCACAACCGTAGAAAAAGAGGGTGAAACTCCCACCACTACAGTATCCGTAAATGAAGAAACAGCCCCGGAGGAAGAAATTGTTCAGCCTGTGGAGGTGTTTGAACTACCGGAGGAGACGACTGTGGAGGAAATTGACACGCCCGAAGGTAAACCAAAACACAAGAAAGTCACAAAACGGATTATCAAAAAGAAGGTAGGTCCTAGGGTTGAAACAACGCAAATAACAACTGAACAAGAGGATGACAAAACACCTATCATTACTGTACACACAACACAAGAGTACACTGACGAATCAGTCACCCCACTCGAATCACTACACAAACCTGATTTTGCTGAAGCGGTCGAAGTGATGCCCGAAGACATTAAAGTGACGGAAGCCAAAACTGAAAATGGCGACACACAATCTGTGAAGACTACAAAGCGTGTAATAAGAAAGAAGCGCGGACCAAAGCAGGAGATTACAGAGATCACAACCGTAGAAAAAGAGGGTGAAACTCCCACCACTACAGTATCCGTGACTGAAGAAACAGCCCCGGAGGAAGAAATTGTTCAGCCTGTGGAGGTGTTTGAACTACCGGAGGAGACGACTGTGGAGGAAATTGACACGCCCGAAGGTAAGCCAAAACAAAGGAAAGTCACCAAACGGGTTATCAAAAAGAAGGTAGGTCCTAGGGTTGAAACAACGCAAATAACAACTGAACAAGAGGATGACAAAACACCTATTACCACTGTACACACAACACAAGAGTACACTGACGAATCACTCACCCCACTCGAATCACTACACAAACCTGATTTTGCTGAAGCTGTCGAAGTGATGCCCGAAGACATTAAAGTGACGGAAACCAAAACTGAAAATGGCGACACACAAACTGTGAAGACTACAAAGCGTGTAATAAGAAAGAAGCGCGGACCAAAGCAGGAAATTACAGAGATCACAACCGTAGAAAAAGAGGGTGAAACTCCCACCACTACAGTATCTGTGACTGAAGAAACAGCCCCGGAGGAAGAAATTGTTCAGCCTGTGGAGGTGTTTGAACTACCGGAGGAGACGACTGTGGAGGAAATTGACACGCCCGAAGGTAAGCCAAAACAAAGGAAAGTCACCAAACGGGTTATCAAAAAGAAGGTAGGTCCTAGGGTTGAAACAACGCAAATAACAACTGAACAAGAGGATGACAAAACACCTATTACCACTGTACACACAACACAAGAGTACACTGACGAATCAGTCACCCCACTCGAATCACTACACAAACCTGATTTTGCTGAAGCGGTCGAAGTGATGCCCGAAGACATTAAAGTGACGGAAACCAAAACTGAAAATGGCGACACACAAACTGTGAAGACTACAAAGCGTGTAATAAGAAAGAAGCGCGGACCAAAGCAGGAAATTACAGAGATCACAACCGTAGAAAAAGAGGGTGAAACTCCCACCACTACAGTATCCGTGACTGAAGAAACAGCTCCCGAAGAAGAAATTGTTGAGCCTGTGGAGGTGTTTGAACTACCGGAGGAGACGACTGTGGAGGAAATTGAAACGCCCGAAGGCAAACCAAAACACAAGAAAGTCACAAAACGGGTTATCAAAAAGAAGGTAGGTCCTAAGGTTGAAACAACGCAAATAACAACTGAACAAGAGGATGACAAAACACCTATCACCACTGTACACACAACACAAGAGTACACTGACGAATCACTCACCCCACTCGAATCACTACACAAACCTGATTTTGCTGAAGCGGTCGAAGTGATGCCCGAAGACATTAAAGTGACGGAAACCAAAACTGAAAATGGCGACACACAAACTGTGAAGACCTCAAAGCGTGTAATAAGAAAGAAGCGCGGACCAAAGCAAGAGATTACAGAGATCATAACGGTTGAAAAAGAGGGTGAAACTCCCACCACTACAGTATCCGTGACTGAAGAAACAGCCCCCGAAGAAGAAATTGTTGAGCCTGTGGAGGTGTTTGAACTGCCGGAGGAGACGACTGTGGAGGAAATTGACACGCCCGAAGGTAAGCCAAAACACAAGAAAGTCACAATACGGGTTATCAAAAAGAAAGTAGGTCCTATGGTTGAAACAACGCAAATAACAACTGAACAAGAGGATGACAAAACACCTATCACCACTGTACACACAACACAAGAGTACACTGACGAATCTCTCACCCCACTCGAATCACTACACAAACCTGATTTTGCTGAAGCGGTCGAAGTGATGCCCGAAGACATTAAAGTGACGGAAACCAAAACTGAAAATGGCGACACACAAACTGTGAAGACCACAAAGCGTGTAATAAGAAAGAAGCGCGGACCAAAGCAGGAGATTACAGAGATCACAACCGTAGAAAAAGAGGGTGAAACTCCCACCACTACAGTTTCCGTGACTGAAGAAACAGCCCCCGAAGAAGAAATTGTTGAGCCTGTGGAGGTGTTTGAACTGCCGGAGGAGACGACTGTGGAGGAAATTGGCACGCCCGAAGGTAAGCCAAAACACAAGAAAGTCACAAAACGGGTTATCAAAAAGAAGGTAGGTCCTATTGTTGAAACAACGCAAATAACAACTGAACAAGAGGATGACAAAACACCTATCACCACTGTACACACAACACAAGAATACACTGACGAATCACTCACCCCACTCGAATCACTACACAAACCTGATTTTGCTAAGGCGGTCGAAGTGATGCCCGAAGAAATTAAAGTGACGGAAACCAAAACTGAAAATGGCGACACACAAACTGTGAAGACCACAAAGCGTGTAATAAAAAAGAAGCGCGGACCAAAGCAGGAGATTACAGAGATCACAACCGTAGAAAAAGAGGGTAAAACTCCCACCACTACAGTATCCGTGACTGAAGAAACAGCCCCCGAAGAAGAAATTGTTGAGCCTGTGGAGGTGTTTGAACTACCGGAGGAGACGACTGTGGAGGAAATTGACACGCCCGAAGGTAAGCCAAAACACAAGAAAGTCACAAAACGGGTTATCAAAAAGAAAGTAGGTCCTATGGTTGAAACAACGCAAATAACAACTGAACAAGAGGATGAAAAAACACCTATCACCACTGTACACACAACACAAGAGTACACTGACGAATCTCTCACCCCACTCGAATCACTACACAAACCTGATTTTGCTGAAGCGGTCGAAGTGATGCCCGAAGACATTAAAGTGACGGAAACCAAAACTGAAAATGGCGACACACAAACTGTGAAGACCACAAAGCGTGTAATAAGAAAGAAGCGCGGACCAAAGCAGGAGATTACAGAGATCACAACCGTAGAAAAAGAGGGTGAAACTCCCACCACTACAGTATCCGTGACTGAAGAAACAGCCCCAGAAGAAGAAATTGTTGAGCCTGTGGAGGTGTTTGAACTGCCGGAGGAGACGACTGTGGAGGAAATTGGCACGCCCGAAGGTAAGCCAAAACACAAGAAAGTCACAAAACGGGTTATCAAAAAGAAGGTAGGTCCTATTGTTGAAACAACGCAAATAACAACTGAACAAGAGGATGACAAAACACCTATCACCACTGTACACACAACACAAGAATACACTGACGAATCACTCACCCCACTCGAATCACTACACAAACCTGATTTTGCTAAGGCGGTCGAAGTGATGCCCGAAGAAATTAAAGTGACGGAAACCAAAACTGAAAATGGCGACACACAAACTGTGAAGACCACAAAGCGTGTAATAAGAAAGAAGCTCGGACCAAAGCAGGAGATTACAGAGATCACAACCGTAGAAAAAGAGGGTGAAACTCCCACCACTACACTATCCGTGACTGAAGAAACAGCCCCCGAAGAAGAAATTGTTGAGCCTGTGGAGGTGTTTGAACTACCGGAGGAGACGACTGTGGAGGAAATAGACACGCCCGAAGGTAAGCCAAAACACAAGAAAGTCACAAAACGGGTTATCAAAAAGAAGGTAGGTCCTAGGGTTGAAACAACGCAAATAACAACTGAACAAGAGGATGACAAAACACCTATCACAACTGTACACACAACACAAGAATACACTGACGAATCACTCACCCCACTCGAATCATTACACAAACCTGATTTTGCTGAGGCGGTCGAAGTGATGCCTGAAGAAATTAAAGTGACGGAAAGTAAAACTGAAAATGGCGACACACAAATAGTGAAAACCACAAAGCGTTTAATAGCAAAGAAGCGCGGACCGAAGCAGGAAATTACAGAGATTATTACGGTTGAAAAAGATGGGGAAACTCCGACCACTACAGTATCCGTAACTGAAGAAACAGTCCCCGAAGAAGAAATTGTTGAGCCTGTGGAGGTGTTTGAACTACCGGAGGAGACGACTGTGGAGGAAATTGACACGCCCGAAGGTAAGCCAAAACACAAGAAAGTCACAAAACGGGTTATCAAAAAGAAGGTAGGTCCTAGGGTTGAAACAATGCAAATAACAACTGAACAAGAGGATGACAAAACACCTATCACCACTGTACACACAACACAAGAGTACACTGACGAATCACTCACCACACTCAAATCACTACACAAACCTGATTTTGCTGAGGCGGTCGAACTGATGCCCGAAGATATTAAAGTGACGGAAACCAAAACTAAAAATGGCGACACACAAACTGTGAAGACCACAAAGCGTGTAATAAGAAAGAAGCGCGGACCAAAGCAGGAGATTACAGAGATCACAACCGTAGAAAAAGAGGGTGAAACTCCCACCACTACAGTATCCGTGACTGAAGAAACAGCCCCCGAAGAAGAAATTGTTGAGCCTGTGGAGGTGTTTGAACTACCGGAGGAGACGATTGTGGAGGAAATAGACACGCCCGAAGGTAAGCCAAAACACAAGAAAGTCTCAAAACGGGTTATCAAAAAGAAGGTAGGTCCTAGGGTTGAAACAGCGCAAATAACAACTGAACAAGAGGATGACAAAACACCTATGACAACTGTACACACAACACAAGAATACACTGACGAATCACTCACCCCACTCGAATCACTACACAAACCTTATTTTGCTGAGGCGGTCGAAGTGATGCCCGAAGAAATTAAAGTGACGGAAATCAAAACTGAAAATGGCGACACACAAACTGTGAAGACCACAAAGCGTGTAATGAAAAAGAAGCGTGGACCAAAGCAGGAAATTACAGAGATCACAACCGTAGAAAAAGAGGGTGAAACTCCCACCACTACAGTATCCGTAACTGAAGAAACAGCCCCGGAGGAAGAAATTGTTCAGCCTGTGGAGGTGTTTGAACTACCGGAGGAGGCGACTGTGGAGGAAATTGACACGCCCGAAGGTAAGCCAAAACACAAGAAAGTCACAAAACGGGTTATCAAAAAGAAGGTAGGTCCTAGGGTTGAAACAATGCAAATAACAACTGAACAAGAGGATGACAAAACACCTATCACCACTGTACACACAACACAAGAGTACACTGACGAATCACTCAAGACACTCGAATCACTACACAAACCTGATTTTGCTGAGGCGGTCGAAGTGATGCCCGAAGAAATTAAAGTGACGGAAATCAAAACTGAAAATGGCGACACACAAACTGTGAAGACCACAAAGCGTGTAATAAGAAAGAAGCTCGGACCAAAGCAGGAGATTACAGAGATCACAACCGTAGAAAAAGAGGGTGAAACTCCCACCACTACAGTATTCGTGACTGAAGAAACAGCCCCGGAGGAAGAAATTGTTCAGCCTGTGGAGGTGTTTGAACTACCGGAGGAGACGACTGTGGAGGAAATTAACACGCCCGAAGGTAAGCCAAAAAAAAGGAAAGTCACCAAACGGGTTATCAAAAAGAAGGTAGGTCCTAGGGTTGAAACAACGCAAATAACAACTGAACAAGAGGATGACAAAACACCTATCACCACTGTACACACAACACAAGAGTACACTGACGAATCACTCACCCCACTCGAATCACTACACAAACCTGATTTTGCTGAGGCGGTCGAAGTGATGCCCGAAGATATTAAAGTGACGGAAACCAAAACTAAAAATGGCGACACACAAACTGTGAAGACCACAAAGCGTGTAATAAGAAAGAAGCGCGGACCAAAGCAGGAGATTACAGAGATCACAACCGTAGAAAAAGAGGGTGAAACTCCCACCACTACAGTATCCGTGACTGAAGAAACAGCCCCCGAAGAAGAAATTGTTGAGCCTGTGGAGGTGTTTGAACTACCGGAGGAGACGATTGTGGAGGAAATAGACACGCCCGAAGGTAAGCCAAAACACAAGAAAGTCTCAAAACGGGTTATCAAAAAGAAGGTAGGTCCTAGGGTTGAAACAATGCAAATAACAACTGAACAAGAGGATGACAAAACACCTATCACCACTGTACACACAACACAAGAGTACACTGACGAATCACTCACCACACTCGAATCACTACACAAACCTGATTTTGCTGAGGCGGTCGAAGTGATGCCCGAAGAAATTAAAGTGACGGAAATCAAAACTGAAAATGGCGACACACAAACTGTGAAGACGACAAAGCGTGTAATGAAAAAGAAGCGTGGACCAAAGCAGGAAATTACAGAGATCACAACCGTAGAAAAAGAGGGTGAAACTCCCACCACTACAGTATCCGTAACTGAAGAAACAGCCCCGGAGGAAGAAATTGTTCAGCCTGTGGAGGTGTTTGAACTACCGGAGGAGGCGACTGTGGAGGAAATTGACACGCCCGAAGGTAAGCCAAAACAAAGGAAAGTCACAAAACGGGTTATCAAAAAGAAGGTAGGTCCTAGGGTTGAAACAATGCAAATAACAACTGAACAAGAGGATGACAAAACACCTATCACCACTGTACACACAACACAAGAGTACACTGACGAATCACTCACCACACTCGAATCACTACACAAACCTGATTTTGCTGAGGCGGTCGAAGTGATGCCCGAAGAAATTAAAGTGACGGAAATCCAAACTGAAAATGGCGACACACAAACTGTGAAGACCACAAAGCGTGTAATAAGAAAGAAGCTCGGACCAAAGCAGGAGATTACAGAGATCACAACCGTAGAAAAAGAGGGTGAAACTCCCACCACTACAGTATCCGTGACTGAAGAAACAGCCCCCGAAGAAGAAATTGTTGAGCCTGTGGAGGTGTTTGAACTACCGGAGGAGACGACTGTGGAAGAAATAGACACGCCCGAAGGTAAACCAAAACACAAGAAAGTCTCAAAACGGGTTATCAAAAAGAAGGTAGGTCCTAGGGTTGAAACAACGCAAATAACAACTGAACAAGAGGATGACAAAACACCTATCACAACTGTACACACAACACAAGAATACACTGACGAATCACTCACCCCACTCGAATCACTACACAAACCTGATTTTGCTGAGGCGGTCGAAGTGATGCCCGAAGAAATGAAAGTGACGGAAATCAAAACTGAAAATGGCGACACACAAACTGTGAAGACCACAAAGCGTGTAATAAGAAAGAAGCGCGGACCAAAGCAGGAGATTACAGAGATCATAACCGTAGAAAAAGAGGGTGAAACTCCCACCACTACAGTATTCGTGACTGAAGAAACAGCCCCGGAGGAAGAAATTGTTCAGCCTGTGGAGGTGTTTGAACTACCGGAGGAGACTACTGTGGAGGAAATTGACACGCCCGAAGGTAAGCCAAAACACAAGAAAGTCACAAAACGGGTAATCAAAAAGAAGGTAGGTCCTAGGGTTGAAACAATGCAAATAACAACTGAACAAGAGGATGACAAAACACCTATCACCACTGTACACACAACACAAGAGTACACTGACGAATCACTCACCACACTCGAATCACTACACAAACCTGATTTTGCTGAGGCGGTCGAAGTGATGCCCGAAGAAATTAAAGTGACGGAAATCAAAACTGAAAATGGCGACACACAAACTGTGAAGACCACAAAGCGTGTAATGAAAAAGAAGCGCGGACCAAAGCAGGAGATTACAGAGATCACAACCGTAGAAAAAGAGGGTGAAACTCCCACCACTACAGTATCCGTGACTGAAGAAACAGCCCCGGAGGAAGAAATTGTTCAGCCTGTGGAGGTGTTTGAACTACCGGAGGAGACGACTGTGGAGGAAATTGACACGCCCGAAGGTAAGCCAAAACACAAGAAAGTCACAAAACGGGTTATCAAAAAGAAGGTAGGTCCTAGGGTTGAAACAATGCAAATAACAACTGAACAAGAGGATGACAAAACACCTATCACCACTGTACACACAACACAAGAGTACACTGACGAATCACTCACCACACTCGAATCACTACACAAACCTGATTTTGCTGAGGCGGTCGAAGTGATGCCCGAAGAAATTAAAGTGACGGAAATAAAAACTGAAAATGGCGACACACAAACTGTGAAGACCACAAAGCGTGTAATGAAAAAGAAGCGTGGACCAAAGCAGGAAATTACAGAGATCACAACCGTAGAAAAAGAGGGTGAAACTCCCACCACTACAGTATCTGTGACTGAAGAAACAGCCTCGGAGGAAGAAATTGTTCAGCCTGTGGAGGTGTTTGAACTACCGGAGGAGGCAACTGTGGAGGAAATTGAGACGCCCGAAGGTAAGCCAAAACACAAGAAAGTCACAAAACGGGTTATCAAAAAGGAGGTAGGTCCTATTGTTGAAACAATGCAAATAACAACTGAACAAGAGGATGACAAAACACCTATCACCACTGTACACACAACACAAGAGTACACTGACGAATCACTCACCACACTCGAATCACTACACAAACCTGATTTTGCTGAGGCGGTCGAAGTGATGCCCGAAGATATTAAAGTGACGGAAACCAAACCTGAAAATGGCGACATACAAACTGTGAAGACAACAAAGCGTGTAATGAAAAAGAAGCGTGGACCAAAGCAAGAAATTACAGAGATCACAACCGTAGAAAAAGAGGGTGAAACTCCCACCACTACAGTATCCGTGACTGAAGAAACAGCCCCCGAAGAAGAAATTGTTGAGCCTGTGGAGGTGTTTGAACTACCGGAGGAGACGACTGTGGAGGAAATTGACACGCCCGAAGGTAAGCCAAAACACAAGAAAGTCACAAAACGGGTTATCAAAATGAAGGTAGGTCCTACGGTTGAAACAATGCAAATAACAACTGAACAAGAGGATGACAAAACACCTATCACCACTGTACACACAACACAAGAGTACACTGACGAATCACTCACCACACTCGAATCACTACACAAACCTGATTTTGCTGAGGCAGTCGAAGTGATGCCCGAAGATATTAAAGTGACGGAAACCAAAACTGAAAATGGCGACACACAAACTGTGAAGACCACAAAGCGTGTAATAAGAAAGAAGCGCGGACCAAAGCAGGAGATTACAGAGATCACAACCGTAGAAAAAGAGGGTGAAACTCCCACCACTACAGTATCCGTGACTGAAGAAACAGCCCCGGAGGAAGAAATTGTTCAGCCTGTGGAGGTGTTTGAACTACCGGAGGAGACGACTGTGGAGGAAATTGACACGCCCGAAGGTAAGCCAAAACACAAGAAAGTCACAAAACGGGTTATCAAAAAGAAGGTAGGTCCTAGGGTTGAAACAACGCAAATAACAACTGAACAAGAGGATGACAAAACACCTATCACTACTGTACACACAACACAAGAGTACACTGACGAATCACTCACCACACTCGAATCACTACACAAACCTGATTTTGCTGAGGCGGTCGAAGTGATGCCCGAAGATATTAAAGTGACGGAAACCAAAACTGAAAATTGCGACACACAAACTGTGAAGACCACAAAGCGTGTAATAAGAAAGAAGCGCGGACCAAAGCAGGAGATTACAGAGATCACAACCGTAGAAAAAGAGGGTGAAACTCCCACCACTACAGTATCCGTGACTAAAGAAACAGCCCCGGAGGAAGAAATTGTTCAGCCTGTGGAGGTGTTTGAACTACCGGAAGAGACGACTGTGGAGGAAATTGACACGCCCGAAGGTAAGCCAAAACACAAGAAAGTCACAAAACGGGTTATCAAAAAGAAGGTAGGTCCTAGGGTTGAAACAATGCAAATAACAACTGAACAAGAGGATGACAAAACACCTATCACCACTGTACACACAACACAAGAGTACACTGACGAATCACTCACCACACTCGAATCACTACACAAACCTGATTTTGCTGAGGCGGTCGAAGTGATGCCCGAAGAAATTAAAGTGACGGAAATCAAAACTAAAAATGGCGACACACAAACTGTGAAGACCACAAAGCGTGTAATGAAAAAGAAGCGTGGACCAAAGCAGGAAATTACAGAGATCACAACCGTAGAAAAAGAGGGTGAAACTCCCACCACTACAGTATCCGTGACTGAAGAAACAGCCCCCGAAGAAGAAATTGTTGAGCCTGTGGAGGTGTTTGAACTACCGGAGGAGACGACTGTGGAGGAAATTGACACGCCCGAAGGTAAGCCAAAACACAAGAAAGTCACAAAACGGGTTATCAAAATGAAGGTAGGTCCTACGGTTGAAACAATGCAAATAACAACTGAACAAGAGGATGACAAAACACCTATCACCACTGTACACACAACACAAGAGTACACTGACGAATCACTCACCACACTCGAATCACTACACAAACCTGATTTTGCTGAGGCAGTCGAAGTGATGCCCGAAGATATTAAAGTGACGGAAACCAAAACTGAAAATGGCGACACACAAACTGTGAAGACCACAAAGCGTGTAATAAGAAAGAAGCGCGGACCAAAGCAGGAGATTACAGAGATCACAACCGTAGAAAAAGAGGGTGAAACTCCCACCACTACAGTATCCGTGACTGAAGAAACAGCCCCGGAGGAAGAAATTGTTCAGCCTGTGGAGGTGTTTGAACTACCGGAGGAGACGACTGTGGAGGAAATTGACACGCCCGAAGGTAAGCCAAAACACAAGAAAGTCACAAAACGGGTTATCAAAAAGAAGGTAGGTCCTAGGGTTGAAACAATGCAAATAACAACTGAACAAGAGGATGACAAAACACCTATCACCACTGTACACACAACACAAGAGTACACTGACGAATCACTCACCACACTCGAATCACTACACAAACCTGATTTTGCTGAGGCGGTCGAAGTGATGCCCGAAGAAATTAAAGTGACGGAAATCAAAACTGAAAATGGCGACACACAAACTGTGAAGACCACAAAGCGTGTAATGAAAAAGAAGCGTGGACCAAAGCAGGAAATTACAGAGATCACAACCGTAGAAAAAGAGGGTGAAACTCCCACCACTACAGTATCCGTGACTGAAGAAACAGCCCCCGAAGAAGAAATTGTTGAGCCTGTGGAGGTGTTTGAACTACCGGAGGAGACGACTGTGGAGGAAATTGACACGCCCGAAGGTAAGCCAAAACACAAGAAAGTCACAAAACGGGTTATCAAAAAGAAGGTAGGTCCTAGGGTTGAAACAACGCAAATAACAACTGAACAAGAGGATGACAAAACACCTATCACTACTGTACACACAACACAAGAGTACACTGACGAATCACTCACCACACTCGAATCACTACACAAACCTGATTTTGCTGAGGCGGTCGAAGTGATGCCTGAAGACATTAAAGTGACGGAAACCAAAACTGAAGATGGCGACATACAAACTGTGAAGACCACAAAGCGTGTAATGAAAAAGAAGCGTGGACCAAAGCAGGAAATTACAGAGATCACAACCGTAGAAAAAGAGGGTGAAACTCCCACCACTACAGTATCTGTGACTGAAGAAACAGCCCCGGAGGAAGAAATTGTTCAGCCTGTGGAGGTGTTTGAACTACCGGAGGAGGCGACTTTGGAGGAAATTGACACGCCCGAAGGTAAGCCAAAACACAAGAAAGTCACAAAACGGGTTATCAAAAAGAAGGTAGGTCCTATTGTTGAAACAATGCAAATAACAACTGAACAAGAGGATGACAAAACACCTATCACCACTGTACACACAACACAAGAGTACACTGACGAATCACTCACCACACTCGAATCACTACACAAACCTGATTTTGCTGAGGCGGTCGAAGTGATGCCCGAAGATATTAAAGTGACGGAAACCAAAACTGAAAATGGCGACATACAAACTGTGAAGACAACAAAGCGTGTAATGAAAAAGAAGCGTGGACCAAAGCAAGAAATTACAGAGATCACAACCGTAGAAAAAGAGGGTGAAACTCCCATCACTACAGTAATCGTGACTGAAGAAACAGCCCCCGAAGAAGAAATTGTTGAGCCTGTGGAGGTGTTTGAACTACCGGAGGAGACGACTGTGGAGGAAATTGACACGCCCGAAGGTAAGCCAAAACACAAGAAAGTCACAAAGGATGATGAAACACTTATCACCACAGTACACACAACACAAGAGTACACTGACAAATCACTCACCTCACTCCAAACACTACACAAACCTGATTTTACTGAGGCTGTCGAAGTGATGCCCGAAGACATTAAAGTGACCGAATCCAAAACTGAAAATGGCGACACACAAACAGTGAAGACCACAAAGCGTATAATAAAAAAGAAGCGCGGACCGAAGCAGGAAATTACAGAGATCATTACGGTTAAAAAAGATGGGGAAACTCCCATCACTACAGTATCCGTGACTGATGAAACAGCACCCGAAGAAGAAATTGTTCAGCCTGTGGAAGTTTTTGAACTGCCGGAGGAGACGACTGTGGAGAAAATTGACACGCCCGAAGGTAAGCACAAACACAAGAAAGTCACAAAGGATGACGAAACACTTACCACCACAGTACACACAACACAAGAGTACATCGACAAATCACTTACCCCACTCCAAACACTACACATACTTGATTTTGCTGAGGCTGTCGAAGTGATACCCGAAGAAATTAAAGTGACGGAAACCAAAACTGAAACTGGCGACACACCAACTGTGAAGACCACAAAGCGTGTAAAAGGAAAGAAGCGCGGACCAAAGCAGGAGATTACAGAGATCACAACCGTAGAAAAAGAGGGTGAAACTCCCATCACTATAGTATCCGTGATTGAAGAAACAGTCCCCAAAGAAGAAATTTTTGAGCCTGTGGAGGTGTTTGAACTACCGGAGGAGACGACTATTGAGGATATTGACACGCCCGAAGGTAAGAAAGTAATAAAAGATGACGAAACACTTATCACCACTTTACACACAACACAAGAGTACACTGACAAATCACTCACCCCACTCCAAACACTACACAAATCCGATTTTGCTGAGGCGGTCGAAGTGATTCCCGAAAACATTAAAGTGACGGAAACGAAAACTGAAAATGGCGACATACAAACTGTGAAGACCACAAAGCGTGTAATGAAAACGAAGCGTGGACCAAAGCAGGAAATTACAGAGATCATTATGGTTGAAAAAGAGGGTGAAACTCCCACCACTACAGTAACCGGTATTGAAGAAACAGCCCCCGAAAAAGAAATTTTTCAGCCTTTTGAAGTTGTTAAACTGCCGGAGGAGACGAATGTGGAGGACAAGCCCGAAGGTAAGTCATAACCCTAGAAAGTTACAAAACGCGTTATAAATAAAAGTTAGGTCCTAGGGTTGAAATTTTACAAATAACAGTTGAGAACGAGAGGATGAGCTGAAACCTGTTATCACTGTATACACGGCACAAGAGTACACTGACAAATTACTCAATCCACTCGAATTACCGTTCGAAAATAATTTCTGTCTTAGTGATTCCCGAAGATATTATGCTGATAGTATTGATAACAATAAGACAATGTTCAAACTGTGAAGAAAACAATATAGGTTGTATTGAAGAAATATCGACCTATACAAAAGATTATCTAGATCACTGAGTGGGGAATGGAGGATGAAGCAGTTTGCACTCCCGAAGAGAAGGTTTCTTGTGAAATAATATCTCGGCTAGTAAATTTTCTTCAAATGCCTGTGGTGATGACTATTGAAAATTTTGACATCCCCGAAGGTAACAGTGACTAATCTAGACTTGTCGTATTGTAATAAATATTCTAAATATTTTATAAGAGTCCAAATTTATAAGGTGAGATTCTTATAATTAAAAGTGTTTCGATGATTAGAATATGTTGATTATAAAAGTTTACTCTTTTTTTAGTAATAATTCGCCACTTAATGAAGCAATTGTTTGTTATCAACCGTGGCATTTATTTCGATTTCCTGACAATAGTCTGGATGTTATGATTGATATAGTAAATGTTACATAACATTTTTTTTTTTTCATAATTTTTTTTTTCAGTATTGTTCTATCTTATTTATTGTGTTGTTATTGAACGTATGCTTCAAATTTTAAAAAATCCATATACATTAAATTATAATTTAAATTAGTTTATACGTTTAAAAATCTAAAGTAATTACATAATTCGGATTTGCATTTTAACTCAAATGCCCGATAAGATCTGCCCTTACACCAGTACACCCGGCAAGACAATCTAAGACTGCAGTGAGTATATATAGTGATTGGGAGTCTGCCTTTTTCTTTTCTCACTTCACTTACTCTCGCATATTGGTTGAATTAATAGGGATTTGTTAGACATCGAGAGAAAAGCGGGAGTAAGCTTGTAAAGCCTTTTTGACACTATTTTTATTTACATGATTATACTGCGATTCGTGGTTATCATCATCTAATTCACTATGCCTTAGATGTTTTGTATGGTATGTGTAAAAAAAAAACTATAATTCATGATGGAACAAACAAAAAGTGTCAGCATTTTCCAAGTTCCCTGTGAATGTGGTTTGACACGGTTCAACTGACACACTTATTGTTTTACGCCTCCAATATGATGGAGCACTTGACTTCTTTTACTTTTTATATATAAAAAATAAAGTCTTTCGTATTAAATATTCATAATACTGTTAAAAGTTATTATAAAGTAACTTTATGTATTAATTATGTCTTAGATTATATATGTTTTTAATTAATATATATTTTTAATCTATATCTTTGTTTGTTCTATAATCAGATAATTTGCCTGGCGAGCAAGAAGTAAAGATTGTTAAGACGGGTCAAACTTTAAAGCAACCAGAAGTTTCACTAACTACCCAAGAAAAAACTTTAGACCAACGTTCTGACACGAAGATACCGAAGAAACTTTTAAAACCTCAAAAAATTCAGCGTATAGAACTTAAGGTGGATGAAGCAAAATTTGCAGAAGAGCTCGCTCAACCACAATTCTCTAAAATTAAGCTAAAGAAACCTACAATAAAGGCAAAACAGGAACCGTCAGCAATGATTTTACCCAAATTTCAATTAAAAAGTCGCATAAAGTTTATTTCTGATTGGCCTCCGAAAGATATAAAACCTATTATTACTTTCATGGGAAGTGTTCGACAAAACGGAGAACTTTCAAGAAATATAAAAGAGGCTGCTAAATTAAAAAAGAAAACGATAAAGACCCCCAAATTACCAGAATTAGAAAAAGCGGAGCTAGAAAAGCCTATGTTTACTTATTCAGATATTGTGGATACTCACAAACAAGTATCTGAAAATGAAATTTTTGAAAAACAACCAGAAGATATTTCTGAAGATACCATTTTAACGACAGAAGAAAAGCCCGATGACATTATGGACAATGATGTTGTTGATGAACCAGAAAATATTACTATTAGACCAAGAAGACCTAGTATTAAAATAGTTGAAGAGATAATTGATGAAGTGACTATTAAAAAGAAACTTAAGCCAGTGCGAAAGTCGTCGGTCACTGTAGCAGAAATAACTGAACCCGAGGAAGTGACTTTTAGACCAAAAGTAATTAAGACTAAAGAAGATGTAGAGCAAGAATTTAATATTCAGTTAGATTCCTATGCCGAAGAAGAAATATCAATGTCAAGTAAAGTCAAGCTTAAACCACAAAGACAACCAACATTTAATGAAGAAGCAGATGAAACTTCTATCAAGTTTTATGAAGAAGATTTAAACGAAGGTGTGGATATAGTTGAAATAAATGAAGATATTGATGAACAAGAAAAGATCAACGACGTAATAATGCCACTAAAAAAACCTAAAAGTGTTTTAGTGAATTTTACAGAAGATATAGCTTCGGACGTGACTGTGATGAAACCGAAACCAGATGACCACAGCACAGAATTTATCGAAGATGTAACATTTGATCTAGGAAAACAAGCAAAATATGCAATTGATCAACAAGAAATTTCTTTTGATATCAAGCATCAGACTGAAGTATTTAAGCAAGAAGTTTTAAACCTCTCTAGTAATATTAAATTAGCACATAGGAAAAAAGATATTATTACTGAGGCTGCTGACACAACCTCGATTGTAATTGAAAAGGAAATCGAAACTGAAACTCAGGCAGAAGAAATTGTTATAAGCGATGATGAGTCGGAAAGTAATGTGGAAATGATTATAAAGAGAAGACCTAAAAAACCAACATATGAGGTCAGTGAAGTGGAAGAGTTGAGTATAGAATTAAAACCTAAAAAGGTCACTAGTGAAATTTTTGAGGAAGAACAATTAAATATATTGGCAAAACGTAAACCAAAGAAGCCTACCCAAGTTCAAGGTAGGATTTTTTTATGATTATATTATTTCCTAAAAATTACTTATATTATACAGCAACCGAGATCGGTGTCGGACCAGAACTTGATAATTTTAAATGCCGTACAAATAATAACTAACGACATAAATAAAAACAAAACTAGTAACAGTAATCTAAGTTTATAAAAAATAACAAAGAATTAATTTAAGCTATGAGAAAAGTTACAGGTATGTATATGTATGTAGTTTTGAAACGAAGGTTCTCTCTACAAAGAAATTTTGCGAAATTAATTGAAAGTTTATTATCATACCAATTTAACTACTGTCTTATTACTATATTATTTATCAACATACAAATTGTAGCGTGTGGAAACCATGTCTTTAGATAACGTTGTACTTCCGAAACCGAAGTATTCCATATTTATTAAAATACAATTTCTATATAATTTATAAAATTTCTTAAAAATTACAGAAGCTGAGGCCTCAATGAGTATAGCCAAAGAACAAGAATTTCCAGGTATATCAAATTGATCATATAAAAAAGAATATTATAATTCAATATTTAAATTAATTAAAGGAATGTCAAGTGTTACGACTTATGATTTTTTTATTTATTTTTAATACAAAAACTTACCTGTTTTTTTGTGTAGATACTCCAGTTAATGTACGATGCGGCGATACTGTGTTCGCCGTCTACTCGTATGTAGCAGAAACTGATGAAGCTATCAATCTGGTCGAAGGCGAAAGACTATACATTCTAGGTAAGCCAATTTAAATCCATATGGTCTTGAAATATATAGAATCAGCTACTAAATATATTTAACTTTAAGCATCTAACATAATCGTTATTATAGAAACGACAAATCAAGACTGGTGGTTTGTTCGTAAACATCTCACTGAAGAAAAGGGATGGGTACCGGCGCAGTATTTGATGGATGAGACCAATTATACTCTATACTTACAAAAGAAATTAAACGAGAAAATTGATAAATTGCCAGTGTTTGAAAGTAAGTTATTCATATATTCTTTATCTAAATATTTTTTTTCGGGTTCTTTACCTATAAAATAGCATGCATTTTCATTTATGTTCGAATATCATGATTTGTTATATAAAGTTGCTCAATAAAATTACTACCACTATGTGATTTTTTATATACTTTTGAAATTATATTAACCACATTATTTATTTAAGATATTTTCTGATTATATTTACATAATTAATGTGTTTATATATATATATTTATATATATATGTCATTTTAGAACCAGCATCCGAAGAACAGGCTGTCGCTCCAATATTTGTAGAAAAACTGCGACCAAAACACACTCCAGATGGATCGACAGTGCAATTTGAATGCCAGGTAGAGGGATATCCAAGACCGCAGATCACGTGGTTTAGACAAACAGCTATAATTAAACCCTCCCAAGACTTTCAAATCTATTACGACGATGACAACGTGGCCACCCTTGTTATTCGAGAAGTTTTCCCAGAAGACGCAGGTACTTTTACTTGCGTTGCTAAAAATGCTGCAGGTTTCGCATCAAGCACAGCCGAACTTACAGTAGAGGCTCCGCTCTCCGACCATGGCTCAGAAATGACTGTATTGTCCCGTAAGAGTCTTTCTCGCGAGTCATCACTAGCAGACATTCTTGAAGGTATACCTCCAACTTTCTCTAAGCGCCCAAAAGCTCAGTATGTTGATGAAGGATCACAAATATCACTAGAATGTAGATTGGTTGCTATCCCAGAGCCAGACATTATTTGGTATTTTAAAGGTGAAGAAGTCACGCCTAATGACAAGTTGTCAGTGAGCACAGAATCTGACATGCATATGTATTGTAGTGTATTGAAAATATGTGATGTTAAGAAATTCCAAGAAGGTACATACACGGTTTTAGCGGTGAACCGAGAAGGTGAAGCGAGTTTACCTATTGTTCTTAAAATAAAAACCGGCGAAAAAGAGAAACCTCAAGTTATAGAACCATTGAAAAGCATGACCATAAGAGAAGGAGAAAGTGTGGTTCTTTCAACTCAAGTAGTCGGCAGTCCCGAACCGAAAGTGACATGGTTTAAAAATAATAAACCAGTTAAATCGCTACCTCAAAAATCTGATGGACATAGTCATACAATAACAATTGTTAAACCCAGAAAAGATAAAGATGACGGGGTGTACTCACTGAGGGCGATTAATTCTGAAGGATCCGCAGAGACTAGTGCCGTCATAACAATAGAAGGTAAATAGATTTTTTTCTTTGACTATAAATTTGAAATATATAATGTAATATATATTTTTTTTTTTTTGATGATTATTTAAATAAAAAAACAGTAACAGAGTTTATGTGTATAGAGTCATTCTTGAAATAAAAAAATATTTTCATAATTAATTTAAAGTATTATATAATTTTGCAGAACCCACAGAGGAGAATGCAGAACCGCCGCTATTTATTAATAGATTCCAAGAAATAACCGTAAAAGAAAAGGGTACAATTAAATTGCACGCTAAAGTGACAGGTAATCCAGTACCATTGATCACTTGGTACAGAAATAATCAAGTAATCACGCCTAACGCAGCAGTAACTCAGAATTTTGATGGTGAAAACATCGATTTGATAATTAACAATGTTGATTCTGAAGTAGATTCTGGAGATTACAAATGTGTAGCTGCCAATTCAGCCGGCAAGGCCTCTCACGGAGCCCGTGTTACCATTGACGTAGATAAAGTTACATTTGTTAAACATTTGAAGACACAATATGTCACAGAAGAAAGTAAGACTGTTCTCTTGGAATGTGAGACGTCACACACAGTCTCTACAAAATGGTATCACAATGGTAAGGAACTCAGTGGAATGGATCATAGAGAAATTATTCAAGAGAGTCGAATTCATAAGTTAAGGATAAAGAAATCCAAGCTCACAGACAAGGGAACAATTAAATGCATGGTCAAAGATCAAGAAACCAGCACCGAGCTGGTTGTCAAAGAAACAGTCCCTGAGTTCTTACGCAAGCTACAAGACTTTGAGGTTAAAGAGCGCGATATTGCAATACTCGAAGTGGAAATCAATTCCGAGACCGCCGACGTTAAGTGGGAAAAAGATGGAGAAATAATTAAGGCGAAGAAAAACAAATATGAGTTAGAAAAACGTGGAAACGTTAGAAAGCTATTCATTAGAAACACATCGGTTCATGATGAAGGTGAATATACTTGTAGGTTGCGTGAAGATGCTTGTACGGCGGAAGTAACGGTTGTGGAACTTCCGCCAGAAATTATATCAAGACTAAAAGACCAACGGGTTAATAAGGGAAATAAAGCAACATTTGAAATAGAATTAACAAAGGGTGACGCACTTGTGAGATGGTTGAAGGATGCCTCTGAAATTCAGTTCTCAAATCACATGCAGCTTACTATAGATGGCAAAAAACAGAAGTTAAAAATATACGATTGTGATAAAATCGATGCTGGTGAATATACGTGTGAAGTTGGCAACGATCGATGCATTGCGAAACTAACCGTAGATGAACCCACAGTTGACTTTACTTTGAGACTTCCAGAAGTAGTGCTGGTTCCCGCCAATACTGACGCACACTTAACTGTCGATATTCCTGATGATAATTTGACTGTAACATGGTACAGACGTAAAACATTAATAGAGGATTCAGAGAAATTCACGCTTATATCAGATGGTAGAAAACGAACACTTATTATAAGAAAATGCACAGAGGAAGATCAATGCGAATACTCTTGCCAGCTACTAGACACCAGGTGCACAACCAGACTAAAAGTAGAAGGTATAGTACATTCATTTAGTCCATAAAATTTGTATGTACGTTAATAATTAAACAACTATATAAAATAAGAAGATTTGAAATGCAGTTCGTGTTATTTGATTTTTATTACATCTTTTTTCTAACACAATTATAAAATGTACGAGTATTTATTCAAAATTGTCATAAATATATGCAATATTATCGTAAATAATTATTTAATCGTAAGCAATCATGTTTTAGGACACCTATGTCACGGAAAAATTTTATGCGTCTTCTATTTTTTTGATCAAAAGTAGTATTCCATAAATGTATAATGATTTTTTGAGTACTGTTATGATTTTTTAATACGTATAGTTAATATTATGCTTTTTTTCTGCACAGTTATCGAGTTCGCACCCAAGATAATCTCTTACGAGCAAAAATATAGGGTTCGTCGTGGTGGTACTACTACTCTAGAGGTTATTTACTCCGCGCATCCACCACCACACGACAGTTGGACTCGTGGGGACAAAATGATCAAACGTTCTAAACTGTCTCGACCGTCATTACTACCGGACACGGCATCGCTTACGTTGCATAAGCTGGATACAATCCATTCTGGGAAATATACCCTAACTTTGACGAACAATTGTGGAGAATCTACGGCTGACATTGACGTTGTTGTACTGGGTAATACTTGAATTATGTTTTTGTAAATGTTACATTTTTGCATACATTATTATTATTACATGAAAGTGAGTTCTGTTGTCACCGCACAATTAATAAACAACATTTCTTTAAAGACTAGAATGAAAAAAGTTTAGCAACACATTTCAAAATAATAAATAAAGAATATTTTTCCAGATATTCCATCTCCCCCTGGCAAACCTGGTGTGTTAGAAGTTGATGATACTTGGGTGAACATATTTTGGTCGGAGCCTGAAAGTAAAGGAGGCTCTAGTATCGAATGCTACATCGTCGAGTACCAGGAAGAAAATACTATTGAGTTAGTGGATTGTAGTTTTAATTATGTGTCTTTTAATAATTTATTGTATTTTAGTTTATTTATTTATGTTTTATTATAAATAATAAAAACTATATTTTTAACTTTTCAGATGGGTGTCAGTCGAGAATGTTAAGAAAACGCAATATTGTGTAGAGAACTTAAACATTAATATGTCATATAGGTTCCGAATATTTGCAGTAAATGAAGTGGGTGTAAGTGAATCTTCGGAGCTTACTGACTACATTCTTATAAAGAAGGTTTCAAAACCCCATCCCCCTACAATTGAAAAATCTCTGACTGACGTTATTGGAGGACCAAATGATGATGTCGAATTAACTTGTATTTTCGGTGGAATTCCCGAACCTAGGGTTATTTGGTATCGAAACGGAAAACAATTGAAAACAGCAAAGGCGACATATATTAACCGAGTTGCGTCATTAATAGTAACAGCTACTACGTCTACTGAAGGAATTTACAAGTGCTTAGCATCTAACGCTCATGGTGAGGTTGAAACTACTTGTAAACTAGAAATTAGACAAAAACCAGTAATAACCATCTCTGAAGAGGAAATGAATAAAAAACATACCGTCGGTGAACAATGGGAGATAACAGCATTTATTGACGGTATTCCTTTGCCGAATATTGAGTGGTTTAAGAATGGTGAAAGAATTAATAAGGAAGTTGAAATCATAACTGAAGAGACGACAAGTGTGATAAGAATAAACCAGTTGCGAAGATCCCATTCTGGAAAGTACACCATCGAAGCTATTAACAAAGCTGGTTCTACTTCTGTTGATATCTCACTCAAAGTATATGGTCAGTCACAAAATGTTTTTTTGAGTTATTTAGGCAATCCATATAATAAATTAAGATTTAACAATTTATTCATACGAGTCATGCCGTTACCTCTACCATTTAATTTTAAATTCTAAGTAAATTCATGGTTTGAATAATTTAACTACATGAAGGATGATTTCCTAAACCACCTTCTTTGGATTAGTAAGTTTGAAGTAGTATTATTTAAATTACTGGTGTCAATTGCCAGAATAGGATAAATATTCAATTACTATAAAAAATATATTTTATCACTTTGACATAGTAATTACATGATCTGTAAGCTACACACTTTAGCACTTATAGCTAATTGCTCTCTACAATAGTTAATAATAAACTAGGATAGGTATACTCTTTAATGTTCGAAACCGACGACCATATAACCTGGATATCTTTATAAATACCTGAAATATTTTACAGACAAACCCAGCAAGCCAGAGGGTCCAGTTATAATGCGTGAAATAAGTCGCGAATCAGTGACAATTGAGTGGAAGCCACCTTTGGACGATGGTGGTCTAGAACTGATCAAGTACGCGATAGAGAAGCACGAACCAGAATTGGACACGTGGGTTAGAATCGCCGACGTTGACAAGAACATAGAGTCATACTGTATTCAGAGACTTAGTGATAACTGTGAATACATGTTCCGTATACTCGCACAAAACCCTGTTGGAGTGTCTGATGCTCTGGAAAGTGAACCAATTGTAATTAAGAATGCATTGGGTTCGTAAGCCTTTTTATTAGTATCTTATCTTGCCATTAATCTATATAACAGCTAAAATAATAACTTTACAGACGTGCCATCACCACCGCTTGGTCCTCTTGGTATCTACGGCGTGGATTCAAATGGAGTGACTATTACTTGGTATCCATCAGAGAAGAATGGCGGTTCAGCTATTATTGACTACTCGATAGAGGTTCGGGAAGACAGTGGCCAATGGCGAATCGTGGCCAATGCCATGGGTACTATAACCAGGATTACTAAATTGAAGACAAATTCTAGATATCAATTCAGAATTTGCGCTCGAAATGAAATCGGGACTAGCTTGCCGTATATCTCTGACGAGACTGTTGTGATTGGCAAGACTCTGTGTAAGTAATAGATTCATTTTTAAAAAGGCAGATTTTAAAAAGCGCATATACACTACTTTTCAACATATAAACGGGTTTGGTCTTTTAAAAATAACATACTTTCAGCAATAGTTTCTCAAATTGTCCATTTTCGTTTATATCACTGTACAAACATATTTTAAATCAAGTTACCTATCGACTATTGTATTTCTGTATCTAGCGGCTCCTAGCGCACCTCAGTCCGTAACCGCGTGTGACGTCACCTCCAGAACTGTCACTCTTCGCTGGACTCCACCCATTAGTGATGGAGGATCCCCACTAACTAGTACGTATAACTGAATATTTTTGTGCCCTAAGTTTATTGCTCGGTTTAATATATATTTGTAACATGCTTTTTTGTAACCTTGACAATGCGAATATATAAGGGATAAAAATAAGATGATTCGTTGAATATTTAATTTTGTGTTCTCAAAAAAATTAAAATATTTCAACTACAGCTATGTGATGAGAACAATTATATTTTAACCAAATAACTCTTACTTATAGACTACATAATAGAGTACAAGGCAACTAAAACAAAATGGACGAAGGTTGTAACAGTCTCTGCATCAGTATTACATCACTGTGTAGAACATCTAAAGCATAAAGATGAACTAGTATTCCGATTGTCAGCCGAAAACGTTGTGGGAGTCGGACCCCCCACAGAGTCAGAATCCGTCAGATTAGAAAAACATGCCAGTAAGTATTCATTAGTGTTTAGACATTCATGGTCACCTTTGTTATAAATTAGATTAAAGAAATGAATAAAAAAAAAGTCAATGGAAATCTGAATTTTGAATAGTAAACCAAATCTTTAATCAGTTTGAAAGAAATACGCGTAATTCAGGCTATAGGAAAGTAATAGAAAAGAGATTTGAAATGAAAAAGAGAAATGATAATTATGCTAAATAAAAAAATTAAATCCACAGCCGTACCTTCCCCACCTACTGGACCGCTAGAAATACGGATGCTGGGTACAAACATAACCTGTGCATGGGGAACGCCAGAATGGGACGGCGGCTCTCCTCTTCTGGGCTATAATGTTGCCATTCGTGACGTTACCAAGACTATGTGGATAGAAGTGGGAAAGGTTGACGCAAAGACTCTAAGATTCAACATCAGGGATCTTGGAGAAGACCATACCTATATGATTCGAATTTACGCCAGGAATGAGATCGGATTAAGTGAGCCGCTTGAGCCACTTGAACCTTTCAAGGTTCTCCCTGGGGAAGGTGAGGGAAATTTAATTATTACCACTTATCTTTTTTATCACTTGTTGTATCTCTCTAATTTCTGCTATCATGACCTGCTACCATGAATAAAATTAAGTGGGTTTCACAATTGAAAATTTTAACTTAATTTTTTTATTAGATTCTCACGCGGAAGCTAGCGAGGTGAGCGAGGTTACGGCGGGAACGGAACCAACGTCCTTCAGTCAACCAACCTCTTCATGGCTTCGCGATCACAACATGGACGCAGACATTCGCTCCTACGCTCGAGGCTCTCTTCTGAGACGAGACGAATACTTTTTCCGTATCTGGCATTATGCGAAGCAACTATTCAAATGATCACGTGAAAACAAATATCACGTGAAGCGTGATGACCGCTTCATGACCGCGTGACTTTACCTGTGATAATTTTTCGCAATAGTGATGTAATAGATGCGACAGTTTTCTTATTTATAATTGATATTTATTTTAGCTTAAGCCTAAAACCGGACCGTCACGTTGAATCGCCGTCTAGTCGGGAGACGTTAATATAGGTGCATATATTGAGAAACTGGACTACGGTTCGATGTTATCTGCCCGGTTTTACAATAACAAATAATTTGTATAATATACCTACCAATTATTACACTGTTTTTTATTTAGTACTCTCGAGTATTTTTTTAAATTCTTAATATATAATTAAATGGTATAATTCTTAATATATAATTTTCTGCTCTCATAGCATAATGTTTAGTACTCTGTTAATTAAAAGGAAGTACAAAATCGATTTTAATAATTTTAATATTATCATGCATGGTTCACGAGTGTTGACCGAAAACCTTTAATAATTATTTCTAAAATAAAGACTAAATAAATTTGAATTTAGCTGTCGGCCACCTTACGAAGGAACAATAAATGTGTATTTTTGGTAGCATTAAATAAATTACTTTTGGTACCAATTCATGAATGAAATTACGTTATAGTAATTATTAAGACAGGCTTCCCTCTGGGATCGAGACATTGCAGCGAAGGAAATCGTGGAACGATTCAGTCCTCGTCCGCTGACGCGTTCCACAGGGAAGAAGATGGAAATATCTCCGTCACTTCCTTTCCCGGTTGTAGCGCTTCTGACAGAGGGGAGGGCAAGTTCCTCATCTAAAATGGTTTTATGTCGTAAGGGTGCTTTAAGTTACCTAAACAGTGTTACTTTGTCTGACTTATTCTATGAGGATAGATTTTAATGAGTATCTATATAAGAGGTAATTATTAGATCTATTGAATTGCAAACTTAATAGTTTAGTTCTGGATTTCGTCCATAAAAACACTGTTAATATGTCTGATAGATTGGTTTGAATTTTATAACCACCAGGTGAAAATAGAAAATTCACTGCTGCTAAGTATTAAGATACATAAATGGATATATAATAATTTAGGCACAGTTATTAATTTAATATTTTTAACTAACTATTTTATATTCCTCCGCTAAACTAAAGCCGCCGTTGTTAAGTACTCAAAGCCAGGTTATTAAGTACTCAATATTAAATGGAAAGTAAATTTTGCTTCCTCCGTAAATAACTTTCACCTGGCAATTTTCCAAAAAACTTTTTTAGTTTAGTCTTTATTCAGAAAGTATCTATCGACCTGGGTTGGGGAGTAAGGTTTTAATTTTTTGGCTCATTTTTTGTTTGTTTGCTTTGTGGTACCCGATAATCTTTACTTAATATCTATGCCACTAGAATTATTAAATTATTTTAAATAAATTACGTAAATCATTTAGGACGTATAATGATTATATCATTCAGCCATTCAATTAGACATTTTATACAAATATTGTATGTAGGAATATTTATAAGCAAATTCGATTAAGAAACCTAGAGCAATGTCACCAAAGATAAATACAGCATTTGTTTCATGCTTGCTTTATTATTTCAAATAACATGTTGAATAGACAAGACAAGAGAAAATTATACTTTAAGAAAATTTTCGTGACAAAATTTAAAAACATTATTTCATCCTAATCAAAAACTAGATATAATGGAACAATTGCAAAGAAGTACTAAATATTTTATTCAATTGTAACATCTCGTTCGGCTAGCACCAGCTGACAAAATTGTCAAGTAAAGCGTTTTTTATCCAACTTAATATATGTTCATTTTGTATTATTATACAACATGATCACAATAAATCGTAAATACAAAAGCACATTCTTTAGTGACAGTGGTTACTAGAAATCATTTTTCATATAAGTCTTATAACGGGCTTATAATATTACATTGGATAATAACATTACATTTATATTTAATCTTAAGTAGTCTGGCAAGGTTCGCTACATACCCACGGTGCATCACGTTCTAACTATTCCGAAATATTCATTAGAACAAAAAATTTTTTGATCATTTTATAGTGTAATTGATATACTTCAATGTTACCTGAGAAAATGGTGTATGTATCCTTTAATTATTCAAAATATCTCTGTTCAATTATTTTTTTTTTTGTAAGAGGAGGGCAAATGAACTGGCGAGTCACAGATGATACATAATCACCGCCGCCCATGAACTCTTGCAATATCCGAGGATTCACAAGAGCGTTGCCGGCTTTGGAGGTGGGAGTAAACGCCTTTTTTGAAGGTATCCATGTTGTAACGATCTGGAAATACCGCCAAAGGGATTTTGTTCCAGATTCGAGTGGTACGTGGAATTAAAGTATTTAAAAACCGCACAGTTTAGGATCGCCACGCATCCAGGTGGAACTGATGACATTGGAGGCGATGGCGCGTTGTGCGGCGATGAAATTCGGCGGTAGGCACCAGATCGAATAGCTCATCGGAACACTCCCCGTGGTAAATGCGGTAGAAGACACACAGAGAAGTAACATCTCTACGCATTGCATTAGAGTCCAGCTGTTCGCAGAGCACTGGGTACCCGACAATCCGAACGGCTCTCCGTTGTACGCGGTAAAATGGTAGAAGCTGAATGGTAGAAGATTGGGGTGATCTGGACCAGCGATGAGAACAGTACTCCATGTGTGGCCTGTCCTTTTAGAGCGCAAATCTTTGGCCAAGTTTGAAATACTACCTCGCTCTATTGATCGCTCCCAATTTCATCGAAGCCAACTTGGCCTTGCTCTCCAGTTGACCACAAAACTGATAATGGCTTGAAATGTCGAGACCCAGTATTCTAATACTTGGCAAGGCAATGGGAGGAGTACTTTCCAAGAGCGGTGATATGGCAAATGGTTTTTTTTTGTGGTTAATACTTGTAGCTTTTGGGTTTTAAACTAAAGGAGGTTCAGTTCACCCTATTCTGAGACCATCCCTAGGGAGATCTCTACAGACGACACAAGGTTGTATCGGTCGTCATTTTCCCGAGAGAACCCTTCACGACCGTAATATACAGCATCCCCAGTGTTGTCGTCCGTATAACAATGTATGTTGGAAATATTCAAAATATCATTGATGTGAGTGAGGAACAGAGTTGGGGATAGTACGCAGCCTTTGGATATACCAGCATTCACGGACTTGGGGTCAGAGCAAAAATCGTCGAGAAAGACTTGTATATTCGTCCCAGTGAGAAAGCTTGTAATCCACTTGAATAAACTCTCGGGAAGCCCTTAGGAAGGTAGCTTCGATAGAAGCCCCTTGTGCTATACACGATCGAAGGCTTTCGCCATATCCAGACTAACTGCCGGACCCTCTCCCTTGCTTTCAATAACAGCTGCCTAACGGAGCGTAAGATATAACAGAAGATCACCAGCCGATCGATCACGGCGAAAGCCATATTCCCGGTCATTGACCAACTGGTGATTCTCGAGATACGTTAGGAGCTGTTTATTGATTATGCTCTCCATTTCTTTGGAGATAAGAGAGGTAATAGCGATAGGATTGTAGTTATCTGGGTCCGAGCTATCACCTTTTTTAGAGATCGGATGGATAAGGGCACGCCTCCATGAGACCGGGACTAGCACTGGTGTTAACTCAGGGGCATATGTTCGTAGCACAATTGGAGAGACCCCATCTGACTCACTCGACTTATGAACTTCCAAGGAAAAGAGGGCTTTTCGGATGATTTTTTGCCGAAAAACTATTTCCGGTATAAAGCTTTGACACCACGGGATGATAGGCGGTGTCTTCCCCTGGTCGTCCAAGGTCGAGTTTCAGGCAAAAAGAGTGCCCGAAAGATCAGCTTTCTCTTTTGCCGTGATGGCCAGAGAGTCGTTCCCAGTGTGCAATGGCGGTAGGGATGGCTGCCAAAAGTTTCCCAGAGTGGCTTTGGAATGCGATCCCCAATTTTGACGATATGCTTGAATTTTGTTTTAGCAATTTGCCGTTTGAAGAATCTGGAGGCACGATATTTCCTCTTTAGAACTCTAAGAGTTTAGATCCTTAGTAATTAATGCATTAGCCCAATCTTGATAAGCCTGCCGTTTGTCAGCTGCTGCAGCCCTTGTTTACTTTTTGCGTGGATTGGAAAGTTACTCGTAGCATCCTTTTTATGTAGCAAAGGTCACTCCTTTATACTCATAGTAAGAGAATTTTTGACACAAAAAGGAAAGAAAGTTTTCTTTACACGTATTAACATAATATGTATGTATGAGTGATAATAATATATTTATAGGCTTTGTGACTATCTATAGAAGGGGCTTACATTATGAAATTAGTTAATGGTTTACAAAAATAGTGATTGTATTAATTGTATCAATGTTGCAGTTTTTTTAATTTTTATTCGTACTTCTCTCCTAGGCTACATAGGCGATAGAGAACAGCGTCCGTAAAAAACGCATTCACTTGAATGTTTCTCCAAATAATGTCTTATAGTTTAACAAGTTACAATTTAAACAAGTAGAAAATATTTTTATTGATATCTGTTAAAAATTATCGAAAATTTATCAGTTTGTATATAAAAAATTCTTGATTTTTATTTTTATTTTTGAAAAGACTTACAATATTGATATCAAAACTTAAATGTTTAATCATTTTTCACTATACCTTATTTTTTATAAAACTTTTTTTGTATTTAAAACTATTATGATATAGGATATGGGTAAGAATTCTAGGGTAGATGTAGGGTAAGGTTTTAAATAAAAAAAAACATTTTAAGTACTCCTTTATTAATATCAAAGATTTGACTTATAGGTAATAATAAAATGAAATTGCAGCTAATATGTATTTGAAGGAAGTAAGTGATAAGATACATTGTACTGCAACATTGTGTCTAAATTACATCTATTAATATAATGGAGAGTTCAAAATAACATCAATTGATACTATTTGGCACTATTACATAAATTAGAATCATCGAACAAACACCATTTTATTTTACTAAAGTGTATAACTTTGAGAGTTTACTGACGATTCCGACGACCTGAAACAAAAGTTTAGTAAATTTTCATTTATCTCAACACAACAAAATAACAAATGAGAATTAAAAAATATAAGTGGTGACAAATTAAATTTTGATTTATGGAATCAGTTATTTAAACAAACTCAATACTCAAGAAATGTGTACTTGTTTTAAAGTCGTTAATATAATTATTATTTTTAATCTTATCATATTTTATCGTGATAGTTTTCAAACCGTAAATGGAGTCAAACTTTCAATATTTATTGAAACAAATATCGGTCATAACAATCAGTGGTTGTCGTAAGCCTCACCCTTGTCCTTGGTGGACTTAAGTTGCTTATTCTTGTTGCACTTCTTGGTGACGCGTCTGCTGGTGTCGCAGGTTGGATCGCTATTGTTTTTCAACATATCCGTCCGAGACATCTCTCCGTTGGAGCTGCATTCGCTCCAGGACGACTTCTCGTAACGACAGGCTGTTGCATAGTTAATCTTACAATTTGTCGTTAACATTAACGTTATGGAAAGATGTAAACTTTGAAATTGCTCGTATAAACTGGAATTATTACACTTATGTATAAAGAAAGCAATATGTAGTAAAAAAAAATTCATACAAAATGTTTTGTAACCGTTGAACCTATTGTGCTTATAATTACACGAGCCCTCTCAACGATAAAACAGTTCACCGCTTTGAAGGTGAAAAGCTGTAACTAGGCACCTCAGGCGTTTTAGGTTTCATAAATTATAGCGCTCCTAGGGTCTTTACTATGCCAGACGAGAGTGCTTATAGTTCTGTAGCCTACTCACAATGAGACGGCCTTGCTAAGTTTTATTTATGTCTTAACCTTTAATTCCCGAGTACATCTCGTAAGGTTAAGTATACAAGTTCTTAGACATGAATATAGTATTACATATTGATGGCGGAGACGTTTTAAAATAAACTACATTATATTACCTTTCTTGCATTTCTTCTGTATGGTTTTAGCGCGTTCGCAGTTGGCAGGATCGCCTTTCTTCAGTGTCAGAGTGCGCGAGCGCACATTGGTCTTAGGGTCACACTCGGACCACGCGCCGCGAACGTAGCGGCAAGTCTCTAGATATTTACGTTAGATTGTAATATTCGTTTTTAATTTATTTGATGAACAAATATAAAATTTTACATATTATTATAATATAGTAAGTGTTTTTATACTTAAATCTTAAAGAGTATTAAAACTAAAATCAGGTAGATCAGAACTAAATTTCATCTCGATGCTAAAATAAAAAGATAACGGAATAAAATAATAATAGGAATGTGCTGTGCTCTCGAGTCCCTACAACATGTGCAACAAACTGACAGATTTATTTCGAGATCGCTGAAACTGCCGACAAAACAAAGAAATAAGTCTCAGAATTAATGTTTTTGTTAAGGAAACCTGACAGCTAAAGCCAGACCATAACTTTTACGGGATTGCTTTTTATTTTCTATCAGCTTCCGTTATATGTATTTAAAATATATCTTTATCTTTAAAATATATATACTTGACTACAAATAATAATAATATTCAAATATATTTATATTTAGTTTTAATATTTATGTTAGTAAGTTTATGCCTGTGTTTTTAGGTACAACAATATCATAAAAGTAGTTCAAATTATGATTTATTATAAAACAATAAAATTCATACATACGAGTGCCGTCGCGTCCACTTGAGACTATTTTAAGCACTTAACTGCAAGACACTCTAATTCACGTTTTCTTGGTAATGGTCGCAAGACAGGACTCGTAAAGGCTTTAAGTTTCTTTTTATCATATTATAAATACTTAAGATGTTATTCCGAAGATATTATTCCGAATTTAAGACATTCTGATAGTTTATTAGAAACCAATAACTATATAATATTCATATTCCTTTAAAAAGGAATATTCAAAAAGTTCTTAGTAAAGGTTGTTAGAGAAAAATATGTTTTGTTTTACATAAAAAGGTTGACACTTAGTAAATAGGGATGTCTTTGAGTGCATCCATGTGGGCACTCGTTTACATCTCGGAACTTCAAAGGAAAGAGGTGGCGGCAAGCATTCCAAGTTGCGAACTGTAAGCCACATATAGGTACCTCTAAGTAAACAGGGCATATACAGCTAGGCTGAGTCCGCCACGTAGACTAGCACTTATCCGCATTCTGGAAGATCTTTATATATTTATAATTGAATTACAAATTTGGTAAATTTTAAATTTCGAATCGTTTGTCATACCAAATTGAAACAACTGTAAATAATCATCACCACTACAAAATATAAAATTAAAAATTTTATTTAAAAAATAAATTAATATTTCTTTAAAACAAGGATCTGATTTAAAGTTATTTCATCTACAGTTATTTATTTTGCTAATATTTTAATTTATTTTTACTTAAAAGGCTTTATTTATTTTTTATGAAAGTGTATTTCTTGTAATAGTATTTCTTTTTCTTCTCAAATCTTTTCCCAGCGATATTTGTGGTGTGCATTTTAAATAAATGGAATAATATAATGGTTTTCCTTAAAAAACACATTTGTGTTAATTTTTTTAACACACCACAAATTGAAATTTAAATTATTTGAGTGATACTATACTGAAAAACATATTAATGATTTTTTTATAATATACATAGTATTACTATTAGGGTATTATCTATTTCTTATTACTTTTCAAACCTTTTCACCTGAAACCTTTAATAAACATTGCATTAATTGGAAATTATGTAATATTTATCTAGTTACTTCTTTTTGTATGTTATTTTATAAGGAAATATATTATTTAAAAAATGGTAGCATTTTTAGCTATTTAGTAAGCATTTGACTACCAAATTGATAACTGAAGGCCGGTCGAATTCTTTTAGCAAAATATATCTTGTATATAAGATTTGCAGTATCGGTGAATGTTGTGAATCCTAAAAATTATAAACAACTCAAGAAAATTTAATATGAACGCGGTGACACTTAACAGATCCAATCCAATTTAAAGTCCAATTATAGACTCAAGAACACAAAAAATATCATCAAAATCGGTTCAGAAATTCAGTGGTGAACACAAATAATAATCTCTTATTATCTGTCAAATCATTAAAGGAATATTTATACACATATATGACAGTTTAGAAGATATTCATAACCGGGAAGTATATAAATACGTACCTCTATTTTTAGCGCCCCTCTCGCTGCGGGCCAGCTCGTGATCAGGATGCTGTTCACCGAGAGCCAGCGACAGGGATGCCACGAGCAAACCAGCGATCACCCACCACCAACGCGTGTACTAGATACAAGAAAAACAATTAAACCCTAACCTCTTAAAGAAATGCAATATTCCTATAATTCCTTGCACGTGATTTATATCGTTTAAATTGAACATTCAATGTTTTAACGAATTAATTTCTCTCGTATTTCCAGATAACTGCGAGAAGGATATTATCGATCACATTCTTTGTAAATTTATTCATAAAAGGAAATACGAGTTACGAATTTTTCAATATTCATTAAACGTTTTTCCACATTTCTGGCATTTATCGAATTACGTTATGAACGTGTTTGTTATATTACGTAAGACATACTGTATCGTATATTGTTATATGATTTTAATGTTAGGTCGATTTGTAAATATTATTAGTATATATATTCAGGCAATATGTTAAATTTAATTAAATATCTCATTCGCAACAATCTAAACATTTTGCTTAAAACAATTTCGCTTAGCTTTAATGAAATCGCAAGGACATTTCTTTTTTGTTATCTGTAAACAATATAAAATTTATATAAATTAAGATTGACGGAGAATATATATTTTAATATAAAGTAATATTATATGAGGTTTTATTTTAAAAATATAATTAAATATATAATGAATATTTTTATTTAATTTAAGATTTTTATTAGCATTATTAAAAAAATCATTCATACAAACGTTTCAATCTTTTAAATGTTTTACCACGACATAATCGTAAGTCCTTTATACGAAATATTAACAAAGAAACATATGTCTTTGTATGACACTTTAATTATCATCTTATTAAAATCACGATCGTTCAATATTAATGATTAATTAATTAATTAAGACTAATAATCTTGAACATGTTAAGAATAGTTCAGCTCTAAATCGGACAGTATCTACGTAGTATACTGTAACGCCCCATTTAAATAACAAACTGACTGACCATAGAAATAAAATTACAGTGAACGGTTGAGAGAATAGTTTGAAATATTTCATAGTTTTTAGATTAAGATTGTTTTTAGTTTGAAGAAAACTAACTAGTAAATGGTTGGTGACCTCTGTATTTTAAGTACAACAAAGTTAGATGATTCTTTTGCAACATTTAAGCTGCACAATGTCAACAAAATACCTACTGTCATCAGATTTTTTACTAATAAGAAGCGATATCTACAATTTTATATCCCTCGTCATGAAGAATTGGATAAAATTATAAAAAAAATTACTTACAATTTAAACGAACATTATTTACTAAGAATTTACGTATTAATTTGTTTAAGATACATTATTCGTTAATAAAAACAGATCCCTTTATTTATAGTTATACAGAAGATAAAAGTTCACAAGCTGCAGATAATAAAATGAAATAAATGTGCAGTCAATGACATATTGTTTTAGGACGGACGCACACACGATACTTATATTATTGTATTCATAAATTATTTATTAAATACAATAATTTTGAACAAATATATACAATCAAATATTTATTTTATACGTAGCTCTTTTCCAAAATACCGATGAGCATTTTATAATAATTAAATCTACTTATAAATTTTTACTAAACCAATATAAAATATGTAGTAAGGGATAAATATGTTATAACAATAATAAAGGTATGTTTACATTAAATAATAAGTCATTATAAGCTGGACAGTAAGTAGTGTGTGATCATCTTTATTCTGGCGCCGCTACTAAAATAGACTTGAGTTCAAGAGTCGGCGATAACGTCTGTCCAGCTGTTTGTTAATTATTATATTACAATACAACTTGTTATTGAGACAGGAAGTGAGGGAGGATGTATCGAAAGTACTAAACGATATTATTTTATATGATAAGAAATTTTAAGTCAGTAAGTAATATCCCACAAGTGACCATCATAAATGTCATATGAAAATTCGTATCCAGTAAATAATAATGTACATTCGATTACATAATATACATTTAAAAGAATTAATTTGTATCAAACGGATTTATTGTTAATTGAACGTAACGGGAGTGAATTAATTACATAAAGGATAAAAAGGAAATTAATTTTTAATTGAATTTCTACATTTAATAAAAGGTCGTTTCGCGAGCAATCAGATAAAACAACCCCTGACCTATTTACTTGTAACAAAGAGCTCGCATTATCAACACGGGGTACAACACAAACAAACCTCTCATAAACGATTTATCGATTAACTGTAAAAATAAAATAAACCCTAACCTAACCGCTTCTAAAATTCTCCACATATGGCATCACATCGTTGACAATGGATTTAATTGTTTAAGAGAATCAACGGGACACATCCGACAAAGCATGGTCCTTACGCACTTTGCAGACTCAATATTAAATGTTTACAGAAACCTATATATATTTAATAATATTTAATTATATAAGATGTATAATAATCTATTATTCTATTAAAAGACAATTAAAATTTTATATCATAAATTAAACTTGTAAAATAAATATAAAATTATGGATAAATTTAAATAAAAAAGTAATTTAAAATTAAAAAAATATGAAATTATATTTTAATATAATAGAACGCGCTTCGCCAGCTCATGAGGGTTGTAAATAGTACTCACCTCCATGACGGATCGCAGAGTCGAGCGGCGTCGAAGCGAATCGAGAGCAGAGTAGAGAAGCGAAGCGTGCGTTCGCTTCGGAAGTCGGGTCGCAAGTGGCGCTTGGAATGGAGGCTCCCCTATCGATCTGTCTGTAGCCGGGATAACTTCTCGGTCCTTTCTGCACGCACGCCCCCGCCCTTAAGCGCGATCCCTGCGGCCAAGAAAGATTTATTGCGTTTCCCGATGACCGGATTTCCTACGCGATGAGGTTGCTTTGCATTTTTTTTTCGTCCGCAATCGCAATTCAGTTACTTCGATGTCTTCTTTTGAGAGGTTGCAGTCATTAGACAATATTCCTAATGGGTTTAGCTAAACTGATATTATAGATACAAATAAAGTTTAATCTAACTATAATTATATCTATTCAATACTCCGTAGATGATGACGCATTTATGAAGAGAGTCCCAATATTGACTCAAAACTTTGTGTTTATTTTGTTGAAACGTCAAAGCGCTCACTTTATGCATATGAATTCTAATAAATAATTTATATAGCAATGAAAATATACTGTTCATGTCCTTTAAACATAATAATAATGGATAATGTCATATTAATTTAAGTAATTTTAATCGTAATTTTAATGTTCATAATTATATAAATATAGTTAGTTAACGAATATTTTCATAACATTTTTAAAGAAAAAAATATATATAAAGTTTTGTAGATTCCAAAAAACAACACGAAACAAACAACATACTAACAAGATAATAGAATTGCAATATGGAAATCTTTTGCTCTTACATTTACACATTTGCGAAGTTTCCTCATGCATTGGCTTAAAGCAGACAGAAATACGTTATATTTGTTATTTTGTTATGCGACTTTTTAAATAAAGTTCTCAATTCGGATGTACATTTTTGTGGCATGTAGAAGTGAAGCGAGGGTCGGAGAGAAAACAAAATACTATTCTTTTTCTTATTTCAATATCGGATAACAATTTAAATAGTTTTTCTAATAATATTTTATCTTTTTCTATATATTCTACTTTATATAGTGTTCTAATATACTGCTTCTAATTAAATATATGAAATACTGTTTAATTATCGCAAGTATCTTGATAAATATATTAATTAATAGTGAATATATGTAATATAAAAGTTGTTTATTTGTTTACTAAATGATTCAGTCTATTAATATATTATATTCTATAGTCAATTAACTCGTATAGTAATTAACTTAATTAATGATAATAACGCGCATACAAATTCATTGGGTATAGGATATCTCTACAATAATATTAGTTATGAATTTTTAGTAAAGGTTTTTCTTCATTCCTGCCAATGACATTACTGACATTATCTCCCTTCCCCACTCCTTAACATTTTTATAGCTCAAACATTTAATTTTAATGTATTTAAATGTTCTTTGATATCAGTAATATGATAAAAAAATTATTTTTTGTTATGGTTGGCTCATAGTAGCCATAGTTAAATTACAAGCTATAGAGCTTAAATTACATTTTCAAAAAATATTTCATACAGATTTTTTTTTATATTTACTTTTTTAATATATGTACAGAGTATATTACAGGAGTAAGGTTGTGGATTTACATTTTGAATTTACATTATACTTTTTTGTTTCCTTACTGCGTCAGTATGTTTATTATAAAATGAGCTTTTTAATATGAGTACCAAGAGCGCCTTCTGGAATCTTTGAGGCGTGTTTCAAAACAAGGATTCTGCTATTAATATTTAATCAAAACTATCTATTTATTTTCAACTTATGTTACATTTTGATATAATTATTAAAAATAAAAAAAACAATTAATACTAAAATTCTATTTCTACGTCAACCCGCGGTTTTAAGTTCGATTGATTTCAACATATTTCCCAAAGAGATTTCGTTTGCGAATCTAGAAAAATAAATATTTATTGAGCATTTATAAAAGTAAAAAGCAGATGGTAGCATAGTATAACCATAGCTACTAATCATTTTGATAAAATTCTTTTTAACTTTTTCCATCCAAATTCCAATTAAATAAATTGTAATATAAAAGTGAACGAGTTGTTTTTTAACATTCATATACATATATATATATATATATATATATATATATAATAGCATGTTACATGTATATGTTAGATAATACAAAAATTTTACATAGTACGCCTCCGGTGATTTAGGAGCAAAGCTTAAACAGAAAGATAATATTATTGAATTATCTTCCAAGAGCCAATGCGTTGTACGCCATACAGTTTTATCTTTTTGATATCGATGACTTATGGACCCATTCCACTACCCAATTGACAGTGCACTACTTTTCGCCAGTTAAAAACTGCCCACTAACTCACTAACAGCCTTGCCACAAAGCGATATAAGTGTTCTAGTTGACCTAGCGTTCATTAAATTGCATAAATTTACAAAGAATACAAAAACACACTGTATTACACACACACACACACACACACACACACACATACACACAAACAAAACTAAAAACATTATCTAAAAGGTAAGTAAAGAATAAAAATAAACGTATGGTTGGACACGATTACTTAATTTATGATAACATTTATTTATCGACTATTTGGACTATAAAATTAATTAAATTGTTTATTTAGTAGTACAAATCACTGAATTGTGAAATAACTAGTTCAAATACACGTTTTTGTTAGTTTATCGAAGCACTGAATCGAATAGTATTTTTTCAATCACAGTCGAACAAATAGTGGCTTGAATATTAATGTTTCAGTGTAAAATAGAATAACTTATATTAAATGTATAAATATAAAGATCATTGTTGTTATACGTTTTTATTTTAAGCAAAAATAAGAATTTAGACATTCATTGGACAGATTATATCCAGAGAGAATTATAACAAAAACTCATATAACAAAACAAACAAACATTAATCAATAAAATCTTATTTATCAAGTTTCCACTCGAGTAATGTTTTGGTTAAAATTTAACGAACCGTCCTCTCCTGATTAATCTCTCGTCAGCATACAGGCTTTTGAAATTGCAATGAACAAATGGATATTTTTCATTTTAGGTATGTAAATATATTTTTTTTATTTGTCAGACACAAAAAGTTTTTACATTTCAATATATTTGATAGCTAGCAAATATATGTTATAAATAAAAATGTTTTTTTTCTTTTCTTCCTCATATCTATATACTAGGGTAATGTTAGAATCAATGGTGATTGACGATAAATATATATATATGATTTAGAACCTTATCATAAAATGTTATTTTGCATTAAGATATAGTTATATTTCAGGGTGGTGTGTCATGTGCCTCGGAAGAGAGCCTTTCAAGCCACGTGACGGATCGTTGCCTTTCTTAGTAAGTCGTTGATAAGAAATTTCCCAGAGGACTTGTTCTCATGCTATATTTCAAAGCAAACATATTCTAACAATTGTATTGTAGTTAATGAGCTATATAAGAAAACCTATTAGTTATTAGTAATAAACAACAGAATAACTATTTATATGAAAACATTTAAAAATAACTCAAACCATTTTCAGTAGCAAACTTTAAGTTTTACACAGATAGATAACGGGTAGACATGAACGTCGTTGATATAATTAATAAAAATACAGAATAAGTAGAGTAATGTCTAAATAAGCAAGAAATATATAAAAAATATAATAATTATTATAAATCGCTCACTTGAAGTCTCAACATTTATAGCCCTTACTAATATATATAGCCTGAACTTGCCGAATCCTGAAGACATTTTTAAAGACACAGAATTTACAGTTACACGGAGATTTCAGTTTACTAATAAACTATTAGATTACTAATAAACTTATCTAATTTCATTTTAATCGCTAAACCTTAAACAACAAGTTACAAATATTTATCTAAATAACTACAACCAGTGTCAAAGTTTAGGCCTATATATATAGCTTAATTATTCCGAAACATAATATCACTGAGGATATAACACTGAGGATATATCGTATATATAGCTTAATTATTCCGAAACATAATATCACTGAGGATATAACAGGTTTAGTTTAATTAAAAACAAATCCCAATGCAGTTGACATTTGACAATCAATGAAATGCTGAACGAACTATCGTCGAGAGCTCTTTACATTGTACACGTATGTACGAACTAGATTATTTTATATTACATATAAAACTTAAAAAAACACGATGTTTTATTCAATATTTTTTATACATAAAAGACTAAAACTGAACTAATACGATTAATAACATATAAATAGATGATATCGTTAATATTATGAGCATTTTTGTTTATTAATGTTAAGATATCTGATTTAAAATGACAATTAAATTACTTTTGAATACAGTCATTGTGTTCAGGGAAGTATTGTGTAGTCTATCTGTGTTGCGTCCAACTTGCAGACAATTTCTAAATGCTTCTGTTGCACTTCTGTTAACACAATAGTTGTTGGAATACCACAATATTATATCTTACCTACAATTTCTCAACATTGCTACTTTACCTTTGTTTGAATCTGGTTCCTGTTAATAAAGTTTCCATTTTAACGTAAATACAAATTAATAACTCGATTTTGTTATTGATGATAAAATAATATATATATATATATATATATATATATATATATATATATATATATATATATATATATATATATATATATATATATAGCTATGAATTATAAATACATGCAAAGCTAATGAGCAACTAACTGCGACCTCATCTCATGTTATAAATAAATGGTACGAGAATTAATAGAAAGTCACTTTTTAAAATAAAAAAAACATCTCGTTTGATTGCAGCCAGTAGGTCAGTTATTCAGTGAGCCACTCTAAACCATCTATATATTAACTTAAAATGTCAGTTCATTACTCAGAATAAAGGTTATTAAATAAGTTTTACAATATATTTCAAAATGATATCTCTGTATCCGATTCGGATTGTGGTTAACATCTACAGGTATACTACTTATCACATTGCCGCGGCATCTGCGTGGGCACGTTGGTGTCAAGAACAGCTGTGATCACAGCAGCGGTGTGCATCGTGGACCCATCACTAAGCTATCACGATACGCGACCCATAAACGTGATCACAGGAGCCACCTACCGACACCCTCGCCGCGGCATCAGGGTGCAAGTCACCAAAATTCTTATACCTAAATGTAAGTATTCATAAATAGCATAAAAAACATATTATTTATCACCTAAAACCTTCTTATTAAATTAGAGATTAAAAGGTGTGGAAAATTCTTGAATTCACTTTCGTAGGTGGTATTTTGAACTTAATAAGACATTTTCTCAATGTCTTAGCTTGTATACGAGTATATAAGTTACATGTAATAGTTTCTCGGAAACTTAATTTAATTTACAGAATACAGGCTTTTATTATTAAAAATTTATATATTTTAATTTTAAACTATATTTTAACTGATATTCTTAATTTGAACTTTAATTTAATGAAATAAAAGGTGGCATAGCTTACTTACACTCATAACTGTAATAACATGTTATGTTTTATTACATGAGATGATGTTTACCGGTATATTTAGTCCATCACATCATAGTGTTTCAAAACCTGAAGCATACCAGAATATTTAATACCTTAACAAGATGTCTATAAAGGTCGGCTCCGAGCTCAGCTACAAGAGAGTCTGTACCTATGATTAATTTCTATTTTTGTACCAAGACGTAATATGCAGCAAATAATATTATTTTCTATTTCTAAAGCAGTTCTATATAACTGAAAAAAATTATTAATAAATATACATATTTAGTTCTATTATTAACTACTAATTGATTTGTAAGATGATTGATTTGAAAATGTAGATAAACATGTTATTTTATACAGGTCATGTTTTTCTTTTAATATATATATAATAATATTTTATAAACAAAGACGAGAAGCGAACTTCGAACTCATCGACTTTGCAGAGCGAAGTAACTAAAACCAGGGCATTTTTTTAATAAATATATAAAAGAAGATATATAAATGGAAAAAAAAACATTTTGTTTGATATAATTAATAACTAACAATATAATCTTTACCTATTACCTAACAACATTGTATATATTATATATAGTTACATATATTCTAAGGGATCGTCCAAACCATAGTATTCGTATTGATTAAGCCCGGTGTATGCAATTTCCTATTAATCAAGGTATCGCGATAATGATATACCTACTGGTATCGATTGTATAAATTGTAAGCATCAAATTCAATAGGTGTCCGTTACAAACAACGTTTCCAAGTAATTGGATATTGCAGACCGTAGTCGGCAGTCTTCAACCGTAATATACTATATAAAATAATATTACGAGTATAAATATACTACCGTACTGTAATCCATAAAGTATAAGGTTTATTAATATTTAATTATATGATAATTGGTTAAAATATATGTAAAATTATATTAATTTTATGTCAAACTTTGTATAACAACTATGTATAACATTGACTTGTAATTAATTAGTTATATGATTTTTAATTATTCTTAATATTCACAAACTATTATGTACGTTAAATAAATTTTAAACAAAACTCTATTATAAGTTTCTTATAAATTAATTAAAACAGAAGCCGTTCCCGCAATACTTGAGAGATATTCTAATTTACGATTTGATCAAGTTATACAAGTTCTCTTTAACACCAACGGAAGCACGAACTTCCTAGATCCATTCAAAACTTATCGCTCGCCAAGTTTTCTAAGTTCCTTTTGCAAATTATCAACTAGCAGATCTTAAAGTATGTTAGTGGTGATAAAATTATGTACAATATAAATATGTACAATTAAATAAGATAAACATTTTCATAATCATTATTTCTAAAAATTTAGTGTCGAACATCACAGCGGTGCGAGCGTACATGGTACAAAAGGCGCCGGCCATCTTGTTGTTGGCTAGGAAGGTTCCCGACGTCTTGGCCGAGATACCACTGCGTCCTCTCGAAATCGACTACAAAGGCGATGTAGTGCTTTCGCTGCACGACGAATGCCTCATACTGGGTTGGCATTTCTTTTATAGAGGGGTAAGTGTATGTTTCTTAATAAAAACATATTAAGGCATTATTATAATATATAAAGCATATATTTGACAAAAAGTAAGTGTCAAGTGCGTAGCACTTCATTGAATTGCAGATAAAAAAAACTTGTTACGTAGGAACATTCTAATATGGTTAAAAATCTCTTTAAGATGAATTTAGTTTTACAAAAATCACAATCTTGTACAATGTACATGTACGGGACACACGAAATGATTTGAGTTTTAAATGACAAAAGTTTTCTTGAATTCAAATTGAATAAGATTTAAATTTGTTAGAAACGCAAACTACAAGGAAAATATATTTTATAAATGAATGTTTATTTCAGCCCAGGCGTTTATTTAAGTGACCCAAATAAATTTAATAATAATTTAATAATTGAAACCTACATTTTTTTCACATTATAATTTTAATATATAATAATATAAATATCCATATATCTTATGTACCACAATTTCCTCGAAAAACTATTAAACGAAAGGAAATATACACTTACTATACCTATATATTTTCTCATAAAGGCTCCAACATTAACTTCCGCTTTCTTGGTAGCAGCAATAAAAGCAAGGTGTTCAACTTTAAAGTCGCAAAAGTCTGCGCATGACACAACTCCAAGCAATCCACTTACTCATACACTCAGCTCAAGGCACCTACGAAAATTTAATTTATTAAAGAAAATGTGAAAACGGTGTCTTTGTACGTCGAGATGCACGTTTAACGGAGAATCTTTTAAATGCACTGCTAATGTCTTCTCTGTAAATATATCTTAAATATAAAAAAAAATATCATATACAAAAAGAACAAGGATTATTGGATTAAAATTTATAACTTCTCTTTCCCAGTTTTATTTTAAATTACATATTTTTTAGTAATATGGAATTTTTAAAGATTCCTTCTTTAGAGATTGGCAAATTTGCGTATTTTATGGGGTAGGGTGACAAACGGACAGACTTGATGGTATATATAGGCAAAAATATAGTGAAAAGCGAATCTGCCAATTTTGCAAATGGGAAGGGACGCGGGAGACTTAAATACACAAACAGGGAAGAGAAAGGGAGAGGGGTTCCAATGATACCAATTATTATTTATGAATTCCTATTTCGATCATATTGGTACATGTACTACATGACATAAATCACACAAATATATGTATAAAATACATACATTTTGAACCTGTTATATGTATTTATGTTACCGGCCCAACCCAATTTCAGGCAATACCGGATTATACTACGCTTGTCAGGTAAACTAGTAAACTAGTTTGGTTTGGTTTGGTTTGGTTTGCATAAACTGGTTTGTACTAGTTGTGATCAATATCTACAGTACTTTGTTCAATTACCTAATCCTTGTTGTAATCAACTCTGCTTTTAGAATTAGGTGTATTAATTATTGTTGAATTTATATTACTTACCAATAAATAGAGGCAAACTACCAATTTACTTGTATAATAATTAATTAATTTGTTATATATTTAATATCATTATAATAATAACAGTAAAATAAAGTAATTTAATTAAAAAAGTAATTTAAATATATCAGGACGGGCGCCCTTATGTTTTCACTCTCGGGCTTAAACACTTATATACGTTTACGGACAAATATGTTTGTAGGTCTGTTTCGGTCGTCTAAAGCCATTATTGAGCGTCCACAACAGAAAAGTGCACAACGAAGGCAATGCTCCCATATCTTATTACCAAAAGGTGTATATAATTTCCAGGATAATAATGTGTATTTAAATATATTTACAATACAAAAATCAAATAGGTATATAATAACTATAAGTGATTTAAACAAGAACTAGATAAATTAAAATGAATATAAATGAACAAACATACCGTTAAATGTACAACGATCTTAAATGAAATAATATAATCAAACAGAAATCGTATAATTGATAGGAGTACGTTCAATTGTCTGTATCAGTTCATTCAGTGTGAGTGTATCTGCAACAGAGCGTGATACGTAGCTTGTTATGTTACCAACATATTGAAGTTAGTGATATCAAAAGTACTTGAAACCAGACTAATAGCTCTACACAGCACTCCAATGTTAGGAATGTAATGCCAGTTGCCTCTAAATTTGAATGACAAACATTTCACGTATCGCGAAATTGTTTAATTTGTTATTGCATTACGCGATCGTTGTATTATTGTTTATGATAATTAGATTTTTTGAAATATGAACTATTTCTATTCGTTTTTTTAGTTTATCAGCTCAACTCAGCTCGTTTACCAAATAGATGTTTCAATTTTACAGCATACAGTGTGGGGATGGGCGGTTATGACCTGGGTGCAGCAAAGGCACGGTTGATGATTTATTAGTCCTCATATACACATCACAGAAGGGAATAAGAATAAAAATTATTATATTTTTGTTACAATGTCGACCTATTTTCCATTCGCTCTTCTCAGAGAGTCACAAACTTTTGCAACTGATGTAATAAACGGAAAGTCCTAACAAACAAATATTTAAACAGCTGTCCAAAACCAGCTGACCTTTACGTCCATACTCTGACTCTCGAAATGCATCAGATTAAAAATTATACTTTTTGAGAAATAAGTCATATGTGTACATAATTGGCTATTATATAACTCTTCTTTTGTTACGAAAAGTTTTTAAATAAAAACAACCTTTATAAATGTATGGTTAAAAATTTTTTATGTATCTTTTATAAATATTCTTGTTACATTTCCTATAAATGTGAAGTAGATAATTTTCTTAACAATTCTAGGTAATAATATAAATTATTGCATGCTACTATAATCTTTTAGAGTTTCGTATGTTGGAAATTGTGGTCGTTGTGGTGATGTGAAGCCGCTTAGAAAATTTAATGTATAATATATATAGACTAAGTATAGCTTTAAAAGATTTACAAGTTAGACGCTGAATTTACTTAAATAAATTTCTATTACTGGTAAATGCTTGAGTTGAAAGCTGGTATAAAACATTTATATAAATAAATATAGTCTTTTGTGTATAATTTATACCAATGGCACGGGTTACGACAATTTTATAGTAGTAGTAGGAACTCTATTACTTCCATCAATAGTAAAATCAATATTGGGGTCAACAAGACAGTTATGAATGACGGGGAACGAAAAGAAATTGCATAGAACCGTTCATTTGAAATATAGCATTCAATATGACGTTTTTTAATATTAACTACACTTATATTGACGATATAGATAATAAACGAGTATATATTTTCTGTGAAAAGTATACTTGCTAAAATATGTATTAAATTTGATGAAAAGTTACTGTTACGTTTATACCTACGCCTTGCGATATTACTTAAAATAAAAGAGACTTGTGAATTATTGTTCAGAGTTTATGGGGTATCAAAATAGAATAATGTTTGATTGTATTAAATTAAGCCGAACATACAGCAGGTTATTAATTATAATTTATTACAGCAATTGTTAATTATTATATATTTTTTAAACTAACCAAAATAGAAACTCAACCGACAATGCCGTCACAAAAAACCGTGCAAATATGAATAAATAAATAGGCAATCCATGAGACTAACTAGGTCAAACGAAGTGGAAGGAATTCGGGTATCCGCTCCTCACATATATAATAGTATGAGATATAGCTATAATAGATACTTCATCCCTATTCTTTAGAGACAGGAAGTAAGACTACCCGAGTCGAGTCATTCCGTATAGGCACTGCAGTCAATTGACTACTCTTTATCACAAACAGAATGAATGATTTAGGAACGCAGTGGATAAATAAAAACATAATTTTTTAATAATGTACAACATTTCAGGACAAGATATACCCTGTACACAAGTTTCTTCTTCAACGAAATATACGGGTTCAATACCTCATTATCGTGAAGAAGAGCATCTGGTGCAACACCATCACACTCAAATTCCAAAAAGCCATGACCAATCTTGGTTACATGGGACAATTCGACACTACTGCGTCTATATGTCTCAAGGACGTAAGTTTTTATACATGTTAATACATGTTACATTTCGATTATTTATTTATCTTTTGTGATGTTTTTGATATTCATTTAAATTACTTCCATAGCCAGATCGAGAAGCTCAACCATGTCATGTAAGTACCTTAAACTCTTAACTTAACTTAAACTTAGTAGACTATTTTCACAGTCGTCTGTGAGATATATTTATCTACATATAATACAACCATAATTAGTCAATTATTTAATCAGTGTGTAGTTGAGCGTGAAAAATGAGATTGATTAACCATAACATCCTGTAGGATATCTTATTAGTGTCGTAATTAATAAAATGTAACAATAATTAAACATTCCAGGGTATGTACGGAGCGCCGTTATTGTGCCACGGTAAGATGGTAGGCATGCTAATGGCACCCGACGCTCAATGGACCAACTGCACCGGCTTCACTAGCATTATTCATATTTTCAAAACGAAAGTTGCTGCCAACTTTATGGAATGTGTCAGCCGGTAATTATATCTTATTATACAAATATTCCCTTAAACAAATACAACTAAATCAAAGTTTTAACTTTACATTTACTAAATACATATTGAGAAATATTAAATATTATTTTTAATGTTTATTTCTTTATGTTTATGACTAAATAAACAGAAATTATTTTGACTATTTCACGACACGTGACACATTTTATAAAATTACAGAAATAGAAATGTTATTTTTGGTATAGTAAAGCTGGTATATAAAAAGCGAGCGCATAACACTAAATCTGTGACGCAGGTGGCTTGCACGTGTGTCCGCGGACTTAGCTTCACAGTTTACAATTCATTTCTCCTTTCAACACCATTTTACACAGTTTATTTTGCTTTTACGTGAATGAAATAACAATATCTTCTCACTTATCTATTTACAAGTCTAGATAACTTAGTAATATAACTAACTAGCTGATATTTTGTAATTAACAAAGACAAACAAGAACAAAAAATAACCAAGATAAAGACAAACCAATAAATTAGTTACGGAAACAAACATTTTCCATATTATAAGTTATAACTATGTCTATTTAACTGTAATTTATACGCACTTTTATGTCAATTGTATTTCTATCAGTAGTAAATGGTTATGAACCAAACAACAAATAAACGTTCCCTCTTTATAATATTAGATTATACACTTCTGTTGTGTTGCGTCAGATAAAGCTCTTATAAAATAATACGGGGTATGACATACCATAACATAATTAAACGAGAATAATAATATTAACAAAGGTATGTTAAAAAAAATACATTTACGATTATATTGCAAGAGATTACAACTTGCTTTTGTAAATTTTTATAAAAGTTTACTTTTTCCAGCCTGTTTGATCCAGAATTTGAAATGAACTGGGAGAAATTTAAGAAGAATATCGAGGACGATGACGACCAGGAAGATTATGATTACCTTCCAGAGTTGTACGACAGGGTTATGTACGATTCTAGTACTTCTGAAGAAACCTAAATAAATGTGTTTAATCCTTTCAGCTGATATGTTTTATTTTTTTTTACAAACTACTTAAACTTAATTGATACTTATATCCTATAGGACATCCATTAATAACTAACCATTGTTATTTAGTAGTATTCAACTGAATATAGTTATTATTATCGCATTCAACACGTGTAACTGGATTTATTGTGAACGCGATCGCTGCAAAGCTTTCGAAACGTCAGACTTAACGTAATGTTAAACCTATTATGGACGAGTGACATTCTTAAAAAATAGTTTCATTTAAATGTATATTACTTTTGAAAATATGAGAAATTACTAGTTTTTTTTTAAATTGTAATACAAACGTCATAACCAGGACTCCACTTTTTATAATAGTTCGTAGAAACAAGTCTTTACCAATACTGTTAGTAAACTGTAAGATGTAAAATATATTGAATGCTACGCTAAGAATAGTATTCGATTTAACTGATAGTTTAAATAATGGGTTTTTAAAATTTTTGTATCACGTAAATAAATTGAGTTTTATCTTTTTTCTAGATTAATAATAATAATGCAGTATTCATTTGGTAATTGATCATAGTAAAAATTATGAAAACTAAATTTTAATTTAAGAACATTTCATTTAAAAAGATAATGTCATGGGCGAAAAATATAATGTTTACCAAAAATATATAGTTATACTTATATAGTATAGTAGAGATAGTGAAAGACAAATTTATGTTATGTATTTAGTTTTTATTGTATGATAATATTGTTCAATAATGTGATTAAAGTTAGGTTCTAAAAAATATAATATATATATGTAGATCTCAGTACAATTTTAAGGATTGAAAATTATAAGAACTAAATATTATAGCCACAAAAACTATTATTTGAATTTGGGCCATTACCATTGTAATCTAAATTTGAATAGATTCCCAAGATTTTGTAAACGGATTCAAATATTTATTCTTACAGTATGTAGGTCAGGGAGTTTAGTCACACACCTAGCATACTGATAGATTGCTTATTCAATTAATGATTTGCTGCAAAAGGTGACAATCGAACCACTAGAGGTTAATTTTTATTCTGTGACATGTAATATAAATTTGCATATGGATTGCCTAGATGCAATACACACGAAGAGAAAGAGAGAGGAATTGGACATCTCACTCTAAAATGAGTATTGCTATATCACATACATGTCATTTCAAATTAAGAAGGCAAAAGGATGGTATGGCTCAGGTCGATTACACAGGCACACAAAAAAAAAAAAACGTCATGAACCAGAGGGGAGACCCCATTATTCCTAGGTTTTTGAGATCGCTGAAACCGAATATGACAATAAAAACTAATTTTAAATGCCAGTTTTCCCGCTAGCACCCCCTTACTACCTCTTAAGGGGTGAAAATTGAAATTGTTGTAAAAAATCAAGATAGATGTGTCTTTCTACGTTTTTTAGGATGCTGAAACCGAAAATGATAACTAAAAATAAATTTATGACCACTATCACCCCCTACCATCCCTTACAGGGGGTGAAAATTTCATTTTTTTCTATAAAATCAAGACAGATGTGTATTTCTACGTTTCTTGGGATGCTGAAACCGAAAATGATAACTAAAAATAAATTTATGACCACTATCACCCCCTAATACCCCTTACAGGGGGTGAAAATTTCAATTTTTCTATAAAATCAAGATAGATGTGTATTTCTACGTTTTTTAGGATGCTGGAACCGAAAATATGTGAATTTCTATGTTTTTCAAGATGCTGAGAGAAAAAATGATTATAAAGTATATGGTAACCTTATTGTATGCATATATTTGTTATTATGATACTAAGACTGAATCATGATTTTTGTCCTATTCTTAACAAGTTGTTTCATTTTTTGTTTTTTTTTTGCTTTCTATTTAATTCTGTTTATACTGTTATCCACCCGGCAGTCTTGTAAAACGCTTAAAAGATGCTGAAACTAATTCTATGCCTCCGAAATAGAAAGGTTACTATTTTTCGGCCAATTTAGGAGACTATAGTGAGGAGCAAGGTGAAAGGTTCCATCAGACAGGATCTTAAGACAATGGAACAGCGCTATCAGGGTAAATGGGATGTCAATATGTTAGCAGACTACTGTTGGAATTTAAAAAGAGATTTGCCAGAACAGAAAAGAACCAATAAAAGGCAACCACTTAGAAGAACTTTTGACAACAAGAGAGTTCGTTATCGTAGAAACAGGTAGACGCTGAATAGTGAGAGGCAAGGGGACTCACTTTAATTCAGCACCCCGGATAGTGAGAGGCAAGGGGACTCACTTTAATCCAGCACTCCAAAAGGGAACACAAATCTACTACGTCCACGCCGTTGTTCCTGGGTTACGCTAAGAATAGAATTAAATCATGAATATATATCAGATACTTCTGATCGATAAAGCATTTGAATTTCTAATATAAGAGCTAAGAGTAACTTCAAACTAGTTTGATAAACATGTCATTTACTGTAAATCGTCAAAATTTCTTCATACATCTTGATTTTATACAAAATTGAAACTACCCCCACCCCCTCCCCCCCGTTAGGGGTAGTTAGGGGGTGGTATTGAGTAAAAGAGCTATCAAATTCACTTTTGGTTGTCATTTTCGGTTTCATTATACCAAAAAACGTAGAAATACACATCTGTCTTGATTTTATAGAAAAAAATGAAATTTTCACCCCCTGTAAGGGATAGTAGGGGGTGATAGTGGTCATGAATTTATTTTTAGTTATCATTTTCGGTTTCAGCATCCCAAAAAACGTAGAAAGACACATCTATCTTCATTTTTTACAACAATTTCAATTTTCACCCCTTAAGAGGTAGTAAGGGGGTGCTAGCGGGAAAACTGGCATTTAAAATTAGTTTTTATTGTCATATTCGGTTTCAGCGATCCCAAAAACCTAGGAATAATGGGGTCTCCCCTCTGGTTCATGACGTTTTTTTTTTTTTGTGTGCCTGTGTTATTAGTATTATTTGCACCATTCGGAAATAGCGCTGGTAAATACGTTTAGGAAGTTAATAATTATCATATTTTATTAGGATGCAGATGAAAAATATTTTTTATCTAAAATTCTATACTATTTATACTTATAGACGTTTTTTTGTTATATTAAATAGCTAAAGTTTGTCTTGTTATATAACTAAAATGAATAGAACTGTAGAGGACTAATGCGTAGTGTTCGCTCGGGCTTCCTAGAAATTCAACCACTATTATAATATAAAAAAAAAGTTGATGAAAAAATATATATCTTTCACGTTTTTAACATTTCTTTACATACATTTACGTATTTCAATACAGTATACTTTATTACTAACATCATCAGACTATAATAATTTAACAATAAAAATACAGTAACCAACAACTATATTATTATTTAAAAAAAACTTATCAGTGTTGCTTGTATACATTTTTGACCGTAACTTTTCGGTGGATATAAAAAAATGACGATTCTGTTCTGTTCTGTGTACTAAAATGTAAAGTGAAAATTTAATATACAACATACACGCACCAATACAAAATTTGTTAAGGAACACTAGAATCCAAATTAGGCCGTCCTCCAAATCGACTACAATGTATTCTATAAATGTTGTTCATTTATTATTTTGTTTTCGTTTGGTTTTTTAAGAATGCCACATATTATGAGTATTTCCTTATAAATACGTAAATAAAGTAATATGTAAAAGATGTCCTAATCTAAATAAATTTTATTTAAGGATTTCCATAATATATACAGAGAATTAAAATCTATCTCTATCTCTTTCTCTCTACTAGGTCCATAAAAATAAGGGAAAGGTCTTTGGATATTTCTATAATATTGACTAACTATTGACATAAATTATTTTTCTAACACCGCCATCTATTAGAAACGTATAGAACTTAGAAATCTGTATAAAAATGACAAAATTGACATAAAAAATCATTGAAGATTATTATTAAACTATATTATGCAAATAAATAAAAACTACCTTTTAAAGTTAACCAAACAAGATAACTATTAAAATTTATAATAATTGGTTGTGGTCCTAAAGATTAAATGCACAATAATAATAATATTATTGAATATTACAGACTTCTTTGAATTATAAACAAGTAAGGTAATGTTTTTGTTTCTTCTAATTTTTAATTCAACGACTTGACCAGTTTATCATATTTTTCTAAAAAGATATTTCAATAAGAATTCTATTTCATACAGATTCATTAATGAAAAATAGACAAATCAATGTTCAATATTTCATCAATCATTGACCAGCATACATTAATATAAAAATATATAACACTAGTTTTTCATGGCGACTCCGTCTGCGTGCTCTAAAGAGCGTAGCACGTTTGAACTTAATCTATTTCGGGCATTACACATTAAGGGTTTTAGAGTTTTATATGTTTTATAACTAAGAATTGAAATATTATTTTCAAAACTTTAATCTGGAACTATCAGATTAGTGTAACGTGTTAGTAACCACATATGTTAAATCTCAACTACAAATTATGTTTTAAATAAAGAAAACTAAATATTTCTCGTCCTATTCAACTGTTTTCATCTGGATTCTTGATTATTGTTATATTAAGAAAAATATATTTACCTACCAGAGAAAAAATAACATTATTATATACATGTGTGTGTGTGTGGAAGTGTTTCATACAATAAGGATAACAAAAATAAATACCCAAATAATATTTTAATATTTTTAATATCCACTTGTCACCAGTGACATATAAACATTAACTTTAATTAACCATACAATATATAGTAGAATTGGCAAATACTTTTGTTTATGACAACACTGGAGAAGATTAAAAAAAATATTTCCCATCTATATAAATAATATCTATACACGGATAAAACAAAAGAACACGAGTTACTTTATTCTAAATATCTATACACGACATATTATTAAAACGGCATATTAAATTCGTCATCTTTCGGTCGAGGGTCAATAATGATTTAAATCTACATCTAAACTAGCTGTAACTAGATCTAGATCTACTAACATCTATTTAACGTTTTAACAATATGCCCTCTCTATATACATTACATACAAATAATAAATATAAAAAAAAAACTGATTCTAATCTATTGAATTTATCCTTGTTCTAATATCTTTAGTATATTTACAAATGGTTTCTTTATCAACTGTTACTTAATAACTAGTCAAGTGGAAATATCTTAATAGTAACACAAATTTAAAATATAATTTCATAGTAATATTAACACTAAACCTACCGACAATTCTTGTACACCTGTTCCTACCGCACGCGGTCAAATTGATCGGTAATTAAAAGTTATTTTATTATATAACGCAGGTAATAATGGAAAAACTAAAAGTAAAGAGTGAAGAAAATATTATATGCATATTCTAAGAATTGTCATATAGTTTGATAACGATATTATAACGATTAAAAATGTGTAAGTTTTACAAAAGTTTAAGAACGGTCAATTTGACTGGTACTTGGTAGGTTTAGTGTTAAAAAACATTTTGCCATTTTGGGGTTATTATTTCGATGAAGGCTGAGACGAAAACAAAATATGAGAGGATATCTCAAAAAAAAATTGCCATAATTCCTGCATAAACCAGACTCGTTTCACCGATCCCAAATTATTTGGATAAAGATTTGATTTATGATAAGAAAAATATAATTACACATTATTATACAACGTATATCCAAATTGATAATAATCGACGAAATGAGATGGGACGAGACGAGAAAGGAGACGACGAATTATCAAGACTTAAATGTATGGAAGATACGAAGTGTTATACACAATTGATAACTTAATTATACAATAAGACTAACTTATACAAACAATATACACGCCACAAATTAAGCCATAACAGATATTTGGTATACAAATAAGCGGGAATCATATACAATTATAATTATTTAATGTTATAAGTATTACTGTGCTGTATTTCATTTCAAATCTACCTTCAATCAGTTTTAAAGTATATAGGCATGTCTTAATATTCATAAATATCTGAGGATTCCCGCTATACTAAGACAAAAACTAATAAAATATACCGTCTCCTACTATATAATACGCCAAAACTAAGACTACTGAAGAAACGCAAGCGAAATGAAATAACAAATAAATTATGGTTATTATAAGGTAAAAACACTATCGAGACTTGTACATACTTTAAAGTACGATTTTTAATCTATATCGATGAATTAAAGGTTATGTCATCACAGCGTCACGGTTAGGTCACGGCTGGTGACTTTCGGACAAAACTTGGGGAAATTTAAAAAATATTTTTATCGCATAATATACCTGTTATAATGGTACTGAGGATTCAGATTACATTCGCAAAATAATACATAGAAGTATGTTGAAAATGTCTTAATGTAACTGAAATGATATTCACGTTCAAATTTTTATCTTTTCTAATAGACTCTTCCGATTTTCGTTAAACTTTAGTCGAATTTTTGTTATTATAAATTAATATAATACGCATTTTAATAGCAAGCAATACAAAGAAAACTACTGATACGTCTAAGAAATTACAACTATACAACCCTTATACTATTCAGTTTACTCAGGTTATTTTTAAGGATATCTTTATTTTGTGACCGTGTTTATTTCTTGCTATTTATATTATAGAGTAATACCCCGCTTTACTCGACCCCGTTATATGCGGTTTCACTATAACGCGGATGCAAATTTCGCGCTCAAATGCCTCGAATTACGCGAAAGAGTGAGTATAAATATAATGTAGTCATCAACAATAGATGTATTTTTCCGTACAAAATAAGAGTATGTATTGCATAAAGTGTTCCTAGAATTAAAGTGATTGATTAAAATGATTTGTATTTTTTTGTAATAATTTTTGATTATTACAAAAAAATAAACCTCGTTGTACGCGAATTTCAGTTAACGCATTTTTGGAACGTATCCCTCGCGTAAAGCGGGGTATTACTGTATCTGTTCTTCTATTTGTTATAAATAAATAATGAAACCATGAGTTCATCTTACACCAGTTAATTAATTGGGAAGTTATTTGTTAACATATCCTTAGTTTATAGGATAACAAATAGTATCAGAATGATGAAGAGCACACCAAGGAGAATGCCGATAACCAGCCATTGGCGCCGATCTGTAAAAGATTTACATATATATAAAAAAAATTAAAACAATTTGACTTGATAGATTTTGATGAGATCTGAGGTTTATAGAATATTGTAAAATATATCTTGTTATTCCGGAAAATGTTATCTCAAGTTTTAAGTTTAAGAACCAAAGTCGCTCGCAACAAAACTATATTATATTATTTACTGAATTCGCAAAAGCAGCTTGGCATTCAGAGCAGTTATTTGCACTTATAAAATTATAGATTAGCAGTTAATTGTAGTGTAAAATTATATTCTTATTTTAAAAAATGTGCAAACCATTGTAGTTAATTCTCTAATACGCGATTAATTTAATATGAATTGATTACAAGGTTATTTTACTACTGACCGTTATTCATGTGCAGCACTCGGGCGACCTTCTTTAACGTGGAGTCCAGCTTAGAGTCGGCATTCTCTAGCTCGGTGTTCAAATCGTCCAGCATACTAGATGTGATATAATAACATTAATCAATATATTTATTTGGACCGAACAAATTAACGTATATATAAAGCACTAACACAGCTTGTTCATCCAGCTCAATTCCGATTTGCTTGGACACAGTTTTCAGCGATCCAACCGAATTGCTAATAACGTGTAACTGTTCGTCCTGTGACAACAGCATTTTCTCCTGGGCGGACATTATATCGTCCTCCCCTAGGAAACGTGTTGGACTGGCTGAGGGGAGACGCCGGTAGTGCGGATAACCAGGGAGCCTGGCACCCCATGTGGCCCCTCCTGAACCCCCCATGTTACTCAACCCTCGGGAAGGGCTCTCCTCCCCCAAAAGGGGTTCCCGGGTACCATCCATTTCGTTACGGCGGTTCCCCACCACTACGCCTTTCATAACCTATAATATTAGATACCTTAATAAAAAATTTTGATAGTTAAATATTCATAGTTTAGTTTTTTTAATTGAATTGTAGTCTTTTAAAAGGTTACTTTTCAAAAATTATTCATGTGATGTCAATTACGTCTTAGGTACAGTAGTCATTAAGTCGAGTAGTTGCTGATACAAATGTCCGAAGGAAAATTAAAGAATAAATTATTTAAATACTTTCCAATTAGTACAATATTCTAGTTAGTCGATTATCATAAATATTCCATACCTTAACTTCTTGCTTGGTAGCTTCTATGAAAGTTCTTCTTTCGCTAATTTCTTTATTATCGATCTTAAACTTTGACGAGTTTCTTTCTACGATACTTAATTTATGTGTTAAGGAAATGTATAAAAAAATATACCTATTATTTTATATTAACTGAATCATAATATAAAACGATTTATCTTCTAAATACTATAATGTTAAATAATTATTATTACGTAGATGTTTCTATTAAAATGATATTATATACCAATTTTAACAATCGTATTTCAGATATGGGGATGATGTCCAAACTAGATGCAACCAGAAGCAATAAACAAAATTGACGAAAGCACCGCACCTAGCGATAGATTGATAAATTACTTCTCTGATTTGATAAGTGCATTCAATCTAATATAAACATATATATAAGTAAAGGATATAGATTGTGTCCTCGAGATCCTCTAAATCCCATTCGATGCTGCGTATGGAGTTTCTGAGCTCTGTTGACGTCCACTCAGCTTCGGGGCAGTGCGCTAACGGCGCACGAGTCACTTCTTGCCAGCGTATGTACAATCCACGCGTCTTGTTTAACGCACGGAATACCTCACTAAGCAAAGATATAAAAAAATAAACAATATATAACATGACAGACAGAGACAGAAAGAACAGGGTGCATTAAATCTCAAGTAGAAATACAGAATATCATCTAAACTAAATCTATATTGAAACAATTCTATAAGTTTTCGGGTCACTAAAAGCATCTATATCCTATTTAACTAAATTTATAAAGCTTGCTTTTCTTGCTGCCTAATTATATTTAGTGAATATAAAATAAATCTTAATAGATGGAGGCAGACTCCACCATCAGAAGGGAATAATAATTGACAAGGAGAGAGAGAGAGAGAGATGGGGGGATAGAAATAACACAAAAAGTTAAATAATAAAATTGCAGGTAGTCTCAAAAGACGAACGACTTCTGTATTGGTCTAAAAAACTTATTAACTTACCCAACATTTGAGTAATATATCTTTTTCATTTTTAATATGTAAAATAAAATATTTATTAATGATATGTATTTATTAATTTGCCAGCAGCCTTTGTATTATTTATTGTGAATATAACGGCAATAGAGTGAATTACTGACTAGACGCTACTAGAGCATTTTATCACATCAATTTATAACTTACACAAGGATGCACTTACAATGCACCCATATCATATTTATAATAATAATTTAATCTACAAAACTATAATCAGATTATCTATATCTATTAGCTAGCATGATAGGATAAGTCCCAAAAACAGTGTTAATAAAAAGCAATCTATTATAATGTATTATATTATACGGATTTAAACATTTTGACTAATATAAATCCTAATAAAACAATAATGCTATTAATTGCTTTCTTGTTTTACAATTGATTGAAGAAATATATATATGATTTATTGATGTGTTAGTAGTTCTTAAAGTACAATGTAAATAAAATTGTACAACAAAGATCCCATGATCAGGTGTGATCAAAGCTTGATATAAACATAGCAACCCCACTTCATCAACATAACAACACCACTTCATTCATCATGGTCTTAAAGTTCAATTCAACAAAATGAATAAGCTGGTCAAACTGGATGCCAAAGTTCCTTGCCTATTCTTCAAATTCATTTTTTTTTCATTTTGAATATGTAACAATTGTAACGATGTAATGTAATGTAACAATTTTGACCTAACTTTAACTCATATAATACATCATTGAAGTTATCATTACACCTCTCTCTCTGTATATCTGTCATTTTAATCATCTAGTCTAGTCGTGCTACTTATGAAATAGCTTGCTGTTGTAGTAAGTGAATGTGTACTTGCAATATAAATATTTGATAGTATACTATTGGAATTGTCAACATGCCATTGTAATATAAGAGAAGTAATAAAATGTTTCGTACAATTATTATTATACAACAAAATTATATATTTGATATATATACAGCAATTTGTGCAATTGACATCATGTGTACCTGTGTTTATGTATCATGATCAAAACACCAATTGATAAATCAAATACAAAGTATATAGCAGTAATTGGAAAATCGTGCAGTCATAAAATGATAAAGCCAGAGGTCCCCTAGCTCTAAAAATAAACACTAAATAAGTCTCAACACTAACAATTCGATACACTTACTCTTTTACGACGTAGAAGGGATCCTCTAGAGTCATGTCAAATTATGGTGAGTATTCGAGTACAGGTTATAAGTGTTACGCTTATTAGCGTACACAGTCGATTTTAATAAACTTATACATTTCACAACAAAAATATACAACCTGGGATTCGCACTGCCTATCCCAAAAAATATCGACAGCTAAATAACTAGTACCTACCCAGAATACTTCGCTCGATGAAAAAGTATTCTCCGTCCTTTGCTCTCTTGTACCAGACCAGTTAACTGCACTTGCGTATTCGTATTGTGTTTACTGCGCAAACGCTGACGACCGCTCCTGGTGTAAGGTGTAAAGCAGGGCGTGATGCAAAATCACTCCCTGTGACGTACATCATAAAATCCACCAAGGTATTTGGGTACCTTCTTTATGTACTAATGTTGCACGTAAACATCTACCTAGAACTTAGCGTTAATATCTTATTTGACAACTAATGTCAAACATCATCATCTAAGACAGTTGGTATTTTACTTATTGTCTGTTTTACGTTCTAAAACAAAAGTGCATACTTTCTATATTATATCATACGTCCTTAATCATGATAATTGTTATCTATTGGAACAACGAAATAATATGTCTTGAATAAATCACTTTTTATACATTTAATAACATGAATCCCTAAATTAGAACATTTGTTTTATATATACAATTAAAAAATTTGTTTGATTATTATAAAATATGCAACAAACTATTTCCTTCCTTTCTTCGAAATTATTATTTTTTTCTTTTTGTTAACTTTTTTTATCCTATTAAAACAAAATATACATTATAAAATGTGTATAATATGCATATTATACAAAATTTTGTTTATATTAATTTTAAAATTATACAATTAAATTAAATTAATGTAAACGGCTTGAAAATTTGAATATTTATTATCTGCCAATAGTAATGCGCAGTTGCAAAATCGGGTCATTTTTAAATTATCTATGTGGTCAGGTTCTGACTTACGTTCACACTTCACTTCATTCTTCACTTCAATCTTCACAGCCCATCTCTTGCGACCTGCATGGTGCAGAGTAGATACTTTAGTTTTTTAATGTTTAAGTTTTATTTTCGTAACAATTCAACATGAATTCAATTTTAAATCCGGAAGCTCCAGAGTTTTATCCTCATTTAACGTCGGTCACTGAGGTACGTATTTCATATTGAGTTCAATATCCTTTTTGACAACATATAGCATGTGTTTTTATCGTAATCGTTGTTTCTGAGCCTTGATAGAACTCGATTGTGTTAATATAGGTCAAATTCAATCTATTCCAATTGATCCAATCAACCTTTCTTAGTGTCAATATAGGCATTTCACGGTCTTACGCAGACTTTGTTTTTGAACAATGTAGTAGAGATAACGATATTTTTCTCCACGGACAAAGAAAACAAATTGATTGAACGAGTCAAATTTTAGCTTGCTGAATATAAACATATATCACAGAGGAGAACAGAACCATTTTCATTCAGTTACTGAATGTCTATGTGTAATGTATATCTACAATATACATACAGCTAATGTCTGGGGGTACTATGAAAATAATGGAAGTATATGGATGTTCTGCAAATCAATGCAGCTATCCAGATAATGCATGGGGGTAGAGTGTACAGACATATATATATGCATGAACAATCGTAGTTGTAATATAGATTACTGGCAAAATAATTTATTGGTTATCATATGATTAATAAATTGTAAATATAATAAAATAATAATATTTAAACAGATGATACTTTTATTTAATGCATATATATTATTTCTACCTTTTTAAGTTTATTTTTAAATAATATAAACTTGTACCTATTGTCATAATATATTTATATAATGTATGTATTGTTTAATAATGTAGTTCATTTCCACCATTTTATGTCAAAGAAAGTGGGTAATTTGTTTGTCTGTGATTGTATTAACGTCCACATGATGAATAATCCTAAATCTTGTACTACTAAACTTCTGTGACATTCCTATGTTTCTGTTTGCTATTTTACCACGAAACATATTTGAAAATGATCGCATTAGGCTAAAAATTATACTGACCTATAATATATTAATATTTTAAAATGTTACTTAAAATGAAGGCATTTTAAACATTATATATACTTAATGACATTTTATTACAGGATGGATTAAAAAAAGTAAATAAAACAATAAGGTCCTCAAACTACCTGCCGGGTGGGACCTCCCTGGAGATTTTCAAGACATTTCAAGATTTCAACATTGTATCAAGTCAAATGACTAAAAACTTAATTTTACAATCAAATGACATAATAAACACAGAACTGTCTAATGTGAAGTTGAAAATGTAAGTATTGACTTTAGTTTTTAATTTATTTACCCTTAAAAGGTAGGAACTATTCAAGTGGCATATATACTCTTCTTTATTCTATTTTTTCCATCTTTCTTTAATCAAAAGTATTATTCACAATGTGTACAATCTCTAGTACAGTAGTACCTTTTGCTTTTGTTATTTTCAAATACGTTTGTAGACAACAGTCTACAAATGTATTTGAAAATAAGTCCCTGCGAATTTTTCTAATAATGTCTGCGAAATATGTATTTTGTAATGCAATGTAAATATAATGTGGCATATTAAAATATCTTTTTAAGAAATTAAAATAATGTTTACAAAAAAACCACTAAATATGAAAATATATTTCAGTTATAATCCTTGTTACACAACAAGGTCTTTTTTGCCACTTTTGTATAACAGCTTAATAATAATCATATTTCATAAATCGGTATTTTATTGTCGGCTGACAATTGAAATTTAATCAGGAAAGTGAACCTACTACAATTTCACTTCAAATTCTCTCTGTAAAACATAAATGAATGCAAAATAAATTCTCATATACTAGCACTATTTGTATTTATATATTCTTGATAATTAATTTTTATTACATACTGTTTGTGTTAGGTTTGCAAAGTTTGATATAAACAGTCACCCTTTTTATATAATAGCATTCTTGAACCAGAAATAGTGTAAGCATATTAATATGATTAATGAATGTTAATTTCATTAGTACTTATCCTAGTATCATATCCTTACATATGAAGAGATATCAGATAGAACTAATATATTTTTTCTAGCCAAAAATGTACCTATTGTATATACAACATATTGCACAAGAAAATTTAACAAGGCCAAATAAAGAACTCCAAACAGCCTCACTGCTTAAAAATTTCACAAGTACATTTTTATAAGTCCTTATAATAAATTTAAAAAATTTAAATCAAGATTCTGATTAGTAATGACAAAACTTAGATTGGCTTATGGTTAGGAAATTACAACTGTAAGCAAAACTATTTATATGATGTGAAAGAAGAGAGAAGTTAACCCTTAAAAATTATTGTCGTCTTGCAAAATTAAGTTTGCAGTGTATCTAAAAATTCCTTCAGGGTGTTCTCCAACTTAAATCTGAATTAAACAATCTAATGGATGCATAATATATATATATATATGGAGGGGATAACCTTTCCCCAATATCTTTATTAATTAATTGTTTATTTAGTTTATTATTTAAGTGTACTTATTAACTGAATTTTTACAACAGAAATGATGACGAATACAACACAGAGCAAGTGATAGATGTGAACGACCGCATCCTGGACAGGATTAACATAAATATTGATAATGTATGCAGAGGTGAAGACCAGCCATCGGAGCCTGCTTGGACCACGCCTGTTATCACTAAGATACAGGTAAATTTACAAATAAGTTATTTGATTGATTGATATACTACTCTAGCTCTGAATATAGGTCTGACAATAAAAAGAAACATTACCAATACTGTAACTACTAACTACTAACCCATTAATGTAGGTAGACACAACACATATATATTTAATAAATTAGATAAAATTGGACTTATTATAGACAGAATGGTTAATCTTTTTTCTAAATAAAATTATATAAACTTATAAAGTAGTATGGTGTATAAATACATTCATACAGGTGAAATATGTATGTAATTGCTGAAGCTTAATATGATTTAGCAAGCTGAATATCATGGAATTTGTTGAAAGAAAAGAAAGGTTTTTTAAGTCCCCGTTCAATATGAAAATTAATTATAAAAATTAAATTCATGTTCAGATATCAAATCTGCATTTGCTTGTCTCCCCCCCCCCCTCTCTATCTTTCGATTTAAATGTAAGTCATTCATCCATTAGAATATAAGACATAAAAAAATATTATATAGTTTAATATTAGTTTTATTGTAATTACAGACCGTTATTTGTTTTTTCTTAGAAAATCAGAAAACTTTTAATACGGACGGACGGACGAATTTTGATAAAATTTTGATATTTTTTTTGTATTATGATTATGGTCTATATCAAAAACAGAAGAAGAAAATAAAATTTCGTGTGTCATATATTGTAAACATAGCAACTGCTTTTTAGAATAAAATATTTTCTCCAACGCCTGGTCAACTATAAGATATGCGTAATTTTATAACCATTCTACTACATATTTAAACGCCGGATAGGGATTTATAAAAACATGATATCTTGAAATAGGAGATAATGAAAAATAATATAAATTATTACATTCTTCTATGAGTAATGTCGATTTTAATAAGCTTTATATTTAATTTCTATAGAAGTATAGATTATGAAGATATTTTTTTTTTGAGAACAGATTAAAACTAACTTTATCTCCTACGGTTCGATATTTTCGGGTCGGGTGAAGATTCTGTGTGAGGTTAGAGAACATTATTATTTCATTAAAAAAAAAATGATTCTACCATTTGTTGCGCGACGCATTTCTTCACCATTCTCAAGTCACGTAGACACTGTGGCTGAAGAATGTGTTACAGTGGAATTTTTACTATTTTTTCATATATTAAAAACTCGAAATTTGATAACTAAACTATATAATATGTGGTTCTGTAATAATTCCTTTGTGTAATAATATCTTTCATGACATGACCGACATTCATGACTTGGGTTGTCATATAATTATTTTTAATTTTTATTTCTTGTGACTATCAATAAGTCAAGAAAATGTCCAAGACTGCATAGTTATGTGATTTAAAGATAAAAAAAGACTGAGGTTATGATAATGTATCCTTTATTTTTCTCTCATAATATGACCTAAGTTTCGGTTTCGGTTCGGTAAAAACTTTGCCGAAATTCGGTTTCGGTTTCTGTAGTGTTAACCAGTTTCGGCCGGACACTATAGATTGTAAATATTTCATTTCGTTTAAATTTTATCGATGATTAAGAATCATTGAAGGTAACTGTGTTAAAAATATGTTTTTTCTACAATTCAAAACATATATCTAGTACAATACTGTGCGGTAAAAAATCCGCTGACAAAAGCAGCTAATATATTACATTTCAAGGATGTAATATTATATTTGACGTCAATAATTCTATTATATAAATGAAACTCAGTCGTAAGGGTGCATATATATTATCAATGTAAGGTAAGCCGTCGATCTAAATAGACGTTTGGTAAGCTCTTGATCGAGATGACAATGTTGGGGAAGTGGGGCGAAGTGCCACGTGTCTCTGGTCTATCAAATGCATTGTCAAGCCTCGTGCAACGCTTGTCACCGGATACTCTGATCTAAGATGATAAGAAAATTGACTTATCTTCGTATTGATTTTCCAATCAAGACCTGAATATCCACTTTAACATCGGTGCAGATTTGTCGCAAATATTTGCTATATTGGCAGTTTGGAGTAATATAAAATTTGTTTGCCGTTTAACTGTTTTTCTAAATGGTTTAGCGGGTTATGATAAAGGCGTAAGTTAAAGTCAAATTTTAACTGGATAAAACCGGTTAAGGACTTTGAACCGCCACAAATATATTAGATTTCAAATCTTTTCCTAATTTTATCGTATCTGTTTATTCGTTTAAGGTTTATTAGTTTTAAAATAATAAATATTGAATCAGAGGATTTCACTTCGTCTTCATATATTAGTGAATTTATCCTTTTCATTGTAATACATTTTAGACGTATTCATATTTCAGCTGGGCTCAACAATGTTTATCGGGGCTAAGAACATCCCGCGCCCACAGCTCTCATTCAAGGAACCGGTGGATAATTCTGATAATTTGTGGGTGCCCAAGATATCTGATAAACCGAACAACATTAAACCACTGGCTCTGAACATACTATATAGTGACGAAGGAGAGGCCGTTGGGTGATTGTTTTTTTATATCTTATCTTTCAAATATATATTAAGGTGTGTCTTAAAAGATAAAATAAAATATGCATCTCCGCAGATATGAGCATCCGTACAAAGTAGAGCTAGAACTGTACGAGCCTCCGCCGGAAGCACTAGAACCCGACTCGGAGCCGCCGGCTTTCCCGCCGGCCCTAGAGGACACGCCGCTCTCCTTCATAGATACCGAAGAAGGGCTGGACCAACTCGTGGAACATTTGACTACAGTTAATGAGATAGCTGTTGATGTTGAACATCATTCCTACAGGACTTATCAAGGCAAATATCTTCATCACTTATTCTATCCCGGCCTACTGTATAACAGTCCCATATATTATATAGACAGACAGGCATGTTGCTAAATATATAAAAAATATATGATGTTTGTTGCAGGTATCACATGTCTTATCCAGATATCGACATGTGATGGTGATTTCATCATTGACACTCTTGCGGTACGGGAACATGTGCACAAACTCAATCTGGTGTTCACAGACCCTAAGAAAATTAAGGTGAGTTTCACATTTATGATGATCCTTTCATACGCTCCCATCTTGTATTGTGTTAGAAAATAAATTATAAAATAATAACTAACATTAATATAATTACTGATTCTGTCGGTAATAAAAGATAATTTAAATAACTATTAGGTAATAATTGTTTCCGTTTCTTTATACTGATCGTATAACGACATAAAAGTAAACATTAAAAAACGTTTGTCTGTATGAAGAAACGTAATTGCTTTAATGGGGAAATTATACATATACATTTATATATCCTCAGGTTTTCCATGGCGCTGAACGCGATGTGGTGTGGCTGCAACGTGACTTCGGGGTGTACGTAGTGGGTATGTTGGATACCCACCAAGCGGCTCGTGCGCTCTCTCTACCCGGCTTATCCCTTAAGAGTCTGCTATTGCGATACTGTCGGGTAGACGCCGATAAGCGGTACCAACTCGCCGACTGGCGGATTCGTCCGCTACCCGACGAGTTGCGTCAGTATGCGCGCACCGATACCCACTACCTATTATACGTTTGGAGGCGGATGAAAGCGGATCTCCTGGCTTTAGCCGCGGACGGTAGTTTGCTACGATCGGTCTTCGAGAACAGTCGACACATCTGCGCCCTCACCTACAATAAAAAGGTTGTTACCGATAGGAGTCATCTCAAGCTTTATGTGCGGTCGAAGAAATCGTTCAACACAAGACAAATGGCCGCTTTGAGGCTTTTGTATAGATGGAGAGATTCACAGGCTCGTGATTTGGATGAAAGCACAACGTAAGTATATTTTATGGTATTAAAATACAATTGGAATATTCTGTTTTTGATCTATGTCCAATATATGACTTGTTATCTTATAACCAGTTATCTCCTGCCTAACCACATGCTGCTGGCTTTGGCGGAGACTCTACCGCGTGAGCTGCAAGGAGTGAACGCGGTGTGCAACCCCATGCCGCCATTCCTTAAACAGAACCTTGTTACAGTTCATCGCATGATACTATCGGTTAGTTAATATCTACAAATGACCAGTTTAATGTTCCAGCAAATAAAATTGTTTTAATGGAGAAATTATACATATATGTATTTTTAAATGTACATATATATACACATATACCGACGATGTTATACGGCAGCCAAACGTGGGTAACACAGAAGAAGAATGTAAGAAAGATGAATGCCGTGGAGATGCGATCTCGTCGCAGAATATGCGGAGTCAGTCTAGCTGACCGAATCCGCAATGAAGAGATCCACAGAATGGCAGGTACTATCGAAGATGTCACGGTAAGGATGAAGAAGAACGTGCTCAGGTCAGGAAGGTTTGGGTACTTCGAACGAATGAGTGATAAAAGAATGGTAAAAAAGATTTATGCAGGAAAAGTGAGCGGTAAGAGAAAAAGAGGGATGCCTCGAGTGATACTGGAGGAAGGTCACGTAAAAAGCATGAGGAACCCCCGGAGGGCATGTATGAAGAGGTTGATGTCTGTGGTCGAGGCGAAAGAGGTATGCAGGGACCGTAGCGTTTGGCGCTCCGTCGTTTCTGGCTACCCCGCAAGGGATATGGCGTGAAGTTAAATAAATAAATACAAATATATATGTGCCAGCATATATATGTATAATGATAACATGGATTAGTATATCAAAAAATCACAACAATCGAACTGATCACTTAATTATTTATTTATTATCTGTAACAGTGTCGTGAGCTGCCGCTGGAGCCGGCGTTGTACTCGAACACGTGCGTCGCAGCAGCCGTCAGCGTCGCGTTCGTTCCCGCCCACAGACACGTGCACGACCTTACGTACTTGCATTACGGGTGAGTGGACGCTGTGATCTATACACGAACACAATGGACCTTATGGGATTCAACGGAGATATGGTTAGAGTTTAATGTAGATTTATATCAAGTTAACGTATTTTTTTGTTAAGTATAATTCTTTGGTTTCACGGTTTCATAGAGTAGGTCCATGAATATGGACCAGCATGAAATTGGATACTATTGCAACTTAATAATATTATAATTATTAAATGACTATTGTGTCACAGTCATTAATATGTAACAATAAAAAAAATCAAGTATAGCGTGTTACTGAACACTAGAATAACTAACTAAGCCACTACTAGTTATATGATACTATCACATTTCAAAGGAATAACTTTAAACATTGAAAATAACTTGTAATATCTCATAGTGATTCCTAAAATAGAGGATCTTTCTTATTATATACTGTGTGTATTTAACACAATACATTTACTTACAGGGAGGAGGAAACCCACTATCCCGATACAGAGGTGCCGTCTGTGGAACCAGACCTACCAGTCTTCCAGCCAATCGAGGCTCCCATAGTAACTATCCCATATTTTATACAAGTTTATCATCTGTGGTATTGTCCCTTATCTATGACGGAATGTAACTGTTATAGAGGCTGTGATACCTTTGATCCAGATATTGAAGATGAATGGCTCTAGTTCATAATTGAACGATAGAAATGTATTATTGATATATTTGTATATATTTATATATTTTTGTCAGTGTTTTAAGTGGACTTGAATAGAGAATGCGACTGTATGTTCTGTATTCTGAGAAGAAAAAAAATGTGCGGTCGTTGACCCCCGTCAGGAACGAGGTTCCTTCCATACGTTCTTTCTTCAACTTGGAATGAAAAAAAAACATGAAATCTGTGTATTAAATTTCAAGGCATTTAATCTAAAGAAACGAATTACGTCATAAAGAAAATATATACAAAATAGTAAATTATACTAAATGAAATGAAATTTTAAATCTCATCATTATGTTCTATCATAGAATTAATGATTTCACTATTGTCTCACTATAATTGAAATAGTAAAATAAATAGTAAGCACTCAAATCACATGTACAATAAACGATAAACAGTAAACATTTATACAATTTCATATTTTTTAAATCTGATGCAGTTTCCATTTTACAAAACTTATTTTTAATAATTAAACAATATTCACGTATGATCTAACACAAAATTCAAAAATAACAAATGCGTCTTCACAATATTTGCATTTTGTTTCTTTGTACAAAGTTCCCGTGTTGAGGCTATGGCTTCAACTGTTTCTTTTCATATATGATGAAAAGAGACACGCACAAAGACAGAGAGAGAGAGAGATAGAGAGTTATGTGCCAACGTGGTCGTGTGCTCATTTGTTTGTATAAGCTGCGTTAAGGAACTTCGTTGTAAAAAGAAGATGCGAAGCAAATCGATCGTTTTATCAATATTGGCTTTTTCCTATAATTCTGATAACCACCACCTGTAATTGACAGTTTAAAAACTAGTCTACTTTTCAAGATCCGTTTTCAACCCAAATTTTAAATTTAGAAACAAGGCTGCTTTAACCATACATTTAAAAACAAATTATCTTTATAATATTGACTAGACCTATTAAAATTGAGCACAAGAACAAAATTGTAATAAATAATCAAAATAATAGATTTTATACCGCATCGCTAAACAATTTTTGTAATATAAATACAATAACTATTACAGTTAGAAATACTTTACAAAATAGCTTCGTTTTTGTTTATTCTGTTTGGACGTGATTGGTGGACGCGCTGTAAGTCGGCGCCATCTTGGAATCCCCCTTTTTAAGACCATTTATGAGAACGCACTTAGCGTAAGATAGGATTATCTTGTACAGCGATTGTTTGTAGGTTACTTTTAGATGAAAATATTATAATGTTTAATTTTTTTTCAGTTTAGGATGTACAAAAGTACGAAAAGTGGTATCTGGTAGTATTTTAGTAATATATTTTTGGTAATAATTTGTTGATTTTGTTGATATTCAGTTCATTTTCTATGTGTCTCCTGGAGATGAGGGTACAGGGTTGTCTTATGAGTATTATGTGGTAGGAAATTTAGGATATTTTATTTCATTTATGTTGTAGTTATTATTATAAATAAATATGATTCTTTTGTTTATGAATTTTATTTGTTAGATCTATATATATATTGTTATAAAGGGTTACGAGTAGTCCTGCAAAATAACTCAAAAATAAATATGTTTTGGACAGTTTATAAATGTACATATGTTGTTGTCAATGCGCGGACATATTAAAAGAAATACGATCTCGCTGCTGCATTAAATGATAATAAAAATGTGTTTTGTTTTTTTTTTTTTTATTGCTAACCCAGTCTCTGTTCTTGATGTGCTGTGTCAATATTTTAAAATATTTAGTACTCTGAAACCACTTTTCAACCAACCATCCAAGGTTGATCTTCCACTTAGCTGAACTGACTGCTTGATGCATGGAATGTTTGTTAGGTGTTCTTCACTATCTTGGAATGTTCCTTTTACCTTTTAATTAGATTGGATTGTCTTAATCTTCATTCTGTTCATAAGAATCCTCTTAAATCTCGACTATTATTGATGAATTATTTTTTATTTGTATAATCGCATCCTGTCGCAAAGTTACTTCTAACTTAATACTTATTGTCGTTTAAATATTCATTTTTATAACGAATTGTTGGCAGGTATCCGATCTCAACGTGGATGCGAAGATGTTCATACCTCCATACGACAGGTACAGGAAGTACCGCGCTTTAGCCCAGGTAGTTGACACGAGACATAATAGTTTAAACGGTTCCTGTTTATCTTAACTTATTAAATGTTATTTATTATATGAAACATTTGTAATTTGTGTTATTTTCAGGTGGAAGAGATTAAAGAATATAAAGACAAGGAAGCGAAGATAGCGGCTATATCGAAAGGCAACGAATTAATAAAGACTGAAGTTCTATTAAAACTTCAAGAGGCAAAGTTGTTGATTGAAAACGAGGGGAAAGAGGAGAAAGTGAAGAAAAATACTGAGGAGTCGATGTCAAATAGTTCTAGTGTAGCGTGGTTGGAGGAACGAGGTAGTGAAGAAAGCACCAGACTATCGGAAGGCCAGCCAGATGTGTCAGCACAGCGCAAGAGAAAGATGTCTCACGCCGAAAAGGCGGAGAAGAAACGAGAGATTGAAAAGGAGAAGGACAATCTACAACAGAAGAACAAAAACCTCAAATCTAAGAACAAAAAAGACAGCAAAGTAAAGAACAAAATAGAACAAACGAGCGTTAAGCCTTTCAACTATAAGAAAGTAAACTACAAGAAGTTTTACGACGAAGTGGAGAGAACGCACAAACAGCCCAAGACCAAGTTTAAGAAACATAAATAAGAAGTAATATATAAGCGAAAGTAAACGAACTTATGTAATCCCAACTGTGTCTTTTATTTACGCTGTTTCAATTTATTGATCAGAATAAGGGTGCAACGTTTTTAGTATAATACATATTGACCAGAATAAGGGTGCAACGTTTATACTATATATTATACTATATATATATAAGCTTGCCATGCGACTGCATATTATAGCGAAAGTATTTAATACATTATAGCAAGGCAATTTATATTTAGTTTGTAGTACAAATAGAGAATTATTATGAAGCTTTTCTCGTTATACATACCGTATATTTCGGTGTTACTTGAGCTATGAAAATATATGACTTATTAAATCAATAAATTTAATAGATACTGCCATTGCAATGCTAAATATATTATATGTTATACATTATCTTGTACACAAGGCTAAATTATATATAGTTACTGATTATGCAAAGCGAATTATTAATGTCTTTAAGCGCTATTACGCGAGGCGACTTCAACCTTCAATGGTTAAATTCATTTGAAAATAAAACTAATTAACTGGATACATACAAGTACACGTCTTAAAAACAGTTTCATAAAGGATATAATGACATATATATATATATATATATATATATATATATATATATATATATACGAAATGCTGCTCTAAGAATAAATAAAAAACCTCTAACTTAGCAATTTTAAGGTAAGTAATATATGCAATGTTCTAATACTTTTAAACACTTAACATGAACATAGTGCTTATGCAAATCATTTATAATGAATTTCCAATTTACTATCGTGTAGGTTTCTTACATTTATAGTTATAAAAATTATTGTTTAGATGTAATATTTAATGAAGTCTTATTTGATAAGAGTTTAATAGATGAGAATTAGATAAAATATAAGTCTAATCTAGATATCAAAATCTTGAGAATAAATTGTTGCTTGTAACAGCATTTACCCTAAACTTTGTTCTTTCAATGACAATCATCAAGTGATCAATGTTAAAATTAAATACTTTATTGTCAATGGTTAAAAATGTTAACTCAAAATTGTTTAAATTTAACAACAGAAGTTATTTAAATTTTTCCTGACTATTAGATTTACAAGTTATTAACACTAAACCTACCAAGTAACAGTCAAATTGACCGTTCTTAAACTTTTGAATCTTACACATTTTTAAACGTTATAATATCGTTATCAAACTACATGACAATTTTTAGAATATGCATATAATATTTTCTACACTCTTTACTTTTAGTTATTTCCATTATTACCTGCGTTATATAATAAAATAACTTTTAATTACCGGTCAATTTGACGGCGTGCGGTAGGAACAGGTATACAAGAATTGTCGGTAGGTTTAGTGTTAAATGAAATAACAGATGTTTGTAGTTTCAAGTTTATTTGTCCATCGATACAACGACGTAAAATACTAAAAGGTCATGGAAGAATACAGATTTATATCAGATAATTATTGTACAACTAACTACATGTACTGTTTCATAATTGTCTAACGCCCATTATTAATATAAAAACACTAACACCAAAACAAAACTACATATAAAATGTTAAAAATATTTAACAAAATCTAAAAATGGTTACCCACTTGGCATATTTACAGCATATGCGTTTTCAATCAAATAATAGTAATTCAGTATTAACGTTTTATGAAAACTTTTCACAAAAAATCTATTTATATTCATACACAACACAACCCTAACAAGTAATAAATAAATTTTATATTCCCTGCACATTGTCATAAGTATAAATTATATCATAATAGAATATACAATATAAGTAAAAAATAAAATTATACAAAGTATTTCTTTATAAAAAATGTATATATACATCTAATTATTTACTAAAAATAGTTACTAAGAAACCATGATATGAATTTATAAGATATAGGTCCATACAATCTGTTCCCATGTATAATTATACAAAACTACATTAAATTGTATATATTCTAGACAAAATTGAACATTTTATTATTAAATATATATAATATAAGTATTTTTGGTACGCATATTGATAAAGAGCGATACATTTTTATAATTTAATTTATGCTATTATTTATTAATACTAATGTATGACCAAATTCGCTAACCTTACAATAATCACCATTGGCTTATAAAATAATATTTCAAAAATATAAAATCATTTATTATAAACATATATATATAATATATATATATATTTAACTACCGCCATCCATATCTTCCAATATATAAACAGCATCCATCGATTGGCCGTACCGTATAACTGATGTGTAACCTGAAATAAATAAATAATATAATATACAATAATATAAATTAATTAATATTATATTACAAAAATAAAAGATTGGAATGTACTTGCTTCGTTGTTAACCGCGTTCACACTTGATAAAAATAATAATAATTGCAAATAATATAAACGGGATATAAAAAATCAAACACTGCTTCAAAAGCCAATAATATATTTCATAAATCAAATAATACTGAGTAAGGAACTAACACAACCACGCTGTATAGTGGATATATGATATTAAAACAAAATATAGAAATAGAATGATAGAATTACGAGCACAGATTACACAAAAAGCTGGCATATAAATCAAAGATGGCAGAATAATTACAACCAGATTTTATTATTGTTATAAAATAATGTTAGATTATTCTGCCAAGACCGAAATAATTATTGGATCACTGTAGATGCAAATTGAGAAAAATGCAAATTTCAATTTAAAGCGTGAAAAGTGTTAGAAATTCGGTTTCATGCAAAGTAAATTCCAAGATTTTAATTCTGTAAATTTTTATATATAACATTAACACATTAGAAATCAGCATTACAGATGTAAAATTAAGAGGTGCAACTTCATGCAATATATATTTGTATAACTTTGTATAGCAAAACGTATTACAAAATATATGATATTAAAAAGAATCAAATACAGGGTAATCGTTTTAAAAAGCTTTCTAAATGAGCAAATTTTTTTAAATACATTCAGTAACTAAAGCCGGCAAACTATTAGTCTGATTTATTCAGATTTCAGAAGTTCCACCAAACGTGCATAAAACAGGACACAACAAAGAAATGAAAATATAAGTACATTTTTGGAGTTAAGCATAAAAATACATTAAAAATCGTTTGTAACTGATAAGTACATAACATGGTCCAACAATTGTTTATCAACTAAGTATATCAAATTAAAAGTTTAATCACAACATAATATTAAATCAATATAATAAATTGACATTAAGTACATGACATATTAAAATGAAGAAGTTTCAAAGTAAATCTTTAAGTACAGATAAAAATATATTTTCAAATACTAGAGGCGCCAACTAATCCTCAATTTCAACCCGCTGCGCTCGCGAAATCTCGGGTGCCGTTTCCATATTGAGCGAAGCGAGCCCAATGTAATGACTCATCGTTTCCCATTGACTTCAATGGGATATCAGTTTTTTGACGATTATTCCTCAACGACATGACATTTTTCAATTTTTTTTTGAAACCATCACCTAATTTGTCATTTAGATTTAAAATTTTAATAATTTTCCGTCAAGTAGTTTTCGAGCCTATTCGTGACAAAGAATATGAATGTCTCCAGTAGAGCGCTGTGCTCGCTTTGCTCAATTAAACTTACATTGAAATATTATTAAAAAAAAAACATAAAATCATTTTAAAAAAAAAGAAAAAAAAAAGGATTAAATGTACAATGTTTTTTCAGATTTAATATGTCATGTGTTTTGGCAAAATCTTTTCATAAGAAACTTACATTAAGATGTTGTTATTAAGTGGAATGTGTAATAAAGTAATTGGGTCAAGTAAAAATTAATAATAAACTTAACTAAAAGTGTATAAGAGTTCCTAATTAATGTTACCATTACATGGTATGTCTATACTATGTATAGTATTGGAATATAAATAATTAAGTAATATTGCAATAACATCACATTGTATCGTTAGTTACATTTATAATAATTTTTGTAAACAACCAAAATAGTCGGATTCACTTATTACCTATATTAGTAGTTAGATTCACTTATACGTATATTTATAAATATATGTATATAATAATAAATATGTACACATTAAAAAATATATGTGGCATTTTGGGATATCGTCAATGTGTACTTTTGATTATCACATTATAATTAATTACTTGTTTATGTCAATATTATCTTATTACTAAATTAAAATACATGTCGGTCGCACGGTACTTAAGTACAGAAAACCTTACATAAAAAGGATAAAAATAATCTCTATATTTGATCGTAAAAATACGTATAAAGGATTAAAGAATGGCAACAATTCAATAAACTGGCATGTGTTGGAATTATTTGAGAGGGCAACACCTATTCTTGTATAGGTTTACCTTGGTTAATGCCGACGTGTGCGTATTTATCCCTCATGAGATATTGAGTTATGGCGTGTAGGGCGCACGCTACGAACGCGAATATCCCAAACCATTGGAAGGTGTTCCAGCCGCCGTGGACTTCGTACAGCCGACCTCCAATGAAGCTACCAAGAGAAGCACCAACACCCTCGAACACTGCCCCCACTAGACCCTGAAATTATAGGATTGCCACAAAAATCAAATAGGGTTGTCAAAAATAGATGTAGCATTATTTATTATTTTAAAATTGTAACATTTTTTACAAGTTAGGGACTGTTTAAATGTTGTCATATAAAAAAAAAGCAAAATGATGGATTAAAAATTAGATAATTTGTTACCAGTTAGCGAAGGTTAATTCTTGCCATATCAAAAATAGATAAGTGCAAAATAATTACCTGCACAGTAGTTTCTATCCCGGGAGGAGACACGACATTGGCGTATGAAGTCATAGTCGGATAGAACATTCCGAAGGTTATACCCTGGAACATCTCTATGGGCAGAATCCACCAAGGGTTAGTTAACACCGAATACAGCAGGAAACGGACACCCAACGCGAATAACACTAGAGTCATCGCGTTTATGTGACCAATTTTTCTTAGGAGGTAACCTGAAAATTATATACTATTAAAGTAAATTCAGATATGCATAGAAAAGATTCACTAATACAATCACTTAGACTTATCTCATGTATTAATCTTAATTTGGACACACATATAATAGAATGTTTAAATATAAAATAGGTACATATTCTCTTACATATATTTGGCTAATTTTACAGGACTGGATTATTGCATATGGCTTATATAAAGAAATTCTAACATCTGACTTGATCCGGACAAATTATAATAAAGTTTGTTTATAGTAGAGAATGATAGAAGCATATAAAAACTCTTTTATTAACTCACCAGATACAAACATAAAAGGTATCTCCCCCCCAAAAGTCTGTATCGCGCTGACCAACCCCTGCAGTGTCTTGACATATTCAACCCCACATGTTAATGCGGATATATCTTCTATGTGCCAAAACAAGAAATTCCATATCAACCCCGTACAAAGACCCACGGATATTGTCCATAAGAGGAACACGAATGTAGGCAGCGACGACAAAAGAGATCCAACGTCTGCTAGAATATTGATTGACATTTTTGTTGATTCCACCTGAAAAAATATTAACTGGATAAGTGCATTATTTCTCATATATATTTGTTTGTTATTATATGTGTAAAATTTAATGAAACATATATTTAAAGAAATAATAAGAATAAAAAAATATATATATTTTAGCATAAACGGGCATCGAACCTCTAAAAAGCACGAGACGATAACATCACCGCACATGAAGACGCACATAAGGACAAACGCAACAGTGTAGTTCTTATACGATCCAGTACTGAAATAGTCTATTAGGGTTCCCGTGAGCAATGATATTATACCGAACCCCACGGAACCCCATAGCCGTTGTTTGCCATAGTGAGATATTTTTGTACCTAAAAAAAAAAATTATGTTTGTACCTAAAAAATATTTTAACAAAATGTTTAGATATAAAAGCTAATATATTATATATATACCTAATAATCCGAAACAGATAGCATCAGCGAAGGTCACAACCACCGCTTGTCCCACCCAGCTGATGATCATCATGAGGAAGAACAACCAGAACTGCAGGGAGTGTTCACTTTGCTTACTCTCTGATGACGTGAAGAGCTCATGCACCTGAAGTATAGAAATGACAGTAGAAATATATTTTGAATGTTTTTTATACACTGCGACCTTAATACAATGATTTCCCTTAACAACATTTTTCGAAATCTCCTAGGACCATCCATATTTAATATAAAATATATATTATTTAAAACGAATTTTCAATAATTTCAAAACATTAATAAAGTATTATTTTAGTTCAATTAATAAACATATTAATCTTAGACCAGCTTAACGTTTTTTCCTCTCGCTTCGATGGGCACACTATTATTTTGGATGTGAATTTAGGTTGCTATGGAAACCGTTGTCATATTATCCGTTGTCATCGTAACCGTTGCTATACTAACTCTTACCCCCGCGTTAAGTGTAAAGCTCCTACTAACTAGATGTTTATAACTTGGTGAAATGCAAAAAGTTGAAATCCGTTGAAATAGGAATTCCGTAAAATCCGTTCTTACTGGACGTGTACGTCACAAAAGAAGTAACTATGTAAAAATTTAAGTTTATTGGACAGATAGTTTCGGAAATTTCGTGATGAGTGAGTGAGTGGTAAATCGCATACATATATATAATGATTTTTTTTTTAAACACTGCGTTTCGAAAATTGTGATATCATAATAAAAATCAGTTAAAAATCATTGTGGAAATTTTAAAATTGTATGAAATCTTCAATACGTTAATTAATATTTGTTGTTTTTTTTTTACTAACCATCTCATTTTCACAATCAACCTCACATGAGGCGTGGAACAGATTTGCCTCCAGCTGATATTGACTCTTGTAAATGCAATTAGGATAATGCACTGATCCTGTAAAACAAAATTAAATAAAAAAAATTCTTTACAACTATTAAGAATAACTCCACCACATTGCCCATAGGACTATCTATTTTTGATTGTCTAGAATTTATTTATTCTCTTAAATAGTTAATTATTATTAAGTATCTTACCATCGGGCAACTGTATGTGGTTGAGTTGTATATACACACATTGGTGCTCTGTTATGGTGGAAGAGAGAAGTATAGTTCCATCAAAGTCTAGGGTATCGGGAAACTTATTGTTTTTGGGCTGACAGGAGTCTGCGACATCAGCCTTCCAACCCTCACAAATCTCCATCAAACGCCAAGGGGTTTTGGGGTCCAAGTCACAGGAAGCCTGAAATCAATATTAGTTTAAGTAAAGAAATATCATAACATTAATAAAAAAAATTCAACAAATTAATGATAACAACTTACTTTACATTCATCAAGATTTTTATCTCCTGGTATGCTGCCATTAACACATAATCTAAAATTCATCATATTATCAACGCATGTCATATTTGATTTGTTGTCACCGATGAGACCAGCCAACGGTTGGTTCTTACAAGTTAGGGTACAGGGTTCATTGAGGTCTACATATCCTGTCCCAATACGACAGTTTGGTTTGAATGAGTATCCTGGAATAGTGTACAGTAACTTATAAACATGCACATTTTATGTATTTGTTTGTATAATTGTAATACAATAATAAAAAGTAATTCGTAATTACATGCATATTTCATATATTTTTTTGTGTAATTGTAATAAAATAGTAAAAAAAAGTCAAATTTCGTAATTTGTTTGCGTAATTGTAATGAAATAGTAAAAAGTAATTCATAATTACATACACATTTCATATATTTGTTTGTGTAATTGTAACAAAATAGTAAAAAGTAATTCATAAACATACACACTTCATATATTTGTTTGTATAATTAACAAATAAAACTAACCATCTAGTGTAACATTATCTGAGGCTAAATACACACACTGATCCTTGGCAGTTACTTTACTTATATGTGTGAAGTAATCTATGCTCTTTGTATCACTATAGCAGTACTCCGGTATGTGCCAATGTTCACACACAGTCTGCCACATTTTAGGCGATTTCATGTCACATTTCATCTGTTGAGAAGATTTATTATTATCAAAGTAGATATATTATGATAAATTTGAGTATATAACCCAACTGACCTTACAAACAGACGTCTCATTGGTGTTTCCCAACGCTGTGACCTTACACATATCTATTTGAGAATTTGTTTCATAACAACTTTTAAGTACAGTTATCCCGTTCCCACAATCCAGTTCCACTGTTGTTTTTGACCCTGTGTCCGGTATGAAGTATATGGCTAGAAAACTAACCATTGTTACTACTTGGAACAGTAGGAATAGCGACTTTTGGATTTTAAACCTGAAATTGAGAATGAAATAATTTAATTGGATTATTTGAATAAATAATAGGATTTAGGTTAAAATCTATAAAATTAGATACCAAGAGCAAAAATAAATGAATTTTCTAAATTTGTTGATAATTGTGATGCAGTCGGCATATGCTGGAATATTTTATCTATCAAATATAGCTTAATGATATAATAAATGTTTATCAAAAGAACAGGACTGACTCATCTACAAATTGAAACATGCAATGCAATGCAATGAGCATGCAGGATTTATTTTGCAAGGGTTCCAATTTGATCCTAATTTCTTTAGATGAGAGACAAGTGTTAAATAGGTGATGAAAGATTGTATAGAACGGTCATTGTCTAAGTAAAAAACAGACTGTTTTTTACAAATAAAAAACATAACCGCACATAAAACTTTTTGTTTATGGGCAGGTCGAGGTTATTTCAATTCTAAGTATTTCTAAGTTGGTTGCTAAGGATAATATGACAACATAAAATATATATTGTAGATACATTCAAGTCTCAATAAATTTCATTCTAATCAAAGATTAAGATAAAAATAATAATACAGAGATATTGTTTAATCAGTTTGTATTATTGATAGAAAGTTGGTAAAGTCAATTGCATTTAATATAAGTGGATTGCTTTAAAAAAAATATTTATAAAAACCTAACAGTTTATAAAAGATGTTTTTATGTAATATAAATATTTTTGTGTGAGGAAGGCATTAAATTTTTTTTACCTGTCAGCAATAACACCGAAAAGTGGTTTAGCAACCAGGCCAAAGATTGGTAGGACTGTGTAAATGAGACCCACTGTCGCTGAGGAAAAACCGAGTTGTCTTGCATATGTGGATAGATATGGTACCACGGGAGCAGTTCCTGAAAATTATTGTTATTTATTATATTTATTTTATAAACTCTTAATGAAAAATAACTAAATAGATTATTACAATATTAATAAGTAAAAAAACAAATATATTTTTTTTCAGACTGCATTTATTTTTTAATTTTAACTAAATAGTTTATATACTATTTTTTACGTCTGTAGTATATCGATTGTTTTCGCTTGAACAATATTTAATATCTTTATCCAATTTATTAAGTTTTCAAAATATTCACGAATTTCAATTTAATAAATATCCGAATTAAACTCATGATATATATATACTCCTTTACATCTATATTATTATGTAGAATACATTAAAATTTGTTATTCTATTTTCATTTAAAATAGTAATAGTATTTATATAAACATATTAGTATTCATTTAAAACAGTGCAATAGTTATCCAATCAATACAATATGGTATAAATTACACGTCCAATTTAAATTACATTACATAAAGTATTTAATTACACGACTTCAGCCATGTGTCAATTAAGATAACATAAAAATCTTTTTATTATATATTTGTTATAGCTATAAAAAAATTATCATAGAACACGAGGACAAACTTAATTATATATTATATATCAAACCTAATCTTCACTTGAAATTATATTGTCTTATTTCCTAAGACTGTAAAGTTAGATTAGAGAATCCAGAATTTAAATGACCTACATTTAAATATTTAAATAACGCTTGATAAGATCTTAGTGTCAACTCAGATAGTAATTACAAAATTCTTTATCTTTTTCTTTCAAATCTTGCTCGACCTACATACTTCTTGTAATTTCTCTAAAGTATTCATCATATATTTTCATATTGAATTCTCTTTACAAAACTTTTCAATTATCAAATTTTAAATATTACTTATATATACAAGTATAATAGAATCATTATATATTTAATGTTATGTTCATTTTTTTTATTTGTCCAGAAGAAATTGTTACACATATTGATACATCTACATCTATCTCCTATAGTGATAAGATCATCTCTACAAAAAATATATTTTTATTTTTCTCTTCTCATTTTTTTTTCCTTTTATTAAGTGTACAATAAAGTTTATTTATCTATAGATGGTTTTAGATAAGATTTGTGTATTATCTGGAGATTAGGGTTTAAAATAGGACAATATTATGGTAGATAAAATTTAACAAACTAAATGGACATTTTTTTTGCAACAAACTTAGCAATTTTAATCCTTGAAATTTTATTTATCATTAATTTAGAATGAAATATATCGGTTGTAATGTGATTGTCAACATTTTAATATTTTACATGCGTAATTATATGACAGTTCTGGTATTCGCATATTTTTTACGTTTGATTTAAATGATAATAATTGGTTTACAATTTCAGATTTGTATCATAAAATATATAATTGCTTTTAGGACATGTGATGTAACATAAAAAAAATCAGGCTTCTGCAAGTGTGAATGATTTTTTTATGCAATTAAAACTATTTTGTCACAAATTTATTATTAGATAAAGAAAACAGATAAATATAAACAACACTATCAATATCAGTTTCTTCTGAGAATCACCTAAATACATATTTATAAATCTACTGGTTTGAACATTACATCCTTAATTGCAATTGCAAATTACATTTTTAATTGTTAAGTTTTTTCCAGTTATGATACACTTACCTGCATTAAAGAGGAAAAAATGCCCTTTAATGGGCAACAACTTTTTATTGACATTCATTTTGGCAGCATTTATTCTGTAACAGTCAAAATGTAATTAATGAATCTTTTATATTTATTCAAGGCTGTTGATTATTATAAGTCAAGCAGACTTAAACATTATACAAATCTACTAGACATTATTAGTTTTTTTAAGGTTTATCATTCAACATTAAAAAACAACCGAGAAATTTCAAATTCGCTCCGCTGCAGGTATAAAAGTTGTTTATTTTTATCATTCGCAGTAAATACCGCACTCATAGCGTAACGCTTACATTAAATCAAATGATAATACAGAGCACGACATTTTTATAAATTGCGTAACATTCAAGGAAATTATATTTAATTACGGATAGTCTAACATGTTACTTACCAAATGATTCCGAATTCCGATAAAAAAACCAGTGTTCTATTACGTTACCTCACTGATTAATTATTTCGTACATTTATGTTATATTATGTATTAATATAAATTAGGATAATGCTAAAAAAACTTAAGGCTCATTTTCTAAAAATATATTCCTTATAAAAACATTATTATAAAATCAAATATACTTTGTAATTGCGAAACGCGGAACTCGTAACCGCATGCCAGCCAGCCACTAGCGGCCAGAGTAAAATGTCAACTGTCAATTAGACAGCGAGTCAAGGATAAACACGAATGAGTGTTGCAAAATGTTGCATGAGAGTCGAGAAATCCTAGAATCCAAATAAATAAAATTAATAATCTAGGATTTTCAATAGGTAATTCCGAAATATAATATTATTTTCTTACAATTATCTCACAATATTTTTCGTCAGAAAATAATATATAAAATTAACTAATTAATATATAAGTTTTAATGTAATGGACTGATTAAATGAAATGTTACAAGACTGTCTTGTTGACGCTAATGGGATTCGTGTCACTAAAATATAAGTGATATTTGTTTTTTTGTTTGCAAAATTTGGCATTAAAACATCATATCCCATAAAATAAATGAAGCCGATATGATATAGGATAAGTAGTTCTAATCGCGTCACTCATATCTCGAGACAATTGTCTTTCTGTTGGAGAAAGTTTAGTCCTATGAGGATAATGTTACTCATGGTCGTTGAATCCATGGCTGAGCATACATTCTACTTCTAATCTAATTTATATATCGTTACGTCTAGCTTATTTGTTATTTATGAGATATTTATTTGTATATTTGAAAACATAAACAACATCAATTAAGTTAACATTGTTAAACTTAATACTATACTCTCACATAACTCTAAAACCGCTCCCTGATTACAAAGCAATTTTTTTATGTAATGTACTCGTAAATAAATTATTTGATTATTTTAAATAGTACTCTCAGAGTAGGAATTTATTCTATGAACACTAGAAGATATTCTTTTAGTGCTGACTTATTATGATATTACGTAATTATGATGGGGATCCTGGTTCTAAAATGCATTTTAACTGTCCTTATTTTTCATCTTTCTATACTATATGAAATCATCATGTGTTGTCACTGCAGTACTTTGCCCAACATAGGTTTCGCACATAGTTTAGTGGGGAAGACCAAATAGAATACTATATTACACACAAATTACAGAATTCGATAGATGCCCATTCGGTGATCTTGATACAGATCGTGATGGATATGAATAAATAGTAAATGAATATTAAGCTCCAATCTCCTATACGAACTGTACAATGTCGGAATGACGTGATTAGTTAGAGATTTATGCCAATATTTATTGAGCTGAGCGAAGCGAAACTCTTTACTGGTCAGATCGCAAAAAATGCGAGTTCTCTGTTCTTAAAAACTATTCGAGCTACGTTAACGAAACTCGCCACAACGATTGCGAGCATAAGGCGCTAAGCATATATTTAATTTTTTAAAAATAGTAATTCTAAATTCAATGTAATTTACTAATTCAGTTTAGGACAATTTACGTGCTAGCTCAGAAACTACGCATACCAGAGTTTCGAAACTCGGCATGGTGTTTGATGCCACATTGCTTTATGACTGTGCAAAATTTGGGATAATTGCGATCGACAGATCTTGAACAATTAACAGAACTAATTTAGTTCGATTAGTGACTCACCAGCGCCACGCGCCTGCTCGATGCAGGAATTACGAGTGGATTGAAATCTAAGAAAGTTTGTAACTACTCTCATACATAACAGAACTGACTATAAATTCGTCAGAATGCAGTTCACATTTAGGTCGAAGCACACTAAAAGAATGGTAAGTTTTCGAATTACAGAAAAAAAGTTTAAATTCACGAGAAAATTGTCCATAGACTTATCACATGGGACGTCTCATACCGGCGCGTGCCTCAAGTTAAAAGAATAGCAAAATAGAAGGAACAACTGAACGAACGCTTCAGTTGCGTGTGAGGCTTCGAACAGGCAAGGTTCCGTTTGAATATTTTCTTTCACTTTTATTTTTCGTTTTGCTATCCCAATTTAATATTTTATATCCACTCGCTATACATTTCATCGAGTTTCATCAAGCTTCCATTTAATTATGGCTCAATCTTATTATATCATCCCATTATCATAAAATGGAACGTGGACGAGGCAGAGGAAGAGTCAGACGGCGTGCAAGTGGCATATCGCGATACACAACCACTTCTGTCCGTTCACAACAATATCGAGATAGTGCAGCCATGCATATCACGCTTCCTAATATCTCGTAGCGTTTGTAAGGATTAAGCTTAAGAACATCGTAGTAAATAGCCTGCCGTGCAGAGAGCAAAAGTTAGCTCAGCTCACGACCCCGCTTGCGTGACCTAGTAAAATTTATATGTATTATGTATTTATTAAAGTATCAATTAAAACTAACATAAATCTATTCAAAATAGTCATCTTTCTTTTCATTCGAAGATATAAATACGCACTACGCACTGTCGTCAGGAGTAGTTGTCGCTGTCGGCTCCTGAAATTTCTTAAGAGATTTGAATGCAATGTATCATTTAAAGCAAGCATTGTCATTTTACCATTTCTAAAGGTATAAATATTGACTGTGAGCTAGTCTTGTCAAGTTCTTGGCTTCCATGTACAGAATCCTGCTGAACACTCCTAGGTACAGTTTTAAAAATAATTTTGGTTCACAATATTTCCAAGACATTCTCCTAACATGCTTTTCTGAATTACAAAAAAGAAATTGAGTGACTCCATAGTAAGATACCCGCTTAAGTCATTGCCGAAGCATCATGTTGACCACGTTGTATTTTTCCGACAACTTGTATAGCTTGTTAAAGCTATGTTAGTAATAAGAAGTACTTTTTTTGAAGTTTTAACAGCTTACGGCCACTTTGTTCATAATTCATAAGCTTTATTAATAAAGAAAATCGAATTCGATTCACAATTTGTCACGATTGAATAAAAATGTTTGATCCATGACTTTCTAAGCTGGTTCATGTAAATGGATAAATTAAACCATTAAACTCAGCAAAACAATTATTGATAAATACCCAAGAATTATCCTGGGTATTAATAATTTGTATAAGTAGGGTGAGGCAACCCCCACACCTACCGCACTATGGCTACATACATGTTTTTATATGCCAAAATATGTGAAATAGCGTGAAATCAATTTTTAGAATTGTTTAATGTATCATAATTTTTTATTAATAATATCTTTAAATACAACAATATATTACGCGGCGTTGGGGACCGCCAACCAACACGTTATGTTCCAAACGGCGGGAGATGGAGGACGGAGCTACAAATAGCTATGTGGAATGTAAGAGGAGGAATAGAACAGAAGTATGTGGAAAAAGGAAAAGATGTTTTAGTAAAAAGCGCGTTGAATGGTGGGATGATCAAGTGAAAGACGCTGTATAGTTAAAGAAGAAAGCATCGCTGGATTCTAAAGCCTCGGGTAAGGATAAAAGTATGAGAGAGATAACAAAAAGAGAGCACAAGCTGCAAAAGCACAAAACGAAAGCACTTATAAAGATGAAGCGGGAAAATTCTGAGAGAGAAAGGGTTGAAAGTTTGACGAACAACTTCCGAAAGAATGAAAGGGCTGCTTTCGAAGAGTGGTGAAATTATATCAAAGCAAGCATACGTTTTGCAGCGGTGGGCGGAATTCTACAAGGAGATGTATGAATGTGAGGACGCCTCGGTCTTGACCAGCGAAATGCTGAGTCCAGCCGAAATGTAGCCGATGGTGAAATCAGCTTGGCAGAAGTAGAGAGCGCGATCCGAAGTCTGAAATGAGGTAAGACTGTGGGAGCAGATAAAGTTACTGCCGCGATTATCAAATATGGTGGGCCACGCATCTTGGATTTTTTCTGGTTTTTGTTCAATTTATGCTGTAAGTCCCAGATGATTGGCGAGGTGCAGTCATCGTACCTTTGTATAAAAGCCAAGGTTCACAGATAGACTGTGCAAGCTATAGGGTTATCAGTTTTATTAAACCAAAAGGTTTTCTGTGCTTTTGTGGATTTGGAAAAGGCGTTTGACAGGGTTGTGAGAAAGAAATTATGGGAGATACTGCCCCGATACAATGTGAGCGAACACTTGCTACAGACTGTAAAGTCTCTTTACAGAGATCACAAAGCCTGTGTGCGAGTAGGAGCTGGCATGACGCCCTGGTTTGACATCCAATCGGGTGTTAAGCAAGGTTGCGCTATATCAGCTTGGTTGTTCAATTTGTAATTGGATAGTTGTCTCCAAGGAGTGAAAGACAGTGACATGGGAGTAAAAGTAGGTGACCTTAAGGTCAATTGCTTGCTATATGCTGATGATGGAGTACTCATTGCATCATCAGGTTGCAATTTGCAGGCATTGGTCACCACTCTGAAAGATGGGTGTCAAAATAATGGTCTAAACCTGAATGCAGAGAAGATGAAGGTTCTGATATTTGAAAGAAATAAAGAAAGAACAGAATGTAAGATCAACTTGAATGGTAAGATAATAGAACAAGTGAATGAAGTGGTATATTTGGGAAGTATGTTTAGCAGAGACGGAAGATACGAAATGGATGTGGAAAGGCGTATTGCTACCGGTAATAGAGTCAACGGTGGTTTGGCTGCATTGTTGAGACGGCGAAACGTCAGCATAGCTGCACGTTTGGCGGTACACAATACGGTTTTGCTACCGACGCTGTTATACGGCAGCCAAACGTGGGTAACACAGAAGAAGAATGTAAGAACGATAAATGCTGTGGAGATGCGATCTCTTCGCAGAATATGCGGAGTCAGTCTATCTGACCGTATCCGCAATGAAGGGTTCCACAGAATGGCAGGTACTAACGAAGATGTCACGGTGATATTGAAGAAGAACGTGCTCAGGTGATTTGGACACGTCGAACAAATGAGTGTTGAAAGAATAAAAGAAGAGTAAAAAAAAAACAGGAAAAGTGAGTGGCAAGAGACAGGAAGAGGCCTCGACTGACCTTCGAAAATACGGTATCTAAGATACTGGAGGGAGGCTACGTAAGAAGCATGAGGACCCCCCCGAGGGCATGTATGAAGAGGTTGATGTCTGTGGCCGAGGCGAAAGAGGTATGCAGGGACCGTAGCGTTTGGCTCGCTGTCATCTATGGCTACCCCGCTAGGGATATAGGGTGAAGTTAAGTAAATAAATAAATAAATAAAAATATATATGTAAATAATGTATTACAAATACCTATTATTTGCAATATAATTCTGTGTTAGTGCGGTTGCAGATTGTTTTTAATTGGCATAAAAATAATAAATAAAATCGTGTGTCTGGAGAAGAATAAAGAAATTTTGTAATTTTGTTATTATTATAATAAACTAATTTTGTCTGTAATTACAATACATAAAAAGAACTGTAAGTATTAAAAAAGTGTACTGATGATCTGAAAAAAGGTAAGTCAAACTATATAATACGCTTTTCTCGCAAACGTAAAAACTGATAAACTGGACGGATATTATTATCAAATTTGGCATAGTGTTCTCTTATTATCAAAGTCAACAGATAAATAAAGATTTAAATAAAGACGTTTGGACTGTAATTTTTATATGTATAACTAACAATTTATTTATTTATTTTTATAAATTAATATAAGATTTATACATTTTAAGTCATGATGAGTGGCTTATAATTGGAATTAAAAGGGATGAAAGGAGATGACAGATGAAGTTGTTATTGATATTATTACTACGAGTACATCATGATGTAAATGTACACCCTCAACAAAACTTATTGTTCTTGATGTAAAATTTTGTTATGTCGGCTTATTATAAGATAGATGTAAGATACAAAACATTTACTTTCAGCCCGGTTTGGTTAGGTACTTTTTACAAGTTTTTAAAGTTCTAAGACTGTCTCTTGTTAGGTTTTGATCAGAGCCTTTAATTGCAGAATTTGGATTATATAAGTTGTTGTCTTCTGCTCACTTGCGGAACTTCAAGCATAAGCAGCAAGCTTTGGGTCTTATTCAATTACATCTCCTAGCGGGAATCTTAATTTCTCTTTAAAATGTATTATCGTTGCAAATTCTGCCTTTGAAGTTCTAACTATGGTTTTTGATAGAGGAAGTCTTTGTATTTCTGTCGATAGTACGATATACAAACATTTCACCATTATATTTTCTCTAACGCTTTTTATATATATTATACTTCTAAGTTTAGTCAGTCGCTGTTTAAAGCAACAACGGTCAATATATATCTTCACAAGGGAAGAGAGGTAAGAGCCGGCTGCGTGATAAAAATAAAAGTGTATACTATCCTACATAATTTTTCCGGAAGGTTTGTTAACCTTATCGACAAGCATTCCCAAAAAGGGTTGGCATAAGGCTCGTGGCCGATACTAAAAAGATATGCCAAATTTTTTACTATATGCTAAACTTAAAAAAACTAGCAATACCGATAAACTGTCGGATATTAAACGCATCTTTAGGCTTAAGAAAATGTTTAAAGAATTTATTATAACCCTTTTTATATATCTTCAAATTCCGAATAGTCACCTGAAGTTTGAAAGAAACAACGTTTTAGTAGTTTAAATGCCTTTATAAATCTTTGAAACACAATTTTTAATGTTTCGAAACCTACATCGAACGATCTATTTGGTATCACGATATCATCCATATATTAAACCAGTGCTAAATTATAACGCAAATTGCCCAAGACCAAATAGATAGTTCGGTAAAAAATAGCTGACGCATTAACTAATCCAAAAAGTATTATATTAAACTAAAACTGACCATTCGACGTAACAAACGAACTTTCACTCTTGCTTTCTTCGTTAAATGGAATTTGATAGTAGCCTAATGCTAAGTCAAAAATGCTTATTTCCGAGAAACGATCAATCTGGGTAATACAATTCATTGCTTTTGATCCAGACTGAACAGGCCTGTCGTTTATTAAAAACCTATGCAATCAAAACGTTCCTACCTACTATTGCACCGATATAAAGTCATTAACTTTTCCTAATACTCTTCTAAACCATTCCTAAACTTTTAAGCACCATTACCGTAAGCGAATGAAAATAATTTCCGTCCAATGTGAGCATAATTGATGGTTGTCCCTCGCAACAATTTTTTGCAGTACCAACAAGCTTTAGAAGAGCATTATGAGTACATTGTGCTATTTCAAAGCTAATACTACATTAACTATCCCAGCCATAAATATCAAATATTTTTTTACTGTGTTTCGTCAAGTATTCATTGTTTGGTTTTTCAATTCACTATCATAGGAACAAATATTAGAAGTATATAGTTATTAGAAAATATTTCTTTAATATTTTAACTTACAGCTGATATAGATTGTAATGACTCTTTGATGCATTTAATTGATTCATTAAAAGTAGAATAAATATCTGAAGGCTGTGGACTCGCAAATGTATATTCTTCATCGATGAGAAGGTCAATCGGGCTGCGTGATTTTATAATACATACTCAAAGAGGTAATCGTAATCTGTTTCGACTCTACCTATTATTATCCTGATCCAAAAGACTACTAAGCGGTTGAGGCTTTTACATATCCGCTGTGGCAAACATGCGGTATGTCGCTGTAAAACAGGTATTATAGCTGACTTGCTTCGATTTTTTGCCCTAGTTACCCATGAATCTCTGTTTAATCTTCGTTGTTGGAAGTCATGTCTCTTGGTGCCTTACGAACGCTCACTTTCCCCTGAGCCTTGCCCTCGAAATCGACTGTGCCTTGAAAACGCTCCCGAAACAATGCTGCGATGCCTTGCGGTTGATCCTCGTGTATATTCTGACCAACCGCTAGATATCTTCACTTGATATTGTATGATTGATAATATGTTTAATGATCCAAAACTAATAACATAAAGAGTATGTATCTCATATAACATAGATATGCCACCTAGAAAGTATGTAATTAACTAAAAGATAAAATCTACACGATTTCAGTCAATGAGGGTTTTCTTAATTATTAGTTTTAATTATGTTTTAAAATAATAAAATAAATAATATATCTTTACAAAAAATGTAATAATAATTATTTAACTAATGCTAACTACGAACTATTACTATTACATTTTTATTTTTATACAATTTACATAGTGTTTGATACGAATTTTCAAAATACACTAAATAGAACTCACAACAGAAATTTTTCTAAATATAAATTGATAAATGAACAAAACACTTAATATTACTTTAAGACAAATTATAAATTATATTTTTAATAAGCTGACAATTATTACTAGAAAACTCTTAGTAGAGATTTTCCTGCTATGAGCAACAAGTTAGTCTTTCAGGTAAAAAAATATTTACTTAATTCAAATTTTCAAATCATTTTTAAGAGTTGGTTACAGTGAAATTATTATTTGCATTAGATACAAATCAATTCTAGATACAGGTAACTTTTTCTTAAATTTTATGTTTTTTATGAAATATAGTTGCACCTATCATATAATTATGGTCGTCACGTTCTTTAAATTCGACTATAAATCAAAGTTAAAAGTTTATGAGGGTTTGGATTGAATCATTGGAAAAATCTTTTTAGAATTTATTTTTTTAATGTCAGGGAACAAACCAACTACTCTTTGTAACTTTTGACATGCTATAACAGTTCTATTATATATTGACACAATATGTTTATAAATGGATATAGAATTTCTCTTCACGTATTAATATCTGACTATAAACATGTTTATAGCTCGCACTTTGAATTATAAAAATTCAAAGCTACAGTATTGTAAGAATTTGAGTAAATAAGTTTTAACATGATCTAGCACCTTATACTTTCCATAATTAATAAATCATTTAAATATTATCGTAAAGGTAAGTTATATAAGCTCAATTGGTTTATTGAAATATTATATTTCAGTAATAACAAAGCCAACGCTTTCTATTTCAACTAGGTATTCAATACCTTCTGGAACGTAAGACTTATACTAATAAAGTAACTTAAGAGTTCTAGGTTTCAAAGGGGTCATAGCGAACTAATAAGAAACTCAATTCAACATAGTAAGTTATTATTTATCACATAATTTATAAATATCGCTACTTGGGTTATTGTTATATTTTTTACCTAAACTGTAAATTTATATAAGTGTCATAAAAACAGGAGTATTCAAAGGCTTTTAAATTTTATATCCGATGATATTATTTATTCTTCATAAAAATATATTTTTAAAAAATATATCGGATATGTTATTTATATGTTATTGATATTACATATTTTGTAACTAGATTTTACTTTGATACGTCATTGATTTTTCAAACGTCATGTTTCAGTTTCGGTTAAAGGTATATTTTTATTTTTAAAAACTTGATGCGTTTTTGCTTTCTTTTTAGTTTACTACTATACTTTGTATATCAATGTATCAATATACTTTGTATTTTCAAACGAGTCATAATTTTTGGAAATAAATTATTTCCTAATTCATCTAAAATGTTACTTAAGCGTTTTCTTAATAACGATAATGTTAACGATGCGATGCGATGTTAATGATGCGCCGCATCATCATCGTTGGGGACTGCCAACTAACACGCCATGTTCCGAACGGCGGGAGGTGGAGGACGGAGCTACAAATAACTTATGGAATCTATTACCAAAAATTGTATATTGGTTGTTGTTATATATTAAAAATCAACCACATTCAAATCATTAAATAGATAAAACAAAAATTACCAAAAACATATACCTATTGATATTAAATACTCTGTGGTTGACGCGTAGACAAGATCATTTAATGTATATAGAAAGCATTTGGAACATAGTTTAATCTCTAAGCCTACGTATCTGATAAGAAATCATCCATAGAACAAAAATGAAAGGATGTTTCGAAATTTTAAAAGTGAAGAAATTCTAGAAATTTAATCCGTATGAAGTTCGGCATTGCTAGTAGTTATATTTAAATTAAATATTCGTCCGTTTTTTTCCAAATTTAAAGTGAATCTATAATTTAAAAATATCATTTTAATAAATCTTAATCTAAAGTGTTTTAATTAATGTTGGAGCCGAAAACAGATTTCTTATTAATTTTTTATAATGCTCCAAAATATTGCTAAGACTGGTTGCTAAGATTGCGTCTGGAACAATGTTTATAAAATACTAAACATACTATATTATATATGTATCTATTAGATATATATTTTGGTATTATATTGATAAATAGAATACTTAACTTACAGTTACTGTCTTAGATTTTTGGTAAAAAAAATATCAAGCTTCGATAAATATTAACACTCGGGAGAAATACCTCTTTCAGCTATTTTATAAATTTAATTTAATGTCTAGGTATCTTACTTAGGTAGGTCATTTTAATACTTATCAACTCGGAAACAATTAATGCAGCGTTTAACATGTGTAGTCTACCTACTTACCTATAGTAATTATATAATAGCACTACAACATGTTATTCACAATCTTTAATAAGCAATAGTTCATCCCGTTTCCATTATCATACTAAATATCTCAACGTGAATATACTCGTAAAATTGTGTATAATTTATAATTGTGGAAAATTGCCCTAGTTTTTTAATATTAGAATGTGGATCCTTCCAACCACTGATTATGAAGGATGAAGGATTTATTATTTAATGTTAGGTATGCAATGTGATTGCACGATCAAAGCAGTTTCTTTTTTAAATCATATTGCTAGTAACTGTACTAAAATAAATATCTGAATTGTATGGCTATACGTTTTTTGAAGAGAAATGTAGTGTAGAGAATTATCCATATTATAAAGAGTTAACTAATGTTTCTGTTACGTAATTGTGTAAAATACACAATTTAATTTTCTATATGATTAATAATTGAAAAAAAAATTATGGTAATGAACAACTTTTTTACCTTCATAACTGGTTCAAGTGAAGTTTAGGGTGTTGAAAACATATAAAGGAGGTATATCTCAATATTTGGGCTTTAAATGTGTGCCACATTTTTGAGAAATCTCAAGAAAGATTAGGATAAAGGAGGTGATTCGTCTCGCCAAAATTCGTAGCGATGCACTGCGACTCCTCCTTTCGTCGCCATTGGCTTCTGGCGACCCAGCTCCGCCAATGACGCTACGGCCTTCCCCACTCGACATTAGATTACTAAGATTACGTTCCTTAATCAATGTACGTCTTATGCGTAATTATTAATTACCAGGTGTAAGTCGATTACCAAGACATAGAACTGAAATGCTGAGTTTGAAGACGTTATTATTTTTTCCAATCTTGCGTTCCAAACGCCTCAGCATGCTTCAGTGAACGTGGCCTACGCGTCAAACTTACATCGCGGAATTGCAAGCTACGATCCGGCTTAGTCCGCACTGAATGTGCCGAGCGGCGCACCGTCTCTCGTGCTCTGCGTAGCTTTCAACCGTAGGATCTCGCCGCGGTCGCACGTCCATCGCCCGCCCGCCCAACGCGCACTGCATTTAAGTTATCCCGCGCTTTGCAATCGAGTGTTACCGGACTTAAATGTTGAGTGATATCGTGTTTTAATATGTACAAAATACGAGTTTTAAAACAGTTTGAAGTTAAATACTGAGGGAGAGAGGATTTAATCACCTGGCTGATTATTTAAAAAGTGGGTGAGTAGGTGTTGTTGAGTAGTAATTGCATGGATAGGCGATTTTAATATGTTATTCTTATGCAACTTTATTGCGCAGTGTAATAGTGCTGAATTGTATTTTCTTTGTAATATTTTGTAAGAAAGAGGTTTAAAATTTAATAACAAAATATAATAATAAATATAATAAAACATTGCAGTTATAATAGAAAGTTTAAAAAGTGATAAAGTATCATTCACTACATGAGTAGAAAAAAACTTTTTGGTTACATTGTATGTAGTTTTTGAATATATATTATTTTAAAAATTGATTTACGTACATAAGTTAAATATGCCACTGGTTATTTTAGATCTTCTTTATCTTTAGAAATACATAATATTTTTTATATCGGATGTTATCTCTTTGAGGTACATTTTTTGTTTCTTGGGAATTAACAATATAAAAAAAAATATGCAAGTATTAGTAAATACGAATCTTTTCTAAGTCACTTTTGATCTGACTTCATAAAAAATATAAATAAAGTAACAATTGTAACATACACGTAGTTACTTTTAAGATATAATATAAAGAGTTATTAAAAGGAAAGATTTGGGTTTGGAAACAATAGAGTGAAGAAACTATTCTATTTTTTATTTTATGAACTATACAAAATTTGTAATTATGAACTATACATAGTTTATTTCTGATTAACATAGTCTATATCTAAATCTAGGTCATAGTTTTATGTATATATAGATCTTTCACTCTAAAATTTGTTTATTTATTTTTAAAGTATATTTATTTATGTTGAATGTCTTGGCGTTGCTTAGCTTTTTTTTTGGTTTAGATTTGTTTGTAAATAAATTTGTTGTCTATATATAATATCATATATAAATCTATTTTCCAAATACCATATCATAAAAACGTGTGTTTAAGGATGGACTGGAATTGCATTCTTCAAATGTTTTATTGTTTTAAACTTGAAAGAACTTTGAATAAGAGTTAAATTTTTAACTTACAATATTTAATTAATGTAGGTCTATTAAAATGCAAGAGTTACTCTATTCTAGTGTATTTTAATATTGAACCCACTTAAAATGGATTTCTTCTGTGATGATCAAACAAATATTACAAATTTTATAGTTTTTCCTCCACTCGTTTATATTATGATAAATATAATTGAGTCATATACATAAATAATTTAAATCTTGAGTTAAAAGTTTTTTAAAATGATATATTATTAAGTTCAAAATATATAAATTAATATTATTTTTATACAAAAATATATGAAAAAACTAGAAAGTATTAAATTACATTTATAAATGAAAAAAATATTAACGGAGAGCTGCATGTCCATTATTTTTAACCTGATTAAAGATATTTTATATAAACTAAAAAACAATGTATAAAAATTACTATTGCTTTCATAACAACAACAAACTGACACATCCCATTTTATTAAATACAGTAAATTGAAGAGAGGGTTACTAGAGGAAATAAAATTGTACACAAACTATGATAGATTATACTGTTACAATAATTAACACCTATTATCATTCATAATGAAACCTGTACATATTTCATGAATAATATGTAGGTTTTATGATATTAATAATTTATACATATAGTGAATATTATTTAATATGTGATTATACCTTTAATGGGATTTTCATTTAATTCTTATTATAATTTTACAATGGATATTATTATTTTGGTTCTTATATAACAAAATGTAGATCAAACTGTTAATGCCAATTCTTGGCTAATGACATTAAGCATATGTTAGTATTTATTATTTATTTATTTATTTACCTTCACGCCATATCCCTTGCGGGGTAGCCAGAGACGACGGAGCGCCAAACGCTACGGTCCCTGTGTACCTCTTTCGCCTCGGCCACAGACATCAACCTCTTCATACATGCCCTCCGGGGGTCCTCATGCTTTTTACGTGAAGTAATTTTTATATAATACGTATAGAATATTTGTATACTCTATAACGTGATTGTATGTTTGTCTCTCATATTGTGATAAAATTTATGATGTTGCAGAAATTATTGATATTTATTTACTCAGTACACTCATCTCATAAATTTTGCTCCCTTCTTCTGTCTATTTCTTTTTCTAATACTTAGCTAAAGTATTCCAAAGTATAAAAGTTATAGCCCGCTAAATAATAATAACTTTAAAAGATGTTAAATAAATAAATAACCTTAAATAAATAACCTTAGAAGATGTTTGTTGGTTCGCAAAATTCACATAAATGCTAAACAGATTTTGATAAAATTTAAAACTGCATATTCCGTATCAACATATAATCAATAACTCCACTGAAAATGTTGTGTATTTTGATAGACATTTTCAAAAACTAAACCGAATTGACAGTGAAACTATAGTTCTCAAAGGATTTTAAAGAGAATTTTGTTTGTTATAACTTATTTTTTGAACCAACATGTAAAGTTAATATTTTTCGGACAACCACAAAAACTGATATGGGCTGTAGGCACTTCGTTTTAATAAAATTACAATATAAGTTTTATAGAATAATATATAATTATAATTTGGAGGAGAAAGGGGGAGGGTTGGTTGGAATATTTGTAAATATCGTCTAATTTTGTATCAAGAATATATCATGCTGCATCTCCTAGGAGGGTTAGTTCTCGGTTACAGACTGACAACCTATCTTTTTACGCTGTTAAAATAGATATAATATTTTATTAAAACAATTCCCGAGAATATAAGTACATTTACATAACAATAAAAAATTCATACTGAAATAAGGTTTGTAAGTGTGTAACGTTAAAGGTTATCTTTTGTACTTTGATAATCTGTACTAAGAAAAATTAAAACAAGAACGCGTGTACGCATGTTAAGTCGATACAAACGGAGTCAGGAACAGTACTGAAGCGAATAATCGTATCAAAAACTCTGAAATTGAGATTCGATTAAAAAATGTTATTTCGAGCGAAGTTTTTTTTTTATATACATATTTATTATTTTTATTAGATTTCGCTTTTTGATAGTGTAATCATTTTGATAGTTCGACCTTTATATGATCGATATATTTGTAATTAAATTCTTTTCGAAATCAAAAAATTGTTTAATTATATGAATAAATAATAATAATACAAAATTTGCAACCCAGTAAACTGAATTTGTTAATTTGAAAATGAAATTAAATAATTGTAGATATTCCAATCCTTACCTTACACTGAAGCTACAGTACTACAGACAGGATTTGAAAAAAAAAATCTACTTTTAATAGTCTAATTCATGGTGAAGGTCAAGGGTCAATCATGTCCTTTCTATTATAATATTTTAAATGTGGCATTGATTTACCTGGGTGCGGGATATCTCTGAAAACATCAATTAATTTGTTCAAATATAACATAGCCAAAAGTTACGGCTATAAAGTAATATAATATTATTTATTTCAGAAAATTTAATATTTAATTAACTTTACATAATCAAAAATAAATATTCGTTATAAAATAATTATTGAGAAAAGTTGCAATAGAAATAAATATTATGTTTGAGTTATGAGAGTTGATTTCAGATTTAGACTGATATATATTGGATTGATTTAAATTATAATCAATTATTGATTATTATGTATAGTAATACAACTTTTTTGGTATTGGTTGTTGACCTCAGGTAATAAAATAGAGAAAGAATAAAGTATGAAACTTTGTTTCTCATAATGATAATTAGGTTTCGAATTATACCAAATTTTAAAAAAAGTAAAAAAATAACTTATAATTTTAATTAATAATGGATACTAGTTTTCAGCCTGCGGGTTTGCCTCAACAACGACACAAAAAAAAAATCAAGTTAAAAATCAAGTTACATTTTACAAGGTTGCTGTCTATTTTACAAATTAATATTTTTTTAACGACAACATTACACGTAGCCCGTATTTTCTTTTAGTAGTACTTTCATTAACTAAAACATGAAAACAAAACTTTCATCTGGTGGAATGAAGTCATATTAACACATGACTACACGACCGTATAAAAAAAACCTTGTGCTTTAGCTAATTACTTAACTTATTCTCGTTTCAAGATCATAACGTTACATATATGTTACACTGTAACTAACTATATTAAAACTTTAAACTATAAAAAAAGTTACATCTGAATCGGTTCAGTAGTTTTTAAGATGTAACAAAAAAAAAAGATGGACGGACGACTAGACATTACTAAACATTAAACACAACTCACTGCGTTGATAACAGCATTTCCAATATGTTTGCTATAATATAATATTGTAGTCAATCTTGACTTATGAAAATATTACCTGAAAATATTCACATGATAACGCTCGAGAGAATTCTTCTTACTGTTACTAAAATTCGTTTCAGTGAGGTTAGAAAAATACATTTTATTTACATATGAAGGTAGATAAAATGCAATGTGGTATTATATATAATATCTCTAACTTTTATATATATATAATATTATTGTTACATCATTTTTAATGTATATTTTCTATTTTTTAATACAGAAACATTTTTTCTTTTGGTTAATTACATAATATAATTATATTTATCATTAAATATCCAATACATTTTTAAAATTACAATGAAAATAATTTTATAAGCTATAATATGAGATTTAACGTTAAAATAGTCAAAGATATTTTACATTCATTACTTAATTAATTAATCTATATTAATGTGCAATTTATATAGATTATTTTTTTATTTCATCTAAACGACAATAAAGAAATGGTGATTCACAAATAAAATTGCTAATGATACTTCTTGTTCCAGTCGTGCGGAGATAAAGGAATCTTAGTCGAGTCAGCATACATGTGTGTGTGTTTGTGTGTGTGTGTGTTTGTGTGTGTGTGTGGGTGTGTGTGTGTATGTGTGTGTGTGTGTGTGTGTGTTAGATCTCCTTATACATAATATAAGTACAATAAAATTGTTTGTCATTGTTTGTTAGTACGACATTGAAAATAAATAGATGTTTTTTTTATATTTCATTATTTGGTTTCACATTTAAATCATCTTGGGAAAGAGGAATTGAAATATAATAATGAGTAATATTATACAATAAATAATATTATGTCTTAAGTACAATGTAAATTTAACGAATCACATCTTTATAAAGCAGCTTAAAGTTATAACATAATGGATGCATGAGTAATTTCAATGTACTTTTATAATTAAGTAACAAAAGTTTTTAGTAAGAAAGTAATGTAATAAAAAACTTTTTTCTAAACTTAGATATAGATTTATAAACATTTGGACTTTTTTTTTACCAAGCACCATTTATAAGTTCAGTAATTATACTTCCAGTCTAAATAAGTTAAAAGTATTAAATATTTCAAAATATATCACCAGTGGCTCGAGCCGATGGGACACGTGGCCAGGTCTCCGCTGGCTCGCGGCTGACTTCTGATGCGCTCCCGGCATTCGACATGAACGACTTGTCCGTCGCTTATTCCGATCCGTCAAGAATGCAGATTTACTCGCAGCATCCGACGGTAAGTTGGAAATTTGTTAATTTCATTCGATCGTTCTTGTATGTTTATAATATGTTTTATTGTTTGATTAAAATTCTAGCTTTTACATATATTACTTCTTGGTTCTTTTTATATGAACAATATGGGTAATATTAACAGTGTAAAAGTGGTAATGTGTGAAACTATAAAATCAGAACAAATATGGATCAACAATACAAGCATGGCAGAAACAATAAACATTGAGAAGTTATGGTACAGGAGTTGAGTTACGGCATTTGGCCATTTGACTCGCGTCAACGTTGTACGAGTAAGTAAATCAAAAGAAAATCAATATAAAATCATATTCCATAAACTATAAAACACTCTATTAGGTATATACTACATGTATACAATCTATTAGATGAACTTAACATAGAATTATATAGATATTACGTTCTATACTTAAATAATTATATCGATAACTTTTATTTCTCAACACACAATAGAGATACAGTTAAATTATTATTAAAATATTTATTTAACCTGTGACTTTATATAAGGTGTGTTTGAATGTGTATATAAGTGTATATGTATATAAATAAATGCAAATCTGCAGATATAAAGCTACAATCTACTTCATTAGTTCTCGATGTCTTGGTACTTCACGGGATCATGTTGTAATGGTTTCACAATGGTTTTATATTACCGCCTGCATTCCCAGAATATGTGGCATGTATCAACTAATCCTGATATATTTCTGGTTATTTTATAAAGACATTTTTTATCAACCTTTTATATCGGATTTAATGGAAAAATATATGTAAATGTAAAAGTTCGATTATATTAATATACAAAGCAAAACTTTAAGTTATTACATTTTAATGAGTCGTAATTTTGTTCAAAATTAAAAATATTTATATAAAAAAAAAAAACACTTTTTTTTTATCTTTTGTCTTGGTTTATTTTATATTAATTTTAATAAGGTATCGGTAAGGAAAATACTATTAGGTACTGTTACTATAGATACAACAATTTACAACTTATTACCAGTTGATGATAATTTAATAAATATTATGTGTTAAAAATATTCAATAACAAATTGAATAGCTTGCTTGTGGAACGAGAGTCTAGAAAATTTTTCGTCCACATATATTATATGTTGTATTGTCAAGAAGTTCTATCAACATTATTTATCTATACCCAAAATGACCTGCATTTATATTAACAATATGTTTTTATAACATTCAATAATTAATTAGTGATTAATAAACTAAATATTAGGAGGTACGGTTTGTTTTCAATATATTAATTTGTGATAATGTGTGATCTCGTGACGTCCTCCGATATCAGAGTTATCCGTCATACTTAATTACATCACCGACCTTGTTTGTTTGACTTTTCTTGCAAAATACGAAGTAATCTTAACGACAATTTGATATGTGATCTGAATGTTTTATAAAAGAATACCATTGCTATTTACAATACCCTAAGATGCATACATTACATTTTTCATGTACTTATTCTAGATATAAATATAGATTATTTATATTAAAGAAATGCTTTTGAAATAAAATAAATTAATTTCAAGAACATAAGAAAATGTTGTAGATCACGAATTTACTCTTTAAAAATTTTTAGATGTAGGCTTAAGTCTTTTAATAGTGAAAACCAGATGACAATAGTTGTCTAATGAAACTTAAACATACATAGGGACGGATCTATTACCATAATTTTTTTAAGAGTAAATCCGTGATTAGAGATCACGGATTTACTATTATATTTAATACAGTATAGTTCAAAATAATGGGTGAAAATTGTTTCCATTTCTCCTTACTTCCCTTCAAAGATACTGCAGAGTAATATTAGTGTCACAACTAACTCATACTTAAAACAATAATGTGAATGTATTAGGTTAAAAGATGGCGTTAGCTTCTATAAATATCTATTATAATGTTGAAAAAGGCTGTACTGAATTAGTTGCGTGGATATTTCTTTTATTATACAAATAAGTATGAAATAAATGTCATGCCAAGAGTCCTAACTTTTTGTAGTCTGGGTACAACCTACTTCTATATAATATTGTAATTCTAGAATTACCAACTATATTTGTGGAAAAAGGTTCAACTACAATCAAATAACATAAATAACTTTAAATATTATATATACTGGGTTAAGTATGATGAATTTTTCAATTTTTTATTAGAATTTTCTGGACGAATGATCTAATGTTTCTAGAATTTAAAACGGATATGTATGCGTAACATATATATACATATATATACGTATATAATATATTGTACATTATAATTTTCAACGTTCATTTTAGTTGTAATTCACTCAATTTTATTCCACAAAATTATAACAGCGTAGTATTTTATATCATTGTCAGCATTATATGTAACGAATAATTTGTCTTTATATTTTCGCTGATCATCTATATGAGTATTAAATTAATTTTATATTAATATTTTTTATAATAACACTTATATAGTGTTGTTATCTTGTTTTTATCACAATATATTTCTTAGAACGCCGTCTCTACACGATAAAGATACTTCAATTTCTTTTTAGGTTCAGTATCTTTAGCTATCTCTGTAGCAATTAAATCTTTACTCTCGACGTCAATAATCGATCTACAATCCAATATAATCAACAGATAAGTGGATTACAATTCATAAAAGTAGCGTAAAATTTTATTAGGATTATTAATAACGTAAATAAAAACGTTATCTAAATATGTTCAGTACATAGAACGAACAAATTTCTAATTATAAAATGCTTATACGAATCGGTAATTAATAAAACTAAAGTCTACACTAAAGTTTTTAATTAGTTTTGATTTATTCCGCTCATTGATATGAACACGCCATAATTATTGGTGTTTAATAAAATAGATTTTAACGTGACATAATGAAGGAAAACTGAAATAATTATAATTTATCTCCCGTCCCTGACACAAGTTCACAGTGACGATAGAGATTCTCGATGCGATAAGTTATTTACGACGCGCTGTGATCAAAAAATTTATGATGAAATATTTTATTTTAATACGATAAACTTATTAATTATTGTTTTACATCAAATTAAGAAAAATATTAAATTTATACATACTTTCAGCACTTCAATGATTTAAAATGTAGGAACGATGATGATCAATCTGTTTGGATTGATTTGTTTATTTCTTATGTTAATCTCGCAATAATAAGTAAGGTTTACGTAAAATGATATATAGTAAAAGCTTTCACGCAATTCATATTCCACCACCAGTTATGTTACTTTGTATACAATAAAATATAATAATTTTTAATATGAACCAAAATGAATAAATAAAAAATAATGCTATTATCAACCGTTACTATTTATTCACCGTTCGGTATTTTTTAGGTTATGATCTAACAATAAAACAAACAGATAAACAGATCAAGAAAATATAAGGTTATCTTTAGTTGAAGGATTATATTGTATTACATATATTTCTCTTGAATATCCATCTTATTTGTTGTTTTTTACCGAAAAATATTATGAAATAAATATTAAATATATTGAAATTGGGACGATAGAATATCAGTTGTATTCAGTTTTCAAATAGAATCTAGTCTGAAAAGGTCTGTGCAATAGAAACGAAAGCCCTGTGACCGCAGAATAAATTGAGTAAATTTTAAAGCACAATTTATTTATAACTATACTTGATATCACATATATATTTTATTCTTTAACGAGAAAAGTCGAGAAAAACAACAGTAAAATTTACTTTACAGTATTAAATATTGATCTGTCAAATAAAACACGGTAAAAGTTAAAAGAATAAAGTACTACATAACTTGTATGTGTTAACTGACTGCATTGAAGTCAAATATAATGAATCGTAGTAACTGGTAAGTGTATGAACAAAAACAATGTTCACGAACTAATCAACGAATCGCTTTGTTCCAACGGTGTCGATTTGATGAAATATTGCCCGTGCCAGTGTGAAGACGGTGAAGTGTGAGCTTGTAAGATATTTAGGATTCCCGACATGTTATATTTATAAAACAATGTGATTAACTTCCAATATAAATAAACAATAACTAGGTGGTTTATTTATATATTAAATTATATTACATATAAAATATGATTAAGTTTATAATATATAAAAATAAATTGAGTATCCCTAATATAATGTCGTTCACTTCACGCTGCATTCGAGTAACGAGCCGTAGACGGCGTAGGGCTACCGATGCAACTTTAATTATATTTTAGTATTTTATTTAAAGCAAACTAAAGTAACAATTATATAATATTTATATTTTATTTAAAATTATAAATATTATATTTTCAATAACATAAATATTAATATCAGAAGTTTATTTATTTTTTGATAAAATAATTAAATAAAACAATTTATATATAAATTAATAGTACAATTGAAACAAACGAATTAAATTTATATTAATATCAGAGCATATGATATGAATCAATTAACTGTTTTTTATTGAAAACATGCCCTCTATATTACTGTTAACTGATTTTTATAAGTTCAACAAGCTTATTTATATATGTTTTTGTTTTGATTTATATTTTATATATTATTGGATTTTTATTAGATGAGAAAAAAGTTTCATCGCATTTTATATAAATATTAAAGGTAAGATTTAACATTATTTGTCTAAATTTAATTATAACATAAGAGTAAATGTACCATTTTGTTGGATTATTTGCTGCCATCTCATATGAAGTGATATTTTGGGACTTCTAGTTAAAAATCGGTAATTAGTTTTGACAATCTTCTCTTGATGTTAACCTTACGCTACTTAAGAATTCTGAAGAGACCGAAACTTGACCGAAGCTGGATATTTGACGGTGAAATTCTCGAATTTTTTTTGAGTGGTCTAAGATGTATGCAGTCTGGCGCTGTTTGATAAAAGACCACAACTTTTCTGTTGATAATTCCCAGTCTTTTAATTCTCAATTTCATGCTTAAGTCTCATCAGAAACAGACAGTGGAAATCCGGATCGATGGTCTTGCCCGGCGCTAGAAGCTCATAAATGACGTCCTTCGAATTTCACCTTATACTCAACATCACCTTATTGCGTCTCAAAGAGGTTTCATCGATCTTTGTCGTACATTATTATCCTTATCCTTTTTTCGTTATCAGTGATTAATCTATTCGAAAATGGTTTGATTTCATTTCGTCCTAAGAGTTTCGGCAATGGGTACATGGTCCATTAGGTTTCTTTCAATGAGTTCATATCATACCCACCCGGTCTTTTTGGTGTAGCCCGCGTTTTTAAAATGGGTCAAAACTGTTTTATGTCAAACATCAGATCCTCAAATCTATCGTAATTAGTCATAAGTCGACCTTATTCCACTTAAAAATGTCGCCTCGTTTATCTGTGACTGATCGTCCAAAGAGAGATGCATTTTTGACATCAAAATTTCCACACTGAAAGCGTTTAAACCAATTTTGTGCTACTTTTAATGACACTGCATTAGATCCATAAATGTCTTATTCTTTAGTCGAATTTTTTCAATTTTTTATGTAAAACTTTAAAACTAAATTATTAATTTCTTGTCAAGATGCACAGCCAGTTACAAACAATACAACCAAATTAATTTTATTACAACTTTTTACTGGAAAGTATGACAAGAGTTTTTCTTTAACAATAGATTATATATTTATATATATAATTTTTATATTTTTCTTTATATTTTTTCCCGACCAATTATATATATTCATATATTTCTTTATACTTCAGGTAACTACATTTTAATGTAGAATAATTGTATTTTTGTAGAAAAGATATTTAATTTACGATATTTAATTTATAACCAAAAGTTTATGTAAGCATATACTATATGAAAATGTTTATAACATGTGAAGCAGGCTCATGGATGTGGCATCTTTTCAGTGTTCTTCGCAAAAACTTAATAAATGTCAGCTCCGTACCGATAAAGACATGTATATATGAAGTATTAAATTCATTGAAACCGATGGCTTAATTTGTAGAGTGACGCCACGGTATCTCAGAGTTAGTTTTATATCCCCCCCGTTTATTCTATATATAATTTAAAAATACATATATATATATATATATATATATATATATATATATATATATATATATATATATATAGGTAATATTTCTAGTTTTATTTATTTCTATTATTGAAGAATATCTCTATACTGTTTCATCTCTGAGTTATCTGGGGACTACGTGAAAGTCATACATAAATTATGTCTTATTTTCATACACATGCAAATATTAGATTTATAATAATATAATAAACAAATGTTCCTGCTTCAATGCTTCAAAATTTAATTTTGATTATAGAAAAGGAATATATATATATTATCAAACAAGGAATAACAAATATATATCATTTTAAAAAACGTATCAAGTTGATAAAGAATTTAATACCCAAGTCTATAATATGAACTTAATACCAATAAAATAACGAATAAAGAGGAATGAAGAGGAAACTTCTATGAATTAATAATAATCCGTAAGAGTATTATATTACATAACATAAAATAAAGTATTGATATATTTCTAAATAATTACCACTAATTAGATATAACTGTTAATGAAATATATATATATAATATATATATTTGATTGTATGTACTTGTATGATATAAGCAATTTATAACAACTTATTTTATTTTTAAGGATAACTTTGTGATGATACTTTCTTGGTTCTTCGACTGTAATTAAACTTTCAACGCGATGATAGTGAAAGAATTTTTAAATAACTTAATATCTTCTAAGAAAAGCATGTAAGTAAAAGTATGCAAAGTATTCATTCTCGGTAACTTACAACAAATAGTTCTCATTTATAAGAAGGCTTTGCACAGTTACCGGATATTCTTGGTTTGGTATTTTGAATAAAAAAGTTATATTAATTTCACCAAGTGAGTTTTGCTCAACCCTAACATAAGGTCAGCTGGCGGGCACTCGAGTGACGGTAACCCGACCGCCTCTGTGACAAATATAAGACGCATTGGTTTATTAAACTGTTTCATGACCCGAGTTTGCACGTAAGTTATATTCCATTGTCTTTAAAGAAACGTATATATTTCATATTTTTTAATATAATTTACGAATGTATCGAGTACAATAAATTTAACTTGTAACTAATACATAGTTAATGCAAAATTAATAAATCTCTTTGTAATATTATCATATTACAAAGAGATTAGAGGTAGAGAGTAAGATTAATTATTAAGTATTCATGAGTCTGGTCGACTTATAAGTAATTTTATAATGCGTTTTGGATTAAGATTTTTCATATATTCTATAACTATTATATTACTTATTTTATATATTAATGTAAGGGCCTTATAAAATAAGATATGTATTTGAATTGTAGGCTTTAAAATATACAAACAAAAATTTGTACAAACAACTCTATCTCGCATAACCGAGCAACCAAAATTGATGTGGAAAATGAAAATTTCGGTCGACATTTCATTATGATCAGGCATTTCAGCTAGTTTTACATAAGTGTTACAGTCAAAACTGATTAAATGACACATAAAGGAATTTTCGGTAATTATATCATTGCTTCACATTACTATTTATAAAGACCTACAATGCATCAAAACAAGTAAAAAAAGTCTTGTTTCTTCTCGACAGGGTTTGAATTGGATTTATATATTTTTTCTAATAAATCTAGAGTAGTCGAGTTCCAGTTACAATATTATGAGCTTAAATAATTCATATTACAAATAGATAAGAGCAGGATTCCGTAACTTCTGAGAAACTGTTCATTTCAAAATATACGTTAGCATAAAGTGTACTGCAACCCGCTTCGAATCTACCATGCTATATCTGGATGATTAACTTTATCTGGAAGTTGTAACTTAATTAGTGGAGCGATGGAACTGTTTCCCAAGGGTCACTGGTTCGAATCCTGTCCGTGTCGATATTTTTTGGTGTTCTACATTTATTACAATATAACCAAAACCTTAACATGGTTAAAAATTATTATAAAAGAATTTCAAACATTAACATTGGTTTTATTGTTATAATATATTATAATTCTGGTAAAATATTTTTAAAATATTTTACAAAAAAATAGTGGACGTAAGGCTGCTGAATAACGTCCGATACTAAGAGAATAATTGAATCAACGTATTTTTGGGGATGAGATTAACAGGCGCATTAAAAGGATATGCCGGTATGAAAACAAATACTATTTGGTATGAGATTGTTTTAAAAAAAAATAATTTACTTCAACATTATTTTATTTAGTATTATATCAACACATAAATAAAATTGAAATGTCTGTTTTTCATTCCAAATTAACATCTTTTCACTAAATGCATTTAAATTATATATGTTATTTATATAAAAAAAACAAATTTTCTCTGTCTGTCTGTTCGTTGCGGCTAACCTCTGAAACGGTTGACATTCGCTTCCAAATAGTCGATGTAAAGGAGTATTTTTGTAAAAAGCCATGGGTACAACTCGTTGTTATTAAAATAAAACTTGCTGTCATGATTGTTTTTTATTCAAATGATATATAGTAGAAATCAAAATTAAATATGAATAAATATACTATTTTATGTTCATATAATATATTAAATAAATCTCAACTTGCTTAGTGTAATGCCCTTGAATATGTGACCCACAAACATAAATATTCCTTCGTCTAAGCACTCGATGTCGCAATGACCTCAATGCGATACAGTTTACGTATGTTATAGATTATACGCAAATATCATATCCACGTTACATTATTGAAGTTTTTTTTAATTATGTCAGCGGATTCCTATAGTTATGATAAGATTTGCATAGAAAGTTCATAGTACGAAGTAATTATAACATACGTTTAGAATTTTAATAATTTCCTTTGGACATTGTTTTAACTTACTTTTTTATTGTGATATAAGTAACAGTCAGAATTATAAAATAAACAACTTATTTGAACAACTATTATCAAGTTATTATCAGTTTAATATTAATTTCAAGAATGTAAATATTAAATAATAGCAGCACTCGACGATGCCAAACTATGTATGTATAAATATTTTCATACCGATTGATTGAACGCTGTGAGGTGCAGCAAAATGAATATTGCGAAAACGTTCTCCGTACTCAAATGCAGTACCCTAGAAATAATAATTTTAAGGGCGATCGTTCGAACGGTGTATTTAACCCTGTGCTTGTAATTACGATCGGACAAAAATGTTAAATCCGTTCTTAAGAAAATGTTATACATGCGACAGTCTGTAATACTAAAGTTAATTATCAAGTTAATGTTAAAACTTAGTTCAAAATAGTCAATTTAATGGTTTTACAATTTAGTCTTGCTCTTTAATCTAAAGCATACGGTAGCCTTACAACGTGATGACTGTATCGGTATATTGGAATAGAAATCTTTAGCAAATCATAGACTATTTTTATATTTTCATCCTGTCATAAATATGAGGCTTCCAGCATTCTTGCTTAAGAGGCAGCACTCTTGCTAATAAAAATAAACCCAGACGCTAAGTTTTATAGACTTAGCGTCTGGGTAGTACTAAGAAGGTGGTACTAAGAAGGTATTTTGAAGCACAAATGTACCTCTAAGTCATAACAAGTGTACAGGTAGGTTCACAAGACTGCAGAGAGCACGTGTATTTGCAACGGTTAGGTTTTGCTCCTGGGTGGCCCTTACAAGTTACATTTTTACTTTGCTCACCGGAATGCGATATTATGTAAGGTCAGTAAATAGCATTGTGAAACTAAAACTGTCAGACCACAATGGATTATTTCACGAGTGACTTGATTTTGTTGCCATTGTAATCTATATTTTAATAGCGTTTGAAAGGCTTGTATTAAGTACTCATTAAAGCTTTCTTTATATTGAGGTAATAACGATAACAAACTAAGCTATTGTTTCTAAACAAATTTGTATCCATCTTCAGATAGATTATTTTATATATTTCAAGGGCTATTCATGTTACAGCTCCTCAGAACTAGGTATTTTATTTTGAGCTGCATTCTAGGAAAATTATTAAAAATATATAAGTATTGAAACTCTAAACACCGAACTTTGAAAAAAATAGCAGAAGTCTGGATCAGAAAGAGCTTTTAAAAACAAAATGATATTTTCTTATAAGATAAGGTAATTGTTAAGATAGTGAAATATCTTGTAAATATGCGTTATAAGCTAAGAAGAACAGGGTTTCATTCCCTTGATTGTAAGAAATATTGTTTAAAATTATTTTCCTAATATATGTGCTATTTCTGGAACTGTCTCGATGAAAGAAGTCAATTTGATCAATTGTTATTTTGAAGGACAAGATACGTGTTTCGTATTTATGTTTTATCCATTATTATCTCATCCCAAAGTTGTATTAAAATTAATTGAACCATTCTTTTCTTACAGATTTATTTGTATTTATAACAAACATTAATTTGAAAACAAGGTTACGAATGAGTAATATTATAAAATAAAAATGTTTAAATAATATTAAAACTTTTACTATTTCAAAATTATCAGATAGTGAGTTTTGAATAGTTAAGCCTGACAAGTAAACAACTGAAAGCATATTCCACTCGATCACTTCTAAAATCGACATTTTTTATTATTATAATTAAATAAAAAATATTTCTATTTTGTTTGTTTTAAATGCTTTTTATAATACATCCATTCATGTATAGTAGTAGTACTATACAATAATATACAATTTGTTTGATACTGGCAAAAAATCTTATCAAAAAGTGAGATGATAGAACCATAGAAATTTAATCTAAACTTTAATTGAAACGTTGATGTAGTGGTATAGTTTACAGGTTCCTAGTATTTGTTTTCCCTATATTAAGGTGTATTCATATTATGTAAAGCGCCCCTACCATTTGCCGTCGTTTTAGATATCCAAAAGAAGATATGATAATGTCGAGTCAAAGCCAAGGCTTTTATTTCAATTAGGCATACATTGCGCTTAACGTCAGACTCTATTTGCACAGTTTCAAAGGGGAGGTCGATGGTGAATTGACAAGAAATGTGCCTCATTAATGAATAACACCGTCCTTTAGTCTAACAAACTATACAAATAAAAATATTTACACATTACTTCACCACTTTTATAATAATCTTTGTAAATACTCTCAAGATTCTGGTCTCGAAAATCTCATTAATTACAAAGTTATTTTCGTTTAATCCGCCCCGCGGGCCGCTGTCGTCTCGTCAACGTGTCGTGTGCCTATTATTCATATATATTTGTATTTTTAAGACATTTTACATATTTAAACACTAAAAATTACCAGTAAATCTCGAATTAAAAAAAAGCTCTAAAATTATCCGTATATATTTTTTATATAATATTCAGATAAATTTACTAACGGAGTTCACAAATCTGCATTTCCTGAGCTGTGTATGGTACGAATATTTTGGACAGGAGTGCGATGGTTCAATTAGATTCATATTCTGAAGGTTTATAGTTAGACAATACATATCAACTTGATTTCGGTCTGTCCGTAGCAATACATGAAATTGATTTTGAATACATTTATATCTGTGTGTTTTCTTTAATTTTAGATTGTGGGTATACTTTTGTCTCTTTTTATTTATTTTCTTTTCTATCATTTTATTACAAGATTGCAATGATTTTTCGTATATTTCGTATATACTTTTCATTAATCGTGTTTCATTTAATAAGGTACGTTAATTATAAAACCTATAACCATTAATTTATAATCCTTGACCATATTTCTTTATATAGAAGCCAGAGAAATTGCCTGCCAACTAAGATGTCGCTTATAAAGCAATTCAAATTTTTTGGAACGGGAATTTTTCCGAAGTGTCACGATGCAGCAAATAAATATCGCTCGTGAATTGGAGAAATGAATCCATCTCGCTTAGATATACATAATTGTATAGTGCTATCTCATTCTCGCTAATAGCCGGCTGACAAACATGTATCAGTGGTTAATAGGTGCGCTCTTGCAGCTGTTCCGAACAAATCAGCTCCGATATAGCTGACTCTGTCAAAAAGCTAACATACCGCTGCAGTGGGGGAGCGGATAGCGATTTCAGAATTAGGTAACTTAAGGACTTTGCGAATATCACGTTTATTACACTTGATAAGTGTCACAACATCACAATTAAACTGACGTATAGAATTAAACAAAATATACAAATGTAGTAAATGTTATATATAACAGTAATTTGAAGGTATGTTTGTATAGTGTTACAAATAATCCGCTATTGGTTAGCTTTTGGACGCTATCAAAACATTACGCGAAGGGGCGACTTGTTCATTCAAGAACCGTGACAGCAACCCACGTAGTCAAAAATAGATAGAGTCGACTATTTATTGGCTATCTCTTAAAGATTCGATTTAATATTAACATTAGAAATATAGTACGCACGTGTTCATTCTTGGCAATTTTTTCTTTTATTTCGTATGCTATATGTAATTTGTCCTATATCAATATGAAAAATATAAAATTTTTAGCATGAAAACTTTGAAAACTTTGGCTTTAAGGTTATTAAGATCATAAGTTTCATATTTACATATACTTATTTTTATATTATTTATTACTTATATACCTTAAACAATAAATATATTATCTATAGATAATATATAATATATAAGATATATCTTATATTAAAACAATCCAATAACTTTAGTTTTCAGAAAAATGCTAAATAAATGTAGATAATTATATTATTAATATTTCTCATGTGACAATTATTATTTTGAACATAAAGATTAATTTATATTCAATGTACTCTTTGTTAAAATATAATAAATTACAAATATACGGACACCTAACACTAAAACTTTTAGAACAATGAAAGGTACTGTAATATTATACGGCGATATCATTGCAAAGTAAGCATTTTAAATTATTTTAGCCAAGTCACTAGTAGGGGTCCTTGTTTGGAGATGTCAGATTCATATTTGAATTTTGTACACCGGAAAAAGCAATTAAAATAAAAAGAATTGAACTGTTTGATACAATTTTAGAAATATTTGATTCATATATTTTTATTAGTTTGTTTGGTTATTATTCGGTTTCAAATAAAACATGATATCAAACACCATCGTACTAACACAGTTTATTTGTACAGATTAGAATGAGCACAGATCTTGTTTGCATTTTGTATTTTTCGATCATTTTAAAACATATTAACTAGCAATACATATATAAAATATAATTGTGGAAAAATATATGTATGTTATATTGGAAATGAAAATAAATGTAACTTTTGCGGCACGAAAAAACCTACGCCACATTATATATCATATAAGGGTTTAAATGATAACATAATATAATATTTAATATTTATCTTAAAAGCTATATCAATATATTGTATACATGCGAATTTAAAAATTAAAAGAATTAGTAAAGAAACATTCTTATTACAATATTACTAAACTAACTATAAAATAAACACACCATGTTATTTTGAGTCTTAATTTTAATAGTTAAGTATATTATATTAAAATGGTTTGAATGCTAGAAAGTTAAATTTATTAAATATATTATCCTTAATAAATTAACATATTTTTCACAGGAGCTGTCTATACACGCAGTTTCCACAGCTGAACTCCTGAAGCCGAAAGAGGAGCCAGCCTACAACCTGTCGCCGTCGGCACTATGCACCGTCACCCTCCCGCACACTGGCGGTAAGTTCTTTAATAACAATATATAATTAATAATCAAATTCAAAATAATTATTAATAATGCATAAGATTATTTACTTATCTTAAATGAGAAGATATATATGCACTGCACATATTTCAGCTTGAATTATTGTAATTAAAGTTTTCTTTTTATTTATATCTCATGATTATTATAATTAGTCATCAAATATTGTAAATACAAAGGCTAGCATTTTACTACTAGGTCACACGATCACGATTGTCACAAGTAAATAAGTATTGACAAGCATAATCAGCGATTTTTATTGACGAATAACTAAGGTATAATTATTTTATTATTGGAAATTATATTATATTCTTCAAATTTACTTTAATTTTACCACCATATCATAAAAACTTATACTGATTTTTTTTGCATAAAATAATTTATTCCCAAGAATTTAATCAAACATCAAAATACACAGTAAACTGAGTTTTAAATAAGGTTGTTTTAATTTAATATCCCTTATTTGACTATCAGATATCGGCAAAGTATTTCGCCAGCGGCATCAAAGTGCTCCTCTCAGCTTACACTTGTTTTAAACTATTCTATTGTATAATATATATAATAAAAAGAATTGTAATTGTACAATATGATAAAAATATTTTTTTTGTTATAACGTCATTATTTCCAATTACTCTATTTCCTTCTAGATATTATTTATTATTACATTTATAAGCTAAGATTAGAAAATTAACATTTGCTAATGAGATATATTTATGTAGGTACAGATATCAGGTACGGAACAGTTAATCTTTTCGAATAATAAAAGGTAGTGTAACATTACACTGCGATATCATTGCAATGTTAGCTGTTTTTACACTTGTTACACCACAACTCACTCACTCACATCTATGGATCCCTGTTTGATATTATCAATATTTAATTAAGTCATAGAAAAGAGAGAGAGAATGGAATTATTGTTTAATACATTTTATTTTATTTTTTTAATATTCTAAACTTAATATTCGTTTTCAAATACAATACTCAATCGAATACTAATGTGATAGACAATTATTATACACAACGCAATTTCAATTAACAAACAATAGATAATTAATTGCATATTGTAAATAAAATTTGTTATATTTTCAATTAATTTCTTTCTCTTATGTAATACAAAAAAAAAAAAAACAAGCAAGCTGCGCTATGAACTCAAGTGCTATTGTATAGGTTAACTTTACGACACGAACTTGGCGTTATTTACGACTCGATCGGTATTGTTCATTGAGAACAGTTTTGATTATAGTTTTAAAGTGTCAGCCGTTGCCGGAAACTCATTGATAGGTTTAATCGCCAATAACGTACGGATTTGATTCGTGTATTATATTGCTCGTTATGCCGTCCGGTATTAAACTTGGCGGCTATTTCCAGGTTCTTGGAGCCTTGACGCACGTTATACGGACCAACCCTAATTGTCGTATTTTTAACTTATAACGTTTGTAACGTAAAATATACTATTATTGTTGACGTTTTTGTTTGTGAATGTATTTTTAATGTACTTAACAATATCAATAGTATTACAAACTGAGACAAACTATATTTTTATAGATATGGAAATAGAAAATACATTTTTCTGGTTTTTTTATTTATTTTATATAACAATACAAAATAATATCGGCTCTAAGTATTTCTATATAAATATAACTTATAAGGGTGCACATGGTTAGGATAAATTAAAACTGAAACTAAAATAACTTGTAATATCTAAAATACAAAAACTTATTACTTGATTTACCAAGAGAAGGAAATGCAAAAACTGCATTAGAAGTAAATAAGAACAGGATCATTCACTAATAATAGTATATATTTATTTATTTATTTATTTACCTTCACGCCATATCCCTTGCGGGGTAGCCAGAGACGACGGAGCGCCAAACGCTACGGTCTCTGCATACCTCTTTCGCCTCGGCCACAGACATCAACTTCTTCATACATGCCCTCCGGGGGGTCCTCATGCTTTTTACGTGACCTTCCTCCAGTATCGTAGCTACTGTGTTTTCGAAGGTCACTCGAGGCCTCCCCCTGTCTCTCTTACCGCTCACTTTTCCCATATAAATCTTTAATAATAGTATAGATCCAATAAAATAAAAGTATAGCAAGTTTTATAATTATTTCACTATATTTTTTGGTTTGTTGATTGATATATATTAAACTGATAACACGAGAGCCGTAATGAAAAATCGGTTACAGTGCGAACAAATATTTATCTAGTAATATATAATATTTATATAAATGTAATAAAAAAATATTAAAAATCCCTTTGAACGTGAGCATGTAACTAATACTAACAGATTGAAAGTAAATAAAGAAGCAGCAAACCGTAATTAAAAATTTAAGAGTTTAATCATTAATTTTCAAACCTATGTCTGGGATTTTTTTCCGATCTGTTAAGATTGATTTTTTCATAATTTCCAACAGGTAAAACAACGATCTTTTCAATTAGATAATCCATAAATTATCCCATAATTTCCAACACGTAAAACAATTCATGGCATAGTGTAACAAAGTCCATCGCTCTGCATTGTACTGTCCGTGTTTACGTTAGCGAGGCACGCGGTGACATCACTATGATAAATCATTTGAAACCGATAAATATTCGGTTTAGTTTCTGACTGGACTAAGGCTTGATATTATTATGAAAAGACTATTCTATTTAACTTGTGACGAGCGCGTTAATGGACCTGTCACAATGTATGTTTGTTTCTAGATGCTGAATTTAATTTGTTTTTGGAGGACTGGAGGATGCTGAATTTAATTTGTTTTTGCTATTGCCAGTAACTTTGTTTTTCCTTTGTTTTTTAATAATAAGCTACACATCATAAATATATATTTATACGAAGCCGTAGTCTGTTAAGGTTTTTCTTGTCATAATGTGTAAAACACATTATATATAGACTTAGGTAATAAGCAAATAAAATCAAATTTTATAAATAAAATATTTCAGTATATTTGTTTTATTATTAGTATAACCTAAGTAAATTTACGAGTAAGTGTTTTTCTGTAAAAATAAGGGAATTTCACTGAGTAAAAAGTATGTTCTATATTAATTAACCTATAACCACACCATATCATCAAAAGCTATAAAAGTATTGAATGATGTGGTGTGGTTATGAACATACAAATTGATCGACATAATAAAAAAAGTTTTTTATTATGTCGAGTATTTTTCAAGATATTTAGTGTACAGATGCCTCCCTACTGTGTTATTACAGATATTGAATAAAAAATTGTTCAGAATTCTTAATTATAAAATTATTATTAAAATAAATAATATCAAAAACGCTAAGATCTTTATTTAATACCAGCTTTAGCTTGCGGATTAGCTAACGTGAATAATATTAATTTTGTTCATTTAGTACACAAATTCACTCTATGGGATACTGCATATAAAAAAAATATATAAATCATTAAATACAACGAAGCAGCGTCTGGACAATTTGATGTATGAACATCGTATTTTGTTTAAATAAGGTTAAAAACACATACGATGACAATGTTCCAATATTTGAATATATATTACATTCTTCTTCTAAAACTCTATAACTATTTAAAAAATTATATTATTATAAATCAAAATATAAATTCGAAACACTGACACTTTAAATGGACTATAGAAAATAAATTTGATGTACAAAAATATGTTTGAAAACTTACAAGAAGTTTAACAAGCTTATCAATAAAACGATACTATTTTGAAATACAATCAAATACACATTATTGTCAAACATATTCATTCTACAGGTTATTAATATCAACCTTTTGAGTTTGAAGTCATAATTACTATACTAATAACCATCGGATATGGTTTCGGATTGAAATGTAATGTAAACTGAATTGGTTTGTTAGCTTTATAAACCTCAGTCGTTTCAAATCACAAACAAATAGGAAAAGGTAAAACTGATAGCCGCGATAATAGCTTTCCATATAACACAGGTGTAATTAAATAATTTTAATCTATAAATCTTTTCTTTTTTTTCTTTTACGAATCTTTTATTATCTCTGTAATCTATCTTGTAATTATACATTAATTATATTCACTTTTTTTATTAGATGTTGTTTTAGAAATGTTTTATATCACGTGAAAAAAATGATATCCCATTGAAGTCAATGGGAAATGACGAATCAATACACTGGGCTCGCTTCACTCAATATGCAAACGGTACCCGAGATTTCGCGAGCGCAGCGTGTCGAAATTGAGGGTTTGTTGAAGCCCCTAGTTATTGCTTTTTATATAATTTTTTTAGTAATTTAGACTTATGTTTTTCTATTTATTTGAGGGCTAGCTGCTATTGATTGTCTGGAAAAAAATGGATATTATGTATATAAGTTTTGGGATATTACGAATAGACTTAATTATTTTGTTTTGTTTTTACAATTAGGCTGCCTACTATTCTCTTTTATAATTAAAGCCTGAAGGATGAAACAAAATTTGACTAAATCGCCTCCTTTTACACATAGGGCCTGGCACTGGAACGATCCGTTTGCCGGATTTAACGATATTCGATTTATTTATTGTGGTTTCTTTTTTAGCAGTCTACAAAAAGGATAAAAGTTAAAAAAGGATAAAAAAAATACGTCAGATTTATTAAAATGATTACTTACCTGACGCAACGAAAACAAAAACTTATTTCGGATTACAGTTTGTGTTATTTTACGTTTTTACATTGTTACCTTTGACTGTAATCTTCGTAATCGATATACTCGGTAATCGATTTGATGAATGTAATCGATTACAACAGCGATAATTCATTTACGATCATTTTATCATCCATATTAGCTTTGCCTTTCAGCACGACTAAATGTGGGAATAAATATTTTATTTGCCTATGAAATTGCGTACCACACATTTATTTAATATTATGTATATATATATTTGCTCTAACAAACCTTGTTGTAGTTTGTTAGACCAAACATCAGATTAGGGTTTTTTTCCAAATAACAAATAGTCATATAATAATTTCAAATTTACTGACTTTTTGACGTCGGAGCTTTAAATTATTTTTTTAATATTTTATGTTATTTTGAAGGTTTAACTCAGATATTATTACATATTAATTTCTAATATATTCGATTATTATTTACATTAAGACAAGATAAGTTTACATCACTGATAGTTATTGCAGTAGCAAATTACGACTTGGATCCCTAATAAACCAAAGAAAATTGACATATTTTATTGCAACAACCTGTTGCCGGCGATTCCGTTTTCCTCTTTCTCTTTCGACTCAAATCATAAAGGATCTGTCAGTGCTTTTAATTTATACATATTTAAACTCTCATAGTTGTATGTAGTAGTAATTATAAAAGTAATTAAAAAGAAACCATAAATTAACTTAGGTCATGGGTTAACACTAGTTTAAATTTCATCACTTTATATAGACTTAAATAATTAATAACGTATCAAAATTTGTTATTATGTTTTATATTTAGAATCAAATTTTTTGTGTACATCACTTTTTATAATCCCTTTAATTCGCTTGATTCCAAAAATAGGAAAAAAATATTTATAGAAAAATATACAATTTAATAAAATCTAAATAAATAAAACAAAATACTTCTAAGCCGTTAAAATGATTTAATTATTTTATAAAGATTTATTTCGGGGTTAATCTGAGGGTAATAGCAGTATCAATTTACTCTTTTTCTGAATCCCTCCGGGTTACGTTGCTCAGTAACAGGCCTAAGGCACCAATTAGAAGACAAGGGTGACATGACTCAACTATATACTATATTATTATCTACTATAAACAGTTTTATTAATATGCGTATTACGGATTGTGGTTTATATACTTTTTAATTGATACAATCAAAATTTTATTGGCATTACTATTTATAGGTATGAATATTTTTACTATATGTTATGGTTTAACGTATAGATGAGAAACTACGGATTTTACAAATGCAAAATAAATAATTACATTACAAATTAATAAATAATTAGATTTTCAATAATAAGAAATCAATAAACAAGTCTCCACTTTTAATATTATTTTATTTATTTATATAAAGGCTGTCTGTATGAGAGTTATCCTAATTCTAAAGTTAACCCTCTTGCCGCCTCCTGACGATGTTGGCGTGACTACATTAAAACAAAGAAGATATTGGTTTACTTAAAATTTGAGAATCTTAGTATCTTTCGTTAAATTTATTTTTGACAAGTTTTCAAGGTGACAATATTAAAAAAAATAACAATAGTAGTAGTAGCCTAAGTAACCCTAACAAATAGACAGATTTTTTTTATATATGTATTTACAGAAAAGCTGGTAATATACATAATGTATATATTTGTTTATTTGTAATCACAGCTTGAAACTACTGAAACGAATTTAATATGTCGTCATAATTAAAAAGCTACATTAACACTAACTATTGTTATATGTAAATAAAGCAAAAACATCAATATTCGTGAACCATTTAACAATCGCTTAGTTTTTTTATAGTGTATTTAATAGAGTGAATATCTGACCGCGAGCAAAGCCGAGGGCAAACGCTATTTGTAAATAAAAAGAATAAACTTTTTTAACTTTCGTAATAGCTATAAATGATATTGAAAAAAAAGTTGTGCCTAAACTGTTGTGTTTTAATCGCAGGTTATACGAAAACTAGTATGCAAATAGTCGTAATATAATAACTGTAAAAAGCTTAGTTTGATACAACCCGACGATATTCGCAAGATATGTATATATAATTATGTAAAACAGATTTAATAAAGATAATTTTATATTATTTCTATTAATAAACCGAAAACATTATTAAAAGCGATATTATAACAACAATTCAGTATAATTGTAAATGAATATGAGTTATTATTCATTTCATAATTTATTTTAATAGAATAAGTAAAGTATTTACTATATATACCTACATATAATATTATAATATATAATACTAATGTAATTACAAACAAACGCTGTGCTGATGTAATCGTGAGTCACTCATATTGAATGAAAATTACAGAAAATAGAAAACCGCGAAGGCGATAAAGCTTTTCACAATAATATCTTATGTAATATGTCAATTAAGGCTTCTTTTTAAATGGATTTCTTGTAACTCTAACACGATAAATATTGTATATATAAAATATTCTTGAATTATGGTTTACGAGTTCGATTTATATAAATTTTAAGAATGTTTCTGGGATGGGAACTTTAGCAAAATTTAAGTAAACCTGACTTTCCTTATTCAATATTATGATCTAAAAAAATAACATTTGAAAAATAGACATCAGTAATGAATTATGAAAAAGGAACCAAATTTGTCACATAGTTTCAAACAAGTTAACTTCTCATAATCTGCTGTAATTTGGCGCTTATGTTATCTAACGTCAAAATGAACGAGTACTTAGAAGTTTACGTGAGCGATTGTTTGAAAGAACAATCACCCTTTGTACATTATCAGTACACCCGGCGACATAATGCCATGAAAGTACCATGTTGCTCACTGTACTCCCAGCTTCAGATTTCAGGTATTCACGAAGCCATCGGAACTTCAAATGGCTCTTTGTTTTGGTTTCCAACATTTTACCGTATAGAATTACTAATAATTAATATACTATACTGCCCACGAATTAGGACTTAATATAGCAGAGGTTGTCTTGTTGTGGTGTTAAGTATTATTATTTAACTATTTGCAATAACCTTTGTTATTTAATATCTGAAGGTTAAAGTTTACACTACATAAAAAAGTTTGTTTATGTAGTGTCAATCAGGATATATCAAACATATTTGATCAAAAAAGAAAAAAATATTAAAATAAATAGAATATTCTTTTAACGACTTGACATTTTGATAGGTTTGGGTAAAAATTGATTTTGGGTTTTAATTATTAAATCCAAATAATGTACGATTCACGAATTACTCATTTCATCAAAGTATCTTAATTTATATTACGAGGTACTAATTGTATAAGATTGGATTACGCTCCTCAGGCGGTGCTTTTGATATAATCATTTAGTCTTCCTTTATGTATGTTAGTAAATAGTAATATGATATTAGAAAATCAATGGTCTTAACCTAAACCTATCTGATATGGAGATTCCAACCTCGTTAAAGTTAAGGTAACTCGCATGTAGGTGTGAGTTTGAGTTTATAATTCATTACTACATTTACCTCTTTTAGATTTCTCTATTTATAGATAATTTATTATGAATTGGGTTAAATTTCATCACACTTCATTTATGAGTACTATTTGTGTACAAATTCATGAAAGATCTAAAAATATTCATACGATTGCAGTACGGAAATCGTATCCAAGGAAATCTTATAAGCATCTCTCTCTCGATATCGTGGAAAGCGTATAAAAAACGTAAAAAATATATCTAATAACAAAATTCGTACATATTCCGTGGTAACAATGAGCCCAAGATATTCACCCAAGAGCGCAGCCAATTCACGGCTCCCGAACTAATGTTTCACAATTGTTATTTGTTATTAATTTCATGAACGATACGCCGGGTTTAATGTTTTATAAATACGCATTGTTCTATAAGCGACAATGCCGGCGGTACGTAGACTTCGACGATCTGACTCTCGACATTCTTTGCACGTTTCATTATTGCTGTTTCACCTGTTTTATGTAATAAAGTTATGTTTCATTAGGTAAGATGTGAATGGTTTGGTAATTTTATGGTTTTTGCATAAGTTTAAATGTTAAGTTATGGCTCTTTTGAGTTTGAGTAATTATTAATGTTTAATGCAATTTTTAATACAGACTTTTCTCGATTACATGTAATCAATATTTTCAATAGCCCTCGATATATTGTTAATTATCCTCTCACTTAATGACTTCATAAATTTGGAAATTTGTATTTAATTACACAAAACGTAATTATTTTAAGCAGGTACATTATATAAACGATGAACATTATTTAATTATAGAAAATGTAATCAAACTGAACAGTTTGATAACATTTGAATTGACTTGAGTCAATCAACTTAACTTTTTGGATTACAGGTACTTTTAAGATAAAAGTTATTGATTTCCAATCTTTCTTTTTTATTTTCTTAACGTCTGTAATTTTAACGATGCTTTGGCTTTACACTGACGTTATTGTGTTACATTTTACACTTAAGATTTAGCCAATCTTTCTCGTACGTGCTTCCCGATACAGGATTCTAGGAATTAGTCGCTTAGCGCATGCATTAACCTAAACATCTCGGGCTAACTCAAATACATATCAAATACGCTATCGTACTTACATTACTATTGTTTGTACAGCAGATGTTTAATTTAAAATACTATAATGCTATCAACATATCTAAATATGGCGTTTGACTTCGATTTCCAGAGCTAAAACTCGTCACTAAAATAATACAATACAAATATTTATTTATTTTTGCTTGTATCTACAATACCACATAGATAAGCTTAGTATTCCGTGTATAAAGTAATTGAATCAAACACAACAGGTGTGTGTTACATCATTCGTTTGCTGAATCGGCTTCATTGAGTTGCGAAAAATGACACTTATGGTACTCATACTTTATGATATCATAAAAACTAAGTTACTGAATTTGTCTCTAACCATTAATACAATTAATTATGTAATTCCATTAACTTGTCTGCTTTTGGTTAAAATTTGCTTGTTTTTTATAAACGTTTCAAATATAGTTATTTAATATGAATCGCAAAATTAAATATCAGTGCGTGTTATTAAAATATTGTTTATTATTTATTTCAATTACTTGATAAATATTTATTGCTATAATTATCTGTAGCTAGTTAACGAAAATAAAATTGAATGTTCTCTGTAGAGATTGAAAATTTATATTTAAATGATTTTACTTAAAATATTTACTGTACCATAATACAAATTGATAGGTTAACTTTGTGCTGTTATATAAACTTATATACACTTATAAAACAAGGAAGTTTAAAACATAATTAACTACGATCTTTAGTTACAAAAAGATTTTGATAACAAATATATTTAATGTGTTTAATTTTTTTATCCACTTTGTTGGAGTACCAAAGGCGAGGTGATTTTATTATTTAACAATATATAAGAAGATATGATATAAAGTTGTATAATTAAATTGAAAAAGATTACGATAATAAATATATTTATTTAATATTACACAAAGAACTATAAGGTACATAGAAGTATTTACAAAATTTATACTACAAAAAAATTGTTTTTAATTTTGGGGAAATATTATACGAATAAACATGATTCCATACAATAATATTTGAGATTTTTATTGAAAACATGATATCTATGTTTTTTAAACCTACGTTTTAAAATGTTTTTATTTTTTTTATTATTTTTTTTTTGAGGATTCAGAATAATATAAGATCAAATTATGTACTATTAATTTTTAATTGCCGAAACAGGAGATCATAAGATCTATAGACTCAAATTTTTTTGTCACCAGGTCTCTCCTACGACAACCGCATATGTCTACAAGAGTCCAATACTCCTGAATCCTTCAATCAGCCAGATATGAAGGACGCAGAAGACTTTTCCCGTGTATATCAGACTTTGACGCTTTCAGCCCTCTCGCGGGATGAGTCTGCTAATCTTACTACTAGGTTGGTTTATTTTATTTGCGATTTGTACTGCATTGCAATGTTATTGACGTATCATTAAGTTGTTTTTGCGAAATACTATGATATTTTATTCATATATTATTACAAAATGAACTGTAATATAACAATATCCTGTGGCTTATGCGATATTTATGTTTTATATAGTCCACCAGATGCTTGTATGAAACATATTATTTTGCGACTGTTACGACTTTATTTGTTTTTTGTTTTCAAACTAAGCAATCGTTGCTTGTCCGCAGCGAGAATAAGAGCAAGCCAAAGCCTGGTCCCGCAGCCAGTCCCGGCAGCTCACCTGATATGAATTCACAGTCCACAACGACATCTTCACAACCTCTCACAAAGCCGCCATATTCTTACGTGGCTTTGATAGCGATGGCTATCACCAATAGCCAGAACAAGCGCGCGACGTTAAGCGAAATATACGCTTATATTACTAAAGAGTTCCCATTCTTCGAGAAGAACAAGAAAGGTTGGCAGAACTCCATCAGGCATAACCTGAGCCTGAATGAATGCTTTATCAAAGTGCGTAGAGAAGGCGGCAGTGAAAGCAAGGGAAATTATTGGACTCTTGGTAAGCTTAAGCTACTAAGCAATTGGGTTGTAATGTAAGATAAGATAATGCGATTGTTGCTATGCGAACTAGCTTGCGGCGTTTAAAATTTATATTTTTGGTGAGGGTGGAATTGTTTTAGATCCTCAATGCGGGGACATGTTCGTGAACGGGAACTTCAGGCGGCGTCGTCGTATGAAGAGGCCCTTCAGAGCCGCGCCCTACAAAACGATGTACGATGGTTTCGTGGGTCACCATGCCAGCCAACACCCGCACCTTCCCATTCAGCTTGGGCACAGGAACTACTTCGGATCCACCTCTCCTTATCCGCCCTCGTATCCAAGATATGATGCGTGAGTCAAAAAAATATTACATTTCCTAAGAGAGAAACATTATTCATGTAGCCTACAGCTTAGTTTAAGAACCGTTTCGATTTAAAATAGAAATAATATTTGACTGACAACATGACAGTACTTAGTATTTGTTACGCAATCGAGAAATCGAATCTGTGTAATGCGATAAGCTTGCACTCCAACGACCTTTGAATAACCTTTGACCTCAGAATAGTCAAAATACTTTTAGACGTGAAAATATCATATGGTACTTTATTTTCTTTTACATATTTCTTATAATTAGATCAAAGACCAAACTGTTCCGGCTTAATTATATTAATTAAATTAATTTGTAATAAAACCAAAAATTAATCTAATTATACTTAATAATAATAACAATAGAACTAAATAAACTAAAACAAATACAGAGATATAATGATATTAATCTCTATATTATTATGTTAATGGCATTGATACAACTAATTAATTACGAAAATATTTACATATGTTATTAATATGTTTATAAAACAATCTTACTTCGCTACACATTCACAAGTTTCCCGTTCCGCCGTTGTAAAACATTGAATATATATATTTTTTATTTCGTCTTTTATTGATGCACATAACCTTATTTTTCATAAAAGGTCATCACACACTTAGTAACAGATTGCGGACACGTGACTAAGATATGTCGCGGTCGAATCTTCAAGATTTTATGCCAGTTAAATTCCATTATATATTATAGATTACATTTATATAACATATCTAGCTGAGTGATATTAATATATCTTATATGTATACGTTGCTATTTTATAAAAAGATGATATTCACTGTAATAATAATATTGAAATTAATTGTCTTGTAATAATATAATAATTTAATATTGATGTTACATCTGGACAAGTTTACAGTCGCGTGGAAAAATCTTTAACGTTTTTTTTATCATTTTATGCACTCGTTGCACCTTCATATAACTGTCAGATAACACTTGCATCATCACGACTTTCATTAACAGTGAAAGGTCGTTGTCGAAAGTATTCTAAACTATTAATATAACTAAGATTTATAATAACTTCACTCAAATGTGGCCTTTTTCAATTTTAATATGGATTATCTTTATTAAATAGGGACAATGTTTCTAGACCCTTAAAACATTTATTATAATCGTTTAATTTTAGAAGGTCCTCCAATATTTAAATTATACATTTTATTATATTGATAAGTACAGGTAATTATATATATTTTGAATAGCTCCGAATGATTAATAGGATATTTTTCAATTTCAGGACAGAAGATTTTTTTTTTAATGCGGCCTTAGGGAGCCCTGAGTGAGTTCTTGTAAAATGTTACCTACAAATATTTAATTAGATATACTTTTTTTTTAGAATTTCCTTTTAAATTTAATACATGATTAAATTTTTTACCACTTGGGCACAAACATTACAGATATATTTTGTTTTTAATTTATTAATAATTTTAAATTTGGTCACAAACTTTATTAATTTATTAATTTATTTTATGATTTTAACGTTAATGACGTTCAAATCAGATTGTAGAATACAAAAATCTACCAAAAACTAATACATATATTTTTTTTATTTAATAGTTGGTATAAGTGAATCATGTCGAGGAAACATGATTGTATAAGAAACAAAGAAACTGCTGTTTTAAATAAAAAGTAAACCAAATGAAAGTTTGTTTGTTGGGATGTTTTCCAAGTAATAAAATATATATATAAAAACAATATGTATTTGTACACAGTACATAATACACAGTTGTACACAGTATAGTATATATTATGCTTATAGAAAACCTCATCAATGCGTTAATATGTAATTTACATGACACTTGCAAATATTATATTACAGATTTAGTTTTACTTTCTAATTGAATTGACGAGTATTATATATTAAAATAAAAGTCTTTTTAAAGGAATTACCTTAATTGTTATTGTACCATACATAAAGTTAGAGATCAGATAACAAAAGTAGCTCACATCAAAGTAAGTAATATGTGAGCATACCATACTAATCTAATCTAATACAATTATTATGTTTGTTAATGATCCTCGTTAGGGAACATTGAGATATAGCAAGAATGGTTTTGCGAGGCTTTTCAAATTAAAAAACATCCTAATTTTATTAAGATAGTTGGAGCCTGTTGAATACCTGGGGTCCACTAATAACCAATGAAAAATGTACTATCTGTGCATCTCTAGGTACTGTTAGTGTCTTTTGTGTGCATTCTGAACTAAACGACCGGAGGTCGTATGACTAATTAACTGACTCACTGATAGACACCAACATCTTTTCTTATGAACACGATTATTGCACAACATTCGAGTTTAAAAGTTCCGTTGAAATTAAGTTTTAAAAAAATAAATCGTTAAATAAGATATGCTAGTTAAATTTTGTTCAAGTATTTCATAAATTAGCACAAAATCACATTAAAAAAATCAAAGATAGATTTCATTGCGGAGGATAGCTAACGGCAACAGCAGAAAGTGGAGGCAATTTAGTAATTAAACTATAATTGACAATAAAAGAAAAAGATACTATCTTCTTAATAATTTAAAGTTGCAATTGTTATAAATTGATCGGCTTTATTCTGATTCATTTATTTTTCTTATTCATTATATTTAATTTATTTATACATTGAGTTATTTCGTTAAATCTGATCATTCATTTCAATCAATCAATCATTCATCAGTCATTTGATATTAAGATTAAGGTGCAAGATTTCTTTAATTTCATCAGTTTGTTTTAATGAGCTTTCAGTATTATCCGTGGATAGTCCATAATCTAATCTTAAGACCGTTTATTGGGTATGGTTTGCGGTTTCGTTATTGGCCGCGACTGACTGAAAGGCGTGGTCTCTAGTCACTTCTTAACTTGCTTAATGATTTTCGTCCTTAAAGTTTTTCTTATCTTACATAGCCTTAACAGAACATATAGTGGGAATCCACAACAAAGGATTAATGAAAATATATGTATATAGCATATTATCATAATATATATAACGAACATTATTTTAATGAATAATAACAATTTGGTGAAACAAATCATTCGGCAAATAGACTTAACCGCAACTAACCTCAAATAAAACAACAAATCTATTGAAATAAAATTTTAAGCACATTAGTTATCAAAGTACTAAATGATTATTATTTGTTCAGTGAATCATTAGTCAACCCGTAGTAGTATCCGCGGTTTTCAATTGCACTCATTCCATAATTACTAAATAACAATTAGGTTACAAATGTTATTTAGGTAATTAAATTATTGATAACTTATACCAATATTATATATTATATTATGGACGAGTAGATCGTAGTTAGTAAGTAAGTAGTATAAATATCATACCTTATAAGTTATAATCGAGCATAAATTAAAAGTTATTACAAATAACTTTTCAATTGTTGATTTCTCGAAAATATTTGCAATTAGCGCTTATTTTATTCAAATATTTTGATGTCAAAATCTATTTAGAACATGAAATACACAGTTCGGATAACGGAGTACGAAGAACTAGTAATTTCATTTCGGCTGTTGATATATTCGTATATTTTGTTCATTTATATTATACGAATCCATGAAAATAGAGTACACGAGATTTCATTTATAATAAAAAATTAATTTAAATTTAATTTTGACAAACATACATAAATTACTTTGAATATAATAGTGGCAACGATGTCTCGTTAGCTATTATCTAGAATAAATAAGTTTCGTGAACTCTAATACAAATATGATAATACAAGAATAATTTTTCTACAGCTGGCTGACTCAGCCTGCAAGCGGGTTGGGATACACCGCAGCTCCGATGGGTCGCAGCCCTCCAGGATGTTCCCCCCACACACCACACCAATCATCGAACGTAAATCATTACACAACCCACCAGCTTCAAGGACAGGTACGTTATTACAAGAAAAATATTAACATATTATAATTACAAAAAAAATTTAAAAAAGTAAAAAAATTGTGAACATATTAAAAAATGTTTGAAAGAATTGATATTGCTTGTTGCGACGTTACAAGATTATTAAAGCAACAAATTTTATATAATTTTCAAAATAATTAAATTAAAACACAATCAATAAAAAATTTGACCTACATGTTAATAATAGGCTTCAGTTCCTCTATCGACTAGTAATCGTGGTAATATAAACCTCGCCTAGAAGATAATCGTTAATTCGGGTTTTATAACTGGAGGTCATATTTATAAGACTGCCAGAGGAATATCCTTTCCCGCTCAGTCTCTTTATCTCTTTTTCTTCTCTCCTCCATTTGTTAAGGTAATGCCTATATTTGCAGGTATCATTGGCCAACGTTACAACTGTTTAGTTGACCTAATTGCTTTATAGATAACTATTTAATTAGGATAGGAATCACCGATTTATCTTTAAATTAATAAAAAAATTAAATTGACTCACAAAGGATATTTTAATGCTAAATTTCTCTATAGGTAATTTATTGTACTACGGACTAGTTTGGTACAAAATCACTCCAAAATATTACATCAAATTTTATATGTTTCTGTAGCTTTAACAATTTAATACAGTATAATAAATAAGAAATGAATTGAATCCTATACTTAATGTTTAGCAACATGCCTCTAGATGTAGGTAGTGTTTTGACCGATCTCTTGTAAGTGAAGATAAATAACATCCTATTTTCAAATTCAAAGATAACACTTAAAAATCTAATAATTCAGCCTATAGTTATAATTACTTTTATCGTGGGAAATATAAGCCAATAAGTGATGAAACAATGGTAAAAAAGATTTATATAGGAAAAGTGAGCGGTAAGAGAGACAGGGGGAGGCCTCGAGTGACCTTCGAAAACACAGTATCTATGATACTGGAGGAAGGTCACGTAAAAAGCATGAGGACCCCCCGGAGGGTATGTATGAAGAGGTTGATGTCTGTGGCCGAGGCGAAAGAGGTATGCAGGGACCGTAGCGTTTGGCGCTCCGTCGTCTCTGGCTACCCCGCAAGGGATATGACGTGAAGCTAAATAAATAAAAGAAATAAATATATAAGCCAATAATGAAAAACTATCTCGGCTAGACTGATCTAAAATGTTGATTGGAAACTCAAACAGATTGTTAATATTTTTTACAGTGCAATCAATCAATGCAATGCAATATAATAAACATTCACGTATCTCAGAGAATAGTCAAAACGTCATTTGATTTCCCTATATAGTGAAGTAGACCATTAAAACACATAATAAATTTCACGCCAACAATCCAAGAGACTATGGGGAGTTTTCTCTTTTACGCCATAGACAGAAATTACTAAAAATAGGGCAAATTATAAAAAATAAACCGTTGAAAACTCAGTCTTTTTAATGGTATCCAAAATCCCTCGTTTTTAATAGCGGTTGCTTATTCTAGAATTATGATTTTGGTAGGACAACATGATGATGTTGTATACTCTATTATCCACTGTAGTGAAGATCTAAGTGTTTTTCACATTAGCATGTCAAAAAAGAGAACTCGAAAAACCTTACTATTTGCTACCCCTCGCATGAAAACAAATTGTCGACAAGATTGCGTTACTAACCATATTATCTGCACTTACAATGCCCTGTACTGCCTACAATTTTTTTTAATACGACCAGGGTAACTTTTTAAAAAGCAATAAAAGGGTTGAAATTTGAATATTCAACATATTATACAATGAATAACGTTAGGATTATTTATTCATTTAAAACTATGGTTAACTCATACTCATATAGATGTACGTACACGCTCACACACATATGCAGTAAACCTCTTTTGCTCTTTTAAAGTAAAGCATATTTATTGTTTTCTTATCGACTTTAAATATTTCATTCGTAAAAGAGTAATCCTATTTGGTCTTCAGACCATGATTATAAGTCACTATCATAAGTCTTATGATTAAAAGCAAGCGAACATAAATCTATAGATCTTAATTTTGTAACACTGTTGGATCACCAAATAAGTAAATTAATATATCACTTACAAGCTAGCTTCTACCCAAGAATTTAAGAACTTACTTCCAAGAATGCTGCTAAATATACCTTGAGATGCTAAACATACCTTGAGATGCTAAACACTTACCATTATTAAGTATATATTATAATACTTACTTAATAATGTAAGTATTCAAAGAACTTATCGTTCATAATAATTTTAGCATCTTAAATCTTTGCATCAGAATATTCTTATAAATAAATTGTTAACAGGGTTTTTTTTTACCCCATATACTAATTATATTAGACGATTCCACAATAAAGACTTATGTCACTATGATATCCGACTGACATATAACACGGCCTTGTGTTAAATAAAAATAGAATAATTCCACCCATATACGAATGATTATTTTTACTCATATTTAGGTTTTTTTTTATGTAAGAGGAGGGCAAACGAGCTGGCGGGTCACCGCTGACATGTGATCACCGTAAAATTATGTATCAATTTATCATTATGTCATTAATATGACTATAAATGAGGTTACAAGTATACTAACATATATTTATCTATTCAGTATGTAAGTAATTTAATTTCAAAAATCAATTAATACGTAGTGACGGTGCGTTAGTTAAGGATTATAAAAAGTCCTTTCTTCTTTTACGTCAGCGAAAAAGAAGAAAGGAAAAAAGAGAAGAGAGAGATTCCGACTTTACATTAAATATTTTGAAACTATATGATCTAAGACTAATATTAAAATAAAATTATGTCCATTACTTTTATCTCTTATGGACTCATATAATAAATTATAGGGTAGGTGTAGACGGATATAGTTTCTCACATTACCAACAGGAAGTCTTAGACGCCTATATCAGTGCCCTAATCTACAAACGTCATATCATAAAACTTTATCAAGAATTTCAGACCACATTACTTTCATTGCAGTAATGAAAATGAGATTAAAGTTTTAGTGGCGTATCAACAGGCAATAAAATAGCTACGATTGCAAATTTGTACTACAATAACTTTAAGAGATTCTAATGTATTATTATTGATTTACAGCTCCCTTTTTTTAATATCTTCCCAAGCCTGTAATGTTGTAAAAGAAGCCTTATTTTTAATGTAATATGAAATAAAATTGTTTATTTCATTTTATGAAAGATAAATTTAAGGTTTATTTAATATTTTAATCGGATTAAAATCTTACACTAGTAATTTTCTCGTATTTCATAACATACCAAATGTTATGAAATACGAGAAAATTATTAACGATCGTGTAATGTTTTTGAAGACGGATGAAGCTTCCGCTTTTTGTTTTTTTATTGGGACACTCTAAGGAAAATTTGCATCCATGGCGGATTAGATAAACTGGTTTAGGAATAATCGGGATTTTTTATGTTTTTATTTAAGATTTATGCAATTATTACTTGTTTTGTCAAATATAAGTGAGTGCAATTGTTAGTTTCAGGTGCCTATTAGAAGATGGTTAAATATTACTTATTATTTAAGGATACATATTCTTTATTATGTACGACTACGTGTTACTTACCAAAAAACTAATTACTATTCAAAAATTGTTTAGTCTGTTGTAGATATTTCTTTAAAGTGTTCAATTTAAAAGTAATATTATTAACTAACTGTTCCTCTACTCTCCTCACTCCTACTACTAAAATTAGTTTGAAATAGTATAGCCCATGAAAATGTTTGTTATTTTGCATCGGAATTAGAGAAATTTAGCGGTGAATGGAATTCTATATATTAACCCTGACAATAAACGAATACCAATATTCCAATAAATTTAATATATCTAGTATTATTATTATAGCCTAAATAAATACGTTTCCAAAGGCTTTTGGAGCTATTTAACATGGTGCATACACATGGTCACATAAATTGTACGTACCTTTTGATTGGGTTCATTTCGATTAAATAAGTATTAAATTCATATGTAGTAGTTTCCGCATGACGAATGCACAGACAAACATCTAAACTGACAAATAAATAAAGATAATCTAAAAAATAAATAATATGTTCTATTAATCTAATCAAGACATATAATTATCTAATTATTTCTTATAAGTACATATTCATTTTCACATTTTTATTATATATCATATATATCATGTATATTATATAAAGTTCAATTATTATAGTAACATTAATGAACGGATGTTGTATATTAACTTGACTTTTAATACACGGCTTCGCTCGGGTGGAATGTGACTCATAATATACAATCTTTTACAAAATGTAGTTAGATGTTTTTGTAGTTATCGATTTTTAAGTTACAATATTATTATTAAGTATTATTGACTTCACTGATACGTGTAATTGGCCTTAACGAGCTCCAGGTGACATCCGGTGACGGTGATGTTTCGCTAGAGCGACTGCGATTTCTTTGTCAGTATCATTAATAATTAATTAATTAATTTAAAAAAATACTCGAAAATTCGAATTTTGCGAATGATTCAAAGTCATGATTTTTTTGTTTTACTGTTCAGGTAAGGTTTCAATCTAGTATACCGTACACCTTGACGAAATTATTAATATAGATGGTTGGTTAAATAATATGGAATAATATTTTTATAATTTTTTAGTATCATTATCATGAGATTAAATACACTGAAATTATTCTAGTGTCCTAAAAATATTTAGGTTTGTCGCGTCACCAGGGTATGACGTAATACGCAAATTCAGAAAGATGAGTTGCGAATGGGTTTTGAAGTTGGCATGTGAGGACAATGAGTGGAAGAAACAAGAATTAGTGGATGTATTAAAGAGAAGAGGAATAAATGTGACAAGAGACGAAGTGGAAGGATTTTAGAGCGATGAAGTTTGGTGAACAATACAAGATTTTGAACTCTGGCAGCGATGGAAGACGAATAGGTGTTGGATATGGATATAAAGAAATTTTTTACAGATGTGAATAGAAAATGCTACGGAATAATTGCTTATTGTTGTAAAAGTGATTTGGAAGGGTTTGGTGAACCAATGTGTTGACTACAACTGAGTGCTGGAGGGGACTTGAATGAGAAGTAAGAAATGTTTGTGTGGCCACGACAAGACAGGTCGATTATTTTTTTACAAAAAAGAGTAAAATTAAAGATAGCGAAACATTTCTTTTTTTTTCAACTACTCAACAGTAGATACTACATTTCCACAGTTGTACACTACTACTGAATACTAAATTGAATTTTATTTACCAAAACTTACAGTAGATTTTTAGGAAAATAATCATTTTGGGCCGGCCGTATGGACTAGCTACATTTATACGAGCTTTTTGAACGATTCTTATTTGTTTTACAATGATTAAACTTTACATATTATTTTTAAGGCATTTTTCTTTGTTTCAGCTTCAAAGCTCATTGCAATCAATTCAACCGATGACTATGAACTACAACGCATTGAATGTGTCTACGATAGGTGAGTTTGGTTAGTATTTATATTTTATAAATATATTATAGTATAACTTATTAACATACCTACTTTATAAAAGTTAAACTAATATACCTAGCTGTCTTGTTACGTATAACGTTGAAAAAATCTTAAGTCTTTAATGCATGGGCTTCCTTTATAAACATTTGAATGCATAGTTCTGTGATTATTATTAAATCTAGAATTGATGATTAATTTCAGATGGCTCTTCAAGCCCAGGATCTGGTTACGCCGCTGGTGGATTCTCTCCTACCCGTCACCACGATATAGTGACTTCTTCGGATGCTGTCTCCCGCTTTTCTTTTTGGCCCGAAGGTAACTTTCTATAATAATTTTCTTTCTTTAATAAAAGCAAGTCATTTTCTTATTTAATTGATACTATAGTTTAAGATGAAAATAAATAATATAAGAGATACATTTTAAAGATACTTAAGTACGTACTAAATCTTTAAGATTTTCTCTATAAAAGCATTTGTTGATTTCTCTCTTATATCTAAGCAGCGGCGCCATCTACACAATAAACGAAACCTTTTTCACGAGGCTTAATAAATGATACTGTGAACGGAGCCATGCCAAGTTTTACTTATAGTTCCCTAAAAATCCGTTAGGTTGCGTAATAATTAAGTTTCAGGGACAGTTATTTTTATTCTTTTCTAATGTGCCTTAAATAATATTCCCTTAAGTTTAATTAAAATCAGTACTATCATTCTTTTATAATATATATTCGCAGTAGTTGTAGTATATGTTAAATACATAAGAAGAATAATATAAACACAATATATATTTTTGCATGTAATTATTGTTTCATTAAAATATTTATTATACGTTACCAATCTACTTGATGTATTATTTTGTTATTATAATTTGTTAAATGTTGTTCTTGTGTTTCCAGGTGGGTCTCCGAGCCCCAACTCTGGTTATGTCCCCACTAATTTTTCTCCACGGCGACACGACGCTGTTACTTCATGTGATTCAGCTGGCCGCTACTCATTCTGGCCTGACGGTACTTTTTAATTGAATAGAGACGGAGAAGAGAAATTAAAGGCAAACATTTGGTTGTTTTAATACTGAGTTATTATGAAATTTCATCATTAACAGAAACTTTCATCTTTTTAGTTGGCGTAAAAGAAGAATCCTCATCAAGTCTTGTCTCTAATGGAGCTTATTCAAAGTATTTCATGTAAATTAGAGAAATTTAAGACTCCATTTTTCAACATCTCATTTATTAATGCTCTTTTGTGGTGATCAATGTTTGTAACCGTTAGTATGTTTAGACGTGACCCATGTTAAATCAGTGTCAAAATATATTTAAGTGTATCATCAAAGTGTCTATTGGTTGTCTTGATTTCTTTTGATAAATTGTAATTAAAATATATAATATATTATATAAAATAAATACATTGAATTTAGAATTTATTAGTACTAAGGAGTAATCCACTTGTTAAGGTTGAAGAGTCTACGTATTCCAGAAGATATTCTGGTAAAAAAGACAGCACCAAACTAAACCGCTGGCATTAATTTCCTTTAAACATCCCACCGATATAATATCGAGGGGTTAATTAGTCTTCGTTAATATTGATGATCTTAATCACGAATATGTTTCGGTGTTCCAAAGACAACAGGGTCACTCTACAATAATAAATTTGACTTAACTATATATAATATTTTTTGGAAGGTGTTTCTAAATTTAGTGTAAGAAAATGAAGTTGTAGATTGTTACTTTGAAATGGCGAAAGTTTTTGAAAAGCTTCTCCATTATACACTACAACTTCACAAATGACTTAGTGGTAAACAATTTACAATTCTGAATGTCAAATAAATGTCTATATAAACGTGATTTAGAAACTTTAAGGTATCTGAGCTTGCAAAACTGATATTTATTTAAAGAAAACTATTTTCTTATACTTATTATCTACACTACATCTATACTTCTGACGATCTCTTACAATATAAATCATTCCTTATTGTTTGCAAACTTGTTGGTGTTAGTGATAAATGGTGTTTATGTTTTATCTCTTAGGAACACTACGTATGTGTCAACTCTTAGATTCCCAAAAGTAGTAAATCTGTAATTTATAAGTTAAAATACTTTAAGTTGAGGATTTCGTAAATTATTATATTTGTTATTTAAATTTAGTACTGTATCATTTTCCTCTTTCAGAGCTACACCGATGCTTAATTTATAGTTACTTTTCTTTTTAGTAAATTTAGTATACAATGTTTTTTGACATAATTGATGTTTTTTCATGTTTTCTCTTATAAATGTATCTATAATTAAGCGATCGACGTAATATTTTGGATTCTTAACGCACCTTCAGATTTAGTGTTGATTGATCATTTACTGGATGGCTAAGTCTGAAGGAGCAGTTAACGTGTTGACAATAAAATTTGCATGAATTGATGGTGTCTTCGGTGTTATAGAATTAAAAACTAGAATTATGTAAATCTTTGATTTGAAATGTGATTTTGTTGCTCTGTCAATATTTTTTTTATAAGTCTGTTAATCTGCTTAGTTGAAATATTATTAAGCGTAAATAAAGATCTTAATAAGGTCAGTCGTAAGTTGTTATTTTAATTCAACCTGAATATATATTTTATTATAAAATTCAAACCAAACTGATCTGTAGAATATTTTAGTTTTAATAAAGTCGACTTGCTAAGAACATTAGAAGTCGATTGATTCAATATTGTTTATATTTCTTTTAAAAACGTAAAAGATAAAATAATTAACATACTTATTTGTGTATTGACCACATAGATTTAATTTAAATATAATATATTCACATATAATTACTATAATAATAGAGGCTGAACCACCATAATTAATATTTTTAAAGTGTCAACTACCAATCTTTTATAAAATTCATCTATCCCGGTTACAATATAATATATTTCTTTTAAATTATCAGCTCTAAAATAAACTATATGGATTATTATAAAAAATATACAAAATCTGTTAATTAAATTATTTCTACATTTTCAGTAAATGATACAATGGTCTTAGATCAATAGTTTGCTTTTTTGTTTATTTGTGCGTCACGCAGGTAAATGCCTAATGAGTGGAGTCAGAATGGAGAAGGAGTAGAGTAAGTCGCTGTCCACAGCTGTTATAAAAATATGAAATCATATGTAGTTTATTTATTTATTTTGACACCAATAATAATGTTGACATAATAAATGATAACGGAACGATTACATCTTGAGTCAGATTATGTTTGATATAAATTAGGACTAGGGCTGTCAGCGCAAAAGTGGCTTTTGAATTACTTACTATTATCCAAATGGAGGACGAATGCTTGAATGATCAAAGAATGGATTGGAGTTTAACAACTATTTTTTGATCGGTAAATAGCAAATATGGCAATTTGCTATTTACGTCACTATTTGTACGAAATACGTAAAACATTTGGAATATTTAGGCCACTTCTGTTGACAGCTTTTACTTTAACAGTTACTGAACAGCGTTTCGCTAAAGGACGACAAAAATATCTCTCTACATAAATAATTCTAAACAAATCAGCTTTTCATTTAATCTTGCTGTGACTAGTAAACATTAAAAACTGTTAATACAAGAAAATATTCACTTATATCTAAACTGTTTATAACAGTATGTATACAGTATATAGTTAATACATAATATATATTTATTGTAATTCAGACTATTAGATATGTTATCCTAGATCTACATACATTTAATATCAATTTTAAAAGACAATAAATTAAAAATACATTTATATTTATAATTTTGATATTATATTTTGTTTTAATATTTGAAACGCTAAATGAAAATCAATTGATTAATATTGCACTATTAGTTTTTTTTATATTTTTTACGGCTGCCAGTGTCATTATGAATCCAAAGGACTCTTAATATGAAGGGTTCATAAACAAAATAGACTACATTTCATGTAGGCACAAATATATATTATAAAATGTGTGAGATCTATTTCAATACAACATCAACAGATAAATGTCTACAATAATATATATTATGTTAGTTAAAATATATTCACTTATTCTAAACATTTAACAATTAAATCCTTATAAATCTACAATACTACATCAAAGCGTACCGATTAAGTACGATAGTATTAAGAAGTAGGTACATTGATAATAATCTAAATCTTGAATGCTTCAAACTTTGGTTATCAACGTTTGGCAATTGAGAACTAAGGGAATGAATGAGTATTTCAATGGATTTTCACTACATACATAATTATATTGATTATATATTAATAGTATAGAAATTTTACTTTGGAACATCATTTTAAAGCCATCGATTAAATATCTTTATATCCGTATAATAGGTTTCTTAAAATATTTTGTTTTACAATTTGAAAGCAGGAGAAAACACTTCAACGTTATACCTTATCAGAATTACGTTGTGATTGTATTTATGTAAAAACTATATATATAAAAAATATTTATCCTTGTTCCACATCATCATTAAATATACTCCCCATATTTGCTTCTTAAACTTACATATACACAGTCCTCCATTGTTGTAATATTCAACATTAAAAAAATCTTTTTGGTTATTTTTTATTTTAATTGTTTTACTGTGGTACATCTTGTTGCTGAAATCTTTTTAATCTTAAAGATTTGCTTCGTGGTTCCGTCGCGATGGGCAGCAGGCCTGGGGTACCCTCTACGGTTAATGAGTGTCCTCGTTCACGGATGGGATAATGTGCAGGATAGCTCAAGGGACTTTGTATGGGACTCATAGGCATTGCACTGTAACTAGCTCCGTCACACGATCGTATAATATCACTTCGTAATTCTGAATCATCCGGTGATGTTGTATCTTCTTCAATATCAGAATCTTCATCCGATTCCATTAATCTGAAAAGTATAGTTTTAAACACGTTAAATAGTTCACGGTTATAATAGATGATCAGAAATAAGTTAATCGCATGGCAGCGCATTTCACAATTTATCGTCAAAACAGCATTCGCATTTCGCATATAGACTTGTAAATAAAAAATAAAAGTTTTGCGAAGCTCACCTGATTTCAAGTTTGTTTAGTCTTTGTTTCAATTTGGCTTGTTGTTCACCGACATCGGATAGTAATCCTTGTAAACGATTATGTAACATTTCCACGGTCGTTTCCAATTGGCGGACAGTTTCTTCTAAACTTTGTTGAGTTGTTTGAGCATTCTCAAACACAGTCTCATCGAGTAAACCATCCTACGAGATCAATTTTTCAAAATAATATTTCTTCTTAATAAACTTGTATTGATAATTTGTGCAATAGTGACCACGGGAAGAATTTTATTGGTGCAGGGATTATATAGTGTGTGTATGTATATTATATTATAAATCGATGCAGCATCATCATAAAGAAATCATCATTCGTCATTCCGGTGTGATTATATTTTACACTGTTATATACAAAGATAAGAAATTTTAACGTTGTTTATTAAAATTGTGAGACTTAAAATATTTCGATTTCTGAAAGTTTTACATTTATATTATTTTATTTTATACACGATCACTAAAAAGTGCAGAGAAAATAATATATATTTGTTACAAACCTTGCGCAGTAATTGGCATCCACGTTCAGTTAAAGTAGCTCTAGCATCTGGATAGTCAGCAAGAGCCTCCCACAAGTCTCTTTTTGCCAAGCAAAATAGATCAGAATATCCCAAAGCACGAACATTAGCTGTGCGCCTATTTCCAGTGCGGTTGCCAGCAATCTCCAGGACGCTCACTTCTCCAAATACAGATCCCGCGCTGAGAGTTGCCAAAACAGTTTTGCCGTCATCAGCCACCACTTGCAATCTACCCCGTTTTACAATATACATCTCTTTGCCAACATCCCCTTTTCGGCAAATGTAATCACCAGGGCTGAATACTTGAAGTCTCAGTTTTAGTACTAGCGCTTCTAAAAGTCCGGGTTCGCAATCTTGAAAAATTCTCACCTTACGTAGAGTATCAAGGTGGACTCGAATAGCAATTTCTGCCTTTAATTTATCGGGTAGAGATGACAAAACGTTTTCTTCATCTAAAGCGCCACTTTCAGCCCAAGTATAAGCAAACCAGCGGATAACTCTGGCCTCCAATTCACCACTTACCTTGCGAAAGGCCATATATTGTTTGACGCCGTCCATTTTATTTTGAAACTCAACTCTAGCAACATTCATGTTAGATATCATAGAACCAATGTTACCGACAATGGTAGCGAAAATCAGCACTCCAGCCAAAAAGTCAGCAACCACAAATAGGTACTCAACATCAATTTCAGGTTGGGGAGTTTCTCCAATGGTGGTAAGAGTCAGTGTCGACCAATAAAAGCTATAGATGTATTGATGAGCTAAAGTTTCATTGCGAGCTCCGGTAAGATTATAAACCCAGTTGTCAGTTCCAAATCCAATAGCGTAGCTAATAGCGAAATAGAGGCAGGCGTTCCAGTGTATGAGCACCAAAATAGCCAAAACCACCTGAAAATATTATAATACTTTTTTAATACTTATAAAATATGAGGTTCATACTTGATATTCAATTAATATTAGCTGACCTTGCAAATTCTAAAAACGTTCGGATAACTAGTGGCGGTCTCTGTACGGTCGAACCACTCCCACATTCGAGGCAGGCGAAATAGTCGATTGAGTCGTACAATAACAGGGCACGGCAAACGTTGCTGGAACACAACCAATATTGACACATTCGGTAATAACAAAGTTAAAGAATGTGTTTGGTAAGAATGTTTATTGTACCATTCATCTCTTTTTATAGTCATTTTACTATTCATAGTACTTCTCTATGAGTAATGCTAATTACTTTGTTCAAGTTCATTAAGTCCATAAGATAATTTACATTTTGTTTTATAATTTGATATAATAAACATAATATTATGTATCGTGACATATTGATAATATATTTTCAAAGCTATCAATTAGTAGCCTATATTTATAGTAATGGATTCGAATCAAATAAACAAATAATAGTAATTTAACAACGAATGAAATTAATTGATTGTATGTTTACGAATAATGACACACCTCTTCAATGGAACAATTTGTGATTGTTCTCTTATGATACTGGTTTAGATAATTTAGAATCATTAAATAATCTAAACAAGACTTACATGGCTGCAAGTACCAGGCGTCCACCAGTAATAAGATAAATCTGTTGGTAGCAACGATATAACGTCATATCTCCACACATCGGATGTCAGATAGTGCCGTCTAAGCAATGCGGAATCCTTTACCATCAATCCTTGCTCCAAGTAACCTAAAAAGTACATGGATCTTACACAAACATTAATTCATGTTTATATTATTTAGACGCAATATACATTCTAAATTATTAAAATAGTTTTTGATTGCTTCTTAAAAATAAATTATTTTCTAATTATCAGTAAAGTAATGTTGGTTCCAGAAATCATATTTAAAAAGTGATTTGAAATCTTATAAGTTGAGGTTATTTAGAGTAAAATTATAATAAGAAAATGTCTCATATTTAAATTTTTTTATTTGAATATGATCTGACCATATAACAAATCTAAATATAATTTTGATTGTCGCTAAGAGCAATCGAGTTCAAATGGGATATTTGTAAGGGCCAGGCACAGTGTGTACACATGTTAGCAAAATTTGCTGACGCAAGGTGCGCCGTGTGGGCGTTAAATTGTTGATTGGCGACTTGGAAATTCTGATCATATCTTAGTGTATAGTTGTGTTTGATGTTAATTTCCTATAGATTTATAAGATCGCTTTTCTTTTAAAACTCTCGCCTCTGAATCAGATTATGAATAAAGAAATAAATATATAATAAAAAATATTGTAACTATCACTTGAAATATACTTTTTTATCCTTTTGTAAAATTTCAAAAGCCTGAAGTTAACTTAGGTATAGTTTGTAAATGATTATATCTCGGTCAATGTTAATCATTATTATAAATATACACAGTATTGAAGTAAATTAGGGCATATAATATAATAAGGTAATCGCTTGCTTTAATTGAAGTCAAATCGCTTAGCTATTATATACTAAATTTTACCTGAGACTTACAACATAATTAAGATTTTGTGTAGCAAACTGTTTACTGCATTCTTTTTATTCATTTTTTATTAGGAACATCTAGAATAAATTGAAGGTCTGATAATATTTCCTTATATGCAATATTATTAATAATTATTAAAAACGTACATCTTACTGCACCTTACAAAAATAAACTACGGGCGCCAACAGACCCTCAATTTCGACTCACTGCGCTCGCGAAATCTCGGGTGCCGTTTGTATATTGAGCGAAGCGAGCCCAGTGTAATGAGTTATCGTTTTTCATTGGTTTCAATTGGATATCAGTTTTTTGACTATTATTCCTCAACGTCATGACATTTTTCAAAAAAAATAATTTAATACCGTCACCTAATGTGTTGTGTCTTTGTGAATGCAAAACTTTCATAATTTTTGCGTTGAGTAGTTTTCGAGCCTATTCGTGATAGAGAATGTGAAAAAATCTTCAGAAGAGCGCTGCCGCTCGCTTCGCTCAAAAAATGCAGTATAAAAAGACCCATTCTAACTATGGATGGACATACAATAAGAAATCGCTATTACGTGATTTCTCCCAGACCACTTATTTACTAAGATAGATTATATACTATAGTAAATAGATTATAGGGTGGTATAATAAATAAATATATAAATAGTAAAAATACACACATAATGATATATAATTATACATAAGTAAAATAAAGAAAACATACCCTCATGGATATGGACAATTGTATCCACCAAATAAATGGCATCGCAGAGATAATCCAGCACGAACCAGACCATTGTCATTTTATCCAGCTCCCAGAAGACTGCGCGACCGATCACCAAGACCACGTTGTAAAGAATCGCCAACGACACCACGGCTAGCCACTGATAATATAAATTTATGAAAATTGTTTATGAACAAGTTCTATGCTATGCTTCTTTTTTTTATATAAGATAACAAAATCATCAACAACATTATTATATCAAATTCTTTACATAAAATTTGTTGTAGTATCGCAATTTACTGAGGTTTGGTTATTAAGAGGACCATTAAGTTTCCGAACCCAATTATTTTTGTACCTTTTGAGGAATGGTTCATAGGGAACATTTGTTACACTTACACAAATATTCATACGAGTATGCCTATTTTTTAAATCGTTACCCAAAATAAAACTTGCAGAATACCCTCATATTTATTTTAATGAATAAAAAAGGAAAACTAAGAAAAACATAATATTAACAATTATGAGCGAATCTTAACTGATGAAGCAGCGACAAAGAAAATATAAATAAAAAGTGCAGAGTAGAGATGTCTATGGTTATGTATGATGAGTAAATCAAAATTTACCTATAAAATATATACTTACGTGGTAATGAGCAGGTAATGTCGGATCAAATGCAAGCTTCATCCCGCATAGTAGTTTAGATCCTTTTGCCTGGTAGATCGGTTCCTCTGGGTCCGAAAAGGTCTGAGCTGCGAATTTATCCAGGAACCAGTCTGGTGGCTTCTCTCGACCCTCGCCACTTATGCGGCAACGAATGTTACGGGACATGCGAGACATTTGTCGTCGAATCCAGTTTCTGCGGCCTTCGTTTGCAGACTGCTATTTACAGAATTGTAACATTTAGATCCATTGCTCTTATATATGGTAGATTAGCTTTATATGAAACTTACACATGTAATATGTTAAGTTAATATTAATAGTTAGGTGATTCAGTTCTCATCCTGGTTGTGTTAAACGGAATATCGGAGACGTCATATGCGTAATAAAGTCAAATAATATTAATAAAAATTAGATGATATCCAATTTCAGAAGATTCCAATTTTGTGAAACTTCTATAAGGTTGTCTCAGCCTTACACAAAAGAGGAATAAGCTATGGACATAAAGTATCTGTAACTGCTCTAATAAAGTGCTATTATTAACTAACACATCTGCATCAGATCAGGGAGCTGTGTCATCACCCTTTTCGTTGTCTGCCCCGGGTCTTATGTAGTTTAATATCAATAGTTCAATTAAATAATCAATAGTTTCGTTTATCTTAAGTATGTCATATAAATAGAATCTATCTCATTTAATTCAAAGCTGAATTAAAGAACTGAATATAATGTACCTAATAAAATTGAGAGGAATATAAATATAATTAATAGGATATTTTAATATTAAAATGTTAAACGCATATATAAATGTCCAATGCTAAACGTAACGGAGAATTTTCTGCCTTTATGCATCATAAGCACTCGGCTTGCACAAACGCCGTAAACACTAAACCTAAGAACTCAAGGGTCATGGAAGTTTATAGCCACCATAAAAGTATGGCTATTTAATCATCCGACAATCGTGAAATAATACTTGCGTCCTATACCGCATGCTTGTTTATATTTTGATGTTTCGAATTTAAGGATACGGAATTATAAACATTTTCTTATAAATTCAGTAAAGGATTTTTGTGAATGAAATTTATATAATAATACATATACATATATCTTAATTTAATAATGTAATAAAATAGCTAGTAAACTAAGCCCGTAACTTTGTTCTCATGAATTATAAATTAATTATATTTTGTTTGAGAACATGCAGATATCTTTTATTTTATTTCAGTTTTTTTAAGTATCATATTTAAATTCCGTCGTTTGTTTCTACTGTTTCTGTTTTTGTGTCAGAACAAATCAGCAGCTAGTATGCACTGATGTTCGTGGTTCTTTATAAAACCACCTGTAGTCCACATAGTCAAAGGCAAAAGCCACTTATAAATATCATTGTAGTAATTTCAGCAGGCATTATATCGGCAATTAGGAAGTATAATAAGTAATGGTCTAATCACGAATCATGATATAATTTTTATTTGAACCCATTAGTTAAGAAATAGTTCACTTCCGATCCTTTAATTAAAGTATTTTGAATATTATTTTAATAAATGCCTAACGAATTATAAAGTAATTAGATACTTTCTTATTCGTACCAAAGTTGCTTCAATTATTTATTTATTTATTTGTAATATATGCGGAACAAAAATTTAAAAACCTATATAACATACGTTGAATGCACACGATGCTGTCTTGTTATGTGGATGCTAGAAGCTTTTAAGTTGCACCATGTCATTAAAAGACACCCAAGTAAAATTTGAAACTAGAACAAATATATTTTTGAGATATTTTGAAAACTCGGTCCTCTCATTTTTATTAACATATTTGTATTGTGTTTGTTATAAAAAATAGATATACTATTTATATTATTATAAAATATATATGTTACAATATTAAATTAACTAAAATTTTAAACTCTCTAAACCTTTACAATTTACTTTAAATAGAAAAGAAAGACAAAACCTACTTCGCCACATTGTATTAAAAATAAAATTTACAACAAAAATATATTGATGAAAATTATTAAACGGATAGATATAGCTTATTTTTATCATTAGCAATTATCATTATCAAAGCATTAAAAAATGCATTTCCTGTATTAGATATTTGTTTTTTTTTTTTTGTAAACAGGAATACTTTCATAATCCGATATCGACTTTCAATTCAATTGAAAAATACAATTTCATTAACTATAACCATTCGTATCGCCCACCCTTATTATATTTATACATTGTACTAACACGTGTACAAAATTTGGTAACAGGTTATTATTAGTATAGTGCTCATGTTTTTTTTTTATTACTTCATCTGGGTAATCAGAATCTTGAACTCCGACACCTATATCAATTTGAGAAGTTTATACTCTGTTGTATATGAAACAGACGTAATTAAAAAAGGTGTATTGTTTTACAAACCTTTAACAATTTCATTAAAATTTATAAAATAAAAATAATAGCTCAGTAGAAACACAAAAATCCTAATTTACACGTGTTGTGACTGTAGAAATAAATTAATCTTACGCCAACTTTAACGAAACTTCAATTTGCTTTATATATAAAAATGCATTAGGTTTAGATGTCAGTAACTTATAAAGGAGTAAAATACCATATTAAGAACAATTAGTGATGGGTTTAATTGTAATAGAGAGAGACTCACTGTCATAATATATCAGCTGCCAGTAAATGAAGCAAGATTACCACAAGGTACATTTCGAAAGACCCAATAAAAATTCGATACACGACACTATTTAAAAATAGCTTCCTCTTATAAATATATTATCCTTATTGTTTTGTAACTATTTTCAATCGTTATTGAGACGTTTTGACCGTCATCTTTATCGTCCGTTCCATGAATTTTAATTTGTGAAATCAATCGTACGTTTATTAAAAAATGTCAAGTGTTCTAAATTCAACGTTATTAATATTAAATATTTGATTTAATTTTATATAATTTAGGAATTGGATTGAGTTGATCGAATGCTGTCTTCTATAGGATTATATCAAAGCTTACTTTATGTGGTTAACTGTAAAATAAGAACTATTGCTTCGGCGTTTGATAAAACCTGTATAGGTCATACGACCTTGTTCGAAAAAGGACAATCACCTGCAGAATCCTAAATTCACCAAGGCGATGAAGCCGTACTTGGCAGCTTGATGGAAATTCAAGTTTAAATTATATGATTAGTATTTTGTTTCACTAGTACTTTATACAGCCGAATTTGACTAAGAAAGGTAAATAAGTGCGCATATCAAATAAATATTAAGTATTTTTATTTACGATTTAATCTGTAAGTTGTCTGGTGTCAATTGAAACAAACCATTTTGTGTGTATTAAAAAAATATCTTTTATACATTTTTAAATAAAAATATTATAAAGTAATAATTTCGTAACTAAATAAGTATAAATATTTAATATCAATCTTAACTTTCCGAGCGCAAAACGAGACGCAATAAAAATGCAAATAATCAGAACCAAAATGATTTTATTATATGACGTATTGTATCAACGTTCATTGATTTGAAATTGTCTAATTAACAGGATGGCAGTGATCACACACAACCACCAATTACAATCACACCTTTGATCATAGCTCAGTTTCAATGCATTATTGAGTTTGAATTATAATCTGTCATTACTTTATATTTCATTTTAACAATTATGTCACATTCTTTAAAATATTAAATCAATTTTGTAATTATTATTTTTGGTTACAATATTATGGATTGGCTCGTAAGATTTACATTTTGTAATAATTAATACCTATAGTATTAATATATTAATACCATTATATTGGACCTATATAGATGCAATAGTATTAAATTAATAACAATTTTAAATAGGACTCTTATGATATTTTTTTAATATTTAAAACACTATAGATAGGATAGGAGTGTCCTTTATACAAAACCATATCCAAAACCAATTTAAAAATATACAAAAATAACCTTAAAGACTGAAAGAAGTGTTACTTCAGAGCATAAGGTATTAAGGACTAAAGAGCCTTACAAAGTCTTAATAGGGTGCTTTATATAATAAAGAAAGTTTATAAAGTAAATTATCTTTGGAATCATAAACTTTTAGACTCTAGTTACACGGTTCTAAAGAGCAGATCCAACTGGCAACAAAGTTCCTGGATACATTGTTAACTACAATTTACATATTTACACTATTGACTATTGCGTCACAGTCACAGTCATAATTGTTGATTAACAGTCGATAGTCAAAAGTCAACATCTCTTATTTTTAACAAAAAATCCTTTAGAATCTTATGCAGCAAGGTTAGCAGAACTGTTACGGTTATTATTGAGGTTTACTAAATGTATTATTTTTTGAAACATTTGTTTTTTGTTTATTTTTGTCACGATCATTAATGTCATGTCATAATTACAATAATATCACTCAACATATTTCTTTTTATCAAAAAGATAATAAATAAAGAGATAGAGCAAAATAATTATGTCTATATTAAACAAATGTCTAAATTTTCAAATTACAATTTAATGCTTTTCAAATATTTCAGCATCGCCATCTATTTTTGAATATTTAATAAGTGTTATAACTGAAAGCAACTGAATTACACTATCAAAGCAAAGCCCTAAAGACTTGGTCTAGAAACATATTTTGAAAAAGGGCATAATTTTATAATTTTTTGAACCTTTTTCTCTGAAGAAGAAATGACAAAATGTGGTAGAAAAAAAACATGAACAGTACTGAAGTTACTGACACCATTTTGTGTTAAAATAAATATAAAAAATCAATGTATTAATGATAACTAGGCGAAATATAAAAATAACATATAAAAATACCAAACTTACCGGTCCCACATTGTTTCCGAGACCCATTTGAGCAAATGTAAAAACAGGGGACATATCCAATCCTATTCACTTTTCAATTTCCTACTCACATTGCAGTATTTAACATAAATTGTGTCATTAAAGTGTTTCCTGAATACGAGATCTATATCTATAGCAGTTTGGTTCACGAACTTTAATTAAATGAATTCATTTAACCCGACTAATTACTGATACTCATGACAAGTTAGTTTTAGTTACGTCTACCTCTCGGACAGTCGAATTGAAAATGAGCGGTAACTTCAAAATTAAGTCTGTGCGTGTTCAAGGCAGGATACAAACAATGGGCCATGATCGCGACTTCATCGATAATGTTATGCCTCCACTGGACGCGATACAGAAACATAAAGCAATGGATTTTTTTTGCGATCTTTATTATTAACGAAAAAATTAAAAAATTATGTCCTCAAAACTAATTTAATTAAAATGTGCTTTTTTTTTAGAAATGTTAATTATTTGGACTTTCATGCTTTGTTGCTGAAATAAAGAATTTCCAAATATATTCTAATTATTGGTTCTTCTAGTTACATTCTAAATATACATAAGATAAATATTAATGGTTAGAAACAAAAAGATAAAGGATTAACATCGCTAGCTAATATTGAATCAAATTTCAATTTTCAAATAATATTATTATTCATATTTTCCCTTCAAAGTTTCGGAAGTTTAGCAATGTATTACACTGGATGCGTTAAGTCACCGCTATAGCATCTGTTGTAAATACTGATAGCCACCATAAGTGAAATTGCTGCTTTAAAACCTAATACATTAAACTGATCAACGTCTGTAGTGGACAAACATTTCAGCTAATTGATAGAAGCCAAGAGGCAAGAGATGCGAGTCGTTAGGTAAGTATGACAAATAAGAATGACACTTACCATTAAGATAATAAGATTGAATTTTGAGTAAGTTAATATAATGTTATTTTCTACACAACTTAAACGTTTTGTTTGTACAAAAATATATACGGATATATGAAATGTTTTTTCTAGTTGTTAGTGTCCAAAGTTATATATTATGTTGTTTTAGGTGAAATTACAGCGTAGCATTTACATTGTTAGAGAAGATCAGTTGTATTTTAGTCTTATGTTTATCATTGTCAGAGATCTCTCCAATCGTAAGGAGTTAAGCCAACGGTGTTTAAAATTAATTAATCAAAACCAAACTTTTATATATACTTAATGGTGAACATTATTTCCTTCGTGCGGAATATACGTTATAACTATCCGCAAGTGAGAATATGTTAATATAGGTTCAGCTATTTTAGAAATTAGCCGTAACAGACAGACAGATAAAAATTAAATTTATGTACCGTATAAGTACTCTTGATTATTACCGTATCTCTATTAATTTGGAATTAAAAACAGCCATTTAAATTTCATCTATATATATATATATAAATTAAATAATTATCAAATGCGTTATCCATATCACGAATAAGCTTATAATTTAGTAATACATCTTCCCAGAACCTCGTGACTTTATGCGCATTCATTAAATGATAATTTGTCATTGTTGTCCAATGTCCTCCCTTTGAGGAATGGCCGTAGGTTCAAGGCCGGGGACGAAATTGCTAATGAAAGTGTAAAGACAAATATGTCAAAAAACGAGGTTTGAGTATAATTGGTCAATGTCTGTCCGCGTGTCAAGGGATACTTGACTTATAAAATATATCTTCATCGCATCGATATCTTATTTTATGTAAGTTATAACTCTAGCAACACATTGAAGACACGTAACTTATACCTATGCCTTATACCTTATACATCACAGGCACCGATAATATTGTTAATATTTGAATACAACAATTAAAAAAATTAGATTCTTCCGTTATTTCTTATTTTATTTATACTAATGAATTATTTAAACTTTCATTTATATTTGGTTCTATATGGTGCTTCGAACGGCTCTATTTCTACTACTACTAAAACTACTACTACTACTAAAACTACAAAAAATTTTTACTTAGTTTATATTAAAAAAAAAACATGAAAATGTCACATATTAAATATATTTTAAACCTTATATAATAATGGTTAATATAACAAAGTAATTAGATTATTGAGTACATGTGGACATTATTTCACGTCGCTTCAACTGTAGACCAACAACGAAGACTTTAACAACCAAGCAAATAAAAATATTATGACTGTATGTATGGCTATTGTTTCACTTTTATGTATTAGTAAAGATATTTAGAAAGTGTTTATATATTTTACCCGGTTATACCTATATTATATTTATAAAAGGAACTTAAATATAGATGATACTATTATTATATATATCCATTTGTGAATTCTTAAACTTTGTCAAGTATAAGATATGTAAACAAATTGTAACGAATTAATAAACATATTGTCTGTAAACAAAGGATGATTTCAAAAAGAACTTTATATGAAATATAATACATGTGTTTATTCAATTAATAGAAGAATTATGAATTTGTGTAATTCGTTGCCAAATGATTCAGTATTAGCAATTTATAAAACTTTCTCACGTTATAGCTACAAGTCCAATTGACGTCCGTCTGGGGTAGTGGCTAAATGTTTTATGTGCAGTGGTTCACGAGATCAAGTGTGATAGTCGTGTCTGATATTCATTATTATTGATTATATATTAGACGTCTCAAACAAAATATGTTATTTTTGAAAATATTTTTATGAATAAGCCAATCATATTACTGAATAAATACAAAAAAGTGTATGAATAATCAAACATTCGTAAAGTTAATTATAAAAAGCTACTTGAAATAGTTAAAACCTACTTTTTTAAGATGTGTGATATAAACATATTGTGCTGATGTGTGAAACAATTGTCTTACCTCCTCAAAATGCTCGATGCCCTCTTCAAGTTTACTGGCCTTGGACATCATATTCAAAGGTCGGATGGATGGGGGCGACCGTTTCTTCGGATAAAGTTTAGTGGTCTTGTACTCTTTAGCGCGTGTTCCGAGCCCAGAAGGGCCGGGAGCTGAGCTGGGCAGCATGAAGACTTTGTTGTCGCGGTAACTGCAACATTAATCCTTTTTATTTGTTGCATTTTTTTATACTCTACATCAAATGTACATTTTAATCGTATTTACACTCTTGACTCAACGTAGCAATTATTCTCACTCACACTAGCATATATGTGTATAAGCGTACAATTATCTAAAATAAGTTAGTAACATGCTACGCACATATTAATTTTTAGCAAGGTGATATTAATTTTTTTTTACTTTTTAGCTTGCATTTTTTTTAAGTCTCAGTTAATAATACTACAATTTGGTACCACAATATTGTTTTGTAATGTTTAAATAGTCGTAGCAAATTCACATATAATATACAGATAATTAAATCGAATACTTACGAATTAAGATCGTCAGTATTGGTAGCTGTGGAGCGTTTGCGGATTGCGTTACGAGAGTCGCCGCGAGCTGCGGCTAGTATGTATGCCCACATCACTAATCCACGCAAAGCATTTGGATTACCTGGATAATCATAATTATTTCGTAACTTATTTGAATTTTATCTTTGATGTAATTTTATATATGTTTAATATAATAGTATAAGGATATCGGTCTAATCATTCTAAGATAATTGGATTAATCAATGTAATTATCAATAAAATATATAATATCATTATACTATATTGTCTAATAGCATACCAATTAACTAAGCGGTCGTTCATAAATTACTAATTTTGGAGGATAAAATGACCCTCTCTTCGTATTGAAGACCTTAGGAGATTACCATGACTCCCCCCTTATCCCCCTTAATAAGGTAATTTTAGTAAGAAATATAAATATCTTTGTAAGATTTTAGTAAGAAATATAAATATCTTTGAAAAAAACGTTTGAAAGATATTCTTCCTTAACAAAGAACGTGTTACTTTACTACTATAAACCTCATTAATTTACTGCGATAATATTAATTGCATTGACTTGGACCAGATTAGTAGTAATAAAATTGGCAATTCAAAATTTTACGTAAGATCTATTTCTCTACTGCCCACCCCTAGTCCTGCCAGTAGTAAACGGAACACAGGTAGACGAATGAATGAAAAATTAGTAACACCAATTAGTAACACCAAGATATCGATAGGAAAACTTGTAACACCCACCAAGATGTTAATAGATGAAGTATTTAACCCCCACCAAGTAAATAGGCGTTGTAACATGTTTTTCTATCATGGCATTTTTGAAATGGATTAGATATTTTATCGTCTTTTATTGACACGAACTAAATTTTTCAAAACACAATATGAGGTACTTAATTAATTAATAATATTGCGAGTATGTTATTTTAAATAATTAGTATTTTTATTTATAATATAATTTTTATTTTACAGTATCTACTTTTAACTAATTTTTATGTAAAAATATTATCGAACGATTAGTACGACGTTTAAAGAAAATTTAAATTAAAAATATGATTTACTTTAACCATGAAAATGCAACGCTAATGACTATTAATTATTAATACTACAGTTTATTACAAAATAGAAAAACTAAACTTTCAAAATCAAAGTTAATGTATTTTTATTTATATATAATTTAATTTGAATTTTCAAACGTAATAAAATCAACATTTTACTCTTTACTTTTTAAGTTTAGATTATTGTTAGGGGTCAACTGAAGAAGTAGTTTCCCCGTTCAAAAATATCAGTAGGTTAAAGTCATATCTCGATATTTACAATACTATGTAGATATTCAATCACGAGAACGCGCAATATATTGTTAATATCATCTTTTAAGGTTTTGAGTAACGTACTTGATAGCGTGTTGCAGGATTGCCACAGCGCCATCTATTAATGACAAATGTAATTGTTGTGTATTAATAGTTTCTAATTAACTTTCAGTCAAATATTGAAAACTACAAGTTCAAGTATTTTCTTTCTTGCTGTGGTTTTGTAAAAAGAATGAATTGTCCTTTTACATAATTTAATAAAGCTTGTCAAAATGGACAATACATGGTAAGTGTAAAAAGTTATTCTAAATTAAAACTTCTGATTATAAATAAATATCATATGTCTAAGAACGAGAAACGAACTATTGCGCAGTGTACACGTTAAATTTTGTCACCCGTAACAAAAATAATTATAACATATAAAGTTTTGTTTTTCTTAGTGATTTTGTGAAATAGCATCGAGTAATATCATAAGTGAACTTAAGTGCGATTTAAATTGCAAAGAAGTCAATAAACTTGGACTCAGTTGCTTTATGTGCGGGGAGTCGTGGCGTTTGATCATTTTATTTATTTGTTTTCTACCGTCTTCATAAAATATGGAATGTAAACATTGTTCGACAACTTTGAATATGGAAGATTTATTAAAATGCTCTGTATGTCAGGGGATTTATCATTATTTATGTGTCGGCATGAATGAATCCGAATTTAAAAAAATTCTCCCTATGAATAAATGTAAGTGGAAATGCCCGACATGTAAGCCGTCAAAAAGACCTAATATCAGCCCAAAATTAACATCGGGCTCTGGTAAAATACATGATGACCCAAGCCAACCTCAGTCACTGTTTCAAACTGATGCTAAATCATTGATTTCATACTTTGATGATCGTTTGAATGGTTTAGAATGTTCAATAAATTCATTTAAATCCCTGATTACTGATGAATTTAAGAAACTTTCTGATGCCGTCGGCATGTGGTCTACAAGGATAATTGCAGTGGAATCTTCTATGGTTTCTGTGACTGAGAGGTTAATTGAATTGGATAAGGAGATCAAAGGGGTTGATGACATTAAATTAGAACTCGAGGAATATAAATCAAAGATCAGGGAATTTACTGAGTATAAGGATAGGAATGACCAGTGGGTGCGTCGTTCGAATATTCAAATTAATGGAATTCCACAGAAGAACGGTGAAAATTTAAATCAAATAATGAAAAATATTGCAACTAAATGTGGGTATGCTTTGAATATTGATTCCGATGTTGATTTTGTTACAAGAGTTGCTATCAAAAATGATACTTCTGATAATAAAATAAGACCTATTATCGTTAAAATGCAGTCAAGATACAAAAAAGATGATTTCTTAACACTATTGCGCAAGCTTAAGAGTTGTACGGCAAAGGATATCGGTTTTACCGGTATTCAAGGCAATAATAGAATTTATTTTAATGATCATCTATCTACGAAAAATAAATTTCTACTCAAAAGAACGAAACAGATTGCAAAGGAAAAAAAGTATACTTTCTGCTGGGTCCGGAACTGTACAATAATGGTACGACGCAACGAACAGTCACCTATTATTCACGTAATATCAGAGGAATCTTTAAACAAGATTATATAGGAGATAAGCGAAAATTGTTGTTCTTATGTTTTATTACTTGTCTTTATTTGTTTGAGTTGATGTGTATTGCGGGCTGCTTGATTTATAATTTGGAATGTATATTGGTTCTATTTAAATCTACTCATAATTATTTATACGAATTTAAAAATTATATTCTTAATTTTACTTTTGTTTCACGGAGTTATATTAATTCTACGTTTGTTATTTTCGGGCTAGAATCTCGGTACAATATTTTTATAAAAATTGTCACGGTAGTTTGTAATCAGCGTTTAATTATTGATTTTTTTAATTATGGTACTTAACATTTTTTATCAAAATGTACGCGGGTTAAGGTCAAAAACTAAAACATTTTTTAGTAATGTGTTACATGTGGATTATGATATAATTTGCTTAACTGAAACCTGGCTATTGCCAGGAATCTTTGATGGGGAATTGTTTGACTCGCGATACATTGTTTACCGAACAGATCGTAATTATGAACAAATAAATATTACGAGGGGGGGTGGTGTACTCATAGCTGTCCGTCGTGGCCTGGCAGTGAGTATGTTGAGATTAATACCTTTACCTCTTTTATACGATGCCGACGTAACTTGTGTACACATTGTATTAAAACAAATATCACGAACATATTTGTTGAGACTATATTGTTGTTACTTTCCACAAACACACAGTCAGGGACCAGCACAGCTTTCGTTATACGAACATATTTCAAATTTAAAATTAAATTATCCTAATGATAAGTTTTTGGTTATTGGTGATTTTAATATGCGATTTGCTGAATGGTGTTCTGGGCCTGCTATTTCTTCTACTTTAAATAACTCGTTGCTATTAGTAAATGCCCATGAAGATTGTTTAACTTCACAGCTGTATGATTTTATGTGTTTTAATGGTTTTGCTCAATTTAATTCTGTGAAAAATATCAATAATAGGCAACTTGATTTAATAATGTCTGACATTTCATGTTCGGTATATCGTGTTAGTCCTTTATCATTACCAGAGGACGCTCATCATCCTTCTTTATGCATCGATATTACTACCCAACTTGATCTACGGTGCCTACGACCAGCAACACGTTTGATACGTTGTTTTGGAGCTGCTGATTATACCAGAATTAATGATATGATGGCCAGAGTCGACTGGGAAGAGCGTTTAGCTTTAGAGGACGTTGAATCAGCAGTGAGTACTTTTTATGATATTACCAATGAAATAATTGAGCTTAATATAAATGGGTTTATTTCTAGAAATGATAGATATCCAACTTGGTTCAATAAAAAATTAATAAAAATTATAAACAAAAAAATTAAAAAGCATAAAAAATGGAAAATGTATGGTAGAATTAAGGATTATTTTGAGTATTCGGTTTTACGAAGTCAAGCAAAAGAACTTGAAGAAACATGCTATAAATCTTTTATTGATCGAAGTGAGAAAAATATATCATTAAATTCTAAACATTTTTGGACATATAATAAATCTATTCGAAATTCCAATGAAATACCCGATGAACTTTACTTAGGTAACACTCATGTTACGCACGGTCAGAATATTGCCGACCTTTTTAACTCATTCTTTTTTTCGGTATTTGAACCAAGTCTCAATAATAATGTACTCACTGAAAATAGTAAAATAAGTAATGATTGTATCATTGATAGAATAATTATAAATGAAATAATTGTTGAGAGGTATCTCAAATCAATTAAAACGGATAAGGGAGCGGGGCCAGACGGGATTCATCCTATCTTTTTAAAGCAGTGTAGCAAGACATTGGCTAAACCACTTTCTGTTTTATTTAATCTCTCTCTGAAGACTGGTACGGTGCCTATAATGTGGAAAAAATCTATTATTGTCCCTATTTTTAAAAGTGGCGATAAACACAACATAGCCAACTATCGTGGTATTTCGAAACTTTCAGTCATACCGAAACTTTTTGAAAAAATTGTTTATGATTCATTATTCCCTGCAATAAGACCATTTTTCACTGGCAATCAGCATGGTTTTGTAAGCGGCCGTTCCACAGAGTCGAACTTATGTGAATTTTTAGATTTTGTTTTGAACGCTATGGATGGAGGTCAACAGGTGGACGTGGTGTATACTGATTTTTCAAAGGCTTTTGATAAAATTAATCACGGTTTACTTGTAAAGAAACTAGAAAACATTGGTATACACGGCGATCTTCTGAGGTGGATGAAATCTTATTTACGTGATAGATCACAGGCAGTGGCAGTTAAAGGTTATACGTCGAGCTTTATACCCATAACTTCTGGAGTCCCCCAGGGATCCCACCTCGGTCCATTGCTCTTTAATATTTTTGTTAATTCTATAACAGATTGTTTTAAAAATTCGAAAATAATTCTTTATGCAGATGACACCAAAATTTTTTCTTTAATAAAATCTTTCGAGGATTGCAAATTATTTCAAAACGATCTAAATAGGCTTCATTGTTATTGTTTGAATAATGGTTTAAAATTAAATATTGACAAATGTTTTTCTATAACATTTTCTCGTAAAGTCAATAAAATAAAATTTAATTATAGATTAAACAATAAGAGTCTTAAGATAACGACTGAGGTGAGAGACTTAGGGGTAATTCTAGACAGTGGACTTTCTTTCTCGTCTCACATTACCGCAATCAAAGCAAAAGCATACCGAATGTTAGGGTTTGTTTTTCGACGGTGCAGAGATTTTAAGAATGTAAAAACATATTTTATCTTATATAATTCGTATGTAAGACCTATTTTGGAATACGCATCTACAATTTGGAATCCAATGTACTGTGTTTATAAGAATCAAATAGAAGCTATTCAGAACAAATTCCTTCGGAGGATAAACTATATCTTTGGCAGTGAGGTTATATCAGGTCCTACTCGTACGTCATTAGAGCTACGTCGTGAACACAGAGACCAAATTTTTCTATATAAATTAATTAACAATATTACAGATTCTCCTTATCTTCTTAAACGTATTTATTTTAATTGTCCGAGATTGAGTGCTCGCACTAAATCCGTATTTCATATTCCAGTTTGCAGAACCAAATACGCCCGTAATCGTTTCGTGACAAGAGCTTGTAATGCACACAACGAACATTATTATGATATTGATATATTTTGTTCTAAATTGACTATGTATGTATCTTTGGTTAGAAAAGTTGTTCACAATTAAGTTTTTTTTATTTTTTTTATGTAAAAATTAGTTTCGATTATTATCGATAAAGTTTTTTATTGTTTGTGTATTAATATTTTAATGTTTTTTTTTTCTCTCTTATTAATTTGTTGTATTTTTTTTCCATATTTTTTTTTAAACATGCTTTTAGTAAACATTTTTAATGGACACTCGCTATGTATAAATTAGTAGTGAAAACTTTTTGGCTTGTGTATATTTAAAAAAAATAATGTTATAAATGAAATATTGTAAGCTGTATGTTTTCCAAAAATAAATAAATAAATAAATAAAAAAAAAAAAAATAAATAAATAAAATTATAATTTACGTTAAATTGCAACAATTGACTATAGATTATAAAATAGGCTAGAAAGTTAACCAGAGCCACTGCTTGATTTTTTTTTTTAATTAGACGGATCAGACTTTTTTTTATATTAGTAGAGTTCAAATGGGACAACCTTCCGCGATATGGGGAGTGTTTACCTTGGTGGTCCTATAAAAATATAAAATGTACGATGTACGAATTCTCTTTTTCATTTAATGGTAAGTTTTTCCTATCGCTCATTGCCATCCATGGCTTTATTCTATGGGGGTTTACAACTGGGATTCTAATTAAGATTCTACACTTAATTCTTTTATACTATCGGAAAAGGAATTTGGTCATATAATTATATATATTTTTATAAACTTTCGCTCGAGAAGAGGATTCAGCTTCAACAACATATTTAATTATATTCGAAGTGTTTCAGGGGTTTTATTTAGTCAATGAAATGTATTATGATAATCATCTTTAAAATATAAGAATAGTGTGCAACAATCAGGTAACTAAATCATAAAGTCATAGAATTTTTTTATTTTTTATAAAACTTAGCTATCGATTAAAGATGTGAGATAAGCTGTTCTTAGCTGTGACAAAGTCAGAGATCAGTCTATAGTGACCCTTCACTCATTATGGAAAGGATACGCTGTTACCAAGGATTTATTATAATAATTTTTAATTCCTGATAGCTTTTTTTTTGTTAAAGGTTACTTTTGAAACACTTTAACACTTGTTACACTTGTTACACGTGTTACACTTGAGAAATTTAGGTTTTACTCTTAACATAAACTTTATTATCCAGAACATTTGAAAATGTAGACGCATTGTCTTGGGGGTTGCATTTCGTTAACTTAAAAGCCAAAAATTCAAAAATCATTCTGAATTTGAATAGATTGAAAGTTTTTGAAGCAGGATATCTAAGTTGGTTTCAGAAGCTAAAAGTAATTTAAGTTGGGTTTAAATTATTTTGTCTCGAAACAAGACAAATGCGGAACCAAAACTACTAAGGCGAGATTCGTATTGAACAAAGCAACGAAGTACAACTTACAAATACAAATATTTGCATGTTTAAACTTTCACTTTATTTTGGTCGTCATTACTTAAAATTGCATGGGTCATACATACTACATCATATAAAAAGTAACATATATGAAATACATGTTTATTTGGGAGAGTTTTTTAAACATTCTACATGTTTAATTATATTAGTGTTTTTGTATTATTCTTAAACCAAAAGTTTTATATTAATTCATTTATTAGAATATGCATCGGTTTGTTTTTATTGACAAACAAATTTGTATTTAGGCTGTAATTATAAAGCTACTTTATGCAAAACACGTTGTATTTATAAAAGTGGAATTACGTATGCGCTAACCATTTTCCATTACCTAATTGCTCGTTATATGTAATTCTAGAAACAATATGTTATATACCATAAAATCTAAGTAGATAAAACATAAATAATGAACTTAAAAATAGAATAAATGGAACTGGAAAAAACTATAGACGAAAGTGGCCACAGTAACTCTTTAATGGAAGTTTTTTCAAAGGTACCTAAATATTAAAAACTCTATGAAGCGATAAAGATGAATAGGAAGGAAGCTGATACAAAAGGTACGTAAAGAAACATTACTTTTGTTTATTCATCATATCGATTGTAGGTTAATATTTAACTTTATTTTAAATAAATACGTTTTTCATAAACATATAACAAGAATAAATTAACGCTATCCGATCAAAAATAAGAATATAAACTATTTCTGTATCAATTTTGATCAAACACTAAAGTGGTATAAACCCAAACTTAACTTATTTAAGATTGTATTTATTATGATTATTTTAAATTTGGAATGTTAAAATGATGTACAATTATGTTTAAGATTAAGTCATTTAAGATCTTTGATCTCCTCATCTTCTATAATCCGTCGCCTATAAAGAAAATAACAAATGATGTTTTATTTAAAAGTCGTATGTAATGGTTGTCTCTTACAATGTTACCGTAAATCTGATTTCTTAAGTATTGTCTCTTTATCCTCCACATTAGTTATGAATTATCTATCTTTAATTACCTTTTATAATTGATATTAAGGTCAGAGTGAATGAGATTTAACCGAGTCTTTTATATAGACGCTACTTTCATGATATTTTTATTTATATTACTAAGTACTTTATTCATTTCATGACAAAGTTTGTATTGCTTAATTTATATGTAAAGAGTAAAAATTTCTTTAACCGTTCATGGATCAATTGTTAAATATAATTCATTTTTTAAATATCTTCTCTAATATATATGGCATGAAGTATAGTAGAGTTAGATTCATTTTGATATCTATATATTTTTTATATCTTATATTTCAGGTAATTAACTATTCAAGAAAAATTTCGATATACTATGTTATAGGAATATTATTACAAATCGAAATTATAACAAAACTTAAATAAATGCAATACTATGTTCAATACTTTAAAGACATCCATATTTTATAAATCCAACCTCCTTTTAATATTTCTAAGATAAGAAACATTTTAAAAGTCACGTTCATGATAAAAACATGAAATGATCTGGGGATTATGGAGTGAGATTATAGTACTGTTTAAAATAAGAAGATTTGAGATTGCGGGTTCACATCAAGTGTTGTTAAGATTGAATTTATTGGAAAATGTTCCTAAATAGGATACAATTGAATAGAATATTAGCTTCAATCTGCTTGTCATTAAGTTATTTACTCGTAAAACTAAAGATGCAAAGTTAGTAACTCAAAATTAAAGTTACAAAAAAAATGTAAGTTCTCAAAACTAAATCCAGAGTTGTTTTAAATACGTTACAAATCTTTAAAAGCGTAAAATTGAAACATAACAAGGAACTTACTTTCAAGAATAAGCCTACAAATAAGTTTTCGCCGTTGGATAAAAGTTAGAGCTACTATTTAATTATGGTCGAAACTGATGACGTATTAGGCATTATAGTTAGGCAGGAAATCTGTGAACAAGATAATCTCAAAATATAAGGGATTCTTTATTACTGTAATACATTTCTTTATATGCCAAAATGTCAACTTTTGAGCCTAATACTAATACTCTTCATTTGCGGGAACTTTTAATTTATTTCTTCATTTGAAGAAATCTGCAGCTGAGGTCCATCGATTGCTTGTAGAAGCATATGGAAAGGCTGCCTTAAGTGAGAGAAGTTGTCATGAGTGATATAAGAAGTTTAAAAATGGTAAATTTGACATCGAAGACAAAGAACGTAGCGGTAGGCCAAAAGTGTATGAAGACGCGGAATTGAAGGCATTATTGGATCAAGATTCGTGCGAAACTCAAGAAGAACTTGCACTTACGTTAGGAGTGACTCAACAAACAATTTCACATCTGTTAAAATCATTGGGAATGATTCAAAAACAAGGAAATTGGGTTCCATATGAACTGACGCCAAGAAACATTGAACGCCGATATTCCTCATGTGAAATGCTGCTTGCCAGGCATAAAAGAAAGGGTTTTCTGTACCCTATAGTAACTGGTGATGAAAAATCGATCCATTACGATAATCCAAAAAGGAGGAAATCATGGGGACCACCTGGCCATGCTTCAACTTCTAAAGCTAGGCAAAATATTCATGGGGAAAAAACTTGTAATGTATTTGGTGGGATCAGCTTGGTGTCATGTACTATGAGTTGCTTAAACCGAATGAAACCATTGTTGCGGCTGTCTACCGAACTGATGAGATTGAGTCGGGCACTCAAGGAAAAGCGCCCCCGCTACTACTCCAGACACGACAAAGTTATCCTATTGCATGATAATACTCGTCCACATATTGCGGTACCGGTAAAAACTTATTTGGAAACACTTAATTGGAAACCTCACCCGCCATAATCACCGGACGTTGCTCCATCTGATTACCATCTATTTCATTCAATGGCACATGGTTTTTCTGAGCAACACTTCACATCGTATAAAAAATTGGGTAGATTAATGGATAGCCTCAAAAGATGAAGAATTCTTTCGACGAGGCATCCGTATGCTGCCAGAAAGATGGGAAAAGGTGGTTGAAAGTGATGGACAATACTTTGAAGGAAAGGTCACGTATGCTTTTTTGACCATTAACGCCCTATAATATAAAAAGGCGGAAACTTATTTGTAAGATCTTATAGAATAATAGCAACTGCCGCAGTTTTATCCCCGATAAATTATGACATATGTCATTAAAAGAATTACAATAATCCTCGTCTAGTTTTATTTTTGCCACAAAAATTTGTCCCTGTTCTTCTTCAGGTCACAGAACTATGTCTACCAAAATTCAATAATATCAGTCACACGGTTTGGTCGTGAATGCTTAAAAGACAGAAACAATAACGGTATTTTTGATATACTAGTAAATATGGATTAAAAAAGATGGTCACTCTGTGGCGCCGTAGATTAGTTGTTAAAAGTGTATGTTTGGTTAACAGGAGCTCGAGTTTCATTTTCGCAGGAGCTCATTTGGAAATCTCCTCGTGAGTCTGTCTGCTATCAATATCATTCGAATTCTCCCTACGGAATGGGAAGTGGTATGGGCCAGTACTTCCTGGGGGACTCGTAATGTTCAATAAGACGGGGGTGAGCCATGTGATTGCCGTGCCGTGGTGGATTGATGCATCGCGGTCTTTTCTTAAGCCTGAATTGTTTGGTGGATCGCAGGCCTTCTTTGTCAGGGAATAACGGCGTTGCCACTACGGGTTCTTCTCTTTGCAAATTATCTCGGATGTGAGGCGGAGATGTGTAGGTCTCTTGTCTCTCTTTCTGTTTGAACAGAGCTGCTCTACCGAGAGGCGGTCCGGACAGCGCAAGTCAGCGGAAGTTTGCCCAGAAGGCAGCCTAACTACAACGAGGGGACCGCTGGCCTCTTTCCTTCATCCGGATGTATGACTTTTTTTTGCTGGACTTATCTGGCTTCTGGCTTTTCGACCTCGCCATTGAGTCCCCTTTTTGTCTGTTTTAATTTTGCCTCGGTAGTTCACACCTGCCGATTTGCTGGGTTGTGCTTGATTTTATGATGAACAGTGAACCTCTGTTACATTGGAAACCCCCAGGCATTTTGATGGACGAGTAGTTAAGTGAACTGTACGGTAGGCTAATGGACATTTGAACCCCGACTTGATTCTCTGGACCTCTGAGTTCTGGATTTGGTCTAGAGGAGAGGGCTTCGACCGCCTATTATCTAGAAGGCTTGAGTAGGCAGGAGGGGAACTCCTCATTTTATAACAAGCCTGCGCACAAGGCAGGCTGTTTTACGTTGCGTCTTATAGTGTGTCAGTCTGGAATGTCAACTAGAATGAGTTGAAAACGTTTAAAAATAGATGATAAACGCTTTGTCAATAGTCAAATACGATTCATCTCTTCATCTTCAAAGCTGATTTATGTTTCTTTTATTTTTAAATAATTCAGTTGTCTCAAAAAATTGCTATGTAAGAGCCAATTTCAAATTTAACTCCAATGCTATTTAGAAAGGAAAATTGCAAATGTCTAGATAATTATAAGCGATTTGTTTTAATAAATTTTGAATAAACTCTCCAATAAATTATCATTTTATAAAATGGACACTGTGCTTATTAAGTGAGGAATAATGATGAAATATATAGATTACTTAAATAGTTAATGATAAACGTAGTGGTACAAAGTTGATTGAAATTAATTTAGTAAAACGATTTCTTATCACGCACTTACAGACTAAAATGTTATTATTTGAGAAAGGAAATGACATGAATGTCGATTACAGTATCTTTTCTTATGTATTAAGAAGTTTGATAGTTCATAGATAAAAATCCAAATGACCTAATGGAGAAATAAATTAAAAAAAAATTTTATATAATAAATAAGATTAATATTTATTAAGAAGTGAAAAACATAACTCAAGAATACTCATGTATATAATAATCAAACTAATCTAATGTTAAAGTGTAAACGAAACAAAGTCAATGTTTAAAATATAATTTATTGTAGTTGATAAATACTTTTATAACTAAAATTGCTTTAATGGTGGACTAATTTTAGAATTAAACCACACAAAGCATTAGTATTCGCGAGTGGTACAATCTCATTGAGATGAGGGTATCGATTATGTCGACACGGGAGTGTCTGTTTTGGAAGTTATGTGTAACATAATATTTTTCATAGCCAATTCATACAACCCTGGTATATGATTTTGGTTTAAATAATGGTGGAAAGTGTTTAATATTTTGTGTATGGTAGTTTAAAAGATACACAATAAATTTGGAGATAGTTTAATAAATCAGTTTTACTTTAAAATGCTTATTATGTCAATATTTAAACCAAATACAGAAAATTCATTGAACTCCTAGTCCCTGAACCTATTGGAATACGGTACCTATATTCTATTTCCATCCCTTAGACTATGGTTTGGGAGTTCGTGTAGTCTTCGTTAAAGAGAGAACTGCTCCCAAGTCACTTGTTAAATACAAAATAAATACAAAAAAAGTTCAAATTTCAACAACAACTATTTTAATTAATATCATTCATCACGATGAAAAACGGTTTGCTTAGATTTAGATTAACAGTTTCCTAATTCTTTATAAAAACAGAAATCATATTTTAATATCTGATATTAATAAATTACACCACTCTTACCATAACTTAAATATTTTTTGTTTTAACAATTAAATTACTCTAATAATCCTAGCTATTGTAAATAATTTCAGTAACTAAAACACGATATTTCTGAATTTTTCAAAGTATCAGGATTTACATATTCATGACCAAACTCATGTCTGACTCAATTAACTCTTAACTTAACGAGTGTTTGATATGAAAAAATATAACTTAGAACACCATTTTATTAAAATAAATCCAAAAATATCTTTAAAATTCTTAACTAGAAATTTAGTTAATTGAAATGAAATATGTGTCAAATCACAAATCAATAAAAAATAATGCTATTTATAAGTCTAATTGGTAAAATTAATATTATTGAAAATATAAATAAAATACGGTTTAAACAACAAGTTGTTTCGTGTCATATAATTAAGTTGCCAAGTCATTAAAACTTTCGGTTATCATAGAAACAGATCTGAAAAGGGATCTCAAGCAGATGTTGTCATTAATCGTTGCATTGTTAAAATTTTATAGCTTAGTAAGATTCAAGTTGTCTTTTTAAATTAACTTCTTTATGTGTCTTTGCTATCTAATTAACAAGTTATTCAAATATTTAATTTCATTTTGTTTTTATTAAGGTGAATATCCTTAGTTAATGCTTTGCAGTTTGAAGATAAATAAAAAAAAAATATTGTGCAAAAGTTGAATCTCATAAAGTCTCTTCACTCATAAGACAATATAAGAAAAACTTTTTCTTAAACGAATAATTCAATTGGTATCTCCGACCGCAGAGAGCATCTCTAACTCAATTTAAAGTGATTTAGTAACGCAGCTGCCATTCCACAACCTGATTAATTTGTATCGTGATTGCATTTCCTTGCTGGATAAAAGGTTGCGCTGCTGTCAGTTAAATGATAATAAAGTTTATTATCTGTACTCGATACTGATTTCTCAACTTCTAGAGGTTAAAGATTCCATCCTTAACCTATATCCTTGCTAGGAATATTTATAAGGTGATTTATTTAAAAATTTTACATCATACACTGATTACCTTTTGAGCTATTTCAGGAGGATATCATCCAAAACTGAAAATCAGTCATTGATATCTCCCGAATTGGGATTAGAAGATATGTACTTGGTTAGACGCCACAAAAATCCGATTCCGATGAATACTACAAATAAGTTATGAATGCATTTTAAAGTACCAAGTCCAAGATTCTGTTACTAGTAATCGATGTATTTGCAATTTAGTTCTCCATACGAATCTTATTATATGTACAACTCGATTTGCCAATAGGATGCCTTTGAAGGGGTTGTTTTTAAACTGATGTGCATCGACTAAATCAAATGACAATTTTGTCTGAACGTCGTATGTTATTGAATTTTCTAGTAGTTTACTAGTTTACGTGTTTGTAAACAGAATTTAATGCCTCGAATATTTCTTTTGTTATTTGTTTTTGTGTCGTATGGTGCAATAAGTTTAGAGATTTATATTTTTTTAATTATTATTAATTATTTTGAATTATTTTTAAGATTATTTTTTTTATTCACCAACTTTTTAAAAATGAAAGAATAGATGCAAAACAAATAAAAGTAATATTATCTTTCTCGAAATATTTTCCTTTACTTTTAATATTAAATCTTTTAATATTGTTACAGTTTTCAATATATTACATTTTCCTGAAAACGATCCTCGACTTGTACTTAACTTTACTGACATTGTGTATTGTTTTTCCCTAAAACTTATTCAGTTTCATGAATCAATGTTGTTATGTTTTTACCTTGAAAACATTCAAAGCTATCGAAGCAATTGCGATAACATTGTAAATTAATTCTACATATATTATGTACTAGTTCTAATATATTGTAGAATTAATTATATTATATATTAGTGTCTAACACTTCGTTCTCGAGAAATATATATTTTTAAATAAAAGTAGTTTAAGTTACTCCTTACAACTCTTATAACAGCAGTTATCTGCAACGAAAGTTCTGTTAAAATAGGTACAGCCGTGTCTGTGGTTATCCAGCACAAGCAGACAAACAGAATGAAAGAATTCTTATGCTTAAAATTAAAAAGAAAGTAATATAAGATCTGTGAATAAGTTTATTATTTCTAGATCCCCGTATCATCAATTTAGTTTTATAAGATTTATAAAGAAACGTCGCGTATAAGCTTAAAATTTTTATCCTATACGTCAGATAAAATTATGTGTGACAGTTCCACTTTAATGTCAAAGGTAGACTAGTTTTAAAAACAAAACTGATGGCTATGTAAAATTCCGTTTCAATAGAAATGCAACACCAATTAGTCTTACACAATTCAAAACAAAATACTTAATGACGCTTATGCTTCAAACTCCATTACTGGCTACGAGACACCTCTGCATTTAGAAGTGTGGCATAGAATGTGCTGACTGTTCTGTCTGTGCGTTTAAGAAGTATATTTCGGTAACAAAAAGAGATCATCTTTACATTTTATCTATACTTATAATAAATCTGTAGAGAGGTCAATTCTGTACATGAAATATATTTACAAAATAAGTAGCAGGGGGTGATTAGTGTTCGATACTGATGCCAAAAATGCAGTTAAAAAAATTTTTGTCTGTCTGTCTGTCTGTCTGTCTGTTTGTATGTTATTTATAGAAAAAAAAACTACTCGACGGATTTTAACGAAACTTAGTACAATTATTCTTTATACTCCTGGGCAGGTAATAGTATACTTTTCATCACACTACAATGAATAGGAGCAGAGCAGTGAAAGGAAATGTTGAGAAAATGGGAGAAGTTGCTTGATTTTTTAAGCTTCCGTCGCGTGTGCAGCCTTAATGGTTAGAGCTACATAGAAACTATGTATAACGGAAATATTCTACATAAAAATACACGAAAAATATTCCAAGACAGCATATATCTACCTTTTATAGTTAACTCACAATAACACGCATAACTCTCGATAGCTTAGCAGTTCGGAGATTTCTTATTATAGTTGTTTACTTTTACGTTTATAAAACCAATAATGCTCACCATCATTCCTAATTAAAAAAAAAATAAACATTAGCACCAATTCAATAAAAAAAGAATCATTGAAATCGGTATAGAAACACCAAACTTATACTTACTTACATGAAATACGCCAACAAGACATCGCGCGTGAATAGTGAATCAAGCTATAAGGATTATTTTTGCGTAACGGTTGCCGCGCTCGACGGGGCTCGCGGCGGCAGAGTATAAAAGGGGCGGGAGGCGAGCGCAGGCGTCATTCAATATTTGGCTGTTGATGCGTTCAGAGTGTTGAACTTTATTGACAGACAATAATTGTTATTTTATAAACCGTGCTTATCAGCGCGACTTTTTGTCTTTAAATAGTTTATTTTAATTTCTTTTGTTGTTATTTTCTAAATTAGTTTTAGTTTTGTTTAAATTCTTAACTATTAATAGTTCCTATTTTATTTCTTTTTAAGTAGATTTAGATTCGATTTTTAGATTAGATAATAGATAGATAGATTAGATTATTGTTAGATTTTTAGTTACTGATAGGTTAGTTTTGGGCATTTTATGTTTAGTTTTTTTTGTATTGAGTAGATAAAAGCGTAGGTAGGTACTTTTATTAATTATAGTATTCATAGGTATTTTTTATTTATTTTTAAGTGAAGTAGGTATAGGTAGATATTGCCTACTATCTACCTATACTGCACACGTGTTTTAGCTTTATTTTCATTTCTTTTTTTTTTGTACCTAAGTTGTAGGTAGGTAGGTACATATTTCTTAGTTTAATTCTATTAGAATATTAGGTATTTAAGTTTAAATAGGCACTTAGATTTATATTTTTTTATTATATAGCAGCTGTACTTAGAACATCTAAGGTTTTTTTTGTATTAGCATAGGTACTTTGATTAATTACAGTAGTTGTAGGTATTTCTTATTATTCATTTTTAAGTGAAGTAGGTAAGTGTAGATAGTATTGCACACGCATTAAGTATAGCTTTATTTTCATTTTTTATTCTTTTGTAATTTGTAGGTACCTACGTACATATTTATAATTCGATTAGAATATTATTTTAGTTTTAATAGGCACTTAGATTTATATTCTATTTATTATATACTTAGCTATAGTTAGGACCTCTGACGTAAGTTTTTTGTTGGGTAACTAAATAGAATTTAAGTTACCGTCGATTAAAAATAAAATAAACGATGCCACCTAAAAAACGACCATCTTTATCTCGAATTTCGAGTCAAGCTAGGAAAATGAGAATGACGCGTTCTCAAGAATCGGAAGAGGAAAGAGCACATCGGTTAAACTCTATGAGAGTTAGTGCCTCAACATCTCGAGCTAATGAAAGCTCTCCAGAAAGAGAGATGCGATTAGCAGCTGAAAGAGCGAGACGAGCTACAACACGGGCTTCTCAAAGCTCTTCTCAACGAGAGCTAAGGCGTTCCATTGACCGGGAACAACATGCGTTATCCCGAGAAGCTGAAACTGCTTTACAACGAGAATTGCGACTCACAGCTGACCGCGAACGGCATACATTATCTCGCGAGTCTGAAACCTTCACTGAGAGGGAATTACGGCTTACAGCTGACCGCGAACGTCATATTTTATCTCGCGAGTCCGAAACCTTCACTGAGAGGGAATTACGGCTTACAGCTGACCACGAACGTCATATTTTATCTCGCGAGTCCGAAACCTTCACTGAGAGGGAATTACGGCTTACAGCTGATCGCGAACGTCATATTTTGTCTCGAGAATCTGAAACTTTTACTCAATATCAAGACCGTTTGACAAATGATAGGGCGCACCATAACATGATTCGATCTCTTGAAGATGAACATGAGCATGAACAACGACTAGAGTCGGGACGCGATTATTACAATTCTTTGAGACAAGAACAATTGATTACTTTATCTAATGAAAGATTAAGAATTGAAAATATTCGGTCGCTTGAAACAGAAGAACAGCGAGAGGCCCGTCTTACTGCAGATAGATTTCGACATGGTCTTAATGACTTAGATATACACGTGGTAGATCAATCTACAAATTCGGTGGCGTGGTCCGATAAATATAAAAGTGGGTTTGCTTATAACCTCACAATTGATTACAGATCATCTTCTGAAATAGGCGATATGAACGTAGTATGTTCCTTTTGTAATGCTTCGAAGTGGAGGAAGGAGTCTGCTGGTTTCTGTTGTTCTGGAGGTAAAATAAATTTGCCTTCGTTCGAAGACCCACCGGAACCTTTAAAATCACTACTTTTAGGGGAACATTTGCAATCCAAACAGTTTTTAGATAATATTCGCACTTATAATAGTGCATTCCAAATGACATCCTTTGGTGCTAAACAAATCTCAGAAGGCTATTTCATGCCTACTTTTAAGGTACAAGGTCAGGTTTACCATTTGATAGGGTCCCTTTTGCCTGAAGAACAACCTAAATTTCTTCAAATATATTTTGTATCCGATTACAACGAACAGTCGAATATAAGAAATCAATATTTTCCGAATTTAAATACTGAACTCATTTCACAACTTCAGAACATGTTACATCAGGTTAATTCGTACGTATGCAGTTTTAAATCGGCATTAGAAGCCCTTTCTCAAGATGGTAATAACAATTATAAAATTGTTATAAATGCCGATAAGCGTCCAACTCAGGAACACCCTGGGCGTCATAACGTTCCATCCACGAATGAAGTTGCTGTAGTACTGGTCGACCAGGAATGTGATAGGCGTGATATCGTTATACGTTCCAGAGACAATCGTTTGCAACGTATTTTCGAAACCCACAGGGCTTACGACAGTTTGCAATATCCTATGATATACTGTCGAGGGGAAGATGGTTATAATTTCGCTGTATACCAAACCGATCCGCGCACAGGCGCACCTAATTATAATAAAAAGGTGTCATGCCTTCAATTTTATTGTTACCACCTGCAAGTGAGACGGAATAGATTGGTATACTTTCAACGTTTTCGTGGCTTATTTAATCAGTTTATTGTTGACATGTACGCAAAAATTGAAACCGAAAGATTAGTTTATATACGATCTAATCAAAGGCAGCTGCGCGCTGAAGAATACGTGCACCTTCGCGATGCCATGCAGCAAGATAACGATACTGTGAATATGGGTCGTTTAGTTATTTTACCCTCTTCTTTTACTGGTGGTCCACGCTACATGCATGAACGTACTCAAGACGCTTTTTGTTACGTAAGAAAATATGGACGTCCCGACTTATTTGTTACTGTAACTACCAATCTCAAGTGGGATGAAATCACTCGGGAGCTTCTTGAGGGTCAGGCACCGCATGACCGCCATGATATTATTGCAAGAGTGTTTCATTTAAAATTAAAATCAATGATAGATCTTCTTACCAAAGATAACATTTTTGGAGAAGTATTGTGTTATATGTATAGTGTTGAGTGGCAAAAACGCGGCTTACCTCACGCACATATCTTGCTTTGGTTAAAAGATAAGGTTCGACCTAATGATGTAGACAGATTAATCAGTGCTGAAATTCCAGATCCGACTGCAGATCCCCTGTTATACGACATTGTTAAAACTCATATGATACATGGTCCATGTGGTGCATTTAACGCAAATGCTCCTTGCATGCAAGACGGTCGTTGCACTAAAAGGTATCCAAAAGCATTAGTGGATGAAACTGTAACAGGACATGATGGATACCCATTATATCGTCGCCGTTCAAGAGACAATGGTGGTTTTACTGTTGAAAAGCGAATGTCTGGACAACAGGTTACTTTAGATAATAGGTGGGTCGTTCCGTATTCGCCTGTATTGTCCAGAGCATTTCAAGCTCACATAAATGTAGAAATGTGTAATAGTGTAGAGTCAATTAAATATATTTGTAAGTACATTAACAAGGGCAGTGACCAAGCTACGTTTGCGTTAAGAAATGAACATGATGAAGTTACTAGATTTCAGTCAGGCAGATATATCAGCTCTTCAGAAGCTGATCTTAAGTTTTAATATTCACGAAAGATATCCACCTGTGACCCATCTGGATGTTCATCTGGAAGGCGGTCAACGTATATATTTTAACGCCGAAAATGTTACAGAACGATTAGAGAACCCTAGACAAACAACTTTATTGGCATTCTTTCGACTTTGCCAAACTGATAATTTCGCAAAGTCTCTTTTGTATGAAGAAGTTCCATCGTATTATACCTACGATAAACAACGAGGTGTCTTTAACCGTAGACGCCGAGGCAGGCCTGTAGATGGCGAGACAGGTATTTTCAAAGAACATGTTCTTGGTAGAGTGTATACTGTTCATCCTAACAACGCAGAGTGTTTTTATTTGAGATTATTATTACATACAGTGCGAGGACCAACATCATTTATAGATTTGAGAAAAGTAGACGATGTTGTTTATCCAACTTATCATGCAGCTTGCCAAGCGCGTCATTTGCTTGAAAATGATCAACATTGGGATGACGCTTTAGCAGAATCCTGTGTTAGTGATAATCCACGACGGTTACGCCATTTATTTGTAACATTACTCACATTTTGTAATTTATCTGATCCTGTCCAATTATGGGAAAAATATAAAGAAAAATTTGCAGAAGACTTTCTTCGGAATTTATCTCACAATAATGAAGGCGCAACTAATGATAATTTTCGAGATCTGGCTATAAATCAGTGCTTATTAGCTCTTCAGGAAGACTTAACAGCAGTAGGCGGTAAATCACTTTGTGAATATGGTTTGCCAACGCCAACCTCAGTCGGAGAGGTTACCAATAGGGAATATTCCGCAGAGATTGGTTACAACCCAATGGAACTGCTGGTAACATTAGAAAACGGTGTCCCAATGATGACTGCAGAACAACGCTTAGTCTATGATCGCGTGTGCGAGAGTGTGCAGAATAATTTAGGAACAATATGGTTTTTAGATGCACCTGGAGGAACTGGGAAAACTTTTTTGACTAAATTAATATTAGCTTATGTTCGAAATCAGCGTAAAATCGCTCTTGCCGTGGCTTCATCAGGTATAGCTGCAACATTGCTACCAGGAGGTAAGACTGCTCACACTATGTTTAAAATACCAATTAATTTAGATCGCACGGAAAGTCCAACCTGTAGTATTTCAAGAAATAGCGACAAAGCTAAGGTATTGCGTGAGTGTAATTTAATCGTATGGGATGAATGTACGATGGCCCATCGAAAAGGAGTAGAAGCAGTAGACAGAACTCTAAGGGACATAAGACAAAATGATCGACCAATGGGCGGTATTACGGTTTTATTTTGTGGTGATTTCCGACAAACCTTACCGGTAATACCACGGGGAACCCGAGCTGATGAGATTAGGGCTTGCCTGAAAAGCTCTTATTTGTGGCGTGATATACAATCGGTGCATTTGACTATAAATATGCGATTGAGAACTGGAGACAACGCAGATAATCGTGAATTTTCTGATACATTATTGAAGATTGGTGAAGGTACCTATCCACAACTACACCAAGGAAAACTTATTCTGACACCTGAGTTATGTTGTATAGTGCAATCCCAACAACATCTTATATCTTCGGTTTACGGTGACATAACAATTATATTAAATAGGGACAATTCTTGGCTTTGCGAAAGGTCCATTTTGACTCCTCGCAATGACCAGGCATCTGAAATTAATAATAAAATACTGTCTAATATACAGGGAGAAAGCAAAGTTTATAGTTCAATAAATAGAATGGTTGATGAACAAGAAGCCACTAATTACCCGATAGAATTTTTAAATTCTTTAAGTATGCCTGGACTACCTTCTCATATAATTTGTTTAAAAATTGGCATACCGATAATTCTGCTCCGAAATTTAAGACCACCTCAACTTTGCAATGGAACTCGGCTAAAAGTAACACAGTTGCAACAAAATGTAATCGAGGCTCAAATTTTAACAGGTTGCGGTGCAGGAGAAACTGTCTTTATTCCCAGAATTCCCATAATACCAAATAATTTTCCATTCCAATTTAAAAGAACGCAATTCCCAGTATCGGTGTGCTATGCCATGACTATCAATAAAGCTCAAGGGCAGACTTTTCGTGTTGCTGGAGTAGATCTCGGTGTTAGCTGTTTCTCGCATGGTCAATTATACGTCGCTCTTTCCCGGGTTAGCAATTCTAGGAATCTTTACGTTCACGTGCCGGACGGGTCGACTCTTAACATAGTCTACCCAGAAGCTTTGCGCTGATCTAAAAATATTAGCAATATATTATCTTAATAAAAAACAAGGAGTTACACGCTGACCGAGTCGTGGGTATAGCGTAGGTATATTATAATATTCTGCGGTTACTTATATTTTTCAACAGTTTTGTGGATTGGCATATTATATTACTATTGCCCTTCTAAAATACGAAAGTGAATCTGCCTGTTACGTCAAAACTATGAGGGAGGACATCTGCTAATTTTTTTTCGAAAAACGACGGAAACGCGGACGAAGTCGCGGGCAAAAGCTAGTTATTCATAATTTGATGATGTACGTGTTTTTAATCAGGAAATAAGGATCATATTGATAATTATTATACTATTAACCAAAATTACAAATACGATGCTTTTGTACCGAATACGATATTTGAGACCTTGTTTACTTAATTTTGTAGATGACATGATATAAAACTTACCAACTTATTTTTTATTTGGTTGTAGATAACATTTATTTATTTCAACGTTTTTATATACTTTTGCAACCACCACAGCAACAGACCTTGATTTAGACAGAATTAATCCAGGCATTCAAAGTGTTTCAGCATTAACATTGGGAATGTAAACTGGTTCGGAAGTGAATATTAAGCACCTTTTAGCCCGTGTACGAGACGGCATTTAGATTAGCTACGAATTGTTATTCTGTTGTGATTTAATTTCATCGGCGCCTTCTTGTCTTGGTTTATTCCATATATAATATAGTTTTATATTAATTAAATATTTGTTATAAATATGAGATACAATAAAAAAAAGATCTTGAATAAATCTTTAATACTAAATATTGAATTTGAAACTCCCTGTGTGATCATTGGAAATAACATTCCTGTTAATTGAGTTTCCAGCTAAATAAGTTTCATATCAATACCTGCTTTCGATAAATTATTAACTAAAATTTATCTATATTTATTTGAGCGTAATTGTAATGTTTCCTCCTTTAACGTGAGTTTAAATTTAATCATAACTATCAAAGCTTGTACCGGATAGTCAATTATGATTCACTGGATTCAATTATGCAACGTTCCTTTGAGTGCAAAAAGCTGCGGCACAATTACTATTAATAAATTCAATTCTAATTAACTCGTGCTAATTATGTATTTCACATATTAAGTAAATAACTGATTCGTACCATTTTAATTACTAACAATGTTATTGGATGATTAGTTTCAAATTAATTATGATACATTATTTTCATGTATTGACGTTTTTGGAACGATAGTATTAAGTGGTCGTAATTTCATGAAGACAATTAATCTTGACATTAATGGACGCCTTTCTGCTTACCCCTGCATGTTGTTTTTAAACTGAATTATGAGCACATAAGAACATCTTTATTGTTAATTAAAATTCTTATATTTTTGTATTGCTTCAGATTTATAGTAATAGTCAATATTGACTAGTGTATAGACTAAAATATAGACTTTATTGGCTATTTTTATTTGTTTAAAGACTGCTAGAGCCGCGGGCAATAATTAATAATATTTATGAATTTAATTAATACATCCTTTAATAATAATAAAAAATAAAATAATAATTTTGATATATTCGGGGACAAATAGGATTACATAACAGATGTTATGCAAATTAGAATACACCTAAGTCTGTTTTTACACGGTCTTTTTTACACGGTTTTGAAAGAATTTTTTGTCAAATTTAATTTCTGCGAGATATGTTCATATCAAAAATTTAGGGGAATTCCCTTTTTATGCTTACAAGCAAATTTTTGGTCAGAGCAATTGAAATGTGTTAATATTCTGTGAATAATCTTCAATAAGTATGCTTGTAAAAATAAATATTGTATATGTGATTTAATTAAATAAACATGAATACTTGTTCTTAAAAAATCCTTGTTTTTCACTAATTTTAATAGGTTTTAGAGATTAGGAACCAATCACCTATTTTTGCATACGATCAAGGTCTTTTTTTACACGGTTTTTTCTGGAACCAATTGCCGTGTAAACACAGACTTAGGTGTACACTGGTATATCATCCTTTTACAAGTAATGAAAATCGTCAGGATTCATTTGATAGTGTTTTGCTAGATATTACAGTTTTTTTTTTATTTTCCTATATATATTTTATAAGGGTTTCAGGATATTGATTTAATAATACGTCTTCTAGCTGATGTTACTCTGAGGGCCTCTGCTACTAATCGTTTTGTTACAGTTCATTAAGGGCGGTTACACACCACAACGGATCCTAATTTGAGAAAAAAATGAGATATCGCTTTCACTTCGGATAATAAGGCTCGGCTACAATGCCTAATTCTGTTGTTTCTAGGTCTTTGATTGGATACCGTATATAAACATTCCAAGTCAGTTGGTCATTGAAGATGAATAAAATAATAATTATGGATTAAAACAATCTACTTATTAAAATATCGAAAACGCAATCAGTAGTAAAACTCTCGACTTTAAAACTCGAAAAGTCGTAAAATGTTTAAAATTCCTTTAAACAGAAATAAAGCGGTAAGTCTTATTAAATTCTATCTTCATTTTAAGATAGATACATTTATGTATACGTTATTACCGTCTCCCATCTTGCGAGTAGGTGTGTATCTACTCTTTTAATCCGAGGCTTAGCAGCGTCTTGCAATTCTTGAGCTTTTATTAGCTTTTGTCCTAAGTGTAGCTATGAATATATTTTTAATTTAGAAGGTAAGTCAAACGAAAATTAATTTAAACATAAATTAATTTCAGATATTTTATTAAACTAACACAAAATATATATTTTTTTATGAAAATCTTAAGCATGAAGTAACAATATTAAATTGTAATAAACTTATTGGTATGTTAAAAAGCTACTAAACCATCTCAAAAAATTTAAATCACTCGAATACTAAATAAAAATTAATAAGTTTTAGGTTTTAGTAATTTTGATATATTATGTATAAAATATTATTATATTATTTAATCTGTCGATTAGTCTGTTGTTGTCGGTCGTAGTAAAAAAACTAGGGGAGAGCTTTTAAAGGGAACGTGGAAAATACAGTCAAGGACAAGAAAATTACTAATTCACCTGTAAGTTACGAGTTTTATTTTATTTTTTTAACAAAAAATTTGGATTTAAAGGTGATTGAACAAAATTTTGCATCGCAACAACTTAACCAATTACTGCATGTTTTTAAATAAGTTAAATAATAAAAAAGAAATATTAAAAATCAATGTCGCTAAAATGTCTGATAGATTCAACAATCAATATGTCACATTCTTTGCATATAATTTTTTGAAAGCAGGATAAAGTCAATAAGTAAATATGTTATTTAATTTAAATATATTATATTATAATTATAATAGTGTATTAGTTGTTATTTATATTTGTAATTCAATGTTTTTATTTTTAAGGCTTCCATGCAAAATCATAATAAACCGTTGTTGACACAGGTCTGAAAATTCTTGGCAACTCCATTTTGTTAAGCACTTAAAACGACATTTTACGAGAAGTCAAGTTGCTTGTAACTTTTGTAAGAGACACCCATGCATGTATGTACACACATTATTATATTAAATTTGTAAGAAAAAAATAACTCATTTATATTTATAAACTGAAATGCAGTGTCACGTTGGTTTATTGCGGTATCCAGTTATCAGTCTAACAACTCTTTCAGTGATAGGAAAATCTGTCTTTATTTTTTCCATCGTACTAGCGCTATTATAATAAGAAACTTGTCTTGATTAGATATCTAAAATGTCCGGATAGAGTACTAAGGTTAGATGTTTGTATGTTTATGGCAATCAGGGTGTCCTAATTTTTAGATAATATTCTGTGAAATAAATATAAATCGCGTGTTTTTTCAGATATACATATTTTATTCAACTTTTTTTCTTTCAATAGATAGATAATACTTAAAGCTTAATAGCTATGTATATGTAATAATAGCAGTTCAATTCGTAATGTTAATTTTAAATAATTAATTTGAAATTTTGATTGACATTTTGGTTTGTCTGTCGATAACGAGCGGTAAGGTATACGCAAGGTGAGGTACATGTTACTGATTTCATCTGTCCGTATATCTGTTAGAATTATAGAAAACAGTTGTTAGTAAGCGTATCATATATATATAATATTATTATATTTAATAGATACATAATACACGATACGATATATACATACAATAATAAAAGAATAAGTATATATATTTTTTTATTATATTTATAACTCTGATACTGATAAATATGATGATGTTTAAAAATTATAAAACAGACAAATTTAGACAAATCATAAATCTTTTTATAAAATAATTATGAAAGTCAAGCTACCTTTAGAATAATTGAAAATCTATTCGATACAGTACCCCCAGCTGCGGTAATTTTCATTAATTGCACGTTGGCTGAGGCGACCTCGACCACAGAGCAATTAGATGAGTATACTCTGTCACCTTTGTTTGTTTAAACTCAATGGTACTTTAGTACAATCGTACATCAATTATTTAATTTCTTAATATCCGAAGATTTAATGTATATATATATAGGTACAAACATACCATTTAATTCGATCTGACCCAACCGTCAATTACTTCCACACGCGACAAATGAGACATCTGGGAGCGTGTATCTTTCTTTAGACGATATAAGACCATTAAATCACGGATCTGGTAGATATTAAATTACTCTAAACAATATACTAAAGACTTAAAAAACTAAATTGTTACTTAAAATTAAATTAGAGGTCATTGACTCTTAATCTAATGTCTTTACGTAAGTGATTAAAATGTCTTAAAAGCTTAATTTTACCTTTATATATAATAATAATAATAATAATAACGAAACAAAAGCTGTACTTTTAATATTAAATATATATATATATATATATATATATATATATATATATATATATATATATATATATATATATACACCATGTTAAGTAAACACTGTTGCTGTTTGTTCAATATCATGCATTGTTGAGATTTGGTTTGGTTTGGTTTGATTTGAATTTTTCTCTGATTAATGCTTTTTTTAAAAAAACAGGAATCTAAAACTAAAATTACAACACTATACGGATTTAGATTTTCATAAATTAGTTTCCCGTCTTATTTATATTCTATTAGCTTATAAAGTTGTGTTTAAATTTTTACACTACAAAACAAAGCGTACTTGGATGTCATAGACAATGTTTTTCAAGAATGTTTGCTAATGTATTGAGTTACACAATTTTTAATTCATTAATAAAGGAAAAGTTCCATTCAATATCTCGTAAATATTGTCTTAATAACTATGACTCGTCTTCGAATTTTTTGATAACTTTCATCTTAATATTTTCATCCATTTAATGTTTTCAAATGGAATTCATTTTGTAATGTTTAGTGTTACAAGAAAGCAGTTTTCTAACTACCGGTTTCAGTTTGATATAAATAGTACTTAAAAATTTTTTACTTTAAGTTACAATATATAAATTCGCAAGGTCTTAATTAGATACATTTACTTCGCGACTGTACCTTCAGTCTGGCTTTTATTATTTTTAAGTAAAGCTCTTTAGACAATATTGAGAAAAAATGTATCAACCGTCCAGTAACACATTGTTGTTATATGAAAATTAGCCCGCCTTTTCTCCAAACAATAACCCCGTATCAAATGTCATGTAATCCATCATTTTCCGGTCCTTTTCAGTTTATCGTCGACGACATGTATACTATGTAAATATAAATTATGATAATTATATTATGTATTTTTACTATGTTTTAAATGCTAAGAAAGGATAACATTATAATAATAAAAAAAATCTATGAGTTTTTAATTAAATATAAATATAACATATAAATAAATATTAACTATTACACATCATCGCCCAGCAATAATAAAAATACATTCAGGAGAAAATAAAATGTAAGTAATAAAATTAATAATAACGACAGTTTGCTTTTCATATGAGAACTAATCTTGAATTGCTTCAACACATTATTATATATTAAATGTACTATAATACATTTTTATTAAAAATATATATATATATATTTACTTATATTATATAAAAAAATACATACCAATTTTTTAAGCCGGCATCCATAAGGTACATATTCGATAATTGATTTGAATTACAAAGCGCGAAAACCGTATGTTCAAACCAGAGTATCGTAACACGACTTATCAGAGCGGAACGCGGAGAGTATCTGCCTGACAGCCTGATCCGTCCCGACTCCCGCCTCCCGCCGGCGCCACTCACCGTCCCTTGTTTTCAAGTGTCAAGATGTGTTTGGACTCAATTACATCCACAAATATCAATAGCTTTTAATGAAGGAGGACATATTTCTTTTGTCTAATCAAATTTTTCTGTGGGACCGAATAATTGATTATTAAAATGACAAACTAATTTGATAATTATATTTTATGTTTATTTAGTTATTTGTCTATTATGTGTAAGGCAGTTAGGTATATGTGTAATAAAATATTGTTGCCGCATAATGAAGGAACCGATAGACCCATTTGTCTAATCCTTTTTTAATTATCAGAATAAGATTTTTATGAAAATATTTGGGAAATTTACCAAAAAAGTTTTTGTGTCTATGAAAATCTTATTAAAAAGACGTGACGTGAAAAAGAATGCGAGGTTCAGTTTCACAGGGTTGTTATTTATTAATTTCACTCAAATTGGAATTATAGAATGTAGTTCGACATTTTATTTCTATAATAAATTAGATTATGTATATTGATCTATCAGAATACATTTTAAATTGGATTACAAGTAGCAACTATTGGAATTCCATTTCTATAAAATCATAAACAAGTAATAAGAGTATTGTATTGCTTTCAAACAAATTGAACCACAAACTTCACAATCTGCAATCTGCAATAAGTTATCGGAACCACCGCTACTTGTCTCATGGTTATATTTACGGAATGTCTTTAACTTCTTTTCATACATAAAATTATTTATCAGACATATAACGATACTTTAAAGAACTTGTAAACATATATTTGCTCTAAAAGTTATATCATATTTTATATTCTTAACAAGTTGCATTATGTAACTAACCAAGAAAATTTTGTTGTGTTTTCTATTAGGCAAAGTTCGGTTTAAGATAGGAATTTTATAAATTTTATATTGTTATAGGATTCCTTCTCCATATTTTAAATATTTTTCTGGGAAGCTGCTTTATAGCACTCAACAGTAACCGTTGTTAGAAAATATGAATAATATTTATTTAAAGGTAATCTAAAATTATTTGTTTAAAAGCAAATTGAATGTTATTTTCTAATATTCTTTCAAAATAAGTTGCTTTCAATGACAAAAAAATGTACTTTCAAGGAAAATTTCGAATTCTGACTGACTTGTAATATTCCAATTAAGGATAAATTAGAAAAAGTTAAATTGTTAGAGAGTTAGAAATTCTCATTTGATGAAATTTGTAAATATTTTTATTCCAATGCATCAATAATATTATTTTTTCTTTACAGTGGTAAAGTGATAAGCGGGTAGTTGTTAAGCTCAGCTGTTTTTTTTGTATTTGTGATTTATATTATAACTAGCTTTTGCACGTGGTTCCGTTTGCGTTGTGTCTTCTTTTACTTTGGGATATATTTTGGTGGCGTATAATTTTAAATCTATAATATTTTCTATTTATTTGATTCATATATTGTATAGGACAATTTATATATATGTTAAATAACGAAGCTAATAAATTGATTAGTATTTATTTAGGTAATATTTTTATTATGATGGATGAACATAAAGTTAGTTATTATGAGTTAACTATAAGAGATAGAGGTATGCTATTGCAGACTTTTTTGTAGTATTTTTGTATATTTACAATTCTCTAGTACTTTACTTAATTGTGTCTCTTCTGGTTTGTGCGATGCACGCGACTAAAGCTCCCAGCAGGCGAGATTTTTTTTAAGAGAGTGTGACTTCTTTAAAAGTAATCGTTATATTTAAGTCAATTTACATAATACCGTAATAGTATTATCTAATCTTTCCTCAAGAATTGCACTGTCTCTTAGTATGAAAATTACAAAAATCCGTTTAGTATTAAAAAAAAATACTTATTAGTAATTTTTTTTGAGTACTTTCATTTTTCAAATTTTTAATTTTAAATGTTATTACATTAATATTTAATACAATGCTAAAACCTAATAAGAAAAAACACGTCACACCAAAAATAGGTACTTTATAAACAGACAACCTTTTACTCTCATACTAAGTCTTAAAAACTTTCTGGATTTCTCAAAGCCTTTTATATGTATGGTTAACAAATGTACTTGTAATGTAACTCTATACAAATAATAAAACAATGGATACTTAAAATAACTTTTTTTTTAATAAGTAGTTTCGGCTTATAAAAACAGTGTAATTTGATACAAATATTAAAACAGTGAGGACTTTGAATCACTTTTTTTTAATCGTTGCTATGTGTTCAAATAACAGTTTTTAATTTTTTTCCCCAAAGCCCTAGCTACTAGCGCTACGCTAGTAGACGGTTTTTTATGAAACTCAATAATTATGGATTTAAGTAACTATCTTAATTATTAAATAGAATACTTTATACTTCGGAAAAATACGTTTTCACGACAAATCACAGAAATATACAATAGAAATAACTGAGGCTTCGTCAGACGTTACGGATGTTCTTAACAAATAACAGCACATAGTATGATCACTGGACGAATGTGATCATTGTAGTTGCTTATTTTGTTTTATTACTGAAAAAATAAAGCCAATGCTAAGCTGGTTTAAAATTTTAGGGAAGCAGAAGTTACGTTGTGGCAAATCAAGGTTGTAAAGCGGATCAAAAGTTTTATCTGTGTGGCCTAGGAAGTCTCTCATTTTGTTCGCGGCGTAAATAAGCCTGTGGCAAAAGGCCTCAAGTCCCGTGTTCAGTCGCTTATTGTCTACAAAAAGAAAACTTCTGGCGAGCATATAGTACTGTAACACTCTGCAATGGTCCTACTATAGTTTTCAGGTAATTATTAGTAGATTATAAAGGAAAGAAAAAGTGACGATAAAATATTTTGCAGCGGATCTCGAAGGTTCTACTCTAAGTTTTTTTCGATTCTTTGTGAATCAACCATACTGTTAACGGTTGCTCTGTTCCTGGAATCATATTGATAAATCCAAGATTTATGAACTGCTATGGTATCAACCCCGGCAGAAAGAACCTGCTTCGGTCTTATCAATCCTTTCACGGCTCCATTCCACGCGCATCTGCTTCCGAGTACCGGTGAGCTGGTGGAATACCCGATGCAAAATAGTCATTTTTATACAAAGGAGATTATTTAGAATAACATAAATATCCCATATCCCTCTCTACAGATTATCTTTAATCTCGTATGTAATTCGACGATTAGTTAAATTTTTTACTTGTTGCATATTTTTTTCATAAGATCAGTCAAAGAATAACAATTTCTTACTTTATCCTTCAAAAGAAAGGCACCGCACTCAAACTCGTTATACCGGCGTACACAATTGCGTTAGAAAGCGCCTTGTCCATAAAAGCTAATTGAAATCGATTAAACGATTCATCAGGTTTCAAGTTGGACTTGAAGCCGTATAAAAATCATCGCAAGAAAACGAAAATCGTATGATTGGTATATACTTTGTCGCGGAATTCGAAACTAAATATATATTTCTTTAAACTATATATTTTTGTACTGAAAGTAGGTATTACTGCAAAAAAAATGTCCTTTTATGTATCTACAAACTAGAAAAAAATACTTCATTTACACTGATTTTTATATAAATTTATGGATTTTTTTCTAATTAATGAAGAAAATGTTTTCAATTTTAAAAAATATTCACATGATAAATTTTCTTTAAACTATATTAAATAGTTAACCTAAATAAATACGACAATACAAAAGACGTAACTACTACAAATCCTCCCATAGATTACTGTCTAGTCTCCAAAGCGACAGACAGACAGCAGACAGAAAGCTATATCATATTATATATAATAACTTCTTTGACGATACCGATTCGTAAATCGTATTCGATGTATTTGTCAATATAGTGTTTAGTAAAATATTAATTTCACGGAACCGATATCGGATTTTCATTTTAAATATACTACTTTAAATAATTGTATACTATTCCTATGGACATATGAAAGTTTTATAATAAAGGCGAAACTTTTGGAAGGTGGAGCAAAAGCTAGTGTTAGCCCTATCACCGATTTTAATGTTGAATAGAGATTAAGTACAAATTATTATTTGACTACCTATTATCACAATTTCTTTACAATTTTCAGATACCCACGGTTTAAAATCAAATAATATATGTCACAAGGATATATTGGTCGCCATAACTTTATCCATTTTCTTAGCCAGTGAAAATATTACTTGTAAATACAACAATAGTAATCCAAAGAAAATGGATTTCAAAATTACCGTATATTTGTGATATAATATTAGTGAATAAGAATTTTTGAAACAGAGTTAGAAAGTGTAAGAGACAAAAAATAATGACAAATAATAACTCATATAGAGGTTCTCTTTTATTAATTTATTAAAAATTATTCACAATATTAAAAAAAAACATTTTTAAATCGTATCCGAATAATCCAATATCTTTTTTATATCCAATACACATTTTGATGAATTAATATAACTAAAAATCAACATAATATCAGAGAGATGTAAAATCGGTTGGTTTGACCTCAGATTTATAACAGTGACATCTATTGGAAAGACATGGCATTTTTTGTCTTCATAATAGTATATTTGCATTATTGAACAATTGTTCTGCCACACAATGACAGCTAGCCATAAATTCCAGTTTCAACCGAGAGATGGTTATTCAGTGGATAAGATAATATTCAACTTAGTTCTATGAGTTTAATTTTATAGGTTTCACATTCTTTGTTCATTTTTAATGCGTCCACATTAAAATGACCTATAAAAAATGTGTTGCAGTTGTCAAAAAATTAAATTCGTCTTTCAACATTTTAATTTTAATATATATTATTCTTCTATTCTATATGTCACTAACTCCTGGCTTCGGCCGAGTTTGTAATTACTCAGGTGTCTGACATTTAGATTTACAATAAATCAAAAAGATGGCGCTGGAATCGGATTCCTCCCAATATTTGAAGGCAAGGTATTTGTAAGTTGTCATGTTTTATACACCTCAGGGATTAATAAAATATTATACAAGTCGCTTTAAGATAAACACTGTATATTTTTTAGGTAATTCTCTTTGTTATAAATCGCCACCAGATGGCGTTTCAATATATAAAATTCATTATAGTTCAACTAAGTTCTTAATAAATAATAATAATATGTATTATGGTATAGATAATATTATTGTGCTTTCTTATTCCTTGCTATTATTGCTATTATGTAAAGAATTCCACTACAAATTTAGTTCTAAATATAATTAAATGATATATTACATGGGGAACATATTAGTGATATATACTAAAGGGTATAGCTTCAGCTGGATCGATTTCGATTGGATTCACTGAGTAGCATGGTATTACAATTTGAAGTAACTTTGCTATTAGATTCTAGGATTTATTTGTTTCCATAAATCTGCTTCTAGTGAAGTACATAAGATTTATTATTATTATTTTATCTATGTATCGCTACCATTAATTGTAAAAAAATAAAAAAAAGGTAAAACTCAGTAAAATTTATTACATGGAACAAAAGGAATGATTATGAGTACAATAATAAATTCAACAAATATTTCTTAAAAACTATAAATTAAACAATAATAAAAAAAATTATAAAGTCACAATTGTACGTTAATTCTTTATTTAAACGTCCAGTGAAAAACTTACATTATAATATACTTTTTGAATGATTTGTTCTTAATTTTTGAGTATTCAGAGCCATGTTGAATAAATTAATTAAAAACGACTTGTAGTTGCAATGTTGTAGTATAATACTGTTGTGCTATTTTTTGTGCGCAGTCGGTTTATAGTGAACATATTTGAGATCTGAACTTAATATATGGAAATATTAACCCTAAATTACATTATATATATATATATATATATATATATATATGTGTGTGTGTGTGTGTGTGTGTGTGTGTGTGTGTGTGTGTGTGTGTGTGTGTGTGTGTGTGTATTATCATCGTTGAAATACATGTCCAACTAGTTAGTTGCTTTATCAGCATTATTTCACAATAAATATAATAGAAGAGATACATGTTTATTTAACATTACTTGTCTGCAGGCGGAGTCGCGAGCAAAAGCTAGTGAGTAACAAATACTCTTGCAAATCAACTTACTAACAAACATGTACATATATTGAATGTAAGATAATTCTATTATTTCCATTTATATACATATATAACTATAACATTTCATTAAAAATAATTAATTAATAATAAAACTTATTTTAATAATAAGAGGCGTGTCTTGTGTAGAATGTCTTTGAGAGGTGGTAATTTTGTGATGTTATTTTAATAATAATTTAATATATTTATTTAATCAATATTTTATGATTTTACATAAATGTAGTAATAATAATAAACAATATTAAATGTTGCCAATTGTAAATAGACAGAAAATATAAACAATTATTTGTTTATTATTCTTTCTTATTGATGTATTCATTAAAATATGAAAATAATTTGTTCTAAACATAATAAATCATTATATAAAGATAATTAATTAGTAATAAAGTACTAAGATTTTTTCTTTGTAACATTAATACTTTAAATACAATTTTTTATTAATATGGACTTTCTATTGGCTGATAGTTATTAAATAATTCTGTATATTGTGACATAGTAACATACAAAACTATTTTAAATTTGTTCTTATATTTTTATACTCATAAAGAGTGAAAGAGATAGCAACAAAAAAAATTGCCTGCTTATAGATTGAGTTTTGTAATACATTTTATAACTTATGTATATTAATTTCTGACAAATAATACTGGAAATAAAGAATGTGGTTTTAAATAGATGTAAAAAATAATCCTCACTCATACAAACCCCCTTGGATTGTCAGACTGAGTTGTCATACGAAAGTAACTTTTAAAGGAAGGGCATAAGGACTGATTTAGCTGTTCGATGGACGTTGCTGTCTCCAGGCCGAATGAAAACCAGCCGCTGAATCGGAGTCCGAATCTCCTTCCTCGCTCACACCAATTTTTGCACGGGGCTGTTAGAAAGGAACAAACTTTAAGGTTTACATGTGTTCAAATATGAATCATCTGCTTATATAAATAAAACTACTTATTTACGCATTTTTTTCTTAAGTAAAAGGAGGGCAAACAAGCGTGCATGTCACCACCACCCATGGACTCATGAGCATCCGAGGAATCACAAGAGCATTGCCGACCTTGGAGGTGAGAGAGTTTACGTCTTTCTTGAAGAACCCATGTCCTATCGATCTGGAATTACTGCCGAAGGAAGTTCGTTCCACATTTTAGTGGTATGTGGAAGAAAGGTCCGCAACCGCACAGTAGATGATCACCACACATACATGTGGAACTGATGGTATTGCAGGTGATGTGTGATGTGCCATGCGGTGATGAAATTCGGGAATCAGATCAAATAGCTCTTCGGAACAGAGCACCGGGTCCCCATGAATCCGAACGTCTCTCTCTCCGCTGGACGCGGTTAAAAACTGACGAATGCCATCTTACCGGTCATCGATCAACTGGTGATCTTCGAGGTACGTTAGAAGCTGTTGATTGATGATGCTCTCCATTACTTTAGAAAAAAGGAAGAAAGAAGAAGGGATGATAGGCGCTGTCTTCTCCTGGTCGTCTAAAGTCGATTTTTATTATCCTCAAAATAAAGAGTGTCCAAGAGATCGGCTTTCTCTTTTACCGTGTGGGCCAGAGAGTCGTTCCCAGTGTGCAGTGGAGGTATGGATAGCTGGCAAAAGTTTCCCAGAGTGGTTTTTTAAAGCGCCCAGAACTTACCTTGCCAGCTTTTTACCAATTTTGATGAAATGCTCAATTTAGAATTTTGCTCTAGCGATATGCAATTTGAAAAATCTGGAGGCAAGGTTATATTTTCTCTTCAGAAGTCTAAAGTTCAAATCCTTAGTGATTAATTTTAGCCCAAGCTTGATACTTAAGGTCTCACAAAGGCATCAAACCAAGGTCGCAAACTGCCAATAAATGGTATGACAGCGTTTGGTACAAATAATATGCTGTGTCGCTGAGAGGTTGAGATATCTGCGTCTCCGTCAAAAACAACAAGGCCGGCTCCGCCGTCTCTAGGAGATAGTGGACGGCGTTAAGGTTGGAATGAAGTGCCCGCATGTTGCAAAAGTCCACGTTTAGATTGGAGCGGGGAGCCTCTGCGTTGATTCGTCATTTGCTTTCAGTAAACACAAATCGCGATACTTTGTCCGCCCCAGATACAACGGACAGCCCGAGAAAAATCCGAGAATCATTCCTCCGATTTTGCCCGGGGTGGGGTTTCTTATCAAAGCGGGTATATTTTTTAAAGGTATAGTTTTCACGGTTGGGGTGGGGAAGTTTGGGCTTCCGTATTCTCTCTCACCGACGAAACATAACCAAATAAATTTTCTTACTACACGTCCATTTTCCGTCAGAGAGTGGTCCTTCTCCGGTCAAACCAGCACAATAGCAGCTGTAGTCAAAAAACTACAACTAGGCACTACCACATTAAATTCTACTGTAATAAGGTGAGTGGTTGTTATATTAAATGGTGAATTCGACTATACACCCTATGTGTATAAAAATAAGGATCACAATACCTGATCGGGTGTGGAGGGAGTGCTTCTGCTGTGACTGGCGACGCCTCGACGCCCACTAGCGCCGCGACGTCTCACTTTGTTACTCAGAGGTGGCGGCATTGTTTTGTCGTCCTTCTAATGATAAATATGATCATTTAATTAATTATATTATAGGTTTAGATAACTGGATAAACATTAAGAGACTTGAATGAAACCGTGTACAAAATTATTTCATAATTTTTGTGTGATAAAATATTTCATAGTATTATTGCTTTATAACGTGGTTAGCATAATATTTATTTTTTGAACTACGTAATATCTTTTAATCTTTCATATTGTCGAGTTTAGAGATAGATTATGTTATGATAATAATGACCAGATAATACTAATCATACCTGTATATTATCAGCGGATCCCCAGGACTTGTGAAGCTCTCCATCATCAGATCTCCTGTCCAGTGTGTCGGATCGTTTCTGAACATATCCAGTTCTTGTAGCTCCAACTCCTAGAAAGTTACTAAAGGCTTCCGTTGTCTTCTTGACTCGAACGTTCAATGATCCTATGCGAAGGAAACCTTCCTTTTCTGGAATATATGTTTAGTTTATTTATTTATGGTATACATTTTATTTTTATCTCCATCACCAGACAAACAAATAAGACAATAACGGTAAGTTAGTCACATAATAGACATAATCACATTTAACATAACTAATTTATATATATAGACACGTCCAAACAATAAATACGATATAAACATTTGTATATTACATTATATTAAAAGATTTTTTAATGTGTTTCAACTATTCCAATAGTTAATAATTTATTATGAACAACCCAATGTTAGGTTCTGTAAAATAAACAAAATTGTGATTGCAGTATCTGTTTTCACAATAAAACAGATTATATTATAATATACGTATATAAACAAATAAAAATTTCTTCCCAATAAAAAACAGGTGTAGTGGTCCCAATAAATAAAAAAAACATTTTTTTATATATTCCATTGCTACATTAACACTAAGCCTACCGACAATTCTTGTAAACCTGTTCCTACCGCACGCGGTCAAATTGACCGGTAATTAAAAGTTATTTTATTATATAACGTAGGTAATAATGGAAATAACTAAAAGTAAAGAGTGATGAAAATATTATATGCATATTCTATGTAGTTTGATAACGATATTATAACGTTTAAAAATGTGTAAGTTTTACAAAAGTTTAAGAACGGTCAATTTGACCGGTACTTGGTAGGGTTAGTGTTAAAAAATATATAATAAAGAAAAATAAAACCACAAAACGATTACACACGACGTACAATACCAATGTTAACAAAACATATACAATTATATCCTCATGTACCATTTTTGCTCAACTGCTGAACGTAATTTCTCGGCACCTTAACGGAAGGGGGGGAGGTTAGGGTACGACGGATATTTGTTTCCGTTTCTGGAAATTGTTATGTACAAAATGTAATTTATTTCTATTTATATTTTTTATTGATAGGAAAAAAAAACACATATTTTTCTCTGAGGGTTTTTTTATTCCTTACAATATCTTGAAGTATATATGATATTATTGTTTAATAATGACTCCAATCGATTCAAGGTAATATATTTTATTCTATACCTTCTATTTCACTAACAGATCATATTATACTTTTTATGATTGTCAATAAAATAATACATTTTTATTTTTAAATAATAATGCAATATTTCAAATTTTTATTTATATAAGTATATAAAAGTAGTGGTAGTAAATGTCAATTTAATTGTGTCGAAGGTAAATGTACTCACTTCTTACATAAGTACTGGTAATAAATGAAGTTAATTTAATTGTATCGAAAGTTAAAATATTCATTTATTTCTTCATATATAGGTACTGGTAATAAATGAAGTTAATTTAATTCTATCGAAGGTAAAAATACACATTTCTTATTTAAGTACTGCTAATAAATGAAGTTAATTTAATCATATCGAAGGTGAAAATACTCATTTCTCTTATAACTACTCCTAGTAAATGAAGTTAATGTAATTGTATCGGAGGTAAAAATACACATTTCTTATTTAAGTACTGCTAATAAATGAAGTTAATTTAATCATATCGAAGGTGAAAATACTCACTTCTCTTATAAGTACTGCTAGTAAATGAAGTTAATGTAATTGTATCGGAGGTAAAAATACTCATTACTTATATAAGTACTGCTAATAAGTGAATAAGTAAATTAAATTTTAAAAGTATGTTTAATTTGAGGTGAAATTACTCACTTCTATAGGATCCTGGGGACAGGGAAGTATCCATGTGTACCAAGTACTGCCGCGCCTTCTTCCCAGACCAGTCCCGCATGTTTGGATCAGCATCTGATATATAATACTATTATAGTTTTAACAAAATTTTGTATGAACGTATTGTTGCGCAACACGAAAAAATACTGGACAGATTTTGATAAAATATGTCATGATTATTACATCTGTGAACATATAGGCTTTTTTTTTTCTTTCGAAAAAATATGCGGGTTGATATAAAAACAGAATTTACAAAATAAAAATAAATCTGGATGGATTTTGTTAAAATTTGGTATGATGTTCGTTTAGTATTAAAGTCAACGTATAGGACGTTAACGGAGAAGGGGCCGCGAAATCAAAGTTCTGAACTATTACCGACATAGTTACCTATACCTATAACTATAGCGGGCACTGTACAACAACTTCCAGCGCCATCTAGTAATCTTAATCTAAACTTTTTTGATTAACACCATCTAGTGGTGTTTATTATAACATAGGTTAATAATTTTATCAAGTCTGTTGTTACACGTGTCAAATGCTAAATAATGAATAAGCATATTTGGACATTTCACAATGACATACAGATATTAAAGTTTCAACTTTTCGCCGCCAGATGTCAGTGATCTAGTGGTTCACAAGAAATATGACAAGAGGTATTTCCGGGAGTATTTAATGGATGGATGACACTTTTAACGTACGCTCCGGAAAATATAAATAGTTTTTATAATTACATATACATAAAAGACGAAACGAATTCCAAAGATAAATTTATTTATTTTTCATTCATACGACAAAACCAAAAAAATATAATCAAAATCCGTCCAGTAATAGTGCGTGACACAAGAACGAATAAACATATATACAGTCAAAATTTAAAAACCATAATTCTATTTTTTACTTAACATTTTGCACTGTATTGTCTAGAGGAGTAAAATTATATATATAGCGAAATAAATTCAAATGTCTTTATTTGATATTTTGGCTTCAATACCCACCGTACACTTCAACGAGGAGTCTATAGACGTTCTCATGTCGGAACTGCATTGCGATATGTAGCGGAGTGTATCCCTGTAATATTTATTATTACATATATTTCACATGAGAGATTACGAGAAGAAGAGAAAGAGAACAACGGAGAAACTTCTAGAAACAATTAATGAATAGACATATGATAATATGGATTAATTATTTTTAATATTTACAGACAGTTTGAAAACAATATTGAACAATAATAGAAGGGTATATCCATAACTATCGTTAGATCTCTCGTATTATCGCTAAACAAATCGTGATTTAATATTATCTCCCCTACATAACACCGGTACTAACATTTAATATAACCCATAGATATTAAAACTCAAATATTCCTAATGTAACAGTAACAGCTGTAGGGAAAAGGGAAATTTTGGCACAAAAACAATATAGTTCTCTCGTTTAAGACATAGTACAGAATTATTGAAGATAGTTTTTAGAGTACATATTACGAGACTGAAATTAAATAATATTTAATAATCTATATAAAAAAAAAATTGACAAAATTTTAACAGATGTCTGTAAGTTAACACTAAACCTACCAAGTACCGGTCAGATTCGACCGTTCTTAAACTTTTGTAAAACTTCCACATTTTTAAACGTTATAATATCGTTATCTTTGATAACGATATTATAACGTTTAAAATTGTCATGAAAAAATTGTCATGTAGTTTGCTACATGACAATTTTTAGAATATGCATGTAATATTTTCTTCAATCTTTACTTTTAGTTATTTCCATTATTACCTGCGTTATATAATAAAATAACTTTTAATTACCGGTCAATTTGAACGCGTGCGGTAGGAACAGGTATACAAGAATTTTCGGTAGGTTTAATAATATTTAATAGTCAAAATTTTAACAGATGTCTGTAAGTTAATTAAGTCCTAAATTGTAATAGTGGACAAGTCTCCAAGAATCCACAAGTAGTCTAACAATAAAATAAAACTTACCCCATTCTGGTGTCGACGAGGGTAACGCCACATGAAAAACATTAACTCACTTTACGATACTGTTAAAGTAAAAGCGATGCAACAAGTAAATTTGATTGGAGCTTAACATTTTTTAAGGCACAATGTAAAATTCATTGAGCTAATCACTCGGATGGCGTCCATTTTGGTGTGGACGATGTTTTTCGGTGGACTTAACGTAACCAAATACTCCATTGGTCGGATAAATTTTTTTCTTTCCGCCTGTCGGATTATTTGCGAAGTATAATTTTAACGTACGATAATTTTATTATATACAATATGTGACGATTTTATTTAGTTATTGATACTAGTGTCAAGTTATTATAAATCAATAATGTTTGTTATGTAAATTGGTTTAAGCTAGCCGGTTTACCGCGATTCCGTCCGCATGGTCTTCAGATAAATATTTTTATTATCACATCCATTTAATTGTGTAAAAATCTTATTGTTGTAAAAGCTCAAATATGATTAAAGTGTAGGTGTGAAATTCATATTCAAATAATAAATAAAAAAATATTTGTAGATTTAAAATATTAGCTATAACACAACATTTTTAGTAAATCCATTCAGCAATTTTTTATAGTTAGCAAACTAAAAAAAAAAAAACATTAAGCGACAATATTTTTAAAAATCTTTATCCCCGTGAACTTCTTGTTACACTTAAAATAAATAGATCAAATTATAAAACATTCAGTGTATAATTTAGTCTTATTAGTATTCCCTTATATATTATGTTTGTAACCTTCCAATTGAAATATTGTATAACATAACAAGACACTCACCGACCGCTCATTGACAATATGCCTGTGAATACCGGCGAGCAGCTTCACCAAATTTTCATCACCCCGCTTACACGCCCAATGCATTGCAGTCTAAAAATTTATATCAACAAGATAATAAAGTTATTATAATATTATAATAATCTAAAAGATTGATTGTATTAAACAATTTAAACATTGTTTAATGCATGTAGAACATATGTCCTGTATGCAGGTTCATAATAACAAAATTATGTATTTATAAGACCGCGGAAGCGTTACAGATTTTTTGCAACGATTATAACCCACAATAGCATATTATGCGGATAAATATCTAAGCCTAACCTCAGAACACGATATATTTTAGTAGGTCGGGATAACAAATTACTTGATTGCCAGCCTTTTATTTTTAAGTATGTAAAACATTGACGGACAATATAATATCGAAATTATGGTTCATTATAATAGGAACGTATTAGGATGATTTGCATCCAGATTAAAGATGATATTTTGGTGAAGGTGGGTGCTATTAGCATAGTTATAGGAATTAGGATCGCATCGTCAGTGGTCGTTTAGAATTTTTTTTTTTCTTTTTTTTTTCAAATTGTTACAAAATTTCGGAGCGGTGTCGACGTTATCTTTAATGTGTCCGTTTAGATTCTTATACGCCTCACTTTGTGTTTTATCAGTCAAAGCGGTTAGTGTTCATTTCATTTAATTATATTTTATACATCTTTTTGTACAAAAATATTAAATTAAAAAAATAATGATTTTTAAGTAAAAAAAAACTAAAATCTATTATAATAGCTATAAACAATGAATAAGACAATTTAAAAGTGACTCTAAAAATAAAACAAAAGTGTATAACAACGTAGCCAACCGAACCGGTTCGAAAGTAAACAGAGCGGGATATTACTTTATCGGAGGCAAGCAATCGTATGTACAAGGTGTAGGCGTGATCCTCGCTGATTCAGTGGAGTTGCGACGGGCGTTCCTAGGTTAGAGAAATATGGCACCCGGGGGTAGCGTTGTTAATTTGCTGTGGTCGTTCAATACGATTTCCCACGTAGACCAAAATTGGCAGCAGTATTTTAGCGTGTAACCCTGTCTCCAATATTCGCCCGTTGCCAATCAATTCAGTGTTTAATAAAGTGTTTTGCATTTCGTACATTGATGCAGGTTTATTGTGTACAGTTTGTTGATCCCGTTTATCTTCAGTTTGTGAACTATTTAGAGTTTAGTTCAATATTATGGATTTTTTTTTATTCCCTCGATTGAAATTCGATATACATTTACAATATCAGAACAAGATACGTTTGACACAACTAAGACAATGTAATTAGGTGAACTAATTAACAACATTCAAAACACCATGGTAATAACACATTTATGACTTACGCAAACTTAATTTAGACCAATAAAATCTATTTAGATTTCTCAGCAAGATAATTCAAGAGTCAATGATATCCCAGTTTATAACGTACCGATGAAAGGGAGATAAGGTTAGATTTATGCACGGGCACTTAGTTAATGGATTTTGATACTAATTAGGAGGAGAACGGTCTTTGTTAAGCGCTACGAAAACAATGTTACGTTTAACATAATTTAAAAAGTAATAAACTGATATACTTACATACTGGTCGTGTTCACACCGCCGGCACATGCAACAGAATAAAACATTGATTACCTACGTCATAAACACGAATAAAAATATACAAATGACATTAATATATACTCCTATTTCGGCATAAAGAAAATTTTATACATCCGTTTGTATGTATATAACATTGTTCACAAACAAAATAATTAGGTTATAAAAATAAACATTCCTCTCTAATCCGGCACCGAATCTAACGTGGAATTGACTGTATTATTTGATATGAACGTGTAAATCATATAAATTAATCTATCCATAATTATGTGTTATATAAACATGTTTTTTTTAATCCATTAAACATTCACATTTTATAGTTATATGTGTCAAATTTCGTGCACCTGCCCTCGCCGGCGGCCGACTTAGCGCTGATATAAATCTATTTTGACCAGAAGTTTAACGCCTGTATCATTTTATAATTTCGCCACAGATATTAGGTTTCTATAACCGACACAAATAACGGTTGTTAGGCGACATCTGCTCAAAAACACACATTTTAATTACATGAAGGTCAGGTAATAATTTGTCGTCCAATTATAAAGTATTTTATTATAATGGTTACTACGTCATGATACAAATTGTGGCCAAAGGTGATTAATTAACTACATACATATTATATAATACATATATATTAAAAGTTTTAGATACAGATTTCGTTTTGAAACTTGTAACTTTCAGATATATATATCTAAAGACCTTTCTTCAATAAGGAGTTGAGAAGCAAGTATAAGTATTGTTTTAAATATCAAAATATCCTATTAAATAAGTCCGGAACATTTAGTTTTATAATAAATGATAATAAATATTTTATAGTCGAGTCTTAATTATTTCGGAGAGCGATAAGTTATTGTCATAAATGAGATCAAATGATAAGACACGAGACAAAATAAGGTTAAGACCAAACAACATGGCGGCGTCAAGAATTAATTTAACCTAAGAACTCTAAAACCTGTCTTTATATAAAATCCTCTGAGGGCCTAAAACGAAAATTTTGGTCAATGTTTCCGGGTCACCCGGCCGAATATACTAATTTATTGTGCTCCGAGCTACTAAATTTAGAATGGGATTACTATCAGAGCTTTGTAATTTGCCTGATATAAATCTTTTTCTTTTTAAATAAATCGCTTAAGACAATTTTTCACTTATAAAATATAATAGTTTGATATTAAATATGAATGAATTTTTAAAATTTAATCATTAACGTATTTGTTTTATTAATTTCTGCGTGTTAAAAATTAAAATTTAGTTAAAACCTAATTTTAAATATAAATTTACTACCTATGGTTGTTAAACTTTCTGATTATATAATCGTCATATTTTATAAATACTTCATATTATAAATATATATTTTTATTTCAAAAATCTGTAACAAACAATTACAATAGATTTATACAACAATTTCGTTAAAACAAAATTATTAAGATCTCTCTCAATATTTTGTACGTATTAATACTCTTAAAACAGGTCATTCTTAGTGTTTCTTAACCTTGTTTGACTTTTAGATCACTTATACTGTCTGGACATCGTTTTGCACTAATATTCTCTAAAAGACTTTTACGATTAATAAAATAATAACCGTTTGCTTTCACTCAACACATCTTGGAGTACGAAAAATTAATAACACTCATAAATAATAATAAATTGAATTATCACAAACATTATTTAGAATAGGACTATCAATTTAGTCTACAAAAATATTTTATTTTAGAATCGATAAACTAACATCGACCACTCAAAAGTGTAAATTATATACCTGAAAATGTTACGTTCTTAAAAAGCAATTTTGTGTTTTCTGACCGGACGGAGTTATCTATATTCTGTTAACTAGAATAAACTTTTTGGATATTCCTTATTTTCTTTATGGTGACACTAGTGTCGTTTGACATTATTTTGTTTGAATACAAAAAGTCAAGGAATAAATAATTGTATATTCGATAAAAACATAAATATATTTAAATTTATATAAGACATTTTGAAAATTTCAAATAAAAAAACAGAGATAAACAAGAAATTTGTCTTAATTAATTTCCATAAAAAACAGTATAAAAGATAATTAAAAATAAAAAAAAAACTTAACAAAAACTAACAATCATCTTGACAAAATGGCTGTACGTGTCTCAGCGTCCTTTTATCGGGTGATCTTAAAATTTTTTTTAGTGTCATACGAACGTCACGAAAATCCTAACGGTGTGACGTCCACTTGACCCGCTACACGCGTGTCATCATCCGGTGTGAGTTACATCCTGAACAAGGCTATATTGATTGCGTTTGCATGTACGTCAATTAGCATACGCGGAGCGATGCGTCTTCGGTGAGTATAATTATCGTCTTGTCACACATCTAGTTATGTCAATGTCACAGAATTGATGTATAATGGATCTGACGCAATAAAATGATACGGATTAAACCCCGCATTATGGATTCGGTACCGGTAGTAATTTTATTGTGCAAAATTTTAAATCGCAATAACTTTGTCTTAATAATATACTTTATATATTTTTTATTGCTATAACATAGTTAAGGGTGGTATGATGTTGGAATAAAATATATTTTAATGATTGTTTTTTACAAAAGATACATTAAATTTATTATTATATTATGAAAATACAATAAAGTTATAAACGCTTAAAATATTTAAGAAAAACTACGTTGTGCGTTATTATTAGATTAAAAAAGATGGTTTTGTCTTCCGCACGTTGTTGTAAAAGTCGAATTTTGATTAAGCGACTTTTATTTAGTATTCAATTATTTAAAATCTTACGAGTTCGTTGCAATAACAGCGTTGTTAGAAGATTTAATGAGACGTAAAACTTACCACTACCATAACACTCTAACCACCAAAAAAATATCAGATATTAATATAGCTATACTTACACCCTGACGACGATAACAGTTTCGCAGCCGATAAAGGACATGGAAATAAAGTTAATAAATAAGTAAAAAGTACTATTCAAAGTTATATTATTTTGAATCTTTCTCACATGCCGCTTACCGTAAAAGGATCCTGAAACAAGAGAAAACACCTATTAAATAATTATAAATAATATCAAACTTTTATTTAAATTTTAAACAAAAACTTATAACTCAATTTACTGTCATTAAAAACAAATTTCTATAACTAAACGAATAAATAAATGTCAAAACATCATAATCAAATACTTCATTGCATTCAATAAAACAACAATTTTATTAAAAATAAGCAAGCCGGGTGTAGCGAATCCCGACTTGAACAGCGTGTACATTAGCAATTTACTTTGGTTCACGAAAAAAGAGCAAAATACAATTTAACCATTAACTCCGTCCCATAATGTACCCGCGCTCGCCGAATCGCCTACTAAACTGAAAAAAAAAAGTAGATAAAAGTCCACGTACATTCCCATGACCGGACTCTAAAAGGTTTTAATACACCCATAATCGACGGTGGATCGTATGAAATATGTAATGCCTCTAATAGGTGTTCGCGTAGCTTCCTCAGCGGTCGCTCGGCCAATTTCGCCGATCGTTATTGCTTTAATAATCCCATCAGTTCTGAACCCATGCGTGTACAAAGATGGGGGTAATGACTGCCAGCGAAGCCCGCCTTCCCAGCGATAATTCACATTCAATAAATCTATTTGACCATGTTATTGCCTTTGTTAGAGCCAGACTAAGGATGTTAGAAATAATGTTTAATCGTGGATATCTTGTTGAACAGCACATTTATTTCCTTAAACAAGACAAATTGCAGCGTCAAAAATTAGTCACATAAATAATAAAGTCAAAGTTTTGCTGTAAAGAAATTAAATTCGTGAGAATAAAAATAAACTAAAACGTAACCGGGGTGATTAATCTCAATCATAAAAGCCGCGGAACAGTAAATAATTAGTCATCGAATGTCATTACGAGTAATGTGTGTCGTCCGTGTAAATGATACTTTCGTATGGATATGAGCGTTGTGAATGGGTATTTCTAAAATAAGGGGTAATTTATTATCGAAACCACTGCAAGCGGTGACGCAAACATTCGTCGACAGATATTAAGCGCTCTAGCACTGCATCAAAATGAAGCGAACTCGATACACTTACAACAGATACTATACTCTCTTTCCGTGTGCCATCCGAAACTAGTACATACATCAAAGACTTGACAAATAACATCTCATTATTCTATCTTGTTAACATTCACTATCTCAGAATGGTATCATTGTCCAATGATATAAAATAAGCAAATGCATTGATAAAATCATACTATCCGCACATAAACTGCACGCAAAAGAACACTATATCAGCCATCGTATACCGATAACGGTTTTAATTGTGCACTAAAGGCTCATAATTACATTGTGTACAGATTCGAGAGTGCATAATTGTTTTTTCGTACGAGCGACGACTAAACATTGTGAATTTAATTGCATGCCTGTTAGCGGCGCACCCCAAGGATGTGTCGTTAATAGAGCGTTGTCTCTTCATTTTGTTTGAACGTTCACTGACTCTGTTATTTCGGAGCGACTAATAAATTGCGCGATGACAGGTGTCAGCTGCTCCAACGCCTCTGCACTCTTGCGTCGATGTCTCATTCCTCACGTTCTACTCCTAAATTCTCTTATTTTATCAACGCTAAGTTCAATTTTCGTTTCGTTCTCTCGCAATTCTATTTGTTTGCATTAGCATTATAGTTACAGTCCGGTAAATCTACTTCGTCTGTGATGATAGTGTTGACTTTAAACCACACATATTTTAATACATCGCTGCATATTCAAATTGAATTATAACACGATTTTGTAGTTTTGTGTACGTTGACATTTTATCAGACTACGACATTTGCTATAAATCGATGTTATAGCTTGTTATGCGTTTAAAAAATAATACCACTACAATTAGCAGGTGCTCTGCGTCGCATTATTAATATTTTGATACTGACATTTATGAAATTTATATTGAACAAAAGCATGTTATGTGAATTAACTTATTGTAATTACAATTTAATGTATTGAACATTATATATTATACATTATTACTTAATGAAGGACCGAGCTAAAAATAACAATCTTATAATTTATTTATTTTTCCGAAGAGAGAGAAGATAAGAGACGATTTAAGTAGTTTATGCGGTTGTAAATTAAACGACTCCGTATAAACCCCGAAAGAAGATTTATAGTATAAAACGCAGTAAACCATCCCTCAATTGGCTCGGAGTTGGCATAACTTTGATTGACGCTTCTAGCTCACTCTTCTGTCGCCAACGTCGTAAATACTTATGCAGTTTATCTTGGACACAAATAACTAATTAGATGCAACATGTATTCAATGCAATCGCAGTCTAATCAACAACAAATTTAGAATAGCTTTTGAATATCTTATTCATTATTATTATTTTGTACTTATGAAAAATATAATTTATTTAGCATTGTTATTACTCAAATAATACATATATATGGATGAAAGATATATGAAAGTAAAAAAATACACAAATATAATAACACTTCATCCTCGTTAAAAATACATAAAATATAGTAACAATAATCGATTTACATCAAACAATTAACGTAATCGCAAACAGAGATATGAAATATTAGAGACGATAAAACGATAGATAAGACACAAAAACCAAAAAAAAGGTATGACACGTTATAAATAATTTATATGTATTTCTTTTTACTATCGTTAATTACAGCTTGGTATATATAAATAAAGCGTCCATTGAGTCGGCCCCGGGACCCGCCGCGCCGCAGCGCCAACACGCAAATGCACTTATGTCCGTCCGTGAAAAACCGTACAAGTCCTGTCGCGCCAGGCCATCAGATGTTTAGAGTCATTGCCTTCAGGTTACACGAAAACTAACAGGTTACAAATCAGTGTAACAATAAGTGTTCGCTTTTGTTTCACTGATTTATTTTATTCCCAGGGAAATGGATGTTAAGATGTTCAGTATGCGGATGCGGTGTTATACGGAGAGGTCCTAGAACGTGATTTAAATAAAGTTTTCGTTTGAATAGCATTTCTCCTGGGAGGTCTATGTTGCCAGCATGTAAGTTTATATATAAATATTATTAATAATTATTTTCAGTAAAGCGTATACGATACCTGCAATCGTTTCGAGCAAAACCTTCGACAAATAAAAACAAACAGAAGCCCTTAGATTATTAATATAAATAAATTGTCGGACCAAAAAAATAATATCAATAAATTGAAAACTCGAAACATATCGATTATTGTAAACAGCTGGAGGGCATTTATGCAAAACGGGCCATTCATCGGATCATTTCAATAGCGGTAGCGACCACGGAGACACTATAATTGAAATCTACCGTATGCGCCCGCGCATGCTCCCCTACCATCGATACGCCTACCTTCCCCTTTGGCAATTTTATTCAATCCTTAGGCATAATTGATTATATTAATCCATTATAATTCCGGCCACCCATAAAATTTTAATTCATTATTAAATAAAACAAATTAATATCTATTAATAGCATGTATAGTATGTCTAAGTTACTCTTAAATTATCTAAACAATACATGACGGCGCAGACCAAGTTGATAACTCTGTGGAAACTTGGCAATTTACATAAATCTAAAACTTTTACTCAACAAAGGCCTTATTAAAATCTCCAAAAGAACTTTAATCAGAGTTGGCGGCCGTATCATTAATCTTAGTAAGCATACTATAACTTATAACATCATCAATAACGATAAATCAATACAATAACAGCTATAAAGTTGCACACATACATACATACATTGAAAAGAAAAAAATAATATAAACAAACACAATTAAATAATTGAAATTAAGTATGCTAAAATGGAGTAGAGAAAATTGTTAAGCGTTCTGTCTACCCCCATCTGTAGTTAATTTTATTTAATTAATTGATTGTGGCACTGAACCCGTCCCGTAGCGGTTGAGAGTAAATCTTTGTAAGATTCGGTATACACGACAAGAAATCGTCGCGACTAGCGAACCAACCGCATTTCTATTATTATAAAGGAACGGGCGTGTCCGTCTGCAATTTGTAACGGAAAGATATATATTATTTAATCATTTAATAAAGAAATCTTATTACAGTATGAGGATACGGTCCTCCTTTAATAATAATATTTTAAAAAAGGCAATGAATGTATTGTGCACATAAAATTTTAAGTCGGAACATTTGTCATTAAAATTAAAACACATAACGCGGTTATAACTCACAAAGCACTCAGCATGCGGAGGTCTCGTTTGATACGCAAATAAAACTCCAAACGGGTCGTGATAGCGGTTATCGTATCATCTCGCATTTGCTTAAACAAATAGAGGCTTCGGTAGGCAGAACCTAATTAAAAACTATATTCAGTCGTCGTATATTACACGTGGCTCCCGGCAGTTAGTCACTCGTCCGACCACCTCCCGGTCGTTCGCTGTTTATGGCTTTGAATATTGTTCCTTAGAAACAGTTATATTCAAAATTCATCTGTTTCCTATTTTTAGTTTTGAGATAACCCTAATAGAATATTATTCTAGATTTAAAAATGGCTACAATTTATTTATAATTGAAAAGTTAATATTATAATCCACTAGAATTTATTACAAGTCATTTATAACAAACATAAAGCTAACGAGATAACTAAAAGAAATATTTCATTCATAATCAGAAGCCAATTAAATAACAAATTACAAATAAAATCAAACAACACAAAAATAATTACAAACAATATCGAATTGAACGTTCGATCGGAACGTAATTAGAAACAATTGGAGATATAAAAATTATAAGCGAGACGGGAGATGTAGGTAGGTAGGAGTAGCGGCATACGATTATTGTTTATGCACCGCCCGGCCCATCGGTACTAAAAATGTGATCTTATCTCAGATACTTTAATAGGTTTCCGCGGCGGCACCTCGCCTCGATAATTGTTAGTATTTGGAGAGGGATAAATTCAATATAGAGGTAGAGAATCTCCGCCCGATCTCGTGATGAAGCTTAAATCAACACACGAACTAATTACAATGGAGGCACACTTCATCCGAGATGCGAATAGTGATTTACTATCTGTTCCGATGCTCGCGGCTAAACTCACGAATAACTAACTTATTGGGGAACAAATCTTAACGATTGTAACTTAATTCACTGATTTGAAGTTTGATTTATTGAATACAATTATCATAAATCGTTTTTAACTTGTTGATTACATTTATTGAATATTATAGATCAAATATATATCTGTTTTATTTGTATTGAGGTTTTAAAAGTTACACCCTCTTTAGATTATGATAAAATGTTAACTATTTAATAAAATTTCTAAAAGCGCATACCATAATAGTTAAAAAGGGTCGCTACCCTTCGCGGTGCAACCCCTTAGCCAACGCGGTGAACTATCACCCAACGCCTTAATAATAAACAATGTTTAGTTCAATTGAATTTCACCATTCAAATCGGAATTCATTCAGAGATCATTTAAGATGGTCAGAATATAATCTATTGTTATCTGCTGACGAATTGATTGACGAGACGACATTTAAATTGATATTTGTCAAGATATGACAGAGGCACGTCAAATATATCTGTGATAAAAAAGAAAATTAAAATAACTGAGATGAACTTTCTTTAAACATAAACGTCTATAACCGTATTAACGACTGTGTAGACATTCCCATGGTTTATGTTATATAGTTTCTAATGATTGCTTTGAATAAGGTGTCACAACACTGAATTAACAACGGCTCCCCATGGATACTTTATTGATGAATGTTCGGTACTGTTTCAAATACTTATTCGATTGTACATTATTGTTTAAATATAAATTTATATGTGAATAATCGCGAAATAATAAACTTAATATTAAAATACAATAAATTTAAATCGAACTCAAAACAATACTAAGTCGGTTCTTGAAAATGAAAGTTCGAAGACAATTCCAGTTTGTTTAAATTTGATTAATTAAAAGTTTCCCATTAAAAAGATCCTTACGCAAGGGTTGTATTAAACTTCTTTTGTATTTCATCCTATAGAGAAGTTTTTTAGGAAAACAACGCTCAATCTGAAACAAAATATAAAAGTTTTGACGATAACGTACACGCCTAAGGCAAGATCATCAGAAAGGAATAACTCTTCTGAACTTGCCTTTATATTTCTCAAGGGGTTATTTAAAAAACGACCACTAAAAGTACTTTAAGAAAATTTAAATCTTTAATCCCTTCACAAGAATTTCTAATATCTATGAAACATTCCGAAAATCATACCAAAGAATAATTAATAACTAATCTATAGAAAATTATCATTGAAATACGGAAATTGTATAATTAAATTATTATTTATTAATTAAATTATTATTAATATTAATAAAGTTTTCAAGTAACAGAATCTATCAAGAGTATTAATGAGTAAAATTGTTTCATACATTCATCAAAGCAATGTTATAATTCGAAACGCTTGTATTATCAACACAAATTCAAATCTTATCATTCCGCCTGAATTACAATCGGATACGTAGGATCGATGTAGCACGAGCACAATACATTACCGCTAATACACATATAGAACCATGTACTTGTGCTTAATGCACAAACGGTGTCTATACATACGCCAGCATTTATACAGTAATGAGGCCGTTATACCGCGAATTTGGTACAGCCGTGGGCGGGCTCGCATCGCACCTACTTCGCTGCAAGCGTCCTTTGCCAATTAGCCTTAAAATAATGAACATGTTTTATATTTCCAACCGAGTGGCGTGTTCGTCCCTGTTTGCCTCGGGAGGTCATGCCGCGGCCCTCTCGTTCAACACAGAAGTATCTTCAAGTACATAATATAATTACAAAGCCCGGTTGATCTTTGATACCGGTGTGTAACGTTTTGTGTGTAAAATTATCGTTATATTTAGTTGGGATGCCGCCGACGCTCATTACCGTGTACTATTGTACCGATGAGCTTCCTATTGTTCCCTTAATAATAACGACGAGTAAACTTACGTAGGTTGTAGTTATTATATTCTAAGTGCTTTACTTATAATGTTTAAAGGGGTATGTTTAAATAGAACATCAAAGCGATTTGTCAGATATTATTTATAAGATACGACAGTAATAAAATATGCTAAAAGTGGACAGTTATAGTTTTATAGTATTATAAATTGTAAAGATTCTTTAAACCAAACCACGTGACATTTTGAACGGTTCCCGGGACACCGCAATTACGCATCTAATACGCTTTTAACAATTTCCTGTCTATTTAGTCTACAAATAACGCGAGCGCTTTCAAAGATTTAACTAAGCCTGAATAAATAATCAATTTAGCTCGGGCCGCGTGGCTTCTGATCGATTGCCACAATAGCGGGCGGATGATATACTCCTCTTGCCGCGACGATAAATATTCCGAGACAAATGTTTAGAGCGTCTCTTGAGAGTTGCGGTGACACTAAATTTAAAAGCTTCAATTGTACAGAAATAACCGAAACACGGTTAAGATCTTTAGAAAACAAATCGTATAACGGACGCTTGACGACAATCGTGATTGACTGCGCAAGTGAACGTCTCTAATATAAACAAATTAATAGGGAGTCGGTCTGCCCGCGGTGGAGCGCATAATTCAGCCCACTTTGACGTATGGGGACTCGGATGAGACATGAGACAGCGACCGTGTCATTACCGAGCTTACGAAAAAATATTTGACGAGCCGGTTGTAAATCAGCATAACGTACCATGTTAGCTTTTATAACACATTCGCTTCCTGTCTCCCTCAGACGTTATGATTATGATATTAAAGGAAACATAACTCTCAGTGATAATTTTTATGAATCCAAGTCATATTTTATTACATCTCTCTAAAGTTTTATTGTTTTTATTAAGTCAAATAATATTTTTTATTTTATAGCGACGTTCCAAAACTGTATTTAGTTTCCATTATCTGACGTTAAGATGTAACATGTGTTAATCATTTCTGAGGGGCGTCTTATCACAACGAGGGCAATTTTAAGAATGAGAACGCCTATAAATAAAGGAGCCTTTACATTAATTATGAGCTTAATTATGTTAGAATCCCTTTGATTTACAAGCCGCTCATTGCCGCCGCAAACGAATTGTAGTGGCTTAGCGGAGTCTCGGGCGGTGCTTCTTGCGGTTATAATTATTTTTGTCTTTGACTCTAACAACCAAATAAAGGATATAGATCAAGATGAAAGTGAAATAAGACATGTAGACGTATATTTTGCAAGGATTAAAAGTATTAGCAAAAAATTTATGTCAAAATAAAATAAAACACATTCACAATCAGATATTAAATATAATACGCGAAGCATTGTAACATTAAAGTATGTTTTCAGTGGATTTTCAAGTGAAATATATGGGGGTAACATCGAAACGCGGGTTGTTCCCGATTGCCCGCAGGCCTTCGCCTGTACGCCGCCAGGCGCCGCGACAACCACAATGCAACCTATGAAATAAATTAATACAGAAGCTCCCTTCCGATACTCTTCTGTTATAGTGCATGGGAAAAATTCTAAATGTTATCTATTGTTTCATTATTATAACATTTTAGAATTTGAAGTAAATTTTCTTAGCAAACACGGCAGTAATATAATGGGTTCATTTATTTTTAATATAAAGGGCAATGTTAAGCGTCATTCAATATAGTACCTTTGTAAATTATTTTTATTTTATTATAAAAACATTATAGTCAATTTGATATAAATTATATTTTTAAGACTGTTATATGTAATATGTGATATACATTGTACAAAACTCGAAGTATTATAAAGTCATATTTACTATGAATACTGATAGGACAGATATATATAAAAAAATAAAACAAATCATAATTCAGGGAACTGTTATCATCCATCATGATAAAGATTTCGCAAACAATCCAGGACAATCAAAGGCCTAGCTATATACGTGTTTAGAAACAATAGCCTGATGCAATTAGTTTATCGGATAGATGGTCGGAATGAGTCGTAAATCTAGTCTCTTGCCACCAATGGGCTATGTATGTAGGATGCTGGTTAATTAATGTGCCGGGTAAGGTTTTCCTCGTCCCCTTTAAAGTGCATCTGATGTACGATTTTGTTAAACGAAAATTCGACACCAAAATTTTTAAAATTTTTTATATGATTTTAATTTCAATGTATATTTGTAAATTGAATGTACAAATATATAGAATAGGTCTATACATAGCTGTACTATATATATCTTTATAATATATATATATGTTAATCATTTGTAGTGATAGAGGTACACAAGTACATACAGACAACATAGGATATCGTCAAGATATGCAAATCGGGATTATTGATGCCTTGTTCACGACAACGCTTAGACGTTTAACATTTAGACTATTGTCCTAATGTAATTAAGTGTTTCAAGTATTTGATACCTTATTGAATATTATAAGTATCATTCAATAAATAACATTCTTGTAGGAAGTTAACCTGCGACCAATAATTTAGATACTATTTAGTGAAGAATCAGAATAAAAAATAAAGATACTCCAGAATATAAAGTGATACTTGAATTATAATATATTAGAATCTTATTCGAACTATCACCGTTCAAATAAGACACCACATTATGGCATTATACCGAAAACATTAAAAAGGCAAAACAAAAACCGACGAAATGTTACAATCTTATTAGTTCATACAAAGTTCCAATAGGATATCCAAACAACTATAGATTGGTTAGGAGAAAAATAAAGATTAAATTGTGACCCAATTCGTGGAGGTTAGAATGTAGTTGGTAGTTTGTCATGCAATCTCAACGTTTGAGTGACGGTCCGACCCACCGCCCTTATTATCCCTTTCATGGTGAATTTAAAGCAGCATGCTTTCATGTTTTGCAATAACAAACCGAGCCTGGTATTGCTATCATAATATCTACGCTCAGTAGATTGCCTTTAAAATATAAACATAATATATTCAACGAAACTGACTAAATAGATGATAATAAATTTTAAAAAACCTCCATGTATATAAAAATTGTAGTTTAGACCGGTAAAGGTCGGTACGATGTGTATTTATTCGCCATTCCGTTGTGACAAACAAGCGAGCACCAAAGGCCAGAGTTACACCCACATGCAATCCCTTCGGAAAGAACATAAATCCCACGGTAAAGTATTCTTTTTATAGTGGGAAAAGATTTGGTGGAAAAAAATCGAATATTGAAAATAGTACTGCAACGTAACCTGTGTCGTGATTTGTAAGCCTATATTCTGATTCATCATACGTATTAGTGATTTTCAAATTTATATTATCCTTGTTTTCAATTAAAAATTTCTTTAAAATCATTATATAATTTTACTGACAAAGGAATGTATCTAATCAAATATTATTGCAGTCTTTTATATACTATTGTCATAAAGTTGAAAAAGAAAAACATTTCCAAAAAATACAAATAGTATTATGACCGGAATATACTACTACAAGCACAAGGACCGGTGACTATTAAACGATCCCAATAAAACAAAAAAACAATACTATCCAATAAATAAGTTTTACTCGAGCACTGCCAACACCTCACTCGTGGCGCCAGAACTAAATTACCAGGCAACGAGAACGCTAACCTGTCTGTTTTTAAATTTGATCGTGGCTAACATCACACACCCATGAACTCAACAATAAAACATCAATATAAAAACAAAACTAGGCATATATTATTAGGTCGATACACGAGTAAGGTAGATCCACTAAACAAACAAGCATTACAATAACGCACCGTCACTGTGTTGGAAATCACTTATTGTGGGAGTGACTTGCAATCGAGCAAGTGCCTTATGCTACGCTCCTAGACCATGTTTTAAGACCCCCCGTTTAAACGGATACGTAATCTACTTTGATTATTTTAAGGATCTTTCTTTTTATTTTGTCATTTTAAAAAATTTGTAAGCGCTCCAATGTGCCTCTATATATTAATATATAGCTTTATTTTATACGATTATATAATAAATTTGTCAAGAACACATTCTTCAAATGAATCTTCCTATATTATTTTATATTCTCAATATGTCTATATAGTAGCAATATCAGTGTTATCGAATCTAAACCTAATGATACTGGCACATTAAATTTATTCGTTATCGGTGACGAACTCGTAGTCCTCTAACAATCTGATTCCAGTTAATCTGTCCATTTTGTGTCGAGATACGAGACTCATGATGGATGACAAGTCTAAAAGAGTATAATAGCATATTTTATTTGTAGATCCTTGTGTTGAACTCATAAACATTGACGCGCCTCTAACGGATGGGTCAAATGAGGCGCGGTGGAGGATCTCAAATTGCAGCAACTTGGCGCCGGGTCGACACATTTGAGAAGTTAGCACACCCATTCAAACGGACAAAAAATCGACAACAATACAGTAAAAGTTCAGGTCGAGCTTCACTTCACAGAGTAATAAGGGACCGTAACAAAAGACCTCCGATATTGAGACTACCTATTGTTTTGGTGGTTGTTTCTAGAAACAAGATCGGTTATATCAATAAGTAATTACTTCATGGTTATTTAAATCTAATTGGTCAATTAAATTGCATGTAAATTTTAAGATGAATGATGAATGATTGATGAATCAGTCTTAATTAGACTAAGTTACGTCAGCGGAGCCGATGTCTCAAACAAGAATAAATCAGGGTTTAAATTGCTTTCCGCAACGACAATCCCCGTCGACTGGGCGTTAATAGCGCGTGCAACCGAAATCTTAGACGAATGTTTGGAAATATTTTTTACTTTGAAATGTAATCCCTGGCGTCTATGCGAAGCCATGTGTGTAAAAACGAGCGAAATGGCATTTATACACGGCATGGGTTTCAGACTAATTGGGTTGTTGAGTTCTTGGATTTAACACACACTAGAATCTAAATTTGCATTTTTTGTTAAATCTGATATATTCATATAGAACCCTTTTGATGCGGTTTAATTCAATACAAAATTATCTTAACGGCTTTTATCACGATTGATTATAATGGCTTTGATTGAAATCAAAGAATCGAACTTTGAATTTGTTTAAAGGAGATAAATAAATAAACTAATTTAAAATTATTATAACGGTTTTTTAATGATCACCCTAGATAAAAAATAGTAAAATAGAAGTTATGACAGCTTTATTTATATAAAGCCCTATCAGCTATAAGCAGATCAAATATAATTTGATATACATAACTAAAACACAATGATTCCTTTTTCTGATGGGTGACTTTCTTCCCCCCTTGTTTTATATTCATCACAGAATTACCCGTTTATCCCAAACCACTTTGAGGTAGTAAGAAATCTAACTGATTGTTAATTTTATAATTGTTTTATTTACTAAAGTATAAAAAAGAATACTTATTCTCATTGCAGATACAACAACAACCTTGATGGATATTTTAAAAACCTATCTAAATATAAGCATTTTATAACCCAATTTTATGTAACAACTATTATTAGTTGTATTTTGTTCATCACAATAACCCACACAATAAACAAATAAAACGTTCGTTTAACCTGGCAATATATTCGTTTGTAAGATATTTTAGTCAAAATCTCCCTACCCGTATCCAACCGTAAATCATCAATAATAACAAACCTCGCTTTATTGACTAAACAAAACTTTATCAACGCAATTACAGGGCCGTTAAGGAATAATTAAATAACATGGATTCAGCGGAACATTAACAAAACAAATAATAGTATCATCTTCGTTTTGTGAGAATTGGCGACTATAAAAACTAACCGGCGATCACGTGACTCAGACAAAACGATAAAAGATTTGTATCTCGCATTATCTTATTTGTAATATGAGAATGTTTTGTTTCTAAGCTTTGGGGATCTTGGGTATTTGGGTTTTGTATAAAAAAATAGCAATTCTTATCTAGAATGGATAAATTTAACGTCGTTGGCTACGCAGGTAATCAATGTTAACTGATATGTTTTATTATTGATTGCATTCCTTTCTTTAGAAACTTGACAAGTAAGATATCTAGTAATAAATGGATGGTTTAAATTATTATGATTTTTATAGTGTCGTGAAAAATATTAATTATATTATATTAACAGGTTTAATTATGAATAAAAATAATGGAGACATATTGATTCATATATTCACAACATTTTCTTTCATACAAACTAATGTGGTATCAATCACACTTTGATCGCAGAGCGTCGTATTGTAAATAATATACTCCGATATTTTATATTCATATGATGAAAACACTTCTAACGAAAACATCAAAAATTCATAAAGAATTTGCATGAAAAATTTGAAATAAAATTAAGTTGTATACATTTATTAAATAGCTTCTTATTTAGCTAAATACTTTATATCATTTAATAAAGCGAATTATGTTATTATTATTTATTAAGTAATATTATTAAAATAATATGGTTTCTTCATGTATTACAAAGATGTTATCAAACTATATATAAAAAGAATAAAAATAAGTAATAAGACGCCTTTTGAATATCACTATGATATATGATAATTTGTATATTTTTATCAATGTATATAATAAAATTATTTCGAAGAAAAAACAACTTCAGAATCTGCAAACCCATCATCAAAATAATTAAAAGATAATATAAAAATTACAAAACATCAAAGACATTTTTTTTTTACCAACGTGTTAATTCAATCACATCTCAGTAATATCTAATAAAAGAATAATCGACCTATCAACAAAGTTAAACATTGATAATTCAAAGAATTCCAAAGACTCGGAAACGTACCGGAGCCCCCGGGCGGTCCCTATTCAATTAATAAACATCCGAGCTCTTTAGATAGGAAGCAATGATGACACATTTAAGTATCATTTCTAAGATACAAACGGATCATATAATAATAAAAAGAAAACAAACAACACACACACACACGCGCGTTTCCACAAATCGATAATTCCATCATCGAGCCGGGCAAATACGAAAATAAGCATCAAAGTGTTTTTTAGTGGAGAGGCGACAAATGTCAACCAGCGTGGTTCAGTGGCTAACACATGTTACATACTGTCTGACAATATTTACGTTGCTTTATTAGTAGGATCGGAGAAAATGAAAACAACCACTCGAAATTTCAAAGCAGATGTTATAACCGATTGGCCCAGTGACGGACTAATTGGAGACAAATTTGAAATAATGTGGATCATTATTAACGGATTTAGATTCTTCTAACATGAATGTTAAATGTATATATTGATGTTATACTTAAAAATCAACGATGACTCTGATCAGACGAAACAAAAAATATATTAAATAAACTGCAAACATAAAAGTTAGGTTCACTAATAGGTGATTTAAATAGAAATACGCAATTTGTTTTAAAAACCAAGAAAAAAAACTCACATCTCTCATTAAGTTCACTTAACAACTATTCACATATCCAAGAGAGGATGCCAATAAAATTCAAATCCAATTGCGTCGGGACTTGATTTACAACGAATCAATAAAAGAGGGCTATCATTACAGATTTTATTGCTTATAAAATAAAAGTAATGTACCCATATTTAGAACTAAACGCTCAAATGAAGACCTAAAGGAGAGGTAAATTATAACATGAGTATCGATAATGGAGTTTCAGATAAGACATTCATTTAATTAGCGGTTTTAAAGTATAAAACATTTTATTGTGATACAAGACTAGATTTACCAATTGATATGCAATTTCTGATTGCTAGTTGTAAACCTAATTAAATTAGTGAAGACATTCAAGTTTTACTTATTTTAATTTGATAAAACTAACAAATGATGACGACAAATGTTCTAAAATCAATGCAAAATATGTAGTTTGTAAAACAACTCTAAATCAAGTGCACGAGCACAAACAATAGATGAAAAAAAGGGCTTGAGAGATCGTAAAATAAAACAAGAGACCCAGATATGTCAAGATATGCAGTGGGGGCCCGGCGCCGAGGCATCTATAGACCCAATTAGATGCACACCTTTTAGACATGTGCTCTAACTAACGCCTAAAAACGGGACGGACCTACATCCGTTCCCGTTTGTCACTTTTTTTACTCAAGCTTGTTTGCCTTCGCAATATTTAGCTACTTGAGTACTTTGATAATTGGGTTATGTTTGACATGTTATTTATTTGTTAACTTTTAAAGAGATTTGTTAAACATTATTGTATTAGCTCTAGTTTAATTCTGACATAAAAATATAGACTTACCTTAGTGCGTACTAATTTTGCGTTTTCTTTGCACATTTTGGCGAGGGAATGATACTCGCCCCTAGCAGCGCATAGAATCCACTGTTTCTGCTTCGAATCCAGAGGATCGGTCTCTTTATGTTCCAGCTAAAGACGAAAAAAATAAAAGCACGTGAAAGCAAAAAAAATACAATTTGGAAAAATTCGTTACTATAGTCATTTAAAAAGTAACGTCATAGGAATAAAAAAAACTAAGCCACAAATGAAAATGTAGAATAGTAGTTGTTATTTCCTAATTAATAGTATCACATATTTGGGCACAACAACTGCACTTCATAAACATATTTCTACTGTAAATTATAAAACATTAAGGTGTATCCGATCGTGGCGTGCTCCAAAGTAATTAATTTAAGTTTTTTTTTTGTACTGAAATGTATGAACATTTTTACACGAATGTAACACTAATGTTCACTATTTATTTTACGCCCCAGAAACTTGTTTTGAAATATTTAATGCTTTGTTGGGATAAAAATAAACATAATAAATTCAAGTTAATTGTCATTATTAGTTAATGCGTTTATTTGTTGCATGCAAGATTATTTTATTCATTTGCTATTATTTTAAGTAAATCATTTTATTATTAATATATTTATTTATCTTAGACACACTCGTAAGTTTGGAATAATTAAAAATAGTATTTTTGTACTTACCGATGCTCTATCTTCTTCATCAACACTCTGGAAATAAATAAAAATCATTAATATTCGACAACTGACCTATGTCTTAAAGAATTAAACATTCAATATTTATTATTGCATTGTTATTTATTAATATTTCCATTCATACAGTCAAAAGTAATAAACCCGCAGCGCTGAAAACAAAAGATTAGTTTTATAAATAAAGACGATATTTACATACATAATAAATATCATAACGACACAAATAAATTAATCGGAACCTAATATTTCAAAATTAATAAATGAGTACTTATATTGTGAAAATAATATTTTGAATTAATGGTCGATAAATTCGAATTCTCCCGTCTTCAAGCTTGCGTTGCGATTGATGGTGTGACCGGAGGATCTTAAATCTCGGGTTATATTATTTACAATTTTAAACCCTAAGCATTTCATGTTTAGGTCGTTTTTCGCTAGTCAGTCAGTTGATGTTAAAGCTCTTATTGATAAAGATTTGGGCGTGCGTTGCTCAGCATGACCACCTTACCACCTGTCGTTACATATTTATGCCTACACTATTGGCCTCACTGTTAGGGACTTCAATATTGACAGGATAACATCCTTAATGTGATGTGTTTGATTTAATAAGAAGATTAAGTTTGTAAGGCCGGTTTTTTGGGTTCTGCGATAACGACAATTACGATTTATATTGAGACCATTGCAACATATTCATAATATTTTTAAACAATATTTATATTAAAATAGTGTTAAAATTCATTTCTAGCATATAATATTTTTATATTTATATAATAGCAAAGCAGTTATTGAAGGAAATGGTGGAGTGATTAGAGACATTACTCTAGGCTGAATGAGAAAAGGCGATCATAATATGCTTTTTATAATACATTCATTCACAAACTTACTATACCATGATTAATCTGAAACATAAGCTAGGCACTAACCTCTGATGTTGATTTTTATAATATACTACACCTTTTATTTAATAACTATGACTATTTAAACGCATATGTAGCACCAGGTATCTTAATAATTAACGTGTTTTTTACACTCATTAATTATCAAGAATTAGTACGCTCAGTAGAAAGCACCGAGGAATAAAACCAAAGTTTGGGTACATGAAAGACAAAGTGACTTATTTACGACAGAAACTCGTATTGACGACGCCAGTGCGTCGCCGAGGGCCCCATCGTGCGTGCTTCGCCACGGGACGTCGCTGTCAGGGTGTGCGAAGCCATATTATGGTGGCACCACGATATACTCCCATCCCTGCCTCATTATAATAGTCGAGTTGTCGCCGTTGGAAATTTGTTTATCGGGATTTATGGTTTTCGAATTTTTGGACGATACTATCTAAGGAATTTCAAAAATGAGAATTTAAGGTCGCCCATATTATAATTGGCAAAACTATCAGCTTTATAATGTCTTACAATTTAATATTGAGATTAGGTTTTTCAGACAAACATTATTTATTAATCACATTATCATCGTGTCGACAAGACCCGTGATGTTTTAAAACAAGATAAGACTAAACACACAACTAATCGCAAAGCTATCAGAAACAAGGGCTCATCTAGTATGACTAACAAGAACCATTATAGATAAATGAAACTTAAGAACACACAAAGATACCATATCTGAAAGACCGCCATTTTTTTCGTCCACAAAACAATACCTTTCTAATCATCTACATCACTGATCCAATGTTTTTGCTTTCCCGGGTCCAATGCTAAATTTCAATTGTTTCGTGTACTTTGCGTACTTATCTCTCAATAGCGGCTAATTCCGCTCCTATTTCATCGACAAGGCTCGTTAATTGTTGTACTGTTGATGGCTGCAAGTGATTCTGAGAGGCGAATGGCGAGAACAATGAAATCGGTCATATTTTCCTGGCCGCAGCGAACCGTGATCGCTTATCTCTCCCATCGTGCATAATAACTAGTATGAGTTTGTTCAGACGCTATATAAAGCTTATTTTTGCCAACTTCTTGATAGATTTATGACATACTGTTTATTGAATTTGTATCATTGATAATTGTTTTACGATCAAAGAAAAATATTTATAGAAAATTCTTATTGAAATTATTGTAATATGACTTTAATTGAATTTTTTAAATGATTTATTTCACAATAACTAAAAACCTCTACAACAGCTATCTCTAAAAGGAACATCTAAAACATTTAATGACACGGGCAGATTTAAAATTAAACATCGGATGGGATGACGGCAATAAAAAGTTTACTAAGTGCTTAGCCACTAAAAACAGAATGAATTTCGCGTTTAGCACTTACTTAGCAGAAGCTTTAAAACCATAAGATTAAACTATCTACTTAAACACAACCATTAACATTTCCGATTAGATAGTAAATATTGAGGGATTGTTTTGTAGGCGATTGTACATTAGAAGAAATTATGTTATAATCACGAGGAACTTGGCTTTATATATTTTATTAAAATTATTTACGTTAAAAAACTTGAATTGACCACTGAGTAACTTTTAGATCTTAGAATACAAATCCTGAATTATAAGTTACACAAAACACTGAGTTTAGCTAGTGATAAAATATATATTAATAATTTTATAAATGATTCGTGATCTAGTTTTCAATTCAGAACCTTAATAGAAACCTATCTTGGGAATATGGCTACAGCGAAATAATATGCGGAGATTTAAATTAGTCGTTTATGGCCAGACAATACTATTACGTTATGAATTTTATAAGAAACTTTCTAAATACAGAAATGAGTTTTTTAATAAATTATCTAAATCTAAGAACAAAAGTTGTATTTTTGTGTGTTGTATTTACTTATTCGTGTAAAAATATATGCGATCAATCGGACGATGATTTTAGTTTAAAAGTATATATTTATTTATATTTATTTACCTTATAAATATATATAAACGTTAATCTTTGAGACCATTGCTATAGGGTTATGTATATGTATATATAATAAAATAACAGAAGCAAAGTCTTTAATTATTTATTATTTGTGAAAAAAAATCCCAGGACTTGAGTCCTTTGATGACATAGGGCTAAAAATAAATATTATTCCTTTTACCTGTTTGTCAACATACAGAATCATTAAAATTGAGCTAAAATATATAAAAACTACAATATTTAAAATGTTTTGTTTTGTTGATGTAGATGGCTTATTATTTAAGTAGCAGGGTGGGAGAGGGACAGAAAAACTCTCTGGCTACTGATAGTAGAGAGATAATAGTTTACAATACGAGATGGAAGCAGGAAGATAACTTAAACTTCAACCTTGTTTCTAAACATTTGTAAAAACTCATAAGATAGATCCGAGCTGGATAGATGCGACAATTTTTAAGAATATGCCAATGTATTCATATTAAAAATATGATAATTTTATAACTGACCTAATAAATTTATATTTAGTCAGTTACTTATTGAAAGTTAACATAAATTTACTTTTTTACAATAAACCATTGTACAAACGGCTAATTGATGTTTAAGTGACGAACCCTTAAACTCAAACGCGGTCAACGCGTCGCACGAACTTCTTTTTTCAACCATTACGTGATACAAAGTTACACGACAGTTATTGTATAGGGACAGTCCACGAGTCACGAGGTGGTGTTGAACACTACGCATTATGAATATCAATGTATCGTTTACTCGATATCGATATTATTTTATGACACCAAAATTAAATCTCCTATCTACTACCATCACGACGATATCTTGACATTATATATATTATCCTAAACGAAACAACGTATTAATTCTGTGAAAATTTAATAAACAATCTCACGAATCGTAATTACGATATTATGTATAATATAAAATTGAGGTGGATGTAATCGGCCTTCATTCAAAGGAAGCGGAAAAAAGTCAACGTTTAAGCTCTCCGAGCTTAAAGTATCCTTTTATAGCAGCGTTGAAAAGGGACTGCACTTTCATAAAATCTTTGTAGATTAATTTTTTGAGAGTATTCCAATTGAAGAGCGGAAACGAACGTCGACGGTCTATTTCAGTTTTGATTTATGTCTCAGGATCTCGCTCGGTTGGGTGGCAATGTGGCATATTAGTGAGGAGAGGATTGTTCCTTTATAATTTATTAGCTTCCGCGTCACACTTAAGTGTATTTCGATATACCGAAACTCGTGTCAATCTTGTTTGGGCGCTTGTAAGTGCTATACTAATTGTTAAGAGAACCTGTTTATAAATTGATTTATTTATTCAAATACACATCAACAAATCCGTTATGACATTTTTATTTACAGTAAATACATTATTGAATGATGATTTATAGTTAAAATCGGTGTTGATGAAAACATAAATATGTTCAGACATCGAGTTTAATGTGAGCTCTCGTGCTCTTAATAGATTACAGGCAGCGTACGTGGTACAAAGCAATTGTAAAGTCCATTAGGCGCCCGGAGGCGTACCGCGTACGCAACCTAATATTTGTCATTAGGAGCTTTGTTGTTCTCATTGTAACCTGTAACCTCGTTGGGGGTGCTCAGTTCGTGCGAGTCCAAATTATTTATTATATAAATTTTTGTTTTAGCAATGAACATCCCTCTTTGGTTATTTTTAAATGTGCCCGTTGGGTGTAGTGACGTTCATTTACGAGAGTGTGGTATAGCTAATGTTTATGATCTTGTAAAAGCAGCAATTCGTCATTTGGATAGATTATATCGGAGTCTTGTTTCCGGGGCGTTATTTTTTTTCAAAGCGAATATCAGTTTAGGTTTTGAGCGTTGATATCCCGGCGCGATCAAGAAAAATAAGCTGTCGATAATAATCAAATTCACGTCATTTTGACCGCCAAAGGGTCATGACGAAGGTTTTACAATTCAATTAGCCGCGCCAGGTGACGACGGAGAACCAACGCAACGTTTACCCTACCCACAACTTAACGTTTCATTATTCAAAAGTGTTTTATCATGGAATTAACTATATTCATAGTTTCATTTTAATAATTTACAGACGCCTTGCAGTTGTTTAATGTATGAATAATAAATATTTATGAGATCCAATATTGATAATCAAAACTTTATAGACGGTTAAAAGTGAAACAACTGTGTCATCGCTAACAAATTATAATGTTATTTATAAAAACAATGAAATTATATTGTAATTATAGATTATACGCGACTACCAGATACAAGTTCATTTTAAGATCTTGTTAATATGTATATTGGTTATATAAAAATAAAGATAATTGTCTACAAAACTATAAGAATCTATAATATATAATAGGTCTAAAAAATACATATAATTGCATTAAAAACCCAGAGGCTATGAAAGAAATATATGAAAAGTATTTATAATAACCATATATTAAGACAATTATGTCGCATTTAATATACAAATTTTTAAGAGCAACTTTCATATAATAATTGGGCATTAACTATTTTATATGTGACTCAAATGAGTTTGTTTTTTATATGATTACACAACACACACACATACACACTTAGATGATTTGACAGCCGGCTAAGTTCGTGTACAGCCGGCTAAACAGGTGATGGACAAGTCCCCAAAATTATAATTACCGTACTCGATAATTAACTGAGTAAATAACAAGGTATCCAATTATATAACGATTAGTTGAACATCTTTACTTGTGAAATTTGTATACATTTTTGAGAGAATTTTTTACGTAAATAATATAATTTAGAAAATCTTACCACAATTGTTATTTGAAACCGATGTTTAATGTGTGTTTAATAATGAAAAGTATATTGTAAATGAGAGACTCTTCAAGGAATTAGGTGCGGCAATAAACGTTTTAAAAATAACATATAAGTGCTGGTATAATCAGTAAAAGTAAATAACTGAATTAAGTTAGACTGGACGTATCAATTATAACGGTAAAAAATGTGAAAGAAATACGTAATTATTAAACTGCAAACATATTTTGAATATATCAGTATGATAGTTTAAACACGGAAAAGTTAATCAAAAGAGATATTTTTCATAGCCGTCCAGAACACGTTCTTTTTTGGCGGTATTAAAAACTTTCTTTTTTATCGGGATAACACTGCTTGTGTCCAGGCTGAAAGAACATTGTAAATTGGCGAACAAATTTATGAAATCGGATTATTGGATTCGAAGATTACCTTTCACACATAACATACAAATTCACTCACAAACATAATGTTTTATATTATTGCTTTTTATAATACTAAATCTTACTTATTGACATGAAAAGAAATTACGATCGATCGATATTGATATGTTATAGTTATGTAATAAATAATTAGGTAAGGTAAGTAATTAAATTTAGATAAATATTCCACTTGTCTACCTCAAATGGGAGTGTCGGGAGAGTCTATATTGATACCGTACTTATCAAATAAGCCCTTCTGTCCTCTATCCGACTTAAATGGGCTATGAGAGTTCCAAACCCGCCCTGGTCTAAGAAGAATCATACAACAAACTGAGTGGAGCATTTCTTGATCACCAAACAAACATCAAGTTACTAAATGATGTCATGGTGTTTTTAGCAAATTATCTCTAAATATTTTCTTTATGATAAGATCTATTTATAAAATAAATATTTTAAGATACCTAAACTTTTGTATTACTCATTTCATTAAGAACATAAAAATAATAATATTCAAGAAACACAAAATAAGTCCATAGTAAGAAGGCTGAATAAAGTTGTGAGTATTGCAACAAAACTTGTTAACATTTTGGTTATTTGTTGTATTGTTTGTACGTTATTGCATAGATATATATAGAAGATGCTGTATGAATTAATAGATATGGGTATAATCTAGAAATTTATATTAATTATGACAGCAGTAAACTAAACAGAAGTAACAACTCTAAAAAATATTGCTAGAAATTGCAGAACAAATTATATAATGACTTGTACTTAATAATAAGGTAATTTGGAATATATATTGATTGATATTTAATTACTTCATGTCCTTATAAACATTTGTACAATATTACTCAATGCAAATGAGATAATATGAACAGTAACTTTTTCTTATCATAACAATTTTGAAATGTCATACTATATTTATAAAAAAGTATATTTTAACTATAAGTTAGGTTTTATCATTCTGAGCATAGCAATGTTATATTATATTTGCTCTTTATGAGTGTCAAAAATCTTCATAATAAAATAAAATCAAATTCTAGAAAATATTACAACAAGTAATGAACTTACCGAGTTATTGAAACTTAGTTTTTGTGACTTGAGGACATCACCTTCCGAGGCCATCCTATTGAACATTTGTTTTCTCTCCTTCACAGAAATCTTCTGGTCACTATCAATGAGCATACTTTCACTACGAGATGATGATAAAGTCAATGTAGACTTTTCGCTCAGTTCTGATACATCTTGACTAAGTATAGTTGATCGGGAACCTAAATTTGCAATTGGAGTACTTGATCGTTTCTCCATCAAACTCTTATCAGATGACTTTCTTCGTGGATGAACTTTAGGCGGAGTATCTTCACTTGATATTAAACTCTCTTTAGTTTCACTTTCTGGCATTTCTATTGGTTTAGGTGTTGATGTTATAGCGGATGATGTGTCTTGAATAATATTTGCAAGTATGTTAAAGTCTTGGTTTAGTTGTAATGGTGGCGGAGGTTTGTATACAGGCTGAGAAAGCACTTCAGGTTCCATACTAACCTCATTTGGTACAACAACAGGTGGTTCCGGAATTGAATTTTCAACAGCCTCCTCATTCTGTTTAACAGGATGATTCAGATATTTCTTTTTTAAAATTAACCATTTCTCATTATTTTGATTTTTTATAATAGCCAAGGCATTGACATGCTTCTTGAAAGTGTTTCTTGCTTCATCTAAAAATGTGGTTAAATAAAGTGTCTTATATAATTTTCTTTTCAGACTTTAATGTGATTTGGATGAATAAAGATATGAAGATATGAAGTTTACATAAGTTACAGATATTAAATATTTGACTTACCTCTCATATCCGGATTCATCAAAAATACTTTGAAGTGTTTCACTAACTCATGGTTTGTGACTTTGCCGTTATTTAATAACATAAATTTTAGGATTTCATCGAAACTTAATTCAGCTGGTGGCGGCATTTTTTTATTTTATAAAATTACACGAATCATAGAAATAAACGGTACCAAAACTTTCTGTAAAGATTGTTAACGTCAAAACTCAAAAGTCAAAACATCGTCATGTAAACCAGTGGCGTTTAGTTCTTAAAAGCATTATTTCACTTTGACATTTCAAATAATTTTTATATTATTGTAATTGTTTAGTATTGTCCACAATTAAATAATATTAATTATTTTTTATATACTTGTTTCAGCTTGATATACAACAGACGTAAATTTATTATTTTATAAACATGAAAGAAATTTTATAACAATGTTAAAACGAAACGTCGGTTTTCAATTCATTCTATTGTTATAGGTTTATAATATGTTTTAAAATGTAAAACTTAGGAACGATAATATTGTTATCGGTAATCAGTACCTACAATATACGAAGTCAGACTGCGAAAAGCAAATTCGAGCTTGAATTAAAAGTATTTTAAATGAAACTAGTTGATAAGCAGTTTAGGATTAATAATATATTCCGAACAGAAAAAACAAGAGCGGTTAACCAGATTCAGGAAAAAATGCTCCCTCATGTCAAAGGTTTAGGGGAGCATCTTAATATGACTTTGAATATCTTTGAGATATTTATTTCTATAGACAAAAAAAAAAAAAGTATTCTAAAATAAAACTTTTACTGATTCAGATATGGTATGTTAATATTTGCGATAGGGATGGAGTTGTTTTTATGTCGAATATAGAACAAAATAGTCAAAGTTATGTGTTACTTGTGTCGGGTGTCAATCGGAGAGACGCGTTGTACCCTTGCTTCCTTTAAATCCGTGTTTTCTAAAACAGCATATGAAGCAACCATTACATTTACCTTAACGACGGATTCCTTTTTGTTACCAAAACTGTTATCTTGAAACGATAATTATAAAAATGAAATTAATTTATTAAATTTTTGTACGGTTATTTTAAGTTATTCTTACATGTTAATAACATAGTCTCCTATTAACCACAGGACCTTAATTTGACATCACACAAAGGTAACAAATGGGTCATACAAAAAATCGAAAGGTCATCCAAAAATCAAATCATGATGTTATGTTATGTCAAGTTATGATTTACATCTTATGTATATCTGCTGTAATATTTATATTACGTAATATTGAGTGAGATCAATATAATTTTACATACAGCTGACATTATACATTTAGAAGATCCTGAATAGCGATGTTACAATTTTAAGTACAGTTGGATGACAGAGTATCTAATACGATAGCATCAATGCTGTAAATTATGATATCAACAATATATATATATATATATATATATATATATATATATATATAATTTAATGATTTATAAAAGTCTTTAGATAAACATGAGAAGACACAGTGATATCGATCATTTTACCTCTTTGCGAATGTCATATTGTTACTTCATTATGACAGCACAGATACGTCATTGTGACATCATAGGTAGGTCATAATAGACAAAACCTATTGACATATTTGATGAAATTATCAGTAGTGGAGTAACATGCTTTCAAAATATATCCCTAAACCCCTTCGGGTTACAATAAACTAATAAACATACTAGAAATGTAGAGACTATAGGAGTTTAATATCTATTATATTTTTAGAAAATGATAGATTTCTTTTAACTTTGGATTTGGAAGGCGCAAGTACCTTGACTATTAGCAAAACTTACAAATATTACGAGGATCATTAAACAAATCTTGTAAAGTTTTTTTTTAACTCAGTAAATTTTAGTCTTAAATGATTTCTATTAAACTTAATCATGCTTAAAAAAAATATTTTTTTAAAACAATTTAAGTCAATAATTTACTGCAAAGCAAGAAAACTTTAACAGTTCTAAGTTTTTGAAGCTAATAATGTATTTACATACCTAATATATTTAAAGTACATACGAACATAGATACTTTTTTATACATTCTCAAAAAGTTGCAATAAGCAAGTCTAATTTAATTAGATTATGTCTAATTAAAATGTGTGAAAGTGGAATATATTTTATGTACTGTATGTATGTATGTACTCAAAGAGAGTTTGCACAGACTACGTGTACCACGATGCCTGTCGGGTTGGTTAAAACTTGATATATATAAATATATATAAATATATATATTATTACGTTAATACACTTAAAAGTATTAATAATTAATACACTTATAGAGATTATTTACATGAATAGTTCTCTAATAAGATTTCGCTTACTCCAAAGGAAATTATATTTATATAATTATAAAGAGAATTAAAGATTAGAAATGATAAATATGTTAACTAAAATCTTTACCAATAAAATAATTTTAGTAGCTAACGAAGTAACAAAAAATAAATTAATGGCTATGGCATGGCTATGTATTAATATGTGTAAATACAAACATACCTAATAATGAATTCTACCAACATCATAGTATATTGACATTTCGGCATTGTCAATGTCCGTCATCAAAGAACTCATTTTGAATTCCTAATGCTAATCCTGTAAACCGATCTCCAACAAAGAGAATGCACACGAATTATCGTGACAACACAGTGCTAAAGCGTTGATAGATACCTACTATAGGTGCACGACGATATTTGGACATATATATATATATATATATATATATATATATATATATATATATATGTGTATATACATGTATACCGCCAACACAATCACCTATCTTTTATGAAACTTCTATTGGGTAGTTTTATTTCAATTTTATAATAATAATACCGTGAAGCAGTTTTGTTTTTATGCTTAATACCGTAAAATAAGTCAATCCTACTTTAAGTTAATGTTATCAAAACTTCCTATAGAAACACTGAAAGATAATTAACTTTAAGGAGGTATAAAAATGCATATAATACTAAAATTTATATAATATTAAAATAGGGAAAGACAATTTTTCTATACAAAATAAAACAAACACAACTATTAATTCCGAAATTATTTCCATTTAGTAAGTTGTGATTATAAACCTCTAGGTAATAATAACAGTAACTAGGGGCGCCAATAAACCCTCAATTTCGACTCGATGCGCTCGCGAAATCTCGGTTGCCTTTTGCATATTGAACGAAGCGAGCCCAGTGTACTGACTCATCGTTTTCCATTGACTTCAATGGGATATCAGTTTTTTGACATGATATTAAAAAAAATTTTTTTTTTTGAGGACTTTATTCAAAATTATCTTTTTGATTGCAAAGTTTCATAATTTTCCGTCAAGTAGTTTTCGAGTCAATTCGTGATTTATTCAACAAAAACGAAACCCATTCTCGAAATATTTAATCGAAGTAAAGTTAATTAATTTCATTAAGCCGTTTAATTTTTTTTACATTGTTACTCATGTTTTCTGGTTTTTATCATTTTTAAAATTTATTTCATTATTACGTCAGTATGTTTTTCAACGATGTTACAGTAAACAAAATAAATCGTTTAAAACTGCCCCCAATCGCCAACTGACGCTGTCCTACGCATACCATTACCAATGTGCCCAGTTTTTAAGTAAGTTACGTCCATTAGTTTCTCCCCCTTTAAGTTTGTTTGAGTTATTATTGACGGCGGGAAAGCTTAAAAACCCTTTCGAAAGCAGTAAAACCTATTTGTCTATATGGATCGTACTGGACAATCTCATTATGATCAATCTCAGTATATTTAACTAATTAACGACTATGTGCTAACATTCTTGCCTACCCCTGCCCTGTAACTTACTTAAATTATAGCTCTCAAATATTTTTTTGCAGAAGACTATCTTTTTTAAAGTTCATATGTTCTGAACATCTATGTGTCTAGATTTCAACACAATGGGCTATTTCCTAGAACCAGTTAAATCCCTTTAAGAGCTGTATCTAACCTCTGTAGGGAATCACGAGAACGATAACACAATAATACGGACAATGTAATAGCAACCGATATTGTTATGTATTGCTATGTATCGTTATTGAGTTGTTAATGGAAGGAAAACGAGCGACTCGCATCTATTGAACGTCGTTAGTTTACTTTTACTACATATTGAGTTCATTACAGATGATATCAAATAGGCAGCGTAAGGTAATTTTAAAGGAGAATAGGTGAAATAAACTTTTTGATTTAAAAATGCGAGTCAGAAAATTGGATTTTATCATACTTTTAAGAATCATCTAAATGCCCTTATCCTTAATACTTAGGGACTGGGCAAAATGTCAATTTCTTTCACAATCATACGTCAATTTAGAGGAAAATTAGTTCTTCGCTATATATTTTTTTGCACAATGTATCCATGTCTCCGTATGTCACCCAAGTAATTATTTGCCTAATTTTAATACAAATAATTACTGAGTAATGAATATGTTATGGTTTGAACTTAACTGACTTCACTTCTTTTATACTTCTCTGTATGCCTTTATTTTAAAACTTATAACGAAACCAATTATATATATATATAACATAGTCCATCCATCTTTTCCTTGGTGTTCGATTCTTTCATCCCGATTTAATTTCCTCTCGTCACATATTTAGTATAACCACTCCACATCACATGTCCAGGCAAACGATTGTCTGGTAAATCTTCTTTTTTTAATATTCCTTCCTCTGAACCTTACTGAACTTTACAAATGCTTTACTTTTTATTGTAGAAGAAATACCCTGAAGGAAGATCAGTATCTTATTTAGGGTATTGGGCCAAGAAGATAATCTTATGTGAGAGCATGGTAGGTCTTTTCGCTGGGATCCACTCCTGTAGTGACAGTCTGCAACCATTTAACAATGACTAGAAGTGGTGGAATCCTGCCATCTAAAAATTTCAGTTGTAAATAGAATGCTGTTTAAGTAATTTCATATAAATATTATTAGGTATTTTTGATGAACAGCTGTATTTTTTTGTTTATCTTTGTAATTGGTAATTAAGAAAAATGTCGTGAAAGTTGGATTCTCTATTTTAATGTTATCATCTACCCCATTTTTTCATTTATAAATTTGGTAGAGTATTTTTTAATTATTATGGTTTCACATTTAATAATTTAATCGACAATAAAAATATAATTAGATATTGTTTAAATCAACCGCTATAATATCTTTAATGAAGACATAAAAGTCGAGAATTAACGTTTATACAAAATAACAAAATTATATAATTTTATTTATTTTAAATGAGTTGGGTCGCATTGTAATAATATGTATTGGAAAACTAAACATAAAAGTATAAAAAATCAATTAACTTAATTAATTATTTTATATTTTTTTTAACATGGCATGTATAATACAAATTAAACAAACGTAGACACTAACAGATATATGTCTATATAAAAGTACTAAGTTTGAAAAATATTATAAATTATAACAGACCGTAGATCAAGGAACGTAGGATAAAGAATAAAAGATTTTATATTTTTGTCTCAAATACGAACTGCCCTGAGGTTACGCCTTGAGAAAAACAAGACCTTAAAATGCTTCTTTTAGAAGAAAAAGGCAATGGATTTATTTTAGAACAATTACAAGCCACTGAGGCTCATAAAAATAATATTGACATAAAATAGGAATACTTCATAATTAATTAAGTCTCTGGCTACCTCGTAAGGGATATGGAAGTTAAATAAATAAATAAAATAATAAAAAAAAAACTAATTCACCAAAAGCAAATGTATGCTTGATGTAGATTATGCAGATACACTTATTTGTCATAAACAATTTATAGAACGTGATAATTCTAATTTCAATGTATTGGCAATGAATGAGTCAGGGTGATAAAATAATGAAAAAACAAAACTTGGCTTAAACGGCTTTTATTTTAAACCTATCAATCAGGTCTTGTGAAGAGTCGAGCCTTCATTAATGTTACATCTTGGTTGAACTGGCTTGTCAGTGTTATAGAACTGTTATATGATAAATATAACTTATTATTTAAAGCGAAATCTGTGAATCTGAAAATGAGCGTCTTTGCAATGGACAGCAGTATTGGTTTTATCCGCTTATATATCTTGTCATTCTATTTAATTACTTTTTTTGCAGAGAATCATTTCTTGTTGTAAGATATCCACCATACTTTTTAGTTTTCTTTTTTGTATTTTTGTCCAAAAGTATTTAGTTTCCTTACAACGCCATATTAATCATAATTTGTTAGTGAGTAAAGGACGAAATTTGTTTTTAATCAAAACTAAATTATAAAATCTATAACATCTTGCCTCTTGGCTTCACTGAGGATATTTCTGAGCTTCAAACATTTGAAGAAACTTTAAGAAAATATAGTTTTTTGTTATGAGCAGGAGTGCTTCGTTCCTCCAGAATGTAACTTGGGTTAATGCAATTTAAACTTGCATCTATGCAGATATTTGGTAAAGTATTATTTTATTGTCTATCATTATTATTGTGTCCAATAAGACGAACTACATATCTATTCATATTACCTTATCTTCAGTAGATTCTAAAGCTACGGGTTTTTCTCTATACAATAATATTTTTCTTCTACAGTAGAAAACTAGTGTGACCATATTTTAATTATAAGTTTATCTCCTATCCGATAATATATATATAAGCAAATTTATAATTATCGCGTTAGTTAAGATTTTGTTTCGCCTTGCAACTTTCGGGACCGTCCATGTCATACCTAAAAGGAACTTCCGATACCTAGTAGTTCCAGAGTTACCGAGTAACAAGAGTTAGACATTTAACTTTTAATTGGCCGCTTGTAAGATCTTCGAAACTAAACTGCTAAGTGTTTAAGTATGTCATGCGCGTTTAATAATGATCCCGCTCACCTAAAATAGTATAATCGATAATTCAAGAATAATTTTACTATATAACCCAGCAATAACTATATCAGCGTTATAAATTATATTCTTCATAAATTAAATCTTGTCAATATGAAGAATGGGAAATCGAAACTAGAATTTCATAGACATGTTACGTTACTTTAGAAAAATAAACAAAAAAGATTTTATAAATAAAAGAGCAGAATTTTGTTCGATAATATCGTTATTAATTAAAGAGTAAATGTTGTACACAATAGAAAATGGAGATTCTCTTTATTCTTGCTTCCATCGATAACGTCAGCTACAAGAGCACAGCAGCGAAATATTCCAATTTTCTCAGACTGAATATTGCCTACACTATCCTATTAATGGCGAGTGGTAAACAAGGGCTTCTATTAACCCAAAGGATTACAGACTGCACGTGAGGAAAACCTAATACGAATTTACACGTTGTCTGTGATAGTGCTTTACAAATGTTTATTAAATTGTATTTCACCAGATAATATAGATTTTGTTGTTTATTTAAAATTTGCGATATAAATTTTGCGAGGGGATATTTTTTTAATTTTAATTAAATAATGATAATAATTAATTAATTCTGAATAATATTTAACTTTTTTAAACTTTTTAAGTTTTTGCCGGATAATAAGTATAGTTAAGATTTAAGCGTTATAAGGTTTGAAATCAATAAATCGTGCAGACCTTTTGCAATATTCCTAAACCTATTATCGTGAATTTTTAATAGATTTTTTAATTATTAAAATAAAAAATATTAAAAAAAAATCACTACAAAATATGTATCTTGCAGATTCAAGATGAATTAAATTTTAGATTTCCATAGATCATGTTAGCTGGTCTACGGTGCTACGGCCATGTTTTGGCCACGGCCGGACGGCGGGAAATCGGCCGCCCATGGTAGGCGTGAGGCGCCAACGCGGGGGAGAGGAATGGAGATATGTGAGAGGATGTAGAGCGAGAGGGATGGGCGAGGGCCGCGACGCAGAGGGCGTACGGCATCACAGACTAACACACTCCTGTTCCGGTCGCGTCGACGGGCGGCCGGAGACCGTGAGCCGTGTGTCTTCACACTACATACTTTGCCGTGCGTTTTTTTGCGACCACGTGATACAACTGCGCGCTCATTCGCCGAAAGTTTTTGGCGCGAATGTTGAAACCAAGTGGTAGAATGTTTGTGAACATTTGATCTGTGACCGCGTTGCTCGATGAGTTACCAAATCATGGATGACTGGGAGCGTCATGTTACTCCCCTCCTGCAAGACATGGGCTGCCCTAATGACGAGGCCCAAGATGACTTCTTTAATCAGCAAGACGTAAGTCTTATGTAGATTTAAATGAGACATGACTGTCATCTGTCGAGAATATTTTATGATAACATAGAAACAGCGACTAAACATCATTTAAAAAACTCAATAAAACTTTTTGCATGCAGGCGTTTTTTGAATTACACATTTAGGTTCTTTTATTTAAATTTTTCCTAAGAACCTATTTTTGTGGTGTATGTAATGTATTTTTATATACATGCAAAGCATAGACAAAAATATGACAAGGTTATATTATAAGCCACAGTTAGTTTTATAAACTTTTTGAACTCTACCTGTACAAAAAACATCTCTTAAGGCCAAAAACTACGTAAGTACACGAAAACATTTGTTGTTTAAAACGTTACCCCTTCGTGTAAAAGCAAGTAACTTATTTAGTTCTGACACTTTATTATGAATAGAAGTATAAATAGTATAACATCACCTTAAATAAAATTCTAATCTATCCACCCATTAAATTTATAAAAAAAATACAAAAGGAAAAAATATATGACGGACTACATTACTTTTTCTTATTGTAGTATCTAAATAAATGAAAAAATGGCTACGAAAAATATTTTTATTATTGAAATAAATATCTTCATAATTTATTATTTTCTTTGATATTGTGTTTCTCAATATCCCTAAACCGATTTTATTTTTAGATAAGATATCAACTAAACATGACGAGAATATTACCATAAGTAATCTAAACAACTATATTTGATTGTGTAACTATTTAAAAGCTATATATCAATCAGATAATATGTTTAGGTTAACGAAAAAAATATATTAAAAAAATATATTTTTTTAATTTCTCGCAAATGATCAAAGCAGAAAAAACCCTTAATGCTCATGAAGCTTATTAAACATACCATAACATTCACTTGTACTATTAACAAGACGAGTAAAAAATACTCAAAAAACTAACTCAATAAACCAATTCCCAACCAACCAATAACCAACTCAATAAAAAATACTCAAAAAACTAACTCAATAAACCAATTGATGCGAAACAAAGAGTTAACCAAGTTAAATAAGATTAACACTGGAATTTGTTACTTAATTATGGTGATTTTTAATAAGTTTTAGTATTTGGGACTTCAGTTAGAGCAATGTACTATAATTATAGCTATTGTATTTTTAACTGTATCGCTGTTCTACATATTAATTATAATTTAATACAATAATATATAATGTAAATGTATTATCAAATTATTATTGTGCTAAGAAATAGAATGGTATTTTACAATATGATAAAATAAATTAGGCGAAATATTCACTTTCCGTCTCCTTTCATAATATGAAATCAGAATGGGATGAAACTAACACGTATTTGAAAATCATATAATATTTTCTATGAATGCATGCGATTTTATAATAATAAATAAAAAGAATGAAGTGACATATATAAAAACATATTTCATATAGACAATGATGTACTATAGAAATTTATGTATTGTCATTAATCAATTGTATATTGAACGCCAATTAAAATGGAAAAAAAAATAATTATCTATTTTTAATTCCCAATTAACAGCGTTTCACTAAATGTATATCAAAGAATATATAGTACTTACATAAAAAAATATTTTTTTATTTTTGTCTGTCTTTCTGTTTGTTCCTGTTAATCCCTGAAACGGCTGGACCAATTTTAACAGGACTTTCAATGGCGGATGATGAGTGGCTTATATAACTTTAGCCACTCTTCATCCGCCATGAAGTTTTAAGGAGTAACTTATGCTACTTTTATTAAAAAAAAACAGTCTGCGCATACGAAGTCCTGGGCACAGGTAGTCGTTAATAATTTTAATACCATTATATGACAGTCTTAATAGTAAAAGTTAGATTACTTTTACTTTTGTCTATGTTCTTGGTGAAACTATTTTCCACTATAATATAAATCATACTCTAATTAGTGAACAGAATTAAGTTTAAATACTGATTTGATTTGATTTGATTTGATTTCAGCTTTTTTTTTTATATTCATTATTATTTAATACGATATAAAAATTATATTTTTTTATGAATAAATAATTATCAGATTATAACTTTATTTAACATTACACTTTTGAGGTACGGAACCTTATTAAGGATATAGATTCTTGATATTGTTTTACCAACGGTTTCAACGCGTCCATACAAACGACTTTCTAAACTATTTCTCTGGAGTTCCGCATCTTATTTTTTGGCAAAGTTATGTCTGGTTGGTTATGAACAATTTATTTTTTACCTTCTTTCATTATACTAATCGATTATAAAATAATTTAAAGTTACTTAAATTTGGTACATTAGCAATATGAGCAACATAATTTAATAATACAAAATGACTTTACCAACTTGTAAATTAGGTTAGATGGTCCCGATTTTCTTAATTAATATTGTTAAGGCGTTGAAACAGTTCTAGGATAAAACCTCAATAAGAGCGTTGAACTTAAATTGGGACATTTTTGGTTAGATCCCATCTCTTCAACTAAAGTATCAAGAGATCGAAATGATGTAAAATATTTTTATAAATTTAAAAATATGGTGTTATAATATTTGACCTTAATGTAGATATATGTTACAATAAATAAAACAAAAATTGTTAGTTTCTTCTTTCGCTTGCCAGTTTCATTCATCTTTGCATACTTATTAAATTGTTTTCCCAATTCTCGAAACACCACCAAAACTTCTAAGTCTAGAAAGCAGCAATTTGGAACAGGGTTCATGTTATACCGTAGGTAAGCATCGTCTATGAGAGAATTTTCGTTAATTATTTTTTTTGGAGACGGAAGATAGAAAGGATACTGCTTTTTATTTTAATACAATAATATTTAAGAAATCTAATAATTAAATATTTGATTAATTTTTTACAGTTATTTTTTTTATTCCACTGTCATAAAAAATACTGCAATATGAAAATATATTAAAATAATAAAGATGTCATCACTCCACGTGGAATCCTTTTTTTTTATTTGCTTCTTACAACTAGATTTCATAGATCCTTAGAACCTGTTTATTTGTTCCCACATCATGCAAAAAAAATAATTTTATCACTGAACAGATTTTTATGAAAGTTTTTGAGAGAACACTTTTTAATGTCCCAAACAATTTGAAAAATATTTGAAAAATATAATTTGTAATTATTTATAGAAAATTAAAAATCTACGGATTTTGTATTAATTTTATATTATCGTCCTTCTTACTTGAGGTAGACAAAGTCACATGAAAAGGTTAGTTAAAATAAAAGTTCATGATTTTATACTACCATTTGTTTTTTAAAAGGCAGTGAGCAAACAGTAGGTAGGTACATTCATCAATCAATCAATCAATCATGAAAGTGACAATTGATAATTGATTAAAGCGTAAATAACAGAAAAACAAATTTAATTAATTATTTTACATTACACGATACCTACGTCATTTAAAATCTTTTAATCTTTCATATTTTGTGACAGATTGACATATTAAAATAAAATTTGAGTAATATATATTTTTTATATATTTTATTTTATTTAATACAAAACTTCTTGTGGTTCAATTTGATACTGGAGCTACGTATAATGACTTTTCAATATCATGTTTAATCCTCGAATTTCTTAAAACAAATGTCTATAAAGATGTGAACAATAACTCGAAAATGTGATCTTAAGGTTTTATGACACACGACTATCATTACCGTCTTTAAAATACCCAGGTCTTAATAAAATACCTTTTAGTATTCCTGTTACACATTTTACACGAACAAAGCGGTAGATAGAGTTTCACTGTAAAATCTACATTTTGACTATAAATTCGAGCTGTTCACAAGTATCTTGTAGCAGACCCATGCCCATAACTTGCTATAAGTTAATTTATCTTGGGTTGTATAAAATCGCATGGTTGCCATGTGGCAGGGTGCCCAGTTGTGCATTATTGCTTAATTGTCCAAGCACTACCCAATCTTTGTCTCAGTTTAATCGTATTTGGAAGGCACTTGCTTTATATTTTTATTCCTGCAAACTCTTCACCGCATATAGGAACTAGTTAATTTTATAAAAATATGTTACAAAAACAATAAGTTTATAATCATAAAGTACTATACCAAAAATCCTATCCCATATCGTTAATAGAGCTAGTTAATTGTCTAAAATAAAAATAACATTAACTATCCGTTAAAACGATGAAAAGATAAGTTCAACCCCATGTACGGAGGCACACTGTGTTGAATTTAGAACAACTTGCATTGGATTCTCGTTTTTATGACCATAATATAAGGTATATATCTCTATGCGGATATATTTAAGTTGTGCACTGTACATAATTATAGAAGCTAACGTGTCATTTTAGACTTTAAATAATAGGCTGCGTCACTTGCGCGGAGTAATTTAAAAGATATTGTTGTTTTACATAAACAAGTATAGGCGGATAAAAAGCAAATATGACACAAAGAATAATAAAGTTCTTTACGTTTTGAAAGATATTAAATAGCATATACAATAAATTTTAATTAATTATTTACATATTTATACAGTCGATATTTAGCTAGTTTTAATAAAGAAAATATAAATTTCGTAAAACAAGACGATTATAATTATTGATAGATTATTTCAGGTTTAGTTTTGTTACCAAATAGTAGTACAAAGATGCTTAAGTCAGTGTTATTAAAAATTTACTACTAATATTACATACATCATTTTAAATTTCAATTTATTATTTAATCAATTTTAAAAATTCATTAACATAGTTGAAGTGTTTTATTCTACTGTTTATTAATACAGAGTAAAAAAATATATGTTGAGTTTTATTATGTACTTGTAATAAAGTATTTGTTTTTCATATATTTAATTTTACCTAAAGAACCTTATGAAGGTCAATCTTATTTGCACTTGAACAATAATTAGAGGTTTTGTTTCTTCCATGAACCAAAGATCACGAAATGAAGAATTTTCTAGGATTATGTCTAATCTATTTTACTAGTGACGAAATATATGTATTCTATTTAAACTGAAATCAAAATCAGTTTTATATATGGAGTACATTGGTATTTTCTTTCATTTCATGGAGATTAATCAGCAGAGACTTCGATGAAACACCTTCAATTTTTATCAATTTATATCTATAACTATCTGTGTCAGATAGATCGATTCAAATGGAATTTGCATGCGTCAGTCTCTTGTTAGATATCTAACAGCGTCTTATCGTGGCTTAGGTAGAAATAGGATTTGATTAAATTATGCTTTGACTCAGAAATTATGTTATTTATGCTATAAAAGCGATAAAAGAAACATTTTTCCTCTTGAAGATATATTCTAATTCAAATATAGATCTTTCAAGTCTGCCGTTGGTCGTAATTATGATCTTTGTTATAATTATCTGTTTTGATATCCAGTAGTAATAAATAATTGTGTGATAAATAGTTTTTTTATCCAGAGTTGCGTGTTGTTGTCGGGACTTTGAGCGCCACTGAGTGTGAAGAAATGATATATTTTTTATATTATTATAAATTACACGTTCTTACACTTAATATCTTGGATATTCCCTTTAATAAACAAAAATGAAGGTAAATCGAATAATAATCTTTTAATTAAAAATTATATAATAATTTTATCAGAGTAATTTTATGTAATTGCATCTAAATTATACAAGTGATTAAAATAAATATTAAAAAAGGACACGAGTAACACTCAAAACAAAAGAAAATCCAACGAGAATTCTATGAGCAATTATAAAAAGTACTTATTACAAATCACATTTTTTGTATAAAAAAAAAGTTAAATCACCTAAATTACAAAAAATATATAACTATATAACAATAGGGACAGTAATTTCCTACAGATGTTAATTAACATATAAATTGTATTTATTATCATTATAAATATTGTTAACCTTTGATATAAATATAGTATAATATAATTCAATGTTGTAGCATCGTGTAAACCCATACATGGTAACGACGTATCGACCATCTAACATTATAAAGAATCCACCATAATTACAACTGCCTTTGACATTTCCACGATAAAAATCTATTATAACAGAGAATCTGCAATCACCCTCGCTCAAACTTACGGCAACTTACGGCAACAACACACGCATGTTGTTCAGAAAACACTTGTCAGACGTTTTTTGCCGTCGGTGTGCATCGAGCCTTAAAGATTGCGTGCGAACTCATAGAGTCCGTTACCTTGCGTACGCGCCTAAGTTATATCAAACTAGCCGTCAAATCAAAACAAATAATTCAATTGCATTTTTATATTGACACAATGTTAAGTAACTGGTTAAAGGTTAAAAGGTGAAATTTATTAAATTCATTAAAAATATTTACATTGTAACTGACAAAAAATTATTGTTATATTTCTGTATATATGTTGAAAGTATTATTTTGACTATTACATATTTTGTGGTTAAATACATTTTATATCAAGATATATTTCCAACATATATATATGATTGTTTTTTGCTTCTTCATGCAACAAACCAATCTTAGGAAGCAATAGGAAAAGGAATTATTGAAGAGTGCGGACAAACAAAAACACCAATGACTTTTATTAACACAAAATTGAGCTCCACTTATTTAGTTCCCTTAAACTATAAAACGTACGTGTAGTTACTGTGAAATTAACACGTAAAGACAATTATATGATAGTAAAATGCAAGCAATTCTGTATTGAAGGGATTTTTATCCTTAACGAGATTCTTAATTGAAAAACATGGCATTGAAATCAATGGTATGTGACCGATTCCCATTGTCCATTGCGGGTTGTATTGTGTATTTTTTTATTATTAATCCGGGAACAGAATTTAAATTAAATTAATTTCCACAGCGTTTAAAGAAATTCAAATTTATAACTATGCACACTTATTTAGTTTTTCTGTTTCTATTTCATTAGTTAATTGCACTTTGAAATGCGATCCATCAATATATTGGTTAGAGTTGGACGTCATAACTATACCTTTTAAATTTAAAAAAGTTCATTTATTTGTACAATTTCCCATTTAATATTATAGTTTTTCTTACAAATGCTTATAAAATACAACTTATGTAAGATAAGGACCATTCCCTATAACGCCATTGTTATGAACTAGTTTATAAGACGGAGTTAGAGGTAAGAAAATGGATGTGTAATTATTGAAAATAATATAAAATCCATTGCATCTAATAAAATTGTAATTAAAACATTCCAAGTCACAATTGCTTAAGAAATATGATTTAACAACTTGAACGTTTATTAACAATAACATTTTATAAGAATTAATTTTATGTGTTTCTTCTTTTATTACGTAAATTGGTAAATAAAAATTACCAATATTTGAACATCGCGATATTGTTTTTGAGTTAAAAAATGTTAAAAATATTCTACAAAAAAGGTAATATATTTTTCGTTTGTAAGTAGTGTAAGTTCTACTCTCTCTAAAGAATGGATGGTAATTAGCTAATTATCACTTATCTGTAAAATAAATAAGGAATAAAGCTGATACAGACAGAGCTGAAAATAACAACTGGAAAGGTTGAGAAAGAGAATATATTAAAAAAAAAAAGAATTCAAATAGAATCTTCAGATTGTCTTAATCAAATAAACTTTGTGATGAATAACAAAAACAGCCAGATGTCACATTATGTACAATGCAAATACTCACATTAACATGCATACATATTATTTATAAACGCAGACATTTTTTTATCAAAATATTTTGTTTTATGAAGGCGGTTTTCGTTTCGTGACTCGTGTATGTTAAACAAAACTTTACGATTCGTTAATCCGTTACACCTCCTTTGTTTTAATTTTAACGAGTCTCGTTTTATTGCCACTTGTTATAACTTTGTACTCTCCTATCATTTAAACAATTTTATAGTTGTTGTTAAAAATTACTTACTTTAACACACTTGGAACACACTATGTGTAACCATCGTGGCATCGTCGCATATAGTGAGTGTTTCTTTTTGTGACGTCGAGAGGATGTACATCTCAATATTGAGCAGCTTTGTGAAAACACACGAGAGCAAAAAAGACCTCAGCCGGCTAAGAAAAAGATTTGCATCGGCCATCTTTAATGAAGTCGTGCCTTAGACATGCGCATATAAAATTAGTTACAAAGTGCGCGATGATTAAGAATGCATAATGAACAGTTTTTGTAAGGTTCAAGATAGAAAATAAGGAGAGAGGACGTTGAGTGCTAACCACATTTTTCCATTATGTGTATTAGTATTTAGTATGTGGGAAAGTCGGGTTGCAAGTGAAGTGGATACCACGTGCGACCTAACCGTCCGTGTACCCGCATTATATCACTTAAGAACCGGTAAGTTTAATGTCATTCTGTACTAAAGTGCAGGTGTTCTAAGTGAATAAATTTCTTACCCATCAAAATGCCCGATGAATTTTCAATACGATATCTATCTACCAATACACGAACACAACGCGTAATCTATATAGTATAACATCAACTATTATATTATAACAATAATCTAAAACAAATATTTAGAATGTGTCTTTAATATAAAATATTCTAGTAGCAGAAGTAGTGTATAACTGTTGTATAAATAAGTAGATATACATAATGTGTAATATACTTATTATTTTAATTAAATAACACGGTATATTGTCTTGATGTGATTAATTAGGTGTATAGAGTTCGCTTCATTACTCCATATTAATTACTCCCGTGAAATATATCAGTAGTTTGATGAGATTGATAATATTATGTATACATAATGGTTGAGCAAAGACCACATTAATATTAGATTATATCTTTAATAGCTACAATTCATATATTTTATAACTTACAATGTAACATTTTATATATTAATTTGTTCATATTACATATATTTGCATTGTATTTATAGCATCTTGACAACACAATTTCACCTTATAATTAGGATTCTTTTAATAAACTAAACGAAATAACCACAAAGACGACAAGGTGTTATAAAAAGTTGCACGCAATTTGAATGCATCGAAATACTGATGTCACGTATAAAATATGTTTATACGTATTATATACTATAATAAAGTGTAATAAGCCCGCTGTATGTTAATTGTATAAATAATTCAAATGGCTATCTGTATACGCACGCGACTTACTTCCGGAGTCTAACCAACCAAGGACCAAGAATTCACTCGCACGGAATTTTTTTTAAACTTGTAAACATTTTATTCAGATGGACCGGCCATAAATAAAAGAATAATTGTCACATACAATATCGATAACTTATCCTTTATACATATCCTAAGTACATATCCATTTCTCTTATATAACAGGTTTATTCAGTTTTATAGTCTGAATTTTCGATGATAAAAAAGAAAACCTTTATCACTAATTACCTTATTACCAACCTATTATTATTTCTCTTACAATTAAATAACAAACATACAATTATCGATGTCAGCTGTATACAATTAATCTGTTAATTACCAATAAAAAAAACTTTAATATGTATGAAGTAGTTTCTTTGATATATGGGTTAGGTTTTTTTTTATAAATATGTTATAAAAGTGTTCTAGATATAACCTGGCCTTCGATCTAACACTAAACAGACAAATACTTGCTTTCTAATTCTATTTCTATATAACTAACCAATGAAGTCTTACAAATAAACCACACAACGACGTAGCCTTCAATGGATTTAGTATTTACTATCAGTCTAGGATTCAATCTGTGTGCGTTCCCTTTAAAGGGTTAACAAAAACATCTGCTAGCAAATACGACAATTGTATTATCCTAAAATGCCGTCTTTATGAATTATATTTGTAATGTATTTTATAATAACCCGAATATAATTAAATATTTAAAAGGAAAATATTCGAGGACATTTTCTTTATATGTTTTTTTTTAAAACAACCCATACAAAGGCAGAGTGCGATCAAAACAAAATGTAGACATTTCAACACGTAGGTAATAATAAAAATCTGAAATATAAGAATTAGGAACTACATCATTATATATATTTATAAATCTACGATTCAAATAAATAATAGTGTTTTAAGAGAGCTTTATAAAGGTATAAAACAAATCCTTAAGGTCCACAGGTTCCTGCGCCCACGCACGTATAAATGATTTATTTCTAAGTGACAGGTTTAATGACCTATTCCGTTGACTTTAGCACCTACACGTATTGTACTTTATATAAGCATTAAAAACTGAACTGCTTTGGTGTAACATAAAGTCATGATCTGGAATAAAATAATTAAAACAATACCTCATAATAATATAATTAAATCACATAATAATCTTGTAATGGCCTTTCTATGAATAATTCTGTAATTATCTGCTAAGCGTCTATATTATAATGGAAATAGTAGACTCAATTACCTCGGATACAAAGATCTGTCGAAAAAAGTTTATTTTATTTTGGATTTTTTATATTTTAATTCGTTTTTGGAGCCGAATAGTCATTTACTATTAATTATTTTTATTATTAAATGTAATGTTGTTATGTCCAAAAAATAGTATAAGTATTTCGACAATAAAATAATAAGAAAAAGATAAATATCTAAAGTTGCCTTTTATCTTTTACTACAAAGAAAACTAAAACAAAAAAGCAGCACAAATATAAACAAGTAATAATATATATACATAATTTATTAGGAAACAAGATACAATTAATCGGCCGACTCCGGATATTTGTTTTCTAATCAATATGAGATCGATAAGTTTGTAATTACGTTGGTGTGAATGGTTGATAAATGAATTCATATTTTCAAAACGTGCGATAGTCTGAAGATAACGTCCAATTAAAAGAACTCCGTCAAAATATTACGTGTCAGGTCATTCCACCTGTCGCTGTTATAATTCATAAGTCGACGAGCCGTTTAAAGTCAACGTCGAACAGATAGCTGTAGTATAATGGATATTTTATAATTATTTTCGCTTACTAATTCTTGTGTAAGGATGTTATTAACATTTACTTCTCCTAATTTTATCCTGATGTATCGATTCCGATAATCTTTTGCGAAGCGGTTTGTGAACTCTGAAACTCGTTATATATGAACCTTAACTGATATTTGAATGGATAAGACCTTTTGATTGGATAATATATGATGATATATATGATGTTAAAATTAATGTAATGTAGGTACATAGTGGTCTAAAAATAGTTGACAACCAATCATGTTACAGACTGCAAACCCCGTTACTTAACATCCGACCGCTGGTAAGACATTACTCTATCATTAAATGCATATCAATAATCAATTAAACAATTTGTTCTGTCATACAATATTCATTTAGTCTACTTGTTTTATCGAAAGTACCCTGTCATGTTCGGGTTTTGATTTAAGCTCTGTCTTCCGATAAACCCTGGAGTCAGTAGTGCCTACCTACCTGCTGTCAAAATGTTAGATATTGTAGTTTAACGAGACATGACTCCGTACATAAGTGTTAGTTTATAACTATGTGTATATAAACAATTTAACGGTAATATTTCGAATTATTCATAATGATTTTTTTTTAAACAATTTTTTATATTTCATATTATATTATAAGGCACGAATAATTTTCAATAAACTTCAGAACTAGTGACAGAAAGCGGTTAAAAATACTAGTAGTTGCAGCTTGTGGAAATACATCCAAATTATTCAGATAAATTATAAATAAATAAAAATGTTCATCAAATGAACTCAATATTGAATGTTAAAAACGTATCACACCACCCTTATTATGAGCACTTACTAACTCATATTATATTATTAATATATGTCCGCCATTAGATAATTAGCTTTCATGTCAAATATACTTTTGCTTAGGGTTTACGAGAAATATTTTACCATTATTTTATTATAACATTATCGGAATTAATTACAACGCTTTCCGTTTGACAGTACCTTTAAACTGTCGTCAAAAGGTTAACAAGTGTCGCAAATGTGTTTTTTTCCACATTGTAAAAGAAACGTAACAACAACCTTAAGAAACGTCGAACTACCAACAAAGTAATCAATTCATATAATATGTATACCATGTATAGTGAATAATAAATATTAATAAGTACTTTTTTAGTTTGTTTTATGTATATGAGCTTGGGTTCTAATATAGGTAGAGTCATTATATTATTTTTCAATATAATGACTTTACCTATAAATATATAGCATAAATAATATTTAAATGCAAATGAATTGTCATAAAACTGTATAAGTATGTATCATATATATTATTTACGCACACATACACATTGGTGTAATTTTCATATAATTATGATACACGCGATGTTATTAACAAATACGGAGTGACACAAACACGAGTGAGATTGTCCGTTAGATAAAGTTTATTGGTTACAACTCCTCAGCTTGTTAGAAACTATACTTTTTTTTTTTTAATCTAAGACTTTAGTAGAATATTTCGCAAATAACGAGTATAATTTAACGTCAAACAAATATGTATTCTAATAAACGGTATAAAGATTCAAAATTGCTTGTTTTACAAGTACGTTTCTTCGCGGTGGGCACTATTCGTATCTGTGATATATCTTCTAGTTTACACTGTTAGAATAATGTCCGATGTAAGACGACTGAGTCTTGTAGTGCCTATTGTCGGATATATGACCTGACGTTATAATAAATAAAACTATAAATAGATATACAGTGAAATGGTTAAAATAAATAAGTGTTTATAAGATTTGTTCAATTATAGTTAGTTATTTTGTGTTTTATTGTAAAGCATTTTTTTGTTTTAACCAATGCTTTTTAAAGGTTAATATGCAATCTATAACTAAATATATATACATATATATAATTTATCTAGGTCTAAATATACTGCCTATAATAGCTACAAAACCTTAACTATAGATTATAATTATTTAATCGATCAACTTCATTAATAATTAACAATAAACAAGCAAAGAGAATAAATTAAATAAACTATATAGTAACGAATATACACATACATTGATAGGTCACCTGTCTATAGTGATGAGATATAGATGAGATCAATTAGATAACTACTCTAAAAACAACACAATCATAATAATATGAAGATAGAAAGCAAGTTGATTAATAATAAATTTGTAACAACAGTTTGCGGACTCAAAAACAATTAACAATTCATTATAGTATCATATTTAAAAAGCTATTAAATATAAATAATTCATTTCATCAAACCTTTTTATTAATCACCCTCGATATTTTCTAACCCAAAATGAAATGTAAATCAAAATATAAAATCTTGAATTTAATAAAGATAAAATCTATAAGAGACCACTAATTAGGTACATTTAAAATAACCGTTTTCAAAGAATAACAAAACACATTGTTAATACCGCATACTGTAAGCCGGTACCTTCGGCATACTAATTATATGTTATTATATAACAATGTTATTAACTAGACGCCATTATGAATGATACGATAAACTGACGATTGTCGAACAACTACTTTTGTAGGTTACCGAGTTGTCTTAAGAAATGTATCCACTTATCATTCACGATTTTTTAATTACATCGCTGACGTACCACGGTTATTAGTATCACCTATTATTAACATCGGAACTCGTTTCATTGTTATTCGCTTTTATTGATCGCATTCGGTATTTTTTTTTTAATTATATTTATTTATTATTGTATGTACCACAAGATTCTTTGGATCATAATGAGTCCCGTTTCTTGTATTTTCGGGTAGGTACTCGTTTATAAATCAATCTGAATGCATTGTTTTGAATAATATACATTTCTATTAAAATAAATTTTAATATGTTATAAATAATATAATTAAAATGTTTATAAAAATATTGATTGCATAATCAGTATGTAAGATTGTCTATAACTGAAAATTTGTAGTTTGATAATATTATCATATATTTTTAAAATGTATTCATTTATTTTTTCTTCCATATTAGGAAATTACATATTTTGTTTTAAATTGATAGAAATTAATTATTACGTGTTCAAAATTTGTCTAATATTATTTTGTTTTAGTTTAATGGTTCTTATTTAACTTATACTCATTCTGTTGTGGGGTTGTTTTTAACTTAACTGTGGTGACAACCGACAATATTTTAAAATTCTGAATTGATGCACTCAATGCACATATCTCTGTCAAAATTTAATTTTATCTGACCGTTAACCAATTTAGCGTAGTAAATGGATATGAACTTTAAAATACGTTTGAAACGTTCAGATAATATGTCTATAAAACAATAAAACAATAGCTTGTGTGAACCTAAAATAAGTATAAAAGTCAAAAAAAGTGACAGCTCATCCAATTTGTTACAATTTAGTTCTGATTAAATGTAAAAATAAACCTCAACCAGTTAGTTATTGAAGAGGTCTAAAATTCAACAAACACGATTTAATTATTGTTATTATAAATTGTTAACAAAGCCGGTAGCGGCCATTATGGTCATATGGGCAAAGACAATCCAGCGGTCGCTTCGGGCAGTTTATTTGAGAAATATTTTCCTAACTAATTAAAACCGTTGAAATAAGATAAAAACTTTATCGAAGGCATCGGCTTTGTTGTGACCACCGGAGCAGTGCGAGCCTTCTCAGTAATTAACTAAAATCGAAATGTATACGCAAAAGGGTTCAAAATTAAACTATACGTATTATAGTTAATAAATACCAATTTATTTTATAAATAATCAAACATGTTATTATCTTTTCTTATTATTAATGTCATGACAGTAGCTGAATTGAATTTCAATATCATAACGATTTCATATTCGGTAAATTTATAAATATTTTAAACTTAATCAATATTTTATTTTGGTAAAAAAATATTTATTGATAATTCAATATAATATACTTGATAACAAATATAAATTATCAAAATCTTAATTTTAATATTGAATTATAAAATTGCATATTTATTCCCCACTATCACTATAGCGACGATACGTTATATAAAATGCAAATTCAAACCTAAATTATCAATAATATTACCCATTGTTTTCTAGACGCGATCGATCAAACCGGGTATCGTTTTTTTACTCATACCCGTTTTATCTCTTTCGATTTTATCGTGATATAAATTCAGATAATTAAGTGGTGTGACAAAAAATAGACGCGTGATATGTTTTCGGCCCGTCGACTCTTATAAGACTAGATGGTAATGAATGAACGGAGATAAGGAGAGATGAAGGTACGGCGACAGTTCTTAGTGAATGAGTTATGTGAGCGTGTGTGGGGATCTCTTGTATGTGTGAGTGTGGGTTTCGGGTTAAGGTTTATTTATAGTACTCATGTATAAATCAGGTTAGTACCCTGCATGCGTTTGTTTTTGTACCGTCAGAGCAAAAAAAAAAAAGATATTTTTTCAAGTTTTTCTTTTATACTTTTATATCCTCACGAGTAATTGGTATTTTTTTACTTTCATAGCATACTAAAGGTACTCTAAATTAGTTAAAATATATTGATTATAATCAGAATATCTCTTCTTGGTTCTTCTTCGTACATATACGAGCTTTGTAGACAGGAAGGCATGTATATAACTATATTATGAATTCTATATTAAATATATTTATATTGCTTTAATTCCAAATTAAAAGTTATATAGCGAACTTGTAAGAGTTTTCAGGTTACTATGATATTTAAACTTGTTATTAAAAATAACCATATAAAGTCCTTGATAGACTGTCTAGAGGATGTCTAGACAATATATTATTAACTACATAGAAACTATCAATAGAAGATAGTTATATTAGCTAACCTGAAGTTAGATAGGCTTTAAATAGAATTTATAAAGTTTTAAAAGCTCTTAGATTTAATTAAAATGCGGCACATGAATTCAAATTATTTTAGGAACTATCGGGAATAAGGCATTGGAATATTTATAAGCTGGATTTGAATTTTTTTATTTATGTATATTGACGATATTGATATCCAATTAAACTTGTCGTCATAAATTGGAGACGATACTGAAAATCGTACTTTGCACAACGAGTAGATTGTATCCTGATGTATATTTAGATAAATTAGGTCAGAAGTTATGAAACTCGAAACAGATGGCACTAAACTTACCTGCTATGCGAAATCTTAATTTATAATTGTGAATAGGAACTCCTTAATATTATAATGTTATTCTAAACACAGAATATATTAAGGGATGAAACTCGGCTTGTTCCTCAGCATGCTACACTTCGATATCAAATATTTTTATATAATATGTTGTATGATACATAATAGTTTAATAAGATACAGATTTTAGTTATTTTTTTCACTAAAAATACTTCATAACATACAAAAGTATGCTTTAATATTTGTAAATGAGACATTTTTAATATCCATATATATATTTCAATACATTTTTTTTTTTTTTGTATAAAGTGGTGAAAAAGATATTAGTTATTTTAAACCATCGCACTGCCTATTAAAAAAAATAATGTATAAATTCTCTATATGTATCAAGGAAATGCAAAATGTTAAACTCCATAATAATTTGAACCTTGGCACTGAAAACACAAGTCCAATAAACACTCAGCCATCAAACAAACCTTTAATCTTTACACTTATCCGTCTTGTATTGCATTGACTTAAATTGAGATTATATATTTAATTGAAACCAGTTTTAGGAATATGAATTTGTTTATTACTAGTTATTGTCTCTAAATAGTTAGATATTTATGGATATGAAGTAATCTTTTCAAAGTTATTTTACATTTTACCTTGGTTATGATTGTCTTACAACGGGGTAATTCAGATGGCAAAAACAAACTCAAAGTGGTCCTAATCAAAGTTAGCCATTATTTCATTCTGTATTTATTCAGACACAAAACTGATTTCTTAGTTTGAAAATGATGATGTGCTGATGCTGTATTTAATGTAATCTTTCTTAATTATGTTATGAAGTATCTTTTCATGTGACAAAATATATATCTAAAAATGTAACTTTCCGTACGTTTGAGGCTCTTTTTTTATATTTCTCACCGTATGTTTACTTTCCATTGTGTTTTAAAATCATAAATCAATTTAGCCCTCACATGTTAAAAAGTTTTAGTTAATCAGTATCAGTGACAGTTTTCGAAACTCATAATATATTAAGGATATGTTTTATATTTAAATACAATATTCGGTATATAAATGTTTTTTTTTAATTAGAAAAATGTTAAGTTGCAAGGGTTAAGTATAGCAATATTATTATTTCAAGTTATACTTACGAATGACACTTGAATGAACTGAAAATAATAAATATAGTCACATATTATAGTACTCTATTTTATTTTGGCATATATTCTTGAAATTATACATTTCATAATAATAAAGATGTCAAGGCTGAAGTGGTATAACATTAGGATACGATTAATATTCTTATACCTGTTAATAAAAAAGATTGCAAACAAAAAAACTATATATTATTATTAGTTTTCAATACAAACATTTTAGAATTTTCCAGAAAAAAAAATTAAATTATGCAGTTTATTAATTTTAAAATATACAAATTTAACCCAAGAATCAATAGAAATCATATCGATATTTTTTTAAATTATACTAAATGTTAACAAACACGTAAAAGTGTGTATTCTCCCTCAAATCGATTCGCAGGCAAATGCTAATATACGAAGAACACAGGTAGATTGAAACAGAATTCGATAATAACAAGACGAAGCGACACGGCGCAATCAGCGTCACATGTGAGCTCCCACACTGTTAGAATGTAAATGCATTTCATCTAAGAAAGCACTTAGTGTTTGAAACAGACTGTTCAAGTTTTAAGTTTTTGAGAAGCGTGAATTTTGAATAGATTTATTTTGAATCTGTTTATTGTTACATTAGTATTGTATGTATGAAAAGATTTTAGATTTTTTCTGCTGTTATGTTATGTTCAAATTATTTATTTGGATTTTGAACATTTTCGTACCCGATATTTTTAGTGAGCGAATGCTTTTATAAATATAACGAATTTAATATAGTTTGAGTATAGTGTACAATACAGGTTATTATTATCTTTAAGTAGCTCATTGAAACAAGTTTGTTCTACTGAATAGATATGAAAAAATTAGTATTAACATAGTCGTATTTAAATACATAATTATATATTAAAATATATTTGATTATGTTCGCAATTCTATCTTCGTTGAGAATATTGAGACATAATTCTTTTAATACGAGTAACTCAAAAATGTTCCACAGCTGGATTGTCTTTGCATTTATGGAAAGAAAACTTTTCACTATTTTATTATAGATTGGTCATCATAAATATCTTCATTATAGACAAATTGTCTTTATCGATAAAACGGCTAAGTGTATAAATTCCGTAACGACCAAGAATCGAACACATCAATTGTACAGGCAACCGTCGATTCCGTTATGGGGGACGTCACTACAATACATATATGGTTGGACAATAGATACAAAGTTATTATTTTATAATACAAAATACGTTAATAACTATCTATATCTATCTATAAAACAACTTTTACGATGATTTATTCAAAAGCTCTTACTTAATCACGAACAGTCCTAGCTATTTTTGTAATAGTATTATTTAAAATGTTTGTTTTTGATTGCAATATATATTTTACATTAACTATAAAACCACAAATCCCTTGTGCTCTTAAATTATCGATTTTTATAAAAATACACATCAATACAATAATCAATAGCTCCCTAAACTAAACTAAACTAATATAGTTTTAATATTATGATTCAACAACAAAGACAGCTGTGGTCAACTTTTTGTGTTCTACTTGACCCGCCTATATCTGTCACTTGAGTAGTTTTTGCGTGGCTCGAGTTGATAATACTGCTCTTAGGAATAAACATATCCCATATCTCGCTTGATGCATATTTTTACAGATAAATAATAGATCTATATGGACATTACATATTCAAAAAATTAGTGTATTGTAGTATGAAGAGAATTATTGATGTAATGACAATCTTAATAATATTTATTTAAAAAAAAGGGATTCAGAAATTAAATATTTTCATAAAAATCATTAGAATGCTGTGTGAAGTGAACCTACTCATAACTAAATATAACTAGGTTATTAAATTATCTTTATTAGGAAGTAATAACCGCGTCCCTCTTATGGGATGGAACAATATAATTATACAATATTTCTTCTATTAATAAATCAAAATATTTTACAATACGAAGAAAAAGAATGGGTATTACAGAATATGTTTTTTTCTGTATATTAATATTTGAGTTAAGTATTATTCGTAAGTTTTCTGTTGAAGATAAGAGCGAATACATTTCTTATAATTAGTATTAGAAATTCTATAGTTATAACTAACATTTATAAAGATGTTAATGTAAGCCCCTTTTACAGAAAGAAGATTGTGTTCGTGAAAATGACGAAATTTGGGTCTTTTGAACGTTTAGTTGTTGTTTGTAAATGTTCAAAAATGTCGAAAATTAATAAAGTTACAGTCACTGTACTGTGCTATGGGATATGATTGAAAAAAACTCGCAGCTGGATACCATAAACTAGTTTTGGTTTAAAATTGTCGAGTCGATATTATTACATATCTATTTTATAATCTTAGAGACAAATCCCTTTATCTTTCGATATTCCTCAAGGGTGACTCGTCTGCATCTTCCAATTTTCGTTATCCATGGGCTGGAAAACTAACCATTAGTTTCAACTACATAAAGAAAGAAATAAACAGTATCAAATTATGCTCATTCACAGTATATTTTCGCGATACTTAAAAGCACAAATGCGTTTGAAACGATGTTACGGATGTCAGGTCACATCTATGCAACGCTTCCTCCCATTGTATGTAAAATTTGTACAAGTTCTTGAGTGCTTTAATTATTAAATACTTAGTACTAAGTACTTACTAATTAACTTTTTTTTTGTATACAAAATAATAAATATAGATATAAAATATAGATACGTTTATTGATTATTTTAATTTAAATGTTCGATAAATTAAACCGTGATATGTTTTTAATGTTTTTCATACAATTAAACACACTTCCTTATTGATATACGTACAAACATAATGTCATTTGTTATTGATAATGAGGTTGATTATAATTATAAGATATGATCTAATTTCGCATTCGATTAACATAAAGCTATATGTATAATTATTTCTTAGTACTGAGTCAGTTTATTGGGTTATGAAAACCGGGAACTAGTTGTTTGAATAATTTTAAATCTGAATATTTATGATGTTGTTATGGAAATTATTTTACTTTGTTTTATGTTCGCGTTGATTGATCTGTCTTATATTTCTAATATTGGCTTGTCTATTAAAACTGATTAATAACTATATTCATTATGGAGTAGGTATTTTCATTAAATAAAATATATATTCACCAATGGAAAATCATAGTCAAAACGAAATGAAACATCAAAGTAAGTCGATATGAAATTTAAAATTTTCAAACGGACATCTACTAACAAAAGCATTGAAGACGATAAACAGAGCAGTACAGCCTACTACGGGCGGATTCAATTAACAGTACAAGGCACAGGGGTAATAAATTCTCTAAACAATCAGAATTCGAGCCTGTAATATGTCCGTCCGTGCATGCGGCCGCGGCAGTTTAATCAACGAATAAACAAGGTGTACGGAATCCCTCGGGACATTTGTATCTATGTGCGGTTTTTTTAATGTTTTTTCACCCCCATATTTACGGAATGGAAAATTTGTCAAACGCTACCGTATATTTTTATCATACTAAAATTTTAATTATTATTAAAAAAAAAACTATGAATAATGTAACGAATTAATAATATTGTAAGATAGTAAGACGTTGAAACTTAATCTCAATGGAAAAAATGTATATTACTTACAATTTACTAACTACGATTCACAGAACTACGAGTTTTCACTCCAAAAAAAACATTCCTAAAAATTAATGTATCAATATCGTTAATGACGTATCCTGGTTTTCTTTAATCATATTAAATTTATCCTAAAAACCTTACAAAACACAGACAAACTATTCCGGTAATACCTATCTATAGTTTAGGGTATACCTATAAGAGATTGCATTATAATTATCTGATTTGATCTATGATGATCCATATCTTGTTGTGTAATAACATAGTGCTTTGTTTTCGTTAAACTAATTCATCATTTGAAATATATTTTCTTAACAGAACAAATATGTCCATATCTATTAGTATCATAGTTTCAATCAATGTTCGTGTTTTAAAACACTAATGATTTTTATTGTTTTAGTATCCCAAGTATACGACCACGTACTAAGATAATTAATACAAATAATAATTATGATAGTTATAGATGAATAAACATAAATAAATTCTATTATACCTATAGTGCAAAGTTAGAAACATTGGTTAGGATTTTCGAAATAAGCCCCATAGATGTCGCCTCTGAATTCAATTAAGCGAGTAGTCACCGTAGCTTAATTGTTAGAGCGATGGGATGGTTTTTTAAAGTTTTCAGATTCGAATCTTGCCTGTGTCGATAAATTTTTCATTCTATATTTATTTAAAAAAAAAGTTTGACATCTTAAAATATATATAGACAATTTAAAACAAATTAATATTTATATAATGAGAATATATATTTATAATAAGTATCTAGTAACTTTATTAAATTAACTACATTGGTTTTAATTATTCATATTGTTAGTCACCGCTACAACCTGCATAGATACAAAAGAAATAATAACATAATACTCTAAACAATGCATTTAATTCAAAACAAACTGTTTTTTATTCCACTTATGTTACCACGTCAGTCCATTGTCTAGGAGTATCTAACCCAATCCTTTAAACCCTCGGTTCCATTCATACGCTATGGCGATGAAAATGTTAGCTTTCTCAATGGAACTCCAATTTAAATAGAGCATACTTCAAACTCAAAAGACACACCTACAATATATGTATGAAACGTCACACCCGTTATCCGATACTAATATCTATTAAAAATAATTAAATACATATGTTCATGAATCTAATGTTATAATTATCGTATTATAAGAATTCATGTTTAAATGTATAATCCGTTTTATCTACACATCTCCAGTCGATATCTAAATATTAATTGCATTATCACTTTTAAATTCTATGTATTTTCCTTGTTAATAGACGTAAAATATTAGCTTATTATAGCATCGCTATGTAGATGGGGAGATATCACAAACACAACAAGAACCCTGTCAACCATTTTATTTAGTATTAGTTTTTCACAACTTCCTGCATGAGATGGCTTAAGCTTTCCAAAAATGCGAAATTGACTCAAATTGCTTGTTATTAACGATGACAGATGTCTTGGCGCCACCAAACAAAATATGTTGAGAACTTTAATCCATTCTAATAGGGTTGATTTTACAACGAATTTTATATAATTTTAAACTAGATGGAAACACAAATTGGTGTATTACAAATACAGCCTTATTATCTTGTAAGAGAGTTTATTTTGGAATAACAATGTTTAAACGAGGCAAGATCGGATGTGATGATATTGGAGTATGGATATGCAATTAGTGACACATTTTTTGTTACGATATTTTAGATGATCTTATAGTTTTAATGACTTAAGTTGTTTTCTGTGTAGTTGTAAACTGGTCATACTTTATGATATGCAGTAAACATAATCGTAATTGTAGTCCTTCGAGCCACTTTTGTCTATTATAAAATTAACACGTCTATCCTATATATATATTAACAAATAAATAATAATAATGATTAGTATTTTTAGTGAGTTCTCTTTCATAAATGTATCACCACCACTTAGTCCACCACCAAGGTGCGAGCGACGGGTGGTAGTTTACTTAATGTACAGCCTTCGGTACTTCCGTTTATAATTAACATTAAAAAGTCTGTCCGCATTAAACTATCTCATGACATTATTATGATTAATTATATTAGTATAATAAAGCGATTCATAAGTTACTTACCTAATTAGATGAAAAATTTCATATTATTTAAATTTCTTTTAAGTACAATATATATTATAATGCAGATTGAGAATATGATAATATGAAAGTATGATACATTAAACAGTAAATACCCAATTATTTCAAACAACGACGGTGTGAATGTAGCCTTAGGTACACATTATCATACACTGAGAGTGATTTAAAAATGGTATAAAATAACATAACAAGTGCTTATCACCTATTTTTACGTATAATTAAAAAGGTATTCAAGATAGCATTTAGTGAAACACGTCGGGACGGCCGCGGGCTGCACGCAACCATATGTATGGATATTGCAAAAAATTGCATAATTGCTGCCGAATTTGTATTTGTATGTATAAATATGTAAACAACTTCGTGTAAATGTGTAAACAAGTGTATAATACTATGTGAAGGAATTGTACTTTTAGTGCCCGGTATATTCAAAGTATCTATGGCAACGTTTTGTTAGTTGATATTATTTCTTTAATAAAAGATAACAATACATTTTAAATAATATATATTACGGCATGAAGTATTAAAGGAATATTTTTTCCTGTATATAACACAGCTTATTTTTCCATTTAATATGACCAAAATTTTCGTAAAGACAGTAAATTTATAAAAATTTTAACCGTTTTTTTGTACATTATTATTATATTATAAATAAAAATCATCAAATATCATATAGTAATGAAAACTGACAATCTTTTTCCAGTTAAAGTTATCTGATAATAACCAGATAACAGATAGGACTGATCTTAACAACTCTAGCACCTAAAGTCACGATAAAGTTTCAAAGTTAGTTCTTTTATTAAGTAACATTTTTAAACTTAAACTTTAAATTACATTATTAATAAACGAAACAAGTTATTTGAAATACAAATTATATAAAATTAACCATCCTTAAGTAAATAATTTAAACTTACGAAAAAATTATACCTACATAACTATTATAAATCAATTCAGAATATAAATTACGACTTTAGGTATGATTATAAAAGATCTATATTGAAGAAGCATCGGAACCGCTTAGCCAATTCAGTTATCAACGCCATCTATCGACAAACGGTTACTTTATTTTAAAAATAATATAATATGAAATACAATATTATTTTGATCAGCTCTATTTGTATTTGATGTATAATAGAAGTAATTACAAATTATTCATTTTGTGTTTTTTACCGTTCAATCTAAAAATCATATTTTTTATATAGATTAGGTAGAAAGGTAGATAGGTAGGTATATAAGATATCTATACCTACTAGTACCTACTATTTTTTTTTTATACATTAGTGTTGTGACATATTGTCAATTCTTTCTTTCTAACGTTAAATTATTCAATAATACTCCTCTATCGTGTTCGTTTTATTTATAAACAAAAATTGCAAATACCCGCATTAAGGTGACCTCTCAGCTGTTATTATTCGAATTATATATAAAATTTATTCACTCTCAATTGTAACTTATTTATTAATAAAAGTAATATACAAAAATACTTTGTTTAAGCATTCCTACTTTATAACCATGTAAAGAAAAAAATATTTTTTAATTAATAAATAATGACATAATTTAAACCTAAATATAACTAGTAAATAAAAAAAAAAAATTTATCAATTATAAATAAATTACAAATTATAAATATTATTAAAATAAAACTAAAAGTAATCACACAAAAGTTATTTAATAAAAAAAATATCATAAAAGTGTTGAAATAATATAAAAAATCATATACTTAAACTGCGATATACGTTATACTTTACTATATATTTTGTGTGTAATTTAAGCTTAAATTTTTATTTATAAGAGCTTTATTACTTTTAATGCATCCTCATGTAAGTAAAGTATTAAATGTGGGGACAGCGATTTTTTTTGTAAATTTACCAATTAATTAAAATTTCACTAAGTACTAACAAATACCTCATTATTATATTTGGACACCATATAAATTTATACGTACTACACAGAAATTGTATAAATTTAAATATATACATTTATAAATTGCAAATATGCTCTAAAAATTATATTCAAATATAAATTTTTGGATAATTCTAACTATAAAATTTTATGTAAAATTGCACGATTCACACGTTCAAAAAGTTATGAACACCAAAACATGTGATCAATTTAATAAATCTAATGACAGTATACAATATTTTAATACACTCCATAACGCGAAGGTCCTTTTTTTTCCCGACCTTCGTCATGAGATGGATCTAACATTAATTAGTCATAAAGGTGTTACTTTTATCGTCGTATCTTCCATCACTTTGAAAATATCAATAAAATACAAACACGGATAAAAGATATAAAGTAGATTTTCAAGTCGGTGCTCCGTAAATCTGACAAGGTGAAACAACTTGTCCTGGTACCATTTTTTGCCTATAGAGATTTGTTTGCTCGTACTCTTGACTGTCTCGCCGAAAACCCATAAACATGATCAACTCAGCCCGACTACTTTTTTCGTTTCCCCCACCACACCGAGGCGGCACTGTTTGAAGGGGCGGGGCTTATTTATGGTGGGGGAACAGAAAGCCAATCGCAGACCGTATTTACCGACGGAGTTTCGAGAAGGATAGAAAACTTGAAACGCGATTGGACGATAGCGTCGCTCTCCGCCTATGGGTGGGACGAAAATGGCTCAATCCTTCAGCGGTGGGGCGTTTGAATTCTGGCGCGAGCCAGTCTGTGTCGAGAATCGAAAGCGTGAAGGTGTCGGTTTAGTTGTCCGGCATGCCAAGAGTGGCCCCGACACACTGACGCGATGGCAGCGCGAGGCGCAGCCGCCGCGCATACGAACTGTGATAAACTAACTTAATATATATATATTTAAGTTAACCGTCCGTTATAGACTTTGAGAGACAGTGTAGTGTGAAGCCGGCCTTATGATCCTCCCAATGGCAGCGTACGCACAATTTGGCTATTCGTACCCGTCCGCCTCGCAGGTTAGTTATTAGACAATGATAAATAATACATCTTACTATGACTTATCATAATATATATGTAATATATAAATACTTACTACATATCCTGTACTACCTGCAACTTATATATTTGTAGTAAAATAGTATAGATCCCAAACTACACATGGTATCTGAAAATAAGTAACTCAAATTATATTTATATTTTCTCGCTAACAATAGGTGTAAATACTTAAATAGCAGACGTGGCGTTCGTTTCCTTCACGTGATATATAAAAAATATCTTATTTTAATTGATTACGCGCCGTCGGTGTAACGATAGATAATATTTCACATTCAACGGCTTATTTAGTTCTTTTAAAAGTTATATATTTCATTTAATTATGTTTCTATTAAAATTTAATCATATAATATATATAATCATATATACATAATGTTTATATACATATTATTTACACTATTTTCTATAGAATAGTAAATAAATGAACTTAATATAATTAATATTAAACGTTCTGATTTTTTGATAATTCTTCAAATAGTTACTTCCAACTAATTCTCCAATTAGTCTAGTTATATCTATATTTATAATAATTGCTTTAGTTTATATAATATTATATTAATTTCATATTAATTTCATTTTATAATTTATCAATACTAGTAAGTACTGGTTTTATTAAACATGAAATTAGTAGTTTTTAATTTTTTTAAAATTACTATATAATATAAATATATTTATATTTTATATATTAAGTATTTCTTCTAATTAGAAATTCAAAGTTTTCAATTACATGCCTTAAAATAAATTAAATGTTTGCCGTACAATGTAATTATTTTTTAATATAATCCCATACAATTGTAACCGTTTTTAAAATAGATATAAGAAGATACTAAATTCGTATAATTATTATCAGAACTGTCCTTGTCAAATCGCGTTACTCATTTAAGGTGCAACACAAACGTTATATGTAAGTATATAATAAAGATGTTATAAAGAATCACTGCAGTTTATTTCAGAATGAAACCTACTCTAAATGTGAGTTTGAAGTTAAATAGAGGTAAGTTAATAAATACATTTAGGCCTAGGAAACAACAGAGGAGTATAAATAGAAGAATTTCAATTAATATAGGTTATAAATTAAATAATCAATATTCAATTAATATAATAACAATGATAAATGTACCAAATGTTAATATAATTAAATCTTTATTTACTATATCAAAAACATAACATCCCCCCCCAGTCTATTCAACACCAAAAACCATAAACAAATGGTTGTAGGTCTCTCTCTTCCTGGCTATAAGAGAGAGAGATAGTTAATGAAAATTTATATGTATCAACAAAGGTTATCTGTCTGTGTAACAAAATATATGATATAAAGTAAAATTGTGTTTTATTAAATTTGTATATAATTATCCTTTACAAAACGTATGTAAAACATATTTTGACCATATAAAGTTAATACTTATAATAATAACCATTAATATTTATAATATAATAATATATATAACTTTAACACTAAACCTACCAAGTACCGGTCAAATTGACCGTTCTTAAACTTTTGTAAAACTTACACATTTTTAATATCGTTATCAAACTACATGACAATTCTTAAAATATGCATATAATATTGTCTTCACTCTTTACTTTTAGTTATTTCCATTATTACCTGCGTTATATAATAAAATAACTTTTAATTACCGGTCAATTTGACGGCGTACAGTAGGAACAAGTGTACAAGAATTGTCGGTAGGTTTAGTGTTAATTTGCTTAAAATTCTATCATTTTGAAGTTTATATGTCTTCAATTTATTACTTTTATTCAACACATATAAGTAATTGATAATTAAACTTCTGTAGGAATTATTAGATTGTATTCATTATAATATTGAATATTTCTTGTAACCTTTATAAAAAAAGTCAGAAAAACTTTATCGTTTATATATTCTGTTTTATATTGTATTTAATAATGTAACAACCTAAATAATAGCAGTTGCAGGCTCATATGCATATTAATTTGTTAAATAAAATGAACATATATATTTAAAAAAGTAATAGAAAATATTATATATACATATCTATTATAAAATGTCAAGTTATCTAACATTATTTATAAATAGACAAAGATAAAGAATTGAAACACACAACACTCTAGATTCATGCTTTTCGTTTAGTTTGTTTTTTGCAGTTAATATTGAATCGCAAAAGATTTGTATACAATATATTATATTTAATTAATTAATGAGTTTGTTTTTTTTATTTAATCCATTAAATATTATTGTAAAAATAAATAAGGATTAGATCTAATATCTAAAATCTATCGATTTCTATATAATTGTATTGATACGAAAGATATACATATAAACAACCACAGTAATTTGAAATGTATATAATCACTTCATAACAAGGGCATAAGAGCGAACTGTTTGAATGAGAGTTTAGAGATATCAAACTATTTAATGAGTAACTTGTATGAAGAAAGTGTTGATTTACAAACTAACTTATAAGGTAACTTATTAAATTAAGTTACTGTAACTTATAGCACTCTTAAAGAACGCTATCGCACTTATAACCCTTCAATCAATAATACTTAAATATTTATTATTACTTGACCTATCGCTTGTATGTTCAATAATTTTCTGCCGCATTGAACGCCTACAATGCATTTCAAACACCATCACAAAATGGTTAGAGTATAGTCGAAGACAAAAGTGCTTGGAATGAAAAATCTTGTTTAAATCAACCTATTGTAACAATTACGTTTTAGATGATCTTTGATTTTTAGTTATGATAAATATTTTGATATTAAAAACTAAATGTTAAAACATTTATGTATATTTTCTGTAAGTAATATATTTGTTCAATACAAACTCCTGATTCTGTGCATCTCGCACTTGATAAAATATATCTATATCTATATCTAGAATAGATCTTGATATGCTTTCTGTACTCATATGTACCTGCACCACCATCTCAACAATTTTCCGTCTAATTGACCGATTCCAATCGACCATGTGACGTCACGCAGTAAATGCTTAATGGCGTTCTGATATCAAGCATGCAAGCAATAAGAAGTGTATGAAGAATAGGAATATATTATTTTTTATTTCAATTTATTAAAGTTGTAGTGGGTTTTGCTTATTTTACGATCTGTTAGATATTTAACAGAGCAATGTTTTTAGGTTTAAAGAATATATGTTAACTAAATATGTGTACACTGCATATTGTGGGAGAAATTGAGGTTTTTTTGTCATAATTATTATTAATCTATAAAATAACTATTAGTACAATTAAAATGGGTAAAATAATATAGTTTAGATGTAAGAATACTAACAAGTGCAATGTATTTCTTACATCCAGAGTCGGTGTAAAATGATAAAATAATTGAATTCCTTTTCTTTTAGACCATCATATTAGGCTGAGTCCTAAATACCAATAAAAGTTATTTAACATTTAACGTTGGGACCGCATATTGTGTATGTAGCGAAAGACCCTCACTAGCCGTAATGTTTTTTTCAAAATATGAGCAGGTACTGAATTATTTATATAAAATTACTAACAGACCTTATTCATGAGATATGTAAGAATTTTTTTGTATCATCTTTAATATTTATAGACGTGTAGAGTAAGAGTAATTATTAATACACCTTTTATACGCGAACATAAAAAATTACTTTGTAATAATATTAAACATTAATTTTACCAACAAAAAGTAATTCGATTTAAGAAATGCAGGCGTGTACAATTGTTAATTAATACACACCCAGTCCTCTCGCCAATAAAACTAGCCGGATAGGTTTAGTCGGTAAAATAATTAACATTATTTCGCTCGTATTTTGTGCGAACGCCAACGTTGTGCGTAAAGTGGATCCATTTATCTGGAAATCCGGTGGGAGGTCACAGCAAAAGTCCACAATAAAAGCCGGGTCCGGTAGCACGGTTTAATTGAGTCCTCCGACCTCATAATCCAAGCCTCCCGCTCCGCCCGCTAAATGTTATTTATAAGCCAAACTCGAAACGGCCGCCGGCGTACCTCCACATAAATTTTAGCCTATTCCAAACCGCTCTCGACCCGACAGTTTCGTTTATTGTTTTTCTTCGATATACGTAATTAATTCACCATTATGGCATTGCTCATACGCTCGTTATTAAACATGTTGATAATTTAAGACGGAACATGGATTTGAAATTGGCGTCGCGGCCGATTGCCTCTCGCACGCTTTGATATCGCGATCGATCGATTGTTACGATTGTTATCGACCGACGCTTTTCCGTTTAATTTGTTAGCGATCGTGATGTACGGCGCGCATCATTCCTCCTCCTGCGTACACATTCGCGTGAGTTTTTAATGTATATATTTATTTTATTCATATAATTGATGTTTATAGCTCGATTTTCATTAAAACGTCCGTTATTGACTATCAATATATTGTAGTGGTAAAATTAAATGATCGAATAAGTAATTAAGCGAAATAGCCAATGACAATTTTATCTTTATAGTTCGATTATAATGCATTAACATACTTTTACGCACGGCTGGAGGCGAACGTTTCAGAATTAATATCCGTCGGGTATCCAATTCGAAGAGGCGAATTGTATCGCAAGCCATAAATGTGTATCCATTGAGTATTAACTAGTGGGAATTCGGGCATCGGTATTATCGACGCAATCCGCCAGACAATAATTGAATGGAATCGCGTTAAACGACCATTAATTGTTGTTGCGGGCGCGATTGATATTTATCTGCGATCGTCGCCCTGAGCGACGCGGGACTATGCACGAATCTAATATTATAATACTTATAGACGTGAGCTGGACCGTATTAGTCCGTATGGAGGTGGAATAAGGACGGCAGGTGGTGTGCAGGTGAGCGTGTGGTCGTGTGTCGTGTCCCGGTGTCGTGTCGGAGGCGCCACGCACTATCAAAGTCGTGACAGTTCAAAACAATGTCAAAATACTCATTTAAAGTTTTCGTGTAATAAATATTGTAATGAATATTACTTAGTGGAACTGAGTAATAAAATTTATATCCTTCTCATTTGTCAGTTGTAAATTTATTGTTACTTTGTTATTGTTAGTCATTTACAATTTAAATGTTACTTTGAAAATTTACTTTATATACTTAAATTCTTTATGTCTTTGTGTTCAGTAAATAAACTTAATTGTCCTGAACTACAATTAGCTGTAAGTTATTACACATACATTTTATTGAGACATTCTTTATCACCGTTTTTTGCAAAAAGTGATCAATATAAAAAGAAATTATTAACTATAATTAGACATTTCCGGTGAATTATAGAATTTTAATTTTAAATGGTGAGCGGCTTTTAGTTTTTATTTAAATTGAATAAAAATAAACATGATCTAAATACTTTATATAATCAATTGTTATTGTTTTTAATGTAGGTTTAAATTGAGATTAAATAAAGTACAAATAGTAACTATTGAGTTTACGAGTTACTTTACTACTGGCTCGTCTACGTGATACTCATTTTATTGACCACGGATGAGAATTTTGACAGCGGTAATGTCAGTAATGTAAAACATTTAGCCTTAACGACTCACGTGTACAATAACAATTAAAAATAATTTTCTTATTAAGAAATATAAAATTATTGAAATATAATATTATTAACAAAGCACAAATGACATATGACAGTATTGTATACTCGTACTTATAATACAATACTCCTGAGGCATTTTCAAAAGAATTTGACATAATCATTATTTTTTCTGTGTGAGTGAAAAAAGCACCGACAACGGCAACTTTTGAAATTCAAGTCAAAAAGAAAATATCACAATAACACATATTATTTTAAAATAACTTTCAAATAATATATCGTCTCTAGAAGTGTATAATTTACTATAATAATTGTTCGGTTGTTGCATGAACGAAAGTGGGGATAAATTAAAATACGACTCCTGTACGTCAAGCACCTAAAAAAATGAACGTTTACCAGCAATCATTATAATGATCGCTGATCGATTTGTATGGCGTGCTTAAGAACCTACATTTAGAGCCGGCCCGGAGCTACACCTAATCTGCCTACCTACCTACCTACCTACCTACCTACTGACCAGCGTCACGATATCATCGTCATATCTGCGCCCAGTATTATAATTTGGGTAAATTCATATTATAATATCTGATAACAATATAATTATTATAATGACCTTCTTAACATATCCCGTTCGAAATTTGAGTGAGCTATAAAGTTATGATCGCCTTTATGTTCCTAACTGTGCTTTTAAAATAAACACATTATAACGTTTATTGTCCGTAAGTTTATGATCCGTCCCGACGTTAAATACATTTGATGCAGTCCCAAGTAGCTAATGTTATACAATTAATGTAATCTGATCTTCTGTTATGTGGTCTTAAAACGTAATTCTGTGGCCGCTGACGTCTATCGGTACTATATTTTATAAAGCATTATTCCAATACAAATGTTTTGACATAATCATTTATTATCTTAATTCTTTATTAGTTTTTGTACAGCTTGAAGCAGCGAAAGTTGTTTGTTAAAAGATTTCTGTGATTACGTTTTTGCAGTCATTTTTTATTGATCTGTTAATTTAGATCAACATGCGAGCAATATTTCATTAGATTAATATAAAAACATTTTGCTTAAGATTTGAATTTGATTCGATAAACTTCTAGACTAGATGTGGCACGCTATGCTGTTCACGTTATATGAAAATCAAGCCAAGACCATTTTATTAAAATCTCTGTCGCTTATGATAGAGTATGGTGAAGAGAGGTCATTTAAATGTTGCTTTGATCCCTTTTTTTATCAAGGCATTGGCCTAAAACGATATTATGTAAATTTACGATGTTTAATATTAATTAAGTCTGCGATAAAAGTATGATTTAAGAATATAAAACTTCATTGATCGTTAGATTATATGCAATTTGGAACGGTATCATTAAAGAGTTCAATGACATTTATATAACACAATAAATTTAGAACGAGAGAAGAGAATTTCACCTATAAAATGTATTCCTTTTTTCCTTATACCTCCCCGGTTCATTAATGATTAACGTGATGACTTGGGCTATGACAGCGTCCGAAACTCATCAACTATTGATGGTTCCTGAAAGCCTTAGTGTCCATTGGATAGACATAAATACAATGAACTCCGCCCACTCCAATTAGTATATGTGAAAAGTTCCATATGAACAGGGGAAAACTTAGTTCAACCAATAAATGCTTTTATAGGGACATTGGACTAATATATAATTCAAGGTGTCTACGTTTTTTGTTACAATACACTACGAAGGTATTAAATACGACATCAGTTAGCTTAGAAAAGGAGTGCTTGAAGAATTTGCTAAAATTTACGATCTTTCAGCAAGAATCTTTCAAGACTTATCTCAAAGGTAATACAGTAATAAATATTTCATGACCTGAAATTATCTCAAAGGTCTATAATATATGAGTATTTAAAATATTGATCTCATACAAATCTATAGAGTAAAGCGATATTGCTACACACATAATAAGTTATCTTGTGGAAACAGCTGGTATGATAAGAATACTGTCGATCGTTCTTTAGTACGAATTATTTAAGAGGTAATGTGAATTATGAATATTACATTAATCTCTTTAAGACTAAGTTGTGATTAAAATAAAAATTGCCATCAGTTTCATTTTATTTCTATTTGGACGTCAATTTACTTCAAATTTGTTACACTTTTGAAATCAAGTAATATAATTTAAAATAAAAAAACATTAAAAGTAAAATATTGCAACCTATATACTATATACTGCACCTTAAATAAACATAATCTTGCACATAAGATACTGAAATCCAAAGAAATGGATTTTTGTTACTTAATATATTATTTACTTCTAAAATTAGGTTAGAAATATATACTAAAATAAAAATAGAAATAAAAACATAATTTATAATCATAAATAAATCACATAAATATATAAATTATACATCCAATTACAATAGTAGTCAATGAAATAAAGTGAATATATATATTTTTTGTATTTTTTGTAACATAAAAATTCGCAAACAAAAACAGCCCGCTTTAACCCGTTCTATAAAAAATATAAATGCAATTTAGTGGAATAGACTTGTTGTTATGTGCTAAAACAGTTTTAAGTACAACCAGCAATACAATTGAGTAATAAACAGAAATATAGTACTGTGTTTTGAATATTCTATTTTGATTTATATATGTTTTTTATTCTTATATTATTATTACTATAAAGACACTATAAATAGGATATCATAATTCGATTTGATTATAATGAAGGTAACAAATTTTGGGCACCAAATACAGACTTCTTTTCCATGGAAAGTTTGTTCTTCAAATATAAATCATATGTCTCTTGGAGAATTATATTCCAACAATATTGATCTATGTTTTCCGACCTGTCGATAACCGTTTCGCACTTGAACAAAACAGTCAACCAAAAGTCTGTTAATAAATTTTCAATAAAAGCCATCTATCGATTGTTATAAATGAAAACACGGAAAAACTATTTCGATAACAATTAATTGTCGGTGCAACTGATAGCCGAGTCGGATTTATTGATTTGCCGACAAAGTGAACAGGATTTTTTGATTTTCAGATTTTATACGATTAAATCTTATCTGTGATAATACTATCAATGATACCAGGTTGTTAGATGTACAAAATTGGATTTATAAAAGTTTACACGAGAAACGTGATCCATATATATGAGATAAACGAATTCGTAATATAGTTTGGAACGGTCAAAATAAAAGTATTCAACTAAAAGTTATTGTCAATTCAAATTACAAACAGAATACTGAAAAAGCAAACCGAATATAAAAGGAACTTCACGCTTTGATAACCACATTTTCGCCCTCAGTATTTCACCCTATCATATATCAGGACGCCCACGTATAATCCTCCCCTCTCTTTGCGAAGCACTTTTCATTTGACAGATTGCGCTAAATAACTGAAGGATTTTTTATTTAATTTAAGGGTAATAGAGACTACGATTGAGCTCAAGTATTTGTGTTGTCCAAGTAGTTCTTATTGGAAGTTATGTTGACAAAACCAGCCAAGCGGTTTGGTTATTAAATATCACTGTACAACCCCTCAGATGTTCCGTTCTCATCATTTCTGTAGTGATAACTATTTACAAATTCATTAATATTTCAATAAAAAAATCTGATTCAAACAATTATATATGTATATATGCATATATAATAGTTTGAAAATTTATGTCATGAAAATACTATATTTTAACAGTAATTAACTAATACCTAGGTATATTTAATAGGTCTCTAATTTATACCGGTTGTTCGGTCCACTATAATTTAGCACTTAGATATCCAACCCTAAGCAGATATTTTCCGGTGTCCTTATTAAAATGAATGTACATTTACATCAATATATATATCAGTGTTTTATGTGGTATTCTATTCCATTTTTTTCTAGTCGATTATACGATAATTACATTTAATTCGGTACAAACAATATCGGTCTTTCAGACCACGAAGTAAAATCTATAATGGCGTGTATGTAAAACTCATTTGTCGGTTGTCGCTTATCGCGATTCACAACAAAATCAGAGATACCTAAATATCAGTGTTCCAGTAATAATACACTGCTGTTACTAATTACGGGTATGGTGTACACTATAAACTCTAGCGCCATATATTCTGTTCCATGCACCGCGGACTATTACAATAATACCTATGTACTAGGTAGTTCGTATACTTGTTCTTAGTGAGAACGAAGCTACAGTCTATAATTAGCGACGTTTATTTCGTAATTAGCCAGTTAAAAGGGTTTTTATTTTTATATTATTACATGTCCATATGTAATTACATTTAAACGTGTATAGCAGATCGATAATCTAATGCATTGAATATTACTAACGACTCGATACGACATACATGACTTAACTTCAATTACTTTTTATCATTACAGTATTATCTAACAAATAAACACAGCTAGTAATATGTTCGCGCATCTGAGATAGTGTAAAACAAATATATATGGAGGGCGGGCGCTTTGTAATTGTAGAGGTGCAAAAGGTTCGCGTCGGTGGACGCGGACTCAAATTTCAACGTACCTGGCTTCTATGTTCGATTATCGTTGAGTTGGTCTTTTGACATGTGCTTATTTTACTTGTTATACGCCTTTTTCTATGCGTGGTTGATATTTTAGTTCTATTTTTTTAATTAGCTGACATTTTAAAAGGCTTTATAAGATATAAATAACTCAGAAAAATATATTAAATATAATTAGATCCAAGTATTAAATATATATACTATTCATTTAAAATGAATGATAAATGTATTTTCTAAAGCCACAACAGGTATACAGGCTTTTGCTACTAAAATGAACAAGTCGAGCGTTTCCTTTTAAAGATTTCTTGTTTAAAGAAAACAAGTTGATGTCCTCAAACGAAGCATTAGTGGTTTGAGAGGGACTTGTGTACGTAGTAACTTATGCTATTATTTCAAAGATCTCTGCTCCAATATTTGATCAAATCTTTTGAAGTTGGACCTTTCATCTCCCGCCGCCCAAAGTTTGTGTATGGATATATTTTTGTTTGATATAACCAGTTGAGTGGAGTCCAAAGACCGTACAATACTTTTTTATTTGTCTCTTTACACACAAAAAAGATATACGTGACCCACAAGTTAAAGTAAATAAATAAAGAATTAAAATAATATTTCAGAACTAACAATATTATATATGTGTAATAAATTATCAGATGATCCTAATTAAAATCACTTTTCATTATTATATTTATTTTAGACATAAATATACATCTTTAATTAAACTTTTGGTATCATAATATAAACATACGCATATCAGACACATGCCCCGCGAAATATAATATATAATAAGGTAATAACTTAGTCAGCCCCTCGACTATAAGATAAGTATAATACAAACATTAAATTATATCAAATTATTATAAAATAAGGTGTAAATGATAAAAATATGACAATAGTTTTATAAAACGCCCATTATTTATAGACAAGGGCCATGCTTATCTTGATGACTCTGGTAAATTTATATTCGAATTTTATGTTAATGTAATTTTGTTATACTGAAAATGTTACCAAAATTGTTACCTAAGCTCATAATAAAAATATCGAAAGTGCTGTCAGTACGATCAAGAAACTGATGAAGTGGAATAGATTTTAATCTTTAACACCATTCATCTTACAAGATGTTTAATTATTTTTACAATTAAATCAAACTTAAAAGTTATTTCTTTTTTTGATAAATAAAAAATATATAATAAGATATTGTAATAAGGTGAGAAAAAAAATATGAATGTCTAATGATGTCGAAATGCCGACAAAGAAAACATTAATTAATTATTATCACGACCTATACACGATATTTTATTTATCTTTACACGATAACTTACATTTACGATAAATTGATATTGTATTAATTAATAAAAAACTTTTTAATTTATTTTATATTAAAAAATGTATTCATCTTTAACATAATTATCCGGTTAAAATTTTTAAACTGTTACCGTTATGAAAATACATTGTTATAAATTATTAAGTGGTGTACAGACGTTGCCTTTTAAAACCTATTAAGTCATCGGAAAGAAAAGATAGTGATCAGTAAACTTGTTATGTGTAAAGGTGACGTTAGATTTAATCTTACCTGCCCTAGAAATTGTATTAATTTGCATAATTAATATAATCATATGAGAAAGCTGTTTTAATACCAAAATATTTTAATCGTATTAGATTTTTTATATCAACTTGGATACTACTTAAAATGCGCCCCGCACTTAACTGATATAGGTTTGGTTTTTTAATTGAATAACAATATGATACGGGTAATTTTGTATTTTTGGTTTCAGTTTTTTTTGGAGTATTAAAGATTTTTTATATATTTTGGAATGTTGGTAGGTTATTTTAAATAAATTGGCGCTATAAAAATTTTCTACATATTTGCTAAATGCCGATTTAAAAAAATATATTTCGAAAATACATCATTAGCATTGTACAAATATACTAAAATATGAATGTAAGCAATGAGTTATTTTTTTAATGTAGTGTAAAGAATCGAAGTATTGTTTAATTCATGTACAATATATCTATAAAGTTGTATTGTCTGTCGTATTCTCTAATATGGTAACAATATCAGAGTAAGAGTAATAATCAACATTTCCGTTGATAAATACATTAATAGTGGATGGGTGTGAAAAAGTAATTCATTACGTGAATGTCTTTATAAAGACTGCATTCGATTAATGGGATTACAAGCACCCACGCATTGCGTAAAACAGTTAGATGCCATACAATATACACAACCCACCACAAATCATAAAACTTGCAAGCGATAAACGTCTTTATGACAAGGAGGCTAGTAATAAAATTGTTTGGGATTATTAATATTAAATAAAACATAGTCCGTGACCGAAACCTGGCAAATCGTTTATCGACATTGTTTCTTTATATACGTTACATCCGAAGTTATACGTAAACGTCTATTTTATCATTTCGTGTTTTCACTTTGAGCTTTATATTTACGGAAAAAGAAATTTTATTGCGAGGGCGTTTTAGTGCCTACTTATTTTTTATTTGCTTTTTATGTCATTATTCATATGGCTATAACGAATATAATTAAAGAAAACTTTTTTAAAAGAATAATAATGTTGGAATAATTTTTCGAATAGCATTTATTCGAGATTTTTAAGATCGCGTAAAACGTAGGTTATATTATTAAAATATTCAAGTTGATTTATAATCCAACAAATAAACAGTGAGATAAAAGGCCGAAACACATAATACAAACATTGTTGCGACAGTCAAAATAAAAATGACCGACCAATTAAACTCTGATCTTTGAAAATAAGCGTGCGGTGATAAATTTGTCAAATGAATTCAATGTAAGAGCCGTGCTTCCCGAACTTTTATGAATACGTTATAGATTTATGATTTCTTGATATATCCAATGAAGTCGACGAAACGAATACTGGTTTTTACGGCCTCAATTATTTACTTTTATAACGTGTTTAATGTTTTCTCAAACTTCGCGAGTATTGGACAGATATTTCTCTCTTTTCCTAGCTCACTTCAAAGGATGTCCGTTGACAAGTATTACTGTTACGTCCACATTTATGACATGACATTTATTATACTTATGTAAATAAAAGCTGTTTTGAAACAAAGAAAAACAACATGAAATTTTTTTTTTAAATATAAATTAGGTTTAAATGATTTCGTAACTAGATATTTTCTTTCGTTTTTAATTTAAATTTATTTTTACAGTTGCTGGTTGGCAGTAGCGGGACGGGCAATGGCGGAGCGGCAACATCGCCGGATGGTGGGTCAAGTTCAGCGCCACCTCTGTCCCCAGGGGGGTCAGGGGTGGCCGGGGGCGCTCTGTCCCCCGGTGCCGGCAGCCACGCCAGCACCCCGGCCGCCTCTTGCTGCGACACGCCGCGCCCTATCATCACCGATCCTGTCTCTGGACAGACGGTTTGCTCCTGCCAGTACGATGGCGCAAGACTGGCCCTGACTTCATACCCTCGGCTCTCTAGTGCGGCAGTTGGAGTCTACGGAGCCCCATATCCATCCACTGACCAGAACCCTTATCCCAGCATCGGTGTCGATAGTTCGGCGTTCTACTCACCTTTGGTAAGTTGAGAGAATTTTCTGAGCCTTTATTTAATTCGAGCAAAATAAAAATAATTTGCAATGTAGAGAGAGCAATATAGGTAAATCTGTTTTCAAACTGCACACTTTTATCGGCAAGTACATTCTGTTACCAAAAGCAGAAGGGCCTGCAAATTGGTACGAATAGGTAGTTTGCTGTTGGCCGTATAAGAAGGTTTATCGCTCTCAAGTCAACGTGTTTAGTTCTGGCGTAGCGTGCAAGCCGACCTCCAACCGGTCCGTGGGCGCTGGGCCAGAAAACCTCCGACACCTCGCACCGCGCCGCCGCCCTGTCACGAAACATTAATATTTAAACTCGAAAATAAATTCAAAAAGCGACCGCCATTATTATAACAATTACATTGTTTTTCAATACTGCGATTTCTTGAAAAATTTTATTTTATTGCGGTTGAAATTATTGTTGTTGGTTCTACAACAAAATATTTGTTGCACTCGGAACATTTAATCCTTATAAAGGTGAGGGTATCTAAAAAGAAGTTATTTTCTATTTCAAAAGATATCTTAAATACGATTGTTCGCTTATTGTGAAGCGTTTTTATTTGATTTGAAATCGTGACAGAGAGCACATGTGAAATCCGCTAAGCCCAGAAAATCCTATCAAACGAAAAGATGAACCGGTTTTTGTCAAGTGTTAAGAGTACGTTCTTCGGTTTAATCCCCGAGTGTTGAAACGTTTAAGGCGGAAGTTTTCAGAACGGAGCTCGTCTTTATGATTTACTTTTGTTTGTTTCGCAGTTTATATTATTAACCTATTAAATATTGCGGTAGGTATATAATTATAATACATATTATTTAAAGTTAGTAAACAAGTTTATTTCACTCGTTAATTATAATATCACGATAAGAAAGATAATTGTGGATGCATCCGAAATCGTCGGCAGTGAGATCTCTATCTGTCATTGTATTTAACGAGGACTGTGAGTACCTACTCTGTGACCCTGTTCATGTTAATAACAGGTGTTTAAATGTATGTATATTGTGATTGTGTGCCGTGCGCTCATACCTACCTCGTGACAAGCCCGGCCGGTTCCGTGCAAGCGACAATTTAGCGAACAATGACGACGCTACGCCACAAATATACTGAGGCTTGGTTCGTAAGTCTTCACGTTGTTTATAGAAATCAGACCTTTTCACTCAGTAATAAGATTGAGATTACAATAACATAACTCAAAAGCCATTGCTGTTAAAAATATTCAACTGCCATTTTAGTACACGGGCGACTTAGGTGGCGCCGTCTGTCGTCTCGACTTAGCAACAATACACAGCGCCATCTTTTGTTTATTGTGCGCTTGATATTCAATAAAATGGTATTTTGGGCTTGAAATTGATTTATATTGTTCAATTCATTACCCAAAAAATATTGTATGGGTTATAAGTATGTTAAAGTACAATTTATATTGACAATTATATGAAGGAATCTATTATCTAACTTATTTTATTGGGTTTAAAAAAAGTAGTTGAATGCCAAAAGATAACTTCATTATTTAGACCTAAACTAAGTAATTGAATTCCGCACCAAATGATACACCATAATTTTATTAAAAGAAACGAAGACATTAACAAACACACGTACGTACTTTTCGGATGTTTCTTTTTGATTTTGACTAACATCAACTGGTGTTGATGTTAGTCAAAATCAAATCATGACATCATGACCACATGAGCATGGCAAGTTGGTATTGATGATTTAAATAATAATTTTGTATTAATTTTAATTATACATTGTTCATTTATGATAAATACAGCTCCCATTATTGTTCCGCAAATTCCAAATTTCATTCCTATCAATATAACACCGTATATAACCTAAAATATTGTCACCTTGTAAGTTATTAAATTAATTAAAGATATCCAATTAACTATATTAAAAACGTTTTCGACGGTTAAGACAATACTAAGCACAATATTTACCAATAGAGGATGGCTAAGTTCCAAACCAAACAACGACATGAATTACCAATCGATTGTGTATACTCGTACTATAGGGCCGACGGCATCGAGAGCTCTTATATTTTCTTAATAGAAGTTTAAATTTTCTCTTCAACTTCTTTTTTTATTCATTTATATTGATTATAAATTGTAAGTTTTATTGTTTGTTAATCCAAAGACACCTTTATAATAGTTATAAAGTTGATCAGATTTGCAAAAATACCTACTAACAATAAAAATGTATAATAGTTAGGTACTGTAGTCTGAAGAATATCAACAATTTGTTTTTGATTTCATTTTAAATTGATTTAAATCTATGAGTTCTAATAATGATGTTATTTGCTTACTCCTATATGTTTATAGATCGGTTTTGTCTGTATTCATGAAAAATTTAATTTACTAAGTTTTTTTTACTTCACGATTCACGATTTGACTATCTGTTATATTGTAATGAATTTCTCATTATTGTACTATTTGATTTAAATTTATTAAGTTACATCAAACAAATCGGAATATATTTTCACTTATAACTAATAAAAAATATATATTTTTTTATAATCTCTCAATAACAAAGCTTGTGATGGTAGCAACAAACCAACATAACATCCACTAAATTTAACATGAAAGTTCAAACAAAACAAAATATAACAAAGTAATTATTTTTTTAACAAAGCATACACGCGTCACTAGGATGGGAATTATGAAATACGATATGAAGGAAATGGAATCCTTAGACGCGACCATAATGTATTTTATTACAAACGGATATTCAGAACGGAATATTATTTTATATATGAAATAAATATTATTTTCATTTAAGAAACATAAAAGAATATGATAAAACTAATTCTGATACCTCATACAGTGATAGTTTAAATGTATTTCAATTTTTTCTCTAAAAAATCATCTAAATCTATCAGTTTATAGTCAATTTACGAAACGTCTTAATTTATCCACATCCAGCAACATAAAACTCGTTAAATCTCCTTAAAAGTCGAAAGAAAGTTCAACTCATTTCATTATCCAAATTAAATGTTAGATAAGAAAAAACGGTCCCCATTTTAAAAATGTAACAAAACGCCCGCTTAAATACGTTCACTAATCTCAAGTCAAAGAATAAGTTTAGTATTCAATTAAAAGGTAGAAAGAGTGGGAGGGAAGATGTGCTATAGTATGTGGGGGAAAGGGAAAAAGGTCTTAAAGGTGCTAATAGGGTTTTATTAAGCCGTCCTGCTTTGGGTGGTCCTTTGTTCATTAATCAGCAGATCATGACCTAATTATCGAATTTGCTTTGTTTTATTATTTTGCAATATTCCTTATAATTATTTATATCCCAATATCAATATCAATATCAAGTGAATATATAGTCAAATATTATATATTAAATATTCAATTGAATTATCTTCTTCGCGTCGTTATTTATAAACATATCGATGAATATAATATTTTTTATAAATGTATTATTTAATATTAATAGGTAACATCTCCTTAGAAGGTTTTGTATCTGCTACGAACATCTATGGCTCTCTAATTAGTGTTCTGCGACCTTGCTCGGATTAATGGGAACTTTATTTTATTCGTACTAATTAGCTCGACTAGGGCACGTTCAAAATAGACTCAACAAAATTTGTAGATTTTTAATCGTATTTCTTACTTTAAACGAGAGGGCGGTCCAAATATCAAATAGTTTTGAGATTTCTTAAGTGTTTTTTTAATAAGGCGTAAGGAAGACATTATTTGTGTAGGTTTTTGAATTATTTTAATTATGGTTTTCAGTTTTAGATACGAAAGGAAATGTAGTTTATGATGCATTGTGCACGCGTGCCGCCGCGGGAGGGCGTTAGTGCATGATACATCATAGATTACTCCCTCCAGATTACTTAGCCATTATATTCCTTGCCGCAAATTTCCGCACTGTAACGCCTTCTATTATGGGGGCCCTCTTTAAAGTAACTTTATTTTATAAAGTTACACAACTTTACTATTAATTTTGCCAACTATTATTTAGTAGCAACATCATTAATATTGTACCCTCAATTACATAAAATGAAAATACAATTTCTTATATGATAAATGGTATAAAAATCTTTAAATTCTGGCACAGAAAGCAAGCAATAAATAATCGGTGAAACAAGCGAGCGAAATAGACAAAACATAAAGCAGAAATGACTAATGGTTCTCTCTCACAAGTGGAAAATTGCTGTCAATTATACGACTAGCGCACGTAACATACATACCCGTAGACGCTGAGATAATTTTCTAAGTTACATATGTCATTTTTGTAATGACCACGTACCTGTGGAGTACTTCACATCGAGAGCACATACATAGCCGCCATTGCTCGATATGACGCTATGACGCAATAGGACCGGTGGAACGTGGGTGGGCTTATCACTCTACATCGACGATTTGACATAAATGCGTTAGATTATATGACAACCGATAAAATGTTGTAAGGGACCGCCTCGCAGTGATTGACACTCCGCTTGTTTACATACTGATAGGTACACTTCTGTATCCTTATCTACCGGCGACATATAAGCATTTTAACGTTATCCGAGCCGAAAATACATGGTTCCACAAATAAAATCTGTCAGTTCGCAACGCCCGGTGTGAGTTTAGTAATCATTTACAAACAATGACCGCCCGATGCCCTCGCGACTCGACGCGTTAATTGCTCCGCAAATATACTCATCTTCGCACTAAGCGTTTGACTGACTTTAATGACTGGGCAAACAGAGAGCGGTCGCGGTCAGTCCGTGCGGTTCCTCCGCTAATAAATCTTCGGATTTTCCCCGATTTTCCGACGTCCCGCGGCGGACGGCGCGCCCTCTCGCCACTCTTATAAATTACCTACACGTTTTCACAATAAATCAAACAATAGTAGAGCTAAATGCATTTACTATTGTTTGGAAACACTCTGGACCGCAATTTCTAACGCATTCCTATATTTGCGGCCGCTGCGTTTTTGCAGGAAGCGAGTAACGACTGTCCAAAATAAAAGGATATTGCAGACGATACACGCCGGCGCACTTGCGATTAATAGTTCAGGATGTGAGTCGGTCTTGACCATAGGAAGTCGTCTAATGCGTACTAATTAAATCTACGAGGGACATTTATCGCTTTACTTTGTCTGATATAATTGAGAACGTATGTTGTGTTCGACTTCCGTCCGCCATGTTGGGACATGGGGATGTGTGTTCAGACAAAACATGTTATACAAATTCATACGAAAAAAAGAATATTTAATTATTGTTAAATGAGTATATAGAGATGGTAGAGTGTGAAAACACTCGTAAAACACAACACTCACCCCGAAGAATACATTATATTTTTAACTCCAATAATAGGTCACTAGGAATTACGCATTACATTTGTCTAACTCGGGGGAGTCGTAAAAAGTATTAAGTAATTTTGTGTTATCTGTATACCTCGTTGCAGGGTATAGGCATTCATTTGAATATATTAGGGTTAGCATAATTTATATTATGTATGTTTTATTCAAATCAAAAATATTATCACAAAATACAGGGTGTGTCGATTGAAATTGAAATTTATTTAGTCTATAAATATAATATTAATAATATTATATTTTTACTTTTATTAATTATATACCTGAGAATAATATCTTGGTGGTTGATAAAATAGAAGTAGCCTTAGTTACTCCTTATAACAACAGCTTTGCCAACCGCCATGGAAAGTCCTTTTAAAATAGGTCTATCCGTTTCAGAGATTATTTAGAACCAGCAGAAAAAAAACCTTTTTTATGTAAGTATCGTAATAAACTGACTGACTTACTGAAAAGCTGTTAATTTGGAATTACAGATTTCAATTTGATATGTATAGATATAGACTGTATATACGTCTGATTTAAATTATATGTTTTATATAGTTGTTAGTCTGCAGCAAAATGGATTAGCATTTTAGGTTTTGATCGATGTGTTTTTATAAAAATATACTTTTTTGTTGAAACAATCTTATATTTTCAATAGAAAAAATATTTTTATTTTGAAATCGTAGGAGAAATCACATCAACGCACTCAATACATAGACGACTACTTCACTGTTTTCACCACATCTCTCGGGAAATTACTTTCTTATTTCACTTCTATGACATTCAATTTAATCAGAGGTCTGCGAACTTAGAACTTCTATATAGTTTGAATACAACAGTTAGGTAGAAAACGTCTTAAAATTTTATATAAAAAAAAAACGTTCAATTTAAATTTGGAATAAAATAATAATTTAAATGACTCAGGCTTTAACGTATACAAAGTTTACGACAGCATAATTAGCATTTCTGTACGAAAGAATATAATTACTAGGTATCTCAGACGACTCACTCGCCGTAATTATGTGATTGTATACAGCAATTATTTGTGTGTTAATTACATAAACACTTTCTAACATATCAGCTTGGATAATTATAATACCTATATACTTCGTTTGTTCAACTTAATTACGTTTTGAATAATAAAAAATATATGATAAATGTTATAATTTAACAGAGATAAAAATACATACATATAATATAATTATAAGATAAATTTAACGAATTCATTCCACAACACAACGATAATAAAGATTTAAACTAAATCCAACAATGGATTATAAAAAGTGACGTCACTGTTAATAGCAACAATGATATTTGCTATCACAAAGACTCTCACAATTATCATGAAAAGATAAAATTTATCACCTCTTGTAATATTGTGACATCATCTCCAAACCTAACCTAACCCGGACCACCGAGTACAGGAGCTCAATTTAGAATAAACGACACGTCACAACCAACAATGGACTCAATAAAGACGCTGCGTGGAAAACACAATATATTTTATGTTCACTGGAAAATAACCTTACAGTTCCACAGTTGGTAATTTTAGGAGTGTTTTTTGCGACTTATTGTAGCTATTCGGACAGATGTCAGAGCCAGGATCGCACAAAGCGCCACGGGGGTGCATTGTCCAATGCTCCCCGACCTCAGCGTCACTGGCACCTCAAATTCAGTATCAAAATTTATATAATTTATAACTCCGTATAATAGTTATTGCTCTAAATGATTTTTAATGTCCTTATTTTATGACTAATTTATACGTTCAGCTGCTCACCCTCGTGAGCATACACGTAGTAGACATCAGATACGTGTGCCGGATAGTTTTTATTAATACGGATGGTTGATTTTTCGATTGATTAGTCGGTCACATTTGGTAAACAAAACTAATATAATCTTGGCATGTATTAGAGCGTGACGCGTTGACGGAGGTGTTGATGGATTTAGATTTAAGTAGTGGTGGATAGATTAAAGGAGCGGTTTGATTAGATTTAGACGGCTCCGTTGGCGAGGATATCGCGGATGTTCCGCCATATCAATCAGGGAGACTCAATAATTGATCGCCCCTACCCCCTCCCTAATTACCTCTCCCACACGCGCACGCCTCATTAAAGACCGTCTGTTGTTTGTTCTCCTAATTAAAGCGGAGCTTTATCGGTCTCGGGGTCTTGTCTAATTGATATCATTGCGTTTACGATCATTGAATTACGATCGCGTTCGTCTGTTAACCGTGACCGCACGTCTCAACTCCAATTGACTTGTTTAATTCCATTTTATTGTTTATTTATTAACGCAACCCTCAGCGCCATGAGGTAGACATCCACAAATCAATGTTTTACGAAATACCTGCTATGTTCATACACCTATATATTGAAAACAACTTTTTACAAACATTTACCTTTGTTATATGTAATTTTGTTATGTTGTTACATAGATTTTGAATTTACAATTAGATTAACAGATCATTTTTGTCCATTAATATTTTTTTACGTATTTCGAAAATTGATATTTCAAAATATAAATTCTGAATTCAAAAAGCAAACAAATTGCATTTTAGAACTTGAAAAAATAATTTCAAATATTATATTATTTTTAGATAAAAAACAACATCATAATGAAACCAACATAAATCCAACTATATAAAACAAACAACTTAATTCAGTTATTGCCAAACGATTTGCGATAAAAATGGATCGTTAAAAAACTTATCCGATTGCGAATACAATATCACGGGTAATAAAATAATATCGACTCGACGCCGAATCTCATCGTCATATCGACCCAAGTGGAAAATGAGCAATTTTGTTTAAATCACAATCTAGCGATTCCTTGATACCCGTGAAATTGCCGTAACGAAATAAATGTTAAATAAAACGTAAAATAAAATTGTTGTGCTTCCTCCACAAACAAATAATTGGAACATACCCGACTCCGCGCCGGGCGCCCGTTGACGCTCATTTTATAGCTTATTTGGGGGAAAGCTTTATACAACTTAGGCACGCTGAAACATCGTTTTACAAATGTAGACCTTAACGCTAACAAGATAGGATTGTCTGTTGCGTGTTCCCGCTCGTTGCGTCACCACCGTGCGGCATAAAATGACTCTTTCGTTTGTATTCGCTCTTTATCCACTTAGAGTCATTTTTTTTCCATTCGCTACAATTCACTTTCAGATTTCGCTAGTCGTGCTGAGTATCGTTATTATTTTATAGCATGAATAATACAATACTTTTTTTAGTTTTAAGGGTTTCTGTAGAAAATATGATGTTATGAATTGAAATTATTTTTTCAAGTTCTAAAATGCAATTTGTTTGCTTTTTGAATTCAGAATTTATATTTCGTTTTAATTGCTTGAAAAAGTAAAACAAGTTTGAGTACTTGTATATTTGGTTTAAGTGTTAGACATGGTTGAACAAACTTATACCTTATACATTATAACGAAAACACCGTAATTGTCCAATTATCAGGAATCGTTAATTATAAGTTCTACGTAAAGTTATCGAATATGCAAAATAATTTCCTTTTACGCACACACACACGCAATTCGGATATCAGTGAATATTAAATGTTTCCTTTCATTTTATTACATTTCTGTTTGATCAATAAAATTTAATTTAAATATAATTATGATTAAGTATATAAGTTATGTGTACAATTTAAATACAACACAAGTGTCTAATAAAATGCAAACACGGAAGCTAGTAATCGCAATATTTCTCAAAAACAGTGAGCGTCCATAATGATGCCACAGCGGTCTTTAATAGTCAACCGACATCAGCCAGTTCAGAGTTGGCGCATTCTCCAAAAGGCATCATAAGCGCAGTTTATGAACCAGAAAATGGTATCATAGAAGGCAAGTGAAATAAGGCCTTAACTGCACATACCGTGATGGTCCTAGGATGATGTAGACACCAATTTGGCAATCCCTCCGCCGCTGCGGCGCCTTCTCCAGGCGCCGCTACCAAGGGTACGCACTTTATGAACCGTCAAATAACTTGGCAATTTAACTCAATGAAATAAACGGGTAATATATATACCACCGATTTTTTTGTTATTTATAGATCTAGCGACGCGTGTGAATAACGTTAATAGTAGGGCCCGGCCCTTTAGCTACTGTTTATATTTATTTGGGGTAGTTTTAATGAGCCTATCTGACGCGCTGACTCGCGAACTCTGTGAAGAATTGATTAAAATGTTGTTAGGTGCAGTCTCACGGAAGAGTGGGGTGGATTGGGCCGGATAGATTTTAAGGGTTAATAAATGAGGTTTATCGCACAGTTAGATATAACTGTTTTTACAACGTGGTGGTGGTTAATAGATCCTAAAATGTAAATAAACAAGTTCTTAATAATTTTGAAAGCGTGTTTGTTTTGTACCAGTCGAGGAGTTAAGTTAAACAACGGACCGTTTCAGAACTTTCAGTTATAACTTTGTTTAGGATTGAACGGAGACAATAACAGTAAACAATGGAACAACTTTATAGCCCTGCGTGAATAGTACTATGTCATGTTATTCTTGTAGTACACAAAAAAAAAATCTATACCTACAATATATTGGCGGGCCTAAATTCTAGTAAGAAAAAATATTAATTTAATTTTACAACTTTGGTGTTAATGAAAGTGATGAGGTCCTCTCAACCTCATTGGTAACCGTGGTAACGTAAACTAATGTATGTCCATCTGTCATAGTTAGAGCATTGCTAAACTAAGTTTTTATCGCCCCACAAAGAGTTGGCACCAAATTTGTCACTATCCGATGGGGGAAGGTATATAGATATTAATGATTCAGTTCGAAAGGCGAGAGTTCTCATTTTTCTTGATCAGTGGTTTTGTGTTTGTTTATATTCTTATTTAGTCAGTGTGAATGAAAAAATAAATAAAAATAATCAATGGAAAAATTCTGATCACAATTCTTTAACAAGACGAATACCTACTAATTTTATAACAAAAAGTAATATTGTAGATTTAGTTGTTATCTTATTATTTATAGAAGCTAAAATCACAAATATGATGCATGTTGGAAGCTAGTTATAATAGTTACCTTGCCATCAAGTAAATTAAAATTTTAAAACATACTATATTTCTATGTTAATTGCATATTGTGTAGCTTTAAAATTCGTCTTATTTTTATTAATTTTATTGTATAATTACTTGCTAATATACTCAGAACACCTAATTATACAAATGAGATCCTAGTATTTACGATGAGGAACAGCAAATACCTACAAAGTTCACATACAAAGCAATTAATCTGTTTGTACAAGACATCAATGAGATGAAAACTCTGTACCAAACATAGGTACATACTGTAGTACCTACTTCTACGAAGTAATTCACAGGTCTATAAAATTCTCACTTATAATAATCAAATGTCTCGCCTATTATGAAAAATGTTAACAATACAATATTTTAATAGATGATATTGCAGTTATCCTTCACTGATAATAAAATATTTACATTTTCTTTTTCTCTATTTTGATTTTCATTTTTAAAATATATGTATTATAAAAAAGAAAAACTATTTGGTTTCATTGAGTATTTATATTTTAAGGAATTCGAATACTCACACATATTGTACTCTAATTCATTATTATCATAAAGACGAGTGTGCAATATTTGAGCATCAATTATCATATTTGTTGCCACAAATTAAATTAATTTATCATATATAATATAATGAATGTTTCAATAAATATACTTTAGACTGTGTGTGGTTGAAATGGTACAGTAAATTTATTTTTTTATAGATGAAAATGATCTTCAACTATAGTTGAATTAACTCATTTAAAAAGTAATCTTGTTCAAAGTCAAAATACGATAACAAAATAACAAATAATAACATCTTAATAGAAAAATATTATAAATGACATAATATAACAGTAACTCTATCATTTTAAGGGATGTTTTCGATCCCTTGTTTTCGTGAATTTTCTAAAGGGGAGCGGAAAATGAGTGACGCGTTAAAAGCATTTCTCTACATATTGGTGATTTATTTTTATTATTATTTTTATTTCATCCATGCGATGTTAGACGTGACTGAAATCTTAATATTTTGCTGTATATGTAAAATAATTTTAACTTCATATTTTATATGTTAATCTAATTTATTATTTATTAGGTTATTGTCAGTTATTAAATAATTATATCAAATACTATAAATTTATCTTATTATTATAACAAGTCCTATTTTATTTAAGTAGTTTAATTGACAATCATAATTCTAATAAGTTATTTCAACTACACAATCCTTAATTTGCTACCAACCTAGCCTATAGTAATGACCAACTAATTGGCAAACAATTTGTCCCAAATACAAACAAGCCGAGATATACCGGTATAATAATTAAGTTATTACCCGGTCGCCATGTTAATATGGAATGCGATGTCCGAGGATATTGGGAAATAGAAATTGAGCAGTGACGAAACAGTATCATATGTAAACAGTGTAGAGACAAATAATAAAAAACCAGCTCATAAAGTTGGTATACAGTATTGATTTATTTTCTCAATTCATAAATGTTGGCGAGGAAGTGACAAGTGAACACGGGACGAAAAAGGCTAACAATACATTCACTTTTCTTATAAACGCGAGGGGGACAAATAAGCTTCGCTATTCAGTTATCTCGCACCCAAACAGTGCTCCATATGTATCCTAATGCTTTTCATTTTATTAACAGAACTAAGCGAAGGGGCCAAAGTAAGGCCAGATGAAACAAGGGATCTCCAGTCCCTAAGCAAATCATTCGCACTTTTAATTTAGTTGCTCCTAATGTATGCGAATAACTTAAGGGTCCCTCACTAGCTTATAGTTAAACAGCTATCAAGGGTAGAACTTAATAGTGCTACCCTTCGGCCCATACATTATGCAAATACGTTAGTGATATGTCAAGCCATACACAAGGGACATTTATTGTTGTTCGTGAGTTTATTCCTCTATGAGTTAACTTTAATTAAATTCAAGCAGACGTATTTGTAGGGTGATTGACTAAAAGGTATTATGCGTTGAGATTTATCTGCTCTTACACGAGTTGTCGGGCTTAGTCCGTGTATGACGAACTCTGTTGTGGAATTTAATAGTGTTATATACTTATCCTGAGACGCTTAATGCTTATTGTTATTACTGAATATTAAATTTTACTTAATTTAGAGAACCAAAGTACTTGTTTGTATATATCTATTAGAGATATATTTAATCAATATTTACTTTTATGTCATATTTACTTTAATCTGGAACAATTAACACTACCAGTTTTGTTGTGTCTTAACTTATAAATCTTTTTTAATAAAGTATTGTCATTGGTTATGTATTTTAAATAATGCTATTGATCAAAATACTCTTATTAATTAATAAAACTGTCAACTGAATAATACTTATAATTCCATTTGGCTTTTCAGAGTAACCCGTACGCGTTGAAAGAGGGCGGTGGCGAAATGTCGGCGTGGACTTCCGCGGGTCTTCAACCATCAGGCGGCTATTACCCGTACGACCCTACACTCGCTGCTTACGGGTAAGTCCCTAGGGCTCCTTGGACCTGCCAGCGTCAGTTTAGATAAAGCTCGCGTATTACCATAATACCCTATCTTGAATCGCTCTGCGAAAGGCAATCGCGTTCAGTAATGAATTTTGTGCACATGTACCCAATTGAGCCACTGTTTCCTAAACGTTTTTTATATTGATTGTACTTTTGAGTTTGTTATTAAAATTTTGATACACAACTTTTGGTTATAACACATTTTTTATTTCAATTTATTTGAAATATTTTTTGTTAATGTTTCGTTTTAGAGCATTTTGCTCTACTTATTGGAAATTTGTTTCTCTCGGTGGATATAAACGCATATTTTTTTATATTACGTTAACTGTTTATAGTATTTTTTATGAGGTATTGGTTCTGGTATTTATAAAGTAAGTTTAAGATATAAATATTTCAACAGTCCGTATATAGGTGTATGTATATAATTTCTTACAAGGGCAGAGATACAAATTAAACAAACATTAATTCCAGCGCCTACTTCATTAAGAATCGGAGCCTGTCATGTGGTTCCCATGGTATTGACGAAACCTTGTAAAATGGTAATCTGTAATCCTTTTCAAATTAACAGGTTGAGACGAGGCGATAAACACACGCACATGCTCTACGTTTGGCAGTGCGTGTCTGCCGCGAGGAACAAATGACCGAGTAACCACTCCCGGTTTTTCCTCTTCTCCTTTTCATATTTAACCGTCAACAAGAGAGACAGAGACGGATTACTCCACATCCATTCCCCGCTAGGGCCTGATTAATTCACTGTTTTTCTTCGAAAAGCAATTGCTCGACGCGTTTCACTGGCGTTTTCGGCAAACTTATCGACTCGCCAGACGCGACTTAAACACTTTAAATTGGGCATAAATGAACGTCGGTTCTCATAACGGAGCTGTCATAACATGGTATTATGTGGGTGCATCAATTAAACGCACACAGTCAGCACTTGAAAATTTATCTAGCCATGCATCACTGGAAGTGGCCAAAAATAAAAACAAATCATGGTACATCAAAGCGGAGTTATGCTGACAATTCGGTTGAGCTCGACTTAATATATAGCAGGCGGTGCGTTATAATCTAAAAATAATTAGGATAGACATTAGTTTTTATGCGTAAAAAAGACGGAGTGATAGTCGCTTCGGGACGTGCACGGAAATACACTTTGATATATTACGTTCCCGAGTCGAACACAATTGTCCCTATCTTGTCTATAGGATGCTCTCTTAATCGATCATATTACAAATAAATTTAACAAGAGTACTTACATTATTATTTCCAACAAAAATAGACAAGATATTTAAAGAGTAAACCATCGATAAAATTAGAATACTTACCGTGTGGATTACATATTGTTATGAAATGTCATAGCAATATGTAATCCACTGGTTGCAAAACAATATTGTTTTAAATTCATTTGAAAGCACAAACTTCATAAGAGTTTCATAAAATGTAGAGAGGTCGCAATAAGTTAGTCAGGGTAAATAAATAGCGGCACAAAGAAACAAGTACGGTGAAAAGCGGACAAGAACAACAAAAGTTGGCGGCGACTGTAGGCGCGCTTCAGTTAAGTACCGTTGGCGTATTATTTGGAACAGCCTGTAATCTGCCACGCCCGCCGCGCGCCGAAATGAAAAATTACTCAGCTATTTTTAACTCAAGTCTCGAGCACAGAAAACGTACAAAAATTAGAGAAAAGAGACGAGGGAGCACTTGTACCGCACCATTGAGATCAAAATACGCAGGAAATTACATCGCTCGAGGCTCGCGACGCGCTAAGGGAATTTGTGTGCCAACGATTTGGGCTGTTACGTTTTAAATAAACCAAACAAGACGCAGTCGTTAACGAGAAGCTCCTAAATGAAGCGTTTTAGAAACATTTTTCATTCATAAACATCGCCGCTATACTCAATTAGGACTTGATAGTCGTCCGTGACTGATGCCGCATCATGGCGATTTAATTACGCCTATAAATCTATGTGATTGGTTCCAGAGATGTAAAACGTTCACCGATGGCGGGACTTATTAATTGATATGGCTAGATAATGATGTCCGTTCCGGGCTGGTGAATATCGACAGCGTCAGTTAGTATCTGCGATAGGGACTAATCGTGGTAAAACGGCAGGTCTGTTACGATTCCTAATTCTAAATCGCGGCGAGCCCCCCCAGGGGTCGGGGGATACATTACTTATGTATGTAATCGTACATAGTTCAGTCGGCAGGGAGAGCACGTAGGCCACAATTCCCCTAAGCGGGCAGATCGTAAACCTCTGATACCACGAATTGAATGCGCACCTCTCGATTGTAGAGACTGCGCGCGGCGCCACCACAACGCTTTTCCAATACGATACATAAACTAATCTATTCAACGATTTTGCTTTATTACGAGATACTTTGATATCAGTATTTGGGTTTCGTAAAACTTCATAGTACTAACTGTATTACCACCACCATGTGTTGGTATATTTTAAACAATAGAATATTAGACTTTGTGGGCTATCATTGAGACAATACTATGTTACAGCTAATTGGTACTTAATAAAATGAATACTAAAAATATAATAAACAATAATACAAATGTTTATACCAAAAACTATTAATTATTTTATTTAAATAATTCAAATTGTAAGTATATTAGCTACTAAATTACACTTTACATTTAAGTCATTGTACACATTAAGAATCTTTAATTAAAAATTTTGTAATATTTTTTTAATATTCACTTGTACATACATTTTTACTCACACTAAAATGATGTCAGCACGTAATCTAAATGCTTAGTTAAATTTTTATATTTGTTACATATAGTATTTTAAAAAATCAGTTTGATATTTGCAAATTAAAATATAATGATTACAGACTAAAGCACTCTTCAAACGTTTGTTTCTGTTAAATTGTTGACTTTACAAACTTTAACATGATTTTAAATATACTTAGTAAGCCATTAGCGCAACAAAAACATAATCTTCACATAAAGATGTTATGATAAAAAAAAATACAGAATATCAGTAATATAAAATATATTATTATCTAATATTGTGACATTCACAAGTTATTTTATAAATCTTTAAATTAAACAATATATTTAAAAGTAAAGTAAATTTATTACGGAATCAATTTATCACAGTAAATAAGAGAGACGTTTGTTTATTTAGATCTTTTATTTTAAAAAGGTATTTACGACCTTTTCTCTTTGTATGTTGAAAAGGCGGCGCGACGCGTGGACTGCCTAAATTAATTAGAAAGCTTACCCGTATCCTTTGAGCAGCTTAAGCGCTGCTGGGCGATATCACGAAATAGAATGTACGGCGTTAAGCGCTGCATTTTACACTCTAACCGCTGTCTTCGCTTGCCGCGTAGATTTCTGAAGAGCTTATTCGTGTAAAACTAATGCGGTTTGGTTTCAGAGGCTTTGTGACACGGCTTTTGTCAAACCATTAATGCGTTTCGATGCGCATTAAAATATTAAAACTTAACACTTTACTCAACAAACAATTATTTTTAGATGAATATTACTTTATATTTATTTCTCTTAATCAAAAAACCCGCCGTATAAATTACTTTCATTGGTCAGTTCGGGTAGCCATTTTTAATTACTTTTTTGAAATTCGATCGGCGTCGCGTCGAACGTCCTTGTAACCGGTGTTGCGCAAGATGGCTTCTCGATCGATCGAGTACTTACGCCCACGTTCTACCCACGCCTGCGCTGCAACGCCCTGCAACGAGGTGCAAGCTCAGGTGCCCGCCCTCAACTGACGTACAACGTGCGCGTTTACCATTTCCTTTGTTTTTCTTGTCTGTCCGCAATCATTCGGTATATTATTCAAACTTTAAATAATTACATTATTAAAAAAATATTAGGTATATATTTAAAGATATAGTCGAATACAAGAGGTAGGTCCTATTTATAGTGTCTTTAGTGTCGGATATACGACGTAATATCTATTTTTATTACGATCGTGACACTAAATCAATGCGATACAACGCACCAACAAATGGTTTCCAAGTCGCAAATCTCATTCGCATCACGTTCGGAAATACCGATGTCTTTTCTCAATATTAAACCCTGTAACCGCTACACAAGGTATCAATTTGCGTGTGTGTGGAGCGGCTTGGGACCATTTTTTAACTATTTTCACGCGGAAACCTATTTATTGGGCCCTTCAGACCGCGCCTTTGTCATGTTGCCGAGAAAATCGAAGTCAGGTACGAGTTCTGCCTGAGGGAATGGAACGTTTCGCCACAATTACGTTTAGAATGCGGATGCAAATGGGACCTTAAAAACTGCTCTCGATGCCGCGTCGGCTTTATTTCTGCTGCCGTTTAAAGTTATCTATTGCCTCAAATAAAACCGATAGGCGGTAACGAAAATATCTTTTATTGAACGCTGTAAACGTTCAGGCTTTGTTGTTGTATGGTGACTGTTTAAAAAAATATATATCCACTGTTGAAATTTAAGTTTGCAATTTAACTTAGATTTTTTTTCTGTTTCTCATATAATATAAATTAAAAGCTTTATGTTATTTTAATTAATTAAAACAACATTTAAAATATACTCAATTGTTGAAAACTTTAAGAAAACGGTGGCTTGATTTCTTAAAATTTTATTATCCCTGTGTATTACTGTAGCTAGCGAATGTATTAAAGGCCAGAGGCGTCTGTACGTAGGTATATGGATAAAGTTCTGTTTGTTAACAGATATGGAGCCGGATACGATTTAGCTGCGAGGCGGAAAAACGCTACCAGGGAATCCACAGCTACGCTCAAAGCGTGGCTGAACGAGCATAAGAAAAACCCATACCCCACCAAGGGTGAAAAGATAATGCTCGCTATCATCACCAAGATGACGCTCACACAGGTGTCCACGTGGTTCGCGAACGCGCGGCGGCGTCTCAAGAAAGAAAACAAAATGACGTGGGAGCCTAAGAACAAGACCGACGACGACGAGGACACGATGCTCTCCGACGAGGAAAGAGAACAGGACGATAAAATAAAGGCAAACAAAGGTTCGTTGAGTTCGATCTCTTTTCCGACCTCCGACGATCAATTTTTAGAAATGGTTATGTTAATTTTTTCAAAACATTTCTAAACGAAACCAATTCGAATTGATTCGGATGTCGACACAGTTTCATGCGTTAAACTTAACCTGTGCCGCAATGCGAATTGTAATTATCACTATTTTTTATTGTAATGTATCTGCGAATGATAATTATTTATGCTGCTGTATCGTAATTTAAGTGTGTGTTATTCCGTGTTCGAATCGAGACAGTGCTGAACGCTTAAATTGCTTTAATTTTGTCGGTGTATAAATCGTCGAGTGAATTGGCATAACCCGGTTGAGAGCCGGAGGGTGTGCGGGACCCGGAGAGGAGGCCAGGGGGTGGGGAGAGGGCGTGTGACAAGAGGGGGGGTGGTCTCAAGCGTGTAACTGTGCGTAACCGCTCCTCGCTCCCGGATTTCCTATTTGTAGTAAAGTGGGCGGCGCCAGGGCTCAAATTTCATAAAGTAAGAAACGTACAGGCCGACAGAGGTCGTGTTAGCTTGTCTGACGATCTGCCCTACTTCATGTTCTTGCCAAAGGATTTGTCGAGTTCGTGGATCGTTTCTTTTATGAGCGCCGTTGTAAGTGAAGGTTCGAGGGATGTTAAAATCGAATATAGTATCTCTTTTATCATTCGTGTGAAATTTTTAATGCTTGACTCTAAAATGCAGATGCTGGGAGACGAATGCAACTGAGTGGTTTTTAGTTTCGCTTGTCAACAACATAAATTTTAAGTAGGCATTGTTACAATGGAGATGATTGAAACGAGTGTTTTTATTAGGAACTTCACGGAGTAAATGCATGGGGGGGTCACGGTTAACGCTCGCCATACGTCGCCTAATGAAGTCCACTTTTGTTGGAATAGAATGAAATAGAAGTGCACTCGATATGCGACCGACGTCGTCGCTTGGGGTCATAAAATAACAATAATAATAACAAGAGTTCGTGGTGCACTCTGCACTTCGCTACTGGAAGAGACATTAACTTATTGAAAAATACACTAGATATTTACAATTTTATCAGAATTTAAAATGCACTAGGTTAGACAAGACTAATATTTTTAATTAGAATAATTATAATATAAAATATAAAGTATTTTTAAATAGAATAACAATCTTTAGCACTGGTACATATAAAAGTTTTCAATGGTTTTGAAGAAATAACTTACAAATTTAATTGATCTTATCTCATACTAGATAAATGTAGCACTTGTAGTTAAAAAGTATACCAACTTACTATACCATTACAGATACCAATATTATGTTGAATTAATTCAATTCTTTAATATTTATCTACAAGTATGGAACATGGCAATAAACTTTGCAGAATATTGGAGGTATTTACCATAGGATTATGGAGTTTTCTAGTCAGTAAATAAATTCATAACAAGACTAATTTAATGTTACATAATGTAACCGGTGAGATTGGCTATATTATAAAAAATTACGAGTTCTCTGTCCATAATATACTTTACTTTAAGAATATTTAATTGGAATATATTAACAACGTTTTGTAATAAATACGTCACTTTTCATAGTAAATTATAGATATGGTTACTTTAAAATCTTTTTACAAAAAAATCAAATAGAATGCGACCCTCACAATAAACATAGTAATTTTGAATAAGACATATTCAGCTTATTTTACGTCATTGTATTTGACACTTTAAAAAAATGGCAAAGGCAATGGATTACCGCCACGTGACTGGGCGATGTGTCCGCGCCTTACGTTGTTAGAACACACGCGTCAGAATCATAATTAAGGTTTGTTTCTGTTAGCGTGGAATTGGCCTATGACGGGGTCATTTTGGGGGAGTGCGGTTATGATAATTAACGGATTGGGTCGTTAAAACTATTATAACACGGATTAAAGTTTATGTTTGCCAAAATGCAAATGGTAGTATAATAAAGGTAAAAGAAAAAACTTGTATATTGTTATACTTTATTACTTTAAATCATATCAAAATATGTTTAATGTTTTTCTATCATTGTGATTCTCAATAAAATATATAACTATTCCTATAATGAACAGGAACGTAGTCAATATGAAGATGGTATTATTATAGAAACGGAATAAATAATAACTCTAATGCGTCCAAAGTAAACATGACAGAAATAATCCGTCTAATCTTAATCCTACAATATTATTGCGTTTCCCATCGCCTAACCAAACAAACCATAACAGCGTCCGACACGCATAACAATTCTTTTACCAAAATGTCAATGTTCGCGACATGTAATATATCATTTTAAGTCAGAACAAACAGAGTCAGTATAAAGCTTTCACACGCGATCCATAGAACGTCGTTGGCAAACAAACATCAAAACTATCCTGAACTAAGCCACTCATGAATAATAGCATTCGGACCCCACCAATAAATGTTAATTTTTGTCGTAAGCACACGCATCGCAAACAAAATATTAATCCCGAGCGCGTTAATGGAAAACGAGTACAGGAGTGCAAACAAGTGTGTTTCTCTGCGGACGTCGCTCGAGGAGTAATAAATTGCAGTGAGTTCGCTTAAAATACAGTGAAGTGCATGGGGGGGGGGGGAGGGCTCAGTGGCGCCCCTCGTGGTTGAAACGAGTTTTTATTATGTCTCACTTCGCCCCCAGTTTTGGTGACTAAAGGGAAAAACCACTTATTATCAAGCGTTGTGTGCTTCGATTTCCACGTTCGGCCGTGGCCGTGAGATCTATCGTTTGCATATTTAGGGGTTCGATAGATAGGAATTTCATGGGCAGCTTTTAGTAAAGTATTTAGTGAGGGCCAGATATTTCATTCTTGAAATATTGCTACGTCTGAATTTGGCCAAATTTTAAAATTAAACGTTGTCAATCAAACTTTCCCCTGATGCATATAAAACGAAAAAAATTATATATTGTTTATTAACTACAGTCAAATACTTTCAAACAATACAAATACGAAAACGTAAATCCCTATAAGTCCGTCTGATTAATGAAATTTCAAATTCAATAAACTACCCCAACAATTTGTAAAGAAATTATCTTAATGAACACATTGAACGTATTGCGCGAATACATTACGAAATCATCCAATTCTTGCTTATCTCCCGCCGTTGTGGGCCTTTATTAGATTAATACAATGAAAATTAAAACAATTTGCCGGATAAATATCTTCGCGTTGAGTATCAGTAGCATCCCTATTTATCCATAGTGAAGGGCAAGCCGGATAACCCCTCTTAAAAGCTAGGAGCAGTCAGCATTAAATGGAATAAAGCGAATGAAGTCGAGCGGTCGCGCCTCCCCGCGAATGAGACTCTGAATTTCATTAGGCACCCCGAACCCTCCGAACCCCCAAAAGCCACTTTACAACGGAAAATGGTATTATGATAATACTTAAGGCCTTATAAAATTTTGCTGAATAAACATTTTTGTGTAATTGTGCTATAATACCATTTTTTTCAAATCAAGGATAACGTTCGTATATTTCAGTTTAAGTTCACGACTGTTATAAGCCGATAATTTTACCTTAATTTTTCACAAATAAGGTATGCGAAAAATACTTACAGAATATAGTAGAAAGGACGAGATATGAGGTTGACCATTAATTGTGTGGGTCGCACACATTCCGCGGAGACGAGTGTGGTGCCGCGGGGCGAGTCGGGAAATGCGAAATAAATGCTCGGCTTAAATACGAAAGGGATCGGGCGTCGCCCGCGGCAGGGGAGTTTCGCCCCAAAGTGGTATTTTCACTTCGCTAATCGGATAACCACTTACCGAATGGGTCACTGCACGCCAAACGTATTTTCACACGACTTTCTCAAAGGGATGCTGGAGATACGTGTGTAACGGTCACTTAAAATACAATAAACATTATATTGATTTTGAGAATAGATACTGAAATTTCTTTCGAACGACATATTATTAGGTAGGTTTGGGCTATTGCGAGTAATCTGATAACCATACTACAAATTGACGTATATTTTGAATATAGATTATGATCTCTGAATTAATTATCTTTACAGATGAGGAACGAAAGGGTGATGAGCTGCTACAGGGGATGCACAGTCAACTCCTCGGGTATGGAATAAAAGAAGAATCAAAACGAGGAACATCGGAATGTGGAGTGCCTATACCAGCTTCAAAACCTAAAATTTGGTCTTTGGCGGACACAGCAGCGTGTAAAACTCCACCGCCAGCTACTCAGCCTTGGCCTCAACATGGCTACGGGCCAGGTCCAGAGCGTCCGTCAGTTGCTGATGGAAGTTCTAACGGCTTCGTACTACCAGCCACTGCAGCAGCGAGTCCAGCTACCGGCTCCTATGGCCGATACGGTGGTGGTTTCCCTGGAGCTCAATATGGAGGTCAGCATCCCTGTGTCCATCCTGCTGCGTTTCCTGACGTACAAACTGATACACCGCCTCAGACACCGCCTAATATGAAAGTGCCCAGCGTTGCCAATCCGCTTGGCAGTGGAGGCGGCTCCGGTTACTGTTTTCCGCGACACCAGCAATCGCCACAGCGCGACCCCTACCACAACCCTCACCACTCTAATAACCACCAGCCTAACCATCACCACAACGAGGGATCAGCTGCCTTCAAACCTTTCTATAAAAGGTGAATATAAAAATAACATTTCTAACTTTACTGATCATCAATAAAGTACTAGAATTACCTATATGTAATCAAATAAAAGGCACGATACCAAATTCTTCATCGTAAAGTTCATAAAGCTTAAATCCTTTAGTACGTTACGTAAGTTTGATGAGCTTAAATCGTATTCTTAACTCATATTTAAATAAGGAAAAGCGTAAATGGACGATCGTCGTAGTGATATCGATAGAACCATAAACAGAGTTGCGGTTTAGAGGCTTGAGTTGGGTGTCATGTTGGTAATTGAAAACAATGGAGGCGCGTCGAGGCGGAAGGCAGACGAGGGCGGCGAGATTGCAATCTTGTGTCATTTGTCAGTGTCACGACGCGCCGTACACCTACGTGCACCGCTGACCTGCCTAAATTAGATATATCCAAGCGCGATCCCTTCCATCGGAAGATCAATCACCGGCTCGTAAAAAACTCCACAAAATAAATGACAATTTTAAAACATTTACTTCCTCATGCGGTCTTTATTTTTGTCATCGAATATTGGTATACGTAAAGAAATTATTTAATGCGGAGAACGATTTATGTATTATTCCAGAAACAGATAATTCAAACTATTATCAGCCATTTCGATTTTTCATTATTCTCATTCAAATCGTATGAAGAGCAATGTTGTCATCTTGAAATATCCCATTGGATTGTCTAGTCACATTTTTCTAAGAGTCGTTAAAAGATTTCTTAGAACTAGCCGCAGCTTGCCTCATTACAATAAATCGCGTAGTCGACTGCGCCGCACACGGTGGCTTCGCAAGGAATTTTGTTTTAACCGAACGCTCACAAATTCACATCTATAACCTTTTGTATTATTTTCGTTTTCACGCCTTTTTGCCCAGCGAATTCCTTGACGCGAAAATAACTCCTTATCGCGGCATTCTTTTAAAAGAGCCCCAAAAAGAATGGAACGAAATCGACAGTCCTTGTTTTTGACTTAAATAACATACCTGTATCGTTTTTATTTAGCCAAATATTATCGCTACCAAAATTAAACAGTTTTAGTGAGTATAAAAATGTATTAAAATATGTTAATTATACGTTTCTTCAAGTCATCATACATCATTGCATTGAATTATATAGCCATTAAAAGCATTATCACGACTACTAATATCGAGTAATTAAAAAAATATATATATTTACTCAGATCTTAAAATATAAATCATTTAATGTTAACAACTACGGATCTATATTCGAGAGTATTACAAAATATTATTCAAAGTATAAATAGATAAATTGTTAAATCATCAATTCTGTTGAAATCCGAACACTCCTAGGCTTAATTCCATTCACTGTAGCTGATTTGAATAATACAAACCGGGAATTGTTCTAAGGACCAAAAAACTTTAATTTATGAATGTACAATGAGTATTGTTGGCGTCGAGTCGGCGCGGAAGGCAGTCCTTAGCGAGATAACGTTCCCAGTTGTGCGTGGGCGCAAGCTCAATGGGCCCTCTTCATTCACAACACTACCTTCACATTAAAGCCGCTTTATTTTTTTTAACCCGACGCTCTAATCTTCCCTCTTATCTTTTGATCCTCGGGTCCTTCTCTGTTTCATTCAGTCGCGAGTCCGGCCAACCCGTTTGACTTCTTTTTTCATTGACACCGTACGAAGTTTAGATGACCACGGGCGAGGTCAAATTTTTATTTCTTTCACATTTTGGTTTTCCGGTCCAGGCGATTCGTTAATAAATTCTCAGATAATGAGACTGAACGTTTCGTCACCTCATCTCGATTGGTTTGGTATTTTTTCTTTTTTCGGCCGTTATGTGTGAACGCGGCGGAGGGCTCGGACGGGCGACACTCCGATAGAATCGAAACAGCTTTCGGTATGGACCTTGTTTTTGGTAATTTAAATACCGCTATTCTTTTTAAGCGACCCTTTCCTGTTCCAATGTCGTTCCATTCGGAAGCGTTTTGAAATTTGTTTCTATTGAATGTTTTAAATGTATATTTATTTTTTTGTTGCAGGTAAAGCAAGTGAAAGCTGGGTCGCTGCACTGCCCTATTAGGGACTTAAACGATCACAGTGGCACAGTGTTATCGAGGGTCTACAGGCTTCACAGGCTTCATGAAGAACTGATACTGGCCCATGTTCATAAGTTATATAGCATGTATAAATTAATTTCATAATTTTTGGTTATCGTGTAGAATAATTGAAATTCCTAAATTTAAAAGCACAGATTATTGTAATGTATAAAGTAATTTGTTAATTTGTACTTAAGAAAATTTTAGTTTCATGTGATTTAGATATCGACGGTTGTCCCTAGTACTTAAATCAATGTATGGAAAAGCGTTGCTCAGTATTTTTATAGATATAAGAATATTACGAAAATGATTATTCAAATTATTTATGATAAATTCAAAAGCGCAATTACGTGTAATTAAATATCTATTGATTATAGTCAAAATTTGTAAAATACATTAATTTTTATTTCTTAAAAAAAATATTTATGTTAAGATTTTTTTTTCAGTTCTTCCAATTAAAATATAACGAAATATTATGACCTAAAGATATTTAAATTGGTAATAATTTAATAATAATGTAGTAAATCGAGAGCTGGGCGGGTTGGCCTCTTGTTTATTTGTTGTACCACCCTTATTTATGACGGTATATTTAACGTTGTTGTCATTGTAAATAAGTGATTGTAGATTTTCTATGTTTAGTTTCACATTTTGTGTACAAAGTAAAATACTATTTCAATTTCGATGTTCGGATCGATAATATAAATATTGTTTAAAAGTATTATTAGATTATCTGTAAATAAATTTATTTTGATTATAATTTAATATTAAAACGCTATTCGGTATTGGTGTCTTCTTGGATTAAGTCACTGCAGCACGTTCTATGGTTCCTCTTACAGTGTTAAAACTGTTTGATTCATTGCGTAAATACATATTAAAAATGATTACTGTACGTCCGTGTGTTTTTCCAACCCTGATGCGATATCATTTTCCCCGGCCACACTCCTAGTGTACACTCTTGAGTGGTCCCTTTCAATACACGGCGCTGAAACGAATATAAAGTAATGATAATCGTTAATTTTCTAAGTTAATTTACAGCAAACCGTTTTAATAACTTCTGTCGGTCACCGAGGCTTTTGAACCCGATGTTTTTTAAAATGTGACCAAAATCGAATACATTCGCTTATTATTAAATGTTTATAGAATATGTACCTATTAATTAATATAAGTAAAATTATGTAACGATTGTAATTAAATCTTTATTTCAATTGATTCTTTTTATTTTTACCCATAACGACATTTGATCTCAACAGCCATTATAAGATTAATGATCTTATTGCAACAGCAAAATTATTTTAATAATATTGTATCACTTCTTTAAGAACATGGGTGTATATTTGTATACAGTAATTATAATATAATATATTGTCCGTAAAAATATAGATTAAACTCTAAAAATATAAAATATTTATCATTTAATATAATGAAAAAAACCTTAAACAACAAACTAACTACACCATTCACAGTATATTTTTTTACTTAAAAAAGCAAATTCGACAACTGCTTTTCCAGCATTTATTACCCATAAAGATTAAAAAGTAAGATAACCCAAACATTTCAAGAGATCCAATGTTGAGTAATGTTCAAACAAAATGAGAAAAAGTCGATAATGAGTCAGTAAAACCCGAAAGAGGGTTCCTCCCCTCAAAACAATACTTAGGAGTTAATAAAAGAACCACTTTTTTAAAGAGTGCCTCAAATAACCCTGGAGGTATAGTAATTTAGATTAATTAAAAGGAAGTTCAATTAATGGAATATTGGAGATTAAGGGCCGTTTGTAGGATAAAGGAATAGTAATGGCTTCGTAAACTGTACGGCTGTGTCCCCGGCGTTCCGGGGCTTATCTTATTACTGACTTGATAGTTTGTTCACTTTTTGTTTATAACCAAACGCTTCTATTTTCGATTTGCTTTTTAATATTAACATATAATGATTAATTAATAAATAGTATTCCTAAGCATATAATTGATTGACTAAGACAAAGCGTTATAAGCCAAAGAACTTTTGAATATAGTATTATGCTTGCGTTTCAATATATATTTACCTGATATAAAATATGATTGTGCTGCAAAGTTATAAATACATTAATGATATTGATGCATACAAAACTATTGATTTAATTAATCAAATCAGTAAATACCAAATCAATAAACCTGGAATCATAAAACGGTCATAAACATTGACAACACAAATAGCGACTAATAATGTACAGAACCAATCAAAAGTATGGTCGGTTCGCATTTTATAGTGTACCTTTATGGACTGGATGATTGAAGCAATAAAATTGTTTGCTGAAGTAAATGTTAATTAGTCAGAATATATATCAAATGACAGAAGTTCTGCTGTCTCGAAAAATCACTTATTATTATTACATTTTTCAAAGGAATTATTGAGTCACTCTTAATGATAGCTGGTGATAATCTATCACTAAGGTTAAACTATTTTATCTATTATGAATTACAGTACCGTCCATTACAGAATTCGTTGCGCACCATCTCATTATTAACAAGCACAAGTAGCGATGCACTAGGAAGTTTATAATGCCACAGGTTTCTCTTTGATGTCGCCAGGTGGCGTAACTGGTAGCAGCGGACACTTTCAAGAGCTGTAACATAATAATAATTTATAACTATTATTTATTCTTAAAATATAAGACTAATGTGATATTTACAAATATATATAATATATCTATATGATTGAATAACATTTGTATACATATATTGTCATTTCTGTTATGTATATATCGTACTATAATGGTTTAATGCATAATAAGTATTTTATCTAAACCTTTACCAAACCATTTAAATATGAAAGGGACGTCGCCGGTTAACCTCCGAGAAACGCGTCCAGTTTGCGGTCCGCGGTTGGAACTTCGGGCGGTTTTCGTTAACCACTCATTCGGAGTAATTCATATAAATAACTATATTATAACATTTAACAACGTTTCATAAGACCACACAAACAAATCTATTAATATTATTTATTGAAAGATATAGTTTATGATAATGTGTTTTTAGATTTCGCGATAAAAGCTTTCGTAGAGGTAAAGTTATTTGTAATCAACTGAATCTCAAAACTCGGCAAAATTAGAAAGGTATCTACCGATCGATAAGTGTGTTTTACATCAATTATTCTAATACACGTCAAACGCAATTTATCAAGATATCCACCTGCCGCTGTCTAATCGAAAGATATATTCATTCCCCCCATTTATCATCGTTCCTTAGTTTTTATAAACTAGTCTCAGTCGCTGACTATTGCTGTTATTTTATAATATAAGATTTGTTTCTCAAATAACAGGTCATATTTATGTCTAATTGTATAAACATATTTAAATTGCCAATTATGTATTAATATAACAAAAACAATTAAACAATTTTTAAACAATATTTGTCCTAATGACAAACTAAAAATAACACACTAAGAGTAGGTATGTTTTTTTTATAAATAGTTTCAACGCACAGACATTCAAAGAAATCACAATATATGGTGGGGTCCTAAAATTGCGGATGTTAAATTCTTAGCCGAAGGGTACGACCGGCACCTTGCAAATAAATCTATTGCGTATCATGGATATATGCATGGCCGCTGTTTATAACAGATTTTTTAGATTTATGACCAACACAATACTAGATATTAAATAAATAATCTCGAAAATATCATTGCAATATACGAAGGAATTAATTCGAACAAAATGCTTGGATAATATTTTATTCTTTTTTTTAACTTCAATTGTATTCAATGATTTTATTAATATAAATAAATATTTAGCTTTTACTTGCTTCCAGATACAGAGAAGTTCTCAAACATCTAGTAAATCAATCTTAGTAATGTCGCAGCCTTAACCATATTAATAACATTCAAGAGATGTGAAATAATTTATTACTTATCCTTACACGAGAAAGCATATAAAATTCTTTATATACCAACCTTATGAATACATAATTTGTATTGAAGATACCTAAATAAGGCGTGAAATATTTTATTGCCTGACCATACCCTCCTATCGGTACACCGATCACTGAGATGAGATCTCTACATTCCAGCCTCCCTACACTCGAGATAACTGAAAACATGACGTGTATCATTTATCTACAGCAATTCGTCTACGTTCAGCTACTTATTAAATTTAAACTGCCTTTAGGCTAAATATCATAAGTCATAATAATAACTATTATGACAGTTATGTTTATAGCGAATACTTTATCACCTTAAAATTATGATTTATCTTAACCATTATTGGCTATAATTGTCAAATTATGTGTTAAATAATAAATATGTATGAAATAAGCAGTTCGAGTGACCACGTCCATATTTAATCAAACCCGCGTCTATCACACGAAGATTTCGTCTAAAATCTAAGATTTGCCTCATTAATATTTCCGACGGAATCGAATATCGAAGTTCCGAATACTTTCACGGAGCCAGGGATGCGATGAAGTTCGCCAAGATTGCTTTGTAATCTCGTCTACGTGGCGGTATTTTGAGACCTATTTGGATATCAGATTTCGAATATTATTTGGGTGATTAAATATTACTTATGTTAAGTTATATCTATCATTTGAAGTATTGGAAAAGCAAATAACATAATTCCTTAAATATATAACAATAAAATATTAATTTTATCAACTCAATACACTTTATGGTTTGTCATAATATCGAAAGTGTACGATTGGAAGTGAAACAAAAAGTATTTAAGTTTATGTATATCAAACAAATGTAGAAACAGTATATCATTAATTGATTACTCACCAGTTAAGAGGCTAAGACGTCGGCGCCAGTTGTGTTATTCTCAAGAAACAAACACTACTCCTGATTTAATTTTCACATTAACAAAAACGGACAAGCTCATATAAAGCAACATAAATCGGTTCCCGCCGAGCGCGTCGAGCCTTACTTCACTTGTACCATACTTTATTGAGCACAACACGCTCGAACACCGAAGATGAGTTACGGTGTATCCGCTGTCAATTTTGCGGGTATAAAACTCCTCGGACACGAGAGAGGCAGCTGTCATCGCAGCTTTAAGGGTCAGTCCCTCGAGGGTAAGCCGCCGACGGCGGGAGGAGACACGCACTCCTCGCCTAATCCTCACCTACTCAACACATAAAACCATCTAATTGATAATAAAAGGAAACGGGAAGCGTGCGGTTACAATACGGTGCACGCTAATCGATTTTTACGACATTCTAATTCGAATCATCGACTCTAAGTATTGTTTAGCACTAATTGTGTTCGGGTGTCTTTTTGGGGGAGATCGATTTAATGCCCACTAACTCGAATAGGCTTCACAAAGCCCCGGGAAATAAAAGTTTAATGTACCGAATTATTGCACAGTATCATCGGAGATTTATAGTAGAGTAAATAGTTTGGTAATATTACTTCCGGGTTATAAACTTTAACCCAATATAAATACCATGAAAGATTACTCTTAAACATCATCACAAGAATATTAAACACGTATAAAGCTTGATTTATAGTTATAAAGAGGTGAATGTTGACCACAAAACAAAATGTATACAGAAAACGAAATAGAAAATATGTCAGAGTCATTGATATATTAAAACGTTATTCAATTCCTAATCCGAATTCATATGACATTAGTCATATAAACAAACTTAGACCGAGGCGTCGGTTTGACATTATAATTTCTATATTATATTTATTTTTCTATTTTGGCCCACCTTAATAAAATGGACGGTATTTTTTTTCTGGAACGTCTTATTTCCTAGTGAACGAGAATTTGTTTGTACTCCTTGAACGTGTACAACATAATGTTATTATAATTTATGTCATACTAAGCAGGTGAAGATATACGACTAAGTCATTCGTTTTATTAAGTGTGTTTGCTGAGACGATTTTGTTATTTTTTTTGTCGCTTCTCGGCATCTATCACGCAGTGGGCATTCGCTTTCTGCTTTAGCTCTTTATTATACCACTGATTTCCGGACACTAACACCAGTACTTTAAATATACCATTATTGAACGATTGTGAGATGTAACAAATAAATATTTTAAATGGATTGTCGATAAATATGTGGGAATTTTCATTTCTACATATTGACGAAACAATTTTATACGTAATAGACATTTCATTCTGAAACATACATGTACATGACATTGTAAATGTAAATTATAAAGTGATTTACAAACATTAGGTAACCAATGTCGTTAAACAAATATGTAAATTTTGTTTAATTTATATATTAATAAATATGAATAGAAAATGGACATCATAATTCGAAAATTAAAATCTGTGGGAACAAAAATGTAAAAGCATCGAAGCTAATAATTTTATAACAATGCATTTCCTTTCCGACCATAAATTTCGTGATCATCCAAATATACGAATCATTTGTGCAGTGTACAGGCCATGCCTTAAGGTGGCTTATCATAACTAGCTATAATATACATACATATTTTGCAATAAATAGGTAAATTATTTTTCAATGCCTTTGTTTTTTACTTTGGAAATATCATCCCCTGTGGCAGATATACCGCTATAGATATAATATGGTAACTTAAGTTGCCACAAGTTTCCAACCCAGACTAGCCTAGCCTACCTGACTTAATGTCAACTATGAAACTATATTAAATATTATATCATCGCATTCACTCAGATACAGGATTATCATCCTGATACCTCCCGTAAAAGCATTTTGTATTAAGTCAACAAATCCAAAAACCATTCAGGATACATTTGTTACCATGAATAATAATATGTAAATGTCTTATTATACATATGCAAATATAATACATACTGCAGTACTTCCCAAACATTGTTTTCTTCGAGAGGTTCTTTATTTTCTGCTATCGTTAGCTTGTCCAAAAAATAATAAACTTTACTTGCTATATCTTACCTGTAAGTATACTGATATATTCTATTTACTATAAGTACTATAATTATTATTGTATCAAATAAATGCTTTTTATTTATTTAGTGAATGATTCTTTTGCATATATATTTTCAAGAAGTATTATTAATTTAAAAGTTATAAAAAACATGTAACGGAAGTGTTGATACAACACATTTTTTTCGTTAAGTGGGTTGGAAATGTTTGGGATACATTCTCTTAGACACTTGAACTGATGATCAACTTATTTTAACACTTGAGATTGGTGTTACAGTAATGTTGAAAATTAAGACATGCTTAGTGTTGATGACGACCGGTTACGATTAAATATTGGTTCAATGATTGTAAAGTTTCTGTTCTTTTACTTAAAATATTCGATTTTAAAATAATATATATGTATTAGTTTCTTCAAATTGTGCTAACAATAAAAATAACAAATCCAAATATATGAGATGAATATATTAGTTTTATAAATATGGATCATATTCAACAAAATAAATGTATGAAGAGTATTTAATTTTATATGAAATCCAAATCGAATTTCTTCAACAATAATTGAAAAACTGATTCTTTTAAAAGTTAAATCTCTCCGTAGATATAAGACTCATATAAATATTCCAAATCCAATATAGATTATGAACAGAACGCAGACCCTTGCAGATAATTGTATAATTTTGGACAATTTCATCTCTTAATAACATCGTTATAAAGCACTAAGTACTCGATACAGCGTCTATGCAAGCACTTGTGTCCTTATTTTACATTTCGTTGTTCTGTCTCTGTATCACGACGATTCTTACAGACCCCAGGGGTCTCGGACCGCCCGCAGAGGTTTCCTTCCTTCATCGACGGACAAAAACTTACAACAAAAATGCAATAAAAAATGATAAGTGACAAGTGACCTTTGTTTTTAATATTACTTGATTTGTTGTTTAAACTCTCAATGACTTGAGTTTTGTTTGTTGTATTGTTTATGTCAAATTATTAAGTGGTAAAGTACGAACATGTAGCATTATTTTGTTTGAATTGTGCTTGCTAATATTTAATTATATAAACTTAACAAAATAACTGATATTTTGTTTTGTGTTAAATAATAAATGAACCACCAAATAAAATTGTTAATTTAAACAGACACATAGATTATACACACATTTTTTATAAATTTTAATATGACATAAAATAATATAAATATATAATACTTATAACTAAATATATGAACATAACGAGATCCTTAAACGTCTCATTTAAATCGATTAAGCTATCAAATATCAACATTAATGTCTAATCCGACGCCTTTGTAATAAAAACTTAATAAGTGACACCTCGGAACATTTATTACTTATGTATCAAGCATCAGATGAAAACATACAAGTTGAGAACATGTGTTTCACTATCTAGCGAAAACATCGGGTATCCCGTTGTGAGACCCTGCGTTCTTTACTTACCAAAGCTAATGGGCAGAAATAAATCAAACTTACCTAAAAAAAAAAAAGATAAAAAATTGAATAAACAAAATTCATGGAAATGGGAACAAATCGGACAATGCCCGTGCCGGTGGTCTGCGCCGGCGCATGCGAATCCCATTCCATATTCAGATTTGAACTCTCTATTAATATCGTGTAATTTTTTTTAAAACACAATCTCATCTAATAGCTCAATAGGTTACATCTGAAATTTTAATATATTAATAAAATATATCAAACACACAATTATAGTAATGAAAAGGTCACAATTCTATTAATTTTATAATTTAGATAAAGATCCACAATACAAATATAATTACACAATACAAACATTAATTTCATTTTCATTTAAACAAAACAAAACATTACAGACGTCCATAAACAAATATATTACTATTATAATCCACAATAAAAACTAATATCAATCACTGCAGAGTAAAGATAACACGGTCAAATAAAGATGTATTTAATGCGATTAAATGAAATCTAATTAAATTATCCCACGTACCCCAGTTGAGACATAACGCTTCGTTCAAATGAATGTCATTCTGAATACTGAACTCCTTTGATATGAAAATTCATATAATCCGCGACACGCGGCCACCAAAGCAGTAGTAGAGCAGTACACAATGTCATCACAACATCACCCTTACAAACATTTATACAAAGTCTATTTTATTATACATTTTCCTTTGTAATATTTTATTAAAATTGCTTTAACTTTTGTGATCTGTTCATTGCGTTTTTTTACACAATAAAGCGGCTTAGAAATTGTGTGTATTAGGCTTATAAATAATTGTATTAAACCTACTTTATTTTAATATAAGTTCTCATCAAATTATATTCATGTTTATTTTAGTACCGAGAGCCGTATCATTAATTATTGATGATTAATGATCTCAAGTATTGTAGTAGTTGTTTATATTATGTTATAATAGTTGTAAGTTATTCGTGTAGTTATTCATAATATCCAAGGAATGTCTGATTATATTTGTTTTTTTGATATCTAGAGACCGCCCGCGGCGTTACTCCGCCGAAATGTTTATTTTTCATTTTATTTAGATTATATTGACTTATACTTTATACATTATAAATAACACATTCGATAATCTTATGATAATATAATTGTCATGTTATTTTCTGTTAAAAATCATTTTGATTGATTTTTTTATTAACCTATTTAGTCAAATATAATTACAAAGTAACTCGAAATATAATTATAAATAAAAGAAAACATATATATACATATACATATATATCAAAATTAAATGAATTATATTGGTAAATTGGAAACGGTACCAACATCACTCACACCCCTGACCGCTTACAACCCTTAATGGACATCGCCGGAAGCGATTATTAATATATAATTGGTAAAATTAATTATTCATTAATCAATTATAGTCTTATTTTTTACGACAAACATAATTTAACTATGATTTAATTTATTTAATATTTTTATAAAACTAAATACATATATAATCATAAATATATGTATATCTCTACTTATTCTCTCTCGGTTCTGGTTCCCGTAGTATCATTTTAAGGGATGAAAGTAGCTTATGTCACCTCCCCTCCCAACAGTCTGCAAAAAACAGCTATTGATCCGTGTCCCGCTGTGATGGACGAACAAACAAACAAACACGCTTTCACATGTATAATATTAGATATACTTTTAATGACATACAACTTTTACCTTATTCATATTTTCCTGTATATTATTATTTTATAATATACAATCAAAATTGATATTAATAATGAGGTGACGAACTAGTTAACATAGTTGTTTTTTTTACATCAATCGGATTGTTTTGGATGACCAAAACAAATTACACTGGATATGAATTGAATATCATTTGAATGATAATATTTCATGTAATAAACTTAATATTAATGTCTTGTTATTAAGCTTACGTATATTATGATCGAGAATCATAGAAAGTTTGATTACTTTCATAAATATTTTAATTATATTTTGTATTTTTAAATGGCTTTTGATATTTTATGTATAATATCTGTTTGTAAAATAAAGTCGTCATTTCTATTGATACCATACTTCTTATACGTATAATAATGGCGGAAATACAGAAAATCTATATACTAATAATCAATCAAAATTTACACAATAAAAAAAGTTTTTTTCGTTAAAGTTTAATAGAAAAACTATACCTAAGTAAAAGCTCGAATGGCTAAAGTAAGTATTTTTAACAGTAATTTTGAAAGATGATTTTCCTCCAAAAAGCAATTATTTTCATGTTTCAATGTTAGTGTCTAAAAATATTCATTAAAAAATACAAAATACAAGTGTTTATTCATTTTTACAATGTTTAATGAAATTTGGACAAGAAGCTTTTATATTAAAAATATTTATCAAATTATTTATTAAATCTATTGCATATAATTCTTTGTATATTTGCACGTGGGGTGTCCTTGAATCTTGCAGCCATCTATCATTACATACTATCGATTAAATACAGTACCACTTAACGATTCCCATTACACATCTCTGATAATACAATATCAACTCTATTTTCGAAGCCATAAGAACAAATTTCATTTACACTTGCGAGTTTCAGACTAGACTAAGTCAGGGTGTATCTTATACATGTGTTGTAATTACCGTACAACGAATGTACTAAATCTTCTTGTTGTTATTTAAATGATATTAGACTTTAATACTACGAAATACATATTAAATTACATTGGTGTAAAATTAAACAAGATTTCAAATATCCAGAGCATGAATTAAAATGTTACCAGATGAGTGCAATTATAAATAAATCTTTTAATTTGTTTGAAATGGAGTATTGTAATGATGTTAATTGGGAAACGAACATACAAAAAAATATACATGTCACATTTTTGAACAAAATGCATAAATGATAATTCATTTTATGTTCAATATATTTTATTGCATCGTGAAGTAAACGCCTGATGATTATGTAGTAGCAACAAAATTAACAGCCGCGCGTACAAACTTTCTATTCAGGCGTTTACTTAGGTAATAATAACATCCAAATAAATCTTTAATATGGTATACATTTTCTTTCACTTAAAATCGGTAGTTTTTTTTAATAATAGTGGTATGATACAGCATTATTACAAATTTGTATATAATATTGTTGAAAACTAAATAGATACTTTCCTTTAGTATAAATAAAAATTCTTTATCAATCTTACCGAATCCAAAAAAAAAAGTCACTCGAAGTCCTTTATAACACCTACCTGATATTTAAAAACAGACGACACGCAAAAAAGAACATTGTTATATCGACTGGTGCCTAAAATAAAATAATTAATAGCATATCTGTAAACCCATCTGTATACATTTAAAATCGGAAAGAATTTTGAATGGATTTAAGCGAATATATAATTATCTAGACATATTCGTATTTTGTAAATATGTCCAATTATTTGGTGATATAAAACAAATATGGGAAAATCTAATTTTGTACGTTACTTTCATCTTAGAGTAAAAACAACAATAATTCTATAATAACTTTAAAATTCTTTTATAAATATTGACTTATGCTACAAGTAAACAAATCAATTATAATGTTATCAGAAAAAAATAAATAGGATCGTTCCCCAAATGATGTCTCACTTTCTGTCGCTTTCTGGCCAGTCATGATTTATTTGTTGGCACAATAGGATGGCCAGTTAGAAATTAATGTTTGAACTGCATTTGTATGATTCTCACCTAGCAGACACCCACCGCGCTTATTCTAGTGACTTATTGTCAAAATTCACATACATTTAATACATCAAGTCATTTCACGGAATTCGAACGGACAATTGAAACATGTAAGCAAACATCTTAATGTTTACTAATGAAACATATTGATTGATGACTCTCGTGGTAGGGATTTCGACTCGCATTATTCTATTCATAACGCTCTGCGGGAAACGAGACTTCAGCGTTGGTGGTTTGGTATTGTTCGCTGTAGTTTGACGCATTTTGGCAAATATTTTTCGGGTGACAATTTTTTTTTGTTATCTCAGCTTCGAGTGGGTCATTTAAATTTTATGCGTATTTTAGCGAACGATAGACATCGGATGGGTTTCCATTAGGAGTGAATGATTAAGAGGTCGACTGTATTATGGAACCCCTATAGAGGGGGAGGACGGCGGCCTCGGGGGAGTGTGTGAGGGCCCAACGCTTGAATGTGGTGCAGTGCTTGCAATTAACTCCTCTGTCTGAGCATTATCTTGGCATTAGATCGTCGTCCCGGTAACAGGGCCTTCGCAGACATCTGTATGATGGTTAGTGTGTTCCAACCTATCAAATCGGGGTACACAATTATAGTATCTAACACGATGTTAATGAAACACATTTTGGCATGTACAATATAGACCGTTACACAAATGTACAAGTACGATACAATCAGACTGAGCATTTAGTTGGAGTGATTGATTTCGGTGCAAGACAATGCAATACGAGACAAATTGTAATGTATGATATATGAATAGTAATAGCTAAGTGTCAGTTTAGTTCGACGATGTTTCAGTCGAGGCAATATTTGACAATCCGGTGTTTAATGATGCGAAAGATTTGAAAGTATCTTGTTTCTATTTATTCCGGTCCTATGTAAACACAACAAAACAAAAAAAAATATTTAAACTGTTGCCGAGATTGGCGATGTAAAAGTTAATCACGTTAGTGTGCAGGGTGGGCCGGGTGTCGATCTCATTGTCCAGGGTTCAATCCACCGCCCCCCGCAACGATTCGTTGCTTATTTAATGGCACGATGCACACGTAAACATCTAAATAACTTTTGTGTGACACTTCTCCCCTACCCTCTAATTTTACTAAGTAGCCGTATCTTTACAAATGTATTGGGGAATATTGGGAATGAGATACTGACTCATGTGGTTTCGATATGTACCCAAAATGAAATTATATCTTCTGTTCACAGGACATCCAAAAATGTTATCGGTCTGAAAAGCTCTGTAGTTATTTGTTTTAGAGAATGGTCTTGTCTCCCAAGAGTGATTTGAAACGAAAAGTAAACATTTTATTTTAGTGTATGTGGATAGGAAGAGCAGTAAAAGAGATTAACTAATACTAGGGCCGCAGTGCATCCCACGCCTAGCGTCTGTGCGTCTGCTCTGAGCGCAATCTGTGCGCACCACGCATCGAAGCACTTGGACCCCAACCTGCTTGCCCCTAGCCTGCCAATCTCCTGTCACGGCTTACGCAAAACTGACAGCCTCCCAATAATTCGTTACGAAAATGTGTTAATCGCACGCCGTTTCACGCTCGACAACGCGAAATTAGATTAGTACGACGACAATAGAGACATCTGTAGACGAGACTCGTCATATTTTGACAGGTATCTTCGTTTGTCCGCACCCTTGTCTGCCCACATACACGTGTATACGCGCTTCGACGTCACAATGAGATGATTTCACGCGGCGCGAACATTCATCCGATTGTCGCGAATTTCGTTATCTCGCATTAGCTGCGAAGTGATATTGAAAAAATAATACGTCTGGGATTTGACGGCCCCCATGTGCGCACGGCAGCTTCCTTTTGACGCTATAAACGAAACGGGAATGATAAATTTATTTAATGTATACAAATGTTTGGACATTTTTATTTTGCTGTCGTTTAGACGTAGGTAACATAATTTAGTTCACCATATGTTAAGTCGTTACAACGCTCTGAGTAGGAAGTGGAAAAAATGCTTTACGACTTGTGAGAGTAAGTATGACAAACCGGCCCTATACCGTGTGTCATCCTGACTATTTCGATAAACGTTATTTTTTGTATTGAGCAAAAAACTATTGATAAATGTACACATTGAATGAACTAGGCTCTAGTATCGTATAGATCATACGAAACGTATTATAATGAAAATACATTATTCCAGTCTTTAAAGTTGAATACAGTTGTCATTGAATGATAAGTTGAGTTTTCTCCTAAAATTACCTAATAGGATAATTGTGTGCAATCTTTATAACCTCGGTTAATTCTATAACGGAATAAAAATTTGCCGGTTCATTAGCGTTCTTAAATACGGGGTGTTCTTAATTGATCTGGTCGGGTAATTATTCACAGGGGGGTACATAACGTAATTATTGGGTAGCCCTTTTTCCTTGTCTCCCCGCTAATCACTGAAGGCGCCCGGTGTCAATGACGGCTCGCAACTGGGTCTTGGCGCGCGATGACAGCATTTTAATATATTTTGCTGTCGTATGTAAATTTTGATGCAGCTGTGATATTGAAGTCATCGCGTGACACGCCACGCGATTCGTCACGCAGTCTGCAAAGCGATTATGAAGCAAATTCTATAATTTTTAACTCTACATTTCTATGGGGTTATGTGTTGCGGCATCTATAATATCGATATTTGTCAGATAAGAAAGACAGAAATTGAAATAATTCAAATAACGATTTGAAAAAGCATTTTTTTTGAAATAACGATAATAATCCAGCCACATTATAAGAATTTCTAGCGGTTCGTAAATTAGCGTTACCCCTAACTGCATAAAAACGCTGGATGAAGGGAGATTTATATTTGTTAAGAAGTTGTTCGTCTTCATAAGGCTCGACGTTTCATTCCTAGGCCGACAAGTGCCGCCCCACCCCTCGGCTCCCTCCCCTTGTTATGCATAAAATTTTGCCTTATTACTCCCAACTTCGCTATTATATTTGACGAGACCAAGTTGCGAAGTTATTTTGTTATTAAAATTTTTGGTCGACGCTGAATCTAGTTGATGTAAATGGGAATTAAATTATAAAGCAAGAACTTATTTGATTGAACAAACCTACGGATTCGCGGATTATTATTGTTAGAAACTCGGTAAACGACTGCGATTCGAGACTTGAATGAAAACAGAATAAAGGACTACAAAATAGGATTCCGGGGTAAATATATTAATTTACATTTTCGTGTTTTCACTAACAAAAGTGTCTATGAATGCTCGGTTTTGATAATTAAGTTGTGTCGTCTTTTTGTTACTCGGTACAATTGTTTATTTGAAGAACGATTTCTGTATGGAATTCAATTTAGAATTAATTACTTAGATGTATTGAAAATTGATGATACTTTCTTGTAGTTTGCTTTAAAAAAGCTTACTTAAATTTATTCTTATTTAACGAACGAATTATTATACTCTGCCGATTTCGTTCATGTTTTATTTGCCTTTCTTAAGATTTAACATTCATAACAAACAAAAGATTTGAGTTCGCGCGATTCCCAGCGAGGCTTTAAATTCATAACTTAATTAACTGAAATACTAACAATTACTGGCTTTATTGGCATATCAAATTCTAAGGAGTGTTAGTCGTAAAGTGTGAAAATGATTACAAATTTTAAAATAACTTGCACAGTTGAATTGTTTCTTGCATCTGGCGCCTTCGGGAAGGGTAAGGGTCTTACTCGTATTTCAACAGCGTTTATTTCTAGGGGCTGTTAGTTACCTTTATTTCGTTGTTATACTTCCTTGTTTTAATTTAAAATTAAAAAAATGTATTTTAGTGCAATTATACTTTATAAAATATGATATTTACATTAAAACAACCTTTCACATATTTATATACTTATAATAGTAAAAGTAAAAGAACTATTAATGTGATTGTTGTCAGAGACATTTATAAAATCTAGTTTTATCTCCTATAGTTTTTTATCTCAAGCACCTAATGAAAATTGATTGAACAGTCTGAAGACAGGTGAGAGTATTCTTAAAACTAAGCTCTCAACTATAGTTTCACTTTATATAACAAAGAGTAATAATAAATAAGACTCGAATGATATCGAGATGACAAATGCCTTTATTATAAATGTATATTACGTTTATAAAATCAAAAAGCAAAATATCAAGTTCCCACACCGATTAACCGTATCCGACACACAAAGGGCTAAAAATGGCATACATTGAGTTATGAAAACAAATACACATTATGCGTTACTACGAAATCTCTTACAACTAATGACGTTAAAAGCGAGGGTAAGAGTAACATTGTTAACAGTCATAGTTCCACCGCACCACACGTTTCAATTAAATGGAGAAATGTGTTATATCCACAGTGATGTGTTTTCATTGATGCGTAAACATGAAACATTCGTAGAGAGTTGTATGAGAGCGGATCAATGGATTACAATATATGTAAGTTTAAATGAAATTTCATTGAAAATATAAGCGTGTGATACAGGATCGGTTGTGTGTGCCAAAACTTGGCTATTGCTGCCATAAATACCACCACGGGGGGTCTCGTGGAACAATAGCTACGTATACGCGTGTAAACATTAGTCCCATACTTAATTCCTTGTTGCCCTAACTCGCTTAAGAGGTTGAGACTTACAGCATGTTAATTAAATAATTACTTTAAATAATAACTCCTAGTGCTCGCTTTAACGTTATTTACGTATAACAGTGTGTATTGTTTCTATTATGAACTTGGAGGACTTGCTTATTAAAATAATTATTAATCATGATTTTAATTTGAAATATGATTGTATTTATTGCATTTACATTGAAATATATTAAATATGAAAACCACACATAATATTTATATAATTTGAAAGAATGCTACAAACCTGTAGAAAATATTAGGAAAAAACATTTTGAATGTATACATATAGTTTTACCATTGGTATAGTAGCGTAATGGAACAAGCTTCCGAACATCGTCTAGAACAGAGCCTTACAGAATGTATTGTAGGAAAAGTCCATGTAAAATTTAATGGGTAGGTATCTAAAAGTTATTTAGTTCAAAACCCAGTAACATTTAACAATCTACAAACGAAAATCAATTTTAAATATGAGCAAGTAAGTTGATTTTAAATTATTATTTTGTTGAAATTTACTACATTTTATTTTAAAAGCCTTTGGTTCGCCCTTTGGTTGATCTACTTGTAGGCCTGAAGCGTTTTTGAAGTGACTTACGTAAATGTTCACCAAATACCCTAAGGGCTTTGTCCATTACATCAATGTTTCTCTTTTGATTATTTTACATACTCTTTGATATATTCGATATACACGTGGCCTTCGAGTAGTAACGGAAATTATTATTTTTAATGTTCTTTTTAAAAATATTATGTTTTGTTATTTTGCATTTTTTTTATCAGCCAGCAATATTACCCACGGTAGCAGTGATTTGGGTGGCCCAATCTGGTGATATGGGTAGTTTTTTATCGTTTATCAAAGATAGTTAATCTTTGTCTATTTGGACTTGATAAAAATTTACGCTATATTTCATATATACCAATTCATGTATATGTATCAAACAATAACAATACAGAGAATAAATTTTAAATTGTATAAAATAGGTGTTATTTCTTAAGGCGTGGCCTCTAGCCCCAAACACCCATTGACTTTACGCTTTCTTCACGCAACAAAAGATAAACTTATATAAAAAAATACTCTAAATCAAACTTGTAGAGTTACTTTTTGATTGTATTTGTTTTTGAACATTTCGTTTCGAAGCATAGATGTTTCTTCTTAAATTATAAACCTCTTTGCAAAAGTTTCCCTCCTTGAGTTCTATGCAGTAATTAATATTCATGGAGGCTCAAGGAGGGTCGTGTAATTAATAAACTTATATGATACTTTTGTTTACAATATTCCTGAATTGGGGGATTTTGGGAGCAGCTTTCAAAGGGATTTCCTTTGACAATTGTTCGGTGCGTTTGTTGAGATTGGGAAGTTATGGAATTGTATAGATGTATTTTATTTAAATACAAAATATTAAGAAGAAATCCTTTGTTAAATATTTTTAAAAGTTATTAAATTTCCAACCCATCATCAACTTACAGTATCCTAATGTTCAAATAAAACACATCTCAGTTTAAACTAATTGTAATTATGATTGAAAAGTATCAAGCATCATAGACATGTTTGAATACTTCCCAATCATATAAAAACACTCAATGTAAATTAATTCTTCATATCAAAACGAACAAGTATCGTTTAATTTGAAGGCTTAAGTAATTTGACAAAACTTCTGTAATAAAATTATCGAACATTGACCGTACCTGATAAAACGAGTGGGTGTGGAGCGGGAATCGAACGTGCGACCGGACACAGGTCCCCATGTTAATACACGAAAAACGAAGATTATCCATGAAAGTCACAAAAGGTGCCGGGCCGTCTTTCGTTTCGTCCTGGACCGGTGGCATCGTCTTGTAACCGGGGTTAAAACATATTATTATTAAATAAATATTATGTTTGGATTAAATTATTACTGTTTGTTAATAATTAATTGAAACTATTTTAATCGATTATAAAAATTAATTCGACGTATCATACAAATATTAGTATTATTTTTTAATAAATACTATGTTTAAAAATAGAAAATCTACTAATGAGACGGTGTTCAAAACATTTTAAACCGATACCCGAGAATCGTACAGAGGTTTCGATGTCCCACAAATATGCAAAAATAAACTGCAATGTTTTGAAACGCACATAAATGTGCTTACACTAATAAATTTGCATTGGTTATTCATCAGTGAAACGCAATCCCCTGCAAGCACTTAAGCACTTAGCAAACATATCGATTCTCAATACTCGGCACCCAAGGGACGACGACAATGTAAAAACGCGACGGAGCCGAACGCGGTACGGCGTGTTATACTTATTTGTTCTCTTGTGTGGCGAGCGGCGACGAGAGTTAAACTAGGGTTAAAAGCACGGAGGGTTGGCCCGGCTTTATAATATTATAACGTGTAAGGAGTAAAAGAGTCACTCTTATCTCCAACACGAGCTCGATTCCTGACCACTTTAATGGGAAAAGCATGTTAGAATTAAACTAAACAAAGACGACGCATCAATTAGGGGCGCTCTTTTTTTCTTTTCCAAAAAGGACTTAACTTTTTAAAGCTTTTACGTTGACCGAGATGCGTTCGGGTCTGTTCGTTATTTTTTACTGACTCATTTGATTAGATCAATCTCAATGATTCTTGTATGGATTTCAATTAAGTCGATAAAAAGATAAGTGGGTGCAAACATCGGCCTTCGTTGCTTCGATCCTTTCGTTAGGAATATCCATGACTTTTTGTATTCATTTAATATGTTAAAAATCATTAATTTTAATATCAGAAATCCATTAGGGTTAGGTTCATATAAGTTTTGTGCTCTTTTTATTAAAAATTTACAACATCCATTCACCAGTCTTTTATTTAGCATTTGGTTTTAGTAACAACTTGTTAATCCCTTTTAATTAATACACTAAAACAGTATACAAGAGTACAGTATACAAACCACGTCGCTGTTATTGTATCATCAGCTTTATAGCTAAAGACCTTACAAGTTTAATCATACAAAAAAAGAACAAACCATAAACCGAGACTATAATACCAGTGTAATTAAGAGGAAGTAAATATATATGTGGAACGTATTGACGGATCATAAAAGTTGAAGGATTCAAAACGCAAAATGCAAGGCGCAGTTTACGATGGAGACCGAACCGCTTTTATTGTTGTTGTAAAACTCACAATCCATTATTAATTATTACAGACATCATTAATCTACTAATCTATTTAAGGACGCTCGATAAGAATCTCATTTAAAGTATTGAATGAAGACTGTTCGTAGTGGACTCGAGATAGGCTTAAATTATCTCAGACAAGCAGGTAAGATATTGATGGTCTTGTCAAGGGAAGTTCGGTGTTAATCAAAAGGAAATAAGGCTTCGATTAGTTTTTATATTAAGATGAGATAGGGCGTTACACGAGGTGCATAAATGAGTCTGATTTATTACAGGTTGGTGTTTAAACGACAAATGCATCGAAACAGATAGGAGCGACATGTTCAACATTGGAGGACCAATGTCTACCTATATTGGTGCATACACCGTTTTACATATTAAATACAGGTCGTGAGATATGTATATTTCTTTGCACTTAGTGTCAAAAATGGGTATATTTATTTGTTAATATTTTTACAAAAAGTACATATTAATTTTTGTGTGTAAATTATGTAGAATAAAAATAATTATATTTTCCTAAAATTGTTGCATAAAGTATTTGTTTCCCAATTATTATCCGTATTTAAAAAAGTTTAAATGAAAAAAATAAATAAAAAATCTTCCAAAATATATCATGGGATTGATATCGTCCCCGAATCTCGTGTGACGCAGATGACCAAAGACCGGATGAGGATTTCTTTAGAACATAATCTTTACAACAAAATTGTGATCTGATCGCACACTAACGAAGCAACAAGAACACGTAGATAGATTAAAGTAGCGTAGATATAAAAGAAATCTGGACATCTATCAATCTTTAAAAATGATGGTAATTTAAACTCTAATGGTTATGAAAGTAACAAAGAACTTTCGACAGATAACTTATTTGGTAATTTTTTCCTTTGATAATATTTTGATTATTCTTCCGATAAAATATATATAATTTCGAAATTAATATTTAAAAGTATTCATTCATTAATATTACATATTATATATAAAACATAAGTTAAAAATATCCATACCTCATACGTTCTCATCTCCCGCGAGTTGCAACAAAATCGATATCTTTCTAACAATTTTATCATGCGTAGAGATTGTGTTGTTAGTAGCTACGTAGTGCAAGCGGGAGATTGCTGTTTGCCTGTAGCTAGGTACGAGGGAGTACCGCAGGGAGGCGAGCTGGGGCCACATCTCTTACTATTATACTCCGCCGCATAGTTTTGTTCGCAAGCTCTTGTCGGTCCTCCAGTTCCTTGTTTAAAGCCCGGCTAACACTAATAGGATATTTTATAATTGTTGAATGGACTTTATGTACTAACTAATTATTGTTGCTTTAACGTAACCGCATTAAAATAACTTTTAGTAACTATGTTTTGGTAATGTAATCTTTATTGCTATTATCTTAACCTGCGAATCTGTCTGTCTGAAAAGGTGTGAAGCATTGTTATTCACTAAAGAAACATTTTAAAAATCTCTCTGTATTTATGTTCAAACAACCACATGAATTCTGGTAACGGAAATAATTTCGAAATTATAAACCCTTATACATGTAAAATTTATTTTGATAATATATTTAAAGAACAACGAATTTAAAATACAAAAATAATATCTTGTTGATAAATCCGTTTGAAAGAGCTCATGCGGTGAAGATAAAAAATATTGGATAATAAAATGTATAAAAACAACTTACGACACGCAAAAACAAAAACATGTCTCTTATCTCAATTCCGTCATAAAGTTATTTAAAATACCGATAGTTCCTAGCCTTAAGAGTCTCGGCGGAACTATATCGGCGCAGGTTCTTGTAAAACGCTGCCGCCCTCTAGCTTAAAGCAATTTGCAAGAGTTCATAGCATCGCCTGTTTGTACCATAGTTTTAATAAAGCTCGGCGAATGCAGATTGCTGGTGATATTAAAATTGCTACCAGATTTCATTTATTTTTCGCCTCATTTTAATACTTTGTAGGAACTTTATGTTAAAGAGATTCTGGAGATTTTAATCATTGTTCGAGATTTTTTCTATTTATAAAGTATAAAATTCGGTTCTCAGTAAGATATAAGTTTGTATAACTGTATATCATTTCTACAATGAAAGTTTTTATTATAAATTATATGTAATAAGGATTAAAGTATAGTCATTAATTGATGTATTAAATGTTATAAGTAACCGTTAATTAAGTCATTTAAATTGTTTTTCCTTTTTTTATAATATATTAGATATATACCTCAATTATTATCTGTCAGTCTGATACAAAGCGTGAAAAGATCTAGAAAAACGTCACATGTTCAGTAAATCATTTAATTTATTATTATATTTAGATAACATGAATTCAAATATTTTAGTGCTTTTATAGAACATATAACAGTCCATATGCACAGCCCAGTATCACTATATCTGTAAATAAAAAAGTATTTAATTCAAACGTAACATATAATAGAAAGATAAAAAAATATTGCTACAGTGTCTACTTTAAATAAACTCTCTTGGTCCATCTTCATCAATTTGAAAATTACTTTTAACAAATAATGTAGCTATTAAAAAGATGGCCGGAAAAAATATTATCTTACTGTAGCTATAACTATTAAATATTAAATTAATATTGTAATATTTAATTACATTTTGATAATATTCAAACAACAGGCTCACTACGCAATAATGGCAATATATATAATTTTTTTATTTCTCTTTTTAAATTATGTTAGACTATTTACATATTTAAATATTTATTTTTTAGATCACCTACAACAATATTTCAATGAAGTACATTTATTTTTGACCTTTTTATGATGTGTTTGTTACTTAACAGAGTAACTTTGAATTATATTTCTTAAGTTATTATATTTATTTCTAACTATCAGTATATGATAAAATCTAACAGTTCTATATGTTTTATACTATTATATATTATACGACAATGTTCCTAACACTATATAATAAATTGTTAATAAATGACAATAATAAAATGTAAGTACGCTTAACATAACATGCTTTGATCATCATCTAACTTAAAGTCAATTCTGAAAATTAAATGTCTTGTGTTTGTGACTTAACTTATATTATTTACTTTATTAAACTTAATATAGCATTGATAAGACAACAACACTCCTAGTTTATACTTGTACCTATAATGTAAGACAAAAAATATCTATCTTTCTTCGTTGTTTGTGAAAATTTGTAAAAAATTGTGGTTTCCAATTATCTAGATTTATGAAAGTGAATAGTTTATAGCCAATTTTATAGAAATAAATATATAATTAAATAATAAACACTTCAATCCAAGTGCCGCATGCCGACGGGAAAATAACAGTTGTTACTACCAAAGTAATAACAGCTTAGATTTCAACCCCTAGTATAAATAACGACCTATTAGCCACTACGATAGATCACTAACTTAATTACTAGCACATTACAAACGAATTTGATTCTTATATTAAAGGAATTAGGTTAAAATTTAATATGTATTTTATACAAGTAGCTTAGTGCTAAATACGAAATCGCCTTGATACATAATGACATAATTGCTGGCAAGTTGGTTAGTTTGTAAATAATTTTGTATGAGACTCCAGTAACATGTCTTGGTCAGTAAATCGTTCTGCAATTCAAACATTTTTATCTTTATAAATAAGAAGATAAGACTTTGGAGTGTTATTAAATTTTAATAACAAAATAAAACAGAAAATTTGTTGTAACTTCCTATAATATTTAATAATAACAAAAAATATATTATTGAAAAGTGATTGGCTAATCATTTTTCAATAATATATTTTTTGTATAACAATCACAAGTAATTTAAAAATATATATGAACCCAGAATGTACCAAATGATAGACAGCTTTTATATTTAATAAGACATTAATTAGACATTATGAGATATTAGAATACCTATGCGGGTAGTTCATATTTTAAATTTGAATTAACTGTAGTTTAAATATTATCAATAAATTATCACAATTTTTGATTTCGTTTAGATTGATTTATATATAAAATAATCTTAATTGAAAGATAAATAAGTACTTGTTATTTAAAAAATATTAAATTATAACTTGAACGTCAAACATAAATTAAAGACACTTAAAATTTTCGTCAATTAACAGAATGCACTCGTGGTATGACTACGCTTTGAGTAAGAGGAATATTTGAAACATTTGTTCCAGAAGTCAATAATGATGTCACATGTAATTAAAATTGACCAGTTTATATTGAAATAATGTAATTTTAATTTATTATTTTAATACATACCTTCTTACAAGGTATCCAATTATAACCATAAACTACTTAACAGGCATCGCATAATGGATAAATAAATAAGAAATAAAATATTCACTTCGTTTAATTTAAATCCAGTGCAGCCCCGCCCACTTCGGAGGTCCAATCGAGCAAGTTCTTGTTATCGTAAGGCTTTATGTCTCTGTTATCATTCCTATAAAACTTCGATCGATGTACCGAAACTTGCTACTTCTTGTTATATCATATCAAATGCACTATTATTATAACATTACAATGTTATTGTTGTAGATAACATTATAGTTTTATGATGTTATATCAATTATATTTATTGATTTGATTAGTTCTAATATGAATTTTTGGCGTTAAACTCTCTCTGTTAAACTATTTTTAGTTTAATATTTAGTTTTTTAAAATGTACCGTAAATAATGAATAAATAGTATGATTTGTCAAATAAAAATAAAAAGTGCGCTTCAAAACATTTTCTTTCGTATTTGAGAGACGGAGAGAGTTAGAGTTAGTGACACTAGTTAAAAATGTAATAAAAACCTAATTGTATAAAATTTAAAGTTACAACTGACGCGTGTGTGACGAATGAAACTGAAGGGTTCATTACCCTCCTACAATCTGTTTGAAATTACGACACATTACTTTATAGCACTATATTATTAGAGAAATTAATTAATTTATTACGGCGCTATAAATTACTGTATTGGTATAGTTATGAGATGTTTAAATTATTTGAAAAAATTGTTATAATTGTTTAATATTTATTCTACCATATTCAAGACAATACTTTTGCTCGCGGTTTCATTTATAAATTTAAAGATCGCGGTTTATAAATTTATTTTAAATTGTTTTTTGTTCTTAATGACTTCTAATCGGATATCCAACAAAATGTATCGAAATAATAAATTACTAGAAACTAACATTGTCAGTTGACAAGACAACAGATTTAAGTACTACCTTTAATAATAATCTGCTTGAAATTATAGTTCTTATTAAACTATCACCTGAGAATGAAAAACTATTTATAAACCCGAAGAATAATGTAATTTTAAATTATAACGTTTATCCAATAGCAAATAGCTTGCAAATAACTTTATAAATAACGTTTTGGTATACCCAGTTCCCCCTCAAACCGCGCAAGTATCCTAATTCTCACACGAGCGTAAACCAATTGAATTGAAGTAATTTACGAGTTAAATCAAAAAATATGTCTTTTCGATGCCCTTCGTCACAGATGGCTACACAATAAGGGGGAAATTTTATAAAGTCTAAATAATCTTTAAAGCCTTATAAACCGAGGTTTCTTTAGGGTGAGTTTTGAAACGACTAATTTAAAAGTGTTGATTTCATTTGCTTTTGAAATAATCAATTGTGAAGTGTTTATTCTATTCACAGTGTTACGGTTGGTAGTAGTGTGACTTTGAGATTATATTCTTTACATTATACATCTTTATTTTCATTTATATATAAATTATATACTGATAGAGCTGGCAAGTAAACGGGTAGGTATCGTGGTTTTCAATAATAATAAATAAAAGAATTTTTTTTAAGGTATTAGATAAGACAATAGATGATTTTTTTATTACAAGACTGGCTACTATATTTCATCGTCTTAAATAAGAACACTTTTTTAAAAGAAATGTCCAAAGAATACTAATAATAAAATAACTCCAAGATATTAGATATAGCTCGCGTGACATTTAGTTCATTTGTGGTATAAATGTTTATTTTTTTTTGCGTTTCCAAGCCATATTTCCCTCGGCACAATAAGACTAAGTTTGCGCAACAGAAATTTGGCATCGTTACTCTACGTGACCCTCGGAGATGTTCGTGTATCCAGCTCCCCTCTTCACTATGCCACTGAGTATCACTAAGATTTTATATTACGAAGACTTACGAAAGTTTAGAAGTTAACATGAAAACTACTTAGGACGAATAGTTTAATCATAGTAAACATATTAACATATTATTATTTAATTTTATTATTTCTATAAATCACTTGCACGCAGATAGTATGAAATATTTCCTGATAATTTTAAATTCGAGTATTGGAGCAGATGTTACATACTAACTTTAATATAAATATACACAGAATATGAGTGAATTTGTCTTTTCATTGTCCCTATGTAATAGAAACCGAGCTCTTCAACCGCATCGCAATTCCTTTCGCGTACCGCCCTTTGCGCCGATGGTCTATGTCATTATCATCACTTTTTGCACAATGTCGCAGTATTGACCACCCAGTTATACCTACTGAAGTGACGTGAAAGTAGGAAATGGGAATTTTATTTTGTCTGTGCTTTTGAGTTGCCGATTTCAAGTTTTTACGTTTATTAAAGCTCAATAAAGTTCAATATCCAGTCTTTTTGAAATCTATCAAGCCATTTTCGACTTTCAATACAAAAATGACGATAAATAAAATATTTAATTAGTTAATAAATAAAATTATCAAACCAAGAAGCTGTATGATTTTTAAGGTCAAAATTAAAGACCGACTTTTTTGTACCGTTCTAGAAATATCTATATAAAGTGATTCATTACTTAATATGTGTAAAATAAAACTAGTTATGTTTTTTAGAACTGATTTAAATTGACTAATTGTATTATATATTTGTAAGCAATGTTACTCATTATTTGAGTTAAGATTGTTTTTATCATAACATCTTTCAATATTTTTCGTAATCAAAAACAGGATATTATTCGATATATTTCGTCTTAGGATGCTTAACGTAATTCGTTTTAATTTGCTTCGTAATAATCCGAGACATAGTCGGTCAGAGGGGGATAAAAGTACTCCTCCAATATTAAGTCTGGTATCAATTTAAAACTAACTTTCTACTAACTAAATGATTGGCTCATTCATCATTTCGTTCTAAAACAAAATCAGCATTTTGCTACAGATTTGTAAAAAAATACGAAATCATCTTTGGTTTTGAAATTTTGAGTTTAGTTAGCAAACTGGAGAAATGAATGAGAAGCAAAGTAGATAAACACTCTTAAGTTATTTGTAATAAAAGTCTATAAATATCATAATAAATTAATATAATATACATTAAAAAAATATCTATAAATAACTGTAGAATTGTTTTCATAAGCATTGCAATAAATTAGTATATAGACTTTTTGTTTGCTTCATTTAACTTAACGCTCAGATTAATTTACATATTTAGACAAGTGTTTTTGTATATTTACATTTCTTACATTTTGAAATACTTACATTGTTTATAAAATAAAGGGAAAATATATACAAAGCTTATTATTACACAAGCAACGAGATATCTCCTTTTCGTGCGTTTATTGATAATATTTAATAAAAATCAGAATAAGACGTGACAAGAAATAATAATTAAAAATTTAAGTAATCAAATAGAAATAAGAATCAAAAATTAAGAAATTTCAAACTTGATTTCATAGACTGAGTTTCTTTTGTGATCAGATGGCGAACGTACAAACAAATAACGTATTGATATATAGTTCGGTCTGATTATTTAAGATGGATATATCGATTAATTTAGAGGTAACTATAAGATCGTTCTTTTATATATACCACGCAGGATACAAATATATATTAAAAGTATTATTAGTTATTTGAGTAATTTACAACGTACTAAAGTTTTGAGCTAACACGTGAAAAGATACATTTTACGATTTACCCAAACTACTTTTTATTGTCAACTGTAACTATAAATTACTGTTTAGATTAACTCGTATATCATTTTTCTGAAGCGGATATTGAAATTTTTAATTATCTAATGACAGCTTATGATATGAAGTGATATTATTATGAATAATAAATAAAATTTCAATAGTCATCTACTTACAAAAATACATTAACTTACTAAAGTATGTTTTATGTTATTATTATATTTTTGGGTTATAAAAAAACGAAGACAATTATATCGTTCATACAATGATCAATATATTCGAATTGCGTCTCAAATTGAGTCAATAAAATATATACCGAGGAGGGTTTAAGGTTTGATTCCGAACTATGAAGAAATATCCGTTCATAAAAACAGATGGGTGGTCAGTGATGAAAAACATCTTGAGAAACCTTTACTATACCCTAAGAGAAATTCTTAGATAGAAGCCCTTACTCTCGACCCCTATTTGAAAAGGATACTTTTGCTCAGATGCAGAACATTAATAGTGTCTAGATTCCTTTATTCAAGAAATGTAATGGTCTTTAGATACAAATATTTATTATTATAAAATTTTGTTAATTAAAATAATATTGTACTGTAATTGTGCCTTTACCACAGTTGGAGGCCAATAACTAAATAATATAGCTTCAATTCCAATTAAATCACAAACCAGGACCGTATAATTATAAACTCAATTTGTCAACGTCACCGAAAAAGCCGATAGTTACCAAACCACTATTCATGTATCGTATTCCCGTGAAACTTGTTTATTTTCCACTGAAAGGAGTAAAATGAAAAGTAGACACGGGTCCGATAAATAATTGAAGGCTTTGATACAGCACCGGGAATTCCTTGGAAACCCGCGTCGATCTTGGGGGAGCCATTCTTTAACCCACCCTCCTCTATACTGAATTATTCCGCAATAACACACTTGTTATAGGCATTTCTCGACTGATACTTTTATGATTTACTCCAACTTTTATTGGCACTTAAAGGAAGTACGATTTATTTTCTGTTCAATATAAGGTGTGGAGTATATTTTTTAAGTCTCCCAGGGCGTTCCGGCTGTCGCTTACCATTTATTTTTGGGGCGTGATCTTGTATTATTGGATATATGATATATGTTAACTGATAAATCGGCAGCTCATAACTTTACATTCAAAATGTAATATATATCTAATTCTTATATTCACTGTATGACTGCCACATACATAGTAACATGTATTGAAATATGAAATTAATATTCAAGGTTACAATAGATATGTGTGCATTTTACATTTCCGATATCTTTCGATAATCTATATGTTCGGTGTCCTCTTTTGTTTCTTTATGCTATTATGATTTGTAAAGACTAAACTATCAGCATTCACTTTACCCTTGTTCGTGTCTTCCGTGCCGAAGCGTGATGCATATCGTGAAAGAAACGATCAGAAATTATACGAGTTGAACATTAAACGGTACAGTGGTTTATTGACATCACTTCCGCGGCAATAAAATCGACTTGTCTCCAAAATGCATAATTTGTACGACAGTCACGCGCTCTAGTCTACTAAACGGTGTCTCTGAGAACACATTTCACACTAAAATCGACGATTATAGATAAAGCATTGTTTTATGCGTTTAAATTATCATCGTCAATTCCTTGTTTATTGCCCATATTTAAATGGGTATTGCTTTATAGCGCACGCATATCAAAAACAGTGGTAAAAGTCTTTGCTAACATAATTGATTACCCTACTTCGCCCCATATGTTAATCTGTTTGGGATAAGAAATAATGTGCACAAGACAGTAGCTTATGGTGGATTGATAACAAAATCGATTTCAAAGGTAGTTTCCTTCGTTCGTTTATGCAGCTTTAGGACCGAGACATTTGTCCCCTATTCTCAAATCGCCACAGCATATGTTCGAGTCTGTCTAGCCGAAGATAATTTTTAGTGCGGTGTCCTTTGTGAGTTGAAAGTTTCTAGCGAATCCATTAATTAGTTAGATATACGACGCACCCGTTCAGTTTAGCGCTCGATTACACTCAGCCCTTTGATGCTTGATTAATTCCGACACATACCTGACCTATTAGGCGCGAGTTATCTGCTGCCATCTAATCGATTCAAAGCGCCGCATACGCGTTTGAATAGTCTCTCTAAATTCCATGGATACCGGCGGAGAAAAACAATGACCGCCAGAACGGGGGCACTGTCACGTAATAACTCGGGCTTCCGGTGCGTTTATCAAAAAATTTATTTGGACATTCCTAGCGATCCTGCGTCCGTCCCGTCGGGGTGTGCTGGCATTTAATTTATCTATAGCTCCGAAAATGCCAGGAGACTGGCGTAACCGTTTATTGCGGCTCAGGGCGCACCGGTCCACGCACTTCCGCTATGTCAATGATTTATAGGCGCTTAAGCATCTGTGGCGTTCGATTTTGTTGTCCAATCTATTGTCCGAGTGTCGCGAAATATGGAGGAGGATTGTTCTGAGTTATGGCCGGGGTCGTCACGATCACTTTTGATTTCGTCCTTATGCTTGGGGTCGCTTTGTTGACTGATATTGCTTGATCCGCTTAGTTATCTTTTATGTAAGAGTCTAAATATTTATTTTATCATATTAACGGTTTTGATTAATTGTCTGTTCTTATATAAAAAAGTCGCAGTATTTTTCAATTAATATAGATAATAATGGTTTTATACGTTCTATGTCAGACGGACAAGAAAGGAGACAGATAGAAAATATAATGTCCAAATATATATATATATATATATATCAGTATATATATATATTAGCGTCAGTTATTTTTAGTGACAAAGATTTGTTGTGATGTGATTTATAAATAATTTTTAGTAGTTAGCATTTTTTATGATATGAGTACCTATTTATTGATTTTAATTTTTTATGACTATAATTTTTTTAACCGTTTTTGGTAACAAAAATCTACTAAGTTTTAACCTTATATATTTATATTAACATAAATAGTCAATAAAATATCCTAATTGGTTTAATTAATAGTCAATCTGAAAGCAAATTCGAATATTTTAAAGTTTCGATGTAAATATATTATTCATCATACTAACTGTATTGAAAACATATAAACAATAACAAATGTATACTAGCTTAACAGATAAATATAGTAAAACTATATCTAATCAAGTTAACTTAAATAATTGTTGTTCAACTTGCTTAAGATTTGTGTACCTAGAAATGTAAGAATACAATGGCTTTCAAGTTCGAGCTTTTATTTATTTTTTGCTTAAGTTACTAATACGTAAGTAAATACGTGAAATTACTGAAGAATTTTATTAGATACATACTATCTTGCTGGTGTTAAAAAACTAAACGATTTCCTAATAAAGAAGGGCTTATTGTAATTTTTTATCAGCGTGTTATTTCACTCCATGTTTACTGTTTTTGTTAAACAAATCAGTATTTTTTTAAACATTTTTTTATAAAGATAAAATAATTATATCTATCTTTATCCGATTATAACGTAACAATATAAAAGATATCATGTACAAAGTACAATATTCTAAAAGGACAACAAATGAAAATGACGTTTGTATGGATGCCATCATCGCTTTGTTGATGTGTCATCGAATGTAACTGATATATTTTAGGCTAAATTTTATTGCAGTCTCCATTTTATACTAACAATTCAAATATCTTAACATTATTGCTTTAGTAATAGATGTTGTAAAACCAAAGCTTATAATGAAATAATGTGTAATATTATCAAATGTTTCATTTCTCTATTAAAATAATTTTAGATCGCTTCATGTATATATATATAAATAATAAGTCTTTCCCAGTTTTCTTTTTGAATATTGTAAAAGTTAGTTACACAATATTGTATTATAAAAGTGTTAATAAATAATATATATAATAGTTATTTTGCTACTAAAACCTGTCATCATATATTTTTTGCAAAGATATAAAATATAACTGATATCGACATCTGTTAATATTTGACAAAAACATCATTATACTAGAATAGGTATACTTTCTACGGTAAAGATGTTACCAGTAACACCTATACTTAAAATATTTATAATGATTTCAAACATAATATAATATATATAACAAAATATTATATCTTAATATTTCTCTATTAAGACTTGCAGCAATATGGCACTTCAATTTATTTAGGTATCCCATGTTTTCAAGTGATTTATATATTGTTGGTACATTAATTACACATAGACTGATATTATATACATGTTATAATCTCAATTACCAATAACTGTAAAGTGTACGTATATCTATAAATTAATCTGCCACCACGTATTCATTACAGTTCAGCTCATTATATTTTTCGTATTTAGTCAGACACCCTCAGTCCAGTACTGGGACACTTATATCTTACCACATTCACCATTCATCATGTCACCAGAGAATGGTAGCAAAAATGTTACCTCACTTGAATAGACTGATTCCTCGAGCAAAAAGTGATAAACGACTCCAATTATCTTACTGAGTTATTAGACATATGCTATATATTTTTTTGTTTCATTCAAATACCTGTTATGTTGCTGTTAATGTTTTCTACAAGTTACATTAAATTCAGTAAATGCAATTGCAATTATAATTGATATGGAAATTATAATAAAAAGTTATTTTAACTTTTGTTTTATACTTTGCCCTTCATATTTTAACTACATAGTTTTCATAATTGATGATTGATAGTCAATATGTGCTTAACAATAATATAAAAGGTTTTCAAATCAGTAATCTTTTTAAAGACTTAAATTATAAATCGAAAATTAATGTCAGTTCCAAAAGAAACAGGTGGTCGCGCTAGGTACATTCAAACAGATCTGGTTGATCAGTAATAAAAGGCTGGCGCAAAAACTGGACTCATTGCCAGTGCCAATTAAACCTCCGCTAACATCCTGTAATCCGAGATTATCGTATCGTAACAAGAATCGGGAACCTTCCCACTTCTCTCACACTGAATAAATTAAATAAAAAGCAAATATAAAATAAATTAGACATTGTTACAGCGAACACTCCACATCTCATTAAGTTCGGAGTAAGCTCAGCTCGAATTGGCATCTCTTTATCCGCGGGTCATCATACCCCAAATATTTCTTGTTAAATTAAATACGACCGTCAAATGTTTATTTTGCTTCTGGTGATAATTTTGTTTATAAAACCGTCTGTATAATAAGATCGTTATCAGAAATAAAATTTACAACTTATACTAACGATTTTGTTTAAGGTATTGTGTAAGTTTAACAAACATGTATGTAATAAAGTAATCAAATAATTTATTAATTAGTTAGTAACCACCTTTGTTTTCTCTATTACCTACATCAACGTTTGTTTTTACGAAGGATTTGAACTAATTTTTATTAAAAGTATTATGTTTCTTAAAAAAATACATTATGAATCTTCACTAAAAAGAGGTTGCATTATTATTACAACATAAAAACAATTGTTGATATTAGAACATAAATACGATTTAGCTTATCTATGAATATATAAAATGATTAAAAAATCCTTTTTAATTTAAAATAGTAATCGAAGTTACTTGATGAAATCTCTATACCACCAGACTTAACCTTTCTTGTACAGTAAAATGGCAAAAAAGTTTTGTTCAACAGCAAATAAGGAGTTGTCACGCAACACCCAGCTAATTTCAGGTAATTTTCTCAAACCAGCTAATTAGGCATTATTTTGCCTTATATTTTAGATGGACTTGTCAAGACTTGCTAAGTTAGTCATTAACATGTAAAACATTTTACTGAAGTTTATAAACACACTCAGTAAATATTATTAATTTTTTACTCATATTTTTCCTTAATATTCTATTTATTTATTTTAAACATTAATTATTTGTTACTTATGATTTCGCTTTTTGTTAAAGAAGCAATAAATATTTTATACGTTAAAGAAATAAAAGGGTCCAAATTCTGTTGATACTTATCAAAGAGCTCATTATTATTTATTTTATTGTTTTAATATCCATAAAACAGATAATGGAGTTTTGTAAAAGAATTGGTCATCAAAATCGAATTTGAACCTTTTCATCCTGATAGCCAATTCGGCCAAAACCATGGTTTCTGTTTTGACAGAGTATGCGTAAGACAATGATCGAACAAATAGTCCGTTGTCACGCAAGCACTGGCTAATCAACCATCGACGATGTTGGCTACTCCGTTTATTTATACCTCTCAGATACCAAGTACAAAACTGTTTTTATTCAAGAGAATATAATTCATACGTCCCGCTTGAATTATTGGATCGATAGTGGCCTAATCTTTACAAGTAACTTATACTTTTCGTAACATTTTCATTATAGTTTTGTTTTCATTTGAAATTTGTGAAGAATGGCGTTAACACTTTTAAGATATGTTTGTAAAAAAATTAATGATTACTAATAAATACAAAGTAAACATTTTTATCATAGTGATGTCGGAGTATATATTATCTTAATAAAAATTGCGTTTTATGACTCATTATAATTAAAGTTGGATTACTTATGTAAAATTTTACTAATTTCAAAAAATAATGTAAACATGATGTAGCTATCACATCTCTTAAGTTATGAAATATGTAAGACAAGAATGACGGAAAGTTATTTATATGACATTGACATAAGTTTGCACAGTTTTGAGTCAATAGTGCACAAGAGTACCCCTTGGTCAAAAAGATCCAACTATTGGTATTTATGAGTTGTTCGAAATGTATATAATATATAATGTCGAAATAGATCAAACTATCCAACATAGAACGACTTGCGATTCTCTGAGACAGAAGAAGATAATTTATAAAACAGCCATAAGACGTGCCGTATTGTATTAATTGGAATGCAAGGCTACGAAAGGAATAGATAAAAGACTAGTATATGGTGCTGAAAAGCGAATGTTGCGATGGATGTCTGGCATGATCAGAATGGATAAAATAAATGAGTACGTAATATTTGTATGTAGGAGTATGTAAGAAGTAATTCCAAAGAAGCGTCATTAATAGAAAGGATGAGAATTAACCATTTGTGATACAGTCATGTAATGTCGAAGAATGAGAATCATATAACTAGAAGAGAAGTATGAACCTCGATGGATATAAGAAAAGAGGACTACTGAAGAGAACATGGATACTTAAAAATGATGTCGAAGATGATCTCACCTGAAATGATGTTCGATAAAGTGTGAAAGAAATTGATAAAGTGAGCCCAAATAAATGACATTATTAAGATGGATATTACGAATGTGGTGATTGATTATGTGATATTTAAGGTTTGCAGTATCGCAACGTTAACATCAATGTAAATTCAGATTAATTTGTTAATTATAAAATTTTATTTATCGACAGTTCATCCTTATCTGACGTCACAAAAAGAATTCTATAATTATTCAAGTTTCAAAAAACGCTGATAGCACCATTTAGAATCTCAATAATTTATTCCTGTCTGCTTTATATAAGATGATGATTTTGTTATTACAGTAAAGTAAAATATGGATATTATACACGATAAACATAATATAACAGCCAAGAAATGCATTTTACATCAACATGTTCTCATTTTTACTTAAAACTTTTGTGTTTCGTTTATAGCTAGTAGAAACTACTTGTAGTTGCTTGATTGCAATTCTTACATGTTATGCCTCGACTGGGGTAGAGCCATCTTCTCACAAGAGATAAAACAAGTTCTTATGCAATGAAATTAGAGATTAAATATCAGATAGGTTTGAAAAAGTAAACTTTATTTTTCTTGATAAATTCATGGAGATTAAATAGGATTTCAGTTAAAATAAAAAAAAAATGATAACCTAAAATACATAGTCTTTTACATTTTAGAAATTCGATTGGATTTTGTTTCCTAAACAATTGATAATCAGTAACAATCTTTCCTTTCTTCTCTTTTTTTATTATTTTTGAGATATCAATATTTATATTAATTACAAGATGACCAGCTAACACTGACATGTGAAATTGATGACTACAGTTTGAATAACAATAAGCAGAAATTTTTCAACAGAGCATTAGTTCAACAAAGAAATTGTTACCGCTTCATTAACGTGATTAAAAGTTATTTACATAAAACTATAACAATTGCGGTCGATTGCAGAATAAAAAATATTTACGTCTCAATTATTATGGCACTGAATCTATCAATACGTTTAATTCGATCTGAGAGAAATAAACAAACTCGTATTATTTATAATGAATCGTATGGTAGCATCAAGTGGCATTCTCGACATCTTCGTGAACTTAATGCTTGGTTACTCGGTCCTCCCACTCTCCGCTCTTATTCTATTGGTTCCCAAGTTACAGACGCCGCCTCTTGCACACATTTTACTTCAAAACAACTCCATCGTTTCAATAAACAAGTCTTGAAGTCCATTGTCTCAGCATTATGCCGACATCGATATGTTGAGCCCGTCATAGATCTGTTGCAACGGCAAAAAACTGACGCGGTTCATTATTCGCCTTATATAAACAACCAATTACATCAGCCGATCCCCTCTAGAGATACTTAAGAGTTACTTTAATTTATTGTATACATCAGAAACTATAACTACAATTATCAAAATTGTCCTAATATTGCTGGTGATAACAATATTCTCAAGGTCGTTAAAATATTCCGGTTTATTGCGAGGTTCCGGTGGTACAGTGAAGCAAGGCGGAGGAGTGAGGTGAGAGATTGAGGGGAAGGGGGGACGATCAGCACCTCAAGAACAAAACCATCGGTCGCTGCTTACGCCCGCGCTTCAATAGCAAAAAGTCGAAGACGGAACGATGCGACAAGCACAGTGGTTCGCCTCCACGCGGATAAAATCGACATAGAATTAAAGAGAAATACAAAAATCACTCATTGTTCTCATAAAATGAATGTGCTGGGAGTTGAATGTGAGGCTTTTTGTGAAAATATTCTCATACTTTTAAATGGTCTCGTGTGGCGCCTCCTAATGATTCGTTCTTTTTGCGTCGGCGCGGCCGCGGCGGTCGGAACACGTCTAGCTTTCGGTGTGTCGGCGCATGTCACCTTTTTATTTCCTTTATTTAACTGTTTTGGCTGTAAATTAAACAGTTTAGGCGGCATTGTTTTTAGATGACGAAGAATCGAATGAAAGTTTTCAATGACTCCTTTTCTTTTAGATCCATCCGGGCCACTAATTCATTAAAGAACTGCTACAACACAACACACACATTCACACACACAAATACAGTAGCGGTCATTAAATCTTTTTAATTATTTTTTATATGCCTATTGAAAAACATATTTTTCTTATGACCAAGGATTATTGGATATTGATGATTAAAAATAAATTAAACCCAATAAGTGTGCACTAATGATAAGTAGATTCAAGTGTTATTGAAAGAATGTTTTTAAATATGATTAAGCATCACTTAGCAATTGTAATGGATGTAAATAGTTACGAGTTATATGCTTAAAATTAAATAAAAAAATGTGTTATATATTTAGAATTGAATTTGAGTTTGAATTGAATATGATATGATACATTTTATATACAGCAATATCTAAAATAAATTTATGTAAACTTATTCATGTATAACAATAATATTACACCGAAATCAGTCTACCAATATTAAATTATGTATTTTTAAAATCTATGTCCATATCCCTATTAAAGTGATTAAACTCTCGGACAAAAAACAACAAAATCTCTATCAACGTAAATTTCATATAAGTACCACATATTTGAATAGTAATACACAACATACTTATAAATTACTATATAAGTACAATGAATTTAAAAAAATTATAAGTATTATACTGTTTCTCAAAAATAGCCTTAAGCAATAATTACTGCTAGATATAATTCCTAACAGTGCCCCATAACTCTCTGTAAATGAAGGTTCATTTGTATGTGTTGGCAATGTCGATGTCTCCGGAGTATAAATAATAAAATCCGTGCAAGCCACAGAGCTCGGAATCAATGATCCTTTGAACTAGAGATGCCTTTAAGTATAAAGTAATAGCCATAAATAATAAGTAATATTAGTTCAAAATGAAAGAGACTTTACCGTCGCTTTGAGTAATTTCAATTAAATTAAATCATCGCATACGAGAATATGATGTTAGTTATATGATATAATTTAATTATGTCATATCTAGTGCATACAATATCGATTCCATACTCTCTGCTCCGAGCGTAAGTCGTGACACCTACTCGTTCGCTAATGGAGCCAGGGCGCAGAGTTTGTATTGTCCAATCAAGATTGTTAGTTTTGCTGTCTTTTTATTGGTCACACGGCTGACATCTCATTTATCGTCATTCTCAGTTAAACTTTTAACTTACTTTAATATAAACCTTTTAAACCCTACCAAGTACTAGTCCGTATCTGTAACTGACCCGTGAAGAGTATGCTTCGTCCCGGTATAAAGGGTTACGATGTTATCTCTTTAAGTAATTCTTATTTAACTGTAAATTGTGGAAAATTTATTATTTTAACCAAGTTTTCAAAAAGGATACAGGATTTACTAAAACGATATTAATGGCATATTTTTTATGGTTGATAAGTCTGTGTACGTATTGTCGTAAAACTTCTCAGGGTAACTTCTTACATTTCATAAGAATACGCATAGTCTTATATAATAATTATTTGTAAAATAAAAAGTTACATAAATCTATCAATATACAATAAGAAACTTATGCAGGACAATTCCATCCTCATATAAACTTAATAGGAAACCTTTTCTTTCTACCATATCACCAACGTTCTCAGCTACAAACGAGAACCATCGTTTTAGATTAACTCCAATAATTTAAGATAACGTGCAACCGTTCCCTTGTGTGGCCCTTAAGATCCTCCGTATAAACGATCAATGAATTCGTTCATTGATGTATCTATGAATGGTAGTCGATAAGCCTTGATGCTATTCGTTTTTATAAGAGTCGTTGAATTTGAATTGATTCAAACTAAGGACTGGGTTAAAATTTCTATAGTTTGTAGTTTGAAACAAATATTATGCGAAATCTTTTTACAGCTCGTGAACAAAGTACATATATTACGGTGTATCTTGTATGAGTGAAATTTTTATTAAAATGCAAGCATCCTCAGAAACGATTTGCAGATCCAATAGTAATATTGCTTTTTACAAAATATTTCATAATCGGTTTATCAAAAAGTATAAACGTATATAATAATACGTAAACTAAAGGAAAAAGAAAGTGTTAAAAATAAAATCATTTAACATATTTTAGGTCCCAAAACACAAAAGACTAGAACATTCTTAATATTCGTTAGAAGTAAATAAATTTTCATAAAATATGTTAATGAGAAAAGATTAAAGGAGAATCAATCAAATCGACTTTAAAGAAAATGTCATAATAACGGACTTGTTTTTTTGTTTTCTATATCTATAGAAAACAAAAAAACGAGTCCGTTATTATGTCTATATCTATAGAGGATCAAATTTTGATGCATCTGATCTTTTCAAATATAAGAAATAAAATTTAAAAAAATATTCTTATAAAATTATAAAAGCCAATACTGTATGATAAGTGACAACAATTATTCTTATTTTTTATTCGAATACATCTAGAAAACATCTAGGATACCTTCTTGGAAATAAAATAAAAAACTGTTTGAAGACTACAATGCAAGAAAACTACGGGAAACATTTAAATGCAATTTCTTGGAACGTTAGCTTCTTATCGGAGTTATTCTTTTTGCTCCGGAAAATGATGTCACGTTTACGAGATTGATATAAAGAAAATTGGTTAAAGCCACAATTATAATAAAACAAAACTTTGATTCGTACAAACATAAAGTGATGATAGGTGGTTCATTATTTGAGAGGAGTTGAGGCGGGCTGTCAACAACTAGTTTTATATATATAAATAGTAAACAATTAAAGATTAAACTCAAAAAAGCTGTCTAATGAGGTTGTGTTTGGACTTTGTCTAATAAAACCTGACGTCCTTTTAAATTTATGGTTATTTTTAACTAGCTGTTACCCCGTCATCATTGATTGACAGAATTTCTTTAGATAATTAGTTCCTGTTTGGATTTCTATAAAAAATAACACATTTCAATCAATACTTGCCAAATATTAGAAGAAGATCGCTGCGTCCAATGCCTTGTCGTATTATTTAAAAGACACAATAATACTAATTGTAAATTATATAGTATAATTCATTTATTAAAAATAAAATTAATGAAATACTGCAAACATTATATTGCAATATAAAATATTTCATTGATTTGATACGTGACATATCAAATCATCGTACACTAAACTTTAAGTTAGATCCGAGAAATTAAATTGTGGAAACCACATCCAACTTTGCGCAATAGTTTTTTTGTGATGACCCTATAAAAATACAGACAGACATACAAAGAAAACTATAATTATTGTTTTGGCTTTTATTCCTTCTACAAAGCTCCTTATATGTTTAACCTAAACCAACTACTAACCAAGTTATACGTATAGATGATATATCTCAACACCACTTAGTTCTTAGATGTTAAATAACATTTAACATTTATATTCTTAAAAATGGCCTTATATAAAAGTTTTAATCATGTAAAATTTAAATTAAATAGTTAAAATTATAATAAATTAAAGTAAATTAAGTATAATCTAATCACTATTTCAAACGCATGAGCATATACATCTAATTTTAAAAAAATCTTATTAATAAAGGTAAAATCCCATAGAACGTAATATTTCTTTCTTTTTAAAATGTCCCCTATACAAAATATAAAATTTATAACTCAGACTTTTTAGAATAACTTTGAGGAATCCTAAACCAGGAAAGGCTTTTTATATGAATAGTTAGATGCAAGGTATCACAATTAATACAAAATCAAACAACGGAGCCACAACTGGACCAGGTTGAGATTGAAGTATTCGGGATTGAGGTTGCAAAGTGGATACAATTAGGTAATAATTATAAAGCATTGGTTGTATTTTAACATATATAATATATTGAGTTTGTTTAATACAACGTTATATGATTTTGTTATATGATAAAAACGACAAGAGACAGGTTGTTGAGTTTCTTCAAACTTTTCTTCTTAGGTCAGTGAAAATTATTTTTACCAATGGGCGGTTTAAGAATACTTTATAAAACTGACTTTAAATAATAAAAAAGAGAGATTATAAGTCTTTGATAAACAGTAGTTAGTGACAGATGGTCATTAAACTCACTCTAAAAGTTCCGTTTTATAAATTAAACACCGGATTTTATAGATAAATGAAGTAAGATGATATCTAGTCTTCCTTCATAGACTTGCTTTGAAGTATTTGAAACGTTAAGTAAATAATAAACATCTATTTAAATTAATATCACTCGTGGAATTACTAAAAAACTTAAGATTGGTAAAAAGTATATATATACACACTTGCTCCTTCTGCTCTAAACCTTTAAAATATTTTCATATAAGTCTTATATGAGGCTTCTATTTGATATGTCAAATCTCCATATATCTGTTGTTTTATCATTATAATGGCGTTCTTATAAAGTGAATATGTAAACTGAAATTTCGTATTTAATAAGCACAGTCATTGATATTACAAAGGACATAATATTCGGGGACTCGCGTGACGAGAAAAAGTAAGTCAGGACTCGACTCTGTCTTGTTACCCTAATTTTCATTTTACTATACTTTTGTTCGTTTTAGTTGTCAAGCGAATCGTTATTGTGATTTATTGTGAACTGATCCCCATTTGTACGCAGTGTCTATCAAACGTTTCTTTGGATATTGTAATATTTTAGTTTTTAATGTGGATCGTTTATTAACTATTCCCTTCTTTTATGAAAATGCTGTGTATTACGGATTTCATTCATGTGACTTTATTTGCATTTGTATTGCCAAGAATCATATATACACGTATACTTGTATACTGTTTCAGATAATTATATATTGTAAGACATTATCAGTATCCACATTATCCTTCATTATTTAAGTAGAATTCAAATATAATTAATTACATTCAGCAAGTTTGCCCTCAATAGTGTAAAAACCCAGAAAACCGCGCTGCTGTGGTTAACTGACAGACAAGAGTCTAATTAACTTAGATGCGTATACGTTGTACCTTTTCAATTATCTGAATAAGCTTTTGACAGATTGTGTTTAGGAGTATATATTAATACATAATATAATAAACATAAAAAACCATTCATTTAGTTCATTCATAACATTATATAATTATATATAACTTGATTATATTTTATAAAAAGTCCTCTATAACTAGGTTTGAAACTAAGAAACAAAGAGACTTTATGGTGTCGTAAAGTAAACATGGATATCGTTCCTAACGATAACACTCGTTTAAGCTTAGCGCTAGAAGGCAACTAAAGTCTAGGCTTAATAGGTGAGTCATTGTTGAAGCTAACTTCGTGTCACCATGCGATAGAAACAAAATGTACTTGATAACGGTTTTATTGAAACTTATATAGTTCCCTGTCTTTATATAGAAAAGTACATACATTAATGGGTACGTAATTTTGTAATAACTTTGACTAACAATTTATTAACATTTATTTTTAGGTCAGTTTTAATATCTAATTAAAATTATAAACACTATCAATGCAAACTAATTTAATTTTAAGGTAAAAAGTTAATTCTTTTGAGTTTTGATGCATTGTTCAGATGGTCTGAAACAGAATCGAAAATAAGCCGAAATTCTCCCACGTAAGCGGCCCGCCATTATAACTTCGGAGATCGCCGAAGGTGCCTGTTAAATTTCTTACTGTTGCCATTTTATTACGTTGCCAGCTTCCACTATAAATGCGACAAAAAAAATGTAAACAAAAAACAGGCGCCACCAAGGAGAATCTCGAGATATACGGGTGACAACTGGACAACACTAAAATGTATATAAAAACGGTATCCTATTATAACTACTATTTTATATACGTTAGAGTCTATTCTAGCGCATCCCGGGTTAAATTATTGGGACCATTGTTCAAGAGTTCGGCAGTCAGATGCTTATATTATCGTGTAGCGTATTTTTTACTTGTACCTTTTGTAGGTTTGGGCTTGTGTTAAAATACACACCTAAGTACCATTAGCTATAAACACAGTTCTTTGTGTCTACCATCGGAAGAAATAAGGGCAATAAAGAGAAAAGATTAAGGTACAGAACACATATTGCATAAGCGTGGAGTGCGCTTTTATTTTCAGATAGGTAGAGTATTATATAAGAGTTTTTTTCTATTAATTAAAAATCTAATGTTTAAATAAATTATCAAAGCACCATATATTTATATATATACTTAAAAGTTTTATAATTTATATATTTAATAAAGAAGTTTGACAAACATGGTTATATAATTCGGTAAAATAAATAAAAACAATTTATATCTCAAGTAAAAATTGTATGTAAAATCTAATATTTACTGTGCTATTTTAACCAATTCACATATACATGTAAAACGCCACCAACTAAATTGGTAGGTACTATAAGCAAACAACAAACATAAAAGCTGTGATACACAAACAAAAAAAAAAATTACTTCATAATTTTGCTTTTAAATCCGTAAGCGGCAGCGCCTACGCAGGCATGCTGTGACCCTTCCCTCGTGGCGCCTTATTATGTTACCTTTGTTTTCAAATTTAATTGGCCCCTTGAAGATAAGCTATCTTGATAATAAACGACGACCAATAAACTGGAGTTCGGGAACAACCGACTTCTCCGGAGATAAGATTGTGAGTCTGAATGACGTTTAATAGCACATGGTACATTCTGAATTGATAGCACCAGCGCGTCCTGTGCTCGGTTGCTGGTCGCTATTAGAGTGCGTTCATTAATGGTGTAATTTTTAAAAGCAATTTGTTACTTTCCATTTTATATTATATGTTGGCTTAGAATAGGTATTCAAAACTGAATGAATGAATGAAATGAATGAAAAAATGAATGAATGATGAATGAAACTAAAAATGTTAACTTCTGTTACGAATTTGGTATTACTATACTAAATGTATTTTCGTTTTCTTAATACTTTAACGATTCTTAATAAATTATTTAATAGTTACTCTCTAAGTAATAAAAAGTATCATACATCAATAAAATTTGTATTAAATGTAACCTTGGCATAATAGATACAATTACATTTTTTTATAAAATTATAAGAGAAAATATATCTTTTACAAAGCCAAGCGGACTTGAAATACATTACTTTATTTAACAGACCAAATTAACTCTTACGACAAACTTACCGAGACTTAACCATATATCAGCCATCAAACCCGCCGCACTCCGTCTGATGCAACCACAGTCCACGTGATGTCTCTCTATTTAAAGCCGCTTTATTCATTATATGTAAGTATTAAAATTTAATCCATTGTAGTGTATTATATTTCGCATGTATTCACAATGAATGTATTTTGTATTTCCTGTATTTAAATAATCTTAATATTTTAAGTGACACAAAAAGCGCACAACAAAAGCGGTGTAACGACCTACTGATTTCGTGGCCTTGAAATGCGTTTTAATTTAGTACATTCAATTGTTACGAAGTGAATTAAATAACAAATAAACCAATCGTAATTATAATAATCCTTGAACTTGCAATAAATTCAACAAACAAAGGAAACGTTATCCTTGTCGCGTTTAAATTGAAATAAGTCTTGTATTTGACGTTCGCTGATAAGCGAAATAAAACCCTAAGTTAAAAAGACTTTAAAATTTTGAGTGTAGTAGCGAGTAGCAGCATAATAGGATTGTCATTGATCTGTGATTTCTTTTTTCAATTAAAAATAGAAAAATACTAGTCTTGCCATATAATCCATGAAACACTGAAGAAAAGTAATTGTAATTTTTGTTACACCTGAATATAAGTAGAGATTGAGTAATAATTTAAAATACAAGAATAAAATTAAGTCTAGTTAAATATAATTATATCATCTTATACTAGATGGCGTTAGTGTATATATTATTTTCACGCTATAATTTTATTTCTAGAGAAACTAATCCAATTGCTTATTTAGTAACAACATACCCTATACATACCCTGTCTGAGTGTTTTGTGACTTGGAAATTGTGGTTATTGTCGTTGTTGTGGTCTTTCGTTAAGGTAATGTGAACCTAAATCTATCTTGACGATATTTTCACTGAGCAATATTTAATTATCTTTATAACAGTTTTTCTATACAGCTTGGTTGAAAATTTTCTCAGTTTTCTCTTAGTTTTTACGAGAATGTAGAAAATTACTTAACAATTTTCCAAATAACGTACAAAATTGTTCTAATTATAGATTAAATTAGGAAATGTGATTGACAAATTATTAATAAACAGACTAATAAGCTGGTTTGTGAAATGCTAATTATGATTAGAATTTAATTCAGGATATTCGCAGTATAATATTTTATGTAAATAATGCACATTTATATATCTGAAGTCATTTTAATAAGTATTTATTTGGTAATAAGATCGATCAAATATGTTATATCAAAACAAAAATCGATGTATCCAATTCTGAAATGAACTCTTATATTTATAAACTTAATTCAACCATTAGCTTAAACATTCAAAGTGATATTAAATGCCCAAACAATACCGTTGTCCGCGAGTTATATTAAGTTGTTAGGTCAGCGAGTCGACCCAAAACTAACAAAATGTATATTTGAATTGTCAACTATCAAAATTATGAATATTTGCATTGTTATTAATATAGTGTTCATTAATGTTTAATTTTGAATTGTTATGAACTGTAAATGAATCATCCGTTATTTTGATATTAATTTAAATGCCCTTTCGTTGTTGATAATATTGTGATTATATTTCGTATACACATTATTATATACTCGAACAATATTAAGATACTTAATATTTGTATTACCGAAAATCCCTTATAAGTTCAAATCTTCACCTCCGAGAGGTATCAATCATTCCAATACTTAAAGTGGTATCGGAGAGCAAAACAAGTCGGTAGCTACGTTTAATCAGTGTGTGGAGCAGACGAGGGGTCCTCAATGACCAACCCTAAAGTCTGTTAACCCGTGCCGTATCCGCAGACGTGACTTAAGAATCTTAAGACCTCCCACCAAATATATTATAAACATTAAATAATCACAAAATGTATTATAATATTGATTGATATTTATTATAAAATATAAGCCAGTATTAATTACGTATCTGTGAAAGAATTAAATGTTATATTAATTAACCTTTCATTATTATATATATCAAGTGCATTAGAATGAGTAATTTTGAATATTTTATCTTACTCAGTCATGATATATCGCGAATACCTTAAGACTGATAACATCGAAATGAATGAATAAAATCAATAAAAACTCATGATAAATGTTAATTTAGTCGAAAAACATTGTAAACGATTTTAATTAACTTTTTGTATTGTGACTTGTCAATTATTTTAATGAGACATGTATTAACTTGTCTTTATGTAACTACAGCAATGAATCCATTGTTTTAACATAATTTTGTTATAAACACAGAAGTTTAAATACTTTGATTCTATCATTTGATATATTATAGCTCAGTTTTGAGATTTGATGACAAAATATCCCAAAATTTCATTAATGTTGAAAAATATAGGCATATAAACATTCTGAAGCTAGCTTTATATTTTAGGCAATGGTTTCCGTCAGTGTTTTTTTTTTTCTACCGCAACCTCCCATCCAGATCCACCGCTTTTAGAGCAAATAACAATTGAATGATTGGTTGTACGAGATTATAGAAATTAAAAATGACATGACAACTGATGGTGATGATGATGATTCATTAGGAAAATTAAAGTCACACTGTATAAATGAGGTCTTATAAAAAATATTTTGCAGCTTTAAATGATTTTTGTACCGATATAGTTTTAACCGACCTATGTATTTTCCATAAGAAAATTTTATATAGGTACAATAAGCTTCACCAAGCAGAGAATTACATATATACGGTTATGAATAAACTTTCATATACTATAACTCTCTTGTAATTATATTATTCATTTACTCTTTGTCAAATCTAGACATTCCAAGTTCTATAGCGTGTCTCAGTTACCCTCCTCATCTCCCTCCCTGATTCATTTCTGGTTTTCGCTACTCTTTTTACCTTAAATTGTTTTCCTAACTTGTCTCCTTTCTTTAAATGTTTACTTACTTTGCCACTGTCTAGGTAGTATATTGTTTCATTATAAAAGTTGGAGAGTCCTAGAAAATATATATCAGATCCTAAAAGTAGTCTTAATAAAAAAATAAAATTGGTATTTATCTTAAGTTAAATATTATTTCTAATACCTCATTTAATGTTCAACAGAAGTGATAGTATGATGTAGTAAAGATATTTAATATTTAGTCAAAAGCTCCAAGATATATAAAATTTTCATTATATTAATATGTCAATTAGAAACACATACATTGGACTTTTAGGTTTTAATACAAACTCAAATCACCTTATCTTTTTAATATCTAAAAAACAAATATATGTATATAAAATTAAAATTTAATATATACCTAATCGATTAGAAAATCTAAAAGTTCGTTACAAATATAAATTAAACTGCACATGTCTTTATGGGTTAATACATTAAAAATGTGGAGTAATTTGGATTTTAATAAAAATATACCGTAAAATCTTACATTAAGGTTGATATTTCTTTGATGGAAGCTTTGATCCATTTTGATAGCCTCTTTATTGCCATGGCACTGCCATATAAAAGTATTGGATCATTAGTAACGGGTATTATATTAAACAGCTAATTAGTTCATTAATTAGACATTCGACGGGTTCATACATTTTCATTGTTGTAATATCAAAAAATAAAATAGAATAAAATTTGAAATTATTCCTTAAAGTAAATTAAAACTTCTTATATATAGTAGTCTCTTTAATAGAAATTAAAGCACAAACTCAACATGTTAGAATAGTTAGAGAAAACCTATTATAGAAACTACAAAAAAACACAATTTATTTTAAGAAGTCCTTCCTGGTTTTGGTAATGAAATTTGTACCAAATTGTGACCTAAGTAGCAAATAATTTTTTATCCAAGAAATATAGATAAAAAATTCTACTAAAAAAACACGCACAGCCACCATTCTTCACCAGAGGACGCTATGTCTACTGTCCGTTGCTTTGTTATTTGATTCTTAAGTAGTTCTCTGTTTTCGATTTTCCTTTTCCGAGTGGAGACACAGGCAAAAGATAGTATGTTAATAATTTGCAATTCATAACACGTCTTACATGTTTATAGCGTGGTTAAACTACTCAACTATCCACAACTAGGTTTTGACACCACAGAATTGAATAGCTCCAAGGCTTGGCTTTCGCGAGCTTTGTCCCTCACACTGCCTCCTTCCCCCTCAGAAATGCGAACTTCACATCGATATCGATATCAAATATTATCTAATAGTCCTAGTAATTACAATAATTATAATATAAATATAAAATAATACATACTGTTAATAATATTCAAATTATATTTAATTGTAAATGTTTTTAAAATCTTATTCAACTTAACTTGAACTTAGAATTTTTTGCGTGTATATTGTATTCTATTTATGTTGGCTTCCTTCATAACAAAACTTACACAATAAAAACTTTTACAGTATTCATAATATGAGAGTTAACAAAAGAAATAATTCCTTATAGAATAGTAGGTCATGTAACAAGTTCTGAAAACTGTAAATTGGGTACTGCATTATATCCAAAGACGAGCCAATTAAAACTATTTATTTTTTATATTTGTATAGAAAAAATAAAAAAGTATATTTTAAATTATATTTTACTTGTATTCTTAATATTAAATTGATTAATTTAAAATGATCGATCATAAAATGAAAGAGGCTTATATTTAATCACAAAGACTCACTCGCGACAAAAAGACGACAAGAGTGTCGCTCGCCGACGCACGTCCTAACTATTTACCTGCAATAAGCCATCCCAACTCCCAGTTCAAACAAGAGAACACTCACGGACGGTCTCTCATTTCGTATGCAATTTTATTCATTATTTGTAATCTACTTCAATCGAATGGGGTCTCAATATAAATCACTTTTAGCGTTCGCCATAGGACGTATGTAGATAGGGGATTTCAATATCTGAATGTGTTTGAGACATTATTAAGATCCACCCGTGGAAACTCATTTGACAAAAGCAAATAATCTTCCGCCTTTTAAGATGCCGATATTCTAATTCTGTGAGTGCACATGTGGCGAACTTCGCTCATACTTTTATAATATATGTGATTATATTTTTAAAGTTCTTGGTTCTTTTGAACTATAACGTTACGTTTTATTTTTAATATTGATACCAAAAGAACTATAGGTTTAAATAATGTCGTTGTAATGTATAAAATGTGAAATCTTTATATTTCTTTTTGGCATAATTAAAATCAAGTCATTAAAAATTTTCTTTCAAAAAGGATTCTTTTGTCTTTGAACATATTAAGCCATTTTAAGTTTATTGATATTTTAAATAAATATAGAATAAAATATAAAAAATTACCGGACTCGAACCTGAGACCTGGGAAATTTCATATTGACATACACTTACGTAACACATACAATAATATATAATTAAACTGATTTATTTTTACAATGTCATCCTTAATCCTGTGACAATGCACTGATATGTCAAAGAACAGCGAAATGGCTTTGGCTTGAACTATGAGAAGAACAACTTCTGCAAGTTATGAGATAATCACACACACTTACATACATACATACATACATAGTTTTATGACTTCTACACCCACAAAGGTTTCTATTGGTTAGAGTTTTTTTTAAGTATCGTTTGGTATAATATAATATATATATATATATATATATATATATATATATATATATATATATATATATATATATATTTATTATGTACATATATTTGAAAAAACATCAAAATTGTTATGTATTTCTTGTTTATATAATATTTAAGTCTATAATTTTATTATAAGCGAAGAAAATGAACAATTTATACGATTTGTTACATTAAAATGTAATTTAAAAGCTAAAACTGGTAAATGAGGTTATATTTTTATTATTATTTGATAACAATAGCTTATAATCATCAATTATTAACAGTCAAGTGTAATCAAACATAATTACAAATAAGGTTAAATGCAATTAACTCATTACTCTCATAAGATAAAAAAAAATCACATTAATTGACTGTATATATATGTATCAGTTTTAAAATATTAATATATATTTTTTTATATATTATACATAATATTTTAAACTATCATATATCAAATGACAACAAAACTTTAACTCCGTTTCGATTTATCCGTGGCACGCCACGCCACAAACACACATCCTCACACAGACAAGGGTACATTTAACCCCATTTATGCAGGGTTAAGCTTTAATGGACGTCAAAATGACTTTCGTTACGTAAATATTATATGAATTTGTAATTAGCTTGTTTAAAACGATACGTTTCATATTTATTATTATCATATAATTATTCATTATTATCAAATTAAGTTTAATTCAAGTTGTAAATAATATTTTTAAACGCGATAACGTATTTATCAACTTCACTAACATATAAGCAACATCATCGATTAATAAATAATAAAAAAAATTAAATAAAACCAACCGAGTAACAAGTTTAATGTATTTATATCGTGTTGTTTAATCCCTTAAGAGTCAATTAATAACATTTAGTTCCAGCTTTGTTTGAGCTATTGTGCGGTAAATAACTTAAACTATAGACACATGTTTCACAGATACTGTGAAGATTAATTGTTGTATATCTCTTTATATTATCGTTCATAATCAATAATTGTTAACAGCAAACATACATTGTATTAGGATAATTGTTTATAATAGTTCAAAGCGTGCTTCACGTTCGGAAGCTACGCGTTGAATGAGTCGTTAGAGTCGCGCGCCGGCGACGCTGATTGGTCGAGCGCGCGGCCCGCCCAGGGGAGGGGGCACGCACACATGCACACCACACCTAAGATAATTTATTTTATGTTATACCGTTTGAATATTTTATATCTGTGTGAGTTTTTTGCGTTCAGTGTGAAATATTCGCGCGATAAGAAAGAAGAGGGGAACAGATCGATCGACGTTGCGCTTTTATTTCGACACTCGGCTGCCTTATTGTAGTTTAATTGTAGTGCATCGTCTTCGGTTTGATTCTATAACTCGCGTTTAGTTCATTTCATAGTATTTAATATTTTCTGTTTAAATATTTATTTATTATTATTAGAAAATCGTTTTTTTTTAATTACAAGTGTATAAGTATTGATATTTATTTCATCACAAATTTACATTTATGTAGTCTTAATAACTTAACTGTTAATGAAATATATTTTTTTAATATATTAAAAGATAAGTGCATAATATCAATTATAAACGTCATGTCATGATGTATTCGTAATATAATTAAATATCGCCTCAATCGGAATCCATATCATCAATATTCACAACTATAAAATAGGTGTATCATTCGGAATCGAGAATCAAGTGTGTATCGGGTAACAACTCCTACATAACGCCGTCCGCAATACAGACACAGACACAGCGGGGAGGAACACATTGGAAAGATCGTTTAATACTGTCACCGCTAACACGCTTCCACCGCTGAAGCGCCCCACTAATGTAACCCATCGAGTACACAACAGACCACGACCACCGACTCCATACATCTACCTTGTAAATTATTGAAAACAAAAATTATAAATCCCGGTTACCTTTAATGACATGCAAAGCTATCATTAAGTGGACCGCGAGGACTCGTCGTGCGCGTCGCCTCGTCACTGTTAATTATCACAATATATATATAAAATCAAATAAAAGGGACCGCTTCATAGCGGCGACGGCGTAAAAAAATACGAGAAAAGAAAGAGAAGCTTTAAAAAGAAAGGAGTGCATCTCCCCACTCCATCGGGCGGCCCCTCGGCGGGCGCCACCCAGCGCAAAAATCGTGCGGGGTCAAAGCGTCGAGCGTGAAAAGAAGGAACGTGAACGCACAGTCGTCTGTGTGCGTGCGCGCCGAGAGGGACGGCGAGAGAGGAGCCAATTACTATCACCTGGCGGCCGGCTACCGCATTACCCGCTGCCGCGATCGCGCGACCACGCGCCTGCCGCCCACGCTCCGCGATCGATCTACCATCTACCATACACCGTACACCACCTACCGTGCACCATCTACCATGAGTACGAGTGACTATGAAACTGTGAAGTGAGTGACTGTGAACTGATTATTAGTGAAAATGACGTCCCAGTTCGCCTTCCGCGGATCGCCGCCTAATCAGGTAGGATTTTGTATTAACTGTGCGTGCTGTGCGATTTATAATGTGTTATGTGTATTTGTTGACACTCCGTATGCCCGGTATCCGTTCAGTGATGATATTACCTAATAATCAAAATATCATTATAAATTACTATTGGGTTTCTCGTATCTCGACTCGTTGTGCAGATTTGATGAATTTTTAAATTAAAGTTAAATAATTTTCGGTATATAATATAATAATAGAGTGTTTAATTGTTAAATAGTGGCTTTAATAGTAACATGTGTTGGAGGCGTAAACAATCTCTACTGATTCGATTAGCTCGTACAAATGTAATCAACTCTACATTATGTTACACCTCGACATCCAAATTACATTTACTGCAATACAAAATCATTTATCACACTTAATAGAGGTATATTATTTCATTTAAATATTAAATATTTACTAATAGATAATATCAATTCTCTTTCTTATATTTAATATAGTTTTGTAATAACGGATATATTAATTAAAACTCTCCATTACTCAAGGCGCTTTCATTTATAGTGAAAAATGTAGAGTCTTTTGAAAGAATACAAATTTATTAAAGCGATATTATATAAGATTGTTTTTGATACGTTAAAAATGTAGAGTCAAGATGTAGAGTCTTTGAAAATTATACTAATTTGTTAAGATTATGTTGATTAAGAGTTAAATAATATTAGTTACCGTTATTAGTATGACATATAAATATAATAATATTATATGTAATAATACAAATTTTAATTTTGAACATTTAACTAATACATACATATATAGTTTCTATATTATTACCTACACTAATTAGGTGTTAAAAGTTTATAAGTTTTTAGTATATATATATATATATATATATATATACTAAAAGCTAAGAACAGTATAATAAATATTATCCGTTGTTAATAAATAATGAAATTAAAAAACATTGTTTATTAAATTTAATTATTTGCATCATTGGATATAATTAAATATTAATTATCATATTTCAAAATGATTTAATATTTCAAACAAACAAATGATAAATAAAACAATTTTTAAAATAATAAAGAAGTCTAATAAATAAAATGAAGTACCACACAGTTATTATATTAGAAATAAAGTCGAAATAATCAGGAAAATAATTTCAGATATGATTTAATTTATTTCAAACAAACAAATGATAACTAAAACAATTTTCAAAACAATAAAGAAATCTAATAAATAAAGTTAATTACAGTTTCTACGTTAGAAATAAAGTTGAAATAATGTCATGATTAATAGAAATAAAGTTGAAATAATGTCATGATTAATAGAAATAAAGTTGAAATACTGCCATGATTAATAGAAATAAAGTTGAAATAATGTCATGATTATTTCAACTTTATTTCTAATAGTATTGTATAGCGTTCATGTATAACAATAAATACAACAATATATAAAAATAAGCGTGTGTCTAATAGTTATTAGTAATACATTTAATATTACAACTGACTCACAAGGTTTTTACAATATTATTAAGATATATATTATAATATGAAAATTATTCAATAAATAATCTATTTAGTATTAAATACAAATTTTTTTATATATGTATTCAATCTATATAATATATATTCTTTGTTTGACGTTATTAACGTATACACAAAATACTTATATATATATATATATATATATATATATATATATATATATATATATATATATATATAAAACAAAATTTTATTATTATTATAATTATATTAATAACTAATTTAGTATAACAACACTATGACACAAATGGAAAGACAAACAAAAATTAGTTTGATATCAATATTATTTGTTTGAAACTGTTTGAAACATTCAAAATCCATTTGGTGTTATAAATATAATAATATTTATAAACTAAAATCATTTCAAACATACAAATAAAATAAAACTTTCATATAAAAAACTATTTTATAATATATGAAATGGTTTTAAAACTGAAACTTTGTATATTGACATTTCAATTTTATTAATAATATAATATGATAGGAATATTATATCTTTGAGTGCATTAATAAATTAATAGATGCCATTTATTTGATTTGATTTGATTTGATTTGATAAGGGTTTATTAAATTTAACGTATACCATATTAATATATTGGTTATAGATAAACTGTTAATGATTCGGACGTGCGTGCTTCACTATACTTTCACTATCTGATAAGATGACCCCAGTTCATTATTTCCTATTTGGATTTACTGCCTAATGTTATTGGTTGAGTTTTATAAATGATAATGCAACACAATTACGTGGTATCCTTATTTGTAATGTTTTATTAAATATGTATAACATTTTGATGTGGGCGGGCTTTAAAGCTTGTAAGCGGTCCCGGTATAAAGAAATTTGAGGCGGCTTAAAATATTTTTCGATAGTAAAGTTGTATCGGTTTTTTTAAATATCTCAGTATCATTCCACGATATCGTATAACGTGTAAAGTAACTATACTGAGACGGGTTACGGCTTTTGATTTTCTATTTTAATATATTTTTATATATATAAAAATTATATACAAAAACTTTTAATATAGATAACAATGTATAACCTTATCTCTTGTGTTTCCGTTTTGATGTTATTTAACATAAAAATTGTATTTATTTTTTTATTATTTTAATAATGTTAACATTTAAAGTTCTCATCACCTGTTAATGTTACAATTTACTTGTTTTTAATTCTATTTAAGGTAATAATTATATTTTGTCGGTTAGTAAGATAAAGTTTAAAGTTGATTTATAATGTAATTATCACTGGATCTTGAATTATACTATTATATATATATATATATATATATATATTTATATATATTTATATATATATATATATATACTTAATAATTAAGTGTGACTAATTATCTGTATTAATAAGTTTCCCGTATCCCGTCTATGGAATGGGATATAAGTTCACGGTACGTTTTTATTTAAATAGCAATTAAATAAAAGAATGGGCAGTAAACATTTATGCACGTTTAAGTCCAGGACCTTTTCTCTACACACGGGATTATAGTCTATATCCCTATCGCAATAAAGCTAAAATCTCTCCAAATTAATTGATTGTACTATTCTAGTTTTGTGTGATTTATACTTTATATTTATAGGCAATTTTATTTGATAATAATTAAATTATATTAAATTTTGTTTAAAAGTAGTATAAAATAGTTTAAAATAATTTTCAAATTAACAGACGTAACGGACAATGAAATCCAAATTAAGCATATCATATCTCCGTTAATCCGATCACCCTTCGCCGAATGAATATTTTATCAATTTCACCCCCAAAATTGGTTAATTGAATTTGAGTCTTGTTATCTTAGATATAAAAACTATAATGGAGTAAAGTTTTTTATATGATAGGGCAGAAATAAAAACGCATTACTTCCATGTCAAATGGAATTAGTTGCCAGTGTTTTTTAAAAAATGTATTAATAATAATCACATAGAAATATAGATATGATAATTTCATATTATATATATTAAATAATAAAGTGTTCGTGTATTGATTTTTTATAATTCAAAATATTGATATTTTTTACAAAATCTATAGAAAGGCATCTCAGTCTAGCTGATTAATGAGTACTATGACGGAAAAGGATGCCAACAGGTTTGTTACTAGGGCTCCCGATCTATACAGATGCTAATGGCTCATATGCTCTCTCTTTCACACAAAGGCAAAGTAAATTGAGGGGAGAGAGATATAACATTCAAACGTGAAAGCGTACTCTGACCCTTAGATAAAGAGATGAAACGCTTCCAAACACCGGTTCAGCGCAATTGTTCTTATTATTTATTGCTTTTTTAATATGACATTTGGCCAAGCATTATATTTTATCTTTTCATTGGATCAAAAAAAAAATCTTTGTTGATATTTCGTCGCTGTAATGACAAATCATTTTTTACGGATTAGGTACTTTTTAAAGCGGCCATTTTTTTTTTATTCTATTTCATATTAATATTGTTAACACCCTAAAAATGGGTAGTGTTATATAAAGGTAGTTATTGATTTTATTATACCTTCCAACTCCAATTGCATGAGATAAATCTTACTAAAGTTTTTTAATACTACGATTTAAGCCATCTCTACACTAGTTAAATCAGAAACAATGATTACACGAACATAAAGTACTCCAAACAATACAAATAAACTTAAAACTGATTAACGTATACAACCGTTCACATTAATAAGTCTTAAAGAATTTCATGGGTTCTTATTATTTTATTTTCAAAAAGAGTTAACTTTACTCACGCACAATTTACCTTACAGTTTTCATTTAAAATTACAAAATAAAGAGCGGTAATTAAGTAACCCTATTGTTCCTTGACGAACCATGTATTTATAGAAATGTAAAATGATATTTTTTATACACACAACACAGTTTAAATTAAAAATTCCACTGCGGGATTAATGTTGCGTTGGCATAATGCGTTGTTATAAATACTTAACATTTAGATTCCATACGTACGTTTAACCAATGAATTGTGAAGTTAACATGATAAATAAAATATAAAAATTTTGATCACCAAATATGCCGTATCACGTCTCGGTGTCGGGTATTGATCATAACGAAGATGATACGAAGTAAGCACCGCCCTAATGAACTGGAAATAATGATATGTACAATTTTTTTTAACATACAATATTGTATATAATATTAAATTTTATTACTATATCTCCTAAATTAATATATATTTATTTATAATTCTTTCAATTACGTAATAATGGTGAAAGCGGACTAAAATACACGTGTTTTACAATTAGTGGTGTCGTTTCACAACTTTGGTTTCGGTTTCGGTTCATTTTGATGTCAGTGACATTTCGGTGTTAGCGCGTCCTGTATTTTTGTTTTCAACAACTGATAAAATTATCAGTTTATTAGGTGATGTTCAACACTTGCCAAGTTTAAGATCTGGTGATAATGGAATTGGTATTCAAATATATTTTAGTGAGCACAAAAGCATCGTAAACAGGAAAATAAATATACTTTTATATATATATATATATATATACATTTTTTTTTCTTAAAGTAATATTATATAATTTAAATCTTTTATAAGTAAATTAACTCCATGGAAACATTAATTATTAAATATTTCAAATATATTTAGAGTTTGTTGATAAAATTTGTTAATCTTGTATCACATGATCATCGTGTTTCGTTTCTGATTATAAAAAAAAATATATAATTAATATGTATATACGCCGAAAACATCAAAAGGTACTTAATTATCCGATAATAAGTTATATCGGCTACTTATTACGTTGAGAGCCGTCACGATCACGATCACCGAAATCGATAATTGATTATAATAAATAAGATTGTGTTCGATCATATCTTACGATCTAACATCGCTAACAAGTTCTAGCAACCGATTCCTTCATCGAATTTGTCGTATCGATATCGTGTAAATAATCTAACTTTGATATTTCTAAAGTAATTGTCACACAGTCCTCCAATACCTTGCGGTTATCTGCCACATTCAACTAACGTAATACCGCGATAATGGAACCGAATCGACGTTTAAATCTCGGCGTTTGTCTCTGTCGTGTGGAAACGGTTTTATAGTTAGGAATTCGCAGTTATTTTAGTAATAGTAGTCGATTAGTAGGTAACGACAGGGAGCCATAAAATCATGTTCAGAAACAGAACGGGATGTTTTGAATCGGCTGTATTTTAATGGTTACCATATTCGATAATTCAATATTCCTATGTGAATTGAACATGTGTTAGTTTTGATATTTTATTATATAACGACAAACGTACAATATTATTCGAATAAACACATAGTATCTAAAATAATATATACAAACGTTACTAAGTATGATAAACAAAAAGTCATATGCATTGCTGTATTTTGTAGCGTCATCAATATTTTGATACACTTAAAACGCAATGTAAATGGTACAAACAAAAAATACATATTCGCAAGTACCTACCTATTAGTATCGTAAAATGTAACTGGATATTAAGAGGTTAATATTAGCCACATGTTCAAGTGTAGTCAATAAATCTCTGAAACAACTTCATTACGACCTATGTTTGTCGACAATGACGGAGCGCTGTGATTGATGATTTGATATCACTGATAATAACAATTTTTGTTCATATTTTCGATATAATTCACATTTGTTACTATTTTTATTTGTTTTTCACTTTATATGATAGATATTTTTTGGTATAAACGTTTGTACAGTGTATGTAAAATTAATTATATATATTATAGTTAAAAACTGATAATTGTGCTAACACAATGGACGCAGATACTAATATATGTTTCCATTATTCCATTTATCATTTAACTTATTATGGATTCCAGAGAAACTTAATATGGTTAGCTCTATAAAGCTCCAAGTTGGTAATATTTTAAAATCCATTCTGTAATATTTTGAGAAGCCGTTTCTATACCAAAAAAGTCAACTTATATATACTCATATTTATCATAATCCAAATAATTTATTCTACTTTGGTATATATTATATATATAATACAAAATATATATATAGTATATGATATCCTAAATACAAAATCTATATACAAACAATGGAAGAGAAAAAGTATTCAGAGGCGAATACCGCTAGCCATATTTAATACATTATAGTAAAATATATAATAATATGAGTACTGACTTAAAGAGCTGAAGAATCATAATATTTCTTATTATTATTTTTATATATTCCTTTCCTTAATATTTCTTAAATATATTGTATTGTATTCTTTTAATCAACCAAATAATACACTCGATGTCGTAAAATTTAAGATTTGATGAAAACATTTCAAAAATCAATTTTATGAATGAGTTGTTTGAATGAAACACAATATTCGTTGAACGACCGGGAAAGTTTCAACATGTTAATAAAATTTAGCACTTATTAACAGTAACATAAGGTATATTTTAGTTATGTATGATAAAAAAAATTTTGAATACTTGTTTGTTCCAACCACAAAAGATTTGCCATAAAACACGTCTTAATAATGTATGCATGTGTGTACACACACACACACATACATACATTATTGACACACATACATATGTATGATACACACTAATAATGTATGTACACACATACATACATACATACATAATAAGTGTGTATCGTTTTACAGCACGGCTCACTTGCGTGACACCCGACTCCAACATCTTTGTTTTACACAAATTATTTAACCATTCGAATTCAAATAAAAGAAAATTACTTTTAATTATATTTAATATTGAATAATATTATTACTAATTATTAATATTTAATATACGTTAATAATATTAATATATTAGTCCATATATAACATAGCCCATATGTAGACATCTATCTACATACGAACTCATTATTGAACGGATTTCAACGCTTTATTTAGTGGTTAACCAAAACTTTGCTGAAGTTTCAAGCGTTTCAAATATTTGTGTGCAGAGAAATTTAAATCCTATTTAGTACTGAATAAGTCACATATTCCAAAATTATTTTATATTAATATAATTATTCCGTTAGATAAAAAAAAAATATTTTTTCGTCCGCGCAATTTAACACGATAAGTCAAAAAAAAAAATATTATAATTTAATTTCTTATTGTTTATTTTTAATCTAAACCACATAAATTTATTTAACGCACTAATAAATTTTAAACACAATGTGAACTTTCATTAACATAATTATATTTTGCCGTCAACGGACTGTTATAAAACAAAACACTGTTTATTTAAAAAGGCACCTTATAATTAAAGCACACTTGTATTATACAATAAAACTGTGTCTTCCTTATTAATATGCATTACCATTATACACTATTATTACGCACTTATCTCTACATTATAATTTTTAGGATATTAAAAGACGGTTTCTTATTTATTCTTTCCTAATTCAACCTAATTAGGGTAGGTGTGAATATTTCGTTATAGATGGATGGGGTGGGCTGTTATCTTGAGGTCGAAATAGTCTTCAAACTGGTGATAGGATGTAATTGTCCAATTAAAGAGTGTATTTTATGTAAATAACAAAATGATAGCAGACTTGGAAAGGTGTTTGTAACGGCGATTGACCTCTTGAAAGGATAATTATTGAGATGTTATTTATTGGTTGTTATTACAGCAAAATTGTATGGAAAATAACGAAGACGGATGATAAAATAAAACTTAAATAATACCTCTCATTACATGATATGAGATATGCAAATTAAATTAATCCTTTGATCTCCTTAAAATTAAGTATTATTCGGAGGTCAGAAACCTTGTTACATATTTTGGGAACATTTTTAAAGTAATTTAATTGGAGAATGGAATTACATTGGATATGATATTCGCATTTCAGGAACAGTATAAATCTATATTACCTATCATGTCTATGGGCTGGTTAAGATCAGTAGGCGTATGGAGCACGCCCACGGAGCTAGGATTTATGATTTCATTGAAACCTATACATAAAAGAAAGAAAAAACGTAATAAAATCCAATATATAAAGATAAATATATGTATATAAGATACATATTGAATGAATATATTTATCTAAGTAATATTTAATGAAGAAATAAAGCTACTGTAAATGAATATTACGTTATGATAATTTAAAAATTATTCGTCACATAATTAATAAATTGTATTAAATTAAAAACGTAACATCTCTAACCTTCATTTATAGATTCATTTATAAATGACATAACAAATGTTTATTTATAAAAATATATCTAAAAAATGTTTGACAAAATTCCTATGTATTAAATGATTTTTATCAAAATCTATAAAATTTTATATATATTATTGATCGCGGAACAAGTTTTGAGGTAAATTTATGACCCATATTTATTTATCATTCGAATCTCTTCAAAAATTTTACATATAAAAATCAAAGTCCATATAATGCTCTTATTAGGACGTTTTCTTTAAAGATGTGTTGAATTCGTTTAGTCTTTAGTGTTTTTGTTACAAAAGTACTTACAACTTATTTAATTATACGTATTTTCAGCTATTGTATATTGAAAATATCTAAAACAAAGCTATAAGTTATGATAATTTAATATACCTAAGTTCTTTATTGGCGGTGATAATAAATATTACTTATTGGGACGAAGTTAGTGATTGATCTACTAGGATAACTATATCATACTTAGTAACATAATAAATATGTATTATGCCTTAAATATATATATGTTATAAATTGATAAATAACAAGGATAATGTTATGTGAAGTGTAAACAAGATTTTAATAATAGTTATGAGATAATGCAATCCTTTTGATTATAAAACCTCGATACGACATTGACATTAGCGAGAGCGTTGAGTTATTTCTTTGTGATGTTGAGCTTATCGTAAATTTAATACTTTAATGATGGCGTGGCCGTTTGATAAAAAACTTATATACCTGCCGGCTACCCGGTACGAGAGCTATTTTTTTGCCCACCTGATTGACGTCTTTAACATTCGTGTCACCGGTACCGATTTATCTAAGATTAAGAATATAAGGTTTTTTTTTTAATAATACAACAAATAGAGCGACCCTTGACGCTCGAATATTCTGTTACACGGTTTAACACTTAAAAGGTCTTAACGACCTAACACATCCTGCGGGGTATAAAAAAGGACGACCGAAAAGCATCGGCGTTTGTTTTTTAAGATGTCTGCATGAGATAAGGCGGCACTTTAACCCGTACCGGCCGATATTTTAAATATTACTTTTTGTAACATTATCTAATAACATGTATGCAATGCTTAAACAATTACAATGATAGTATTGTTTATATTTTTCAATTTATTATATGTTTATTTTTTATTGTAGATAAATATAAAAATTAAATAAGATGTAACTATATTCTTATGCATCCCTGGTATTATAAGTTTTGTGAAGCAACTTATTAATAAAATTTAAAAAAATATATAGAACTTATTTAAGCTTAGAAATAATGTGATTGAAAAAAAATCCTATATATCTCATGAAAAAGAAACATACTTTGCCTCTAATATCTTTGGCACTCGAAATAACAGAAGACTATTTTTGGCAGTTTACATACTCCCTGAAGTGTTTGTTTCCTCGAAGAATGAATCCCTTAAGAGAAAGGCTGGTGAATGTCAACTTACATCATATGTTCAGATTATCACTTTAAAGTTAGCACCACTTAAAATCTGACATATACACGAGACATTTTTTATCGATTCTTCCCGAAATCTTATTAATTATAACAGCTGAAAATATTACATTAAAAAATATCATATTCTTATACAAATACGCTATTGATATAAATAATACAATAAATCTATTATATACTATTTAAATTTACGTACAAATTTATATACTTAATATTATATTTATAAAATATTTTTATCTTTTTAGAAAGCGTAACAACTATAATTAGAAAGTTTTGATGTCATTTGCATTACAATAAAATACTCATATATTGCGTTTAAAATAATTACATAGATACGTATTTTTATCATATAATCACACTATATTTAGAAAAGACAGTATTTAAAATAATATAAATCAATGTTACAAAACAATACTATTTTATGTAATCATATTATTTGTTAAACAACTATTATTTCTAAAACGCTCATGTGAATTTCTGTATCCGTAATGGTACTCTAGTATAAGTCCTACTTCACGCTTCACTTACCTTATCTAGCGCACGCAAAAATGAATCTTATGACATAGTTATAAGTATTTATATCCATTGCAAGTGATACGATAGCCTATTAAAACTTAACACGTCTTAGTGCATACAACATTATAGATATATTGTGCACTAGATACCACACACTTATAGATAAACACAAAACGTCCAACAATGGCGACCAAGCGTTAAATAAAGCATGATGTAATACAGAAATTTTGCCGTTTCATCCAACAGAAACTCGATTTGTATGGATTGAATCTCCCAAAATCACCGGTGATGATTTCATGCGAATTTGCCAAGCCAATATGATCATTAATCGCATATCCGTTAGGCTTATATAGCCTTGTATAAAATATGCTGTAGCCGCGAATCCGCGGTATAGCGGTGTACGTAGTTGAGAGCAAGGATTAAATAACTATGCAGGGTATGTAATGTAGGTAATGCAGGATTCGACGTTTAACGGCTTCGGGATTACCTCAATAATACCCTCGGCACAATAAATGTTTTTAGCCGGTTGACGGAGCCACGCTATAGGTGGAAAACCAAACCTGGATGTAAAATGGCGTTCAAAATACTCGTTTAGGGTGACTGAAGCCATATCAATGTGGGGTCAGGCTTCCACATATACTACACGCGGTATCTACATAGTTAGGTAATCTCAAACTCAGTATATAATCAGAGGTTAAGCCACTCAGAGGTCTTCCGGGCAGAGTTACATGTTTTACCTAATAGTAATTCGTTAACAACTCGTCACAAAACGTCCGATGTTACAATGATATTACAACACATTGTGTTATCGTCAAACATAATTTATTTTATCCGGAAACATCCTATAATAACATAAATGACACAAAAGAAATTTAATTCCTTTTTTTCTGTCAAGACATCGAGCGGTCGGGTGGTATTTTTCGGGTTTTAATCCAATTGAGAAACATTTGTTAGCTGCAGACCATTTTTCATTCAAATGACAAATATTTAGAAAGTTATTTGTCCACGTATAAATTTGCAGTGCTCAATTAAGTATACCTCGTAAGAGTCCGGGTCGCTTCTCTTCTCTTTGTTCGCGAACGACGGATGTTTATTTTGTGACCGCGTTATCGATTCAGGTAGTAGCGGCATAAATCTATTATGACAACAATATGCCCCTCCCGTTCACATTGTGATATTCAAAATTCTTGAATCGCATTAGTGCCACGGGTAATCTAATTACTTCGCACAATGCATCAAAAGGGTTTCACTGGCGTGTCCGATTTGCCTACGAGTTGACGAGACGAGTTACGCCCATTCACCCCTTGCACTCGTTAAAACCTCGTTTATAACGCATCGATATTTACGCTCATTTTAATACGCCAAACTGATGGATAACAGGGCATACATTACATAACATTAGCTTTGCGAATTGCTTTGCGAGGAGGCCTCCACCGTTGTATATATGATGTGTTATCTGCAAAGGCGAATGTAAAAACGCGCTATAAAGGCATTTCAAAATTTGCAACTTACAGAGCACCATATCGACAGCCTCCAACAGTCCGCCGCCGGCGCAGGCGGGGATGAGCGGGGGCTCGGGCGCGAGCGGGCCCGCACGTTCTGGCTCGCCCGCCGCCGCCGCACGATGCTGCGACACCGGCCGTCCCATATTCCAGGATCCTATCACAGGGCAGACGGTGTGCTCCTGCCAGTACGAGTTTCTAAACTACCAGCGACTCGCGTCGGGAGTACCACTGTCTATGTACAGCGCTCCGTACCCAGACGCAGCCGCGGCAGCCGGAATGGCGGCGTATTTCCCTGCTCTAGCTGCCGACCAACCACCCTTCTATACAAACACAGTAAGTATCAAAAGAAATATCAAAGAGAACAACTTCATAACAATTAATTAAGGCAACGAGTGATGAATTACGAAATCAGAAAAGTTTTGTTTGTTTTCTGAATAAACAAAAAGTAGAAACCTAAAAAGATTTGTTTTTATTACTCTATATAATACTTCCCTAAAATTTTATAGCGTAGTACAACAAAACAAAAATAAAAAGCGTTAACAAACGCGACTTTCATTATTCGAGTGGAAATATAAATATGAAATACAGATAAAATATTCGTTTCGATACGAGAAATAAAGTTAACCACGAAAGAGAACACGAAACGTTCAGAAACGCGTGCCAGTTTGACCTACATTTTGAATTATTAATCATTACTTGTGTCAATCAACGCCTAGTTCTAAGCCATATCCGCGAAAGTATATCTTGTGCTGACAAGTCAGCGAGAAATAAAATATTATACAAATTATACATTCATGTGGCTAAAGAAATTAAAAACTTAAAAATCCTTCTTTGATTGAACTATAAAAAATTGGAAAGAACCTTACTTTACGAGGTTAAATCGATAGACCAATTCATATAACTTTAACAGTAGCATTCGATACAAATCAGTGTGATATTACCAATACAGTTCTAGTACTTTATTCTATTAATTATCTGTTGATATAAAACCTATTTAATCAGATAACATTCAAACAAAATCAAGGAAGTTGATAAGTTCAAACACGGTTAACAAAATAATAAAAATCGTACCTAAGTGTATCATTTAATAAAATTAAATTAGTTTAATCATGACGCATTTACGGCTGATTAGAGGTCCTGGAACTAATGCAATAAATACTTGATAAAATTTCTCATCCTTATTAGACTGCAATAAAATGATGTAATTACATTTTAATTTTTAATTTGTGATGTAGATAAACTAGTTTATTAAAGTAGTCTCGGTAACTACACATTTACGCATTTTAAACAAGTATTTAACATGTTTCTGCACTATCTAGCCAATATCAGGCAATCTATGATTATATATTTATTTTAAACAGCGGTAAATTCAGAGATCTTTATCGTTTGAAAGCTTTATCTAATTCTGCAAAGGCTTATTAATAAATATGCATGTTTTACAACTTTTATTTTTATGATATTATTTTAAGTTAGAAAATATTATATTAAGGGAACAAAGAGATCTGTTGTTTAAGATGGATGAAACATTTGAAATACTTTTATTTTATTTTTATTAATAACACTCAAAGTAAAACTTATATATATATTTAGATACAACAAAAAAAATATGTTTTCATAAGAATGAAAAAAACAAACAGAAATTGAAATTGAAAAAACGAATGAAAGAACAATATCTTTTCAAATACAGTTTTTATGGATCGTCCTGATATATACAAATATTATTGTTAATGAATATTAAAATAATAGTTTTATAACATGACAGACATGCAATACACGATAATATCAAGCGAACGACGACGTCTATATAAATAAAGTTGTTAAAGAAATGACCACATATAAGTAGCCACAAAAATTAATTAGACACATCATGTTGAGATCTTACGAAATGTTTGATAATCGTCATCAATGTGAGAGGGATAAGCATCCACAGTGACAGCTATTTTATTATAACGTTCCTTTCATTCAGTCGTTCTCAAAGGCATTACCTTAAAATAATTAGGATCTGGTGTCACAACAGTCGTAGATGCATAAGAATACTTCACGGTCTTAAGTAGACGGAGTAAGCCAGATATAAAGAATACGAATAAATTAAAATCGTAATCCTATGATGTATGTTCTTTTGTGATTCGTAACAAAAAAGTTGTTTTCTACCTCTCACGGGTTTAATATCTTAATGCTTTTAACAGGACCATTCTTAGATTATTCCTTACTAGATACTTTTTTTTTTAATGCTTTTTTAATAATGAAATGGCGGTTAGTTTTCATAGTTTTTAAAACGTTACGATTGATAATAACATAGTTTTGAGATTCACGGCTCTGTGCGTGGGCGACTTTGAGCGATAATGGTCATAATAACATAAAAGTAGCCATGGCGCGTAATATATTACGTGTAGTAAAACTTTTGGAGGAAGGTGTTAAAAGGTGGGGCCGTGAACGTGTCTCGGAAGATGATTCAATCATTCATGGAGATATCAACATTTATCATCGCAAGCGAAAGTGTTAACTCCAACCCGACTTGCCTTCAATGGCTTTCAGCTTTTTTACTGCCCTTTTATTTCGTCTACGATTTATTATGTTTTGACTCTTGGTACCGCATTCATAAGTCACAAGTTTAAAAGAGGGATTATGACGACGATATCTTATTCATACGAATTTGTAAACAGTAATATATAAGCTACTGTATTTTTTTCTTTGATGTTATTTACTTCGAAAGGTGAAAATATTCTTCCGTCACATATGGCATCATAACAGGAAGTTATATTGATAAAAATCATTTGATGGTGATCCAATATAAACATGATCTCTAGGATTATTTATAAACGTCAAATTAACGAAGTCTATAATTCACATAACTGTCTACATTTTGACTAATTCTTTAGTTTCACACATGAAGACAAAAGCGTGAGTAATTCGCTTTCTTTTATCGTCATGAATAATATTATTCTGTCGGAGTCAAACGGCTAACATGCGATAGCTGGTTATTAATAATGTTATTAAATACACCAAGTTTCAATGGATCTCTTGTAAAAACGTATATGTAGGTATTAACATTTTGAATTATAAAATGTATAATAAAAATTACGGGTTTTATTATACATATATTTATTGAATATCACTCGTAATTAATCGTTTGGATAAATAAATTTTCCCTGGTTATCTAATATACTATAGTCGTTAAAAAGTTAAAAATGTTTCCGTTTATTATTTTGTTTATCTTTTGACTTTTATTTGTGAACAACGACGACTTTCACATTAAAATATGAATTATAATTCGTTAAAAGGTTGTTCTTAAGTTAAAATATAAATGTCAAGTCACTAAATCGTTAAGTGATAGCTTCGTGGTGTCAAGTCTCCGTGCACCTTTAACATTTAATTAGTTTTATAAAGTTATGAGACCTATCAAGGTGCAATCTGAACTATTTCATAGATATGACGCGAAGGTAAAGTTACTTTAAAGTTTAAGTGTAAATGTAATAAATTAAATGTTATAATAATCGAAATTGATATTATATTACATTTATTGTAGAATTATGTCTTTATTGAACTATTAAAATAAAAGTATTTTAAAGTTATAATTAATACCCACAAAGTATATTTTGTTGTCTACTACCAGCGATCCCTATCGGACCCACGTTTGCGTGTCAGCGGAATCATTCACCGGATTATAAAACTATTCTTCCCATAAAAATATTCCTATTTGGACATATTATTAACGTTAATGGGATTATAGACGGGTTCCATTAAACTCAGTGTTGCTACCAATAAATATTACGACCGCGTTTTTTCCAACTTCCCGCACGGAAATTAATTTATTAGATACCAGCGGCGATGTTTATTAATTTAATTTGCAACTAAAATTACTATAACATGAAATGTTACCAATAAATTACCAGTGTTCGTGTACAGTTGCGTTACAATGGAACAATTGTTCATACAAATGTATCCATGTATTCGCACGAAGCGGCCGCGAGACTCGAACTCCAATAAATCGAAGCACGCATCCCTAAGCCCGATTATTATTTGAAGTAACAGAAAAGTGGAATTATACGAGAGAGGTCGAACCAACAAAGAGCGACAGCGCGACTGGATTACGCCGTCGTACTTGAGTAAAATTTATTATCGGATTTTCGATTCGGCCACCAATGAAGTTGTTGGACAACAAAATCTTCTGATAGATTTATCCTGGCTGACCGCATTAAGACGCGCTCCCGAGTTATATTTAATGCGATGCTATAAATTTTTTTGACCCATGGTCTCGCGGCCCGAATCGATACTTTTTACGCGATTTTTAAACGCTGATCCGATATTAATAAATCGAAAACATACATGAAATTCATCATTATTAATGTCTGCATTTAAAACATATTTTTTTATATCTTATTAAAGATTATTCCGCTTTTAGATATACGTTGAATAATGTTTTGTTTGTTATCAGCATAAATACATATCTTTGGTATGTAAGCTCATTTAGGTTACAATGGTTATTTCATAACAGACTCAAAACGACATCACATCTAACAATCCCTTTGAGATTCTCTATTAAAATATATTTGTCTACTTTGGAATGATTGATGAAGTCTTCTATCTACACCCATTAAATAATAATAGTTAAGACGAAACACCGAAGTGATCGATCAAAAAATCAATCCGACAAGGTTCAATAGTAGATTAAGTTAAAGCTACCGTAAATTTGAAAGGTAGATGATTTTTTAACCCACATGAGCGGGATTAGAAATGCCGGGTCGGGTTAAATTGATTTATTTATTGTCTCATACTTTTTGAATATATTTAGTGTGTTATTTTTATTATTATTATACTTTCATTACATCTTAATGTTGTTAAAATGTTTGTAATATACATAACCAGTGATCATCGTTATAACAATAAAAATGAAATTAAAATAAATCTCGGTAATTTAATAATTTGCTGTTATTCAAATGCTACTGATATCGTTTTAAATTACAACCTTATTCTATTTTTTTTGCTTGTGTCTAAAAACCTTGTAACATTGTTTATGTATTATGAACACCTATGTATACACATATTAATAAATATTTTATAAGTATACAAAACTTCTTCAATACTTCATTATACGTCTTTCAATGTCTGCTTCCTACATTATCTCATTCTCTTTACAAAGCCATGTCAATAATATTATGTATTTAAAGGAAATTATTAATATCAGTAATCTTTATCCAGGCTGCCGGCATCGAGCTAAAAGAGAATTTAGCAGCGAGTGCTGCCTCCTGGCCGTATCCGACCGTCTATCACCCCTACGACGCTGCCTTCGCTGGTTATCCTTTTAACGGGTAAGTTATTAAATAACATATTGTTAAGTTAAATCAAAACCTACATTACCATTTACAGTAAAAAGATATATTCATTTCAAATATCGATCTTCAAAAACTATCAATGATGAAGCAGCAAAATACAAATTCATTGCAGATACAGTTTAAAAACGTTAGGTAGTTAGTGAATCCGATTTAGAGATAAGTGCATTTCTGCGACGTTAGATCTCAAAAAAAGAGCGTCACGTTTAATCCAAGGGGGCATTCTGCATTCACATTTCTTTTTTTGCCAGTATTGTCCCCAATCTGCGAGAGTGTTAAATGATAGTGATGTAGCAGCAATCCGTAATCTCCAAATAAGCTTAAGCTCGAATACAGTCTAATATGTAATTTTTTCCCATCACATCACAAAAATAACATTTCTTTTGTTTTGTTTATGTAAAGCTCTGGTTAATGTATTACTCTGTGTATTTGTACTTATTAACCGTTGATTCGTGTCAAAAAGGATCACTGGTTTTCGTCCTTCAAATTGAAGTATGCACTTCTTTACGGTATATAGATAATAATTCTGCGGAGTCTTGCCAGCAAAATGGCTTCTAAAGAGCACCTTATCGACATACGCTGTAGGTATATCTGATCTGCTCGGCTCTTGTAAGCCGATAGCGGTATATATAAAAGGTTACTAAACATGCGTTTATTAGATATGAATGTTGTATCAGATTATCAACACAGTATCGTTGTTTGTCGGCATAAGGGTGTTTATACAAGGGCATGTTAAGGAAAACTATATTTATAAATTAACGTATATCATGTTACTTTAAAATAGACTAATCTTAGATTCGTTTTCGTGTCTGAAGAAATAATAAAATAACGATTGTCGATAAACAACTAAATTGTGTAAAATTTGTTTATTATCTGATAGAAAGAATTCAATTTTAAAATTCTATCACTGTATTTCCATGTCCATAATCCATCCCACTGAAGCGGGTGAGAATAAAAAAAAATCAACTAGGAAATAGGAACTGCCTCGCAGGACAATACGCAGTTTGTAGCAAATTTTACTATTGACAGTTTTATTAGCGATTCATAGGTAGCAAAATGTCAGTTCCCAACTATTTTCTTTTCTATTGAATATAATCTTAAATATTTATAAATGCTTAATAACTTTTCTGCTCATATGAAATTGTCTAGAAGATTTGGTTTATCTATTAATTATTACTATTAATATATTAATAATGAATTTATTCAATGTTTTATCAATATTGTGATAAGGCGCGGTATATGAGACGTCCCATACTGCGCAATACTAATCGATCCCAATAAATGATTTATTAATGGCGGCTCTTTCTTATGTAATTAACGAAAACGATAGATGAAAGATAAAGCTGTGATTTGACCTGGTTAATAAGATAACAGCGGTTAAACAAATGTAACAAACATAAAGTTAATTTGTGACCGATAGTTAGATTATTGTCTTGGATACTTAGTCCGGTTTTCATCATGTGTCTTGATGTTAAATTTGAAATGTTATTAAATATGAATTTATGGTATATATATCTAATCATTAATAGGCAAAATAGAGACTGATAACTTAGTAATACTAGAAATCATTGTAAATTAAAAGGATAAATTATTATAAGGATATTTTGTCCTGAACCCAAAGAAGTCTTTAACGATTTTATTATAATAAATATATTATAATAATATTGTAACCAAACCAAATATATATATTATATATAATTTCAGCAATCACTAAGTGTTGTACATTTAACAATAGTTTTTGACACGCTAAATTATATGTGTTTATCTATTGGTTTGTCCTATCACGCGATAAGTATGGAACAGATTCAACTGGAGTTAATATATATAATACTTTTTCCTACATCCAATTTGACAGAATAGAAATATATGAACTTTTTTGTAGAATAGTTTCTGGTTTCTGATTCCAGGTGTTCGCTAAGATAACATTTCTCACAATTAAACGTCTAAGTAGGTTAAATAGAGGACAAATCATTGTATCAAATTTGGCAAATTTACGAAATAAGAAACATAATCTTTTATATTTACAAATGAACTCGGCTTGCTTAGTTTGTTTTTGCTAATTGGCATGGAATACTTCAATGTAAGACTTTTAATATATCCTGATATGGGAACACATAAAACCATAAACAGTATGACGGACGAACGACTGACACTTTTTTCAAAACATCCACGGTATACATTAAGGTTAAATACAGGTCCCAGAAAAGGACTGTTTAATTATTTATACAACTCATTTATCGTATAATAAAAAATGTCATTAGGTATTTTTTATCGTATCGATAGCTCTATAAAAGTTTACGTAAACTCATATTAGGAAATTCGTCACATCACAATAATATAACAACAAAACTAAAGGTATTTAACATTTTTTGGACGTTTATTCATTATTTAAATGTTTTAATAACAGTTATAAGTTAAACTATAAAGCAACATACATATTTTTACGTCACAATAAGTTTTTGCGATCAACTATAATTGATTAATACCGGCGTGAGGCACTGATCGTGTTAAAACTATAATATCAAGAGCATTCTCATGCTTTTTGTTCTGCAATCAACGTACCAAGACGATGTATTCTTAATTAGATATTTCTCGTTTAATATAAATATGAAAGATGAACTTTATTAGAAAAAAAAAATATCGATTCTTAAAACATTAATAATTAATACATTGTGTCTATTAGTGATATTCAACTCAATACCTACTTCACTTCTACTCGTATACGAGAATAAGGTATCTGATATCATTAAACTTATAACTCATCAGTTATCTCTAAATGCCGTACTATAGACTGTTATATGTATTATTATTGCGTCATAAATACCTTATCGCCTACGCGTCGGTGGTCCAGCAAGTGTAAAGGGCGTAAAAAAAAATATCTTAAAATTCTTATCAATATTGTTAGAGCTATTATCTATTCAATTCAATATTAACGAGTGGATTTCGGTTAACTTAAACGTTTGTTAATAGATTATTGTTTATTGGGATTAAATTAACTAATTATATGTAAAGTTCACTTTATGTTTTCATTGTCTACACCTGCGGCTATAATAAACTAAACTTCATGTAAATATGTTAGTGGGCATTAGCATAAATAACAGCCAGGTGCGAAGAAACTGAGGTTCTCGAATAAATATATATTAGAACATACATACAACATACATTATATATGTTATAGAATTAAAATTAAATTGAATTAGTTCGTTAATAATTAATTACATCAAATCAATATTTAAGAACAAAGATATCGTATAGGACATATTAATATAATATCATATCAAACATATACAAACATGTAACAACTTCGAAACATATGTAGATGGTAAAATTTTTAGGCACTATTACATCAATACAGAAATTTTAGCAGTGGTTATGATGATAAATGATTTGTGGGGTTCTGATAACTGTAATATACCCGACAGGTGTTATACAACGCACTTTATAATTTCATAAACAAAAATTTTTAAATACACTTTGATTGTTGTATCCGATTTTTTATATTTTTAATTCTATTGTATTAATGTTTAATTAAAACAATTCTTATTGTAAAGTTTTTACAACTATAAGGTATATATTATATAAAAACAAATAGTAAAAATATTAAATGTATATTTTGTATTGTTTATTGTATATTTTTTAACTAGCGGCGCCCGCGACTTCACTCTCTAAGCTATTAAATACTGCTTCTCGCTCGTAAAGCTGTTAGTCATTAGACTCCAGCTAACAACCTGTGTAGTAACTAACTCGATTGGTGTACTACCACTCTCTTACTGAAGATCAACAAGATCTAAGTTACACTCCGCTTGACTTTCTTAATGAGGTTAGAGTTCAGAAATTAAGATTTTATAATAATATAATTTATGTAAGTATTTAGGTCACCGGTTTTTATTAATAATTAGCTGTGTTCATGACTTTGTTCGCGGGGACTATGTTTTTTTTAATAAAAGTAGACTAAGTTACTCATTATAACATCAGCTATCCACCAAAGAAAGTCCTGTTAAAATCGGTCCAGTCGTTTCAAAGGCTAGTCGTGACAAACAGAGAGACAGATAGGGAAAAAATTAAAAATTGTTTTATTTATTTAAGTACCATATATATTATCATGTGCTTTTGGTGAAAGCTGTTAATTCGGAATTACAACAACCACTTAATTTTTATTAACATATATATAGATATATACATTTATCCTAATCTGGAAGAGTGTATAAAATATTTTTAGTAAAACTAAAATCAAAGTCAAAGCAAGTTCATTATAAAGTCTACATGATACCAAAGTGCCCCCAGGGCAGTAACAATTAGTAGACACGGATAACGAAGATTGACGTAGGCCACGGTGCCAATAATTTATCCCGATTCAGCCTTAATCATTTAAAAGTTAACTTCATTTGATCGTTTTAAATAAAGATAAATTAAAATGTTCATTATTATTTTCAGGATTGTAAATAGATTACACATTTAATGAGTTAAATATGATATTATTATCATATTTGTCTTTTAATTACACTACTTTCTAGTTATTAATGTCTAAAAGACCTTTAATTAAATAATAAATTTTTATTGGTTTAATTTAAATAATTACTATGAAACTTGCTTTTATATTCAAATTTTACTCCAATAACCGAGTGTTTATATTCCAATGTCAATGTTATAATAATGTGAAATATATTTATATATATTATATAAGTTTTATTAAGATACAAAAATCATACAACAAAAAGCTTCAACCAGTCAGTTAGTCTAAAGTTTATTTATAGTGTACGATATGTCGTGTCGTATAGATCAATTGTATCATTATTTACTTTATAGAATTGTTGCTTATACTAAACTTATATAACTATTGTTTTTTTTTTGTTCCAATTTCGGATTGTAACTTAAATAAAAAAAAAATGAACTATTAAAAATATAAATATATTCTCTACTAGATTGTAAACCAGTTATTTGTTATGCAATTAGATATATTTCTTTAATGTGATGTTAACAAATAATCGTAAAAAAATATGTTTCATATTAACATTCAAACGACATCTCCATTTTAAATAAAATGGCCACGGATATGTTTTATCTTTTATTAAATAACATTTATTATAATTTCCCTGACAATTTATTCTATTATTATTTTGTAATCGGGCTCCTCCTCTAAGAATAAATTCTTATTATATTTATAGTTAAATATATATATAAAAAAACTATAAGAAAGGTTACAAGACTGCTTCATTTTTAACCTTTTAATAGTAATAATTATAATTACCAACACGGTAGGTTTAAATAACATAAAACGTAACACAAGCCTTACGGGACAAATAATTTATCCGTCGCAATTAATATCAATTTCTTGCATGTACATCAAGGTTTAACCAGTTCCTACGATATTTTCAATGCGATCAAAGATACTCAAGACATTGTAAAGATCGCTGAAAAGCCAAGAATTTATCCGCACCAAGTGAAAGGCGTCCTGCATTTAAGTCAGTATTCCAATAGCAGTTATAAACTATCTGACGTTTTGCGACTTTAATCGCCTTACCGTTTCGAAGTAACGTGAACTATTCGTGTAGGTAGTGTCGTTGAAATTAAAATAGTTTTAGTGTACTAACTGAGATTGCGCTTTAGAAACTCTTCTTTTAAAGTAAGGGCAATTTTATTTTAACATTTTTACGTAGGTTTTACGTATTTCTGAGTTCATAATATGAATCGGTTTTTGTAACATTTATGGAAGAATTAATTGTAGAAGCCATAGATTAATTTGTTAAGTATTGTTATTAATTGTAATTGTTAAGTCAGTGTCATTCTCCTAAATGACCGTTTTATGTTTCTTGCGTCCTATTTTTTGCCAATTTGGAGTAATTGACGAGAATTACCACTGCATATTTAAAGAGATTTATTTGGCAATGAATATTTTTAATTACTTTTATACCTTTAATATATAATAAGTATTATGGGCTTTTTCAAAAAGCGTCTTAAATTCCCAAAAACCGCCCGATTCCATACTTATTATATTTATTATATACTTTTATAAAAAAATTTGGTAGTCTAGTACTTTTTTATTCATAAATATTTAAAACTGTCGCCATTTGCTGCCTCAATTTGACTTGTATATTGTTTATGTCCCAAGTCCCTTGCCTAGTCTCGCCCGAGTCCGTACTGGGGTATGAACCCGTTACCCATCGTCAACCGAACCCCACGTGACCGGTGTACCAATACGCACCGACACTTCCGCTCTGTGCCGGCAATTACAAACGTAAATTGAACTATCATACATACAGAATAACATACAAAGACGAATTTCATCGAACTGGACATTAAAAACGACTTCACATAAAACTGAACCATATCATTATCTGGTAAGGGTGAAAGTCCCACGAAGTCGAAGTGTCGATGGAGCAGAAGCTGTTGGGATGCTAGGCACGTATATATTTGGCCCCCACTCGATATTGTGCACACAAAATGAGGATTACTCATGCCCACCGAAGCTTATTTACGACAGGAAGAAATTGCGATTGTTTTCTATTGATGGTTATAAGTTCCCAATAAGGCGCCACACGGTTTCATTTGGACAATGTATGTAATTAACAGTCAATTGACAAAATATATACACTTTTTAGATTGGTTTTATGCATTGAATACTTGAGTGTCTTTTGCTTTACCACTTATATTACTAGTTATATAAATGTTTAAATAATTTTCAATATGCTAAGAAAGCTATTTTATCTTCTACTTTTAAAAATATATATTTAATATGTTCTCTACATTTATTATTATTTTATAATATCGTCCTCATCCTCATTTTATAAGTTCTAATTACAAATAAATATAATGAATTAAACGTTTCAATTTTTATTTTATTATTTGGATATATTTATATATTTTTTTCATGTAAATGAATTTGGACGCCTATAATTGATATAATTTAATTTGTAACAGAAGTTGAGATAAAAATAATTCTATAGTCTAAGTATTTTTATATAATAATATGGTCTAATTATTATTATCTCCTTGTGACACTGATAAGAAACACTAATAAGTTTTTCTTATCAGTTTCACCTTATCACATATATCTTTTATAAAGATCTCAAACAATAGTTTGATAAGGCCACAAATATTAAACTTATTTTTATAACTTAGCATAAATATGTTTATAATAAATATTTAATAGTCACATTGATTACACACTAATAAGATATTAAAAACCGAATGAAGTGACTCTTTAAATGTTATGTGTCTAATTATTTATATCTATAGATAAAATCCAATATCTAATTAAATTACAGTGAATAATGTTCAAGTCGTGAGAGTTCTTATTGAAAAACAATCATTACTAATCAACTATATAATACGAATAAATTTAACTGTTATAATATTCCTACATTTATTTCCTATCATCTAGAGTTACAATTATATTGGATAATACCTAAACGTCTTTTGAGAATTCGCCACGATTTAGTTGACACTAATAATAATGATAATCACGTAGACATGACGGTAATGGTGTGATTAAATTCACTAACACGTTTACATTCTTAATAGACAACGAAAATGTATTTTAACATACAAATATATTAAATTATTTGCGTTATTGAATGTAGGACATAATAATATATTGAGATGATGAACATAACACAATTTCCACGAAAACAAGATGGCAAGTGTGAAGGCTCTGGATGCGCGTGGTGCGTGCGCGTTAATGAGAATCACGTATCCTCACGTGTGGTCATATTCCGGACATGATGTCACCACTCCAGCGTACTGCGACTACTTCTACAGCACACAGTTAATCGGGGAGACGTGTACATACAACGATTTACAGCTCAAAGTTCCAGTCCTCCCGTGTATTATCAATCTATGGAACAATAAAGAGTGTATGGTGTTGCATATAAATGATTCGGGTTTTATGCATCGAACGCCGCGCGTGCTATTAGTACGCCGCACTCGGTTCGGAGTAATTGACCGACAGGCTAATTTCATTCTAGCCGCATTGGACGCTTCCTCTTTCCTTTTTCCTATCGGTCAGTGGCGGCTGGCCATGGTTTGTTCGTAAATTTAAAATTCTGGATTCCGTTTTTAGTTTATACTATCGGTAATTAATTATTGGTTAGAATATACCCAATTGATCTGTTAATTTGTTATCTGTTAGTTAGTTTAATAAGATTTAAAGAGTTTTTATATGGATTTTAAAGTGTACAATGATTTTTATTATGTTTTCGTCTATTCTGATCTAAACTAAACTTTGATGGAAGAGAGATTCAATTAAAATATATATAAAATAAGTATTAATTTAAACAAAATATTCATATTTTTGATAGGGTATTCCAAGATTATATAAAATTGGATTATAAAATGTGAATAGAGCCAAGAACTAAGCTCATTTCTTTAGCAGCCCCTAAAATTTATTAGATTTCTGATTTTAACATAGATAATTTACAAGATATTACCATATTTTCAAACCTAGATTTATTGTCAAGTTAACTCTAAAATAGGCTACGTTTATACAAAAACAAAAGGAACACTCAACCAGGTATCTCAACTATTGACTAAGTCCATTCTACCTTCTATTGTGAAATTGAATTACACCTCACAGTGAAATTGTAGAACGGCTATAAATTAAAAATTCCTTCCACCATTTCTACACTCATGATACGTCATTGGAATATACTATTCGCTTATAGGTATGTATGCCAGTATTGCAACAACAGTTTTATATGTAGTGCCATAAAAGCATTTGTTGGCTGAATTGTAATATCAGAAGCTTCTTCTTAATAATAATCGATGTTTATATTTTTATGAGTCCATTAAAACTTTAATATGTTTTGAACCATAAAATATGGGATATTTAATTAAATGCAAATGTAAATCAAAACATCATATCTTATTGTAATCAAATAATGAGTAAAAATCGTAAAGTCTCAACCTGGCTATGGACATCTTCAATTTGTGGCGTCCATGGACTCTTACTGCACGTGTTAATCGGTTAGTTACAACCTACATATGTCCTGAATAACAAATGACAAATTAGTGGTTACGGCTTATCACTATACAGCTGTTAACACGAGCTAACTGCGATACAGGCCATTACTCGATTCGTTGTCATAATATCAGAAAATGCGTCATCATTTAATCGCCATTTCATTATCAGTTAGCGAAAATTTTTGCAATTCTCCAAACAATTCTATCATAAATTTTTTTAATATTAATTTAGCTGCAACTATTGCTATTGCACATTTATGAAGAACATAACATCTTAGATATAAAATAATCTATAGCAATATGCTAAATTAATTTGAAAAACTTGTCTATTAGGTTTTACCTAATACTTTACTCCTAATATTAGTTTTTGACATGTCTAGACTGAGTTAGTGTAACAAGGATAGATGTGGAGACGAGCGAGAGTTCGATGTGTAAACAAGTATCAGTAGAAGAATGACTATCCACACACACATATATATATATATATATATATATATTAGCAAATGTATTATCATTGATGCGCTTTGTTAGTGAGTGTGTATTTTTAACTTGTAATTCAATGGTATAGTTGTTTTAGGCTATGAAATAAAGCTTATATTTTTTATTATATTAAATATTTTCGACTATTATATACTTATTTCCTATGTTATTGTATTGATTTATATTCTTTATCCTAGTTAAATAGTACACACCCTACTTGGTATTTCAATTATATATTTTTCTAAGACGTCGGTCAACTTCTGTTGTCTGTCTATTCCATAATTTCTTTAGCTGTTCTTATGATTCGCATTTCTTTGGATAAATCATTAAAAATTATGACATATCTAGGAATATTACACTAGTATGTATATATCAAGTAAATAAGGGTAATATAGTGTTAAATAAAATGTTTCTTAACGAAACTGGGATTTTGAATTAGTTTGTTATAGCTGATTATATAAAAATAACGTCTGTGAGTCATAGAAAATTCTTATCGTATATAATATATAAAGTTTTTTACTATGTGACAGAAATGCTAAATGTCGTGGCATGTTTATATTTTTATGCGATTAACTATAACAAATTCCCAGTACTTAGTTGACCTTGTTTCATTTAAGTATAATCCAATTTTATATAACATTGATCTAACTATTAGTAAGGAAGTGTTTTTCACACAAAGAATTACTTTGTATTTTAATATATATAAAAACAAACAATCATAAATAACAGAAATTAATGTTTCAACACAAATAGATTGAATACTCGCTATCAACAAATATGTTGCGAAACAATACCTCCCAGAATCATAAAATTCAATGTTCCAAAGATATTAATAATATGTCAGCAATAAAATGCGACGTGACCCAAGATAACAAGTGATCCGTGGTCTCGACACTTAATTTTCACTAGTTTATTTGTTCTACATTGGACTTCTTGTGAGGTCTAGCAATCGGCAGAACTTGGCGCCAGAAACGACGTGCTGATTGATGTTGATAGGCCGGTTCCAAGCTCGAGACATGAGTAATTTATCGTTAAAAAATATCAAAAACAAATAAGTTATTTTAGTATAAATTTTAATTTACTTGTAACTAATTGTTTTATTATATTTAATTGACATTTTGTAAATGAGGTTAAAAACATACACATGGCATTGTAAGCATGACCATATTTCATTTGTCGTATGCCAGTGTTTACCCTAAAAGGATACTGTTGGTCCCGAGAGAGTCTCAACGTGTGCCGGCGCCCTAACGCCTCAATAAGCCGACTGACATTTGATAAATAGCATCAGATGACATCCTATGAGAGTCGAACCAAGATAATAGTCTAAATGGGCGAACGTATAGAAATTTGTCTTTATTATAGTTAAGTTAAAGTCGTTTAGTTTTGTGATGGTTTAAATTTACTTCAAAGCTGAGGGCGTATAGAAATCTGAATAAATCATTCATCTGAATCTGAATAAATCATCAATCAATCATCTGAAACAATATTTTACGGTTCCAGTAATTTAATTTCTTTTCTTAACATAATATTAAATTGTAAGAAACAACTATAAAATGTTTAAATAAATATATATCTGATAATGACATTATTAATACATTTTACTATATTACGAAAATTATATAAATCCAACTTTATTAATATTAAGTAAATTTAGTTACAATTGTATATGTATTTATCAGTTTTAAAGAAAATATGTTATATAATTAAATTACTTAACAGGTTACTTATACACTTATATCGATTTTTTTAAAATTAAATAATAAACATATTAGAATTCTGTAAGTGAATAAATAAAATCATAATATTTTATTTAGAACAAAGAAAACTATGATTAAAATGATCAGATTAAACTTGATGGATGGGGAGAAAATATTTACTATTAACATTATTTAATTGAACGGTTTTTGTGTGTGAATTTGAAACAAAGAACCGATAAAGATAAGTTATAATTTATTGTTTTATAATTACCGATCGTCCGTTGATATCTTGGTCATGTTCAATGTTTATGTTAATTTTCCTGTTGAGTATACATATCTTTTAATATCTTTAACTTTTAAGAAAGATTAGGATTATAAGACGAATATGATTTAATTGATCCGTTAGAGAAATTAAAAACAGATATGAAACTGTCAATTTTTAAGATAAATTTACCCATGAATTCACTATAAACCCCATATTTGATTGCAAAATTAAAGTAAATATAGAGTTCATGCTTAAGCTTTTGATAATGGTGACGGCCATTTATATAAATAATTCGTATAGTACGAAGACTTTAATGGCTAGTTTGATCACATAATAGTATTAATTACTTAAATCGCATTTAAAGTGCTTAAAGGAGTTTCTGTCGGGGTACATAGATAACCAGATAAGAGAAGCTATATATAACTTATTGCATATTCCCCTTAGGTTTCACAGTAAAAGTACCTACGAATTATTAATTCTGTATTCCATATTTATTGTTAATTTAATTAATATTGTACATATGTGTTTGTAGAACATGACACAACTTATCACCGACGTAAGAAGGGGTCAAGATTGGAATATACAGAAAAATAATTTGCCACTGATAAGTAATGTAATAATTTATGTTGTTTTTAAAAGTATAATACAAAAACCCAGTAGTACATTTTATAAGAACTAATTGTTAAAAATGTATATTTATATTAATGTAATAAAGTTTAGTGTGATCTTATTATAATGAAAATATATAATTTCTTGATTAACCACCCCCTAACTTAAGACACTCACGCTCGAGTGACCAAGCGCCGCCCAAAACACGCCCCAATTCATACTGTTTTACATACAAAAATTGTTTTATGTGCATAATTAGTCGTCAATACAGGACGTGGCGGTAGGCCATAATAGCCGTCACAGGCTAGTAATGTGTTGGTGGCGTGCCGCTCCCCTGCCACAGTATCTACCGACGTTATTTACGGCCTACCTTTCAAACCTTATAACATGAGATTGGTTTGCGTGAGCTAATTTTTATATTACTAATAATTAACTTTATCGCATACGATACTAATGTTATTTATAGTTCTTTCGGTTCCTGTGATGTGATGGACATGTTTGTCATATATTTTTTTGTGCCTGGTTAATAAATTGCAACAAATACTTTAATGAAACTCTTCTCTAATGTCAATTGTTTACTCCACAAGTGATACTGGTGGGATTCCAGAACAACTACAGTATATACGTAAATACTAAAAAAACCATATGGATGCGGTAATAATAACACATCTTAACTTCATGTACGGATAATCAATAACGATGTTCTATAAAAAAAAATGATAGCACATTTTCAAAACTGTACCAGCTTTTAGATTTTCCGTATCCGATATCAGTAACTTAATCCTAGACAACGCTTAACACAAAACTGTCACCAAGAATCAAGAGAAGTTTTTAATTTCATAGCCCTCTGTCTGATAAACCTGATCGGGTGGAAAACGTGTACCTGTACATCTATTACTCAACAAAATATCGTGTCAGGTATTTTTATATGGGTGCCGATGTGTCATTGGTAAATTCAAATTGTAGGGGTAACCCGATAGGCGGCGGCACTGCTCTAGAGTATATAGTTACATTTGACTTGTTCGAGTTTTACATGCCAAATGACATACATGTTGTGTATAACGGGATCGGAATACGTGTTCACTGAATATATTGCTAGAATATTTATTTTACACCCGTACACAATAAAATCGATGGTACAAAAAAATTTCTTACTTAATTGAAACTTTTAGTGTTCATTACTTTACCAAGCGCTTTTTCATGAAATTATATTTATCATGAAAAGTTAAGACACTGAAATTATTCAGGTACTTTAGATATATTCGATTCGACTAAAAGTATATATATTTTACTATTTATCTAATTGTATCTTACATAAAACAATATATAAACTATCATTCTTTATAATTAAGTACAATTTTGAATCAAAAAGGTACAATAATTACGTATATTTCCTACACCACTGTATTGAGCTTAAAGCTTAAGGTATATTGAATTATATAGATTTTTCTGAAATCATGACTAACTTTCACACATTGAACTAAATCTATAATTGAAATATATTTCCATGAATATAAATGAAGCTGAAATGGCTGAAATAACCAACGTTCTGATCAGATCTGATTGAAGTTCTTTGTAAGAAAAAATCTTATAACTTTATAATAATTACAGTTTTTCTTTAAGTAATTACTTAATACATACTTAACCGTGGTAACAGTTATTTCCACTATTTGTACATTCGCTTTGTTTTGATATCATATATCTAGTTTTATAATTATTATCCGGTTTATATACAACTATATATCAAGGTCTATCGATTTTTTAAATTTATAGTTTAAGTAATACCTCTAGCATTATGATAATCAATAATCGATAAAGGTATAATACATTGATGAAATATTTAATAATAAAATAAATTTATCTTCTTGTTCCAAGTGTGTACTCAATAAACCCACCCTTTGAAAAAGTTCTACTAGAGTATAACCGTATAAGTGTAATACCTAATTGCTAATTAAAATACAACGCTTTTATTTTAAACTCTGATATTATAATAGAATATAGATTTTGTTATATAAAATATATTAATTCTAAGGCCATGTGGAATAATTGTTTAACCCAATTATTAAAATCTGCTCAGTGTATTTGTAAACCGTATTTTTATTAAATCTATAGTATTTTATATAGCACTAGCAATAATTTAAAGTTATGCTCAGAAAAATATTTATTCTCTTTACCAAATTTTAGTTTTAGCTAAATTCGATCAATATTAAAGATTTCTCTGTCTTTTAATTTTTTAAGAAATTTAACCAAATGTGTTATTATAACATTTATTTTAAAAATTGTTACAACATTTCTTGTCGTTGTCTCTGGACGTGACCAAAATAAAAGTGTTTTTAATTATTTATTATACCATATACTCCCCTTTTTTAGTATTAAGTGATATGTTCTTTGCAATATGACATACTAAGTATTTAGATTATTTCGTCACTAATAATAGTAACCAATTTTACATGCATTGGTCATCAAGTCATCTTTAAATAATAATAGCCTATTTAATATAATGTTTTTTAATGTATTGCAATTTGTTAAAGAAGCTTATATGTCACATGTAATATATTTTAGTAGAATATTAATAATTATTTTAATAATTTAATATCTTTGTCTGGAATTATTTCAAATGAAAGATATGTACGTAATAAAAAATAATCTACAAATAACAATATTTCTTAGAAATCTTAGATATTATAGAGAGCACGATCGACTTTTATAATATAATTAAATCATTAAAATTTTATATAGAACTATCATAAGTTTTTAATATTATATTGGAAAACTATTTTTTAATCTATTTCATACCTATCCAATTCAGTTGACCTCATTAAAATCAATAACTACTGAACGAATTTTTGGACTACCGCCTTCAAAACAGACGACAGACTTCTGTATATTATGTATCAATAAAAAAGTAAGGTACTAATTTATAGTATAGTTATTTTTAAAAATTTCGATTCATATACTCCATTCCTATTTCGAAGATTCATTTGACCCCGTGGTACTATAGTGGATTTTAAAATTTTCATATTCATTACAGATATTGTAAAGTAATTAATTCTTAAATGTTAATGATTTGTTAAAAAAATAAGTTTCTGGTACTCCATTTTAATATTAACCAAAATTATTGGATCACGAATTTAAAATGATTTTATAATTATATAAAAATTATGAACATATCATATTTCAATTTCGTACCTCAAATAAATATTTATACAGAAATTATGAAAAAAAAAAACAAATTTTTGAAGTAAGATGATAATGAAAAATTATAAGACAATTTACAATCCTTTGTATTGCTTCTTGTCATTATAATCATTTATTGCAATAGCGGTTTTTTCAATTACTGCATTTTGAACGGTACGTTAAAAAAGTAAGGGATAGATAGCGTATGTAAATCATCCTGCAGCAGTTGTCTAAATGAAGATGAAACCTCCAATGCGAAGGGAGTATTAAATGGACAGAAAGAAATGAGAATATCGATTTTTTAATAATTTATATAAGCCATTATTACTATTTTTAGGTAGCTTAATTATACAATAAATAATTTATATTTGATATTAAGCAAACATACAATATGATATGAAATATTTAACTGTAGAAAGTCAACTTATTTGCTTGTTCCTTGAATTTTAATGACAAGCAAAACCGTCGAAAATTTTATTAACTTCATAAAGTTTTAGAGTTTTGTACACGAAGTAACAAGTATGCCGCGTAAAACGTTTTTGTGATTACCTTTTGTTTCGTTATTATAAATGGCATTTAAATTGTCAGTTTTCCTATTCATGTTAACTTTTTTATAGAAATTTTACGTAAAAAGAATACAAAGTGCCAAATGAAAGTGGTTCTTAATAAACGCTACATTATATAATAGACGTTATCTTACCATAGATCTTTATAATTTATTTCATTTCAGATTGACAAATATAAATCAATATGAAATAAAAATAAAAGAAATACATCCTTACACATATATGAGACAAGTACAAACTCAAATTATCCATCACTAAAAATTATCACAAACAATTAAAAACACTGAAAACGATATCTTTTAATCACCGATTTGAATAAACGTGGTGAGATACGGTTTAATAATAGCAATAGATGGAAGCAATATTTTTGTGTTTATCGCGATTTTATGACTTTAAGTAGGAAGCATGAGGTGGCGAGCGACATAGGGGTTTAATTGAAGACAGGGGGTTGAACCTCCCCAGAGGCGGAATAATAAAAAAGTGAAGTCGGGAATCCCCGGGAGCTCGGATGCCGTGAAAGTGGCACGCTGCGGATAAATGAAGGTTTTTGTTTGCGGAATACGCCTAAGCTGCGCGTCGCTCCACTTTCGTATTGTCGTTTCAATTCTATAGATGTTAGTTCATTCATAGAGCGCGAGTCATTAAATTTGTGTCGCTCAAAAGCTGTTCCAGCCACATTATCACTGGCGTTAACTTACCGCTTTTTAATTACTCCGTAAACGTAAACACGTCTGTCGGTAGTGAAGCTTATTAAATCCGGCCACTTGATAATGGAACGGTAACTGAATAAAAGATATTCCATATTTATTTACGAGAATCTGTGTGGAGGGCGAGAATTAAGTCAACAACAAACTTAACAAGAGAGCGCATTTTCACGACGGTTGTTAAAGGAAATGCGGCGCTAGGTTTTTGGGCGTGGACTCAAAGTTGCGTGTCTGTCTTCAAAATGAGGGGCGCAGCCTGTCACTTCTGCGATTTAAGTGACAGTTTTATTAATTTCCCATAGTACTCATCCCTATTTTCCACCCTTCTCAGTTACAAACAATGCTGTATTGACGGCACATGGAGGCAACTGTTTGTGCAAATCTCAACAGCTGAAGAATAAAAAATCTACCGATAATATAAGCTACATATTCTCAAAGAAGTACTTACTAAATAACTTTACTATATTGTATTATTTTAACTGAATTGAAATTAGAATCATCAATGTAAAGATATTTTATGAATATACATAAAATTAATATAAGACTTCTTTTGTCTTCAGTATATCCTGTTGTATTGTACGTCACTGACAATTTTACCGATTCGTGCAGATTAATCTTAATAGGATATATACGGGATCTGAATCGTAATAAAGATGGGTGCTGGATATCTGTGCGTGGTCTGCGAACGAATGCGTACGAAAAGATAAGCCGCAGCTTAAAGCACAGCAGCCGATGGCTTATCGCGATTTCAATTATCATGCTGGCGCTTCCATTGGCTCTTTGGAGGGAAGAGGGGAGGGTTAGAGAATGGGGCGGTCACGACCCAAGTTATCTGAAATCTTATCCAAATAAGACTACATTTACACTTCATTGTACTTTAGTTAAAATGCTTTCATTCGGAGTGCGGAATGATTGTAAATGAATTTATGTGTGACCGTTCTTGAATATTGTTTAGAGAATTGGTACAAATAGTCTTCTGATTAAAACTGATTTAAAAATTTTAGTTTTACTGCTAGATAATTAAACTTAAAAAATATTAATTAACAAATGTATTCATAGATATTAACTGCACTCATTCTTTACCAGGTACGGAATGGATTTGAATGGCGCTAGGAGAAAAAATGCGACCCGTGAAACTACAAGTACACTCAAAGCTTGGCTTAATGAACACAAGAAGAATCCATATCCTACAAAAGGAGAAAAGATAATGCTTGCGATTATCACAAAAATGACACTCACTCAAGTGTCCACGTGGTTTGCAAATGCTCGTCGTCGTCTTAAGAAAGAAAACAAAATGACGTGGGAGCCAAGGAACAGAGTAGATGATGATGATAATAATAATGATGATGATGACCACAAAAGTAACGACGGGAAAGATCCTCTGGGTATGTCTTCATTATTTGTATAAAAATGATGTTTTTTTTTTATTTAGCTAACTAACTACCATGTTTCAACGGATTTTCTCAATTTAGTTATTGTTTTTTAAGTAACAAATTAATTTCTTTTAGATGGAAAAGATTCTGGTACGGGATCCAGCGAAGATGGTGACAGGCCGCAACAAAGGTTAGATCTGCTTGGTCCGAGAACAGAATCTGAATGGTCAGAATCACGAGCTGACAGTGGACCAGAATCACCGGAGCCATATGAAAGGCCAATTCATCCTGCATACCAGCATTTACCGTCTCGTGCTCCTCCTGGTAGTACACCAGCATCTGCTAAACCCAGAATATGGTCACTGGCAGACATGGCAAGTAAAGATGGAGAAACGCCAGCACCTCCAGCAGCTGCCTCCGCTTTTTATCAAACTGCTGCAGCTGCAGCAGCTGCTCGTCTAGCTCATCCTTATGGCCGGCCAGATTTATACCGAGGACTTTATCCTCCCGCACACGCCGCTGACGTTGCGTTGCTGGAGTACTCGCGCTCACTGGCCCTGGCAGCCCCAGCGCCCGCGCCCCCTGCTCCCTCCCCTTCCTCTTCCTCCACATCCTCCCTCGCTGAGCCCCCACCTCCGTCCCGGGCCTGACCGTCTGCCCTCCTCCCGCCGTTGGCGCACCGACAATAATCACGATCTCGGCCCCACCGCCACGGCATTAACGGCTAATCACCTGTAAATACCAATAAAAATATATGTATACATACGTATATACGTGATAATAAATAATTTATGCACCGGTAGAGAAGCTTAGATTTGTGATAGTGGACACCGTGAGGTAGACTCGAAACACGTCGACGCGCGCGCCGACCGACCGACAATACTAGGTGCTAACAAGGACCTTGCGGCGATTTGATCTAGTTGTTACTGGAAGTGGTTAAACGAAGTGATTTAAATAAAAATAGGTATTAATATATGTTATCTTTCCTATATGGTAAACGACACTGTTTTAGATTATTTGATATGTAGAGTGTAAATTATTATTTTTTCAAAATGTTCTCCTTATATTTAGTGTCTAATTACGTCCAGTTTATCTCTATTGTTTGATAGTTTCGTAAAATATCTAACGATTCGAATTTTAATATTTATTAATACGAGGTCAGTAGTTTTATCACGATTTTTTTTAATATACTATTAATCTAAGAAATAATGATACCAGATTGAGATATCTGTATGGATTCATTTCTAGTCACAAGACTATGATCGTCTATGATAAACGTTTAAATAAAATTGTCATTATAGAAAAAAACGCATTTTAATTTGTAAGTAAATATTTAGACATGGAATCAGTTCGAGCTGGCTTGAATCTCGTTTTACCGGACTTAACGCAAACCCATAATAATTTCCGATAGACAAGTGTGTAAAGTATGGCTTTATTTAGTGAAGTTTTATAAGAACAATCACAAATAGATTTTAGATAATATAAATATAATTGAACACAGGAATCCGCAGCTGTTAAGAGTGTGCACGATACGTAGAAAATAAAATATCAGAACACTTACCGTTAAATGTAATTTAATATACACTTACATTGACCCTAAATATCTTATTCGATATGTAACTTCTCATCCGTTTTGTCACGAATCATCGAAATGGCCTTGTATATGTGTAACAAAGTAATGTATAGGTATCCCTTATAATGTTTTCAATTGTATAAAAAAATTTTTTTTTCAATATTTTAGAGACTGAAAGTCCAAAATTGAGTCTATAGTTTTGTACATACATACGTCATTGTTGTAATTATATACTGTAATGATAACATACATATTTAAGAATAGTAAACGCAATGATTTTTCTGTATTAGAGATCCTTAATGTATATAAAACGGTGGAAGACGATTTTGTAAACTAAGTATATGACATGCTTACATAGCGCGTGCTGCAGTCATACGCAGAACTTGTTACATTGTTTCATTTAATGAAAAAAATACACATTAAAGTGTAAAAAGTAAAGGTAAAGTAACTAAATATAAAGAAAACGTACTTCATTTTGTCTTACTTGATGTAACAATAGTTCTGTGTGATTGAAATGTTGAACAATCAGCATGTTATGTTTCTATTTGAATGTTAAATTTAATGTGAATCCGAGTCTTAAGTTGTTTAGTAAAGCTATTGTTTGTAATTGTATTTTGTTAGCTTCAACGTCTTTAACCGTTCTCCCGAAAGGTGTGTGAATAGATGCAATAAAATTTAATACAGAAATATATCAGATTTTCATTACAACCGTCTTCCTAGCAACCCCTACTCCCTCTGGCTGTCAATTGCAAATAATATATATTGAAACAATAAGTTAAACTTATTACTTTCCGTGCTATATCAGCTCAACTAAGTATCAAGGCCTAAATTAAATTTGTAATAAATAATCGAATACTTTAAAAAAATAAAAGGCAACAATCCCACATTTCAATCTAAAATACCCAGACAAAATATTTACACTAAAACAGGATGAAAATTATTTATTCCTACATTAATGACATAGATCTCACTTATCTCGGATTGTAAATCAATCGTCAATTAGATGCTGCGAAGTAAATTACCTCTTGTGCCCAATTACACATCAAAGACTGTTTATTATGAAAATACAGTTATCCTGGATAATTGGACCATGGGCCAACAAATACGTATAAATCATACCAAAGCTTTGATGTGGCCGTGTCCGTCGTGACGTCAGCACACCGTCCGCTATGTCATACATTCATTATTTGCTCACGTAGAGTAGATGAAAGGCGTCCATAATATAAATAAACAAATCGTGTGATACCTGCGTCAGTGTTGAAAGAGCTCACGATAGAATTATATTGGAATTCATGAGAACTTCTCAATTACTTTCATCCGTCCTGCCAGTTATTTGTAATGACGGATTTAGAGTTCCGATTCTGATAATGGTTCTAATATGACACTGTTTATTGGAAACATGGCTATAACTGGTGTTTAACTGCTTTATGAATTTCGTAATTTTGAAACCTTTTTTATTGTGTTGTTTTCGAAATAATTAAATTAAGTATAAAACGTAACATGTTTTCAAGAAATAAAAAAAACAGTGGAGTCGAAGCCATATGAAAGCCATTGAATACTTTTGATTTATTCTGTGAATTTTTAGGGGTTTGTTTTGTATAAAAGTTTTTCATTGCCAACAAATATAATAATGATATTGTGAAACGAGCCCCATTCTTGAAAGTTTTTTTTTAGCTTTTTCATCAGTTTGTACCAAATATGAAACAAAAGGTACTGTTTGTAGTTGTTGTGGAAATATCAGCTTAATATGTCATTATTGATAAGATATAAAGTATTTGAATAGAGAATGTTTAATAACATCTAGATACTAAACTAATTTTGCCTCAGTTTTTTTTTGATAAACACTGAATAGTTTATTTTAGTTTTATGGTGTCGTAGTAAACAGTTTTATATTACCTTATATTAAAACTATCAAGCCAGATAAGAACCCAAAATAAAACAAAACATTCCAGAGTAGGAAATTTTTATGAGCGATGAATAACGTGGGAATTTAATATTATTAAATCAAAAATCCGTATGATTGTTGGTACAATATTTGAGTGCTGATCGCTATTGTCGACATAATAATGTGTAGCTATCCAAGGCCAATCAACATTTTTAGATGATGACTCACTTGTAAATGCTTAAGTTCACATTTCAATTACAAACTCTCACACCAATCACGCGTCATTGTCACCTCTGGACGCTGACCTTGTATCCTCTCCAGCCGGACCAGATAATAAAGCCATCCAAATGATGGATCAAAAAGCATATATGACTTGAAGTTTTCATTCAATAACGACAATCCAAACTTATCAAAATGGAAAAAACCTATAAGTTCCTACAAAAGAGCTCGGAACGGATCGTGTTGTGTAAATAGTCCAACATGTTTCTGTAACAAAGAAATCTTAATAGCCGATGACGGGCAGAGTCAATATAACAATCATCGCGCTGATTGCTCGTAATTTCCTATACGGGCATTGACTGGAGGCACCCCGTTTATTTTTACATGTTGAAAATTTGTAAGTTATGTTTCTTTTTATGGTATTTGCATAAACACGGTTATCTATTGCATATTTGGTTACTAAAGCGTTGTTTGAATGTTCAGATATGGTCTTTTGCAGTTATCTGATATGGAATTATTGACTCTGTTTGTATTACGTTTATAGACTACATTCCTTTGTGCTGCTTTACGGAATCCTTGAGTAAAGAATTTCGATTTCGTAGCAGCGACTGCTATGCCATCTAAAATATTGGACATCTCCATCTCGGTTAGTGTTTTGCTCTTTCTTTTTATGCAAACAATGAGTCGGGATCGTCAAGGGAATGTGTGCATACTTTTGAATATGTTTAAAAGCTATTCCACATTAATAAACTAAGATATAAAATAAGTTCCAATAACATCTGTCAACGTTCCTTATATATATATTTTTAAGATAACTTGTTGCATATTATTTTATAGCAAATATATAATCTGAAGATAGCTTACTCAATCTTCCTAGAGTAGTAATGTGTCAGTTACGCTGGAATAACCCTCTCGATGATTCGATAAGATCGAATCCGTCCCTTGATACAATAGATAAATAAATTAGGGGCAAAATCCGTCGTAACATTTTAAAATCGTATTTTACTCGACGGAGTCGTGATCAGCTATGGTTGGCAAAAACAAAGCATTATCGGACATGCATAATTTAAATGATACTCTGATACCTACATGGTTATCGAATTAGTAAGGCGAACTTTATAATAAATATTGTAAATTTTAGGGTTTCATTTTTTTCAAAATCAACCGTTTTAACAAGTAAGTGTTGAGAATTATAATGACGGAGGAAGCACTAAAGTTAAAATTAATAAATTTTATTTCAATTGTAATATTATAAATTGGGGTTTACAAAATATACAATAGTATTTTCTTACTATATCGTATAACGTATATTAAATAAATGTGTCAAATATAATTGTCACAAAAGCACGCCTTGTTAAATAACCGGTTAACATTGAAACATAATCGGCAAATGTTAGACTTTATTCACGTCTTCGAAATAATATTTTATACATATGAAGTAATTTACAATTACAAAAATCATTATACGGTAAAGCCAAGATTGTCCAACCCTATCAGAACTCCCACCCAATTTCACTGGGCATCTGAATGACGGCTTGTATTATTTTTTGTGAACATACCATGTCATCGGTACGACTGTAGTCGGTTCCCTATGATTTATCGACGTCCATATTACAAATACGACACAACATTATGCGAATCTTTATTTCTTCTTTAAACCATATTAGTATTCCACAAACAATTCTGTTCAGCGCTGGTTTTGTCGTACGACTAAATGTTATATTTTTTAATCGTTACGTGTATTGATATGTGTGTTGCAGTTACACTTTGAATCGAAACTTATTTAATACTTTAAAAAATGTAATAATAAATATATAAATATAGTAAGTAATACGAAAGTGAAGAAATACACTTTAAAAACAGCAGACGAATTCACAAGGCAAAGTAGTGTTTCATAAACATTTGTTAAATTTTTTTGGTTGGATCATATCATAATTAATTCGGGACTTCATTCAATCAATGGCTCTGCTGACATATTTAGAGAGCTCATGAATTAAAACTATGGTTTAATTTTTTGTGTGTTCCCAAGTCGACTACAACTTAATTTGTACAAAATAATTAAAACAATTAGATCGGCGACGATACATTGGTTTTGTTAATTTTTATTACTTTTATGGTTATTGTGTAAAGGATGGTAGCATTTTTATTGATTTGACAAAGGATTTATAACTTTTTATAAAACGCAGCTGGACCTCTTTCTTGGAGAAGAGCGTCTGCAAGTTAAGACTATCACATTTTATGGAATCTTGTTATCTGTTAGCAAATAATTTTATAAAAGCTGTTATTATAACATTTTCATAGATCCAAAAAGGTAAAATAATAAATGCGGTAATTTTATAAAGTCGTAACCATTATATACATAAATGCAATTATTATAATCAAATGCTGTTGTCCGCCTTGTGAATAATGTAGATCAAAAAACCTTAAGGTCCCACTAGCATAAGACCTCTCGAGATAATGTGATGACATTCGACGTTTATTTGAGAGGTAGCCATTATGATAAATTTTGGACATGGAGACATCTTTCTAAATCCCCGGAATAATTTCTTATATGAAAAAAGTTGAACGATGAATTGCAATTAGTTTAAAATAAAATTCAAAGTCAAAGATGTTAAATACATGGGAATTGAGTTTCTTAATTACATACTTACAATTTAATCGAACTCAATAGGGTTGTTTGTAAACTGTTTATAATAAATATATGGTGGCGGATTAACTTTGCAGCTCTTTATAATTCAATATAATTCAATAATGTTTTGGTTCAAATTGAAGAATTTGTTAAGAAATAATTAAGAAATTTATACAATCCTTTGTTTATGCATCTTATCACAACATTTTAATATTGTGTTATTCAAGAAATACACAAAAAAATATAATTTTTGTTTGATCTTGATTAAAAATTGCTTAATACTGCATATTAGTAAAAACAATTTTTCTTAATACATTTTCTATAACAATAAGATGGAGGTAAGTTATTATGATATTATACGCTAGAATATATTAAATATATTTAATGAAGTTAATCATAATTTTAATGATAAGATCATTTTACATATAAAATAGATCCTTCGTATTCCGTTAGAATTAATTAGTTTTTAACATTTATTTGAATATTTATTCTAAATCAATGTTTTTATTAAACTTTAGAGAAAACTTTCGATATATCTATTATAATATAAATTCTACTACCCCTGTTATTTTGTGTATAATTATTGTGAGTGATCTTTTTCTAAGAAAAATTGTAAAGATAATAAATAATTAGCATATAAACTGCAAACCAAACGACTTAGGCTTCATTGCGTGCTAAGAACCGTGATTGAATTAAACAAACAACCTCAACAAAACCGCAACTTATATAGTTTCCTAGACAAAGTAAATAAAACGTAAGCGTTGCCGTAATTCAATCAATACGGAAGCCGTACGTCTGAAACAAATCTTTTTCAGCACGCATTATTAATTGCTTGCTGGATGGTCAATTCAACACAGAGGAGAGAATCTAGTTTCTTTTAAGTGGCATTCATTGTCAGACGCTATTTTCTAAGTTACTCAACTATTTAGTTCAGCTATTTTCACACTAATGATTGTATTATCATTGTATTAGGGTCATCATTTTTTATACCTTTAATAAATTCATATATATTTTTAAAAATTCTTGCAGACGCTGTTCTATTTTTTTTGTTTTCTATTATATGAAGCAATAATATACATATAATAATCTAAATCAGCTGTGATAGGTTGGTCTTGAGATAATTACGGAATGCCTGGAAACCTTTCAATTCTATGATATTTTAAATTCACAATGGAGAAAGTGCAAAGTAAGAAGCCATGATTTATTTAGTATTTTATGACATTATCTAAAACTTCTAAGTCTTTAATCTTCTTAATAGTCATATACGAACCCTATGTTAATGTACCAGCAATGAACTATTTAAAAACTGAACGGGTTTTGGCAATCGGAGCGTGAATTTTCATTTTCAGCCAGTGGAAGTGACCCTAAAGTGGGCCTTTGCAGATAACTCTAAATTTACATATTAATGAGAAACTTTGCATCGCCAATACCGAAAAATAGGAGCCGTGGGAGCTTCCAGGTGTTTTGCAGACTAATCTAACAGAAATATAAGCTGGATGAATCTGCATTATAATTGCTATTTACAAACGAAGAATTGGTCTGCAGTCGATACATTGAACCAATTATACCCATTTTAATTTAACTGAATAAATACATCAATTACTTACGAGTAAATTCATTAATATTTGTAATTGAACTATATAAAACTTAGTAAAGGTTATTGTAGATATAAAATATTAAATTACTCTTCTACCTCACATAGATTTATGAATTTAATATATTTTGTTATGAAACATTGCCAACCCGACTTTATTGTTTTTTCTATCTTGATTTCGATTAACTGCACCTAGTTTTCAATATTTTACTTATTCTATTGAAATTCTCAAATGTGACTAGCTATTAAAAGCATAGTAAAACCTAGAAATAGTAAACATTATAACGACGAGAATTAAAAATATTCAACTATTCAACTTCAGGGCGTCTACGATTATTTTAATTATAAATTTATACTATTGTAATATTCTGAGAAAAATTATGATTAATGATTATTTATTTATTTATTATTTATTTAGCTTCACGCCATATCCCTTACGGGGTAGCCAGAGACGACGGAGCGCCAAACGCTACGGTCCCTGCATACCTCTTTCGCCTCGGCCACAGACATCAACCTCCTCATACATGCCCTCCGAGGGGTCCTCATGCTTTTTACGTGACCTTCCTCCAGTATCATAGATACTGTGTTCTCGAAGGTCACGATGATTATTTAAAAACAATGATATGGTTAAATACAGATATTCAATAATAAAAGTCAAAAACATGTTCACTTTCAAGTAAATTTAAATAAATAAGAAACACACAACACTTCATGGTGTTAGTGTAACATTATGAAAATAGTTGACACTCCATTTACAGTATATTAAAGAAAGCGTCGGCACAAAATGTCACATTTCTCTTCAGGTCGCGAACACATTAAAGTCAGTTTTACGTCTAATTATGAAGTCGATGTGTCCATTGGAAATAACGACGCCGTATCCAATCACGTAATAAATTGTATAACTGAAAAATTACTAGCGATGATATTTATTTATTTTATTAATGTTTGTCAGAGTATAATAAACTTATTAATTTGAAATTAAATATATTCTTTGTTAAATAATTGACATTTCATTACATCGTACAGGTGAGTAGAGTAACATTTTATGTACATGCCAAGTCGTATAATCAAATTGTATATTTAAATAATAAATAAAACGAAGAAACATTGTTTATTATTCAAAATAAATTAAAAAAATAAATAAATATGAATCAGCCAGAATTAATTATTCCTGTACTTCCAGTGTACAACAATAAACTAAATATTGTGGAAATAATAAGAAATGAAATTCTAAACGAAGAAACACTTACAATTGTTATAAATGAAATTTAAAAAAATATAGAAATGAAAGTTTTGTAAATTTTTTAGTGGACGGCAAATGATTCTGACGGTACTGATAAATATCTGATCTATTGCGATTTGTGTTTTTATCTCGATTATACTGATCGACTTATTGCTGTTCTCTTAAGAGAAACCCCATTCGAGCCAGCCAATACTCCAGTAGCATTCCTTTAGTCTCCACCTTCAAGTAGAATATTATTAAAGATGTCCAAACATCGAAAGCTTACAAACATATAATACAAGACACACTTCACTTAAAAGAAACATTTTGCATAATCTATATATTTTTCAGTTACATACCAGAGGTCTCTGATTCAAGTTCTGTCTGTGTTGATTAATTGGTCATATCACACTGGATTTTAAATATATTTTTAAACTTATTAAATTTAACACAAGAAACTTCGGGATCATGGGGTACATACACCAAAAAGCACTAAACTAGGAGGCCTGAGTGGACCGAGCGTCTCACTTACCTGGCGATCGCAATTAAGCAAAAAAAACAATTGGTACTTTTGTCTGTGCCATGTCAACTAGCTGTCGTTTTCATATCGTTAAGTTTATAGTTAAAACACAGATAAATATAAGTCTTTTTAGAAATATTTTACTTGAATTAATGTTACTCAGTTTGTGGTTTTCAGGGTAGCAAAGCTTAAGTAACTCCAGCTCATTATTAGTATCATACCATCAAATTAAATCTATGCGTTGAATGGAAACCAGTAAAACAGAGATCAACTCCCTTAAAAAAGTTTTATCTATTTTACATAAAATTTTTACATAAATCTAACTTTAGTTAGTTAACCGAAAAGGTCATTCGAAATTAGATTTTCATATTTGGAATTAGGTCACGACCTAGCTGTCTATTGGCTGTTATATTTCAAATATAGAAACTTTTAACTAACCGTCAATAACTGTTTTAGTTAGTTTAGATATAACTTGGAAAAGGTTTTCAAAACTTTATCATATACATTTAGAACTCATTTTATTTTTGCCTTTTCTTATTTCGACTTTCATCATCATGTTACATAGATTTGATGTAATATTGAGATCATATTTACGTACATCTGACAAATGTCGAAGTTTTCATGATCCTTGGTTATATAACAGAGTTATTTTGGATAAATCAATAGGTTTAGACCTTCTTAAGTAATAAACTGTATTCCAACAGTGCTGGTCAAAATAGTCAGTACCAGTAGTGTTTATTGTTTTTTACATATTAAATGGACATGATTATACTGTACAACTTGTTATTATTAAATATTTTATATAAAATAAATAAACAATTAATATAATGTGTTAACATTAAAAAATACTTTAAATATTATAACTATCACATACTTTGGAGTGTCACAACCGTATTAACAGCATTATCTGAAATAGATGATATCCCCTCAAATATTTAAAACACACTATAATTACGTAAACAAACACACCCATGAGGAGTTCCAAGCGATAGAACGGCTCATTAGATATTTAAGCTGAAATGACAGTTCCTTAAATAGTTTATAAAAATTGAGTTTATTTTCAGTATAAGAGGCGGTCGGTAACATCTGTTTCATTTGAACGGGACACTGATGACAAATATAATCTATGCTCAATATTGTTCCCAGAAGTGTTTATTTTTACTGTAATGCTAAATATTCAGATCAGGTTAAATCTTTCGGCACGTCTCATTAAACCGTGACAGAGGAAATAACATTATCTTTTGATATTAAATATAAGTTATGGTTATCAAAGCCTTTGATTTTTATGATGGATGGTAGTAATTTGTTAAAATGTTTCAACAATTATATTATTAGTCTCTTTCTGACTTCATCTGTTTGGTATTTAGCGATAATATTTAACACGAATTATCACACACGTATAAAAAGAAAAAATTGGATAATTCTATCATGGCAACTTCTATTTGTCTTTTGGTATTTATTGAATTATAAGTAAATTATACCTGATTATATTAAAAAGTCTAATAATAATATTAGCCTATCATTTGTTTAATTGTGGTCCTTTAAAAAGATCTTTGTTCAAAAGTAGTTATTTTTTTATTGTAATTATTGTCAATAGGGATTCTCTTTTTAGTATATTTCTTATTCCTTAACTTTGATCTCGCGGCAGAACTTTCATTAATACATATAACGGATACAAAGATAAATTTATTATCGTGAAAATTGTTTTTCTTCTAAGCAACAGGGATGTAACTTCATAGTGGATTAAGTTTAATACATTAAGGTTTCCTACCTTTGGCTAACAGTACCTATTAATCTTCTGTTATTTTTCATTGTTGACAACTTAAAATAATTGGAGGTACAACAGCATTACATATTGGGTCACGTGAATTTAATTCAATTAACAAAGAATCAAGAAATGACCGTGCGAAGACATAGTAAGTGTACTCAACGAAAAGTTCCCAACATTAATGTTCATAAAATCTGATACAGACTGCGAAATTAAGATAACATAAATAAAGTTCATACTACACGGTACGATAATTGAATAATTGAAAAACACGACATGGGAAAATGATAAACAAAATATTTAAACATTTTTAATGGTTTCGTAATATTTGACATTTGAAAAGTTTGACAATTTTTTTTTATGCTTTTTATATAACATAATAGTATATTTAAATTAAATATAACACAAACACTCAAGCCGAGCTTCACATGAATGGTTTCTAGTACATTGGACATATGGCTTCGGTAAAGGATAAACTTAACATTCCACGTTTTAAATTCTATTATAACTAAATTAAGTTTGATTCTATTTCCTTAAGGCATATTAAGATTATGTGTTCCTAAACTTATGTAACAATTTAATTCCCATAAAAGCTGGCTGTCTGTACTAACTAACCCTGCAGTCAATTTACCAATTATTCACCAACCGTCAACATTGGTTAATCAGCGGAACCCAATGACGTCTAATCCCAGCCAACCTGATACTAACCGCCTTCTGTTATCTTCCAAATAATCTGTTCATTCCAATAGTCACAATAAACAATTATATTAATAAAATTGTATTATTATACATTTTATAACTTATGGAAAACGTACGTGTCAAAACACACGTTGAAATTTATCATTTTATTATATGAAATTAATTCAATAAAGTGTAATATACATGTAGTTGCGAAGCGCAGTGTATATCAGCCTTAAGCGATAACGGTTATAATATTAATTCACAAACGGTCGGTGTAAAACAATTAACAAGACGTTCACTCACTTAGTATAACACATAAAGAATTCTCTATTTATTATAACGATCTTGCTTACATTGCTTCCTTATTATCACTTTATTCTGTTATTAATATACGGCGCTAATTATCAACTTTTATATCGTTGAGAAAACTTGGATTAGATGCGGTTAACAGCTATTGTTATACTGTACATTTTTTGTTTAATATTGTTCTCTATTTGTTTGTTTTGTTAGGCAATATTCACACCACTCTAAGATGGGTATGCGAGCTATGCGATTTAATTTATATAGGTATAGTTGACACTGATAAGTTCTAGGACTGTTATTCGCATTAATACATATTAAATTCATAAGAATGTAACTTATTTATATACATGTATAACTTGCAATATTAAATTTAATTAAGATGACGGATTGTTATTAAATGTTCTTGTCAATATTGCATTTTAAATAAATTTCTAGATGATGGATAACTGTGCAGGGAAAGAATATTTATCATAGAAATATCCAATAATCTTAGTCTTTCTAATAATAGTTACAAATTATATTATAATTAAGGCATATTCTCTCTAATTTTCATTTCAAGAAGATAAATCGAAAAACATCGAGACGTCAAATTTTATAAAACATATTTAGATCCCGTAATGACGTATTTGGGCCAATTAACAAATTTACACACAGGTTTACCTTTTTGTACGCGGTTATGAAGTTATTCTGTAAGTGTCGAATAAATGGCAATTACAGCACCCACCGAGCCGTGACTACAAGAGAGCACGGTTCGCGAGAAACAAGCAACTAGACGCCGGAAACATTACTCCAAAGTTTTTTATAATTTTGCTTTTTTAATCTTTAGTTATTATATCGGTGTTAACGAATATAATAAAAGTTAGGACAATTTTAAAATGTTTACTTTACAATTTTAATTAACTGTTAAAGTAGTTAAAGGTTAAAGTTAACTGTTTTAAGTTTTTATTATTAATATTAGTAGGTACCTTGTTGTCTGTCAATATAAAAATTTTATATTAAAATAAGAATAGTGAGACCCCACCGTCTTCGACTATACGTCCCCTGAGCGAGGGTAAGCAAGACATGTTCCAGAAAAAAACTAATTCCTTTTTTTTTGCGTTGGGGATAGCGAATAATGTATTGTTTAATTTGTATTTAGTTTCATCATTACTTTTTGGTTTGATAAATACAATTTTAAGCTTAAGAAGACATAGGCTTTCCGATATTATTTTTACAATCCATACAACATAGGAATTATTATAGTAATTTATTCCAATAATTCAATTCTAATTAAAAATTATCACCTTTAGTCTGCGTCATTGAACACATTTATAGAGTTCAAGTACAATCGATTTACATCAGAGTATGGAGAAAATTAACAATTTATTCAACAGTTTATTTTTTATATTTATATTATATGTACATTGTAAATAACTACAAACCTTCAAAAAACCTTGTCGTTCTTATTACTGAAAAAATACGAACGAACGTCACGAAATAATACGAAATATATAAAATCAATCTTTAATATAATTTACACTAAACTTGTACTAAAATGTTTGTGGAGCTTTAAGTATTTATAAATAAATTAAAATGAAAAAAAAAATATCAATCGAAATCTTTTTTGTCACAAGAAAAGTTGTTTGGAAATTATTAAATATCATGTCCTGTTCCGATATAATTATGATAGATTTGTTTTAAAAAGTGATAAATTATTATTTTTAGAGGTTTTATCTGGACATATTATTTATTACTCATATATAACTAAATATTGAACGCCTTGTTGTATTCTTTCTTTTACCTCCCCCCACGAGGATAGGTGTTTTGAACGTTAAACAATTCATCACGCACTCACCAGGTGTATCATCAGTAAAAAGGTGTTAAGACGGACATTTGATATGTAATTTAATAAGGATATACACGTGTCATTTGTCAATCAACAGAAAGGTCAAATAATATTGATCCTTATATAAAAATTATTTAATAAAAAATTGTATAAGAGTATATATAAAATAGCAATATACAAAAATATTTAATTGTCATTCTTACCGATAAAAACCAACTTATCAAAAATTACTTTCACATACAATAACTATCGAATATGTTATATTTATCCGTTTTAAAACAATGTAATGAATAATTAAAATATATACGACATGTTTTATTGTCCAATGTAACATAAAAATACAAAAGGAAGCGGTCGGTAACGTGTATCTCAGTTTAATGAATTCCGATTCCGACATAGCCTAAACAATGCGAGCATTATTAAAATGCGTATTAAACATATCTTGAAACACCGGGTCATTCACACCACGCCATCGAGCGAGAGCGTGACCGTAAACGAATACCAAAAGCGAATACCGTTTAGTAATGTCCCCGGTAGTACAAACTTAAGACTAGCTTCAAATTAATGATTTATTTGAGAGTCACTTCATTGTTGGCTCCGGATACGGGCGCTGACACTAATTATTCCCATGCTTCGAATGATAGATTACTATGGACAAATCACCTCTAACTTCACTACCAAAAAGCAATAAAAAAACTCCGTGTGATTAGTTTTAGACGGACCGATTGTTAGAGCTGGAGCAATATGTTACAGTGATCTAAGTCCTGTGTCAGATTAACGGAGACAAATCCCATTCAAAATAACGTCGCTACTTGATAAAGGCGAATTTGATTATACATTTAGTTATAAATGGACAAAAGGTTTTATTAATCTTTATGTTTGACTCCTGGATGCTTCCTAAAATATTTCAAGTGGTTGTTGTTTGGAAGATTATACTTATTATTCTTAAGCTGCTTTTGTTTTGTGCTACGTGCTATGCCACTTACTACGTTGATTTTATTAATTACTCAATATTTATCTTTGCATAATAATAATAGAAAATAACCAATTATAAAAATGATCCCCAATGGTATCGTATCATGAAATGCATTTGAATTACTGTGTTGCCAATTATTTTCGCATTTTACCAATAAACCAGCCGAATCGCTCACGGAATCTTCGTTGTACTAAATAAATTATTATTTTATACTGGGATTACAAAGTTCAAATAACATTTATATATTAACAATATTAATATTTATAAAATACTATTTCAATTCCTTATGTCATCGTATAAAGTATGATAATATAATAAGTAATAAGTTATGTCCAACTTATGTTCCAATTTATATTATTGCTGCAGTATTTTTAGGTTATCCGAAAAAAAAAACGAATATATTAAAATAATACGAAATATACTAAATCTATCTTTAATAAAATTTTCACTAAAATGTTTGTTGAGCCCATCCGAATACGTTAACTAACTTTTAGGGTCATTTCTTGACCAAAGTAAACGATCCGTGTCCTTAGTGCACTCGATTATAACTCTCATTACACGGGTGTAAAGACTATAATTCTTTGCAGGTTATTTATTAAATAACTCTATGAGAGGTTAAATCTTATGCCTGTGTTGAGAAAAGCGAGTTTTGAGTGACATGAGGCAGGTGCATGATCAATTTTGTTTTTAGTGTTCAAAATGTCGGTTAATTAGGTGCGTACACACCAACAAACACATAATGATAACATATTAACTTCCTTATGTATCATGTCATGTTCATATTTAATTATAAAAGCAACATATATTATTTTTGAAAGTATTTTAGTTAAAAAAGAAAGTACCTACTATTTCATTTATCTTTTCGAATGGTAACATTACCAAAAGTTTACAACATCAAACTGTTGGGTCCAATGATGAGTCTTATGGAAATTTATTTCTGAAAGTCAAAAACAAAAATTATTTATTATATCTATACTCATACTCGATTCTTATGGGCACGTGTATATATATATATAATAAAACAGAAACATGGTTTTACAACCGGATGATAAAAGTCCAATCTTAATGTAATCATACAGAGTTGCAGATGATACGGTAAGAGCATAAGTAATTTATACGAGGGCCAAACTGAAAGTTTTTAGAACTGGCCACTTAAAAGCTTTATATTAAAAAAAATAGTTTAAATTTTGAAAATAGAATTCTTTACCAATATTATTGAGTGTACATTTCATTCATTTGTCATTTGTTTTACGATTTGGCGGCAAATTGAAAATTGTCTGTGCACGTCAGAATGAATTTAAGCCGAGAAAATTTTCGTGCAATGATTTTTTATGACTTTCGATGTCATTTAAGTCAACAAGAAAGTTATGATCAACTTCGATTGGCTTTTCACGATGAAGCCCCATCTCGTGCCACAGTTTACAACTGGTTTAATGAATTCAAACGTGGTCGAACTAATCTCACCGATGATTTGCGTGAGGGACGGCCTTCTACAGCGACGACTGAAGATAACATCAGTGTTGTGCGGCGTATGATAGTGACTGACAAAAGTGTGACCTATCAGCAGATTCGGACAAGTCTAGGCATAGGTATGAGTCAAGTCCACAAAATCCTCCATGAACATTTAGCGGTCAGGAAGCTTTGTGCCCGCTGGATACCGCATAATTTGACCGAGGCTCAAAAACTCCGCCGTGTTGTATGGTGCTGAGAAATGATCCAAAAATTTAACGGAGGTGACTCAAATACTGTGTTCGACATACTAACGGGTGACGAAAGCTGGATTTACTGTTATGATCCGGAAACAAAAAGACAGTCTGCTCAGTGGGTGTTTCCTTCCGAAGAGTTGCCAACTAAAGTGAAGAGAGGTCGAAGTGTTGGAAAAAAGATGGTGGCCTCGTTCTTCGGAAAGACAGGTCATTACGCGACAGTAGTCTTAGAGGATCAGAAAACGGTTAATGCAGAGTAGTATACTAACAATTGTTTGCCACTTGTCTTGGAAAAAGTTCGAGAAAAACGATCTCGCAGCAGGATCCTCCTTCATCACGACAATGCCTCGTCGCACACCGCCAGGCAAACGATCGACTATTTGGTGACCTCAGACGTTTAATTACTGGGTCACCCGCCGTATAGCCCCGACCTCGCACCCTGCGATTTTTATTTATTTCCGAAAATAAAAGAAAAACTTCGAGGAAAACGTTTTATAGACGCCGAAGAAGCAGTGGCTGCGTTTCAAAACGCCGTCGAAGAGACCCCTAAGGCCGAGTGGGCAAGGTGCTTTTCTCAATGGTTCCATCGAATGCAGTTATGTATTGATGTAAATGGACGCTATTTTGAAAAGTTACAATAAAACTAATAACTTGCTAGAATGCTTAGTTTTTGATTTTCTAAGAACTTTCAGTTTGACCCTCGTATAACGCTGATATTATGATCTTTTACGCATGGTAAAAGGGTATTTTCAGTATTTTTATTTACATAAAGAAGATCATACATCCGTAATGGAAATGGTTCAGTTAACCAGGAATATCTCAGGGATCTTGTCTTAGACATATTTTTTACATTATTATATTAATGATAACTTCGAGTTTATGAAAATATAACAGTTAAATCAAGTTTGAGGCAGATCAAATAAAATTAAATTACTTTCTATTATAGCTATTAAGAATATAGACTTTTATTTTAAGGACACTTAAAGATTTTAAAATTCATTTAATGCGTCCTTCTGAACTTTATACAGTTCTTATTTGAACATTCGTCTACGTTGATATATAGATATAATATTAATAACCTTAATGTCATGTTTTATATAACATTTGACAAAAGTGACTATTATTAGAATGTAATAAAATAATGTAATTTCTAACATTAATCCTCTATATAAACGTTGCCAAGTAAGAGACCAAGTATACATGCTATTCTACTAGAAATGTTTAATGTTAATAGTTAATAACTTATTTAAGGTAATCAGGACAAGTAAATTTGTATCCGATTTCAGTTATATTCCCATAAATAAAATATATATATTTTTTTATATTTTCTCTTTTGATACCGCTGGAAAGACTGTTATTATTTTTATTAATATATATATGTTGTTTCACAAATAAATCAATCCTGTCCGTATTCGCCTGGATCCTAAAATCAATCACGGGGAGCGTGGGCGCCGTGTATTAAATGTATATTCAAAACTAAAAAGCAACGGTAAACCACGCACTATCAGAACAATCGATGAATTATTATCGCAGTTTCGTTGGTAGCCGTATTAAATAATCTAACTAATAGATCTATGTAGGTATTGTGCCAGCTCGGAGATAAATCTTATTGTTTATATCTATACAATAGATATGCTAGGGTTGCAATGATTTTAATGAAAATATGGAATGATATTTCTAATTATTCTACATTACTTAATAATGCAAAGTTTAAGGATTTTTTTTTCATATTTGCAGATAAATATCAAACAAGATAAAAAATTTTATCTTTATTTAGTTTAACTCTCAAAATTAACTAATTAAATCGAATTGCAAAACATGGTAGGTAAACTCTAAGTAAAAGATAGTATTTGTACATAAAAAATTAAAACAACAATAAAAAAAAATGTTATTTGTTTTGCAGCCATTTTTTTCTGACCCATGGTAACCTTCCGATATTTTAGGATTCGTCAGCCGCGGCACCGTCGCCGTGCCCGCGACGTTAACAAATTACAAGACCTGTCAACTTTGTGAAACAATATACCGGTTGCCGTTTAACTTATCTCGAGAGTTTTCGTTAGATAAAACGTTGTATTACTAAAATGTCATTATGTGTCGTAAGATATAAGGCGAGTTCTAGACGGTATCGGCTCGGCTGGGATCGGTTGGAGCGATTTGTTAGCTTATCTCCTTGAGGTTGAGGTCAACTTTAGGTATCTTGGGTTCCGCTTGTTCAATTGTTACAGTAGGTAATGTTTGCTTGAAACATTGATTTATCGGAATTCACATTACGAAATGTTTTGTGATATTTTACTTGCAAGTTGTATGAAAACTTAAATGTATTAACAATAAAAAAAAAATTCAACAAGTTCCTGGGTAATATGGCGTGAACTAACACTAAGAATTAAATAAGTCTATTAAATGACCAATGTAATTAACGTAATATTTCCATATCAGAAACAAATTAAAATGATTATACGATCTCGAGGTATTATAATTCCTTATCAAATAATGTCTTTAAAATTTAGATTTAAAAATGAAAACAGAGAAATTTTATTTAATTATTCCAAAAAAAAATAATAATGAAGTTAACAGTTACAGATACTGCTATTTCTAAGTACACATATTAATGTTTAACGACTTTATATATTTAAATATTTAAATTTAGAATTTAGAATTTAGTTTACATATCTTAATAAAAAAAATGTAATAATATATAATATACATTTAGAACTTGACGAATTAACAAAAAATTTCATTGCAAAATTTAGAATTTAGTTTGTCCTGATGTTTACTGCTCATTAAGAGCGGTCTACAATTCAGTTGAAACTTGAAAAAGCTTTCAGTATCTAAATAGATGACCTGGATGTCTAATTCCATCCTTAATAACTTAAGATACCAAATACTATAACTGTTTATCATAGATGTTAATAAAGATAAACGAAACATAGTTAAATCGTAATGAATCTTACACACTTCCACCTCACCTAAAATAGAATTATACAATAAAATATTAAAATAATACATCTAATTAAAGAAGTCCATAATAAAGTACCGGTTTACGAACCTAATCGTTACGGTCAGTGGGCACGTTTGTAGATTTTTAAGTTATAAAATTTTTATAATTGTGCGTTTATTACCATGCAATGCCTGCGAGGAATGTCATCGAAATATACATGAGTTTTTCATTTTTATTTTATGATTCTAACATTAATTACCACGAATATACTCACGATATTATGTGAAAATTACTTTAAGAGAATGTTTTGTTTTTTTTTTTTACTAACTTAATTCAATGCAGACTCGAGTAAAATACATGGGTATATAAACTAATTGTTGTAACTGAAAATGTATCGCAACTTTCCTAACCATAAACTTTATATATTAACACTTATCAGATATATAGACATCATCTATGATATATAAAACCACATCAGTATTACTGTAAACAGACTCAATTCAAAAAGTACATCAGCTTTCTATAAACCAAATCCTAAAATATAAATGTTTTTATTATACCCCATATCTGCAACGCCATTTATTTTTAATCAGTACCAAGATCGGATCATTGAAAAAAACGCGAACTCAACACTGATTTAGAATAAATAAGATTGCGATTGTTCCTTTAGATAATATTTTTTGTATCTTTTTGGGAGGTCCTTAATTATCTTTTGTATATATGATATAAGATTGTAATAACTATATCTAAGATGTTAATAATATTATATTATTAAACTATTTCGTTATAATCTAACCACAAAGTATTCAGTGTAAACCAAACAACCCAAAATCAATAGTTTCAAAGTCGTTATAAAACCCAAATTCCACGCCTCATTAAATTTCCTTTGATTTTCCATCCCTACCCTTAACTCATAGTGAAAAATGGAATAAAGAGGGTGTTGCTCTAAACGATAATTCACGTCCGAGTTAATGTATATCTGAATAAGACATAATTCGCAAAACTAAATTTTATGCTAATAGGACTTAAATAAAATTACATTTGGGTTGGGTCGCGTTATTTAAAATCATTTTAATTATGTTGAAAGCAGATGACAGCCCTCTTCATTGTCCAAAGAGAGCGTTAGCGTTGTTGACATTTCGAGGTTATTATTATCAAGTGTTTGCGTTTTTAAGTATACATATAATCTATGGGTTCTAAAGCGTCATATCCTGCTTCAATCTTGTCTTATTTTTTAATGTAAGTTTCGACATGAACTATTAATACGCGTTGATGTATAAGTAATCTTATATTTTAAATAAGAGTTATGAAAAGGATATAATAATTAAATCAATTAAACAGATAATGTGAATGGATCATATTAAGTATATAAAAGAATAGATACATTTTCAAAGTATTGGCCTGCATTAAAGTATCAGTCTCCGCGCCTCAGGCTTTGTTATTATGGGAGTTTAATCCACCGTGAATCAAGGAGGGTTGATGGAATATATATATAAGGATGGAGTTATTTAAAGATGTTTCACAATTAAAAAGGATGTATAGCTTAATTATTATAGTCACAACTGGGAATCGAATTATAGACCCACGACTTGTCACCTCTGTTAGTAGACAGTGATAAATATATGTTTAATTAAATTATATTTTCTTATTTTATTGTTGTGAAACATTAAAGACATTAAACTACTGAATGTTCGCTGTAACAAAGAATTATATGGTAAAAATGTGCGCTGGTTATAAAGCATTGTGCACAATAATTATTACATACTTTGAATTTATTTTTAATTTTAATAAAAGAAAACCACTGAATTTTCTTATTAACATACACACAAAAATAAAATAATTATGTCAGTTATTGGATTGTATTCTAGTAATTATTTTTAATATTTTATAAAAAAAACTTATTTACTTTATACGTAAAAACATTATTATTTTTAATTCATCTAAATTCATATATATTGCTCAATGTAGATAGTGTGTCCCTCCCTTATAATTCGAGACATCATTAGCGATCCGCCTTTCTAATGCCTAACCGCTCACCATTGTGATTGTAATGAGCAACTAACGATCACGAAAATGTAAAAATATAGTTTTTTTTTAACGATTTCATCTTTTAATGAGATTGTGAATATGGTTGCTCCTTTTTTTAGTGTTTGTTTTAATAACTACTTGTTATTTTGTATGTTTATGTATATACATATATAATTATATTTTTAGTGTTGCTTAATCTCGCTTTATATGGATAGAAGTAACTGAATTTTTTTTAACTATCATTTACAAATATGCCAAAAGCTAACTTGAAAGCAAATATCGAATATTTATTTGACATAAAATAAAAATATTTCAAAAAGTTTAAAACATTTTCATCTTAATAACTTAGAATAAAATTAGAATCAAATTAAAAAGCAAAATCATAGATCAATAGAATGCTATTAGAGAGATAGCGGTAACTTCAGAAGCGTATCAAGGTGTGAGCTTACAGGACAAACAGACAAACACACAAACAGACAGGCTGTTTGGTTACGTGTGATTTATCATGAAGAACGGATGAAGGAGGTCAGTAAACAACGTTATTCTGCAAACTTAAAATGGCATTCCTTTTCCGTGAGAGATTAATTTTGTTTATATTAATGTTATTCTAAAACCCATTTTATATTATTGTATTAGAATACAATTTGTATTGTTATAAATGTTTAGGTTCCAACTCTTTGCATTCATTCTCAACACCGTATTTTTATTTTATTATATCAAACTAAATAGGAATGACTGTTATCTATTTGTGATTCCTTAAGGATACTTGGATATTTTATATCTATAGATGTAGATTCTATCTATAGGTTAGTAGATGTTAAATATTAAATTAATTATCTATTTATGTAATTAACAACTCAAATAAATTTCTTTATGATTAAAAAGAAATCAAAAAAAAACTTAAAGTTATTAAGAAACGTAAACATACTTATTTAATAATATTTGTAACTCATTCACAAATTAGTAAGTTATACTATCTGATTAATTAACATAATCTCTCTATAATTACATATAATTTTAATCGAATTATATTGTATAGAAATCGATAATTAATTTACAATTGTATAAACTAATGCGCTAGTAAATGGGGGTTAGGGGGGGGGGGGGGTTATTAATAATATAATTATTTGTATGTAATTATATTAATAACAATGATTGGTATAGTATTTCTAGAGTATAGTAAAAAGAGTATATAGTAACAATATACTTGTGTACCTACGTGCGGTTTACTGGCTTCACGGGATTTTGTATTAAATACTCTTCTTCTCTGGTTACATCTATAAGATACTTCCATGTTTAAGTTTTGTTCATCAAACTATGGTATGATATGATGGTATGGTATATATAAGGTAATTTGTATATTGTTTATTTATCTCTTTTTAATATAGATTTATAAGTTTTTTTTAATTTTTTTTACGGGATAGAAAAAACGCATTAGGTGTGTAAATAAATTATAATTGTAACTCAATAGTTGATATTATAAAAATGTATAAATTAATAATATATAAAAAAAATATCAGGGAGTTTTTGCTGGTTCTTCATGGGTCTTCCCTTTGGAAAGTTGCACTAGGTTCTACGTTTTGTTAGTTCAATAAATTATTTGTAATATATAAACATTTTCTTCGACTTTGCAACATAAATCTTTTCATTACTTATAAGTAAGTAAGTAAGTAAGTAAGTAGTAAGTAAGTATATTATATAATGATAAATAAAAACACAAGTACTTTACATTCACTACAAACAATACTTACAAACCTGAAAAGCAGTGTTTTAAGCGGTGAAAAATACTTCAGAATACATAAAATAGAATTATTATTTGTATAAGTATTTATATGTTGCTGGTAGTAGGTATACTATCAGAAAATAGGTAAAATATCTGAAAACCGACAATGTTATGATTTGAAAAGTAATTTATTATATATTAATTACTCTACAAAACAAACAATAATTGTTGAAGAAATGAAAAATGAAGCTCTTCTGTCATTAAAACTAACATTAACTACACTCCCTCAAAAAAATAAGTAAATATTCATAAATAAATATGCAAAATTTATAAAGATATATATCATTAACATAATGATCACTCTTTACTTAACCTGGTGATTTGAAATACAGTCGGTACGACGAATAAAAAATGTAACATTTTAACTAATGAATTAACAAACATTTATTATCATAAAACATAACATTATACAGCTTTAATGAGAAAAATCCTTTTTTGTGTTTATTTAACATCGTAAAAAACATAAAATATAGGTACTTCAAATAAACTTAAACAAGCCGCAGTGCATTGTAAGTCGAAATGCATTACAGATATCGTTAACATTTTGCATTAATTTATTTTAAAGACCATTAAAAACAAAGTTACAATTACCTAAATGGCATTACATTCAGTACTTAAGAAATTAAACGAAGCTATAATAATTATTAATTATTATGATAGGAATTATATAAAATATATTTTGGCTAGAATTCTAATAATATACAATTAAATAATCTTGAAATTAACGTAGATTTAAATAAGAAATCTAACAACATAAAGGATGGAGTAAATTCTAAACACGCGTTCCAAAATGCCGCCATGTTTTGTACAACCAACGCCATCGCTTGACGACTTTATGTACTATCGGTAAGAAGTTTGAATGCCGCCCGGTGGGATGTGTGAAATGCAACAGCCTACAAAACCACAAATGTCAATATTTATACAAAATCCCATATAACCGCCATGCACACAATAGATTTATAAGATAAACAGAGGTGAAATGACTAAATAGGATCGACAACATTTTAATATGTGGTCCTGTGTTTACCTTGGGTCGGTTTGTCTGTTATGCCTACATGCGTTAATGCTGTACCGTAAAATTATTGTTTTTTGTGGACTCCAGAGATTAAATATGAATAAAGGACAAAGCTTTACGTTCCATGTTTTTCAACTCAGATTTAGTGAGCCTGAGAGATTTGCAGCTATGGCGTGTATTTTTAAATACGTAGGTAGTTGTGTCCGTACCTATTATGTAAATAACTTTATATATGTGATTTGAGAGCACAGAAAGTATTAAATAATCTATTAAATCGATACAGAATGATGATTGTTTCAAGGATATACATATAATAATAGAAAACAAAGTTTTATGTCACTGTAACCTTATTTTGTATATTCGAAAATGTTTAAATAGTTTTTTATTCGAACTAAAATATTTACATATATTTATTACATAACAATTAAAAATTTTAATAATATAAATAACCGGAGACAATTATAATAATTTCGCGGTCCAAAGTTGTCAGATGTAAAGGTGAGTACTCGTTGAAAGGGTGCACCTGAACAAACTCAACCATCAGCCGTCAAAGGACGGATTTTAACAGTTTTTATTTACAAATAACGATTGACAAACAGACATGTGACTAGGTAATTTTATATAATTTAAAACCACTTATAAGTGCGCCGGTTGAACGATTATCTGAGATGTGACTATTGTATTCAATGGATTTATTACAAATGAAAGACTACGTCGTTTTATATATAACTTACAATGAAATTTTATATTTCAAATAAATTATTGATATTTTATAAAAAAAATCCAGAAAAGAGGACAATACAAATGATTCCTGTTTTTAAAGTCCTCTATACTTTTCTTTTAACATCCAAAGTTATCTATTAGTTTTAATTTAAGTTGCGTCAATAATATAAAAAATATTAACAACTAACAACATTTTTAGACATTACGATAAAAAATCTAATACTAATAAGCAACAAATTCAAAAAGAAACCAACCTTAAACCCAAGTTCTCATATCACATAGACAAGAATGTACATAAAACATATTTAACCCAATTTATATTACTTAATAAATAAAAATAACCAGTTATTATAATAACTCATGTCACTATGTTTGTACAAGGGAAGGGGTGTATAAAATCAATGGCAACATTGTTCTCACCCCAGAGGTGGGGGGGGGGGGAGAGTCTTAATATAAACACTCATGTAGGCTTACAATTCAATGTACTAAATACTAACCGTTATTATTAAGCGTATTAAATGTCCCCGAACCGGAATTTGTAGACGTTTCATTGCTATTGTGTTAGTACAATTCTATACTTGTATACATGTACTCCTTAGCTTCAAGTTTTGTTTTCTATATACTTTATTATATATAGGAATTAGTTAAGTTTATTTTGTCAATAATCAACAATTTATTTTAAAACAACTACATCTTTTGTACAAATAAACACCACTACGCAATATATCCGTTCAAAACAAGTATCAATATCCATAGTGCATTTGATATACAACTATATAGGTAGAAATACTGTTGCAAATATGTAATATTATTTTTACAAGTGTTAGACGCCGGGGCTATGAGGACGTATACTAGAGTAACTTATTTGTATGCATATTATACATGAGACGATCTGTGTCGTTCCTGTAAGCAGGTGAATATTTACCTATTTTCGTATATTTTGTATCACTAAACCATTATTAGGTATGAGAATATATTTGTTGAGGATTTTATATATATAATTAATATCTTCAATAAACTATCGAATGTTGTTACAAGTAAATTGATAACTTGAAAAATATCCAGCGATTCATTATAACACAATCCAGCCGTTTACATTAGTAGAAAGATTCAAAAGTAAATAATTTGGTAAATATAACATTACGCAGTTGCAACAGAAAATGTTTTCAGTTTAAATAAATATTCAATACATATATTTTCATAGTCTACAATATCTGTAGACAATTTTCTAAGAAGTCGATCAACGCCATCTATTAGCGACGTACAGAATACACGTCTTTAGCCTCAAAAGGTGAATTGACAAAACGTGAAGGGAAAACAAAATTAATGAAATATACATAATATATAGAATGGGAATGAAGCACCTGGCCTATAATTAAATTATTCGATTATTATAATGTCATATCTGATCATTTTAAATTAACAGCAAGGACAAGCCAAAGCCTCTTCACTTGGTGATTTAAGGAAGCGTAAAATGTATTGAATTTGAAGATATCCGTCTCATAATTTCTTCATAATGTTCTTTGGTGCGTGAAGTTTTATAAGTATGAAATTATTATAAATAGAATATCAAAATATTATTTATTATTTATAGCTATTATTATAAACAGATTGTTTAATAAAATTTTTGATACATTTAATTATATTTTTGAGCATAAAATTATCGTGTAACAGTTCGTTGTGACAAAGTATTTGACACTCGGGAGGGGAATTTTTCAATACATCTGTATCTAATTGGAGCTCTTTAAACCGAAGACTTCAAATTTAAAGGGTGAAGCGCAATTCGCGCAACATGTCTTGACACAGTTGGGAGATAAATCTTTACGATTATTTTTAGTGTTTACGAGTTATACACTGAACCATTTATAGTTTTGAAAGCTGTTTATAGTTTCCAGTTAGTTAGTGTAACGAAATATCTTTTACTCGTTAATATGGGTAAAAATTACTTTAAAATAAATATAAAACTATGACGTAACACTAATTAAAATTACCTTGGGCTTATTTGGTTATGTTTATTCACCAAATCCGGACGGACGAAATCCGTCTAAGGTTAATTTCGTCACAAACAAACCATATGCACGTCACTGTCAGTTTGAATGGCTATATGAATGAATTTCTTAACAGTTGTGGACAGCTGCAATCCTATTGACTATTACCGATTTAAGTGATATAACTCCATCAATTCAGATGCCAATATTCGAATATTAAAGTAAAGGAAATTTTGACACCGGCTATCTTAAATGGAAGGTTGAAGTGCAGTTTAGTGTACCAAAATCGTTCATAATCCAAAAACATTGACAGGAATATTCTAGAATATCTTGACAGTTTCTCATTTATGGACAAACCACATTGAAGATACAATGTGTTACCCATAAATGAGTAGGTAATAATTTTATTAAGGAAACGCTACCAGCGACTTCTACTCTCGCCTCCCTTCAGATTCGAATTATAAACCATCTAGCATTTTTTGAATATATAAAATTAAAACAATCAATTATTTTTTTTTTCGTGAAGATAAGAGAGATCAGAACAGAAAGCATACTTGTGATGTGTAATGCCTATTCTAAATATGGTCCAAATCCATAAAAATTTTATGTGGAAAGAAACAATTTGGACTGGTGCAAAAGTCTATAAACCAAATTAGTTCTAAATCTTTTTATTGGTTTTTCCGTAATGTGCAAACAAAAAAAATAAATTAAAAACTCTTAATTTAGATTCTGTGTGACACAAAAAAATATTGAAAAATAAGTTTTTCAAAAACTATATAATGCATAAAATTTACTTCGTTATATTAGTCGTTTATTCAGACTTTAGTTAACCTCAAATTACCTGATATTTATATAAACATTAAAAAGAAAAAACCTTTATAAAATTTTAAGTCAAATACACTCGAACATAAACCACTAATTACGTACATTTAGTTATCGTTTATTTTGAGTTCGATCAACAAACTAATTGGACAAACCGATTAACGCGGATAACCAAGCAAATGTTTGTTATTTGTAAGTTAGGAGCTTTGCCGCAGCTTTGGAGATTTAAAATTAGTTTAGAATTAATCATTCGTCATTAATCATCTAGCGTTTGTCGACTTCGATTGATTATACTATAACATCGATATACCTATCCACATTTATCATAAAACTATAAGAACGTCTCTGACATTCTAAAACCAAGACACCTAACATGGTTTTAGTTTGAACTGGTAGACAACTCCGTGGTATCCACTTACCACCACACTTACAAATATAATACTATATATATGTATTTGTATATATAACGAATCAACACAACTTAAATTAACAGTCCACAATAAACTAAAAATAAGTGTGACTGATTTCTCGAAAGTAATATATTATGAACATACCAATTGACAGCAATATAATTATTATTATATAAGTTAATTATTTTATTAGTTAAGTTAATAAAATTTTACGCGTAATAATTCACACGTTGGAACAAATAAAGGCGTTACTTAAATATAAAAAAGCCAATAGAATGCAGTTAACAAATAACAGATTGGATATTAAATTACATTATTTACTATTAGATAAAACAAGACAAACACATTTTAAAACCGCTGTATAATATTAAATTTCCAGTTTTAATGGATATGTTGTAATAGCTCAAAATATAATTAACTAACGGTCTAGCTTAATTTTGGGGACTGAAATATCCTATTTATTTTCAGTGAACATAATTTAATAATGAGCAAAGTGCGGAACACCTGATACAGTTGCGTGGTAATTATATCCAAGCGGCCATTTTGGTTTTAGGTATACTGACGCTTTAGAAAATATTATATTGCTATGTTAATATGGAACTAGTCTGTAATTTAGAGCAAAATCTTTTAATAAATAAATACAGAAGTTAACAAACGATTTAATAATAATAATATACTTATTATAAAAATTAAAACTTAAAAGTTACATAAGAACAATAATCCGACGAAAATATAATAAAGATACTAACAAAATTGTGACTTTAGTTACATATAATGAAACATTAATACAATAAATAAATGTTACTCTAAAAATTATAATATCAAAATCACACACATCCAAACAATTAAGGCGAAAGGTTGGATAGTAACACGTGATTGGAGGGATAAACAAACACGGTCACCCTCTAATCGAAAATGTTAATGCATGTGTACCCGCCTTTAATATCGTATGATTAAACATGAAGCGACATTATCAAATTTTGCCACGCGTTCGTTAGGGCTTAGTGTTTACCGACCGCTGCAGCTTCCTACAGATATAGCTGTCAATATGGCCTCGTGACATCCCTGAGTGATCGATAGATAAATATGTGGAAATCGGAAAAAATATTGACTCAGATTATTTTGGAGGTGAGAGCCGTCTGTCTATGTATATTATTCTTTTATAGGAGTCTTCTTATATGATATTTCACGTCTAGAATACATAGATTCCTTTTCACTTTCATATTTCTGATAATAAAGACGAAAAAGAAATTATAAAGTAATTACCAATTAATATATAATATTTAATAACAATAATTATTATTATTTGTCACCAAAAAGGACTTATCTTCAAGATGGTGTATACAATGTATACATAGTGTATACGTAAGACGGTGGGTCGCATCAGTCAGGCTGTCGAGAGAACGCCGCTACACGGCTATGCACTTAGGTCGCCCACCCTACACGTGTCTATGAAAATGTTAAGTTAACTTGCTAATAGTTCTAGGGTCAGATATGTAACAGTTATAAATGTATTGTCGGAATTAGAACCTACTGGAATATATAATTATATAAATAATCTAATAAGAAATGCTAGGCAAAATTAAATAATAAAATGTATTAATAAATAATATTTTTCGTTAAAGTAATTGCGATATAAATACATCACTATTATAAAACTGTTTTTAATTTTATGTTGAGAATATCAGCTAGTAATAATCAATTTACTAACGTTTATGCACATGTGAGCAAGATGGGCCTAGGGTGAGTGGGGCTGTTGTTTCAGATATCAAGTCATAGGGGGCGCCACTGTGGTTAATTCATTCACTAGACTAACCACTTTCGAAGGTTCTGATTATATATTAGATTGAAAACAATGTTTTATTGTTATGATTAATTTTAATCTTTTAAAAAGGGCGTCTATTATATCCTCTTTTGGTATCATTTAACACTAAACCTACCAAGTACCGGTCAAATTGACCGTTCTTAAACTATTGTAAAACTTACACATTTAAACGTTATAATATCGTTATCAAACTACATGACAATTCTTAGAATATGCATATAATATTTTCTACACTCTTTACTTTTAGTTATTTCCATTATTATATAATAAACTAACTTTTAATTACCGGTCAATTTGCCGGCGTGCGGTAGGATCACGTACACAATTGTCGGTAGGTTTAGTGTTAATTGGATTTTATTAAGATCTCATATAAAAATTGTAATTTGATAGTAGACTATGTTAAAAATGTATGAGGGTCCTTGCCATTTCCACTCCATGCAATAGTACATCTTACGAGAAAATCGTATATAATAACAAATAAATAAAAACTAAATATCTTTAATTCTTAACAATACTTAATTATTTAAATAAAAAACTAAATATTATCAATCCTTAACAATTCTTAATTTTCTTTATTCAAGTGATTTGGGATTTAATTCAGAATGATACTAGAAATATATGGATTTTGTACAAACTAAATTGTTATAGTATATAAAGACTTCTGTCTTCAATTACGGCATCTGGTAATAGCAATTATTAAACATTGTAACTCGCATTTCTTTATATGGTTCTAAAATAAAACAATCTTATTTATTTACATAGTATATTATATAACACAGAATTATATATATATATATATATATATATATATATATATACATATATATATATGTAATAGTGGAATGATAACAATGTCTTCATGTCCTACACATCTAAACAAATACCACATATTTTTATATTTTCTTCATTACATCAAAGAGTTATTTGTAGGTATTTTTCTTCACCATTTTATCAAATAAACTACAATAACACCATTCCTTCATATATGTTTTAACATCTATATATATATATTCTCCGTGTACATATATTAAATATAATAAGTTTGTTTGTAACAAACTTAATAAATTTTATTATTATAATATTTATTCTACAAATCCATTATAATTGTTTAACATTTTAGGATTATATTTTAATTATTATACATATATATTAGCTTATATATATTATATTAGCTTGGCCCACGTAGTAGCCTTACTCTATACAACATCAGCTATCCGCAAGTGAAACTCCTATGAAAATCGGTCAAGTCTTTTCAGAGATTAGTCAGACAAACAGACAGACAGAAATATTTCAAATTAATTAAAAATTGTAATAGTTGATGTAATTCAGAATTACAAACAGACATTTATATGTATAGATATATATTTACAATGTTCTTATATTAAATATAAAATGTATTACCAATTGTATTTGTGCAAAAAAGTTAATCAATCAATCAAGGTAAAAATCATTACAAATATAAAAACTATCATTATTGTTTTTTTAAAATCTTTGTATAATTGTCGGAATGTTCATATTATTAATTGATTTCATTTATATTTTACACAAATATATAAAAAATTATGTTTCAACAAACTTTTTTATTTAAACACCGTTTTATTAAATGTATATAGACAAATTTATAACATATTTTTAGAACTTAAATACGCCATGTTCTATGTTAATATGTATAATAATTATTTACAAATATATTAATATTACTCTTTTATTGAGCGAAGCGAACGAAGTGAGCGGAGCGTTTTACTGGAGACCTTTTACATTCTTTGTCACAAATTGGCTCGAAAACTACTTGACGAAAAATTATGAAACTTTGCAATCAAAAAGACACATTAGGTGATGGTTTAAAAAAAATTTAAAAATGTCCTCAAAAAAAAATAATATTTTTTTAATGTCACGTCAAAAAACTGTAATCCCATTGAAGTCAATGGGAAACGATGAGTCAATACACTGGGCTCGCTTCCCTCAATATGGAAACGGCACCCAAGATTTCGCGAGCGCATCGAGTAGAAATTGAGGATTTGTTGACGCCCCTAGTATATTATAGTAGTAAAAAAATATATAAAAATAATATACATATAAAAAGGGGCCAAATATTTATAATATAACACTTTTTAAAAAGTCAGAATTCCGAGTGGAATCTTTGAATTTCATTCCAATTGTAATTTGGCATCTAAAAATACGATTAATATTGTAAAAAAAACATTTCTGAATGAAATGGGATAATTACTATGATATTGTATCACTATGTGAGTAAATTTTGTAGTACACCTAAAGGTGTAAAGAATTTTTAGAATTTAAAGTATAGAAAAAATTTTTAGTTATATATTATGCGAAGCCTACCTACACCTTTTTTAACCTAAGTCACAAATAACGTCAAATATTTCAGATGCTGATTTCTGATTGGTTGATGTCATTAACAATCACAAGTCTTGACAGTGCTTTCAATCAATCAATCGATCAATCAAAATATTTGATTTAAAAATAGGTATTCAATATTTATTTTATTATACATAAAATAAAAATTATATAATGGACTGTATATTGTGTATAAAATAATACTAGTCGAAGCTCAATATAAATTTGTTGACCCCTTTTAATAATATAACATCAGTAGGCCAGAATTTTTATAACCTTTTAATAAGCCTAATTCGCTCTATACTTATCTACCAATACTTAAAATTACATATATTATACCTTCGCAATGCAAATATTGTTTAACAACAAAAATATACACGCTAAAAATATTTCTTACATTTTTTTCGTTCACATGTCATTTAATTCTATATATAATCGGTATAAAATAACCGATATTGGCTAAATCGATTAGCCAAATAGTAAAATATATTAATTTTGTTCCCATCCCAGAGACCTCTCAACCGCCATTTTCCACTGTTTGTATCTCATATCTCTCTCGTCTTCACTTATTTGTGGCGAATAAGTAATACCACTGGTCATGGTTATGGTATTAGCTTTATTGTCATCGATACCCCAGTAGGCCACTAAAGCCGCTCCCAAAGCCGTACTCTCGGTAAAGCCGGCTTTTATCACGTTTATACCTATCAGGTCGGCTTGCATTTGCATTACAAGAGCGTTGGATGTCATACCGCCATCTACCTGTAAACACATACAAATGGTTAAAAATACATATATACACACACACACACACATAAAAAGCTCAGTAATTGTCAGTTATGTTTTAATACAGGCAATCATTGTTTATAATATTTTTCTTTTTTTGTTTCTGCTTTTGCTGGGAATTGAGCTAAATCATTTTTGAGTGACCAAAAATATAACTTTTTTTTTTTCATTACTATCTATCTACTCTACGTTCAAAGAACTGACAATTAAAATTTTACAAAAATATATTTTTTGAACCAAAACCCCTTAAATCTAATTATTAATAGATTTTATATATATGTTATAGTATAATATTTTTGCTTATGTTATATTAACATTATCACTAATCTTTTTGCAGTTTTTTTGGTAGTATAATTAACTTTTTAATGTTAATATTAGTTATATTTATCTAAGTAATGTTTGTTAATTTAGTAGTTTAGTTCGAAAATGTCTTATTATAAAAATGAATCTGTGTACTAATTAAATTCATTACAGTTCCGATAAGGTCCCTTTTTGTTTTGCTTTGAAAATGAGGGAAGTATAACTCAAGAAAGTCTCTTATAGGCTAATACCATGAGTGACTCTCTTGTGTGGATAATTATAACATGATTTGGCTCATTTCCCGAATTAAGTTTAAATAGAAAATTCTCGATTCTGACAAATTGACATAAATACACATATATATCAAAACAACATTTAACAATCTACCTATCACTAAATACTTACAGGAAATACTAAATATTAAATACAAACTAGTGAAGATTGTAAAAACTAAATGATCTCTGAACTCAAAATACAGAACAAGCAGACAACATAAAAAAGTGGCATTTGATGATTCATAAAAATCACATGCCTACAGAATTACAATTCAATTCACAAACATACAATTACATGAAAGGAGGAAATAAAACGAATAGCTTGAGTGACTATTATATGGACCTCCTATGTTAGGTACTTACCTAGGTAGCTTTTAGACAAGTAGGCAAGTAGTAATAAATGACCAAATAAATAAAAAAAATGCAATAATTTGTTTTCATTTTGTGCCAAGAGCCTTCCGTTGCACAATTTATGAAAACTTTTTTTTTTATATACCTCATCCCCAGTGCTAAAATTTGCATAACAATGTATGTTAGAAATACCCAACATATCATTGATGTGCAGGAGGAGTAGAGTTGGGAATAGCACACAGCCTTGGGGTACACCAGCATTAACGGGCTTGGGTTTTGAACCCCATGAGCAAAAACCATCGAGAACTACCTGTATGCTGTGCCCAATGCGAAAGCTGGTGATCCACTTGCATAAACTCTTGGGAATCCCATAGGAAGGCAGCTTTAAAAGAAACCTTTTGTGCCATATCCAGACTAAATGCCAGACCCTCTCCCTTGTTTTCAATAACCGCTGCCCAACGGTGCGTAAGGTATAAGAGAAGGTCACCAGTTGATCTACCATGGCGAAAGCCATATTGCCCGATCATTGATTAACTGTTGATCTTAGAGGAACGTTACGAGCTGTCGGTTAATATTGTTCTTCGTTATTTTGGAGAGAGATGTAATGGCGATAGATCTGTAGTTAGCTGGGTCCGAGCTATTAACTTTTTTGGGAATCGGATGGACAAGGGCACACTTCTATGAGACCGGGACTACACTTTTAAGGTAGGAGTGCCAAAATAGACGCGTTAGCACTGGATTGAACTCAGAGGGAAATGTTTGTAGCATCAATGGAGAAATGCCATCAACGGGATGGTAGGAGGTATCTTCCCTTGGTTGTCCAAAGTCGATGTTGAGGCAAAAAGAGATCCTGAGTGCTTTCTCTTTTGCCGTGTGGACCAGAGAGTCGTTCCCCATGTGCAAAAGCGCCCAGATATTGCGCGTGCCAGGTACCTTGTCAGCTGATACGCAATTTTGAACTTTTCTCTAGCGATTTGCTGTTCAAAGAATATGGGACGGTTATATTTCTTCATTTTTTGTTCTTGCATTGGTACCTTGTAGTGCTGCCAAACGCTGCTTTGTAGAGCTAAAGATGTCGGGTCGCAGGTGTTGTGCGAGCCAGACATTGGATGGGCACTACATTCGGTACCAAGCAATGATCAGAGGACTCAAAGAAGCCTCGACAGTGACCTGGTACTTTCTGAAATGCGTAGTCATCAGAAGGGCTTGTGGGTGTTCTCTCGGAAAGGTCTACACATATTTCTTAATGTTTTTGAGCAATTTAACAAATATATTGAAATCAGGCGTGTAAGAATTTTTCTTGTGTAGTGTAGAAAAATGGATATCGACTTTCAAAAATGGTCTTTCATTACATTTTTACGCATTCAATTTCATAGATGTAAACCTAAGTATAAAAGATGCAGAGATGAATGGCTCATATGATGACATCAATGTTACTAAACAAAACCAGAAATCATATAGAAGCCAAAAACAAATCAGGTTGATAGTAACGGATTCTAAGAGATTTTGACGATCTGAATTATTAAACGTACAATTCAATAATATAATACACAAGGAGGGATATTAATCTCTTAGAATTGTTAACAGAGTCATACATTTTCTAACGATTGCTGATAACGACAATAAAAAGATTTACAAGACCAAACTACTGCTATGTGTTTATGTGGCTACACAACAAAAAATATAATGAACGGAAAACCTAATGAAGCTTATGTTTCAATATTTTCAACTTCAGGAGATCCATCACACTATGACGCAGTTGGTAAAAAGCGATGTTGATGCTGTGGCGGCTACCGACACGTCGGTTGCCACATCAGATGCTGTCGCTGCTATGGCAGCTGAGCCCGCAGCTGACGCTGTTAACGTTGTACCAAAGGGCGCACCTGACATTGAGGTTACATTTGCTGCTTTGGCAGGTGAGGTTTCATCTGGTACTGATACCCCCATGGCCGCAGACGATTCATCGTGCACTGATGATTTTTTGGTAACCGAAGCTCCATCTGCCAATGATGTTCCAATTTCCACTGTGGAGAAATCGCCTGGCTGCAGGCTGTCTTGGCATGATAAAATCCATTGGCAGCCACCATAGCATGTATTAAGGCAGTTGCATCGAAAGCCTTGCATATATTGGCAGTCCAACCTGAATTGACAGGTGAGGCTGCAGTATAAATTTAGACTGCAGCATGCGTTCGTCGGAAAGATTGCGTTCCCAGATAAGCCTGCCAGAGCTCCCTGGTCTGGAGACTTTTTTAACGGCAAATGCTTCTCTGGCGTCAAAGGTTTCTCTGGCGTCAAAGGCTTCTCCGGCGTCAAAGGCTTCTCCGGCGTCAAAGGCTTCTCTGGCGTCAAAGGCTTCTCTGACGTCAAAGGCTTCTTTGTCGGCAAAGGCTTCTCTGGCGTCAAAGGCTTCTTTGTCGGCAAAGGTTTCTTTGGCGTCAAAGGCTTTTCTGGCGTCAAAGGCTTTTCTGGTGTCAAAGGCTTCTTTGGCATCAAAGGCTTCGCTGGCGCCAAAGGCTTCTGTGGCTGCAAAGGTTTTTCTGGCGATAAAGGCTTCTTTGACGGCTTTGGCGAATGAGGCGGTTTAGGCTGCAACTGTTGCTTTGGAGCAAAATCTTAGTATTTTAGAAGGATGATACAGATGCTTTTATTTATAGTTCAAGAAGTCAAAGGGGAAAACGACTGATTGGCTAATGTCTACAGTAAGTGATAATGTTATGTTACTACGTATTTTTGATAAAACGTTCAGAATATCAATGGCCATGTGAGTCGCTGTATGAAGTACTTGTAGTTTTATGTTCTTCTATTATCTTTTTTAAATCATAACTGGTTGTATTGTTTGCGATAAATAGATAATAAAATTAACAAAGTTTCGAGATTACAAGGTGATTTGTGAAGAACTCTCGAAGGGCATCTCTAAGTATGGTTGAAAAGTAGTTATTGTAAAGATGAAATTGGATAAAATTGTCTCCACAATACTAAGTCTACATCGTGACGTGCTATTTATAATATCTGAAAACGATATCTCAATAATTTGATCATATAAAATGTTCTAAATCTAAACTTTACTAAGAACAGACTAATTCTAATAAAATTGTGATTCAGAAAATTTTCTAAATTATCATATAATAAAAAAAGGGTAATACAGCACTATAAAACAGGCAGATGCATTTTATCTTTAATTATAAACATGTATAAATGAAATAAATGTTTATACGGACATAAAAAATTTTAGTGTTACAAAACGGCGGTCTACTCCTTAATGTCAATAATATGCACATTGTTCACGACATTGTGCTTATTATTCCCATATTGAAATAACTGAAACAGGCACCCAAAGAGGACAAAATTGGGAGGAGAGGCAATGATTAAAAAAAAAATAACAAGGATGTTTTGAGATATCTAGAGTACTTTTTTGTGAAAGCACCGTTGATAACGATAAAACACGATTGATATGAGATATTTTGTATCAAAATTTAACACTTGATTTTTGGATAAAGGTAGATTAAACCTTACCAAGTGTCACCAGGGGGAGATTAATAAGTGAGCAAAAGTTCGTCAACTTATAATATGACATTATGTAAATTTTTATTATATAAAATATGATCAAAATGATGATATTAATTCATATCATTATTGTCTTAATAATTCGATAATAATGGAAAGATGGACAGTTGTATAGCGGGCAGTAAATATTTATTTATTTATTTAACTTCACGCCATATCCCTTGCGGGGTAGCCAGAGACGACGGAGCACCAAACGCTACGGTCCCTGCATACCTCTTTCGCCTCGGCCACAGACATCAACCTCTTCATACATGCCCTCCGGGGGGTAAATATATTGATCGAAATTTAAATTATGATTGATGTTTGGACATGACATCCCTATAACAGTTGGAGCAACCTTAAGGCAAGGCAAGGCAATACATACATCAAGACAGTTCTGGGTTATTTTATACGTATTCATAAGAGGAGACCGTATATAGAGATGTTTATAATCAAAGATGGCTTATTCCTTAATTGAGCGAAGCGAGCGGAGCGCTCTACTGGAGACTTTTCACATTCTTTGTCACGAATATGCTCGAAAACTACTTGACGGAGAATTATGAAATTTTGCAATCAAAAAGACACACATTAGGTGATGGTTTAAAAAAAAATTTGCAAAATGTCATGTCGTTGAGGAATAATCGTCAAAAAAACTGATATCCCACTGAAGTCAATGGGAAAAATTTGATTTACAATGACATTATCCACAACGTAGAGTCATTACACTGGGCTCGCTTCGGTCAATATGCAAACGGCACCCGAGATTTCGCGAGCGCATCGAGTCGAAATTGAGGGTCTCTTGGCGCCCCTTGTTATTTAGATTGACCAGATCAGTTGGTAATATTTTTTTTTTAAATTCTACTCTTAATAGAAGACTTTTCGTTTGGCTATTTGTTTATCTTGGCATGATGCAGAAACTACAAACTGATTTTAATGAAAGTTTTAGCATTCATAATTTGGGGTGGAATTAATTTCCGAATCTAGAATGTCGTGTATCTAGCCTAAGCGGACAAAGTCGCTATAAAAAACTAGTATCACAAATACCTTTAGCAGCTGTAAAGGAATTCCACAATCCTCATTCATCGCGTCGAGAATGTCTCGAACTTGGAAACAGACAGCTTCCAAAGAAGCTTTGACTATGTGATTTGAGTTTGTGTCCTCGGTTATACCGCATATTACACTGAAACAAAACAATAATATATTTTTTTTTATATAAACTCACAAAAAAGTCAGCATTTAACAAGGAAAAAATAAACAAAAAAATTAGTACTGAACCTTAATCAGTGATAATAGGTCTTTACTGTCATATGTCAGCCTTTTAACCTTACCCTCTAGCGTCCTGTCTCCAATAGGGTGCATATAAACCGCTAAAAGCGGGCACGAACACAACGCTGCCATTTTCAGTTGCTTTTTCGGCTATTTCCTGTGATTTTTTTGCGCTTTCTATCAGTCCGATGTTGTCCTTCAGCCAGCCTAACGCCGCACCAGCTACAGCCACCTGGGGCGATAAGAAATAAATTATTAAAGATTCTTTAGGTATTAAATATTTAACATAATCAATAATCACAGAGCTAGACCTACAACATTTGTTTTCCAATAGGAAGTCTGTATGGAACAGAAAGTAGTTTGACTTCACGCAAATTTCACCTTTATTAGAAACAAGAGAGATTTCAATATTCTATATCGTTAAGTATAAAGTTCAAGATACTCTGGACACTTAAACAAATGTAACAAATAGCCAGAACTCACAGAACCCTCCAGCGCGTAGCACGGTGGAGTACCGCTGCCCAGCTGATACGCTACGGTGGTTAGTAATCCCCTGGTTGAATTCACGCGAATATCGCCGGTATTGTATAGTACAAAGCACCCAGTTCCGTATGTTGCTTTGGCTTGTCCCTTCTGTAGACACATCTGTCCCACAAGAGCTGCTTGTTGGTCGCCCAAGCAACCAGATATAGGGACGCCTTTGAGAGGTCCATCAAATATAGAGCCGTATGTCTGGTGAAAAATAATTGTATAAAATAAAAGAAAAAATATTTGCAAAAAAATACTTTGTAAAATTATTAGTATAATATATTGTAATTATTAGTAAAATAATAATTAAAATTAATAAAGAAAAAGGTATACTTCAGAACTGGATTTAATTTCAGGTAGGACAGACTTTGGCACTTCGAAGAACTTAATCAACAATGGATCCCACTTCAAGTTCTCTATATTCATAAGCATTGTTCTGGACGCGTTTGACACATCCGTAACGTGCTTACCGCCTTTTGGACCACCTGTAAATGTTATATTACATATTGTAGTTATATTTAATTAAAATTTCATATAATATTAGTTATATTTGTTCACTTGTCATATATATGTTTTCACCTCTAGCTATAATTTTATTTTATATATATTATATGTAATATGTTGTCATAAAATAATATTATATATATATATATATATATATATATATTTGTTTATAATTGATGACTGTATGTTTTCTTACCCGTCAAATTCCATATTATCCAACTATCAACGGTACCAAAGCAACAGGTGCCTTTCTTCATGGCCTGTTTAACCGCATCTACATTATCACTGAGCCACCTCAGCTTCACTGCACTGAAGTATGGAGACAACGGCAGACCACAGAGAGGCTGTAAATAATAATAAATTTATAAACATAAAATAAATTGATACTTATAGGGCAAGGTCTTGATCTTACTTCACCTAATAGACTACAATTTAAAACGTACATTGTAATTGAAATTTATGTAACAATTTTAGCATTAATTGAAAACTTTTTTTTCTAAACCCTTTTGCGATCACCGTGATTAAATATGACAGCATCAATCCAACTCTACCTAAACCACTATCGTCAAAAACCATACAATCAAATCCCCAGCTAAAGTCTATACAAGCAAAATTTTATATAAGCTCAAAACGAAAGGAATATTAGAAAAACACACTACAGGACATGAGTGTCATTCACATTAAAATAGAATTTATAATGACAGACCACACATAGGTTACTATTAGATAAGTGTTCAGAAACTCTATTCTTCGGTAATATTAAAAAGAATATTAATTAATAATTGAAAATAATTAATAATCACTAAATAAGCAAGGTGGTTTCTGGACTCAATCAAGTAAAATGACGTATAATAAGGAAAAAGTACAAAGAATGCAACAATCTCTGTATGTATGTGCATCATAAGCCACAGCTTAAATATCTTGAATTAACACTGATATAAACATATATATGAATATCACAGCATTAGTAGGGTGGGAGAATGGTTTGAACCTGTAGTTGTAAGAGAAAGGTTATTTTGGCAAAAAATCCCAAGTCTAAAATAAAAACCTTATGACAAAAACAATGAACCGATAATATAAAAAGGATATGTTGTATATGTAGACCAGTATGTCTTTAAAAAAATCACCCTAAATAAGAAAAGGGAAAGCTGAAAATGAGGTTACTATTGATTAGGAAACTAGGATCCACAACAAAAAAAAAAAGTGGGCTGGCTATACAAAAGATGGGCAGAAGAACTGATTAAGCACGGCCAAAGACAAAAAATCAGGAAGAAGTTGGAAAAGTCTACACCTGAAAGGGGTTCAAATAGATAAGATAGTAAAAAAAATTATAATACCAATACTAAAAATTCATATAATTATTACTAACACAAATGACAAAGATTTGAAAAGCAAGGTCAATTTAGGAATATAAAAATGGCGTAATCTTTATTAATTACTATAAAAACATTTATTATACCCATAATATGACTTTGAAAAGTAATTTATTACTTTATATGCAATAAAATTGTAATGTTACAAGGTTGATTTATTTTCCAAATAATTATTTATACAAACACCAAGTGTCAAGCAAAACAGTGTTTACATTCTAGATGTCAAAATTTCGTAACAACGGATACTGGAGTTAGATAAAGATATATTATTTTGTTTATTACAATCCAAGAGGAAATACTGTTCTCTAAACACATGTTTTATGTTGTTTTGTAACATTTAATATAATTATGAAAAGATTAATTATTAATTATACCTTTAAATAATTTTTATTTCTTGTCTTATTTGGCACGGTGTCTAATAATTTTTCTATGGTAGAAGATGTTCTCATATCCAGCCAAACAATGGCATTGTGTAACGGCTTTCCTGTAAATCTATCCCAGACTATTGTTGTTTCACGTTGATTCGTCACTCCAACAGCAATAATATCCTGGAACAAAATAATTTGTCATTTAAAATAAGCTCACATATAGGTGTTCACTGTGTGTGTTTTTTTAAACATATTGTAGCTAGATTATTTATAATCTTATGTAATTATTATCATTATTAGAATGAGTCATTATTTAAGATAACGATCACTAGATTTCTTAGACACTTCCCGTTATTATAATTAGTAACCTACTATATTGTTTTTACTTATAAAACATTATATATATATATATATATATTATATTTTAAGTGACAATTAAGTTGTAAATCATTTTTTTAAGGACCGTATTTGCCACAAATTATTATATTATACCATAAATTATTATGAATTGAATAAAATATACAAGGATAACTTTATTTATAATAACTTGAAATGTTGATTAATTACTTTGAAAATGTATAAAACACTACAGTATAGCATATGTATAAATATTTGTGGTTAAAATTATTAAGACGAATTGTATTGTCCAATTGTACTTCCAATTTTCCTTATTGTGAAATTCTAGAAACTGTGACATTTATGTTGTTATAAAGTTTCCATTCTGAACTATGTGCAGAAAAAAATACCTGTGAACTACTAAAAGGATATTTTATTACAATTGTAGTTAATAATGGATTCAGAATTTTTTACTGTTTATAATATGTACTAATCATAGCTTAGAAATATTCCTAACAAAAAATGTAAGAAATAGTGTTTCTTTATTTATATCTAATTTGTGGAATGTTGATACCACATAGAAGTTAGAAAGTCTTTAATATAGTCTAGTCTTTAATATAAGATTATAGCTACCTAAATAATGATTGGTAAATTGTGATAGAATACTATAATAGCATTACTAAATGCAAAAGTACCTACTTTTATTTTACATTTTAAATACTTTTCCCAAATAATTTGAAATAATTGAAATAAATAATTATTACTTGTAAAATACAAAGTTTTATCACATTTTATAATAAATTTTTCCTATATTTCATTCTTAAAAACAAAATTACTTTATTTATGGATTCTAAATGTTAACACCATTGACACCACAAACAATAATGAGGCCAAGAACAAGAATAATGATATGGATAAGGCTAGATCGCAAAGTAATTAATTAGAGATATAATAAACTTTATAGTGTGGCAAAATGTCAAGCAGAATACATATTCAAGGTTTCCTAAAGCCTGTGTAATCTAGAATCAACTATATAACTAGAATAGGGGATTCCCCTTCTGTAAGTTCAACATGATGAAAATGATATTATAATTGCATTGTATGCAGTAAAGGATACCCTGCTGAAACTTGAGATAATCTAGAATTAGTAATTTCTTCTTGTATACCTTAGCTGTTCAAAGTCTATTGCAAATGGCATCAGAGGGTTAGGGTACAAATTTACATAATAATACAAGAATACAAGGAACTTAATGAGTTTGCAAATTGATAGAATTTATTAAAGGAAGTCTTACAAAATCTGTTTTGATAGATTTTATAAATTAGAGGAGCCAAAAGCAAAAGATGGCATAATAGCATCCGTATCTTCTCTTTTTCAGAATGAAATTGATGTAAAAAGCCAACAGATACAATAAAGAAGTATTTGTTTCAAAAGTGAGAAAACAAAAATAGTTGCCAAGGTGAACATACTGACTCGGAATAGAAAGAAGGGAACGACGGAATATTATTGAAGGTTCTGATTCTTTAACAGTCATTGATAATGCCAATACTACAATAGATGTGAAAAAACTATAATAGTTAAAAGACAAAGACAATATTTTAGAATCTTTCAATATATATTCAAATGTAAAATGCTTTCCTAAAATGTTATATTTGCTTATTAAGTTCCGAACCTGTTGAACAACTATTTAGTTGAATCATTATAAGGCTCCATGGAAAGAACATGAAAGATGAACTCTTTGAACAAATTCTAGTATTAAAATCAGTTAAATAAGTAATAAGGTATTTTATTTGAAAAACCTATTTTGAAATTAGATATTTTGTATTTAAAGACTTTTATTTAAAAGTATTTTTATTTTAAATTACTAAAAAAATTTTTCACATCTATCAATGGGTGGGTGATTATGTAATATAATATTTCCAGATTCAGTTGACACAATTTTATTTGTGAAGTCATTTATAAGACAATCTACATTGAATATAAAATACAATAAGGTACTATATGTAAGCAAATTTTTGTGTACCTTATTTATAGATTTTCAATAACATTTCAGGGTTATTGTAAGTAAATATACATGGCAAGAATCCAATTTTAAGACTAATATGTTTTTTGTTGAACCCAAATGAAGGTCATGAACAGTGTTTTTTCCTATGAATATTTTTTTTTGTTAAATATTACTTTTAATATGTTAGAAATTGCAAGTAGCATTTTAGATTTTAAATACAAAAATGATTTTTAATTTAAATATCCAAATAAAAAAAATTGTTTACAATTTACCTTGGGGTTCCCGCCTAATGACACTAATTGCTCAACAGCTTTATTAATACAAGTTATTACTACTTCTAGAATCGCATTTGGATCTTGTTCCACCCATCCTTCCTGCGGAAAATACTGTTCCAACTCCTTTTGGTGTATGGCCACTACTTCACAGGAGTTTGCTTTAAAAATTATAAATCGCGCACTTGAAGTGCCCTCGTCTATAGCCCCAACTAATGGCCCGAACTTGCCGAATCCTGAAGACATTTTTAAAGGCACAAAATTTACAGTTACACGATGATTTCAGTAAAACCTAATAAACTTCTTATCTAATTGCACTTTGATCGCTAAGCGTTAAACAACATAGTTAAAAATATTTATCTAAATGATCACGACCAGTGTAATCTGTGATCATAACAGTACAAATTAACAGATGACGTTTAACAATGACAACTGACAAGTGAGAACATTGACAATGAAAACGGAAAAAAGTTTTATGTCGCGAACGTCACAACATTGTTGATGTTACCAATTGATAAATAGCTTAGGAGCGATTTAGTACATTTTATTTTGTTATAACCATATTAAATTTTAAAAATTGATTCTGTTGAAGTCAATAACTGTGTAAACAAGACTTTTATATTCCAATACTTTGAGATCTTTCAAAATAGGATAGATGTCATAAAAAAAATCTTGTACATATACTTAATACGTGTTTGTTTTTGAACTGCTCCTAAATGGCTGGACCGATTTGGATAGTTTTTTCATTGTGTAAGTTTAAGTGAATAGTTTCTAGATAGATTCAACAGTTTTTAAAGTAATTTGTACCGTAATATGAGCTTGTAAATTAATCTGCGGCTAGAGAAAGTCTGCAAAACAGAAAGATTGTATAAATAATGATATGAGGATGAATGAAATGTATTTAAAAAGTATCGTACTTAGTGTTGTGTTAAAGAAAATAAAGTGTTTTAATTCAAATGGTATTTAGTTTTATCACCCAGCCTAAAATCTCAGATTGGATCAGAGACTTTTCGTTTCCCACGCGACTGAAAGATTTTTCTCGGCCCATAGGACGGATAGCGAGCTGTGCATTTTCTACCATGACCATAGATGGCGGCTAATAGCATTCTTTCTTCCCTTGTACAAAAATGCTTAATTGTAAAAAAAATATACTTAATTTGACAGCACATATAACTTGCAGAATCTATTTCATAATTTTCAAGTGGAATTTTCTTTATAAATAATGCCTTATTTTCCAAAATCTGTTTAAGCTACAATGCCTCCTGTCCAGATCCACAAAGTCAGATAATTATTTAAATCCACCTACAAAGTCACAGCGCCTTAGCAGCATTCGCATTACTGGTATTCTAAATATCCTCATCAAACTCATAAATCTAGAGAAACCTAAATCCATTATTTTTTAAACTACAATCCTGTCATATGTTGATGGTCATTTTTTATTACTTTATGGCATACTTAAAATATATTGAACTTTTTGTTATTTATAACTTTTGTTAATCAATGGCTGAAGGCCGGAAAAGGAAGGTCTTTTCTGAACCTCAAAAGATTTTATACGTTCGGTACATTAGTTTAAAAATCCTTCTTCTCGTGTAGCTATATTACAAATACAAAGGGTATGTAATAGCTAATAAAGTATCTAGAAAATCCTAACGTGATGTGAGATATTAAATTTATAACTACCTCCATTATTCAATAATTAGCTCATTCACTGATAAAAATAACATTCGAACTCGAAATTTCTGCTTTATTCTATAGAAAATCTTATAAGATTAGATTATTTTTATTAATTTTCTGTAACACACACTTTACTTATTAATATTGTATAAATATAAATTGAAACGATGCTTCTAAAATGTAATAACGTAAATCAAAAATATTTCACCTAGTGACATCTGTGTTTTCTAAGAATGTTTATAATTTAATTGTTAAAATAGGTTCACAGATTTCACAATGTAGGGTCCCGCTTTAGAGTGTCGTAGTAATGGATGTCCCCAATAGATGGCATTCAAAGGAAATTGTGAAGAAAACGAGAAACATTAAAATCGTTAGTTTTTGAGTTAATAATTCTTAAATAAATACGTTAAAAATAAGTAACGTGGATTGTAAATAATATATTTATATATTATAAAAGTAATTAGAAGATTTTTAAAGACGCTAAGATTATCCATTATAAACAAGCCATCGAAGATATTCAGCTCTTGCAATATGGACTTTAAATGTAATGTTTTCGGTTAGCAATTGTATTTTTACTTTAGTTTCTATTTCACTTGATCTAATTTAAAACAATAATCATCGCGTGGGTATAGATTATATACGTGGCTTATTCATTATTTTCATAACTCAAAGAGAAGTTGCATTATTTATAATTTTAATCCTTATAGGTACCTAAGTGAATAAGATAAATTACTATTTTAATTTTGTTTTAAGAACTTTAAACTTTTTTTTTGTTTCAAAGCCACTGCGGAGGTTTCACATGACATTAGCACAACTACGATGCGGTGACTTGTGAGTTTTTCTCGGCAAAATCCGTTTGAGATTTATGATTCGCAGTGGGAGTGCTTTCATAGGACGAATAATATTTTAACAAAATTTTACAGCATTCTAAGTTTCAAATACATTTTCTATATCACAAAGATATTTTTATCATAATGCTGTAAACATCCGTTTTATAAAAACATATTTGATTTCAGTTTTTCTGAGTAAACCCTTTTTTTCCTTATTTTTGTTATAATTCATGTGTTTTGCCGTGTTTGAAATTGGCTATAAACAAGTTTAGCGTTGATGGGCTTATTTATTTTGTTATAAATTTAACATAGATTAACAGTTCATCAACATTATTAAGGTCAGGTTTCAAAATTGCGACCGCTGGGATAATGTGTTGAATTGAAGCACTGTTCAATATGTTTATTTGAGTTCAGTTGCTACCATCTTTTAAATGTTATTTTATTAAAACATTGGATAGGATTTGCTAATAAAGTCTAAAAGTCTTTTCGTACCGATAAAGACGATTATATATAGAGTGCCGGATTTTTTATGCATATATGTAATTGCTATAGGCCTATTCTAGACATTCGGTAGTTCAATTAGCTGCAAGACGGGATGGTATCCCAGAGGAGACAGATTAAAATATAGAAACTTTCATTGTATATTTATTGAAAAAATTGTGTTCTTATTAGCTGATTACTACCACAATAATAAAATCATAATCAATGCATTTATTTTTTTATTGCAGTTTTTAATACAATGAGTCAACGTGAAATAATAAACTTTTGATTTTGTAGATATTCTAAAAATATATATTGTCTTAGATTATTTTTTCATTACAGACTAGCTGATACCCGCGACACTGTCTGAGGGGTCAATCCTTTTGTCACTTAATGTATTTAGAATTCTTATTAAGTTCGTCTGTTTTATTCTTCTAATACACTCTTTGATACCGTTTCGGAAGATGTATTTGTTCGATTTCTATCTCAGAAATAGCAGTTACTTTATATACTTTGAGGAATCTCTGTACCATATCAAGTTTCTAGCCAGGAGCAATGCTTTGAAGATTGTTCATTGAGCCAGTTATGTTTTTAAATGTAAGGGTACACGTTAACCTAACAAAAATATATTTTCTATTATGTGTTTATTATGAAGTTATCGTTAATTCAACAAAGTTTATACTACAAGCTTAAGCATATTCAAAGAGGATCGAAGAGTTGATTAACAAGAACGGCAAACTAAGTACGACTTTCATCAAAATAATGTAGGTATTAATAAGGTTATAGAATAAACAAATATTTATATATTTGCTAGATAATTATGAAATTACATATCGTATTTTATTTTAATAGTAACATATATAAAAACACCATATCTTTGATACTGTTTATTGTTAAAATCTGTAAACTACAGCATACTATGAGTATTATAACAAATACAACTAAATCACAATACAAATATCAAAAACACACAAACGGTTAACACACAAATACAAACATCAAATACACTACTTAATAAAAAGAATAAACCGAGTTGCATTTTTATACAATTCCTACACTGACAATAAACGTTATTTTCCAAACCACCGAAAGGTTTGTATAAAAAATAAACGTTTCCTCCGTGCAATATACACGATAACAGTTTTCCCATAAGTGAGAATTTTGTTTTCCTTTGAAAGATATTTTCATATCATATTTCTTCCATCTTTGCACAACATTCTCCACCAGTTATATTATTCATCCGTTTACGTACCATTAAAGTCTTTTACTATTATAAAGAAAATTGTTTTCAAAGATGAACTACTAGAATTATTATTCTCAGCATGTTCTCTGGTATAATATACCAAGTAAGCATTTCAATTAATATTTTATATTAAATTAAATAAGGAGGATATTTTCTCCGTTTCTCATCTAATTATTAAGTAAGTACCTACTAAAGTAATATAATCGTCTAAATTTTTAATAAAAATATGACTAATTTTAATATACAAACAAAAGAATTATATGTAAGACAAAACAGTAAAGTTATTTATATTTACTGGTTGGTTAGTTTAGTCAAGGTTGATATATTATGTTAACTTGCCGACTATAACTCTGACTTTATCTTATTATGGAAATATTTAAGATACCGAGTATATTTTATTATTATTTTTATATTATTATTTATTTCATGAATGCAGTATTTCTTACTATTACGGTATAGTTTATTTCATTAGAAGTTTTTTTGACAAGTACAGCTCACCGGCCTCAGGCTTATAATGCTAAACTTTTTAAAATATAGTTATACGGAACTATTATTATCAAAATATATGTAACTTCTATTAATAATTTTCTACAATATGTATGGCTGCGTGTAAGAATAAGTTAATACTGCGGTAGAAATATTTTAATAATCTTGTAACATTTTATTTACTTTAAAAAATTATTTTTATATTATTTAAATTTATTTCGCTTATTATATATGATATATAAACATTATTTATTCATTTATATGTTTTCTTAAATCCATACTCAAATGTACAAAAAATTGAAGTCAAAATCTAATCAAATGGGTACCTCAAATGGAAGGGTTAGTGGCCTTTTGATACCACACGTATTGAAATAAGCCTTTCTGTAAAGACACTCTGCAATTTAAAATTATGGTAAATAGTATTCCAAAAGTGCCTTGGTCTGACAAAAACCGCACAACAAACTCTAATCTTTATTGTGATCAGTGTTTCACAAACGTCAATATTTAGTGAGCAATTTACTAACAACTAGAACCATCGCTATAAATTCGATAAGCCGGCCTATTCATTTCGTAAAATAGAAAAGGTTTTGTTTAAAACTAATGTTTTTTTAATAGTTGGTTTTTATAAATCTATCATTTTGATTACCATTTTAGGTTTATATTTTACACTAAAAATATTATTATATTATATATGAATAAGAAATTATATAAATAAGTATTATATATAAATAACTCGACACATAGACATAGAGATAAATAGTTATATAAAAACAAAGATAATTCATTTAATTGAGTTAAACGCGCTGAGTTACTTATATTACTTTATTGTCGGTTAAGTAAAATTACTGAATCAACAACTATTATTTCTTTACTTTACCAACATTGCGTAAAATTTCTTTTTTGTATTTTTTTCAATCATCCATCCATCCAGCTTTGATTCATTATCATTTAATAATAATTCAGTCAGAATGCCTTCTAATTTTCTTCTGAGTTTCTTTCTAAAGGAAGTTTAGTACATGGGTGTACATAGTGTGATGTGATAGTGATTAGTGTAGTCATATGTGATACAATAATTAATAATAGTAAGAACACAAACAAATGTTGTACACCTAGCTAATGTATTCTGTATAACTCCATAATCCTTAATTTTAGAATGTACTCAAAGTATTCTTTGAGCTAATGCTCTACATAATATTTTATAAATCCTTATTATTTGACGAAATTCTATAATATAACTTTATAAATTGATTTGTCATGCAACATTTGTAAATTTATTAAGTTAACCATTAAGAACTTCCAATCAGATTTCGTATTGTGCTATAATTAGTTTTGTCAGCTTAGCAACGAGGTGTAAATATAATGTGTTGTAGCTTCTAAACAAATTGTCACAACAATGTCATTGATTATTTAATCGTTATATATTACATCTCATTTTTACTGATTATTTTTAAAAGACAAAAAATAAGTTTTATAATTTTTACAAGGATTATCATTATTAATATAATCTGCGTAAAAATTATGCATGTCGAAATATCGTTTCCTTCTTAAAAAGTGCATTTAGAATAACTCATAGTTGCTTTGTGTTTCTTCTTTTAGAGAATCATAACGATAGATAAAAATAGGCATTGTTGGTCAACTTCTTAGTCAACGTAATGTAATCGTAAGTTTTGAATATTATTAGGTCTCAATTGGTACGTCTCAATCAAACGTATGTGTCGTAATTTTTGTAAGACAGACTTATGTTATTCTTATTGATAAGATAAATGAATGAACTATTAATTGATATTAACATAAATGAAACTTAGGGAATGACAAGTGCTACATTTCGAGACATAAATGAAGATGATATACACACTTTGATTGGTATTCTGATAATGACAGCAGTGAGGAAAGATAACGGCTAAGTTCTTTGATGCTATAACTAAATGATTAGTGGTTGATGATTTAAGCTACATGTTTCAATAACGTTAATCATATTTTAGATAACTAGCTTATTCACGCAGCTTTGCTCGCGTAAACTTTGTGTAAAACTTAACAGTATAGATGTTGCCATCTTTTTACCAAATATTTACCTATTAAGTTTTTTCGAAAGATAAGGTCATTTCCCTCTGAAAAAGTGTGTGAAAAGAAGCCTATAACTCTTTATTATTTTAAGTATAACTTATATCAGTTATAAGTATAATATTTGTGTACTAAATATTATTCGAAGCTGTGATCTTCCTTTTTGAGGCATACTTACTGCATCAGAATAAAAATAGCTAAAAATTTATTAATTAAGTTCAAAATAAAATCAATGACTCATTTTTATTCAAATAAAGATATACTGTGAAGAATGCATTAAATGTAGGATATAGGGATGAGAACATCGCGGCGAAGAAACGCTTCGTGTATAGCATTTTTATAATTTAAAAGTTATCTCTACGATGAAATACTTTAAGTTCATAATGATTTTTATTATCATATAAAATGCTTTTAAAGAATGTACTGATTACTTAATAATTTTTATAATATAAAAACTTTTTTGTAGCTTAGTATATAAGTACCCACCCCCTCCAGAACTTCTTAGTAGATATTTTTTATTTCCCTTAATAATTAGTATATAATTTTGTCTTATCTTTAAACATTTAAGAAGCGCACGCAGTGAAGGAAATTTTTGAGACGATGTCTACAGTCTGTTTTTACATAACCTGTTTTTTTGCATAGATCTAAGAAATAAATTTTAGTCTATGTTATTTCTTGATAAGGCAGCTTTCTAATAGTAGACAAAATGGTTGAAATAGGTTCAACAGTTTTGGAATCTATTCGATACATAGAAAAATAAACAAAAAAATTTTTTCTCTTTGTGATATTGGTCAAGATACATGTAAAAAATGCTAATTTTATTACCAAAAAATGTGATTTATCATATCGTAGATATATGAATTGTAAAAACTGAATAAGTTATTTGATTTGAGTAATTTTGTTTGATTATTCAATGCAACCTACACATTGTATTATACAAGCTTGATGCTCGAGGTCGTGATGCGAATAATTTAACTAAGAATGTAAGCTTATTTTAACAACTCTAAGCTCTACGTTTTATATTTTTATATTTATAATTATTTTACCTTTACGTATGATCTTTTAATTTTGGCTTTGGCTGATAGATTTTATACATGTGTTTTGTCCTGGATTCTATTTTTGATTTATAATTTCCGTTGCACTATTTTGAAATAATAGTATTATAACGTGGGTTCTGCGTTATCTCAATTCAGTGGTTGGATACTGATTTTGCATACAGTTCTATAATTACTGAATACTAGGAGGTGGTGAATATCGTCGGAAACGTCGATAAAAGAAGAAGGTATTTAATATTTATAAAACGCAATACAGACCTCATCTAATCTCACATTAAAATATAGATAATAGATTGTTAAATATTTCTGTTTACTATAAATTTCATTCTATATTAACTTCTATCCTACAAAAACTTTTAATATATATTTTATATTTTCTAAGATTTCAATAACTTTTTCCATTACTAAATAATATAAATAAAGGTCTCTAATTACTACAAGTCTGAGAGGTGGAACAAAAAACGCTTTGAAGCTGTATTTGTGAGCTTTTTGTCTTTTTTTAGACTGAATGAGTACTTTACGTAATCTTAGCTATGCTACGTTGAACCTACTGATAAAGGTTAGAAATTTTATATAGGTTAAACATTATACATTTTACCTTTAAAAGGCATTAGTGTTATTGTAAGAGAACTCTATAGAATTTTTTCTTTTTTTTAATATTTTTATATTATAAAGTCAAATGAAAACACTAAATTAAATGAACAAAAGATTGTAATAAATAAAGAATAATAAAGTATAATACTCTTAAATATATCCGTTCCTATCACCAACTTGTTGTAGGTGATAAACTTTTCATTACAATACATTCCAATTTCCTTTTATATCCTGAAGATTTCTTAATTTGATTCTTGCTTTGAAGTTTTAATTTGACAATAAAGAGTTTTAAATTTGATCCTTATATTGAAATTGAAGTTTGAATTAAACAAATTAATTATAATATCTATAATATCGTAACTTCAGTATATTAAGTTTCGAATTCTGTTTGAAATATTTATTTCTTTCTTTTTTAGTAGAATTCTTTCTAATATTATATTATTTTAAGCATTTATTGAATTACTATTTGAAAAAAGGTAGAATGATAAAAATATAAAATATAAGAAATCTGTAGAAAAATAACTAAATTCATATTTTCAGTGGCTTCCCGTAGCTCGTAGATCGAGCTACGCATTAACCAGATAAGTTAGATCCACATGCAATAGTAAGATTTACGCTAATGAGGTTCTCTTTATACCGGACAATTATCTTTTGTGCTTGCTACACGCACACCTTTTTAACTTGGATTTGTACAAATATTTTAAATTTAAGCGAACAATACGTCTATTCCTATAGACGTATTTTACGAATAATAGGAGATGAATAAAAATTTATGGAAATATGGTGATTATTTTAGTTACTTAAAAAAGTTATTAAGAATAAATAACTATTAATAAAAATTTCGGAGATCATATCTCGGCTGGTATTCAAGTCTAAAAATTAATAGATCACTCAGTAAGAAAGTGCAAATCTATCTTATTTATTATTATTATTTATTAAGTTATTCGTCACCCAAAATAAAACTATTTGACACCGCCAAATATTTTTATTTTTATCGGATGCAAAAACAAACAAATAAACTCACATTTGCTTTAATAATGTTAAGTAAAATTTTATTCAATTCGCAAAATTAATCATAATATTGAAATGTAATGTAACTAGGATCCGTCAACCGTGCGCGGCGGGGTGTTGAACTGAGCCCCTCTCCTTTCTTCTTTTCTTGATAACTTTTGAATGGCTGAATATTTTATCAATCCGTTTTTGCTATAACATCCGCGTTCGACTCAAACATACATGAGAAAATTTTTAGCTAATTATCTCGTCGCATTCTGGAGACAACTAAACACAAAAAATTGTTCTCCCAAACAGTTAAGAGCTTCGCTTACGCTCAGCTCAATAATAAATAAATGTTGGTAGAAAAATAATCAGTATCCAAAACAGATTGCGAAATGCAAATAAGAAGTCATCTAGCAATTAAAGACTAAATTGCATATTAAGTACTTTAATTGAGAAATGTTTCTGATTGGTTTTGAAGTTATTGACAAAATAAACCATGAGTATTTCTTATAAATGTTTGTTGCCATTTTATTGCATGAGGAAATATTGGTAACAATTGATATACTTTTGCCCTTATTAAAAATATAATGTGTTATGAATGTTTTATGTAAGTTAAATTAAGATATCATTTTAATATTTTATATGTTGGTATAATTTGTTATATTTTATGATATCTTCTTATAATGGTTTAATGTCTCTGATATTTTTAACTTAATTCTGAAAGCAGATTTTTGAATATTTAGATTAAAATATTTTGTATGTTTTTATTACAATTTTAAACATATATTGTTATGATTTGCTAAAATGTTCATTACTTCAGTTGTGTTTTATAAAATTATGCTGAACAAGTTATATAGAAAGTGATACTTTAAATTATAGAAGATATATATAACTTATATCATTTATTATATTATATTTCCATATTTTTTATTTGCATTTTATTTTTGTTTCTTTTGCACGCCTACGGACTTCTTCTCTTTCACATCCTAAGGTTGGCTGGTAGAGAATGCCTATTAGCATTAAGCCCGCCTTTTGTACACTATTTTATTTTGTGCAATAGAGAAATAATTAAATAAATAAATAAATAAATGTCAAACAGTACTACAAAATAACAATTTTATAACGGATAAATTAAAACTTTTCAGCAATTAATATTACGATGTATTAACGGTTTAACTTTACATTAAACCACACAGGTTCAATGGAACCACTGCCATGTCACTAGGCAAGAAAAGGCTCCCACTTTTGATTTGCAGGATTATTATAACGCAGGCACCACTATTATTTTCACCTAAGTCTTCTTAAAGAAAAAAGACAAAACACCCTAATAACCAGACCAAATCATTAGGATTGACTGAAATGTGTAGCGTCGATTTAGCAAGAACAGTCTGGAGCGTTCCATGAGATTCGAGTTCGGTAACTAGTCCACCGAAAGAAGCCAAGGGAAAAAGGTTTGAACTTTGCGGATTTACCTTGAAGGGTAGACCATTACTTATTTCTCCAGTTGTCAACCGTGAACAGCTGATTACGAATCCTCATGGCTGAACTTTGTTCCGACCAATAAGCAGTCCGCTAAGAAGAGCCCGATTAAGGATAGCTGTCCGCAGGCACCTAGGAAGACCGATACAGGCACATATACCCTTTGGACAAATGATGTCCCTGGCCGTTCACTCGTTGAAGAACTCGGCTTGCCACATTATAAAGCTAAACCATTATTTTTATATTATAACCTTTTGCATTACTTTGTCTTGTATCATATTTACTTAGTATGTGTAAAGTAGTGAGTATGAATAACCAATACAATGTTGTTTTTTACACAAATTAATTAAATACGTCATTATTTTTATAAATAACCTTTTAATATCTTGTGAAATTTTGAAAATAAGGTCATACAAGTATGATTACATATTAATCAATTTGTTGGTATTTTGTTTTTCTTATACGATTTTAATGATGCTGAATAATAATAGTACTTAAGTTCCAAAGTCTAATAATGTTTTTAATTTTAAAACGTGGATATTATTTTGGAGTTATTATAGATTATATATTTTTGTGCTATACAGACACGCACATTTAATCAAACTAATGATCGCCAATTATATTATTTTAAATGTTGGTTTGGAAAAGATGTTATATCTCTCTATAATTATTGCATTTTATTTTATTCGTCAAATCATATATTTTTACATTGACAGTATTAACGTTAACAATTAACCTTTAAATTGATTTGTGTGAGTGAAACGTATGGTAGTGTGTGTACTGTTATATTTATGATATTAATAATTTAATGTATTTTTAAAGTGTTTTTTATATATCTGTACTCATAAACTATAAATGTCAAATGTTATACTAATTCATAATTGCTATATATGTTTCATTTTAGTAATGTAAATAAGGTTATTTGTAATATTATTTATTATTATACCGATGGCTGCATGTATTAAATGGAACAAAATTTACCACTGTACACCAATATTAGATGCGACCGTGAATTACTTCTTTTTGCAATATTTTTTTGTAATTATATTAATACCTACTCTAAAAACACTAAAACTAATATTAACACAAGTAATTTTTAATATAAAGCTAATAAAATTAAGAGTTATTACAATAAAAAAGACTAATATTAATTAGAACAATGCTTGTTGAAAAACACAATTGAAAAAGTGTTGTGAAAGAGATACTATTCCTTTTATAACAGTGACTTAATAACCATTCATGTTTTTACATAAGTAAATATAATAAACTTATAATTCCTACTTATATTTGAAATACAGAACAGTCAAATTTTTATATATACAGACAACAAAAGTTTTATGCAATTGATTAAATATGATGACAATCACATTTCTTTCAAATCAAACTACCGTAATTCGACCCACATTCATCAATTTTAAATAAATATTTTTTATAAAAGGTAAAAGGATATTAGTTTTTTACAACTAGTGATCTGCGCCAGCTTCACACGGGTGTAGTTTATTAATGAAATAAAAGAGAATTGCGCTTAGGCAGTAAATATTTTATTTAAATTGATTATACAGATTATCATTGGAAATAAAGAAAATCTAAAGAGATTCTTGAACAAATAGAAGAAATGATTTTTTAAAATTATTTTTAAACAACACATTGTGTTGTCTACACATTCAGGGTTAAGTATTAGGAGCTTTAAGGAACTTATACATGTATCCGTACATTGTATGCGTGTAAAAGTAAGTGAACGTAAAGTCATAATCTCCATGATTATACAACGTATTTATAACCGTTATATTAAATTTATTATAACTATAATAATATTTAATTTAAATTGTTAGACTTGTTTCCTAATATCGTGAAAATAGTCGTATTTACCTTTAATATAAATTACATGGTTAAGAATAAAGTCCAGTAATCTGGCGCCTATGAACTCTACTGATATTGAATTTAATTAGGGCCTAATAACAACAATACAAAAATTTTACATTTAGACAACGAGGAATTATATCAAGAAGAGAATCGTAGAGAAAATAAGAAAGATTCAAAAAAAAAGAAAAGACGAAAGAAATGTTTGAATCTTAACGTCATTTGCTATACAGATGATTCGCTCGTCCTCTCATATGAAGATAACTTCGAGAGTATCATTGGGCTTGCTGAGATTGTGATTGTGTCGTTCGGAAAATCTTCGAGATAACACCAGAGAAAGCTGAAGCGCTGTGGATCCACAAACTCCTGTGAGGAAGTTAACCATGCAGTTCGTCAATTAGCGTACGTGGCCTTCATCTCGGTCCTGAAGTATCTTAGCCTCGGTCTGGATAGCAGCTGGAATTTCGATGTTACGTAAAAATTTTAAATGATACCTTCTATGAGCCGGCCACTGTCCTATTTGAATGATAATTGGCTTTTCCATATGTCCAACATTCTATGAAAATAAAGACTGGTATATTGAGAGAGCTAATAAATAATTAGAGGCAACACGCGTATCTTTATTTATGGCATAATGAAGTAAAATTTTATTGTAATAAAACCTTTCTGTAATTTGCGACGGTGTCGCTAATTAAACATAACCTTCAAAACCTTAAAGAAGCAAATCTTTTTTTTTAGACTTCTTTTATCAGCAACCTTAATTTGTTTGTAAGGTTTAAAGATTACTCAAATAAAAATCTTGCATACAAACTTTATTTTAACAATTAATCACACAACAACAAAAAATATCAAATTGGCTAAATTCAAGTCATTCAGCGGCAATTATTTTTTGTTAATATACGAGTATGTGAATCTTATCTTTCAATAATTGTATATTGGTACAAAATTATTGAAAAAAAGAGTGCGGTCGTGTACCCTCCTAAGATACGAAGTTCCATACGCTGTTCTTCAATTTCGTATCTAATTTTTGGGACAGAATTTGTATTTTTAAATTATAGGTTTTTCGAATCATATGATATAAAAGGTATAATCGAATCTACTAGTTTGTTTTTTTTTATTTTATAAAGAATATATTTAATATTAATACGTACAAAACCTATATTCTACTCGATATTGTATAAAGTTTTGAGACAAATTGTATATTTATTTAGATTATAGGAGTTTTTTCAGCCAAACCAGACCAAAGGTAATAATTATCTACAATAAAGTTTCGATTTGTTATCTGAAAATAGGTCCCCGTCTGTATTTAAAAAAATATTTTCATTAACAATAGGATTAGATAAAATACAAAATCTCACAGATCCGTTAATACCACAAGATATAGATCTGTAATAAAAAAAGATCATAAAAGTCTTTATTAGTATGTGAAATCTACACATTAATTGGTGAATTACTATGGTGAATTACCTATAAAGAACCTTCGTGTTGAAATAGTGTAATTATTTTAGTCCTTATTCATTTTATTACTAAAAGTCTGATGGCAGCCTGATGAACTGAAGATGATAATGAACATATTGCATCATCAGCTGCAGTGCAGCAGCGTAAGAACGTTACAAACCTACCTACATACTGAATATGAATTGTCAAGCAAAATTATAATTATTAATATTTGGTTACAAAATGACGGTAGTTGTAAAATAAAATTTGTAGGGAAAATACTTGTAGGCAAGTAATAAATCTTTATTTAATAGATAATTATAATCAATTATATTAATTATAATTGTAAAACTTTAAAGGATGTAAGGTTTGGGTGATTAGTGTGAAATACTTCACACAAGTATTCGATTTTAAGAATTATATTGTGGAGTGAAATCGTTATGTACTCATATATAAGATATGGCGAACGGCAAACAGAAGCATTCTTGTACAGGCTGCTCACGGAATGGGATAAAAACGATAAACAACTAATTATATCAAAATGTCTTTAATAGGCATTTTATTGGTGGTACTCGTAATCGTGTATGTTATGAAAAGTGTTATAAAACCGAAGAATTATCCGCCAGGTGAGTGATTATAAACTTTATATTACAATTTTGGTCTATTTAAGATCCATGCCTTGTTCCATTTACATTTATATGTATATATTATATATATATAGAAAATTTTATATGACCTAAATCTGTTACTCATAACTTCCGAATAACGAGCATAATTAATGAAGTACATTTGATATATGCAGTGGAGATTTCTTACTCGTTAAAATTGTTGATTTTACCAGTTTACCATATAATACATTGCTTTAAATACCATAATACATTACTTTAAATAAAAAGCTACTACACTCTAGAAAACGAAGTAAGTTTTATAAAATATACCAAAAAAAATCCTAAAACAATCCTATGTATAACTAAATTAATTAAACAATGGAAAACTACTGTTAAAAATCTTGCTTAAATTATTTATATTTTATAAATCATCATTTAAAGTCATACTGAAGATTGACTGAATAATATTTCAATTCTAATAAAATGTTAAAATGTAAACTAAGAAATGTATGTATTAAATCTTTTTAGATCATATCATTACTATTATATTTTGAATAATTGAATTTTTGCAACTATTACTACGAGTCTGTCCGCAAATTTCATAAAATCTTTATGTTCGGTTGACGCTTTCAAATCCAAAAATGGTAACAGCATTAGACCTTGGAATAAAAAGCATAAGGAAAAAATTTTTTACTATGATTCACAACATGTTTAAATAAAAATATCTAAAAAAACAATTTCAATACTGCCGTTATGAGGAAAAAGAACGTTTCTACCTAAAATTATAAATTAATTAAAAAGTCCTATTTTAAAAACGATAATTATAAATGCGCGCAAGAAAATTGGGATCAAACAAAAAAAAATAAAGAAATTCATCTGTTTCACTAATTGAAAGAAAGTATCTACTCAAAACTGGCTTTCCAATGCAGTATAATTATACTAATAATTTCTTTATTATTTTTAGTTTGATTACCTTTAAAAGCGTAGCTGTTGCTTCTTTTAACTATAATTTACTTTAATTTAACTATTATATTATAGTCACTAAGGATATTTGGTGCCCTCGTCTAGTAATATGATCCTAGATAATCTCTTATATAAATAATTTAGCCGTAATCTTTACAACTTTCTTACAAAAGAATAAGCTTTGTGACACCTTCATGAGACACCCCATCATGGCTGACACCGGATGATCACCGCAATGCATATTTTCAAAAACTTGTGGGGCTACTTCTTTAGGGCTGTCACCGCACCCTTTGTCATTTTAGGTCGTAAAAATTGTAAAATAATACAGATATTAAAATTTTTTAAATTATAACTTTTGTTATTTTCACTTACGTATAAAAAAAGAAGACTTTTAGATCGATCAACTCTTTTAATTATAGGATTTTCAACTACGAAGTAATACGATTTTTTTTCTATCAGCAAGCTTTTGTTAGGTCTTAAACATTACCGACGGTTCCATATCCACTTTCTAAAATGTACTCGATTTATACAAACAATGCAATTCTGTTATCCCTAACACCCCATTCAACATTGTAATAATAACATCTTTAAAAATAAATGACGAAGATTTTAAAGTATAAACTTAATATTTGCTTTTATATTCCTATAAAAATTGCATTCGTTACAGAATAAAATATAATACATTCTTTACCATCTATAAATATGCTCATTAAATTTGTGACAGTGTACATAAATTTGCAATAATACGACTTATTGACGTCAGTAATACATCTGTAAAATATTAAACAAATGTCTCAATTTTGTTAAAAAAAAATGAAGAAAAATAATTATCTACATACAAGCACGCCTTCTTTCGTAAGAATGAAATTAGGTGCATGCATGCAACCTTTACCTTTGACTTTATCGTCATAAAGGTAAAGTTAAAGAGTAAACGTTATGGGCGGAATAAAATGATTAAAATTTTAACAGATTAAAAAATATAAAATAAGTTATTAGTTTGAAGAACTTTATATACTTTATTGAACATAAAAATGCAGTCTTGCGTTTTTATTTGCGAGTATTACAAATAAAATAATTACAAATAAAAATATTTTTTTATTACATCGTAAATATACGTTATACATAATAAAAATAACTTACATATAATATATAATATTTTAATCACAGACTTTAATTTATATTATTACTCACTGTAGTTTTGAGTACGGACGCGTAGCATAGGAAGTTAGCGCATAAAAATTTCATTTTAGCACTTAATATAGAAAAAAAATCATTTCTTTATTACATAAAATTAAAAATAAAAATGCACAAAAGACGATCTTAATACTAACAAGTATTCTCTACCAGCCAATCTTAGGGTGCACAGGTAATTATAAAATAATACGGTAGCTACAGTCTTCAATAATTATGAAATAATACATAAAACAATATAATAGATAAATATACTATAGAAAACATACAAATACTAAATATACTGAATTAAAAACTTCATATTTATCATACTAATTAAGTCGTTTATATAAGTATTATATAAACAATGTGGATATAATTAGGATTTGAAATATTAGATAGACATTGCTTAAGAAACAGTTCACTGACATGGCGTTTGAATGGATCATGTCACGTCCTGCGGCAATTAATTCCACAGCCGAACTGAAGTTACAGTAAATGAGTTAAACAAGAAACCAGTCTGATGAGGAGCAGTATGGAACATTAAATTGCTTGAAGGACAAAGCAACCTGCCTTGTGATTTAGACAAGAAAGAGAATTTACATTTCAGATAAAGAGTAGACGGAACATAAGAGAGTAAAGTTGATATATATTTGACATATACGTTGACATGACATATATCTCATATATTTTGACGTTTGCGTATAAGAAGCCATTTTAGTTTGGATCTATATTCTGAAACGCGGTCTAAGTTACGTGGTCTGAAAATAAACCGAGACTTCGGAGGCTTCTAGCTTAGACATCAGAATAGTTGAGAGTAGGTAACAGTAATAAATTTACAAAGTTTAATTTAGCACGGAAGGGCAGAAAATTCTGCAGTCTTAATAAGAGATGTAGGGTGGAGTAAAATTTATATGACTCTTTAATATGTAAATGGTAACTAAAAGAGCTGTCTAAGATAATTTATAAAATTTTCATCAGCTTTGAGAAAGGTATAATAGAATTATCGTAAATCACATTCAAGCAATATTCGTTCTAGAACAGTAACTAACAAATTAATTGAGGAATCGATCGAACTAATGTATGTACATAAAACTGCAAGCATGGGCGTGAAGGTCACATTGACAATTCAAATAAGAGGTAATCGAGTTTATAAATAAAGAAAATAATAGAGGGGAAAAGATACCGTCTTGAAGGATACCAGCAACCACTTTGTACCAATCGAAAATACCGTCATCATTGCGACTGATCTAATGGCGTCTTCGACGAAATGAGGAAAACCATCTATTACTGATCAGCATCAGGAGAACCATTAGCTGAGGCCAAGGTATTGTACTGGGATAACAACGTCAGTAAAAGATCGTAATCATCAGCGCCAAATGTGTTACTAAAGTCACATAGCACAAGAATAGTGACAAGTTGGGTTGGTTTGCCAATACTCATAGATAACTTTTAATTTATTATTAATTTACCTTTTTTATAATATTGATTATTGAGTCACTGTTCTAATTGATATATGAGAATAGTGATTTAATAAAGGGGGGGAACGGAAAGATACAATAACAAACCACACCATTACTAATTCTGTTATGTTTTGACACTTATAAGGGATTAAAGGACTATAATGGGATTAAAGGATGTTAACTATAAATATTTAAAATAATAGTAACTGTAGAATGTTTTAATTTAAAAGTAAAATTGTTCATACAAGAATTTCTTGGAAATGGTGACAGTGAAGAAATATTTGCAGAACTGTGAACAAGTTGATTACTGCGAGAAATTCCTATTGTCAATATAGTCCTAACTTCCGTAATAAGTTTTTTTTATATAAAAACGCCATTAATGTTACCTCTAAATTTTGTTTTCGAGTTAGGGAAAATAAGCCACATACAAAACAATTACATGCTAATTATATAATATAATTTGTTAAACGACAGTTTATTTGCAAAGTTAACTTTAAATTACGCTGAGCTTTTAAGTCGCTTAGTTAAATACTCTCAAAACTAAACCGGACAGAGTTATAAGCGCTTTAATTATGTAAAGTGAAATACTTCAACATTGAAATAGCCACACAGAAGCTCTAAGTTTTATGAAGTTTGAATGGTTATCAAACGATTTTAACAAACGACTAAAATAACATTTATACGTAATTTTGCGTTCTGAATACAGAAGAAACAATAGAGGTGTAAGTAATTTTGATTGAAATAAACATAAACAATATACAGTAATGGCTCCTGAGGTTATAATATACTGTAGGTCCACTAACTGGTCATAGTTACATAGTCAATATAGAGTTAGGTATTTGTTAACAAATTATTATTATGAAAGTAGACAAGTGAAGAATTTTATTTAATATTTGAGACTTATAAGGTTGCGCTTTGTTTACTGGTACATGATTGATTATACAGGTGATTAGCGAACGCGGGAGCAGTAATTTTAGTACAAATTCGTCAAGGTTGATTATATAATTTACTTTAATGTCAATGTTAACAAGAATTAGTAACTTGGTCATTTAAATTTTCGATGAATTATTTTGAAACAATTCACCGAAAAATTACGAAACTTTAAAATTAAAATGCATATGAATTCGTATTAAACTAAATGTACCTAAGTCTATTTGAAAAAAAGCTTTTATTTGAATGTAAAAACAACCATCAAATCAAAGATATCAGTAAATAAGTTTGTAGAAGAACATAACCTTATATACACAACATTATTAATAGTTTATAGATATCATTATTCGAATTAAGTAAGTAAGCCATAGGCGTTTATAATAATAAAAGCATTTATTGAATCCCGAGACTCACCTCTGATGTTTTAAAAGGAGCTTTAAAGTTTCTTCTCTTCTGTTGTATACTAGTCAAATAATATTATTTGAACTGCGTTATATCTCTATAAGCTTCTTACAGTAAAATATATAATATTACTTATAATAAGACCTACATTATATAAATTCCAAATACAATGTAAGTTGAGACAAACAATAAGTGTAATAATTAGCACCACACGTATTGTGACCACAGGTCAATCATTTTTTTTTTTCGTATGGAAATATACAATGACCTTAGCGATTAAATAACTAAGCTATTGTATTTGGGCATAACATGATTTAAGTCAAATGTTAAATGTTAAAGTTAAATAATTTGTAGTTTCCGTTGCTCTCAAACAGTCAACTTCAATTTCATTACGGACTCGACCACCACTATTGATAGCAGAGTGATTTAAAGCGATTTGAAGAGCTGCTTTTATTGATGTATTTATCTTGATATTGAAGAGAAATAGCATAAACTCTTCTTGATAATTTGTATTACTTAATTCTATGTAATATAACAATCCGGATTTTTTATCCAGTTATCAAGCGTCTTCATACGAGGACACCCCCGTAGCAATTTGTGACCTCGTTTTAGTCAGACAAACTCTTTTTATTGGAAGTCTTGCTTTAAGACCTTCGCACGTGCTTGTTCAGATCACAATAACTAAAATGAATTATTTTTATTTACAGAAATAAGTGTTAACATCTGAATAATTTTGTACTGTCATTCCACCATTATAAAAAATAATACCCTTTAATTTTACCATTACACATAATATACTAGCAATTGTTTTTTTGATTACTGAAATTAAAACTTCAACTTTCTTTCGCGTGATCAGATATTTGGCACCCAATGAAGAGGATAGAAAATAATAAATATAAAAAATGGCACATTTCTATAATTATCTAAATAAAAAAATAATGTTTGTCATAAAGTTCTGGCAGTGCAATATAATAAAAATAAAACCACTCTCTATGTTGATACCATAAAGGATTTGTATTCCGCAGAAATTAATCGAGTAGAATGCAAGCAACTTACGTTTGTAACCTTTTTATACACAACTTTATAAAACGACTAGACGCGATGGCCTTTACCCCATCAGTTAACTAACGATCGTCTGCACTCTATTCTTTTGCTACAGAATAAACGACCGAGAAAAATATTTTTCTTTTTACTATAAGACCTGTTGTTATTATCGTATTTCCATTTCTATTACCGGTTTCAATGGAAACTCTTGACCCACTTTGCATAATAGTTTTGCATTAAAACAAACTTTACCATTATGATATATTATTCACATTTTAATGTATTATATACACGTTCTTATTTATTATTACGACTTTTTTCCAAAATAAACCTCATTTTATTGAATACCTAAATCGTAATGATATTTTATTAACTAACATTCCTGCAACCACTAAATTCTCTTATTTGAAATGGAAATGTTTCAAACTGCAAAACCATTTAAAACTTTGTTAATCACAAATCTGGGTTTATGAAGGTGAACTGAAATTAAGAAACTAATGGCAATGTAGAAATATTGTAGTTGTTGTTTCAACATTCGAGTTTTTATCTATGATGATAAATAAATCAAAAACATGTTAACTTAAGCTCGAAAATATTTATTTGCTGCATCAAAGATTACAAGTTTGATAGATTAAAGCAGGTTAATAATATTTATTTATCTTATATATTTTTCATATTGCCGAATTGCAAAAGCTCATTTTACAAGCTACAACAGAGAATTATACAAGAACTATTCAAGAATAAAACTCCAGAACTAGTTTCCAGAGTCAATTTAACTAAACAAAAACTATTTTGCAAACAACACTTATTAAAAAAATATATTTAATTTCTTATTATTAGTACAATATTGCTCAATTGCTTCTCAAAGGTAAAATAAATAAATAGAAATATTATGATTAAAATAAAATGATCAAGTTGAAATAGAGTGAAAAGAAAGAGGAAAAATAAATAATAATGTTATCTGTCTTTAATTCAAAGCTAGTTTGCGTTTCTAGGAACTGGGATTCTCACCTTGAACTTGACATCCTTTTCATACTTCTAAATTGTTTTGACTCAAGGTTAGTTTTTCTTATGGAATTAATCTGAAGTCGAGAGTTATAAGAATGATTATTGAGAAAGAACTTTTTCCTATATAATAATAAACTTTCTTGTTCTTTTCTTGCTATTCTATTTTTAGATTATCTTTGACGTAAGACGTCAAGTCAAGGGAAGGCTTATGGAGGCGGTAAATTTTATTGCATTATACAGATTAAAAACGTTAGTACGTTTTACTTTTTTAATATACTGCGTATAGAGTTAGTTGTATTTGCGGTTAATGTATTATTTTATATTATATTAAAGTAGATTTAATTTTAAAACCAGTGCTGTTGATGAAAATATCCCTCACAAAGATAAATTGATGTAAAAATTACTGAATGTAATGTGTTTTTCACCCACACGACACAGTGAAAACAGTATAGCATTTTACAAAAAGTTGAAAGGTTGAAACACTTTAAAATATTAGTTATAGTATGAATATATCAAGAACGCTAAATAATTATTGCACGTACATGTATTAGTTACTGCCCGCGACTACGTCCTTGAATTAAATTTGGGACTCGTCAATACAAATATTCTTTCTATTATCTGATTATCAATTATAAATATTCTATAATATAATAAATATTCTTTCTATTATCTGATATTTTATACTTACCTAAAATTAAACGCCCATAAGCATAAAGAAGTGAATATTACAAACACGTGGATTAGAGAAAGTTATTAAACAGAATATTATTTGACAACCACTTTTGAATCTGGTGAGGAAACAACAAAACTGAGACGGGTCTCTAATACTGTTTTATATATTTTCTAAGACACATTTGTCATACTGATTAAAATAGTTATATTATAGTTATACAAAGCCTATAACTTCTCAATAAATAGACTATACATTCCAATATTTCAAATGTAATTCGAATAGTTAATTTGGTTTAAAATATTATGTGAATAAAATAAAAAAGAGTGACAATTGTTACATAAATAGTAATGTGATGGTATACACTGCCACTATACAAAGGGCATCAAAACCCATTTTTAAAAGTCACAGACAGGCATAAGATTTTGCTAAGTAATTTGATGAAAGTTTTTAAAAAAATATCCAAATCGTCTGGCATAATATTTTATAAACAATGTATTTATAACAAAAGAGTAGGCAGACGTTACATTTTATTCACATTTCTTCCTCAATATGAACTCTCAGTTGTAAACCTTTGGCAGAGAGCTTTAATCAAGCTTTACCGTGAACTTTGGCCTTGTGAATACCGACATCATATCGATGGATGAAAGTGAGAGTTATAAACACCGTCTCAATGTCAGCACATGAGTGACTTTTACGTGTTCTGCGAATATAATTGTGATTGGTTTAAATGCAATTAGAACTACATATATTTCTAAATCCGCTGTTTCCGTGAATGAATATATTTTAACACATACAATATATAGAGCACATATCGTATTCGGGAGAAAGTACAAAAAATAATAGACAATCATATAGATAACCTTCCTCTAATTTCTCATTATCAATGTATACTATATATACTTCGAAAATTAAAAATCGTAAATCTATGGACCTAAATTAATGTATATTTAAAGCCTTAAGGTCCTTAAAGTAGAAAATACTTAAGAATATTTTTTTTTTAATCCTTTTTTCTTTTTAGGCCCGAGATGGTATCCATTTTTTGGATGCAACAATATAATTCACGCAAGAGCAAGAAAACACGGTTCTCAGTGGAAGGCAATAAGTGAATTAGCAAAAGAATATGAAACACAAGTACTTGGTTTGAAAATGGGTAGTGAAATGGTAGTAGTAGTTTACGGAGAAAAAAACATTCATTTTGTCTCTGAAGAAATCGATTTCGACGCTCGTCCTGATAGTTTTTTCATTAAATTGAGAACTTTTGGAAAAAGATGCGGTAATTATAAAATAATATCTTTTTCAGATAATAAGTATTACTTATCATAATTAAACATATAAAGAAGTAGTCATTTAATTTTGTATTTTATTTTTATTACATAGTTTTCTTTAAAAATTTAAATCAACTTTGAACTTTAAACTCAATATTTAATTTTTCGATTTCAGGTATAACATTTGTTGACGGTCCACTTTGGCGGAATCAGAGACTGTTTACCATCAAAGGTCTGAGAACCGAAGGATTTGGTAAAGAAGTCATGGAGTCTGACATTATGGAAGAAATAAATAATTTACTTAATAAATTACGAAATCATAACGGAAAACCTGTTGATATAATGCTTTTCATTGCAATGGCTACCACAAATGTCTTATGGAAATACGTAGCTGGTATGTTTTTGTTTTTTTATTCATATTTAAAAATTGGTGAATAAGGAAGACTGAGCTAATATCAAATAAAATTCGGAGACAAATTAGAACAAAATAAGGTAGCTTTGTTTGAATCTGCGAGCGTACCTAATAGTATAATGTGATAAACATATTACGGAATTTGGATAATTGATTATATTAACCTATTGCATACTACAATTATATTACATTGGAATATAATACATTTCATAATTGACCATAATAATCTTCATATTAATATGTAGTGGCTAGAATGACAATACTTGTATATTCTCACTTATCAGGTGTGTTGAACCCGAAGATTTGAGTATCTAAATTAAAATAGAAATAAGCTCACATTTTTCATAAAATCATTAATCATTAATTTTTGCCAATTAACAAATATTACTTTAAATAATTTTATAACACTTGTATATAAGTTTTTTATTTTGCTTCACGGTCAAAGTTGAGCAAAATAAAACTTATTGTCATTTCCAATCATATTTTAGAGATATTCCACAGGTAATACTAAATCTGATCAAGGCTATTTTAGAATTTTAAATAAGTGCAAATTAGTATATATTATTAAGTGCACCATTATACTAATGCTTCTTGCATTACGATTAGCCCACTCTGCCGCCTCCGCATCCATTGTCTGCCTGAGTTCATTCATATAATATATATATATATATATATATATATAGTTTTAATTTTTTATTTTAGATTCTAGTTAAAAGCTTTATTAATAAAATGAATACGGTGTAATATAACTGAATTGTCAGCAGAAAAGTAACATTTTACAACAAATTGCTTCCTATGAAACTTTAAAATAAAATTCTTACTTACTCTTACCCTCAGGAGAGCACTTGAAAGATACCAAGTTGAAGAAGTTCATATCTCTCATGAGTTCAAGATCAAAGATCTTTACGATGGCTGGCGGGTGGCTTAACCAGTGGCCCTGGTTGAGGTTCATTGCCCCGAAGTGGAGTGGCTTTTCTGTTATACAGGCAATCAATGTCCAAATGGTTGAAATTATTCAGGTGGTTGTAGTTTCACGTTTAATATATTATGCTTGAGGTTTTATAATATTGTTTTTTGTTATTCTTGATAATAAAAGTTAGTAAACTTGGATCATTGGAAACATACATTATGAGCTACATATTCTATTGGAATTAATTAATTAATTAATTTATGACTAGCTGTTGCTAGCTACTTTCTACGCTTCCCTACTTACTTACTAATATATTAATATTACATATCATCACTTAATATTTATATTAATGCATACCTCTTAAGAATTTACTTTTTATATCCCAGATAAAGTCTTGCCAATTTTTGTGCTCTCTCGTGGGAAGTAGGAATCTTATGTGAAAATAAATCTATATTGATTTAAATAATATACTAACTTTGGTGCATTTGTCATTAAAATTTATTTACGAGTTTCTCTTGTAATTATAACTAAAACTGTTTTTAATTTATTTTTTAAAAATTGAATCAGATAAGTTTTTATTAATTTAAGATAAATACGTGTAAATTTATTCTTTAGCATTTCTGTACGTCACGATAAATATTATTATGCATTATTTTACATTATATAAAAATATAAGAATTTTATGTATTGACTCGATGTTTTCTCAGGAAGCCATAAATAAACATCTGGAAAAAACTGTAGCAGGTTCCGACTTCATATACAAGTATTTGGTGGAAATATATCACCACAGGCAATTTTTCACCGGTGAGTAGAAACTAAGAGGTTTTTAAATAATTATGAATGTTAGGTAGGAATGAGAGTCAGTCCGTACGAGTATGAATTAATATATAGTACTTATGTATTCTTCTCAGCCAGAGATAGACTGATACTTACAAAAAAAATAATTCAAAAATGTTTCATAATGCAAAGAGACGAAAAAACTTAAATAAATGTTTCAATAAAGAAACAAAAATTAACAGTCTTTAAAAAGAAAAGAAACTATTTTTTTTAAACTATCGCATTGATGAATACGTCTCTTTACTGGGTTGTGTTCAAACTTTTCTATAATACAGTTGAAGAAGAGTAAGTTTTTTTTTGCTTCTTTCTTTAACCCCTTGGGTTATGATATAAATAATAGGTTTGTAAAGTACTTTTGATATTATCTTAAACACGAAATGCAGGGAAATTTACAAGGGTTGGAGCAAATTATGTAAAAACTACTTACTCGTTACTATTGTAAAATTATTTAGTTCTCATATTAAAACGAGTGATGAGTGAGTGAGTGATGATGAGATAAGTTAGGTAAGAGATTATTTTTTTTAAATTGTTTTTGTGGAAATATAATTATGATAAATATAAATGAAAATAAGTAAAATCAATTAAATTTAAATTACTAAAGAAACTTTGAGTGGACGTTCGTTGTCATAATGAAAATTAGAACTCAATTGCACTCGTTGGTTCTGAATTGTGTTACTTTCCAACATAGTTATTTGTTTTATATGAAATGAAATTTCAATTTGACTGAATGAATTATAAAACTAGTTGTTCCAAATATTTCCGAATAGATTTCATTAATTGGCTATATGTTAATATTATATGAAAAATACCTTTTAAAATAGTTTTTAATGTATACATATTTGTGTATTCTTATACAACTTATTTCCTTATATTTAAATGACACTCTTTACTCTTAAAATTTTAACCATTATGATAAAATTATCTTAATTTTAATAGAAATTGCCAACTATGTAAACAATCACTCAATTTTATATTGATGTATTTAGACGAATTCAAAGTTAAACATCTTTCAGATATATTACCAACATTCATAATAATAGGGACAGTATTGTCAACACCATTATTAACTACACATTTTTTATGACTCTGCTTCGAGATAAAAACATTTTGCCAACTGTTTCGCTTCAACTTCAGCCAAAGCAACGGTCAATAAACTTTTTATTTCAATCATATATATAGACTTGGATCTTCATTCGTTGTTGCTGTCACTGTAAACATCAAATTGTATGTTTTAATATCTGGAATACACTATAAAGTTATCAAATTAATTTATTACATATCGATCCACAGGTCTTACTCTTGGCATTGACCTTTAGCTGAAACAGTTTCCGTATTATTATAAGTACTTAGTACTTTGGGAAATGTTCGTTGTTAAGTACCATTACTTTGAAGTTAGTAAGTAATAATAAGTAAGTGTTCACAAATACATCTATCTAGGTTCTTAAAAGGTTTAAGTACTTTAAAATCATAACTGATTTGCATAAAATTATTTAATAAACATATTTAAATTTTTAAATAAATACTATTGTATTTAAGTAAAAATGAAATTCCGATGATGTTATATTAAATCTAATGTGGATAGATATTGAGTAAGGTCTTGTTTACATAGTTTGCAACTTTTATGGGAATGGAATATACACGTCATTATTATCTTTTTGGAAATATAATATAAATGTTTGGAAATCAAATTCCTTTTTTTTACAGAGGATCAACTAAGAGGCATTTGCATGGATTTACTGATAGCCGGCGCGCAAACGACAAGTAGTGTCTTAGGTTTTGCTATTATAATATTGTTACGAAATAAGGACATATATGATAAAATTTATAATGAAATTAACACCATATTGGGAAAGGAACCGCCCCGTACGATGGATTATGATCGGTCAGTTATTAGTCAATAAATTATTTCAATTCAGCATAATATCAATGGTAAAATAAACAGCTAGATAAGCCTTAAAAATATACGTATTTATAAAATAATATATTTTTTTATCTATATGATTAAAACAAGTTACAAATAGAGGTTCTTAAAAGGATTTCTACATTTCCAGCCTCGTCTATACATCCGCGTTTTTGTTGGAGATACAAAGAAGGTTTACAATAGCGCCTTTTTCGGGACCCAGAAGGGCATTAAAGGACACCACAATAGATGGATATTCTATACCGAAAGGGACCACTATTCTCATATCCATCGGTGACTTGCACTCGGATCAAAATGTATGGGACGAACCTGACGTAATAAAACCAGAAAGATTCATTGATGGTAACGGTTCATTGACAAATAAAAAGAATTTTTATCCATTTGGTGTGGGTAAGTGATATTTTGTAATTCAATGTAAGGTATCAAAAGCCGAAAAATATATTGTCTATTTTTATTATTTTTTAGGATAGTACTTACTATAAATCCTATGTAAACATCATTTGATCAGAAGCTACCGCAAGTTCATGTTTAAAATATATATATATATATATATATTCTAGTTTTGGAGATAATTAATTTGTTTTTTCTAATTGTATCGAATGTAATTATATATTTATATATCTAAGCGAATTATGGTTTTTGTCTTTCACAATAAAACACTTAACACTAGTTTGAATGCTAATTCTATTCTTAATGGCATTTGAACACGGAGGACGGTGTCATTTTACTGATACCTACGACAACTACAACAATTATAAAATTTATGAAAAAGATAATATTAAATACTGTTAAATGAAAATGTTATATAAGTATATTGTTTTTTCAGGTCGCAGAGCTTGTCCAGGAAGGCCGTTATCGAAGAGTTTGTTATTCTTAGTTTTAGTGTCACTGATACAGAACTTTAAAATTGAATGCAGTAACGGTATTCTACCTTCTGACGAACCGTTTATAGGACTATTTGCTGTTCCTGAACCTTTTACTACCAGATTTATAGAAATTATAGATACATGATGTTTCAATAGACTACATCACGTTTACGTAATCCATAGACTTGAGTGTTAATAATGAAAATTCTCCATTTTGATTTTATATCTGTAAAAAAATCAATAAAGTGAAATTAATTTATAACCTAAAAAAAATATGACTTTTATATATAAATAAATAAAATTTCAACAAGATCAACAGAACTTGATACTACAACCTCACGGAGTCTGTCCTCGTCACTCTAGCAACTGAGCCATGGATGGCTACTACATGGATGGTGGGATAATTTTTTACAGAAAATTTTAAAAACTGTGAAAATAATAAATATATACTAATTCTATAATTAAAAATAATACTGATCTCATAATAGTTTTATATGATAGAAAATTATCTTGATATAATTATATGAATTATTGAATGACTTGAGAAAATTGAACTCTACATTATAATTTATGTATATCACATTGGTTATGTAAATAACTAAAATTATGTTATGGATTTTTTTAATAATCAGATACATTTTTGCAAATAATTTGTTGCACAACTATTATTTCTATTGTTAAATATAATTTGATTAAGTTATTGGAGACCGTAGATTAAGCGATTTTTGATGTATGTAAGGTATTTTATTTCGGGTATCAAGAATTTATCTTACATAACCATGTGGCGTGTAAGAAGACAACCTCGCATCTTCACCAAGTTGATAGTTTTATAATTACGCGTGGCGTAAGCGAAAAGTTTGACATAGTTATTTCAACGTTCGAATGATGAGCACCTAAAAGACCGTTTGGTTGTAGCAGGTTCCTTGGGATAAACAGTATTCTTTGTTTTTCTTAATAAATTTAAATCGCTTCTTACTTCTTTTTACTGTAATATTTGTCGTCTATGTCTAAATATTTCACATTATTGACTATTGATAGTATAAATTTTTCAAGTATGTCGCGTTTCAATTATTTCCTCTGTCACTAGTAACTTCTCTTTTCCACTTTACCTACCCTCCTTCTTTCTACATCCTAAATAGTTATAAAAAAACCAAATAAATCAATATCGATGCTATTTTAAAGAAAGCTATTAAATATAATAAAAATAATCTTATGTGGATATTTACATCCAAAATGAAATTCCAACACTTAAATGTATAAAGCCATGAACTGATGTTGTCATAAATCACACTTATTTTTTATTTAATGACTTTGTTCAAGCAGTACAAAAATGTTATTGAATGTCAACCTTTGAATGTATATCAAAAATAATGTAAAAGATCAATTCACCTACTGTAATTACTCTGCCCATAATTGTGGCAACAATTTGAAAACTTCTGAATTAATTCTTCTCGATCCAAGTTTAGAATGTGTTTTTTGTGTTAAAAACTTTTTCTTTTTCCGCCATTCAAGGTTTTTATGATAGAGAGTATCATCCCAGCCGTCAGCAAACTTCATCTTTGTAAAGAAGAAGGGAAGAATTCAGACAAAGTGAATTAATAAACCGTCTGGGATTGTGTTGTGTAACTACTGTACCAGTACCCAACTGCCAAATCTGAACTATAAAAAGAGGACGCTTAAATATATATTATTAAATCTATTACATACTGATATATTATATACTTTATAGAATTCTCAGTGTAAAAGATCAGATGGAACCATTAATCTGAACTGTTCATTCAGAGAACCCTTAATGTTAAATTTCTTTCATTACCTCTTTTAAGCGAATTATATTTCTACTTTAATACAACACAATAATGATAAAGGTTTAACGGCATCAGGTAATCTGACTAAGATATAAACAGCGCTCATTGTCACTTGTTTGGTGTGATCAAAATTGTGTCCTAATTAGAAACTTTCAAGATTTTTACCTTCGAACGTCAAATAGTAGAAAAAACTAATTTGTTATGTAATACTTTTAAAATCTCTATAAATAAATTACTTGTAACGCCGTTAATATATAGAATACGCACTGAAGATACTATGTAATATTCTTCAGCATCGCTCGTGATACATGTCATTGAAATAGCAAATAAGATGAAAAGTTTTCTAATTAACAGTATACTCGTAAATGATGTTGACGTTGGTTTTTACATACGTCTTTTACATCATGAAAATATATGAATATACTGATGTGGCAATTATAACGGAGTATCAGAATAAAATTAATATCTTAAAGCAATATAATACGATTTACATTTTATGCGAAATTCCATTTAATATTAAATATGCAATTTTCACATGCCAGTTTCTTCGTTAGGCTTTCGGACTAGTTAATACTCGGATGAAATTTGATCAGGGGTATATAAAATAAGTACTGTTTTCGAAGGATATAACTATTAGAAGGTCAATCGTCATATGTTTTTTGTAACTATACAGTACAGATCGAATATCCTGTGCCATTCACCAGCAAATTACCTAGCTAACTATTAATAGAAAAAAGAAACTCAAAAACTAACGAAATCGTAAAATATTATTGTTTATTATTACATATATTAGCCGTACCTAAAATTACTATCATTTTTATTTTATTCAATATCAAAATAATAATTTTATCTGTTTACTGTTAACCTTTTTGGATAGTAGTAGTAAATTAGTTTTTAAACCTGTAAGAAATATACACTTAACGCGGTTACCATAGCAACGGTTACGATGACAAAGGATATCGTGGCAACGGTTACCATAGCAATCAAAGTTCACGTCCAAATTAATAATGTGCCCAGCGAAGCGGACTGGAATCAGCTAGTTATATTATATAATTGATCGCAATGAGAAATATTTTTTTATGGACAATATTTTGTTTTATCAATTTAACTCCCTCTGATATCATGGAAATAATACTAAGAAACTCTTTTATTGTAGTTCGACTTAGACAAACTGAATAATTTAATAATAAAATGTTAGTTTGATATTTCAAATTAACATTTTGAAATAGACTCAGTTAAGCTTGAAAAATTAAAGCTTGTTTAAGTTAGATTTACTGATATTAGTTCAGTTCTCGATGTAAAAAAATAAATAAATATAATCATAAATTAATAATTAATAAATTAATAATTAATAAGTTATCTAATATTAATTCTTACCTTATTATGATAACTACCTTCAAGCCAACATTGGTTAATTATATATTGTTTGTTTATCTAATATCTTTAAACGAGCAATTCTTGTATATATATCGGAGACGCTCATGAACACAAAACGCTAAACGAGATGAACCACGTTATTCAAGAGGTGGCAGAACGTTATCAGATTTACGCCGCATCTTACATTGTGGAAGACGCTGAAGACTAGTATCACTTCACTAAGAATGGTCTTAAGTTTCGTTTTTTGAAAACTAGTGCAGATATTAAAGATTACGTGTTATATATATTTCATTCCATTTGCTCGATTACCCAACGATTCGTTAACGTGAAGTTCTAATATGAAAGACCTAATACCGATGTCGATCAGAAATCAGAAGTGAGATCAAATCAGGCAAATGAAGTTTGAATGAAACTGCGTCGACGTGGTTGTCACTAATGATCTTTATTCTGCGAGGTTTGCGTTGATGGTAATTCTCTCTGCTACGCCTATTTATCTAAATGCTTGCAGGTGCAATTGAAGGAGGCTGTGAAGCCTGTACTGGCCGGTTAAAGTCGTCGCTGATGAATCGTTTGAAAAATTGGACTTGTATTCACTATTGCTGCAGTGGCTACATCGAGCGATGTACTTCGCACGGAACGCCGGATTCTGCATTGTCGAGCGTCCTTCGGGATCGGTGAGGTATGGTGGTCAGTTGAAAGTGTGTAACTTTGGTTTGGGAGCCAAGTATTCGGTGGTTAGGAACAGTATTGCTAAGAAATTTTGTGCTAAGTTTTTTAACAATACTGATAGGAACAGGCATTAATAATGTTTATAGCACTGAACAATTCTTGTATAACGCAGATATCAACGAGTACCCCATGGAAATATTATTCCATGTTTTATGCGATTTTTATTTATGATATTATTATACTACAAAAGATCTTGTTTTCCAAGTTTGTCCCTAAAAAATAGCGCGAATGAGTTTACTTTAATGATGTTATAAAAATTAAAATAACATGTTTTTACAAATTAATGAGGTGATTTATATGTTTATCATGTGGAGTTATGGAAAACAACTTCTGCTCCATTATTTTAGTATAGGATATAACTTTAATGATTTTGAAGTTTGAAAGATTACAACCCAATTAAAAATAATTAAAAATAGCCAAAAAAATATTTAAAAAAATTGTGTATGAAATCTATTTTATTTAGGTTTTTAATAATAATCGCTTTTTACTTAATGGCCATTAAATAATTAGCAAAAATAGATGTAAGTAGGTCAGTTTTAAATGTCAAAAGAGCAGGGAATACATGTGGCCGGTTCGAATATATTTTTCCTCCTTTTTGTATCTTTTCTGGACGTTTTCTATGCTTCACTGAATACATTTGAATTATATGTTGCATCGTGGACAAAATACTCATAGGTGGTTGCTAATAATTGGGTTACATTAAATGCACGATGAAGCTAAGAAAAGAATTTTCAATAGTGAAGTTATAAAGAAACTCAATTTTGAGCTAAATGAGGAAATATATTATACAAGGATTAGTAGTTGGAGTTTAACCATGAGGTCCATAAATACAACTATTATGGTTAGAAACTTATTAAGTTGCGTTTGTCAAAATTATTTGAAACCTGTTTCTACGGAGCCATCTGTATTTGAAACACATTTGAGCCTTTTAAAAGTTAAGCCTTTTAAAAGTTTATTTAAATTAAAAGTTATTATTTTTTATTTAATACAATGGTATTACAATTTTTCGTTGATAATCGACTCTGTGAGGCTACAACCGATGCCTCTGAACATGTCATCGATAAATCACTTGGAAGTTATGTGTTCAGTATTGCGTTAAAAGAATGAGATGATTTGAAATTTGAATAGAATAGGTGCGGTGAATGCAATATCAGAATATCGGAGGAATATTAAAATAAAAGATATGTTCCGACAAATGTGGTGAAGATATTGGAAACGAAAATGAGTTGAGTAAAGTCTGGAATGTTTTTGATCAGATGTGTAATGATTTACCAAAAAATTATACATATACATTGTACTAATATTATTTAATAAAAATGCTAGACATCAAACCTTACATTTTAATTTGTGCAAAGAAAACTCATTTTGTGTAGTATCAATCACGTAAAGGTTGTAATCTTTACTACAAATGACATAACCAAATCTACTGATAAAGGAATATTTTTTTATTTATAAAATAATAATTTTTAATATTTTAAAATAAATATAAAATATATAATATTTCAAATCCATTTACCTTGGGGAAAACGGAGTCACTATAACAAAAATGTAGTGGCTTTGGAAAAACATATATTTACATTAATTTTCATATTCTTATAGTTATACTATAACAAATTGTTAACATAAATCAAAGAAAAAAAGTAGTCTTAAAAGTTAAACACATCAATTTTTTTATATAAATCTTAAGTGTAAGTTTAAACATTTTTAAAAACAGAATATGTATTAAAATTTTCATTACCTGATTTACTTTATTTATAACTCAAAAGTGTGTATGTTGTGTTAATTTCTAGCAAAAGGTACACTTGATTAGGAATTGAATTACAATTTAATTTATATTCCTCATAATAGATATTACATAAAATATAAACACATCTATCTTCTTCTAGGTTAATATCTGATATCACGTTTGCCATTTCAAATTTACTACATCACTTAAATGTTATTTAGTTCCGTTATAACTTTAAGTAGCACTGTTGTTATTCAGTGAGATTAGGATCTTCTTTTGATATTTTCATTTGACGTCAATAAATTTTCGAATTAATTTTCTCATAAGCATTTAAACACCACATGTATATAATTTGTAAATTCTTATAATTTAGCAGCAACGTAGTACCTACCTGGTTAATAAAGTAATCGCCAGTACTATAATATTCTTTATTAATAATATATTTTTTATTATACATAATTTTATTGCATATCAACATAATTATTCTACTTTAACAGTTATTATCATATACGCTACTTTAACAGTTATTATCATATATGCTACGTTAACAGTTAATTATATAATATTTCATAAGATTCCATTATAACCAGTTGTCGTTTCGAAAATATAGATGTGTAATCAACAGTATTTTTAAACCAAATGTTTAAAGCGCAAAGGTTGCTTTTAGGGTGTGATATCAATAAATTGCTTTATGGTGAAAGGACTAATTAACAAGAATTTTGCAAATATTATAAGGTTACGTTAGTTATGAATAATTAATATTAATTAAATTTCTAAAGATTAGATATGTTTATAAATCACCATCCAAACATAATTATTAATAAAAATATATATAACGACAAACTAAACTCTCATAGGCAAGAAAATAAAAAATATTGGTAATTAAAGATAAATGATTAAAATTCTTAAAGGTTTTAATTTATTAGTGTCAAATATTTCAAACAAGTTACCGATCTTTTGATGTTTATAATATTTTTTTATGATTCAGTGAAATCGTCATGTACTCGTATTCGTATATAAGATATTGCTCATGGCAAACAGAAGCATTTTTCAATGGGCCGCTGACGGAATGGGAAACAAACGATAATTGACAAATATATTAAAATGTTATTAATAGTTATTTTATTGGTGGTGCTCGTAATCGTGTATGTTATGAAAAGTGTTATAAAACCGAAGAATTATCCGCCTGGTGAGTAGTTTTGAAAATCTTATACTACCGTTCTTAATAAAAGAAATGTATGTTGGTAAATTGATTTATAATAAAATATTTTTTTTGTATGCCTAAATTTTAGTTCAAAATATTACAAATTAATGAATTTATTCCTCTATTCAAAATAATTTATGAGCAGTTTAGCCCTTTTAACAACATGTATAATCTGCTTAAATCCTTTTAATCCGGATTTTGTCACTATCAACATTGTTGATCATGTTACTCTGTTAAGTCCCTAACGTGCTATAAGAATATCTCCATAGCCTAGTTTCGAGGTTACATCAAAAACCGACGACATCCCATTTGGATGGATAATTTTATCTCGTCCTGGGCATATTATCTTATCTCTTTCACTTTTTGTAATTTCCATTTATTTTATTACCCAATATATCCCTTCTATCTCATGTATGTAGATGAAATTAAAATTACGGATTTTTTTTAAGATTGTCAGTCTATTTAGGTACATCACATAAGTTGGTTATGTGCAATGCCGGTCTATAATTTTAAATTTTATAAACACTATTCAACAGCTCTGGCCTCTAAAATGTGAATCACCTTGGTTCGGTGTTACCGTCACTCAAAAATGAGGGAAAAATTACAGCTAAAGCTTCGTCATTTACGTTAGTCATCGAATTTCTTAAGGATAAATGAAAGATTTTAAAGTCTAAATCAAGATCAAAGTTTTTTACGAGTTGATACTATAATTACTTATTATTAGTTTACATATTTTTAAGTATTGACTATTCAGTTATAGCCATAATTGATATATAAGAACAAATTAAAATTCAAGTACCAATTATTTAACTTAGTATTAATAAAGGACTCGAAACTGTCCCAACTATTTACAAGGTATTGAGGCATTTTGAACTCCAACATAAAACTAATGTTTTCTTATTGAATTAGGAATGTTTACAGACAATATTTTGAAAGCAAAGCAACGAATTGTTAGCAAGTTTATTATTTCCTGTGTATCAACAATATAATCCTTAATTTTATAATAAGTTCTAGATACAAGAACATTTTTTTTATTTTTATTTTATTTATGTACCATTAACTTACAAGAAAACAGAAAAATATACAATTACAGAAAAAAAAGTGTACAAAGGTTTAACTTATCTCTTTAAGAGATCTCTGCCAGTTATCCTTCGGCAAGAAGGAAAAATTAAAATGACAATGCAGATTGGTACGTTAAAAACATCAAAAAAAACATGTTTGATATGAGCGTAAAATATTTTGTCCGAAAGAGCGATGAATTATTTGGACAATTTGTTTTAAAAGTGTTTGTGTTCCTAAAACAAAAAAACCAAAACGATAATAAAAATTAACAGCGTTTGAGATGTTTGAATATACAAATGAATGATGTTCCTCAAAATAAAATCTAGTTCAAATAATTAAATTACTTGCGGCAAAATCTAACTACAATTTTTATTCGGACACTGACATAGTCTTTGTCATTCGGGTTGCTACAAAAAATTACTACTGTGGCAATGTGTCGAAACTTGTTTATTGCAAGGGCTAGTATGTATACAACAAAAATACAATCAGATTGGCGTGTTCAATAATAGATCCAGTAAGTTCATTTCTTCACTTAAAAAATAAATTAATAATAATAATGTAAATTTTCTTCACCATTTTCAGTATTTATATTTGCTTGTTTTTTTTTTTGTAGGTTTTTAAAATATTTTTGTATGCAATTATATTTTCCTCAAAATGATTTGCAAGTAAAATCTTTGTTGGCTAACTTTTTGTTTACATTTTTAAGTATTCTTCTTTGTATTTTATAATATGTTGTGTTCAAGACTAAAAAATTAAGAAAATGTTCATACTATTATAACGGCTGGCCATAGATATTCTATTTGCACATGTTTGCTAAACGTTATATTGTACCCTTAACTAAGGGCATATGTATCACTATGGTATCTCAACTGCATCGGAGGAGATTCAGCAAAATCTATAGATTGGAACGGACAGTATTCATAAAATCCTTCATTACAATCTGTGTAAGGAAGAGTTTTTTGCTGTGGGTAATCTCAAACCTTATCGATGTTCAGAAGCAGGCGGGCATTTATAAATTTGAATCAGATTCTTTCCACCGTATTTACGATAATACAACCAGTAGCGAATCTTGAATTTATCGAAATTTTCCAAACATAAAGAGGTAATTCTAAAAAAAATTGCCTCGAGCAACAAGCGAGCGAAGATGGAGTTCCGAAGTTTTTTTTATGGATCTTGACAATCCGTGACGTCGGAGCACAATGTATTTAATAACTACCTTTGAATTGCGTTTCATAAAAATATTATTAATACATTTTTGTTAAATTGTATTAAAAAAAAGGTAAAGTTTTATTTAATTGTGTAATTACGGTAAAAAAACAAATTACGATACAAAATATTTTTTTAATTAAAATTTATTGTTTATTTGTAATATTTGCAATTAACGTAATCAAGAAGAACTTATTTATACCAAACGCTTAGTATTTAATTATTAAGTAAAATTGTCTTTATAATTGATCTTATGTATTATAGAGAAAAAACAACATAATTTTTTGTCAATTTATTAAATATAACAAATATAATTAATTAAAATTAAAGAAAAACATTTTTAAAATAACTAAATGGAATTGCTAGGAAAAATCATTCAACGTTATAAATATTGGTCATTAGAGAATGCTATCTTAAGTTTCACAGAGCTTAACTTTTCTATACAGCCTATCATATTACGCTTCACTTTTAACTTTTTATGCATTTTACCCCTGTGCAACGCGTAAAAGGGTAACATGCATATAAAAGTTATTATATATTCTAATAAGTTACAAGTTTAAAATTCAGAATGCCAATTTAATCTTTATTAACATTATGTTATTCCTAAACTTTTATTCACATTTAAAGGTAATGCCATTTAGAAGATTTGATTACAAAATCATATAAAACGTTCAATAATATATGTACTCGTGTATAGAACGATTCTTAGTCAAACAGCAAAAACAGCTCGTAAATTTCTTCACATTTATTTTAATTGTGTTATTGTTTAATTTATTATTATAGCCTGGTCTGTCTATCCAGTCTATAGAGTAAACATATTAAAAACATATAATGTTATACCGCAAATATCATTTTCACTTAATTAAAAGTTAATTAAATGTTTTTTACAGATTCGTCCCTAATGCATTTTCGTTGCAATGCGTTAGTTAAGATTAATTAATTACTTGTTGAAAAGTTCTTAAAATTCAATTTTTAAATGCTTTTTTTTTGTATTTCAGGTCCGAGGTGGTATCCATTTTTTGGATGCAACAATATAATTCACGCTAAAACAAAAAAATATGGTTCTCAATGGCAGGCAATTAGGGAGATGGCAAAAGAATATAGAACTCAAGTACTTGGTTTGAAAATGGGTAGTGAAATGGTAGTAGTGGTTTACGGTGAAAAAAATATTCATTTTGTCTCTGAAGAAATGGATTTTGACGCTCGACCTGACAGTTTTTTTATTAAATTGAGGACATTTGGAAAAAGATGCGGTAATATCCAAGTGATAATTTGATTTTTGTTTATGTTACTTTGCGCCTAATCTCCGAAACCTCTGAAACGATTTGTATGAAATTATGTAGATATCAATTGTTGGATTAATAATCTTATTTTTTTATTACGAATTTGAGGCTTATTATATATTAAAAAAAATTAACTTAAACATTAAGTCCTGGTCCTGATGCAAGTTAGAAGCTTTCCGAAAGATTTACAGCAGAAGTGAAGAATTTTAGTTACGATATTATTATTATTATTTTTTTTTCTAGTCATAATATTATTGTAATTTTTTTTGTGTTATTGTTTAATTAAAATTTATGTTAATTTTAATTTAGTATTATATTTTTTAATATGTTGTAATAATATAATAACCAATTTAAAATATGATTATATTATAGAATGAATGAATGCGGCGTTGGGAACCGCCAACCAACACGCCATGTTCCGAACGGCGGAAGGTGGAGGACGGAGCTACAAATAGCTACGTGGAATGTAAGAGGAGGAATGGAACAGAAGATGAATGAATTATTAGCTGTGATGGATGACAAAGATCTGGATGTTATTTGTGCGTCTGAGACCAAGCGAAAAGGCAATGATACGACCGATTTACCTGGCAATCTAGGCTGGGGTTCCAGAGGGTGAGCGAGGTTGCCAAGGTGTAGGCGTATTATTGTCCTCTCGAATGGTTAATGCAATGGTAGAATACAAGGCGATCAATCCGAGGCTTCTTTGGGTTCGCTTTGAGCTGGGGATAACAGGAGTATTCTTGTTAGCCGTGTATGCGCCAGTATCCTCAGCTCAAATGAGCGAGCTCGAGGAGAGTGTCAGGGATGTTCTAAACAGTGTCAGAGATAATGAAAAGTTGATAGTATGTGGAGATATAAATGGATGGGTTGGAACCGCGCGAAGTGGTTACGAAAGCGTGCTAGGCAAATACGGTGATAGGAGAGTAAATGAGGCTGGAAAGCTTATTTTGGAATTTTGTAAGGAGAAAAATTTGTTTGTGGCAAACACGATGTTTGATCACAAACAAATTCACATGTACACATGGGAGCGAGAGAAAGAAAGAAGTATTATTGATTTATTCCTAGTGGATCAGCGTATTCGAAGTCAAGTTATGGACACGCGAGTGTTCAGGGGTGCTGATCTGGGTACGGACCATTATCTAGTCGTTGCTAGAATAAGAGGTCTGTTAGCAGGTTGGCGCAGCCGCACGACGTGTCCAAGCTTGGCGTTGAGTTATCGCATAAGAAGCTGGAAACTTCAAGATCTACCGATAAGAGAGGAATATCAAGAAAGGGTTTCCAAGAAGCTTGAAAGCTGGGATTCTGGAAATAAAAGTGTTGAAGAATGCTGGTACAACCTTAGGAATTTTATGGTGAAAGTAGCGACAGAAGTATGTGGTAAAAGGAAAAGAGGTTTTAGTAAAAAGCGTGATGAATGGTGGGATGAACAAGTGAAAGATGCTGTAGAGTTAAAGAAGAAAGCATGACTGGATTATAAAACCTCTGGTAAGGATAAAAGAATGAGAGAGATAAGAAAAAGAGCGTACAAGCTGCAAAAGCACAAAACGAAAGCACTTATAAAGATGAAGCGTGAAAATTCTGAGAGAGAAAGGGATGAAAGGTTGACTAACAACTTCCAGGAAAATACGAAGATTTTCTGGCGAGAAGTTAGTGATTCCCGGGGTTGTTCGGTAACTTGTAGAATGAAAGGGGTGCTTTCGAAGAGCGGTGAAATTTTAACTGAGCAAGCACACGTTTTGCAGCGGTGGGCGGAATTCTACAAGGAGATGTATGAACGTGAGGACGTCTCGGTCTTGACTACCAGCGTAATGCTGAGTCAAGATGTAGCCGATGGTGAAATCAGTTTGGAAGAAGTGGAGAGCGTGATTCGAAGTCTGAAATGTGGTAAGGCTGCGGCAGCAGATGAAGTTACTGCCGCGATGACCAAATATGGTGGGCCACGCGTCTGGGACTTTTTCTGGTTTTTGTGCAAATTTATGCTGGAAATCGGGGGAGGTCCCAGACGATTGGCGAAGTGCAGTCATCGTACCTTTGTATAAATGCAAAGGTTCACAGATAGACTGTGCAAGCTATAGGGCTATCAGTTTGATTAGCTTGGGCGGTAAAGTTTATGCTAAAATATTAGCGAGAAGAATGCAAGAGAGATCTGAAAGGCTGTTGTGGGAGGCCAAAAGAGGTTTTAGACCTGGAAGAGGGTGTATAGATCAGATCTTTTCCCTCCGCATGATCACGGAAAAGTTTTTGGCCCTAAACCAAATGTTTTTCCAAACAAACCAAAAGGTTTTCTATGCTTTTGTGGATTTGGAAAAGGCTTTTGACAGGGTTGTGAGAAAGAAGTTATGGGAGATACTGCCCCGATACAAGCTACAGATTGTAAAGTCTCTTTACAGAGATCACTCAGCCTGTGTGCGAGTAGGAGCTGGCATGGTGCCCTGGTTTGACATCCAATCGGGTGTTAAGCAAGGTTGCGTCATGTCAGCTTGGTTGTTCAATTTGTATTTGGATAGTTGTCTCCAAGGCGTGAAAGACAGTGACATGGAAGTGAAAGTAGGTGACCTTAAGATCAATTGCTTGCTATATGCAGATGATGCAATGCTCATTGCATCATCACAATGAAATTTACGAATTTACAGGCATTGCTCACCACTCTGAAAGATGGGTATGAAATTAATGGTCTAAACCTGAATGTAGATAAGACGAAGGTTCTGGTATTTGAAAGAAATGAAGAAAGAACAGAATGTAAGACCAACGTGAATGACAAGATAATAGAACAAGTGAATGAATTGGTATATTTGGGAAGTATGTTTAGCAGAGACGGAAGATACGAAATGGATGTGGAAAAACGTATTGCTGCCGGTAACAGAGTCAACGGTGCTTTGGCTGCATTGTTGAGACGGTGAAACGTCAGCATAGCTGCACGTTTGGCTGTACACAATGCGGTTTTGCTACCGACACTGTTATATGGCAGCCAAACGTGGGTAACACAGAAGAAGAATGTAAGAAAGATGAATGCTGTGGAGATAGATCTCTTCGCAGAATATGCGGAGTCAGTCTAGCTGATCGAATCCACAATGAAGAGATCCACAGAATGGCAGGTACTAGCGAAGATGTCACGGTGAGAATGAAGAAGAAAGTGCTCAGATGGTTTGGACACGTCGAACGAATGAGTGATAAAAGAATGGTAAAAAAGATTTATATAGGAAAAGTGAGCCTTAAAAGAGACAGGGGGAGGCCTCGCCTGACCTTCGAAAACACAGTATCTATGACATTGGAGGGAGGTCACGTAAAAAGCATAAGGACCCCCCGGAGGGCATATATGAAGATTTTGAGGTCTGTGGCCGAGGCGAAAGAGGTATGCAGGGACCGTAGCGTTTGGCGCTCCGTCGTCTCTGGCTACCCCGCAAGGGATATGGCGTGAAGCTAAATAATAATATATATTAAAGTTTTTCAAGTATTTTTATGATGCTCAAATTTTGTTCTTGTACCTCACCATGAACGAAATATAATCAACGAGCGTATTCATTGTTTTAAGAAAAAATATTTAATTTTTATATAAATTTCTAGTGATTATAAATTGCTTACGATTTGAGATTAGTGGGGGAAGACGAAGTTAAGTTACGTTAAAAGTTAGTTATATATATATATTTTTTAACAATCGACGACTTCCCCCAAGTATACTTGACGTGCCCGGTTAATAGTGGTTTAAAATAGTCCCTATCAGGAACTGCGACATACATGTATATAATCACTATTACTCTCCTTAAAGTTATGGATACACATTAATATTTTAAAGTATATTTTGGTTATGAATAAACTATTCTTTGAATTAATTTACTTTAACCGTTTATAGAATTTTTTTAATTTTTAGGGAAAGCCTTAAAAGTACTTAAATTTCAGAAATATACATTGAAAAGTATCTAACTAACTTTAATATAATAAAAATTCAGCAACTATTTGCAGTTAATGATATTTTTAATGTTTAAATATGTTTTGGGGTCCGAAACCATATTTCATTAAAAAATTTCAGGTATAACTTTCGTTGACGGTCCACTATGGCGAGACCAGAGACTGTTTACAATCAAAGGATTGAGAAACGAAGGATTTGGTAAAGAAGTCATGGAGTTTGATATTCAAGAAGAAATAAAAAATCTACTTATTAAATTAAGAAATTGCAATGGGAAGCCCCTTAATATATCAACATTCATTTCAATGGCGACTACAAATATCTTATGGAAATATGTAGCAGGTCATTACTATTTATATTATAGCCTATATAATCTTAAAGTGTCTTAATTATCAGCTGTTAATCCTTTAGGAGAGCGCATTATGGATACCACGTTGAAGAAGTTCATATCTCTCATGAGGTCAAGATCAAGGATGTTCACGATAGCGGGCGGGTGGCTCAACCAGTGGCCCTGGCTGAGGTTCATTGCCTCGAAGTGGAGTGGCTTCTCCATTATAAAAGAAATGAATGAGCAAATGATTGAAATTATTCAGGTGATTGTGGTTACGATTTACATTTAATTTTAAATGCGGTTCTTTATTATTGTTTATTAACAAACGTATCACCGGTTTATAATGTTTTCATTTTGTTAAATATGTTAACTTTATTTATTGAAAACATATGTTATATATTGAAGTTCATATAATATATATAAATTATATTGTTATTGTTGTTAACATGTTTATATATATTAGATGTATAATTGTTATTCATTTAATGTCCAAGTTTAATTAGGCGTACATTACATTTTTGATACGTCAGACTTTAATCGCGCGTTAGAAAATGGCATGGACCTTTTTGAAATTTCTTAATCCATGTCTAACATAAAAGATTTTTTAGTTTCACGTAATATTTTTTACAGGAAGCCATAATTAAACACATGGAAAAAACTGTGGACGGTTCCGACTTCATGTACAAGTATTTAGATGAAATGTACAATAAAAAGAAATTTTTTACTGGTGATTAAAAATTATGAGGCCTATAAAATGTTATAAGTATGAATGAAAATAATTCAGAATGAATGAATGCATTTATACATATAATAAATCTGTAACTGATCGTTGTCTGTTCACAGAAGATATTTGAGTGAAATCATTACGGGAGTCTTTAGTAAAAAATAAAACCCAACCAATATATAAAAAATATACTTAATTAATTTTAATTCATTAAAAGCAATTATAAAAAGCGACATTCTACCTTTGTTTATGTTCGATTTTTTACCGAACATAAACAAAGCAAAGCAAAAACATATTATAACAAAACAGATTTTGTTGAATTGTCTCCAAATTAAGAATGTTGTTTAACTCAATAACTGATTATTTATTATGATGAGTTATTTTTCTATATAAGAGTAGGATTATTCTACCTTTTTAATTAAACTTGCCCTAACTTTTTGAAATAGGATACCCAATGCGAAAGCACGAAGTTTTTATTTAATGTTTCTGAATAGTTTTCAACAATTACTTTGTTTTAATAACATGCGAAAGTTTTTTACTGAAAGTATTTTATCAGTAAAATATTTTATTAGTAAAATAATCATATGCTTTTTGTAAACTCAGTTCACGTATCTTTTAATATTTTTACAGAGGACCAGCTAAAAGGTATTTGCATGGATTTGTTGATAGCCAGTTCACAAACAACAAGTAGTGTTTTAGGTTTCGCTATTATAACATTGTTACGGAACAAGGACATATATGATAAAATTGTTAATGAAATTAATACAATATTGGGCAAGGATCCGCCTCGCGCAAATGATTATTTACGGTCAGTTTCAGGCCCAAGAACTATTTTCTAAATATTATTGTATCTGCCCAAATAACAAATATAGTATATTTTTATGTACAGTAAAATTTAAATCATAAACATTATCTTCCCGTATATAAGTAATGACTAGAAATGCTTAAATGAGAATAATATAGATTTTTGAATTTTCCAGTCTCGTCTATACATCCGCGTTTCTGTTTGAGATCCAAAGAAAGTTTACAATAACGCCATTTTCGGGACCAAGAAGGACAGTTAAGGATACTATTATAGACGGATATTGTATACCAGAAGGAACCACTATCCTCATTTCCATTGGTGACTTGCATTTGGATCCAAATCTTTGGGACGAACCTGACAAAATAAAACCAGAAAGATTTATAGATAAGAATGGATCTTTGAAACATATAAATAATTTTTATCCATTTGGTGTTGGTAAGTGCCCTTTTACAATTAATTAAAAGGTATTAAAGCGGAAAAATGGTACAGTAATGTTTTATTTGCAACAAAACTGCATTCTACGTCATAACAGTTATTTTAACTTAATCATGTTATAATTATTAAAAGTTTTTTTTTCGCAGCTTCATTGCACAAGATTTGCCGTTAAAATAGAAATAATGAGTATTGTTATATGTCTTCTGTTACTGTCATATAATATTAAATCAAAGATATTGCGTTATATTACCCACCTCATGTTGATCAACTAAAATATGTTAGAGGAAGGCAAACGAGTTTGCGGGTCACCGAACTCTTGTAACATCCGTGGTTTCCCAAGAACACTGCCAGCCTTGAAAGTAGGAGTATAGGCTTTTTTTGAGATACCCATGTCGTATCGATCTGGAAATATCACCGAGGGAAGTTTGTTCCACGTTCAAGTGGTATGTGGAAAAAATTTCTTGAAAACCGCACAATAGAAGATCGACATGCATCCAGGTGGTACGAATGGTAATAAGGCGATGACGACGGTGGTGAAATTCGGCGGTAAGCATCAGACCGAATAGCTCTTCGGTAAATGCGACGATGTAAATGCAGTAGAAGACGCACAGAGAAGTCAAGTCTCTACGCAATGCCAAAGAGTCCAGCCATTCGAAGAGCACCGGGTCCCCGACAATTCGAACGGCTCTCTGTTGAACGCGGTCAAATGGTAGAAGCTGATATTGGGGTGATCCGGACCAGAGATGAGAATAGTACTCCATGTGTGGCCTACGCCTCATAGAGCGCAAATCTTTGGCCAGGCCTAAAATACTGCCTCGCTCTATGGATCACTCCCTATTTCATTGAGGCCAACTTGGCCTTGCTCTCCAGATGATAACAAAATGGATAATCGCTCGAAATTTTGAGGACCAGTATACTGATACTAGGCAAGTCATTGAGTGGAGTGCTCTCGAAGAGCGGTGATACTACAAACGCGCAACGGCACTCGTCGACGTTTTACCGAAGGAGCTCTGCAGGGCTGGGATATACCGTATCGCCAGTGCTGTCATCCGCATAACAATGTATGTTGGAAATATCCAACATATTATTTATATGCAGGATAAACAGAATTTGGGATAGCAAGTAGCCTTGGGGTACACCAGCATTTGTGGGCGTGGGATCCGAACAAAAGTCCGAACATTATTTTGGAGAGAATAGAGGTAATAGAGGTAATGGCGATAGGTCTGTAGTTATTTGGGTCCGTGCTATCACCTTTTTTAGGGATCGTATGTATGTTTAAGGGCACACTTCCATGAGACCGGAACTATGCCTTTAAGGTAAGTCTGCCGAAATAGACGCGTTAGCACTGCAGTCAACTCTGGGGCACATATTCGTAGCACCAATGGAGAAATCCCATACGGCCCACTAGACTTAGGAACGTCCAAGGAAAATAGAGACTGCCGGATAGTTTTTTGCTGAAAGAATATTTCTGGTATTGAGCTCTGATACCGCGGGAACGTAGGCCCTGTTTTACTTATGTCGTCTAAGATGGAGCTGGAGGCAGAAAGAGTGCCCAAGAGATCGGCTTTCCCTTTTGCCGTGTGGGCCAAAGAGTTTATTCCCAAGTGCAATTGCGGTAGGGACGACTGGACAAAGTTGCCTAGACTCTTATAAAGCGCCCAGAATTTGCGCGGGCCACGCGGGTGCCTTGCCTGATCCCCAATTTTGACGACACTTGAAATTTGCTGTAGCCATTTGCTGTTTGAAGAATCTGGAGGCTCGGTTATATTACCTCTTTAGCGCCTTAATGACTACGCATTAACCCAAGCTTGATACGCATGCGTTTTCCCGCCGCTGCAACCCTATCAGACGAATCTAACCAAGGTCGTGATCTGCCACCAAGTGGTACCACAAAGTTTGAAACAAATAGTTTCATGACCTGTAGTAGTAATAGTCTGCAGGCTTAAAATACCAAAAGCATGCGAGCCGGATGTTGAATGGGCACTACACTCCGTAGCAGATAGTGATCAGAGGTCCCTAGGCGTCCTTGGACAGCGACCTGTTAAATTTCTGGAAATGTAGTGAGCACAAGATACAACAAAGAGGACGTGTGGCTGTCTACGTCCGGTAGATGAGTTTGTGTCTTAACCAGCGGGGAAAGGTCATTCGTCAGAGCAAAATTAAACACAGATCTCCCCACGTAGGTGGCACGGAACCCTAACCTATTGTGCGCGTTGGAGTCCCCGAGGATTACCACTTCGGTGAATTGAGTCTGTGAAAGCAGGTCGTTAATCTTCGCTTAACGTGGCCCAAGAGTTGATCCATTTCTACATTATCACTATGGGACCTATAGAGGACCCCCTAGGCTCTGACGTGATCGTCCATTTCCACGCGTAGCCAGTACAGACAGATATCGACCTTCAAAAATCTAAAGGCACGGAGCAGATATCCTCCCTTACGAATACAGATACCCCGTGGTGGTAGTGGATGGCGTTTAAGTTAGAATAAAATCCCCGGATGTCGCAAAAGTCCTCATATACATATTATATACTACTAATACTGAATACATGTTTATTATAAATGACTGTATTAGAAGACTGTAGTAATACTATATTAGATATATTAATTAGTTTAATTCTTTAGATGTAATTATATTTTTTTATTATCTTTTTATCGTTAAACAAATCATTACCTTTTTTTTCATTCTACATATTACATTTAAATATGTAATAAAAATAATAAAATATTTTGCTTATCTGCAGGTCGCAGAGCTTGTCCAGGAAGACCTTTAGCGAAAAACTTTTTGTTCTTGGTTTTCGTATCAGTAATACAAAAGTTCAAAATAGAGTGCAGCAATGATATTTTACCTTCCGATGAACCTTTTTTAGGATTTTTTGCTGAACCTAGACCTTTTGCTGCAAGATATATAGAAATATTGTAAACATAGGACGTCTAGTGTATTTGGTATCTGTAAAATAAGTAATGGAAATGTTGGAACCATTGTTTTATCGTTTAAGTTCGTAGATGTATACTTCTTAACATTTTTGTCTGGCTTTATTTAATATGGGACAGGCTTGGACATTGTTTGTATTGATTTAAATTTTCATTTAATATTAATTACGAAGGCTATGAAAATCAATTATTTATTTTATGTTTATAGATATCAAGTTTTTGATATCAAAAATATAATATTTTATTCACTGTGATAAACGAGAATAACTAAAACAAGCATCAATATATAGTAAATTTGATAAATAAATTATTTATGTCATAGATATTATTTGATATAAAATATATTTATATTATTTTTTATGTGCTAACAAATTTACTCCTTCTGATATTATGAAATTATTAGTAAGAAACACCTTCATTCAATTTCGGCTTAAATAAACTGATAAATTCAATAATATTTTTTTTATTGAAACAAATAGGCTTAGTTAAGCTAAAAAAATTGAGGCTCGTTTAAGTTAGTTTCAATAATTTTAATTCAGTTCTGAATGTATTTAATATAATTGGTTAATTACATATATAAATTCATAATTAATTTGTTATCCAACATTAATTATCATTTTATTATGATGACCAGTTGCGAGGTAATATTTTAACAATATTGATTATATATTGCTTGATTATATAATATATTAATATAATAATATCACTCGCGCATGGTAACAGTTAAATGAGATATTTTTGTTTCATAAAGTATATAATATAAAAAAATATACCAAAACCTTTTTAAAACAAAATAGATATAATTTTAGGACATATATTATGATAAATAGTAGTAGACTCACACACAATCCTTTTGTGTGCGAGTATTTTATTTACCATAATATATTTAAAATGTTTCTTAATAAAAAATAATGCTTTATGAGTTATGTTATCACTGGAGCTATCTTGTTATCAGTTTGTTGAGAGGATGCAATTTTGTATACAATTTATTTAAAATGTGATAGTTATGTAAAATAATATTTTTGTCATATCTAATTTTTGTATGCAATTGTGTTGTGAAAGTTTATATTATTTAGTATTATATATTAACTGTTTAAAATTATTCAGAATTAGGATATGTGACGAAGTAAAAAGTGAGTGTGTACAAGTGGTAGTGGTAGTGGTGATATGGAAACACTGGAAAAATAGTTCATTCAATATCGACGCACGACAGACGCACGACGCACGCACCGAGCTACGATACTAGTGACATATTACCAATGGGTTAATATTCATATCACCGATAATCCGATCGTTTCTCCGCTATATGTGGTGAAATGTTTGGTGATCTGGCTCTGTGATATGAGCAGTATTTCTAATTTTAATAACTTTATTAATTGTTCTTAGACATAATATTAATTCTATCTTACATCCGGAACAATTTTATCTTAAGTATGCAATTAAGCAACTTACCAGGCTTTAATGAAATACTTTATTTCTATGGATTCGGATTTAAATTAATAACTACTGGTATGTTCATGATTTAGTAAATATTGATAATGTTTGTCGGCCAGTTCCTTATAATGTTATATTCCTTACTCACCCAGACCAGACCAAAGCTTAATTATTTATGTTCTTAAAACTGGCACATCTAGGGATGTTATTACTTGCAACAAACGTAGCATTAGATCTAGATTTCTCATATTTAATTATTGACATCTATTCCGAAACACTAGCACATATTATCCAAATCATCATTATATTATAAATAAAAAAACTATCACTTGTTATCAATAAAGTTTAGATAAGATAATATCGTGCAGGTATAATATATTATATTTAATATAGATATTTCATTTATCTTTCAAATTGGATTAAATTTAAAATTAATTAACCTGTTTTGTTTTTAAAGAACTAATAACGTAATATTTTATGTTTTATCATCTGAAGTTATGGAAAACAACTTGTCCTCAATTATCTTAATATAGGAAACAATTTTAATGATTTTGAAGGTTGAATGATTACAACCCAATTAAATAAACATTAAAATAATTTATGTAACAAAGATATTTTTAATTATACCTGCTTGTTTCTTGCTGCCGTTAAACAATTAGCAAAATTCGACATAAGTAGGTCAGTATCGAATGCCAAAGGAGCAGGGATTACGTGTGGCCGGATCATGTATATTTTACCCCATATTCGTATCTTTTCTGGAAATTTTCTATTTTCCACTGAATACATTTTAAATATTTTTTATATTGTACACAATAAACGTATGTTGTGGCTAATAATTGGATAACATAAATAAATGAATATGAAGAAATAGATTTTCGATAGTGAGGTTACGAAGAAACCCAATTGGAGGCTAAATAGTAAATTTATTATATATACGAATTACTGGTTGGAAATTAACCATGGAGTCCATGATTATAAGGATCTGTATGTTATGACTAGAAATATACAGAGTTAAGTTACGTTTGTCAAAATTGATCGAAAATCGTTTATACGAAGTCATTGTTACAAGAGTCTGATTTGAGACTATTCTAAGTTTAGGTTTAAATAAAATGTAATTATTTTTTACATTATTCAGTAGCATTACATTTACGCTGATAACCAGCTATGTGAGATCATAACCGTTGCCTTTGAAGATGTCATCAATAAATCACTAGAAAGTTATGCGCTCAGCATTGCGCTAACAGAATGAGATGAGTTGAAATTTGATAGGTGCGGTGAATGCAATATTAGAATATCCGAGGGATATTTGAAAGAAAAAGATATGTTCTGACAAATGTGGTGAAGATATTAGAAACGACAATGAGTTGCGTTAAATGTGGAACGATTTTGACAAGATATTTCTATTAAATCGTCAATAAGTATTGAGGATGAGGGCCAAATGAGTCTTAATATTTTTTTTATAAACTAATACATAAAATTATTTATATAAATTGAAAGCAATTCTAAAAATCTAAATGTCTCTCGGTTATCGTTTTATTGAAGTCTAATTTATTATAAAATAAATCTATTTTTTACATGATTTTAAAATAACTATAATGAATAGTATATATAAAACTGATGAAAAAATGTAATGTATTAATATTTTACCTAAAAATTCATATACGTTGTAGTGATATTATTTAATTATAATAAAAAAAATGCTAGACATCAAATCTTATATCTTAAGTTGTGTAAAGAAAACTCATTTTGTATAGTATAAATCGCGTAAACGTTGTCATCTTTGCTACAAATGACTCAAATCAACTGATATACGAATAACTTTGTCTTTCTAAAATAACATTTTGTAATATCTAGTATTTTTGTAAAAACATGAATTTGTACTGTTTGTTTTTACCGTATAAATATCACGTTGTTAACATAAATCAGGGAAAAAGTAATCTTAAAAGTAAAGCAGATCTTTGTCTAAAAGAGTTAATTGTTCAATACCACCTCGAGCTCGGGTCTAAAGTTAGTAGCTCTTAGGCAAAAATATTAAGTGTCAGTGGTGTATTAATGAAAAACGGAGACGCATATATGTGAATATAAGTAGAGAGCTGGGCGCTTCGATCCTGACTGATGAACTTTAGGAACTGACGAACTCACGGGAGAATTGTTGCTGGTGGAGAGACCGGCAACACAATAGATGCACAGCAAATCGACTGATGTGCGTCCGCATCCAGCGAAAAGAATAGACGGCCAGCTGATCAATAAAATTTCAATTTAACTAAAAACTATTTAAATATACAAAGAAATAAACTAAAATGTAATCCTGCAATAAAAAATAATTACTCCAATAGTAATAATCATAAAAAAAATAATCGCAATATGACACAACAGTGTATGTATCCTAGTCATCATCAGATTTACAACTCAAAAAAGTGTGTTTTGTGTTAATTTCTTGCCTAAGGTATATTTGAACAGAGTAGGATCTTTTTTTGATATTTTCATGTGACGTCAAACAATTTTCGAGATTATTTTCTTAACTAACCCCGTTCTCTCATACGTATATAAACACCACATATATGTAGTTTCTTACAAAATAATATATAATAAATCCTTTTAATTGGGCAGTGAAAGAAGTACTACCTACAAAAGAAAAGAAAATCGCACTGACATGTGTCAACTACAGACAATAAAGTAATCGGCAATTCAAAAATAATGTTTTATTAATATATAATTTAATTAGCATTATATAATGATTTAGATAATTTTATTGGATATCAACATAATTATTCTAAATTAACAATTATTATAATATATTCTAAATTAACAGTTTATTAGATAACATTTTAAATGATTATTTTATAATCAGATATCGTTACGGAATTGTAGATGTGTGTTCAAAAGTATTTTTAAATCAAATGTTTAGAGCACAAAGGTCGTTTCTAGGGTGTGAGATCAACGAATTGATTTTTGATCATTAACAAAAATGTACTAAATATGTTATAAGATTGCATGAGTTATTAATTATTCATTATCAATTAAATTTTAAAAGATTGGATATGTTTAAAAATCACCATCAAACATAATTATTAATAAAAAATATATGAAAGGACGGTCTTTGTATAAATATTTGAGACAGAAAAAACTCGTAGATAAATAGGAAAAAACAGGGTAATAAACCCAAATTATTAAAACACTTTAAGGTTTTAATTTATTAGTTTGAATTATTACAAACAAGTTATTTGGCGATTATTATTAGTTATTCGGATTTTTTGTTATTTGGACGGATAATGTCTTTTCGTCCGAGTGTCCGTAATACAAGGCGTAATATCTTACTTTTATATATACCTTTTGTAATTTACATTTATTTTAACACCCAATCATTATATCTCTTCTCTCTATTTCATGTATGTAGATCAAATTTATATTACCGAAATTCAAAACTTGATTACCTTTACTCGACCATTATTGAAAACCTGAGTGCAATTTCAATATTGAGCAATCTCTACGATGTGAAAATAATTCTGCTAAATCATAGGCTATTACTATTATCAGTCTCGGCTTGATTGCGAGGGTTGATTAACGAAAACTACCTTCGATTATATATTATGTAACTATACCATCTTTATTTATATATATTTTATTTATATTTTCATTGTAATCTATATAAAAAAAACAAGTTAAAGTATAATAAAGATCTGGAAATACCATTCTCTAAACATACACTAAAAATTTTATTGTTTAGTATAGCATACAGCAAAATATCCAATAACATATCATATTTTATTTATATCCTATTTAAGAACAAGTTACGCACACATACTTCAGGAAGACTGCTGATTCTCAAACTTCCTCGATGAGAACTAAATGTGTATTGTGTCATCGCGATGGAATGCTTAGTTGCATTTTAATTATTATATAAGTTTTAAATAATTATTTAATTAATTATTTTTTGAACTTACATCGAGTAGGTCGTTCTAGTAGTATCAGATAATAGTTACACATTCTTTTAGTTTATGATTGTAATTATTTTTAATTAAAATTAGTTTTGATATAGTTTTAGTTTTTTTCGATTGTGCTTTTTTAAAATTTTATAATAGTGCTTGCATCTCAAATATAGAACGTTTTGTCTCAGTATTACCGTCCCTCAAAAATTGGTAAATAAAAATTATGACTATACGATAATCTTTTACCTTAGTCACCGAATGTATTGTATATGTATTAATAAATTTGATAAGGAAATATTACAAAGTCTAAGTCAAGGTTTTTTATTTTAAATGCACTTACGAAACGTCAGATTCTAGTTTCACGATTCTTTAGGTCTATGGATAAAAACTGGCAAGAAAGTCTCTAGATACTCTTCGTACTTATTATTAGTTTACATTATTTATAGTATTTCTTCTGAGTACATAGCACTTCTGAGTCACAATCGTAATTGATATGTGAGAACATAGTCAAATTCAAGTAGCTATTTAGTAAGCGTAGTAATAACAAACTCTGTCACTAATTGTTCCAATATTACAACATATTTACAACGTATTAAGACATTTTGACTAATAATATTGAAAATAATATTATTTTTATAAAGTTTTCTTATTAAATTAAGAATGTTTATAAACAATACCTTGAAAGTGAAGAACTGTTAACAAGTTGATTATTGCCTTTGCTCTATATCGTGAATATAATCATGAGTTTTGCAGTATGTTTTGAATAGAATAACGCGTTTGAAGGAAGCATAAAATATTATATTCGTTAGATCATGATAAATTTGGGCAATTGTATTAAAAAAGGATTTCGTTTCCCTAAAATTGCACTTAATGTAGAAATTAATACTTTGTTGGCATAAATAAGGTCTACTTTTTTAAATAAATGTTTATATATATGTAGACCTTCATGTATTTCTTCATGTTGATAATTTCGGTACTGTTGCCAGTACTCCGACATATATACGAGTATTTCTAATAAAAGTCCTGAAATAAATAGTTTTGTTTCAAAATAATATTTTTTGGCATGCCTGCGTATCTGGACTATTATTAATTTATTTGATAGTTTATACTTTTTAGAATTAGGGCTTTTTATATAATAGATTTTCATATATAACATATAGCATATAATATATATAGTAGAAATATATTATTTGTTTTTTATTTACTTTGATAGAGAAACTAACGAGATACCAGAGATTTACTCTGATTTTATGAAGTTTTAATATTATATATAATTTTACATCTAATATTGAATATTATTTTTACATTGTTGAATATTGAATATTAAGAACTAGTAAAGGAAATAGTTCACCACAGAAATAAAATAAGTAAAATAATATCTTTGTCGTTACTATCTGGAATATTTATACATTCTTATTGAGAATTCATGCTCCTATAGATTTCGTATTATTTTTATTGGCATTTGCAATAAATATTATATCGCATAATATTTTCTACATTATAAACTATTATTATGATTCCCTAAGTGTACTTTAACAAAGCAAGGCACTTTAACTATCTATACTTGCAAATGGTCTACAGCGCGTGCACCAATTACCGTGAGAGCTTCTTTAATAAAAAAAAGAGCCATTATTGTTGTATCATAAATGAATAGTACTAATTAGTATAGTTTGTATCAAGTTCAAAAAACCAACGAACTTATAGCAAAAGTTTAAAGGTTAAGGTTACCACTATAGACCAGATTAGGTTATATTACTATCTAACACAAGCAAAACATTTCATACACAATTTTCGTAACGATAAATTGAAGTTACAAACGCGAATTTAACTAGTTATGATATCTGTTATACAAATTACTCAGAAAGAAGTATTCGAGACAATTCAGTTCAGAGCTAGCTAGTAGAAAATACGTGAAATGTTTCGCGTTTTCAGAGAATTAAAGCAATTTTAGCTTTTTATAAAATTTCAGGTTATTCCATAAGTGATTGTTTGATATATACAATGATATGCTTATTCATTTCCAAATATATATATATATATATATATATATATATATATATATATATAATTCTTTAACTGATCATTCTATATATAAATATATATATCTATATAAATTTACTTTATTACAACCACACTATAATATAGCTGAATAAAACGTTCTGAAAAAAATAACATTAAAACTATGTGTGGGTATAACATACAACAAGGCGGGCTTATCGCTAGCTAGCGCTATATACAGAAGAGTGATGAATATTATTTACAGATTTAAGTTCTTATATAAACACAAATGAAATATCTGCATATCTAATAAATAAACTTAAATAAAATACATTTTTTAATAAATAAATAGTTATACCTCAGTGTCAAGAGTAGAAAGAAAAGATTGTGCAAGTTTAGAAGTAGAGCTCAAGAAGTATTATATAGATATACTCGATATCTATCTTATACTTCTTTCTCATCGTGACAGTAAATATACAATAACGTTTGATAAAAATATTATTGAGAAACTATTTTGTTAAATTTCCTGAAACTAGCTTACTACTTAATTAGAGTAAAAAAAACAAATTCATGCGAACGGAATCGTGGGTACAACTAGTATGAAACACGCATTTAATTAAAATCTGCTTTATATATCTCGGAATAGTATTTCCACCTTGAACTTGATATCCTTTTACATCAACAGCTATTCAACTAATTGCATGCTTGATTTCATGGTTAAGTTATATGCGATATAGAAATGATGTAGTACCTTTATTGGACGTAATTAATATTATATAATATAATATTATGTTTACATAAGTAGAATATAATAAAGTACAATATAGAGTCTCATATAATATCATTTATTGAGAAATATGTATAAATGAAATGTATTTCCTCATCTCGACGTTCCACTGAGAATATACTTTAGTAAAGTAATATTTTCAGATTCCTATCTTTAATCATAAAATACAACACGAATTTTTGTGTAGATATTAATACATACAATATTTATATCAATATATTAATTATGCAGATTAACCAAATTAATTTGGGTCAATGGTCAGATAGATCATAGGTAATGAATTTATACATAATTTTTTTATAATACAGCTGTCATAATGGGGTACCTAAGGATATAAAAAATTAAAGAAGTTAAACAAAAATTTGAAATTAATAATCTAATTTATAATTTCTATTTATTTTAAATAAATTAAATTATCGTATATCAAATAAATAACTGATTCAATTCTACATAACAATGTTAGAAAATTTAATTAGAGTAATTTTCAAATAAACAATGTTTTTCTAATTATAGAATACACGCAAGGCTTCTTTACTATTTTCTTTTCAACGCGAAAACCGTAAGATGTAAACATTTAGTAGGGAGCAATTCATCAAGCTTTTCCGTGAATTTGAGCCTTGTAAATACCGACATGATATCGATTGATGAAAGCGAGAGTTGTAAACATAGTCTCAATGTCAGCACGTGGCCGTCTTTTACGTGTTCTGTAGTTAAATTCAAATTTAAAATATCTTTATTCAAATAGGTATTACACGTATTTTTGAAACGTCAATTATTACAATAAAAAAGTTTAGTAAGTCAGTCAGTCCGTGAGTAAGCTACCACCGGCTCGGAATGCTGCTCTATTGAAAAAAGCACGCCAGAAACTCAACAGTTGCGCTTTTTAAGAGAAATTAAGTATAAAGGGTTGATAGTAATCAACCATGCAAAGGAGTCAACAAATTAAGATCTACACATTTCAATCCACTAACAACTCTTGAATATTATAATACGGTTTATTTAATAACACACCTTTAAATTAAAATTTAAAACTCAGAAAAGGAAGGTCTAACATATCTTGTGGAATTTTATTATATATGCGAACACTCAAGCCATTGAAGACAATTATATAGATTATAATTGTGGTATCTTTAAATACATTTAGGACTAGACTGATTCTAATATGTAGAGATAATATTGATATTCACCTACACAATAAACGATTATGTGAGTATTGTTAAAAGTTGGTAAAAATTTTTGTAAAAGGAAAAGAGGTTTTAGTAAAAAGCGCGATGAATGGTGGGATGATCAAGTGTAAGACGCTGTAGAGTTAAAGAAGAATGCATGGCTGGATTATAAAGCCTCGGGTAAGGATAAAAGTATGAAAGAGATAAGAAAAAGAGCGTACAAGCTGTAAAAGCACAAAACGAAAGCACTTATAAAGATGAAGCATGAAAATTCTGAGAGAGAAAGGGATGAAAGGTTGACGAACAACTTCCAGGAAAATACGAAGTTTTTCTGGTGACAAGTTAGTGATTCCCGGGGTTGACCTGTAGAATGAAAGGGGTGCTTTCGAAGAGTGGTGAAATTTTAACCGAGCAAGCACACGTTTTGCAGCGCGCGGAATTCTACAAGGAGATGTATGAATGTGAGGATGCCTCGGTCTTGACTACCAGCAAAATGCTGAGTCCTAATGTAGACGATGGTGAAATCAGTTTGGAAGAAGTGGAGAGCGCGATTCGAAATCTGAAATGTGGTAAGGCTGCGGGAGCAGATGAAGTTACTGCAGAGATGATCAAATATTGTGGGCCACGCGTTTTGGACTTTTTCTGGTTTTTGTGCAATTTATGCTGGAAATCGGGGGAGGTCCCAGACGATTGGCGAAGTGCAGTGATCGTACCTTTGTATAAAGGCAAAGGTGTGAACCTTTGTTTATAGTTTATGCTAAAATATTAGCGAGAAGAATGCAAGAGAGATCTGAAAGGCTGTTGTGGGAGGTCCAAGGAGGTTTTAGATCTTGAAGAGGGCGTATAGATCAGATCTTTTCCCTCCGCATGATCACGGAAAAGTTTATGGCTCTAAACCAAAAGGTTTTCTGTGCTTTTGTGGATTTCGAAAAGGCGTTTGACAGGGTTGTGAGAAAGAAGTTATGGGAGATACTGCCCCGATACAATGTGAACGGACCCTTGCTACAGGCTGTAAAGTCTCTTTACAAAGATCACTCAGCCTGTGTGCGAGTAGAAGCTGGCATGTCACCCTAGTTTGACATCCAATCGGGTTAAGCAAGGTTGCGCTATGTCAGCTTGGTTGTTCAATTTGTATTTGGATAGTTGTCTCCAAGGCGTGAAAGACAGTGACATGGGAGTGAAAGTAGGTAACCTTAAGGTCAATTGCTTGCTATATGCAGATGAGGCAGTGCTCATTGCATCATCAGAATGCAATTTGCAGGCATTGGTCACTACTCTGAAAGATGGGTGTGAAATGAATGGTCTTAACCTGAATGTAGATAAGACGAAGGTTCTGATATTTGAAAGAAATTAAGAAAGAAGAGAATATAAGATCAACGTGGATGATAAGATAATAGAACAAGTGAATTAGCTATTAGTTTAGCAGAGACGGAAGATACGAAATGGATGTGGAAAAACATATTGCTGCCGGTAACAGAGTCAACGGTGCTTTGGCTGCATTGTTGAGACGGCGAAACGTCAGCATAGCTGCACGTTTGGCTGTACACAATGCGGTTATGCTACCGACGCTGTTACATAGCAGCCAAACGTGGGTAACATAGAAGAAGAATGTAAGAAAGATGAATGCTGTGGAGATAGATCTCTTCGCAGAATATGCGGAGTCAGTCTAGCTGATGGAATCCGCAATGAAGAGATCCACAGAATGGCAGGTACTAGCGAAGATGTCATGGTGAGAATGAAGAAGAACGTGCTCAGGTGGCTTGGGCACGTCGAACGAATGAGTGATGAAAGAATGGTAAAAAAGATTTATATAGGAAAAGTGAGCAGTAAGAGAGACAGGGGGAGGGCCTCGAGTGACCTTCGAAAACACAGTATCTATGGTACTGGAGGAATGTCACGTAAAAAGCATGAGGACCCACCGAAGGGCATTTATGAAGAGGTTAATGTCTGTGGTCGAGACGAAAGAGTTATGCAGGGACCGTAGCGTTTGGCGCTCCGTCGTCTCTGGCTACTCCGCAAGGGATATGGCGTGAAGCTAAATATTAATATCAAAGATTTCTGATATTTCACTCTAAAATTAATATTACATAGAAAAACAGTGTCCTTTTTTACAAACAATTTATTTAATACAACAAAGATTAAACAAAGGTTTACAACGTACATAATGGTACCATGCATAAAAAGTTGCAAAGCAAATTACCTGTTTATAAAGCTCAATGCCAATTTCATCTTCAATAAATTTAGTATTATATATATTATATTCCTACATTTTTATTCGCATTTACTACATTTTATAAAAAATACTCGTATAATATATCATTACTTCAATTTATTTCGTCATTTATCAGTTTCAAATTAAACGGTCTTAACAATAGCTAAAGTAGTTTAGTAAATTCGATTAAAACATATCGTTCAATATACTCATGTAATTAATTATAAAATATTAACAGCTCCTATTTAAAATAAAAAAAAATGTAACTGTAGCCGTTTTGATAAATATTATAATTATTCTTTATATTAAAAAATCTGCACCGATACAATTAAATGCTGAATATATAATAATAGCTACAAATCTAATGCCTTTTAGTGTTTAGATATTTTTAGGCATTTCATTTAAAAATTTTAGGTATAGCTTTCGTTGAAGGACCGCATACTATCGCAGAACCAGAGATGGTTTACAATCAAAGATCGGAGAACTGAATGATTTGGTAAAGAAATCTGATATTCAAGAGGAAATAACTTATTTAATTCAGAAATTAATACAATACTAACATTTCAATGGTTTGAAATGATTATAAATATCATATGGAAATATGTAGTCTTGGGTATAACTACTCTTTAATATGATTTTCTTACCTTCTTAACGCGCCATATGGCTTGGAAAGCAAAGGCGAAAATTAAATGGTAGTCACTTTTAAGCCCCACCTGAGGACAACAATTATAGTATATTGTTCTGAATAATTAAATTTTATCTAAGTGTTGAAATTCTTGACGGTAACATAGATTTATGACTTATACATCCACGTATCTTTGTGAGATCTAAAGAAGGGTTACAATAATGTTATTTTTGAGTTAGCTGTAAAAATATCTGAGCAAAAATGAAAGAAAATGAATAACTCAATAAGTAAATATTCAAAAAGGCAAATAGACTTACGTATTCACCTCGTATGGTTTCCCAAAATGGTAATGGAAAACTTATACCAGAAGTCGTGTATTTAGAATACAACCCTCGTAAATATTTTAAAAGGAAAGCGTATGTCTGTCACAAATGCAAATGGTGGGTGTCTTTTTAAAATATTTAGAGTCAGATTATTCTTAGTGCACAAGAAATCCAGTCGATCAGTATAATGATAGAGATAGTGACATTTGTTGTGATGGCTGATTTTGTGGTATATCTCTAAATAAGCAATGCATCGGCAAGATATAATTACCAGCAAATCATAAACAAAAACGACAAATAATAAGGGACCGAGATTACGCTGCAATTTAGGAGATCAGAAGTCGTAGAACATTCAGGTACGAAACCGTGGTGCTTTTGACTAGGTTTTAGTTTTAGGTTTTAAGAAAAACTAATATTTTTGTGCATAACGCTTCTTTTTTTATTTTTTATTTTGCAAGCATTTGGGTCTGCTTCTTTGTTAATATCAAGGTTTTTAAAAAAGGATATACAGCTTTCGCCTCCTAACCCGGATAGACGAGATACGTGATTTTGATTCTGGAATATTTAGTACATATGTTCTAAACCCAATAACATGCATTAAATACAGAGACAAAATATTCTGCAAACAATTCTGCAATGTTTTCTCTTTTATCCGTAAATATGTAATTGGAAAAAATGCTTGGCATGGAGGGTCGTTAGTAAATCTTTTGGATTTAGTGAACTTAGAAAAAAACAAAAAAAAAATGATTTCAAACTTTGGTAACGTTTAAATCTAATATGATTTTTTTTTCCGGTATTGCATTATTTGAATTTCCAGAGTTAAGCAATGGTGTGTGTTTGTATAATTTTTTTATTAAATATTGTAAGAAACTAAACTTTGCAATTCTTTAAGCAAAATATTGAAGAGCTAAAGGTTACTGCAAACAGAAAATCCTTTATTCATTTTATCAGGTCACTGTTCGAAATAAGGTTCTGATTCAAACAAGGTTTTAATGCGGAATGTCACAGGATCTTTACATGATGAATTGACATCATAGGCTGAGTCCCTAGGGACGTATCTAGATAGATGAGATCTACGCGGTGAAATTTCTTTCTTTCTAGGTTTTTTGTTAAGATACACCCATCCCACCCTGGTAGGCAACTATACGCTCCAATTACAGAATAGAAATGGTGAGTATAATTATATTATATTACTTACATAAATATAGTAATCACCTTCTGTAATTAGTGAATACAATAGCTTAACCTACTCTGGCTCCGCAGAAAAACCTACAAAGCGCTTTACGGTGTTCGAAACAGACAACTACTATCAGAAACAAAACCATAAAATAGGCAATATTAGCGTTAGCACTTCAGGGTTTCTTCATTTGCTAGGAGAATTGAAAACTAACAAATATATTCTAGGCCATTGGTATATATATACAGGTGCATCTTATTAAAATAAATTACTAGCGCCTTTGTAACAATCGTTTCAAACACAATAAATTTTGAGAGTATCTTATTTTTATTTATTTTAAAATTTAAACAGCTTAAATTACTAGTACAACACCAACTCTTCATGATGGTATTTCCTAATATTTATATTTAAAAAATCCTGCTCTTATCTGTGGTACAATTAGTTAGAATGATTGTTTTATAACAATATTTTATTATTAAATCGCGTGGATTGAAGTTATTTACTTCAAACTGACGTCATACTTCGTTGTATTTGATTTTCAATATCGTTTATTAATAATAGTTAGTCGATAGTATTCTGTCTTATGACATTATTGTCATGGGATATATTCGCAATCACAAGCAAGGTAGCAAATATTCAAGTTCATCTCTGTCTCTATTCATTAGTATTGATTATCAAGTGCATTGCAATATGCTCGTATCAGACTAAGTTTTGATTTAAGGTGAAGTTATGACGTACTTTAGTTGTTTCTCTCTAGACATACGTTGAAAGTTTTTTTTCATATACATCACTTTAAATAATAATATTTAATAATAAAATATTTGCTTTGTGTGGAGGTCGCAGAGCTTCTCCAAGATCTTCCTTTAAAGAAAAACTTATTATTCTTGGTTTTTGTGTAGTTAATTCGGAACTTTAAAATAGAATTCAACAATGGTATTTCACCTCCCGATAATCCCTTAGGATTTTTTGACGTATCTAGTTCCTTTGCAGCAAGGTATGTAATTATGACTGTAGATAGTATATAAGTGTGACATATTGAATATAATTTTAAGTAAATGAAAACATTTATGATAATAAAAATATATTGGGGCACTATTATTCATCGACAAATATACACTTAATATTATTAAAGGTATATGTGTATATTTGTATCATAGATATGTATTTTAGGCCAAAGATTACAATATGTTAAGAGTTTAATGATTTCTTTTGAGCATTAGATTATACAACATGAAATTATCATATTATAAGGCATTCCTCCGTTCGAAGATACACAAAACTAATTTCAAATAACCACATACGAAATTAGGAACAAATTATTTTAACATAATTTATCTTATTTTAAAAGTTATTAGTTTTTTTATTAGTTTTTTTATAAACTCAAATATGATAAAAACTACAACCCTTGAATTATCACATTAGTATAATTAACTACTAAAACGATAAAAACGGCTAATTCAACCAGTTTTTTTTAAAGATCTCAGACAATAAACATTTTTGTCTACTTATCATTTTTACTATTATTGAATATCGAAATAAAGAAGAGGAAAACATGATATGTCGACCCTATCCAGTACAGGGTACACAGCACAATGGCTGGAAAATAAGGTTGAGATAGCAGGAAAATAATATTTATAAAGAATGTATTATTTTTAATGAGGAATTTATAATTATTATGATTGTTAATAAAATTTTTAATAAATAAATTGTTAATAAAGTTTTTATAAATATTTACATTAGCTAAAAGTAGTTGAAAATAGACCAAAATTTCCAGGTTATGCATTGGACAACTTCTTTACTGATATTCCAATTACCACTAATAATTAATATTAATTAAAAAAAAAGTTAATATCCAAAAAATCATAAATGTTTTTAAATTAATTAGTGTTAAGAAGACAAGTGATCTATGAGGAATATCCGTTAACATACTTAGGCCACTGATAGACATTGTTGCGCCTAAATTAGTAATAGCCAACATATCATTAATATTCAATAATATTTAATAACTATATTGATTTTTCCTGATTTAATGAAACAGTGAAATTTCACCATTATTTAAATTCAGCTGTACATTCAATCTAATTATAGATCTTTTTCAATACTACCCACATTTAGTAAGATCCCTGTAAAAAAAATTAACTCGTTACACATTTTAATAAAAATAATGAATGTTTTTGAAGCTTTGGAGAAATCACAAGATGCGCTTGGCATTTTCTGTCATTTATCGAAATCATTCGATGGTGTACCGCATGAAACTCTAATTAGAAAATTACATTATCGTGGAATTAGAGATAAGGCCCTTGATCTGATAAGTTCATGAACGAATTCAAGAATTCGATGGGAATGGAAAAAAATCCTCCGGTAGTACATTTGTGAAAATGGGTGTGCCACAAGGCTCTATATTAAAACCTTTCTTATTGTGCATTTTTATAAACGATTTCAATACTTTGTGAGGAAAAAATATGGGATAGTTTTGTTTGCTGATAATACTTGTCTACCTTTAACAGTAATAGACAGCAATCAGCAATTGTCAATGTAAACAATGCTCTCTTTGATGGTGTATAATGGCTGTCTTTTAACAAAAACAAAACCCAAAATCAATTAAAATTACCTTGCAAAAAATCGTAACCAATGTACATTTAAATAACGAAGAACTGAATTTAGGGAATTCTATTAGATCTACTGACTGCAACACACCGTTCCCTTTGTAGTCCTTAGGGGTCAAGTTGCCTCCCTCCCCCACATATGGCGAAGCGCGTGATGGCTGATCCTTGCGTTATGCTTGTAAATAGGTGTTGCTTGCGGTGACTGGTCGTCTTACTAGCCATGGATTATTTTTTTTATTAATAATTAATTATTAGGCCGGTTTATTGAATTGATTGCGATAATTCTAGTTGTCCATAAATGGCTCATTACATACTAATGTTTGTGAAACAGTGATCACAAAAAATAGATATCAATGCCGATATAGACCCTCCTGACGTACACAAGTGATCACTGGTGTTGTTTCAAAGTGGAAAAGATAAAAATAAATAAAGTTACCGTTTGCAAAAGTTTGGACATCAATAGTTTGGTACCAATTAAATTTGGCAACTATTTGACACTGACTAATTTATACTGTTAATTAATATTAATTAACAGTCTAAACTGAAGTATAGAATCTGAATAGCATGATAGGTTCTTTTAACCATTTTGCATTCGAGAGGTGATTCACGCTCACTACTTTTTTCTTACCTTGTATTAATTTACTTATTTGTTTTGCTATATTGTTTGTATGTATTTCTTGAATGGCAGCGTTTTAAGTAATTACTGTTTATTGAAAGATATTTAAATAACAACAAAAATGCGCAGTTTCTTTTCCGGTTTATTACTGTTAATGTACTAGTTATAGTTTTGACATTGAAAACACTTAACTAACTGAATATACCAGGGTCACCATTTGTATCCCGTATTATATATATCATAATAAATAATGTTGCAAAATGTAGTTTATACAGTTTCTAAATATTTTATGAATTATGTAAATATTCAATCTCCAAATTGAATATTTTTGTTCATATTTAAAAACGATTCAACTTTTTTTATTTTATAATATAGTTTTTGACACGAAATCAAATCCTTTATGATGATAAAAAAACTATAAATAATATTTTAATAATATGAATATTTATATGAGAATATTTTATTTATCTATAATACGTTTATATTGAAATAAATAATTCTCAATTCCTTACCGCGTAAGTAAAATTCATATTACGAAATCAATTTTATATTCTTTGATTTGATCTAAGTTAATTTAATTCAGTCATGTTACGGAGATGCACGTTGATTTTATTCCAACATCGAGAATCATTTGGTTGAGGGCTTAAAAAGTAACAATACATATAGATGTAATTCCCGTTAAAAACGTACAACTTATAAAATCTACAACAATTGCTTTGTCATAAAATAAATTCAAGTGTTTTATACAAAAGTACATCCTGTTTTTTAATTATTTTAATGCCTTTTTCTTTGTTCTTATACATTGTGTTAATGCATTTGTTTAAGCTGATACATTAGTTTAATTTCAAAATAATAATGAAAGTATAATACAGGTATAAGGTCCGGAAAAAGCATTTATGAAAAAGATTTAACAAGAAGATTGTTAAATATGGGAGTGACTGGGACAAAGAGGGCTACTAAAGAAAACCAGAGTAGAATATGTGGAAAATGATTGGACAAGGAATCAATATTCGTCGAAATTAATGTAGAAAAGTGAGAAAGTGTTAAAAGTATAATAGCGGCGTATAAAATACTCCTAATAATAATAGAGATAAGAGCAAGTGAATAGGCAGAATCATGTTTATTTTATGCTCCCTGATGACACAAGTTTTTGCGTTTACCAGAAAAATCTTGAATTTCGATATCACCGTTTTTTCGAGGATATTCACCTTAATGTTGCGCCAAGTAATTGTCGCACTTACCTGGAGATCAAGGCCAAGTTGGCCTCTTATAAACTTGGAGTACATAAGGGCGATGTAATACTTCACGATCAAAGGATCGCAATATATAGAGTACTGATCCCATCTCTGATCCAGATCGTCCAAATTTTAATTTCTATCGTTTGTAGACCGTTTGTATCGACGAGTAGATTTCGAAATTATTCAGTTTGTACTTTGTAAGAACCAGAATGTTTAAAAAAAAGATTTCAGCAAATTATTTTGTATGTCAATTTTAAATGATAAATAAACCATAATCGTTCTCTTAAAAGTTCAAATAAAATTGTTTGAACAAAAGTATGTTCAGTGATTTTATTTTAATTAACAAATAAACCAAAACATTGTAAAAGTGGAGTTTCGAAGTGTTGTAGTGAATTGCAACAGACCGGCAACCATGCAGTATATGCAAACCACAGCTGTTTGTGGAATGCGTTGGGATATGACCACACAGGAGACTATTATAATTCTAGAGAAATTTGTATGCAATTCAGTCACCGTATAATGACGTTACTAATATGGTAATTTTTTTTTTACAATAAACAACCTGAATTTAACTAACTGCTAGTGCGAGATTGATAATATGTTGTGTGATATCACAATTGTCAATAGATATATTGGCGAGACCCTAAAATCATAATTATTTATTACGAGACTTATCGATTGGCTTTCCAATGATGTTTAATGTGAATGATTAATGTCATATTTAATAATAATAAAAATAAAATGTATTTTCACATTCAGGAATATTGCTAAAACCAGATACGGCGAGATGACATTGCCAAGTACCGGCAACTCCTAAATCTGGAAAGTTATATAATTTAAACACTTAACTATCGATAATATCGTTGTAATTTATACAAAAAAAACCTTATTTATCTCAACAATTTAAACGTATAAGTAAATCTTATTATTCAATTGATTAACAAGAAATAATAAATATAAAAATCATATTTCATATATCATTTCCAGTAAAAGTAATGAAAATGAAATTAAAACTCATTGAAATTATGATCTTTATTTTCATATTAAACTTACGAATGAACGTGGATATATATTTTATAATTTCAATTATCTTGAATTAATTAAATCAACTTCCGTTTCATTATTATAGTAAAAGCATTCGTTTTATGGTTAATTATTAATTAAATTTTTATTGAGTGTGAAGGTTGTACGTGTATTTTATTCCACTTTGCATTTGTTTTTTTTTCTAGTATTGGACGTTTCGTATTACCTCTTTCAGCGTATTAAAATATACTCTCTATTAACCACCTTTAAGATATTAGTCTTAAAGGTCTTTAAGACTTAAAGATTTTAGTTAATTTTTTTATGAATATTTTAATAAATATGTTTTATAAAACATGTAAAACAAAGGTGTAAAATCTTAAATAAAAATTCTAACTGAATTTATTTTTATTTCCATTGAAGATCATCAAATATTAGCTTTTACTGGTAAGAACTTTGACACGCTACAAAAGAGTATTTTTATTGTTTAAAACCATTTTATAAATAGCAAACAAAATATTAAAGAATTTCGCGTATCAATTTTTATTTATCATATTTGCCGGTCCTTTAATATGATTAAACTAAAAATTAAAAATTTTACTGAACTAGGTCAGCGTTGAAGGTGAAATAAACAGAAGTGCCACGTGGGGCTCGTCATTGTAAATATTATCACAATGATGGACGGTATTCGCTACTCTTCGACTTCCATTCGAGACGCTCTCAGGCCTTTTCTATACCTATACATATATGAGAGATATCTGTATCAGGAATTGAAACAGACTGTTGATATAAAACGTCGTCATTTTAGGTAGATTCCATAGATGAATCTACCTATTGCAATCGATGCGATGACGAGACCCAGACCCCAGAGTAGGGGCGCTACGACGTTTATGAACTGGAGATTGAGAATCCGTCGAAAAAAAAAAAATTATATATCCCTCTATATATATATGTATATATGATCCATCAGTCCAAATTCATCGTAGGCAAAATCTGACTTCACAGGTCGATAGGATAAATTAGTAAGACAAACGCAGCATCTCGTTTTTTTGGAAAAAGTGAAAGGGGGGACTGGGAGGGGGGGTGAAAGTGCAAACCTTTGGGACACGCTACAGGTCGCAAATATTGACGGAGGATTTTCAAACTCCGTATACACATTCTTAAGGACAAAATGAAGGTTAAGTTCTTGAACGGGGGAAATCGGTCCGGGGGTTGAGGGGCTGGGGAGGTTGAAAGTTAAAAACTGAAAAAAGTCACAGAAGGAGGCAAAATTTTGTTGTCGGAAAAATCTTAGAAAATTAACAAATTAAAAGAGGCAACTTTTTTGTCCGAAAAGTTTTTTGATGCGACCCCCCGTTTAGGAGATAGGAGTGGGAGGTGGTTCCCTGCTTACCCAATATATGCAGAGTGACCCGTCATAAGACTCATAATGACCAGTAGAATACTGCTGGCTAATTTTTCTTTGTCGATCCGACCGACGGGAATCTACCTTACACGATCGACCCTGTCGAACGAGGTATTTATTATATGAGATCATTAATGACACTGTTCATCATCATGAAGAGAATCATCTTGTGCGCGAACAATTATCAAGTTATATCAAGCTAAAAACTCTATGCGATTATAGCCTTAGTGACATCCGCTCGCCAGGGAAAGTCAAGGCGTAAACCTAAGTTTAAATTTAAGTTCAAATGTTACTACCATTGCTAATGTTACTACCATTCACTACGCAGAGTTGATAATTGGTCTTCTGTTGTCACTCTTTGAGTGCTGACCGTGGGAAGACACAGACGTCGTTACCAGTGTCGAAGAGAAATTGCATCTTCGAATTAGGACCAGTGATGAACAAGCGACCGCACCTTGGCAATCAGCAGTCGCTGATACAGGTCCGCGAACTTGGAGTAGTATCAGCACATCGGAAACTTCTTATAGGAAGAATGCGATCACTTGGAGCTGGGACGGTTATGCGAACTACTGCTTAATTTATGTTGGGCGCGGGATTGCCGATTCACTTGAATCGATAACTCATGCACCTGTTTAGTCAGCTCGGCAATTTGTCGAGCCATCGCTTCTTTGCAGCTGCTTGGGTGTTCGTAATCGCTGCTACCTGCGGTGTGGGCAGGACGACGACGCTTGTGACGCGATTATAGTTTGCGTGTTGGTAGGGAGTCGGCTGGACCATACTGTACGCAGAATGTCGTCTGGTATCTGAGGTCCGGCTAGGTACTGAAGAGGGCTAAGAAACTGTGAGGGCTTTCTATCACCGAGCTCTTCGTGCATCAACATCTGTTGTACATCCTGCTTACTTGATGCCGACAGGCGCTTTATAAGCCCGAATAAGTAGCTGGATAATTATGTCCTCCACTTCAACTGCATTTTGAAAATCCAGATGGCCGATGATATAATACAATTTTGTCGAGTCGGTGCTTATACTTGAAATTACAAACTGACATTCTATTTTGCGCTTACCAAATCGCGGGTTTCTCTGGCCAAAATGGCGGTATGCGTACACCAACTTTGCACACGTCCGTTGTTGGTGCCGCGCTAGTCTTTACTCTCTTATTAATCATTTTCGTTTCCGCTATTGTGTACTGCATAGATGTTACCAGTTTAGTTGTATTAATGAAAAATGGAGACGCGCGAATAAATGAAGATACGAGTTGAGAGCTAGGTACTTCGATCCTAACTTACGCTCCGTTATAGCTTGCGGAAAAACCGTGGCAGGTGGGAATACCAGGGACACAATAGACGGCCAGCCGGTTGACACTTGTGCGCCCGAGTGCATTAAGAACAAAAAACGCCCAGCTGGTCGACAGATGTGCTCCCGGCTCCAGCGCGAACATTAGGCAGCTAGTCGGTCGATAGTTACAGTTGTAAAATAATAACAATGTGGATAATTATCAAATTTCAACTTACAAAAATACAAAGAAATAAACTAAAATGTAGTTTGGTAACAAAAATAATTACTCTAATAATACTGGCAATATGCCACACTATATTGTTTAACTAGAAATATATGGCGGTGTCATATCGTCCTTATAGTATTATCGTTGTCAAAAAAAGAATGCTTACTTTGTAAAGAGAAAAATATACTATACCTTTAAATACATATTAATTAAGCAACTATTAAAAAGTCAACTAATTTATAATATTGTTTTAATATCTTAAATTCATTAGTCATTTTGTATTTTTTTACAAAAAATAAAAAGTATTTAGTATAGAGGAAAATTCTGTCTTTATGAACAAGAAATTACTTCAGTAGTTCATTTATAAAATACGTTTTACAATTAATTATTCAAAGGTCTTGTTAAATAAATTAAAATTTGTGAACATATTTTTATAAAAATATGTTCACAAATTTTAATTTATTCCTTTTTTTATTTCCTGATCTGCGATTGCCTAAATCTGCGTTTAAACATTTGGCAGTCATTACGTTAGCAGTCATTCAGACAGATTTTTAGAAATCTGCTCCTAATGTGTGTGCTAGGGGAATAAGTTAGTGGGCAGGTTGGTACACTAAAAAATATAATTGTATTTGGTTTTATTTATAATTTTACGAAACCTAATTTTAAACATCATCGAACTAAAACTGTTTCAATGATAAGTTTACCAATAAAATTTATGAATCTAATTGATATTATGCAATGTCGCAATATCAATTCTCGACGGAAGATCGATCAATTTGTTTCAATTTCAACTACTAAACTGACGCTGCTTCAATTAACACGTTATTTACTATTATTTACCTATTCGTTTCTAAGCAAATACATATGTACAATTATATATTTTTTAATCAAAATATTAAACTAGATTAAAATCTTAATCTTGATCCGCTCGATGAATAGAATTCTAAATTCGTTAAGATTTAGGCTCCACCAGATATTTAATTTTAAGAGTTGAAACTAGGGTAAATAACCTTTAGATGAAACAACAGTTATAGATGAAAGTAAATTGAATGTAGTAAAGGGTAAATAAAAAAATTAAAGATTCCTATGATAGTAAATAAAATGCAATGTCAATGTTTATGAGTTGTCTCAGCCCTGTATCCGGCCTAAGTTCAGTTTTGATCTTTATTTCACAATCTCCAGAAGATTTACTTTCGCAGATAATGTTTTTGCACTTAGTTATGTTATTATTATCTCTCTTCCTTTTGCTTGTAGTTAAAATGTTATATATTATATTACAAGTAACCCTTTTTTATTTATTTATTTTCGCAACAACGATTTAATTAGTAAATACGTTCATTAATAGCTTGTGAAAGAAATCCAATTTCCTAACTTCATTTTTCTGGATTGAAAGACATTGTTTTCGATAAAGATCCAAAATGATGTGGTAATTCATAAAATCTTAGGTTTATTAATTCTAAATGACATTTTAGAAAAATTCCGGTGAATATTGGTAAAGCAACATAGGAGAATCAAGTATCCTAGATTTGTCTACTTTTAAATGATCCTATGGTGATTATAAACCGCACAGGTTTGCTGTTTGAGAATGATTTTATAAGAGATTTTTAAGTTTAACACTTACATGTAACCTAACATAAAATAGGTTCCGTTTAAAATTTGGAAACCGGTTGCTTTTCCAAGGTCCAAATATGTTTATATTTAAGTAGCAATAAACTTTATATAAGATTTTTAATTAAGTTTACATTAGTTCTTTGCAGTTGCTGTTACTGAGACTTCCGTTTGTTTATATTGAAAATCGCCAAAGCGGTCTTTAAGAAAATTATCGATTTGGAAAAATATACAGAATTTGTTTTATTTACATTCAGGGCCAAGAGAATACTATATGATCTTCTTAATTCTTTCGAAATTGTATTTCAGCGTTTTCGAAAACTTCTTGTCAATTTCGATAAAAATAAGATACATCATCTGCATAGGTAAAGATTTCTCCATTAGTTCTAGTTTAGTTCATATATACAAATTATGTCTATATAATAAGTTTTTATATGAGTATAGTAAGAAAAGAGTAGGCCTTGCGTTACTGTAAATTTAATGACAACTTCGAAACAGAGGTAATTAATCGACTTCGATTTTTTGGGTTCTGCTGGACTATCATCTTCATCAACATGTCAGCCTATAGACGCCCAGTTTAAGGCTAGTCTTTCCCACAAGATCCCTAGATGCTAAGATCGCCACAATGAGCAGTCTTAGACTGCCCGCATCCGGCGCCTTTCGGCGACCTAGGCTATGTCGTCGGTCCACCTACTAGTGGGCCTATCCACGCCGCGTCTACCGGCACGTGGTCCCCACTAGGGAACCTTTCAGCCCTATCGGTTGTCGGTTGTACGAGCGAAGTGTACCGTCTACTGACACTTCGGACGAACAATTCTTTGAGGTATATCGGTGATCTTGGTTCTCCTGCACAGCTCCTCGTTTTCTTTTCTATATCGCAGTAAAACTCCGACTGTAAACCTTTCCATTTCTCTCTGGGTGACCTTGAGCTGTTAAGGCTAATTGTTAACGATCACGTCTCAGAGCTATAAGTCATCACTGGCAACACACATTGGTCTTCCTTTTCAGACATTGCGGTATTTTATACGAGAAGATATTTTGAAGCTTTCCGAACTTCCAATTTCCTTGTCTCTTTCTCAAAGTTGTACCTACGTAGCTGGCCATTATATACAAATTATATGTAATCATCAACAACTTCGAGTGCAGCACCTCCGACAACTACTTGAGTAGACAGGACAGTATTAGACATCAGCATCATCCTGTCAATGTTCATTTTAAGGCCTATTTGTTCGGCAAGTTTACTGAGATCATAGAAAATTGTAAACGGGAATAGAGTTGTTATGACTTTATCTTTAGCATACAGTTAATGTCGATTCCCGCTCCAGACTATGCACTTGAAGACATGTTCCAATGCAGCGGTGAACAGTTTCGGAAAAATAAGGTCTCCCTAACATCTAACATCTTTCTGCAATAATATAGATTTTGCGTTTTGGCTCTGTAGTCGAACTGACGTCGTGGCATTTTCATATAAGCACTTCAACACTTAGACTTACCGATAATCGATCTGGCACCTTTGAAGAGACTGCAATATAGCCCAGGATCAGACCGAATCTAAGGCTTTCTCATAGTTTACAAATGCCAAACAAAAGCGGCCGATTATACTCCTCAGTCTTCTACATAATCTTCTGTTGGACAAAAAATCATAAAATATATTAAGTAATCTAGATGAAAAGAATATCCAGAAGTAGGAGATCTTACTTCAATAAGTTTTATTATATTTATCAAAGATCTTTGTTAGATCCAAGACTTTTATGCCTTTATAACTTCTGTTATTTTGAATTTCTTATTTAATTTTTTTCTTGTCTACTAGCCGTAGATCCTATGACTGAGTTTTATTTTTATGTTTTTTTATATTTATTGTGTTAATAGTTATGGTAGTAAATATATTCGCAACAGTGTACTTTATAAAAAATATATACAGTCGTGTCTCCAGTATTGCACTTCAAACGGTAGATCAACAGAGCAAAAATAAATACGTCCTTTGAATCGACAGGCAGCCTTGTAAGTTACCAGTATAGGTGACTTAGATTCTCTATGTTTGCTATAGCTGCCCTAGACCGGTTTAACCAGCCCTTTTTCCCGTTGTATTTCTATGATATCCTGGCCCATACCTACCCTGCTTCTAAAATTTTTAATGCAAAAACAACAGTAGGCATATAAAAATCTTTATTACGAAAAATAGCCGTCGAAATTGTTCGACGACCACATTTTTGGTATTGTAATGAAATCGCATGGAACTAAACTCCATTAATTACTTACATATTCATATTTTATATCGCCTCTAGTGATTTTCCTATCGTGTGAAAAGTGTTAAAATTATTTTTCTTCTTATCAATCCTTCTTTTTTTTTCGACTACCCATTTCTATTTTATCTGTTCTCTCTAAAGTTTTAGAAAAAATAGTTTATTTACAAATGAATTCCTTCTTAAACAAAAATAACCTTTAAAATCCATTACAATCTGCTATCGTCCTGGTCATAAAGATCTGTCATTCTTGCTTAATTTTAGCGAGGCGCTTAAAAACGTTCTGAATTAATTTATTAGTTTCTCTTAACATATCTTCATTGGTTGGTGTCATAGTTACTGGTATGGACGCCGATATCGCTTTCGTTTTGACAAACCCTTCATGAAATATAAATACAGGGGTACCGTAGCTTAGCGTGGCGTCAAAACTTTTCTCAATATTTATTAATATGATTATATTAATAAAGATTGAGAAAATATTATCTCTTCTCTCTATAACACTTATATGCAGACATGTTTACAGGTATATTAACATCACAGCTTTGAAAATACTTACTTTGTGAAAAACTTCTTCTTCTTACCATTCTCCACTATGCCGATGCAAGTTGTTCTAGTCTAACGGAGGACCAACCTAATAAACTTAAGAGACTTCAAAACCTTAGTGTCTGATCCATATTAGCGCAAATAAGATCACGTTAATTATACTATAACGTAATTTTTTCGATCGTCAAAATGCAGTAATTTTTATCAAAGAGGACTATGGAGGATAAATTTCACTACTACTCGTAGGAGTTGAATGCACGGAAAGTGGTATGCACTATAAAACACATTTGCCAGTAATTTTATGAGCAAAATACACCCAGATACTAGGTCAATATATAAAAAGGTCTTCTCTTAAGGATACTGCTACATCGCTAGTGGGAGTTCCTACAAAGCAGATGACAGTCTTCAGCATGCTGACTATTTCAACAGAAATCAAACTGAACCTTGCTGTCCACGTAATAATGAGAATTGGCATACTTCAAAATTAACCAGTTGACGAGAAAATCGCCGATTGGGAACGATAATTGAAGCCCTCAAAAACGCGTTGGAAATTATTTAAAAAGAGTAATGGTACTACTGTACATATGAGGAACTTCGACTATAAATGAACTGTAGAACCTATCGAGTTACCGGTGTTGTTCCACTGACAGTTGCTATTTCTATTATTATAATTTCAATAACTAACATATAACCAACCCTATAAATAGGACCACAATATTGTTGCATATGGCGTCGGACGTATTTGAAACGACATTATTCTGCCTGTTGAATAAACGTAGCCTTATTTAGTAGTGAAGTTTTCTTTTTATATTAATATTATAAGAAACCATGATGAGGACAATAATTGCATTGTTAACATCACACTGTTCTAAAGCAGTGCGTAGCTGCGGGAGATTTTAAATATTTTATTGAGGGCAAGGAGTTCCATACATTAACAGTTGGAACCGTGAAGGAATTTGAAAGTATGTAGATATAGTAATGTAAAAAAGACGAGTAGAAAGTAATTTTATACTGAGAGCATAATATTATCTGTGATGTGACGTACTCAATTAAATTATAGGTTATTATAATAATGAAGCAAAAAAGCTAACAATGTTGGAGTAGAGGATATTAAGGATTTGAGTATTGCTGCGATAGCAAATCTAAAGACACTTGATATTTAATGAGTATCTGAACAAACTTGTCATATTTGTTAAAATAAAAAATAGTTGGGATAGCAAAGGTCTGTAAGCCCACGCTCAAGTATGTATCCGATAACTTATACTACATAATTTACCTAGCAATTCCAGAATTCTGGAGGAACGGTTATATTTTATATTGAGAATTGTAAGATTTCAGATTATTGGTAACTAGTGCTATCTAGTAGCTACCAGTAGTTCCTCTTAATCATATCTACCATCTGTTGGTATAACTACAGTGTTACTTCGATGGCGGTGGTAGTACGGTCATTACGAACACATTAAGTAACCGCATTCTGTAGCAGTGTTATAATACCGGACACATCGGGTGGCAAATTATTATTTGACATTAGCATTTTAGGAGCATTAAATTTAGCACCAGAATATTGTCAGTTGATGCCACGCAAGGTAGTTTTCGGGATATGTAGACAAGAGATCCAGTAAAGAGGGTATATCACTGGGCTAGGATATTCACGTCAGGGAAATAAATAAATATTTCGACCAGAAGTCTAAAACAACAATAATATCTACAACAACGATAACGACTAACGGTAGTGGGGACCTGTGTTTGAAGTCATCAATTGTCGTCAGAACATGGTTTATTATATGATCTGTCTCTGCATTACCAATGTTTGACTAGTAGACAAATGCATAAAATCTGATACAACAATCTATATCTACAAGTAATAAGAGTGAAAAGGGATCTCTGCATTCAAACACATATACTTCAGAGTAATTTGTAAAATAATGTAAATGTAATGCTAGTTTGGCTCAGATGATAGTGCCCGCAATTTCAGTTTGATTCCTTTGATATCGAAAAAAGCAGGTTAAAATGTTGGGGGTATCTAGAAACAAAGGCCTTGTTTTCACTTAGTAATTAGAGGCGTTGTCTATTTTGTTTTCGACAATAAATCCTGTTTAATTCATTGAGTGAGCTCTTTAATATAAACGGCTTTCTTAATAATATTTACCAGGTTGAGATGCTCAGAGGATACGCTTTATTTCTGTTGTACACACTGTGGAGTAACATCGGTAACTCGATAGGTTGTACAGTTTTACCTTTTGCAGTCAGTTCGTCAAGTGCAGTGTACTATTATTCGCTTTGTAGTTTTTAATCATTTCGAAAGCGGTTTTTAAGAGTTCCAAGGATCCGTCAGATATGTTAATTTTTTAGGTAATAAATAAATTTTTAACCAGTTCAAGTCTTGTTATAACATGAACTCTAAGCTTCAGCGTCAGCTGCAGCTAGATTACTGCTGGAAAAGTAAGTATGCTAAAGACTCTTATCTTAACAGTATTTTATTCCTAAGTTGTAATTTTGTAGAAACGTCCTAGCGATGAATCTGTATCAGGAAATCGTTTTATATTTTGACGCTTTTAAAGCATTCCGATCTGATATCACTATTTATTTCACACATAATGGCTAAAGTGTTTTATCCTTCGTAGTCTGCATACCGCTAAAGATTACTACATAGTGTTCAAGTACTACACCAAATCCTCAGCTGCGTGCATCTGTATATAGTTGACAGGTTAAGAAAAAAAATACCATAATTATATAACATATATATCAAAACCTAGTATGCTCTCAAGTTTAAGGATTCAATACGTTTGTCTGTTTCTTTAAAATACTTTTCTTTCAATACTTTTATTCCAGGTAAGTAAATTGTCTCTAAAATTAATTGCTGCTGGTAAAATATATATGTAGCGTTTAACTATGTAACCCGTCATAATATAATAAAATACTTATCGGCTTGTGATAACAACTTTGTAATCTATTCTTTAAATAATCAGTAACTTTGCAATATTTTTATCAGTTTTACTGAATATAACTTTTATAGTATTGTAAAACAAATTGTTGCAACGTTTAGTGAATATTTGAGTCTTGGTGTATATTATTTTGTTGATTATTAGTTTTCTCCCTCGTATATATAAATATTCATTACGAAAGTTATATATTTGACTTACATTTATGTTAACCTGTATGCTATATGAGTTTTAGTTCTTGATTCGTATTCTTAATAACATTGATATAATTTGTATACTTGGAATTGTAAAGAATCGGTTTGGGCTATAATACGGGTCAGCTATAATTGATTATATTTCATAATTTAATAAGCTTCTAAAACTTGTTGTTCGTTATCCTAAACCCCTACTTTGAAACTAGTTAGCTAAAAAGCCCTCGGATGCAGTAAAAAAAAATCGATTGAACGAATATTGTCGAATACGAACGAATATTGTAATATAATTAATAAATTTTTACAAAAATATTTTTATTCAAGAAACAATAACAGTAGATTGGTCATTCCAAATATTTTAACGCTAAAACTTAAGACTGTAAAATATTATTTAGCCTTTTATGAGTCATGCCTGTACCTTTTGGAATATTCCACCGTTATAACTTGAAAATAGTAGAGGAATATGGCCAGATACAAAAATTTGCTTCGAACTTAAACATAAACAATATTTATATATTTTTGAAGTTTTAAAAATAATAATTATTTTTAGTGCAATGCTGGCAGAGTTGCTAATAGTGAGTAATAAATAATTCTAGTCTCAAAATTACCTTTTATATTTATTTTTGATAGACAAAGCTACGGAGTGACAATGCTTGCACAACAATAATATGGTTCTCCAGGGCTCTTTTGATTTTCCCAATTTTATCAGTACCATTCGTATGGTTGTGAAATAATATAATAAGAATACTAATTTGAGCTTGGCTTAGCTTATATTTCTTTTATAAGGCTAAGTAAAAGCAAATGGTTATTAAAAGTTAATAAATAAAGTTTTTTTTATGATATGCATTTTAAATACCCTGTCTGTTGAATGTATTATTAGTTGTACCTACCAAGAAGCTGTAAAAAGGTGTGAATACAGATTACTAACAAAAAAATTATATGAAAAGGATTTTTGATGACAATGTCAGCTGGCTCTATTATATAGATGTATTATGTGAAGGTTTTGTTAAGCAATAAATTATAAGTTTCGTTAAACTTATATGTATAATTATGGATTTTGAACAAACACTTCCATACTACAAAAAAGTAATAATAAAATAAAAGTAATAGTAATAAAAATAATAATCATAGATTCTTTATCGGATCAATGTATACTGAAATTAAATCTAATTAAAAAAATAAAATTAATAATACCTCAACAATAACATATTTTTTGTTTGAAAATATTATGAAGAGGAATCAATGTGCCCAGATATGATTGCTTACTTTCGAAACTACTAAAATCGGTTTTTCAGATATAAATGCTGATATGTTGTACTCAGTTTAATATATCTACTTTTATATTAAATGAGCTCGGATACCGTAGTTCGGTTTGCAAGGATGCAAGAAGTCTTGCATATTCTCAATGTTTAACATAAGCAAACAGAACTCTTTCATTCTTTGAATTGTTTTATATGGGCGAAGTTCAACTACCGATTATTTTTTAAGGGTTAGTAACTTGTGTTACATAATGACAGTGATATTATGAAGATGATAAGAAAAATATTGACGTCAAACAAATAAGTGGAATTCTTTTTAAGTGCATCCTGCAAATATTTTGATTATTTATATTATAAGACCATGAGGCAAACATCTGGCCATGTGGGAGATTAATAAGAAAAAGAACTAAAGGCAAAAAAAATATAGTTCTTTTAGTGTAACATCAACTCAATGCAATTGCAAGTCGCAATTAAATGTTGTAAGCTATAGTCTATGATGATAACAATGAGGTGATGAATTACGGAATTTGCATGCTTTAACGGGGCAATTGAATGTTACGATAAAATGATAACAGGCTGCATAATCTGTTTGTGGGTTAAACGGATAGATAGTTTAATAAGAACAAACCTTTTGTTCTTAACAAAATCTGCCATTTTTGAGTAATGTCAATATTTTGCTGAAAAACATAATATTAAATAACAGCGTGTTTTATTACTTTCATCGTTGTTGCTTTAATTAAAAGTACAACAAAGATTATTTATTAGTAAACAAATATGTTTAATAATTATTTAGAAAAAATGCTCCCTAGTCAAAAAACTATTTTCATTACATATAAATCAAATAAATAATATTTCTACGCTCAACACTAAAACTTATATTAAATATGCTTTTGAATTAAAATAAACAACAATAAAAAAACCTTAATTTAGTTACATATAACGAAAAATACGTTAATGAAACCTAACGAATTTGTAACAGTGAAACATAAAAAGAATGTGGTATGAATGCTTTGAACAGTCGTGCAGTGGCCGCCGCGGGAATTGTGCGCGTGACCTATTATACAATATTTTTAACGATGTACGCTATCATTGTAACAATAGTCGCGCTCTTGGTCGCTGGGTACATAATCAAATCGGTCACGAAACCAACAAAATTCCCTCCAGGTAACTTATTATTTTAACTCGGATGATTACAATCACTATAGTCTATAACTGATGAGATTATAAATAGCCTATTCTTAAGATAATAGCCATTGGCACCGTATTGTCTATCAGTCAATTTATGTAACAGTTCATTACTTTACAATGACAGATGTCATACGTATGATACAGTAATGTAGAAAATAATATAATATTAAAACAACTTCTCACATGTATTACAATATATTATGCAATGTGGTCAATTCCAAGAGCAGATGCGTTAACACCGTTACCGAGAAAAGGACGTTTTTAGTTAGTGTGTGTGTAAATACAAGAAACCCGCGGCTTTGTCTGAGAAATTATTGTATGAAATAAGGTTGAATTTTATTTATCAAGATTATTGGTCACATGTAAAAAAATCTGTGACATAAAACTTGATGTAATGAACATTAGATCGTGAGTATTATATTGAATCGTGGTATTGTGGACATATTTATCGCCTTTTCCTTAAAGGAAAATGATAGTTTATGTTTGTTTTAATTATTATTTAAATCAATTTATTAATTCTTTTGGTAACAGTGACAAATATAGTTTAAAAATAATAATTTATTGAAGCAAATATGGTTCTTTGATTATTATTATTGTGTTTTTTCACTTTTGTAGAATGTTTAATATATGTATGTATATATATTTTAAATACATTGTAGGTAATACAACAAATATTTAATCTTATGTAATGTTGATTTTAAGTTCAACTTACTACTTAAAATTTTTAATATTTCATGATTTTAAAGTAAAAATGATTATTCTCAATTTATCTTCACATCGTTGTTAGAAACTAAAAATGTTACAAGGTCTTGTAAATACTCTTATCATTATACAAATTCACTATTTAAATATTTTCGATCGATCAAATGCTTTACGTATCGCAAAATAGGGGAAGGGTTGATGGGACCCCGTTTTTTATGAAGAATCATAGTTAGCAAAAAATCTCAACTGATTAAAAGTATAATTCAATGTGGAACCCCCAAAATACTATTGCACGTACATAATAAAAACTAAATTAAGTATCTTATAATAAACCGAGTAAACAGATAGACCGTCAATTTTAAAAATTGTTTTTTGAGTAAGTAAAGTGTATACTATCATTTAGTGAACATCTGTTAATTTGGAATTACAAACAGATACTTCGATTTTATTTATATGTATAGATACATATTTACGTTAAAATTCATCTAAGTTATTTTAATACAATATTTTATGTTGTTTGTTAAGTTCCATATCTATATATATTTTTTGGGGCCTTTAGTAATATTTTTTTATTTGTTAATCAAATTGTAATCTCATTGAAACTATAAACAAGTATTTTTTACCTTAACGATCTTAATTAAACCGGTTAAATATTTAAAAATGCTGTGATATCTACCATCTAAAATAAATGTGATAAATAACGAGTATATGAATATTCAAATATCAAAAAATAAAACAAAAAAATTTAAATAGCAAGATTATAATTTTTTTTGTCGTCATTATGTTGATTTAATTTCAAGACAACCAACGTTTTTAAATATTTCTCAAATCTCATGATAGTCCGTTCCATAAAAAGACCTTATTTGATTTTAATATAAATGCTCTAGAAACAGACTGTTCCATTTTATATAATTTATAGTTTTCAGTATTAACATTTTATGATCCTAAAAATACTCGAAAGAATTTTTATATTTTGGGAAACAAAAAACAGTACAAAAACATTTAGTTTACTGTTGTATGTATTCTATGTGAGCAGTGAAAATTGTGCACTTAGACCAATTCTTTTAATTACTATAAATATACTAATAAATAATTGTTGAGTTTCAAACTCATTTATTCGACTTTCTAACATTAAATATATTTCATATTACCTTTTGGCTCTTATAGTTATAGATATAATTAATATGTTTATAAAAATATATATTTAAATTCATTTTATTCAACAAGAAATGTATTCATTCATCAACATTTTCTGAAATCGTTACCAGACAGATCCACTTGTTCATACCAATCCTTCAATTAGAGAGTTTTGACTCGTATAGAGATAGCAAAAATTGAAAATTGAATTGAGAGTTGTTCTCAAAAGTGGCCACTAATAAATGGTACAAACTAAAAACTCCATTCATTCACTTTTAAAAATATTTGCAATCAATCAAATATATACATAACTAACTAACTAATTAAATAACGTAGACAATCTATTGAAAAAACAATATTCTCAAGTATATTAAATAATATATGAATAAGAAACCATTTGTACTCGTCTGTTTTTAATACTGTTAGAATGAATTGTGAAGAAAACCTATAATCTTTTAAATATCAAAAAGGCATACAATGTAATGACAAAATTTTCAAGTTTAGGTCTGTGGAGAAAAACCGGTAAAAAACTCCATGGGTACTCTTTTAATTTATTATTAATTTAATTGTTTTATAGTAATAGAGATGTATTTGAAAATAAACACAGTAGTAATATGCTGAAGATAGATTTTTAATTGTATGTTAATTTAAAAATATATATATTGACACACACATCAATTCACACTTGCACATGGACAATGGAACACAAACTTCTTAATCGGTAGTTAACTGACGAACAAAAGCCTAGTATCATATCAATTCCAATTAAGGCAAGGAGAGTCGACTTACAGGTTGAACAGTTCAAGTGGCAAGTTAACCATTTATATGTACAAGCAGCAATTAGCAGAAATACTCCGGATATTCTGGACTGGATTCTTGAATTTCATATGGACCTTTATTGAAATTTATATAATTTATATTTTATATTTATATACGAAAACTGTAACATATGTAAACCTTTAAATTAATTTCGATGCTCCTATTACAAAAACTTCAAATGCAATATTTTTTAAGGAATTGCTACATAGAATAAAATATTGGTAATTAATAATAATAATATTCAGGTCCAAAATGGTATCCAATATTCGGATGCAGCAAACTAGTTCAAAAAATGGTCCTAAAATATGGTTCCCAGTGGAAGGGCTTATCAAATTTGGCAAGGGAATATTCAACGCAAGTTCTTGGCATAAAGCTAGGCCCAGAACCGATTGTGGTGGTTTATGGTGAACAAAACATAAGAAGAGTATTTACTGAAAAAATATTTGAAGGGAGACCTAACAGTTTTTTTTTTCGTTTGCGATGTCTTGGCAAACGAATGGGTATGTTATAAAAAATAAATATATTTATTTACATTGAAAAACATTTATTACAGGTATATTTTTACTGTAAAATAACTATTTCAGGTATTACATTTGCTGACGGAGAACTTTGGAAAGAGCACAGGCAATTTACAGTAAAGCATTTAAAAAACGTTGGTTTTGGCAGAACAGCGATGGAGGGAGAGATACAAAAAGAAATGCAAAACATATTAAAATACATAAACAACCATAATAGCACTATCATAAATCCAAAATCTATATTTGCAATGTCTGTGATGAATATTCTATGGAAATTTACGGCAGGTAAAAATATCAAGTAATGAAATTTAACCACAACAGCTATAATGGAGAAATGTGATAATTATGACAGGATATTATAAGCTATGATAAGTAACTCTGAATTAAAAATATGGAATAACAAATTTATGTGAGACAGTTATCACAATTGGTTTTTAAAAATGAGACCATAAGAAAAAAAACATTGTTGTAAAAAATTACACAGAAAAACTAATTCTGACTAACTCTTTACTTACTTTTACTTTTTATTAAATATTATATTATCAATGGTATCCCTGGCTGACAAATCTTTAAAAAAAATGCGATCTTTATAATATTTATTATTTAATATATTCTAAAGATAATATTAATCTTTTCTCTCTTTAATTTAAATACCTTTAATGGCATAGGCATCAAGCATTGTCTGTATAACATCAGTTAGCGATATTATAAATAAAATAAAATAGTTCTTATCGTTACAATTAATTTTATATAAGTAAAATACTAAATTATAATAATATAAAATGATTTGTCAATGATGTAAGCTGAAATAAATATCACCAAATTCGGAATACGTAATTAAAAAGCATTAACATAATGAAAACACTGTTTACAAACATATCACATTAGCAATATTTGCGAAAGTGTATTTAAATATAAAAGTTATTTAAGAGTTTCTTTTTTTCAAATATTAGTATTAGAACAATAACGTAAAATAAAGTTTAATTTGAATATTTATTTTTTATTTAGTAAGCTTTTTATGAAACAGTGAATCCGAGTTAAATACACCACAAAGTTAGAAACTTGCTTATTAAATTTGTGGTGTACTTATTGATTATAATTTTGTTTATTATTTTTTTTAGTAAAATATAAATTCAGTCATCTCAGAAGAAAATGTCTAAAATAATTGTTGTTATAATGAGGAAGATTAGTAAAATATGTCCTGCGTATGTTTATTTACTTTTTGACTATCATAATTTAAAATAAAAACTAAATCAGTTTTTAATCTAATGGAATAGTGGTTCTCTCGACTCAGTCACCCCCATAGATAGCAGTATTAAGTATGTAGTTAAGGGCATGTGTGATTGAATTTGGTGACAAAAGTTTTAAGGTTTTTAAAACCATTGCCAACGAAGTATTTCGGTTGTCATAGAAGTTTATATTAACTTCTAATGATAGTAGGAATAACAAATTAAGTTTCCTTCCTCTCATAACGTATGTCTTTCTCTCACACTCTACAATTAAAACTAGCTTTAACTAAACTTACAAATAAGGGAAACGTTTCCAAAAGTTACAAGATATACTAACTATATTAAATAGTGACTTTGAAGTTCCCACTCGGTGCAGATATTAGGTTATCATAAATTATCAAGTTTACAGTAACTTTATAAAACTTCATTTGCCCGTGACGTTGTACTTAACTGGCAGATGTAAGTTACATTTGCTCTAAGGTTTATAAAACTCATGTTGTAAATCGGATTGTACGCTGTTTAGATATTCAAATGCAATTTTAAGTTTTGCTTGTTTACAAAATATTGGTTTTAATTTTATAAATTTTTATACAAAACATTTTTAACTACTATACTATAAGCTTAACTATCTTATTATGTTATAATAATAGCAAAACTCAAACATATACAATACAGAGAAAGTCTTTATAAGTCTCTCGGTAACCTTGAATTATTTTACCTTAGGCGAACGTGAAGTCTGTAATATTGAAAATGAACTTGAAAATCCTTTGATAGCATTATGTTATAAGCTGCTTACGGGGAAATATATGTAACATATTTCATAGTAATACACGTGTTTCATGAAACATTTTATGCACTATTTATAACTCCTAAGAGTTGAGATATTTCTAAATACAGATCATCAAATAATGTAAAAAAGTTGATTATTATTTTATTAATTTTAAATATTGCAATGCGGCAATTTTTGGCGTGATTTCAGATGGATGGAGTATAAGTTTTACATAATATTTCAAATCGTAGGTAGGTAGGTACATAAGTACGATTATATACATTTAACCTCATAAACACCTCTTACTTGCTAAAAGATTGAATTCGTTTGCTAAGAACTATTTTATTTAGCAATATAATAACTTTATAGGTGTACCTTTGCGGGTGTAGGATTTAGAAAAGACTTTATAATGACTTGAACAGTTTTATATATAATTTTATTTAAAATATACGTTTTAAATTCTGTGTTCTTTAAATGTAAAAATAAATGTATCATATTTTGAACAGTTCGTATTAAGCATATGTAATGTATGTATATGGATCTGGGGCTTTCATAATCTAAATTTAAATCAGTGATTAGTATTTTTACCACAGTATTTTTTAAATATTTTTAAATTTTAGATCCTAACTAACTGTATAGTTAGTTAGGATCTAAAATTTAAAATTTATAATTTACTGTTTGCATAATATTATATGGCTTAGTTTATAATAGTTATTAACATTATCTATTAATTATAAGTATACATACTTGGCTCTAAGTTGTGTATCGAACAATATGAAACAACTATCGAATAAAATTTATTGTTGTTTTTAAAGTTTTTTATCATCTTTTAGGCGAACGGATAAAGGTAGAGCGTTTGAATTTTCTCTTAGACTTATTAAATGCGAGATCCAAAGCTTTTACAATGTCTGGTGGTTGGCTGAATCAGTGGCCTTGGATCAGATATTTCTTCCCAAATAAAAGCGGCTACACACTTATAAAGAACATGAACCAACAGATTTCGGATATTATTGAGGTAAATTTATTCTAACCCTATATATAGTTATACATTGTTTGCATTTTAATGCGATACTATTATTAATTGTTATCAATAATTTTGTAGGAAGCAATAATAAAGCATAAAGATAAAACAATTAGTGGAAACGATTTCATGTATATGTTTTTAAATGAAATGAATGAAAATAGAGAATCTTTTACGGGTGAGTGTTAAAGTAATTAAAAGATAGATAATATTTTTTTTCCTGTTTTTTTGTTTAAAAATAAATATTATTACAATATTAATTAATAAAAGCTTTTATCTTAACAATGCTAATAAATTAATGAAGACATATATTTTAGAGGAACAATTGAAGGTGATATGCCTAGACATTATTATAGCTGGATCGCAAACCACTAGTAATGTTTTAGATTTCGCTATTTTAGGAGTTTTGAGAAATAAAGTTATACAAGAAAAAATCTATAATGAGATAAAAAATACTTTGGGAAATGAATTACCATGCTGGTCAGATAGCAACAGGTGAGTTAATTACACATTTTTGCATAATTTAGATAAAACCGCGCAAGTATATGTAAATTTTTGGAATATGAATTTAATTCCACTATTTCTATTTTTAAATTAATATTATGTACATAATTTATATTATCCAATAAATAATTACATTTTTTTACAAGGCATCGTGAATAAAAATTTTTAGAAAACCTGAATCTAAGAAGCAATCTTTTATTACAACTTACTTATGTTACCATATTTATACGATTGAAGTATAAATATGGTAGTGAAAATTTTAATTTTTTTTGCATCGTAAAAATTTTACAATTTTAATATATTGGGTCTAAATATAAATTCGTTTGATTTTAATCGTATGAAGTATTTAAAATATTTTCATATGTTATAATTTAATATTTTCCAATCTATTATATTATAATAATTCTACTGTAACTCTTTCAGATTAGTATATACAATGGCGTATTTATATGAAATACAAAGATATTATACTATAACTCCTTTAGCTGGTCCTCGACGAGTTTTGGAAGATGTCACAATGGATGGATATTTAATACCAAAAGATACTACTGTACTTATATCCATTGGCGATGTACATTTTGATCCGGAAATATGGGAAGCGCCGGATAAGTTTATGCCAGAAAGATTTATCGATGAGCGAGGGAATTTAACGAAGACAGAACATATGTACCCGTTTGGTATAGGTTAGTATTCATTTGATTAGATTATGTAATAGTTGTGTATATATATATATATATATATTAGTTATTATATATATGTAAAATTTTAGCGAAATTCTCTATAACATTCAGATTTTAATAAACGACTTCATCCGAAAATGTTTTAAAATTCCAACTTTTATATTCATGTATGTCTACTTAAAAAATATTTCCGTCTTAAAGTTAGCATAGATATTTAACACCGCTTTCGAACAGTGCATTTTATTTACCATGTGTATATTATTATTTTTATAGTTTGTTTTTGCATCGGCGAATATTGCTATATTGTTGTTTGTTGTGTATGTTTTTTAAATATTTTTTTGCCATGTTTCTAAAAAATATTATTTGCTGTATTTTTGAAACATTATATAATTGGTTTTAACTAACTTTTTAAAAGCTTCGTCTGCGCTAATTTATTTTGTTCATTTATTTGTTTCTTTACTTTGTTTGTTATAATTTACTGTGCATTTGAAGCCAATTTTTACTTCCTATATATTTTTAAAATTTTATTAACGTAATATTAGTCTGTTAAATTCAACTATGATTTAGTACAATTTCACATGTACACAAGGTTTTGTTAAAGAATATTGCTTTAAAATGATCAGAATTAGAAGAAAATTCAACTTTAAAGGCAAATTTTTACAGGACGCAGGCGCTGTCCGGGTGATTCCCTAGCTAAGTCATTTATATTTATAGTATTTGTTGGAATCATGCAGAAATACCGAATAGAAAGTATAAATGGAGAACTTCCTTCTGATGAACCGATTATCGGGTTAGTATCATGTGCTCGAACGTATACAGCAAACTTTGTTACGAGAGAATCATAATTTTTAAAATGAAACATCTAAAACTTATAATTATTTCTCTTATATATAAATAAAAATATAATATTAAAATTTATTTTGTTTGAAATTGTTTTATTATTAACTTATCATTCATCTACCTTCTCTCCCTTAGTTTTTCAGAGGTCATATTTCATCATTTGACATTTATAATTATTTTATTGTCATCGATGTACAATGTACATACATGCAATTTCATCCATTATTAAAATATAATAAAATAATAGACAAATGAAGTTTTATAGCAACCCGTTGTTTCTTTATAATTTAAAGCGACAAGTTTTGATCTTGACATAAATTTCTAAAATAATGTGTCAGTTTTAACCTAAGCAACGCCAAGGTGCCGCTTCTATATTTAATAATTTAACCTGAAATAGAGTTATCAGACTCTGCGATAATACAGCTTTAATCGAATAAAGGGTAAACTATGAACCATTCATTGTTAAAAAAGCTTTTCTGTAACAAAATATGACGTTATTTCGCCCAGTTTATTTATGAACTAGCAATTGCTCCTGACTATATCAGACTCCACCAAGCGGATAAACTGCTAAGTTATTTTTAATAGTTTTTCCTAGAAACAACATTTTGAGTGATATAAATAAAGTTGATAGAAAAAATATTTGAAATTGCTTTTAAAGTTGAAAAGTAAAGTCATTTTTTTAATGATAAAAGGAAGGTAAATTAGCATTCGGGTTATATGTTGAAAAGTAATCCACCGTCGGCCATGCAATATCAGAGAAAGTAAAAAGGACTGCGGACCTTAAAGAGCTAGCAGACCCTCATTTTGAACGTACTCTTGACGTATCGAACTAAAAACGCCGCCAAAATAAGTTTGTTCCATATCTTGATACGTACCTGGTAGATATGATATTTTTTAATGTTAATCACCCAAACTTGTGTTTTCTTGAGATGAAATCTTCCTAAGGGAGGTCTTAATAGAAGACAAATATTTCTTTCAGCATTAATTGTCATTTTAGGTAGTTAGCAAAAAGGGCCTTATGCTACACATGATTGAAGGATTTCGCAATTTTTAAAGTCTCAGCCAGGACCACTTCACTGCTTTCTAATATTGCTGTTCATAACTATTTTAGATTAACCCGACTGTCAGCAACAGCTTGACCTAGGCGAAGACCAAGAAATAAAGGTAAATTGAGTACTTAACCACTTTATGTATCAAATGATAATTATTTTAATAAGTATTTTGTTATTGTTGCACTAACTTCCATTACTGGAAAATGTTATATATGTTATATAATTTTAACATAATAACATTTAACATTTTTAACATGTAACATTTTTCAGCATGTTGAAACATGCTGAAAATAATATTCAGTTTATTATCAGCCATTGTATTAAATATATTATTACAATGGCTGATAATAAACAAGGATAAACTCCTGGACAGGCACTGCTTTGTCTTGTTATTTTACTATTATGGCAGTCTCGACTTGATGAATTTTGCCAGTGTTAAGTCACTCATGAGAACATAATGTTTTCTTGGTCTAAGATTACAATAGTTACATTGGATGGTACTTATATTGAAGCAACATAAAATGAATGTCATATACGTCAACGTTTTAGGCCATAGAAACGTAAGTTTCATTGTCACCACATCTTACTGCAAGAGATATTATTTAACAAGATAAGACGGATAAACAGAGCTAACAAAATATCACGAGTAATATTCTATAATGTCTAATAATATAAGCGTTTCTAATTTTATATATATTATATCAGTAGTTTTACTTCACGACTTTCCTATATTCTCTAGAAAACACTTTTTCAATACGTGCTGGAGTGTTGTGATGTTATGTAGTAAATAATGTAAATACATTACATTACAATTTTGAAATTTACATCTTATAATTCAAGTTATTATTTATTTATATTTGTATTATTGTTCGTATAATTTACGATTACCAAATAAACGATGCTCAAAAATGTCGAAAAAAATAAGAAAAAAATACAATAGGTTATTTTAAACACAAATCAGAAAGGCTTCATTAGGATGTCATTGATAGTAATAATTCTACATTCCTAGCAAAAAGAAAAATGATCAAAAAATAAAAATAGTGATTGACATCCAAAACAGAATACCACACCGCTTTTGCAGAAGAGCATAATTCTGGAACTCGTTTTCATTGGCCCTCAACAGCGAACAACAGAACAGCGAAAATTATTAGAAGAGATTAAGGTAAAAGCAAAGCTATAATTATTATGAGTTGAAATATAAAAACTAACATAATATATTGAAAAGTATATCACTACCAATAAAAAGATTATAAGAATGGTTCAGATATAAAATAGTTTAATTAAATAAGGTAAGTAAAAAAACCGTCCTGTGTTCACTTTTAGGTTTGTTGGAAAAGTGAGAACAAGACTGGGTTGCCGTTTGCTTCGATCGGCGTTTTACACGTGGCTGAGACAATCACGCGCCCTGTTGACTTTGAATTTATTATAAACAAGATATGGTATTTATTAATAATATAAAATATAATATAAAAAGAAAAAAACTGTGAATAAATCAAATAAGAGTTTTTTTGTACTACGTAAATTAGATAAAAATGTATATTTATGTATATCTTAAATCATAAGTAAACTTATATAATTTTAAATAAGATTAATTAGTGTTATAAAAAAGTCAAGGTTATCTTAATAAAAAAACTAAAAAAAAAACATTAACAGCAGCAATTATAGTACGAATAACAGAAATTAGAATTTGTTTCGCAGAAAACCAACAACAACACGTCAAGCATAAAGTGTGATATAAATAGATGTTGAGAATAAAATAGAAAATAAGATAAAAGACTAAAAATAAGTAACAACCTATCTCTGTCCAATGTCAGAATTTACATTACTAAAATAAAAGATATTAGATATCCTTTATTCTTCGGACGGCAATATCAGAAAGAGCCAAAGAACAAAAGAATGCATCTTTACAACAAGCTAAGCCCAAGTGGATATCTTTTTCAGTTGATAGTAAATAACAGCTTTCGTCAAACTTTAAGGGCTGTTACAAATATCTTAGCAATAAATACAGATGCATACCACATTGCCTTAATGGGACACCTCGGAATCACTTTCGCACTCACAATGATGCTGCGGTTAAATGTTTTGGGATGTAAAAGTCATAAATTTCTCTTGTTCGTAAAAAAAATCCTGAATTTCTCTTTATGTTAGTAAATACAACGCGTTTTGTTGCAAAATAGCTTTCTATTAATTAATATTTATTTTATATTCAGAAAAGTACAAAAATACAAACGTAAAATTTTAATTATATTTCTTGAAATCATAATATTAAGGTTCCATTTTGAATTAGCCTACAAATATTGGGGAGAGGAAAATATTCATTTTTAAACATTAGTCGTTCGTCTATAATATTTTTTCTACTGTGTACTATTTCGTAGAATAATATGTATATTGAAACTTTTGTGTGTGTGATGTTTCCTTATACAATTAAATATCACATGTGTTAAATAATTTATCAGTCAAGGGTTATTTAATATCAAAAGAATATATCAAACAAATAATTATATATACGCTAAGTGGCAGAATTTCGACCATAATTTAGATTATAAATGTTAATAAACAGTCAAACATCATATTATTTATTTATAAAATATATTTATTATAATTTATTTTTGTTTGAAAAACAAAACATCTCTATTATAATTGTATTTTTTTTATCCTTTTATGTTAGTCTACTCTACGTCAAATTATTTCACATTAAGAGTATTAACGTAAACAAATAATTTTTAAACTGATTTGTGTGTGTGTGAAACGTATGGTAAAATGTGTAATGAGTTTTTATTAATTTAATGTATTTTTATTGTATTATTTATAAAAATATTATTTTTTTGAGCTCTTTTTTCGTACAAGTTGTATACTTTAATAACTCCTCCATCCGCATAAATTTCGGGTGTTTTTTCCTCACGTATAAAAAAAAAATGTATATATATACATGTATATATATAATATGTTATAAATGCAGTGCAATATCAAAGCAGAATATGAACTATAATTTAAATATTGCAAATTCTATTCAATAATGTGAACTCCAGACATTCTAGTATTGAACTTGGCTAGCCGACCTGGCTATGTAAAGTATTATTGTCCATTCTTCCCAAAGAATCCGACGAAGGACCTATTCTTTATTGGATTTCAGGAAAAGGCGTTTAAATATTTAAAACTTCAAGAATCCTAACTTATAATATATTCAACACTTAACGTTACAAGGCTTAAGCGTATGAAGCATCTTAACGTTAAGTATATTTTTAGATTAGTCGGAACTTATTGATTGAAAACTTAAAATAATAGTTCTAAAATAATCTAATTACATTTGATTTTCATTCATTCTGATGAAGAGTAAATTAGTTATTTTTTGAAAAATTGCATAATATCGATATAATAAATTATTAATTTATGTAACAACTACTAATAATTTTATAACAATTTAAGTTTTTTTATTAAGAAACAACCGATAAGATCATTATATTACAAGGAGACTGGTAAAAATGTATCAATGAATAGGATTATTATTGATTGAGTATCGGCTTCGTTTGAGTAAAAAATATTTTTTATTAGGAAATTGAAGTAGCCTTTGTTACTTTATAATATCAGCTATCAGCCAGTGAAAGTTTTTATATGTATAGATCAAATCTATTGCTGATATTAGCAGTACATGAAGGTAACAGTTTGACAGAACATTATATTATAAATATTTTTAATGGTAAAGAAAACATTGGCATCCTTTTGACAGAACCGTCAATATTATCTAAAAGTCAATAAAAGTTTCTTCATGTAAAATGTTAATTCCATTTAATTTTTATTCAGATTTATATCTTAAAAATTTGATGTCAATAATATATTTAAAATAATTGTGACCAGTTTAAGAAACAGTAGCAGAAAAAAAATTTAGCAGTTACTAACAAGCCCTTTAAAACTGGTAAGCAACAAATTTCAATAAAATACGACAATTTCTGAAGTAATCAGTGATCTGCAGTAATCAGTCATCAACATAAAAACTTGTTATAAAGGCGACCTTTGAAATTTAAAACAAATAAAAAATAAAATGATCGTTTTAGGAAGTTTTAAAAGTATTCCGAAGACTGCGAGCCGCGGAACATTTTACGTTTTAAAACTAGAAATAAAATTTGAATTTCATTCTGTTTGTAGTTGACCAAAACGAAATGACCACGTTTGATGTCTATTTTTTATTACCTGTGTAGATTCTATTCATACGACTAACCTGAACAAATATATTTTTTAAATGATTTAACAATTCTTTATTTGTCTCACAGAAAATATGTAAAGTTACCGAAATCTGCTCTCGGGTATTGTTTTATCATTTAGTCAGTGACATTTGAAATGTTAACAATATATTTTTAATGCTTATTAATAATTATTATAAATTTAGAAGGAAAAGTGTGTGTTCCGACTTTTATAATTAATAATTTTTTTATTAACTAAGTTAAAATATAACAGATAATCTAAAATGAGGCATTTTTATCTTGATTTTCCTGGAAGTAGATCATCTTCATTGACAGAAAAGAATGTAAGTTATGAACAATAATTTTTCGAATAATATTTGAGATAAGTTTTGTTTAGAATGAATTAATTTCTGCTCTAATTATACTACAGTTTTTTAATTTAAATTTTACTTTCTTTTATTTTCCAGGAATTGAATACAAGTAGCCACTTCAGATGGCAGAGTATACAAAAATATTTATATGTGGCTCACGCGTACTCGTTAAATAGTTTCAGTTTTGATTTGTTCTCCAAGGTCTTGGTGTTTCATGGTAAGGGTTGAAATACAATTATTATTTTTAGTAATGTAAATATATTATATTAATAAAAATATAATGTAAAAGATTTATAAAGTACGATATGATATAGTAAGATATAACAAATTGGAGTGCTCTGAGGATGACTGGTGATGACGTGGAGTTTTGTGTATAAGTTTTTGTATATATAAATATTTTTATTCACTGGTATTTCCATAATTTTTCATTTATATTTAATACTTGAAATGGTAAAGTGAGTGAATTTATCATTCACTTTACCATTTCAAGTATTAAATCAACTCTTTTTTTATATATACGGTAATGAAATAAATAATCTAGTAATTATAAACTTTTCCAGCTCATTTATTTGAATACATAATATACGCAATGGCGATAGGTTTAAGCTATATGTTCATGGATTTCTTTATAAAGCAGTATACTAGGAAGTTGGATACAAGAAGCTTAATGAACCCGCTCTTGAGGGGAGTGTCGTTTGGGATACTTTTGCAAACTGCATTATCATCTCTTGTAGTAAGTATCTTGAAAATTCATGATTTAAAAATATACATTTTCTTCAATCAATAATAATGTACATTTTTATTCTAAGGATATAAAAAAAATTATAGAGTCCGATTCCTTTATAAACGGTCGATAAGATATCTCTCACTGCGTTATCAGCATGGTGAGCGGTAACACGCAGACTAGCCAATTAAATGGTCCGTTTAGTTTCCAGTTCTCGCACATTACCCTAGTTTGTATACGAGAATATAATCTATTACAATTGTAGCTTTTTATAAAACTGACGGGTGTCTTTAATATAAATTTAATAATTTATACTTTAAAAAATATTTGATTTCAAATAAGATTCACGAAATGAAATGAAATAAAATATTAAATTTTAACTAAGAGAATTAACAGATTTCGCTACAATAGCGTAATTTTGAGAGATCCAGAAAGAAAAATTTAGGTGAAATCTAATTTGTCAAAAAGCGGGTGAGATTTTTCTTTGATTATTTAGAAAACAGATGTATATTTATCAACCGGAGCCCAGATGGATTGGGGAGAACGTTGGACAAAGAAGAGAAGATGTATATTTACTCACCATAGATCGAGAAAAGTTAAAAATCCAATTATCTCAAAGGACAGCCGACAGCGGTGACCTTTTCATTCTAAATCACTCGCAAAGGGAAAATATTTTCCCGAGTAATATTGAAATGGAAATAACTAAATTATGTTGACAGAATTGTTAAGGCATTTCTTATTTGGAAAGCATTTTTATATTTAGAAATCTATAATTATAATCATTACAATAATCGAATCTTTTAAACTACCCGATATTAATTCTATCTTGAAAAAAAAATGTTATCAGGCCCGTATAGTCGTTTAGCCCAGAATAAACCATTGAGAGAACGAAAATATTTGTGAGCTCTTTTTAGTAGGGAAAAGAAACGAATTTAACGCTTAATAATAATTCGCCATACATCAAAAGTGTTTCTTTTACCTGAATACGTATAGTAAGGGGTTTTAGTTTCGAGAGTATGTATGTATGTTTGTGTTTTTATTTCTTAGTCATGTTCTGTAACCTAAACGGCTTGATGGATTTTAGTTTAAGAGGTGTCGATATATACGTCTTAAAAGTGGTAGTCAACCTAAGAAAGTACGTACACTGTCAGATTTGCATATAAAAGTTATATAAAGTAAAAATGTCTTATAAATATAAACTAAAACTGTGAAAAATTAAGGTAGAAAAAATAAATAGAGTCACCGGCGGTTATTGGATTTTCAGCGCCTAAAAAGGTTGATGGTCCGCCATGGTATGAAAACATTTATATTAAAAATGCAGTTTCATCTTACTATATCAGTATGTGAAATAGAATTTTACATACAAAATGTTTCATTAATAAAACGAGCTTGAAACGTAGTAGATATATAATATTAATGAAATTTAATATATATATTCTTGTTTGCCAAACTGAAATGTGTGTTACATTTAATTTAAAATACATGTGTATTAAAAAATTGTATTAAAATTATCTGAAACCATTTTACTTCTTTATTTAAAAACTTACGTAAAAAAGTGATTATTAATATGTGTTTGTTATGATTATTTTTCTTAAAACATTATGTTCTATTTAGTTAAAATAAATAGACGTCTGGGTTATGTTAATTGTTAATCAAGTTATATTTTAACCAAACTGATTTATGTTATGAAAGTTTAAGTCAGCGAAGAGACACACAGATGCTTTTTTTAAGGATTGTATATATCTATTTTGAACATGACGGCACTCTAGCTTCAAAATTTCCAAAAACTGTCTTAATATGTACAAAAATATATTTATAAAATATTTCTTAAACTTTGACATTACAAAAGGTTCTCGTCCACTTTACCAAGTACATGTATCATAATTTAGTTAAAGCTATTTCCAATAGCTTTATCCCGAGACTACAATAAATCAAATTTAGCAAATACTAGAAAATAAAATTAAAATTTTCATTTAAAAAAAGTCTAGCTCTATGACCTAAATGCTAGCCTTGACTAGGAAACCAGATATGTTATGTCTGGCCTACTTTCATGAATTCGAGTAAAAAAATTTAGGAGGATAATAATATAAATGTAGATGTCGTAAAAAAAATTTTAATGCGGTTTATTGGTTTTATTTGGTTTCGTATTAATTTTTTTTATAATTACCGATATTCAACGTATACATGTTAATAATTTGAAGCCTATAAATATTTTTATTGCTAAGGATATCATATTTATATAAAATTTCTGCATATTTTTTTTGTAATAATATGAAAAAAATAAAAACCACTGTCACTACGTCATATTTTTTACTCGTCTAACTTCTTTGTCAAGTGCTATTTTAGAAAAGGCAGATGCATTCGTGCGACTCGAACTTTTCTTGCTTTACTGTTCAAGAAACTTTCTTCACTTTATATTGTCACAACAGTTACAGAGATAAAAATGAACTAAAACAAGTTTTATATTATCCAGGCAGATAATACGTGAAAAGTATATTCTAAGCAAATTTAAAGATTTTTTTATATTATTTAGTATATTAATATTATAAAAGCCTCTATATATTTCTCTGTAAAAGATTAATTCTTGCACTTTTAGATATATTTTGATAACACCTTAAACCCCCAAAGAAACTGAAATAGAAATAAATACTAATATATATAATATATTAAAATTGTTATATATATATATTCTTTTAATATTATGTTTTTAAATTCATTTGATATTTTAAAATATAGACTATTTTATACTAGATACTATTTTTTATTTCGGTCATGTTTCGTTTTTTTTAAATAAAAAGTTATACAGCGAGATGAAAGTTGATGGCTTTGATTGGAAATATGGATTATCGGAAGTGCCTTAGGGATTTATTGACAATTCTATATGTTTCACTAAAACATTTTCTTTTTCGATATTTTAAATTACGTTAATATTTTAATCTTTTCAAAATATTAAATATGTTTAATAATAATTGTTGCAAAAGGAATATTCTGATATTTGTTCTGGTTATCTTCTTCTAGCATGCGAGGGATTTGGCTGATTCGGTGAGGTTCCTTCTCATCAGTATGAGTAGAGCGCCAACGTGGACAAAATGTCAAAACGTTCCTCCAAACATCACTTGTTTATCCTCTCAAGACGTAATAATGAATTGCCGTAACGAAATAGTCATTGATGTCAATAATACATCAGCTCACGTAAATTACATGTAAGTTTTCAATAATATTCATATTGTTGTTGTTGTTGGACGATGAAATGATCTATAATAATATTACAAAGAGGTAGATTTAGAAAGTATAGTGTGTAAATTTACAAAACATATGATAGTTGTAAGAATGCGTTCCTCACGGTCTAGTATAAAAAATTGTAACTTTACTGTAATTTACCTGAAAATCCGTTGCCATTTCTGTATTTTCTTCAATGCCTGTAAACAAAAGAACTTTAAATTACTTATATACTTTGCTTATATACAAAAGAAAGACTTAAATTTACTGATTAATAAATATTATTTATTTCATTGTATTATTAATTTACTCCGGTTGTTTTCAATAACACAAATGTTATTTTATTATATAATGGAGCTTTGTATCAACCCACGTCGACATGGAACAAACACCCACGCTACGGTAGTTGTAGTATTATGTATCAAATAACTGCACTCCGATACCGTTGCAAAAATTTACATTTAGGATATTCTGAAGTTCAAATAGTCTTAGCATTTGCATTTTTTTATTAATATATTTATTTTATTTTGTTAAGTATTTTTTCTAAAGACTAGCATGATACAATAGTGTACATGTTTTTTTCTTATATATGGGACAAAAGGATGTCACCAGAATTCAATTACATATTATACACCAGAAAAAAATGTAATAAATCGGTATTAAATGGATGACAGTATGAGTTTTAAAATGTAATGTTATTTTACTAAGACATTGTTAATAAGTAAGGAAATTTTGGGTTTAACAAAATAAAAATAAGGCATTTTATTGATTCTTAAATTGTTCTTTTCTTTATTATTTACTGAAAGTTTCATAATATTGAACAGTTATTTATCCTCATTGAAATATTTTGCCTCCTAAAAGGTTTAAGTCTACATAACTTGTAAGACCGCAAGTTCGGTCAAGACTAGATACAGAGCTTAGTTAGCGTGTAGCGGCTTCACAATTGCTTTTAAGACCTTCTTCGCTGTATAGTATGTTATCGATTAGTCGCCTAGCTATCAAGTAATTGGGCCACAATGTATTACATTATTTACATTTCTTTAATAAGTAATCTAGTTACATATGTTCATCCATATCCAAGGTAAAGTATTCAGGGGTTTCTAGATGTTTTTTTTTTGTTTTAATATTCTTTGTAGTTAACCCAAACTAAGGTCATGTAAAGTGAATCTGCCTGCAGCATCGAAGGCGGAGACCACCGGCTAGCTCTAAACGGCCGAAATATACCGTATCCCCAGTGCTGTTATCCGCATAACAATGTACGTTGGAAATATTCAACATATCATTGATGTGCAGGAAGAACGGAGTTGGGCATAGCACGCAGCATTGAAGTATACCAGTATTCACGGACTAGAGTCCGCAAAAACCATCGAGAACGATTTGTATGCTCCGCCAGTGAGATAGCTGGTGATCCCCTTGCATAAACTATCCGAAAGCCCGTAGGAAAAAATCTGCGAAAGAATCCCAAGATCCAAAAAGAGTGCCTAAGAGATCGGTTTTCTCTATTGCCGTGTAGACCAGAGAGTAATTCCCAGTGTGCAATGGCGAAAAGGAGGCTGGGAAAAGATTCTCAGAGTAGTTTTGAAAAATGACCAGAACGTGCGCGTTCCAGGCGGGTACCTTGCCAGCTGAGCCCCAATGTTGACGACATGCTTGAACTTTGAAATAGCGATTTACCGTTTGAAGAACCTGGAGGCATGGTTATATTTCCGCTTCTGAACTCTAGAGTTTAGACCCTTAGTGACTAACGCATTAGCTAGACACGCCTGACATTTGTCAGCTGCTGCAACTCGGACAGACGCATCACACTAAGGCCGCGAGCTACTACCAAGTGGTACCACAGAGCTTGGGACAAATAGTTCCATTCCCTTTAGTATCACATCAGTTAAAGCCTCAGTCACTATGATCATCGGAAGGGAAAAAAAACAGTCCCCAAGGCTACCCTTGCATGCACAAAGACCGCATTTTATCCCAATCTGCTAGTTTATAGTGCAAAAAGCATCCGGTCGTAAGACTTGTGCAAGCCGGACGTTGAATGGGTACTATTCTCTTTACCAAGCAATGATCAGAGAAGCCTAAGGGCACCCCCAAAGTGACCTAATACTTTCTGGAATGTGTAGTCAGAAAAAGATCCAATAAAAACCGCATATTGGCTATATGCCTATATGTCTACGTCAGGTAGAGGAGTCTGCGTCTTAACGAACAGAGGCAGACCATTTCCCAGAGCCAAGTTAAACGAATTTAACCACATAGCACGTGGCACGTGACCCTAGCCAAACGATGTGCGCGTTGAAGTCCCCGAGTAAAATGTAATGTAAAACGCGACAATTTGCCTGTCCCAAAGACGACAGGCCACCTGAGCAAAATCCGAAAATCATTTCCGAGATTTTGCTCGGGGGAGGGTTTCTGCGGCATCGTCAAAGCCGGTACCCTCCTAAGGTATATATTTTTGATGGCGTCGTTTTCATGTTTAAAGCAGGGAAGGGGAGGAATTCGGGCTTCCGGATTCTGTCACTTACCGACGAAACATAATCAAATGAATTTAGTTACTACATGTCGATCTTCCGTGAGAGGGAGCTCCTTCCCCGGGCGAACCAGCCCAATACGACCTGATTTCAGATCGTAACTTCCTTGATTTGCGCGAGAGGTCACGAACTCGAGTCAAATTGTACATGATTTTATTACTTTTTTTTCTTGTTCTGTGTATGCGAGTATTATATTCTTTAGATTTTATGTTGGATAGTACAGTTATAATGTAATATAATGTTGTTAGCATAAGTAAGTAAATTTATTGTTTTTATGAGAATTATGTGTATATACAAGAATTATTTATTTGATAGTTTAAGATTGATTATCTTCGGAAGACCACAAAAAGGTGTATTCCAAATTAAATATTACTTATTATAACAAAATATTCCCCTAAAATTTTTCTCGGTTAATCATTATTTTATACATACATGTGCAGAATTCGCTTTTATTAAACTCAACTCAAAACCGTAGTTAAATGTAAATGTGTCATTTAAAACCGATGAAACATCGGCTCTATATTATGCATTTGTGTTAACTTGTTCTGGATATACTGTCTGTTTTTTCAGGAAATTGTTTTCGAGTATGGACAGAAACGCCCTGTCAATGAGATTTTTTGTTATTGCCGTTGTATGGATTTGCAACTTTTTTATATCCACACTAACTGATAATGTACTTTTAAAGGTATGTTATATTGTAATATACTTCAAGATTTTATAATTTTGTCATGTAATAGATAGAATGGCAGAAAGTAAAATTGTTCCGAATTAGTTCGTCGCGACCGTTTAGCGTCGAAACTTTTAAATGAATCATCGTTTCAAGGTTATTTTTGTATTGAAACACTTGTTTTATTGTTTAAAAGTGTGTAGAATTTATAATAAGCTGCATTTTTAAGTTGTTAGTGAGTTGTACTCTTAATGATCTTGTTTTCAAAATTCGATGAAAATTTACGATAATATGTCATGGTACAAGATTATCTTTCAAAATAAATAACCTATTACTATTTTTTTTTATCTTTTACTATAATCCGGTGATAAAAATTATTGGCAAATTTATAATTATTTTTCTTCTATTATGTTAAATATTTGAAATCACACTTACAAAATATCATACCGTTGGGCAGAGTGCATACATACATACACAAATCTCTAAATTCTGACATATTTAATTTCTTGCATTTGTAACTTTATTTATTCAATTATATAAAGTAGGATTTTTTAAAGCCATATTTTTTACATTCACACAAAGTGCTTCAAATATAAGAAAATGTCGAAATTCATTTTCGAAATTGAGTTAAAAAAATGTTTATATTCAGTGGATTGTATCGAAAACTTATAACTAACCTTAAAAAAGGTATAGGAAAACAAAATTTAAATACCTACTTTATTATTTTGATTGTTATATATTAAATTTTAACTCATAGTTCCATATTATGTCCAATAATACGTAACGGATTTCAACGATAAATGTATTAACTGCAGCCATTTAAAGTCAGCGCTGTGTTAAACGATTGCTGATCAACAATACGATTAGCTTTTTGTGATAACCGCACAATTACGTTATATTATCGGTAATTGGAAGATTATAATAGTCGAATAAAATAGTCCCAACAGATATTTAGAAATTGCATCTTTGCTGATTTTGCTTTAAAATATGTTCACAAAAAATACGTATTTACTAATTTAATAGCAGAGAGAGAGAGAGAATTTTTTATAGCACAAATTGAAAAAATATATAAGTATATATTTGATTTGTAGTGGTTTTATTGTTTCAGCTTTTTAAGCTCTGCTTTTTATGGGGAGTATTTTCAACGACATTCATACTGATATTTTTGATGTTTTCAACTCAGTATATGACTCAAGCGTTTTATGAGATCATGAACTTGAATAATAGCTTTAATGTAAGTATTTGAAAATTTGTAAACCCAATATGAAAATATATTTTTTTAGAATATATTATTATTAATGTTATCAAAAAGAAGTCGCTATATTAACTATTACTTTTGTAACAATTAGTACAAAACTACAAATATATATTTACAGCGGCAGACATTGCATTCAAAATCTCCCAAAACGCTTTAATCTTTTAGGTGAGAATTGTTGTGCTCTACAAAAGGCTAGCGCTACCGTAAAAATATTTTTTTGTTTTTAGAAAATATGACTCTGCCTATTGAATTCAGATAATACTTTGACTACGTTAAAATATTCGCAATAATAGTGGTGCATAAAAGTCACGACTATTATCTGACCGAAATGGTATTTCTGTTTATTGTAAATTGTGAGCGATTGGATTTTTTTATAATCGCAATATCATTAATATTGAACATTGGTTTATAAAAAAATACTTTAAATGTCGTTCATTTAGAACGACATTTAAAGTATTTTTATTTTGTTTAAGTGTTTTTACTTAATGTTATATTGTTTATATATTTTTTTAAATAATTTTTCAGAAATATTAATGCGTTCTATAAAATTAAAATGTTAACTACTTTACCAATTAAATTTTTTTTAAAACTATATACATAAAATTATTAATAAAATATATTAAACAAGGAAAGGAACGGTATTGTGAAAATCAAAATATAATACAAATGATATCGGCTTATCAACATTGATTTTACACAGACAAGAAATAGTTGACTTGACTTAAACATTTTTCCTCTTATGTGCTTTGCTCTTAAAAGCTAAGATTAGTTTTTTTGTACAGCGTTAAAGTATATTAATGTATATTTTTAAGTCCTTCAGATTTATAGATAACTTTAAAAAACTTTTAATTAAATTTTTCTTTCAGCATAATTCGTTTAACCTTGTGACGGATCCATTTGGAGTTGGTCTCATTGGCGTTTATGACTTTGGTACGATGTCTCCATTCACAATGGTAGACAATGCAGTCATAATATTTGGCATGGTGTTCATTGCTTCAGCTTTCGCTAGATCGCTAATAGTACGAGTTTTATATTTGAAGCTGACGAATTGTGTGGAAGTTACAATTGCAGAAACACCTCACTATTTATTGTTTACTGTTCTGCCTTTGAGTACAGAATTCATGGATGCTCACAAAATTTTTGTTCTGTACATATATTTGTATCTGATGGCTGCTCTGGTGGCATGTCTGGCAAGTATTAATTATGTTACAATATTTTAATATATAAATACCTATACAAGTTTTAGAAAAAAATACATTCTACAACATTTTTAAGACTTTAAGCCCGATATAACAAATAAAAATGTTATATAAAATTTTTTACTCGAAAATATTCATGACAGAATAAAATTGTATTTAGAAAGTTATTTTATCTAACATACAATAGTTCATTGACTTGGAAAGTTTTCAAATTCAATTCAATTGATGTTTTAAATACATATTTTTGAATTTATATCTGTTGGTACAGATGAATGATATTTTAATGGATTTAGAAAGGTTATTATAACTAGCTGCAGTAAGACTATATTTTAGATTTTTTAATATATATTAATTCATTACTTCAAACAAAGTCAGTAATATTGAGGATCTTGAAATGACAGGTTTTTGATTTTAATACAGAATACATAACTTTTTGATTGAGTGCCTTCATGGCTTATAAACGCGTCTAAATATAATCTGTGGTTTGGACTTCGATGTTTAGATATATATTTATACGAACTCGAGAAAAAGCCATCACAATTCACTTAATCATTATACTTAATAATTATGTTTCTAATCAATATTTTTTAGGACAAGATTAAATATGTTCTTCATGTCAGTCATTCTCAATTAATTAAACTATTATAGAGTCTAAATGTAATTATATATATATATATATATATATATATATATATATATATATATATATATATTCATATTTCATAATATCTAAATTAATAACATCAATTAACATAAATGAAGCTATAATGATTTTAAAAACCAACACCACAATACTAATATCAAATATATTCATAAATTTTATTTTTTATTCTAATCTTTGCTTTGCCACTTCCGACTAATTTAATTTATATATTTATCGGTTACTAGTGGTGCTTACGACTCAGTTAGAGCGAAATTTATTTTTTATGGCAGGTTGAATTTTAGCAATTATAATTTTACTGACCATTATTATATAGTTATCTAAATTGTCAGGCACTGCAACAAAATAGTTTCTATAATATTTTAAAAAAATCTTCTACACGGACATCGATCAGTTCCAGATTTATTATATGTATTTTATATATTTTTTTGTTTTATATCCTGTCAACATTGATATTAATTTTTCTACACGCAAATGGTTATTATTTCGATTACACGTAAATTATTTCGATTAATCCATAATTTTCTTCGTTTATGCTAAATATCGCTAAAATAACTTACCGCTTATAAATAACATTCATTTAATAAAATATACGTTTTTTAAATAATATTAATATGTTTCAAACTTATTTACGAAAGCTTTGTGTGATCAAAACGATTTTCTGTTAATAACGTGACATGTTAAGGTACTTACTGAAAATCAAATTATCAAAGTGAAATTTCATGTCAATTATGTCACTTGCTTCATTTGATGCTACAAATAACTGAATATTCCTAGAATCAACGTTGATATTCTCCGAAATACATAATATTATGAAGCCATTTCGTATAAACCGATCATTCACATCTAGATTCTGATAATATTTGAACAGATCTATTTGACACTAAATTCAACATAACAACGGAAACTATTCAGTATATTTCAAATTTCAACACGATGATTGAAGAATATTCATCCTACATGTTAATTATAAAAGTATTTTTGTCAACTAGAAGTTCACAGCCGTGTTAGCAGTTAGAGCTAAATTTATGAAAATAACGAACGGTAAAGCTTTTTAAAGAAACAAAAAGTGAAATTAACTGCTATAATATTGCCATTAATGAATTGAAATGTATATGTCTGACATATTGATTAATATATTTTACGAAGGTCAGTATTACGTGTATTTGTAGATTGAAATGTAAAATGCAAGGCCAGATTTAAATAGATATATTTTTGTTCAGTTTCAATAAACATTCATTAACCTCGTGGTTATCGTTACAATATAAGAAAGATGAGCATGTTAATATAAAATGCAAGAGATGTAAGACTTTTTATACATTTATAAATTTAATATTGTCGATTAAATAATATTTTCAAATGGCCACAGCTTTGTTCTAATCTAAAAAGATTATGTAACATATAAACAATATAAAAGGATTTACACATCTATGTAATTAAAATTGAAGTGCCTGTTTGTAATTCCAAATTAATAGTTTTTCTTTAAATACATATAAAAGTGTATACGTTACTTACATAATTTTTCTTTGTCTATGTGTTTGGTCCGTTTAATCTCTGAAACAGCTGTACCGATTTTAACAGGACTTTCACTGGCAGGTAGCTGATGTTATAAGGAGTTACTTAGTTTAATTTTGTTTTTAAAACATATTCCACGCGAACAAAGTCGCGTGCACAGCTAGTAAAATATAAAAATGTTCAATAATAAGAATAAACTTTTATACCGGTTTTGGAGGGTATTAATCTGTATAAAATTTTAACCGCTGTTATTCATTGCATCATCGAACAGGCAATGAGTTGGAGCACTTGCTTGAATGAGTTTATTTTTAATATCAATTATCTAAAAGGTTACAATGATTTCATCTCAGTAGAAGTTATAATGTATAAAAATGAAAGTTACAATTTATAAATATGTTAACTACTTTCATTTCCTTGAAATAATATTATTTAAATAAGTATCACTCGTTTATATCAAAAGTTACAATTTATTCTCTATAGAAAGTAAAAGCCGTATAAAAGAGAAAAGTTAGTACATATATCGTGTTCCTCGTATTGTACCAGTTTCTGTGCGAGGTTTCTCTAATCCGTGAACGAAGGTAAACCAATAATCGGCTTAGTACTCTTAATATAGTAATAGGTTGAGATAGTTCATACTATTTAATTACAAATATTTACATTTGGTAATATTTACTAAAAGACTAAACAATTTTGTATATAACAATTTATGGCACAAAACTAGTTTTATAATTGCCTCATTTTTTCATTGAAATGCAGTGCTACAGGAATGCTTTATAATTATAAGCCCCTTAACATTTTCATTTTATATATTCATTCATATTTTTTCACTGGCGCTTCATATTTCTTAACTCTTATATATAGACTCTGAGAATTATTAACCCCAATTAGCATCCGTCTCTTAGTAAAAATTCAAACAGTCTATTTTTCCTAAAATTATCCCATGATAGAACGATAAATATAAACTGTTGACACTTTTTGATGTTGTTCAAAAGGCAAAATTAAATTTGACCCAAAAAAACTTTTCATTTTACCAGCGCTACGTACACATTTATATGTATTAACATCTTAATAATATTGACAAAGGTTGTACAACTTCAAAATAAAATATATATTCTATTTAACAAAAAACCTTGTCTAAAATACTCTATGTAAAAAAATTAATCTATCAAAATCTATTAAAAATATATAAAGAAGACACTATTTCTTGCGATTTGTCCAAAGACATTGATTGCTGTGCAAACTTACCCACTATAGTATACGTAGCGCTGCGTTTCATCTTATTGACTCTTACTTGAATCAAAGAGTCCAGATGGTTTACGTAAATAATTCTAAATTTGCTAGTTCTCATCTAAACACAAGTGTTCCACGAGGATCTATTCTTCACCCCTTTCTATTTTTTCTTTATTTTAATGACTTGCCCTTTTTCGTTAAAGGTCTATGTGACATTGTACTTTTTGCTGATTTTTAAATTATTTTTAAATTTGAGTGGGATAGGACTAATTATGACGAAGTAAACATTACTCTGTCACGTGTCCTTCATTGGTTTGAAGTTAATAATTTAGTTTTAAATGCTAAGATAACTAAATGTATAGAATTTACACTTTTTTAATGTTAAAAGTAAACATTTTAGCTTGCTCCTTTTCAATGAGGTGTTAGAACTGACTGAATCAACAAATTTCTTAGGTATAACTTTAGATAAAAAACTCCACTGGAACCCCCATCTCTCAACATTCGCAGGCAAATTCAGCTCGGCCGTCTTTGAATTTAGAAAAGTTAGACAATTAACGGACGTTAATACGGCTCGAGTTGTTATTTTAGTTATTTTCCTAGTATTTTATTTTACGGTATAGATATATGGTATAGACAAACTCGTAACGCCAAAATTTCGTATCAAAAAGTTAACAAATCCTTATAGGAATTTTTATACGCATATATAATAAAGTTCCACAAGATGTCTTAGACGTTTCTTTTCTTAGTTTTAAATCTAAAATCAAAAGTCTAAATAAATCTTATTATGACATTTAAGAGTTTTTGGAAAAGTGTGGAATTTAAGTTGTTGATTCATTTGCAGGGTTTATATTATAACGTATATCATCTAAGATTGTTAAATTTATTTCAAAAAGAGCAACTGTTGAGTTTCTGGCCGGCTCTTCTCAGCAGAGCAGTGTTCCGGGTCGGTGGTAGCTTAATCACAGACTTACTACAATGACCTTTAATATTGTAATAATTGACGAAAAAAGTGCGTGTACATGCCTACAAGAATAAAGATATTTTGAATTTATTTCAGCCTCTCATATATATTTACGGGATATTAGTTATTTTCGAAATATATATTAGTTATAGAGCCTTCTACAGAGTTTTAGGGTTTACATTGATGCTTTGTTGCCCTAAAAAATTCTCAAAGTCTATTGAAGGTGTTGTAATTACAAGGCTGTGTAATTGCGTGTAAAGTAATTTTGTCGTTATTACGACTCAAAGGAGACTGCAACATCAATATTTTTATAATGTCCACTAAAATAGTGCATTTTAAGACTGGGTATAAGGATGCTGATATTCCCCATACCGGCATATTTAATTAACAAAGCTAATTCTAATTTGTGTATTTTTTTTCCAATGATTATCAAAAAATATATATATTTGGTGATAATTTAAATTTATTCAAATATTTCGTATTCATGAAAAATCTAAATTCAAACTTATTTAATTATTTTATTATATATTAATAATGTAAGAAATGTATCCTAGCGAAACTTAAAATTTTTGTTTCAATAAAATGTACTTTTATTGCATAAACATTAACAACTTAATTGCATTGAGAAATAAAGTTTGAATAAATTATTCACAGACTATTAGACTAAAACACCGTTGAACTAAATTTAATTACGGCAATTTCGCAAGTTTATTCGTATTGCATTTTTATGGCCACTTAGAGAGCGTAAAGTAGTAAAGGATCGTGACCTCTTATATCTTATTTATTCAATTCACACATCAATTCATTAAAAAAAAAACAAAGTGCAGTCACCATAAAATTGCTATGTAAGTTCTAATGCAGCGATAAAGTCCGTAACATAAAAGACGTTACAATATAGTAACTGTAGATATATTTTTATATCATAAAACTAGAACGGCGAATGAGTCATTAACGTTTATTAAAAAATAACAGATTTATTTATTAAGAATAATATACGTGGATAATCCTAAGAAACTGCTTAATGATTTCATTCATTAAATGTAATTAAAAACAGGTCAGCCAACATTAACTCAAAATATTTTAGGGGTTATTAACATTTTAAACAAGTTTAGCTTCTAATAATATTAGACGTAATTCTACTGTTACTTTTATTACTGTATAAAATGTATAACTAGTAAATACTTTTATCTGTAACCTTTATATGTATATTTTATATTAATAGGTTTTATATGACAAAAAAGTAATAGAATAAATAGTTACATATTCTTTAGGCAGACAAAGTAAAGTGATAAAGCAGAGCATTGATTATAGCTATCTTTAAAAGTGTGTGTTTATAACCTTTAACCTCTTATAACAATCTCATTTAAATCTTGATTGTCAAATGTCCTAATAATGAGAATTAGGTCACGGATCGAAAGAATAAAAATTATATTCGTCGTTTCATTATTTATTGTGTATAACAATCCTTATTTAAATACATACATATACCATTATAAGTGTGATTTTAAAATAAATATATTCTGTTTTTTTTTTCGTATTGGTTCTCTAAGGGTTAATTAATTGGATATTCTGTAATAATATTATTGCTAAGGCATGTTAAGCTTTATACTAAGATAACATTGTTTATTTAACGAGCTAAACTAGTAAAAATATTATCTCGCTCAACTATATGATGTAGATTAATCTGAATAAAGAAATGAACGAATTACGCATATACGAGTGCAGCGGTAATAGAATTGCTAACGTATCTTGTGTATTTTATAATAATATATCTTAACTACTCATATCATTAATGTGCAAAGTGTGAAGTATACCAGGCTTAGGTTTCTTAATACCTTCATTATAAGAAAATCGTTGGACTGATTCCTTATTTACCCATAATTAAGAGACTCAATTTTCGTGATAATAAAATGATAGGTGTAATAACCGTTTAACTACATATAAATAATATTTATATTAATTGTGCTAATAATTTTTAGATGCTTAATGTATTTTATTGTTAATATATATTTTCATTTATTTATTAGTATGTATAAAACCTTACAATAACTATTTTACTTAAATAATTATAAATTGATAATCTTTAATAACTTTTTACAGGCTATGTTTACATCAACAATGTCAAGGCTACTTCACAGTGAATTCTGTTCCGTGAAAACAATATATATCGTAGGATTGCTATGCTTTTTGGGATTTACTTTTACCATGCCCGTGACTTTGGTAAGTGTAACTGAATATTTGAAATATTATTAATAGTAATAAAAGAGTGAATGAAGCTGAATAATTAAGACTTTATATAACTTAAACTTGGTAAATAAACAATAATTACTCTTAGTTTCTTAAGCTAAGTTCATGTCATCGAAATGATTCCTATTCTTTTTATAAGTCATGCTATAGTTTATAAATTCATACAAAATTGAGTTTGCAAAAAGTCCAAAAAAGTTGAAAAAATAAATGTTAAAAAGCTTTCCCAATATTGAAGAATTAAATTTTCAATTCAATATTTCCCAAACATTTACGAGAGTATTGATATCATTTTTAATCCGATTTCCAAATTTTTAGTATTCAGAGTTAACGTGTAACTTGTGTGTTATTTTATTTTGTTTAAACATTGTTATTAAGTATGATAGAAGTTTTTTTATTCAACAAGCTAACATGTAGTATTTTTGCATTTTTATAAAACCAAGTGGTCTGCTTCTTCCCCCCTCTTCCTTCCTTTCCCTTAGAAAGAAATCATGAATCACTTACTAACACTTAAAAGTTTTTAGTTTTTTGTAATTATATCCTTGAAAATGGGAGAATATTCTTTGTATAAGATATTCTCTGTAAAAAAACCAGCTCCCTAGACTTAAATGCGGGTAACAGTTAGTATCATAAATTTGTAGTACACTATTTTGTGTGTCATCAATAGTTTCCATAGCAAAACACCATATATACATTTTTATCTTCAGTTACATTATTATAAATTGGTCTTGCATAGACATCTCTAAATAAAAAAAGCTTTTAAGGGTGAAAATTTAATATAAAAGTTGAGTACTGTTTAAATTATAATATTACAATGTAAAATAAAAGAAACAAATCCCTTATATCAATATGTAATGATAGAGTGTGATCAAAAATATATTTTACTAATGAGAAAATATTATTTAATAATCTCTACGGTAATTATAAGGGCTAATTGTTATATTTATATTTTGTAGAAGAGAGAAAAGTTTTTTAACGGCAATATTTAAAGATTAATCATTTACTTTATCCTCGACTTAATTACTTTTATAATACAATTTTTTAATTATTTTTAATCTGTTTTTATCTTTAAATGCAGACTCACAATTTATTATTTTGTGAAATATTAAATAACTAAACCTTTATTTATAACTTGGAATGTCGTTTATTTATATTTATAGATCCATACACTATTTTGTATTTAGAGTCAAAAATGTATAGTCTTAAAAGAAAATAATTTGTTAGTATAAAACAGCCACAGCCAACGCAGATTGCCTCTTCGACATTTCCTTTAAACAAGTCAACCGGCATAAACAATTCAAACTACTGCGAAAAATTCATCGCACGGTACGGCGAGTCAGAATCGAAAATTCTACATGCAGACGAAATAAGTTACCTTGAATATGAGGTATACTACTAACATATTTAATACCACGCATGTTTATGTCCTTCTACGTTGGATCATTCGATTTTTTGGCCGTTTTAATACTAATGCGATATATTGCGGGGCGGATAAATGTTTCAATGTTGAAGAGTTATTGGGACCCATATTAGATGGATGGCTACTTTTCAATCTCACTTTGAATAGAAAATCTTATTTAATGAATTATCTATTAACCAAAATATTGTCACGGGAAAATATATTCTTAAGTTAAAGATGCATTTTTTTAATTTTTTTAGTATATAAGTTGAAAATCCTGCTTTCTTAAACTGGAGGTATATTTGTAATAGCGCTGTATTTCGAAATTGTGATGATAGGTGACATTTGTTTGACAAAAGTTAGATAACAGATTCAGAAATATGGGTGAGGTAAAGGAGTTTTATCTTGCAATTTTATTTCGTCCTCTTACTTGAAATACTACCGGTGTTTGTCAAAGGTTTATTTTTGACGTGGAGTTATAAAAAAATTGCTTTCCAATAACATGTAAAGAATACAATTAGAAAATAATTTGATTAGTGTATCAGTCTAATGATAATGCTTATTTAAAGACAACTATCTAAATATTTATGTCTTAAATTATTATTTTGAATGTAAAATATATTTCTTTTAATTAAATTAAAATTAATTTATATCATATAAAAATACTGAACGCTGAGTACTTATTTCATTTTAAAGTCTATCGCATTTCCTAACATATAGAGTACACTCAAGTATTTTATATAAATAATATCATATGTATACTTATAATAATCACTATTCATCAACAATAAGAAACCTCCGATTAAAATACATATTTTTAAACTAGACTTCTGATTTTACTGCATTTTAAAATTGAGGTTGTAAAAGAATCGATTGCTTGTGCAATACAAAGCGTTTTTGTTTTGTTCCTCTAATTGATGAATGGAATGTTAAAAGCGAAAAGGAAATTTGCGTCATAGTTTATTTACAAAATACCCAAAAAATGAAAGCCAAATGAACCATTGTATTTTTATAAGTTATTTTTACATATATATAGAAAATTACTTTATCTGTTTTGTTGTTACTATTATAAAAAATATTTATATCACTAAATGAGATCTCAACTTCAGAGATAAGATCCTAACATAACATCTGCTCGTTTGCTATGCCGTCCTATTATAAAAAATCAATAAAATAAACACATTCAACCTGTTTGAAACATGCTCATAAATCTTTGTAAATATCATAACTGGGAACTATGAAAATATATTCTCCTAGTAACCATTATTTGAATTGTTTTTTTATTATTAAATCTAAAATATGTAATACTACTTAATATAAATACAGTAAACATTTTAGTAATTAATTTGAAATATTAGCAATTCTCAAGTGTATTTCATTAGCTTCAATCCATTTCCAATAATTGTCAGTTTAAACAAGGTTGCTTGTAAATATTATATGCATCATATACGATATAAATTTACTAGTCGGCATGTAAAGTCATTAGAATTCTATTCCGTCCGATCCCTGTGGAATTTAAACAACTACCAGAAAACTGTCAACCAGAGTTATCCATCCTATACTGTCTGGTATATCTTTTCTACTTTTAGAATACGAGTATATTTATAGTACTCACAGTAGAGTTTTCAGTTCTTAATATTTTGTTATCAGTTCGTAAAAGGGTATATAAATAAAACTAGTGATTGTAGTACGTTATTTATTTTTAAAACGTTAGTAATTTTTATAAATAAATTCTTATTATAAAATGAAATCTATTACGGTATCGGGATGAAATTCAATTCAATGGCTAGCGAGATGTTTTGACGGATTCTTTGCACGTGTACGTAGAATACATTGATGAAATACAATATGCCATCTTATATCAAAATGCTCTATTTTTAATCCATCGATATTTGTAGTTTGCTTTCTTTGAGAGTATTTTTAAATGGGACTCTTTTATATACGGGCTAGCTATTACTGTTTTAAGTCAGAATATGCAGGTGACTAGGACACGTCGACACATGTTGGTCACTATTTTATTTTAGCAGATAAAAGTATCAAAAGCGTTAATTTAGGAATTTTGATTAACATGCTTGATAAACACAACATTGCATTTTTAGTTTCTATTGCAGATTCATAAAATTAATCATTTTTATTCAACTATAACAATAAACACGAAAGATTTTTTTTCATTTTTTCCTTTCTCAGATTTTGAAAGTTATCATGAACATTATCACACAATCGCGTTGAAGTTTGTATTTAGGTAATATCCAAGTCTCATACTAGTAAGTTGAAGTTGCTCATGACTTTACGAGTCTATGTTATTTAACTTATTATGCTGAGCTTATTGTATTAAATGATATGCGCTACTTAAGTTTTATACACTATTCATTCTCATTTAACTTTTCTCATTTTTTACTTATAATTAATTCTTGTCATATAAGAGTCAGATATTTGTCTTTTAACCCTAATATAATTCAATACTTTTCTACCGTTGGAAGATGTCGTGTGCAGAAATCACTCTGATTGGTTTTTATACAAACGTTAACAGACTAAAAACTTTTATTTGTCGTATAAATATTTTCCTTCGTTAATAATTAGATGTGGGGAACTGTTTTGTTATTTTAAATAAGACAAACTAAAACTGTAATATAACATACTGTGAATGGAAATACATTGAAATAAATACAATTTCAACCTTCGTTCTGTTCGATTTTAAATTAAACTCTTGTAGTTACAGCATTTGAAGCTATGATTTTAATTCATATAACATCCTATTTATTTAAAGTAAACTTAAAATTATTATCTAGAAGTGTAGAAGAGTAAAAAACACCTTAAAAATAATTTATATTTGTGGAACGAATCCGTTATTACTATATGAATATAACTTTCGCAGAAATTATATTGCATTCCTAGACTGGAAACAATTGCATTCTAACCTTTGAATCACCTTATAAGTGGAACAATAAAGACCCAACGAATAAGTGACAGCGACTAAATGAATATGAACTGTATTGGCACTAAATACATTTCTACAATCTACTGCTCAATTATATATAACATAAAATTATCATCTATTTTAATTTCAACTGAACGAAACATACATTCTAGTTTTTATATTATGATTGTTTAATTATATACATAAAATTTGTGTTTCTTAGTATCAGATAGTAAGAAACACTTATTAATTAATTCTAATTGAATTCCTAATTAGTTACATTTACTTGTAGATAGTAAAATGTATTCTATTTTCTACTACCTTATCTGTTGAGTAATTTTTATTCCTTTTTATTAATTAACTTTTTATTCCTTTTAAAGTTTATTAGACTGTATCTATGAGAGACTCTATCTATCTGTATATTATAAGAGTATGCCTTTCAATATAAAATTAATATTATTTATATTACAGTGTGCTAGTGACAGACTGCCGGGTTTGTTACACGGGCTAAATATGTGCACTTTATATCTCGGTGGCTTCAAGGTGGCTATAGTGATGTGGGTGTATGGAGTGCGAAGGTTCTCAACGGATATTCAGTTCTGGCTCGGTTTTGAGCCCACTTTGTTTTGGCAGTATTTGTGGATGATGCTTCCAGTTTTTATTTTTGTAAGTTTTGTAGAAGGCTGATTTATGTTAACTTACTTGAGGATCATTTAATTGCAAATGATCCTAAATAAGTTTTTAATGCTTAGAATATTAATTAAAACATATCCTTTAAAAAAAAATTGGTGGAATAAAAATGACTATCATTTATATTATTTAAAAACTTAAAAAATTTATAAAATCTTAATAAAGGTTAGTAAATACAATCAAATGTTATTATGTTAAAAAGCAGAAAAAACGTATGAAAGGATTGACCGGAAATGGCTGATTCAGTTACTTATTATAAATATTTTGAAGTTTTCTTAATAGTTATATAAGCAGGAATCAAAGTTATCACAAAAAAAAAAAAATGTTTAATCGCAAAATGGACTGTCGCAAATATTTATTATTAAATTTTTAATCGATTTTTAAGAATACAATGGACAAAAGTATCCAGCTGAAAGACAAAAAACCGATGTCGTTTATTATGTCTTGTTTAATTTATACTATTTAAAAAGTAGAATAAATAGGTTATATTACGTACTCTGATAATATTGTTCAATTATTACCTTCAATTTTAAATTACTTTATTGAACATGATTTGAAAACGAAACATTAATATGAATACATGAATGAGAAATGTTTATGTAGTTCATGAAGAGAAATGTTTATGAAAAATGTAAAGCTGTGCTGATTTCAATAAAATTTGAAATATGAAATAAATATTATACAGTGCATTTATTATTATTAGTTGTTAAATGTATTAAAATTGTAGATATTTGGTTATTTTCATTTTTTGTTTTATGAAGTTTCCAAAGGTTATGGAAAACAATGATTTGATAACTTTGATCAAATAGTAAAGAAAACAATAAACTGTAAAATGATGTATTCGAAAAGTTTCGAGTACAAAGGAAATGGGTACTCTAACCCCTTAGAGTATTGAAATAATATTATGTTGTTGGCTTGTCTAAGCTTATTTTATTTATACCTGTGTTTGTTTGTGCGGTTTTTTTTAAATTAAAAAAGTTTATAATACTATTGCCTGCCTGAATTTAATCGTGTTTGTAAAATTGGATCGTGTTTGATGGTTGGAATCTGCTTTCCATTCGAACAGAGTCGCATATAAAACCTAACAAGTTATATCATTGCATAACTTTATTTCGTCTACAATAAAAAACAATCAGCAAAACATATCACCTCAAAACTAAAATATTATTAAAACTATTACTCTAGGAATATTTATGAATAAGAAACTGTTTTGAACGTCAAGGTGAATTTATAATAAAAGTTGTCATATTGTTAAAAACGATTTGAAATCTAGTCAGTTCACATTTAAATAAAACTATTGTACGGAATTAACTCGCATATATTAGTTACATTTTTGTTTTAATCCAACATTGCAAATACTTTTACCAGTCTTATCTTATGAAACATTTTCTAATCATTTCAATTAATTATTAATTAAAACCCCGATAAATTTTCTTATAACTTTACTATTTTTTTTAACTGTTTTCGTTACTCAACTTTGTACGTTCTTATGTTTTTGTACATTTTGTGGAAAAATATTATTATATTTTAATTTCATTCTATAACAGTTTATTGTGTATGGATTTGAGAACATTCATATTATTAAGCTCATATTAATGTTAAAATTTTCTCATCAGCATAAAAACTGTGGTTAAAAATCATTATATTCATATTATTAAATGTATATACATACGAGTAACTTTCTAGGACGGTTTATGACAAATTATGTAAATAACAAATTCGATGGCTTGAATTAGTTCACCAAATTTTAAAAGATTAATCCTTTTAATTCCTATAAGTGAAAATACGGTCTTAAATCTAAGTAGTTAGTAAAATAAGCAATAACATTTATATTTAGTACATACGTACAATTTTATATATTTCAGCTTATTGCGTTTCAAAAAATTTTGGATATTATAAACTTAGAAGAATCGAGACATACCTATATTGCCATCGGATGGAGTTTATTTACATTATTAATTGTACTTATATTTATGGCAAAAGCGATAGCAAGATATATTGTACAAAATGTAAGTATTTACATTTAAATCAAATCATTTCTAATCGGATCATCTTGTTTCAGTGTACATATGCTTGCCTTTAAATCGGCTTTGTCTGGGTCCGATTAGAGGTTTCCTTCTATTTGTAAGAGGATTCCCTCTATACCCTGAGCTCTAGGAAAAGTGAAAGATCATGTTGAATACTAGCTAAACAAAACCTGCTTCGCTTTTGAGCTAGATGACCGGCTTTGACTTTGACTCTTTGACATTGAACTGCAACTACTAATAATCGATATAATATCAGAAATTCTGCAATGCTTATTCTCGTGCTCTATATATTTTATGAACTTTTATTACTGTCATTAAAATTCGTTGTTTTATTTATTATTTATATGCTTTATTGCACACCATACATTTTATAAAAGCAATAAAAAATATTTTATAATAAAGTTTAATGTCCTTACAGAATTTAGTTGGCTTATTAAAATGCAGTTCTAAATACGGCCCACCGGAGTTAGATGATCGGAAGAAACGAAGGTGTTTTGATAAAGTCGCGGAAAGTAGACAATGCAAACATGATTGTTTGATTCTAGACGTAAGTATAAAAGTTTATTATCATAATTGAAATTAAATATGTAACGTTCCAAAACAGAAGAAAGACCAAGTAATGTTTATGTGATAGATATTAAAATTGTACAAATATAATTTTTATTTAAAATTATCAATTATAGAATTTAAATTTAAAACCCTCTATTGTTGTTAGATATTATATATTCGGTAGCAATGTTTTATTTAATATTTAATATCCTAAACGTTTGGGATATTAAATATTAAATAAATTTAAAAATGTTAACGACTATCTAACTATAATTGTGTTCTAAATATGAACACAAAAAGTTGGCAAAGTTTAAGTTATTTACGAATTAATTTTGAAACATAAACATTATAAACGAGATTACCACTCGTTTATAAAAGTATAAAATCTTTAACATGCATGGCTTGTGTGTTTACACCCATTTTTATATTAATTTCTGCGTTGGATTAGCCATTATATTTTTTTGTTTAATGTCTTTGAACTAGCATTGGATTAGCAATAGGTCATGTCCAAATCTATATGATGAATTCACTAAAAATAGACATTGAGAATTTTATTTGTTTGACATTGTGAGTCGCTTAAGAACTTTGAAAAACAGATGTTGGTGTCCATGCCTTACGAAATATATTTTATTTAATTGCCGTTTAAATTTACCAAAAGCTATCTTACCAAAAGAAGAAAAGTAGGCTAGTTAATAAGTAATAGGATAGAATTGAACAAACTTTTTTTTACTTTCAGGAAATCTTTGAATGCAATCACTTGCCTTTAATATTTAGGAGCGATTTGAATGTAAGTAATGAGATATTTTCGAGTCCTACTACGTCTCTTACACCTATATATGATGGACCTTCCAATGGAAATAAGAGACCGTCAAGTATTATAGATATTAATGATTTAGACGTTCGTTAGAAAATGATATCTAAAAATAAACATCCTTCTTTTTACAAAGTGTGTTTTCTGTTTTTGTTTTTTTAACTTAAAATTTAAATTATACTTATAATATTCTATAATTCCAAGGTAACTGATATGATAATTTAATAATTAATTATTTTTATTAAAAACTTATGCTTACATAGGATTCCAGTGCAATTTCTTTTGACATTTTAACAGATCCCAGTCGAAACAGAAAAAAAAGTATTGGTCTTTATTTTTTTATTTGTCCTAAATCAACAGGAAATAGTATTTGCAAAACTTTATTACATTTAGGAAAAAAAAAGTAAAAAACATGAGCCTAGGATAATTTAAAGGTTGATAAATAATAAAAATTTCCCCCTTGCCTTAGTTTAAGGATAATTAAAGTAATTCGGTCAATAGCATATTGTAGCACGTTGATCGGGTGGACGAAATCTTAAATACATTCAAAATTAGGAGTTTTTAAGATATTTTTCAATAAACTCGCTAGCATAGTAATCAATTTCGTAGTAAATTTTTGGAGCATGATTGGAAAAATGTTATTCGGTCCATTCAACTTAAGAATGTCCAAGGAAAACAAAATTTGTCATATAAATTTATGATGTTAATCAATGTGCGAGATTAAAACTTTTCGTTTCGAGCAAACAAGTGATGCTTATTGTCATCCAAATTTGAGGAGTAAATGGAATGCTCTGGGTATCATTCCCCATGCAAAGGAAAAGTCAACTAGAAGATATTGCCAATAGCAACTTTTAAGATTGTGAGAAATTTTGTATCTCGAGCAAATAGGTTGCCAGATGTACGCTACAACTTACAAAAATTTTGCATCATCATTTTATGCTAGAAGATGAAGGTGAGCCTCAGCCCCGGTATAATATAATACTTTGAGATTAGTAGTATGAAGAGCTCTAATTTTTACTACAAAAATCTTAGATTCATATTTCTTCTAGCATATCCATGACTTACTATCATATGTAATTGCGAAATTTGTTCTATGTACAGACGGTGACCAGTTACCAAATAATAAATAGCGATAACTTTGGTACTAGAGTTTTGTCCTCCCAAAAGTTGGGTATAAGAATAGTCCATATGTTAAGACAGACAAAAAGGTATCCGATTTTCATAGGAAAGTAAGCAAAACAATTGAAAATATTGGTACAGTGTGCCGTACTGTTAAAATATCGACGTTAAAAATAATAAGACCGGCCCAGCTACGCTTAGGTGTACGAGAAGCGTATGTAAAGGGGACAGGAGTGCCGACGAATACAGGACCTTACCTATCAAAACCAATCTGTGTGGACTTCTCAGGCCTTGTAGACCCAGTACTCCAGTCGAATCTCTTGTAAGAAAGCTGTTATATTCAGAAGATATTATAGGGGCTTAGAAACAGTCAATTAATTTGAAAGGTTAATTGGTAATATTTATGTAGTTATAAAAAAGAAACAACAGTAGTAGTAGTTTAGTTTATGATTTATTTACACAACACGTTAGTACTATAAATATAATTAAATACTTGATTATACACATTAATCAAGTCACTAAAAAATCTATTCTGTTCATTAATAGACCTAAAAAAGTTGAAATTTGCTTGATGAGGGTATATTCACAATTAAATGGGGCCCGCATCCTAGTAGGATACTAATTGGATAAACAAAGTAATTACGAGTTCCACTATTAGAAATCCTTTATTACTTCTCCGGTTGTGAAAATAAAAAAAAATGTTATATTCAAAAACAATCAAATGATAGATATTAGAATAATAGTTTAAAATATAATTATGAACGTGTATACGTAAACAAATTTTAATAATATTGTGAAAAATAAATCAAAAAAATAACCATGCGATAAATATGAATATATATTTTTTTCTTTTGCACCATCTACGGTTGTAACATTTATTGAAATAATTAAATGCTGATTAGTTTTACTGAAGCGTTTCAAATCTGTTATCTTTAATATTTTACTCTGCTTTTAAATTTTGAGTAATACTCTTCAATTAACTAATTATTAGTTAATATTTTAAAGATATTTTTAATACTCTTCACAATCTTTATAATATTTCTCGAAATTTCCCTTTTTTAAATAAAATGTTATTAAAATGAGACGTATTTTCAAGGGAATTAATAAGTTATTAAGTTATTATTATTAACAATAGAGTTAATAATAATAAAGTTGTAAAATTATTATTATTAACAATAAAAATAGGTAAAAAAACTGAATTGATAAATAGGCATAGGTATTACTTTTAGGTTGGCTCACTAGCCAAAGTATAGAAGGATCAGAATATATTTCGTGTAACGCTTGAAGTCTGGCTGATTGCCAGAAACGTTAGATTTCTATCCTCAGTTAAGTAGCACGGCAGTGACACAGACTATAGAATACGAGTAATTTTCGTAATTCGCAGTGCACAATAACTTAAGTATATATTTTAAACGCTTTGCGTTGATAATGACTATTATATTTAATATACTCTCTGTGGAATAAAAATATATTACTGTGCATTAAATTACTTATTAATATCGAATTTTCGTTGTTTTTTTTGAAAAATTAAAAGAAATTTATTATAACATGTATTTTAGCACTAAATAAAAAGTATAACATTGGTAAACAATCTAATAAACCAATATTACAAAATTATAATGATGCGTTGTATATTCTTTACTTTCGTTGACATGATTGAGAATTATACATATATCTTAGGTATATTATATTAATAAATTTAATTCTCATATCCATAAATATAAAGCAGAAAAATACACCACTCTAAGGTGCAGTGAACTATGATGATTGATATCAATTCTTCTATATTAGATATAATGGTATGAGGAATGGAGTGAGGTGTGTGTTACATACAAGACTTGATAAAAATATGTCTCGGAAGTTAATTGAAGGAGTGATCGAATGATTGTAGTAAAATGAACGTGGTTGAAGCAATGCTGATAGGTGACAGAAGTTAAAGTTAAGTTAAAGATAAGGGTAAATGATGTTGTCTCGTTTCCACCTACAGTGTAATCAAGACAAGGCATATAAGCATAATAAAGACAAGGCAAATGATAAGAGTTATTAACCATACTCTTATAAACATACGAGTATGACGTTTATAGAAGTCTTCATATATGTCTATTTACGTCCGAGAGCTCCCACTTAAAGTATCTAATTCAACAATTTGTTGTTATACCCACTGCACACAGTCAAGAGCTCTTTTGTATTAGATAAGGTATAGAAAGAACAACATGATTAATAAATTCTCTAGTTTGCCCTTATTTTTTGCGGATGTTATAAATTATATAGGCATATGATGTTTGTCTTATACACTCATCCCAGTCATTTAGATTTTCAGTGATACGCTTTATATTGATTAATATGTATCTAATTTGTATATTTATTTATATTTAGAATTTCTTCGGATACTTTTAATTATATTTTTTCAGTTTATATGTTTGTGTTTTAAAAATTAGTCTATTTGACCGTTGGAAACCTAATTACACTAAAGCGGCACTTTGGATTTTTTATATACATCGTGGGACTGGATATTTTATGCTGCAGCGATTCGTCGGGTTCGCGACCTTCTGAGATTATTAACACTGTGCAATTAAGTTTAGGTACGTTTTATTTCTTGATAACTATTACTTTCTGCCAAAAAATAATTTAGTTTTACAATAATTATTGTATATTTTTTATCGATTTTATTCGACTTAAGTGATATTTTAATAAAAAAATCAGTCATAGGCAATGTTCGAGCTTTTACTTCTTCTATTATAGAAAAAATTTGAAATATTGATGTATATATATTCTATATTGAATTGATATTCCATTATATGTATCCAATTCTTTTGTGCATCCATTAGTCACTGAATTCTGCTCACGGCTGGAAGGATTGGGGTTATTTTGTGTTGTGTTGAGTTGAGTGTTGAGATCAGTTTCTTGGTGTTTTTTAAATGTTTTTGTGTTATTTTCTTAATTGCAAGTCGCTAACAAATGGACTTGCCGTTGCAATTTATCAATTTCTATTACTTTTGGCTAATTGCTGTAAAAAATTATAACAATAACAACGATGAATAGGCTACCGCAGAACCGGTTTTTTTTGTTGTATATTTAATTGGATCTCTGGATAGTTTGGATAAAGAATAAGACCTGATAAGTAGATCTGATAAGTAGTTTTCAGTTTTTTCTTATTTTTAGTACAAGATAGTGACAATGATTAGCTTATGGAATACAAAATAGTTTGTTTATTCTTATCATAAGCAAATAATTATTAAGAAAATATTTCTGTTCATTTGTTTGTTAAAACAATGCATATAAAATTAAAAACATTTAACATTTGTTAAAAATGTTATGCTGTACATATTTTTTATATTTCTAGCTCCATCATACTTATAAAAAAAATATTCTATTATATCACCTAAACAACTTAACTGTATATAATTAGATGAATAATTATGATTTAAATGAATAAACTGAAACTTGAATTACAAAAAAATATATATATATATCCTAAATTTTGTTACATACTGTTAAGTATTACATATTAATGTACAAGTAATTAAGCTACGAGGATGTGAAACTTATTTTCCACAAAGTGCCTAACTGGTGATATGAAAAATAATATTATAAAGTTAATACTTATTTTTTAAATAAAATAAACACAATAAGCTACAAGTTTTTTTATCAGTTTTTTTGGTTCTGTTACATAATGTTTTGAATCTTATCATATTCAGTCTACCCTATTAAGATAGTATATAAAAAAATACTTATATAATGATAAAATCATTTGAAGAATGTATTAACTATATATATTGTAAGAAAATCAAGTAATCCCCGTGTAATGCAGAATTTAAGCTTGTGAATGACGCATTGCGGTGCCGTCAATAAAGATGCCATTGATTCATCTAAGTCATTGTACATTAATCGAGAAAATTATGACGAAATTTTCATGAAAAACCAGTTTTGCTGATACTTCGATAGTGTTCTTTATAAAATATACTGTATTGTTTCCAGTTTCTGTTATAAATTTATTTACATATATATATTTTTATTTCATTTTAATTTTGTACTGTTGTGATATGTAAAAATTCAAAAACATAATAAATTTTGTTATTGTCCTGAAGTAACAGCGAACTTGTAAAATCCCTATAATGATTTTATAATATAAATAAGAATATATATTCTAAATATAAATATATGTACCTAGAAACCATTTAAAAAGTATAAGAGTGGTTATAAAATATTAGAAAAACGATAAAGAAAGATTTTTTTACAACTATTAAGTAAAAATATGAAGCTTTAAAATTTTTGAGCGATAGTAACTTCCCGTTTCAATTTCTGTGAGCTGTGAGAGCCCGCATTGAGGCACAAACTTGCTCTTTTGTGGTACGAAATCTACGGTAAAATCGTTGCTGGTCAAGCTCAGCCAACTTTGTATTCATGCTTGTGACAACCATGCACGTGATTTCCATCTCACTAGAAAAATTTACCAAAGGTGCTTAAACGTTCTACCCAATTTACTTCAGTGCCAAAATGTATATTACCATTTTCGTTCGAGTCATATTTGAGAACTATGGTAACGAGAGTTATGTGCAAATATATAAGTTTGCAAAGCTCAGGAATGATATTTTGTTTCTTTTACCTGTGATGAAGAGTGATAATTTTTATTTCAGTGTTTTTTTTATATTTAAAAATTTAACCATTTACACAATTTAAACGCGTTTATTTTTGTAGCACAAACAGTTTCTGGGAAACTGCAACGCTCGCTAAAGCGATAACGCATCGCTAATTTATCAATGCAGTTCATTTAGTCAGAATGTTCGTGGAAATAGAGAAATTTAGTGTTGGTGTTAATTTTAGTGTTGATCCCAGTAAGATCAAACAGATTACCAGTTTCGCTATGCATTGTATGAACAAGCTAAGCGAAACTCTCAGCCTAATAGAATAAATAATTAATCTACCGATCGTATAACGATACAGCTAATCAGAACGGCATCGACTCTAGGTGCGTTAATAAAACATGAGCGGTAGCGAGAAGTTGAAGATGGAGAGTTTAGTGTTTGTCGCTCAATAAGAGTTGAGGATCTGTGCGAACGGAAAGAATGGTTGGTACCGAGTACCGGTCGATAAGAGACGAAGCGCAGGCGCGAGGTCCATGGGACTACCGTTGGAGAACACGCTAGTCCGCCGACAGGCAGACACGCGGCTGCCAGCAGCCTGCGGCCGCTTCGCTCGCGGACGATGCACGCTCGTCGCTCGCGGTGTGTGCGCAACGTTGCGCTTGTGCTAGCACTAGCGCTGGTCTCGCTGCCCCACGCAGATCATGCAGCGTGAGTAAAAATATTTTTTTTAATTTATTTTATAAAATTATAACCACGTGTTCTTTTGACGGCGAATAACCGCAAACCGAAAAGTTATGTGCGATGTCTTTAACATAATAGAAGTTCAAATAAAAATTTGTGGTTTTTTTTATATTGTGGAATAAATCTATGATTCTTGCCCATTGATTTGAATTCACATAAATGTTTTTTCTTATTTTTTTTTCATAAAAAAATTTAATTAGTTAATTCGAAAAATATTTTTAATGATAAAATTTATTTACATAAAGGATATGTATAATCTATAAGTAAAATAATAAACATATTGATTATTTAATATTTTGTATGGATATATAAATATGTAAATATTTTTCATTTATTATAATAAATAAAAAATAAAATATTTTAGCATTTCAAGAATAAGTTAAAAAATGATGTTAAACTTCTGAGGTTTCGTGAGTAATTTTCCAAGAACTTACAATAATATAATATATATATTTTTAATATTAATAAATAAAAAAGACAAATAGAAACATAGTATTTACAATAATTGTATCTTATTAAATATATATTTATTTATATATTAACAAATGTACATAAAAAGATTTCTCCTAAGCGTGACGATTTTGTATTTGACCAAGAAACGCCCAAATTTCGATTACATGGCGTTTGAAGTGAGTGTTACAATTGCGTACTAACTCTCTTTCGCCAAAATATAATTCTTTGAATAATACCTGAGAAAATATTAGATTTTTTTCTAATTTAAATATTTTTTGATGTAATATAAATTTGGTCTCCCCAGATATAAAATAATTAGGTACACGGATATGGAAATCATAATATTAGGTGCTTGTTTTATATTTTAGAAAGAATATTGTATCTTTTTTTTTACCAAAATTAAAACAAAATAACAGTATTTCTGACGACCCATCACATAAAATCCAGATTTAAAATAATAAAAATATTTAGCAAACAGTTGAAGTTGTTCTTTTGTACTTGGTAATGAATAGGAGTGCTTTTTATTAAAGAGTAAATTAAAATAAATATGGTTTAATATTTTTTCATCGAAGTTTGAAATACTTAAACATATATATATTATATATATTTAGAAATTTATTAGAAATTGAAGATGATTTTCACGATTCATTCAATTTCAGATCCAGTGCAATTATTTACACACTATTAAACAAAGAGTAATATTTATTATTAAATATAATCTATTATATTAATATCGGCTGCTACAATCCCGGGACGCGCGTAGACTACAGAAGATAGCCTTCGTAAGAATCGCAATCGCTCGACCATTTCTTCGAAATACTTTACAAAATTGGTCGTCACGAAAAGCCCATTCATTTTTGCAGATTAATATACAGCTTATATCCACCCTAGAGATGTGTTCTGAATATAGTGAAAGAGTTTTTTACTGAAGAGAAAAAATAGTTTTGATATCCATATTTACCTTTTTTTTCTATTTATAATATTATATTATTAATAATAAATAATTTTTTATCACAATGTTGCTAACCTGTATGTATTATAACAAGATAATAAACCATTTACTCTTAAAATTTAAATAAGCTGAACGAGATTATACATGTTTACAGATAACATCAAATTACAATTGCCTATTTGCAAAAAAAAACAATTTTCAAATCATAATTATGCATATAAATACATTTAAACAACTTCAGATTAGAGAATAGGTACTATAACAAAAACTTATGTTAAAAAAATATACAATATCTATAAAAGAAATAATATTTTTTCTTATTCGTAGATCGTATTTCTTTATAGAAAATATCATAAAACATATTCGCCTAAAAGTATTACTTATTACTTTAATGGCGTAGTAAATAAATGGTATTTGCTAGTAGTAGTTTTGTTATTAACAAGTTACTAGTGGAAGCCGGGATCGGTTGTATTTACTAAACGTAAATTTTACTACTTATGATATATCGAAAATAGAATATATTAATAAATATAACTTAAAAAATATTTTTATTAATGTTTATTTAAATATTTTGTTATAAATTCGATACAGTTTGTTAATTGATTTATGAACAATATTTTTAAAATTTTATTTTATTCCAATATATATTTTCAACGATATATAAATATTATTATTATTTTGATTGATTTGATTTGATTTTATAATATTTATTTAATCTATTATATTTTCAAACCAACATTATCACAATGGAATTCAAGTCTTTACTTTAACACTATTATTAAATTCTAATGTTTGCCCAGACTTAGAATGTTTAAAACTTGTAAAAAAAAGTCAAATATTCAAATTCTTGTCTCATAGAATCTTAAAGCACGCGAGGCGACCCACTGTCTACAATGTATATAATGTGTTGTTTAGAAGTAAATCATTAAAATAAAAAAAGGTAAGTTGAATTCTAAATGCCATTCTTTGTGAGAAAAAAAATCGGCAGATCGCACCGCTTTGAAAACTATCCTGACATGTTCAAGGTTACTCTTATTTTCATTTGATTCTGCGGATTATTATCAAACAACTAAAGTAATCCTTTATGTTTATTTAAAAATATTTTCAAATATTCAATTTCGCAGAAATAGTTTTACATTTAATATTTATTTTAAATATATTTTATTTAACTTTTCACGGAATTATATATTTTTTTTCAATTTCTTCTGAAGTGTGGGAGTATGAATACGAATTCGGATGAAAAAATATTCAGATTATTAAAAATACTTCTTTGATTAAATTTGTATTAATTAGTTTAGCCTTTTGTGGATTATAGTAAAATATAATATAACTGTATATAATTTAGTTCATTATCTTAAGTTAAGCCTTTATAGTTATATATAGTTATTAGTTATATACACCAGTCTAATCATCCGTTCTTTGGTCACTCTTTTCTTAATAGTAATACTCATAGCTGACCTTCCGAAGTTTTAAATTCCTCCAGACTTTTCCTACAAAACCATAATAACATTGCAATAAAAATATTGTTTTTCTCTCGTTAGATATATACTTGGAATAAGCATGTTAATAATATTGTAGAAGCCATGCTCAGGTTGAAAACACGTTAATTCGATATCGATCAGTCCAATTAAAAATTTAATACGATAACTTTGTCTCACTTATTATATAATAGCATCCCGACTGCGGTGTTGCGGTTGTGTGGCATTTAAAATTTTTTATTGCTTTATTTTTTGTATACAAATACATTGCATATTTTAATTGCGACTCCTTTTAGAGGCAATGCTAGAGATTTATATTCTTAATTATGTTGATATTATGCCAATGCGAATAGTCTTTGTGTACTTAATTAGTACCTTAATAGATTTAATAAAGGATTACAAACAGCTATTGACAGTGGTACCATTATATAATCAGGTATAAATTTCGTAACCTTACTTAATTTAAGCCAATAATACTATTTTTATTTAAAATGAAGACATTAATTAAATAATTTATACAATAAAGATCTTTTTAAGTAGTATCAACTACAATCCAAGGTTCTTAGGAGCTCGGTTAAGTAAGGTGTGTTGTTTGTCTTGAGTGAAAGTTCCGTTTTCGAATTTAATAATAATATTTGTTTACGATGTTGTTCACTTATGCATACGTATAATAAACCTGAAATATCCACACATTAATTTTGTAAAGGCATTTAATTTATATGACGGATGTTCATGACAATTAGTTAACAAAATCCAAAATTAGTTAACAAGCATTTTAAAAATAAGGCTCTATGACTGTTAATAAATTTATAATTAACAGTAAATTATTTATTTATTCGGTTCAATAACTATTCACTAATGTTGAAAATCAAAAGTAGCCACATTGTTTAATAAACAATAGACTTGAACATCGTTAGGCGCATTATGGCTTTTGTTTTTATTGACGTACGTTTTTTAATTGTCTACGCAAATAATAATTGGATTAGCACTGTTTTAAAATATTTTATATTGTTTAATATCAATTTTATATTATAACATTGTGTAAGTTGAATTTCAATTGGTCCTTGCATTATCATTTATATTCTATTCCAATATAAAAAAAATGTACTTTAATTGTAGGTTCAAAGTCATTGTGAAAAAAAAGATTATACAATCTAGAATATAGTATATGTTATTATTTAGAGTATTATTTTTGTATTGTATAATATTCCAATACATTATTTTAATTTATTTGATAATGTAGGTTTTTTAATTTATTTTAATTATATGTCATTACATATAATTCACTTTACAAGTATAATTATAATTACAATACATTTATTGTGAGACTTGTGCAGTCATGTATTACGACCAATAATGATTTATTATTGGTCATTTTGAAATAGAATTGAATTGAAATGGTATGTTGCAACTGAATTCCATTCTCATTTTATGTATCAAATCGTCAAAGATATCAATTGTCTAAGTTGAATCTAATGTCAAAGAGCAAGTTCTCTGCACGTTATATATAATGTTACTCTAACATTGCTTTGCTATTGCTTTGTTTGGTTTTTTTTTGTGGAATGAAACTATACTAAGACTAAGTGCTAGAAATATTTATATTAATACTGATATAGAAATAAGCTAATACTACACACAATACACAAGAAATAGTTATATTACTAATTTATACAAAAATTTAATAAACAATTATGCTGTAATTGACAGAAGCCCTTGTTAATTGCACTATAGATTTGTGTTACATCGCTCACAAAAGGCTTATTATATGCTTAGGTGATTTTGCTATAACGTGACAGCCTAACACGCATTCAATGCATTAATTATATTGAATGTGAGATAATAACGAACATTAATCGAATTGAATTAATTTCTTTACTAAATAATTAACGTCAAGGAATTGTCGGTGCCACTAACTGCCAATTGAAAGAATCAATACATAGTATATAGAAAAGTCCACAAGGTTTAGTTTCAGATAGCCTTGCTATAAGTTATCATATGAGTAATGAATATGAACTGTAGTAAAATATAAATAAATTGGGATTCTAACACGTTGATAAACTTAATTAATAACAGGTTATTAAGTCAACAAAGTCTTTTTAAATGTCAGCGCTCTCGAAATAGAACTATTAGATTAGAAGCAAAATTAAAGGATGTTTTCAGACTAAGCAAAAAGTATACAAGTAATATTTATATATAAAAACAGCAACAAGTTAAAATTAAGGAAAAATGAAAATTTAAGAAATATATTAATATATATAAATGATTAATAATTATAATTTTACTAGTACAAATTTCTACCAATATTATTGACTTATTTTAAATATAAAAAAACTTCCAATTATAATTAAAATAAAACCGCATAGGCCAATCAAATATGACATAATTTTTTTAATTTAAATTTTAACACACCTAAATTTAATTCTTATGTGAATGACAAGTTGTTTAAGTTATTTTATTGCCATTTTATAACCATGGCGGTGACAACTCCAGACTAGGTGGAGGGTAGTTTTATTTTAATCACATAATTTAAAAGTTAACGTTTTTTTTATTTTGTTGTTCGTTGACTTCATAACAAGATGTGTATGAGAGAAATTTTATAAAAATCTATGAGAAAATGTTGACGCTTTTTTTTTATAATAATCTCAAATATTGTCACTTTTTAACAATTATAACAGCTTCAACGGGATTTAATACATAATTACATCCGTGAAAAGCCACTTCAGGGTCGCTAGTAATAAAATATAAATACATTCGAAAATTTACATGCAAAAGACATATTTTTAAATACATATTATTATAGTATTTTACATTATGAATCCATTTTAAACCATTGGTTGATAACCTCTGTGTATTCCGTTTATAAGCTTAAACTAAAATCACTTTAAGCGTATTGTTTATTTCGCACCTCAATTCTATCAATGATTCAAAATGAATATGAATATTTAATTTTAAATGTAGCTATTTAAGTTACACAATTTTATTTCTATAATATAAATTATTATATTATATACTCTAAAAAGATTAATTGAACTTTTCAAATAAATATCTTATTTGGAAGTATTCCTTGCACTTTAAATTCTCTAGGTAAAGCTGCTTCTAAATACTTGAACATACTTCGAAGGAGTCTTCTCTGCTCTACAGTAATGTACTAACTTATCGCTGAATGACAATATTTTCTGATTCCAAGCAGGAAGGACTTCTCTCCACTCATTGTAGTTAAATCTGATATTATTTCTATAATATATGAGTAGTCGAATAAGTATATAAAATCATAAGCAATAAATGTCATGTCATGTACTTAGTATACTTGTGGTGTCTATAAAGTAATATTTCCTTATAAATAAAACATTTGTTCCGGTCTCCCTTCATTTGGTCTATTTGCTTTATCATTCTCATATCTAAACATTTTATTTGGTGTAAAAAATACTTAATGTAGAAACATTTCATGCACACAAAATTACCAACCCCACACCGTTTATTTTAAAAATTAAATTAAAGAAACATGCTGCCAAATGCTATTTATAAATACAATTTTAAAAATTGTAAAATGTTACCTATAGAAACAAAAAACTGTTATTTTTATTTCTAGAAAATGTTGATAATGGTTTTAAAGTGACAATAGGCTTTTGTCAATACTGTGGCTATCTAAAAACTTATGTTTGCGATTTCAAGCATGGACCACCAATGCTGTGTGTACTCTAGTTTGATATTCCAATAAAAATGTTGAAATTTTATGAAACTCAAGTGAAAATTTTTAGGAACACCAAATGGAAACAAGAAAAGGATTCATTGTTGGTAGAATACCGTTGATCAATTTCGTAGCCATTGTACTTTAAAACACGTAACAAAATAAATGAATTCTCCAATAAATAAATGGTTTACGAATTAAACCGTGCAAATCTGAATGTTGTATTTTCCATCAAAAACTATTTTTCTGACAAACAACATGAATCAGTGCCTGTGGTTGAAGGAATTTGTTAAGTGTTTTATTTTTAATTCCATACATGACATAAAAACGTCGTTAAAAATATAAACTTTAAAATTTTTTAAAGTGAATTGAAATGATCAGAATTTTATTTTTGAAACGTTTTAAATGTATTACATATTTTATAATAATAAAATATTTGTTTTCATAAGCCAGTTTCATCAAAATTTCTTTGATAACGAATCTGGTGTTAAAGTATTATTTAGAAAGCGATAAATTCAACCATTCAAGAACGGAATGCAAAAAGAAGTATAAAAAAACAACAAAGAATAAACCTTTGAGTTCACCTTTTAGCGGGCTCGCTATTTTTAATCAAAAACACATAATCGGCGCATAGAGGCGCACTCTCTAAATCTTGTGTCCACATTTTCATTATAATATTCCCTTTTACGTAAAAATGGCTACCACGGATTTCCGGGAAACTCCGATCTTAGCCGAATTTATATTAGTTTACGCTTGCGCGTTGTATTCTTGTAAAGAGAGAAGGCCATATTATAGGTAATAATGCCAACACATTCTTCGTTGGATCTCGCTCCGTTTTATATGCAACCCAATAAGGGTACAGTAGGAACAATGTCCCAAATATAGATGTTGGGTGTGACCAATATTGGATGCCTATTCTTGGTTTACATATTGTCTCCACAATATCAAATTGTCAACGCATGAAAGTAAAATTTTACTATTCATGTTAGTATAACAACGCTCACTCTTTAACACAACAACCTTTACATTTGCATTTTGTTTAATAAATAACTTAAAAGCTTTAAAAAAACCTTGCAATATAAAATTGCAATTATTATTGTCCAACGTAAAGTTGTAACATTTCCTTTGTCCAACAATGGAAACTACAGAAATAATAATTGCGTATAAATTTGTTTACACTTCGTTTGATAAATGCTAACTTTACTTTATTAATGTTTTGTTCGTGGTAGAACACATGCTTAAAGCTTATTATAAAGTGCAACGTTTATTTGTAGCCACTATAATGTTGAATGTCTGGTTAAATAAATTATGTAAGAGCGTGGCAGAAATTATTAAAGTACTTACTAGCGTTAATTGCTTCTGACTTCATTTTGTAACTTTATGGTGAAAGTTTTGTTACCTTTAGATAGAAGTGTTTGCGTTTTTGCAAGTTGAAATTAAATAAAATTTATATAGCTGTTTATTCCTTATTTAAAATTAGACTTTTCATTATCACTATCAATTGTAATGGTAATTTTAAGTTATATAAATGGTACTTGAAAAATAGGTATGCTGACGTTACGTCTTAAGAAAAGTTGTGGCAAGATGTGCATGAGAAAAATGTGAAACAAATAAAAGAACTTGGATCAAAGTATCAAAGAGAATAACACTATAAAGATCTTAATGATTGATGAAGATCTTCTTTAAGATTAAGGAGGGGTATATATATTTAGAAATTCACATCTATATTTTTTTAAGTATTATAGAAATAAAATTATTTTAATTTTTTTTATTACTTCATCAACCAATCATCTAAAAATCTAAACTTTTGAAAATAAATATAATGTCTTAAGACAATAATTGTGTTTTTACTTCTCCATATTTTTACACCCCTCGCGACTTTAGATTCTCACTGAGTCGTAATGTAAAATATTCAAGCTACTTTGAAATGTAGTTATTAAAGACAAAATAAAAAAACGTGATAGTATTGAAAAATACCAAATCAAAACAACAATGTTTGTACTTGAATATAGCTGGTTGAAGCAATGTTTTAGAAAAAAGCAATTTGAGTTGAGGCTTACAAAGCCCTAAAGGAACGGTTTCGAAATAGCAGCTATGTCAAATTCTAAATGTTTAATAATAAAAGAATTGTTTTAATGTAAGCCGTATGTCACGTTTATCGGAATAATATAATGAAGATGAAATACATTCTCATACATATTCAGAGCTCGGAACATGGCGGAATCTTGATATGTCTGTCAGTTTGCCTTCAGAGTGAGGACCTTAAATGATTTGAAACTTTGTTTGGTTAATTCCGATTGGATTAAAATGATAACACCCGATTAAATATGTTATGTTAAAATTATGTGAAGTACATATCGTAGTCGTTGGTTTATCTTAAAGAAACATGAGATTGAAATAGTATTTAGCTATACATCTTTCTTCTTTAGTTTTATTAAATAATAGTTAGACTAAATGTTATCGTTATGTTATTTACTTAATAAGCAATTCAGCAAATCAATTTAACGAGTCAGAACTTGAATAACGTATTATTCATAAATTGTATAGAAAAGCTCGTGTTTAACATACATTAAAAAGCAATCTAGTATAAGGGAACACTCATGTATAACTATAATGACAGATAATTATTTATTGAAGTAGATAACTACTTCTAGTAACTAGTAGTACAAACTACTAGAACTGAAATTACATAATATTAAACTAGAGTGACGAAATATTTTAATACCTATTACAACTAAATACAGCATGCAATATATCATATAGTTACATACCAATTTGATCTAACCGCTAAGAATTAATTAATGTATTGACTCATCAATCACTGATATGCATTGAATGGATGCATAATTAGGTGGTCTCCGGTGGCGTTGCCTCGAACTTAATCCGATTATATATATATATTCGATAGTTAAATTTCCGTATATAAATAAATAGAGATTTTTTTTTAAAACTTTGAATAACTGTGACAATGCCTTTTGTTAGCTAACGTGAATCGACTATGATTAAAAAGTTGATGAAAATTGTAAAGGCGGGCAAATTAAAAGAAAAATATAAAACTATTTTTTTTTATTGTAGGTACAGGAATTCTAGTTTATTCTCATTTGCACAGCACTATTTTGCATAGGACATTACATCCGATAATGTACAGAAATATTATGCCATTTTATATTGGTTACAAGTAACCTAATATGATTATAAAATACTTTAATAACTTAAAAAAATTTAACCTATTTATAATTTTTGGTTAAGACACTAAGACAGTACTCAAAATTTGGGTTTTATTATGTTGATATTTGCTTCACCCTTTCAGGTTTGAGTCTTAATTTTTCAGATATCATATAATAAATAAGAGTTATTTGGGTGTTAAGAAATGATTTATTTTTAGTTGTAAATTAGTTTAAATGAAACATTTTACGGATTTAAGTGACATTAATTACATTTTAATTTTAATCGAACATCAACAACAACATCACTTTGCATCAATCGTATTCATGGAAAACAAGAAAACATTCGTAAAAAAAAATTGTCAATAGCTATACACATAATAACTTACTTTATAGAAATACCTCACCACTTAAAAGCAATCCGGTTAAGCAGTGATCCGTTTCACACCTGTGGACAAAAATACATTCAATAATTAATAAATAAATTTATGTAAATTTAATAACAGCCTAAGATTCCTTTTTGAGTAATAATTTATTCATAAAAAATGTATTTACTCTTTAAATAAATTTACGTCTCAATAATTTAACTCTTAATTATTTTATTATTAAAAACTTTTAATAATAAAATTTGATTAGTTATAGTAGTAATAGGATTTTTATTAAAAACATGTTCTAAATAATGTTCAATTATCAAAAACAGTATTATCACTCATAAAAAAGAAAACCTGAAATACAAAACATAAAGTTCGGCGTCTTCAAATTTAATATAAATCATACGTTTACGTTTAAGCTTTACGTCTTAATAATTGTTTCAAATGTATTAATATATAATTCTGCTGTTAAATTGATTCCACTAAGCCTTTTACACATATAGCCCAGTTTCGAATTGGCAGTACTTAGACCAACAGTTAACACCTTGATGGATTGGTTAAATGCTTCAGTATATTTTAGTTAAAATACGCATTGTAGCAATGATTGTAGCAAAATTGAATAACATTTTACTTGTAAAGAAATATAACTTAGTTGTTTAGTCGTGTTAAATTGAAATGTATAAAACCATAATCTATATAACACCGAACCTATTGTAATAATGCCGAAATGTAAGAAACTGACATGACAAAGTAGAATATTATTATTATTCTCATGTATAGAAGCTCTTAATACTCTTAAATTTGTCATTTAATGAATAAAAAATATGAATAAACTTTTCAATTGTTCGTTAATTGTTTCCTAACTTTGTAGTTAACTATTTATTTACTACTGGATTCTAATTATTAAAACCAAATTGTCAAAGTAGCTTTGTAAGGTATATAATGAAAGCTAATTTTAGTTTATGTTACTTTTGTTTCATTTAGCAACTATTATTGCAACAATTCCGTTTAGCAGTTTCTGACGTAAAAGTCGATAATTGAATTCAGCATTGAAGGTTGAGTGATGACACTATTTATAAACCCTTTTGTACACGTTTATTTTATATTATTTTTATACGCTTATCAAATGTGGACGTTTAAGTAAAAAGCAGTTACCATCCTGTTAACGTTGTAGATTATAGGATCATTATTTTTAGTTAATTATAGCAATTACTTATAAAGACATCGCTGTAATACAGTAGACAATATATTAAAATTTCGTTGATTTAAATTGATATCCTCCTATTTTACACACTTTGCTATCAATTTGTTTCCGTATAACTTAATGAAACTTACGTTATTTTTGTCTCAAATTTATTTATTTTTAATTAATGCTTTGACCTTCGTCTTGCAACTGGATAGAATAAAAAATAAAACTCTTTAAATATTGGCAACAGGTACTAACTGACATGACATTTTATAATACTTTATTACAAAGACAGCCGGTTATATAATTTTATAATTACTAAGTAGAAGTACTTAAGAAACAAAAAATAGATATATCTTATACATTCTTATATTTCAAGAATAATTAAAAATAAAGTAAAGCAATGATTTGAGTTTGAGAAGAGTACATTTATCTTTTGTAAAAATAATCTTATTCGTAGTCGCCAATTGCCACTTTGTCACTCGACGCGCGAACGTTATTATGACATACTCGTACAATACATTCATATGGAGTTTTTTATTTAACTTTTTTAAAATAATAACCTCTACTTCCGATATATGCTATTAATAAGATGTAATCTAAAACCTTAAAAAACTCCTGCCAATATTGTTAACATAATTTAAAAAATACAACCTTATTTAATACTTAGATAAGCAGAGCAAACAACAATGATAGTATTATCAATAGACCTAATCATTAAGAACGTCACAGTTGTTTATATAAGTACTATAAATCCTCCTACTTTTAAATAAACATTCCATTTATATCGTACCTCGGAATTGTAAAATCAGAAACAAAAGTTATACTAACTAAGAAGTTACAGCATCGATTACTTTTGTAGTTAGTGTAAGACTCGAGTAGTCTTATAAAATAAATATTACCATCCTTTCGCATAGCGAAATATAATCTGAAATAGCTTAGAATATTGTGGATATTTTTATGCATTTATAATGTAGAACTGTTTCTAAAATGAAAACATCAAAAGATGTCCAAACTTTCAAATAAAAGTTGTGAGATATGTTTCAAACTAAACAGCGGTTTTATTTATAAAATAACGTTTGAAAGATATTGAAGCCATGCTGTAGTAACAAATGTTTTTAAATTAACGTATTTAATATAGTACTTAGAAGCCAGGAAACTGGCAATTATGTTACACGCAAGCAATTTCCTTTCGTATTTAACTTTTGAAAATCATCAAAAGGGTTCTTTAGCAATGCAGTTTGAAATGTTTATGAACTAATAAGGATTACAATACTTATCTCTTATTTTATAACCACTTTTATATTATTCGTTATTCTACTACTATTTATTTTATTAAATAATATTATGAAGCAGTTGGAAACAAAAGTTCCCTCAAATGGGCCGCAACGTAAGCAACTGTTTAGAACTATGCTCAACTACTCCATAAAGCAATTTTACTTGGTTTACTGTATTAATGCAGATACCTCAAGAACGACTTCGCTTCAAAACAAAGTTCTTGACACTTCAGGTTATTGGATGTCTAGACAATATATACGTATAATAAGAAATGTTAAATCTACGCAGGAAAACTGTAAATTTGAAGAAAAAATTCTTTTATTAATAAAATAAAATAGTATAAAAAATATATTATTTAAATGAAGTACCGAGAAAACAGCAATGAAATATGTTATTTCGATAAAATGACATACTGAATAAAACTTTGTTGTCTGTTTAAAATGAAAACGTATGTAAATGACAGATATGTGAAACGAGTGCAACATGTATACAGAATACCCAATTAGTTTGTATGGATGTTGGTTGGTTATTGTATATGTGAGGGTACGAGGCAATTAATACTTAGGAGTGAATTAATAATAGCAATTATATTGTATAATAGAACGTTAGTGGATTGTTGGACATTATTATGAAAGATTTTTGAACAAGAACTTATTTCATTACCTGAAATAAGAGAATTATTATTTTTTAAACTCTACTTTTATGTGTTATAAAATAACATAAGATTAACACATTTGTTAATAGAATTATTCTATTACAAGTAATAAATTTACATAAAAATCTACATGAAAGGACTAAAAACAAACGAAAACAAACAGCAACATAAATATGTTGGTTTCTACAAAGAGGAATATTATATTCATAAGACAAATAATAGGACAGATTAAGAAGAATAATTAATATAAGAAACGTCCTCCTTAAATACATTACTTGAATATTATGTATGAATTTATTTATAAGGAAAACTAATATATAAATGTGCAAAAAACAATCTACATGATATGATAAAGTTATTATAAGTTTCATTCTATTATTACAAGTATGAAAGACATCTTTCAAATAGAGATAATAAAAACGACTGATCTCAGATTCTATTTTAAGTTCAATTTCATTACAATCTTCAACTTAGACTGGAAATAGAATGGCTTAATAGGTATTACTATTCTCTACAATGATAATACCTGATTTTTCTATCTTTAAAGTCTACTTAGACTACACGACTTTACGTATTTAAATGCCGACATTTCTAAAGTTGAATGGAGCAGATCTAAAAGATATTCATGAAGCAAAATAAAGTAAATATTTATCAAAATGTGAAATACAGTAATATAATAAGTAAGTAATAAACAATGCGTTTGATCCTAATGATTTCCATTATCATTAAACCAATTAGTTTACAAACTATTAAAAATACTCAAGGAAAATAAAATAAAATTGAACGTGATAAAAGTAAAAAGATAGCATAATTTATCCAACATACACAACTGTCTACGTAGCGGGGAGACAACACTAACTAGATTCTTTTTGATCGTTTTTCTTTCCATTTCGCTACGATAAATAAAAGAACTAGTTAAGTAGACGTATCATCTGTTCAAGTTTGAGTGAGTAGCTGTTTTAAGTAATAGTTTGTGAAAATATGGTTATTACTTGATAAAAAAGTTTTCATAATTTTAATTTTTTTCTTAATACACTACTTTTTTTATTTTATATTTCATAAAGTTTTTAAATTTGTGCAATATGTATATTACTGACATAACATTTTTGTTGTTTTGTACATTTAATATACGAGTATGTTATCTTTAGTACCAACGTCTGTTAGTTATAATGTTCTGTTTGACTTGACCGATTTCATTGAAGTCATTCACATATCTAATGTATACCTGACTATAGGTTATAATCCCGTAGATGGCGCTGTAGGCACGTAAAAATAAACAAAGTTAATTGTTTCTTCTCCAACTTATGAAATAACAAAAAAATAAAAAACACTATGTTATAACTTTTAAAATAAACCTATTTGTTACCTACGTGTATAAAAAATTATCACAGAAGCCTAAAATATAAGCTCGGAATATCTTAGTTCCGTTTTCCGCTTCAATTGGTGTAATGCCCTGACCTATTTGCTGTAACTTGAATTTGGGATACCGAAAACTTGTTAAGTTATTAAGAACATTATCACAACTACCTACTCAGTCATGATATGACGAGATGAGATGCCAGAAGACTAATTTATTTATATATGAACATGTACTGCTACGTTATTATATACTACGGTGATTAACACAAACGACGTCTCTTACACGTTTTGGATTACATATTATTATAGAACTTTTTCCTGTATATTCTTTTCTAAAAATAAACATTACCAGCCCGGTATTGAACTCGATACACAACTTTTTTGTACCGACCCATGACAGCTACGCCAGACAAAATTCGACCATTGTGTAATATGAATAAGCAATAATGATCGCAATTTCGAAATTTTAACAGTATTTTTATTTGTATATTTTTTTTTATATCAGTAACATATACATAAATTACCACAGATATTAAACCGTCGAGTGGTATATTAAGTAAAGTACAAAAAGGCTTATTTGACTTCATTTAGTTTATGTAGACTTTTATTTTTCTTTATAAGATAACAGCGTAGATTTTTATCCACCATATAACTGGAAACTTTGAAGAGGTTTGCTGCTGTTTGTGTTTACTGACCTCATCTATGTAATTCAAGTCTAATTACCTCCGAAGTAATAAGCAAAGTAACATTTAATATTCCATATATTTTATATGAATACTTGATTGTTTTTAATATGCATTTTTGTTTATATTAAAAATAAGCTTTTCTACTTAGTTATTTTTTTACAAATATTTATTAAGAAATTCATCATTGTTACGTGGTTTTATTAAAACTACATAAAATTACTTTTTTGTACAAAAGGTTTATTTCAATTGTAAGTAATCAAAATTCAACAAAAAAACAATTTAATGTCGTCGCCATTTCTTAAATAAATAAAATAAAAGGCTGTTTAAAAAATATAATAATCTCGGTCGTTGAAGTCAATTAAGATCGTGAAGTGTCAAGAGGTGCTATGACACTCAGCCCGTGTATCGAGGGCTCTACAGTTGATTAACCCTTCTTTGTTTTTTGTTTTGACCTATGAAGGTCTGAACAAAAGCGATAACGCTTCCTTTGATAATAATTTACAATTGAGAAAAATTTCTTAATTCTATATCATTCAAATCATATATTTTTTATATTTTAAAATAGGCAGATGTATAATAAAAATATTTTTGTACACTATTTAGATTTATTTACTGCAATTGATTGGGAATGTGAATTTAAATAATTTAATTTAAAAATTTCAATAATATTAAACCTCTTATAAATAGTTTAATTATTAATAAGTATTTGTTAAATCAAGCAGAACAGAATTAGGGCACTTTTGCTAAACCTTATTTATTTTGTATATAAAAGTATTTCAATCCTAAAGTAAACACGCCGCTTTCAATACAATCGAAGAAACAAAACGGAAATTCAAGCAGCTATCGGAACGGTATCACAACTAGGCCACACTTTTGTAGTAAAAGCTGTTATTATACGTATCGCTTTCATATGTATTTCGGCATATTAGCATTTTGCGAACCTTTTGGTATATTTTTGCATGCGCTGTTGAAGACTTTAATAATTCCAACGATCCGTGATGCCTTCACTCAGTTCACGACGAAAAAACCTATACATTCGAAACTACTTATTTTTAAATAGATATTACAACTGTGGTGAGATTTCGTTGAGAGAGAGTTGTTTCGATTTCGATCAAAAATATAATTTATAACAAGCTATGAATTTTTAAACATGTCAAATAAAATAAAGAAATCTCCAAGTATCGGTAATTAAAAATGATGCTAACGTTACTTTTGTTATTTTTCGATTTAATTTAGAACTTTAGTTGTTGGTTATTACATACATTTATTACTTCATATCTCACGTGTCAAGGATCAAAAACGTTAAGTTCTGAGTCTTATTTCTGGTTATTTGAATGTATTTGTTAACTACGTCTTGTACCCAAAGAAAACAAAACAAGAATAATAACTCTCTGTATTTAAAATATTAAAATCTGTTTATTAAGAAAACCTTTAATACAAACCGTTTTTTTTAATATGAATAGAATTAAAAAACGGTATAGTATTTTATTTATACAGGAATTAAGTAAAAAATTTAAAGAAAAAAAATAAGAGTGAGACCACTTGCTAACTATAAAACAGTAATGTAACGAGATTCACATCCTAAAATCATTACAGTTATAATTCACCATTAATCTATTAATTTTAATCTCTTAGGGTAAAAGAAACTGGGTTCATTTTACAAAAAGCATCTCTTCTAAGACTTTTCATTCATCAGTTGGTTAAAGCCTAAATACAGTTTTTCACAATAATAACTTCGGAGCATCTTACGGCATTATTAAAGACAAAATAAGATACTTTGTTAAGACGATGAGATGAAATAGGTGTATTATATAAATACAACAAAATAAAGATTATTACGAGTATGTTCACTAGTAAATATTTTTGATATAAATAACAATGTATTAAAATTGAAATTATAAAAAATACAATTAATAAAAATTATAATATGAATATCAAGAAGAAAAGAAAGAATCGTTTATTAAAATTTTATAACTCTATGAATAACTAAAACTTACAACGAAATAAGAAATAATATAAGTCTTTGAACTATCCATTTTTATTATGAACTAAAAATTATTATGAAACCTGCTCAAATCATTCATAATATATGTTCTTAATTTCAACGACTAACCACAGTTAGCATATGTATAAATCAAATATCAGATTTTTATAATATGGGATTTTATTTGCACATACTTAATTACCACTATAGTAAATATTCTCAACTTTTAAGCACATTTAATAATAATTAAAACACAGTATAAATAATATTTTCTAATTATTCATATTTATTAAAACACAAATTTAACTGAATATGTGAAATTATTTATACACATGTTAATCCATGTAAAATTTTAAATATATACATGGGAACAGTGTTGGTAAGCAACCGCAAACTGAGGACGGTAGTAAATAGCTTCATTCTAAATACTACAATAAGCCGTTAGAATAACCTTGGAACTTTGAGGTAAAACACTATTACTGGAATAATAGGTGAACACAATGTGTTGCCTAGCTGTTTTGTCGTTTATAATTGAATTTTGTTAATATGGAGCAACCTTATAAAACATACAATATACAGTGGTACATATATTAAAACTAGTTTTTATCTAATAATTTAATTTTCATATCTGACTGCGGTGATATATTAAAGAGCTCACGATTATCAAATAAAAAGTCAGCTTAAAGAAAGGGATTTTGTATATATAGTTACGCTTTTACATTTTATGTAATATTTCAAGCTTTTTCGACGCCTTTCATAGAACTTTTATGTAAATGACATAATATGCTTACAGTTTTAAGGCATTTCGTGCAAACCTGTAGAGGTCAAGGTCTTTGTTTGATCTATATAATTAAGAAACTGTTAGTTAAGAAACCTTCAAGACGACCTTATAACGAGATGGTACGCGTTACTTATCCCATAATATATTAATATATTATTAGCTATACGCTACAGCTACGAACGTATGCAATGTACTAATGAAGAAAACGGAAGTATAAAAAAGTTTTAGATAACGACGAATCTCTAATAGCATAGACTGTGGGTTACTGTCAATCAGTCATTTGATCAGTAAAGCTATCAAACTTAATTTTTTGTTATTAGGATTAACAAACAGAAATGCCTTCTTAATTAGTGAATTTTGCAATGGATATGATTTATTTTTTGTTCATACAAAACACCAAAAAAATACATCAAAATTAAAGCATTTTATAATATTTTACATACATTAGTACCTAAAATAAAATTTGTTTTCTTCTGTCCATATATTTATGTATCCTACATTACTTATAGACCTTCCGAAAGCTTGTGGTATCAGGATCAATCCTGATAACATTACGACAGGCTTTGCTTTAAAAATATTTACATTTACATATAAAACAAATACCTTTTTAAGAGGAATTAAAAAAGTTTATCTCTTATAAAATAATGAATACATTCTGACGTAACTTTGACGTAATTTTAAATTAAAGATTTGTCGACGAAATAATTCACCAACTCAAGGTTCTGTCGAAATCGAATACGAAGGATATTGAACACTCCTAAGGTCATCAGTTTAACATTATCAATTTACATCTAACGAGCAGTTGCATCTATCAATATAACATAATTTCAGTTTGGTTAAAATACAGCAAAAATATGAAATTGTTTGTGTCGTAGATATTACGATTTCTGCGACGTAAAAATACCAAAATAAATGGTATAAAAATAAACTAGCTAACAAACACCCACTTCTCATATTTTTGTCAACAATATTCAATTTGCAATATATTTATGTTGTAGATTAAAATAAAAAATAAAATATACGTAAGTTATATCCACTCACAAATTTAGTTTTAATAAATATATATATAACTTCTATATATATATATGTATACATATTTATTGTGTATATATTGAATTCAAATTAATTCGAATGCATTTTAATAATATTTAAAAAGTGAAAAGTTCCTAGAATTATACAAAAATACCATAACATACCTAATTTTTTTATAGACATTTGTATTATTATATTATAATAAACCACTCGCTTAATTTTTTTCTTCTATGAAATTTATTTATTTTATGTTTTCAAAAGTTATTTTGTTGTTTTTGAAGTATTGTTTAGAAAATTTTGAAAATTCCTTTAAATTTGTAAGTTTATTGAATTTGTTGTAATTGAAAATATTGATTAAAAATGCCACCGATCAAGTTACTCAACCTCGAGCATTATATCGAAACTTGGTAAACGTCAAATCGCTTGACCTATAAATGATTTCAGAAACCAGATTCCTTGCTTAAGTGGTGGAACGCTTGATCTTCGGTCTTTGTAATTTATCATCAATGAATGTTAAACAATGAATTATTATGATATAACAAAATAGTCACACCACATATATGAATATATTAAACAGTATTAAAAAATTTAACTTTTATTGAAAAACAGTTTTTTGTATTAAACATATTTTTTTATTAGAATTTAGATTTTTTTTCTTTATATATGATACATGTTCCTTTCATATACCGTTTTAGGACATTATAAATTTTTTACTAATCTTATACAAATAAGTAATTTAACCGATAATTACACTGCTACAAAATCAAGAGAACTTATAAAAAACATTAATATTTTCCACAACTTACATTTATATGTAACAAATTTTATGTCAACACAAACTTCATTAAAAATTTAATTAAAAAATCAAGATCTCGGAAGGGTTAAATAAAAAAAAAATCATTGATTTTGCGTCATATTTGTCCCACATATCCGCTCTAATAGTTCGATTCCAACCATGAGTACACAAGTGTATTTCTGTAAATACGATACTGTTTTTATTTACTCTTACTATTTTTTACTCTTAATATTTTTAATATTGATATTTATTTCTAGTTTCCATACTATATTTAACGAAAATATAAGAATTGTTTGAAAACGCAACCATTATTAATGTAATATATCATACATTCAATACTTAACATCATCTTATTACGTCTCATCTTTCTTTGATCTTTGTCCACGACTTTTTTGTTTATTATTAGTAATCCATTCTCCGTCCAGCATAATTCAAATTAATCAAACTATTTTATGGTCAATCCGACACATTTTCATCCTGCTCCACTTTTTAAAATGTCATCACGTTTATCCGCCCAGAGCAAGATGCATCTTTGACATCAAAATTTCCCGACTAAAAACGCTTAAACCAATTTTGTAATACTTTTCCTGACAATGCAGTAGGTCCATAAATGTTATAAGTTTTTTCGCTGCTTGAGTCGCGTTTTCCCTTTTTTAAAGTAAAAGTTTGCAATCTATCGCGTTTCTACTTCGGATTTACCCATTTTGGTGAACAGAAAAACAAATGAAAAATGTAGGGAAACTTGATTAAATTTTTTAATATTACTTTTTAATAGCATTAATACTAACTAGTTACAAATAATATAACCAAAAAGATGCTAATACGATTTTTTTACTACAAATTTGGAAAATACTTTTTCTCCGACCTATATATTCTTTTAAATTATTTTAGTTTGATATTTATTTATTATCACATATACCATCTTTCCAATAACCCAAATATATAATATATATATATATATATATTAATGACATTAAAGAGAATATAATTTTAACTCTTAAATATAATTTGCTGATAAAAGATGAAGTTATATGCGACGGAATCGTGTCTCTTTCAACGGTCGGATGTTATTCTGTTTATATATTTTATATTAAATAATACTAGTTTTCATTTGGTTCTCTGTTATGTATGTTCTCAAATCCTTGTATAATAAATTCGTATCTAGATTAAAATAAAATATATATATTTGGAGTGCTAAAAAAATATTTTGTTTCTTAATAAAAAAACTCTCCTTATTGAAATAATACTTTGAATTATTTTACAATTAAAGGTATATAATATATGATTTTGAACTTTGAACGTATGAACTAACATAAAATAATATAAAAGTATATTATTTAATAAAACAATATAACACTTTATAATTTTATAAATGTATAAAAATTATAGATTTCAATAGGTACATTTTTCAATGCCTGTCGACGGAAGTGTGCCGCGATGCGACAAGGAAACATGTATGTAACACTATGAAATAGATATATGATGACACAGGATGTGAAGAATAGTTTTATTTAAAATTAATATCTTATATTATTAAATAATTATTATTTAAGCTTCAGTTGCTTTATTATAAAATTGTGATTTACTTTGTTTTCTGAAAATTACAATTATTATTTTACTCACTTAAGCGTAGTCATGTTTGTAAATAAAATTGAGTTAACTTGAATATGAAACTTTCAACTATTTGCGTACAAAATGTTGTTTACTTTGTTAAAGCAGTCGAAATGTTATAAGAGGAGTACAATGCAGTACTTTCACGATTTTATGAAATAATTTATTCAAATACCACAATATTTTATATCTATTAAACTGATAAAATGATATTCAAACTAAGAGTTCAAAGAATTCGTTTTAGCTGCTATTTGTTATGTAAGCTATATGTCGTCGAAGTAAAGACTATAGGATAAAAAGTATTTTTTTTTAATTTTGTGTGTTTTTGCACAAAGAAGTGATAAATAAGGTTTATATAGAAATACTATTAGGATTTAATAATAATATAAATATAAAGTAAGTTTTCGTTATAGGGGAGCGGGTGGTGGCGGGATGTTCGGGGATGTCAACATCTCTGCAATTTTGGATTCCTTAAGCGTAAGCTATGACAAGAGAGTACGACCAAATTATGGAGGTTAGTATGTTATTTCGATGCTTGTGTCTGAATGTGACTTGTAACATTTTCTTATATTTGTATATTTATGTGTTGTTTGCGAAAATACCAAGCTAGAGGAGATAAAATAATTGTCACTCTTTTTTCAAAATTTACTCATTTGAAAATTTTCTAAAATAATAATACAAAATTCTAAATTTTTTTGCTTACTTCACTTGACAATTATTTACAATTTGTATCGAATGTGGGCGTATAATAATTATTTTATGTATATAATAAGCTTAAACAATTGGACGATTTAATTGTAATTATATTGTTGTGTATACTTAGCTAGCGATTATATTTTAAGTATAATATTGGCCTACGAAAATACAATTTCGTATTTAATTATAAATTAAATAATAGATTTTATTAATCAATGTGTAATTAGCGGCAAAAAAAACCTGAGTTGAGTAAACCAGTATTTTTTTTACCCTTTTCAATAATTTTTTATGAAGATAGAATGACAAATCTATCAACACAGGCAAGATTTACTACCAGCGCTTTTAAAGATACAGACGGTATAGCATCCCAGTCACTCTACTGTTTGAGCTACAATGCCGATACTGGCCTTTATGCACTACGAAATTTATATATAATTGTTTTTTATCGAACATTTTATTTATATTTTTTATGAAGAAAATATATTTTTTGGTAAGGAATAACATAAATAATAATAACATAACATGCTAACCATCTTTATTGACAAAATTTTTAATGTTATTGTAATGTATATAAATATTGGTTAGAATTTCCGTAAGAAATATAATAAATGTCACTTCCCGATAAAGACAATTATTATATATAATGCAAATGAATCCAGCTAGCACGGCACGGCACGGCTCAATGGGTAAAGCGACAGGGACGGTAGCCGGTAGACGGTAGGTTCAAGTTCTGTCCGTATTGATGGTTTTTTATTCCATATATATAAAAAACCTGAATAGCTTATAATTATCAAATATAAAATATTGTCTGCAAGACAAAACATTTGGTTTAGGAAAACAAAACAAATGTTTTATACTTCATAATTTATTATAATTAAAACAAGACTTTGCTTTTCGTTTAATTGTGTACTTGATATGTAATAAATATTGTTAAGGCCGCAACAGAGCTAGTGTTTGTACAAAATGTCATGTAAGAAGGGAATTAATGAATAAATCGATATATTTTTGTTAAAATATGATACAGTAATAATGTTTTCACAGAAACACGTCACTCAAAGTAAAACCTAAAATAAAAAAGTAATGTCGAGTATAAAATTTTATTTGGAGACGACAAAATATAAAAATTACAATTATTTTATATTTTGTTTACATTAAAATTAAATAATTTATGTGTTCTTTAGATTTGTGAGAGTGTTTACAAATACTTAAATTAAAGTTTTTACGCTTTTGATAACACAACGAAAATAAAAAATCTATATATCCATTGTGTAATTGTTGTTTTTTGTTAATTAAAAATGGTCGTCAGTAAAATTATAAGAAAATTAATGTCGACGAGTCGAATATTAACAACATTTATATTATTTGAGTATGGGAATGGAATAGTATGTTTTAAAATAAGTTTAATAATTCTAAAAAAAAACTGATACATCAATTTGACCAAAATATTAATATTTACATGTAATACCAGCAAAATAAACAATTAGATAAAAAAAAAATTTATGATTAACTAGTCTGGTCATTCTAGTTTGTAATGTTTATAACAAATTTGACCTATATCGAGAAGATAAAAATGTTTCATGTAAAATTTTAAGATAAAATATTATGCGTAATTGGTATAATAATAGGACTATAATTAATTATATCTTTTCTTGAACAAAAAATTAGAAATTAGGGTAGTAAAAGAATAAAAATTTGTTTAAATGTAAAGACGAAATATATTGTAGACTACATAAATATAATAAATGTGTAAATAACTATTGTATTGACTGGCAAAGCAATAATTGAGCAAAAAAGGCATACGCATAACGCCTATACAATTTCAGGACCGCCCGTGGATGTGGGAGTGACCATGTACGTGCTATCCATCAGCTCCTTATCTGAAGTGAAAATGGTATTTAAGAGTGTATTTATAAGTAGATGGTTTATTAATAAAAGGAGTGTAGGGTAGCCCTAACTCGATCAGTTGATTTAATTGACTAATATGATCGAGGGTTGGGACATGTCATCCTCTGGTTTGGTTTTCACTGCGCTAAAAGCGCGCAACTTACAATTGGGCTTGGTTGCAGGTCCTCCAGTGGAGGTGGGCGTCACCATGTATGTGCTCTCAATCAGCTCCGTCTCCGAAGTGCTCATGGTACTCGTCACTGTCAGCTCACGCTTGACTCGGTCGTTCCGGCCGCGGCCGCAACGACCGAGCAGCCCCAGATACGAGGCTGCGAGCATGCCGGCGTTATGGAGCCGACTGTCGGGAGGGCTCAATCACTGCTTTTTAAACTGCTTTTTTTTCAATAATAGGGCAAATCAATTGGCAGGCAGCGGTGAGCCCTTCCGGGTGTCATAAAGGCATACAAAACTGTACTCTGCTATTCTGCGTTCCTTCAAGCAAAACACTGTCGTAATTTTGCTCCATTGTTGTTTTTGTTTTAAGCTTTTTATGTTCTTGAGTAGGTATCTGTTGTGACTGTCTACTACGTTACTATTGTTTCCCAAAATAGCGTTTAAGCTCTTCGAACTTGCAACTCGCAATTTTCTTACTTTTCAGTAGTTTTGCTATGAATGTTTCAATGTGTTTTCGTTGTCCAGTGAGTTCCGGTTGGACAGAGGAACTTGATGTCCGTTTTATGTTTGTTATATTACGATATTATATCAATCGACAAGAGTAATATATTTATCTTTACTCTAATATATATGATAAAAGTTCGTTTGATAATTAAATTATAACTTGTAAGTTAATATCAAAAGAACCAAGTCTAAGATTTATATTATTCATTAAATAATTGCCAAAATGCCCTTGATAAAGATTCCAAAGAACAATGTCTAATTGAGACCAGGGTGTATGACCCCTAGTGGAAACCAAATCAAGGGACCCTAAAGTCACTTTATGACGTGACCCTTCAGTTGAATAAAATATATATTTATACTATTTATATATTTCTATATAACTATCTATCTATCTGTCAATCAAAAAATCTCAAAAAAGTACAAGTAATATGGAACGTTAATAATTATGAATGTTTTTAATTTTCATTAACATATCATATCCATTCTTAATTATATTCTGTTACATGTACTTTACTGAAAAAGCACCTCAATAGATGTTTTAAGTAATAGCACTTGACAGAGTTAGCCTTTGGATTATAACAATATTAAAGATTTTCATTGGGTGATTTTACATATCTGAGTGAAATCAAGCAAATGAACTCAAGCTCTTAAAAAAAACAAATGTAAACTGTCAAGTGATATTAACCCTAACAATTCATGTCCAGGTGAGTGAGTGATGAGTGCTTTAATTTGAGATGAAATATTTTATAAATTAAACAAGTGCTTTTTAAGCAACCTCGAATTCTGAATGACATGCATTGTTTGCTTATGTATATTGAAATAACAGCAGATGTTTAAACAGTTATGATGTTTCAGGACTTTACGTTGGATTTCTATTTTAGACAGTTTTGGACTGACCCAAGACTCGCTTACAAAAAGCGACCTGGTGTTGAAACACTTTCGGTTGGATCTGAATTTATTAGGAATATATGGGTACCCGATACGTTCTTTGTTAATGAAAAGCAGTCTTACTTTCATATAGCCACCACAAGTAATGAATTTATTCGCATTCACCACTCTGGATCTATAACTCGTAGTATAAGGTATAAAACATTTTTTTCATTTTCAATGTATTTAATGTTATGAGAATAGAAAGATTAAGAATCATTTCCTAAAGTAATCTGTATTTTAGATTGACGATAACCGCATCTTGCCCTATGGACTTACAATATTTTCCTATGGATCGGCAACTCTGCAACATAGAGATCGAAAGCTGTAAGTTCATCACTTACTATCTAAGATTTTGTTTTGCTAGTTTGAAAATTATTTTTAATTCCAATTTTCCGTACTCTTGTACTTTGCTTTACAGTTAATTTTAAATATTCCACTAATACTGTGAAGTTCTAAGCCTATGCAAATACGCAACTCATGGGGTAGTCTTCCATTTGGTAGACAGAATTATAAAGCAATTTTCTGTTGTCTCTTTTACGACGCTTTTTATCATTGCGTCGTAATACACTTTAGCTTTAGTAGTTAAAACAGTCATTCATTCGATGCTATCGATAGCCCAGTGAAATGGGTGTTTATTTTATCGTTCCATATCTCTGCATGGTACAGTCGGCTACACCATGCGGGACATCCGATATAAGTGGAATGAGGGCCCAAACTCTGTTGGTGTATCGAGCGAAGTGTCGCTACCGCAGTTCAAAGTTCTTGGTCATCGTCAACGAGCTATGGAAATTTCTCTTACAACAGGTACAATGCACCTTTGCATATTAATTAGAAACTTTTTCTCTATTAATCTAATATTTATTTATTTTCATCTTTGTCTTATATTATTTTCGCACGTCTCTAACTTTATTGCGGTCATTTGTTAATTTAAAAAATTGCGGCGGTTTTTTTATGTTTTGTTCCGATTTTCACAAATGAGATGAATATTGCGATATTTTCCTTAAAAGTCTCATTTTATTTCAGGAAATTATTCGCGTCTGGCTTGCGAGATTCAATTTGTGCGTTCAATGGGCTACTATTTAATCCAAATTTATATTCCATCTGGCTTAATTGTTATCATATCATGGGTATCCTTTTGGCTGAATCGAAATGCAACTCCGGCTAGAGTATCACTCGGTGTCACTACTGTATTGACCATGACTACTCTTATGTCTTCCACGAATGCTGCACTCCCAAAGATCTCATATGTCAAGTCGATAGATGTATACCTAGGAACCTGTTTCGTGATGGTCTTCGCCAGTTTATTAGGTAACAAAAGATAAAACCAGAACATTTGTTGTATTACAAAATAAATTATTGCATATAATGTACGTGTATTTTATAATCTTTATATTATATGTATTTGCGTTGCGTTCAATTAATTTGATTCTAGGGAAAATACTTAAGTAATAATATTTATTGGATTCGAATTATTAATAAGTAGTTGCTTAGCGTTATGATTGATATTTAAAGTCCTTACGCCCAATATTTATGTCTTTCATTACAGAATATGCGACCGTCGGCTATATGGCCAAAAGGATTCAAATGCGAAAACAACGATTTACTGCTGTTCAAAAAATGGCTGCAGAGAAAAAAATGCAATTTGATGGACCCCCAGGACCGTCTGAAGTTTCTCGATCTGAGCCTTTGCCTCCACCACGGACGAGCACTATAGGAAGACCAGCGCCACCGAGTAGATCTTCGGTGAGAATTGACTTCAAAAAATTTTCTTTTGAGAACTGTTTTAATATATCTCTCATATAGTCTTACAATCCCCACACACAGGAAGTGCGATTTAAGATTCACGACCCGAAACAGTACTCCAGAAGTGGCACATTAGAAAGTGCTCTTAATGGCGCTCGAGGAGGACCATCAACTGCTCCGGTCCCTGTTCCTGTTCCACCTCCAGCTGCTGCTCCAGTTCCTGATGAAGAAGCAGTAGCACCACATCTTATTCAAGCGTCAAAGGTTGGTGTAAATATTTGAAAGTTATAACTTATATTTTGCGACTGCTTACCATGCGCCCAGCGAATATTGTCACAGCAATTATTAACAAGTACTTCTTGCGAATTGATAATTTTTAACATTATTAGTTAAGACAACCAGTTGGTGTGTTAACTTTTACTATTTAGTTATTGTATGTTGCAGAGCATCAATAAACTCCTGGGTACAACACCGTCGGACATCGATAAATATTCACGCATCGTTTTCCCGGTTTGCTTCGTTTGCTTTAATTTGATGTATTGGATAATTTATTTGCATGTTTCTGATGTTGTTGCGGATGACCTTGTATTACTTGGCGAAGAAAACTAAATGCCTTTCTTTAATACATGTTTTGACACCGAAATAAAGGGTACCTAACGATTGGGCTGTCATTTATATATACGGCCAAGTGCTTTTATAAATATATTTAAATATTGCTGTTTCAACCAGCCCTACAACTAAGAATTAGGGATTAAAAAAAATAAAGTACTTATATTCCTAAATGGCACTGATAAAACAGTAGTTAATGTTAAAATGTTCAAATGAAAGTCAATCTGTCTATAATATTTAGTGATAGAGTTAACTCCTACAGTAATAGTTTAGAATTATAACACCGGTGTACCTTGGGTGCTCATTTATATCTAAGCACGAGTAGAAGCCATTAAAGTTCAGATAGAACTAGTCTTTCATTTGAAGACTTTGTCATCGTTAATTTCATTTATTGAAATTTATTAATGCAAAGACTTAATTAGTGTAATTGTATTCTAAACTTAACTCTTGATGGTAGTCATCTACTTATGAAGATTCTAGTTATTGTACCAATGAATATTAAAATAGAAAAAATATTAATATACATTATAATTTTTAGTTTTTAGTGAGCTGGGTGTTGTTAGTTATCTTCACTTGAACTGCTCAAAATTTTAATTATATGTATAGCATGTATGGTATTAGGTGCAATAAATTGAGACACATTTGATAAAATTAGTGCCTCATGTTGTAAAAAAAATTACAAAGGTATCTTGAAAAAGTTTAAGTCAACATCAAGTCAAGTCAAGTCCCTGAAAAAAGTGAAATATCAGCTTTAATTTAATTTAATCAAATTCAAGAAATACCTAGGTCTATTCCAAGAAAAAAAAATCAAGTCTAAAAGAAAGCGGCCTCAAGAAGGCAATGACTTGTTATTATGTACAACGGGTAAATTTTCTGAATTCGATAATCTTTGAATCTTCATTTATGTTGAGAATCCAAAGAAAAAAATTATGACAGACTGTAGATTATATAGGAAAATGAGTATGTGTAAGATAAAATGTAAATATTATATAAATAAATAGGATATTGAAACATGGCCCTAGTTTATAAATAAATTATCAGTTCAATTTGTCAAGTATTCACAGGTAATACACATTCAATATTTAATCTATTGCACGGGACACCTTTTCTATACATAGTTAAGTATGTATCAATGTTAGGTTTTTATGTATAAAAAGAAACTTTTATAATACATATTGTCCGAACATATTAACTGGCCGATTAAAACATTAATTCCATAAGTTCCACTCAAATGGAATGTAATAAAAAAAACACTGTCAATATTTTAAATAAGATTTGAGATTTTTATCATCATTTTGATAATTTAGTTTTTTATAAGATTAAAATCTATATAGTAGGCTGTGAAAAACGGTTAGGAAACGGCAACTAAATTTTAGATACAGTCGTAGTGTTACGAGATCCCTATAAATATGTAAATATTTCCATCTTCTTTTCTTTTAAAAATCTTATTATTAATTAACTTCTTGATATTTTAAATCTTTCATTTAATCATAAAATCATAACAATTAAACAAACAGTGTTACAATTAAGTATACTGATGTCAAAGTAAAGTAACAATTGCGTTAAACAATGAAAAATCTGTATTATATTGAATAATTAAAATACGTTTCTCTTAATTATAAAACCTTAATTTATTGTACTTTAATTTTATATTAAACAAATACATTTTATTGCTCAACAATTAAAGATAGTAGTAATAAAATTTAATAACGAACTCTAAGAATAAAACAAATAAATGAAATAAACAATTCATATTGAAATCAAGATTTCTAAAAAAACATGTCTATATCAAAGTTTCAGAAGAAATAAATTGTTTTATTATAATATAACCTTGTTCACTATTATAGAACTGATTTAATGTAAATACATTCAAGTTTTTAAACGATTTTATTTTATTATTATAATACTTTCTATATTAGCATGGACTCGAGTAAGTTTTAAACAGTCCCCTTCATTTTAATAAAAACTAATATTAAAAATGTTATAAAGTTAAGAATCTAATATTATACAATGTAGTATTAATGGGAGTATCGTCGAGTAACGCAATATAGTGCTGTGAAATGTATCGATGGTTCAAGAGAGTTTACATATGTAACTATGTAGTTATACAAATAAGAAAATAATTCTAATGAAAATACTTGCTCCCACACGACTTCTATCGTTATATATTATGTTATTCTGTAAAATATTTAAGACTTTTTGTTTATATATTTTATTTTGTTTGGTTAAATTTGTTTATTTAAATATAAAAAACAAATTTGTATCAAAAAACTCATAAATTTTAAACCTGTTTTAAAGGAATAGAATATAAAATATAATAGAAAAACACCGCTTAATTCATCAAGGCTATAGGAATTTTGATTATTTTATTATTAAATATTTCTTAAGACTGATTTTATTATTAAATAAATTGTAGTAACTGTTTTAAGTTAAACAGCTGAGACCTGAAGTTATTCTTTAATTATTCTAACATGTATGGGTTGATACCCATTTTGAGTTTTTGATATATTATTATTGTCTCATTTTATATCAGAAGTATGTAATAGTTCTTAGTGTTATCTTCACAAATGAAAACAAAAACGCCATAAACGTACCTGACGGTTGCGCCTTTTGAGCGTAATTGTATTAATTTACAGAAAACAATATTTTGAATAGTTCATATATATTATAATATATTATAGAGTCTAATTATGTTCTCCGATATATAGTTGAATTGTCTGCGTTAAGTTTGTTTTCGGAGGATATATATAATGTGATGTTAAATTGTTAGAATGAATCAGACGAAATGTTTTATTTAATATTATCATTGATATATAATATTAATTTTCTTAAATGTAAAGTAATGAAATTATTGCACCTAGTAAGTTATAGACATTAAGTAGTTAGTTGTAGCTCTGCATGAGAGGGGACGGACTATGCGCGTTTGAGGAATCGATTTATTTATTGATTAAGTTAATAAATTTTCTTATCCTTCATTTTATTACATTGATAGTCAGTTTAGCCTTATCATATTTAAATTCTTACACAAATATATTATGTATTATTAACTTAGTTCACAATTATGCATTTTTTCATATTACCTTAGAAGAACGTGCAGTGTCCGTAAACCTTAAATGCGTAACCAAATTCTAAATCTCACTTAATAAATCTAGTGTAATTTAAACTATATATTGTGGACTTAAAATAATGTTACAAAAGAATATAATAATTATTTACTATTTAGATGTCTGGTCAAAAGCAGTTATTCTATTTTGTCATGTTTACAATGGTTTTAATGCAACAGTTATAAAAAAATGTGCCCTTCATCATGAACAGCTGTATCAAAAGAACATCACAAGTATGACATTAACGATTTGATATGTAATTTAGCAGTTTATTTGGTTTTATTTGATTAAATATTAATATTATACATTACTTTTATTGATAATATTGATACTATTGTTTCGATTTTCGCTGTTTTTGATTTTAATTTATAGATTCATTCATTCATAAGTTTATTTAGTTTATAAAATATTTCAGTGTATGAAGGGACATGAAACTATAAAAGTGACAGCTGTTGTTAATATAAACCGAGTTATCCAAAAAGCCTGGTTTCTCAAATATATGTCCAAAATAAGATAGTTTTTAAAATATATAGATTCTGAATGTCTTGAAAATAATATTTTGTTTTTTAATTCTATGATAACATTTAACTTCCAGTAACGTAGGTCTATCAACATTTTTTAATATGTCTTAATAGGCAATATATTAATTAATACTCTTACTAGAGTAACTGAGTTTATTATATAAAAAAAAAATATTAGGCTTTTTCGTAATCAATGTCAATTGATTTTATGAAAAATATTGAGAAACTGGGCTATATGGGCTATAACAACTGTAAATATACATATGTTTGTTATAATAGTTTTCTTTTAAGATTCAATCTTTTACAAAGCAACATCGATCACGTCTTATAATAATTTGCTTCAATTTTTAAGTTAGATGCAAACAGCACACGACTAACAGTTTATGTTAATTTTGGCCCATGAAATTAATACTTACAGTTTTTGTTAAATGATGACATAATATGATCATTATGATATATAAATTCGAGGCATAGACAAGGCAAATATGACATAATATATTCAAGGGAACGGAAAAGTAAAGATTTGATAAAAATAAGACAACAGTCTCCTATAATTAAGAACACTGTAAATAAATATATATGAAATAATATGAAAATTTAGTGCCAAATTTTTTGCCTTAAAAATATTAACAAAAATGGAATTCAGTGTTCATCCATAATATTTTCGATGAAATTAATATTTGTAGCGAAAAATGTAAAAGAAGTCGTTGTGTTATGTTCTAACAAGGATTTGTAAAGTTAAATATAGAAGTCGATTATTTAAGTCTCTTGCCGCGTTACCGACGTCACAGTTTTCATTTTATCATCGTATCTACCGACTCGTTTAACGATTTCGATTCTTGTTACTTTTATTTCACATTAAACGGTTCGGGTTCCCACTGACCCTTTCTATTTTTACCGCGTAAACAGGATAGCTATATTGAAATTGCTCTGCGGGAGTCAAGCCAAATTTATTTTTGACTTTATGAGACGAAATTGTTAGATTATTTTAAATGAGAAATATGTTTTTTATATTATAATATTTAACAGAATCTTATAATCGATAGTAATCATTTGAAAATATCAATCGATGCATTTTTATAAAAGTTTTTTGTTTGCAATAAGCGTAAACGCTTTCGGTCTTATTTATCAAATAACAATGTTACATTGTTACCTACCTATATTAACACAAGTTACTAAAATTACGAAAGTCTATTTTTGCGAACAAAAAAACAAAATCAGTATCTCGAAAATGGAGCGTTTATAAATTCCATTAAAAACGTCTATTGCAATTTCGACACCCCCAACGGCGTTGAAACTCTATGTTGTTGTAAATCATTCAGAACTTGTTTAAAACCACCTGGTTATATTGTGCTGTTTGTACTACGTTATACCATCTACTAAAATACCTTTCATATTATAATTCGTGTTATATCTAATATTATAGTTTAAAATTACAATCATGCAATCCTAGTCGAATTTCTAAGCAGTTTTGACCTAATTTAAAATGAGTTATTTTACCTTTAGAAATCTTTTACTGTTTCAATATACTTTTTAATTACTTCATGTATGAATAATTTATTAGTAATTGTAATATAAAATCATTGTTTCATTACAATTATTATTTAAGACTGATAATATACCTTAACTTTATTATCCTTAACAATTATTAAAGATATGTTTTAATATAAAAATGTTTTGTTAAAGGTTGGCCTTACTTGCATTCGTTTTAAAGTTTCTTGTAACATCTAATTAAGCATCGAATTTAAAGTAACAGTTGTTACCAACATCTTAGCGGGTTGTAGACTGTTTAAGGGATTTATAAGGGAACTATTGTCCGACGCTTAATTCCATGAAACTAGAGAATATCAAATAAACACGATCGACTGCATTCAAGGCTTACCTTTTTATCGATGTTACTGTGCAAATATTCTTAATTATGTTAAATGGTGATTAATGATGTTGCTCAACTGATTAACTTTAAACCATGTATGTAGTAGAGACCTACGATATTTAGTTCTGTGATCCAATAAAGATATATGATCATATTGTTATTTTATTTAACTAACTAACCAGGCATCTACTTGTTCTATTATTACTAGTTAGTTAGTAGTAACTGTTTTTTTTTTTTACCGAAAACTTTACTTAAATACACTCTTAAACACTTGAGATCCAAATTAAACGAATCAGATAATAACAAATCATTATAAACATTATGTATCATACACAATATGTATTATATATAGGCATTTTAATTGTTTGCACTTGTGTCAACCCGTACCAGACAAAATCAATGTTCGTATAATGGGACCTGGCAATTGTTCAAAACGTTAACCTCTTTCCCCTTATTCGTATTCCGACCAGTCTTTGTAGTAGTTAGACTTAAATTTTAACTGAACAGAATACAATTTGAAACGTAATCTGCTTTACTTATCAAATATTGTTTGCATATTCTCTATAATTTTAATTGGGGTCATGACCTTTACAAATACGCCGGAAAGTTGGTTTCAAGAGAAAGATAAAGTAAATGTATAATGTATATCACACTAATTAATACTAGAGTAAAATTATTAATTTCTAAGAAAATAATTTCTAAAAGAGTAATAGTGATTGAAAGTCTCTTGAAATTAACAGAGTATAATTAATCTGTACCTATTAAATTTAAAGAGAAGCTTCTTTGTCTATTAGATTAAATAAAAATATAACTAACATTTTAACACTTTTTTTTGTTGATATATGTATTTTATAGTTCTCCGTGAACTTTATAATCACAAATAATTTAATTACAGAATGTTCTAAAAAATTATAAACAAAGTCTATTGGGGTTACATGGAAATAAAGATATTGGGAGACTTTTATTCATTGTTTTCTACCCGTATGCATCCGTGTAAATCCTACAAACAGTAACAGAGGGGATCTTTTAATAGAACCGATGTGTGGGAACATTTTTCACATTATAGAAATAATAAAAGTATTATTTCAACATTTCAGCTTGCCACTCTCTAATAACTTTTTAACCTCAACGCGATATAAATTATCAATTATATATTATGTTTTATATTGTAGCATTCCATAATATTAAAGAATTTTTTGTATAGGATTGCAACAAACAGCGCCATCTATTAATATGTATATTGAGATAACAGAACAAAGCGACATCTATTGCCAATTCACTGTAACATTTTAACGTTTCTTACATGAACCATTAAAATATCACCTCCTCGAATCTAACTAATGTTCTTAAAATCGAAGATAGAGGGCGCACATTTCAATTTTATTATATTGAAATATATTACTGCGTAATAATATTAATACGTAGACAGAATGATATACAATAGTTTTATATTTCATTGAATTGGTACTATGATGAAAACAACATCATAATACCTCTGACCTTATCCCAATCGATAGGAGCGGGGTCAATGAAATATTATTTCTTCCAAGCTCTTCTGTTATACGTCATCTTAGTCTTCTTTGCCATATCATTTGTCAACTACTCCATCCACGTTTTCTTCAGTTGCTCTCTTCGCTTATGCCCATCCACATTCATACTTTACAGACATCTCATTACATATTTTACATACTCCCGCATTTCCTATCATTACTATCGTTCTGGTGTTCTATCAGTTCTGCCATTTTATCTTTTCCATCATACAACTTTTTAACTTTGACATTCATACTTGAGATTTTTATACAAATTTTGATAATTAAAATATTCTTATGTATGAAACGTTAGATTCATTTTTGAGAAAAGTTATTCTTTTGCATGGATTTTGAAAATTTACAAAACTTTCATTTAAAATTAAGAAGAAAAAAGAGTGTATATAAACGATACAACTGTGTCGATTTGGACACGTATTGTAATAATGAATAATATAAGAAATGAATGTATTTGAATATATAAGCTCATAAGAAAGCAAGAAAGGAAGGTCTATAATAACAAAGGTTGAATTATGGTAAGCGGGAGAAGGGATGAAATAAGTTTTAAAGATGAATATGACTACAGGAAAACCAAAAAAGTGATGAATGAGTTGTGACAATGATAAAATGAAAAAGACAGAAGAATGACTATGACTAAAGTAAGTGGATGAAAATAAACCTTTTTGGTCGGACTTACCTACAAGGAAGTAAGGGCAAAAGAATAATGAATTGTAATAGTAGCTAATTTGTTTAATAGCTTAAGTTGAGATTAAGTTAATTCGTTGAAGAATGTTATATAATGATCGTTTTGGATTAAATCTATAAAAATTTTAAATGGTGACAATGTTTTCTTATTAATTTATATAAATTGTATCAATTTAAAAAGGCAATATGTTTTAAAAATACACAAAGTTTGTCTATAAAATCTGAAATACACAAAGCACGTGTTATAACGTCGTTTAAGATACTATAAATAATAAAGGTTATAAATAATTAAAATTATGTTGAATTTTAGACATTCAATAGTTAAAACTGGTATTATTACCAAAAGTATCTACCAATATAGGTATAAGATAGCATTTATAATAACCCCGCACCCATTTTGGGAAACGAGTATAGCGGGTAAGGGTGAGGGAGGTAAGATGGACTACCTTTCATTTGATACCTTCTCCGTTATTATCAAATATCTAAATTGGAGCTATTTCCATTTGAATGACGTCTTGTTTGAAATTGAAATTGTAATAATGATAAATATTTTATCTAAAACTATTCCTATAAACAAAATATTTAGCTTTTGACAGCAACTTTATTTGCAATGCAGTTTCTCATTACTTTAAATGATTACAAATTCAAACATTTTTATTATAGTTACACCTTAAAACTACTTTATCTGTTTGGGCGGACAAATAAAACAAAATCTGGAGTGACGTATATGTTGAGTTAGATAAGTGACGTGCACTTAAATTGACATAAATTCCGTACAGTAGCTTCTTTGTATTGTAGCTTTACACTAAAATGATTTTTGTGTTATCAGTAAACATTTATGAATTTTAGGAAGCAAAAGTATTTTGTTCTTATTTTTACAACCAACACACATTTTTATAATACATCTAGAAGTGTTTAGAAACGTTTGTATGATAAAAAAGTATGATATAATATATTATTTAGAGCATTCTAAAATTTCTTAAGATTTCGGTAGTTCTTGGGAGTAGAGAAACATAACTGAATAAATATATATGATTTAGTTCTGTGTCATATCCTGAACGGACCAAATCTTTTTATTTTTCAAAAATATTTAATGGACAGAGTTTGCCTTTCATTATGCTGTGCCTGTTATTATGCTATGATACTTGCATACAAAAATATTAATTAAGACACTGCTAGAAGTGGTATCTTTGGAAACCCATTTTGGGTCCCTTTAAGAACAACTTTTAAATGAAATATCAATTCATATCAACCGCTAAATCAAATAAGAGTTATGTTTTTGTTTTTCTATCCATCCATATACAAGAACACTTTTCTGACTGTATGATTTATTAACGCACTGAGATCAGTGATAATATATTGTTTCTGAAATTTTGTTACTTTTTTAACCTTATCTAATCTAAAAATAAGCCCCATATATTGTTTAAAGATCTTTTAACCTTCCACAATCATTTTATCTCACATACTATTCGTTAATAGTCTTTGTCTACATAATAAAATTTAGCTTAAATATACAACACAATATATACAACACAACAGTAAAATTCACATTTATTTTAAGCACACATTCCAAAAATTTTATCCAAAAAAAATTGCATTTATGCTCATCAGAAAAAAGCAAAAGACAAGATGAAGGTTTGAAATCACTCAGTGAAAAAAAATACAACGACATATAAATGTTTTTAGATAAGCGCTAGAGAAATTCAATAATAACATTTTGAAATATTATTATCTTAATAAAAACTCCGAAAAGGTGTATTTAATTATTCATTTTGAGTTTTTTTTATATAATTCATATAAATAAGAGGAAAAATAATGGCCATTACAAATCGATGGCGGGGGCGAAAGAGAACAAAATGTAAGGAGCCTGAAAACACAGCGAAAAGCATTTTTTATTTATACTCATAAGCGTGCAAAACTTACCATCATATTATTATTTTATATATCTACTTGTTACACTACTTACAACAATTTTAACATTCTCAACTATTCTGGTACGTAGACACATAGGAGTCTCTATCCTTACTGAAGTTTGCGATGACAGAATTTATATATTGACTTTACGTTGCATCAAAATATTGAGATTCATTTCTTATTACGTATAGCAATAAAATTGCCATTAATGATTACAATGTGTTAAAGTTGTTGTTAATTAATGATTATTGATTATGTACATTATTTTTATGTGATTTGATTTGTAAATGCACTTTTAACTAAAATAGTCTCGTCCTCAAAAGTGATTTCCATTTCCGACCGCCTTATAGTTTTACCATTTTTAAATTTATAATATTTATTCTTTATTCTTATTTCTTTCACTAAAATTATAGTTTTCTTTATTTAATAAATAGATAAAGATTTTGTTTTCTTCTAATTAATTAATTATCATAAATCTATGTAAAACCTCTCATAAGACATTACAATTCTTATATTTTGCTTTGATTGAAATAAAAAATATTACTATTCGCGATCGCCTGTGATTTAGAACAGCTAGTTGCGTTGGCGCATTGTTGAAAAAGTTGACTATAGTGATTGACAATCATGGCTTTTAAGATTGACAATAATTGTTTATATTCTGCATCAATGCTTTATATATGTAATCTACGTGACCATACCAAGTTTAATTTTAATGCGCAAGTCAAAACAGGAAATGCAAGTGACGTTACAAATCAATACCTCCATTGCACTGACAGATGACACCTGCAACCATATTTTGTCGATAGACATTAGATATCATTATTAAAATGTCATTTGCACATACAAACGATGCAAACAATGATCGCTTAATGGATAATTTAAATTTAAACCAGTGAGGTTTTTTTATTACCAGTAATTCAAGTTAAGGAATGATTCTTTAAATTCTAAAGAGATTATTAATTTTATATCTCTAAAAATAGTTATTTCATAATAAAATAAAGTTACGATTACTTAAAATAATCTAAATTCAACTGTTTATATAAAATGTCAATAATTAAAAAGTTTAGTTATATAATATTCATCAGATCAAGTATTAGATGTTTAACTTTACAAATTTGTTCCAAAACTCCATGTTTTAAAAATAATATCAATATTCACCTGAAGATACCTCAAGTATTTTGGGATGATGCAATATATTTAATATGTTGTTTGTAAATTTTTACAAAAGATATAGTGACCAGCCGCCGACCACACGTCAACCCTTCTTGGGAATGCGCATTTGAGGGATTTTTGCTGATTTTCGAATAATTAGTGTTCCTTTCACTTTCTCTCTTAATCAGATATCATGGCAATCCTCGGGGAGATAAGAAACGATTTTATTTTAAGGTATAACCTCACCGCAAAATAAAATAACTATTAAGAATATGTGAATTCAATTTTGTGGATATTTAAATAAGGTTAGAGTTATCCATTTTTTAATTAGTGGAGCCCAAAATCAGTCTTGTTCTTGCAAACTGAGTATATATTGCATAAAATACATTTATTCTAACAATGTTAAAAGCATAAACAAATTTATTTAAACATATTTACTAGTATTTTAAACATATATGTATGTATATATATTGAAAATTTACAGAAAATCGTCATGGGAAATACGAAATTTGTATCCTCCGGTAGTCTGTCGCTCTGTCTACTGTGCTACTAGTGTCCTAGTGCCTACTTTCATCCCGTTAAAAGGTGATATTATGTAAAAATTCAAAATTCATCAATAATTGAACACTCAGCTCAGCTCAGTTGGTAGAGCGACGTGGAGAGAATCACAGAGGTCGCAGGTTCGAGGCCCAGTCTAGTTGATGAATCTATCATTCTTTATTAATTTTTAATTTAAATAATTCTAACATATATTATATGTTTATATTTCAATAAAATATATGTAGCATAAACCCTTTGGTACTCTTCCATTTCATTGAAATGGACTTGCCACTATATTATCAAATTAATTGTTTTCTTTTACCTCTACTATGGCTACATGGATGTAAGATCAAGATAATACAATTCTAATACATTGTTCAAGGAAATAAGCAATGGTTTTTAATAAATTGCAAGACTTGTGACTCTTTTTGCAAAATCTAAACCAAGAGTTTGAGAGTAATATCAAGATCAACATAATTTTAGCAACACTAGTTTCAATAAGGCAGTTTAAACGGCTAAATATCAAATAAAATAAAAATATTTTCTTTCACGCCGATAAGCTTTTTCAGCAATGTCTATGATATCATATTGCTTATTATGAATATGCATTTTTATTCTTCCTTTACAAAAATACTAGTATTTTCTACATCTAACATGCAGAGGAATAAATAAATCACTCGCATCAGTCCACATAATACAATTTAATGACTTACGCAAACACGATATTACAGTATTGGAAAAATAAATAACATTATTTTATCTTCATTTGAGTCACAGCGTCAATTTAGCTTTGTTGACTATAATTTTTCAATCGAAATATTCTGAGGTGATATATTTACAATTCAAATACATTTACGATGTCGTTTTATTAGTTTTAATTAAATAATTGATTATATTATGGCCCTTTTACTAAAAAATAATCATAATTACACGATTGACTACTTAAACATATACATATATATTAAAAATAAGTCTATAATTAATTCTAATACAAATAAAATTACATTTCTTTTTATGGAGAAATTAAAAATACAAGAAATATTACGAAAAAACATAAATAAATTTATATAAATATTAAATTATCGCAAACATATGCAATGATGAGTTTAATATTATATTTCCTTATGGAAATATAAAAATAATATCTAGGAAACTTTTCGTGGATTATTTAATCCAACATAATTAAAAAATATATATTTTATGTCAATAGTACTTAAAACTTTAAATGAAAACCACATCATAAATGCAACTATACAGATACTTATTTATAATTTTAATATATATATTTTTTCAATGTGAAGGTGAATTGAATGGAATAATTAAAATTAGTTTTAAATGTCTACAAGAAGACCGTGCTTTACTGCATATTACATTTTACAGTCGATAGTAAAAGATAATATCTTATTGTATTAATTAAATCTAAACTATTTAAAACAATATAATGTTTTTACCACATTTTTTGAATACTGCCTAAAACTGTTTTATCACAGTATTTGAGATTCTAAAATAGTCATATACATCCTTCAGACAAAAGAATCTAGATCATTTACATGTAGCCTACATTAGCACAAATTTTCTTTTGAATTTACTTTTTGATTTCATATTTTTATTGTTGATATCGACTTATCGGATTGTTATTTAAATAAAATACTGCAATTTTATTGTATTAAATCGTTATCAATAATAAAAATATTTTTTTTGTAACAATATTTATTTATTTCAGATGATTAAATATTATGCTTTACATGTACAAGCAAGGCAAAACGCAAGGCGGTGATTTTATTTCGCGTTTTTTTGTAATATAAATAAATATACAATTGCTAGCGCTTATAAAATAAAGTGATACTTACACTTCTTAACTGCTGACATATGTAATCGATTTATCTACGGTCTGCTATATTCAAAAAATATTATATTGACCAGAAAAAAATATTATGAATAGCGTAAAATAAAAAATAAAATAAAAAATAAAATTTAAAAATAGAATTTAAAAATTTATTCGAAAACAATAAGGTGCTCAAAATTATGACGTTTATTTTTAATATACCAATTTGTAAATGAATTTTTAAATAAAAAAGTTAAATTTAGCAGACAGTACAATAAATAAATTAATAAAGTCACGAATTAAAAATATACAGCCAACAAGATCTTTATAGATTAAACAAGAAGTCAGCCATCAATAATATTCTCCTAAACTTGAAAATATTAGATTTTCATCCAGTGCTTTCACAGCCACTTAGCGGCTTTCGAATTATTTTATATAATGCTAATCAGAGATTGGAAGTCATTTCTGAAGTAAAATATATATTTTTGTATTTTTTTTATTTAAGATAAACATAAAACATTTAATGCACTGATATCTAGAAAGTCCTAAGATATAAACTGACATTCATTCTTATTATTATCTTAACTTTAAAAACAACTCTAGTGCTACTTGTCTATTAAGAACTTGCTATAAAAGTTAGAAATAAAAGTAGTAACGGATATTATATTGTAATTTAACTATTTTTTAGGGTTTTAAGGCATAAATGTTGCGCTAAGAGTCTGTGAAGATCACGTGTGTATGTAGGTTTAGTTAATATATTGCTTATTCTTACTCTATATAGATGTCCTCAATTGGATATGCAGTTTCTATAAATTTCTGATAAAATCGTTGGAACGCTCGTCTGAAATTAAAAATATGTATTCATAAAATATTTTTTTACTGAAGCCTAATTCTTTAGTTACAATAGAAACTTTTGGTACATGTTATATACAGGATGTTTTGTAGAGGGTTCGACAAACCAAGTGAGCGTGTTCAGGTACCTATTTAGAGAATACAAGTTGGCCAATAAAAATCCCTGACCTCCTATTTTTTTAAAGATTTTTTTTGTAAATTTTTAAATTTTCACCGAAATTGTACCTAAAAAATGCTATAATACTTATCGGCTTATTCAATAAATGAGGTACCAACAAATATACAAACAACAGAAATTAATTGATTTGTTGAACTGTTACCGTTGTTGACTGTCATCCGTTGTTTACTTTTACTGTTGTTAACGTTGACTGTTGTTGCTGTTGCTGTGTGCATTCTATATGTGAAGACATGACGGAGTTTAATAACGAAGAATACGCCGACATGGTTTTTGTCTACGGCCGAGCTGATGGGAACTCACGTGCTGCACAAAGAATGTACAGAGAGTCGTACCCCGACAGACGTGTGCCTCATCACACCACATTTTCGAACACTTTTCGGAGACTGCAGTAAACTGGTACCCTACATTTTAGGGAACCACACCTGAACAGTAGACAGCATCGTGTCGTTGTAGATGAAAATATTCTACAAGAGTTCGATGCAGATCCCACCACTAGCGTCAGAAAAGTGGCCCGTAACTTGGGAGTTTCGACATGGAAAGTTTGGACAGTAATCAATGCAGATAGAAGGCATCCTTTTCACTACACTCCGGTGCAAGGTACATTTAATTTATGATTGTAGTAGTTTTTGTAGAGCGCGCTCTAAAATAAAAATAATTGCTGTACTACTTGCCTATCTGATGTTCACAAACAGGTTTGTTTTGGTTTCAGGTTTAGTAGAAGGGGACCAAGAGCGGCGCTTGCAGTTCTGCCGTTTTCTTTTACATACGGACGTAGATAACGAAGATTTTTTGAAGAATATACTCTGGACAGATGAAAATTTACGAGGGAGGGGATTTTTAATCAACACAATCTACACTTATGGGAATCGCAAAATCCTCACGCGACAAGAGTGACCTCACACCAAAACAAGTTTTCGGTCAATGTATGGGCAGGTGTCATTGGGAAAGACCTTGTAGGACCCCATTATCTCCCAGATACACTAAATTACCTGTCATTTTTAATCAATGACTTACCGGAATTAATGAGCCAACTGCTGATTTTTGAAGATGACCGGGCAATCATATTTCAGAATGACGGCTGCCCGGCACACTACCGAAACATTGTACGCGAGTATTTAGATGACCGCTTCCCCAATTCATGGATCGGGAGGCGTGGCCCAATTGAATGGCCCGCACGTTCCCCAGACCTAATACCACTCGATTTCTATGTCTGGGAACGTGCTAAAGACAACTCTTAAGCACGTCCCAGACATAGATTTCGACCTCATACACCAACGTGTATGAGGTCGAAATCACAACAAAAGAAGAGTTGGTGGCAAGAATTAACGACGCATTTGCAAAAATTAAAGCAGAAATGAGTCTAAACACCACCACAAAAGAAATACGTCGTAGGTGCCGTGCATATATTCGTTACAGAGGAGCTGTATTCGAACAGGATTTGAAATAAAAATAATTTTGATTAACTTCTGTTGTTTGTATTTTTATTGGTACCTCTTTTATTGAACAAGCCGATAAGTATTATAGCATTTTTTATGTCGTTGTAATAAATGATAAATGGAGAACTTTTTTAATGCATACTACCTCCAGAATCACTAGTAGTTTTTTTTTAAATCATTGTGAAAGTTGAACTTAAATGTCAAGCTTAAACTTATTTTTTCACTTTATGAGTTCGACATCAGTTAGGTAGTTCAGATTGTATCTAATTCTGCTTTTCGTGGCTTAAGCATGCATTTGAGACTAAAATTGCATGAAAACATCCGGTCTAAAACCGATTTTAGAAATGTTACTTAAGTGATTAGGTACAATTTCGGTGAAAATTGAAAAATATACAAAAAAAATCTTTAAACAAAAAATAGGAGGTCAGGGATTTTTTGGCCAACTTGTATTCTCTAAATAGGTACCTGAACACGCTCACTTGGTTTGTCGGACCCTCTACAAAACATCCTGTTTTTTTTGAGCGGCTAAAGTTCAAAATCAAAATTTTTGTTAAAGCTCCAAAGTGCGATTAAGGTTATGAAGTTTATACTTAGATAACATTCACACACATCCATCTGTCTACACCACTTTAGAACTCGACACCATTGAGATGAGATTGTCAACACTTTACTTTGATATTTTTAGATAATTTAATGATATTATATGTTTAATGATAATTAGTGATATTTATTATACTTTTAACATATAAATTTAATTACTTACCCCACTGCTTCTGCAACTGGTCGTGTAGATTCCGTGCCTCTAAAAACATGGCAAGCAAACCTTTGAAGCGTTGGATGTTTTGTAATAAAACCCAAATATCGATGATCTCGAGGATGAAAGGCGCAGAAAGAAACATTTTTCAGAGAATAGAAGTAGTCAATACAAGGGCCACTGCGACTTCTCTGTTAATGAAAAGGAAAATTTTCATAAATTTTAATAAGAACAAGTTTATTGACTTTTTAATCGAACTTTGACTGATAAGTTATAAGATTAAAAATATAAGAACACATAATATTTATAAAGTTAAAAAAAAAATAGGAAAAATTAAGGAAGACTTACATCCGGCTTAGATCGATCTACCATTCGAAGACCTTGATCTGAGACTTCTAAAATACAAGCTTGTGCACTTGGTTCTCCATTATTGTCACCAACTATCTTTTTTACTGCTTGACAAACTACTCCAGTGCCTTTGTGTGCTAATGTTTCCACTGAACCCATATATCTAAAAAAATATACTAACAAATAATAATATGTGATAGAAAAAACATTTTATTTTTAATTATTGTACTGAATCTGATATCTCGTGATCTTTCCTCTTTATAGAAAATATAAATTTTGCATCATAATAAAGCCACTCACCCTAATAAGTATCGTTCACGTTTTATTTTGGCATTAGCGGGATCAAAATCATTATATTCCATATCAACTGCGTAGGCTGATGGAAAAATACCTTGTTGACCTGTCCGCAAATTGACTCCTGTAACGAATTGTCATTTGGTCTAGAATCTGTCAGGCTAATAATAATTTTTTCGTTTTTTTCATCAAGTTTACCTTCACACCATAAATCTTCAGCTTCCTTTTGTACATATATGGGATCACCTATTTCTACTTCGATTTCATCATGATGTCTAGGATTGAATTTGTGTAGGCCTCTGTGCGTTGCTTCTAACATTTCCAGTTGACTATGAGGAACTGTTGTCATATTTCCGGTAAAGTTAATACCACTGATACTGCAACTTGATGATGGGGACACTGTGAAAAAATATAAATTAAACTCATCAAATTAAATCTATCTTCAAATTTGAACAATTATTATTAGATAGTTGTAATATATGTTATTTCAAAACATAAACAGTGTCTGCAACGGCGAGATAGGAACTGATAGGGAATAATCATCTCACTATTTCTGGCAGATGGATATTGATTTTCTAAACTTAGTATTTTCTTTAGCATAGTGTTTTACACGTAACAACTTTTAATAGTAAATAAATTATCTACATATTAAAAGAGTGTTCCAACTTACCATTTTGTTGTAAAGGAGTAGGTGATATACTTTTTGGACCAGTATCGATTGGCGAATGGGCGGTACTGTGTCCGCTATCGACATCTCCAAGACTTTGTAGTCTTTCAGAGTCTGGACTTGAATCCTCATCAAGCAAGTACCCACATTTAAGAACTAACAAAGGACGCCCTTGACAAACTGTTAAAGCTCCCAATTCATCAGCTAATGAAGCCGGCTGATTGGGTGGAGCTATTACCGCTGAAATGTATAATACTTTACTTGATTTTTTATCTTTAATACATTTTCGAAATACCTTAATAATAAATCAAATTGCTGTATTAATAATTCTTCTTCTTCTTCTTTTTTTTAATCAAACAAGAAAAATGACTATATATAGGAAAATTGACACATGAGAAACACAATTGTTAAATATTTTTATAAAATTTGGTACGTGAAAGAAATATATATAATTTTTGATATTTCTAAAAGCGTTAAAAGATTGATCGGTTCATTAAATTAGACGAAAGATACGAACCAATAAATTCTTTTTATATTGACTAGGCTGCTCAGTAAATAAAAATAATGGATATTATATTTTCAAATTAAAGGATCATTTATTCCAAAAACTTAAACACGTCTATTAAAACCTTTTGATAAAACAATAAAGAAATGTAATTGTGTAGTAGTTTCCTGTTAAAATTTTTGTATAATAACAAGTGACGGAATCAATAAATAAACTATTAACAAATATGAATGAAGGTATGAAAATTGCAATATTTTAATTTAATTAAATGACACTTGTTATAAGCTTCATATATTTTATAAAGTCGTATATTGAGACCATATTGTGTATGAAAACTGGCCGCTGTTTTTATAGATTTTAATAATTATATCCAAAACTACTGTGTGACTTAATTTTAGTATCAAATATTAAACCTTAAAATAAATCAAAATTAACATTAAATTATTTTGAAAACATTCTAAAAAGAGTTTAGTATAATAAAATTATTTTTAAATTTATATTAGTAAAATTAATAAATAATACTATCTTCTTTATCTTCGTATTTCTTTCACTCATTGCAAATTATATTACATTTCTATTATTTACAACTTAAAAATATTTTTTTTCATTATTACACCGTTTTTCCCAATTATTACAAATTCTTTTCAATCTTATGAAGTTTTAATTGTCTTTTAAGACAATAGAAGAAAAGTTGTCATGAATTAATGTTAATTAAAAAATTGAGTCAGTTAATTAAAAAAATATTAATTTCAAAGACATTATAACTTTTAATGTTTCAAAATTCTATGTCACAAATATTTTTTCATATATTAAAGGTATGTGAAGACCATATTAAATTTCATAATAATATTGTATTTCATTCCATAATATGTGTTGCATTTAGGGCAAGAGATTTAAACAAAAAGACAAATTTACACTATCGTGTAAATTCAAGGATTCAAGAGAATTAAAGAGGCCCTAAGAATTTGAAATCGATCGTATGTCCTGACTTAATTTTTTATGTCTTAACGTTTACAAAATGGGGTTTCGCTACAGCGTAACAGCAAAACAAACGTACAATCGCATAAGCATGTTTGCGTAAAATATATGTATTCGCTGGATATCATAATCTCATATAAATTATTATAAAACTTATAATACACATAATATAATAAATTTATTTAGCTAAATAAGACAGTACTTACATTTTCTATTTTTTGGAATTTCGGGCAGTCTCCTTCTTCTTCTTTCTCCATTTGCGAATTGGTGGTGTGGGCTCCGTTGTGCGTCTGTTACATCTGTTTGATTCCCAGGAGATGACTCGGTCTGTGTGTTTCCAGTTTCAGCCTCACCAGTTTCTTCCTCTTGTGAGCCCTCGCTCTTAGACGAAGGTGACTCATCTTCCAATCCGACATTGGGGACTAACCTGCATTAAAAATACACGTCATGTTATTTCTCTCTCTCCATTGGTAACACCCTATTTCACATAATGGCCAGATTAGAATTTGCCTGAAATAGATCTTACGAATAGAAAGGAGTCGGCGCCTTTATGTGTTGAGGTAGTTTATCGAAAACACGGCGAAATTCTTCGAATTCGCTGTCGGCCATGTCGATGCACCTGATATTCGGAAATAGGGAGGCATGCGCCTTAATCCCATATGAAGTTTATCGACCAGAAGTCAGAGTAGTAATGAATAGCGTGAACACTGCGCATGCGCTCCGTCGTTGCGCGCGCATCAACCCCTGGCGTGTACACTTCACCCTATTGCCATGGGTACATCTTACATCATGCTAATTTTGTGAATCAGCGGGAAACCCTCAACTTTTAAAACGAATTAATAAGCTATCTAGGACTATACTTAAAATATAAAATATATATTACTAGTATGTTTTTTTTTAAAAAGCTTAATATTAAATAATTGTTGTTGGTGTTTTTAAATTGAATACTTATTTTTTTCTGTTGCTTTGTATATCTTCGGAAAGATAAAAATATTCTAGCAATGCTTTTAGTCAGTTTATATATGGATAGATCAATTTCTTTAACATTAGGAGGTAATGATACGAAGATGATACGAATGCTTTCTTATTTACGTTTAATTTGTTAATAAGTTACCATATTTATTGATATTTTGTTAATCATTGACGACCATTTTATAGTTATAATCACTCGTAGCCATTATAACGACCCCTTTCCCCTTATACAGGATACGAGGAATATTTTATATAAATAAATATTTGCAGTCAATGTACATTTTGTTGAAGTGTTGATAAGCTGATAAGATTCGTCCTCAGCATTTTCACGCATATTGTTCAGACATAGGTATTATAAGTTAAGCCAAAGTAGAATTATAATTCTGCCTTTGAAACATTATCATAAAAAAATACTAGAGATATTTGAGCTTAGGACACTCTTCGTGCTAATAATAAGAATATAATTACTATTATTAAAATAAAACTATTAAATTGTCTAAATTAAACAATTAAATGGTTTTATTTTTAATGGTGAGTTTTTAATCCTCGTTATTAATCATTTTAAATACATTTAAAATTTTATATTCCATGACTAGGTACTTTATTATGTAATATAAAGACACACCATAAAAATAAATAGCTCTATTTGCCTTATTCGACAATAAATTTCAACATGATAAAAAATATATACTTATCCCAAATTATAGAAATGGTACTTTCAACACAGAAGGCTGAAATTTGCTATACAATTAGGTTTTAGTACCTAAGCAAACGAAAAAGTATTAAAACTTCGAAAATGATAGATGTGGCGTACTTGATATGGAACATCATAACTCTGCTAAACTATCATAGATACGGAAATACTGCCATAGAATAAATTATTTGATCTTATGATCACTAGTAGAGTATAGCAAAGTATCGGAAAAAACAGTAAACCATTTTCTTAAGTAAACCAAAAAAAAAAAAACTTGTAGCGTGGACATGACTTTATAATAAATACATTTCTTTTAATTATTAAACAACTCCGAATTGGTTTAGTTATGGGCATTACACAACGTTTGTTTATAATCAAAATATTCAAACCTCTGAGAAAAATTCACCAAGACAGAAAGTGGAAGCCCGCAGCTGAAGCGCATGATATTAGTATAATTTTAGAGAACAAAAAAAAGGAGTACCTAAAAGAACTGAGATTCCATCAAAAATATAACTTGTAATAAAATGCCAAATTTTGCAACGCCGTAAAAATATAAAATCCAATTTAAACCAAGTCGGTTAATTCAGTTTAACAAGTCGTATCTATGGAAGAAACTATCCAACCACTTTGTATAATTATTAGATAATGGATACCTCGCTAGTTTACGAATAAAATTTTATTGTAAATACCTCAATATTACCTTTTTTATATCCTAATGAATATAATGTCTTGGCAAACTAAATTGTATAGTTCCATATAAATACTTGATTAGTATAAAATTTTTATACATAATTAACTATTGCCAGCAATTTTATTGACTCTGAATAAAAAAAAACAGTGATCAATACAGCAAATTTAGACACATTTCGTACCTTTAAAATTTTTTTTATATATAAAAAACGTAAAAAAAGAATGCCTTGAAAAGATTCCAGCATTTGTTTACTCCAATGATCAATATTAATTTTAATTATACCACCATTTGATATAAGATCTTAACGACTGCGCCCTAACTTTTATTTTGCATTTAATGTCTAATTTTTTCAAAAAATACTATTAAAGATTCAATTTATGTTTCCTTTTTAATATATATAAAATGAGATTATATTAATTATATTAACTTACAATTTATTACTAATACTGTTAACACAAAAAATATGAATAAATTATAATGTAAATAGATTAAAATGACTTAAAATTATAGAAAAAAAAAATGTCAATTAATTTTATGTACGAATGACTGAAAGCATTGAAAATTTACTAAAATGGTTAAGATTTGAATAAAAGTTTAGTTGATGTACTAAAAATTTAGACGATTTATTGAAAAAAAGATTAATTATTGAAGAAAAAATATTGACAATTGTCTCAAAAGATTGTTTTTTGTTTATTTTAGAGACGACTCTTGCAACATCCTGGGAATCACAAGATCGTTACCAGCCTGGAAAGTCTGAGAATACTTTTTTCTTGAAGGTACCCACCTTATTATATCGATCCGGAAAGACTGTCTTTCTTCTTAGAGGTATGTGTAAAAAAGGCTTTAAAAACCGAACAGTAGAAGATCGCCACGCATCCAGGTGGTAAGGTCAGTACTCTATGTGTTTCAGGATCCGGATCAAAGATTAGAACAGTACTCCATGTGTGGCAACACTAGCGCCTTATAGAGCTCAAGTCTTTGACTAGGCTTGAAATAGTGCCTAGTTCTATAGATCAATCCTAATGAACTGAAATGCCAATTTACGAACATCCGCAGTAAATAGATTTCCGATAGTTTTTTGCCGAAAAATTATTTCTGACATTGAGTTCTGACACCACAGGACGGTAGCGGTGTCCATTCCAATCCGCTGAATGGTAGTGCTAAACGCGTCAGGTCAGGAAAAGATTCACGACTAACTGAAAAAAAAAGATTGTCGGAAAGTATTGAAGATTGACTGAAAAAAAAAAGAGTTCTAACCCAAAATCAAATATTGTTGCCGGGTGCGTTTACCAGTAAAAGTTAATATTCATATAGTATATAATAAAATGTTGCTAGGAAGCAATATAGGTATATTGAATTAACCGATTTGGTTTAAATTGGATTTCATAACTTTTTACACCGTCGCGAGTCATGGAATTTTTTTTACATGTAATGTTTTTAATGAAATGACAATTGTCGGCAAAGTTATAAATATACCGACATAAGTTGCATAAAATATTAAAACTTCCTTTTTCAATCAGTTATCAACAGAATAGAAAATTAAAATAACGTCTATTTACATTGTCCTTTATCCCCTGGAGCAGCGGCCGCGCACGAACAGAGTGTTTTGTCAACACTCGAGTCTCCAATGTAGGTTCTCGAGACAAATTCGTAAAATTGTTATCCTACCAAGTTAATGCTTAAAACGATTTACAAGTTATTCAAGTAGTATCTAAACTCCAAGTAAATAATAATTTATCTTCTTTCTAAAACGTGACCAAACGCGAGGTGTTAATTATGATATTTTATATATTTAGATACATATACATGTTTGTTTAGATTTTCTTTTAACAGCCTCCGTTTTATTATAAATTAAAACATATTTATCGTTATGCGAAAATGATATGACCAAATGTATGATATCATCCTCTTTGAGTTAGAACACAGTGCTCATGTTATTATCCATTGAACTAAACCAACCAAAAAATTATAAGTTTAGTCAAACTATGCTTGTGCTACATTAATTATTGTTGAAGTTTCTTCCCTCTTTTTTATTACCTTGGACTAATGTCCTGTGCATAAAACGAGTACCAAGGGTATGATTGTTAACCAGGCCACGTATTGGTTTCAGTTTATTAGTACTTTATAATAAAATTATACCCATCTGTAAGAATGATGACAAAACAATAATGCAAGCAAAAATCTAAACAGTAATATGTAATGACATTTCATTCTTTCGAATATAAAAGTTAACTGAGTGCTAAAGTCTGGTAAACGTTGCTTTAAGTGTTATCTAACAAAAAAATGTGTTATCTAACAACAAAATTTAATTATTATAAAGTATTCACAAAGTTGTTGTCATATGTTTTTACAGAATTGTCTAATTTTTATAGCTTTTAAAAGTTTACAGCATTTTTCAAATATTTTATAATATGTCATATTGGGTCCCGGTGATCACTTAATACAACATGACCCGTACAAATATTTACCTTACATTTATTAAGAAATATATATATATACCATATTACCATAAAATTAAATCACTAAAACCGTAACCATTAATCTGCTTTTCAACTTAATTAAATTAATATGAATTATAATAAACAATGTTTAAAGTATTATAATAATTAATAAACAATGTTTAAAGTATTATAAATATATTTAGGATTGTAATTTCGAAATTATTAGAAAGTCCTAATAGCTCGCAGTGAACGATACTCGTTGAGAAAAGCCAAGTCGTCATAAATAAAACAAAAAGAGTGAGTGGTTACTTGTCTTATTGACGCAAAATTTATAAATAGATTTAGATGAATTTTCATAGTATCATAGTTAAAATATCACAATAACGTAAATAAGTATTTCATATTTAATTTTTTTTTTAAATAGGCCTTCTCTCTCTAGATCCATTCCGGACAAAGACGATAGCAAAAGGTAGTCCTTTATTAAGATTCTAAAACGTTACTTGAGAAATCGTAGTGCTGGTGTGAATTTCATACCCACCATACACACACCATATATATACATATATACATATATACATGTGTATATATATATATATATATATACTTATTATATTACTAACATTTACATGATTCGTCTTAAGCTTAAAATAATTTATATAGAAATAAATAATCAGCCTTGAATTGATACAATCAGAGAATTACGCCGAGTCTCAGAGGAAATTGAGTTAAAAGCTCCTCTTTTCAATGGTAAATCGTAACTGTATTTTGTAAACAAGTTTTGTTTAAACAAGTTAAAATGTAGGACAATCAAAAGACAATGCAATAATAAAATCGCTACTTCTAAAGGTCTTTAATAATTGAACCTTCAGAGTATAATCATTATAACTCCATGTTCATAAAAAAAAAACTTTTATTCGCCTGGTTACTTTTAATAAAAAACATGTAAAATGAAAATTTCGAAATTGGGACATTGGTAAATTCTATGAGCTTATGGTTTAGAAACACATATACAATATGTACACTGTATCCATTTATCTAGTTTTCATTTAATTTCATTACGTGGAAAATGTAACTTCTTTTATAGGCACTGGGAAAGCAGCGCAGATAGAAAATAGTCTAAAATTTATCTTCATACAAAGGCGCAGTAACCAGAAATATATAATTTAAATACGTATCTTATCTTACCTTAAAATTATAACACCAAATAAGATAAACTTTGAAATATATTTTTTTTTGCGATCAATATTTAACTACATTAATTACAAAATTTTCATTTAATTTTAGACACTACGAAGTTTGAAAAATGGTATCTGATTTGCAACCGCATGTTTCTGCTTTGACGTCGTACTATGATTTTCAGTTCATGGTTCGTTAACTCATAATTGAATTGGATACAATAAGATTTCATATTATATATATTTCTATACTACATCATATCACTATGACGCTACATATTATGTACCCAAAGAACATTTACATTAAATATTAATTCTATGGATGTTATTTTTTTTTAATTTATACATAAAAACATCCTATATGTTTTTATGTATAAATTATATATATATATTTTGAAATAAACAAACAGAGTCATCTTTATTACCTAGAGAAAGATAACTCTGGTCATAGAAATCAAAAATAAGCAACGGAGTTCATAACGAATGATAGGGAATGCTCTTTTCGCTAAACAATGGTAATAAATACAGTGACGAGAGTTAAACATCTATAGTGGGTGGATAGTTACTATACGAGTATACCTATCTTATACAAGCAGGCCAGCCTCAGACTCAAATAATTTACTTTCCTGTTTTTTTAATTCTATTATATACGAGTGTGAATATATTAAATAATTTCATTATTTTGCTACTTGTTATAGTGATCATTTGGATTGATGTAATTATAGATAAAAAAAAATATTTCCATATGATTTTAATATGATTTTGACAGTCAATCGTAATTCTTATCAAGTTATTTAAGTTAACTAAATAGAATTAAAATATTTAATGCTTAAACATTACATTAAAATGTATAAAAACCCATTAACATATTTTTCTTTCAATTTCCCATTAAAAAGTTTCAAATCAAACGACGAACGAAGTGTATCCGTGACTTAACTGAATGAAAGATTTCCAAGTTACACTGAACACTTGATTCAGGCAATCAAATATACTCACCCTCCGACAAATCTCCCGCTCCTCTTCTCTTTATATAGCGGCTCCCGAGAACGCAGGCCGCAGAGTTCGGAAAGCTGCATCGTATCCCGGACCTCTCGGATCTAATATAATTAATTATTAACACTTTTAATTCATACTTATCTATATCCTTTATAAATAAATTATTATTTTGAAAATGAGTGGATCTGGCAAAGGACTTCTTGGATTGTGGTTGTATAGAAACGGTTCTGATTGGCAAGTTAAAAATGAATCTCCTCATCATCCAAAGCTAGCTGACCTCCGCGCTGCACCTCAACCACAAGCCCAAGATGAGATTATTTCCGTAATATTTACGGTTAAAAACCAAGTAGGAGGTTTGGTAAAAGTATTATCAGTTTTTCAAGATCTTGGCGTCAACGTTATTCATATTGAATCTAGAAAATCTGCTGTGGAGGTATCGTCTGTAAGTATAATTTTGCCTGTATGGCATGTTAATATAGTGCAATTGGCGAAAAACATTAAATAAAAAATATTTATCCGATTACTACTTTTAGTCTGATATTTTGGTGGATGTGGAATGCGATCCACGAAGAATGGAACAGCTAAAGCGAATGTTAAAGCGCGAGGTTCAGGATTTTGAGGTCGTGTCTGGACAATCTGGGGAAGAGTTTCCACCCCCAACTCCTTTGTCTGCTGCTGCTAGCTTTGGTACTTTTTTGTTTTTGCCATATATAATTAACATTAAACAATTAATAATTATATATAACAGAAATAATTGAAATAACGTATGATTTAGAATACCGCCCTACCAAAGACATCAATTAACATTCTCTCATATATCAATTTTTTATCCTCTGGCTAGACTTTGGAGAAATGCCATGGTTTCCGAGAAAAATAGCTGATTTGGATCGAGCTCAGAATGTGCTTATGTATGGTTCTGAACTTGACGCTGATCATCCTGGTTTTAAGGACCCAATCTATCGCAAGCGAAGGGAACAATTCGCTGCTATTGCCAACAATTATAAATAGTAAGTTACCTTTATATTTTTATCTTTAGGTTTTTAAATACTTAAATGTCTTTGAAAAATGGTAATTTTAATATAATTTTTATTTTAAGATTAATAAAAAACTAAAACTAAGATTACAATGATTAATTTAAAATAATTAAAAATGGTTAATTGAGTTTATTTTGTATGAATTAATTGTGGAATCTTTTATTAAATATTCTCTAGCGGACACCCGATTCCCAAGGTGCAATACACAGACGTCGAAATTAAGACGTGGTGAGTGACTTAGATATATATAAGATTAATAAGATTTGATGAAATATATGTTATTAAGTTGTTGTAAGTAAAAAATATATATATAAAAAAGACATGATGTTTTCATCGAAGTTTCGAAATAGTTTGTGATCATTATTTTCGATAAACGCTTAGTCAAAGATTTTTTTTCTTTACTTCTGTCGCCTATCGCTTAAATAATGTGTTTTTATAATATTACCAATGTTATACGTATATTTTTAAGGAACAAAACTAAACAAAAATAAGGTCTAAAGAAATTATATATTTTTTTATGTTGCGTTTATTGAATATCAGATAATCAATTACAAATTTTAAACCTTTTGTTTTCATTATAACAGACATTCAGTAGAATATAATTATGATTTAATACACCGTGCATTAAATTATAATTATGTTTGCACTTTTCAATATATATCGTATTCTTCTATATTCAAAGAGTTTTTAGCGGCTATAGAATCTAAATAAATTCTTTGTTCTTTACTTTATTGCTCCAGGTTAACCAATATCGTTAACTTGCTAACGGGAGGACTTGTCTAGTTTACTTCTACCACTATATATATTATAGAGGAAATAGTAGTAAATATATATATATATATATATATATATATATAACTCTATAGTATATATATATAAATATAAATAAATAGTTATATATTATAGAGTTTTTTTTTTAATTTACAAGTTAATTTAATAACCTATATAACATATTCAAACGAAACTGTTCCAATCAGGTCTCATTTAAATCTAACTTGTAACTTTGAATATTAATATTCAGGACCGGCCAACGTTTCAATTAGTTCATAACAAGGTTACTAAGTCGATCACACTTCGATAATAATATTTCGATTATTTGAACTGAATTTCTGTTGTCCGCTTCAAATGAATGAAACCAAACCAAAAAAACATAACGCAGAGAAACGATTGCACTTAATGCAATTCTATTTCTCCTATTTTACTTGCTTTATTCTTTTTTCAAACTAATATAGTTTTCAGACTAGTTATTCAACTGATAAAGCTGAAATATAATAATAGTATAAAAAACGTTTCATTTTGATCTCCCAAAGACAAATACTTTTCATGGAATCCTCTTGAAAAAAAAACAAATTTAATGGTTTTTGTAAAAATAGAATAAAAACAGGTCCAATTACGGATATTTTTTTTCTTTTACCTCCATAACATGGTTAAAAAAGTGGTTTATAAAAATAAGAACAGACAATAAAATATATTTAAGAAACTTTTGAAGTACAAGCTTTTATTAAGTAATTTTACTATACTAAAATGAAAATTATAAAATTACCATTCTAAAAGTTTATTAAATTAAGTAATAACTCGATCGAGAAATTCGGGAACCTGTATAGAACTACTGTATCCAGTTCTCTAATGTAAATGTTATACCCAATTAGCATCGAGCTGTTTTTTGAGTTTTTTGTAACAATTTCTTCCCAAATGTATTACTTCTTTACTTCAATTTAAATAGGTTTTACGAAACAATATCATGTAACTATGATATTGTATTTATTATTTTAGTATAATAAATATGTCGTCGTAGTTACATCATCATAACCTAAAAATGACATCCTTGTTTAAAGTGTCATGTATGTATATGAACGATAAATTTATGTAATGTAATAAGTAAATATTTAGAATGTCCTAAATGCATTTTAATATATTATATATAAAAATGATGCATTATGCATACATATATGTAGTATGTTTTATAAAATAATACAACAATTTTGGTATAAATTTACAAGTGATGTAACAAAAAATTTATTATAGCCATATTACATGCAAACATATTTTACCACAGGATATTATTTTAATATAAAAGTTAAGTCTTAGGAAAGATTAAAACAATTTTAACATATCTGCATTATGCCAAGAAAACTTTCTATTGTACTAAAAAAGTAAGACATGTCTATTGTAAATTTATTTACTTATATAATTTTTTATTCTCTATAGGGGTGTCGTATTCTGCGAATTGCACAAATTGTACCAAAAGCACGCTTGCGTGGAGTATTTAGAGAACTGGCCGCAACTTGTTAAATATTGCGGTTATCGAGAAGATAACTTGCCACAGGTAAGTTTTTTTTATATAATCAAACAAATGACCATGCTGCTAAAACCGCCTGATTCGAGGGTCATATATTTTTTTAAATTGTTGTATTTATGAGTCAATAAAAGTTACGACGTTAGTAATTTTTAAATTTTATATGCTTTTAACACTAATACGTATTACTTCAAATTTCATATCGCCATTTTTTCTATTCACATACAATCTAAAATTTTTCTATTTTAATACTTAATATTAAACTCAAAACTCTTAATATAGAAAATTATTGACCTGATTTTATCTGAATATTGCAATACTTGCTACATAAAATGATCACTTTGAGATTATGCTTTAAACTTAAAAATAACGCCCCCTATTGGTGCAATTTGTTATCCGTTATTACTAGATTTGTACTATGTTAAGTTTAGAAGTAAGATACGTGTGTATCTACGTATAAGTTCTGATCTGCTTCGCTAGATGGCAGATTTAATTTTTTTATACTATCTCCGTGTATAAATAAGAAAATGTAAATGTAAAATAAACTGTTTCTTAAAAGAAATACTTTCATTAAAACTTTTAATAATGGCACCATAACATAAAAGTTGCAACCGTTATACTGCAATAGCTTACAAAGATTTTCTTTAAATGAATATAACAATTATGTTTTGTTTTAAAAATTTTAATATTATTTTAGTTGGAGGATGTCAGTGCTTTTCTGAAACGCAAGACTGGTTTCCAACTCCGCCCAGTGGCCGGCTATCTGTCGCCGCGTGACTTCCTCTCCGGACTTGCCTTTAGGGTGTTCCATTGTACTCAGTATATACGTCATTCTTCCGACCCCTTTTATACCCCCGAGCCGTAAGTTTTATTATAAATGAATATCTAGGTTAGGTATGGCTTTGTTTGATATGAATGGTAAATTGGAGACCATGATTGTCATTTATTTTTACTTCTACGAAACAAAGTTAATTTGATAGTATACGTACATGGATCTATTATAAACAAATAGTACATGTTTTTGTTTAAAGAATCGTAAAAATTAAAGGCTCTATTTATACTGACTATGCTTAAAAAATCTAAATTTACTCTTGTTACTAAATCAGTGACAAATATAATAATGCTTAATACATAGTTATTATTATTACAATGATGTATGTTCTTGGATGAAACCTACGTTGGTTACCTAATGGTCTTTTGTTTTTGGGTAATGAGGTAAAACCACTTATAAATAAAGTAAATATTAATTAATAAATATTGTTACTAGTGATTGCTGTCATGAATTACTTGGACATATGCCGTTGCTGGCTAATCCGTCGTTCGCGCAGTTTTCTCAGGAACTCGGTTTGGCATCTCTGGGAGCTTCCGAAGAAGATATAGATAAATTGGCAACGGTAGGTTTAAATTTAAATTTGATATTTGGCAATCGTGAAAATGTCATTTTTATTTGAACGCTTTATGGAATGGAGCCAAATTGCATTTACAGGTGAATATTATAATATTTCATCATATCTTTTCTCTAACTTACCAGTCTATATTTAATGTTATTATTTTAAAGGTTTCAATAATATAAATATAACATTTGTACGTTTCAATAATAGATAAAAACATATGTAAACATATTTACGTGTTAACCAAATGTATTATAACTTTGAAATACTTTATTTTGTATTAAAAATCTCTGTTTTACCAGAAATTGCAATGTCTCGATGATTCAGCTTCATCATTCAAGACTTTGAAAAGTGAAAGAAAAGTTTATCTTAAATTATAAAAATATGATTTAAAACAAGATATAATTTTTAGACATCATGCCTCGATCTAAAAATATGAAATGGTGTTTACGTAACAAAATAAAAAAATAAATTTCAGTTATAATATTGCGAAACATAAAACAGAGCAGCGGTCAAGTTTATATCAGATCATTATCGTTCTGACGTACGTACGTTATTAATGACAGGAAGATTATATTCGGAAATTTGAATAAATAATCATTTTTATTTATAAAAGTTGTAATTAATCTTATCTTTTTTTACCATGATTATTGAATATTTGGCGACAGAGATGGATTATTTTGTTATATGTATTTGTAGGAGGTTGACTACTGACACTAGTATTTTACGCAAACGGACGCTACGGTGGTCTAGGATAAGAATAACAAAAAAAAAGTGTTTCTCATATCAAGTTCATATATGTAAATTTTTAAACAAAATATAAATTTATTGAATGTCAAAAAATTTATAATCCACATATTCTGTTCTTATATATATGACACCAATCTTATTGGCATGCAAAATTTATATATATAATAGTTATAAAAGTTTAAAATAATCAAATTTTGTAACTTACTTGTAAAATATAAAAATTCTGGTATCATACAGTTACTAAAAAACGAGAAACTATCACATTTATATTATAAAAGTAACTGCTGTGACACAATATGGCTATTTCAAATTTATATTAAATGACATTTTGTAGTGCATTTCTAATTGTGTTAAAACTTTTTAAAGTATTTTTTTATTTATTTAAAGATGTTCGTCAATGCATCTCTTTACATTTTTGTCACTTTTATTAAAAAAAGTACTCATTACTCATTATTCCATTATGAAATTCTTATATAAAAATTAAAATGAAAAAATCTGATTTCTAGCTTTACTTTTTTACTGTTGAATTTGGACTTTGCCGTCAAATCGATGGTAGCTACCGAGTGTACGGTGCTGGTCTTCTTTCCTCTGTGGCTGAACTGAAGCATGCCCTAGCAACTCCAGAAAAAATAAAACGTTTTGATCCAGATGTTACAGTTAATGAAGAATGTATTATTACTTCATACCAAAATGCTTATTATTATACCGATTCTTTTGAAGAAGCCAAGGAAAAAATGAGGTTAGTCAACTTTAAAGTTTAAATAATAATTGTACCGTCCTATAAAGTTTTCCCGACTATAAGCTACCACTTTTCATTATTTTTGAAATATCTTTTTATTTACTTGCCATTAATGTTTTCCAAAGAGTATTTCCTTAACTCTCATTGACATATACATAATAAGAATGTTTGACTTAAAACTTGTCATAAATTTCCTGTTCTTTTGCAAAGTTCTGAAAGCGTCACAAAAATATTTTTAAGTCAGAAAATATACTTCAGCAAAACATTAAACACTAATGAAATGATATTCAATAATGATTTCTCTATAATTTTACTATACTACAAAAACATTTTCAAGAAAAAATAAATCAAATAGAAAACTTTTCAAAATTTTGATGAAAATTATTAAACCTCAAAGCTAATTTGTCTTATACTCATATGTAAGTTATATATTTTAATAAGTATTTAGAAATAAGTAGCAATTTCAAACAACAAAATATTTGTTAAAGAAATGACTAATTTTTTTAATTGTTTCAAATATGTCATAACTATGGACGGAAAAGACTAAGGCTAAAAATATTTCAGGGCCTTCGCGGACAGTATTAAGCGTCCTTTCGGTGTCCGTTATAACCCATACACGCAAAGTGTTGAAGTATTGAGCAATGCCCAGAAAATAACCGCGTTAGTGCGAGAGCTGAGAGGCGACATCTGCATCGTGTCATCTGCTATAAAGAAGATAAGTGCTCAAGACTCCACGCTTGATGTGGAAACTATTGCCAATATGCTTCACACTGGATTACAGGTATAAAATAAACAAGACTTAAAATACTTCGTTGATAAAATATCTATATATAAACTGATTTACATTAAAAAAATTAAAACAATATATAAAATAATAAGTAATTTTATTCAATAATTCATATTTTAATATATTAAAGATAACTGAAATGCGGTTTGATTATTTCATTGTTAGTTTATTTTAAACAAACATTTATAAAATCTCCAACACCAAAAAATACATTTACAAAAAACTTGTTTATCGCTGTTAGTATTAAATCTTCTGGTCTTTAAATATTATAAGTTGTGAGAAGTGTAGCGAATGTGTTCAAATTTTCTAAAATAATAAATGGAATGAGGTAAACTTATATATCGTAAAGTATATATAGTTTCCAAAGGTGAATCAGACTTCCCATTTGTATCATGCTCGTAAATCGGTTTTAGCAATAATCTATAAACATCGTATGTGGCCTCACTAGAATGTCATTTGTTTCCAATTAAATTTAACTACATTGTATTTGTTCATTTCAGCGTGAAACCATTAAAATCAATACCAGAAAGAACAATTTGGTCGAAGCTATGTTCTTCTGTCTATTTGTTTTTATTATATTAAATTTTTATTTAAAAAAAAAAGTTTCATCAAATTCAAATGGATACTTTACCGTAATCTATATTCAACTAATACTATTTATTTTCCTATAACGTTTGATAAACTGAAATGTTTAGGCGTCTGCTGCTTCTATTTTAATTTATTTTTATAAAACTTACACATGAAGTGTATCTTTAAAGGGAATCATAAAAGTATATTGAAAAAATGTACTATTCTATTTATTATATCTATTTGATTTATATTTTTATCAATAAACCAACAATATCGATCAAGAAAACTAGCACTTACATATTAGTGTTGTATGGAACATGAATCAGACATTTAAAGAGCATGATCTTAATATTGAGTGATTGCCTCCGCAATCTGAATTTTCATCAGCTGGCAATTCGCCCAAGAAATTTCATCCAATATATGTATTGCACACAAAATTCAGAGTTATGTAGCTAATATAAGCTAACAATATTTGATAATCAAACAAGAATAATTATTTTATTTTAATAAGGTCCATAATATAAAACATTTTTTTTTATTAATAGTTATTACAAAAAAGTTTTTGATCTAAAATGTATGTTTTTTGTATAATAATATGTTATATATATACTTTACCTATATTGGATCAAAGTATCTTTTTTCCCTAGACAATATCTAGAGACAAACAGACAGTGCTCTTCAGACATGATATTATTTAGCTGCGCAATATTGTTTTTAAAGAAAAGGTATTTAATTTCTGGCAAAACATTATTAATTAGGTCGGCAGTTGTTTTTAAATCAAAAACGTTTTCCATTCATTTTATTTAAGTTTTATTTCAGACACTACCCCTACCTATAATACCCCTTACTCTTATTGTATCTAACCAAAGTACTAAACTCTATTTAAATTACCAAATGGTCTTTCCGATCCGATTCTTAAACATTCTATTTTAAGCAGAATATTACTTTTTGGTACATTAACAAACTTTTTTAAAATAAATCTCAAGACAAATAAAACTGTTAATAAGTTTGTTTTCGGATCGAAGTATCAATATGTTAATCATATTACCTCTTATATTCATCTTGATATAAGATAAAAACAGATACACGCTGGTAAAACCAAACGCTGGTAGTTCTTATAGACGTGATTGTAAATGACACAATAATAATAGAGCATCAAATCACTTTAATCTTGTAATCTTGAACTTCTCAGGTGAATGAGAGGAGTCCTCAAAGCACTTCTGGAGGAAGCTCACCGAACTCTGACCGCGACTTATCTCCTAAACCAAGCGCAGCGGAATAAAATTATTTACTTTCTTTTATAGCGGTTAATCTTGTTATTACATATTTTCATAAGTAATTTTTAGCTCAACAAAAGTCACTTAATGAATCTTTGTATAAATGTTTTTTGGATTTTAAAATATTTCAATGTAATCTTGTTAAAACTTAATATTTTATAATATATACTCTCAAATAAATTAAAATGTAGTCTAAAATATAATATATATTCATTGTGCTTGTTCTCTTCATCATATAAACTTTTTCATTGAACTATATTAACTACCTAATTATTATATAATATAATTATATATGTGCATGTCAGTCAAACTATAATTATGATGTAATAAATATTTATCAATAGCTACTTTATTTAAATAACCACACAGTGTTAACTTGTTTTGAACTTTTACCAAGTTTTAACTTGTTAGATATTGGTTACCTACTCTTATTTTATTATTGCTGCCTATCCTTATTCTACCATAAGTCATAACGCTGGGCACACTCTTTCATATACTGGTTTTCACTCACTACGTCTCTGTCGCTGTCGTTTCCTATAACAATGAATTGATTATTTATATTTAAAAGTTTCTCGTAAAAAGTTAAGTAACCCAGTAGCGTGACTAAATTTCGTAAAGTTATTTGAAGTACTATTTCAGGACTTCTTAAAAGCAGAATGTATATAATGGATTAAAAACCCCCTAAAGAATCTTTTGTCATAATCTCGAGGTTATTATTCATAGACTAAGATCATTGAATTTTAGGCACACTCATATCTTACACTATAAACAGATAATAACATTTACAATTTATGTAGGAGTTAATTTATTTTGTCACCATTATACTGCTTTTGGAAAACACGAGTATACTGCAAGATATCTCATATTTAGCCCAGATATTGTATTGAAGGTTTAAATTGATATTAAGTGATTTTCAATTCAATTTTGAATAACTCCAAGCCCATAAAAACAAATATATTTTTAAATTAATTATATCAACCGCATTATATTTGGGCTTGTCTGTTTTAAGAAACAAAAAATCTATTTAAAGTTTTTTTTACGATGTTCATTCTTCGAACAAATTTAAAATATTCTTAGTGGTTACCCATAGGCCTTACAATCAGCTTTGTGCTTCCGTATATGTTCGTATGGGATATTGGTAGTAGCTATGAGGAGAATAAGAGGCGAAGGTGGATTAGGGCCAAATGAAATGGAACCTCCCTTAATTTTAGTTTCGGGCTTTGAGGTTAGATGACTATATCATTTTACATCGGATTAAATTAAACACGCAAATAAAATGTCACCCCGACAATACATAATCTCAGAACATTAGATTATTACTTAAGACTTGAAAACAGCAAAAGTATTATTAGTTAAATTTTCCATATTTAAGTTTTATAATATTATATTTAGAATATATATTTAGAAATACATAGTTTTTGACAACGGGAAGTATTTATCATACTTTTACTGTTATTGAGTATACAGTTAGTATACTAGAAAACATACTAGATCTTGATTACAAAGCTCTTGATGGTTGAATGTAAATCGTTCCATTTTTGTTGTTGGTTTACAAGAAACACTAGCGATATCCGCATTGTTTATTGGATTTTATAGTTTCAAGAACGTAATTTGTAAATAAATTTTGTGTTCAGTTCTATTCTTGTATTAACAATATAAATTAGCTAACTTTAGAAAATAAGGTAAGGGTTAGTACGTAGTTTATATTTGCTTATTTAAAATTTAAAGCCGTCATATTGAAATTTAGTGTGGTTAATTATGCAAATATATTATGTCTAATTAAGGCTTTAAAATTCAATATGCTTTTTCTGATACACTACACTAGATCTACAAAGATTCTGCTAGTCGCTTTTTCCGTCAAAAAGTCTGTGAATTTGTACAAATAGAACGATAAGTCACATTAAGTTTCATTCATTCATTCAGTTCCTTTGATACCACCAGAAAGAAAAAATAATGTAGCTCTGTGAAAAATGCCGAAACTGCGAACTTGACTTTTTCATCGTCGGATAATTGACGTCCCCGTAGTCGCTGGGTACCAGGTCTGGGCTATAGGTCTGGGAGGTGGTTCAATTCCTGGAACTTCAACTCAGGCACTGATGCAATGGCACACTTATGCAAACCTCAGGGTATTACTTCCCTTTGATCGTCTCCTTGTAGGGAAGGTAATCAATTAGTAGCTAACTTCCATATCCTACAAAGTTGTCGATATAATCTTCCCGACGAACGGTTGAGTGTGAAATTTCTTCGGCGGCGAGGAACGCTTATGTTTCCATGTTATTGCATGGATTCTTGTTATGTCTCCGGGTCCCAATAGTGAATCCACGTCTCAGCACCCATTACTATCTTAGACAGAAAAGCTTCACTCCCTTCCTCATATAGGTCAAAATTTTCATTTGAAATCAGGACGCGGTTCTGAAGGCACGTCAAAATTCTGGGGAACCATCTTGCATTGGCCTTGTTAATGAATAAACGTTCATGTAGAATTCTTAAAACCAATATTCTGAAACGCCGCATTCAGTAGCTAATTAAGAAGCCTTCAAGCGACGGTCTTGAAGCACAGTCTTGGCGATGATTTCAATGTGGTTGATTCCACCGACTTTCCACTACCCGGATCATCTTCGATGGACTCACGTCCACACTTAAACTGTTTAGCCCAATATTTTATTATGAAAGTGAAGTGTCCCTGTATACAGCGAACATACGCTTATTAAACTAATGTTTACCATATTTTCTGCAACTGGTCACAATTAACGACGTCACACTAGGATAGCTGATGTGCTAATGAACTAGCACCAAGTATCTCGACACGTAAGGACGTCAGTGCTTGCACCAACCTGTTCCACCCCGCACTACGCGTCTATCATAACCAGGTAGATTACTTTTGATTTTCCCTTCGTAGTATCAAAGGTTAATACCCTGACATTTCTACTGAACAAAATAATGCTTGTTATACCTACTCCAAAGATTAAGAACTTATGTACTAGTACATGTAAATGTGGGGGACATTCAGAACAATGTGCAGGTGTGTTTCGAGACACAAAACGTTGGACCAAGTGATTTTGTTTCGTATGATCAAAGTGGAATTTATCAAAGTAGTTTAGAAGTTTTTGGATGGCAGGCAAATGGCATTCATTTTCTTTTTCATCAAGCTTATCTTTCAAACAGTCGATATTAATCAGTTCTTTCGTATAATTAACTTTTTACATAATACAGATGTGTTACAAATTTTTATGGCACCGGTTTATAGTTGCTAGCTCGGCGTATAAATCAAAGTCCCTAATCAATCTTTAAGACATTTTAAGGATTCAGTTAGACTTAATAATAATTACTTTATAATAATACTTAATAATAATTTAAATACTAAACAAAAAACTCGAAACACTATTTGTTTCATTTATCTGTTTGTCTGTTTGCGCAAATATGCTATAACTGCTAGACAGAATATTATGGAATATAATATGGCTACAGCCTTTGGTGTGAATTCCTTAACTTCACGGGATAACAAAAAAGGTTGACACTATAATTATATACTATAAGATATATTTTAAATATATCCAACAGTCTAATGGTCTAAATAAATGTTGGTATGGTTTTAGTTAAGTATTTAAATAACATATACGATGATTTTTCATCTTGAAAAAATCTTAGTTATTACTAACAACTACTATTATATAAGCTGTTATACAGCACATAAATCGGCTATAATTTATTTAGCTGTAAATGTTTCCATTTAATCGTTATTATGTTATCGATTAGAAAAAACATGTTTCTTATAACAAACAACGTTTTGAGCAGTCAAGAATGAAATTAGTGTAAACCAGCTGGCAATAAAACTAGGTATGGGGTTTTCTATCTAAACAACTACAGGTAGTTAAAATAGAAATGACTGAATGGAAGTTGTCCAGTTCGTTTCTTATTTTCGTCTGCAGTAACTAAAATTGTTTTGTGCTTGAATTATACTACAAGATACTATTGGGTGTACTCTATCAAATTTGGTGATTTGTTGAACTTCAAATTGTCTAAAGTGAAGGTACCTATATCACATTATATTTATTTTTAAAAGAAGAGACAAAAGAGCATTGTCATGCACACGATCATATGGTATCATCATTTGACAAATGGTAAATTATTTATACATAGGGCGAAGTAAATTTATAATTATTTTGAAAATTCTATTTCAATGTTTATCAACTGTCATTAAGGCGGATACCTTCTGCTATTATTAGATCTGCTAATTATTAGTCTATGGCATGACTGAATATTTGTAAATATGTGTGGTAAACGTAGTATCATTAAAATTACAGTTCAGTGATGTCATGTACTAATAGACTTAGATTTTGCAGATTTACATTCCGTGTTACGATGTTGTCTAAACATACCATACTTGAACTCAATTGTATGTCGTCAATGAAGTATATACACAAGTTATGGGCATAGGCTTACATAAAACAGAAATTAATATGGTAGCAGGTGTTCTAGATTTCTCTGGGCACAAGGCCAACATTTTGATAGTATCCATTTTTACATCTAAAATGACGCATTGTAATTGGGTCAGTCATATTAGTTCTCATAATTAAAACATTTGTCTAAAATGTTTCATTTATTATGTAACTAGAGAAATAATTCTATAATAATCCTACTTAAAAAAATGCATCATATATTGTTATATATTAGTATAAATTCCCAGAGGTTTCCCAGACGAGGTCGCAGATACGAATCATGTCCGTATCGATGAATTTTTCACTTCATATTTATTTAAAAAAAACTACTTAAATCAAAGATTTAAAACCAGTACGGTATAATCAGCATTATATTATTAACACTTACCACGTGTCCGAGGTTGCTTTAAAAGTCAATATGAGTAACAAGAGGTTAAAATTAAATTATCAAAAATGTTCAACACGTTTGATATCATATTTTGTAAGCATGCAAGATGTGGTCTAGATAATCATAAGAGCCATTTTTATCAGCCTTGTGGTAAGAATCAGTACTAGCATTAATAGCCAGTATGCAAGATTAAGAAAATCTATATATATAAAAGAAAGTGGTGTTAGTTACACTATTTATAACTCAAGAACGGATGAACCAATTTGGCTGAAAATTGGTGGAGAGGTTGCTTAGAATCAGGAGACGGACATAGGATTTTTATCCCGTTCGACCACGCTTCCGTCAAGTCACTATAAAACGTAGTATAACAAAAACGCATCTGACAGGGAATAACAAAACGCAAATGCCAGCTAAACGTAATTTTGTCTTTGGTTAAGTATGGTAAAAAAATTGACAGAAAAGGCGGAACACAGTTCGCCGGGTCAGCTAGTATACAATAAAAAAATTTAAACTAATATTTTAGTTATAACTAAACATATGTCTAGTTGTTAAATAAAGCATTTGAGAGCGCTCAACTCATACCTTGTTTTATTTTAAACCTAGAATCAGAAATCTATTATATTTTTTAGCTGAAGCAATAGTGATAAGCGAGATTTCAAAATATTTTTTTAAGAATCATGATAATACTTGAGAATAATTATCTTTTCTATTGGATCATTTTCTATATTCCTATTGAATTAATAAATACGTAAAGTATTAATTAACTTGTGTATTTAAAGTTAAAAATAACAAATTACTTATTTATTATTTTAGCGTAAAGGGTAACTTTTAGTTGAAAAGCAAAATTCATTAACAACGTGATAAATTCGTAAAAGAGAAAATTACATTGAGTGCTGTAGAACGAATCTTCTTCAATTCAGATTAATAAATAGTACGTTTATGTGTTAATAATAAAAATTTTACTGTTTCATTATCACCTGAAATACCCCTTCTGCACCCTCTTAGAATGAAAAGTGATGAAAAAAAATTATAAATATATTAAAAAATGTAATTTTTGCTTAAATTATATGTATTAGCAACTGAAAAATTGTACACTAATATATTAATAACAAAACGATTCTTGTGTCATTCTATGTATCTTCGTATGCAATGAATACTTTCATGAATCTGTTTTTTATAAAAAAGTCCATACTAATATTTAAGTACCTAATTAAAATTCTTCTACGTCTCTGACCCGAAACGAACTACTTTTTATTTTTGTTTCTATATATTTAGTCTGGCTTTAAATACTGTTACAATTAATAATAAACAAAATATATATACTTTTGAATTTGGAATCTTTTATACGATTTCATTTTAAAACGATTGTTAATGAACAATGGTGTTTTCTTATTTTCGTAATAATATATTAGAAATGAAAGTTCCGAACTTCATCAGAACTGAAGGCTGGTCGTCATCTAGTCCTGATCTAAATCTAAGTGATTATGATTTATGGCCAGTTTAAGAGTACGGTTTGCTCCAAAAGCTATGATAATTTAGAAACCCTAAAGCAATCCATAATGGCAGTGAAGAATTTTCCGATAGAAAGAGTGCGTGCTGCCATTGATAACTGGCCTCAACATTCAAAAGACTGCATTACTTCCAATGGAGTCCACTTCAAATAAGCTTTATATATTTATTAATGGTTTTATATTAACGTATTAAAGTAACACACTGTAATAGTATAGTAATAAATGTTACGTACAATTAAATGTTACATTAAACGTACAAGAACAATATTTATGGCAAGATTAAGTACATACATTTATTGAATTTGTTGAATCTGTCTCAACAAGTATCATAATATTATTGTTATTTAAAGACTTGTTTTAAGACTTAGATGATGCTGAATATAAAATTTTGTAAAGCATTTTTAAAAATACACAAGAAATATTAAGGAAGTAGTAAAATAATGTTCACATCATATTTTGTACCTATATTAAGTCAATGTATAAAATATCCATTCTCAAGTTTAAAGTACACTTAGGTAAATTTGTTTTACTTTCATAAAATGTATTACTTATGTTTATTGTTTATTATAATTTACTTACCGCATACGCCTGTCCTCTTTTCATTTTATAGCCACATTAAATATAATTATACCTTAAAATTTTATCTTTTTTAGTCAAAACCGTTACCAATATTATTTTTCATACTAAATCTAACAAATAACATTGTGGTAGTAACTACGTTCCCTTTTATTTGTTTATTATAAATAACTAACAATTAAAAAAAAACAATCGAAATGCAAATCGGACGAGCTACCAAGATATATAGTTGCCATTACAAAATGCCGTTTAAATGATTATTTATTTTTTATATAAATTAATGTATGTATGTGCAGTATATTGCCGTTGGTATTTTTGTTACAATTTTTTTTAATATTCTGCAATAAAATGAAAACATTAGAATTTTGCAAGAAATTTATTCAATTTCAATATTTAATTATGAGACATTTAATATAAGTAACACAAATTAAAAATATTAGTGTCTGAAACCCGTCCTTGGCAATGCTTCTGGGATTTAATTATAACAACCTACGTATCTGTCATTCGTTCAAACGTTGGCACCGATAGAGACTAGTTCTAAAATTATATGTAACATTGAATTTTCGTATGTCACGCTTGTTTGGTCATTGTTTTGGCGCCAATAGTTCTCAGAGCGAAAATAATAGTGCATTAATAAATAACGCATATTAAATTGTACAAGGAAACGCAAACCAATTATTTATTTTATGTTGTCAACAATTGAAACCCGTCTGTCGACAAATACCCAACGATATTTTAGAAAACAAAGCTCGGCTAGGATAGCGTCCCCTTGAACTGTATGTTGTTTGTTTTCCTGGTAGACATCGACAGAACGAATTATGTGATGCCTACTTAAATCTATATAAATATCTGGCATTTGCATCTCGGTATTTCGGGCTTTGGTCGGTGAAAAGAAACATCGTGATTATCGTATTATTTCATAGTACAGACTAGGAATTGTTTCAAATAATGCAGTAGTATGTTAAGTCAGTAAGTAAGTATTTGGAGGAGTGATTACTTTACATAACAAATGCTCAAAAGTTTTGTATTCATTACAAATTCGATCAAATGACAATCTATAGCTACCTAAATACATACCTATATCGATTGTTTGAATGCATGTTTTGTGTATCGACGATATGTACGGAGGTACAGGTCTAGTAAGATTTTTTGTTTTTTTTTCTAATTCTATAATTTTGGTGAACTTTAAAATACAACAGCAGTACGACAGAAGAAGTGTTAATTTGTATTGAACATTTCTAAAAGCTTCGAATTCCCTTTTTGTAACATCAAATGCGTTCTTGCTTTCAAAGCTTATTGTACAGTTAACGTATGTTCTGCATGTTGTTTATACCATTCTTAGGCCAAAAATAGTACTTATAATTTATGTCTTATTATAACTTTTTATGTAATAGTTTTAATTTTGTAGGGCCTTGTAAATGAGAACATAATACAATCAGTAATTGCGCGGTTAGTTAATTAGCCTTCTTTCGGTATGATGCTTTACTTGCACTGTAATATGGTTCCCTCTTATCAATTATGATTGTGACTTAATAGCTAATGACCAAGTCCTGCACGTGTGGATGATTTTTTTAATTCTATTAATATTTTAATAAACTTAACTGCTTAATTGTTTCAACCATTACCTAATTATTTTCCAGTAGCTACATTGTTTATAAAGCTAAATATAAGCATCTAATTTTTGAATAAGATACTTATATTTGGTTTCCAAATTGTTTCTGTTACTGAAATCTAAGGTCAAGAACTATATATAACTACGACTAATGCCAAGAGCTAAAAATAAATATAGAACGGTATATGGTCTTTGTATGTCGTGTTTTTTATTTATTTCTTCTTATTATAGGATATAAGATTTTGTATTTTATTTATAAAATGTATAAATGTATGTATAATGTATAAATTATAAGAATAGAAATGTTGTTTATGATAATCTGACTACGGTATTTAATAATTTTAGGACGAATCTTTGTGTAAAAAACATAATGAATGCGGCTGTTTGTAAAATATTTGTCTCCTACATTTGAATAATACGATTATCGGTCTCTCATTGATTTTTTTTTACAGTACTGTTACTTGACTTGTATTGCAACGCCTCTTCAAGGGTTTATGATACTTTGAAAGGCGCAGGTAACCTATTGTATAGTCGAACCAATGTTTTTAATTTTTAATTTTTTTTTTAATGGAAGAGCAAAGGATCTGGCAGGTCACAGATGATTTGCGATCACCGCCGCCTATGAACTCTGAACAACATCCAAGGATTTACCAGAGTGTTGCCGGCCAAGGAGGTGGGAGTCGCCTTTTTTGAAGGTACCCATGTCGTAACGATCTGGAAATACCGCCAAAGAGAGTTCGTCCACATTGGAGTAATTCTCAAATCTGCGCATCCCAGTAAGATATAACCGTCTCGGAATATAACCACCTTCTAAAAGATTTTCGAAAAACAAACAAACAATATATATAACACTCTCCTATTATGTTTTTGGTCATTAACCCTAATTGAAGAACAACAACAGTTTACTATTATATAATTCAATCGCCCGAATTATTATTATTTTTTTCATTTTCCTACAATATTGCAGTGGAACAAAAATTTTTCTTCGTAATCTAATAATTAAAAATAAAATAAAATAATTTATATTAAGAACTATTTATCTCCATTAAACTGTTTAAGAATTTCTAAGAGAGTATTGCTTAAAAATGGGACATGTACAACATCAACAGATTTGTGAATAGGAAAAGAAACTTCGAGGAGTATATAACCAACGAATTTTTGGTAAATAGGTCAGTAGGTCGACTGGGCCCGGTCTTCATTTGTCATGTTAAACGAAGGTTATTTCTAAGGGAAAACTATTCAAGGGATTATTATTAAAAATAAAACGTAAATACTGTTTGATCATCACAACAGACACATTTTATAAAATAGAATATATGTAAAGTAAAAGCCTTTAGATATTATATAACTTGGTTATAGATGAAATCTAATATTATTATTTATCTAAACTAACTATTGTAAAACAATATTTTAATTTTATTACGTTCTTAATTTCAAGATTCATGTAAATAATGTTTGTAAGTGAAGAAATCGATATTATAATAAAATTGTATTTTAAGCCTTTTACCAAATAGTAATTTAATTATTAATATTGCATTGAAAATTATTCTGCGGAATATATATAAATAAACAGTTTTTGTATTTATACAATTAAATAATATTGAATAATTTGTATCTTATTAACCATTCTTATATTATTGACACATTCACGATATTTTAGTATCATTAAGATGTAATTGTATCGTATCAATGTTTTATTATCATAAAAAAATATCACTAACCAGTCCATACCATTTATAATCTAAGGTACATTAGTAAATGTAATGACTTTAATATTAACGTTTTAAATAATTCCTTTACCACATATTAGATTCATATAATTGTTAAAATAATATAACTTTTTTAACTTATTTATGAAATAAATAAATATCTATTATACTTCAACAAATTTTATACTAAAACAGCTAAAAATAAAAAAAATCTTAATTTCTGGTCATTTCGGGCAATTAGTTTCATTTAATTACCAATTATTTAACGTAACATAACATAGTAAAGTTAAAATTAAAGTTATATTTTAACTCACTGTTCATGTTTGAACCTTAAAAAATATTTTATTTTTTTATATTAATAATTTCTGACTTTAACCGTATTTTCTCTTACAATACCTGCACTTTGAGAAATCACCTACCGCTTTTTGAATGGTGACCAGTAGAATTCACAAGAGTAAATAGCAATCGTATGACCCCTTTTTCATTGCAGTGGCTAATTAACGATTTATTAAATAAAATTAAAGTGAATATGCTATAAAAAAGATAAGATCCTTTACTAACGATTCTGTATTATATATAGTTATTTTTATAGCTTTATGTTATGACATCCTACTCTGGGGTAAAGCTGCTGATATAAATACAATTTTTGTTTTACAAAAGAGAGTTGTCCGTTCAATTAATAATCTATGTACTAGGGATTCTTTACACGAAAAATTTTAACAAACCAATATATTTAGTATAGAGTTTAGCTACTTTCAGAGTGTAATGCCATACAGCAAAAATTTTTAACCGGTAATGCATCAGATGGGGATATTATCTTAAACCTGCAGAAGAGAGCTGTTCGAGAAATCTACAACATGAGGTCTCAAGAATCATTAATTGTATTATATTGGCATGGCCTAGGAATTCATTGTATTTTAGCGATTAAGTAGTAACAATTTTTTTTCTGATTCTGTTTGTCACTCTTATGAGAACTACTGGTTGCATAACACTGATCCCTTAGAGTTAATTACTTGCGGTATTAGTGGGTGTCGGGTTGCCTCCTTCTTACAATTAAGGCGAAGGCGTTATGCTCGTGACCGGGTGCTGCTTGCAGTGACGGCTTGTCATGCTAGCCACGGATTTCTTATTTCTTATTATTAACTAGTCATTAGAACAACTTTTCGAATTAATTGTGATGGTTCTAATTGTTCATACACTGCTCACTAAATATATTGACGAATGAAAAACAGTCATCAAAATACAATAACAAAAGAACACGGCTGAGTTTGTTGTGTGGTTTTTCTCAGACCAGTGTGCTTTTGGATCCCTCGTAGCCTTACTTTGAATTGGAGAGTGACTTTACAGAAAGACTTATTTCGATAAGTATCGTATCAAAATAGTTTCTGCCACTCCCTTTTGACGTACTTAAGTGATCACTGATATTGATTGAAGGTGGAAAAGATATATATATAAATGGATAATTACATTTCTGAGAATCTTAAGTAGGTACATGAGAATAATGATATGTATTTTTTGAATACAAGATATAAATACGAGGAACAAACACAAACTGGCTTTGTCTGTTACTCGATTAGTTACTCGAAAAGTGAATTATTATTTATGGAGCAAGCTCGAGCTCCCAGTAAACGTAAATCTGAACGTTTACCACTTATTAAATTTAAAAAACTTGTTAAGGAACGTTTGTAGGCTAAAGATTACTACAGTATTTCCGAATGTCTAGAACAAAATGCAAATTTGTAAAAAATTTACTTTCAATAAGGATTTTGATTTCTATTTTGCTCAATCCCTATGTGTCAGTAAGTAAATAGTTCAAACATATAGGGCAAAGATAAAACCTTAAACAAATGTATGTTGATATTCGAATAAAAACTATTATTTTTTTAACCTAATATTGTTACGAATAATGTTATTTTAATGGTTTTCATGTTTTGGTAAGTTATGATGTAATACTCATAAGGTATGGTTTTAACCTCCAACTTTTATTTGGGTCAAAATAAGTAAAAAAATATGTTAAGATAATATAGATTTAGAATGTGCAGATGAAATCGCATATAAAATATTTGTGATAAAAGACAAAATTATAAAACAAAATATAAAATAAATATACGTTATGTATTCGTATAAGAAGTATATTAAAAAATCATAATAGTTTTAAATAAAAATATAATAAAAGTAGTATCGACCATAGATTAGTTTTATCTCATCAATATTTCTGGATATTAAATTGATTGTCGCGGTTTCTGTTGCTGGTAAGTACCTTTTTTTTATGAATACAAGGATTAATCTTTCAAATTTATTAGCAAACGTATCTTACAGTATCTTGGATAAATAAGACTAAAATTAACCGTTCTTTGAATTATATTTAGAATAAAATCTAAGATTAAGTATCACTGGAAGAACCAATAGCGCCCATTATAAAACAACAAGTTTAATTTTTACAATATATATCGTAATTGTAATTTTATTCATTTTATATATCCAATTTTAAGATTAAGCTGTAATAAAATGTATTATTTTAAGACCAATTAAGATAGAATAACATATTATCATCCCTTTTTTGTATAATATTATTCTAATTAACCAGTCCCGAAGGCTATTGGATAATAGATCAATTAAGTACTATTACAATTATTACAGTAATATAAATTATAGAATTGATGATTTTGTAATGTAAATTATTTACTTAAAACAAAGACAGCTTTACAAAATACAAATGATATATTTGAAATTAAATATAACATAGCACTATTAGCTTTAGGTGCAGAGCAATAGGGACTGAAAGGTTTGAGCATTTATTAAGCCAATGTTATTGCTGGCTTTATAGAAATTTCTTCTATTTTGCACATTAATTCTGACGTAATAAGATCTTATGATTATACATTTCCTGTATGAGCATTTATAGTCAGTCTTGTTTCAAAGAGGATAAGATCTACTGAGGGATGAAAGAGGTCCAGTCTACGTCATCTTCCCGCGGGAAAGCCCGCAGTCGCGCCGAGCGCCCGTCGCGTCACAACGCCGCGCCGTTTCTGATCGATATAGCGTTGTCGCAATAAACACTTTTATAACACGTAAACATTTTACTACTGTTTAAAGTTTTTTATCGTATATCTAATTTATAACTCGATTTTAGTAACGATAATTTAAAAATAAAAAATATAACCTTAAGGGTTTTATTAAACTTTAAAACTTCCTTTAATTATTGCTATATAATATATACATATATATTTTAATTACTTTAAAACCTTCCGGAGAGTTCCACCATTTCTACAATTCGTTGTATTATGTTGAATAATAGCTGTTGAGCGAAGTTACCGTGTCACATATAAATATCCAATTAACATATTCGTATATCCAAAATATTAAGATAGTTTTTTTTAACGATATGTAGTTATGACGATTATCAAAATAAAATAAATGAAACGAAAATAAATAAAATACTAAACAACATTAAGGAAAGTTAAAACAATAATATTTTTGTCGTCGAAATATTGAGAGCTGTGAACTATTCGTCCTAATCTGTGATTTTGTAGTTAAACGTGCGAAGGTCACGGCTTGCGTAGTCGCTGGCAAGCCGCGCGGTCGCGTCGAATGACGCGACTCCATTAGTGCGCCCGCGCCGTTAGTCGCGACGCTGGCGTCTGAGGACATGTCCGTGCTATGGATTACCAATGCGTGGTCGTGTACACCGTCATTAATATCGCGCCGCCCCGGTTATCCCAAACGGCGGATATTTCGAACGGCTGCGTCGATTGGTTCAAAAATAAAATCAAAAGGTATTCACAATTATACTCTAAGTACTTTTAAGCATGTTTAAATATAACAGTATTCAATTTAACACTGATTTTATTTTAACATAGCTGCATATAACAAATATTTCTCTCAATTACGAGTCAAATTAAAACATATTTTTAAATTTGCACAAAACCATAATTTGTAATCCACATATTTGTTATTATTGTTTGATATGTTTTAAATCTTTCCTTATACATAAAGATGATGTTAAAACTTATTTTATACTGAGGCGTCGTTCACTGAAGATATAAATTTATCAAAATAACATAAGTATAAATATAAATTTATTAATGCACATAAAAACACAACATTATTTTGCTTGTCCACTGACCCTTCACTTATAAAATGCAGAGAATGTCATAATTTGGAGATTGTTATCTTCCTCGCATAGTTCGGTAATAGAACCCAGCAATCCAGTAAATTAATCAAGTGTTTGCCAGTCCTATTATGCAAATTATATAAGTTAAATGTATTGGAGATTAAGGATAGTACAGTGTTCATTCGTTTTGGAAATATATCACAACTTAGATGATATTACAAATAGTGAAATAATTCAACTTTAGGTATTGTTATGATGTATTGAATACTACATTTCGTTTAACAATTAACAAGTTTTTATAATGTTCAATTTTTTTGTTGTTGGTAGCAAAAAGATTTTTGACTTCTGATTTAACAGCTTATTAGGAGATCAATCAGATTGTGAATCCTGAATTATTCACTGTATGTTTTATTAACATAATGGATATTTAAATATAATGCTTATTTACAAATTCTAAAGTTTGTGAATTTTCGTCATAATAATGACCGCAACTATTCCGTTGGAAATGGAAAGGGTTTCGAAGTCATTGCAAAAAAAAACAAAATTATTTATTATATATTATTATAATATATATAACTGAACCACAACGCAAGCGATTGGTTTAATATTATATATTAAAAATTTTAAACCCGTCTCATTCCTCCCACTATATGATTTTCAGAAAAAAATATTTAAGAATTAACATGTAAAATTCTGATAGTGTTTTTTAAAGCATAAGTGAGATTTGATATAGACCTATTTACTTCTAGTTTTACTTTTTACTTCAGACATTTTGTTTCAAAATTTAGTTGCACGTTTCTAAAGGTTAGGTACATGGAGATACTTATTATTCAATTTAATTTATTATAGTATTGAGTCTTGAATGAACTGAAATACTGATAATTGATGTCAGTACAATTTATAATTCAAGTAAAGCGTGGCACCAAAAAAGAATAAAATAATTAACCACGACACCACAAATTCTATGATTAAGGGATTAAAGAATTCTACCTTTTTAACATTCAAAATAGTAAAAATTATACAACACCTTTTATTTTTGATATAAGAAAGTAAATAGAAACTACCAAGACTCTTAACTTCCTAGACTCTAAAGTTTTAAATAATGTTGGTAAAGAAACTTTTTTTTTTACTTTTTGTAGTCAATATCTACTCATCATATATACTAATAATATGAAATTACCAAAAATAATCCCAAATCTGTTCGATAATGCGAGATTAGCAGTCGGGCCGTTTATTATAAGACAAATAATATGACAATAGTTTAATACAGAAATTAACAAAAAATTTAAATATTTACAATAGCTTATTACTTCTTATAGTGGATGTTCAGATTTATTTATTTGGATGTAAATTTAAGTCTCCAAAGCGTTAATATTATAAATAAGTGTAAAAATATTCTGTTAATTCTTGACGCCACTAAAACCTTTGTCGGCTGACTTATTAATTTTTAAACGCGATCAATACACCGCTGTAACGTTTATTATAACGCGCCATTTAATATCGACTAATTATTTATAAGTCATATTAACAATACTCTTGTATCTTCTTAGAGTTCTTTAGAATAAAACTTTCATTTGACTTTGTACATCTTACTTAAATTTAGTATATACATGAGTAAGGTCTAAGTCCTATTAGTTCGAACTTCTGTACAAGGAAACTTGCTGATAAACCTGATAAGTTTTGGTACTCCAATTCCATACGCTCTTGTGAGTAAAATTATTATGTATGTTACCTATGGATATAATGTGCCTGGATATTATTATTTAAAACATGCAAGCAAGATTCATATTTCAAGTGATCTAGAATATAAATAATTAATAAAAAAAAGGAACACACTGAATTAACCTAATTACTAATTATAAATAAATTATAATTACTAAATAATAAGTAAACCAAATTTATCAAGTCTCAGCGGCTTTGATATAATTAAATTAATACTTCGAAATAAGAAAAACAAATTAAACAAAAAGTAATATTACAATCTTAATTGATGCTGAATCTCGATGTTATTAATGTTTTTAATTTTATTATAATATATAATTATGAATTTCAGTAAATTACTGAGTTATTTATATTATTTATGATACTTATTTCATATACCAATATATGTAATATATAACTATCTTATAACTTTAAATATGTATTACAATAATTACAAAATATTCCATACATAAGTAAGCAATCAAGAATCAACAAGGTGAAGGCGTAATTGATCCAGAAATCGATATCAATTGTGATGTAAACGAGGCAGTCATATAGATTCCAGACTGCTAATAAACATTAGTTGGATTTGCATTTCAATAATATTAGTTCGGATTTACTTTTATATCTCGTTTGCGCAATGTCTTTATTATTGTGAAAAGATTTAGCTACTTTTGTCATTAAATGCTCCATCCTTTCCATTCCAAGATATTTTCAAAATGTCTTTTACTCTTAAAAAGTAAATTAGCATTTAGAATTAGTGACATTCTAACTAATGACTATTTGATTTAATGAATATTAAGACTGAAGTAAATAAATGTAACATATATTTAAATGGAATCCCTATTGCTTTGGCTTCTGTTTCGTATGTTTAAAACTATAGAAGTCTACTTATTGTTCGAAAAACATGGAGATTTTGCCTACAATGCTTACGTAAACATATTAAATTAACAAAAGTCTGTATTACGAGGAAAGATACATTATGTATTATTATTACATTTTATTATTACATTATTACAAAATTAATTTATTAATTTAAATTATTTATATGTGTTTATATGTATTTCTCTCGACTTGATAGATGAAAAATATTTTTACCTTTAAATGCCAAGCAATAGACAGAGGAGTGAACTATTAAAGTTATTTTATTTTAGTTTTTAATGTAAAATATATTTGTCTCTTATACTTTTCAAGTTGGAAAAAAATCATAAAAATATTTTGAAAATGGTTCTAAATGAAACCTCTTTTTTTAAATTTATTTCATATATATATATAAAAAATATTTCATATATATAATTAATAATTAAATAATAGTCACTAATTACATTAAAAAAAAATTTCAAGACGATAAGAATATGAAAAGAAATTGAATATCTTGTTCTTTATTTGATATTACAAATTAAAAATAGGCCTTTTAAAGTTCAATGTAATATTTGTCATCTAATGATTATTAATATACGGTTAAAATTAACCAAATGAGCACTAAAATTTAAAAAACTGCCTAAAAATATCAAATCAGCAAACGCGTTCATGTTTATATTAAATTTGTTTATTATTTCAGAGCGGTAGCAGTGTATCTTCAATCTCTAAAACTGACTCCAAACAATGGTATCATACACGGAAACTTGGCATGTCTCTATTATAAACAAGGCTTTATAGATTTAGCCATTGATACGTACCGACAAGCTATTGAACTTCAACCGAATTTTCCGGATGCCTATTGCAATCTCGCTAATGCGCTTAAAGAGAAAGGCTTCGTACATGAAGCTGAGGAGTGCTACAACAAAGCCTTATCTTTATGCCCATCGCATGTAGATACGTTGAATAATCTCGGCAACGTGAAGAGGGAACAGGGAAAAATTGAGGAAGCTACAAAATTGTATATGAGGGCTTTAGACGAATTTCCTAATTTTGCTGTCACTCATAGCAATTTGGCGTCCCTCTTACAACAACAAGGTATATTATAATTTAGTTTTTTTTATTTTTCATACAATGGACCCCTTGTTTGTATGTATGTATACAGTAATCGAACACCACAATATTAATATCCTTATTTAATATAAATTTTAAAGCAGCGGTAATTTTGCTCTTATTTTTTAAGCATTTAGTAAACACAGTTTACACAATTTTTAAATCCTTTGTTATTTGAAATACATAAACTTACGGACGTGCACGAACATTTATATCTTATATTATCCACTATTATTATGGTTATATTTCAGGCAAATTTCAGGAGGCTCTGTGTCATTATACACAGGCTATAAATATTCAACCGAAATTCGCCGATGCCTATAGTAATATGGGAAACACATTAAGAGAAATACAGGATACAAAGGGAGCTCTCAGATGTTTCAAAAAGGCAATTGAAATTAATCCACTGTTTGCTGACGCGCATTGCAATTTAGCCAGTATTTTTAAAGACATGGGAAATATTTGTGAAGCAATAGTATCTTACAACAATGCTTTAAAAATTAAGCCAGTTTTTCCTGATGCTTACTGTAACTTGGCACATTGTTTACAAATTGTTTGCAATTGGGACGATTATGAACAAAGAATGAGTAACATTATATCGATTGTAGAGGATCAATTATTTACAAGTGATAAATTGTCATCGGTACACCCACATCATTCCATTTTATACCCATTAACAAATACAGCAAGGAAAGAAATAGCGGCACGACATGCAACTTTATATTTGGAAAAAGTCAACATGCTTACTAAAACCACTTTTAGACATTCTATGAAACGAATGGGCCGTTTGCGTATTGGATACGTGAGTAGTGACTTCGGAAATCATCCTACTTCTCATTTGATGCAATCGATACCTGGACTCCATGATCGATTAAAAGTAGAAATTTTTTGTTATGCTCTTAATTCTGATGATAAATCTGCATTCCGTGTTAAAATATTAAATGGATCTGAACATTTTATTGACTTATCATCCGTTCCGTGTAATATAGAAGCTGCTCGGAGAATAAATAGTGATAATATTAATATATTAATAAATATGAATGGCTATACAAAAGGTGCTAGAAACGAGATATTTGCTCTTAAACCAGCACCAATACAGGTTATGTGGCTTGGTTATCCAGGAACTAGTGGTGCTGAATATATGGACTATATAATAACTGATGAAATTTCAAGTCCACTGTCAAAGTCTGGAGATTTTAGTGAAAAGTTTGCCTTTATGCCATATACATATTTTGTAGGTGATCATAAGGAAATGTTTCCACATTTAAAAAAGCGTTACAATGTGAGGATAAAAGACGAGGGATCCCTTGGTGAGAATTTGGCTGTTATAAATTGTGCTGAGAATGTTATAATTGATGATTATTTTGAAGTTAAATACTATAAGAAAATTATATCATATAAAAATTTGGAACCAATACATGTAATTATAAGTGAAATAGACATTCCTAAGTATGTAATTGAATCGACAATAAGTTCTGAACATGAACAGGTATTTATTGATATTCATACATTTTCAATATAATTTTTATATAAATTATAATATATGTAAGTAATAATCTCAACATTGTTTAAGGTATACGTAAATGAAACATATATAGATAATGGATTAACTTTAAATTTTTTTAAAAAGAAAATTGCGTCCGGAGAAATTATTTACGATAATATAATATTAACGTCTAGACGACAATATGGCCTTCCAGATGACGCTGTGGTATTTTGTAATTTTAATCAACTTTATAAAACGAATCCTAAAATTTTAACGATGTGGGTGAATATATTAAACCAGGTTCCGAATAGTGTACTCTGGCTTTTAGCTTTCCCAGCAGCCGGGGAAACAAATCTTTTAAATTTTATCAAAAAATATGGTAAACTTCATATTTTTGATACTTTTATACTATGTTGACATTATATTATCTATTTAAAACTTTACTTTTGAAATTTACATATGTTTTTTCAGGACTAACCAGAGACCGGATGATATTCTCCAAAATCGCTTGTAAAGAAGAACACGTCCGTAGAGGGCAGTTAGCAGACATTTGTTTGGACACGCCACTTTGTAATGGTCATACCACCACTATGGATATTCTTTGGGCTGGAACGCCGGTAGTAACTTTACCAGGCGAAACTTTAGCTTCAAGGTTTGTACAATTTATAACTAAACCATGTCCAGGATACACAATGTTAGTCAATTTATTATGATAAATTAGGAAAACGAATTTATCTCTGTTAGGTTTAGAATATAATATAAAATCCAATCATAATATTAATATTACATATTATTTATATATTCAGATAAGTCCAATTGACTTTAAGAGTTAAAGTTAAACATAACACTAATTTATAATAAAATAAATTTCATAAAAACATGTGTTACGTTACAAAAAATACTACTAATTATTTTAGAGTTCCTTAACTTTAGAAACAATAATACTTTAAAACTCTTCATAGGAATCAGAGATCTGTGAAGTTTGGGAAAATTCATTGACTATAGTGTATCTAAACATAAGAATTACTAACTGACTTGAAATAATAATATCTCGAATTAAGTCAATACATTGGTATTAGAATTGCCGTTATGTAGGTGCTGGTATAAGATACATAAAATGTATCACTTCCTTAATTATAAATGTTCAATATCTGAAAAGAGTTTAATGCCAAACCGACCATTGTGATATATTATGCTTACTGTAAGCTTTCGCCGTTTTTGCTGTTCAGAGAGCCTTGACTACCTTTTCTTAACTTGATTGAATACTTATAGCACTTAATATTTAAATTAACTAATCCTTGTATTAAAAAAAATATTATTCTTATTTTAATAACTATTACAGGGTAGCATCTTCACAGTTAACTGCATTAAATTGTACGGATCTCATAGCGAAAAATACAAGACATTATGAAGAAATAGCCATTAAACTAGGAAAGAACATAGAATAGTAAGAAATATGGGCCTTTTAAATTAAATTCTATTATCTAATATTTAAAATATATTTTTTCATATATGGAAACATTTAAGCTGTAATATTTATATAAACTTTAACAATCTTTCAATAGTCGTAGATATATTAGAGCCAAGGTGTATAACGCTCGACTTACAAGCACGTTGTTTGATTGTAAACACTACACTACAGCACTTGAGAAACTTTATTATAATATGTGGGAACGATATGAAAAAGAAGAGCCACCGGCACATGTTCATGCACTTATATAATTATTATAAATAATTATATACAAAACGTGAGTATATATATGGTCTTAGTACTTGATCAAATAAATTTGAAGGTTATACAACTTAAGGGTATTAGTATAAAAAGTATGTTCAAGTAAATCATTATATTTCAGTTTTTCATTTATTTTACTATCTTTATTTATTTTTTCATTAACTATAAACAATAAATAACATTTTGAGTAATCCAAGTAAACAAAAAAAATTGCAAAGTTTTCCTTTGATACAGACATGACACAACCATCAGGAAATTTGTTTTGGGTTTAAAGATATATATAAAATATATAAAAATCTTGAGCCATCTTAACTTGACTTGACTGTTGTTGCTACTATATTAAAATTAGTTCGAAGAGCCATCTATTGAAATATTTCGTTTAAAACTTAGTATACATCGTAGATGGATGGCGCAGAAATAAATTGTAAAAAGCTGGTTTTAATTAGTAAAAAAATAATAAGAATTGAGATAAAAACTATCACATCTTTTGAGTTCGTCCAATCAAAATTGTGTATCTACAAAATTTTATAACAATCATATAACAGGACTTAATAAAGAACTACATTTATTATTACTTGTCTTAAAAAGGGGGTTAGTATATGGTGAGTTAAGTGAGATTGTGAATTGTATAATGTTTTTGATTTTTTTTTCAGATTTCGAAGTGTTTTAGCAAGAAACTTATATGATTTATTTGAGTATTTTACTAGTTATCACATGAAGAACGACAACAACATTAAAAATGGAACATAACAAAATGTAAAACAGCCTCTACCACTCTAAAATCTTAAACAATTTTTCAGAAACGTTTTACAAATACTAATTAGTTTTTAAAATGAAAAATAGGAAAAAAAATGTGTTCTTAAATTATTTATGTGCATATCAAAAACCATTTTAATTTTGAAGAATTTAAATTAAATGATTTTAAATTTGTTAAGTCACCGGGTCACCGAAGCAAAATTTTAAGGTTATTAATCTGTATTATTTATTTTCTTGTAATGTAAATTCTACATAAGATTAATAAATAAAATAAAAAAATATTAAATTAAATTTTATTTAGTAAAAAGGTAGTTAAGGTAAATGTGTGGTAAAGTTATTGATAATTTTATAGAACCTTTCATATTTTCTGCTAAGCGAATAACTTCAAAATCTTAATAAGATAAATAAACTTTTATTTGTACATGTATTACTGGCTTGGTATTATTGACTTGCGAATGTACTATACAACGAATTTAATATAGAATGAACTCAACAATACCAGCAGGACATATCTTATTTGACAAAGTTACGGGAACGATATACAAAAAATTGAAATTCGAGTCCTGGAAATGTTGATGAATTCCTTATAATATATTATATTCATAGGTTTGTTAACTAAATGTTTATAATATTTCACACAGATCCCGTCTTGCGGGTTCAAATAATTGTCTAGCGACCATCTATTTAAAAGTAATAAGTATTAAAATCAAGATTTTTCATTTCATTAAGGCTTTACGTTATTTCATGAAATCATAGATATAGAAAATAAAACATTTTTTGTTGTTGTTATGGGTGTTTAATTCAATATTCATATTTTTAATCTCTTGTGTGACAATAGCTTAGAACATAATATTCAATATATACAATGAGATATAATAATTGAAGATATTTTAAATACATTAACTTTACAGACTTGTGTAGCAATTGCGCATAATAAATTAAATAAGTCCACTTATTCTAAATGAATACTTAATATTTTAAGTATATAATTTGTACTTTATCAGCATCATTCTTAATATTCAATTTCCTTTTTTCATGACTCTCAAAACTTTAGTAAAAATTAATTACCATTCACAATATTTTTCTACTTTCTTAAATTATAAGAGTTTATTCTATATTGCCTTGTTTCGTCTAGCTTTAACTTCCAAGGGCTATATAGAATATAAAAGATATTAGGAAAATTTTTACCTTGTTTTGAGAGCATTACACGTATATAAACCGCATATCTGAAGGATTTCATATTAAGCAATGATTGCTGTAATCGTTTGTTGGTGATACCTAAGATTATATATTTACAATACGCCATCAATATTAGTGTTCTAAATTATATTAATTACAATATCTAAATTAATTAAATTTAATATTTCATTTTACAATATTCGAGATTCTAAATATATACAATATTCTATAAGACTCACTATTTTATAACAGCTTGTAGTAGTAATGCATCAGTGTCAGGGCTATCTACTATGTACGTCATATATTTATGAAAAATGCTTAAAATTAACTTAAATTTCTTTAAAGGCAACTTGTTATATACATATTCTTTACACTATTTGAAAAAAATACTTTAAATAGAACTTTCTATAACGTCTAGAAAACGACTTTCAATTTTAAAGTAAACACATCGTTGTCATTATATACTCAATCCTTATATTATCATTCCAGAACCTGCTAAACGTAATCAAACCAAACAAACCATCGATACAGACCGATCGATGTCATTCACTTGACTTTATGCCGTAGTTTCATGCAATACATGATATTTACAACAATATCATTATTCTTATGATCAAATTCTAGCATTCTACATATTTCTATGACAAGTTTTATATCTGAGGTATTTACGTTCATTTTTATCACATAAGGCCAATTGCTATATTAAGGCAGGTATTATCCACGGAGAATCCTTGGTATTTAGAAACTTAATGCAAGTTATTCTTAAAATAATTATGGGGGCATAAGTAACTCATTTTAAATTTTGTTTTGTTTAAGATTGAAAAAATGATTTTTTTTTGAATGATTTGAATTTCAATGAAACAAACAGTAATGAAAAAAAAATGGAGGACAAAAATGGGAGTATAAGGCTTCCGGCTCTCTCACTCACCGTACGAAACGCAGCTATAATAGGTGCTAAACGCCGATTTTCTGTGAGATAGTGGTACTTCCCCGGTCGAGCCAGCCCACGTACGAGCTGCAGTCATATGCCCACAGCTAGGCTCTACCACTCAAGTTATCTATAATAAATATAATTATAAAATAATACATTAATAACTTGCATTAATAACTAGCCTTGACTAACTAACTGAGCCTTAGTAGAAAAACCGAATTTATACTACATCACAGATTTATTTAGACACAACTTTTTAGGGGGTTAAATCGTAAGACACACTTGACAAGAATGACGTTACTCGCAATGCATGCTTACTATACAAATGTAAAAAGCAATCTGATCAAGACACTGAAATCATTCAGGTGTTACAATTATTATAAACCAAAAGCTCAAAATAAACAAAATCGTTAAGATTTTTATTATATTAGTGTTCCTTGTTATTTAACTTAAATATATGTTAACCGTAACATGGAACGTGTTTTATGTTTTAGTACGATTACTTAAGGCGACCTTGACAGAGTGGCAAAAAATATCAATTACAATACTGCTGTCGTTATTATTGATTTATAAAGGCTTTTATTTTACTCTCACTATTATTATTATGGTAGTAATTCTGTAAGGCTATGTACATAATGCACAATGCGGTATCAAAGTTTAATAGAATGGTAGTATTATATAATTATTTACAGACAATTCGTAATAATAAAATAAAATTTACAATAAAGTTGAAAAATATTATAAAAATTTAAGAAAGTATTAAATTATTTTAATTGTATTCTGTTTTGTAGAAATTAATTAATTAATGTTAAACCTCAAAATACTTATTTTAATAAGCGATTAAATGTTAATACTAACATAAAATCAACAATATTCACAATTACAATTTCAATTTAAATACCAAATAAAAATATCAATGTTAGATAGAATTTCTAGGTTAATTTTATTTTTTGAAATATGTGTACAGAAAATGTGTGTGATAAATAAATATATATTTTACCTAAGCAATATATACTTTCTAATACTTAAACTATGCTTAGATGTAGTCTTGGAGAGAGAGACTACATCTAACGTCTAATATTAAAAATGAGATAATATTAACAGAAAGTTCCCTTAATATAAAAAATATTTTTTCTTAATTTATCACAGAATCTTTTTTCAGAAAAATATCGACAACACAAAATAGTTACTTGCACAATTTAATATTATTTATATGGAGGACGTCATTGTCCGTGTGTTGAAAGTGAAGTGTCTGTTGTATTTCCAAATGAAGAGTATTTCACTATATGTATATGAAAATATGTATGTTTATATAAAAAATGTTTTTTTCTTTTTCTTTCATTTTGACTGTCTGTCTGTTTGGTCCAGTAAATCTCTGAAATGGCTGGACCGATATTAACCGAACTTTCACTGGCAGATGTTATAAGGAGGAACTCGGGATACGTAAAAAGTGTTTCGTAAAGTATCACAATGTGTTCATATTTGGTTCACTAGCCTCCAGAATTGTTGTAGTCTGTGAGCACACCGAGACCACAAAATACCGTTAGTGCAATCAGATGTATCCTAAACTCTATGTCCGGTAACTGAAAGATTGTTTGAAGTAGATTAATACGATAATTACTAAGCACTTGGAACGTTAGTTAAATAATGTAAAAATAAATTAACGTATACATGCTGATAAATAACGTTAAAAAAGTCTTATTTTTTTGTTGTTTTATATTTTATTGGATTGATGATTTATAAATTAATATAAATATCAAATTAATTTATTAATCTTCGTATCATAGGCAAGTAACCAAATTATTATTTTTGTTACTATTAATCGATATTCAATTTATTTTAATGTATTGAATTTCAAACATTAAAGAGCTAACCTTAATAATTACATTTATGACATGATATTTTTTTTTGTTTTGTAAATGTGTAGTATGTTCTTGTAAAAAATCAAAATGTTATGTATTAAATTGGAAATAAAAATTAATTATATGCATACTTAAATTTTATTTCCAATTATCAATAATATGCTAACTAAAATTGCAATTGTCTATAAATATGTTAAATAATTGCAAATATTTTTTTGTGCTACTTATTATATAACTGACTACTTTAGAATTTGTTTTGGAGAGACTACGGTAACCTACACCTAACACCAAATTAAGACTTAATGAGGTAATTAAGTCTTAATTTTTATAACATAAAGAGATAATTCTTATTGTTAATAATGCTATAATTATGGAATACGCACTAGATCGTAAATATATATATAAATTATCACGCATCCTTATTTTCTGTACACATATAATGGCAGTCACGTATAATATATTAAGTACTTTGGATATGAATAGGAAACCGACTGAAATGTATTAACAATATTATACATATTTTTCTACAAATGTACATGTAATAACGTTATCTGGGTTCACTGTACAATAACCAGACTGTAAGTTATTTTTGATACGCCATAAAAAGTAACTATACAATCTGACCCCAAACATTGTTATTATTATTAACTACTCGTATAATACACTTTACACATTACTCACTAAATAAGTTGCACATTTATAGAATTAAATATGTCTATGGCATAAAGAAATTAAATAAAAAAATATAGTATAAGAGTCTTGTGGTTATAACTTCAACTAGATGTCTTTAATATTTAAATTTAAGTTAATACACAATAAAACTAAAATAATTACATATTTAAATGCGTGAAACAATTTGGTCCATGAGATATTTACTATATTACATGTTTAGAATTCATCTATCACCTGGTTGTACCTAAATGGTAAAACAACATTGCTAAAATTAATAAAATTGCCATCTGGCAGTGATGATCTGAACATGGTTCAGATGAACCCATTATCTACATTATCATATAACTTTAAAAACACAAATCAATCATTAAATAATCAAAATTAACTGTCGTCTCTGATATCCGGAGCTCTGCGTCTCAGACAATTGAGGGAAAGGTTGTTTATATAGGAAATTTAGTCTTATTGAAATATACTCGTATTGCACGACGTTGAGTATATAGTCACATCTAACGATATTTTATCGTCCGTACCTTTCGAAGTCAACATTGTGTGATACGAGCGCGATTGAATATATAACTAAATTCCTATACAAACAACGTAAGATTCTAATGCTCAATTTGCGGGCTTATACACGAGCATTCTAGCTTAGGGAACAAAACAAGCTTAATTTTTAAAAACTATTTGAGGAAAGCCTTGCATTAACTACTTGTGAAGTATTATAATATAAATGAAACGCGGAAACATGGCATAAGCATACTGCACAATTTCATTAACTAATTTCACACAAAGTTAGATTTAATTTGATATGCAATAAAATAACTCACTAGTATATGAATAGACAAGCACGAATGTGTCTATCTGAATGAACTGAATTAATGTTATTAGGAATAAAATAGGAGCATTTCATGAAAAAAAAAAATATTTAACGTAACTCGTAGCATAACAAAACGACATCTTTATTATTGATACGTATGAAACTAAAATATAGTTTTCAATACAAGGGGTAAGACACAGGAATTATTAGTTTTTGGTATTGCATCTTATTAGATTTTATTCACTAACCCCTTTGTAATGAGGCAATAATGAGTACATTTAAATCGATATGCATTAACATATCATCTTTAAGACACAGTTATCTGCAACAAGGATTATAAATATCGTGATCACATATTGTTACTATTAAAATAACTAACCTAATCTATTTTATAGTATTGATCTTTGTTTTTATTGCTGTCTTATTTGGACGGTCCATATTGGCAGTATAAGCGCGTAAAGTATTGTGGCGCAATCGTTGGTATCACTTTTTGGAAGTTATTAATGAGTTTTTTTTTGTTATTTTTTGGAAGTTATTATGAGAATTTTTTGACAAAGTCACACTATTTGGTAAGGCCACTTAGAAGCCAAATACTTTTAATTATATTTGTTGTATAAAAGTATATAAATTTTTCTAACGAGGTATGATTTTGTTGGTTTATATTTAAATAAATAACTAACAGCCATTATTTCACTCGGCATCTTATTGTCTTCCTTTATTATATGCTTATTGAATAAAATTAACTTTGTTTATATTATCGTTATTGTAATAATCAAAGACAAAACAAAATTAGATAACAAATAAATCTAACACTAAAACTCATCGTGAACTGACAGAATAAAAAATATAGCGATGGAAATTGACCTTAATATATATATGTAATATATATATACATATATATTGTTGTATCAGTCTTTAGACTTTTTGGATTTTGATTACCCTAAAATGCAGAGCCCGAATTTGTCATCGACGTACATTATAATCCTTGTCGAACTCAATTTATTATTTATTGCATACGCAATAACTTTTAAAAATATTTTTGTAATTATTTGAAAAATTTAAAGGCATATTGGTTTCACTTTTTGGGCAATTTATGCTTTCGTCAATTATTCTAATAGAATTTTGCGCTTCGTAATTGTCTATTTATCTTAAATAATTTATCTAATCATTAACTTATTAAACAAAACTTTACCCGCAAATATCAATCCAAAATATGTTATACTATTTATTTATTGCTTTTAAATCCAGCCCCAATTATCATTTAACTTCATGGTTCTTTCACCGATTCATAATATGAGCATCAACGATATAACAGTAACACTATTGAACACAACGTTCTCAGACCAGACAATAATTTCGAACATTAAATAATAAAATAATTCATGCATAATATTTAAAACGATAAGCAAAAGATCGTTTATGAATAGGATATCAATTATTATAATCATTAACATTTAACATAAGATTAATGATAATAAAATTAATTGTGATTAACTACTTCTATTAAATGAAAACCTAGTGACTATAAAATTATAAAAAAAAATACTATCACTTTTAACCAAATTACAAATTCTACAGACCAATAGTTAAAGCATTAAAATTTGAGCATCAGACTAGCTAAAGTTAATGTAGTCCACTCATTTTGCCACTAAAATAATAATTTGAAACTAGTAGTAATAAATATCATAAAAATATGACGACCGAAACCGAAGGGCCTATCTTAAAATGTTATCTTTTTATGAAATGACATACTTTTATTTAAGTTACTACTAACTCGTTGTTCGTTAGTTTTTAAAGAAATTTGTAACTTTAAAATATGATCATATATCAATAGTATTTTATATACTTTACATTAAAGTTTTAACTATTGTTACATTTCTTACATTGTATACCTGAATATAAATCTAAAAAAATTAACACGTAATTAATGATAGCAATTGCTTAATTTATCAAAATTAATCAATGTTCAACGATTTTTAGGTAAGTCTACTAGATTTTCATCTCTATTTTTTTATAAAACTGTTTATATATTCGTTCATTCAAGTCTTTATTATTTACATTTCTAAGCTTTAGTTATATGTAATATTTTCAGATCTATATAATCTGACAATCTACCATTACCCGCAACTTTTAGAGACGATGCCAATTTAAAAATGACTAGCGTTTACTATATCTAATAACCGGTCACTAGATAGGTATCTTTCTTTCGAATTACAGATATACTATACTATTTATTTATAATTATCACAGTAGTATATTTGTTCCATCAGTAAACGGGCACTCCACGTTTACTGATGCGCCGGGGTCACCGACCGCCATGGACATTTGCTATATAAATTGAGCGTTTCAAATTATTATTATTAGGTTTTACATTGTGGAAAAATAAGTGGATATTTAAGGAAAGGCCCTCTATTAGTCTTCTTCCAGAAGAACCAAATCGTCAGCCACGACGTCAGAGACGTGTAGATAAATGATCCAGTACATTAGATTAAAGCAGACGAAACAGACTGGAAAGACGATCCGTGAGTACTTGTCGATGTCTGAAGGCGTCATACCCAACAGTTTGCTAATATCCTGGAAAATCATTTTAACATTAGAATGAAAAATAACCCAAATCTAATGGGATCATATAATACATATCATCATACAATGTTATTTATATACAAGTCGAGTATTATTATAATTATTTTTGTTTTAAAACACGATAATAGAATATAAAATAAAAAGGCACATTATAAAATATAAAATGTTTTAATTTACCTTTCCAGGATGAAGAATATGTGGAGGAGGACCAGGATTGTCTTCTTCGGCACCTCTTCCACCACCATTAATTGTATTTTCTAATGTGCCTCCTTTCGAATGTACCTTAGGATCATGGACTTTAAAGCGAACTTCCTGTTAGACAAAAAACAAATCATTTAGAATATATCATACAAATGCATTGAAAAGTTAACATAACACTATAACTTACTGATGGTCTACCCGGTGGACATCTCCCTAATGTTCCCAGTTTAGAAAGGGTATGTGGATCTCCTATAGGAGCGCAGTCTACTGGTAGTTTTTTTTCGGAAGCTATTTTTTGAATAGCTACAAATCTCTGCTTTCTCATTTGTATTCTTTTAGCCATGTATCCGACTGTTGCGTACTCTTGAAAAGTAACCTCATTTATATTAAATGTTTTCTTAACTATCTACGGACTTTTATAGCATAATTATATACATACACGTAATAAATGAAAATCTAAATTTAAAAGTATACTATATACCTATAGTGTTTTAAAAACAAAACTGATTTACCTAACAAACTGGCGAACACCATCACGAAACACGTTCCAAGGTAGACATCAATTGACTTTACGTATGATATTTTAGGAAGAGCAGCGTTTGTTGAGGACATGAGCGTAGTCATGGTTAATACAGTTGTGACGCCCAGAGCTACTCGCGCTGGAGTCGCATTTCGATTTAACCAAAATGATACCCATGATATAATTACAATCAAACCAGATGGAATATAAATTTGAATGAGGTAGTATCCCATGGATCGAACAAACTGTATTTCACAGGCCAATCTTGAATAATTGCCTGTAAAGGTTCATAAAATTTAAAGAGTATTTATTTTACTTAATAATGTAATAAATGAACTATTTGCACTGACTGTACCGTTTATTTAATTCACATAATGTTTGCTTGTTAACCAGATTTGCAATATTACTTATTAAAAATTCTTAATTATTTTGACATTACTAAAACACACAACCCAGTGTTCTTAGTGCAAAAATACGAAAGCAGGACGTGGAAAGAATCGTGGCTGTTTATGTTCAGTGTTTCACGTTCGCTTATGTTAATTATCTGATGCCCAATTATTGATTTTCCTGTTTTAAGTACCTGTTGTAAGAGAGATCTCCATGGCTCGTTGACGATGCCCAAGGACCTTGAACTGCGGTAGCGACACTTCGCTCGATACACCAACAGAGTTAGGTCCCTCATTCCATTTGTAACGGATGTCCCGCATGGTGTAGCCGACTGTGCGCAGCGGATACATAAATGAAACAACCCCAGGCCCATCGCAGTGGGTTTTATAACTCGAGTCATTATTCGGTTGGGGTAAGAGCGGGAGTCGCGAATTTGGCTTGACGCGTCTAGTCGTGCGATTGTTATATTAATTTTAGCGTGTGTGCTAGTGTCGCGGTATCGAACGTCTGCACACGGGCTCAGGGAGACGGGGTCGGATGCAGAGCATGGATAAGCAATGCTTGGACAGCGAGCTTGGCAAACAGTTTACCTGTCGTGAGAGTTACAACAGTAGCGCGCTGACGGTGTCCTAGTACACGGAACTGCGGTAGCTGCACCTCGTTGCTCATGCCGACACTCATGAGCCCGTCCTTCCAATGGTACCGAATGTCTCTCATGGTGTACCCGACTCCGGAGACATGCCAAACACACAAAACGCTATCACTTACGCTGTGAAGCATCGCGCTTTCCTCACGATGGTGTCGATGGGACTCGCGGGGACTAATGGCGAGATTTAACTGAGCTGAATCGAGGGTTTAAACTGATATAAACTCGAATCGGCTCCGTGTGGATGATAGAAAAATATAAATCTACTAGTACTACCTCCTAGGTGAAAAAAAAGAAATACTGATAAATAATAGGTGTTACAATATTTAAATTAATTATAACAACATTGAAAAAATAAGCGACTATAATATCATGCATAATCTTGGTATATGCGCGTTGTTCAAAGCTTGCTCAGTCAATGATTCATTGTTAAACATAAAAGGTCTGGATAAAGGGTTTAGTTTTCGTTATTGGGTGCAGATGAGAGTGCATGTTTATGGGGATGCGATAATGTGCGCTCGTGAATAGGTATGGGGTCGGATGCGTGCGCTCCGTGTCTGCGGCAAGGACCTCAGTGGTTGCAGAATGCACGGCCTCCGTACCCCGCCTCCTTCGCCCAGCTATCGCAGCGTCGATGTCATTAGATCATTTTTTCGCATAATGCTCGTAAGGACATAGGCTTACTATTTTACGAGTCTGCCTTCTGCGGGTGCTGTATGCGAGAAGGAGACGTTCCAATTTATGAAAACACGAGGGTAATCACAGCACGTGTCGACGATAAGTTGTACGCTTGTGCTCACAAGTTATCCCTGAGTAGCCTCTGTGATACAAGAAAGTGGTCACAACACAATATCGGTAAGCCTAGTGATAAATTGCATTGTGGTAAGAATCAAATCGATGATTGCGTTAGGTGAACACACGCATATCTTTCAATTATTATTTTTCTATCATCATCGAGACATTCCAGTCTTGAATTCTATACTAGCTTCAAATTTTCCCAACCCAATATATTCTTATGCGTATAATAAACACTTGCACGATATACATATAAGTACATATGCTTATATATATCATATAAGCGTGCTTCAAATTTTTTTTTCTAGCGTATAAAATATCAATATTAACAATAATCATATTAACCTGGTGTAATTTGCATAATTAACACTATCATATATTTACAGTGAAATACTTACAACTTTCTATTTCAATATGACAAAGCTGACGATCCATGGGGAAGTACTGGAGATTCATAGGACACGACGCAGTTATAGTTAATCTGTAAAACAATTCTAGTTTTACAAATAAGTTTAGGTGTCACATTATAGGGTCCGTGTTCATGATACCCCTTTATAGCAAAACTGTATTGATACTCTTACTTAGTATGTTCAAAGTTATGACTCATGAAATAATTAAGTAATAAATATTTTAATTTCATTTATACCTGATACTCCTAGTGATTGATCCCGAATAATGAATACGTATAAATTCGTTGCTTGTAGTAGCTATATGGAAATATGATTGCTTTTCATTTACAAAAAATGTGTCAGGTACCCAAATATTTTTTATAAATTCAGACCCAACAGATAGTGTCTCAACGCCCGGTCTTTTTTTATAAGCCAGACGTGGATCGGTCCAAAACTGCCGGAAGTAAAAATCCAGTGTAAAGTCCTGTGAAACAGAAATAAAAAAAATGATAACAGAAATCAAAATCTTGATAAAAATACGACGGATTCATTATTTCTATAAATGATATAAAAAAATCTCTTAAACTTTTAAAGGTAAATAAATTGTTGTGCTAGCACAATCTTTTTAAATCGATACAAATAAAATGATGTGATTTAAGCTTTTTAATAATTGTAAATTAAATAAATAGTTAAAAGAAAAACTTTTATTACCACTGCAGTATGAAACATTTAACACTTGCATGCTTTTGTTAGGTATAATGGTTATAGTTTTAGTATGAAGGTAAGATTTGTTGCTCACTCTGAATATTTATTATATTTATTAATAATTCTGAAAATGCTGTTTTTTTTAAAATGAAAGTACGTCCTCAGACGTAGACTTAAAAAACAAAAGCTATTGATGGTTTATTTAAGGGTTATGTTTCAAATTAAGGTGCAATGTGGTGACACAAAGCTTACGAAGAAGTGAGGAATAAACGGACAAATGAGTGCTCATTAGTGGGACAGGGCGAGGTGAGTGGGTGGCACAGGCTGGCACCCACGGCTCGATAAAGGCAATATTGTAAAAAAAGCTAACAAGCCGATAAATATATAAATTTCCCCGTGTTTATTATTGTAAAAAATTAGAACAAATACATTTTTGATCTCGTGTCGTTCGAGTTTATTAGCGAGACAGCGTCCCGTGGCCATGGGTCACGTCTTATTGTGACCTTCTAAGCTTTGATTTGGTTTCCACTTTTGGGATTTATCACCATAACGCCTAGCAGCTCTTAAAAAACTCACACTTTGGAAGACCGGATATGTTCTATGAGTCTTAAATCGTCTATATCACATTCGATATAACATCAAGATAATTATAAGAGAATGGAAAAACGGAATTATATACAGAACCGGTGTTCCAAATGGATGGAGAGCGTGGATAGTAACGATAACTTAGGCAATGTCAGTAGATACACACATATACACAAAAACATCAATCTACAAAATGAATGACGAATAATCATACAGTTGTCGCAAATCCATAGAAGAACTCATGAACACCTAATTTTACATCATACCAAAAGGTCATGCCGTAAAATATCACAGAAGTATCTAAAACGAAGTGCTGATGTACTTCCTTGAATGAAGCTTCCTGTCAAAATAGGATATTAGAGAGAACATTAAGCGTTATCAAAAATAACTCATCTATAAATAAAAATGGAAGATTCCATAAAAACAGAAAGAGCCAACATCACCACTTCGAATTAAAACGATAGGATTCTCTTTGGAATTACGAAAACTGCTGGACACACAACCTGATAACTGAAAACGTTATAACGGATTGCTTTTCTTATTATGACGCCACACAAGAAATTTTTGATGAACTCATAAGTCAATGGATTAGGGTATACATAATAAGAAAGCAAGTTTGCGAGCATTTTGCTCCACAAAACGCAGACATGCTCGCAGCCTCGTGTCTGGGGCTGCTCGGTCAGTGTAGGAGTATCTACAGAGACCGAGTCAAGCGTGAGCTGAAAGTAGCGAGTACCATGAGCACTTCGGAGACGGAGCTGATAGAGAGCACATACATGGTGACGCCCACCTCCACTGGGGGACCTGCAATCAAGCCCAATCGTGAGTCGCGCGCGCGCCTCGCGCCGTGAAAACCAAACCAGAGGACGTGACGTGCCCCATCGCCGGAGCGGGAACGCAAGAGGCGCGGGATGCGTGCAGGAGAAACGGCCAACGCGGCGATGCGATCGTATACACAATAACATTGTTTTGCGCCTAATCCGATCGAACCGTGGACACGGGTGCTACAATGAACGGTAATGCTGGTGAACGTACTAAAGGACAATCTTGTTATGTATGCGCTGTGTCTTTAATATTGCTTTGAAATTAAGATACCATTTTGACTTCAGACAGAGAGCTGATGGAGAGCACGTACATGGTAACGCCCACTTCCACGGGTGGTCCTGAAAACGACACAATGTACAAATGACAGGTGCTAATTTACTGTATTTCCAGTAGCCGGAACTGAGTTTACTGAAATGATGTGAAGATAGATTCAACTAATCCAATAAGAAAATGAAATAATACACCAGGTTATTCAAGGATATTTAAAAACATATTTTTAATTAATCAACATAATTGTTTCTGTAAAAAAAATATCAGAGGCAAGCTATAACAAACGATATAACGATTTCTACGTTTTACCTTTAATAATGTTCGTAGGTAAATGTGAATATCCTTAATGAATGGATTTAAATAGTTTTAATAAAATCTGTTTATGTTCCTATAAAAACTAAACTAACTTAGCATGCTGCCATTTAGTTATATTATATTGCTGCCAGTTATTTGAACGTAAATTAACCTGCCATTGCGATTTATCCAAATTTGTTTGTATAAATAACGATGTTTTATATTTAACCTTTTAATACAAATAGCAAATTTATTGACACTGTTTCTCAAAAAGTTGTATCTATATCCCAGAAAGTATATTATCTTATTAAGAATATATAAGCTGCCCACTGTAACACGTACGGGGTACCAACCCAGCCTGTAGGAACTAGGAGCGTAATGGACATAAATAGACAAATAAACTAGCTATATCTTATATGAAAGCTTTCCAGTATGGTTTAAGAATCCCTGCCTACCAGATAATATACACACATATATATATATAATATATGTCTCAGTAGCCACTTATTAACAATACATTATACTCTTAATGTAACGCAAAATATAGGTAGGCAGGGTAGGTAATTATATTTTTGCATAATATAGTAATGATCAGAGGATAATATTTGTTGGAAATTATACATTTTATGGCTCTTGCATTACTATAATATTGTATCAAAAGGAAGTGAAGTATCTTCACATATATTACCTGGTGTGTAAACTTTACAAGAATAAATGTAAAACTGTCAGACAGGAATTGCACATGCTGTATGTAATGTCTGTCGTAAATCCATGATTATTTGCCATGTAGTTTATAATGATAATATGACTCAGAATATAATATGAGATATTGTTTGCATGATGATTTCAAAATAAAATATAATATCTTGAAACCGTTAAATTATATTAAAGATAGTGGCAAACTCACTTTCTTTGTTGAAAAGCCAAGCAAGGAGCATAAGTACTACACATTAATATCATGTGGAAATTATGATTGTCTACATAATAGTGTTATGAATATTAAAAAGGGATAATGAGCAAGGCCAGATATAACAATCAAAAATTAAGGACGTACCTATAATTATCATATATACACAATAATGCTTATTACGTTGAAAGGTCTTAAAGAAAATGTTTCACTAACCTCCGTAACTGGGTCTTACTCTTTTATCGTAACTTATGCTAAATGAGTCTAAAATGGCTGATATATTGACGTCACCAAACATGCCTCCACCGCCAACACCCCTATAACAAAAAAGACATTTGTCTAAATGTGTTTATTTATAATTTTTTCGATATAGTTGATGAAAACTAAAATATTAGATACAGTGCTATCTACTTAAATAAATAAATTTACTAGATTGTTTATAATTTACTATTAATAATAAATTATTTATTATCATATATTTAAGAATAAAATAATTCATATTTATATATATATTTTTTTGGTTCTGGCTTCATTCATAAATATGCTTGGAATATTTAGCCAATTTCAAGTATTTAAAATATTAAAAATCATTCATATTTATTATTTAATTTCATTATATATCACGTCATTGTGACAGTGACTTAAATAGATCTAATTAAGAAAAAAAAAGAGTAAGTGTAAGAAAAAGGATAAACGGCGATGTTCCCCGCAATGCGGTTAAGCTTATTGATTGACCTACAAAGGCCACAGTTCAGATGTAGGGAGAGTGTCTTTCTGCGCAGACTCGTAAATGCGACAACTCATCTCCACAAAGGTGAGAACAAAAATTAAATCGATTCAAAACTTATTTAATAAGTTAAGAGTCCGAAACCTAAATAACAAGAATATTTATGTTTGTCCGATTATATCTTTTATTCACTCTGACAAAAACGATATATAAATTGATATAATACCATATATTGTCATTACGTTAATTATAAAATAAGAAAATACTGATAAAATATCTAATCAGAATGATTTTATTAAAGAATAATTTACACACATTTTAATTAGTTTTATTATTATTATTATTTAAACATTGTACTTAATATAAGCTAGAAATCTTCTTTTATTTTGAAAATTTACGCTTACAAATTCTTCATAAAAAACCTAAATTTTTTGTTTGTAATGTTTTTTCAAATATTCAAGTAATTATAAAGAACGAATGTCGAAATAGTCATTTCTTAAACTAAATATTTAGATAATAAACAATATCAATATTTTTAACGTTATCTTAAATATATAAATATTCCATAGATTCGAAATACTTAATAATGAAAATTCAATTTATTTTGCGAGATGATAATCAAAATGGCACTGCTGACACCAATATTGAAGTAGACAGATACAAGTCAAGAAAAGTGATTAAAAAATATAATACTATTGCGCTATCATATGAAATCGCTGGCATAGTTCTACTATTACTAAAAGTAAAAAAAATAAAAAGCTAAGCTGAATTGTTTAAACCTATATATATATTTATTACACTTTATAATTATGGTGCTAATATTTTTATTACTTACGCGACATTATCGGCTTGTGGAAGAAAAGCGGCCGCGAAAGCTAAAAGGATGCGTCCGCCTCTAGAGCGGCCGCTCATGACGCGTGTGTTAGTCACGTGAAGGCACTGACGTAAACCACGAACGTTAACACCGCACGTCATTTTCGGTGCCAAAATAGCTTAACTCCATTGAGGTCATCGATTTTTGTGACCCCGATACCAAGGGGTAGCAAGCGACAGTGGCGGTACCAAACGGAATTTTGTTTTTTTTTATTCTTTGGGAATGAAAAAACAAACTTTTCGTGTCACAGTAAAACTACAAAATAAAATAATTTTAAATCACACACAGAACCTACACCGGAATTGATTATGAAAATGTAATGGTTCATTCAAGTAAGGACTGACGCCATCTAAAGGTTCAGCCGGGTGTTACCCGTCACTACCCGTCACAGTGTAGTAACACTACTACGTTGTTCCTTCCTTTTTCGCTAGATTATCCCAATATCATACTTAAATCTGTAAAGTTTAATTAACAGTAACATTTCATCATTTACACACATAAAAATTTGAGATAGTCATTCATGTAGTTTAAATGACATACCTACTATTTTTGTTTTACTTTAATATCTGAATATAAACTTTTAAATATACTCATAACTTTAAAATTACATTACAGATGGAGTTAGTAGTTCTTGTTGACAAAATGTCATATTTAAAAAAAAAACTAATAAAACTATAAGAGTCTAAAGTTTTTGAGATAAATTTGAAGATGCTGGCATATAACGTACTTAAAAATAATTCGTTCGACAGGGTCGATCGTGTTAGGTAGATTCCCATCACGCGATTCTCGATATGCAATATGCGAAGGTAACAATGAAACCGAGAATGCGATAAACATACATTACAATGTATGATAAAAGAGGGGGGTCGGAACGAGAAAAAAACTAGTCAGTAGTATTCTAATGATCAATACGAGTCTTTTGAGGGGTAAATCGGCATATATTGGGTGAGGGGGAAACCACCCCCCACCCCTATCTCCTAAACGGGGGGTCGCATCAAAAAATTTTTGGGACAAAAAAGTTTTCTCTTTTAATTTGTTAATTTTCTAAGATTTTTCCGACGCTAAAATTTTGCCTCCATCTGTGACTTTGTTCGGTTTTTAACTTTCAACCCCCCCAGCCCCTCAACTCCCCGACCGATTTCCCCGTTCAAGAACTTAACCTTCATTTGGTCCTTAAGAATGTGTATACCGAGTTTGAAAATCCTCCGTCAATATTTACGACCTGTAGCGAGTCCCAAAGGTTTGCACTTTCACCCCCCCCCTCCCAGCCCCCCTTTCACTTTTTTCAAAAAAACGAGATGCTACGTTTTGTCCTACTAATTTATCCTATCGACCTGTGAAGTCAGATTTTGCCAACGATGAATTTGGACTGATGGATCATATATCCATATATATATAAGCCACAAAAAGCAAAATTAGGTACAATTTGAACTACATAATTGATGTAGAACTCATAAAGTGAAAAAATAAATTTAAGCTTGACATCTAAGTTCAACTTTCGAAATGATTAAAAAAAAAATACTAGTGATTCTGGAGGTAGTATGCATTAAAAAAGTTCTCCATTTATCACTTATTACAACGACTTAAAAAAATGCTATAATACTTATCGGCTTGTTCAATAAATGAGGTACCAACAAAAATACAAACAACAGAAATTAATTAAAATGATTTTTATTTCAAATCCTTATTACGACGTATTTCTTTTGTGGTGGTGTTTAGACTCATTTTTGCAAATGCGTCGTTAATTCTTTACACCAATTATCCTTTTGTTGTGATTTCGACCTCATACACCAACTCTTTAACACGTCCCCAGACATAGAATTCGAGCGGTGTTAGCTCTGGGGAACGTGCGGGCCATTCAATTGGGCCACGCCTCCCTATCCATGAATTGGGGAAGCAGTCATCTAAATACTTGCGTACAATGTTTCGGTAGTGTGCCGGGCAGCCGTCATTCTGAAATATTTGCCCAGTCATCTTAAAAAATCGGCAGGTAGCTCATTAATTCCGGTAAGTCATTGATTAAAAATTCCATTTAGTGTATCTGGGAGATATTGGGGTCCTACGAGGTCTTTTCCAATGACACCTGCCAATATAGTGACAGAAAACTTGTTTTGGCGTGAGGTCACTTCTCGCGTGAGGATTTTGCGATTCCCATAAGTGTAGATTGTGTTGATTAAAAATCCCCTCTCTCGTAAATTTTGATTCATCTGTCCACTGTATGTTCTTCAAAAAATCTTCGTTATCTACATCCGTATGTAAAAGAAAACGGCAGAACTGCAAGCGACGCTCTTGGTCCCCTTCTACTAAACCTGAAACCAAAAAAAAACCTGTTTGTGAACATCAGATGGGCAAGTGGTACAGCAATTATTATTATTGTAGAGCGCGCTCTACAAAAACTACTACAATCATAAATTAAATGTACCTTGCACCGGAGTGTAGTTAAAAGGATGCCTCCTATCTGAATTGATTACCGTCCAAACTTTCCATGTCGAAACTCCCAAGTTACGGGCCACTTTTCTGACGCTGGTAGTGGGATCTGCATCGAACTTTTGTAGAATGTTTTCATCTACAACGATACTATGCTGTCTATTGTTCAAGCGTGGTTCCCTAAAATGTTTCTCGCAGTCTCCGAAAAGTGTTTGAAAATGTGGTGTGATGAGGTACACGTCAGTCGGGGTACGACTCTCTGTACATTCTTTGTGCAGCACGTGAGTTCCCATCAGCTTGGCCGTAGACAAAAATCATGTCGGCGTATTCTTCGTTATTAAACTCCGTCATGTCTTCACAGAAGAAATCCACATAGCAACAGCAACAACAGTCAACGTTAACAACAGTAAAAGTAAACAACGGATGACAGTCAACAACGGTAACAGTTCAATAAATCAACGGAAAATAAAGACAGAAAAACAAATAAGTATTATAGCAGTTTTGTAAGCTGGTAAGTATTATAGCATTTTTTATGTCGTTGTAATAAGTGATAAATGGAGAACTTTTTTAATGCATACTACCTCCAGAATCACTAGTATTTACTTTTTTTTAATCATTGAGAAAGTTGAACTTAGATGTCAAGCTTAAACTTATTTTTTCACTTTATGAGTTCTACATCACTTATGTAGTTCAGATTGTATCTAATTTTGCTTTTTGTGGCTTAAGCATGCATTTGAGACTAAAATTACATGAAAACATCCGGTCTTAAACGGATTTTTGAAATGTTATTTAAGTGATTAGGTACAATTTCGGTGAAAAAGGAAAAATTTACAAAAAAATTCTTAAATAAAAAATAGGAGGTCAGTGATTTTTTTGACCAACTTGTATTCTCTAAATAGGTACCTGAACACGCTCACTTAGTTTGTCGGACCCTCTACAAAACACCCTGTATATAAAGTGAACAGTATGGACACATTCGATAAAAAAGCCGAATCGTTATAGTAGATTTGATGAATCACATATCTCGCAAATGAATACCGTTATATGCAAATAATGATCTGCGAGGCAATCAAAAAAACTATTCTTCTTTTAATAGAGATAACTTCATTAATAAATATAGCTGGGGCCCATTAAAAACATAGAATTCCCTCATAAACAATCCGGGTCGGTACTGAAACCTTAAAAGTTAAAATTATATTTTTAAATCCATTAAAATATAATTAATAATTAGTTAATTCTACAAAGAATTAGTTTTATTCTATTGTAACGTGGTGATTCAACGTTGTGATAGGTAGTCTAAAATTGAATTTAGAACCTTCCTTAGGGATTTGTTGCTGTCCTTTATTTTCATATACCATGCTTTGAAGAATGCGTGAGAAACATTGGTATATTCTTCCTTTGTATGCTGCACTATAGGGTTACTATCAGGAAGTGGAAGGAAGTTATTTTTATCAAGGACCTTTCATGGTTTTACTAATCTTCTTTTTAGGTTTCCCTTAAAACTTTACTCGCCATTTCTAGAATGCACTGGCCATCACAAATCCTACACAGTATTTTCCATCCCTTCAGATAATAGGTATATATTTTTTAATCTGCCTTTTATAGTACGTCCTAAAAATACTACTATTAAGTATTATAGTCTAGCATAGCCATAAATTTCATAAGTGCTGAAACTATAGTTGCTCAACTAATTAAGTTCTCAGTCCATTTCAACCGATCTGTTAACCTAGGCAAAAAAATATATTAAGTATTATTTTTTATCGTTGTTTTTTTGATCAATAAGCATTGTCAAGCATTATTTTTAAGAATTAGGGCGAGCAATAGAAATAAAACCATATTTGGTTTGTTTGCCCATGATACTTAGAGTTGGTTTTTGTATGAACTGATGCTTTTTGCATAAACAGTAATCGGCAAGATAATTGACGTGGAAAGTTGGATTTACTTGTGTAGCGAGTTTTCTAGTTTTATGATTGATTATTACTAAAACTTAGAATCCATATATCTTTATAAATTAATATTATATTGTACATTATATTATCGAATATCACATTATTATTTCTTACGTATATACCGTATTTCAACGACATCAAATGCTGTTTTCCCAAAAGCATAGGGTTCAAAAAACGTTTATATTAGCTTTAAGCGTTATACTTTGATAGTTACAATTTATTGTATTCTTCAATTTTCTTTCACTTAATATTTACATTATCGAAATTATAATCTTAGTCTGACAATTAATAATAAAAGAAATCATTCCTGTAAGGAACTCTCCAAATGAACTCAAAATTGAGCCGATTATAATGTTAAATAAAACAATATTACAACATCGAAATTTTAATGAGACATTAATGAAAGAGTACAATAGATGCAAAATTGATGGCAGTGCTATCATAATATATAATATATATAATATTCCTATGATTATAATGATATAAAATTATTAAAAATTTATAATAAACACATAATTAAATTTAAGCCATTTATACATGAAACTTAATAAGTGTTTACAGTGTTTTATCGATAATACTATTCTGTGGATTACATTCTTTATCTTAAAGGTATGTATAATATTGCTAACAACTTTTTTATTTTATTTAACAAAGAATATTGTTATTTTAATAAAAGTAACATAAAACGCTTGATAAATTAAAAAATGAATAATTAATTAGTCTATTACTTAACTTAAGTGATTATCAGAGATAATTGCATCTCTTAATAAATATTACAGTATTATTTTAACATGATCTAGGCAAAAAGAAAATAAAACAAGATTATAAAGAACCTACTCGTAAAACCTGACACATCCTAGAATCATACAACAACTTAAATAACAAACCACACAGTACAATTCCTAAATCCAATAACACTTACATACTTTTTTTAAAGTATATCTTATTTTAATCTATGATAATGATTATCTATGCTCGTAAATTGTGTAATAAAAATCTTGCGACAATTGTACGTTATGTTTGTTAGTTTAGGAATGGAAGTTTGATGAATTCTTATACGAAATATCCATGTAAGTACATATTTTTTTTTGTTTCATTAATACTACCTTTGACACAACAAAAAGATATACATTACCCCAGTCACACATTTATTTTATAAGAATTGAAGGGGTTTGCTTGTCCAAGTTAAGATCGTGGCAGTAACTATGTATATAGATATTACAACAATTAATTTATATTTAACAGTTATACTATTGAGCGTTTTTAGAATATAATTATAACAATATATCCAGTATGAAAGTAATTATATGTGGTATATTATTACATTCTGTTATTAAGATCAACCAATATAGCAAAAACTTGTGATTTATTTTAAACTTTGTGCGCTATAATCCTGGAATCCTATAGTGTTATATCTTACTATGTCTTTGTTTATAAAAGTACGCAAAACATCTCCGACATTATTATTACAAATTGTTTTTATATATTGAAATGATAAAAATATTTCACTATTATTATTAGAGATGACAATTTAAATATCGACAAATACATTATCAGTTATCTAGTTGCTCTAAAATTTAAACGGTTTATTTGTTACTTACTTTTATTTATATATTAAAATATATTTAGATGCAGGAAGATTAATATACTCTGAACATATCTTACCTAAAATACATGATGTATAGAAATTGAGTTTAGAGATAATTGTAAAATTTTTAGAATGAACATTCATGAATATTTAAATTTCCTTATAAATACGCATTTACTAGAAAGCATTAGAAACTTTTTTAATGATTACATAAAGGCTAAGTACGCTAAGATAAATATAAGATAGAGTAAAAAGTACACTCATATTACATAATTGGATACTAAAAGTATTATGAATATCATTTTAATTTAAGTTAGATTAATATATTTAGATTAAGACCAAAAAGAAGTTATAATGTAAGAGCCTTAAAATATTTTGGCATCTATTTTGACACATCATGAATAAAGCAATTATTAAACATTAATAGTGCTAATATAATAATTGCTATGAAATAATAAAAAAAGCAGGTTTACATGAAGTGCATTCAAAACGATTATATTTTTAGACAAATATTAAAGTTGGTAAAGATCAACGTTATTAGGTTTGGACAAAGAAGAGCGACGAAGATTAACGCCACTCTTCTCCGAGGATCAGACATGCGTAAAACTGGCGTGGACCGCATCCTCTTGAGAGATCTGTGTTCCCGCAGCAAAGTACTGAAAGCATACAATATTATGTTTTAATTTAAAATTTTCGTTATTGTGACTTTTCCAACAGATAGGAGCACAATAAAAATGTCTGTTTAATTAAGTAACTTTTTATATAAATTCAAACAAGTCATTGTCATATATATATTACATATTATTACATACATACATTATTCAAGTATATTATATTACAGTCTCTGTTTATACCATTTAATAAATATTCCCAGATTATAAATAATAAAAGACATTAAACCAGATATACTTATATACAAGGAAATTAAAAACATTCTTTAATTTTTTCAATTGAACCGACTTTACCTTTACAGTATTTATATTGTTACTATGTCGTTAAGACAAAAATATTTATTATGTATTATAAATAAAAGTACAACTTCTTGTGCTCCTACCAATGGAAAACCTAAAACTAGGCAGGAAGCAATGCTTTGTTGGGTCAGAAGAAAGTTATAAAGGTCTACAAGATACGTTGACATGCATTTACATGAAGGCTTTGTATGTATCAAATAATTATATATTTATGTTCTGATATTTATAATCGCGACATCAAAAAATTATCACATTAATTATATGTATTTTGAGAATACTTTGATAGTTTAAATTCATTGATTTATTTAATGACAAAAGTTGTTTAAATAGGTAATACGACGATGATAACATTATTATAATAAGACTTAATTGTGTAAAGTTTAAAAATATTATTATTATAAACGGCTAGATGACTTTTAGTGGTGGTAAAGTCTAACTATAGTTATTTGACTGCAGCTCATATTGAGAAAGTACCACGAACACACAGAAGATTGAATCGTAGTAATCAAATTCATTTGGTTATGTTTCGTCAGTGAGTGAGAGAATCCAACTCCCTCCTTCAAATATGAATGCATCAAAAAATACCTCAAGAGGGTACCAGTTTTGACGAAGCTGGAGAATCCCTCTCTGAGCAAAACCAGGGAAAAGATTTTGGGATTTTGCTCAGGCTGTCCGTCGTACACGGGGCGGGTAAAGTATCGCATTTTGTCTTTTCTGAGGGTAAACGACGTCAAACAGCACCACCCCGCTCCACTCTTTATGTGTAATTTGTAATATCCGGGGATTTTATTCTAAGCTTAACGCCGTCTACTATTGAGACGGCGCATTCAGTCTTGTCATTTTTGAAGGAGACGTAGATAGGTCAAACAAGCGACACACTACACAATACTGATTGGCTAGGAGCACGTGCCACCGACCCCGCGGGGACATCTGTGTTTAACTGTGCTCTAGCAAATGGTCTGGCCCAGCTGGTTAAGATGCACATTTGTATACCAGACGTGGACAGCCACATGTCCTCTTTCTTGGATCTTCTGCTGACAACTCATCCAAGAAGGTACCAGTTCACTGTCGAGGCGCTTCTAGGGTCTTGGAATCAATGTCTCGTACGGACTGTATTATCTATTCAACGTCCGACTCGCACAAAACCTGTGACCTGACGCATCAGGCGCTACAAGTCAGCGGATTGAAATGTATCCTTTTTTTTCTCCTACCCAGGGGGGCCGATTTGTTTACCTTCCAAGGATGCCAGTGGCTGCGCTGTGGCTGCAGCTGATGTGATACTACAGAGCATAGAACTATTCTGAAAAACGGGAGGGTACCGAGCTTGGACTAATGCGTTAGTAATTAGAGATCCGCACCCTAGAGTTCTGAAGAAGATATATAACTATGCCTCCGAATTCTTCAAACGGCAAATTTCTAGAACAAAGTTCAAGCATGTCGTCAAAATTGGGGATCAGCTGGCAGGTACCCGTCTAGCACGCTCAAGTTCTGAGCACTTTCTGAGGCCACTCTGGGTAACTTTTAACAGCTGTCCTACCGCCGCTACACATGGGGAACTCTCTCGGCCACACGTCCAAAGAGAAAGTCGAATTTTTGGGCATTCTTTTTGCCTCAAACTCGACTTTAGACGACCAACGGTAGACATCGGCTATTGTCTCGCAGTGTCAGAGCTCAATGCCAGTTATCTATTTCAGTACTGCTACCTTAAAGGCTAAGTCCCGGTCTCATGAAAATGTGCCCTTGTCCATCTGATCAAGTAGATGACCCGCTTTCTCACACGTTGGAGCATACAGGTCGTTTTCGACGGTTTTTGCTTGGACTCCAAAGCCCGTGAATGACAGTACTGGGGAAGCGGTATATTCTGGCCGTGTAGGGTTCTCTGGGCAAAACTTGCCGAAAGAAACTTGTGTTTTCTTCTTCTAACAACCTCCCTGGGCATGATCTCAGAATGGGATGAACTATACCACGTTCATTTTAATTCCCAGAAGAAACAAGTTTGCGCATTTACCAACAATCTTCGCTCTTCGAGTGCATTCCCCTCAATGCCTCGCCAAATATCAGTATACTGGTACTCGCCATTTCCATTGTCGATTGTCGGTTTCGTGGTCATCTGGAACAAGGCCAAGTTGGCCTCGATGAAATTGTGGAGTTACCAATAGAGCAAGGCAGTATTTCAGTCCTGGGCAAAGAATTGTATTCTATAAGTTTATTCTAGTCTGGCCACACATGGAGTATTGTTCTCATCTCTGGTCCAGGTCACCCCAATATCAGCTTCTACCGTTTGACCGACTATACAGAGAGTCGTTCGGATTTCGGGGACTCGGTGCTTTGCGAACGGCTGGACTCTCTGGCATTACGTAGAGACGTGGCTTCTCTGTGGGTCTTCTACCGCATTTACAATGGGCAGTATTTCAAAGAGCTATTCGATCTGATGTCTGCTGCTGAATTTCATAGCCGCACAGCATGGCATCGCTTCCAATACCCTCCCTACCACTTTGATGCGTGGCGATCCTTCACTGTGGGATTTTCAAGAACCTTTTTTCTACATATCGCTCGAATGTGAACCGAACTCCCTTCGGCGGGATTTTCACATTTCACATGGGTACCTTCAAAAAGGGCGTACACTTCCATCTCCAGAACGACCGTGCTCTTGTGAATCCTCGGATTTTGCAAGAGGTCATAAGCGGCGGTTATTACGTAGTGACAAAGCTCGTTTGCCCTTCTTCACCATAAAACTAAAAGTATAATATTCTATAAAAACGAGGGAGGTAACATGTACGAAACAGTTAAAACACCATCGGGATATACTACACGTCACATAAGGATAAAAGACCAAAAAAGTATAACAATATTTAAAATCCCCATTTAACACACACACATTTTTGTATAATAAGAATATTGAAAGGATTTTTAGGTCAACAAACAGTTAATAAAATTGCACCAAGAATAACTTACGGGAAATATAATTTCTAATACATCTTCCGATGTCTATTGCTCATCACTTCTCTTCCCAGTAAGAAGTCGTTGTACTAAGACAAAATTATTTATTGTAGAAATTGACAACCGCTTTTAAAATATTCTGACGATGTTAAATGACCATCTAAAGCAACATCTGTTTAATTTTATTTAGATACATTCTTATCTAGGTAAGTAACTAGTCTGGCCATAAATATTGCTACAATATAAAAACTTATGTTTTGTTTAAATTGAAGAATGTAATATGTTTAAAATGTTTGATCTTTTTCTCATCATTTCAGCCATTTTTTGTGGAACAGAAGAAGGGGGTAAATACAACAGTGCAATGATTCTCATGAAAAATGTAGACTTCGGTCAAAATACATTGAATGAATATCTCAATATATTTTTTTAATTCGTTACTTTTGAGTATTATTTTTTCTCTTAGTCAGGAGGGAACTCCACTCAAGATAGGTTTTGGAAGCTGATGAGTACTCCTCCATGAATCCAAATCTAAGCAATTTGAAGTACAAATTTTGATCAGTTTAAATAGCCTGCTTCTATATTAATTTGTATTGAAAATTTATTCAATTTGGAAATATGGAATAAACAGATGATAAACTAGCTATTAAAATAATACGAAATATTAAGCCTGTCTCAGAGCCAACGATCCGAACCGATGACACGTTTAATTGATCTGCCAATATTAAGTTAACATTACATTTTTTTAAATATCTGATAAATTCTCCAAAGAATCTTTCTAAATCCATTCAGCCTGTATCCAAGAGTAACCATTTTGAATATTATTTTAATTTCAATTGTAACACAATTTATGGTCGGACAAGCAATCGTATAAATAGAAAAATTGCAATTACATGAATATGGTATACTTTAACGTTGTAAATGCTGTTCTAGTAAATATTACTATCAAAACTTGACTATGTAATCATTTTACACTGCGATTTATAAATATATCCTTTCTTCTATCCTTTTTAATGCGGTATATATTTAGATGTAGATGCAAAATTTACCAGTACTTTTAAATATATATTTTTATTTTTTCTATTAAACAGTATTATATATTTTTATCAATACAGTAGATAAATAGAACTAATAAACTAGAACATTGAATTTATCATCATCATTCTAGTTTATTAGTTATGTAATGTAAGAAATTTAATATGATTATTTATAAAATCATTTTTTATATAAAAGCCCTTTTTCAGTAAAAAAACATACTAAAAATAAATTTATGTATATTAAAATATTGAATAACTATCAAACTATAAAAGTATAATTGGCATTACCAGCAATCACCATATAATAGTTTTATACTTTAGAAACCTACTCATATTTTTCGCTTTACATACCCCAGTAAATGCAGCACCGTTCCATCCTAACCTCTCCTGGTCTCGTGTCTTTCTCTCATGGGTAGTCATTTTAGCTTTGGCTCGTAAAGCAGCGCGGAGTGGAACATTGGCCTTAGCGGCTTCAGCACGACCATGTTGACAGAATTCCAGCAAAGCCACGCCAAGGGCCAACGCTAGACCACATACCAGCACGTAGAATACTCCAGAAACTTGGCTTAACGTCATTTCCGTTATAGCAACCTCCTGAAACGTTAAAACAAATTATTATAGTAATAATAATATGACAGTAATAACTTCCATATGAAATCATTTACTTTTTAAAATACAAAATAATAACTAAAAATATATACTCTTAAATAATTAGTTCTTTTAGTTAAATATGTGTAAATATAAAAACGAGTCATTAAAGTACTATAATTATACTATTTATTCTATTTAAAAGTCACTACTATTAGGTAACAGTTACCACATATGAGAACTAAACCTGGTACAGTTATAGCGATTTCTTTAAGATTCCAACCAGTCTGTATCAGCTATATCGCTTCTGTGATATTCACTTGTCGGTTACAAATAAAACACCAGAATGCACGGTTCAAAACAAGCCGAGAAGAGACTTCATAAAAAATTTCAATATCTTTTGCTGCCATTATATGTAATGTGAAGACTTTAAAAGAGGATCCTCTTTTTGTTCTTACTAGATAACATAAGCGTACAATAATTTATCCGTGTTGTGTTAGAGCTGAGAAAACATTTATTATGAAAACTGAATATCTAAAGTTAAAATGTGCAATTTTCTGCCGTATGATATTGTATAATTATCAACAAGTTATTTAGTATGTCGATATTATATTTAACATCGGTAGATTTGAAGAAAAGTTTAGTTTTTCTTCAATTAAACATTATATACGAGTATTTATTTTCTTATAAAATAAGATGGTTCAGTAAAAATATTTAATTACTTTTTGTTATAAAAATACTAACTTGCATATTATCGAGTCATAATAATAAGAACTGTTTATCGCAATACAATTTTCGTATTAAGTCATATCGATTCCTCGAAATTCCGTTTCCGTTAATTATTTTACATAATATATTTTACATAGGTAATATATATAATATATACAATATTCATTTATTTAAAAAAACCAATAAGCCACCTCGTCCTTTACCAACTCGCAGTCAGGTTTATTTGTAGTCAGTAGCCACTTTTTCCACAATTTAGAAATTACACCATCTTTCTTCATATTGACGATAGCGAGATTTATGCCCTCCCTGAAATTAATATATTATATATATTAAGTAGTGTTAATATCGATTTCATCATTCTTTTGGTAAAAGGATATTAATATTAACAAAATATGTCTTAAAAAGTAAATGAAATTAATATACCTTTTTTTTAAAACTTGAAATACCTTTTGTTTATAGCGGAATATTTTATTTTAATAAAAATGTTTATAACTTTGTAAATAATAGATCTTTGCCAAATTATAATAACAAAACTATACAGCACATTATATAAGTAAATATATTTTATTCAAATGAAAATAAAAACAAATAGGAAAACGATAAAAGCAAATTGGATGTAAAGTACTTCACATGCAATTCCAGAATTCCGGAGGTCTCCAAGAATATCAGATTACCGCAAATAAAACCTAACTTCACAACCAGAATTAAAAATAATAATGGCAATAAGATTATTAAAAATATTACGAGCTGACATAATTATAATTATTGATATGATTGCTTAATAAAACGTTATAAATATAAATTCGTCATTTCAAAATTTCGCCTTAAACTTATAATGTATACCTCATTTACTTTTTCACCAACACTATATCATATTACCATCATAATCTAAAAAAGGTATGAACCTTACCCATACCATATTATTCCGCCGGGAAAGAAATCTCGCGGATTCATTGCATCTAATATAGTCTGGCAAGCCTTGATATTATATAAACAGCAGTATCTTGTAAAATGTAAATTTTTACTTGTTGTTATAAATCCCGTTCACAAATGCCCGTGTACCATAAAAATTTCAAAGTATAAATTCTAAATACAGAACACCCACTTTTGCTGACGGACCCCATGTAAATTTACGACTATTCAGAATTCAACCGGGAATTACAGAGATTTAAGCTAGATATTGGCACCTCCCCGCGCTATAGTTTACGGTCCAGCCCGCCCATACACCTATTACCTCGTTTTTATTTATGCCATCGTGCCTCTAGAAATGGACTTTTACCGACCATTGACTTTTTCCAATTTAATCTTTATACGATTTGTGCACTTCTTCCGCTTATATTTTTGGAGCTATTTCAGAAAGTCGAGGTCATAATTCACTTTTCTGCTCGAAGACACGCTATAAACGGCTAAGTTGTGATGTGGCTGAGCTACATTGAGCTTTGTTTATGCCCGTTTCAGATCCTCTATGGATTAAATTGCGGCAATCGTTCACAGACTCTTCGTAGAACTTCCATTATAATTCTTTATTTTATTTTTATATACAGAATCTAAACCGTGGACTAGGTTTAATTTTTTTGTTTTACGTTCACTGTAATGGCAATCGAAGTTTGGTAATTACCAAATCACATTACCAAAGTATTAATTAATATTTTACATAATCTAGCTAATGAAGTTTAATAGTTTTGTGAATAGTTAATACACAGTGCTTAGATTTTTGTACGGCCTGTTGGTATAGTCGTTAGTTTTCCTGCTGTTTAAACCATAGGTCGTGTCTTCGAGTTCCTGATAGGACAATAGATTGTTTGATTCACTGATTTTTATCTCTAATCTGATTGTTATTTGTATCCAATATAAAATTTTGTCTTCAAATCATCCACGAGTTAGCGATCATTTCTTTAAGAGTTTTTTAATAAAAGAGTTAAGGTAAATACATATAAGGTTAATAAAAATAAATAATATTTTTTTATTTTAATAATAGATGGAAAAAAAAACTTATTTGTAGACCTTTTCTTTCTCAAGACGCAGTTAACGGCATTACGTTCTAAATAAGTTTGTTCGTAACAAAATGTGATACAAAAGTTATTTTACTTTGTATTAGAGAAAATTTTCTTACTTTTTTACTGGTAAGAAAACATATTAAGCCAAGTACATATTTTTAAATAAGAATCTTAAAGATTTATATCTAGAAAAAATGTACCAGTAAGTTGCTTGAAATGTTTAAACTTAATTAAAAAGTGTAGTTATTATATTTACTATTTGGTGTCAGTAGTAAATTTGTTTACATTTTTTTTATTTTTTTAGTTTCTTTTTTAGTTATCTCTATCAGAAGATTTATTTTTAACCCTTATCCCAAAGTATCAACCATTCTAAAACCATTTCCATACTAAAAAAACTGATCCCAGTGTCAAATCCTTTTGATCGTTCGCGCGTACAATATTGCCCGTTAAAGTACACACCGAGGCTCGTAAAAACGAGTCACCAGCATCTGATGGGATCGCGGATATTAAAAAGTAGTGCATAGCTTGTACAAATGCTTGAAATATATCCTATGCGATTGACGTTTCATCCAAGGATTTCATTGTATGTATAAAGCAACTGCAAATTGATTATAAATTATCGCTGTATCGTAAAATAAACTTAAATAATTATAATGTTTTTATAATTCTACATATAAAATTAATTTACAGTTTATATGGTAATGTATATATTAATATTACAAAATAACAATGTGGTGACGGAATAGCTCATGAAATAATTGGCTTTCATTAGAGATGGGAACTTATATTTTTAATGCATTTCTTACAGATTCAAGGATTAAATCTTACAACTTAAAATTAAAGTGCTGTTATTAAAATACCTGTAAATAATGCTAAATGGTATGTATACGGTTTTAAAGGTCTTAAAATTAAATATATATTATAATCTCCAATTAATTATTCAACAGAAGTTTACTTACCTCAAAGGAGATCCTTTAGCAGTGGCGATACCAAAGTTCACTTGCTTGTATCTACATGCTCGAGCATCTTTGCCTTGAGAGAAATTCATATCGAAGTCACTCATTAGATCAGTGTTAGATTTGAGGCTCTGGAAGTTTATTAAATGTTAGTTACTAGCAAGTTCTCCATATTTCCACGGCAATGAACGTATTGTTATTCTAGATAAATTCAAATAAACAGATAAGACGCTGATTATACTGTTAGCAAGATTATTTATAGCAAATGTTAAAAACATTTGCTATAAATATCATATTAAATTCACAGACACTGTTTTAGAATAATATTCATATGTTTTAATATAAAGAGGACACAATCATTGCCGTCTAAGTTCTGTAATAAGAGGTACACAAAGGCTAGATTTTCATTATTCTGATGTAGTTATTTTAATCTAGAAATTGTTTGTGCCTTTGAAAGGAGATAGGAAGCTTTGATCAAAACGTGAAAGCGCTTCCATAAATATGTGATTACATTTAGTACATGTACTAAATAGTAAATATAGTAAAAAATAAGTACCTCAGTCTTTGAGTGGATAGTAGATAGTAACGGAAACAATTAGTTTTAAGATCCCATAAAAAAAGACTGCGTTAGACATGGTGAACCATATAAATGAATGATGTCTTTTGCAATAATTGTTGTTTTTAGTCTAATTGGAAACGTCAAAATAGCATAATTTATCATTGATAGCCCTGTTAAGATGGAGAAGTCTAATAATTAATGAAAGTGGGGAATAAGCAAGAATACCTATTTGAAATTCATAGCACGTTCTTAGAATCGCAATTCTAAGTCGCGACGTTCTAATATACTATCAGTTTAAAGCTGAGACGGTAATAATGTTTAAGGTTGGGTTGAGTTCATATATAAATAAAATATAATGTACAAATATTTTTTATTTAACATTCTGAAAAATAATAAAAAATCGTTCTACTTTTACACTGATAAAAAAGATCTACGAGGATGGTTCTAAAAAAGTTATTTGTATATAAAATCAGGCGTTAAGGCACTATTTGCTGAAAACAAATATTAAAAACCCATTTAAATAGGCTGCTGTAAAATTTAAAGGCCTTTTTATCGCATTTTCAACTTAAGATTACATAAGTATTTTTAACAGTTATGCTGCGTGACATCGAATACACTTTTGGAACATGACACAGTCGCATGGCACTATATCCCCTCTTAATTAAATTGTTTTACCTGCTAATAGGTCTTACTTCAGATATGGTTTCGTATCTCACAGGCTGCGAGATGCGTTCAACTATGAGGTAAGCGGCAAGATTAGCGGTGTATGAGCAAACCAGGATCAAAGCGAAAAACCACCACACCGTGCCCACTATGCGACCCGAAAGTGATCTGAAGGGGATTGGAATAATGTTTAAGTGTTATTTACACATGTTTAGAACTGCTATTGATTTTTGTGTTTTCTTGAGTATGAGTTTTTATTATAATATTTTTAAATATGATTTAATATTTTGACATAATATGAATTATAAAACTTAAATATTTTTTATAACAAATCCAGTATTTGATTTTAAGTGAATAAAAAAACATTATTATTCGTTCGTAATTTATTTAAACTCGTAAAAATAGAAACACCTAAAATTGAATCAGTAAATATTTATGATAGCATCATTCGCTGTGTAATAGCAGTTTTATTGCAAGCGGGGTATGATTATCGAGCCTCCCGTGCCCGACATTAAATTTACAATATATTGTCCTATATCTTAAACACGCACAATTTAAGGCGGAGTGGAATTTAATCTTCGCCTCTTGCTAGATAGCGGTATTGACCGGTTTGAGTAAAACAATATATATTGTAGTATTTTTTTTATCTTAAGTTTTAAATATTATAATAATAAATTCTTGAAATTTTATAAATAATTCATTCGAAATTATTTTACGAATGATAAGTTTACGAGACAAAAATTACTAAAAATTTTTATTAAGTACTTTATAACAAAAATATATCATATGGTATATACTTAAAATATTTATTCACTATAAACCTTATTACTTTTATATCCTTACTTATTACAATTTTTAAAGAGTGGTATATAAATCGTAAAGATAAAGAGATTGTCGTACCTCGGTACAATATCGCTGCCTTGCTGCATAAACGATCCAAGGGAGAACCAAAACGAATTCCAAATGCTGAATTTGTTGTGCAAAATAATCTGGAAATAGAAATACGTTTAAGATTTCGTTTTAAAGAAATCGCAAAATCTTATGTTATCTACATCATTTTATCCTCCATATTAGAATGAATTTCACCTGTAATTATTTTATAATCTACTTGTAACACTACAATACCTCATTAGTGTTGCTAATTGGATGTTCCAGATGAGTATCGGTTATTGAAACAGATCTCCATTCATGAGGTGAGAATCGTGATACCAAGAATAGTACTATGCTGACAGCAAAAAAACTGAAGATCAAGCACAGCTGTAAAAAAATATGTTTATTAAACGGATAATAAATTCAAATTCAAACCACATACGAGTCTTTTAGATTTCGTATAATAGTAGTATATAGGTTTCCGCTTAAATAATAAAAGTGATCATCATAAAACCAATAAAAAAAAGACCTTCATCTTTCCGATAACAGTCTACGCATATTTGAGGTCACAGAAAAAAATTGAACTGTATTTCTTAGAACTTACTTCTGTCCATCCACTTATGATTATTAATATAATTAGATCAGAAGCTATCGGGTCCAACTTTTGTATATATATTTTTATATTGAATAAAAAAATGTTGTAATAAATAAAATTTTATTTCCACATGGAATTAATCAGTGAAATGGTCCAAAAGTTACCAGATTTTTAATAGAGTACTAACATATATTATTATAATACGTATACAATTGTACAGATATTTTATCATAAAATATTGTTATCTTGATGATAATATATATGGAAAACATAAAAGCATATTATTATTTGCTTTTGTGCTTAAGAAAGCATTGAAAGGTATAAAATATATCGAGTACGCCTTTCCATGCATGACATAATAGAGTACCAAAGCATATCAGGAAAAAGCGCTATATAATAAATGTTACGGAGAAACTTTTTTTTCTACACGAAGTCCGTATGAACTGTTTCAATAACTCTGTACCAACTTCTAAATATGTTGCATTGTTAAAGCAAGTTATTATAATATGTATGATTCTGGCGGTTTAAGAACGGAAAGAGTAAAAATAACAAAATATTACAGAATACTAATTTATTAAAATATAATCTAAATAAATAAACGATATATTCAGTTTATTTATCATATAAAACATATCTATCAAATTGTTATATCTCGAGAATTTGAGATGAAAGATACAATAGTCAACGTAATCTACAAGTCAAATTTCAATATATTCATTGTCTTGAAGGAGGCTAATGCAAAACCCTGCAGTTTCGCCATAAATCACAACTACGCGCTCACTAGACCAAGAACTGTCATAAACATGTATGAACACGCTTTTATCGGAAAATGTTTGGATACGCTCCCGGCCACGCATTTATACACCCCTTTATTTTAAATTGCTGTGTTATGTATTTACAATTACTTCATATAATATGGTTAATAGAATATTAAAACTTTATTCTAATATAATTTTATTACCTATTAAGGAATTTTTTTTTCGTTGTTATGAACTCTAATTACTTACTATTCTTTTATCAGTATAAGACAACATAATTTTAGTTATCGAACATAGAATTAAATAGTTACAATACATTTAATTATTATTAAATGGGGGTAGAAGTAATCACAGCATATTATATATTTATATAGGAAATTATGATATCATAAAACTTTCAAGTGCAGACGTTTTATTAAGAATTCCGTTATCTTGAAAACCCTAGAAAATAAGGTTAACTAATAACGTCTGCTGCTGATTGTTGTGTGGAAATGAAGTCCTCTTAAACCATATTAAAACCGTTACGAATCTTATAAATTTTGGCCTGGAAATATAGAGAAAAGCATTATGAAATCCAAGCATTATACTCTGACTGTAGATTTTATTTCTTCATTATTTTTACTTTTGTTCATTTATATTTATAACCTGTGGGAACAGAGACCATGGGTTTAAAATATTTTACAGAGGAAGATACTATTTCTATTTTATGTATTTTTTAAATCAACACCAAATTACTTAAATGTTGCATTTTAAATAATATATTGTTGCTTATATATAAAATCCGTCAAATACACATGAAATAACAAAAAAAAACTCTTATTAAAATGTCTACCAAAGATATTATAATAAAGATAATAATTTTTTGTTTATTATATTAACTCCTTTACTGACCTGAAATTTATAAGTTAATAATTATTATTGAAATATAAATACATTTTTTAAACACGTTTTGTTTTAACTGTAAATACTAGTTTACACAACCAAAAATTAAAATCGTTAAGTGGCACTAAAACCTTTGGACTTACCCAAATTTCCTTGGATAATGGTCGAAGGAAGCTGAAGGTGCCAGACAGCTGTTTAGGAGTTTTTGTGTGCTTGATCGGTGTTTCAATTGACAGGAATGGCTCACTAAAATCTACCACCTTCTCTCTTTCTTGGGTAATTGCTAATGGCGCAACTGCAATATCGGAATCCTAAAAAAAAAAAATAACAAATACTTACTAAAAAAGGATCAATTCGAGTCTTTATTTTTTATGAAAATTTATTGTTCTTTTCTATAACTTTAAAAAAATACAATTATTTAGTAACTTAAATGTAAGAAAATAATACAAAGATCTCTACTGATTTAAAAATTGAAAATAGCACTGAAGTCTGTTAACAATAGTTAACTAAGAAATCCATATCCAGATTTTAATTTAAAATTAGATTTTGAATCTCACATATTATAAATGATTTAAAAGCATAAACATTCAAATCTAAACAATCTAATAAGAATAACTGTTCAAACATTAAAAACAATTCAATAATATATGGTAAATCCCAACGTTTTTATAATTTTGAATGTGGATATGTATTATTTTATAAAAGTTATTTCTAACAGAAACTAAAACAATCCTTAACATAAAATCCTTTATAACGTAATATTAAATAAACATAGAAAACTTCAAACTTAAAAGGAAAATTCAAATTTTATTAAAGCCTGATCCTTGCGAACAAGATATTATATACAATATCCTGCAAGTTGATAAGATGACTACCAAACAGTCAAAGCACTTTAAATCTGCTATATAGAAGGGTAAACTTGAAGCTTAGCCGGATATTAAATAGTTGGCTCAACTTAAAACAAACGGGTTACACAACACAAAGGGAAAAGACAAGACAAGTAACGCTAATAAAACTTCTTAACTATTTGACAAGACTAGATCGCCGTTAGCCCACCTCGATTGTACTTAGTGTTGAGTAATTTGATACTTATTTAGACAAAACTAAAATATTGAAATGCTTTATATATTCAATATATGTTTAATATTTCAGCATTAGACTTATGAATGAAGTTTCGTAATTAAAAATAAAATAGTTTAAAAAAAAATTAAGGCAGAATATCTTAAAATTTTTGGAATTTTAAGAGAGAAACACAAATAGTACCGTATATATACACCCATATTATGGGATTAGTATGAAATAAATTAAATGATTTCATTCTGTGCAATAATATAAAAAACATTTTTTTTATATTATTTCAATGCGTTAATCTCTGGAACTACAACTCGGATTTAGCAAATCCCATTTGCAACGCTAGCACATTTATTAAAAAAGATTCTTTCTTCGACCCTTATAAATATTATTAGATAATGTATTTAATAAAATATATTAAAAAATATTTGGGTCATGTTGCTGCTTGGTTCAGACTAATTCTAAATTAATGTTGCAAATATACGACACTCTCTCTAGTGTAACCGGAAGAAAGTTCTGATAACAGCAAGACATTTCTCTATTTAGAATTTATACTTGTATTACGGTACTATTCGACTAATAAATCCTGTCCTTTATTACAATACACGAATAATAATAATATGACAAAAGGATTATTATTATTATATGTACAATTTTATTCTACTATTGTATCTTATTTAACAAGATTGAATAAAGATTTTTTTTTCTTAACTTTTACAATCATATATAACTTATATGAAACTCTTATGATTTTTATAAATGAGATATTACAAAATACCAATTATTTAAGCCGTTTTTGACAGCTTATAAAAATGTGGAAGACCTGCCGTACCTGCTTTTGGCATATTCCGTACATAAAAATAAAAATATTCAATATACTCTACAATGTTACCTAAACTTGTAGGAATACCTTACACTTATGTAAAATATTTATTTTTTCTTATTAAATAGTTGTGTTTTTGTTTTGAAGGTAATATATTAACATAAGTAACATAAATGAACTACATTAATAAATAGACAATTATAAACAGTAATAGATAGCTTTAAAAATGTATTAATAATTGATGAATTAATTATCTATCAATTCATTTGTATGCATCTGTATTGCTATAAAGCAATGGGCAGTTCTGTTTGTACTCAATAAGATCCATTCAAATTATACGTATCTCTCGTAACTCTAACCACATCTTTATAAAGCAACAAAGTAACTAAATTAATGGCTATTGTAAACAAGAGCAAAACACTTTCATATGTTTGCCTTTGTCCTTAATAACTACAATACAATGGTGGACATGTGATGACACTTTATGCTCCTTTAATTAGATCTTTATACTCGCCTACAGCTGTGTAATAAGGTCCCTATATATATTTCTACACATGATACGAACATGTGTTCTGAAATTGCTCTTATATGTATATCAATAAAGTATAGAATTAAAATGTAGTGTTCACTACATAAACCTTGGGGAATGCCCAAAAGAAATTAAGAGTTGCTTTTGTTCAATACTCTCAGAAACATTACAGTACTTACCATTGTTCCCAAAATGATTGTATAAATAGTAAAAATAAGTTTGAGTGTTGTGTTAGAATAATGGTTTTTGTTTAACAAAACTATTATTTGCAAAATAGTTTAAATATACTGAATATTGAAGTTTTTATATAAATAGTTTATTCCTTTTATTGCTTAAAATGACGTATCATAGAAGAGCTGAGAAGGAATTCACATATTGTGCCGTTCCCAAATGTTAGGATAAGGGTGAGTGGGTGGATAATGATATAGTTTTTTTGAAATATACAGAAAGATAATAGATCTATTGATTTTATACAACCTAATCGAATGTTATCTATTCCAATTTATGTAAAAAAAGCTATCGTGAGATAACTATTTAAAAGACACGTCGTAAGAACCAAAGCAATCTCAATTACTGGCCTTAGATGGTTTAGATAAACAATGTTTTATTTCAAGTCGGCATAGCGGTTACGCAATCATGTAGAATTTATGAAATAACAGAAGTCCCAGATTAAAATGAGATTTAATTGAAATATTGTCTGAAGATTATTTGTTACAGATTATAAACAAGAAATGCTTTTGAATAAATAACTGAAAATATTATTAATTGCAATATTGAAAAGCGAATAAAATTCATTTTTTTATTATTGTAAGCACTTACGGGAAGTGCAGACTCCAAAATAGATTCAGTAACACGTTTTTGAAAGTACATATTTATTGAGCTCGAGTACTAGACAGTGTGTTGTGAATTGAATTATTGGATTTTATACAACTTTACTCTTTAAACATTGCTTTGTCACCCGTGATCTGGATAATGTGAAAGTTTTAGTTTTATAAAAAAAAATATTAACATTTAATAGCAATATATCAAAAATCAAATACTCTGTCTCGATGGCCGACTCTTCTCAGCAGAGCAGGATTTCGAACCTGTGGTAGCTTACTCACGATCTGACTACACTGACCTTTTTTAATGTTTTATTGACGATTCAAAAGTGCGTGAAAATTCTTACTTGAATACCGATAACAATTTAATGACATATTTTGAAGTGGCTAAAATATATACATTATTTTTAATTGCAAAACCTCATACTTTTGCCATTTTGAATATTTTAGTAAACTGAAATGACAATAACAAACAATAAAATTTTTGATAATACGATTCCTAGGAACATAGTTTTATTGTTGAAATGACTTAAGAATAATTCAAGAAGTCGAGCTTCGAGTTCGACTAATGTTAATTAACTTAGCATATGGTGATCAATCCATCCGCATTATAAACTAGTAACAAATCAATATATATAATATTACACAACTACTATGTACTAAAATACATTAAATATATATGATTGATTCATTTTCACTATATAATAGAGTTCCCGTTATTAATTTTTTGTCATTGATATATTTGTATAATATTGAATGAAATAAAAACTACTAAAAGGACTTTGATGAAAATTTATATGATTATAGGTTTTATAAATCATAGTCAACAAAAATTAATACTTTTTACTTTTGATCTTATTTTCACAGGCAAAGAATATCTGATATAGATAGTAACCATAATAGAATAAGATGGCTCCAACAATGTTGATAATATTCGGTGTGAGGCTTGCATAGTGTATAAAAAAATATATAGAATGCTTATTACTATGGAAAAACTAAATATACGTAAAAACAAAAAAATAAGTTGATAAAATAATGTGCATAAATAGTAGTGATAATAGATAATTTTCTTTTAGATCAGTGAGACCAGTCATAAATAAACTGAGAATAGTAACGTATATCGAAAATCCTAAAATAAAATATATATCCTGTATATCGAAAACGAAGTCTTTTATTCGAAGATGAAAAAATAAATTAAAGGATCAGTCTTAGCATAGTTTATTATGAAACAAATGCCTAGTTAATAAGTTAATAAGAGTTTATTTATTCGTCATTATAGAAGTAAGAAACATTTATGGAATATTATGTGAGCAGGTTTGCGAAATATATTTTTGCGTAATATAGTACATACACCTAAATAAATTATTTAGAATGATAATAAGATTAACGTCTCCAAATGAATCATTATTATTATTATCTTAACATTATACTTTATCGCAGACAATAGACGGCAAATAATATTATATATTATTTTAGGGTTTATATGAATGAAATAGAGTTGGCATGGTCCTTACTCAAGTCTACGCTGACCGCAGGGCAAACTTTAGCTGGTTGCAACAGTTAATGGAATAAAGATTTATTCTTACCGCACATGCTTTCATTTTGATATAAATTTAAACCGGCATTCCTTTGACCCAAAACGCGAATTTTCTCCCATTTTTCTTTGTTCATATTTTATAATAAAAACACAATCTCTATTTATCAAGATAACTTCTGACTTTGATAGCCATTTATTTTAATTTTGTATTACTCATATTATAGAATAATGTTATCGATAAATTGTTGATATTCATTTTCAAATCACAACGTTTGTAATAGTTTTTGTTAATTTATTTTTAGTTAATTTATTAAAAAAAAATATTATTTATTATAAAACCACAGGAATATATTAAAAATTATAAAAAACTTACCTTTCTCAATATTTCGCCCACAAGCCCCGACCAAATACGATGTGAAACTTCTTTGCCGAACTTACCATCCCGAACGACGCGTATCTCATCTATTACAAACATTATATAAATGAGAACACACTATGCCACATCGTAATTAACTATAACAAGCTAAAGAATAAGCTTTCAAAAGAGAAGAATTTGAGGCATCGGTATGTAACAGTTTAATTTTCTCTTTATCTACAATTTTACTTTAAAAATATATCAATCCATTTTCGTGACAGTAAATTATAGCCATGAATACGTGATCTCAAATGAGAGTTATATAATATATAACTTTTATAAAAAAAATGTTTTGTTGTTTAATATTTTTCTATTTAAGAAAGTGTTGAAGACTTTTGTAGTAATTTTCGCTCGGTTATGACGCCTGATTAGGAAGGTGTGATTACTTTTAATACTATGGTACAATCCTATTAACTGGGCAATCAAAGGATATTTATTTAATGTTTAAGAGTTATCGTCAGTTACTTACACTTAATTCCAAGTCTAGCAGCTATTAAGTCGGCCAAATCTTTACAAAAGCCATGAAATTGGTCGTCCTGTTGTCCATATTCAGCTGGTTTCATCATCATGAAAGGATCTTGTATAATAGTTGTAATCGTATATGTTTTGTTCGCATCAAAAAATACTGGAGAGGGAAGTTGAATGTGTCTTGATGGTACAAGAGTTAGACCTTGCTTATCTGTCCATGTTGCTACCTATAATACGAAGATTTTATTAATACTGTTTGTGTTTTTCGTATTAAAGGTGTTAAAGAACTGTAACTAAAACACTTTCTTTCAAAGAAATTAGCAATGATATGCAAGAATCGTATATTTATAACAAATTTTAGTGGAAAATCATCAAAGTTTTGAATCGTACTTTGGCCATAACTATGGTTATCCGTTGAAATTGATGAGTCCAACGTTTGAAAGCCCGAAAGCCTGAAATTCGCAATCTCCGGAGTCAAACTTTGATCTCCTACATTAATGATGTCCGTGAGATTAGAACGATCGAGTCAGACAAACGACCGCAGTGTATTGAATACGTCAAACCCAATAGTCTATTAATTTAAATTGGTTTTGTTTCTAATTATTGATCTTTTCACTTTTAAGATTTTTCTTTCGATCTGAAGCTTTAAAAGCATTTAATTATTTATAAACATGTAATATAGAAAGTTTTAATAAACCACGAATCAAAAAAACTACAAATAATCTTTTAAAGTTTATCCATTTATTAAAATGATATTATAAAGAGTTTATAAAAGTATATATTTATGATATTACAGCAAAATAGTTCTCACCTTCACCATAGCACTTTGGACGGTCATTTCCACTACATGCAGCGTGAAGTTACAACGATGCCCTTCCTCATTAAACGATATATTTCCAGTAAGACCCTCTATATCCGTCTAAAAGAAATCTTAGTTTTAGTGAAAATATATGATTTACAACTGGGAGAACATAAAATAAAGGTGACCTCAACATATGTCCAGCGGAATGTTACCAACTTTGAAACACTAGTTCAGAAATCACTTTTTATCTGAGGACCTTGGCCCTTTCTGTAACGTATGTGAATGGCTACAGTGGATCGTAAATATTTTTTATATTCTCGACCTACATCATTCTATTTTTTTATTAAAGTTACACGTGTAGCGTAAATTACCTCGATTATTAGGGATATTATTTGTAAGAAAAAGTAATGGAGAAACGGTGCCTTTCAAGACATGACCTGTTAAAAATACATATTTTAAAAAATACCTACAAAATATATGTTGGTGGAAAAGATGGAAAAAAAAGAAAGTAATCCTTGAATGAACAATAATGTTCTCAAATTATGAAATACAAAAATTATATATATATTTTTTTTATATTTCTAAAGTAGTTTTAAATTAACCTAATAATGAAGAAATGTGTTACTAAAGTTTTTGTGATATTCATTGTATAAATGACTTTACTTGAACTACTTGACTTTACTTTACTATGAACTTTAATTCAATCAAATTAAAATTAACTACGGTAAAATCAGGAGTGAGTATGTAACGATTTTTGAGCTTCCTTGTAGTGCGGAGTCGAGATTGCACAGTTTAAAATGAATTTTCTGAAGCAATAGTGAACTTGAAATTTAATTATAACAGAAACCTTAATAATCAAAATTATAATATTTTTTATTTTAAATTCTTTTTGTTATTTTAATAAAATATTTATTACAAAGATGTCCAATTCATAGAGAAAAAGAAGTTATTACAAAAATCGTACCTTCTTAATAAGTCTTGATATTTTATCCCCATGCTCAAATGGCACTACCCAGCTCTTTCCAGGATTGCAGTCAATGACCTTAGTGGAGTTGGCCTGAGCAGCGGCACGGCGGAGAGCGGTTCTAAATGCGTCAGGTTTTTTTTTCCACAGCCGCCCCAGTGCGTCCATTAACACTTGCACTCCGTCGAACATGAGAGCTGTTTGCGCCTGAGATAGATAAATTAGACTTCAACAGTAGTAGTTAGTCTCTAGGACAAAATATTATTTTTTACTAGTAACATATATTTAAATCGCTCTGTTATTTGTGTATCTACAGTAAGACTGTAGTAAAATAATAGTGTGCAACATAAGAGTAGTGACGTCATAATAATTACACGATGAATTTATTGGTGGCATTGCAACAAGACGTTTCTTTGAAACATTTCCCACGATAAAACGCCACATAATTTATGCCGGGCACACACTTATGGTTTCATTAGGGAGTAAGTTAGTAAAATCTACATAAACGCGTTATTACTCTGCGTCGAAATTTTCTTCGAGATCCATATTTACACCTCGGGTACAAACTTTATGTTACGCCCAGGGTTTCTCATAAAATTTTGTTGATACTGTGTAATAAAGGAGATTTACCGATATATCCACGGAGTGCGTCTATATTTTTTATATTTATTGACGTTTTCATGAATTTTATGTTCATCAAGTTTCGTGTTTACTAAAATTGTTATCTTTGTTTTAAGAATAAAATCAGACTGTAAAAATGTACTAGGTATCTTCTGAAATTTATTTAATTTTTTTATGAGTTTTGACAGTTTTATATATATATATATATTTTAGAATGGTTATAGTTTTGAGAATAATCTTACAATTTATCGACAGTGGTATCCATATAGTAGATTGAAGACTTTCTGGGCTGTCTAAATTTGAGATTAGAATACATAAATCGTTATTTAAGATACCTTAACTAGACTTTTTTAAGCTGTTGTAAAGATTTTTTTGTGTAATATGCGGGAGAGAAGGCAAATGAAAACCACGAGGCTAAACGAGCAAACAAAGTGAATATGGATGGAGATACACATACGTCTCGTGGAAGGCGAAAAACAAAAAGAAATTGTAACAGAACTGAGGAAGACAGGAGTTACTAGAGATGGAATTCATGTTGTGCTAATTCCACTTAGAGTGAGTGAACCCACTCCTTTCCTTATGGAAGAGAACAAGAACAAGAACAAGAGAATGTTTTTGATAAAAATTGATAATAACGTTTATTTTATTGTTTATTAAAATATTTTAACTTTATTGCTTATCGTTACATCTTTTTCTATTTTATAAACCAATAATAGATACTCTGTCTTTAAAAAACTTTAAATTCACAAACTCTGATATTAATAATAATAGCATTATTACCCTGTTTAGAAGCTGTGCAAGTTATTATGAAGGATACATTACCCTATTATTTATGAAGAGACGATTAATGTACCAAGCTACGTGAGTGGGAAGTATCTTATTAAACGGTATCATACCAAATTATCGAGCGACCGCATGATTCAGAACACTGGGGGAATTTAAACTTTCATGTCTGTAGGTTGAAGGTAGTTTTAAATAATACTTAATTTGTAATCAGGATCAAAATATAAAATTACTTAATTAACCAGATTTAAACATAGTTTTCTTATTTCTTTGATATTTACAATTACTTTTTATCTTCAATGATTATTAAAACAAAAGTACCACAGAGTATTCAAAAGTATATTAATAAAACTGCAAATACTCGTAACAACGAGATATTTTCAAGCTATCCTGAAATTACAAGTATAACTTAATCCGGAGCAATTTATCTCATATGACTATAAACCTATCGATGACATTGATCATAATAATAGCAAAAAATAAGAATCCTCCAATGAATTTAAATGATAATTAACAACATCACCAAATACAAAATATTTTACGATTTATATATATATTTGAAAGGCTAAATCCTTTGGTGTTTCAAAGGTATGTCGAATGTCTGAGCGTATTCTACCACATTTATAATGAACATTGTTCTTAGAGATTATTTACTACCAGTTCATCCTCATTGGTTCAAATATGCTGCTGGAAAGATGAAGAATAAAAAAGAGAAGGAAGAAAATGAAGGGATTAGGTACCCAACTCGCAGTTTCCGTGCAAAACTTTTCCGAACAAAAAGTCACAAGAGCTGCTTCGCGCTGATTTTCCTGAAAGCGTTTTATAAGCAATCCAGTCAAGTAACTTATGCAAGATTTCACCACTCAGTTATTATTTTGAATATAATAACCACGTAAAGTTAAGTTAATAAATACATAAAAGCGATTATATAAATGCACCAATTTATGATATTTTTATTAAATGTGTGCAAATAAGGCATAACTGGCTTTTCTTATCGGGCAGAAACTGACGTAATTGAATCATATAAAATAATGTATTTTGCTCACGATTTCTTCCAGTATTACTAAGTTAGAAGAGCCTTACTTATATAGTGTGAAAATAATGTTATATTAGATTTTTTGCCACTGAATCGACAAAATATTGTAGAATTTTGTTCAACAGCGTTAACTTTAGCAAATCTAGTGAAGCTATGAAATTCTTTATTTAATACTAGTATTTAACACTATAATAATAGTGTCAATATTACCGCAATCTGGTTACACTAATAAACCTGGTTGTGAGTTAACTAATAAACGCACCAAAATCGTACAATAAATAAGTTTCTTACAACAACATTTACAAAACCCACAAGATTTTGCAACTTCTAACATATTTGCATAAAGATCTAAATACTCACGGAGACAGTACCCCTAAAACGGGGATCCATTCTTCTTAAACCTTCCATAAAATCCTTCACAATCTTCCTGGAAAGATCAACTATGCGGAATCCAGTTATATTGAGTGCCCCGTACTCTGTTACCTCGTCCTCCCAATGATCGTCCATAACCTGTAAATGAGAATGCCTTGAGTTGCTCGGCTACGTGACTGAACTCTAGAAAGAAAACTGCATTGTTAATTTATCTCATCGTTTCTACAAATTTTAATCGACATTTGAAATGCTGTAACTGGGGAGAATTATTATCAAAATATTTTGAATAATGACTTTCTATAAAATATGATATATTAAGAAATTAATTTTGTGATATTTTAATGAAAAACTATTGTATTTCGCTTTTATGATAATCTTTTTAAAACGATATAACCATATGTATATAAATTTCTAATTAGTGTATAAAGATACGTTTGTTTCATTATTAATTTCAATATTCCACTTTGTAAGTTTACCTGTTTTCAACACTTGCTTATAATTACAGTAGCATATTAGAAGCTAAAGAGCTTAAAGGTTTTTAGAAAGGGCTTATAAAAATCTTTTAAAAATCTTTTAAAGTTGATTAAATATTACCGCAATTATTGTTTTTATATACGTATGATAATTAAAAATATATACATAAAAAACAATTGAAGTTAGAAACCTAATATTGTTTCTATAAGACCAACTTACCAAACCGCTCAGCATATAATGATAAGTCCTACGCCCCAACTGCACTTTTCTTACATGTTCTACCAGAATACTTTTTGCATTTTTCGCGTTACAGTCCAGTACTATACGTTTACTAGCCCATCGGTCGTATTGTTCTAATGCTAAGAGAAAGTCCATTGCATCGGATGCATTGTATATGCGCTTTACAAGAGATATTTTGAATGCTGTTCTGCCAGGCTGCATGGTCTGATATAATTGTTGTAAGCGAAGTAAACCTTAAACAATAGAAATAACAGGTATTCCTCTATCGCTAAAGTAACAACATTATTAATTATACCAGAAGAGTAAATATTAATGCGGACTATAAAATCTAATCCCAAATAAGACCAATGTTTCATGTGGTCCTTCGCTTAAAAAGTTTCAAAAACTGTCAAAATAGTCTCTAAGCAATGTATAAAGTGAATATCTATAGTTATTATGTTACTTTGATACTAAAACAACTTTAAGTACTAAATGTCTGATCCACGTACTATCTTATTCGATACACAAACTTTTCAAAGGTAATGTTGAAATTCTATTTAAAGTTTATCAAATGAAATTTTAGTTAGAGGGACGTTAAGTAACTGTGATCTAAAGGAATGCAATAGATTCGAAAACTATGTGAATACAAACTTGAAACACATCATTGCATTCCGTGTTTAATATTAATTTCAATGCTCCAAGGGTTTTTTACATAATCTATTCTATTATAAGCCTCTAAAATGATAGTAATATAATTTACAGTTTAATATAACTCAACTTATTATAGCACACCACAGCTTAGTTTAGCATAACTCGAAGTATTAAACATTAGCTATTATTATTAAAATAAGTGTTCCAATACAAAAAATATGTCTTCAAGTTTAGATTAAACACCAGATTGTCCATCTGGACAAAAATACATCAAAATTACGGATAACATAATATTTTAAGTATTACGGATTATTTAATTTTAAAAAGTCTCTATCTAGTGTTACATTAAAATTTCTGTTATGTTATATGTAATTTGTTACGATTATATAAAGTACAATATTTCAATTCAAAGCTTTTGTTTTGTTAATTGAAATATAGGAATAAACACATAAAATCTTATTGTTTTTCTTAACTTAAAATGAATAATATGCTTTTCCTGAAAGTAATAATAATATATTTATGCCTTTTTCTTAAAAGCGACTTATATTCTCATTTAATACTCGTAATGATTACAACAACATAAATTATATATTAAATAAATATTATTTTATATACTTATTATAAAATACATTTCTTACTTGTGAAATTTGTTTTATATTTAAATTACATTTTCTCGTAATCTATACAAGTCAACTATAGAAAAATCGGCATGTCTTCCTCGGGGCAAACGGTATTTAATATTGTTTCACGTCGCCAGAACGAAACCGGAACCTTTTAACTCAAATGATCTGTATCTATATTATAATATTATTTTCTAAATTTTTTACGCCAAACCATCTAAAGAAGTCTTAATATTCAATCTCGGTTAAAATCACTTAAATGTTTGAGAATTGCCGTTTATAAAAATAAAATATTCAACTCTGTACAAATAAAAGTTGAGAAGTATTATTAAAAGAAAGATATAGTTTAATAATATGATAACATTTGAAAATGAAACAAAAAAAACATAATTTTTATTGTAGTTTTCGTTAATCTTTACTTTAAGGCTGTATACATATATCATGATATACCTGTAATTTAATTTCTAAAGTAATATAATCTCAGTGATGATCAAACAGCGTTATTGACATTATAACTTTATTTAGGAGTAAACAAAGAAATGTGTGTTATTAGCGGTCGTACAAAAGACGAGTTCTCTTTATTTGATTTAGGATGTCCGAAATGAAATTTCTAGGATTAAAACTTAATAAACGAGAATATTTATTTAATATAGAATACAATATAGGGAAGAAAAATAATAATAAACTTTACAGACATAATATTATAAATCAATGACAAACGCATATCTTTATATGACAGATAAGTTTGTGCTTAAAGTCACCGATATTAGAAGCAAAATATAAAATATAATAAGAAAAAGGCAAATGAATAGTCATTCACATACACGTGTCTATATACTAAATATAATAGACGAAGACTCTGTCTATTTCCCAGTATTCCTAAACCAATTGAAAACCGCACGAATTTTATCGAATTAAACGCCCCATATAAAATAAGCGATACGAAAAAAGGACAATGTGTGCTTCGAAGAGGCAAAAAATAAAATCTGTTTTCTGTGGGAAATCCTTGCTTTTATACGTAATATACGGGGTATGTTATGTCGAGACGCGAATTCGTAAGCTTTTTACTTCCGAACGACTATAGAGTACGAAATATTGTAATCGACAATTTCTTTCGGGCGACAGTGAATAAACTTAATTCCCGAAATGTCAGTTCTTATTTATAAGTGACTAGTAAAAAATAGTAGTACGGCTTTTGACTGCAATATTTAATAAAATATAGTAGGGTTTAGTAATATGTTATATTTACGAACAAAATATATAAAATGTTGAAACTTTAAAAAATGATTTTATAGCTATTTTATTATTGTCTAATATTTATTGTTATTGTAATGTGTTGAAAGGTTTTATTGAAATCTTGTCCCTTACTTAATTTTTTTCTTAAAAGATACTATTGTATTTAGTTTGAATTCCATGGACGAGCCGTTGGTATGGCGATTAGTGATTTTGACTTATGCGATAAAGGACATGGCTTTGATTCCCACACATGAGCATTGTTTATTTAATTAAGAACTGTGTTTGGTACTTTTATACCTGGTAACCATTATTTTAGTTTTTAACAATCACAGGAAATTAATTAAAGTAAGGTTTTTTTTTAAGAAAAGTAAAATGTAATAATAATCATTAAATTAAATACCTCCTTATTCTCAATCAATATAAAAAATAAAAGCAAATTTTCCCCCAAAAAATATAATTTGATTCTCAATGACTTCCAATCGAGCGTTCTTAACCGTATAAGCTATTTCACGTACACACCTGGTAACCTCGGTTTTGCATTTTGGATGTTTTCGATTATGTATTTTCGATTTCAGTAAATAAACCGTATTACTTCTCAATCCTTTAATGCAAAACTGTTTCGATCTAAAGACAAATGTGCGGGTAGCGCGGTGAAAGTTTCCGATGCCGGACTATTTGCAACATGTGACGCGTTTGAACCCGTGACCCTTGAGGTTTCTGGCGCCACTCGACTAATGGCATGTGACGTCAGCTGGTCGACATTAGTTATAAAGTTATTAACCATTTTGAGCCTTTTAAATTATTTTGCCATGTTAATTCTTCCACTTTTTCATTTTATTAGTTAAATATAATAAATCTCATAATTTTGAATGGAATGAAATTATTTTACTTTTTATCTTATACACTATACCATATTCTACATTGAGTTCCTATTTTGTAATGTGTATTCATAATTGAGATAATTAGTTGTTTATTTAGTAGGATGAACAATTGACTATATATAGTATACTTTAGTAGATGATAGTTTGAACTGAGATTTAAACAGAAGCTAAGTTTTTATTGATAAAAAGTTTTTTGATGTTAAAGATGAACCCAATCAAACTAAACCTTTACCTTTCCACAATTTCCTACCAATTACCAATTTAACTAACATTTAACTGGTAGTTTATTATAAATATTATAATAAATATAATGAAGATCAATACAGGATTCTAAATTAAAACATTGTTATTAATAATGTAATATTTACTTTCGTCAGTAATGGACGCCGATTTCCGTAATCACCTCGCTCGGCGATCATAAAGTTTTATTAAATACGAAACTTATTAAATGCCTGTAATTACGACTCGTAAAGGCGGTGTTTAAAAGCATTTTCATCTCGCTGACGGTTTTGCGGTTTATTCACCTTGCGAAAATTGTTATGGTACGAAATGCAATGGTAAGAGATGAAACTATATTTCAAGATCACACTGTTAATATACAAGTTATATTAGAGAAAAAGAGAACTACACGGTGTTCGAGTATAAGAAAATGTTGATTATATTATTATACTTGGGTTTTCAAAATTTTTATAATAAAACACAATAGTAAGGCCTTGCTGCAGTTATTTGACTGCAGTTCGTATTGGGCTTGTCGACCACCATCCTCTCACAGAAGAACCAAAAAGCCTCTCGCCTAGTAACCAAAAAGATGCATCAAAAAAATGTACTGACAAAAAAGTTTAAAAAAAAAAGCCGGAGTACCCCTTACGGGGATACAATTGGCGGAATGATTCTAGGAATTTGAAAGCGTTGCCCATCGTATCGAAAAAGTACCGTGTTTTATGTTTACTGAGGGCTAATGACAAGTCAACACACCAGCACCCTGCTCCACTCTAGAAGCATTCCACTATAACCTAGAGATTGCGCAGCCTGTCTTGTTGTTTTGGATGGAGACACAGATATCTCAGCCCAACGACACAGAGTACCCAACCTACCCTAGCCCTGTTATAAACTAGAATACCATACCGCACGCCGGGTCATCTGTATTCGTAAGGGAGTATATCTGCTACTTTCAGAATGTTATACTTAATGTACCTTTCAGTACTCTGGCTACGCGTAGATATGGACGATCATGTCAGAGTCTACGCATAGTGGTAATTCAAAAATAAATCTACTGTCCATGTCCAAACAAAGCTTGATGACCTCCTTTAACAGTCCCCTGCGCCGAAGTCATAGTCCTCAGGGACTTCATTGCGGATAATACCAATTAACTTGCTACCGACTACCCGGAGAGGTCAGTATTTAACCTTTGCTCTAGCAAATAAGACCTCAAGCCTGTGATCGTTGTAACCCAAGACTGCGTGCTATACACAACTTTGTTTTTATATAAACTTATGTTTTTTATAGAGACCTCCCTGGGGATGGTCTCAGATTGGGGTGAACTGAACCTCGTTCAGTTAAGCCCTTAAAAGATACAAGTTTGCGCGTTTACCACTTAAAAACCTCAATTGCCTTATCGCGGCTCTACGAGAGCACTGTACTCAATGCCCTGCCAACTATCAGTATACTGAGCCTTGACATTTCGAGCGATTGATAATTTCGTGATCATCTGAAGAGCAAGGCCAAGTCGGCCTCAGTGAAATTGAGTGTATGAAAATATAGAAACAATAAAATAATAGAAAGAATAAACTATTTTGGACCTGGCCAAAGACTTGTGCTCTATAAGGCGCAGGTCCTGCCACACATGGAGTACTGTTCTCATCTCTGGTCCGGATCATTCCAATATCTGTTTCTACGCCTTGACTGCCTACAATGGGGAGTCGCTTGGATTGTCGGGCGGATGTTCTGTGAACAGCTGGACTCTATAACATTGAGGGAGTTTTCCGAAGAGCTATTTGATCGGTTACTAACTTTTAACTTAACTGACTAGAAGAGGGTTGTTCGAGCAATCTACAATATAAGGCCTCAGGAGTCATTATAAAATAAATTAAAATAATTAAAAGTTATGCCTGTGTAAAACCAATATATATATCTGAAAATTTTATTACATAGGTACACAAAAATTTTAAAATTTCAATAAAAGTTGTGAGGCACACTAAAATAATTATAGAAAAAAGAACTTGATATGCCCATCACTAGGCTCCATAAAATAGATAATTCTTTTAGGATTACTTGTACACGCTTTTACAAAGAACTCTTCAGTAAAGTCTTAAATTAGATTTTCATAAAAAAAGTTATTATAGTGCAAAGGATTACATTGAAGACGGTGTGGCCTGTCCTTTCTTCTAATGCTGTTTGTTACTCTTGTTAGATCTACTGGCTCATACCACTCCCTTAGAAGTCATTACTTGCAGTAGCGGTGGAGGCTGGGGTGCCCCCTTTCCTCAAATATGGTAAAGGATGTGATGGTTATGCTCGTGAACGGGTGCTGCTGGTCGTATTTATTATTATTAACTAATGATTAGTCCAGCTTATCGGATTGATTGCGATGGTTCTAGTTGTTTGTACATTTTTCACTCAATATATTGATGTTTGTAAGACAATGAACACAATAAAATAAAAACCCGGCTAAGTTCGTTGACTTCTCAGACCAGAGTACGTTTGGAATCCTCGTTGCCTTGTTTTAAGTTGGAGAGTGTCTTTAAAGAAGGGTTTATTTCGATAAGTATGGCAACAAGTTAGGCCTTCTTGCCACTCCCATTTGACGTACACAAGTGATCACTGGTATTGATTCAAAAATTAAAAAATATAAAAAAATAAATTTTAAAATAAAATAATATCTGCCGCCGATTTTGTTCACCACACACATCATCGGCTGCAATACCATCCGTACCATTCCTCCATATTCGACTAGGATGTGGAACAGAACACTCTATTAAAGTCTCTCCCTTTAAGGCAAGTCAGAAATTACTTCGTTGGTGATATTTTTTTTCCATTACCTAAAAAGCATTAAGCGTTAATAGCTAACTCCCTTCGATTTAGTTCTGTTTAAAATTCTAAGACGAAGTAAACATTTAAGTATACGTTTATTTTTAACTCTCCTACTAGTCATTAATTCTCTCGCTCGTACTGTTATCTTTGATGAAATCTAAAATATACTATACTTTCATGTAAACTTGATCCAGAATTATATCATTTGTATTGTAGAATTTTCAAAAATTTAGAATAAATATTTCATCAACCTTATTTCGAGTTTCAATCAAAAATCTGATTCTCTTTCTTTTCACATATGAAATAAAAGTATCGCAGAATCCTTTTAATTAGAATTACATTTATTAAAACAATTTGAATGAACTGTTTCTTTATGGGTACTACTTTTTATGTATGTAAGTATTAAATATATTACTACACGTTGTAAACGAAGAAGAAAACAAGACGGTAACATCTAAATGGAACAATCAACCCCAGTAATGAGTTTTGAATTATATTTAATATACAAATAGTGAGTATATAAATATAGAAAGATCTAAATCCTCTGACCGGTATTCAAATTTAAAATAACATCAGTATAAATTTATATTTCCAGAAACTCATAACTCTTCGGATTCAATTATATTGTACGAGATGAAAGTTATCCAAGTTTAAACTGTATTAATAAATTAAGAATGTACAAGATCTGACATACTTAGACTTGTTTGAGATTCTTAATGCTTTTATTTAAGCATTGAATATTTAATGTACTTGAGTTGTATGAAGTAAGAGTAATGTTTATTTTAAGTCAAGTTACGTATTGTTATTAAACAGTTCCATATTCTATTTAATAGTGTTCTTAATTTTAATGGTATTATACATTATGTATGTAATTTGTATCTTTTTTAAATATTATTTTTTTCCTATTGGAATTTTTTATCGTAAAGCGACTTCCCCAGTACTAATATATTGAATAAATCGAATTCCAATGGATCGAGAGGCGAATGCCTTCCTTATTATCATATGTGAATGAGCGTTTATAGAATATCTACAAAGAGAATTGAAAAGAAGTACTTAAAACGATTGAATAACATTTACGGGTAGGTCATATTTAATATATGCCAAATTTATTTAAATAGAATACTCTTCGACATTGCGACAATTAAAAATAAGAAAGTAACATGGTTCTAAGACAATTAAATACAAGCGCCAGCGTGATGACCTCTAAATATAACAAAAGAAATCACAGGTATATTAAAATCGACGTTAATTGGATTTACATTGAAAATAATAACATTTTGGTGTGCCCAGAGGAAGGGGTCTGATTTATTAAAACTTATTATTGGATTATAAACTGTTTGGAAGCGTTCCTAAAGAGCCGTCACAGCTGTATTTTTGATCTTTATAAAATACAATCTTTATAGAAATTTGTTTTAAAGCTCCTTAATTAAAGAATGACGTTTAATGCCTATGCCAATTTAAAATAATCTATTATCGTTGCTATTGCCATCATTTGAATATTATCAACACTACTAATGACCTGTTGTTTCGTTTATCTTACATTAAATAATTTTACTAAGTATTGGACTACTACTTATTAAAAAGTATTATTTATTTACTGGAGTTGTATTCAAAATTATTCCTGTCAGTATACTTGATATTTTAATGTATTTTTTTACAACATGTCAATAGAAAAAAATAACGACAGTTTATATTAGTAGATTTATATAATAGTACCAAATGTTTTATACAAATAATTAACATATTTCAGATAAATATTAAGTGACATATGTTATTTTTTATAATGACCCTTTTAAATCCAATAGTTCACATCCCTAATGGTTAATTTATTTGAACAAAATATAGTGGTTTATCATCCGCGATGATTAGTAAAGCTTATGGTGGTAGAACGATCAGCATAAATAAAATCTAACCATAAACACTGTATTACTGTATTCACAATACAGCTTGTGGTTTGCAAATTGTATTTAAAAACGAATAATCGAAATCAATTCGTTTATACGCGGCCTACCAACGACTTTTTTGTCACTTAGACATTTTTAAATTTGTGAAAAATGATACCAGCCTGATATCAATTTTAAACTAATAACTAATCTAACATGCTATCTTTGCTTCAAATTATCTGGTAAGTTATATCTACTTTATAGCCCTTTTCTGACGTTTAACTTTAAATTTTAATATTGTATGTGCCATTTGAAATATATAGAAATTCTGTTTGTGGGATCATAAGATAAGCGGAAATAAAAGGGATTCGCGACACATTTGATCTCGACATTTTCCTTTGGTTCTACTAAGCTTTTCCTCTCACGAGTAATCATGCCTCCATAACACATATTGACAAAGCACGATACTGATATTGGGCAGACATTAAATTTGACTAAAACTATTTATAAAATGTTTGTTTTAAATTAATATAATTGTTAAATATTTTATATTTGGTCACATATTTGTATTTCTTTCATTTGGTTAATGAAACTATGTAAGCTATATGAAAGCAATATGATGACTTGTGCATTATTTTATCTGGAAATAAATACTATTACAATTAAAAAAAAACAAATTTTTGAATGTAGAACTTGTTATTTTTATTAGATTGTTCATTGTCTTTTTTTTGACGTCAAAATATTTTTAAATATTTTGTGATATTAGAATGGAGTGGGGTGATAAAGAGAACCGAATCTCTGTGTTAGCATTAAATAAGACGTCCGATACAATTTTTAAAATTCCTCTATACGCTTGGTATTAGTCTAATTAGTTACAATGAACCTCTGTTTGTCACCGAAAAAGATCTGACCATCATACTATCAAAGGCGAGGGTTTGGGGGGTTAGATATGAAGGAATGAATGAGCAATATTTTTTGAGAAGATTATAAAAACATGGTCACAAGTTAATCAAGATACCATTCTTAAGAATGAAGATAAACCCTTTAACAAAACCACGTTCGATAACCTAGAATGGTTCTTTTGGCAAGACTCGGCGCCAGGTCATAAAGCTAGATCCACCCAACCTTAGTTAGAAACAAACTTTCCGGACTTCATCAGAGCTGAAGACTGGCCGTCATCTAGTCCTGATCTTAATCAACTGGATTATGATTTATGATAAGTTTTAAAGAGTAAGGCTTGCTCTAAACGCTATGATAATTTGGAGTCGCTACGACGATGAACTACTACGACGACTAACGATCTATACTTATTGGCAGAGAATAATTTTCCCATATAAAGAGTGCGTGCTAATATTGGTAACTGACCTCAAAGCCTGCAATGGAGACCACTCCGAATTAGCTTTATATATTTTTAATGGTTTTATATTAATGTATTAAACTAATACACTGATTACACTGATTGTAATATTACTTAATAGTAATAAATGTTACATACAATAAAAAAATATGTTTTTCTTTGTAACAATGTTTATGGTAAAACTAAGTATATTTCTTATAATATATTTCACTGTTTTTATCGATAGAAGTTTTTCGATATTAAAACATATTATGATTAATATTAATAAAGTTTATAAGTAATATTAGATATTCATATTATTATATGATAATAACTTAGAATAAATGTTTGTAATTTATATATATTTAGTTTTTTTTTAAGAGAATGGATTACAAATATCATAAAAGAGTGATCTCCGTCCTTTATTTAAAATATTCATATTACTGACTCAGCAGTATTATAGTATGAAATTTAATTCTAATTAATTACTTTTAGTAATATAATATCATCTAAGTCTAAAGTATTAAAATTAGACGATAAAGTCCGATATATTAATTATCCGACATCAATATACAAGTTTAGCTGATTATAATCAAAACTTGGTGTTTTGGCTAGAAAATTTACAGAGAAAATTCATATTCCGTGAACTCCATTAATATTCATTATTGTTTATAAGTTAAAATTAATACAGTTTCATCGATAACTCTTAACTGCGATCCTTGAACTGGAACCACCTGAGCAGGAGATAAAGTAATCGATATCTATAATAATTTAAATTTTTATCTTTTCTTGCGAATATTATTTAAACGAATTATGTATAGTATAATAATAATTGATATAAGTATAATAATAAGTATAATAATTGGTATAAGAATAATAATAATTAATCATAACTCTTTTAATTTTATTCTCTTATGTTTTTTATTTAATACTTTATCATTATTTTTCTAATTGGATATCGATTAAAATTGTTTTTATTGTGTTATTAAAACATTATCTCGCTTTCCAAATATTGTTCCTATAAAGTAAACCAATGCATTCCACTAACGGAATGGTAAAAATGATAATAAGTATCTGCATTATTAAAAAGGAGAATAAATTTGTCCATTTAATATTAGAATGAGTATTATTATACTATTATTATAGAATGACAAAGTAGTTTAAAAATGATAGATCTCTAAACAGTCCTCTTAAAATCTTTGCCTGCTTTTTTTACCATCACGTAGAAGTGACTGGCAGGATGCCGATATTATAGTGTGGTGGTTATAACTAATAGTCTGAACGAAAATTTTAAATCTTGCCTTTAACCATGAAAATTGGCTATAAACTATATTTTACACTATATAATAATGTATTTATTTACTAAAAATCTTGAAAATAATTACGATAATAATAATTATAACGTTTGTGGATCGTGGTGGTCACAGAGTACTGTGTAAAATAGTTTGTTAACACAAAGAAATAGAATAAAACAAAATAAACATATATATATATATATATATATATATATATATATATATATATATATATATTTGTAAGTAACAGTAATTGTTATACAACCATTCGACATCATTGTTATTCATAAATTTAATTAAAAACAGTGAGACAGTAAATGTGTCAATTTTCCCTCGAAATACGGTGCCAGTATATGAGGGGTTAATCAAAAGTGAGTGCCATTTAAGCCAGCGAAGCAAATTCCTCCTTTATTTATTTTAAGGAAACATTCAAGGTTCCTCGCAGTACAATTTACAACAGTACGTAAATATCAATACCAAGGTTATTTTCAATAAATTCACATTTCGATTTCACCCGAGTTACTTGATGCTACGCGTGAAGATAAAATTACACTAATTTGAAAATCTCTTGTTTGGATTCCTTACCGTGTTTCGTGTTTCCGTAAAAGGGGTGTATATTTTTTATTTATAAATACTTACGTACGTACATTGTTATTCATAATCTGAAATTATTTCCCAGCTATTCTATTGGAATATGCTATTCAACATATTTTAAAGAGAACAGAACATTTATTTAAAAAGATATCAAGATAAGCATTATGTATCATTAAGATATAACTAAATTATAATAAGTAAAAAAATTAAATTATTTACTTTAAAATAAAAATCATTTTCAAGAAAGCCGAAATAATATTATGTGCACTTGCAAAAGACATTTCAAAACTGCTTCCGAATGCCTGCCATATCTTTGTAGCTCAAGCAATGTGTGACTTACACTGTGCAGTTTGCTGGCGTCCCTTGAATAAATTGAATGCCGATATCATCTTCGTACCCGCTATGCATTCACCTCTATATGTTTGAATATACAATGTTTTATCTCTGGCTTATCGCGTAATGAAATCAAATGGTTGCTGGCGGGTAAGAGTGGGTTCGTATGTGAAAACTTAGACGGATCGGATAACACAATAACTTACAAATTCAAGAAATGTATATATATATATGAATATGTGACCGAATTGATATGATGAATAAAATATTATTTGGGGTAAATAGAAATGAATGTCTAGAATGTATTTGATACATTACAATTTGAACATATCTATTTAATAATATTAAGTAGATCTGTATTATATTTCTTAGAGTTATCAATTCAATTATATAAGTTTATGCTTAGAGTAGGTTGAAACTGTTATTTGCAGAAAATCGTATTATTATTTGACCACGCAAGATACTGTGTCAATATTTATTGAAATCAACCAAGTGTGAATTCTGAACCATCTGCGATATGAACTTTTACTTCTTACTATTATATATTTTTCTAAAAGATAAAAGATTGTTTTTGTTTCTAAATAAAATAATAATAGTAGTAGTAATTTTTTTTTCTTGCAGGTTTTTTGTTAATTAGGCGAGTTACATATTTTTAATTACTGTATCTAAAAATATATGTTTTAATTCATATATCAATTTTATCTTTAAGTCTAATCTTAGATGAATTACACGTTCTTTCTTTTTGGAGGTACTTTGGTCTTTATCTTTCAAAATATATGAAATTAAAGAGAATATCTTTGTTATATGCTAATAAATTATTTACTTATGTAAAGACTGATATTTTACAAAATGCGGTTATCTTTTATTTATACGGTAGTAAATGTACCAGTTGACTAAGGGTATGATTTTAAATAATCCTTTTTATTTTCGAAATTCGATTTAGTCATTACTTTTAGTTTCTTACGTAAAACACCTATTATTTTAACTAGTAATGTAGTTTGAAATAAACTCGGTTTCTAAAGATATTTTTTATTATTTAGAATATAATCTTATTTGAAATTTAATCGCGACAATTTTTCAGTTATTTAAATGATCCGGGTAAGTTAAAATTTACCTTTTACGTTGTGTCAAAGATGCCTTTCATTTTCTTGGAAAAATTCCCGGGATAACCGGAAGGATGGAGTTTTAGTTTTTCTTGTTTAGTCAACTAAAAAGTTTAGCGAACTCTACAGTTCATTGAAGTTAGCGATGTCTAAAGAGTTCGATCTAACTGTTTCAATATGTGGCTAGACTATCCTTTCTAAAGATTTAGCTTTCCAAATTAGCATGAATTTAAATTGTAATTTGTAAAGTAAACAATATTATATTTATTTAACTGTTAGTATTATTAGTTTGTGTTGGAACTTTGTGTTTATGATAGTATTAAGTTATAACTTCTTCCATACTCAATAATAATAATAATACATAATCATTCACCTTGATTTAAGTTTGACTTTATGCACTAAAAACACTTTATTGGTTTTCTATAACACTTTTATGATTCCTCCTTTATTTCATTAATGGAAACATTATTTTATTATTGAATTATTATTTTAACGATATATTTATCGCGATTATAATTCTTTTTCAATATAAAGCACTACAAAGGTATACATGTAACGCCGTCATATTAAGCTAGTAAAACGAAATTCGAGAATCTCAGTCTTTTAAAATAATATATAAAGACAATAACAGTAGCACATTGTTTCCTTTGCGTTAGGAACAAAGCGACAATACAAAGACAGTTTAGAGTGCGAACTACTTCAAAACAGTTAAAGAAATACATTGAATTGTCTGATCCCGACTACGGTAAAATGGAATCAAAATTATTTTTCATTGGTGTTTTACTTAAAGCAGCAAAATCACATACATAATTTAAATACTAAGATAGATGTCCTCTACTAATTCAATTTAGTAAACAGTTATACTACAACAAAAAATATATTCACAAATAATATAAATAAAAATAGGTTATGACATGTATTTGACACACATACTGCAATTGTTTTAAATTAAAAAGCTCTCATATACAGTAATTTCTTTTATTAGATAAAGGATAAAGCGTAGTGCATTGAAAGACTGACCTAATATCATTATAGGGGAGCTTACTGAGTGCTCGCAATCCGTACATTGAGCGTAAAACTTAACGAACAAGTAGGTTTTAATAAAAGAAAAGGTATTGCTTCGCTATTTTCTTTAATTTAATGTTTGTTATATAGCATAAGGTTCATTATTACTTGTTTCTCTTTGTTTGTTTGTTAATATTAACTACCATTCGTTCATACATTCATTATCCTTTAGATAATACTTCACGTAAGGTTTTTAAATTGTCTACATTTTTTTCAAAAGTATTTTATTGTATAGGTATACTGTACTTAATAACAACTAATCTCTGGACTGTACTTATAGGTATGTTTAATTTACTATTTCATATATAAAGGACTAAAATTATTTATTGTACAAGAAATGATTTCTTATGTGTGAACAATATAAGTATAAGTTTTAACATGCAATATGAATATGACGGATCTAATAAACGGATTCGCTAATACATACGAGTACATACTTCATGTGTCTCAATCGATTAAATACTTTCAAGTACATATACAACTATTGTTTAAATCCTAATGAGTCAATATGTAATTATAGTTAAGTGAAATTGTTTTTTTATTACCAAATATCAATAATCGTATTATATTGAGGATTAAAATTTATACATGATTCTATTCAAAGTCTCTAGCTAATATTGTAACAGAAAATTATTTATTTTACTGATTAACTAATTACAATTAACAAAGATACAACAGTTTAATACTATTATTTGCTTTAAAACGATTCTACATTCTACGTGTCCGTTAAATGAATATTATTAATACTACATGGGTATATGGAGCAATGATTTTAGTGAAATGTTTTAATAGATATGATATTCGTAAATATTTGAAACTATTTCAAATGTTAAAACTCTTTCTCAATATTTTTTTAAATATATATAGATATAATGAAAACAATACTATTATTTAAATATAATTTATATTTGTAACATGACAACGTTTAAACAAAAACAACAGACATAAAATATGATGGTGACATTTAATTTTGCACAACGTTATCCACCCTAATTAAGGTTTTAAGTGACGTGATTAAATTTAATGATCTGGTCGCTTATTACCCAGAGCTACACCATCTTATTATGTAATATTGCAATCGATTTATAACGTCTGTCGGTATAGGAACGTATACCTTGGACGTAAAGTTGGAACCAATATATAAACAAAGTTGATAGTTTTCATATACATATTATGTTGCAGACTTCTAGACTATAAATCGAAGAGCTTCATAACTTGAACTGCAGTTGAGTGGGGTACTCCCAAATGAGGTGTTCAGCTCCTGTGCTATAAATATTATTTATACCACGTACGAAGCTCCAAGGAGCTTGAATAAAGATAGCGTTCTTCGCTAAGAAAATGAAGAGTTTTTTTAAGGTAAGTTCGTATAAAAATGAGAAAACATTATTTTATGTAAGCCATAATTACTGTGAAAAATACATCTCTAGATACATACATATATTTACTTTAGAAACAATATAAATTAAGGCGTGAAATTTTAAATAACCTCTGATTATTTGACATGTAATTAACGTATTACAATAGTAAATAGGTGTTTTATGTAAAATTTTAAATCTTTTCAGAATGTGTCTAAAATAGTTTACAATTAATTGTAAAGTTTTTCCTCTAGATTTCGATACCTACAATGCAAGCACTATTTATTGCTTACTATGCACCTGCGAACTTTCGAAATGGACCAGAGAAATGGAAATAAGAGAACAAAATACAGCAATTAAAGACTTTTTAAGGCTTACTCAATTTTAAATAGTTTTTGAGTAAAATTCTTTCTGAAAATATTTTATCTCTTAAATTATTTAAACTTATTATTTAGAGAAAAATATCAGAACAAAATATATAATAAAATATTCTTGATTTATTATTTTATTTTTGTCTTCTGTGTTATAGATGAAATATCAAAAAATATATATTTTAAAATGCTATTCCACCATTTATTAAATTTTTAAAAATATGCTATATTTTTTTTCTTGTCAAATTACATTACTTTGTAAGCATACGTAAATACATACTTTTGTTATACAATAAATGTACACGAATATATTATCTATAGAATGTATAATACTTGATAAATGTACACTCTAAGCTAAATACGAAATAAGGGTTTTGAATAAAAGGATATTGTGGACTTGTCGTATGAAATAAATCATAATTGTTATTCGCACATTTAACACATTTTATTGAAATGTATCTTATTACATTATAACAATATTTTATCCACACTATAGCGATAGACCACTGCCCCGGACCTTCAACATAAAAATGAAGAATATATTTCTAAATTTACTATCAGTTTCGATAGTTTGATAGTTTTGGTAGTTGTTCAGACACAAGCTGTTATTGTTCATAACCTGACTTCATTTGACTATAGTATATTTTTTGGTCATGTAAAAGTTCAATTTATAAATTATTATAATAATCCAGTTTAGAATCTAATATATCGAAGGCTCTAAGATTGCCGATTACCTTTTTTTTCACGACCCCCTTGATATGGGTACCAAATAAAAGGTCTTGTCAAACAGAATACAATAGCTCTATGTCATTATAAATCCTATACATTTCTTATGCTGATAGCAAGAATATTAAATAAAACATTTATTGTTATTCGATGTATGTTTGAATATATAAAGGAAAGTGCCTATTTGCACTAGTTGAAAAAATACAAAAAAGTAACGTTTGCATTACATTTAAATCTCAAGCCATCAAGTTACGAGTACAATATTTGAACAAATTAAATAAAGTTGGCGATGTTCCATTGGTGATAGGCACACCATTAGCCTCGGCTGTGACTATTAGCGTCCGTTCCCGTTTTAGCCGCAATCTCTTTCGTGTCGACATTTTATTATCGAGCGAGTCAGCTTCCCTGTAATCCCTAGAGCTGTACGGTGGACCATGTGAGTATTCGAGCATTATGACCTTAATGCTTAAAGTCATAAAGCTCCGGATTTATCAACATTACTTGCCATGTGAAAAATACATCTCTAGATACATACATATATTTACTTTAGAAACAATATAAATTAAGGCGTGAAATTTTAAATAACCTCTGATTATTTGACATGTAATTAACGTATTACAATAGTAAATAGGTGTTTTATGTACAATTTTAAATCTTTTCAGAATGTGTCTAAAATAGTTTACAATTAATTGTAAAGTTTTTCCTCTAGATTTCGATACCTACAATGCAAGCACTATTTATTGCTTACTATGCACCTGCGAACTTTCGAAATGGACCAGAGAAATGGAAATAAGAGAACAAAATACAGCAATTAAAGACTTTTTAAGGCTTACTCAATTTTAAATAGTTTTTGAGTAAAATTCTTTCTGAAAATATTTTATCTCTTAAATTATTTAAACTTATTATTTAGAGAAAAATATCAGAACAAAATATATAATAAAATATTCTTGATTTATTATTTTATTTTTGTCTTCTGTGTTATAGATGAAATATCAAAAAATATATATTTTAAAATGCTATTCCACCATTTATTAAATTTTTAAAAATATGCTATATTTTTTTTCTTGTCAAATTACATTACTTTGTAAGCATACGTAAATACATACTTTTGTTATACAATAAATGTACACGAATATATTATCTATAGAATGTATAATACTTGATAAATGTACACTCTAAGCTAAATACGAAATAAGGGTTTTGAATAAAAGGATATTGTGGACTTGTCGTATGAAATAAATCATAATTGTTATTCGCACATTTAACACATTTTATTGAAATGTATCTTATTACATTATAACAATATTTTATCCACACTATAGCGATAGACCACTGCCCCGGACCTTCAACATAAAAATGAAGAATATATTTCTAAATTTACTATCAGTTTCGATAGTTTGATAGTTTTGGTAGTTGTTCAGACACAAGCTGTTATTGTTCATAACCTGACTTCATTTGACTATAGTATATTTTTTGGTCATGTAAAAGTTCAATTTATAAATTATTATAATAATTGACCGAAGATCCACTGGATAGGCCCATTCTGCAATTTTTCCGTATGTACTTCAGGGCGTTTGTTCCGGCGTAGCCGGCGCATTTTTCATCCTATCGTCAGGAAAATCAGCAGGCGTATTCTCTGAATTTTTCGGTCCAGCTGTTTTTTTGATTGGGCGAAAAAATCCAAAATGGCTGCGTTTTTTAAGTTTTGTTTTTGGCGTAGCAGGAGCAATTTTCATCCGATCGCCACGAAAATTGGTGATCATATTCTTTGAGTTACTTATTTTTTTTTGTCTGGCCATTTTTCTTACTGAGAGGAAAAATCCAAAATGGCGATGATTTAAGTTTTTGTTTTCGCGTAGCAGACGTATTTTTTATGCAATCGTCACGAAAATTGGTAGGTGTGTTCTTTGAATTATTTAATTTTTTATGTCGAGCCGTTTTTTTGCTTGTGTGAAAAATTTCAAAATGGCGGATTTCTGATCTGTACCACAAAAACGACTTTGTGGCAGCTAGCGGGCTAAAATTTCGTCTAAGTATTCTTTGCCGAAATCTATGGTGTTTTTTTGTTATTTAAATTCAAAATGGGGGCCATAGCGAATTATCAAAAATTTTAAAGCAGAATAACTCCGTTGTTCTTTGGTGGAGCCAAATTTCGTTCGGTAGTTATGTAGATACATACATACATAGGTATACTTATTCCTTTTTGGAAAAGGGACTTAAAACATTGTCTCATCCCTAATGTACTGAGGTCTACTGTTTACAGAACGACTAGTAAATAAAATATGTTTTAAAATATCCACGTCAAGCCCTATATCATATGTCATTTGTCTATTTTATATTTCAACCCATTATAAGACTAAAATATTTTATGTAATTACAAAAGTATAGTTTTCATATATTTCCTTGCACTTGTACTATAAAATGCTACTTGCCAATATCAATTTTGATTTCCTTGAGATTATCGAAATATGCATTATTTATGGCTTAAACCTTAATATTTATCTGTCCAGCTTTTATAGTTATAGTAAGGTTGTTTTCGAAGCCTCCAAAGAACACATCAGTAAATATACCAAAAATATATATACCACTTGGCGTTGTATAACGATAGACTTTTCATATTCCGAAAACCTAAAATTATGTAAGTTAATGGATTTAGAAAAAAAAACTAAGTTCTAACTAAGCCATACATGGCATATACGTATATAATTATTCATATATTTGTATGATATTTCGTTAGTATTGTCATTCGATTTCGTCCTGTGAAAATACAAATATAATCCAGTTTAGAATCTAATATATCGAAGGCTCTAAGATTGCCGATTACCTTTTTTTTCACGACCCCCTTGATATGGGTACCAAATAAAAGGTCTTGTCAAACAGAATACAATAGCTCTATGTCATTATAAATCCTATACATTTCTTATGCTGATAGCAAGAATATTAAATAAAACATTTATTGTTATTCGATGTATGTTTGAATATATAAAGGAAAGTGCCTATTTGCACTAGTTGAAAAAATACAAAAAAGTAACGTTTGCATTACATTTAAATCTCAAGCCATCAAGTTACGAGTACAATATTTGAACAAATTAAATAAAGTTGGCGATGTTCCATTGGTGATAGGCACACCATTAGCCTCGGCTGTGACTATTAGCGTCCGTTCCCGTTTTAGCCGCAATCTCTTTCGTGTCGACATTTTATTATCGAGCGAGTCAGCTTCCCTGTAATCCCTAGAGCTGTACGGTGGACCATGTGAGTATTCGAGCATTATGACCTTAATGCTTAAAGTCATAAAGCTCCGGATTTATCAACATTACTTGCCATGTGTACTCAACGATAAAGCGAAATGTAAAATCTAATAGTAAGAAGTAAACTAGTAACGTAGTTTTTAATAGGATAGTCGACTTTTAATTCTATTAATATTTTTTTACTTTGGTTGAAACTTACTTAAAATTATAAATATATTCAAAACAGCGAGAGGCCAAAATATTTAATAAATTAATGTGCCAACTATTTTTTGTAGAAATATCTACTTGTATCAAAGTTTAAGTACTTTAAATTGTATTTTGACAACCCTGAAACTACGGCGATGCATCAGATATCTTATCACTACATCGAGATGTGGTGATAAGTTAATCTCGGGACATACTTATTTTTGTACTTATTAAATGTAAGTTGAAATGCATAATAATTTCCACATAAAAGAAACTTTATTAAAATTAGTGATTAAATCCACCGTTGGGTACTAATACGTACCAACTAGAAATATATAGCTTTTATTTTCTATAAGATGACGCCTCGAGTAACTTACCGTCATGCGAGTCGTAGACGTAAATGATTTCTTTCCACCCGTAATGCACTATTGTATCCACGATTGCTCTGTGGTAGTCCGGCCTCATGCTGACCGCGTGATCAATCAGTCCCGATGACGGCGGAATTACCTGACGAACAAACCGTAACTTATATTTGTATTCTTCGTGACGTTTTACAGATATTTTTTTAATTAATTTTATATTTAATTTATGATAAACTAAGCTACGGCAATGCTAGACAGGTCAACTAGTTATAAAATAAAATAAAAAACCATAACTGCGACAAAACAAATGCTGTTTTTAGTCATCAAAAAGTATTATACCTGATTAAAGGAATTCTAAAATCTTATTTGACGTTTCAATCCGATAGAAAAATTGAATTTGACAGCAACGAAATTAAAAAGAAGGAATGATTGTCAGCAGAATCTACCAAACGTTTAAACGCGATCTTTAGCAATCAAACCATTCATATATAGTTATTAATTTTCATACTCGAATATTATATTATAGTAAAATATTAAAGTTTTTGAGAAAGTTTACAGATATTTAAAAAATATATATACAACCGTTGAATATAAGTTTAATCAAATTTCAAGAGAATTCTGAGAATAAAAGAAAACAATAGAAATGTTAATGTTTTGTTTATCGCGACTCAATCGTGGTGGACAAATTGTGGATCCTTTGTGGGACGAGATTTCTTCAATGTTTTCTATTCAAAAACTTCAACTTGTGATCTTAATAACTATTGTTCTAAAAAATCTTTACAATAATATTTAAAATTAATGTTTTTGGTCGTGTTATGTTTTAAATTTGATTTCTTTGATAAGTGTTTGAAAGGACCTGCATCATTAATCGGTTAATAAAAGCTACTGAGTATCATGTCGTTAATGGTATTCTTTATATACTTAATAATGTACAATAACTGTCATATACATGACTTCCAACCTAATAGACTATCGTTTTCTGGCCATTTCGACAATGGTCACCTATAACCTCCATAATATTATATTTCGTATATAAAAGTATTAAATGTAATATAAAATTGTAACATCATGGTGTTTCTTGGAGTGTTGGTACAAGCAGCAATGCTAAAAATTGCGACTCAAAAATTTTTAAATGTATGTAATACATATGTATCAATTGTATTTATTTACCTTTTCAGGGAACCACGGAGTAACGAATGGCATTTGAAATGTGTTGGTGTAGGAGTGCAAGGTGTCAAATGATTCTGGCGTGACTGCCCCCAGCATCGCAAACACACCTCGAGCAAATTGGTTGCAAACTGTGGACAAAGATTTCTCAATACAAAAAATTGTTATTACTCTAGTCCCAACTCAGAGAAGAAACCGAGACAACTAAATAGTGATATTCTATTCCACGAACTAGTTCTCACTAAAGCACTTTTCTCTGGAGATGTAGCAGCTACGTAAAATGTCGGAAACCGTTCAATTTGTAAAACAGACATACTTTACAATAGAATGGCTTCGATTCTAAAAAATCGTAATGCTACATACAAAGTGAATACCACAATGGCAGCTCGCTGAGGTTTATCTCGCTTTAAAACTGACCCACTTTTATATTTTTACATCGGAACATCGTAAATGTGTGTTGTAAATAAAATGTTATTTAATTTATTACTTCGTATTTTCTGGTATCGACATTTTTTAAATATATCTTAATATTGAAAAAACTATAGAATATTCCTATAAGAAGATCATCAAGATTGTATATGCCACAAAAGCACGTTATCATATAATTTTGTAAGATTTAAAAACGTATTGTTTTTTTAAATTCAGGTTTGTTTTGAAAAAAGCAAATACTTCAAACTCAGTCTTATTATTCCTCATATTGGAAAGTGAGCTACAGAGTACATGAACGACGTCTTTTTAAAAAGCTTAGTACGTTAGTTAAATAACTGTCCATAACACTGAATTTACAATTTGTGTATTTGTACATGTGATTTAACTTTAATATAAATAGTATCCATTTTCATAACCGTCAAAATGATTTCTAAGTACGTTATGTATCAGTAGCTTTTTGTAAAATATTATTAATGGTATTAAATTAATAGATCAAATATAATAGACAAATTTTATATGTATTTCATATATTACCAGTAAAATTCTATAAATCATAAAATATTCCAACCCAATGGCATTCAAAAGCTGTAAATTTCTTTGACTTGATAGTGAAAATGTAAAGTAAAGAAATAGTGCTTTTGTTTCCCGTTCTTGAGATTTGTACCGGAGTTTAGTTTATGTATAAAATATATTTAAATCCAGTCTGAACTGCATTGACAGTATCTTAATATTCAAAAACACACATCTCATAACAACGTATGCAAGTGTTAAGTAGTCCTAAACAAAACAAAATTATGTTATTGTTAGTAAAGAATAACTAGAATTTTTAAAACGCTATAATTAATTTAAGTAAATATTTATATTGACATAATAACATAAGTGTGATAATTTCCAAATAGAAAATAGTTTAATTTCTAAATCATTATAATTACTCCGGTCAATTGCTCTAGCCCTGTCCTATGTATATGTCACTTAAAGTAATTGGTGTTATTAATCACATGATGTTAATTAACAAACTAATCGAACTAGAAATTCTAGTATAATAATGATTAATATTATATTTTACTACTATAAAGTCACAGGAATAACTAACTAATTTTATTTATTTTACTTTATTTACATATAAACAATTTTATAAAATATATTGATTATTTTATGAGTCTATCAATTATCTAAGTCTTAGAAAGTGGTCATCGTATTACATTATTCCCCAACCGACTCGCACCTCCGTCGCTGTAATTACACTCTAACACAATTACCCTAAAAGCCTGTCACTGGAGGGAAATTTAATGAACTTTATAATAGAGTGAATTGTCTTAAATTTAATCTGTCTCCCATTTTTTCGACGGGGATACGAATTTTTGAATTGAAAGCGTAATTAATTATATGTGATCGCATTGCGTAATTTGCTTATTAACAGGTGCAATATAATATTCAATTGTATTATTGACAGTAGAGGTTGGTGATATTAATTGGGCCAATATAGTAATGATGCCGCCGTCAGAATCAGTCCATCAGTCCGCAGTTTGCACTGCGGTTTATATACACATAACATGTTTGTTATTTGTTTACAATCGCAAAAATTTCTTTATCATTACACTATTAATTGAATAAACAAACCAAAACAAAAAATAAATGTATATATTCTCTTCTTAAGAGTATTTATAATTTATAATATATAATTTTTACTTGCATCCAACTTCATATCTGCAAAAAGCCTTTCCTTCTTGACAATGTTGTCTATTTGGATCGTTAATATTTCAATAATCATATGACTTAAGAGAAAGTAGTATTGTTGAAGCAGTATGAAATAATAATCCCATTTCTATATATTTTGAGTTCCTTTGCATTTTAATATCTTGGTAATGTTACGTTTTCGGATTGTTTTAATTTAATTCTTATTTCAATTCACAATTTATCATAAGATTCTAAAACACTATTCTAAGACACTAGTACAATAGTAATTTATTATTTTATTTATGTTTATTTTGACAGTTATGTAAAGTTAAATAGAAATAATCCTATGGATTAGATGAAAGGATAAACCAAAAAATTTATATCAATAATAAAAATCACATCTAATTATACAAATATGAAAGTTGTTAGTGAAGGCAAAATATTTTAAAAATCCGATAGATTAAATTTGTTTCTGTAATCAATATCCATCAAAATTGAAATTAGGTAAAATCTGTAATTAGTATTTTCTACGGTTTTTTATTTTCAATTCCCGGATATAGATTAATTTCGGAATATAGATTTAAAAAATATATTATTTGAACCTGCTATTATTATTATATTATAATATCTAATATATTCATAATAGTTGTAAATGATCCTTTTACGTTGATACTTGTACGGTGGTGCTAACAGCTCTGAAATAAAAAATAAATATTTTATGTTTAATAAACGTCTAGCAATATAATTGGATACAATTATACTTATTATATTACAGTATAATTTCTTTTAAGTATGTTTATATGCACTAAGCTGATATTTACATAAATATATATAATGTAAATCTTACCCAAGTACGGTTTACATTACTTTAGTTTAGTACTAAAGTACTAAAAATCCTTATTGAAATAATATATTAATTAAATATCAATAAATATTCTGACAAATTTTTTCGCACTTTCAACTGTGTACCATATTACGAAATTTTCTTATGCCGAAAGTTGTTATTGGCGGAAAAAGAAAAAAATTGAAAATATTATTTTATCTATGGAATACGCGAGGCATATCTATCGAAACAAAAGCCCGCCTCTTTCATACTGTAGCTTTTCAGTTATTTTTATATCGTGTTGAAAACTCGGCCCTCAAATCGTCAGCAAGAGAAAGTGTAACCTTCCAGTAGTGTTACTTATTGGACGTGAATACTGCGGATTTATATGGACTTATGGTATGATTTCGAAATACCACCTCCCAGATATCACTAATAAATATATTAATTACATATTTCAGTTAAAAAAAGACTGGTAAAAAAACATTAATGATAATAGGTTAATCACTCCCCATAAGCACAGCAAGGTGAAAATAAAAGACAGGGAATAATAAATAATAAATAAGAGAGTTTGACACTTTAATAAATTAGCTAAACTATGTTTAAAATAAGTTACTGTAATCGCGACAACCTAATAACCTTATAAAAACTTTTTCTTTGAAGGATAGCACAAAACCACAGGGTATAAAAAGTGCTCATTACAGCGGATAGGCGCTCATCCCCTTACAAGCGATTTGCTTTTGTTTCTACTTTTAATTTCCGAGACAGTATTTTTGTATTGTTCTCATTTTTTCACGAGCTTATGTTGTTTTTCGCCTTTCGCGATATCTCTCAGATGCAATGACCGCGGACGGCATTAAGGCGATAAGTTTTTTCTCGAGGAATACCAATAGGGATTTTGCTTTTGTCAAGGAAAAGTATTTTCAACTGCCATTCGAAGAAATATTCTTTTGTCCCACCGAATCAAATTATAACGTAGATTCGCTGAAGTCGTATTTTGGTGAAATTAATACAGATAAAACTTTTATTACATATTTCCTGTCCAAGTATTTTCTACTATTTCAAAAGATTCTTTCGAAATTTCATCACATATGTCATGAAAGAATTTTTGTCATTACTATATAGTGACTCTTGTGTATATACAAAAAACATAAAATAACATTCAATTGTATCCAAAAGATAATTAAATGTTATTTTATGTTTTGGGTATAAAACATACAATTCAATATATTTCTCGTAACAATAAAATTTTAAAACTTAGACGTGTGAAAGAAAATATTGTAAAAACATATTTATAATAACATCCAAGTTCTAAAAGTGACTTTGTAATTTTGTCTCACATTTTGTCATATCGTAACATTTTTACCTAGAAATGTATCTTGTGCATCAAAAGTGCGAGATAAAGGGTGTTTTTACATATACACATCATAAAGCTTTTATGACTAGGTGAGGATGATATTATGTAGGATGAAGGCTTCTTTGAATTTTAATGCTAAAAGAGTACCCAAGCGTCTTTTGTTTTTGTAACACTTTCCGCTTATAAAAAGGAAGTTTTATGTAAGGATCTGTAAGTATAATAAAATTCAAAGGTCCTGTAAACTGTATTTTTTTCGGGTTATAAATTGACCATCAAATCGACGCGATAATGGAAGTATAATGTTTTGGCTTTCATTTTTTCTACAACTCAGTACCCTTAACGGTTCAGAAATTTTACCGTAATTAAAAATATGCGGTAAAATAGAAAGACTTCAAATATCATCAAGTTAAATAAAAGACATTTCAAACCTTTTTCACGACTTTCAATGACTTTAGTACATGAGACCTATCAATTGGAATTGAGTGAAGTTTCAAGCAATCATCAAATCAATGAAAAGCTCCAATCACTCAAAGTCAACAATTCTACCGTTTCCTTTTATAAGCTGTCCTTTAGATGACTGGGGACCAAAACTGAAGTTTTTCCGTCCAAATTGAAATGAACACAAATAGAGACGGTGCAATTATGCTGTTCCAAACAGTTTAACATAAACGTTGTGACTTCTGTCCATAGAATCTAGAAATCATTTGTATTATTTATTATAAGCAAAATATAATTAAATGTAAATTTTTGAACTAAGTGGAAATGTTTGTGTAGATAAATAATGTTAAAATATAATATTAGTTTCATTTTTAAATAACTTTTGGAAGAGTCTGATAAAATATCTTTTATAAACACATAAAAATCTTTGTTACCTCAAAATACACTGAATAAGTTAGCACAAAGTATTACGCTATGATAAAAAGTTGTACACGCTTCACGTTTTACAACTCCCCCGCTACGTAGCCCGAGAAAATTCTCGAAAATAAGTTAAAGACTTGAAAAGAACTATTAGCATGTGCTAGCAACAATGAGCGATGTATTATTATGGACCTTTCAACCTATTACCGTGCGTACAGTTCTTTAAACTTTGTTTTAAATTTATCAACAACATTTAACAAAGTGCGATATGTTTTTCACATATTCCTAAAATTATTTATGAAGTCACAACAACAGAGGTTTACACATAGTGAAAAATTATTCATTATAAATTTATATTATAATAACTTTTGCTTTCAAGTATATAGCTTACAAAATTAAAATCATCATTAATGTTTCCAACTTCGTAGTACAGAATATTATTAAAAAGATGGTAAAACCCAACTTTTAGCAGCTCAGTTGGCAGACAGGACCATTTCCCGTACGTCGCAGATTCGAGTTCATGTGGTTTTTTTATATGCATCATAATATTTTTTCAAACACATCCTATAATCAATTCACATAACTCAAAACTAAACATTTAATTAGCGATAGCCCTTTTTTAGGCTACAATTACCCAGTAAGTCCTACCCTGTGCAGCATGACTGCTAAACCTTAAATAGTATAAGATTTATGAAATTAATTAATATATATTTTTTTATTTTATAAATAAATCAAGTGCACCCGGTGTCTCGGTACATTCGTTTTGCACTACCAATTCAAACCGGTATAGAAACAGCGTTACCCGTATATATTTATACAAAGTACTTTCAATATAAGAAAAAATTAAATCACAAATCCCTAATACTACATGTAAAGTTACATAAGGTATCACCTTATGAAAAACCTTGAAAAATCTACAGATCAACTAGTTTATAAAAAACACACACAAATATATCAACTTTATTATATCATCATTCATAATAAACATACTTGTAACTACTATCTAATTCATAATATATATTAACTCCTTTTTTAATCGTGTAAGAAGTTTTTAATAATATCCATTTAGAAAAATATGCTGTAAATATAATAATCCTATTAATTCTTAGACATAAAATATAAATATATTTTCTATGACATGGTATAGTATAGAACAATTTTTATAGTAAATCCTTATAAAATATCATAAAAATATTAATGTGCAATACCTCCTCACTTATTTAAATACTCACTAGCCAAGCTCTGTTACTTAATTCAGGTTACGAGAATAAACTTACAGAACTCAAGTCAAAAGTTTGTAAACTATTATATTTTAACACTCCTTGTACATTCAAGTCAGTGAGTAGAAACTCTGGAGTGGACATCCCATCTGTCTAGACTTTCCTAATGCACTAGAGATTAGTTACTATCGATTGTTTCATCACAGACTTTTGCACTTGAAACTTATTGTATAAGGAGAAATTTAATACCTTTACAGAAATAAATATATTTTTTATATATTTAATTGAGATATCACGTAAAGGAAAACTGATTAATTAGAACTAAATATTAAACTAACTAGTCATCCTATTTATTATTCCAGAAAATGTCTCTATTTTTATAATATTTAACAAATGAAACTATTTTGATAACTTATGAAACTTGTATGTATATAATACTGGTAAAAAGCTTTATCCGGTTGTAAGAATTGTAATAAGAATAAAAACATACTTAAATTTAATAATACTCGTATTTAAATAATATATAAAATAGTAATCATCATATAAAATACTGATTTGATCAAGATCGGTACTATTTTGTTGACATGGTTAGTAGAATTTGTTATATAACCAATAGTGTATCAAAATCCATTAACCACGTTTAGTCGTATGTATTCGCAAATATCCGCAACATACTCTCAGAGTGACAAGAAAAAAAATTCGTCTCGAAAAAGTATACGCAAATACTAAAGTTCATACAATAAAGTTCCACAAGATATGTTAGACCTTCCTTTTCTTAATTTTAAATCTAAAATCAATAGTTTAATATTAAATAAATCTTATTGTGACGTTCAAGAGTTTTTAGTGGATTGAAATGTGTGGAACTTAAGTTGTTGATTCATTTGCAGGATATATATTATAATGTATATCATCTACGATTGTTATATTTCTTGTAAAAAGAGCAACTGTTGAGTTTCTGGCCGCCTCGTCTCAACAAAACAACATTCCGAGCCGGTGGTAGCTTACTCACGGACTGACTTGCACTGATTTTTTTTTTGTAATAATTGATGATTCAAAAGTGCGTGTAAATGCTTACTTGAATAAAGATATTTTGATTTCGTTTTGAATTTGTGGATAAACTGTGACATTAACACTGAACTTAACTAAATGCAAATTATATAAAGAGATTCCTAGCTTCATTTACAATTATTTAATTTATAGGTTAATTTATTAGGATTTCATGGAATATTTCAATAAATTTCTAAAACAACTTGGACTAATAAATGAAACTGATGCCATCATTATAATACAAAGAAATCATCACCACAAATATATATATTTTTTTTTTACATTTTAAGATTTACATAATTAAATAATACACTTTGCAGTAAAATATTTAGACTATTTATATCCTGATTCAGAATATTAATTTTATCTATAGTGTTGACTTCGTTACATTTTTAGATATATTTTATTATAATTATTATAATAATAGTTGAATAGTTGAATTATAATAATTACAATAATAGTTTAAAAATCTTTGTACCTATTTTTATGAAAACAACGAGAACGGAGGTATGAAATTTGAAACAGTCTAAATTTAAGTAGATAAAGAGTGCGAAAAGCTAATATTTAGAAATAAATTAGAAATACATTCAATTAATAAAATACAGTAGTACACACATTGCTGTGCAATTCAGATTATTTCTCTACATTTACAATGAATGTCGATCAGTGTCAAATAATCGCAGAGTTGATTGTCGCCTGACGTAATAAAATAAAATAAAATTATATGCCTATATAAATAGTATAGTATACTTGGGACCAAACCCTCTTTAACATTGACGGTTAAAATTACGATCGAGTTTTGGGCACTGAGGGACCTTATGTATGTCTAATAAGATTTACTCTAAATGGTTCAATTCTATTACAGTTACTTTTTAGTACTAAATCTGTTAAGCACCACTTCAAATCTCAGAACAAAGACGTAAGGATTATATGCATAAATTTTCATTAAGAAATATTAGAACTTATTTGACGATGGTCGTATTAGTAGAAAGGTATATTTTATCCCCGGTTTCTTTACTTGTCAATTACCATTTTCTGTAGTTGCAGCGTGTATTAATTTAATCATAAAAGTTTTTAGATTTAGACCAAACTACTGAATATAAAATATTTTCTTAATTTAAGTATGTGTCTAAAAAGTATTATTAATAATTTTATTGTAATTTACTGAAACATTTGTTTAAACACCTGGCATATCATTTGACATAAACAAGTTGAGTTAATTAGCATTAATAAGTAATATAAATATATTTTGGAAGTAAAGTTTAGATTTTAGAATGTAACTGAAATAATATTTTTAATTATCATAAAAAATTTTAGTCTGTATCCCATAAGCAAGATTATTCACTGATTTCAAATGTATAACATTTTTAATGTAAGCAGACGCAGACCCATTAAAAGTAATTATTTAAAAGCCATCCAAAGTATATTCGGTAAAAACTCGCTAGTCAGCAGTTGGATCACATTCAAAACCATCGCATCAATCGGAATCCGCGAAACGATGTAAAATTTCAGAATTAGAAATATTTTTGGTACCATTTTAATAAAGTAAAGTAGCTATATAAAAGGATGAACGTCAGTCTAAAATCAAGTAAAAATATTTAATATTATTAAACATGACTTATTAAAACTTCGGTTACATTTGGAAAGGTATGATTATTAAAGATATGAAAGATATATTTAGACGAATTGTTTAAATTTAGTTCGATTAATAGACTTTTCTTGTAATAAGCTATTTTTTTGTAACCAAACCGTTTTAAAAAATTAGAAATAATATTAACACAGAATATCACATAATATCAATCAAGTTTTTTATGCATCATAGTACATTGAGAAGATGATTATAGTATAATTTAGGTGTTCTTTTAATTTAATTATTACAACAATGCAATAATACAGGCTCTATAATAAATGTAATATATCAGGTTTTCGTACAATGTGAGGAAACTAGTTGATTTTTAAGTCAGTCCTGTGCGACTGATTCTTTTTTCATCACTCTACATTTACCTTATTGTGAAAATCCTTGTTAACCTAACCAGCGTTACCTTTTACCCTTTGACCGGTCCTAGTGATAGAGGTACAATAAAAGCTCATTATTTTCACACTGTATTCAAAATCCTTACATTCTCATAATAACATGAACATCTTAACGCTGTATATTGTGCATAAATTTATATGAATAAGTATCCTTACATTCCACAAATAATATAAAATATGAAAAGGTTTTGTTTAAGTTAATAAACTTGTGCCGTGATTATTTAATATAATATTATTTTTAATAATATTTTTTTAAAAAGGTAAAATATCTATGACGCGCCAATACTATCATATCGTTTTATAATGGAGTAAAACAAGGTACTTTTATGTACTTTATCTAGCTTTTTATCTTCACTAAACGAAGTTAAAGAGTGTTTCTGAGAAGTCTCATTCTTTTATATCAAGAATTGTCTAAAGATTAGAGTTCGTTTATATTGTGATCTTTATTTTATAACACTTTAAAGTTACATTTATTTCCTTACTTTTTACGCATTAACATATTCTTTGGATGTAAACGATATCACTGTCACATTTTGATATATTTATTTAATCACTTCCAAATTAAATACAACTTTAAATTTCGTATCATGATCTAGATCAAAGATGCTATCTAGCAAACAAAAGAATCTCCGAGAACATATAATTCCTCTTTCTTGAACACTATTTCCCACTCTCTTGATGCTCAAATAAATTTCGTGTTTCATAATCTTTCTGATAAACTTAACTTAGTTCGCATAAATGCACAAAGCTTTCCATTACATTACTCTGATCTCCTCGCATCTTTTAACAACGTATCTATTGACGGTATTCTAATTCTATTTCAGAGTTCTGGCTAAAACCCTTTCTTCCTTCCTCTGCCTGTGATATTCCTACGTTCACTCTTTTACGTAATGATAAAAGTTCCAAAAGCGGTGGAGATGTCCGTATATATCTTAGTGATAGTATTCCTATCAATATATTTAAAGATTTATCTGATACTTCGTCTGATGCGAACCTTGAACACCTTTTTATTGAAATTATTTCGTCATTCAAAACTGATGTTCTTTATTGTCCCTTTCTCCATTATAACTATTCGAGTTCCTTTGAATTTTTTCTTGAAACTTTATCTCCCTTCTATAACCACATCATTCTAATAGGTGATCTAAATAATTTCCTCGTCAAACACAATCTTCGAACCCGCAAACTCAGATTAAACTACGTTATTAAAGTAACTAAGGATCTTGCCCCTCTCCGAAACACCTTTCCTTCTAAAACGTTGCTTCTCGATCTTATTCTTGTTCTTAATTCTGAAATGTTTCTATTCACGGCCAGATTACAGTACCTTTCTCTCACCATATCCTTTTGTTTCATAGCTACAACCTACCCTTTTATAAACGGAAATGCAAAAGTATTGTTCGTCGCTGCTAGAAAAACATAAATGTTACTGAACTTTTATCTGATTCATTGATCTTGTTAGAATCTCAGTCTCTTGATGAAAAAGTAATCATGACGAAATTCTCAAGCTTTATGATTTTCATTTTCTATCCAAGCGGATAAGAGATCGACATCTACCCGCGCCTTGGCTAACTCCAATAACAAAATGGCCAAACGAGACCAAGCTAAAATTTTCTATGAAAGGGTGCCCTCGCAAGATAATATGGTAATTTAAAAAAAAAATGCAAAATCTCTGCAATCGAATGTGTAAAGATGCCAATCGCCGTCACATTTTTGCTTCTATTAATAATCTATCCACTACATACTTGTCGAATTTCTTAAAATCACTAAGTGTAGGCAAAATCAGAAGAGCTTAAATAATTATATTAATTTTAACTCATTAAACAAATATTTCCCTACTCCTGTTATGTAACTATGTCAGTCTAAGACGATTCAAAAACTGAAAAGTGTCGCCCTACCTATCTGGGATTCTTCCTTTTTGTTCCAGGAAATAACGCAGGGAGATGTTAAGAAGTCCCTTTTATCTATTTCTTCTAAAGCTACAAGGCATGATAATAAATATCTCCGTTAACCAAGGGTTTCTTGCACAGATGTCTTATAAGAGATAAGTTATCCTTTGTGTAAATTCTCATTGTTAAAATGTCCTTATCACTATTTATTTTACACAATTAAATTAATAAATAAATAAAAATATCTTCACAATAAATAACGGATAAAACATATTTGTCGTAATTTTAATAAAAACTTACTCAATCTTGACAATTTGAAGGCATCAGCGGTATTGATAACATCAACATAAGCCTGCAACTCCAAGCGGCGACTGCTGATGTTCTGATTGTGAACAGTCATTGCATATTTGAATACATTCTGTATTTCTTCTGTGTTTTGATCGAAAATTGCTCCTGTTAACAAATTTTAATTATATTAATATAATTTTTGTATGAATACATACATGTTTTATAAGATATAAAGAATAAATACATGTTTTATAAGATATAAAAAATATACGTGTTTGAAATAAGGACGGCATATAATATTTAACATGAGTACATAATATAATAACTATGTTTTTTCAAATGCTTAACCAATTTTATTAGGACTTTCTGAAATTGGAATATAGAGGAATTTGTAGGACTACGTTAAGATATACACATATTTTATCTCAAAAACATTTAGAGTTCCATGGAGAAAATAAAAACCTATTGAATATTAATCAAATTTGAAATGTACGTAGTGTGTTTTTAATCGATGCGTAGCGGCCAGCAAAGATAATATGAATTATAAATAAACCGATTTGTTTAAATTGTAAGTGGTGGAAATGGTTTTCACAAGCGATTTTCATCCCATATAGATGGTAGCAAATGAAACTAACAATTATACTAAATATTATTTTTGAAACTAATTGCTAAGTCTTAAAGTAATGTTATTTACATGGCACTCAAAACAATAGTTTTTAAAATAGTGTTTAAAAATTACCGAACGAAAAATTATGAAATTTATTTAGAGATTGTAGGATAGTTTTTAAAAAGTTAAATTTGCTTATTTTCTCGGGTTCGGTTAAAAAACATCTATATTTTTAACACGTCAAAAAAATTTACTGGTTTTGATAAATTTAAATATCATATTATAATTGGTCTAAGTCAACATATGATATACTTTTCACTCTCATTAGAGGAAAAACTTTAATTTGTTTTTGTGAATAAAACAAATTATGTATGGATTTGTAGTGATGATAGATGGTTTTTGATTTAAGTCTGAGGGATGGAAGTGAAGAAACTGATTAGAACTAATATATAACATATAAGAAAGATATAGAAAACGAAGAAAGATAGTGCTTTGTCAGCGCTTTGTACGACACAGTAAGCAATCTATTAGAGGGTGTCTGTTCAGTGGAGTAATTGGTGATGGGATTTTACACTCATTAAGTTATAAAGGTGTGTTTAGTAAGCGTACGCTGTGATCTGTAAATTAAATATAGAGAATACATATCTGCTTTCATAGCGAAGTGGCTAAATGTATTAATGATTATTGCCTGCATCGTAGTACAAAAAATTTCGTTCTGCGTAATTTTCCTTTAATGTATTATAAGTAATAATCACTATTTATTGTCTACCTAATTCTCATCATTATCCCATATTTCAGCAATACTCTAAGGTGGTGTAGTCAATAAAAGAAAATACTTTTTAGTACCTTTTTTTGGTGATGTTAATTTTGAAAGGTAATATGTGTAATTCGGTAAATGATATAGTATTGAAACGAAACATTCTTGAAAAACGCACATTTATACCATATACTGAGATAATTAAAAGATAAAAAGTGTTAAAATTTTGTTCATAGTATAATACAAAATAACATCCTTATTGGATGTTAGAGTAAAATAATTTCGACAAGAAATGGTGTAAAAACACTTCATTGGACATCTTTATCGGTCTTGGAAAAGCCAGCCCGTATTCCAGGGTGTCATCGACTAATATACGACCGCCGACAGGAAAGTTTATCTGAACCGCCTGCTATGGCTGGCTGAATAGGAATTGTACACAACGGTGGTAAGACACTATAATCGTAACTGTAAAACTATCACTACCTTCGTAGTAGTAACTATAGTCTTTTAATATTATTAGAACTAAGATAGAATAGTTAACTTACAAAACTATTAAATATGTATCTAATCGATCTATCAGCGCTTAGCTTTAAATAGCTGGAAGCAACTTTCACATTTTGACTGCAATTTCCTTTTATGAACTTTTTCTACCCACTAAGAGAGAATGTTTTAAAATTCTATCCCTAAGAGACTGAAATAGAGGATGAAAGTTTCTAAAGAAGTTCTATATCTTCAAAGTAACATAAGATTTTATACAATTTGTTCACTGACTAAAGTGACCCACGGCTAAGTTATTACAAACTTATTAATGAATAACATGAAAAATCAAAAGACTTAACAATTAATTGATAGTATATAAAAAGGCTTAGTTACAAATTAAAAAGGAGTTTATAAAATAATAATATCTTAATAGCTTCCTCATTTAGTTTAATATTTATAATATTATAATAGTATATAAACATTTGTTGTCTTTTTTAAATAACCACTATTATGTTAAAAATAATTATTGATTGATCTTAACAAAAACATTTTTGAAGTATAATATTCATTAATACTTTTTGTATTTCCTCTAACTTAACACGTGTAATATGAACTGGACCTAAACATTTTTCAAACCGGTGACTCCTTTACTTGGACACACTATCCTTATGTCTTTTTTACTCGCCCACGAACATTATACCGTAAGAGCCATTTCGAAGCTCCATTCTGAGTAATATTTCTTCCATTTGCTACGTCATTTCTTTCTATATCACGCCAAAATGTTTCATTCCGGTATATGGGAATTCGGCTTTCTCTGAAACTGTATTCTCTTAACTGATTTTAGTAATTGTTTCGCCTTGACTGAGCGTTTAGTGTAGGAAAAACGCTAATGATGTTTGAACGAACTAAATGGTTTTCTTGCCAGGGTAGATTGTTTTATTGGCATAGGTTTGTTCCTTTGCCATTTCTTTTAGTATTTCTTTTAAATTTATAACATTTCTTTATGCTATTTTTATTTACGTTCGGTAAAAAAAAAAATATATAGTCGTTACAAGCGGAACCCCATTGTTTATCAGCTTTATATTTCCGTCCGTCTCTCAAAGGTTAATTACTTCTAATCGATTTTGATAGGAATTTGGAAAAGGCTTACAATAAAAACGTAATCATATGTAGCTTTATGAAATGTTTCATCGAAATGTAAACGAATAATAAATATCCAAGATTGTTGAATAGAACTTCTTATACATAAAATCTAGATTAGTGTAATATTCTGTAAAAACAAATAGAACCTACAATAATAAATACAGTAACTATAATAAAATTAAAGAATAGATCTTTGAATTTGTTCTCTTCCCTCTCTCTGTTCGTTAAACATTTCAAAAATTTTAAAATATGCCAAAAAGTAATTCACACAATGGCAAATCTTTGCTATTTTATGCCAACGATATAAGCGACTGTCAAATCCAACTGTGGTTTGCAATTACCAGACTTTTCAAAGAATTTATATAAAACTCGCCTTTGTTCGCAGACAACCAACATTTATTTATAATGCAACCATCGCCATCTATTGGAACCCAGGATTAATCATCGTCTCAACAAAACAATAAATATTTTATGTTAACATAACAATCGACAAAATCCTTTAGAATTACATATTCGTTATATATATATATGTATTTATAGATATAAGTATAAAAATAATAATGATTTAACAATACATTTAAGTAACAAAGTAATAATATATTTTTACAAAACTATTTACTATTAACTAATTAATTAAAATTCGAAACTCATTAATACCACAAATTGAGACCAAAACATACTAATTACATGCAAATTAAATTGTTAAATACATTTTGCTGTGATCACACCTTATTGTTTATTAACGGAATAGAATACAATCAATGTTTAATATTTATATTTATTTAGGAATAAAATAAAAACATTATATATATTTATGATTGTATTTGCTTTTATGTTACTTAATTATTACATTTATATTTGATACCATGCAAACAGCGTATTTGGTTTAATGAGATTCAAAATATCCAAACAACTTGCATTTTGTGTTTAAATTAAAATAATCGTCCTATATTCAAAATAAATTACTTGTAGTAATTACAAAACGTATTATTTTCTGTAAATGAAAAACAACTTATTTCATATACATTATAGTGTTTGTTTAATCTTATTTATTATATTAAATAAACATATATTTTAAAAATTCATTAAATATTATATCAAAATATAATAACAAAATTTAAATCTACATTTAGGGTAGAAATTAATAAAATAACAATAACATAAACCGTGACTTATTTCAATACACAAAATCCACAACATAATTATTATTCAAGCTTTCGATAAATAAATAAATATTTGAATTCATCAAAGTCTCTAGATTCGAATTTGTTGGCGTTAAGGTATATTGACTTCAAAACTCCTGTAACTTCATTAAAAGAAGATTAAAAGAAACTTTTTCGCTACAAAAGTACAGTCTCGCAGCTCCGTGAATTTTATGAGACGATAGTACTGAATTGCAATATCATTGCAATGCTCAGTTTGTCTGTTTTGACGCGCTGTAGTTATTTTTTTATTTTATAATTCGAGAAAGGATGATTAAAATAAACGAGTTGATACAATTAGTGAAAGGTATTAAAAATAAATATAGATAGAAGTGTACTATGTTTTTTATATATATAACCCGTAACTCTTCTAGTACTCCAGGTTAAAAACCATTTACAATATTACTATATAGCTGGGTGCGCCCAGAGCAAAGTGATTGGTAAGTTAGTTGCATGTGTTTGAAATTAATCTACTCACCATGCTCATAATACATTATTGACGTTGAGAAGTTCTAGTAAGCACTATTACATCCTCTTATACGAGTACAAATTCCGCTAAGTAGTAACAGAATCTTAAGGGGTATTAATATTAATTTTATAAACTTACCAAACATAGATTGTTATTGAATTAAAATGTAGCTGTTATAATAATTACTTATTATGAGAATACATTTAAAAATTTTAAATAAAAATCTATAATATGTTTCTTACAAGAAATGGAAAAGTTCAATGAATCAAGCTCTCTTTTTCACATATGTGAAATGTTAGTGTTATCTCCGTCTTATTTTTGTATTTTTTGTGGTACTTGAAAATTACAACAACTAATGCTAATTAAAAACATCTTAAAATCTGTTTTGTATTATCAAAATGTTGTAAATGGGATAATAAAATACATATCAGTTGATAGACAGATAGATATAAGGTAAGCCTAGATCTAGCTATTCGAAATAAGAAAGAAGTATTTTCGTATCCAATCCTCGATTCACTCAATATATTTTTTTTATAAGTTGTGTGATCTTTATGAAACTGATGATCTGCGACCTCTGGGAATCTGACTCTGTCACTCAGCTAACTGAGCTGTTATTTTGTTACTTCTCTTGATAAATTTATCATTCTACAGAAAGTCTACGTGGATATATTTATAAAGACTTATAATAATAAATATTTTTTAAATAAAAGGAACTCTAATATATAATTATTTTAAATATTATAACTTCAAAAAGGAATTGAATAGGGTTTTCACAATTGTAATACTTACATCTTAATTAAAAAGTATGTGTTTTATCTTGATGCGCAATCTACAAGATGAGTTTTAGTCTGATGTCCCGAGAGTCGTCAGTGTAAAGTGGACTTAACTCATAATGTAGCTTTTATGACTTTTTAAAACAGTCGCCGACAAAATCATGAGCATATTTACTTTATTTTGAATGCAAAAAACGTATCGATTTTTTTTTTCTAATGATAAAAACATTTTTATTAAATCAATGTGCAACAAGTAGAATAATATAAAATAACGGTAGACTTACATTTGTAGTATCATATTTTATTCTATTTTATAAATAACTTATTCTTAAGATAATAAATACTAAAATACATTTTTCCTATATTTTTTAATACTTTAAATTCATATTTTATTATTTGATTTCTGATTTTGTTTAGGTAATTTTATGTATTTGGGTTGTATGTTACTTCCAAGTGCAAATTCATAACAATCTTTCCATCTACATATCATGGCTATCCTCTACGGAGCATTGATGACTCATTACATTTAGAGATATAATTTAGCTTAAATTAATATTGTTTATGTTTTAACTATGACTATAAAAAAATATAAAAAGCTGTGTTTTTTTGGTGATAATAAGCAAATCATTAAAAATACTGTTAACGATTAGACTACAGATGATATAGAATAAAAAGTGTAATCTTAAAACGACTCGTTATTTAAAGTTACTCATATTAAATTTATCTTATTATATTAGATTACTAGACGCGTATTTATACTAGATTAGACAATGTTTAAAAATAAAAACTTGAATAGCTACACCGTTGCTCCAGCGCACTCTTGGCTTCTAGTAACTATCTGATTCTGTTGCCAATTTCTATGATTTACTTGATTTATGTAAAAGATACTCTTGCAAATTTCGGATAATTACTAACACGATTTATTTAACGGTATATTTAATAACAATTTAGGCATTGTCTTACCAAGACCTATGCCTGAGTCTATGCCTAATGAACTTAATGATTGTTTAATACTGATCAAATAAGTAAATAATATAAATGACTTTTGATTTATTTGTGTTGATAAGGTAAATAAAAGTAGCATTAGTAAATAATTACTGCCTATTGCTGTTATTACTTTAAATATAAAGCAGACGAAACTGAGATTAAACCAAGACAAAGTTGAACACAACAATTTCTGCAGTGCAAGAAGTACATATCATAAAGTGGTACGGACAAGATAAGTTTGGCCTATAATGTTACAAACTTTATCCAAATATTGTTAAAAGTTCACGGCGTTGTTTTGCGAAAACTCAATATGGAAATTTCGCCAAACAAAATATTATCTCGGAATGAAAACGAGATATTTGAACATAAATTGTTAACTTGACATGACGATGTAGCATTACTTGACAACTTGAACGATTGTGATGTAGTACCGTATTTTTAACAAGCATTTATTGGCTGCTGCTGTAACTTATTGGGGTGTAAGAGTAATTTTAAATAATATTTATTCATAATTATCAAAATTTATTGTGAGTATTAGGAGGGTTACATTAAACATTTTTATACCTTAGGTATCTTTTTAAGAATAGCGAAAAATTTGTACACGGCAGGATTTGTATTTTTAAAAGCTAAAAGGCTAATTAAAAGTAAGTGTAATATTTCGCAGTCTAGGCAAAGCTGGTTTATATTTGTTGTGAGGAAAAAATACCATTTCAACAACTTTAATAGCTGTTCAGAATCCAATGACAATGTGTAATAGTTTTTTATCAGACAATGAACGCTCGTTTCGCCTAGCTGGATTTCAAAGAGACCTATTTATATATAAAATAGCAAAACAAAACACATGTAAGTTACATTGTTTTATCGCGAGGCTCTCCAATATATATTTTTTAATTTTGATGTAGTTATATAAAAAATAAACTAAAATATTCTATATTCTCTACTCAACTGTTATTGAACTAAAAAATAACAAGCGAGTGATATAAATATGACATATTCGAAACAAATCCATAAATTCCTATTGCAGTTTGAATAGTTCTACCTTGTAGTGTTACAGTGTATCGATTTGAACGGCATTGTTAGCTTTAATACTCTCTGAGACATGAAGACTAAGCCAATGTCTGATTTTACAATTATATTCCAATTTCAGATTTCAGTATTGTGTTTAATTAGCTAATATAATAACCGTCTAAATTACACAATGAGAGGAGCAAAGGTGGGTAGCTAAAATTTAACAGATATACAGATATGATATATTTATTTGAAAAAAGGCTTTCGGTCGACTATTATATAAACAAACACATTAAAATCATATGAAACATTTCTATCAATCACCAAGACCTGAAACATCTAATCAAAAGTTTAAAAGCAAATCTCCTCAATGAAGTTAAAAAAATATATTTATTGCTGTAGAAGTATTTTAAAATTTAATAAATTAAATGATAATAAGTATGCAGCTGTACCTAACGATAAATCAATGACGAGTCCCATCGGTCGGTCAACGCACTACTACCTTATATCGCATTATATTGCATGATCATTATAAAATTGTAAAAAATATTTTCGGTCGTTTCCACAAATAAAAACTTAAATAACTGTAAGAAGCAGCCATAAAAGCGAATGTTAAGTAGAGTGCGTTCAAGTAGTTAAAGTAACGAACATTGAGTAAATGTTTCAAAATAAAGCAACAAACATTACAGATTTCATAGATTGCAGAAATAAAAAATCAGTTTAACATCTCCCTGCCATGTCATGTCATGGGATCCATGTCTATTATTATACTGAGACCTCAAAATACTCCTAGTGTGTGCATCCTAAGGTTTAAGTACTGTAATTGCAAACTATGTGTACAATCCATTCACTCATTCACTTGTAATTAAATTTTGCTTGTTCTGTTTATTTCTCTTTAAACTATTTCTCTTTAAAACAAATACGTACTAATTAATATTGTATAAATTGTAAATGAATAGTTAGTTACGCTGATACGTCAAAAGGTCTATTTTTGTTTCATTAAAATTCTGTTTTATCAATTATTTATTATAAAAGTCGGTTGTGTTTATCAATAATTTATTTTAAAGTATACATCATATTTTGAGGTTAAATGTATTGACTTTTTTCATATGTTTTGATTGATACGTTTGCCATAACCAACTTGTGACGTGCCATTATCATTATGTAAAACTACATGAAATTATAAATTCATTGGACAAAAAAGTGTATCGAAAGTTCAGTGTTCATGTAAGTATAAATTTTCTGATTTTTATGAATTTTGTAGATTCAGTCACAATTACATTAACTTGTTTAGTCTATAAAGAATATCAATTTGCTTTGTAGTTGAGACAATTAAAAACTTAAATTTATAAAGAGTATATAAACAATAATATTGTCCTAACAATTGCTGCAACAAATTTAAACTTAACTTAAACTTAATAATTTAAACTTAACTTAACTTTAACTTAACTTAAATTTGCGTTTTAATATCAATTAAGAAGACTTTTTTTCGTATTGTTCACAGATTATGACTATATGACTATAGATAGTGTTATTGAAATATAAAGTTTCAGAAACTTTAAATAGTTATTGAACAAAACCTAATTGTTTGACGTATAGTAGTAATTAATTTCCTAAATACAAAGAAGTAAATTATTTGTAAAAATAATACTATTCTTCCTATATAACCATAGAAATTAAAAATATACTTAAATCTTGTGGCGATAACCAAGAGCTATTTGTGTGTGGCCAAGATAATGAAAGATTAATTTTAAAAAAGTCTATATCCACACGTAACCTCCTATTAACGTGCCGTGTATCAAAATGTTATTACTCTTTATTTAATAAACATTTTGATTATCATTAATTAAGTAGTCATATAAGAACGGTAACCTTATAATTATCAATATATTTTTATCATATATAAGGTTATAAATTCCTACATACCGAATATTAAATAGACATTTGTAAGGTTTTTGCTGAAGAAATTTTTTTTAAAAACATTTTTACACAAAAAATTATAATACGTTTTCCTATAATCTTATCTTTTTGTATTACTGTTATGGCACTGAAAATCTAAAAGTGGAAGACAAATGGATCGTCTTTTGTTTTATTTTTGATATTTATTTGAGAAAAATATTTTCAGTTTGCCCACAAAGGCCTTTCAAATTATAAAGGTCAGCAAATGAAAGTTCTTTTACAGTTTAATGTGGAGAATTTCATAAGATTGATATATTCTTTTTGCTAAAACACATTTGAATGACCTCTTTATCTCTTTTATGAGGTGGAGTGTGCGTCACCGTCATGGTAGTATTTATAAAACACTATTTCTACTTCGCTTTTGCTTCGGTCTTCGTGCGACAAAAATCTAAGCTGTTACATTAATTATCCCATTGTGCAATGCAACATGCATAATGCAATGCAACAAGCAACAAGCAGATTTAAAATAACTTAACTTTTTTACATACAATAAAAAATCGACACTTCTGTCTTAGAGAACTAGAAACAAAAGTGCAATAACTTATCAATAATCGTTTTAAACAGCAGAATTCTTTTCACTTTGCTATATCTCAGTTATATTGTCATAGAAACAAGAATCACACTGATTTTTCCTGTCCAGGTTTCCAAACCCATTTTGTGAAAAGCCAGACTATTCGTAAGTTAATAGAGAAAATCTGAAAATCCCTTTATGAAAATTCACGACTAGTCTGAGCTTATGAGTAGCAACTTTGAACGTTGGGTATTTAATTAATGAATTTATGCATATCATTTATTCAATTAATTGCAATTTACTTTTTAAATTTATCTTTCAGTTTGATTAGATTCATTTCGGCTTAAATTGATTTCAAATTATTATTACAGCTTTTTTTTAATCAACAGCGTTAAAAACGTAAAATATTGGGAAACTGCTGTTGGAATTTTAACAAAAAAGTTATGTTTTAATATAAGTAGTGATAAAGTAAATCAGTGATAGAGTTAGAAGAATTAGATCCTTTCAAAATTATATTAGCAAATATGATGTATTATAATATTAATATAATCCTTAACTTAACCATCCACTTTAACTAAGTACCGTTCTAAATTACTAATCGTGATAATGACGTGTGATATCCATTTACAGATAAATGCATAGAACAAAACAACAGCAAATATCAATAACAACGGTGCGGCAATATCATAGAGATTTATTGCGTGCCATAAACTTGATTTCGTTCACACTTAGCAAAACAATAAGGGCGAATCGATTGAATGGACGCTACTGGATGTCTGTTCGTGCTTGATATTTACGGTCTTCTATGCATATATTTTTGATATATTATCTTTCGGGTATGAAGTTAATTTAGAATTTCATTTTCCATTATTATTAACAAAGCTAATTAATACAATTTAATGTTAAGGAAGTTTCTGCCCTAGTTAATTAGTCAGATTTCACGGATTGCTTTATAAGAACTTCTAACTAGAAGAAAACACTGTGTAGAGTTGCAGGTTCTTTATCTTATTTGTTGTAAATATTTCTTTTATGAGGCAGTTCTTTCATCTTTTATTTGAACACTATAAGATTTTAAGAGTAACGTTCACAAAGATAATAATAAACAAGACACAAATGATTTGAAATAATAAATAATAACTATTAAAATTATATGTACACATACCTAGGTCTAGTAATGCAACTAAAATTTCACCGCTTTCATTTAACAAACAACAGAGCACCATTGAAAAGAGATAACAATATAATATTTAAGCCAAGCACCAGTTTCACACATTAAACATGTGTTTTTCTTTTAATAATTAATAATCAGACGTAATCTATAGTCCAGTTATAAATTATTTATCTATTAATTATCTTTATTCTCGTTTCTTTCTGGTTATCAATACCATAAAAAAAATAAAAAGACCCAAAACTCTTAATTGTTGCTACATTGTAATCTTTTAACTCTGGTCAAGTACCTATATATTTTGGATTTTCATTTAAATCTGCGATCCTTGGGATGCCATGCCATCGCTAATCCAAATGGGCGACTGTGTCACAAACTGCCTTAATAAATCTATAACCTCTCTATATCATTTTACACTTTCATATTTTTTCTGCTATATATGTCAAAAGTATTCATTATTGCTAACCAACTTAAACAAACCTAACGCATTGCATGATTGAAATTAAATGAAGGTTGAATTCATATTGAATATGCGGACTGTTGACTGTTATGAGATGTAAATTGATTTGAGTAATTGATTGCCTATGAATTTTTAAATGTTACTTCGTTAGCTATTTTATTGCCAATAATTGATATAATGCTGTCGATAAATTAGAATATCTATTGTGAATTAATTGGTCTCTTCAGATTAGTTGGGATCTAATTATATAAAGATTTTGTACGTTGTTAAATAATTTAAAACCAAAACATAATGTAGATAATTACAATTTTTTTTTATATTTCATGTTATTTACAAAATGTTATTAAATCAAATATTATTGCATGTTACTTAAAGCTCTAAGGTATAGTCATTACTCGCAAAGCCACAATACTCTTATAATGTTTATGTAGAAGCATTAGTTTATTAGTATTTATATGGAAAATATTTATTATTATCAATAGCAAGAATTTGTAAATATCTAAATTGATTAAGTGAAATAAAATCACTTTATCCTTTTTTGCAATTTTTTTGATTATGCCGGTTCATTTTCAAGGACCGATTTTGTCATCTAAATATAATAAGTAATATCGAAATGTTATAATACTATCTAGACCAACCATTAATTTTGACTATTTACTAAGATTATGTTTAAGTCTATTGCGGCTTATTTTTTAAGTTTACAAATTATTACATAATTATTTATTTATTTACTTATTCATTGAGAGGAGTCAAATATAGAAGATCCCTTGGAAAGGCAACATTGCAAGAAGATAATCAATCTAAGAAAATGTCTCATAGGAACTTTGCCAAGCCCTAACTTTAGTGAGGATGTAATTACAAAACCGCAACAGTGCCACAGCCAAAAGTAAATAGGGGTTAGCAAAGCCTTCGCGACATGCAAGAGAGAAAACGAAATAGTTATTTAACTTATATGATATTCTGTAAAGTTATAAAAAAATATATAAAAATGTTTAAAATTGTGCATCATTAATTATTTCTTAGTTCTGCAATGGCATTTTAGAATAAAGGATATAAAAATATGTTAAATCTTATGTCAATATCCAGTCGTTATATTCTTGTACAATAGCCGCAGTACCCAGGTATGGACATATTCATTCAATAAACGCATTTTCAGATCTGGAGATGTTTATAACATAAAGCATTTAAACAAAGATTACCCATAGAATAGTTGACTACCTAAGAGACTTTGATTCTATAGAATTAATCTTCCCTAAAGAGGTAAGGTAAAAAAATAGCTGTAATTTCTGTACAGCGGCTACTAAGCCGACCATTATAAAGTAATGTGACATTTATAATGGTCAGTTTCGAACTAGGCAATATAGGGACAAAATTTATATAAATAATCAAAAAATTATCATGAACGAAGATTTCAAGGTACCTTAAAGTTTATATATATATAAGTGGTAGTAGTTGTAGATCGGATATCGGATCGGACATCGGATCGGATTTACAATATACATTAGTAAAGCTCATTTTATAATAATAGAATTAATAACAGAGTGACGGTTGGATAAAAGACGAAATATTTGAAAAGAGATGAAAATTGAGAGATTATTCCTCAGATAGTGACGATAAGGACTGCACACTTTTACCTATAAGAGAGGGCAAGCGTAATCTGGTAAGTACTAATATTTTTCCTTCATACAAAATTAACGCTGTGTTTAGTTGAACGTCGTGAGAGTGAGGTTGAGACAGACGAGAATGATGATGATGAATCGACTGAAAGCGTTCCGACTAGTGGTGAATATAACCGACTACAACATTTACTGCCAAAGACAACACTGTTTAATCTAAAACACTATCAAATTAACATGAAGATCTAAACTACACAAAGACCTTAACATTTAATGAATTACGAAAAACAGTTTTTGTTGTGGAAATAACGAGTTATTGTGTTTATCAATAGATTTTAGAGTGTACCATGATTTTTTTTGATGATGCCTATACATAAAAGAGAAGATAACCCAGCACAGATCCACGATATAATAAGTTTTATAATAAAAGTTTAATAAATTCGTATATTAAATAATATAAATTTATACTTGAAATAATATTTTATATCCCCAGAGATAAATTTATTTTAATATTGTTATTTTGTAAACATATTGAAAGATTACATATGGGTACCCAGGTACCCCGGTTATTAATCAATGAAGTATTTGGCTTCAGGTACTGCTTAAGTTTATAAATTTTCTGTTATCGTTGTTAAACTATTTTAATAACTCGGATCTAAAATGATATGATATTTTTTTCTTTAAATACATTGATATATAAGTAACATTTTTCGAAATCGTACCGATTATTTTGACTAAAAAAAATTTTAGATCTTCAAATACAATTTATTACAATAATATACCAGGCTGAACAACTAGGTACTTATATCAAGGTTTTACGTTTTTCTGAAAATTAAAATAAGATATCTCATATACACCTCAACATTGGAAACAAATAAACACTTTTACTCTTGAAAAAACAAAGAATAATAGTGATCGTATATTTTTCATATAACTGACGCTATTGAATACAAAGTTAACGCGGTTGGAGTTGTAATAAAATATTTATTTACCTTTGGATCATGTAATGGCAAAAATCTTGTTTGTAATTTTGCCTGAGTCCATTTTTCCACGTATTAAAAGCGATTCCGGTTAAAAAGCTCTGACAAATGTTTGAACTTACATATTAGGTTATATATTCTGTTGCAAAGAACTACCACTAAATGGTCGTGTCCACATTGGCCAAAACTTTGAAATCTCATAATTGACTCCTATCTGGTAATGGGCATCTTCATTCTGTATAGTTTTACTTTTACTATTACAATATATATTTTGGATAAACAATAGAATGAAGACGTTAAAAGATGTATATGTAAAGTTAACAATCCTATCAAAATTTATCCTTCCGTTTGTCGTGATCGCAAAATAAACCTGTTTGTTAATTCTAATAATAATGATTTTTTTTTCATGTTCACTATTAAAGAATAAAAAGTGTTATTAAAGAACGTGTCTTTCTCATGTTATTTTAATATCCCTAGATGAAACTATTTTTTTAAACTTGTGTGGTAAAATAAGACGTGAGAATGCGTGAAAGATGATATGGAGAAGATGGTGTAGGTGTAGGTGTGTGTGTGTAGGAAAGTGTGTACAGAGATGACGAGTAACACGAGAGCATGGAAGAAAAAAACATACTGTGCCGACCCCAAAATGGGATAAGGACAGGAAGATGATGATGTGTGGTGAAATAAGTATTTAAAAAAGATATTTTAATTAATTAGTTGTGCCCCCGATTATTTGTGTTTATAGCAGGCTGGACATCATAATATTACAAACGACAAACCTTCAACGGTCATAATTTTATAGATCATAGTTATATATTTCAGTTTCAATTTTCAGGCAATTCATCTATATAGTTCTTTAATAATTTGATCAAACATAAAACAAAGGTACGGCCTACTTTTTTTTATTGACATACTGTTTTTATATACCGGCCGATTTAAATTTAAACAAACTAAGGTTTTAATTAAAAGTTACAACAATACATCCGTGAAAACTATATTCAAATCGAATAAGTCTTTTTTATAGACTTGTTATATGTATAGATATAGATATTATAATCTTTAAAATATCTATAATACACCGACTTTACGTGATGATCGCAAACCGCAATCCACGTGACGATTTTTACCAAATCGTTCCATACCGCGTTCCATGAGGAAAGTTTTTCAGGAACATTGATCCAAATTAATTGATTTTATAAAAATACATATTGTGATATTGTTCACAATCATAAACTCATAAAAAGTCAAAAGTTACCTATTTAATTTCGTGCAAATTTTACCATAAGAAGTATATATAGAAGTTCTAAAAAACATAGAATTGCTTATATTCTTTTAATAATTCAGTATTGTTTAGTAATATCGATTTAAAAGTAGCTGTCTAAATAAAAGACACATCTATATAATGTTATGCAGCTAAAATATTTTTAACTTATTAAAATGACCTACTAAAAGTGCATATATTTGTTAAAGTTCAAATTTCTTTTATATTTCTTTATAGAAATATGTCGCATTATATTTCATAGTTTTTCCGTATAGTCTTAAGTACTTAGTTTGTAATTTATCACGCTCTTGCGCTAAGACTTTTATATAATCCTCTATCTTTCATCTATATTAAAAATACATTCTTTCTATATAATATTTTCTTATATTCTATATATATTATATCTTATCTATACAAATATTTTTTAATATCTTAAAATGTTTTAAAAAGATAATCTTGCAATAAAGTATATTGGGCAGATGTATTTTTTCTTAAGCAAGAACGTTTGATTTACAAAATCATGATCGAAGATTTTTTTCCAAAAAAACAAAGTTATATAATTTTACCTTTCGGTAAATATACCGTCAAAATAAGCTTTATATTATAATGTTCGTAAATTAACATTCTGACATTTTTTACTTTCACCATCATCTTATTAACCAAAAAAAATATTTTTTGACAATTTATTAGTAACACAAAAGTAAACAATTGTATACTATTTGATAATTAATTACGGATGCATTGGAATAAGAAAAGTAATACCTTTTATTATATATATACGTATTACTATTTTAAATATAAAAAAAATATATCTTTATTTGCTTTAATCTGTAATCATTATTTTCAAAATTAAGCCGCATCGGTCGTAATACAAACGCTTAAACACATTTACTCACAAATGATCTCGGTAATGAGCGGTCGAGGAATTTATCGCGTCATATTACTTTATAAGCGATATTTTAATATCGATATTGCACTGGTAATTTAAATAATGCTATAAGGCATTCATTAAGCTTCATGAGTTATTAAAACTACAAAATATGGGAGTTTATCTGCCCAATAGAATACATAGAAATTCTATTGAATTGTTATTACCTGTTAGGTTTTATATTAATTTACACTAAATTTCATATTAGGAATGATATTTGTAAGCTAAATATTTGTTTAATAAACGTATACAGAGTTAAATGTATAGTTACATAGTTTAAATATAGTAATTAATATTGATCGATCGAAGCAGAAATATATACATATCAGTTCTCGAATATTATTGTAACAAATTTTTTTATAAAATTCTTGTAATAATTAGAAATGTAAGCAACATTTCTAATTATATCCTAAGAAATATTTTAATATTTGAAGTAATATGCAATTTAATATGTACGTTGAATCAAGTTGGCACAGTATTATTTTCTCAACATGTTTCATATTACTGAATATTGTTATAAAATAAGTCTGTAAGTTTTATTCACAGAACGAACATAGATCTTACGCTACAGAAGGTACAGAAAAATGTTAATTACTAACTTATTTAGAACTTATTAAGAAATTGACAACAACTGTATTTTTTTTGTTAGAACAATGGACTACAATAATTTTCTTGAAGTTGTTTTATTATTTTCCATTTATTTATATTTTAAATGAGCTATTATTTTTATAACAAATAATAAAAATCAAATATATTGGTAATAAAACTCAACTTGCGACTTTTTTATTTTTCGAATTAACAGTTTTTTCATTTTAGATACACTAAACATGTATAAAATAACAGTCATACACTAGTTTTGTTTATAAAGTCTGTCCTTGTATGGTAAAAGTAAGTATATATTTATGTAGTTTTTTTAGAATAATATGATTACTGTATTTAATAAATTATGTTATACTAACAAAGTCATTAAAATATAAAGAATAATTTATGATAATAATATAGGAAACAAAGATACGAAAGTAATTTGACAGAAGACGTAAGCAGCTAAAAACAAGAAGACTGTTCAAATATTTTCAAATGCACGCCCAAAAGCTGTTTTCTCACTTGATTTCGGGGTGGTGAAAGGGACAAACGCGCTGGGGTAGAAAGAGAAAATCGATACACGATTTTTCGCCGCAAGACGCTTTGTGGAAGCAGGACAGAAACAAAACATGAAATTCGAATAGTGTTCGTCTTAAGAATAGTACATATCCACAAAAAACAAGCATAACAGAATTAAATACATGAAAGCCTCTAAATAAAATTACAAATAAATAATACTTTACATTTAAATAAATATTTACTCACCGACAGCAATTTTTTCAACGGGAAAGGATTGTGCCGACACTACACCAAGAATCGACAACAATAAGCCGGCTACGAGTACGACTAGATGGTTTTCCACCATTTTTGCTGTTTTCTGTATTGACCTTCTTATAAATCTTTGTACATTTGTTGTCACATGCTAATTAAATTTATTGACGCGTATTACGAGATATTTTAAGCTGGTTTTGGTGATATTGTTTTCGGATGCTGTGTGCAAACCTATGACTTAGGGGCGACTGATTGCTCGTCGGGACGGACCGTAGCATGGGACGCGGAGGGCGCCCCCACCGCTACGCCACTCGGGATATACGCCTACCATAATATACTTTATTAATGGTACTAATTCATCGTAATTATGTTATTATCTGTAAATCATTTCACGCTTAAATCCGACTTCTGTGCGCTATATTCTCAAAATAAACTGTATTGTGATCTAGTTGAAGAACAGTTAATGATTATATATTAGAAATATAAATGTATTATATTTTTAAAAAGAAATTGATAGTATTTTATATAAAATTATAATAATTTCACGTACATTATAATTCTATTTAAAAAAATATATCCGAGTCAAGTAAATTCAACTAACACTCAAAGCCAGCAATTAATTATTAACAAATAGATAACTTAACTCGTCATGTAATTAAACTTTTTTAAAACCAAGTGTAAATTACATGATATTTTAAATTAGAACTTCACATCAAGGTAACTTCAGTAATTAAATTGAGCCTGAAATATGAGAGCAATATACATGTAGACTCGTAACAAGGTTATAATTTTTTCAAATATTAAAAAAATTTACGCTATAACATGTGATTTAATTTTTGTCATAAAATTATTAAAAATATATTAATTTCACATATATATTAACAATATTTTTTATTACTGTTGCCACTTTGAAGTTTTTAAATTGATTAAATAAAAAAATTTACTGTGTAATCGTTAAATGGAGAACTTTTAATCAATTTCAAGATTAAAGTTACCTAGGTATTTAACTTTGTCTAATTTCCTCTTTAAGATCACAAAATTTACATTTTACGCACTCCAAACTACGTCTGCGCCAAACTTGTTTTCCGTTTGCCAGATCGGAATCAAACTTGCCAAAATTTGCAATGGAAATGTCTTTATATTTTCTCTTTGAGCTCGTAGGGATCAGACGAATTTTTCAAGTAAGTTACCGTCTATAGTTCATATAGGTACATATATGTTACCTATAGATTATTTCAATAGCAGAGTATTAATCTTCTTAGTTCAAATATTTCAGAATTATAATTAATTAAGTATTATTAGGCATTTTCAATTCAAGTTTCTGCTTTGCTTTAAATTCATAGTATTTGTTTTAGAACCTTGAATAATATTTAAGGATAAATTTTATTTAAGTGTATAAAAAGAAGGTATGATCTTTTGGAATAGAATAATACAAAGAAATAGTTATATAAAAATGGATCGGTAGCTTTTTTAGACGTTCTCGTGTTAGGGAAAACTAAAATAATGAGATAAACAAAACACAGGTACAAGATAATGAGATAAACAAAACACAGGTATAAAGAAAATAGGAAGTTACTTTAAAAAAAAAATACTAGGAGAATTTCGACTTTTGTGTGGACCCGTTGCTTCGTTACATTATTTTTCACTCAGGATTTTTTTTAAGAGAAAATACCGAAACTGATTTGAGCTAAATTATAATAAAGGTAAAATTTATGAACGAATCTTCATTTTTTAAATAATGATAGTCAAGGAAGAAAGAGCAGAAGGAAATGCTAAACAGATAGTTACGTAAATAATGTGTCAAAATATACTTTCTAATAAGTTTTTTATATAAATAAGTCATTTCCGCTGCAATTGACTTAACTTTGACTAACATTTATAGATATTTTCCACTCTAACCGGCTAAATTCCTTTTAAATTTCTTGGCCCACGGCAGCTTGATATTATTTGATATAAAAATTAATTGTAACAATTTTCCTTGAGACGTGGCGGGAATCTTTTAAAGTAATACTGACTTAAAGGTGAAGAAAAATAAAAAGAAATCGAATTACAGTACTCGCAGACATTGCGAGCTATTAACTATTTGTTTTATAGCGTACTCCAACTATGTTCCTTAACGAGTCGGTCTGAGAACGGCTTCGTCTGTTTTGTCCATATTCTTTTACTATGGTATAACAACATCGTTTTTAAAAGGGGATATAATATTTTCCATTACATTTTTTTTCGGTGTAATAAAACAATACATGCACGTAGTTGAAAAAAACAAGACACATCATTGTTCCGTCTAATTGACTTATTGAAAAAAAACATAGAATAAACTCTTTGGATTTCGTTTTTTTTCTATAGAAAAGAGGTTAAAAATATTAAAATAAAATTAGCATTTTATTGTCGGTGATAAAACGAGAAAGCTTTCGTGATAACAAGTGAGAAGAACATTAACTGACAGCTTCAAGCGTACCTCGAGAATCGCCAGCTGATGACCAATGACCAGCCATATGGCTTTCACCATGGTCGATCGGCAGGTAATCTTCTATTATATTTTACGCACAATTAGGCAACGGTTGTTGAAAGCAAAGGAGAGGTTCTGGCATTTAGTTTAAATATGGCAAAAATCTTCGATCGTGTCCATACAAGGAGGTATTATTTGGATCATCCCAGCTATCATTATCAGCTATCAGCTTCCACCGTTTGATCGCGTACAATAGAGAGCTATTCGGATTGTCGGGAACCAGGTGCTTTACAGATGGCTGGACTCTCTGGCATTGCGTAGAGACTTGGCTTCTCTATGCATCTTCTACCGCATTTACAAAGGTGAGTGTTCCGAAGATCTATTCGATCTGACGTCTGCCGCCGAATTTCATCACCGCACAGCACGATATCGCGTCCATTCTGGATGCGTGGCAATCTTCCATTGAACGATTTTCAAGGACCTTTCTTCCACGTACCAATCGAATGTGGAACGAACTCCCTTCGTCGGTATGTCCAGATTGATAGGACATGAGAACCTTCAAAAAGGCGTATACTACCTCCAACGCCGGTAGCGTTCTTGTGAATCTACGGATGTTTCAAGAGTTTATGGGCTGCGGTAATCACGTAATATCAGAGACATCATCAAGCTCGTATGCCCTTCTCTGCCGTAACAAAATCTTAATAAAACCACATATTTTATTATTTTTCTTCAAATTTTATACAAACTATTATTGCAGAAACATTGAGATGTTCAATAGTTGTTTGTAGGTATTATTTTATTTAATATTTTTTCACCTAGTTGACATGGTACATGGAAAATATTTAGAAACGAACATGTTGTGATATACATTATTGACAAGTTTTACAGTGGTTTTTCAGAGATAAAATATTTATATGTTTTTTATCAACGGTTTTTTGTAAAATTATTTCATACTATTCCTAATTGTTATTTTTAATTTAATTGATTGTTAGGAAGAATTATAATCGGATTAACAAAGAATTATTTTATTATTTTCGTACGATTTGATTTTTACGTATAATAATATTTCATAAAGTACCTAATTAGACTCTTACTTATTTGTTACGAAAGCTTCAAATATACAAAAAAAAATTACATACCTATCTTTTTCCCTGATAAGCCAATTCGATAAAGCCGTATTTATTTATTTATATACGAAGCTTAAAAACAATAAACTATTTATATTAATGTTACAATCTCTATTTCATCGATAAGAGTATGTTTACCATTTCAAGTTCATATAAAACACAAAATGAATGTTAGTATCAAAGGTATGTTGAATCACGCAATGCCGTCTCTGGAATAAAAGAACGGAATACAAGAAGGGTACACTATAAATAGATGTAATATTTTAACAGTTATGTGAATGCTAATGCTAATGCTATGATTTTTTTTGACAGTTCCAAACTACCATAAACATTTAATTAAAATAAAAATATAAAATTCAATAAAATGGTATATTATTATATATCAGTATTAACATAATGAATATTTATAGGTAATAAAGAATTTAAATTCTAAACAACCGATGTTCGTCATAATGTAGTCTTTAAAGAAGAAGATTAAAATCGAATACAAATCCAAGTTTTGATCACTAACTTAATCTTTTAAGTACCTAATTTGGAATAAGATCAAACTCAATTTATACATACGAAGTATCTCTGAAGTCATATTATAAAAAACGATAAACGTCGACTGCAAGCCAGCCACTTTCACAACATAGAAGTTGGGGCGAGGTAAGACCAAAACGTCTGTGGAGCATTTACCATTTTTCTATTATTGTTTACTGGAGTTGCTTCAATATTTTATTGATTAAATTTTTGCTTATTTTTTCAGTATAAATTAAATAGGTATTCATACAATGAAATTAGAGGACTAAGAAACATGATATCTAAGATCGAAATTACCATATATATATTTTAGAAATTTACATAATTTAGTATATATATTTTTTTCTATGGTGTTATGAAAATATTATGATTACTGTATTTAAATTCAAGAATACTGCGTTCAGTATTTGACTATCAATAGAAGTATTAAATTGATTCACTATTGCCTGTAATAGTTATCCCAGTGTTTGAATAAACTATTGAGATGAGATCATAAGGGTCCCTTTTTATGGGTCAATATATTATGTAGCCTTGTGAAGACAATGGAAGCCATTAAGTGTCACTAAGAAAAAAAATATTTGTATCAATGCAGTATAAATTTATAATATCTGTAAATCAACTTTTTTTATAAATCAATTTATTCAATAAAAATTTATAGAATTGTAAATATAACTCATACCAGTAAATGCCTGTCGAAACGGTCGTTCTCAAATTATGAATTGTAGTCCATACAAACAATTTCACTAATTGTTATAAAATATTGAAAATATTTTATAACAATTAGTTATTAAATATCAAATAAAATATAATGATTACTAGAAGAATGTTATTAGAAAATAAAAATCAATACTGACTACTAACAAGTATTTTATATATGATATGGAAAAAGTACCGAAATTTGTAATAAACATGATTTATATAAAATTTATGTTACCATTGTATCACGTATCTGAGGAAAAATATTCATAACACGTTTTTTAACTTATTGTATTTTACTGCGGATGCTGAGAGTCCAATCATTCAGTTACGACGAGAGCCGTCGTAAAGAGACTAGTTTGAAACTTTACAGCTCACCCGTGCTTATGAAGGTTTAAAATTTGTCGACGAAAAAGAATACCAAACAGATGAAATTGAAGCTATGTTAATATATTTTTATTTTTTTGTTATTCACCGATACATAATATTAAACTTTAAACAGATTTTTAACATTTTAAAATATTAATTGACTAACCTACTAGAATATCATTCATAGTACTCTGAAGCTTTTTAAAAAATATGATAAAAATAATGACTTTTCTTTGATCTTTCCACTTACCCAAACTTTCCTAAGAAGTCTTAAAACTAGGGATAATTTTTCAATTAAATCCGCTGTGAGAAAACGGTAGCGCATAATTTTAAATTCTTTTCTTGTTAACTATATTAAAGCTGAATGAAAATAAGCTTTATAAGATCGATACATAACTGAGGTTAACAAAAATAATATATATTATTATGTGGTCATAACGTAATCACTTTTTATCGGTATAAGATCTCCAAAAAGGATTTTAACATTTCTAGCATCCTACCATGAATTTTATTATAACACGTTTCCGTATCTTTACACCTAATCTAATTTGACATTCGCATTACAGGGAATAAAGAGAAATCCCCAGGAGTACCATTTAAGCACTCAATTCGCTGAGATCTTTTAAAACCTTTCTTGCCATTAAATCACCTTGGATTTTTGGATAACTTACCGCTTCCTTCGGGACTAATACTGATCGTAGACTGAGATTCTGTTCGGCATTAAATAGCCAGAGCTTTGTTACAAAGCCTGAAGAACGGTAAAAAACTACTTAATTTGTAAATGCATCATGAAACATTTAGAACTCCAAAATAAATTTTTTTATATTAATAATATTTAATTATTTATTAAAGGCATAGTGAAAGTTGTTCATTATAAAATAAAAACGTGTCCAAAATAAAGTAGAATCACGATATCTAAAATTGTAAGAATATTCTAGGTTGGTCTTTAAAGTCAGTATAATGCAATAAAGATAATAAAACATAACATCAAAGTATTAAAAATCATTGAAAACTATTAAAAATTATTATGTATGATCGTGTAATACAGTTTTGTTAATAATTGTTATGTAAACGAAAATATAATTTCTTGGAACATTATTTAACTCATAAATCCGTTTATATTTTATTTATGGGCATATCCCATTAATGTAAACAAAGTTTTAATGTTGAGCGGATATACGGCTTTATTCTTGGATTAGTAGGAAAGTTTTTAAGCTTGTTTTATTCAAAGATATTGTATTTTTAATACCTATTTTCCCAGTTTAATTTTATTTTTAATATTTTCTCATTTTAAGTATTACCTAGTCTTACACTGCTTAGACAAGGAATATTATAAAATTATGGACGATATAAATCATATATGAAAACTTTAATAGGTTACCCGTTATGTAGCAACATTAACTGTTTTACCTATATTATAAACTTACTTAAAAGCATTATTTATTATGAAACATATTTTTTTAAGATCTTTTTCTTTGATACTTTTATCTGAAATGGTGTTACGTTATTCATTATGACTCATTCATTAAGTTATACAAACAAAGGCAGAGTAAACACCATAGCTAATTATCAGCACTTACACTTTATATATCTTAGTTTGTTTCGTTTAAACTTTCCCGCCTCCAGTAAAGCCATGGAAGATAGGGAGTCGTGAAGCGATATAAGACTGTGTTTTCATTAAAGCGGAGCAACTGGCAGGAAGATAAAAGAAGGATTTGCTGTTAATTCAGCTATTTACACCAGTCCACGTAACATAGCGAATTCAATGTATATTCAATGTATATAATAATAAATAAACTTTATTCCACACCAGAAAGATAAAAAAAATACCTTACAAATAGAAAACATAACACAATAATTTGGTGATACAAATTTTATATCTAGCAAATTTGTCTTTTATTTATATAATAAAATAATTTTTGATAAATATCATTATTGTGAACATAATACATTTAGGATATAAAAGACGTGGGTGGGTTAAGGGTCGCTATTTACATATATTTGATGAACCTAAATTAACGGATTCCATTGTTTTCAATCAAACAGAATATGGGAATATTATTTGGGAATTAAATATCATGGCGGGTCCGTTTCGCTCAGCTTCTTGGTGTTTACACGAAAGATTCATTACATATTCAACGTCATGCCCGTGAGATTGTACTTCGCCTTCGCCACTCCATTATCACATTTAAACACTAAGATTCGAAACGTGCATGAGACATTCCTTCTAAATGACATTATGCCTAAGAATTAGCAATATTTAGAATTATTTTGCTTTTGCGAAGTAAAAACTCTTTATATACCATAAATATAAAAAATAAATTGAAAATACATTTATATCACTGAAACGAGAAACAAAAACAACTATAGAGAATTTATTATGACACTGAAATGTCGAATTTCGCTATTTTATTATAAAAGTAGAAACTTGAAAATAAATTGTGAGCGTTGACTGTATAAGTGACTGTATGGATTGCATAACTTTGCCTTTTACATTTCTAAATCTTGTATCGCTATTTCTTAAATCATTCCTACCTGTGATATAAATATCTCAAATTGACTTAAAGTCACAAAACGCTATGCAGGTGCTTTATTATGTTTACAATATGATTATGGAAAAGTTTTATAGTTTTTTAATATCCCAAAAGTTTATAAAACTGATAAATTTACCGATAACATGGAATAAAAAACTAACATAAAAAGAAATAAAAAATTAAATACATATAGTTATGTGGTTATGTTGTCTTTTTACACTTTTTTGTTCATAATAAATTAATGGAAGATTGCAACTTTGTTATATGTACAAAATTTTGAAGATATACAAACTACTACTAATGTAGTATACAATATAATTATATAAAACATATTTCATAAGTCCTTCTCTGTACATAACATAGATAAATATGTTATTTTTATGTGTAATTCAACGATAATATGAAATTTATATGTCAAAATTATTTTCAAGCGCGAAAATTTACCGGTGTATGATTTTTTATGACTGTCGTGGCGGTTTCAGCCGCAACAAAGTTATTATAGACTTTAGTTAGTGTTTCATAATGAAGCTCTTTCTCGTGGTAATGTTAACAGCTTGGTTTTCTGGTTTTAAACGTAGTTATAATATCAATATTTCTGATTAGAAGTTGTTTTACAACAGCGATATAACAGACTCTCTAGAAAACTAATTAAATTTATTTAGATTCTTGTATAAGATTGTATATTATGTAGGAAGTAGGAGTAGTTATAAGCCCTTATAATCTTTTGCAACATCAGAGAAATTATAAAAGCGTTGTCGGTTGGAAAGAAAGTATTTTATTTCTTTTAATTATGAAGTATTAATCTTCAAATGCAACAAAAGTTTGTTTCAAATATTTCTAGTTTATCTAAGAAAGTCTCTTTCAAATGTCTAAAACATAAAATTGGTGTTGGTGACTTAAAATTACCTGAAATGTCATGTACTTTAACACCCTAGGAAATAGACAATATTTTTTAAATTTAACTTATCTCATGACAACTTATATAATAGGGTAAAATCGTCTATAACCTTTCGTCATTCGCTGCTATATTTATAAAATGCACTTAAGATCTGAAATTTTAAAAAACCGAATTAACGTCGTATTCCTTCTAAATAAAGTAATTTATTTCCTACTAAAACTATTAATTTCAAATAATACGTGAGCACAAAAGCAGCTCAAGCTTGTTAAGAATTCAGAAACACATATCATATTTTAATAGCGTGTATGTAACTCGTCTGCAAATGATTAAATATTAATTACAAAGTCACCCAAGCGTTTAAAAGCAACATTATTTCGACCTATACCCCAACTCATAATAGAGTTTAGATTGGTTGGTCTAAACTAAACGGTCAGTGCGAGTGATTTCATTCACTGTCAGTGCAGTGCATTTGTCGCAACATTCTGTATCAGGGTTGCCATTAACAAGTCACCGTGAATATACGGATCCGCATCGCAGTTACCATATACAAATGCGTTAAGTAAAATCTAAGCTGTGATAATAACTACCATTATATTATTAGCTATCCTCGGAGCATTGTTGTCGCCATTCCAATCGAATCGAAAATTCGTGTTATTTTTATTATATTACTTTAAAATTATGTAAATAAAACGCTCTTTTCGGGAATTCACGGCATAATACGAGGCATAATACAATTGAAGATGATCTTACTGATCAGAAGTGTTAACGTCAGTACTATTACTGCAAATGTTTATACATTTTCAAATACAAATACTTTGCCATCCTTAAGAAACGGGGAGGGATGAAGGAAATTGAGGAAGGGTGAATGTTACAACTCTGTAACTATAACTACATCAAGTTGATCCTCCGTGAGAGTGCATAAAAGTTAAATTTCAAAGTAATTGTCATCTTTGCCATAACCATCATTTTTACATAGCCGTATTTAATTTACCTATTAACAATAGGTTTGTGAATAAATTAGCTCATATTCAACATAAGATATTAAAAATAATGAAATTTCAAGTTCGACCTTAGTGGACCACCACTTAACCGAACTGAAAATAGATTATTTAAAGTCAAATATATTATATATATATTAAAATATAAATTTTATCAGATTAGGTTATTTTTTCTGAAAGCAAAAGGGACCATATGATGATAATTGCTGTTGTTTTGCGTGGACAATCTACTTATATGGACATTTGCAAATATATTGCCATGTATGAAAATTGAAGAATTATGTAGAAGACTAGATTATTACACATATATGTATAAATTGGAATGAATTTTGATATTGGATGTCTCACTTATTGTACGAAATAGAGCTGTAATAATTACCTTACGCAGATCTTCCGTTGGTATATCGCAACAATAGTCGAAACAACTCGTATACGAGCTGCAGTCAAAATATTACTACAGTTAGACGCAATAACTTACAATTACGTTGATAAGTTGTTAAGTGGAGATTATTTTTAAATACAAATTTATATAAAGTATATTTTAAAATTTTAGTTTTTAATAATATTACTTTAAAATCCCGATCCCTGTGTATTTATTTATCAGTAAATAAAAGTTAAAAAGACGTCTGAAAACCCGATGAATTTAATGTAATATTTTCCTGTCTAAACTTACAAATATACCCTAGAAGAAAGAAAGCTATATAACTATGTTAACTAAAAACATTCATTATTCCTCCTTCTTTGATAATACAAGAACTCATATGCTAATTAAAATTGTAAGCTTTATGTTTTTATTGGTTAGAGAAGTTTATTTCATAGCCGGTTTTAGTTTCATATTTACTCGAATATTGAAATTAAAGTTTACAGTGTATTTTATATTTTTGCTTAAATCTTGCAATACTGCCGGTTAAATAATTTTGGTATAAATTATTAGTTAATATATAACTAATTATTTTATTTATTAGAACAGTTTCATCAAAATAAATTTGAAATTCTTATTTGCATTATCATCTTTAATCGCTCATTAAGTATTCGGATGAGATTTTTTAACTGGAATTCGGATTCATTAGTTATTCACAGACATTCGCGAGGAAAACTCCTTTCAAACATTTCTCGTTTCAATCCCTATTTTCAAAGAAAATTTAATTTTCTTTAATTAACTTAAAAATACGAATATTTTTACTTTATTTGTCGGTATTGTTGTTTGTCTTCACATCTTATACAAAATACTTATAACAAAAAAAAAATGTAAAGTTTTTAAAGACAGCAAAACACTTCTTTTTGCTTAAAGGCAAAGACAAAATCTATGAACATACTAATAAAAGTTGCCCTAGAAAGGAAAATATTGCTATGAAATTTTGATGTCATATTATTTAAATAGATGCAAGATATGTTGAAAGCGTATGCTTAAAACTTCAATTCGATGAAGTTTTTGAGTCTGTGACATTCTACATTTTAGACAAACAGACATTCTTGAAGATCTCGAAAGGTAAAAGAGGAGAAGTGTGTTGTTGTAAGTAAATATGTTTGTTTTGGTAAATAGTTCATATTCCTGCTTTTCCGCTACATTTAATAATTATTTAATAAAATTATCTGTTCTTGTATAACCATCAGCGTACTATATATAATTATTTCAAACATCTTCAAGCCGAATCGGCACTTTCCTTTACAAAGCGGAAGAAATAAAATGCCGTCTTTTTCCACTAGGTTAAAATTTAGTCACCTTTAAAATTTCACGGGCAATTTATTTTTATTCTAAAAGTTCGTTCATTTGAAAAAAAAATCATTTAAATTTTTGGAGATAATAAGTGTTTTAATATAGATCAATATTTAAGGGGTTTTAACAGCAAAAATAGAGGAAAAAAACAATAACTCTTGTATCTTTTTATAGACGGGAACAAATCGTTGTACTTCATTTGTTTATTGTATAACTAAATTGTTCATCTCATGAAATTAAATTACTTTAATAATATTAAAATATAATAATCAATTCTATTAAAAAACATGACATATTTTAATATTGTGTGTTTCTCAAATCAGAGTAACGAATATTATACAAAAAATATTTCTAATACGAATGATAAATATATTTTTTTATAAACAATTTCGTACCAACAGATTGCGTGATACAAAAATGTTAAATTCAATTTATCTTGAACTTCAGAATGTATTCCTAAATATAAAACGCCTTGATTCCAAAGATATTCCCTTTAATAAAACTTGTGGCTTTTGTTTCCTTAATTGAAATCAAATTTCAAGAATGACACAGCTGCCGCCGGAATGGGCGTTATCTTAAATTATTGATTCTTTGAAGGTTATAGTTTAACACATTATTTTTTTTAATTGTTTATATTAAAAGAGACAAGATATGTATTTTTTATATACTTATACCTTTAAAGTATTAAATACAAATAAACACAGGTACACTTATTTCTTCTGGTAATTTATTATCAAGCACTCCATTTCGTCACTTTTATTTGCAATTTGTTGGGGTTACTGATGCTTGGCTTTGGATCAAGTTTACAGAAATCATATCAAAATCTTTCATTAACTTATTAACTTAATGTTAAATTAATGTATACATCCAATGATAATCAAAGATTATTACTGTAAAACTTTGCACATTTTTAATACGGTTTAAGAATTTTTTTTTTCCAGAAGTAATACTTTGAATAAATGCATTGACTGTAAAATGTAATAATAATTTTATTTATTGTGTTTTTTTGCTAGGTAATACAGTAAATAGAAATAAGATAAAATCAAAACGACTTATTGGAGTTCCGGTACCATGTACGATGAACCCGTTTCTGCGAGATTTATCAGAAAAGCTGCGTTGCGTTGGCAAACCGGATAGTTGGTTTTTGTTGTATCGGATGCTTAGTAGCGGAAGGTAGCTGTATCCAAAGCAACTGTTATCTGCTGGACCACGCTAGTAATTAGGACCCAAGTAGATTATAGATTAGCTACCCATGAATGGCTACCCCTCTAACTGCGAAAAATGCGAGGGTAGCTCATTGTGCGGGGCAACAATCAGCTGGTAGGTCCGATGCATGGCTCTGGGGTGCTTTGGGCGTCCTTGCTGTCTCCAGGATAGACCCCCAATGGCATGACAATATCAATTTCAACGTCGGATTTGACACAATGGCTCGTTCAACTGCCATTTTTTTATAGTTTATGAAAAAGAAAGCCAAAAAGAGAAAAAAATACAGCGATTGCACTCTTCCTCACTCTTAATGCACCTCACTAATATCCAAAACTTGCAATGTTCTTTGTGTGCTGCGCATCTAGAATTCCCGGGATGCGACCTCTGTTTATAATGTGTCCGTCGTCTTAAAAGTCTCACTTTTTCTACCTTACGGGGTTAGTAGACACAAAAAATCTAGAAAATCTTGTATGCCTGTCGAGCACAGCGGTGATCGAGAGACAACTGGACAAAATACTGGAGTATCTTAGTGAGGCTTAGCGCAGCTTATCTTTCTAAGGGACTTCAATACCTGTCATCAGGTCTGGCTGTTTCCGTACCAGAACACTTACCACGCGAAATTTCACGCTGTTATTGGATATTTTTCAGCTGATTAGGCAAGCAACTGCAGTACCTGATGTGAAGCCAACAACAACACAGCCAACTGCCTGGATCTACTGCTGACAACTGATCCGGACAATTATCGTATCGAGGTTTCCTCCCCCTTGGGAACCACTGTCTGATCTGAACTTGAAACATTGAACTTTGATTGAAATGGTGTTAGGCGATTAAACATACAAGTCAGCAGTTAGGGATGAGATGCCGTACTTTTTTGCGTTTCATCCTTGGCGGCAGATCGGCTTCTCCTCTGAGGATCCATTATGATGCTTGATGCATCAGGCAAAGGGGTTTTTCATTTCTTCTAATGAACTATTCTTTAGTGTCAAAGCTCACCCATGGCTAAATACTGAATGTGCTCGTACTAAAAAGCGAAAAGATTCAGCTTAATTTAAGTAGGTTGATGGTTGGGACAGCAAAAGCTCCGGATTAAAATTTTGAGCAAAAAGTTTCTAACCAAGCCGCCAAGTCCTATAAAAAGGTATTACGGAAGTCTCGTTGCAACCGAACCACTAAAAATGGCGATAATCCGTCAGACCAACTGGTAGTCGAGTTTTCTGGTACCTTGCCAAAGTGATCGAGTCGAACTTCTATCAACCCTCACTGCTGCTTTGTTGAAGTCTGATGGATCACTTGCCCATGCACTTGCACAAAGCAAATCTATTTGCTTCCCTTTTCAAAGTAATTCGCAACTAGACATTGTGGATTTCGCGGAAATTGGTCAACTGGGGACCTTCTAGTGTATGGTACACACATATTAGACAAGATCATACGTGTCTACGTAAGGAGAATCGGTCGCCGTCTTAAGACTGTCGAAGGAATTTAACAGGGTTTGGCATGCAAGCCTTTTAAGCAAGCTTTCAGCATAAGGTATATCCCCTAGTCAAATTGTCTTGATAAAGGATTTTCTAAACCAGAGATCCGTCCGAATAGTTGTTAACGGATGTTCGGACGGACGGATACCCTTTTTAATTGGTACAGCAATGGAATGGATCAGATTGCCTGGTGTTTCCGATCAAGTATAATGTAGGTGTCTTTAAGGCAAGAGTGAATAGGATTTTACTAACCTAATGCACCTTACCACCAATGACTACATTTCCACTTTCCATCATGTAAAATTTAATCATGCATTAAATTAGTCTATGTATAAAAAATATAAAAATAATAATAATTCATGAGATATCAGAATAAGAAAAACATTTACTAAATAAATGGGATAGTTTCTGCATTCCCCTGACTACGATCGTGACATTATAATATGTCACGTAATGTCGCGTTCATGAGATCAATTCAGTTCAATTGTAATAGAATGATGTAATCTATTATCCATAATCATTAATTATTTGTTACTAGTTATTTATATGGAGTTTTCAATCAACACTATTAAAAGGTTAATTTTCTGGATTTTTCCCTTGGGATCTTTTAAGTGATAAACACGCTTCTATAAGATGTTGCGTTGTTAGCGTTAGCGTGTGATTTATTAAAAACTATCATTAATTAAGCATTATTTAATAAATAAGATTAATACTTATTATATGTTACATATTTATTTATATACGTTTTTCAATCAACATTATTGAAATATTAACTTTCTGGATGTTTCTCTTGGGACCTTTTACGTGATAAATGATAAATACGCCATATTAAGGTATTGTGTAGTTAACCTTAAATTTAGAGTTATTAAAAATAGGTAATCATTGACCATTATTTAAAAATGAGATTACAATTATAAATTACAATTTCAAGACATCTTACCACCGAAATTAAACATAATCTCTTTAGGTTATTAGTTTAAAGACACCAATTTTTAACAATCAACATTTGGACGTAAAGTAATCTCATCATGTTATCTTATTTATTTAAATTTTAAAGTTATAAAAGATAAAATTTCTCTGGTACTTATGTTGGCAAGTTTTAATGGAAGCAGCTTGTGTCTTGGAATTAATCATTTGCATTTGCCTCGTTTTAAGAACTTAACATAAAATATAAGAAAAATATATTATTTCACTTAAAATTGCCAAATATTCATGTAATTGCTTACGAATCTGATGCAAACGAATGTTGGGACAATTTTACTACAAACGCTTTATCTCTATCTCGAACCAATCAGCTGTCTAACATATTGACACTGGAACAGTACTGTACAAGTAAAACGCGTCTAGTGTGCTTTCAACCGCTACCAAAGCAATCCGTATAGTCATTATACGTCCAACTAGCCGATGGACCTTGCTCTATTTCGATAACCCCAATTATATATATTTATTTTTAGTACAAAATTATACATCAAGAAAAAGTATTTTTAAATATTTTTAAAATTGATTTGAAAAAAAAGTAACATTTAGAGGAAACTACAAAATAGAAATGTTAGTATCTTGCTTATCTTATTTTTGTCTTCAATATCATCTATATGAATAATCTATAAAGATGACTGGCGGATTATTTGCCAAGTAATTAACCCTTTGAGTGCTACGGGCGCATATCGAAAGCCACCGATGTAGACTATGGACGAAAACTACGAAATAATAATATTTTATATTGTGAGTAAAATAATGAAATACGACAGAGGTGTAAAAAATTATATAGTAAGGTTAACTTGTAATAAAATCGATAAATTTAATAAAATGTAATGATATCTTTATGATAATTGAAGCAGAAAACTTTGCTCATTGTTTCAATATCTACAGTTAATTTCAGTATTTAAACATTACAGTAGATACTATTTATTGTCACTACACAGTCACTACTTGACACTTTAGGGACGATATCAGATACGTATGTCAACATATTTAATACCTTCATTAATAAAAAACATACATTCATTTTATTTTCTACTCCCTATTTCCAATAATTTTGTCCGCGTATATATTAAAAAAGCGTTCGTATACTATTGACATTCTAGTTCTAAGCTAAATATGCAACGTCGTTTTAAAAGGTACTTTTGTTTGTATTCATATTTTATAGGCTTTCAAATGTATAAAGAATTTACAAAATCCACTGATTGCTCCAGTTATTAGTGTTTTGAGATGTTATATAAACTATCTGTATTGAGCGAGATTTTTAAAATTACTTGACACTTGTTTGTTAAGGACAAAATATTCTTTGTTTATTTAGGGTTCACAATAAAATGCCCATTGCCTTGTGATTCGTGACTTTTTCGATGCGCATTTATTTCGTACAAAAAATAACATCAAGTAGCACTTGGAGTTAAACTGTTCGGTCAGTTATAAAACAAAAATAATATTTTTAATAAATAAACAAAAAAAATATGCATAAAATTCATGTAAATATGTAGGTCAATTTTTTTATTGACTTTGTGGAAATTTTCAAGTATTGTTAATTTACCGGTTTTTGTATAAAAAATATATATTAAATTTAAATGAATGAAGATTGATAGAGGCAGATCGAACCAGCGATCCAACAAGACATGGTTCCCCCCTCATAATAGATAAACATACTAATTGACAAGTTAAAAAATATATTTTATATTAAATATAATTATGCTCTTACCTCTGAATTAAGAGTTTCATAAGTCGTGTTAAGTGTCTACTATATATCATATAAAATGAAATCTCATTTTAACCTGTCATTTACACTCCTGATCGGGCCAATTACTTTCATAGTGAACTAATTACAACACCTTGAAAAATTGGTAATAAATGCGATACTATGAATTAGTTTTATCTTTTTATGTTTTTGTAACTTAACTTACTTTAAATATTGACTTTATAAATATATACAAAGGGCATTATTAAGATGGATAAGACTCTAACTTGCGACTTCCAGAATATCGTTCTCTGATAGGCAGAGGTCATTTCAGCTACCGTGTCATTCAGCTTAATATATATAATTGAAATAACTAATATGTATAGATAATTTCAAACTTAATACATATTTTGTTACTTTTTTTTAGGAATAAATAATAAATATATAATTTGTAATAATAATAAATAAACTTTAATACATTACGTGAAAAAAATGGCAAAACCGTTGATGAATGGGTCTTATTAAAAAAATAATTAAAAAAAAAAATTTACAAAATGTATCAAAAACTTTGCTGCTTTGACAAAACATTCAGAATCAAGATAAAAAGAATAGAAAACAATACTCTATAATAATAAATTCTTATAAAAATCTAAAATCGAATCCTAGAAATACTTTTAATATTGAACCATATAGATCGGATTTTTGTAATGGTAATATTTGCAATTTATTTCGTATAACTTTGACGATGACGGTATAAAATTTGAATGTTTCTGAAATAACAGTATTAATAAGAAAAACGACAAATAAATACAAATGCTTGAACTTAAATCGTCTTTAAGGAAAATACATGACACTTGTCTTATATCGTAATAGATTTTGCCATAATGCGTCAAACAACAGTAATTTACTATCAGATATTTGGCAAGCACTGGACTCCGGAAAACGCGTGATAATTCTCGAGACCGGGTATAAAGGACGTTGTAAATTTATTTATGATACGCGATAGGTATATGATAAATATTTGAATTCATAATATAAAATTATCTTTTTATTAAATTGATATCTTAAAGTAAATAATTTATATGAATGATAATTTTAAAGTACCTTTTATTATAAGCACGAATAAAAGAGCTTAACAAAAAATTTAATTACTTTTTCAATGTGTAAATATTTTACAGAAACAGTTTTGTGTTTTAACAAATTAAGATTCCTGATAAAATATTCGTGATGCTGAATTCAATAACGACACATAATGTATGACGAAACTATACACAGACACATAAAAGTATCAAGACAGAAATAATATTTTGATTTCGACAATAAATAAAGTAAATATACATAATTGTATTTTGTAAGTGTTTTATTACTATAATATTATATAATGTATACCACATTTACATGAAAAGTGAGATGTATCTTAAATCATATATATATATATATATATTCATAAGTAAAAAAACTTATGAATACAGACTTTAAATTTTTTTCCTTAAAATAAAGTTACTTTAATTTATTTAAATTTACTTAAAATGTGTATAAGTAGGTATACCTATGTGTTTTTGTTCATATAGTTAGATTATGTTCAAAATACATATAAAAGTAAGATAGGTACATAATCAGTTTTATTTACAAAATCCCAAATTCGCTTTAATAATATTTAATAGTTTTACTAAACGGACATAATTTAAAAATAAGAAATTATTCGCAAACTACTTTTTATATTTGAAGAGAACGTAGCCTTTATCTACGTACGCCAACTTCGTAGACGCACTACGTGAAACACTTACGTAGCTATAGACCATTTTGTCACATTTTATATAGAGAAGGTGCGATACGGTGTTTTTCAAAAGTCATCGAAATAAAATAGACCGCTAAACAAGATTATTAAAGAAAAATAAAAGTAATAAAACAAGTCGTGCGTGTCGGCTGGAGAGGGAGGGGAGGGATGAAAAGGGATACAACTACTGAGTCCCTACTGCAGTCGGTGGATGACTCTCACTGGCGACGGTCGTGTCAAAAGCTCCTCTGGAAACTTTCATTCACGAGTTGTCAGTTAACGGAGAATCATTTTATATAAAATGTGAATTATAGACTGATGGAGGTCAATAAATTAAGAAACATGTTTCCTTTAAGGATGCTATTAAGACTTTTTCAAATAGTGATTTTAGTTTTGATTATTATGTACTTTAATACTATCATCAAGTGGCAAGTGACGAGTCAAAAGATTCAGAATTTAGCAGGAGGAGGTAGGAGAAAAATAAATTTCATTTATTGTTAATATTATTTTCTAGAAGTTTTATGTTATTTAATTATAAATAAATTTAAATTTAATGCTTTCTTTTCTGTTACTTGTTTAAAATAAAGTTATATATCTTATAAAAGACTCGATATTTAAATTTTAGTTTTTGTTGAAACTATTCAATGTATTTTTAGAGATAATTTATTTTATTCATGTACTTTACATATTTATTTTCTCAATTTTATTATTGTAGAATAATATTTTATATTTTAAGTAGTAATTAAATCTTATATATAGTAAATAAGTTGAATTTTAAAAAAGATACTACTATTAGCGCTATTTTATTTATTTTTAGTAAGAAATATTTATGGTCATAGTAATTTATGATGCTCAAAATAAAATAAAGTGGATTTATTACATAAAAAAATTACTTATAAGGATTACCAGAAAATATTTTCAAGCAATCGTTATAAACTATTAACTATAGAACATAAAAAATATTTAAAAAGGATTCGTAGACTATAAGTCCATTTTTCGTTGAAAAAGTTGTGTTAATTATCTTTATACCTGTTCGACATGTTATACATATATAAGATTAAAAATAAATATTAAAATTAAAAATATTATCAAAACGGGCATAAGTTGATTCTGTGTTCGAGATATCGTCTTCATCGCATCCTAAAGGTTCATGCCTGCACCTGTTAATTAATTTTACATTTTAATGACGCTTTGTTATTTTATATTTAAGTACAATATAATAAAGTTAATCTGACAAGCCACTTTTGTTCCATCGATTATCACTTCTCAGATAGGTTTAAACCAATATATTGGTAATGATATAAGAATTTAGTCAAATTCATTTAAATTAATGTTTATAAGCCTGTAAAGGATTCTCAACACTAATTTTATCATATCATGTTATTATATTTACGCCTTTGTGCTTCCATAAACGGCAATTTCTATCAAATAAATAATTTTGTCAATATAATTTTGCAACTTAATTTATTTATTGCTATTATTAAATTTTAAATACTTGATTTTATCGATTTTGAAATAAAAGCGAAAGAGAGAATATTAATACAAGAAAACACAAACTTTTTCATAACTTTATTAAGAATAACAAAATACAAACACATAACACGAAAAATTATGATCACGACACTTTGACGATACAAAAACAGACAACCAATAGCCCTTTTATTACCACGGGAGGGAGGCGGATATGAAAGCTCACCAAGAAGACCGCTCTCAGAAATTCACCAATTGCTGCACATAAACCAATCGCAATAAAGTGAAATCTGTTTGCAATTCGAAATAGAGGCCCATTGCGACCATTCCATTAAAGGTGCACTTAGACAGACACCAATGGATTATCCGTTCAGGATATTTTTACGTTCAGGATATGTTTACTTTAAAAAATGAGTAAACAATTTATTTTTATACAATAAAAAGAATATATTTAACAGATACTACTTTCAATGTATATAATAAATGTTAGTTTTGCATAGTTTTATGTGGAAACTTTTATACTTTAACCTATTATTATATAATTACATCAATAGCTCTTTTATTATTGACGATAACGGTTATGTGATCCATTACACTGATTTTATTTATTAGAGGTTTTTTTTTATTTCCAGTAAAGGTCTAGTTTTATATATTTTGTTGTTAGTACCTTTTATTGTTAATTTTAAATAAACGATTAGTAATTTGATTGCTATTCATTTTTTAATTTATATAATACTAATAAAATAAATAACAAAGTTTTAAGATATTTTTTTCTTAGCTATTAGAATGATAACTTCTTCAAAACGGGAATAATTTGAACTTGCAATCTTTGAGGTGGTGTTATATAATTTATAATAAATGGTATATACTTTTAAAAAACACTGATTATTAATGCACTAAGCATAATTTCGACAGCGTTATAGTTTCGTTTGCTATAAGAATATTACATTGTTTGTCTTTATGAACTTGGTATACATTAACAGGATATTATAATACATTAAAGTTAAAAAATAAATTTTAACGTTTTGGCAAAAGTTTAAGTTGCAGGGTTAAAAGGGTAATTACTTTTTTTGGTAAAAATAATTGTTTGTATAATTTTTTTACATGAAAACCAATAAGACATATTTTTAATTATATAAATTAGATTTTAAACTCCATATAGACATCTGTTTATTAAATTGGTCAAAAGGAACTTAGAATTAATTATAATATTAGGAACTAATATCTTATCTTGCTTTCTCCTGAAATATAACTAACCACACACGATTTTAGTCAAAATTAACTAAAATACCACAATAAAAATGTATCTCTGTTTAATGTTGAGAATTCTGTACAACTAAGAGAAATTTTTGAACTTAACCTCTATTTTCCACTTCGTGATAGTGAATATATATCATAGCATTACAACATAATTTCTTTTTATTGTATTAAGAATTAACAATTACTCAACACCAAATTAGTTATCTTAAAAATGACGAAAAATTTGAGGAATTTAATCGTTGCTATGTAACTTCATAATGTAGAATTCCCAAGTCAAAGAAGGGGGAAGGGGGAAGAAGGGCGAAACAGTCAGCCCACCCACCATACTTGGCTAACCCATACGTAAGTCTCTATGTATGATTGACAAAACTTGTCAGTAAGGCGATGGAATCGGATTCCATATCAAAAGCAATATCATCACGCCATCTATTGCCACCGCTTTGACATAGGATAACATATTTAATATTTCTTTAAATGCTAAATGTACTGTAAAAGATCGTAATAGCCACAACATGCGAAACAAGTATCGCCAAATATAAACAAATATTATTCGTTGATTTCTATTTGAAATTGATATAAATTTGTATATTTTCTCAATTTAAAAAAACCAAGCGTACTAATCTACACATTTTACCGAACACAGAAACTGTTTGACCTCGTACGTACTGACGCAAACGTAAGTCATACTTGTGGAATACATTTACAAGCTCAGTGGCCATTAGTTTCTGTCTTTTGAACTTAACGTCTGTACAGAAATGTTTCATTAGATAAAATTGTGTGATAATTAAATTAAACAAATTATTACAACGTTAAAATATATTTTAATTATTTGAGTAACATATTACACTTCTTATATATGTTAGAAATATATTATGTAATGAAAATTAGTTATCTTAATTAAGATATGATAACATTAATTTTATGATGCTTTAAGACTAGGATTCAAGCAAGCATTTTGTACTTCAACGTTTCAGAAAATCAGTGAACACGGTAATTGCAACTAAGAAGACTAGTTTAAGTTTTCATATTGAGAATGCGGTAAAATTTCATATAAATAAACTACATTTTATCGTAAATCATAAAAATATGTCTTCAACAATACTCTATGGGCAAAAAGTTAAAGTATATTTCCCTAGTAGTTAGATTTTAAGTTATAGAAAATTAAGGTAGAAATTTTACTTTTAACAAGTTATTAAAATCAGAGAATATAAATACATAAACATAATGCCTAACAATAAGACTTTTAAAGTGTGATATTTTTTGAATGACCTGATGGTTTTTCAATATACTAAACATCAAGTCAAATAATTGATAAACCTAGGCACTATATGCTAGTTTTACTTTTACCTAAGTGGATTATAATCTAAACTTGAAAATCCAGCCCATACATTTTATTTTATTCTCGCGGTGATTACAAAGTCTAGAAGGGAAGGATTTGACGTCATAAAAAGTATAGTTAGTAAATTTAGTATTTGTAAATGTGAATAACATAATGTAAAAAGCAAAGTTAATTATCACATTTACTAATTTCATATTACTTATACTTAAATACGCATCATATGTCTAATATATTAACTATTAACTATGATATATACGAATTAATTAAAATTTTAATTTTAATAGAGAAGTGTTCTAGACTGTGTTACTCTTAACGGCAATGGTTAATCTAAGAAGTCGTCCAGTTCACGACATTACGATCTTTTACCTAAATTTCAAAACCAAGTGACGGAAATGGTATTCAAAAGTTTACGACTTTGAGTCCTATCCAATATGAAATATACTATTGTAAAAGATTGTAAATTAGTAAATTAATTCATATGTAGTTCAACTAAAGTACATATATAACAAAGAAGCTTTTAGTATCAAATTGGGAATTTCATAATTTGAAATCATTAAAAAATATATAAAGTATTGGAAGTGAGTTTGACAAGTATATTATCAATATGACGCTGTTTCCTTCAAACAGTTAACTTATGCCCTTCAGTAATCGTAATAGACAAAATGGCAAAGAATAGGTATAATTTAATAGGTATAAGTACACTTACTTCGAGTATACCATAAGAAGCTATTATATTATAGGTTTACATAATTCCAGTTTAGAAATCTACAGTTATATATACAGCATCACTACTAATGCAGCTAAACAAGATTATTAACACATATGCAAACCTATAACCACAGACCTATTAAAACACTTTGTCACCACAGAAATAAATCCGTTAATTAAACAGGATTTCTTATTCAACAGCAAATTAATTGTTTGGTTATTTCAGCGAAACAACTTGTGTATGATTAATTATTTAGTTTGTAATTGTTGAAAAGTTGTAGTTATCTAAAAAACTATTTAAATATTGTAATTATTAATGAAAATTTATCATCACCAGAATCATCAGCTTATTTCCCATAACGGCAGAGGGATGCTTCTCATCTTTCACGTAGTTATGAGGTACAAACATATGTTATCTACAAGATCAATGTAAAAAAAATCATACTTTTTTGAAAGAAAATTAAGGCGCATGTCACTAATAAATTCACAGGTTTGCAATCTGTATCCAATATTTTTACTATATTTTTATATTTTTGTATTCGTTCTTCAATGGCTCGAAATTACAATCTGTAAGTAGCGATACATTTGAAATTAAAATGATTTTTAAGGTAGGCAGCAGCCGCTGGACGCCTAGTATAGTTATTTCAATTGTTATTATTTATAAATTATTATTACAATACATGAAACATATTTGTCTCCATTCACTAATATAATTTCAGAACTGTAAGTTAATTTTCAATTATTTGTATAGTAAAATAAGACTAGATAATCTTAATAATATTGGATAAATATTAATATCAACGTAATGCAAAGAACAGCTTCAGTATATCAATAACCGTTTCAATTACTCGGTGTAAAGCTCTTAAGTCTAATTTAAGTGAGCAATCTTCAATTGACTAGCACCAATTTGCTTGATATCGTTCAACTTCATCTTTGTATATTTACCAGCAAATTTAACGATTAGAAACAATATTTGTTAACGTATTTTCAATTTCAAATTGACAGTAATAATATAATTTTTTATTACTTTATTAAATATTAAGCCAAATTAAACTGCGCAGCCCTATCGCGTAGCGATATCATTTACCAGGAGTGCCAATTTGAAACAGACTTTGTAGAGTGAAAAAAGTACTATTGCGTTCGACGTTTACGACACCACGAGTGTAGGCACACAATTTGATATCATAGTTTACTCGCTATACTTTAACTAAAAACTGTCAAGGTTTGATTTTTCAAACAAAAATAAATGTGTTTCAATTTATTGTATTCATTTGCTAGTTTTGTTAAAATTTGTTATTAAAAATATAATTAATAAGTGTTAGAAATATACATTTGTTGTTATGTTCATTAAATGTCAATTTCTTTATTAATATTTTTTTTCATGAAATCTTATATAATCATGTTATATGTATGTGTGTAGGGAAATTAATTAATGAATACACCGGATACTCGAGTTAAAAACCGATTAAAAAGTTTAGTTATGATGCTGCCGGGAATTTTCGAAAGAGAAATTAAGTAGTTCCGAATAATTGAGTAACAATGGAGCAAGTGAGTGCATATAGACTTAATTGACGATATAACATCGATTAAATATTCTTCTTGTTAACTGATTTCTCTCAATTATCATAAACTTGATAAATATATTTTATTGACTGTCTTAAATTTCACTTTTAAAAGAAATTTAATGGTTTGCTAAAATACTATGGATGTGCATCCAAATGGCTTAAGATTTAGAAATGTGAAGAAAACGTAGCTGCCGATTCTATATTGTAAAAAAGGCTATAAACCTTAATATTAGCTGTTTGTTAGACGTTCTATCGACAAATATTAGGAAGTTTCATATTATCTTCAGTCCTCTTTGAGGTTTAATTTAAAGAAAAATATTCTGTTAATGTCATCTACTAAGGTAACTAATTATAATAAATTAACTAATTTTATTCGGGTACGATACAAGACTTTTTTTTATTTTATTGAATTAAGTTTAGGAATATTCTAATGTTTAGAATTCACGATTATGTCAGAAAAAATAAAATTAAGTTTAAAAATATAAAAAAAGATATTTTTGATGATATGACTAAATAAAATAATATGAAAATAAAACTTTGTCTCCCTTTCAACTATAACAATTTCTTATCCATCGATACTAACATGAAATGTGATAAAAATATTCATTTACGAGACTTCTACTATTTCAGATATAATCAAATTTTTTAAGAATTTCACCTTTTACATTTGCTTTGGATAAAAGATAGGTAACCTATCATAAGCCTGTAGATGGCTTATAGATACATGACATACTCAGATACATGACATACTCAGATAAAATAACATGTCTTGTCAAACTCTTTTCATTATCTATACATTCACACCACATTACATATAGGTCTCATCTTAGGTATATCTCGTAGGTCTAGCTTAGACCAGAGATACTCGATATACAAAACAATAAAGAATAATTTATTAATATTTTATAATCTTAAATTGCCGCAATATCCATAAAACATTTTATTATTTGTTACTAAGTAACAAAGAATATTCATAACAAATAAAAAGTTCGATATTAATTTGTCGCTATGCAGATTTCATATTCTTAAACAAAAGATCACTCAATCCAATATCACAAAGAAGGGACCGGTATTCAGTCAAACCTTTTGTTTATTTTAATGTTATTAGATTTGTAATATTTGCCAACGGACTGAAGATATTTGAACTTATAAAATTTTAAATCAATATCAGATATTCATATAATTTATATAAGTTCAAAAGTAATTAAAATCATATAAATGATGGATAAATCTTTTGAGGTTTATGTTCCTAATTATTGTATAAACAATATATTATTGTTAAAATTACAACCTTAAGGTGTGTATTAGTTATTTTTAATTTCCTCATTCACTTATAGGTCAATATAAATAATATCTAAGTGTATATCTGTGATTTCGATGTACTTTTTATTTATAAGATGTTTGGTTAGGTATTTAATTATTCGCACTGCAAAACGCTTTATAGAAGTTATCTGTGTTGGTCGGTTTGTTTGTCAGATCTAATCTTCAAGACGGTTGAACAATTTTTGCACTGACTATTACAGGTTTAGAGATTTTTAATTGCTTAATATGTTAGAGTATTTATATACAACAACAATAGGAATACAAAAGTAACTCAACGAGTAAATGTCATTAACTTTGCCGATTTCGGCTGCCAATAATAATCCTTTTTTATCACAATATACTTTTAGAATTATAGAGAAGAGATATCTGTTGTTTGGTGAATTATATTTGGTTAATCCGAGCTCGCCTAATACCGGGATCGTTTTATGATTACTTATGCTGGAAATAAAATAAAATCACATTTTCGTGTCATAAAAATTGTTATTCTCAGTATTTCAATTAAATTGAGGTTATACAACAAACAACATATACATGTTGTTCAAAGTATTTAAACTTGGAATAAAAGATACTCATAATCACATAACTGTATGCGTACAATATAGGCTTCTTTATATAGGCAAATATATTAGTTTTTCAGATCGTTGTCATAAAACATTTCCTTAAGATTACATAATATTTATAAAATAACCAACCAACCTATTATTGGTAGACTAAATACTAATTACAATAAACACGAAGAAACTTGAATGCAATAGCTTAAAGAACTTAGGTTAGGAAGGATAGGATTATAATTCTTAACCATCCCAAGTTGTTAATCTGTGACTCTGAACTACACAAACTTCATATGCAATTAACAAACGCTGTGATTTATTGTATAGAAGATAAATGATCTCGAAAGGTCGCTGGTTCTAATGCGGCTGATATGTTGAATTGAAATCGTGGTACTTATTACCTGGTCACCCAACAAGGGTTTTATTACTAACATACCCTAAAATTGTTTATTCCAAATCATTATAATCTATAACTTAATTTCAACTGATTATTCTATATATATTAATTTTGTTGTTAGTTGTCCGGTATAAAATCTTTTTATTGAAGACTTTTATTTTCTTTGTGTTACAATAGTATATGAATTATAAATAGCACTAATATTATGATTCTGTTTAACTAGATATTCAATAATAAAACTAGATATTAAATAATACAAAACCTAGACGTACTCGTATGTATGATAATTTGAATGATTCCACACAGAAAATAATTTTGTTGATTTTTACTCATTTATTATTTCATCAATGCCAAAAATTATAAACGTTTTATAAAGGAAGGTATTTAGCATCATCATGTTAAATAATTTATTTTATTTGAAAGGATATTTTGCTTTCAAACATAACACATTTAATTAAAAAATATTTATACTTGTTTGTTTTACATTTTCATACTAGCTTCGATTCAATATTCAAAATTGATGGCATAGTGGTCGTAGGATGACATTCCAATAATTAAAACCCAATTTGCTTGGCTCTTCGGTATTTCAAAATTGTTTATTATTTTTATAGCGGTCGAGTTAATCCACAATAAAATGATAGCTGTGAAAACATGCTTGTCTATTGGTAGTTTCTAAACGCAAGGAGGCAAAGATAACACTACTAATAGTTTATAGCAAGACAGATGAAGCGACTGAGAAGCGCAGTAGACTGCTTTTAAAACAGAATTTAAAGCGAATAAAAATTTACAGTTACTTGAAGCTTCTAAACACAATTTAAACTCATTCAGAATGTTCACTAACCACTCATAAAAGAATAAAAATACACTCAATCATACCATTTACTATAAAGAAGCTCTTTACCGTAAATGATATGATTGAGCACTGCTCTAAATAAATCGAATAGATAATTTATCACTATTTATAAGCAAAAATGATCTGCATAAATCACTTAATTCCACTCGACGCGTAATCGATGTATAGAAAGCAGCTCTTTTTTCAAGAGGATAGGAGCTTGACCCTATTTCATTTAACGCAATTAGACTTCACTAGAGATGAAACAACGCTCTTTGCTTGATACACGATATCTTGATACAAACATTTATAAAGAAATCATTTTGTTAATGGATAGCTTCTCAACTTGAGTTTATTAACACCACCGGAGGTCCCTGGAGTGACCTACACGCTCGCATTCTATGAAAAAAATCAAAGTATAAAAAGCAGAATTTTAGTGATTTCTTATAATGACAAAAGATACATAGAAATATATAATAACTAGCTTTATCTACTACTCAGTTCGCACTGATTATTTTTCGTCCATCTTGTCGTGATTAACTGCTAAAGTTTTAAGCATTTCAACAAAAATACTAATATTTTTATCGAACGTAAAACAACCGTACTGTAGATTGATTTAAATAAAACAAACACTAGATCCTAAGTGAAGCTTACCACGATACAACCGGACAAACCGCATTCAAATTGAATGAACTGTTCTATAGATTAGCACACACACATACACAAATAAACATACAGACTATAATTCTAATAACCAATATTTTGGATTCAATTTCTTACTAAAAATCACCAGTAATGATTTCTCCAAAATATCTTCTATATCTGTACGGATAGTGATTGGTTACAGATTAATTATATCTGAAAAAATGAGAAATTTGATAAATATGAAACTAAAATGTGTCTTAGTAGTATTAAAAATACCAATGCGCGAATTTAATTTATTTTTATTTTCATGCCACTTATGTTCTATTAGTAGTACAGTTAGCTCAGTTCAAAAGAACAATATAACCTGAGCTCGTAAACCTGAGTAAACGGCCTGAAACATTACCAAAAATCAAAGTATTACCATCAGTGTCAACTAACAGTATTCTAATCACAAGTTAAAATTAACGTAATGCATAAAAATACATAGTATGTAAAATTCGTAATTAGCGCTTTTAAGATTAACTTTCCTAAGTATTCTAACACGGTACACAAAAAAAAAACAATTAATTAAAAATAAATTAATCATAATAAATTTCATAAAGGATAATAATATGATCTGGATATAAGGAACTTGAAAAAATATTAAAATCATTTGATGAGATTTTTTTTTCATATAGTAATCTTAAAACAAACAAAAACGTAATAAATACAAAAACGCCGCAACCACTGACAGTGTAACATGATTTCAATTGTTTATTCTACGCACGATGTGCACTGTCTTTGTCTGAACTAGGCAGATTATTGAATGAAATAGGATAATTCAAAATTATAAAGAATTTCATAGAAAAAGTGTTCTAAATACACAGTGTTAGAAAACAATATAAGTCTTAAAAATCAGAGGATAGATCACAGATGTCATATATTTATATATATTAAAATCATTGACATCAGAATGTTTGATACATTTTTTTTAACAAATATAGGAAAGCTTTAAAAGCAGGGATTTGAACCGTATTTCGGTCACTTTTCCTCAGTCCGTCTTTGCAATATGTGCGCTGATTTACAACGTACTTGGCGATTTTTTGCGGCGAAGTCACAATTCATAAGTTGCCTTAGTAACTGAAGCATTTCTCTTATATATAACTGACTGCTATAATGACGAATGTTCCCTATTCGTCAAGTTTTTATTTATTTTGTTTTACTATGAGTTAAATTTATTCCATTTACTTCCATTTATTGGAGACTTGTATTGGGATTATACAATAACATATTTGAATACATAATAAAAATCTCAAGTTATGAGTACAGAATTGTTATAAACTATTTCAAATATTAAAGTTTCAGTGGATTTTTGTTCAAAATAATCTTAGGTGGCCTATTTAATACGAAATATTCATTAAATATGGAACTACCACATCAGATCCACACACGTCATTGAGTTCAATAATTAATAGTTTTCCGCTATTGATATGTGTTTAGCTTTGTTGTCTGGGACAGACGTTAAATCTTTACAAAGGACTAAATACGTGTTTAATTACAAAAATACACAATATTATTTAGATAAATCAAATTACAAATATATTTTTTAATTAAAGTTTATGTCTATATAATATATTAAGTATCTAAGTTAAGGCCAATTCCGATAACTTGTCGTCCTTTATCTCTGTGCTCATTATCCATTTAAATAATACTTTTAGTCTAGTCACTAGATAGGTATTATTGATTTGTAATTAAATAAATTTTCTAAAAAAGGTCACTCGTTTAATTAAAGTCTATTAGCAACATTAATCAGAACAGACATCTACTTATCTTATCCCTCAATATCCCATTTCGAGCATCTCAGCTATCAAATTGGACACAACACTTAACCCTCCAAATGTACACTCGAACCCCACTCTCAAACAAAAGGAGATAGAAATTGGGTTTGCAATACCATAATCTGTGGGTCTAACAGACCATACGCCATTATTGTGATTTAGAATGCGGCTATATTGAGAATGTGATCCAATAAATTAGATCTCAATCAAGCTGAAACCTCTATTAGTTATTGGCATTCATGCACATAGGACATGAGGGCCTTCAATTTAGTCAGGTGTAGCAATCACCTAAAATTAACCAAGCTTTGATAATACAAAGTTTATATCCATTAGTAACAATTATGACATCAATGCATTGCATAATTACCGCATATAACTTGTATGTGAGGGAAAACACATCAATTATATAAATAAAACAATAATTCTTTGTTTAAATTTGTTACCTTGTCTTATTCGTTACAATCATATAAGCAGACCATTAATACACATCTCTAAATGACTGGAGCCAAGTAATAAATTTCCAAATCCAATTAAAGTTCATTGTGTTAAGGGAACACCAGTTACTGTTGATATATTTAGGTGAAGTAGATTTAATCTTACGAGTTAGGTATTTATGTCAAATATTCAATATAGTCAAGTGAAAACATAAACTATTTTTGACTAAGAATTGTTGTTATTTCTTATTTTAAAATGAGTAACAAAATTAGATTTAAAATGAAAGCTACCTTCTATGATATTAGTGGTTATGAAAACTAAACAATTTACAAAGATTATTAATACTAAAATAACTATGTATATCCTGTAGCTAAAAGAGGTTATGGCGCATCAAACGTTTTATTCCTGATATTCCTATCAATAAAAAAATAGTAGTAAGGCATACATAGTAATGTAAATTTTTAAATGCACTATACCAGTTACAAGTTATACTATCTATGTTTATAAAATTTAGTAATACTACCTTATAACTCACTAGTTCCATCATTTCCATATGCGATCATTGTTATCTTTATGATTCCATTATAACACCTTTTAAATGCAAGTATGGTGCAATACCCTCTTACTCACAACCAATTTGGTAATACAATCATAAACACTAGAAGGTTCAATAGTAAAAACATAATGAAAATAAAAAATCTTATTATCTGGAAAAAACTTCCTGGCATCGTGCAGCTGGTTTATGCCATTTTTATTAAATATTTTCAAAAATTGTTTTTCTCTGCCTAATATATTTTCTATTTTTTTTGCATTTGTCTCCAGTAATATATAACTTAAATTTTATTTGGTAAAAGAAACATACCATGATAATATTGTTCAAATTATCTCTAAAATAAACATTATATTATGAAAATCAAGATAAGTGCAGTCAAATGCACGTGCTGCATCGTTAAAAAGAGATTTTTACGTGTTACGTAGGATTTCCTTTTGCTACCAATTTTATTGTTTGTGGCGATTTTAGTTTTAGATAAAACAGAATTTCACCATTTAGCTTTTGTATAGCAACATATGAATAAATGGAGTTTTGATATTTTTGTAGTACTATTGTTTTTCAATCAAGGACATGAAATAAATAATTTTATTGTTTATATTTTCAGAGCTTTAAAATATATTTTTGTTTATTCGTTTTTAGATTCTATAACTATATTTGTCTAGCTAAATGGTGGTATAAAAACTTATGTCGTTAGTTATTCAAACTATCAATAGTTAAAAAGATTATGTTAAATTACGTTAAAATTAAAAATATATATAATATATAAGAAAAATAAAAATATTTATACTCTATAAGAGAGTAAAAAATCTCTATAAGAAATATGGCTGTTAAGCCATACTTCATTAAGCCAGGAGGTATCCTGGAAGGTTCAAAATGTGAAATTAAAGTAGAAAGTAATATTTAATAAAGATAATATTGTTATGCAATAGAAACGAAAATTCAAGAATTCCAAAAAAATATATAAAAATAGTAATTTTACGTTAAAAAAATATTGTGGTATAACTATTGACTTATAAAATACTGTGTAACTACACTTTTAAAATTGTGACGAAATGGTTCCGACTTTATAAAGTGTCAACATTTTAATTTTGCTAAGTTTTGGCTGAACTGTAATACCAGCCAAATAAAGTGACATTCAAGCATAAAGTTTCTGGAAAACCGATCAAACGTTACACGCTAAGCCGCCATTTTAGTCGCCAAGAAGCCTTGCCAGCCAGTTTACAATTGCAAACTATATGCACTTTTCACCAATCTAACTGGCTCTCGAATCTATTTTATTGACTTTGTCGATTTTAACCAGCATCGCGGAGCAATAAAATCACCCAGTGATCCCGAAGATTGCATTTCTATGGAAAATAATATACTGAGTGGAATGTTATTACTATGCTGAATTTATTGCATAATCTTGAAATTGGTACTAGGGCTTATTTTGTTGAGATGTAATAAAATACATTATGTTGTAACCGAATCATTTTAAAAGAACAAGCAATATAAAGATAGCAAGATAATCACTATGAAAATAACAAAATATTTGAAGTATAAACATTTTAATTCATTTTAATATTGATAAAATATTGTATCAAATAATATTAAGTGAAAATTACCTAATAATTTTGTAATTTGTTGTACGTCAATTAATTATTTATACGTGATAAGCAACCCTTGTCGACAAATGCTCGAGCGCTGAAATGTAACCATATTTTTTCAGTGAAGTGGGCTACTTGAACTCAGCGCCAGTCATCGTTTGGCCAGCGCTGTTTTCGAGTTAAAATATATTTCAGTTATAAAACACACTTTTGCAATGTTAACTTGTTTTGTGTTTACCAGTTTTGGGTATTTTAATTACATTATATCCATTACATATTTTGACATTAATGACACGAAATTATAAACCAGACAATACCATATTTGTATTAAAAAATAATAATATATGGTATAAATTAGAGGATACATTTTTATTCATATTTTATATATGCAAAATTACTTTACAGTGTTAATATTTTTATTTGTTCTGTAAATAAAAATAAATATCTTCCTGAGTTATGTAAGTACTATTCAGAAGTAGAAGTAGTCCAATCAGTACTGCGCCAAAGCGCAGCAAATACTGTTATGGTTACTCGCTAACATTTTTATTTAAGTGTGTTTAGTTTGTAATTATTCATTTAAATGTATAAAAATATAATACTCAGTACTTACATGCAAATTTTTCCGCTCTTTCTTTTTTTACGTAAGTGAAGATCAGACCTCTCACATAATATTTTACAGGTAACTTGTCAAAATAAACTTTCATCATCACCGGTAATGTAAATAATAGTGTCTCGAATAGCAGTACTCTTCATATATTCTTCAGCGTACTGAATTATATAAAGGCCTACAGACTAAAATTATTGAAACTATTTCGCATAGGCAGTAGGTGTTTTGTTTTCTTTGTTATTTTCAATTTCACGAATTTATTATTTTACAATTACCAAAATCCATTACGCTTTCAAAAACATACCGTAATGTAAATAGTTTTTCGTTAATTGCACAATTTCTGATATTAGGCTGTAGATTTAAAATATACTATAATATGATACTAAGGATTATTGGTTACAATATTATTATTAAAGTAGCCCGCGTCTCCGTCAAAACAATAACTTAAATACGTAGTCTTGCCATAAATATTGTTACAATGAAAAACAACATTTTTTATTAGCTATTTACTATTACAGCGTGTTAGTTTAAAACATTCATATAAAACCATAAAAAATATACAGCTTATTCAAAATGGTCCATTGGCTGAAATACAGTTCTTTAAACGTTGAGGCCATTTATCAACAGAAGCACGCACTCTTTCTATGGGAAATTTCTTCACTGCCAATGGTATGGATTGTTTTAGGGACTGAAAGTTATCAAGGCATTTAGATCAACCCTTACTCTCTAGAACTTATCATAAATCATAAACCAGTGGAGTGGACGGACGGTCTTCAGCTCTGATGAAGTCCGGAACGTTCGTATCTAACCTAATCTGGATCGAGCTTTTTTACGTCCCGGTACCGAGTCCTACTGAAAGGACCATTTTTGGTTCTTGAACATGGTTTTGTTAAGGAGTTTAACTACCTTCTAGAGAATCGTATCTTGATACACTTGTGCGGATGATTTGATAGCTTTTTCACAAAAATATGGCTCGGTCACTCCTTCATAGCTCTTTACCTTACTGCTTTGATCGCTTTTTTTGTACGTAAAATAAGAAAACACAAACATTATTCGTAGGAAGACTTGCTTCTTTGTCATATCATTTCTCGTCCAGCCATCGTTGATCACCCTTATTCCCATCTACCTTCAAACTTATCACTCATCTCGTTACATGTTTTTTTTCCGCATTACGAGACCATAACACGACTAGCGATTACTTCTCGTGTTTCTTATCTTCGATGTTATTTCGAAAGAACTCATTTCTTACATTATTTATTCTTGTCACGACACATATATATTTCAACATTCATATTATAGTAGTATGCACTTGCCTTTCTGGTGTAGGGTTACGAAAGGAAGAGATATTAATATTCCTTTAAGATTAAGGTTATCCATACAATACTGCAGATCGTATAACTGTTTTATAAGTATTCTCGTTCTAACTAAGGAGAAAACGGGAGTCCAAAATTTATTATATTTATAGATATACATGTAATTGAAATACTGTTCACTAACGACCATAAGAGCCATTTACTAGGTCCTAAACTTCACTGTACCGTTCTCGCATGTAATTCAAAACATTTACAAACATCTCGAATATCTCTACAGGTGTATCTAAAGTAAATTTTGTTAGAGTGGATACGCTAAAAGCTGTTAGAACTCTAACAATGTTTCTTTTCTCGGTAATAGATATTCTTTATCAAAATATCGTTCCTGTTATTTTACAATATAAACACTTACATGAAATTAACATATATCGAATGTGTAGTGGAGGAGAAGACTCTAAATTTATGAATACTTTCAAAATACTGCTGTTGTGATACTTATTTAATGAATGATTAATTTGATCTATAACCATTATATATCAGTACTTAACTTATTTTAAGATGATTTAAGAATATTTAAGTTTCAGGATATTTTTTTAATACATTAAATAGCATTCTAATAAAATGATTACAAATATTTAAAAAAAAAACTATCTTGTCAGTTGTAAGTGGGTGATCTAAAAGTTATTTTACATTTATCGGTAACAGTACTTCTTTCGGTATATAGGATTTATATTTTTAGTTATAACGAAAGTTATAGTTAAAATTTAGATAAATTTTGATGCACTTAAAAGACAAGCAAGGCGACTTATACATTTTTAATAGGTCTAAATATATATAAATATGGTTTATCGCAATGCTTTCAACGGAAATAACTATTCAATAAATTTATGAATTATAGCTTTTATAATTTTTGTAATGAAATGTTAAATCAAACTAGAATTTAGTTTGATTTAATTAATTAAAGTTATCTACTTTAAATTTGGATTTTCACGTACCACTGTTATTAGACCTCTGCTTTGCATATTGCAGCGTTTTGGATCAAACTCTTATATTAAATGGAACAGATAACTTGTAAAGCACTTACCGCACTCGGCAGACTAGATTCAATAAATCTGCACCACCACAATAAAAAGAATTAAACAATAAATCCCACTTGTACGTCAAAACTTTCCGTATTACTGCATTTCGACGCCTCAGATAATTGATATACGATGCGCAATAAATACAGGAACGGGCGTGATGCCAGGAGCAAAGTCCTGTTGTATGTCTAGATCCAAACAATAGGCTTTCATAGGGCTCTTAAGTATAAAATAAATTAATAATATTATACAGCTTTAAATTTTTGTATCATTAAATTCCTTTTGACATAAATAAATAATAATAAGTAACTTGTTTTAATTTAAGCTGTTTCGTGATTTATGTTTTAGAAGAAATAAAGTTAAATTTTATGAAGAGACAAATAGTATTATATATAATGCGGTTATTAAAGAAAACAGTATTTAAAGCCAAAATATTACATATTCATTGATTTACTTTATTGACATTAAAGTGACACTAGATTTCTCCCACGTTTTTATTGTAGGTATACATCGATTAAATTACACCATCTTCTTAATTTACGCTAAGAAAAGAAACATCAATAACATCTATTTACATTTATTTCGGCTAGTAATTGTGAAGTAAGTGAATATTAACATAGGCTTTGGCCTTTGGCTTTGTTACTTGCTCTAAACTAAATGTTTCGATGTGTTTTGATGAAGTTTAGTACTTGAGTCGAATCAAATATACGAGTACCCTGGATTAGCACAAAGGAAAGTTTTAATCTCTAGTATTAATCAGGCTTCTAAAAACAGCTAGTAAAATAATATGAATAAACTTTACTTCACTAATTAATATATTTGTCTATTTACTTTAGTTTGATTAAAATTATGGAAAAAAAACCTTATATAATAAAACTAAGGTAATTTTTGATATGTAATGAAATTTTAAAAATCATTGTGTTTATGTCGTTTTAGTTTATTAAATTCTGTTTTGAATTGTTAGATAATTTAATCAACCCTTTAAAATACAAATCGTAAATCAAAACCAAGCTCTTAAATGTCTAGAAGATTTAATAAATGTTCTTTATTAATGTTTTGCCAGTACTACCGAATCTTCAATGGTTAATTGGTTTTCGACCAGCGGTTTAGTACTCGAGTGCTATTACCGACAAGATGCTTAGAGACTTAGAGATCGTATTGTATAGTCATTTAATTATAAGGCAATCAATCCTTTATACTAAATATATTGTTATAATAAGAGCATATTGCTTTCGCTGTGATTGAATCCTATAAATAAAGTAATAAAATGTCTCAACTGAAAATACAATTTTTAAACGTTGCTTAAATATTTAAGACCAATCCTAAGATACTAAACCGATAAATGCTCTTGGAAAAACATTTAGTTGTTTAAAAATATCCATGAGAAACATGGGACAAATATAAACTCACAGTACAAAAATATAAAGCTATCTCGCGAAATTATCTTATATAAATATATACAAGTTTCATTCTATTTCACTATTATAATAGTAAATATGTTTTATTTAGCTGCTTCATATTGCAATATTATAGTTACTATAGAGTCTTTGATTTAGATAAAACATGATTATATGAAAATCTTATCCTTAAATCCCCAAGATAATAATCCTCAAAAATTCAGACCGTACCAAAAGAAATAAAGCTGATATACGTCTGATCCTTCGGTTCATTGCACCAAAATGACACAGGAAGAGAGTGCCGGAAACTGGACTCAATAAAATATCAATTGCCAAAAGAGATCCCGAAGTAAGCACAAAGGCATTAATTACATTGGACACTTTCGGCCGTTAACCGACAAAAAGGCGCCTGCTTAATTAAAGAAACGCTTTGGATCGCGAATGAATTCACGCGCCTCCTTTTGCTCTCAATTTGGCGGGACGGAAGACCATAAAAGAGAAGTGGAACATCGATTTTGCATAAAAAATTAAGTGCTGAGATTTTTTGGACCAGAACTTTTTTATTAATTTAGCAAAACTTTACACATTAAATAAAAAGTAAATACATTTTTTGACATTATAGATATCGATATCCATATTATTTAGACGTATAATACATTCGTTTACATGTTTTAAAATAAATACCGATATTTCGTTGGATGTCCATTAAACGTGATGTAAGAAAGTATGTTAATTAATTATTAATTTTAATTTCCATAACTACTCGTGATATATAATATGAAGTCAAAAATACCAACAGAATCTCTATAAAACTGTTTAACAAGTAACCTGAGACAACAATTCCTACCTCATTTCAAGCAATAGGAATGATACAAACACAGCTGCACATCTGATATTCACATTTTACGCCAAGAACAAAAGACGTCTAGCTCGTCCTTGTTCAATGAGATAGAAGATATATATATATAAATAAATAAGCATCGGGATCGACAAGTATTGCTGCTGTTCATTAAATTTTTATTGTGTCTTTTCTCTTTTTTATCCCGTGATAAACAGTATTACACAATTTAAAAATAGATTATGTTAGATAGGTGATTATTTTTATAGAAATGTAACTTTAATTACAGCGCCAATGATTTCAAAAATGTATAATTTAAGGGCACCAGCCTCAAAGGCCTTTGCAAACCCGACCATTATGTTCTTTATATTTCCTTCATCATATTCATATTTTTCAAAGAAAGGGCTTTGGTATCCAAGCTATGAATAAACTCTCCTCCAGACCCATGTAAATCGCTTTTCTAATTAACCTGAATTGAATTGAAACACAATATCTAAATGTTACAAATTCTTAACTACAACTTCTCTTTTATTATTAAATAAGTATTTTTAAACAGTTTAAAATGTTAAATGTGTTTAGCAATAAAAATCCGCTGCCATCCGTTATGTGTTAAATAACAATTACGACAAAAATAAGCAATATTGAAATAGCAGGCCTACTAAATGCTATTAAATGATAAATCGTAGGATAATGGTATAAAAAAAAATAGGTAGAAACACTTCAGCAATTGCAGAAAATAGTTCCTGATATTACAACTAACAGCGAGGTATTCCAAACTAAAAGGTTGAGAAAAAAGTCAATCAGAAAAATGAATGAAGCTAAACTAAACAATGCTAAAAGATTTTGTACGCCCGAGATAAATGTAAATCGTGAGGAAAATAACTGAAGCCAAATAAAATTACAACAAAAACTTCCAAATAAACGAAACCATTGCAGTGCATGCTAGGGTTTATTTTAATTATAGGCAACGACTTCGACAATTATATAACAAACATTTATAATATTGGAATGGAATAGAAATAATTATATAGATTTTTTTCTTTAACTATATTTAAATATATCGACCTCCTCGTTACTTGCTAACTCTTAACTATTTTTAAGCAATGTGCAGTATATTAGTAACGTTATCGGGATATCTGTTGTCAAATAAAAATTGTTTCACTATTTTGTAGTTTAAAAACATTAAATATTGCCAATAATTTTATTTCCAATAAAAATATATGTCAATACAATATTTGTATCAGAAGCCATCAATTTGCTATCAGGCATCGCTAATTTACATGTAATACTGTAGGCTGTACTCTAGCCCAATATGTTCGATTCAATCAAAATCAACGGACAATCAACAATCAACATACAATATCCGACGCGTTGCAGTTCCAGCATAATGTACCGATACACATCTAATGCTGACAGCTGCTGATCCGTTGATGAATCGTCCAGATTTCTCCCCACAAACCTACGATACAATACGGCTGATAAATCAGAAAGATTTATATGTCGTGTAATTCCAGATTGGATTATATGATTCATTCAAATCATGACACATTTTATTAAAGGCTGATGAATTTTATGGTAATAACAACATATATGTTACCAGACACAATACCTACTATCGTTGTTATAATGTATTAATATTATAAACCCAAAAATCTCAAGTTTAATTATCAACTTTAAATGAAATTTTAAACAAGAATAAAGGAAAATAATAAATAATACACAATATAGAAAATGACACCATAAGTAGTTTCTCCCGGAGGTCAAGTGGAGTAGAACTTTATTTTTAAATTGCTCTCTAACTAAAAGCTGTCGTACATTAGCCGCGATCGAAAATGTGGTCATCGCCTCGATAGAGTGAATTTAATGGACCGTGATCGTATTTTAAGAGTACTGTTGTAAACTTAATATCTTGAGTATTATTAAGAAAGTGTCACATAGTGGATAGTTTTAAAGATGAAATTATGTAGGATAATAAAACCATTTTCAACAACCGGAATCGATTACGTCTTTATGAAATGACATTGTTTTGCTATGGTGTTACCTATCTTTGTGTTATATTCATAAATTAAAAATGCGATCTTAATTAATATTAAAATTTTTAATTGTGTTTTTTAATTTTAAGCATATCATTAAATAAAAGCATATAAAATTGATTTTTATTTACATAATTGAAAAGATTGCATGATTTAATAAAAATGTAATATTTAATGAAATATTACATTTGTTAAACCAACGGGCTTAACAAATTTAACCGGTACCTGTTATATCACATTTAATTTTAACCCACGTTGGTTTAAAATAAAATGTGGTTTGCAGCAAAGTGAGTTTACAAATTATTATTTATGGAAATTATCATATCATCCCTAGGTTCTTGGTATAGTGACCAGTATTTAAGCTAAAAATACAAACAATGTGCCCAGGTCTCAAAGATGACCCACCCTCCAATGATTACGACACATAGTTCTGGGTCATCTGAAAGTAACTTAGTAGAAAGCTGTAGTCTGGAGTTGGTTGTGACTGTTTGATATTCCGCAAATATTGATAGCTAGTAGTGTAATTAGTATCACGGAGATGGTGTTTCTTATGTTTGCACAAAGGTCGGTTATATTATTAATTAATTGTTAATTACGAATAACGAATAAATATTAGAAACACATTTCAGTAAATCGGGTTCAAATAACGTTATTGAAGGACTAGAAATCAAATGGACTGAAAAGGTTATGTTTAACACTAGCTTGCACACGGCTTGGGTCGCTCCTACCCTGATCATAAATCGTATCCAGCAGTAACAATGTAGTTTACTAAGGGTCCCGTGTACCCAAAGTGTTAGACATTGTAATGTTGAAGGGCTTATATCAGATTGAACTGCGAATGTCGATTGTCTCATGTGTGATAACTGTAATTGTATATAATATATATAATTAATAAGTTTAGATCCTTTTATGTTATTTTGTATATGATAATATTTCTTATTAAGCTATATCTATCTATACTACCTAGAGTTTGTGAAACTTTTATATTACTTACAATAACACTCTCAAAATTATATATGATGAAAATATAAGTTATTATAGACATAATTTTTACTTTATATGTTAAAGGAATAAGGAGTTTTATTTGAGGGTACACGATAATACCCGAAACAAAAGAAGTCAACAACAACCAAACTAATGTAATCTTTTAAAAGAAACATAATCTTTCGGAGTGGTTCAAATAAAGTATATTTCATCATCAAAAAGATAATAAAATGATAAATACAACCCATTTGAATTTAATCTTCTTTATTTACGAAAAACTGAGCTAATCCTCATATAGAGAGCAAAACGGCCATCATTGACCCCTTTTAATCTCTCCAAGCCTGTAAATCAAATATTAAAGAGTTCAGATAATTAATAATATATATTTTATCACAAATTGATGTTATGAATGAATATGTATTAGGAATATAAACAAGTTATAAAAACAATCATTTACAATTTAAATCTTTAAAAAATATAAAAATAAAATTTTAATAAGCATAGAAATAGCTGTCATGATTTGTCACGATCAAACATCTGTGTCATTCATATATTTATAATATTAAGAATAATTGTCACACTATCTGACTCTTTAAAAACTTGTGTTTGTTTGTTGGTTTGAGTTTCAATAAAATAAATTTATTTATTTTAATATAAATGTATTTAGAACTCAACTTCTCGGTTTTGTCCTTTGTGGCTGACTCTCCAAATGACAACTCTGTAAATTTTATTTATAAGACCCCATTTTTTATTATACCCAGGAGTACCAAAATAAAGATAACAGACAAAAAATAACCTCCCAAAATTCCTTAATTGCCATGGCGACACACTTCTCTAAACAAAACTAAATGAAATATTACATATACTTTATTTCGTTACAATTAACTTGAAATCCGTAAAGTTTTACAATATATAAAACGAAAAATGAATCGCAAGGTGTAGAGGCAAGTAAAAAAAGGTACCCAAATTTGGCACACTGTGTTTGCCAGAATATATTTAGTTCAACGGAAGCGACTTCTTCGAATTAAATTCTAGTATTTTTTTTATTTACTAAGTAAAAAGTAAGTAAACAAACTATTATTATATTATATTATTATTATTCAACTGAAAATATTTTCTAAGTGTATTGTTAGAAATAAAGTGTTAATAAACCGATATTTTATCATCACAACAGTTTTATTGTAATATAAATCTGCTTATAAATCTAATCAGCTTTTGCAATGCAAAAAAAAATTCTAAGTAGTGGTTACTTTCTGACTCATCAAGGACATATTTTAACGGTTACCATCTCGATTGACGGCTGGCAACGAAAAAGTTTATCCTGTTATTATTTATGTGAAATGAAATATAAGTTAATCATTTGGAATAATAATAAACTCATACAATAATAAAAAGGTTATTTTTATTTTATATCTCACAATTATATTTGTTAGTTGGCACCATTCTCCAAACAAAAGCATATTTATGCTGAGTCCAAGACCTTTCTAGTAACATGCAAAAAAAACTTGTTAAAATTTGGAATAATAAATAGAGACAACAATAATTTATTGGATCAAATTTATATTTAATTTTAAATTACATTTCCATAGAAAGTATTATAAAAATATAAGAATATGAAAAATATAAGAACTAAAAGCTTATAGTTTAATATATATATAATAACTACCATAACTAAACTAAATATTTTTATAATAACATTATAATTTATTATAAGTTAAGGGGTAGAAGTTTGTTATTAGCTATAATTTTTAAACATTAAAATATAATAGCCTTATTATAATCGACAAACCTAGAAAGGTATATTATCAAAATTGAGATGGCATAATAATAAATAGTAATGAATCTTCATGAGCACCTATAAGTGGTCCCAGGTGTAATAATTTCGGAATCACTTACGTAACAGTAACACCGAATTGGCGAATTTCCAAATCTTACTGTGTACCTATAATTGTTACCGAGAAAGTTTAAAGTGAAAATATAATACATCACAAAAGAAAAAAATAAGAAAATCTGAAATAACATTTCTACATCTCAAAAATAAATCACAAAAATTTAAACTTTTATTTGGTATAAAGTTATTTATTACAAGATTAGTTTCTATATGATAATAAAAACTTAACTTTTTGTATTATTAAATTAGTGACTTAATAAATGATTTCAATTTTAATTATTAACAAAACTTTTAAAATTATCAAATTAGTTACAAAAATAATATTAAACTGTTAGAATACAAGTGAGTAAGTTAGCTTCGAATATATAACCATTCGAAATTGGAAGTCGTAAGTTAAGTCGTCTGAATTCTGAGTAAATTATCCGTAACATACAGACGTCGCAGTGCAAGAATATCTTTTAAAGCTGCCGCAGAACCTCAAAGGCAAACTAATAACATAGGAAACTGAAAAGTAAATCGTTAACGAAGCACTTTTCCTACAAAATTTAATGAAGCGAGCTAGAAGAAGCGTCTTTTAGTCACAAAATAGTATGTACGAGTATATACTTGACACTAATTGTAATTATTATCTAAGGCAGCATGTATCTAAAATTTAAAAAAAAATCAAATATGTAGTCAACGACACGTTATCAAACAACTTCAAAATGGCTAAGCCCAATTCTAAAATAGTTTTTCAAATAAAACAAGAGAATTTGTTTTTAAAATCTTTGTGAGTAAAACTCGAAAAACCTTTAAAAGTGGTTCCAGCGTAAGCACAAAGTTCATTTTGAATCTAGATTATATTTCATCTTAAATCAGATAGTAAGATTAAATTTTAATTAGCCAGTACAAACATGAATCTATATAAAATTAATTAATTAAAGTATAACCTGAGGACCGCTCTACGTTGCTCCTACAGGCATTTTTATGCAAAGGAAATTATTCTACCTTAATTAAATAATTATATTTGATGTAAGTACTATGATTTATTCTTTCTTTCTTGAATTTTATAATAATAGTACTAAATATATAACGCCCATAATTGTAATCTTTCTTCAATAATAGGGGATTAGGGAAATAATGTTAATAGAAATCAATACGTAATTGCTTATATTTTTTATCATCAAGACAGTTGACATATAACTTCGTTTAAAAAAGTAATTAAAGTATTTTCAACAGCCAAGTAGAAAAAGAAAGTTTTTATATTGTTTATGGCTGTTTAAAAAAGACATTAAAAATAAGCCTAACTCCACCGGGAGAAAATACGTAGAAGGTAGACGACGAAAAATAAAAATACTTCACCCTCGGGCGTAACTATTCGGTAAAAGTTGCCTTCGCCTTAACTCGGAACAATAATTATGCATTATATTCTCTTGTCTGCATTTATGGAGATGTATTGTATATTGCACCTAAAATCTTGCACGTACAAGTTGCTATATACTGCTTTGATAAAATTCCCTATTTGAATAGTACGAGTGCGATGTTTAAATCTGGTTTAGTATGTATACTCCAGTTTCGGTGTAACTGTTAGCATTGAGAATCTGTTTTAAATCATTTAAAAAGTGATGCTAAATACACAATAAACTTTTCTGTAGTGTTTGTATATTTTTGAACTTAAATGTAATTTGACGTTATAAACAAATTTTTATTTTTTATTCCATTCTATATTTATAATAACATTATTTATTATAAGGATTACAATGTCAAAAATTAAGATATCAATATTTTGAACACACGAAAATCTTGCGGCTTTTCTGGTAGCTCATAACTATAAAGTGGCAGTATTACAGGAATGTTATATAATGAAATTTGCTTCGATTACCAATATTTCGTAGGAGATTTCTATAGAAACATTAATGACGCTTTGTTTGCGGCTTTCCCTATAATATTAAACAGTAACGTAATTTGAACGCATATTGCTCAGAGCAGAATATTTAAGCGTTGAGATAAAATTCTCCAACAACATTTTCTTTTTGTTAATATTATTTTCTACTACCTAATAGTTAAACGAAGCAATGTTGATATATCGCGTCTTTGTCATGTTTTAAATATACAATAAAGACTAATTCAGTAAACTTTTTGTAACTTACAAAAATCTAAATAATTATCCATAAAACGTTACCGACAATACCATCAGATTCTTTCACACAATTTATTTAAAAGTCTGGCACAATAAAATAAATTCCGTCATCAGTTTAGAAGACAAGCGATTTATTATCATTATTCAGTAATAAGACATACTCCGTTTTGCACTTCGCTTCCTCTCAGAATTACGTCACCAGTTGATTAAAGTGTTTTAGTATTTTTTCTACCTCTCAGCGGACATTTTGTGTGTACAAAGAATGTGTTAGCACAGAATTAAAAATAAAATTTTTACAAGGATATGTAGGATAATTATGGATAAGAAATATATAATTATTATAAAATCTACATAATTTTTATAATATTTAACTGCGTCTTAATAACTGCGTAGTCATGGTTATGGATCAAAAAATAAACACCATCAGTGTCATCAATGTTTATTTTTTATTATGTTACCAAGGATCATATTATAGTCCCTACATCACATCTCAGCTTTCTTACATGTCTTGTATACGTCAATGCGAAAAATCCTATCGTTTTAGATGATACAGGTCAAGCCAAAACATACACATGATTCTTCACATTATGTTGTCAGTGACAAGAAAATACATGACAAAGAGAACTTCTTAAATTCACCACCAAACTATGGCGCCTGTTATTTGTAATGTATTGTAGTGTTAATTTAATTAATCATGTATTTTTATTTATTTTTTTATATTTTTTTATATGCTGTCATTTTATTTACACTCAATATAATACACGACGGCGTACTAAAGGATATTTTTTTTAGTACAATAAAAAATGTTTTTATGTCATACCTTTGTAGCACTACGAAAGTTAATTTAAAAAAAATGGTTATTTTATTGCAAACCAAGAGATCGAAGACTATAGAAAAATTATTGAATTACGGACAGACATTTTTATTTAAAACAATTTATTAAGATTTTTTTTGGAATGTAGTTAATAATATATTTACTTACTTGCTACTAATAGTAACTACTAACACTTAAGAGAATATGTTATTCCAGCTTGAATCGTTTTGTACGAAACTCCCATAAGTCTGTAGACCTGAGAAACTAATTCATCAAAGTTGATCTACTTCAGGTATAATGTACACAATGTTGTTATTGTATTCGATATTTAAGGGTTTTATAAGATCTTTTAATCACTATTGAGTTTATAGTGATGGTTTAAAAAATACAGTATTATATATCTATATACCTTATAACGCCTGTTCCTGTTACCTCTATTGGGAAACAAGCCAATAAAACTGTTGAAATAGTAATTTATTTGCTGTTATATATTTATTTGATGTAACTGCAGATTGGGGATAATGATCATAGGATTATTATCTCAATCTACAGTTAACGGGGATGAGTTAGTGAGAGAAAAGCTCAAAATTCCAAATAGGCCATAGACTTTATTGCAAAACCATAAAGTCTATTTTCGTGTATATCTAGTTTGATTATTTACAACCGCAAAGTCCAAATTAGACATTGTAAATTTAATTATACGCCTTTGTACTCTGATTGTAGATAAAATCCGACATGATTAATGATAAATATAAATAAAAATATTTATTTGTGTTTCGAAAATTCACCTATAAATATAACAAATGGTATCCATTCTGTATTACCTTTTCAACACATGATTAATTATTAAGTTAAGGTTGTTGGTCACAGTTCTTCATTCACATATTCTAAAGATATTTTGTTCTGTTATCATTCAATACAGTAATTTAATATTAGAAAATTATAATCAGGGTAGAATAATATAATGGTATAAGGTACGCTTCAATTGTTCATTGATGTGGAACACAACCCTTAAACCTCAGCGTTTATTGAACAATGGAGTATTTAATCAAGTAAAATCGATTGAAATTCAATTGTTAATAATAAACAGCTCGTCAATAAGCTATAAACATTAACTAATAAATGAAAGGCAATTAAATTGCTTTCCCGTGCTACTGTTGTTTACATTTGCTTTGTGTCGGCATGTAAAACGTTCTGGTTATCATAAAATAAGTTTTTTTAATAAAAAGAAGGGAAAAGACTATGCGTTTTTTTTGTGGAAAGTAATTACCATTGCCCAAAGTATTTTGCTATTCTGGTCAAAAATAAAAATAGTGGTCGAACCAAGACGTAAGAAAGTATGTGTGGCTTTAGTTGTTTCGAAGGTAATTTGTCTTGGTCTATCAATAAATGAAAAGTTGGTAATGAATTAAAATATCTGCGATGGGTTTTATTATGTGGTAAAAATCTAATGCCGTTCTTAAGATATTTTTAAAAATAAGAAATTTAATATGATGTTATTGCTAATAGCCATTAAACAAATTATAACCTAACAACGAGTTGCCTTTTCAATACCATTCTAAAAATAATAAACTTTGTTTTTGCAGTAAACTCTGTCACGAGCTACATCATCTATGTGAACTAGTGTGATTAGTACTTCTAACATTCCAAAACCATTACAGAAGCAGATAAGCCTTATGAAACATACAAAGTTAATACGGCGTAAATAACAAATACACAATACACAAAACATTTACTGATGAATATATAAAAATAATACATTAAAAAATAGGCCTAAATAGTTGAAAATCCATAAACAATATATGAAATAATTATTAATGTATTGCCATCTCATTATATCTGAATACATTATCAACAGAACTAACAGTTATATGTTTTTTGTTAAAGAAAACACATCCATATAATAAATAATACATCTAAGTCCTTGTTGTTAACTAAAAATAAATAAGAAAACTTTTAAGTATCTAACCCCTTTCATTATGCAATCCCTGTTAGTACAATGTGCTTAATTTCGATTAGTCAGCGTTTTTACTTTGTTCTCCTTGAGGTTTCCAATAGCAGTGTGCTACAATTTAATGTTAAAACAATATTAAGTGAAGTATTACTTCTATTTTAACTAGTTTAAGCTCAAATTTTTATCTTAAATCTGAAGTTGAAACAGGAATCACGACGTTTTATATTTTACCACTCTTTATAAAATAATCCTATTACAGTTCTATATTCTACAATATACGTCTGTTGACTAAAGGTATATTCTTATATTAAATAATAAAATGTTTAACTTTATTGCTTTAGTTCCTAAAATACATGAACATGCTGTCACAATCTTCTTTATTATAGTACTAAATACACAAATCTCACTTTCAAGTTAAGAGAATGAAAAGGAATATTTTATTTCATTTTGTCCAGTCTCGGAAGGGGAATGTTGACACCTTATTTAATTTAACCTTATATAATAGTTCTTCTGGGAGCAATCTGTAGCATCTAGTTTTCCTTTGCGTCCACAAAGTTATAGGAGAAATTGTACAATATTTCAAACTATCATTCATTAATTAGAACTTGTTTATTACATTAAAACTGAGTAAATAGTTTCAACAGAAATGTAAGTCCCTTTGACTATTCCTTGAAACCCGTGTTTCAATTTCATTTCATATAGCCTATTATTTTTGTTAAGCGGTTAGCTTTAATAAAAATGTATAACAAAAATAATACAAGACATAATAAACAATATATTTATAACTTGACAGTGCTATTTAATTTGATTAAAACGAAATAAACTACCATCTAGAAGTATTGGATCACTAAGCTTGACAGCTAAGAAATAGTTTGTTGCCGTTAATATGACTATTAACGGTAACAGACTATTTCTTAGTCTATCTAGAAATTATTGTTAAAACTAAAAGAACTCTGTTGTAAATGAAAAAAATATATTTTGTGAATGAAATGTAATTAATAAATCGAGGTTTTGTTTAATGGTTGGTGCAATATACGCAGTAGAGATCGACCAGTTTTATTTATTTGATTACTGAAATAATACTCGCTCATTATATATATTTTACATATTATTGTTATTTTTTCAAAATATATCTCATTATGCTACAAGTCCGTTATGTTATAAATGACAAGGGCTACTGAAAATAAAATTTAAAGAAAAAATACAATAACAATTACATATTATTACGAGTATATACGAGTATATATATATTTTTAAATTAAAACATGGTATGTAAAATATTCTCAATGCGAAAGCCAGTTAGATAGCCTAACTACTTCATTACATTTCATATGTTGGCTGGCAACGGAGCTACTACCACCCTTTTACTGAAAATCGGTGTGCAGAAGCTGGTTTCATACTGTGAGTGATAGAGCCGCAAGCCAGGCCCCTTTAGCCCCCTTTCTATCAGGGAGTTTTCTCCCCTCTGTCCGGCAAATAATAAAATAAAGTAACAATATATTAGTAATACATTTTAGAGGCTACAACGTTGTTAGTCTTACAGGTTCAACTACATGTTAATAATTTGGAGTGACATAATAAATTGCTCAAGATTGCATTTCCAAATATTAAGATTTATATTAAATGAAAACCACAACATGTTTTTGAGTAATTTATACAATAAAATTATTAATTTGAATTTAATTATAATATCTTTTACATTAAACTTGAAAGACGAAAGCCATGCGAACGTGTTTATTTTTTTATAAGGAGATTTTTTTAACCGAACTATAAATGTATTTTTATAATATTATTTTTAAAAATAAATTATAAGTCGAGTTAATAAAAAAACTATTAACTTACTATCGGGCGTTAATAAATAGATTAGATAATAGGCACATAAATCTCCATCTTACATAATAAACTTGGTACTTTTGAAAATAAGAAAATCCGTATGGATAAAATGAAAAAAAAGAAGCCTATTTCTATTCTATAATTTAAAATAATAATAAATATATATAATATATGTTAATAGACTGAGAATTTTAATATACAATAACAAAATATAAGAAAAAAATCTGAATTTATACATAATTGTATTATTTTGTTTTCACGGATTATCAAAAATAAACATAAACCATAAAAAGCGATGAAGTATTCAGCGTGCCAGCTTGATTTGTAAGTGGTTTTCAAGCCCAGTCAAAGCGAGTATTGAATCATTGAGGGGCTTTACTTGTTTACTTTAATAACAACGATTCTACTTTATTATTAATATAAAAGTGTCGTATTCGTTAAATCAGACAAAACTTAATCTAATCTCATATAATTTCTTACAGTACCAGTTATTTTTAGAGTTACATTTCTATGATATCGATTTTATCTAATCACATCTAATACCCGTCTTTCATTTGAAATATGCACAAATATAACTAAACATTATTATCAATATGATACAAGTAAGATAAAGAAAAAAAAGCTAACATTACATCATTATATTCTTAAAATACAAGCTTCGAAAAAGTTTGTAACACAATTACAATATCGAATAACTCTCCGTTCAGGAATCAAATTATAAACTAAGTAACCTAAGATATTAATTCATAACCCATAACTTAACTCATATACACAAGCATCACTTCTCCTATCAAATTAATAATTTTCTTAACTTTTCCTTTCTGTACCTTCAATAAGTTATTTATTACATTGTCGTAATCACCCGATTTACGTAATAATTTTATTGCCTCTTCCTTTGTTCTTGGGTCGTAATTCGCATACACTTTCTCCCACAGCATTCTTAAAACCATACCATCGACTGTTTTTTTATCGTAATATTCACCATTAATCTAAAAAAAATAAAACTTTAAATTATACACAAAACTATTATAAAAATTTCAAAATATTATCTTTTTTTCATTAAAAACTAATTAATTGAGATTCCTTTTTAGCAGAGTGAGGAAAGAAACTAATTAGAGGAATTAATTATTTACATCATAAATAAGAAACGGGATAACATAAACATTGTACTTAATGCATAAATTAACTTAATTATTTGCTTACCAAATAGTGGTTTAAACAAATAAATATCAAAATCAAATATTGCAACTTCGCCATTTGTTCGACTGTCTCGATCGTTTATCTTTGTAATAATACGAGCAAAAAAAAGAATTCAAACTATTTAGAAACATCCTAACACAGTATTATCAAACATGTGGTCGTCATTATGCTAAAGAAAACCAGTACTACATAATTTAATTAAACATTTTCATTTTCTTTAGTTTTTACAAAACAATATTACAAAATTACCAAAATAATTATATTTTTATCAAAAACGTTAAATCGTTTAGTCACTGCATTCTATAAATGTATTAGTTTTGTATAAGAAAATGAGTCAGACATAATGGATGGTGCAAGAATCTTCTCGTAAATTACACATTTATTGAACACTGAATTTTCAAGAAACAGGTAAACGAGGAGAGTGCCACGATTAATTACTTTTTAATTATTACTCCCGTTAATGTAAGAGAATTTGTGTTTGCTCTCTGTATTCTGTACATTTATAATTTTAATATACTGTGATGATAATTTTAGCAGAGAACTGTTATAGTTCGTTAACATGTAGTACATACATTATTACAAATATATATATTTTAAACATAATTTGTATTGAGAACCGTAACATTTATTATAATTAAGAGTAAATTATATTTCCATCATCAGTTATTTTATATCTTAATTTAAAATAATTATTTCATATATTCCAAATGTTACTATGAATATTGGGTTAATATTTCTTTCCACAGCAACTTTTTTACCATCGTTTTGTGATATATATTTTAATATATTCAGAATCAGTACACTGCGGTTCATTTCGATCTTTTCCACATGATTTGTCGTTGATAGAATGTCAATGTAATCTATTGCACAATTTTTATATTTGTGGTATTAGGGCGGCATCTCAAGCATCTCAAGTGCCACAGATATCTTTATGAACACAGTCGAAAACCTTATTGAATGTTTTATTTATTACGTACTCGTATATATTAAATACGAGATACATTGCCCATGGAAATAAGTAAATGTACATCATATTTTTACCCAACTTTTTATATATTTCTAGAACTAGATATTAATTTATGGAGAGGATTCATTCACCACGGCTGTTTAGATTTTCTTTAACTTTTTACATTCATCACAAAATATTTATTTCTGTTTATCACACAGTATTATTTTATAGTTTTATGTTTTTGTTATAATATTTTGTTTACTTACACATAAATTGCATTAATTAAATATTTCATAGTGAACGTAAAATTAAATTTATTTTAAAAGATTAAGTCTGTTATAGAGATATTGTCACTAGAAGTCATAATTATATTTAATATTATTTCTCAGTGAATTATAATAACAATTTAAGAGAGAGTTCAGTAATTAGCTTGAAATCCGAAATGTAAAATAGAATGCAATATTAAAAGTTTGAAAAGTGTTGTAATTAAAATGCTTCACTTTTCTTACCTAGTTTACATCTTTAGTTTAATCTTTAGATTTTGTTGTGTATTATTATAGTTCATTCATATTTAATATTTTAAATGACATATAAGTAATCACAAGTCTGTAAAGTTTTGGAATGTCGATAATTAATTAGTTTTATGGCCTCAAAGTCAAACTTTTGTATTTTAATTGAGCATACATTGAACTTATTGAAGGTTAGAGACTCTATGCTGTTTTATGGAATTTTATTATAATATAATTATAAAAAAAAATTGTGACATCATTGTTATTATTTTAGAGTCTTAAAATTTTTGTGTATATATAATGCTTGCTGTTTCTCTTGACGCCGTCCACGTTGAGTGTATTACAAGTTACATATTCACAAAAACATAATGAACAATTAGAATGCTTTCTACCACGATCGTTATTCACATATTTACTATATTATTTAAAGACATTTTTACACTATTTCAGGACCATCATGTGAATTTATTTTATAGATTAGTAATAAGTAGGTTTTTTAAATTAACGCGTTCAAATCTAAATGCAAACTCTTCAAACTTCATTTATCAAAGTCTGATAATGGTTTCATAGTGAAGTACATACAAAAAGTAAGGTAAAGATTATACAACTAATATAACAACTGTGAATTTGGGACGAATTATGTCACAATATTTTTTCAAGTTTTGAGATTTTTTCTATTCTGAAATATCAGTCAGATGACGAGGCAGCCCTTTAAGCGTAGTAAGAGCGCTTAGTTGAAAAAAAATTAAGGTCTTGGTCAGACAGTTAGGTGCCTGTACAAATATCTTGCCTGCGATATCGAGAGCACCACCACTCATAAAAGTAAAAGGGTTGTCTTTTATAACTGTGCAAACAATCAAGGAACACTCAATGCGTGTAAATCAAACATGAAAATTCGAAAAACATAATCTACACGGACGAACTAAGCTTGACTTTTTTACACCATGTTATTTTCAAGCTTCACTTCATTTTAACGCTATTTTTTGTAGTACTACATTTTATTTTCCGTTTAAATGAACGCAAATAAATCAAAGTCATTTTGTCTATTAAAATCACTAGCAAAGTACAATTATTATGTACAATTTTATTTTGTTTTCTGCGCGTAAATTGACCAATGTGTGATTAATATTCTACATTTTCTAGACTATCTGAAAACGTATATTTTTGTTCTTATAAATAAATCGACAGATTTTTTGATCTGCCAGCACTTTCATATGTAATATTTACCTTACAACGATAATTTGGGAGAAGTGTAGTGTGTGTAGAAGTGTAGATCCAGATTATTGGCTGCATATCCTATTGGATATGCAGACAACAAAACTCTACTATCAATAATATGCATAGAGTGAAAAATATATTTTGTATAGTAAGTGTACAGTGACATATACATGCAAATCAAATTATGGTATCTAACGCCTAATTCAGTGTCAGTTGGTATAACTAAAAGGTTGTAATTACCACAACCCAAAGATACTCGTATGTTTATTTTGTTTATAACAACTGCAACGACTGCACGTAGTGATGACACCAGAGTAAAAAGAAGCCATACTTTAAAAAAATTATGTTTCAGCATAAACAAAATAAAAGATCTTTAATATTATTTAATTATTATTTAGGATCATCTATACAATTATAACACAGGCTGGTTCACCACATTTAATTTAATAATATCTTCTTTATAATACTGGCCCCTTGAACATTCTTTTATTTTTAACAATTCTTCAAACTCATAACCATCAAAACAGCTTCGGCTCAATTATTTGACGGATTTTTAAAAATAGAATGAAAAACAAAATTTTTAATTTTATATAAAAGAATAATTAAAAACCGACATAAATAAAACAAAAGTAAAAGAAATTAACTACAAAAAGATATATCTTTAATTTTTATTACAATCACCTTTACCTTTATAAATTACCTTTAAAATTTAAAATTAATAGGTAAAGTATAGATAAATAAAGTGGTAATATATATGTAATTATATTATTAAAGCTAATATACATTGGATTTAACATGTTAGGTCGATGACGAATGGCATCTAAGATTGCGCATTAACTGCTCATTGACCGCGCCATTACTCTGATGAATTGCACCTCACGTGAGAATGACAGAGGACGTTAATCATTGTACATATCGTATGCTAGATTGAGGATTATTATAATTTTCTACCAAGGTAAGATATATTTATTTACATTTTACGTATATGGCTCGATGACAAAACAAATTCATTTATAACTAACTAACTATGTTACCTAACTTGCACTAAACCACTTTTCCCATTAGAGCTCAATTAACTATGCTCAGTTTAGCTTGGTTACTTATGACAATTACACATCTAGGTATATTATTTCTTTATAGATATTTGTTTACATTTTAGAAGATAAATAAATAAAATATTATGCCATTGACCATTGACAAAATGAAAAGATTAGTTCAATATTTGATTCAGTTTAGAAAAAAAAAATTAAGTTACAACAACAACTGAAGGTATTAACAAAACTAGGTATACGTTTAGTGAAGTAATTGATATATGTATATTCTTATGAGTTAGATCAAAAGTATTTTTTTTACAAATATTTTAAAATTACTCTAAAAGGGATGGAAATATTATATACTGTTAATTTATGTTATAAAATAACAGTAGAGTAAGTAATTGAATTAAATATTGAATTTGTTTATTTACGTTATATGTATATAGATTCTAACATAAGGTAGGTATGATAGGTAGGTTAGTAGGAAACTTTGCTTGCTTTAAGAAGCTATCCTGTATGGATTATAGGATTGGATGAATTTATGGATGGATGGATCGGCGCTAGGCACATTTTTGTTAAATAATTTTTACGACTTCCAGTTCAAATTTGAAACCTGATATATTTAAAATATGTATCTATTGATAAATCGACTTCACACCAATTAGATATTATAGTCAAAATGCCTTTAAAAATAACTATTTACCGCTGATGAATAAGTTATAGTACGGTAATAAATTTTAAGAATGATGAAAGATCTGGTCGTTCTTTAACTACCGCTACGAAAGAAAACGTGCTATAAGTGAAAAAAACTTCAATTCAAATTTTGCGTAAATTTCCTTCTCTATGGTTACAGAAATTTGTTTTCTACAATTGAAAGATGTGGTTCCAGCTAAACAGAGGTTTTTTAAGGTTCTTAAAAAAATGTTTCACGAAAGTTGATTTCTGGTATATGCGATTTATTGCAGAATTGTTTTACATAAGAACAAATATTAGGGCAAAGATATCAAGATACAGTATTTTTTTCGAGGAAAAAATGTGTGAACTCGTTTATCAAAGTCCTTAAGATGAGATGTCGGACATTTAGATGATATTGTTTTCATAAAATATTTTTGCCTATTGACTATGTTGCAGGATATTTTTTGTGTTATTTATATTATTTATACGTACTAAATACTCACAACCCATTGTCTACTTAACGTTTCAAATGATTTAAATTATAATTTAACGCAAATGTGTCGTTTATTAAGTTAATTAATTTGAAATTTACCTGCGAAGGTTTTTCAGTTGTCGGACAGCTGTTATTGAAGATGGATAGCTACAGAACATTTATAAAAAATAATTTCTTTTTACATAATAGTTTTTGCAAAACATATTTTTATTTCCTTTCATTACTTAACGCCTGAGTAAGTTGAGTAAATCCGAATATTACAGATTTATATTTATTTTAGATATATAGAATTACATAGAAATTAACATTAATATTGCAATAGATATAACAAATATTTTATAACTGATTAAATGAAAATTTTAACACACATACGTATATCAAAATGTCATTATTATCAGTTATTATGTATTATTATTATTAATAATAATGTTTATTATTTTATATAAAATATTTTGCAACTATCGCATAAATGTTATTATTATTTTCTGTCATTTAAAATGATATTTTAATTAAAATGCCGCTGCTCTCTCTAAATGTTATTATAATATAAATTATGGTTTATTTTTATAACCACTCATATTTTTACCTAGATTATAAAGCATTGATATTTTCTCATTATACATTGACAAGTACTAGTGTTTGCGGCCTGAAACATTAAAGCGATGAGGACACGAATCACATTACTCCTGAAGCTCTGTGAGGACAGAATGAAACGATCTACGTAATGATTGTTTCTATTTTAACACGCATGTTTGAAATTTTACAAATTATATGTTTCATAACTTTATCATATTTAATCTGACATAATAATATCAGATAGTAATCTGGTATAAACATTGCTATACACAAAACAGTAACAGTTATCAAGAACACGGCGCTCAAACTGAGTTGGCTGGAGAAAGGGTACAAAATATTTTAATTACATACATAAAAGTTGTTTCTAGGTTACTCATTTTATTTTTTCTCAAATAGTATTCTAACATTTAAAACTTATATGATTATATCTTTATGGCAAAGATGTAACCATAGGTTAAAAAAAAATATTATTTTTTTTTGTATTTCATTCATTAGCATTATGAAGAGAAAATGATGTCACCACTTACGTATTTAAATTCATTAAATAGCATCCTTTTACCACAATAAAGTCAATTGTTTTTGTTGATCTCATTTACAAAAGTCATTTATTTAAAGCTCTTCACTATTGTCGCTTTAACGCAGCTCATAAATATATGACAGAGAAATGTTTACATAAGAAACACAAGCACAGTTGTTAGGGAGGCACTTTGTACTAATGCCAACGTATAATGGACCTGCTTACTGCAATGGTAGAGAATTGCATATGTAAAAGGGTCGATCTAATGGTCAAATTATCTTGGTTCTTTAACATTACATAGACCTAAGAACTATAATAATCATCGAAACATTATTATAAAATTACATTATTTTTCAATTTAAAGGCTTTCCGAACTTAAGGACATTTATTAATCAATTTTCTCTTGTCGTATGGCTACAATTTAATACTTAACGGTTTTTTTATGGATTTTTAAACATAAATTGACTTATATTCAATATTAAAAATATCTTAACTAATTTTAATTATTTCTTCTAATTTTACCTAAATGTCTTTTTGTCCTTTATTAGTAATATTTTTATAAAAAATGAGACTTACTTTTTGTGACTTTATATGAAGTGGATGAATTATACAAATGTTACAGCTACGAAAATGACTGGATGAATTGTGATACGACAAAAGTAGCGGTATGAAAAATCACAAAGCTATATAAATTATGACTCCAAGTCGAAACTGTTTCGTGCGGATTACTTGTATGTGTCGCCGGTAAATCGTGAAGCCGTGTCATTGTTGGAGACACAAGATACTTTTAAAATGGTTTCTGTTTTTGAATATAGTATTCTATTTTAGATATAAAAAAAAAATATATAATTATTAAATTGGTTTTTATTTAAAAACTTAATGATTTGAAGCTGATGACATGATAAGCAAATTGTTCAACAAATTTAAATATCTTTTCCTATACAGCTCATGTATTTTGATTTTCGTGTCGCCGGAAAATTAACTTAACGTGCTCCAATCACAATTGTCAAGCGTAACGTGCTTTTCTCAATAGAGGGTGATTTTTATACAAGTGAGGTTGTTACAAAGTTATACATTCGTTGAATATTTTATTATTCGTCAGTAAGGAAAACAAGAAAGTAAAAAAAAATTATATTACAGGATTTTTGTATGAAATATGAGATGTTACATTTTAGTCATAAGCTCTGAGAATTAACCACTATAAAAAATACAACATCACCAGAGGCCTTGATAGTGTCATTTATACTAGCAAAAAAATGTAAAGGTATGAGTTTCACATCCTTATACTAATGTTTACACATACACAAATACAATTAACAACGAACTCTTAATATTTGGCTATAGGGTCATATATTAAACATTTTTATAGTTTAAGAATAGCTCTACATGAACCCATTAAAAATTAAATTAGTGGTCAACATCCTTTGGTCCAAAACAAACTTTACAAATTGGTTAAACTTCTTACAACAACGTAAAAGTAAGAAACCAATTTAATTTGGATATATTTACTTTCTTTTTTACCTCTTTAGAATCGAAAACTTTACTTACATTACATTGTTATAAACTTGCCCCACATTAAAATTCGGTTTGATGTTTAGATGACTAACAAGTATGTATCTTATTTTATCAGAAATAAAGAATAACTCTAAAATAATAATAATTTTGCCAATATTATATACTCGTATATATGAAACTTTGTGAAGTTGATTGTTTGCTTACTAGTTACTACGTAATAATTAATAGATAGATATGAATGAAACTTTATAATTATATATATATATATATATATATATATATATATATATATATATAGTATATATTATAAAAAATATATTATTTAAGATGACCAGTAAGCCAAAGAAAAATATTCCTATATCTATCTGATATTTAAACTACATTTCCTTTCACACTACCATATATACAAGTTTGAACAAATATTTTAAAAGTTAGGACGATAAGAAAGTAAAGGGCACTAAAATAGTTTGGTTCGATGTGCGCAGGACGTTCGGTCGCACTGCGGGTGAGGTGAGACAAAAAAAGGATAAATACGCCTACTAATTTGCAGGTGAAGTAAAAATCGGCAGTAGCGTGTCCGAAACCGCGCACAAAAGCTTGTATGATATAATAACGTACACAAGAAAATAAATAACAGTGGACAATAAAAAAATACGACTGAATATATAGTATAAATCTTTGCTGAGTATTCACGAGATGTAATAAATATACCTACTGTATACTTATAAAACTTTCTTAATCACTTCCAAAAATGGCTATACCTTCATTAAATACAATTAAATATGTAACAAAATATATTATAATATTTTTTCACAATAAGTCTAGATAGATATACGTCTACCATTAAGCCGGTTTCCCACCTGACAGCTGGTAAGAGACGGATTGTTAAAGTAATATCCCATATGCATAATGCACAATCTTTGTCAGACACTTAGTGTAATTGATAGGTCCATTAAACATCTATTTATATAGTAATTAATGAGGTCCGGGATTTAGTTAGGCTTAATAATATGAACGGTATTACAACTACTATTTATACAGTTTATCTTTACTAACCGCATAATTTTTTGAATGACATTATAGTTTTAAGATTCTATAATTTTTTAAACCAGTCAACTTTTTAGTTGCGATATAAAATTATAAATACTTATATAATATCCGATCAAATGAATGTTTAAGCTCGTATATAATATTAAATTGCAGAACGTAAAGAGCACCTAAGAGATGCTTTTAAAATACTTTCAAGTAATTATGAAAGCATGGCCCATATCATGTTTCTAATTTATGTATACACCCTCCTACGGGAGGTTATTGGTTATAAGTATATCATATGGGGTAGGCTTAGTATGTTAATTTATGCCAAATATATATTTATAAATAATATATATTTATAATCTCAAAAGAGCTAAGATTTAGTTTAGTTCGTTTAAAGCAATTTTTTAAGAGGAGATAAATAAATAAAATATAGTATTCTTGACACAATGTTAACACATTTAATTCAATTTAATTAAGAGTACAATTACATTAAAAAAATTATAATAGTTTTGAAATTAAAATAATATGGGGATGCAATTTTAATCATTAAAAAACATACTAAATTTCATTCGAATACTCTCAAAAGACATAATTTCACTTTTACTTAAATCATCATGGGGATTAATTAAATTCATAAGCACCCTCGTTAAGGCGATGGGGTGTAGGTTGGATCGTGCCCAAAGTTAAATGGAATGTAACCGCACTTTGCCCCACTCCATAGTGCCTGATACCTTTGCCCGTCAGTTTTTTTGTATCCCCTACATAATACAGCGGCAACGTTTCAACTTGATTGCATCCGTAACCCCTCCTCGATACTGTTACTCGTACATTCTTGAATATGTACTTTTTATATTGAAAAATTCTACTGTTTTATATTTCTATTCTATACTACTTTTTCCTAAACCTATTTTGTTATATTCAAATTTAATATTTATTCGTCACCAACTCATAAATTGACTTGATGTTTTAAAGATCTTTACGTTCTATTTATATCCTGTAATAAGATTAAGCTTCATAATATGATCATTTACTTAGTTGAGATTACTTCTCTTTTCATTAACCGTATTCTCAACGAATCAATTGTCTAATATAACTTTTGAAGAGGCTGGTAAATCGTGCAGATTATTTGACATTCTAAAAGTAATGTAACTTTTTCTTTGAACTTTTAACCTTTGAACTCTAAACCTTATTTCTATCCAAAGGTCTGTAAAAGTTGATGTTAAGGCATCTTAAAGTTTTCTATAATATTGACAAAAATCTCAATCCTCTATAATGTAAATCCCGATGTTTTTTTTCTACTTCCACACTAGTTTTCATACTGAGTATTTTAAACTTTACAAAACTACAATATTATAACAAGTTAAGCAGCAAATTGAATACTTTTTGTACTAACATCCGCTCACTAGTAAATAGGCTTAAAGTAGCGATTATATTATTGATACGTTGCACAGTAATATTATTGACGCATGACCTACCCTAACGTGACCATCAGGTGCATGTGTGTTCGTCTACCTCTGTCTATCTACCGTCTCCGCTTATATAAAATTATTATTTTTTTATTAAATATGAATATTGCATCACCTTATTTATTTTATTACATCTGAATTCTTTATTCGAATATATCTGTCAGAAGTGGCTATTTAGGAATAAGGCCGCCGTGCGACTTAAATCTGTCTTTATAAGACCGATGTAAAGAAATTATTTATATTACATCTAAATGGAATATTACAGTAACATATAAAAAAAAACTTGAATTCAAATTATTTACTTGTTTTTTTTGTTTCAGGTCAACGAATTACTAAACATGATGAGGTTCATGAAGTTTCTCTTGGTAAGTAATAAGTATTACTGCACTCCTTAATAGCATTATTGGGCTTTATTTAATTTGGTAATTACGTTATATTCGTCGAACACTTACTATAAGTTTTTTTATATTCAACGACATCGAAGAGAACACAAGTCAGATATCCATATCCTGCTTTTTATAAATAAATAATATCTAATATCTTGAAACTAAAATATAAATCAGAACTTTTAGGTTACCACCCTTATAATAATCTTGAAATTTATTTAAAAGAACGGTCTTACAGAGTAGTGAAGCTAAAATCAAAAATTATTCATTTGTAACTTAGTTTAATTTTGCTACAATATATGCAGCGCAGTATACTTTGTAACACTTAGAAACAAAACCACACTAACTACTTCATTATACTAGCTCTTAATTACCATACTCTTAATGTAAACTAATTCTATTAATAATTTGTGAATTCGCAGTCGATACTAGACACTTAGGCTTGCTTCGCATATCTGCGGGCATCCTAGACATTTATTATACGGTGTTAAAGATTACAACTCCTGTATTCCTTAATGGAACAGTTTATAATCTTGTTACGTCTATGTTGCCAAGAATATTGGTAATATTACCTTACATAAACTTAAGTCTGAAAGATCACGTAGGTGATATATTGTAATATTTGAATTATATATTTCGGTCTTCTTCAAATAAAAATATTTAATACTATTTAACATTATATAGTGAATATGTATCTTATCGTATTATAACGTATCTCAATCTTCATTATTAATATACATATATGGGATGTTAGTGATATAATTTCAAAGTAATAATGAGTGAATGTAGCTTTCACAGATATTTCTACTGAAGCTGGTTTGCGGTTCACCACGTGAATATAGCATGTCGATAACGGAAGCCAACTTTGCACTAATTTACACTCAGTAATGAGATTAACTTACTAAATAATATTATGTTTGAAACTAAGAGGTTTCTCTTCCAATTTCGGTTAATAAACACTCTTGAGGATGGGTGAAGTTAATACAAATTACACATAGGTAAACAAATCATTATTAGGTCAAGTTTGGATTATGTCGAACCAATTATTACTTGAAATTAAAAACTCAGTGGAAAATATCACTTAGCAAATTAAAACATTTTCTTAGAATTGTATTTTCCGTTGAAGGTCGAATTTTTGTAAGAAGCTTTCGTAACTTTGACGTTAATTAAATATTTTCAAAACCCAATTACAACAATCCCCTTATTGCTTTAAGTATAAGAAATAAACAAAATCATTTTATCATCATGTGATTAAAATACAATTAATATTAGGATATGTATGTATGTATATAACCTATACTTCACTATGACTTTGTGGATGTCGATGTACGTACTTGAACAGCACATTACTTGGTATTTTAACATTTTATTTTATTGAGTGGTGTTACAGTTAAGATTACAAGGGGACTAAATATATGTATTTTGAAATGAATTTTTCTTTTTTTTTCAATCTTACATTTCGATTATTTTGGAATAAACTATCTAACTAGATTTTAATAATTTCAAAATTAAAGTATCACATTTAGTAGTTACGAAGCTACAATATACTGCAACTAATTTGATGCCTCAATATCAATCATTTTTATGTACAAGTATAAAGTTATTATATAAGAATTTGAATTTATTCAATGCTAGAGTTATGCGGTTTCATTAAGAGTTTCAAACTAAATTTTCTCAATACAGGTTAGACTTTTGAAACAAATGTTTCTATTCAAAGTTGCGAGAAGTATTCCAATATAGAAGATGAAACAGAAATGAAACTTCAGTCCCGTGTGTATACTGGTCAGCTTAAGTATTCTTATTAAGATTATTGATCGGTATTCCGTATCTATTGACTTTAGATCTAAGGACTATAAATTGGAAAAGCAATTCCTGCTAAATTCAAGTATTTTTATCTAAATCACAATGAACTAGTAAAGAGCAACATATTTTCATTTATTGAAAATTCTGCACTAACGTGAAGTAGATTCTCTTTCACTTTAATATCTATATCCCTTGCTTATTTACCAATAAGGACTTTCGAGCGCAATCGAAACTACTTAATACAGTACTATTTGTTATTACAATAAAAAATAAGAGATCTACAAATATAGTCATATATTAAATTTAGTCTTGATATACAAACATGTCACCATTATGTTCTATTGTCAAACAGATTTATAAACACACATACACAGATATGTAGACATGGTATCTACCGTACATACTCTGTAAACAATCAATAGTGACAGTATCTACGAATAGAGTGTAGACTACTGCTGGCTGATGTTGATTTAAAATATTATTACTAATATTTACATCGAACATGTTAATAGTAAAATTTTCCTTAATATCATATTTGGAAAGCAGATCTAAGATCTAAAAAATCAAAGGGTAATTACAGTATATAATATGTCTTTGGAATTATTTAAGATAGGTGGCTAATATCATATCTTTTTTTCTAAACAATTAAACATCCAATCTGCATTTGCATCAATAAAAAAAATAGTATATAATATTTTACATTTTAAATTGAGGAATATATAATATGAGGTATATTTAACTATTACGTAGTTATTAAAAAAATATTCTTTATACTCGAAAAAAAATACCAACTCTTTTAAGGTACAAATTCATTGTCTACAAAAATAGTTTTCGAAAAATAGAAAATGTATTATTTTTATTCTATTACAGTGTCGATGCTGGCCTTTCAAATTTCGATTCGTACCAAAAAGTAATTTTACTATTGTTACAGTTTTAGACCGATTCTGATTGCATGTTGTATGAAAAAAGCATTGCAAATTGAAATGTTGAGAACCCGTAGTAAAAAATAATTAAAAAGCAATAAAAAGAAGAAACGCATTGCTATATTTTGAATTAACAATTTTATAATCAACAAATAATAATAATCCTTTCGTAACTATTTATTTTCTTTCAACATAAGTCTAAGCCATCTAAGGTTAATAAAGGTTACATAGATCACGCGGTGACCAAAACATTTTATTGGTAGTTATAATACTTAAAGTAGATTTTTCAATCTTTAGATAACTCCTAATTCTACATTGAGATGAAATATGAAAGAAGAGAATGGAAGGAGTTGATAAAATAACTCCTAACTACTTAAAACCATATAAATTTTACATATAATCTACAAAAAAAAATACAGTTAGTAGTTATTTACAACAACATAGTTATTTCATTTAGATCAATTTATTAAAACGAGGAGCATATATAAAATAGACAAAGGAATGTCTATTGTAGTTTTATTATTCGTATAAAATAATAATTCATTTACATCATTCATTACAAAATAATTCAATTCTTAGCCTCAGAATACGTATATTTTTTTAACACATATACATTTTAAAATTCTCACAATACGGTCGACGGTGCGTTCTTGTGATAGAGGTTACATCCGGTTTCACCTGCGCTGTGATATAAATGTCTTTGCCTACAGTTTGTATGAACGGAGGGTTAAGAGTATTCATTAAAAAAACTTTGAGATTGTTTTAATTAGAGGCTGGGTGTGGTTAATTTTTTGCTTTGTCCCTAAGACTACCTTCATATGTAATAAATTGAAATATAAACATGAATACAGACAAATATATATAATATAGTACCAATACTATTGCAATTATATAAAGAACGGTTTCTTTTGTGCGTGATTAATTTTCTCACCTGCAAAGTCAGCCATTCAGCTCACAGACCGGTGAGACACTAAAATCTAACAAAAAAATGCTCTATAACCTTAATAAATTAGAAACGAATCTCTTAATCGAAAAATGTTTTTTTGCATACCACTCATGCTTTATAAATACTCCGCATCATGAAGTACTCGAGGAATACAATCCCACTATACCCTATTAAAAAGCTATACCAAACCAAAAAAACAAAAAATTATCCTACCACTTTGTCAGCGTGGCTAATATGTATGTTCATGCTGAATTACAGATTTTCTATTTCTAAGAATTTCGGAAGCTGAACTAAAAAGCATGGATTATGGAACCTTCAAAATAATGAAATGAAAAAAATAGTATTTTTTTTATTCATAGAATTCCACTAAACATAATCTTCGTACAGTAAGACAGATTTACAGTTAACCGAGGCAATGCCAAGTGAATAAAAGCCCTAAATATCCTTAGGCAGAATACCAGTGCAAACGCCAGCTTAATAATAACTAATAAATAAAACAAAAAGAGTATATAAGTACTATAATTATTAACTTTGTTCTATAATTCATTAAAAATATTTTTAATTTGAACAAAAAATAAAAAAAATCTTAAAATAATGTTTAGTTTGTAGGAATAAGTTATTTAAAATATTTTATTTTATAGAAGAATTTAATATGTTTAAAGTAAGTTTAAACGATTACTGCAGCTTCTTTGTTCATATTTTCTAAAGCCTCGTACACTATGTAAGTTTAGAATCTACCGTTTCACATTTATGAACGTTGCTGGCATAGCTCATGCCTTTGGGGCTTATATTTCACATAAATAACTGAAGTACGTCTCACTATGTAATGTAGTTCATAATATGAAGATATAACTAGTATTTTTAAAGAAATACAATTTTAGTCTATTCAATAAGATTTAGAAAAAAGATATTGCAATATTTCCATGACACAAAATTCTTCAGACGCAAGTTTTGCAATAAGACATAATTTTAGTATTTATTGAACATAAGACTGTTTAAAATATGTTTAAATGATAAGTATATTACTTTTAAATGCTATGAAAAGAAATAAGTAAGTGCTTTATTTCTATTATTGTATTATTTACCTTTCTATATAAACTTATATTTTTCTTATATAACATATTTTTTTCCATGATATTATTCTAGCCGTGGAATACAAATAAAATGGTTTCAGCACAATATGGCACAAAAAGCCGGCTACTAGTAAATTTATAATTTTTTTAATAAATGAATTTATTGTTGAAAATATTAATTTAAAATTTATGATAAAAACTTTTCATTTCAATAAGCATTATTAATCTAACCACTTTATGCACAATTATTTAAAAGTTTGTAAAAAAAACGTCTGAAAATATGTTATTGCGCAGGTCACCTAATAGGCTGTAACTTTAAAAACGTATAGTAAAATTGAATTTTGTCACCGGCGCGGATAAAGCTGAAAGACAGCAAAATTCACTTGAACTTCTTATTCATTTAAATGCGCTAGAATTTTGAGTACTAAGCGTAGTCTGAAATTGTTAAAGTTAGTGTATGACTGCATGCTGGCTTTGTAACTTAAGAGCTTCTTTCGCGAAAGTGCGACCGCAGTACCGTTTGCTATACGCGCCCTAGTTTGGCTCTGAACTTTTTTATGCAATGCAATTTTTATAGCATATTATGGAGTAATTTGTATCTTACTTTTATGTATTTCATAAATTTCAAATATAACAATTTAAAAATTTTATTACTCCTACATATTTTTAATCTTACCTTAACCAAACTTAAATTAAGTATCTTATAGGCTTTTCTATGTAAATATGTCAAAAACAAAAATGACATGTATAAATATGTCTTTAAGTCTTATAATAACTTTATATATAATAAATATATACAAATTATAAATGATTTTTACTGTTCATTTAAAACAATTTAATATATCTGAGGCTGATGAATATCTTATAAAAGATAATATTATTAAGACCTGGTAGAAATCACAAGGCTGGTTTGGTATTAAACTTTGGGCAGAAAATTACTTCATTGTGGTTTATTTACTTTCATAACTAATATTACTAAAATTGATATAGGGGTACCTCAAATCTCAATATCAAGACGATTACTGTTCCCTTTTACGATTTATTCGATTTATACGATCTTCATATTTTTTTTGTGAATATTTTTTTTATACACATTTTCTTTGCAATAATCACTATTTCAATAATGCTTATTGCAAAGAAAATAGGCATTATGAAATATGATAATAGAAGTAAGCATTATTTAAATTTATTTAGAATAATAATATGTTTGTTTTCACAAAATGAATTCAATTAACTACATTTATAAATTTCCGAAACAGTGGTAAATTTTACAATAAGCAAATATATGGAAAGCGCAGCTAGAGCCACCATCAGTAGAGAGTCGAGTACAAGGAGACAGGACGAGGTCATGGATTCGGACACGGACTGTAGCCTCTCAACAAGGAGATTAAGGAGTTCGGACACAAGAAGCGATGTCTATAGTCCAGGCCATTAAAGTCCTTAGCACTCGGATGATCACGGAGGAGACGCGTCATCTTCAGGAGGATACTGAGCGCCTTAAGGCTGAGATGGACGTTCTCCTTAAGCAAACGTCCACCCTGAAGGAAAGAAATGAAGAGGATCCGGGTTATCCGAGGCCCTCTCCACCGTCCTGCGGTGGGCTGGAGGGCTGTGGCTGCATCCTCTGCAACGCAGCCACAGCCCTCGTTGGAGGAGATCTGTCGGGCGGTCATGTCCCCGGTAGGGGACATGATGACCGCTCGCTTCCGATGCATCGAGGATCAGCTTTTCCCAAGCAGAAGCCACGGTCTGCTACAAATCAGAAGCGTAAGCTTCGAGCTCAGAGATTGATTGTAATAAAGGTGGTAATAACGCCTTAGTTGGATCCCGTGACCAGTGGCGTAACTTACATCCAGGTCTTGGCAGAGGCGAAACAAAAGTCAACCTTGCTTAAATAGGCATAACGGACTTGCGTTTTAGAAAAACGGTAGGCCGTGTTCTAGAGTTGCCCAGTGCCAACAGAAATGGCAGACAACCTCACTAACAAATAGATGGAGACCCTTAAGGAGCAACAGGTTCGGGTATATAGACCAACTAAAAGCATAGAAATGCGCATTTAGGTTCTGGATGTCTCTGTTGACAGCAGTGGCGTGGCTGTTATCGTTGCGCGAACGGGAACTGTGGACTTCACCAGGTCCGGTGGGGGCCCATCGCAATCAGCGCTGGAGGCTTGGCTGGAGGCTTGGCTTGCCCGGTCACAGCAGCCAGAAAATTGTCCGATGGTGGAAGGCTCCTCGTGGACTGGGTATCGACAAAATGAAACTGATAAGCGACCGGCCTATGCATTGCTGCTGGGGTTTTGAGCTGGGGCACGTTAGGGCTGCTTCTAAAGCAGAGGTCGATCGGAGTGACCTCTGCTACCGACGCAGCAAGCTCGGACATAAGCCGCAGGAGTGCTACAAATATCAGATAGGGGTCAAGGAGTGTGTCCCTGCTCTAAAGGGAAGGAAATCGGGTAGGGCTCGTAAAGGTCCCAGGGCCTCTACGCAACCAGCTAGGCCTGAAGGGCATTCTGTGGCCATTGTTAAATATGGCAATGAGGATCTTACAGGCGAATATTAACCACTGCGCCAGATTCCTGTACCTATTGTTTCAGAGCATAACGGATTGGTCGATAAACGTCGTTGTGGTCACAGAGCCCTATTGTGTCCCATCTGGAGATGACTGGGCGCGTGACAGAGACGGATTAATCGCAATTGGGTCGCGGTTCGCAGCCGGATCCCCAGTCTTTTTGGCGGAGTGATTAGGATTCGAGGCTATGTCTCGGGGCTTATTGAAGATATCACACTGGTCGGAGTTTACTTTTCTCCGAATCAAAGTTTCGCCTATATCAGAAAGTTTCTGGTCGAAATCAGTGCCTTCGTCGATTAAAGTTGCCGGCCGAGTCCTTGCTATCGGGGACCTTAATTTAGAGACCACGGCTTGGAGTTATCCCGCCACGGCCACGGCATTCTTGAGGGCTGAACAATCGTGACCGGTCTGGTGGTGCTAAACCGAGGTTCGGTAAATACGTGTGTGCGGCAACAGAGTGGCTGTGTGTGCGACAACAGATGCCATCCTGACGCGTCATCTCTCTCTCTCTCATTATTGAGAGGCTCTCGTAATGGCCATTGCGAAAGTAAAATAATTGGCGGAAGGCGAAATAAGAGGCCGTATAAGCTGGTGAGTCGCAAGCTTCGACCGTGAATCCCCTCACTGACCGAAAATCTTTCGGTTGATCAGCTAGAAACCGTAATCTCGTTTTTATATCCTTGAGGTAAATTGACCATCAGGCACCTCACATGACGCCTATGAGAGCGGAGGGAGCGGAAGAGCGGCCTTGGGACATAGCGCAAAAAAGCTGCCTAAAATTTGAAATGTTCTGTGAGACATTGTGTCTTTGTACGTGTTTTTCTTCAAGCTGGTTTTCGTAACTCCACGTCTTCCGTGCGCCTATTTTGCGTGGGTGTATATATACCTAACAACATATTGTAGTTGGAAATTAATACGAGTCAAGTAAAATGATTATCTTCCCTTAAATATATAATAAATCTATTTATATATATAGTGGAATAACTATTTTATACATACACATATTGTAAAGAATATAGATAATATTATATTTTCATTTCAATAAAACATTAACATGATAACGAGTGAAATGTTGCTGGGAAACGGAAAGCGTTAGAGTTAGCGCCATAATACTGTTAACAGCGTCGATAACTTGCCAACTTACTGTTGTATGTGCTTAATGGATGCGATGCTTATTGTTACTATGCAACTTGTAAGCAAATAGCCTATAATAAACCACTAATTTCGTACATTTTTATTAGTATCTATTATAAAAAATAAAGGTGTATCTATATTGGGATTTTTTATAATTTTATTTTTTTTTTGAACTAAGACGATAGATTGGAAAGAAAATATACCTGTAAAAATTAATAATTAAATTATTGTAGTCGGGTGGACTTCCATATAAAAAATATTATTAATTAGGGTAACATTTAAAAAAAACCTCATTCTTTTTTTTAATTTCATTTTATGTAAATATTTTCTGTGTTAGTGTAAAATTTGTGACATATTTTTTTATTCAAATTTAAAAAAAAAAGTTATATTAAAGGTGCCTTACATAATACTAAAAGCATTATTAAACAGTGTCAAAAGTGTTTAATTAAGACGCATAGAGCAGCGTAATATACATACTGCCCGTGATTTAGGGGTACAACAATTTTTGTTACCGTTGTTCTGTGACAAAAGTGCACTCAATAGCATTAAAATTCAAGCCACTTTGAATTTTATTTTAAAATTTCAAACCAAAACATGTTATACAAAAATCCATTTATACGTCTATAGGTTTTACCCATATTGCTAGCTGTACTTCAATTATAATACCGAAAACTATTACCAGACAGTAAATATTGTTAATATACGTCGGATTAAATGCAGTAAAATCTGTTTTGTTGTAATTTAAGTAATCAAATTATTTGAAATGTCATTAAACTAATTTCTCATACCCAATGACCAACTATAATTATTTTAAAATGGCTACATCGTACAGATGTCGTAATCAAATCAGTGTGTCCCTAACTTTATTATCACCATCAATCATAATGAATATTTTACACAGCCCCGGCGTGACAACCATAATTATTTCCTAAATTCTTGAGCTGGGACTAGTGTCATGTAATTAATTTTATTTGTACAATAATTGATTACTCATTCATATTTGTAATTTTGTACAGGTATTAAGTTACATTTTATTTAATATACTAACATTAGTTTATCGAAATGAAATCAATTTGCAACTTTATTTCAGTGAAGATAAATTAACCTGGTCTGAAATGTTCGCAAAAATTGCAATGATTCAAATATTTGAAGACAAATAAAACAGCTAGTCTACGTATGTAAATGTGAATTCCTCGGTTAGCATTCTAAATAACGTTAAAAATACATCCAACGAAAGCTTCAGAGAATAGTGCATGAAATATGTAAAAATTATTAAAATTCAACAAGAAATAAATATTAACTAGGAAACAAGCTTGTACTGGCGTGTTTATGATCTTCTTTTGTATTGGTATTGTTTAACTACATAGTACAATTTTATCATGTTGAACAGTAAAAAATATATATAATTAAATTTGCTTTTAATTTTTGTTTTACTTATTTTTTTCTAAGAGTTCGTTAGTTGATACAGAATATTGTTAAGAATTTAATAAATAACGAGCACTGCATATTCATATATTTCCACTTTGCCTAAGTAAATAGTTTAATGTTGACATATTGCCAATAATAATTAAAAACATTAAGACTTATGACATTTATATATATGTAATCCAGTAAAAGATACAAGCACTTAATATTGGGTATACAACAATGTGGAAAGTATCATATGTGCGTCTAAATTGCACTTTAGACAAGATATGTTCAATTTAAGTTATTACGTGACAATTTTATATTCTTCTGGCATTGACTGGAAAGGTTGGATTACGCCTAATTCAAGAATTATATTATAGAAAATAATGATTACGATGTTACGTAATTGATCGTAATCAACAATCGTAATCGATGTACACAACGTAATAGTGCTCTTATAATTACGATGATTTCGTTTCGGACATTTTAAATATTTGAGTAATAAAATGAATTTGTAAATAATATAATTTTTACTCTCAAATATTAATTAGTATCAGTTGTAAATTCTGATTAATTTAACACTAAGATGAATTATGGAGTAGATCTTATGAATATTGGAAAAAATTTATAAGCAGTTTCAAGTCCTGAAAAAAATTAGAGAAATCTTTTTATAAAATTGGTTATTATTCTTATAAAACTACAATAATCCCGAGTTACAAATGTTTTATGTGTTGATAGTGTTTTTTTGTGGATAAGACATCTGAACCCTTTGTTCGTATAGACGAGAAAAATGTATTGACATAAATAAATACATTTTACAACCTTATAAAAATACGTACCTCACTATTTAATCCGTAAATACGTAACTTTAAACACTTATGTTACAATTATGTGCCTTTGTGAGGCTTTGTTACGAAGTTCATACATACATTATATAAATCTAAAATATATATTAATATGAAATAAATATACAGAAGAAGTTAATTCGCGTTGGTTTTGAAAGGGGTTGTTTATAAAAATGAGAAATGAAAACATATCATTTATAACAGAGTAAATTTATTTATCAAAGATATGAATATTTGTTTTTAATACTAAAGTTATAAACTGAATAATATTGTTATTTGTAATTAACTTAATATTTAGAGCTGAAATAATTATTATAGATCAAAAGAATAGCTTTAAATATAACACTTACAAGGTTAAAAGAACAGCTATTAAAACTTTAATTAATTTTAACGAGATGAACTGTACAAAAAAGTTCTTTTGCTATGCTTAGTTTGTATAAAAGAATCTTGTTTAAAATATGTAAGTGTTTTTAACTTTTAGAAGTAACAAGTACACAGTTTTTGTTAAAAGATCAATATAGAGCTGAAATATAAAAAAATAACTTATCTTACGTATATTACCTTTGTTTTCTTCTCCCTATATTCTATTCATCTATATTCTTTTATTCTTGGCAATAAACAAGTATTTTTAAGTCTCTGCGGTCGCAGAGGTCTATAGCCAAACTAACAAGGTTGGTCTGATTACTAACTTTACGCTTAAAATTTAAAAAAACAACACAGAAAATATAATACGTAAAAAAAATTTCAAGTCTTTGATCATTTTATCTCCATATATCTCAATTTTGATTGAAAAAAATATTCCTGATGTTCTCAAAGTTGGGTAAAAAAGGAAAACTTACCTTCTTTGAGCACTAGGAAGTTTGGTTAAGACAAAAATTGGGAACAACATTTATATTTATGTTAATCTTTGATTAACCTTTATACTTAATATAACCATGATTTAAATTAACTTCCTCGCGAAAGTTGCAATATTCCTGTTCTTCATTATCTATTATATTAAGATTATCTCAAAAATTTAAGTAGCAGTTAACCAGCTTCTATTTGTACAACACAAATGTCGAATTTAACTTAATCTTTATATTACTGCTTATTTCATTACAATTCTTCAATCCCATCAAAGATATTCAACATTAAATAAAGATGATTAAAATTGTTTATAAATTTTAAAATAATACTACTAAAAATAGTGAAGTTCATTAATTCTAGCTATATTTATTAACCTGAAAACTTGATTACTTAAATAATAATAAAGCATAATGTTATAAGTCTTTCATAAGTATACAAATAATTATTTATTATTATTTCATAATATCGTATATATATCTCACCACATAACTGTGAAATACTTAAAGAGAGTAGAGTATAATTCATTTAATTTAGGATATAAATTAGTTTAAGCTGTAGTATTGAACCAGCTACCAATAACGTTTCGACAAAAAACTTAATGCGACTTTTACTTTTCAAACGGAAATTTGTGAACATAAACATGTCATATAATGAATTATAATAGAAATGTCATATTAAATTTATACCGCGAGATAAAGTACAGTAAAATATTTCATGTTTTTGGATAAGAAGAAAATGTAACTTTTAAAATATACACAAATGTATTTCTTGCCCGGTTGTTTCTTAAAAAAACTATATTTTTTTAACCTGAGTTAAAAATTATTAAAATTTAAAAAGAGCCATATTTGAAATTTTTATGTATCCTTTTTTCAATAAGCTTATTTTTGTTTTCACTAGATGGAATTTAATTAAATCGACATTAACCGGTTCTTAATGGCTACATATATTATTATTGTTTAGGTTAAAAAAATCATAAAATTTATTGAAATATTTTTACTTTTACGAAATAACTATTATTTCATAATATTTTTATAGAATATGTCAGTTAAGTAATCGCATAATAAATCTCACAATAAAACACAACGAGGCTAAACCATAACAGCCTAATTTAATGAAGTTACATACTGAAAAAAATATTATCTGTAACATTTCGATAATTCCATAGGTTTGTTAAAATCTATAAATAAAACAGCAATAAATTAATTATAATCACAAAAAATATTCGTTTAAATTCATTTTCAGGACACAAATAAAATAATGCCTTGTATAATCCTCTTAAACGTAAATGAAATGATCAAAGTGTAATAATTCAATTATGATCGAGGTAATTTTTAATACCGAGACTCTTTTTAAATAATCGTGTACTTTACAGGTATCTTTTATGATTAATCGGCTATTAATTTTTATCGCTAGATTTTCAATAACGAGATATATTAACAGCGTCTTCGTACATATCTAGCTTACTGTCTGTGATTTAAGAATATATATAAATTTGTAGATGTTCCATTTTTATAGAAGGTACTTATGAAGAGATTCTCAGTGTATCATATATTTGGCTGAGCAGTCAACCAATCTGAGAGCTTTCGAGACGCCGCAGCGTCGCCACACTGACACACACATTTATTTGCAGAGGCAAATTAATAGCCCCATTCCGTACATGCACTGCTTCATCATACAATTCAGTGGCTAATGATTGCTAATGCGCACTATTTGTAAAGCTCTGCTTGCTTTTTGGGTATTTTGCTATTGTTGTGCAAATATAAACGGTGTAATGGACATTTATTACATTACATAAATTTAATAAATATATAAAAATTAATATATAAACTTTCCTACAGTAGTTACTGAAACACTCTAGAATGATTATTAGAATCATATGATCTTTCGAAAAATATAAAATGAAATGAAACTATAGGCAAAAGCAATTAGGACAATGGAACGAAAACCTACAGTTAGATAAGAGCTTCTTACTCTGTATTATTAGCTGACTTTATGTTATTAGCAACCTAATGGCTTGAGTCAAAAGTAATTGATATACCCCAAGAATATTACGGATCCTTTGTTATGTATCGTCAAATAAAATATGATCTATCATTTTGTTAAGAAATATCTATTGTTGGATCACATGGTTATCATTGCATAATGTTTTATCAAATCCCTTGGAAATATTGCAAGAGTTGAAAAGTTTATTTCTTTAGAACTAAGTCTCAAACAAAACTCCATTATATATTTGCTGCTTTGCGAGAGATAAGTTATATAGTGTTTTAATATTGTCTAACAAAAACTTATTTCTACTTTTCACACTTTCATTCTTTTTAACATTTATAATATAAAGTCAAAAATTGTAATTCAAATTTGATGTATTTTGTAACCAATTCTCATGTTCGGATTTATAAAGTTATCAATCAAAAGTTAGTCCATTGTTTCTAGCAACTTATTGACCAACTCCATCAACGTTATTGAAAATGACTTGTGAAGTTGAAGTTGAACACAAATTGTCTTGGACTTTTAAATTTTCTTTGTATTTACCGGCGTCGGATATGTTAGATTGCATATATTTTCTTTATTTTGAAATGTATATTTAATATAATTTATTTAAATTTAGTGGAAATAATAACACAATTTTTATTTTATGTAGTCCCAATTCAGAATCCAGAAACAATTGAAATAGGTTTAAAATTATCTTTGTGCTATGAGGAAGGATTGAATGCTCAAAATAAAGATATTAAGCCCAGCTATAGCCATGTTTTGGATTGGCCTTTCGGAGTGATACTACGAAACAGTATCACCGTCTCACAGAAAAACGGGTTTAAACTATTTTACAACATCTATATGTTACTGTTGCGTTTTGTACTTACTACATTTGAAAAATTGCTAAATATAGCAGTTACTCACTGAATTCGCGATAATAAAAAAGACCGTCTACACGTGTAGACGGTCTTTTTTAATAATCTAAAGTAAATAAATATAAAGATTATAATTTTCTTGTTAAAACCAATCACAATATCATTAACCTGAATAAAGAATTGACATTATTTTTTCATTATTTAATCAATGAATAATTGAAATATTTAAAAATAAAGGACTAAAGCTTTACTAGTTAGATATTTACTTACTTATTTATGTTAGAGGAAGGCAAACGAGGCACTGATAATACGTGATTACCGCCTTCCATGACCTCTTGCAACATTAGAGGATTTATAAGAACTTTGCCGGCCTTTTAGGTAGAAGTATAAACCTTTTTTGAAGGTACCCATGTTGTTTTTATCTGGAAATATCACTGAAGGCGTACTACGTTCGGGTGGCACTTGGGCAGGCATCAGATTAACTAACTCTTCGGAACACTCCTCATTGTAAGTCCTGTAAAAGACACACAGAGAAGCCACGTTATCGCTATATTAATCACTCCCAATTACATTGAGGCGGAGTTGGCCTTGTTCTCTAGTTGGCCACGAAACTGAAAATCGAATTGTTGAGGCTCAATAAACTGATACTTGGCGAGGCATTGAGAGTGCTGTCGAAGAGCAGTGACACGGCAAATGAGGTTTTATTAGTGATAAACGCATAAACTTGTGTTTTGGGGATTAAACTAAACCTATTTGAACCTAATTGAATCTTGTTCTCCCCATTCTGGGAACATCCCAGAGGTTCTTTATAGAAAACACAAGTTTCTTTCGGCATTCGTCGATGTTTTCCCGAAAGGGACCTGCACGGCCGGAAACGCATCCCCAGTGCATTGGTATAATAATGAAGTTGCAAATAATATATCATTGCAGGAGGAACAGATTTGGGGATAGCACCCAGCCTTGGGGTACAAGAATAATCACGGGCTTGGAGTCCAAGTAAAAACCGTCGAGAACTATACTCCGCACAGTCAGAAACTTGGTGATCCACTTGCATAAACTTTCGGGAAGTTCATAAGAAGGAAATTTTAAAAGAAGCCCCTTGTGCTGGCACAAGGAACTTCTTTCGCAGCATCTTCCAAAAGCCTTCGGTCTCATATGGATACTGAGAGACCATAGCGAAAGCCATATTGCAGTCAGTGATCAACTGGCGATCTTCGAGGTACGTTAGGAGCTGTCAGTTAATATTGTTCTCTATTGCTTTGGAGGAATGAGAGTTAAACACATACCTACCCACGTAGTGGATGGCATGTGACCCTAACCAATCGGTATTGTGCACGTTGATGTCCGCGAGGACTAAGACTTCAACGGAGTGAGTCTGTCAAAGTAGGTTATCAATCTTTGCTTGAACGTAGCCTAAGTGTTGACCCGTTTCTGCATTACCACCGTAGGATCTGTAGAGGTACGCATACACTCTGACGTGATCAAAGTACGGACAGATTCCGACCATCAAAAATCTGAAAGCGACGGTAGCCGATATCCTTACTTTCAAACATAGATAAACCCTGGCGTGTGGTATAAATGATGAATGATGTTTTAGTTTATACCCGGGGTATGATAGGTACGCTGTGTCGCTAGGTTGAGATATCTGCGCCTCCTTTAAAATCAAAGAAGACCGGGTGCACCGTCTCAAGGTGGTAGTGGACGGCGCTTACTTTGGAGTAATATCATAAAATATAAAAGGTTAAAAATTTGCGACCGTTTGTCCTCAGTAAACACAAAATGCCCCGAAAAAATCCGAGTATCATTCCCGGTTTTGCTTTGGGACAGGTTCTTCGGCTTCATCAAAGCCCGTACCCTCGTGGAGTATACCTTTTGGATATATCGCTTTCATATTTGGCGGGGTGAATTGGGCTTCCGGATTCTCTCCCTCATCGACGTCACATAACCAAATGAATTTGATAACACGTCGATCTTCTGTGAGAGGGTCCTTCCCCAGTCGAGTCAGTCTAATATAAGCTGCAGTCAAATAACTACAGATAAAGATATGAAAATAACGTGATACACGGACTACCATAATTTACTTATAAGCAAAGAAAGACCATAAAAATTGATATTTCTTGTTGTCTTTTTTTGTTAAAGGTTTCTCTCGAATTCTCTGTTTGTATGATTAGTAAAGTTATCAATATTGAAGATTGACTTAGTAAAGTAATTTGTGAGAACAAGTTAGAACAAGAACAATAACATTATTCATACGACAAAACCTCAATCATAATATTAATTACCTATAATAATCTATTATTTTAAGTAAATAAAAAATTTAAAAATCATTAACACGGGCAGATTTCAAATCTGAAGTATAGCGTCCCGTATTAGGTCGCAGGTACGAGTCTTGTCCTTGTTGATGATTTAATTCTATTTAAAATTTAAATAAGCTTAATAAGGCTAAAAATATTTATAGACAATTAAAAAAAATAACGTGACTAAAATACAGCTAATTTAATTGAAATTATGCTATATAAGTAAATATTACAATTTATTTAGTTAACCTGCGTCCATATAATTATTAATTAGCAAAATAATTGAATTAAATGGATACTGTGCACAATTAGCACGACTGAAGTAATAACTGAATTGAATTTACATTAAGAACATAAATGAATTGAAGTTGCATTAAAGAGAATTAGCTAATAGTACAGTCAATATAGTTGTAAAAAAGGAAGATCATAGGAAAACATTATAACATTAGCTTTCCAAACTTATAACGACTGCAATTTATCTATATATACAGACAATTATTTAGTTTAATATTTATATAATTAAATTAAACAAATTAAACATTTCGAGATATTTGATAAGAGAGAGTCCAACAGGCATGTTTTTAAGTATAGATTTAGGAATATGAAGAGATCAATATTTAATAGCTTCAATTGGTATAGAAATGAATTGCCCGGTTTTAGGATTTCATAGAAATTGAATTTTGTCTACACTTTTTTATTATTTACTTGCGTAACATACATTTCGGTCATTCATTGAAAGTCTCCAATTTATAGGAGTTTGTAACTCCTTGAAGTGATTTAATGTTCTTTGGCAATATTTATTCAACAACTTTGGTTATATTTCACATATTCCATATAATAAAAAAAAATCTTTTTAAAAGAAAGGTAAGGTGGTAGCTTACGTTTCGGAGTGTTATTAAAACGTTGTATCTGCTCAAGCTCAACGCGTTTACGTAGTCATTAAAAGAGTACTACACGAATTCAATGAAAACAGAAGATTTTTTTCACTATACAATAATCCCTTAAAATCCGATGTTAAGCTCACAAAAAGACCCTTTGTACGAATCTTTAAATAACTCTGTTTTTTATATATTTTGTGTGTACATAAATGTTAAATAAATAAATAAAAAGACTTTAATGTGACTATGTTTTTTTTAAACCTAAGATTAGAAATATGTTTTGTATATATAATATATGTACAGTTCTTAATTCTATTTAAGTTGAAAATGTTTATTTTTACGTTATCATTTGATAAGAATTGTAAATATTCAAACATTTCATCTGAAGACTAAACTAGGGATTTTGTCATTTTATATAATTTACTTATTAATGAAAAGAGTTCCAACTTAAAAAACTGTGTTCTTTCACTATAAATATAAAAAACTTTTCTTTTACCTAAAAGAAGTTCGCTTATTATGGAAAAAGCTGTAATGGCATTTTTATATAAGAAATTAATTCGATCACTAAATAGATCGTTTATTACATCAAAATTATATCATAAAATATTATTTTCGTCAAGTTCTATGAGTGAATAAGATACTCTTAATATTATCTTGTTTTAAAAATACCTTTCCTTATTGGAAAGGTCTATCAATAAACCCTTTACCCGTTGTTACTCTCGTCACGAATGCTATCGATATATTATTTTATTTCTAAATCTATTTTTATAGTATTGTATTAAAATAATATTATTATATGATTGTGGAAAGTTTATGAAATTATAGATATATGATACGGATTTTATTGTTCACAATAATATTATTAAGAACTACTTCGATTGTAACTATTTCTTATAGTCTGGTAGATATTTATATATAAAAATAACATATTTACATTAGTTATATAACTTAGGGAATGTTACAAAAATAAGCCAACATTAAGCAGAAAGGTAACTTATTAAAGGTGTGAGGTAACAACGACCGCAAAGTTTTCATATCTGTTGATCATAATTTAAACGTCACAACAAGCTGTTGTCATTTTAATTAAGAAACAAAACGAATGTAGGCAGTCTCATGACATTTGAAAGGAGCCAAGGATTAAATAAAGTAACCCGAGGCATTAGAGACATCTGTCGACACGAACGTGAAAAATAAGAAAACTTTAGCCCCCCACGTTACAATAAAATGTAGGCACGCAATAAACAGCCTTGAAAAGAATCGAAAAGAATGTTTTTATGTAATCCAGTTAAATGTGGATAGTCGAGACATTATTCTTGATTGTTTCAAAGTTATTATTCGATTACCTTTTGGGGTGTATTATATATAAGATAATGGTATGTTGAGGGTGCATTAACTATGACCAATAATCACGCATTCAATTATGACGTAACCAAAATTATAAGATTTATTTATGTACTAGTTCATTATTTTCATTTTGGATACAAATAAAAGAGTTTATTACGTGTCAGGTAATGATAAGCTAAAAGAATGTATAACATTTCATTTTTCATAATAACCTAGAGAACGTTTTGAGCGGTGAGCATGTTATATTATGAAAGATTGTCCATATTTTATTGTGTTTAACATTCAAGGACTATAACTGCTTGTGTTATTATTATTAGTTATCACATTATTATAAAAAAATATACTTATGTATATGTAAGTTACCACCGGATAATTCTATTTAAAGTATCGACAGACCTATGTTATATATGTTTAAAGGTAGGTACAGAAAGAATATTAAAATAATTTTTGTAAACAAATAAATTAAATTTTATTAAATTATTAAACTGATAAAAATTATATAAAACATGATAACAATACATCAAAGATTAAGGAGGTTAGATTAAAAGTACGACGTCTATCTTGAGAGTTAATGATGCAGATAATATTCGTATTTTTTCCCTCAAAATAGACAAAGACCTGTTACGGTATAACGGAGACTTGAGATTCTTTTAAAGTTGCTTATATTTTTCTTATAATAAAATTGAACTAGTACACTTATTTTAATGTATTATATCTTTTTACATTAACATGTCCTTATTGATAATAATAGAATATAGGAAGTAATTATTCTACTATTCTTCTTTTTATTTACAGACCCTTTTTTATCTATCATATAACTTTATAAAGATTACAGAAGATATTTATTCTATTATTTATATTCATATTGTATTTTATTAAAAAGTATATATGTTAAATTTAAGATAAGCGAATGAAGTTGATCTTATTTCGTCACAACATATATACTATGTAACGATAACACCAAACAACAATAATAGCAGGATTTTTAACAGTATATTTAATGGACATTAAAAAAGAAGTCTTTTATATTTCAATTAATGAATAGATAGTTAAAAAAGTTTATAAGAGAAAATATATATATATATATATATATATATATATATATATATATATATATATATATATATATATTAATTGCGTTATATAAGTTTAGTAATATTGAGCTGTGCTATTTGGCGATATGGACTTGACTTACAGACTTTCCCATTTTTATTGTAAAAATAGTCATAATAATAAAACAATAAAATTAATAAAAAATTAACTATTATTTAATCTTAATGGTTGCTTCATTGCAAACATCACAATTTTATTTCAATAAAACTTGTTACATTATTAATAATTATAATAACCTGCAAACACGGGTTAGGTAGGATATTCTGAACGAAATTTCTTTAAAAATAAATACAATATTCATATTTTAACTGCAAGTTATAATCAGTCAGACTAGAACCGCACTGTCACGCGAGATGAAGCGTCAGTCACTCTGAATGAAAACATTTTTAGGCGTGAATCGAAATGAGTGTTTTTCATTTTAGTTGTGATAAATCGTTGTGAGATTTGAACGAGAAGTCTTTCTTTTTTATTTCAGAGGAATAAAAGTTATTACGTTTTTTAATTGCGTTTGTGCTTCAACAAAAAGGACGCAACATTGTATATTTTTTTTTATAAAATACTCCTGTTTTTCTATTTCAAAATTATTACGGAGTCAAAGGAGTAATATTTTTTAATCAACTTTGCAGTGGAATGTTTTCAATTATACTATGTTTATTTTATTAGGTATTTTGTTGTCTTGTATAACAAATTACAATATTATAATATATTTAAAATAAACACAAATGCCGATGTAGGTTAGTTTAACTAATATTTTTATCAACATTCAACTTTTGTCGCTAACTAACGATGGCCCTAGTAACCCGTGGAGCGTAAGACCGACTATGGTGAAAATTGATATTGGCATTTTTATCCCCTCCTTGCCTCGGAGAGCACGTTAGGTGTCGGGTCCTATTATTGTCAGCGACATCTGACGATAATAATAATCGTTAGAGAGTAATATAATTTGATATTGTATAACAAAATAAGTTTTTTATATATTATTTTTATAATTATATATATTGTGATTAATTATTAATACTAATAAACGTAATACATATTTATATTTTGGTTAATACTTCAACATTTTCTATACGAAAGCAAACTGATAAACAAAGTGAATGATTTTATACTTTGATATATGATTGATGAAATGATTTACAAAATTTAGTAGGAAACGCTTCCTGTTGCTATTTTAAGAAGTTACTTAATATCTAAAATTATTTCATATTTTTTTACAATACGCATTGATAATTATTACTTTAAAAAAAACAGGCAAAGCCAGTATATATACTAATTCATTTTACTAAATTGTCTAAAGGTATATGTTATGACCTTAAAATTTATTAGATATGTCTTTGATAAAACCTTTAAACTTTTTTAGTTTAAAATTTATTATTTATTTTATTCTGGATTAAGCTCGTTAACCTACTATTCAATTGGGGTTTCTAGGTAAATGTAACGTACCGAAATATGTTAAAAACTTTTGCCTGTTTGAATCATGTATACGATAATATAATTTAACATACCTAACAAAAGTAGTACGAATTGCCTTTGGGCTTAACATTGAAAATCGACTTTGTTGTGAACATAACAAAATTGATTATAATTTTGCTTGATAGGTTTGTGGACCGGGTTGAGTTTCAATTCAATCAGTGATTTTATTGTATATTATTTTGATATTATTTTATAATATACTATATGTTGCCCGTGGGTTCACTCGCGGGTAAAAGATTCTACTAAGTAGAGTTTTAGATTATGGGTTTTTATAGTTTGTAGTAAATCACATTGTAACAAACAAACAAATAGTGTTTTCACATTTATAATGAATGTATGGAGTAATGAAATACATCTTTCAAACTAACATTATTTGTATAGTTGTCTATATATTATTTTTTAAGCTAGTAAGTATTTCTACATATTGCCACTGATATCAAAAATATAATCACTGCATAAAAATATTAACAAGGCCGGAAACTTTGAATTTGTATGTATTTTTGCAGAGTGCAGAGTTGAATAGAACTTAATTTGTAAAGCGATTCATCATTATAATAGACCAGCTTCAAAATACATTCTTGCATCCTTCCACTTATATATATATATATATATATATATATATATATATATATATATATATGTATATTATTTATATAATATTTAACTTTATTATAACATTATAAAGAAGTTATAGATTTATATATATTATAAGTATATATAAAATTTAAATTTGAAAGCAGCCATACTTATTTTTCTCGCTTTAAGGAAAAATAAGACATTAAACAATGTGCCTTTCTTATTTTCCCAAAGGAGGTTGATAAGCAAACAAAATGTAGGATAGAAGTTTCATAAACCATTTTTATAAAAAAAATTGTTTCAGCGATATATACCCATATTATGTTTAGTGTATATAAATTACTTATATCATATATATATATATATAACCTATTATTTATTTCATAAAGTTAAATAATTTCAAACACTAATATAATTATCTAATATTATAAATATTTTATTGCTTAACTTCTTCTTACTAGTAATTTCATACAAGCATTTGTAAACGATAAAAATTTACATAAAACAAAACTTACAAATGTGGTTGGTTAGTTTTTAGGTCATTGTCATAATTAGTAAATATTATAATTAACCATCAAGTGACTGGGTAGTAATATGTCGATTGTACAATTTGATAACGGTTTCATAAATAAAGACAACAATAAGTGTACGAGATATGCTATTAATTTGTCTGTACGTCCCAATTCCCATTCAGATTAACAATTGGCTTTCCAATAATCGTGGAACACATAAATATTCGTGGTAAACGTTAAACATGTCTGATTAAAAACCATAAATTTCACTATTCCATGCAAAACAAAATTACATTGGTTTTGCAATTATAAGCAAATATAGTCAATAATTACATAAAAATCGATAAAATCGAAACGAATTAACATGATCGTGGATGTCTTTTATTTCAGAAATTGAAAATTGGCTTTCGATTTCACAAAATGGGATATCCTAAAATAATGATATGTTTTAATTGAACAATATATTTCAATTTTTCTCCCATCCAGGCCAAACTATAAATTTTATATAGTACACATATGTTATATCAGTAAATAATAAATAGTGAACGTCCGTCGCACTCTACTCATATTCATATCCATTGGTCAACCAAGCTTTTATTAATATAATATTCTGACCACAAAATATTTTCACTGTAAAATGAATGCGATTCAAAAGGATAGCTTTAGGTTTTAGAAATTCAAATAGAAACAATTGCGTAGAATTTTATTTATTGACTTAAAGTCTTCTTACTTTTTATAATAAATCCTATTTATATAAACAATTAAAATCTGAATCGTGGTTATTTTCTTTATAACAGTTAAAACTTAACTTAAATATGAAATAAATAATAATATTCTTTCACTGGATGAATATTGTTGGCAATTTACAAATTTTAAATCAATAACATTTTTTTTACTAAAAGATATAAGAAATGAAAAACCCATAACAGTTTTTAATCCATCAAAAACCTCATTATGTACAATTCTAAAGATTATAATCTTAAATCTTAGAAATATCGGTATATTAATAAAATATAAATTCTGGTTTCAGGCGTAGTTTTCGAACAGCACTCCGAAGAAATACAAGAAGCATTCAAGTTTGCGATGGTCCAATTGAACAACATGAACAAAACACGGCTTGATTTCCAGCTTTTTGTCGATGTGATTAACACGGCAGACGCCTTCAAACTATCCAGACTAAGTAAGTATAACTTTATCTAATAAGATAATTGTTTATCAAATGATTCGTAATCGAAAAACACAACTATATGTACACACAAACGATTCCTGTTTGTGTATGTATTCCTGTATTGTATTGTTATAACGACATTTGACAAAAAAGGATAATTTGAAGAAAGACAATAAAGTTTCAGTCTTTTAACAGAAGGAGAAACATTTTATACAATTATTTAAGACGGCTTTGGCAATACTTGCAACAAAGAAGTTAGGCTGTTTCTTAACAAGACTGTGGCAAATAGTTGCCAACAACTTGGGCATTGGGGTCAGGCGACAGCTGCTGCTTAATCTGAAACCAAAGATCATATTTTATCAAGGCCATACATACTTAGGTATATACACTGGCAAAGTAATTTAAATTTAATTTGATACTTCTTAAGTCCTTTAATGTATATTACGAATATATTTATAAAGTATAACATTTGATATTAACTTGATATGCATAATTATTAACCAGTAAAATATTTGTTGTATTGTATATACAAATTATTATGCCATTGACGTTTAATCAGGTAAAAGCATACTACTGTGTTACTACTTCGAATTTTAGAACTAATTAGTTAATTATTGATTCCACATTAATATTTAATTAATTAAAGTGTTTTCATTTGATTCTATTTATACAATAGTATCATCTTTAAACAAAACTAATCGCCGTGTTTAATTATCACTAGCTTACATAAATACATACACACATAAAATCTCTAATTACATTTAGTTATTTCGTTTTAACCAAACAATTATGATATACTTTAAAACACATAGTTACAAAAATTATTTCTGTTATTGAAATTTCAAACCCTATCTTTTGCCTTAAATTGATATGTTTTAATATGAAATCTATTCAAAAGTCTGTAGACTTAATATATCAATATTATAAAGCCTGAAGTAAAATCAGTGTATAAACATTAAATTAACATATATAATATACATATCACCTGACCTATACGTATGACGTACTTTACCTATATAATAATCGTTATCACATAGCATCGCAAAGAATTTCATAACCGCGTCAAAGCATACCAATAACCATAATTTATCTACGTCTTTAGCGAATAGCTTATAATTAATATTGCTATAAATATTGTGGGATGCCATTATTCATGGATACATAAATTCTTAGTGTAATTCCCCGAAAATATCGAATCTCAAGATATCTTAATCTTATACACGACATTTATTTTAAAAACACACATTTGTATAACATATACGTATATATATATACAGAAGCACTTTAAATATATATATATATATTTAAAGTGCTTCCCGTTATGAATTTGAAAATAACTTTTGTTATAATAATAAGTAAAATATATATTAAGTTGAGTTTCGTTGATTTTTTATCACACAAATAAAAAAAAAGAGATTCAAACAAATAATATCAATAATAGAAATACGTGTTTTAGTCGTTGTAAAACACTTTACAATAAATGAGATATTTCTATATTAAAGATAGATTTTGTCTGTTAGAGATATTTTACCATCGATTTGTATATACTATTAAAGATATTGGGTTGATCGGTACAATGTGTAGACGCCGGCGGCATACTTAGATAGCAATCAATATCATGGGTCTCCAAGGTTTTCAGTTTATAGAACACAATCACATTTACTTACAGCCTTCCCATTACTATTTAGGATAAATTGGTTCCGAGTCCAACCCTTATCAAGGTTTTTAAATGTATTAAAGGCTTGTGTCTTGTCAGCAATTTTCCTATTGTCCAGTACACAACCGAGTTTTATTAATTCATAACTGTTTTATTTTTAACAACATTATTTTAAAGAAATTTTATAACATTCTTTATGTTTTGTTATTATAATCTGTAGACTGAACCATTAGAATAATACAAGTCACGATGACTGATCAAAACAGTTTTAACGCTAGGGAATTTTCCAAGAAAACGCCCATGCATTTCAGTGATCATTATACCGTTGTTTTTAACCAAAGGAAATCATTTTTTAAAAATTCAGTAGATAGTGAATTTCGAAACGTAATAGAACATAACTAAACTAAACTATAGCAGAGATCATGTTGTTTAAAGTAACCGTTAGTCTCTATTACATATAGTTATCCCGACTCTTCTCCATATCACTGCAGTGCAGTATTGCTTTTTGAACGCTGACTTACATATTGAAAATGATTAGTGAAAAACGATAGTGCACCATAAAAGGGAATTGTTTTAGGTTTCATTAATGAAAGCACATTCAATTGCCACCAATGAAACAAATGCCACTCATTAAGTAATGTCCCTTTCAAAGTTGAGTATATGGCATTGGATTTCAGTATCTCATTAACCTCTGATAATGTCTTCCTAATAGAGATTACGTCAGGTTTGGCTTAATAGGCTAAGCTAGAAATCAATCATGATGTGGCATCTATTATTCACACACACATTACAAACCTAAGAAGCCATATAATAATAAATAAAATTAAATAAAACTAATTCTTAAAAATAACTTTCCATAAAAATTTTACAAAACAATACAAGGAATAAGAAGATATTGACATATATAATATTGTGTAATGAAATTAATATTAACAAACTTTAAAATATTTTTTAAGAAATATTGTAATATAGTATGAAAAAATGTGTGATATAAATCTGAATTTGAATTGCAATTAAATAAGTATTTAAATATTATATTGACAATGCATACAATAATACTTTTGTCAAAAAGAATGAAACTTATATTGTAATAAACGAAAACTTTAATCAACATTCCTTATACTTACTTAGATGGCGGTGACATTTCTACGACATATATTTATAAATTAAGTTCTTTTTATTTGATCTTCGTTAATTAAACATATTAAAATTTTATATACAGTAATATTATCTTACCTACTTTCTTGTCCATGATAGCTGTCATAGTCTTTTGTTAGCCTCAATTGACATAACCCATAAATTGGTTTCATGTATACATAGCGGTAAGCTATAAGCTCGTTAGATAAGAACACATATGCCTAAATCAAGTAAATGGTTCAACTAGCAGGTTATGGTTGAATACAATCTCAGCTATCAAAGTTACTCAATGCTAATGGACAATTACTGATCAGAATTGTGGGCAAAGTAACCCAATGATTGAAAAATATTTTAAAAATATTTTTATATGAGATGTTTGGTAAATATTATTTAATGAATTAATATTCTTTTAAAAAACAGTGTTTTGTGCATTTATTAATTTATTTTATTTAAATAAGAAGCTTTATAACAGAAGTAGTTTTAATAAATAAATATTCTTGTTTTATTTAAAATCATAAATCATAACGTATGCTCACAAAAAATACAGAATGAATATAAAATATCACCAACATTTACAGAGTAGAAAACATTTGTTTAATTTCAATTTTTTGTTTTGCTGTAAGTTATTTATTATTGAAATATATTTTGGAATTAATAAAAAAAATGCTGCGCTTAAATATTTTCATTTATCTTTTGTCTTTATTTAATAGATCTTGTATAAATACAATACTTTGCTATTTTAATATTAATTTCAAAAACCTTATGACATTATTTTGAAATGAAACCCTTTAAAATCACGGAGTATCGTGTTGTAAAACTCGATAAGTTAGATGAACCTTTTTTCAATGGACCTTTGAAGCTAGTTTAAAATAGTATGTTTCAAAGGCACTGAGTCCATTAAGTGGATGAGATGGCAAACGCTGTGATGCGTGAAATGTGTCGATGTATGTGATAACTGTCAAACGAAAAAACTTTTCCGATAGATTAGGTGATATGCACGTTGGTTAAAAGTATGTCAAAATATTTTTTATACTCAAAAACTATTTGACGCGAAGATTACCGATAAATAAACATAAATTTATAGAAAACAATTATTGTATGTTCCTTATCTTGTCATATTTATTTAATGAGATTATTCAATGGTGTACCATTGTCAAGTTATAAATGCTTCAGAAACAAATTTATATTTTCTCAAAAATATTACAATGGAAATCAGAAAAACTTCAAAGAGTCACAGAAAATATTGTAGGAAGCGTCGAAACATCACTATCTCGCAAACTTAATCTAAAAGACGCTTACTGATAACGGAACTTAAAAAGATAAAAACCTCACCGACTTGACACGGTTTGGGCGTTTTAACTTTTTATGGGCAACTTAAGTGTGAAAATTCAATGGATATCTGTGAACAAACAGTCTCTAAGAAGGAAACGCTATAAAAATCCGCGAAGGCGTCATTAGCCGCAGACGTGTTTTGATCAGGAAGCGTCCATCCCGACTTTTATCGTTGAGTAGCAATTTGAAATGAAAAACCGTGATAAATTCCACCGATTTTATATAAATGTTATAATGATATAAGATTTGTGATATCTTTTTATTGCAATTAAAATATAAATTTTATATTTAATATAAGATGAATAAAATGCAAATGAGTTAACACTATAACATCATATTTATGCAATATATATAAAATAGCAGGATAACTATATTATATTACTACTTTAAACATTTATTTGGGAAAATTAAAATAGAATATCGTAACGAGAAGAAAATACTGTACTAAAAATTTTATTTATAGTATCTTGCTTATAATTTTATTTAACTATAATTTATTATGATATTAAAAATATAATTAAAAATTTTGTAACATCCTATGTTATAAAATGACTAATATTTATGTTCAAATATATTCTCACATTAACAACGATATTTTACAATTCAATCAAAGTTTTCTTTATCATATAAGTATAAGAGGGATACTTTTACTTCGACATGGTATTATATCTTATGATATTCCTCAGAGATATGATTCCTGAATACTCGAAGGACTCGTTAGTAACATAGACATATCGACTTTACCTCCACTAAACTAGTTGTTAGGTTGTTATTGGAATATTATGGTCAAATATTTTGAAGTGTTTAAGTATACAGTTTACGGCTTATAACTAAATTATTTAAGTAAAAATATATTTTTTGTTGTTAGACATTAACAAACAAGTATATCTCATAATTTTATAGTCAAGGAATCAAAAAAACTGCCATTTCAGATAATAATGATAAAAGTCAGATATCGCAACCCTAATAAAGTGGTTGATTTCAAGGTCTTCGAATCGATTACCGCGTCTGTGAATTCAGCGAAATTGTAGAGTATTTCAGTTGATTAGACTACCGTGAAACCCTTGCAAATTTAACAATGGATGAATATATCTCAATCGATTCATTGGTGCATATGCCGTATTAAATACCTTTTGCTTCTCTGTCAATGTGACAAGCAACTACTTTGCTAAGCAGTCAAAAATCTACATTTGTGATCTAAATTGACAGTTTCATATTTCATATATGAAAATTATTGCTCTATTAAATATTTACTGTACTCAATTATCCGAATTCGATTTAAGGTAATCATATTTTTTTATGAGTTTGATGTTCAGAATAAGAAGTAACAAGAATATATTATTTTAATATTTTAATTATAAACATAAATAAAATATTACAATATAGCTTGTAATTTAAACGACATTATGACATCGAAAAATATTTATATAGGAAATTGACTTTAAATTGTATGTTGATTAACGTGTTATAATTCAAATGAACCCAAATATTTTACAATAATTTTGGTTGAAGCTCGATAATAAGTAGACCACAAACATTACAGTTATATCAACTTAGAAGAATAAGATGTAGAATTAACATGCTTGTATATTTGTAGCCTATCAATATTTTTGAATAAGATAATAATTTCTTATTTAATTTATTTAAAGCCTTATATAATAACTGTTTATTTTTATTTCTGTGTAACTTCAATTTAGTGCCTTGTTTCTCTTACAACCGTAGTCGTGAATGAATCAATCGCGAAAATATGATCATTGATCCCATCTTTCACGTTTCTTTCAGTTGTCATCCACAATCCACTTAGGCCTACTTAAAAAGTCTTTTCATTTCATCTCATTTATTTGTGGCCCTTGAGCCCATTGGAAGTTTGGCCACTTGGGATCGGGTGAATTGTAAATTTTAGCGATTTTGTGATTCAAGTTTTTTATGTGAAAAATTTTATCCAAGACAAGATTAACATTTATTCATATTATGTTTTATAAACTTCCTAGTTTGAAAATTATTATAAAACGTGAATATATGTGTATTTTAAACATTTTCTGTAATTTTATTTGTCTATTTTATTTTGAAAATGTTTCGATGACATTAAGCAAGTATGTTACCCATAAAATATCACTTCTATACATGTCTCCCTTCTGTATAAAGGTCTTTTCAATAATGGAAATGAAACGGGGCCTCATCGACCATCTGCTCTTCTATCGGTAATTTTAATAATTTTAAGACAAGACTACTGCTGCAAATACTATTAAACTGCTATTCTTTTGTTTTAATTTGTAGTTTCAATACAACAGGCGCTGGTTCATGATACCTTTCAATTACGGAATAAACGTATCGTGTTTGAGCTCGTTTTGCTTGTCTTTGATCGTACTATCATAAGCTGGTAACTAAAGCTCGATTTATGTAGTGTGTGTTTTAGTACAAACTAGTAGTATGACGTTGTATCGGAAAGATAGAAAACTCTACACACCCGTTTGGAATAAATATATTTGATTGTTTGTATTTTGGCCTCGCCTACCTTAAAACTCTTGCTTAATCTGCAACTTGAACTTCCTGATGATATTTTGAAACAAGCTTTAAGTTAATAATGTTACTTGAGAAGACTTCCTATGAATACATGAATTCACTTATTAAACCGAGTTAAACTTCTTAGTTTAGCTTTCTTAGTTTTTAGCTTTCTTAGCTCTTACCAATCTCAACTACATAACTATGAAATTCTAGAATTTGATCTTTTTTAATATTTTTACATAAATATAGAGTGAAAAATAGATCAAGATGGGTTGAACTCGACCCTGAGATCTCTGGTATATTTACCGTATTTCCAAACAACAGAGGTCGTAAATTCGATTCCTGCCTGTGCTGATAATATTTTTTTTTTAATATAATGAAATATTCACAGTTTATCTCTCAATAATGACATAAATTTCATATATCATTTCGAATTAAAGCATTTATATAAAATAGAAAAAAAAATACTACGCTATGGACTAACAACGTCATAATTTATGGAAGTCTAGTGCTGTTTTCAATGTTTTGAAGAAAATACAAACAATCAGCAAATGACGATGTTCTGTATGTGCCAGCTCAAAGTGGAGTGTGCATGCAACCTCTTATTTAAGACATAAAATCAGCATATAATATTTTGTAATTTCGGTACGGTGTATTTGGCAAGTTGCCCGATTCAATTTAATCTTTGTACCGCGGGTTGTGGTCAATTTTCTCCCGTTTTCGAATTTAATACTCACGACTGTTGTTTCGCATTAAATGAAACCCATATGCTTTGAGCAACATTAAGATATTAAACTTTCTTGTATTATGAATTATCATAAAAATTTTGATTTCTAAGCTAATATTATTTTGATGACAGATTTGTATTTACAAGTATATCGGATCAACTACTTGTGGAATACACAAAATAATTGGGCAGTGTAGGACTTGAACCCACAACATTTGGTAGCCAATAAATCAACAGGCCCTCAAATTAAAAGAATCAACAATTCCCAACACTTTTCTCTCAAGGCAATCAAAATGTAACTAATTATATTATAATATTTGGAGAGATATAGCATTATAACTGTTATTTAATAAACACTTATATGAATACTCGTTAAGTGTAGTATACCGTCTCGCTAATAACTGATCACCAACCCCTTGTAGCGACAAAAAGTTGTAGTTCCATTCTGTCACGTCATTCCCTATAGCTGTTTACCCAAACTTGGCGGCATGCATGCCAGGAACGTGTGACAAATACTAATTTGTAACGCAAACTTTACCAAGCACAATCCCAATCTTCACGAAGTACGCAATAATTTGACAACTTCAAAATATCACTTAGAGGCTTGTGATGTAGAACAGATGTTAGTGCAAAATAAATTACAGTTAGTTTAATTTGTTATTATTTGATAATAGATATTTAAAATTATACAATACTAAGTTTCTTGAACTGTTATTAATGTCGAGATATTTTAGATAATAAAGTAATCATTGTCTTAACAAAATTAATTTAAAGAGTTATATATATTTTAAAAATATTATGGTATTAAATAAAAATACTTTATAATTAATGTTATAGGTAGCAATTAATACTAATTAATACTAATCTTGCCTTTGATCAGAAGTCTGGGTCAGACAGCTACGAAATACCAATGATAAACGATCATAAAGGCAAGTCTTAATGAAGTTTCCGTCTAGGAGTTTAAAGCATGGCTCTCTGACTTGCAGCTATGTCGATTCAGACGTGTTCTAGAAATTGGAGGAAATTCTTTAATAAATATTTTATTGCATTACATTTTTGATATATAACAATAAATTAATAATATGTTATAGGTATTTTGCACATATTTAAATATTTAGTAGTGCCTAAAATAGTGTAATGTTAATAAATGCCATTTGAATGTACTATAAAGATGAATCGATAGAAGACCCTCTTTTCCGATATCACTTGTTAAGAAGTATACTCATCTTTACAAACACGTGTATTTTTTGTTTTGAGAAAAAGGGTAAACTTGTCGAAATTTAGATTTCTTATTTCTAGAGATTAATTTCAGAATTGTTATTACTTTTTTATAAAAAAATTGCGAGATTAACTTTAGAAAATAATTTTATTTTTTACGTTTAATATAAATATACTGAAATATTTAAAGTTTAATATTCAAATTAACGAATAAAGAAAATTCATTTAGTTTAACATTAGAATATTACAAATTCAAACGTGAGTTTATTTATTAGTCACACGCCTTAACTACTCAACCGATCATCATAAAAATTCACACGTGCCTTGAATATAGAAAAGGACATAGAGTAGCATTTATCCAGAAAAAAACTGTATACGCAGGAACAAAAAATAACTTTTAAATGGCTCTTTGAGATAACATTTTTTTTACCTATACAAGTAAGCCGCTGACTAAAGCTGCTATGTACTTAAAAAAAAGTAAAAGATTGTAGTTCAAAATATTGATTTTAAAAATATTAAATGTTTAAAACATTTACATTAATTCTCTGTTCACAGTAAATATTTGATAAAATCATATTCACCTATTTATAATTCTTATTCAAATGACAATTATATCAATGATACATTTCTAACGCATTTGTATATGAATGATCCATATTTAACAATAGAATATATTTAAGCCGCTATTAAAGTTTAATTTCATTTAATTATATGTGTTTTATTATTTAAAAGGTAGCTAGAATAATATTTATACATAATAATTTGATAATAGGATCATATGATTGAATAATTAAATTTGTAGGATATAATTTCATTTTTATTTGGCAAAAAAATTCAGATAAATATTTATAATACTTCTCCCTTTACTCTATACTAATATTCTTTAATATTTAAAATTGTTCATTTTTTCATTACTAAAAAAAGGTCACGAATTTTTGAATTAACTCCCGTGATTAGGATAATAAACCAAACCATAACCTTCCAATCATACCATACATACAATCAACTCGTATAGCAAAAGCCGGATTTCGTTACTCACTGGGGAATATCACTTGCTTTGGTTACGATTGATGATCCATTAGTAATCCATTGATAAATCTTTTCATAAATGATTTATACTTTGTTCTATTTTAATACATAACTAACATAAATAAACTAACTAAATAAAAATACATAACATGAAAAACTAACGCTCCAGAAATATATAAAAGCTTATTAGTAATAAAATGTCTGCTTTATTATTTTATAAAAGCTTTAATAGAAATAGTGAATTACAAATGTGGGTTCCGATTAACTCATGTTTAAGTCAAAGGAGGACAATATCTGTCTCATATCCTAGTCGCAATCCTAAGACAGCAGTCACACCTACATTAGGAACTTGATAGGAAATTCTCAATGAAAAAGCGAAAACGCAAAGTTATGTATAGGAGGAAGATATTTGGGTCGCAAGGAATTTTTGCGATATAAAGCGGTGGAAGGATCGTGTTGCTATGTTATCTTACCTACGATGTAGAATGAGGTTACCTATTTTTCGATTTTGCGCTGAAGCAAAGGGACATAATATCGATTTTAAAATACCTTTCACAGACAACTTCTGTACGAAAATTGCTTTGTTACTTTTTATTTATAAATACTTGGCAATTTTAGGGATACGATATTAAATTCATACTCTAGATTTCAAAATTTTCACTAGATCTTTTCTGATTTTTAGGTCCCTTATTGATCATTATATAAATCATGTACTAAATATTAATTTATTACATTCTTGCCTAGTTTTGCTTGACTTTCCAATAATCTCTGTCTGTATCTATCCCATCTAATCCGCTTGAAGCTAAACGTAACATGCCATGTGACAATTGAAGAGGTATCCTCAAAATAGTCGAATCAAACCAACATCTAGGTGTTTTCTATCTACGTGTCATAAAAGCTACTAACTTACAAAATAACCACAAAACTATTGGAATTATAATAATATAATATCCCTTAAATATTATATTAAGTATGTATGTAACTCTAGTTGAGGAATGTGACTCTGATATGAACCTTTTTTTGAATTTGTAAAGAATTTTTATATTAATAAAAAAGTTTTATGAACAACTTGTAATTTTCTTAGATACAAACAATAGCAATAAATTAGTTAAGCATAATGCTGTTGTGTACAAACGCGTTATGTACCAAATTACTATCCAATTAGATGGCAAATGTTGATCCACGTTAAACAAACCACTAAGTAGAGATTATTGGCCACACGTACATACAAACATATATACATACATACTTACGTATGTAATCTACGCTGCATTGGATTGAAATCTTTTATGGCCTCTCTCGATTGTGTGCATTGTAATGGAATGACAGTATGACTAATTATCATTCAATGAACTTTATTTATGTTTTTATTTATTTTTTAATTTCTTGTATATTTTTCTGTCTAAACATATTCATTCCAAATCACAACCTGCAATTATGTTAAATAATTCTTCAAATTCTACAAATTCTTCTGGACATTTGTCTTCCTATTGTATAAAAAGAAAAGAAATAACACCTATATGACATTCTGGAATGTTTATATTATTAATAATAAAGTAATTTCGTGAAATTTCAAAAGTATACAAATATAAAGAGCAAAAAGATATATATTCCAGGCGAGATTTTCCTGGAACGCTGCAATATGGTTTCTCAAACGAGTATCATGTAAAGAAATGCATCCGCCGCACCCCGTATCGATATCCTCAGTGACCATTTACTACGAGATGAAATTTAACTAAGACTACTCACTATAGCTGCCTGTAAGTGCGTTACAATGAACATTTTTATACTAACTACACATAATCTCCTGTTTTGATTTCATATTACAATTTTATTGATATCGATAACTTAGCATTAGTTGTATTAATGCTGCCGGCTCCATAATCCACTCATGTATAAAATACATTCATATTTTGTAGAAAAACAAATTGAGCAACCATATTCACCTTTTACACTTAGGGTAAATATTAATAAATCATTTATAAATAAGATACCTCATATACCTCCAATTCTCTACACTCACTCGTCTACGAAAATATTTGAATTCTGCCTGAATGTAAATAGTCGATTCTAGGAATGTTGACGTCCAATTCCTGTATCCATTCCCATTTTATCAGACAGTACGTCGAGCGTCTAGTGGTAACGTTTTAAATCATATTAAAATCATATATTACAGACATGCAGAAGAATTTGTTTTGTAATTTAAATATTATTGTACCCGTATTAAGATTAATTGGTGTGGTTCCTTGGCATGATATTTGAGTTTGGTCAGTAAAGGAGAATCATCGTTGAGAAAATTGTAATTTTTTTATTGAATTATAAAAGTCGTAATAAAGCGGTGTAGAATATTACCTTCGACATGAAATATGTCGATGCATTTTGTTAATACAAATGATAATATTCAATATCTAAATTGCATTTAGTAATTATATATTTACTAAATGTTCCAAGAATTTTAAAGATATAAAAAAGAAACAAAAAACACCCACAGCAACACAAAACAAACTAAGTGCCAAAATGTGGTTTAACATTGCCAAGTATGAAGTTGAATGGTATGAATAAAAACGCAGTTTTATTCAAAGGGAATTTACATGAGAGTTATCGTTGTGAATTATCCAGACATTGTCGTGTTTGAAATTGTAAGGGATCCGGGTTACTTCTATCTGCGGTAATCCACTGCACTTTTGTACACTTTTATTCACCAGAATATATTAATAATACATTGATAGGAATACATATTGTCTCAATTTTTATCATATTTCACGATTCAGTTTCATTGGTGTATTTTAAATTGGAGCTTCTCCCAGGATAATATTCTGAATTTCAATTAACTTAAGTTTCGGTCTTACATCTTTGTTTTATAATTTATGGAATGATGGTTTATTTTTACTTTTATTTTATGTTATGTTTATTTACGAGTATTATAAGGTGCCGGTATCAAAGTGTCAGTTGATTTTTACGAATAATGAAATAATTCTAGAGGACTAGATCTTTAGATCTTAATAACAACTTAAGAAATCACAAATAAATATTTATTTGTGATTTCTTTACTGCAATGTAAATATAATCTTATTACACATCTTTATTTCACTTCAACATACACAGAGTCTATGTGTGGAACAACTATCTACAAAATATACCTGTAAAGCAACGTTAATAAAAAAATATCTTTAGAAATAGTGTAAAGTTTGTCTAGTTTGTATTATTGTTGCCTTTATTTCAAAGGAATAGATAGTAAACTTTTATATGTTTTTATTTATTATTTTTTTTATAAGCCGTAAATATAAAAAATTACATTAATTATTAAATTACCACCTACTGAAGACGGCTAAGGCTTTGTAAAAACTTAATTCATATCAAACATTTAGATTTTTTATAACTTAAGTTAAAGAATATAAGTAAAATCTAAAATTGAAACATGAAAAAAACTAAATAATTTACAATAATCATGATAAGTATACCTTCATTGTATCTACAAATCAAACACTTTTAATATCTTCCCCTTGCATAAACCTATTCCGATATTCCAAATAAGTTACGTATATTTAAATAACTTCGTAAATAGGAAATGCAAAGGAGCGGAAAAAAATATAAAACTTCAAATATCATAATATTGAGAAAACTACCTTGAATAGATTTCCACAGTAAGTCAACACGAGCCAAGATCCCGAAAAATTGATGTTACCCCGTTCGTAATGAGAAAACTTTATTGGTAAATATAGATAGAGTTCTTTACGTATTTGTAAAGAAATAAGCAAAACAAACAAATATATATAACTATGAAATATGAAAGTAAAAATATCAATATAATATAAAGCAAATTATTTATTAATAATTGAAGAAACTCTTGAACATCTGACGTTTATGAGTAGTGTTTAAATTAAATAATTTAATTATACATATATCTAATTAACCGATCAACTCGCTATTAGTTTAGTATTGTTATTAACAGGAATCCTTGTGCGATAATATTATTTCAGTCGTCTTGGTTTCTTTTTTGATGGTATAACTTTAATCCTTTCAAATACAGTGCCTATTTGAAATCAGTAATTGTTTGAGTGTCTACGAAATATAATACATTTGCTAGAACAAATAAATGAGAAACAAGGTTAAAATTATTTAATTAAATTTGGATATGCATGAAGTGTGACCACGCTAATATCTGTTTATTATCTACCTACATTACATATATAACTGCCGTACAGCGTTACGACGAGTGATTCCAATTCAGACCTTAGTGGCTTCTATTTAAAATCTAAATGGATGGTCATGTGTGCATTCCCTTTTGTATTCCGAGCGTGTCTTGTTAGAATAATCCGAAACTGTTAGTAATAACGTAACAAAGATCAGGCTACATTTAAATAATAAGCAATAGCTTTGTCCTATTTTAAATGTCGTATTAACATCTCACCTATTACAAATAAAGTGTAACAAATTCTTTTTTTATTTTTGTAATATATTCATTAATATTTTTAAAATATTTATCTTAATTTAAAAGATATATGGTACAATCATACAATATATATATATTTATTACATAAATTCTAACACTGAGATACAGCAACCAATAGGTATTTTTTTTTTGACAAATTAAATGTCACAAGTAGAAATTCAAAATCTAGTTTCTGTATCATATTTATATTTTTTTATTATATATTTAAATATTCAACTCTCAACTATGTTCAAAATGAACTTATTATCACTGACTTAATTAAGGAAAACCAAGAGATATTCTATACACACAAATATACACTTTTGTGAAAGTATGTTGCTTATTTAATATAACTATTTAATGAGTATGCCACTTTAATCTTACTATTTCAGATATCAAATTCATGGTATGGTGATGAATCTTATGAAGCGTTAACTTGTATATCAAAACAGAACAGATCTTCCACAAGTAACAGCATACAAATAGTATTCAAAATTGAAACTGTCTTAACCGAAAATCCTTTCGATCTGTTTCTATTAACAATTCGCTTGGGTATAAGTTTTGTTAGGAATATTGAGCAGAGAATCATCTTTCTTCCCACGCACGCATTAGTGCTCTCAGTTCTCCCAAATATTGTAGAGGGTATTCGTTGAAATATGGATGCGGTAATAAAAAAAAGCAAATATAGCTGGTGTGGCCGAAGGGAGTTAGTTGAAAGTCAGATCACGTCTGGCCGCAGTCGGGCGACTACCTCTGATACGCCAAACTACTGCTTAATCTTACATAACTTCAGAACAGTTTACCGCTTTTAGTTTGCAGCATTGATACACCTTTAACACTTACACATTAAAAATATATAACAAAAACAATTAGTTGTTCGTTGGAGGTTGTTACTTTTAACATTTTATTGTTGCATAAATACCGCCGAGAATATAACAGTATATTTAATCTGAGCTGATAGAAGTATTGTTAATTATATAAATATTTTATGTATCTGAAATATTTCCGTGGTTATAAAATACAGCAATTATTTTTATTCGTTTATCCGTGAATTTTTAACCTAAATCAGATTTATGTGGTTTGAATTTTTATAGCGAATAGATATAAGCATCCGACAACGTATATTATTTTACACAATCAAATACGTATAACTTATCGAAATTAAAAATGGAGCTTTATATGTAACAAATATAAAAGTATTAAAGGCATTTTCATTTTGTACTCGTATAAAACTTATCATTTCTTTCTATTACTACTGTATTTTGTTTTTTTATTTGAGAATGTAATAACGAAAAAGAAGTAAGAAGTAAAAGAAGCAAAAAAAACAAAATTTTTAATTTAATTATAACCTAAAAATAATAAAACTACAAAGAAATACCGTACATTCTTAATTTTTATTACAGAAATAGCTAAAACGTGTCACAAGACGGGAAAAAAGGTGTCATTTTAGAATGTAATGCAGTGTCAGTAAGAATAGCAACCGGTTTGTTAAAGGTTTCCAGTCTTTTAAAATAGAGATGCAGGTCGCATTAATAGATAGAAAAAATAAATTTTTGAGCAAAGATGGAAAGCGTTATTATTAAAATTCTAAAAATAACTAATGTTGATTATTATATATAAATATATATATATATATGGATATATATATAAAATACACTAATTCGATATTCGAATGACAATACACCAAATAAAGATAAAAATGTGATACCCGACGTTTTATTTTCCATTTATGAACAAAAGGAAATATTTTTAAAAAGATTGAATGCCTGAGATAAGCGTTCAATTGAAGAAGATCATAGTCAAAGTACAAAGTCTACAGGGAGCGGGGAATCGGACGTAATGCGAAATAAACTGATGGTTTACGTTTCTTGAAGTTAAAAAGGTATCAATAATTGTAAGCTCCTTTATTGCACCGGCTTTTCTAAATAAAGTAAGAAATAAGATCATTTGATACTTAAACTAACATTTTATCATTTTAAAGCAATATCTTCAGAAAGTAACGAGAAATTGAGGCCAGGACTAATATATTTTTATATGCGACAATTTTATTATTTCTAAAATTTTTCATTATTTTAAAACTAATATCAAGAAATCATTAATACTGCAAGAAGCGTTTTCATTAAAATAAAAAAATCTATAATGCAAAGCAATAAGCGGTTTTCAGAATTATCAAAAGTTTTAACTAGTTTTGTTGGCCCATTCTCAATTTCCGCTAACAGTCAGTCAGTCACCAAACTTTACTTAATGAAAATTCACCCCTCAGTACTAGATTTGTTTTAAATTTATTTTAACATCACATTGGTCCTGGCTATCTGTATATTTTACTCCGACATTTTATAAATTAAGTTTGGTTTAATTGTATGATATGCTGATTTGATTACTATTTAGTTGCCTTAAATATATTTTGAAATCCATATTATTAATTTTATTGTACCATATATAAATATCTTGTTTAACCATTGCATTTAAGAATTTTTCAAGGTTAAACATTTATAAAAATAAAATATTTTAAAAACCTGACAGTAGAAAATATGTACACAATTTTTTATATATTCAAAAAACCTTTTTTTCAATTTTCGTCGTAATATAGTATGACATTTTGACACATTCGACAATTTGATCCAAGTGTAATTGGCTCACTGTGTATTGTTTGTTACAGTTTGCAACCAATTTTCCCGTGGCGTTATCTCGATGCTTGGCGCTGTGACTCCTGACTCGTTCGATACTCTGCATTCATACACGAATACGTTCCAAGTACCCTTTGTGACTCCATGGTTTCCCGAAAAGGTATGTTCCTAGTTAATATTAAACATTCAATGTACAGTTTGTGTGTTAAAAAATTAATAGTTTTAAAAGTGCATTCTAAGCGAAAGGTAAAAGCGATCAATTAATATGCAAAGATAGATTTGAATTTATTTGCAAAATATGTTGCAATATATAATTTCGGAATATATCAGAGGATTTCAGACCAACTTTACAAACATGTGTCATATCCAGACTAATATTTATACAACCTTTACTCAAACATCACAAATTTTTGCAGCAAATGACTATAACATTTGATGTATTAATATCCGTCGTCCAATACAAGAACTCAAAGAGATTATTTTGAAAATAAACATAGAACAGACGAGCAGATATTTATATAAACGTATTAATATAGTATTTATTAAAAGCTAGATTTCGCTATACTAACTACAATTTGTTTCAGATGTCACATCGGAGAATCGTAAATTAGAACTGCATGAGTCGTGTGTATTAATTAGATGAGATTATATCAATCATTGTAATGCGGATTACCATATTAAATATTCAAATATTGATTTCCTAAATGCGTTTTAGATCCCCTTTGTATTCTGTAAACGTATGATGATTTAATGCTATTGAATTATGTCATCCAAGAGCATTTCCAGGCTGGGCTTTGCCAATCAAGTCTGTCTTGATGATTTTGTGGTATTGTGGAAATCAATTATCTACCGACATCTGGGGTTCTTTCAATAGATATGTGGACTAACAGTGTAAATTAGAATATAAAATGCCTTTGATCATTGTAATTTACATCACACGTACGAGTCTGTTCCACAATTACGTCTTTAGATAAAAACATATTCATACAATAAATACATTTGATTGAAATTTTCTACAAACATATATTGGCCATGTCGAGCTTATTTATATTTCAAATAAATATACTACATAAAATTCATCGACACGGACAGGACTTGAATGTTAGCTGCCATCTGTGTGATTACACACGGATTTTGTGAATTACACTTTAAAAACGTTTCACTAGTTTTAACTAGGACAAAAAACTTGTTCACTTTTAATGTTAAATTATGTTTTAAATTTTTGTCATATTTTTCACGTTACTGAACTGTAATGAATCTTTTCGTACATGAATTTAAAACTTAATTTAAATGTGTTATATTTATTTTTATAATGTGTATTTTTTTCTTATTATAACGCTGAAATATATCAATATTATATTTTAAACATTATTTATTTGTTTTTTGAAAACAACAATATAATGTAAATAGTTTAAAGATTATTGTCACAGTGACAATTTGAGAAGTTAATATTAAATTTCAGTATTTATCATGGCATCAAACATCTCGATCAAATACCTTTTCGGCTTTATTGCTTTTATAATTATGTATTGCGAAATGATTCAGATATCAGTTTCTGTTTATATATAAATAAGAAATTGTGAATTATAATATTTTAATATTATATTTCGTAATATCTTTGAGTATAATATAGTAGTAGTATTTTAAGTATATAAAATTTATTAATATAAGGTTTGTCTTTTATAGCTACATTACTCTTTAAAATCTATCTTTTTGACTGGGTTAAATTCGAATAAATCTCTGAATATATGTTCTCAAAATAGAATTTTATAATTTAATATGAACATAAAAAATTGATGCCAGATAAATGTCAAATAATTTTACTACTTTAATATATATTTTAGAAATTCATTCAATGATGCTGGACACTTCTCCCCTTCTTCCCAATCGTACAATATATATTTAGGCATTAAAAGATCAAAGATGCTTTTATTCTCCCCAAAATTAAATTTCACCGGGGAGTCAGGCAAATTGTGTCAAGGAGCTAAAAAGACAAAAGCGACGTTAAATAAAAGACATTTTTATAAACGTTGGCAATAATTTAAGAATTCACGCTAATCTTCTTTTTATTAAAAAAATACACTAAAACGCTATTAGACACATAAGCTATGAAGAGAATGTCTGAATTTGCAAAAGCCGCATAATATGACAATCGAGATTAATTTTGTTTAATAAACCATAACTCATATATCTTTTTATGTATATAATCTAATTGAAACCATAAATAATTCAGCATGTAACCTTAACGAATTAACGACAGCTATTTATGGTTAAACGCCCCAATGAATGACATAAAAATTAATGGACCGATGATCTAAACAAACACATATCCACAGAAATGCGCATAAATTACTCTGACCGCAAATTAGTTTAGCCTTGCAATATCATGAGACCACAAATGGTCTACACACGCCTTAAAGTCCCGTTATATGAGATACTGCCAACATACCTCTCCTTGGATACTTATATTTAAAGTACATCCCCAGTAGCAAAAGTCCACTGAGTAATCTTACCAAATAAAAAGGAGTTTAATATCTAATACATTACCCATCATTCATACCAGTTTCTAAAATAAAAAGATTTATTCAAAATAATACCATAAAATTATCAAATTTCCTTCGAATTTCACTTAAAACAATTGCTAAATTCTTTTTCTTACATTGGAATTCACTGCCATAAAATTATTTGGCCGTATTACCTGAACAACCAAATCGATTAGAAAGTTATAAATTGAGAAAAAACTACTAACCACATGGCGATTGTGGAATTAAGACTCGAGTAAAATAAAAGTAAACAACATTGCAATGTTTTTCAGTTTTGTTGTATTTTATTTTCCCCAAAAGATTCGTTGATATTTATTTAAACTTGGAGACTTAAAAAGAAATAACATTAGTACGAGTTAATCACATCATATCATTTCTTTATTTTATTTTTTTCAATTATTAAATATAATCATTATCTTTGTTTTGCAGTGGCAATTCAGACTGTGCAAATGCTTATTGATTTTAAAATTACTCCAGCAAAAACATTAAATATATCTCATCTGCCGAATCTCTGAATGCATTACATGTTTAACTATCACGAAAAACCATTAAAAAAAACTTAATAATTATGTTGCAAAACACTAATACTACCATTTAATATATTGAGGGAACGTACTAGATTGGATGAAGGTTTCGACAATTTAAGAATACTGCTCGACTGAATGATATCACGATCTACTTTAAACACTAGTGCTAATTACTTAAAATATATAGTTTTATTATATCTTTCAACTGTATCATATTATGTTATAACTTTGTCTAAGTTTTAATTCTTCACATAGTGACAGACATTTCATTCGGTTTAATAGTGTTTATGTGATAGGCTAACATACGTATAGACATAAAGACAAGATAAAGAAGGTATATGCCTCATCCAATTCTATTTAGCATCATCGGTTATTATTTTTTCTATTCATCTTTAATTTACAGTTTTTTTATCAGCTACAGCTTTATAATTAATTTATTATGTAAATTCGTTATCATCGAAAGTTACATTACATTATCATTATTAGTCTTTATTTTTATTTTAAAAATATTATTGTAGTATTTAATATAATATTAAAAAAGGCCATAATTATATAAATTTAATTACTTTTCATCTACTAGACTGAAAAAAATGTAAGACAAAGAAACGCCCGCAAGCCCATCTTGGAAAGTACCTCATCTTGGAGATTGTCACTTCACCAAGAGCTAAAAATCATTATATGCAATTCTAACCTTTATAGAGCAATATTTTATACGGAAATAAGACATTTTTCACGTAAATTTTTCTTACAAATTTCTTAGAAGCAACTCGCTCTTTGATTGCCTATCATCAAACAATTTTCACACGAAAAGTGAAATATAGCATATTTAGCTTTATGTCTGCTTTTAAGCAAATGTACGAAGTTTTGTTTAACGTTTCTGTCAGAATTGAAAGATATCTTAAAAGTTAATTTCCCAACTTTAGTATTGGACTGTTTCTATAATGAATAAAAAATATCAAAAAACTTATTGAAACTTTTAATGTTTCTAAGGTAGAATAAAAATAAATATTAAGTAATATAATTATTTCCTGTAAGAACAAATCGCTCGTGTAACAAGTAACAAAGAACATACTCAGAGCAGATAACAACACGTCACGAAAATGTGTATTATATATCAATAATTTTATATAACATATATACAATTATTCTACTTTCTTTAGGCATTTGCAAATTATTTTAGCGTACAATTTAATGACAAAGAACCTTAATACATCTAAGAAAATTTCTTAAATTGTTTAACATAATAAAATTAAGTTTGTTAACAAAATTTAGACAACATAAAGCTATTGTTATCAAGAATCTATATCAAAGGAATTATTAAATGAGGTAGTATCTGCTTTTGTCTTCGACTTGGCTCGTGTGGAAACTCGTCGGTTTTAGCCACTTTTGTAAAATTTCTTGTTTCTCATAGTCAGATACAGTTGCATTGTTATAGAAAATAACCTTTATTTTCTAAAGCGTAAGGTCTATAATTTTCATTTATATAACCGGACGTAAAATCGTTTTTCCTTTATTATATCGTTCTCTTTAATAGTCTGCACTTTTGTATTATTTTATTACATATATGAAAATTGTTTTCATTTGGTTTTCTGCTGCTTAAATTAGAAAAATGTAAAGATTTTTTCCGTATTCTCTAGAAGTTTCATATTTTTAATGTTTATACGATAGAGTTTATAGCGTCGGTTATGGCTATACATACCGAGCAAACTTAACAATACCATAGAGGTTGCCAAATTACGTAGATATTATCAAAATATTACTCAAATAATTAAGAGAGTGACAGATAAAATGCGTAAAAATGAATACACCAAGACTGTCTCCTCTGATTAGCATTTTGAGACCGTTTTATGTTATTACGAAATATAAAACTTATAAATGCTTGAACAATTTCATTAATTACACTTTAGAAGTGGAAAAAATGACATAAATTGAATACAAAAAATGTTAATTAAAATTACCCAAATTGTCAAAAATTCTCAATAATAACGATAATAAACTTATTACTATTTAACCATGACCACTAACACGACGTTATGTCCATCTGTGTGTAATATTATGGTCAGCCGCAGTGGCCGTACCATCGTTACCAAAACCTTCAATATGGCATTAAATTTAATAATTCTATACATATAATACCGTAATAAGTTTACATTTAAATAAATCAAAATAATTTATTTTACCACAGTAAGTTAGTAGAATAATACTTTAATTTATTGTAATTAATTGTAATGTCCATTTAATATTTCGGATGGGTCATCTTTAATTAAATTTTATTTAATTAGGATTTTTATATTTTAAAACATGAAACGGTTTCGTCACCCTTTTTCTATCACCATATTGTTCTTTTCGCGTTGTATTTACAAGTCTAACGAGATCTGGTAAAGAACTTTTTACAATGCACTCCGTATTACAGTCATAACATTGTTTGTTAAATTATATTGAATATATGACACATCAATTGGAAGTAGAAAATCATAAACATAAATTCATATATCCTGATATATCGCTGTACTTTCTACAATAGATAGGTTGAATAGGAAACTAAAACTCGTATTCCCTTTCAGGTACTACCACCGACATCTGGTTTGATTGACTACGCTATTAGTCTAAAGCCTGACTACCACCGCGCGGTCATCGACACCGTCACATTTTACGGGTGGAAGACCATCATCTATATATACGATTCTCATGACGGTAAGACTATCACTTGTTTTATTTATTTATATAAAGATTATTATATTATTTATTATTTATATGAAGATTCACGCCATATTCCTTGCGAGGTAGCCAGAGACGGCGGAGCGCCAAACGCTACGGTCCCTGCATACCTTTTTCGCCTCGGCCACAGGCATCGACCTCTTTATACATGCCCTCCGGGGGGTCCTCATGCTTTTTACGTGACCTACCTCCAGTATCATAGATACTGTGTTTTCGAAGGTCACTCGAGGTCTCCCCCTGTCTCTCTTACCGCTCACTTTTCCTGTATAAATCTTTTTTATCATTCTTTCATCACTCATAATTTAAATTCTATTATTATGACTGTTTGGTACTTTATAGTTTTATAAAAATCTTTGCTTTAAAGTAGAGAAACTCAATTAAAAATCTACTGGATTTAGTATTTTCAGTATTTCCATCGAATATCTGTTTACAAAAAAAGGTTTTCAATTTGAGATAATATAAAAACCATACGCTGTGTCAGAATAGTAAAACGTCTAATGTAAATCTACTTAACATTAATAAAAGTATTTTAAATATTCTCTAAAATAGTAAATGGAAATCACCATAACACTCTGAATAATTAATTTAATAAATCTATAGTAAAAAATCTGAACGAAGTCCTGTATTACATATATAAAAGTTAATAAAATCAAAATCTTAATAAAGAACTAAATTACTCATAAATCCCACTGCAATAAGATTAAAACTCAACTCTTTCGATGGTTTTAATTAAGCAGCTTCCATTCTTTATAATTGTATGTTTTTGCTTTTAATGACAAAATATGAATATTCTCACAAAAAATATTTGATAAATAATACAATAACGTATTAGATATAACATAATTTTAAGGTAACATTTTTAACATACATAAATGATATTAAACACTAATTTACGAGATATACATACAGTCGCGTTCAAAAGTATTTTGACAAAGCTCATTTTCTAATTATCTTGTTTCTGTGTTCATCTAAATAGGTGCAATAATTTCTATGTTTTTATTTACGATGCAGCTTAACTACTGTGAGGTACAAGTCGGAACATGTTTATTTGCTTTTCCCATAAACACGAAAACACGTTCAACCTTGTACTTATAAGTATTTCGACAACAGTTCCGTTCCTGATTGTCTGCGGTACCGCTCGCACTGTAATCAGGGTTTTCTTTTAAGTAATTAGTTATAATTTATTAATTATGCCCAAGACTAAAGAATATGCAAATTAATAAAATGCAGTGATAACTGCCGCACAAAGAGGAAGGACTAAAGCAGAAGTTGCTCGATTGTTTAAAGTGTCTCGACAACATGTTAGTGCGTGGTATAAAGCTTATAATAAACGTAAAAGAGTGGAAAATAAGCCTGGAAGTGGCCGTCCGAAAAAAAACTACTCGAAGGAAGACCGCTTGATAATAAGATTATCGACTAGTGATGTCCAAAAAATCCGCTGTGCAAATAAAGAACGAGTCACAAGAAAATCTTGACATTAATATACACGTTTCAACTATGAAACGTCGACTAAAAAAGTTCGGATTGCATGGACGACGCCCGACTAATAAACCCTAGATTTCTGCAAAGAACAGGAAACTGCGTCTAGCGTTCGCAAAACGGTTCAGATTATAGACGACTTCAGAATGATCCAAAGTGTTGTGGAGAAATGTAAATTTAAGTAAAAAAAGTAAAAAAAGTAAATTTAATTTAGTGTCATTTGATGGCATATGGAACGTCCGACTTCCAATAAACAAAAAAAAATGTTGTTTGATACAAAATACCCACAGTGAAATATGGCGGGGGCAATATTATGGTTGGGGTATGCTTTTCACGCCACGGAGTCGGATCATTAGTTAAAATAGAAGGTAAGATGAATCGTTTTGTGTATGAGGGAATAATTAAGAAGCAAATGCTAACATATGCCAAAACGAATATGCCACTGGCTGGTATTTTCAACAAGATAACGGTCCTATGCACAAGTTCAAGTATGTAAGTGACTTCATGAAACATGAGTGGCAAAGCCACAGTCCGACTTCAACCCGATAGGGCATCTTTGGGAGGATCTGGATCACGCATAAGATACCAAAATTATTGCAACAAGGAAACTTTGTACGAAGCATTTACTAAAGAATGGAGCATAATTCCTATTCATCGTTTGCAAAATTTTTTTGATTCAATGCCGGCGTGCTATAAAGAGGTATTGGATATATTTTTTTTAATATGTAGTAAATTATAAATTTCAAAATAATTTTGAGCCCTACTGTACCGTCAATTTTTATTAATAACTAAAATTATTGTCAAAGACTAGAAAGCCGCAATGTGAAATCTAGCCGAAGTGTCAAACTAGAATGTTTCGGCTTCAGAACTCGTTTTCAAAAGATCAAACTAAACAAGTAGTTGCCAAATGTGATTCTCTCTTATATCTGGTTTCTCAGCGTTTTCTATTTACATTTCAACAAATTTTTTTACAACTAGTTGTATAAAAACATAAACAAGTCTGAATATAGTTTTTAAAGAAAACAATATGCTGCAACAATAATTAAGAAAAATATATTAGAGTAATTTTATTTAAGGATCTTCTTTCCCAAATAAGTATTATATAAAAAATATATATACGTATAGCATGTCTATACGTTCACTAAATATTTACATATAACTGTAACTAAAGATTTCAATGGCTGTAAATATATATATATTTAACAAAGTCCTGGCAATAAAAAGTTAAACGAGTGTAAGTAAAAACATTAAGTAATTATACGGGCTCATTAAGTGCATCACTATCTGTTTTCATGTCACGGATGCTCCTCTGCTAATGGCTTGACTAGCATAGGCTAATGACATACACTTATTATAGCTCCTTTTATTTAATTATTGTAGTGATATCGCATATATAGTCATTACTTCCACACACTGTTTCACACTCTTACAAATTGTTAATCATAATAATAAATAAGATACATAATTTGCTATTTACTTCAATCTATGTAGGTGGTGTTATAGGAAAATGTTTTTTATATATATGTACACGTATCTTTATGTTTGTATTTATATATTTTTATCGGCACTGCTATATATAATACATAGCTATACAAGATTATCCACGTGTTCACGTTATATCGTCATCATCAGCATGAAAAAGAAACTTCTTGCTTACAAATTCCGTATTTATAACGTTGGTGAATTTTTATGATTATTTTTTTTAAGTCAGCAGGACTTTGGTTATCATATCTTGAAAGTTCCCTATTTCGCGAGGAGGTATCGTTAAAACTGTTAAACAAGTTGTAAATGTTGGGTAAAAGCTGATTTTAACGAGTTCAAGCGTGGTAGGAATCTTACTGATGAGCAACGTGACGTCCTTTTTATATCGACAACTGAAGATAATTTTAAAGCTGTGCAACCCTAGATAAAGTCTGCTGACGACATAATTAGTGCCAACTTCATAAGTCGAAATTCGACGAAAATATCCATAAGTCTCAAATATTTTATATTAACATTTTGATATTATAAAAAAATATTTATATTAGATATATACTCTACACACACACTTCATAGAAACAATCTGAAAACTGGATTATTTATGGATTTAAAAGCGAAGTCGAAAAAAAAATCTACAGCGAACTGTTTTTAACGTCGATTTTTTTATTTTCTTTACGAATAAGAAGAAATTCAAGAATTGCTTTCGAATGTAGGAAAAAAATTGGCAAATTTTGACATAAGAACTTTTTGCCATAATTCAAATAAAAATAGAGAGTTTTTAAGAAGAATTGACGTCAATCTTTATAACAACGATTGTAAAAACGAAAAAACACAAACTTTTTTAGCAAAATAAACATTTAATCCCCCGTAAATAAATTATATTATAATTCATTTTATTCCTTTAAATTTTAGCATAAATATATTTTATATTTCAATTCTTACTGTTCTTTTTAATGTATAATCCCAGAAAAGGATTTTTCATTTAATATAAAAATGTTAATTAAACATATTTCTCATATAATATTATTGACCTATACAGATTATGAAATATAGGTCACTTTTTATATTTACTAATACACTAGTAACATTTATTTAATTACTTGCTTTTGTATTTTTCATAGAAATGAATTGCCGTCATTAAAATCTTTGTTTTCTGTTTAACAGATAATTTAGAAACACTAATTAAATTTTATCGTTGTCGTATCGTAGTCGTAAGGCGTAAGTGCTCCAAAGTCTACATCTCACTTCACATACAGTTCTGAATCACACGATAGCCAAGTCATTATAAATGTCAATAGTATTTCTAACAAGTAACTCAGTTAGTCCAACATGTTCTATTCATAAGCTTTTGAACATATTACAGGATTCAGGACGACTATTAGGTATTTCAACATTGTTAGTTGAATTTAATTACGTGTCCCAAGGACACTGTGACCCTTTATTACATATAACCAATTAATAATTAGAAAATTTAAGGTATATATTAATTATTTTAACAATACATAATAATTAATTTATTATATTAGGAATAATCATCAAGTAAAAATATAGGTGTTATGATAATATAGCAATTACACATAGAGAGCCCCACTGCTGCTTAAGGCTTTTCATAACCATGTCAGCGCTATTACTAATATTCTGTCGGAAATTACAAACATCACCTTCACCACCAGTATAAAAGTAAATACCCCTGTATAACATGTCCTAAGTTATTAAATCCACTCTCTGCTTATAATCTTAAAACTGGCTTCGATTTGCATAGAGATATTTTTATCACAAATAAAACCATTGTTTCAAATTCATCAATGCATATATGTTACATGTATCTGGGTTTCAGTTAACATATTAACACAAACTTTCTTATAAGCATTCTCATAAAAGTTTATAATTAACAAAAATTTGTAAAAAATTCTGATACACTCAGTGTTTAATAAATCCAAACAACTTTAAAAGTTTCCATTGAATTTCAATTATGAATAAAGCTATTGTTAAATTTATTTTCAATATTAGTGTTTAATATTTTTTTCATCTCCCATTTGCATAACAAAGTGGCATTTTGATTGTAGAACTTTTTTTGTGATTGAATAATAAAGAAAATTTAATAACAATAGATATAATATTCACGATGCACAAATAATTCATAACACAAAAATTAAAATATGGTAATATTTAAGGAGTTTTTAAATTTCACTAATTGTTTATTATAATAACACTTTTGAACAATCAAATCAAATGGGTTTCGTTTCTAGTAGGCTTATTCTCATTAATTATTATCCAACGTAAAGATTCTTTTTAATTACATTTTGATTGTAAGTATAAATCACAAGTTTGATTTTGTAAGACCTTACTTCTCATTTTAAGCTCAATTTAAGTTAACGGTAACAAGACATGGGTATATCGGTACATACTTCATACTATACGAATACATACCAAGGAATGGTAAGTATACATTTAGTATATACATACATTGTAGTGTGTTGTGTATAAATTACTGATCAAATTATAACCATTACTAATATGTTATGAGTACGAACAACAATATTCAATATGAATATAATCTTTTAAAAATTGCCATAATAACGGCAATAAAGAAAAAAACAGTCATAACATCTAACAGTTGGTGTTACGAGTGAGGGGTGATAAAAATGAAAAACTCGTAAAAAGTAAGTGCGGATGTCGCGGTCTGGGCGGATGTGACGCAAATGTATAAAAGAGGGGAGTATCTACTAAGCCCTTGTTAGGCACAAAATTTCACACTAAGCACCTTGTCCTTAGTATGCATTGGGAACAATCTATCAGGAACGTTTAATAGCCTTTGTGGTAAACGTTTAAGAATTTATGTATATAAATGCTAATTCAAATTTAGAGTATGTATGCAGCTTAAATTATTACTGCAACGAAATCTTTCGCTTTAAATATATTTCTGAAAATAACTTCTGTTATTTTCTTTACTATCTAAATTTATAAATCAAAGAACAATTGTAATACTAATTAACCCTATTAATTTTACCTTTCACTATGAAAGTTCTATACGAAAGCAACACATACAGAGAGGAACGTACAAACCGCACAAATAATGGTATTTTTAAAACGTGTAGCTCGTTCCCGAGTTCCATTCATTATAAAATCTAGCAACGCGTCATTGTCACCTGAATTCGTACAAAACTCAAATCCTAACACATAAACATAGTATACCATATAATTATAACTTCGAATACTTCAAACGCCACGAGGACTTGTATCTCTAAACAAGCTTTAATTGAAATAATATCATCATTATCAAATTATTAATCATTTTTGTCAATAATTTGATAACCAATCTTAATAAGATTGAATCCATAAAATATTTACGTTTCAATATTTCACAAAACGATTGGTCAATTAATAAAACCTTGCGGTCAATTTTTCTTTTTAAGTGGAAGGAAGTTTATAAGACGCTGAGATTGCGATATCTCCAGAAACGGAAATAACGCTGAGATGGTATTCTCAATCTAGCAAAGGCTGGGGTAACCATTCGTTCGACAGGACTCGGATAAATCCGGACGGCTTTGCGCGTAAACCGACAAGGCGTCTCTAAAATCCGCGGATAAAAATGTTACCTCTATTCGTTTACTTTCTATATTTGTGTTATGTATCATTGGACAAGTTATTTTACCTTTCAATATTGCAGTGGGTGTGATTTTAAAATAAGGATAACTTTATTATAGTACCACCTTAGTTAACCTATGCCAGGTTTAGTTAGTATCCAAATAGATTTATTTCTATGCATAATAATAGTTAGAGATTCTATGCTACTAAAATAATAATATTAAAATAAAAACTTTCTTTAAAAATATCCTTTCCCAAAAAAAAATTGTAATATTACAGAGAAAAATTTTAAAAGTCATGGTTACCCCAAATTGACATACATACATCATCCTGGTTTCCAAATAACATCCTTCGTCTTTCTGTCACGTCTTAATGAATGTCTGAAACTTGAAACTCTTAGGACTAGCCATTTGAAAACAGTTCAGACAGGAAACATTTATTCTACAAGATTATTATAAAATAACTACAGTTACAAACTATAACAAGCTTTCTTGTCAAAGAATCGCTTAAGAAAAGATTATATTCTTAAGTAAATTAAAGATAAAAGTCATATTTCTATTATTAACAATATAAATATTTCAACAACAAAAATAGTTATGTAAATTTAGACAATTATGTATAAATATTAATTGCTTACTTACTGTGTATGCAATAAATGAGGTATTAAGGTAATTTATTAAATATACTAAATATACTGAAAATACTGCTTTCATCATTATCTTAAGACAATAGACTATATTTTTCGGAACTAAAAGCACCACATAATTTGGCTTTCATAACTTTAGAGAAACCACGAAAAGTTTATATACTTTTATGACGACTTTTAAGTAGGAAACGAAACAATAAATATTTACTTTTAAAAACGAAAGAAAAGTGAGAAACTGTGAGAATTTTTTAAATTGATAAAATCTTTTACGAATTCGGGAAGTTTAAAGTTCGACTAGCATTGAAGGATTTGGCAAAGGAACCCAAAATAAGAAATTATGCCTTCCTGTCGATATACCGATATAAAATGTTTTAAAAATAACGTTATTCTATATAGTACACTACACGGATAGATAATAATAATCAACAAAAACATGCTAGGTTTATTTGAACAATTTTATTTTAATACGTTTTAGGTAAAACTAGCAATACTAAGTAGTAGAAAGGTCACGGATACGCTATTTGAACTTTTCTCATTCTGTCGCCTCTTGACTGCTCATTTTTTATTCTCTAAAGGACATTCCAGTAATAAGCCACTAACAACAAAACGTTTAACGTGTTTTAAATAACAATACAGTTGTAGACAGCTAAGCAATTTGTTTTTATATTTTTTATTGGTCTTTGTAACAAAAGATATGGTTATTAAGTTAAATCTTTTCAGTTTGCATGCATTATATAAATGCAAGAATTATTTTTTCTACAAGAGAACAGATATTGTTGAATTAAGTATGTAAATATACGACGGGAATAGAATAGAATTACTTATGGAAATATTGGTGATGGATTATTTATTTTAATAAAATTGAAATCTCTGTTTGTAATTCCAAATTAACAGCTTTTCACTAAATGATTAGTTGAAAAAAAAACTTTTTTTTTTCGGTCTGTCTGTGTGTTTGTTGGGCGTAATCTCCGAAACGGCAGTACCGATTTTGACAAAACGGATAACTGATATTATAAGTAGTAATTTAATATATTCTCCGCAAACTAAGTCATGAGCACTACCAGTCTATTTATAAAATAGGTCAAAGGAACATAACACAAAATCAAAATGGATGCCGTGGTGTATATGTATAGATTTTCTATCTATATTCTTACGCATACAAAACATTCCTAGACCGATTTAATTTAAATCTGGTGTGTACGTATTTTACGACCCTGGGGAGGTTTTATTCTATTTTTTGTCTTCGGTGATTTGATTATTCGGTTTGTTCGTTTTGATTATTCTTTTATTTTTGAAGTTTTATTTTATGACGCTTTCCTGAATTTTCAATAAATAGTAACAAAGTGAATAATAACATGCTAACGGTGTCATATTTGAATGTGTCATTATTTTTCATTTTCATTCATTTATTTATGTAACAAAGAAAAACAAAAAGTTTAAATAAAATAGAAGCGTGGACAGAATGATTCAAATTCAAAAACAAAACAACAATCAGAAGATTCGGCTGTTACAAAACGACGATTATAGTATTTTATCCAAAAAGAAACAATTATTTTTTTCTTTTTATCATACTTTATAAGTGTTGTGATTTTTCCGCCGAAAATTCATATATAACAATGGACAAAAATAAGTACTGCGTTTTAATACTTTTTTACAATATAAAAATTCATTTATTTAATGTTATTTAAGAATTTTCGAAATCATAAAAACATTGTGTTAAACTTAACAATTTCGAAATAAAATTCAGTTATAAATACTATAATATCGTCAACATTGAAACACAATTCGTAAAATAAAAATACCGACATAAAAAAATCCCAACGTGAAGTTCGTATTACTTCATTATGGCTGCCGTACATTTCTCGCATCTATTTTTAGTTTGTTTTTATAATTTACATCTCAAATTCATTTATTTCATAAACATATTCTATAAATCATTTTACATATATTTTTTTGTTGTATCGATATTAATAAAGTAATATAATATTCATAATAACTATAGCGTGAAAATTGAATTTTCATTAGAACTTCAATGGTTTCAAATTATTAGAATGGAATGTGTATTTTATCAATTCAAACATATTTTTTAGTTTTGTTTCTGAAGTTTTTAGTTTAATGTTTAATTAAATGTGATATAAAAAAGGTAAATTTGAATAAATATACTATTGAGAGACTGAGAGATGTAAGCATCTCGCGACTAACAAAGCTCTCAAAAAGCAATAAAGCCCCCCCTTACTCACAGCCGCCTTGTCTATTTATAGCGTACTCTTTGCATATCCCCACACAGTAATGGCGACTAGATCGCACCCATTTTTATTCCCAGGAAAAAATTCCAAATCACTTGGCAGTCGGAACGAACACAACAATACTTTCAAGAAACGATCGGATATATTGAGTAGAGGTGTTCGATATTCATTTATTAATTTTTTGTCACATATACAAACGTTTAACTAGAAAATTAACAATTCTGGTTTATATAAAGAAAATTATACTGAATTAAAAAATTTTAAGTTACAAATAGATTTTAACCAAAAAAAATTATAAATTTAAAATCTAATGTTGTATTTCAAATATAATATAAGAAAAAAAAGAAGACTACATCAGTTCTGCTGGCATTTTGTTCACTGAACTGTCAAGAGCAGTAACAGCTTATGTCTAGTTACGATGTTAAAGATTCTTAGTTATTCACGTACAAAAAACATATAATTATTAGGTTTTCTTAACTCACCAAATTCCATTTATTCACTTACTGTTCAAATTCTATTTCTCTCTATGGAGAGAAATAGTACTGATCATTTTATATAAAATGATCTATCTTTTTGACTGTAAATTTAATAGAACTGTAAAATATAGTTAATGTCTGTTTATAATAGATAGATAACAAAGTTTCATTTAAAAAAATAGCTACATCAATGTAATTTGATTAATTACTAAATAACTATACTAAAAATATGTATAAAAAAATACACTATCCATTAATTATATCCATAATCATAAGTATCCACTTAGCAGTGTCATTATCCATCTGTCATCCCAATTATTTAGAGTTGACACAATGTGTCATTTTCTTTCACGCCCTTTTATTATAAGTCATCTCAATGACGTGAGACGTGTTATCCGTGTCTGTTTGGTCCCTCTCTTCTCTTATAACAATCCACATTCATACTTAAATATACTTAGTCTTCTGGTTACATGTCATACATGTTCCCGCATTATATGACGATACTTTTCATCTTTTTTATTACCGGCGCTACTTTCAAACTACATCTTACTTATTTCTTAATAAACCATTCTCGTCACACCAAACATCCATCTCAACATTCGTATTTCAGTCACATGTACTCCTTTCCTTTCCTGTAGCCATTTCGTAGTGCAGTATTTCGATCCATACCAAACACTTGCCAATATATATCAATATAGAAAAAAAAATATATTTTTTAACTTTATAGTCAGTGTTGTACACCAATAATGAAAATTGGATAATAATATCGACAAAAATATATAACGAATACTGGTATTGTAGCAGCTCATTAAGCAAAATCAATATTCCTACTATCATTTTGCTTGAATTTTAAGTTCTAAGTTTTTTTTTCATAAAAAAAAATATCTACAAAAATATTTTTTGAAGGTCTTTTTTTTAAACTTAGAATTTAACTAATATAATTTTTCATCTCATTTTAATTTTTACGCATAATAATCCATAAAGGATTTACATTAGTAATTTAAAACACACATTTAGCAATAGTCACTTTATAAAAATAATTATTCTATTAAAATAAGAACAAAATTGAATAAATATAATAACGTAAATTGTCTATAGTTGTCCATCTCTACTATGAAGATAATTACTTACTTTTTTAATATTTCTGCCCGGTGTTGGTACAACAACAAATATTAAAATAGAAACAAAGAACCTATTCTTTTCCCTTTCACAGTTAGTAAGGTTTTTATTAGGGTGAGTGTGTTAGAGGTATAACCGTCTTCTAATTATTAAGGAATTATGGTGACAATTTTCTGTATCTCTCTTATAATGTAAACATTATAAAAGTCTTTTATTTACCTATCGTTTAAGGTATAATGTATGATGATTTTGAAAAAGGAAAATATTATCTTTTGACAAACCGTCGGGACTATATTGGTTCGAATTTTTGCAGTGTTCTAGAAACGTTATTGAAATTTGAGGTTAAGTTTATTGGAACTTTTTCATACCGTACACACTACACGTGTGACTTAAAAGTGTGTTTGTTTATTGGTTTAGATACCTCAATAAAGTATAAAAGTTGTTTAATAAATCGTAGAAATACCATTTTTTATATATCTGGATTGACAAATTTTTAAAGTTATTTAAGTAAGACACTGATGTATATTTGTCAGAGAGTGAAAAATATTAATATTTTTTTATTAAAGTAATGTTTTTAAGAATTTGAAATAAATAGCTGAGCTTTATCTACAAGTATAAAAGCCGTTTCATCTTAATAAGAGGTAAACAGAGGAACAGTTTCAAAGCACTTTGCATTGATTGATATTGGCCGCACTTTATAACAGCAGCATTTTTTTTTGCAAGTGGCTTTGCTCGTTTGGTTAAAGGAGATATTTTTCGACAAGACAAGTGTACACTACACTTCCTAGTTTTTAACAGTATCGAGGCAAAAAAAAAATAAAATCAGTTCACTGGCGATTTACCAATATGTTTTTTTTAGTCTTGATAAAAATTAACAATATAATTTAAATTAGACTTATAATTGAATATGATAAATCTATTGTTGAATTAAACAAAGTGTTTCAAATATTTATTTGAAACTGTCTATAAAAATATTAACCATGGTATTGCTTAATATTTTTTTTTAATTAATATTGTATGAAATTCATCAACACGGTAGAATTCACACCTGTTAACTAAAATACTGTTTTAGTTTCAGAAACTTCAAAGTTTATGTTACAAATGTCTTAAATACTAAACAAATTGTTTGCAACAAAGTAATTAGCGTCCAAATCGCATTTCATACAAATACTATCAACGGCTGGCACGATTCTATTCTAGCACATAATCTAACTCTATACTGCCAACAATGGGGGTGATCTCGAGCATTGTGCTACAGAATAGGAAGGATTTAGTAAGTCTGAATAAAACAGGCCACCTCAAGTGGAGTCAGTAAATATCCTTGAAAGTTATAATTTGGGGCAAAGGAAACTTTGTAATATCTGCAACTCATTGTTTTGGTAATTATTATGTGAAATATTCAGTATATTGTTTTTTCCATTAAATTATAATCGATTTAATTTTATTGCTTACTTAAATTCGTTTTAAAAAAGTAAATTACTTACATTTCCATTAACGTACTTACTATCTTTATGTGTATCTATGATCTTGATTAAAAGATTTTCTCATAAAGTATTTCTAAATCTGTAAAATAGTCTAATACCATAATCGTGCCAGAAAAATGATTGAACTCGTATAAGGTATCACATATGATATCTAACTCAATTTTCACACTAGGAATATCCTGTAAACTAGACACCTAATGAAAAATGTCACATCGCATTGCCTTTTCAAAGGTTACCAATAAAGTCTTATATGACTTCGAGACCTCGTGAGCTGACTTATAAAAGTTATCTCACATAAGGTGCAGATAATATAATACCAATGATATACTTTATAATACCGGGATATTATTTTATCGAAGCTAATGGAATTTTTTATTCATTTTGCATTCAAGTATTTTAGAAATTAATAATAGTTAGAAAAGAACGTTATAGACTAAAGTGGATTCTTTTAATAGAAATGGCTAAAAGATTTTTTACGGTTATAAAATAACTAATTAAACATTTTAGTTAAAATAACTAGGATAACCTACGATCATAAATAGATAATTAATGTGTTTGTACTCGTATCATAAAGGACATTTAGGCCTCATAATAAAGTTATGCTATTAATTATTTTGTTTCACTTTTCCTAATTTTTGTTATGTATTCTATTATTAATCATTAAATTTATGTCTATTGACATAATTTACCAAAAAAAGTAATAAATATACACCAATACATACCTCTCATTTTTACATAAGGTCATTCCTTATCTTTTTAGATATTAGTTTGGTATGGAGTATTAGAATCGTGATAAATATAATATAACATAAAAAACTCACTTATAATCTCATGATACTTGTTGGTAAAATATTTCGCCGAATAAAATTTAAGCGTCCCCATTACAGTACAGCTGGCAATTTTGAATTCTATATAGAAATGGTTTTATCGACTTTCAATTTATTCGGTGAGTTTAATGTATAAAACCGGATTTCGCCCTCAACCAGGGCGGGATTCATTGCTCAAACCATAATGAATTTTATTGCTTTTACGTTACACTGGTCGAAGATAGTTATGCTCGCACGATTTAGTTTTGTGACCAGCGAAAACTGTAACCGACCTCCAAATATATTGGACCACTTATTAAATTTCATATAATATATTATCACCACTGTTTTATCTCCGCACTCCTCTGAGGATATTAGGTTTTTGAACATTACCAATTTTATGTCTTCGATATATAAATCCAGTGAACTTCATAAAAATCTTATAAAAGTACCGACTGGATCACATTGAAGTTATGTTCTTTGATAATTTGTAATACTTTGTGATAGCTTCCCCTTTGTGGTATTAAATATAAATTATCTATAATATTGTAATATACTTACTTATTGTAAATATTACCAAATCTTTTAATATTGTAATATACTATATTATGAATAGATTTGTATGTTTGTGATTTTCCCATTACGCTAAAATATTGAAAGTATCAAACTCTAAAAAATGTAAAGACCTATTGACCTCTGTTAACAAACCTTTTTTTGTCTATTTAACCCATAATGGGGTAACATAAGTATTGATAATATTTATGTAAGTACATTATTTCTCAAGGTAAGATGCCGATTTTTTGATGTCTTTGTTTTTTAAAGCTAGTCTGATTTTGATGAAACTGTTTCTTCTTATCTCAAAACAATAAGTATTTAAAGATGTTTTTTAAAAGGAATTATTTTTTCCCTGCACCAAAAGGGGGAAAGAATAAAGTAAATCGAGCAAGTATGCATATAAATTTAATATATAATTATTATTTTATATTCGAGTACTAATAATTAGTAGAGGTCGCCAGTGGCCGTAATTTGACCGTTATATTAAGTTTTTATGTTTATCAGGGCTTCAACTAATACGCCACTGTATATCTTGCAAATATATTGCTTCAGAGAATCTACTCTTTTCGACTTTTTGACATTAGATTAATATTATAATATTCTGGCCATAAATACTGTTACAATTAAAAATAAATATAATATTACTTTAGGATTAGTGATCTATCACTTTTATACGATTGTTCGTTGTGTTTCTTATTTTTACGCCCATACATGGTAAAATATTTTGTCGTAATAAATTGGAGCATATAATATTAGTCAAATGTTTGAGTTTCCGGCTATTAATAAGTACAACGAAACTTCCTCTGTTTATGACAGAAAAAGATCTTGCCGTCCACGTAGTATTCGTACGAAAAAGGCTATCAAACTAGTAAGGGAAAGAAATCGAAGAAATCCTGTCCGAAAACAAAAGATTGAAGATAGCACCTAGAACCATGTCGCGTACTTTAAAATATGACTTGGGACTTGCAGCCTATAAGTGATGCACTGGTCATTTCTTAACTGATAATTTAAAAAAGAACAGGATGATAAAATCAAAACAATTACATAAGCGTTATGCTAAGGGAGGTCAGAGAAATAAATTGTTTACGGATGAAAAATTTTTTACAATTGAGCAATATTTTCACAAACAAAGTGACCGTGTTTATACTAAAAGCTCTTAAGAAGCTTCTCAATTTGTCAACAGAGTCCAACGTCCGTTATCCGACGTCCGAGGTGTTAGCTATGAAAGAGTAACTGAGTAATATTTTTGTCAAAAAGTTATCAAAACTTCGGCACAAGTGTACCAAGATACCATTCTTGTGAAGGTAGTTAAGCTCCATAACAACACCATATTCAATAACCAAGAATGGTTCTTTCACCATGACTCGGCATCGGGTCATAAAGCTCGATCCACAGAACCTTGGTTAGAGACGAACGTTACGGACTTCATCAGAGCTGAAAACTGACCATGTACTAGTCCTGATCTTAATCCACTGGATTATGATGTATGGTCAGTTTTAGAGAATAAGATTTGCTCTAAACGCCATAATAATTTAGAGTCCCTTCAACAAATCATATAATTGCCAGTGAAGTATTTTGCCATAGAAAAAGTGTATGCTGCTATTGATAACTGGCCTCTGTCCTTTAAATGAACTATATTGCAGCCAACAAAGACCACTTCGAATAAACTTTATATATTTTCAAATGATTTTATATAAATAAATTAAACTAACACACTGTTATAGTAATAAATGTTTTCGTTGTTTACCGCCTTCTGCATTCGTTTTCTATATAAACTTTAACTATAATAAATTTCAAATTCCTTTGTATCCGCAATGTTTTTAAAAAGATTAATAATTTATATATTCACTTATAAATTATTATATATCAACAATAAATTAAACTACAGCAAAAAAACTCCATAATAAAAAGGATACAAAAATGTTAAACTAATACTCACTATATTACAATATTACAGATAAATTTAAGAAAATTTAAAAAATCACGACAATAGTGCAAGGTGCAAACTAGCCGTTTTTTATAAAATATAATATAATGTTAATTAATTCACAAATGTTTTATTTGACCTTGAAATAACCTAACATTAAAATCAAATAAAACATTTAGGTTCATTAAATATTTTTGAATATGGCTGCAACTGATTAAAACTTTACTCTAATTTCACTAACTAAGCTCGTAAGAGTATATTCACAGCGGTCTTTCAAATGTTACGATTTCACGTAGATTTAACATGACCTTAATTTGTATGAAAACGTGTGAATCCATTCAAATGGTGTCGTTGCTCAAAGCGGACATCGACATAGTCTCGCTACGCTGGTTTACAACCATGAAAGAGGATATTAATAAAAATCTAAATTAAATAGGACTAAAATTTTAAGCTACACATTTTAGTATATAGTTATGTTATGCAATGTACGTATTTTTATATGTATGTAAGTATAAATTAATATTACACTTTTGACAAGCAACTGAGTATTTCCTCAGCTACATAGTATTTTTTCTAAGGCGGGATATTCGTGATAAGATTAAAAGATTGCAAGGGGTCTCTGAATGTCAGCATGTGTCTTGGGATTCAGTATAAAGATGCTAGATGAGCAGTAAGTGTCACGATATATAGTGTGAATATTACGTCATTTTTTGCTTACATTTATTAGAGATAAACTTTCACGTGTTACTTTCTTTTTATTGGTAATAAATCATGAGTGTAATAATTAAAAAACTAAACAATGTTAATAAAGCTCTAAAACCAACACGCTAATGTTTTGGGTGATATCATAGCAATGAGATAAAAAAGAATTCTCAAATAAATACAAAAAAAATTGATGTACGATTTCCCCAATTCCAGGATAAGTAACATTCGAAACTATTTCTTGTTGTAAAGAAAATTATCCAAGACTTAGGACGTCGGGTCTGACGGAATTCCGGCGAGGCTCGTTGGACGTGATTCCTCCAAGAAATGATTACATCTTTTATATTGTGAGATGAATGGAACCGAGTCAATCGCTTGATCGTGGCAGATTCGAGATCACAAACTTAGACGTGACCGTATTCAAATTTAAAATGAATAGATGTTTAATTTTTAAATTTAAGATTCTTACTTGCAGTACTCAAAACACTGAATTCGAAAATTAAACTCGTTTACATAAAAAAGTGTTCTGAGCAGTATGAAATGAGAATATTTTTATATCATATTTGTTACTATTCCATATACATCCCTTAAAGACAAGACGACTTATATACTCGTATATACGAGTAATATTATCCGGTAGGATTGGATAAAATTTATTTTCAAATATATTATAATACGTTTTCATTTGTATAAAGTGTATTGTTATGTAAACAGCCCTTAAGATAAGTTAGAAACACGACCTTCTAATCGCCGTCATATCATTTAAATGAATGCTTTAGAAGATATTACGAATTATAATTACGCGCAACCAAAATTGTACAAATACTGATAACGATACAAATAACTTTTGATACTAAATTTTCCTGCGATAGTATCAGCTTCGAAACTCATACGATATAAGAGGTTGGGGATTATTTTCTAAAAAGTTGTAATAAAATCTTTTTGATTGTATTGTTTGTAACTGGCTGGTTTTGATGTCATTAAAAGACAAAATTTAAAAAATTAAGTAAAAAAGGGGAAAAAAGTGTTTCCTGCCCTTTTTCATTTGTTTTTCTGTTTGTCAAAACGAGTGAATCCATCAAAGAAATACTTTACCCTTTAAGTTCCAAGCCGCGAAAACCATTATTGGCGTTCAGTTTCAATAAGAGTAACACAAAATTGGTTTAAGCGTTTTCGATCAGGAATTTTTTATGTCAAAGATGAATTTCGCTTTGGTCACCCAGTTACGGATAAACGAGACATTTTTGTAAAAGTGGAGCAATGGATCGACATGTGAACAGTTACGATATAGCTGAAGATCTGAGCATTGACCATAAAACTGTTTTTACCCATTTAAAAAGTGCTGGCTATACGAAAAACCCTATATGGGTGCCATGTACTCATTTGGGATACTATCTTAAAACGTAATGAAATCAAACCATTTTTGGAAGAAATTGACCACGGGTGATGAAAAGCAAATCACTTACTATAAAAGTACGAAAAAAATCGTACTTAAAGGTCAGTAAAGCTATAGAGACTGTAGCGAAATCTTGTTGCGTATCATCCTAGCCTTACATTTAAAATAGTAATCATCATTATGGGACTACTAAAGAGAGGTAAAGCTATACCGAAAACTTCGACATTAAGTATTTCCTATACTTGCCTTGCCTTGCCTTGCACTTGCTGTAAAAAAACTTTTGTTTTAGCAAAGTGATATGGTTGCAACTTTTACTTTAACTAGAATACATGTTTGTGGTAAAAATAATTCAACTTAAACTACTTCTGAAAGAGAAAGAGATCTATTCGAAAAAACTATATACTTACTAATTGGCTTTTACGAGGTAGTCGAAGGTAACCAAGGGTTAAGCAATATGATTTTCATACTCATTCTGTTTCCGACTAGACACACGCTTACCTATGGATAGATTATTATAGTCTCAGTCTTTTAAAATATTATTAATGTGTTCTTTAACTCTGGTTCGGGAAGATCCTTACTTTTTTTTCAAGACTTATTTATGTTGAAAGAATATATTTTTCTTTAACATATTGGTTTGTAAAAATAAAAAAGATTACAGTGAAATTAATATTACAAAATGTTACCTTTCTCAAACATATTTTTGTGATAAGTGAATTGTTTTCTAAATTCCATTCCATTCCAATAAAGGAAACCATCGACTCATTTATAATCAACAAAGCTGACATAACTAAACAGAGTTATGAATTTTTAACCAAATTTAGTTTAATCTAAAAATATAGGTAATTGTGCAACAGCCAGAAGCTTGAGTGGAAGTAACGGAGGCTGCAAGAGGAACGTGGCCACTACTTTATCATTTTTCATATTTCCTTCATGTGTAACATATGTTCCGGCTTTAAATAAATTGAAGTTTATTGTACTTTGTACAAAAATCTGATAACAAAACTTTCAAACCACAACTGAAACGAAGTTTTTATTATTTATACCCCATTATTTCAACTCAGATATTACTTTTGTAATTTATACAATACAAATCAATAATGTATTACCTATTTCAAAAACAATTCATCATTAACCTTTTGTCAATAAATGTTATGTAATATTTGGTAATTTTACTCTATTCTACATTCTACATATTCTACATTCTACATATTCCACATTCATTTCAATAACGGCGTAACATATTTGTTCTAACAAATATAACTATTCTCGCGGTCTTATTATATTAACACAAAGGACTTCAAATTAATTCAATCAAACCTACCCTTTATAGGTTATATTAGTAATTAATAATAATTTTTAATACTTTAATGTCATGGAAAAGTTAAATTGAAAAGTTGGAAATCCTTAGAGATCAGTGTACAGTGTGTATAAAGTTTTATCGGGATCCACAGGAGTAGAGTTTGGCTAATCTATTTGGAAACTAAACTCGTTAAGTTCCATTGTTCCTCTAAATATATTTTTATTATTTATTGTTATTTTTTTCATATTATTTGGAAAGCATTTATTCAGTTTTTTATATATATAAAATAGTACTTTTACTAAGTTTAAGACCAGTATCAAAAATAAAATTCATAAAAGTAAAATAAATCCTTGTTACAGTTACTTAAAACCTTAGCGATATTAAAATAAGACTCAAAGTACACACCGAGGGATTAACCGTCCAATATTGCTTAGTACAAATACAAGCCCACTTGGAACACAGATCATCAGAAAAAAATCAACAACTCCAACATTACAAAGATTCCTTAGCCGGTTTAAGCGGAGTTGATCCAAGATAAGCTGCGTCGTTACTGAGTTTGACTAGCGAAGATAAAGAAAAACTTTTCGATTCGAATTTGGCAGATGTAAAAAGAAAGTTACAATGAACGTAGTGCACGTCTTGTACTCGCAATGAACAAATGTTTGTTACTTTGGTAGTTCGATGGCATTGTTTACGAATTCGATATTTTATATCATTATTATTTATTTAAATATATCGTTATTTATTATTTTCAAGCTCACAATTTACCTTAATTTTTTGGTACTTATTCTGGTGATTGTATTTAAAGGCGCAATCTAAAAAAAATATTTTTGTATTTGAAGTCTAAGTTGGACTAACCATCGAAATTGCCACAATATAGTGATAACGCTTCCATTACCCTTATGTCAACCCTCTTCTAGTCGTTTCGCCGCTTCAATCTTTTCGCGGATATTACCCCCAAATTATAAGGACATCCATTGCTGCATAATGAGTCCCTGATGATGAATGACACATTTCATCTTCCATTGACATTTTCATCAAATCCCTCCTTCGCCTTTAAGCTGCTACGTTATTAAAATAAGAATAACAATGTCTTTGTTGAGGTTTTCTATGACGATATTATAGTTTTACAGATTTCACGACGGAGCAATAACCCAAATAAGATTTAATATACAAACATATATATAATATTGTACTCGGGTAGCGTTGTTATTGTGATATTATTTCTGCTTTTGCTATATTATTTTATTTTAAACATTATATAAGTTATGAGATTTATATAAATGGTTCTTATGAGACAGTTATCGTGTTATGCAGAAAAGTATTGTGAAATTGAAATATCATTGATTTTTATTTTATTTAAACTGCAAAAATGTCTGTCTAAAACTAAGGGTAAACATGCATAATTCTTTATTTATTATTTAGATATAATTGCACTATAATTATTAAAACTGGACTCTTTTTTTGTTACTATTTTTGATCCTACAGTTTCGTCTCCATAATCATTGACATCATGATTTTGAATGACTATTGCATTAGGCATTTATAACAAAAATATAAACTAAAGCAATCAAAAACACCAAATATTAAATTATTTTTCGAAGTTCTATAACTACGTACTTCTTTTTATGATCATACAGAAATGAACATAGAAAGTAATCTGAATAAAATTAATTATAATTATTTGTAAAATACACCAATTAAGATATCTATGACTATATTAATGATACTAAAATCTAATTCCTAATATTACCTCACTAGTACTATAAATTTATATTACAAGTATCCTTGCCTTAATGCATTATCGAAAATCCTTAATTAATTACCTACCTATATTATTACATAATACAACATTGAGTTAATTATCGATAAACACGTATGAGGCACAATGAAGGACTCGACGTGATAATGTTATTATTGAAATCTTAATGGTAGTTTAGGCTTGAATAATTCTGTTTGGCGCGTCTAAATATTGCTAAATGAAAATAATTTTAAGACATACAGAAAAATAATTACAGACTCTCTTTTTATGAATGACGTTCTTATTAGTGGATTAAATATTGTTATTTTTTTATATTTCACTTAAATTAATATTATTTTAAATTTGAAGTTAACATTTTATTTAATATATATATGAATATATAATCTTTAAATATCTTTCCCATAACTGTAATTGGTTTTCTATCAGATATTTTGATATTTTTAACGGGTTTAATTTTAGAAGCTGTATTTCACACACGTGCAACGATAGTATTATTTTAAAACAACCAGTTTAATTCTGTTTCATAAATTATAGAAACTTATGGAAAATTGAATGATAAATAAAAAATTATTAAGAAATTACAATTAAATACGAAAATGTTTAATATTACTTTAATCATTTATTTTAATATATCTTACAAATATACCCAAACATATAAAAACAATATGAATTTTGAAGAAGGAGATCTATTTTTATTTTGTTTTATTTTCAGGTTTACTACGCTTGCAGCAGTTGTATCAAAGTCTCCAACCAGGCAGAGCAACATTCCGTATAACAAATGTAAAGCGAGTGTCCACCGCCGTAGAAGTGGTGACATTTCTTGGCTCGCTAGAGCGGCTTGATCGTTGGAGCAATAAATACGTAGTCTTGGATTGTGGAACCAAACTAGCCAAGGATGCACTAATCTTACACGTTCGTGATGTGCAACTTGGACGACGGAACTATCACTACTTTCTGACTGGACTGGTGAATATATATTTAAAACTTATAGTATTTCATATTAGACGAAATAATTGTTGATCAGACAATAATCCCTTAGTAATAATATAAATAAGTATTTATTAAAGACGGGCATATATATTTAGTTTAGCCAGTTTATTATTAACTAAGAAATTTACCAACTATAATATTTTAACACACACTATTACATTAAGCCGGTTAATTACACCTGTTAGTAAAGTTTGCTTAAACCGTACTATTGTTCTAGGTAATGGATGATCGTTGGGAAAAAGAGGTAACCGAGTTCGGAGCCATTAACATAACCGGTTTCCGGCTTCTAGATTTTTCTAGAAAAATCGTGCAAAACTTCATCGAGCTATGGAAGCGGGATTCAATATCGGTGAGTGAACAAGTCTCAAATAATATTTGTAGTAGAAAATAATACCTTATTAGATTTACAATAATAAAAGGCATTGCATTGATTTTATTATTTTGTTATAAAATAAACTCCAAGCTAATAATTCTTGTTATACTATGCTTAGGTATCTTGCCAAGAAATAATTCCAATTCCATATAAAAAGTTAATTTTGAAGTCTGATTAAACAATAAAACAACCAAGTTTAATTTGCAACCGAACATCAAAGTTCTAATAAACTTAATGAGAAACATTAGTACATAAGATTTCGACAAGCGATAACAAAATCAATACAATCCAAATACACCCAAGACAATTAAGATCCCTTTTAGACGTGAAGAAGACTTCATTGAGATTCATCTCAAAAGGGTCACTAAAAACAGGGCTGTAGGTTACCATTACATATTTACGTGATAGTAATATCAAGTCGGGAAGAACAATTTCCTGAGGGCACGTACTCAAATCATTATGAAATTCTAATTATATATTCTGTTGGCGATCTTTATAAATAGTCTTTTTTAATTCCTTGTTAACTCTATCAATGACTTAGTTTATTTTAACTCTTTGTTCATATATTATATTTAATTAGTTATTAATAAGGTTGCAAAACCCCATTTCTAATCTTAAAAGATAACCCTTATTTTTTTCACAGGCTCAGGCTGCTCTTATGTACGACGCCGTTCAAGTCCTCGTCGACTCCATTCTTCGTATGCTACGAAAGAAACCCGATTTTCTTAGAAGCAACATGAGACGTAACACTAATTACAATAGTAGCAAAATAATCGACTGCAATCCAACTAATAAGATTGCTCCGTATGAATACGGCGAAAGAATATCTAAAATCATCAAACGGGTGCGTAGTTTTTTTTTATTTCTTTCACTTTACTATTATTAAACTTTTGGTGTAATCAAGGTAAGTAAGGGAGAATCACTTCAATCCTAACCATGTGTAGTTTGGATTCCAATATGTACAATAAAGGACTTTTGGTGGTTGAGACATCTAAGGAATTATTCAAGTGTGAACGCCTAGAGCCTTTGAGTCCGTTTTGTAGTAATGTAAATATAGCTTTATTAGGCCAGAATCTTTAATGTACACTATATATATATATATATATATATATATATATGTTAAGGGAAAAATTAAGTTTTAAGCAGAATTTTACATATTTTCGGTGCTGTATTTAATTTACATGACAAAATTGTTGTGATTTTTTTCGTGTCCTCGGAGATATTTTAAATTCCGTATTGCCTATGCGAATGAATGATGCCAATTGATATATTCAATGACTGCGAGCGAATGCTTCATTACGCTTCTGAACCTTGTGCCGATTGAGTACGAAATATTGCAAATAAAATCATATTTTGATCTACTTAATTTTGACGTACTCACATAGGAAGTGTTACTTATAAAATTCTTGTTATTCTAGCAAAGTAAATTCTAGGTATATAAAAATTCAGTTAAACTAAAGCGGGACTTGTCAAGACATTTAACAATGTTGATGATACACAGACACACATCAGCTAGTGCTGCTCCAGACGGCGATAAATGTCACCCATTGTAGAATTATTTTAACCAACAAGAGAATTACGAAATCTACTTCTAATTATCTTTAGAATTTCCTGAAATATCAGTACAATTTTAAAACTATAATCTATTTGTTCAACTTTACAATCCAGGTTTCTTTAATCTTTGGAAGGTAATATTTATCAAACCTGCGTTCGTTATACAAATATATGGTAATAATGGTAATAAGACCGTGTATATAACAGAATCAACAATCAAAGCACTAGCTTTAAATTTTAAAGTTTCTCATTTTAAAGGTTTTAAACTACTAAGTTTAAAAAAATTTAAACGATAAATAACATAGAATAACAAACAAAGTAACATTCGTTTTATCTACATCTTCTAAACATTTTTATTTTACTTATACTGCTAAGGGTTTTTTTTGCAAAATATTATAATCAAAATAAGTGCAAATAATAGTGCAATAATATTTAATATTATTTTTCTATTAAACATTTTCTTATAACTACTTTAGTTATAAAATATCCAAATATTTAATAAATTTCAAAATATTAGACTCTTCTTGAATTTAACCTACTACTTTTTTATTCCAACATGATCTTATTGTACCATATTATTTAAACAAGCTCTAATTCCTAACAAGTAATTTACATACATAGCTCCCAACACCTAAAATTATGCATAACTATGTATAAACCTATACCTTTGAAACTGACTCATCAAATAAACATTGTAAATCCTTATAAACATACTTCTATAGTTAATTTACATTTTGATATGGTCTTACATTATCACTATTACTTAATATTATCTTTATTTTGTTAAAACATAATTATTACATTTTTTTAATAAACTTGTATAAAAAAAAAATTAAATTACAAAATTTCTAAAGTTACTTTTTTCGTTTTAAATTTTGTTAAAAGAAAACCTTATTTATGGCTTTTATTATACCTGAGCGTTCATACTTAATAAAATCAGTGATTAATAGCATAAATAAGTCTGCATTTCTCTTGAAGATAATTAAACAACGAAAATAGATTACGTCTTTTTTACAATTTAAGATTATTTGATCTTAAACGAGGGTCAAATAGATTGTTCATAAGAGTTCTTGTCAAATTGTTTAAGTGTTCTCTGTATCGCGTTGCACAGCGTTACTCATAAACCGTTAAGTATACACTAAGAGTATCTTATATACTGTGCTGTATACAGTACCTTATACCATTAGAACATACTCGTACATGTTATAAGGTGTCCTCTTCCATTGTACACCATAAATTCGAAGGGACATTATATTTCTTTACTTTTCAAGCGTATTGTAGTACACACGTATAAAATTCTTTGTTCTTTTGATAGAAGACGTTCTGGAATTCTTAGCGTTTAAATGATGCAATTTTTGGAATACTCGATAAATATTGAAAAGGTATATAGGTAAGTGTGTATTGTTAAATTGACACAAGATAGTAATATTTTAATGTATTAAAAAATAACAATCTGATTCATTTGATTTAATAGAGTAAATATTGATTTCAAAATAAAGTAAAAAAAATAATGCGCAGAAAACATACATGAGATAAGAGCGAAAATTTAATTTTGTTCATTTTTAGTGAATCGATTTTGGGTCCGAGTCGTAGAAATAACGAGGGATTCAAATTAAGTGGAATTAAGGTTTGCACAGTTATAGGGTATGAGGTAATTTTTTACAAACAGCAAAATGGAGAGAGGATAATATTTTTAAAGAATAATATAAGAAAAATATTGTTTATTAATTATGTGACCAATTGATGTAATCACTGAAAAAGTAAATATCGATCTAGTTAATTTAAATTAGTGCAATAAAAAATGTTTTTAATCAACACACTACTTTTTCCGTATTACATTATCTGATGTAAATGGTAATAAATTACTGCTGAAGGTCTAGTACTGTGTATTAAGTGTGTGGCCTGTATCAGCAGGTCGATTAATTAGGCTCGTTTGAGAATAATTAGTTTACTCCAGGTAGGTTTAATTTGATTGTGGTAGGCGTAGGGTATGTAAATTTGATATAATTAGCGGTCAATATACAAACTTAAATAATAAAGATTTTATTAAAGAAATCTCTACGATTTTCTGTGCAATACTTTATTAAAATAATTACTAATTTCTATTAAAAATTGTTGAACAATTAAAATATTTAAAGCTGATTTAATTATCTTTGTTAACAAAATAAATATCAGAAACAATATTATTTTAGTTACAAGACTGTAAATATGCTATGAATTTAATTTAAAAAAAGATATAATTTACAAAATCCTATTAAGCAAAAATACTCTCAACAGTATCATTTATATAATTAAAACAAAAATAAAATGTCTATCTCGCTATAAAAAATAATACGTGAAATAAAAAAATAGTACTCTGAATATAATCAAATGAAAGAAAATATACACACGCAATATTATTGATATTTCAATATTGAGTTAAGTATTGTTCATATATCAATCCAAGTTTTTAAAATAGTTCACAATGAAACAAGCGGTGTACATCAAACAGCTTGTAGACATTGTAGACATCTTGTTCCGCAGACGGAGCTAGACGGTCTGACTGGACTGATCCGCTTCACTGAGACTGGACACCGACGCAACTTCACTCTCCAACTTATTGAGATGAATGTTAATCGAGAGATGATTAAGGTAAGCTTAATTTAATATTGTTAAACAAAAAACGTGCTCTAATAAATTGAAATATAATTATTTTATGAACAGTACTCCAGAACTCTTCAAAGTTTTTGATATAGATACGAGTAGCAACATTTTCATTAGAAGCAAAATCATCTAAAGAAATAGCATTATAAATCAATTTTGAAAGCAGCAATACGCCTCTCTGATTTTGTAGCAAATGTATCCAGACAGACATATTCCCACGATGCACTCAACTCAGGAACTAAAAACTTTATTGTAGTACTTGGATATTGGAACTGATAAAGTTAAGAATTACCTAAATTAAACCACGGTTTTCTACTAAGAGAATTAAGTGTAATGTAATTAAATGAATTATATTTTACGTTTTCGTTTTAGCTATAAAAATAACAGACTTCATGTAAACCAATCATTATATTAGTAATTGGATAAGACAATATTTGAGTAACTAAATAATTATTAATATAATGCGATAAGCAACTCGTATTATGTATAATAGCATTTTTAATTTTTAATTCCATCAACTCGTATAAAAAATATTTAAAACCCACATGTTTTCAACGGCTATAATATTCCACACAAGTTATTAAAAATAATGGTTTACTATTTTCCGTGTCTGCTGAACTTAAGTGCCTTTAAAATATAAAAGTATTAGTATTTATAAAATATATATAAAAGTCTCATTAGTGAAATAAAGTTGTTACTTAATCACTAAGCTTACAAGCTGACCATTTATATTAGATCTGCTTTCTAGCGCTAGTATACAATTGAACTTAGTTCTCGATACAGATCAAACTTTGTCAAAATCCTAGGTATTACTGTAATCAACTTGCAACAGAGTTTAACAAACAAATCTACCTAAAGGTCGGAACATGGTATGATGACAAAGGTTTGATACCAATTAAACCTAAGTTACCTGTTCTGAAGGATGTTGGACAATATGACCGCAACAAAATGTATATAGTGTCAACCATTGCTGAGGATCCCTATGTAAACATAAACGACGATTCTACTGATCAGTCTTCAAAGTATACCGGCTTCTGTATTGACTTAGCCTACCTGGTGCTGGATAAATTAGAAATAAAGTGTAAGTTATAATTGATATTTAATGTTGTATGTGTATGTTATTTTTTATTAAATTCTACATTTCTAATATGTTTATACATATTAATTTTATGAAAAATACTTGGCACGGTTTTACTTTTCTTATATACTTTATCGACTTTTTAACGATTTAAAACTAGAATTATTTTTCGTGCAATATAAATATTGCTATCTTCATCTTTTAAGAGCCATATCTATTTAAAATGTTGGCAACGCATCCGCAATATCACTTACGTTAGTTGCTGTAACAACGGACTTTTAGAAAAAATAAAGTTGTAATAAATGCCATAAATGATATAACACCAATATTATAACACTTTTAAAATGAAATAAAAATAAAATAATTGACCTATATCATTTCAAGATTTACTTAAGCATTTAATTAAATAATTCAAGCTTTTGTCAGTATGCTCGTATTTCTTTAATTCTCTGTATATATGAAACCAATGAAATCTAATTAAAATGATAAGTTCTAGCTTTATCTAAATGTAATATTAAAAATATAACAAGATTCGTAACTCGATTATATTAAGTTTTACGCTAATTTAACACGTACTGTCTCTCCACGAAAACTGTACCACAAAATTGCGGTTGGGATGTCAACAATCCACCAATTTACAGCAGTTTATTAAGTTCGTTATTTTATCAGTCTACATTGTGATTGTACAATGTGTACGTACTTACATGTTATTTTACACAAAAAAAGACTGAGAACATCTGGGTTAAAGTTATTTAGATAACAGTAAAATTATTATTTCTCCTTTACGAATATAAGTAAAGTACACTACATTGATTTTTTTTCCACAGTTGAAATACGTCTTGTCAAGGATACTAAGTATGGCGCAGTAAATCCAAAACTCACTTCAGGGTGGGACGGTCTGATTGGAGAACTTGTACGCCAGGTAAAATCCTTAATAATCCTTCAGTATTATGTATTAGAATCTATAATCCTAAACTTAATTATTTCAGTTACTTTATTAAAACTGAGAAAGTTTGTTTGTTTCGGTCTTTGTTCTTCAGTAATGCTATGACGGGCATAAAAATTTTATGGTTTTTAATTCATTTTAATAACTTACTTACTTTTTATGTTATTTCACACTGCCTTTACTTCTAATTGAGTGATAGACAATTTTAATATTATTTTCAGATATAGAAGGAAAACTCCATTTAATTATTTATACTGTATTTTTACATTAACAATAACATACAACAATATTTACTGTAAGAATTCAAACATTATCATGATCTGATATGAGAGATACTATGAGATATTTTAAAATGTGATAGACCAAAGTTTTACATTTTTCGTGCTATCAAAAAGTGATTTTTTTTTAAAGATTTAGTTCATTTAAATAATTAAGTATTTTTATCCGTGAAAAGTCCAGCATAAAAAATTAACAACATTGCAGTTACTGAACACGAACTGCAATTTTCACATTTTTTAATAATAAAATGAGAAAATATTCAAGAACGTAAAATTGAGAACAAAGTAATAAACAAAACTTTATTTTGTAAATCATCTCTAAACAGATGTTTGTTTCGATAATTTAATTTGGCTAAGTATCAGTACTTATACCAACACAATTAAAACAGGACGGATATTGTGTCATCCTTAAAGTTTCAGGAGTATTCAAGACTAGTCCTCGTATAATGGATTTAGTTTAATATAATGTTTATTAAGCCTCACGAAATTCTTTAAACTAATTTAAAACAATTTTATAAAAAAAAGACCGTTGAATATTTTATTTTTAGAGATATTTTAAACAAATAAAATTTTCTGCATTTACACCTATTGTATTGTGTGTGATTTTTAGTTATCAGACTTTTTATTAAATATTGTATGAATTTCTATTCATTCAATTTAGTGTAATAGTTTTTTCATATAACAGAGTGCCCTGAGTATATAGGTATTATAATTAATCCTCATCAGCTGAATCAAAATACATTTCATGCCTTTATTATATCGTAAATTACAAGTACTGTGTATATAAATGTTATATCTTAGATTTTTCTGAGATAAAGCATCACATTTACATTACATATATTACATGTAACATATTCTTAAATATAATATAATAAAAAATATTATTATATAAAAAAAAGATACTATTAATGTAATTTATGAGTTTGGTGAAACTTAGATTTTTTTTATCATTGTGGTACATATGCAAATAGTTAGGTTGACGTCTCTCCTATCTATCTACATTTTAATATTTAAAACATTTCTCTTTCACAATACACAGGTCACATAAAACATGTCAATGGTATTTGTAACTGAAACCTTTTTAAAACTGCATCGCTTGTAAGTATATATGATATTAATGAAAATGTTTAAATTATCAATTTAAAAGTTCAAAGTCTTTGATATCAATGTTATATTTAACTTGCAAATTTAGGGCTTCATCTCTATGAAAAATTAATCAGTAAGTTTATAGGAAAATCTTTTCATACAACCTTTTTTACCTTTAAGGGTTTTAGTGAAATTTTAATATAAAAGATTTTCAATGGCATCTTCTTAGAACCATATCTATCTTTTGTATGTAAAAGATCTAAGTTATCTACTAACGATTAATTAAACATAGTCCACATTTCTTACAGGGAACAAAGCAAAAATTGGTTTCTTCTCAATAAAAGTCAAGTTATTACACGTCAAATGTAGTATAAAATTATTATCTCAATGGTTGTTAAACAACAAACAATGTAGGTTAACCACATAAATCTGTTAAATAAAAATGTCTTTTTTCAAACATACCTCTTGATGGCTAATACAATCATTATTTGATCTTCAAATCCATTGCAAAATAGTATTTCTACTGTAAACCTTCAAAATTGCTTCAATTGTTTATTAGTATATGGTATGTAAGTTGGTAAAGAATTAATTAGAAACTAAAGTAATACAAAAAGTAGGTGAAAGATATCAATAATAACAAACAAATTTTTTTTAGACAAATATATTTTTTTTATTATTCTTATATGTACATATAGGATATTAAAACACGAAGCTGACTTCTTCGAAATTCTTTACTGATGTCCAGATTACTGGGATGTCCAGATTCAAATAGTTGAAATCTAATTCTAGCCTGGAAACCTTAAAGCTCACAGTAATACCATACATAAGCAATGTAACTTTCAATGCATTACAGTTTTGAAATGCAAAGCAGTATTACGTAGCACGATGGTTTAAGTTTTTAAAGGAATCTAATTTGCATGCTATTTTGCGTCTAGCGACAACTAACTGTCTTACAACTGGTATAATTGTTTCAGCTTGTGTCCGATTTCTTTTTTTGTGATTTTGAACTTATTATATTACTAGCTATGCAAACGACTTCATACGCGCGGAATATAATTTTTAAAATAACAGAAGCGCAACTTATAACCTCAGACAGTCCTTTTAAAATTAAAATTGATCCCACCATTTCAGAGATTAGTTGGAACAAACAGATATACAGACAGTCAAAAATTTAAAAAAATATTTTATTATGTAATTTCCTTATATGCAATATGCAATGCATTTAATAAAATTGTGTTAATTTATAATAACAAAGAGACACTTTAATTTTATTTTATATAGATAATTAAAAAAATAATAAGTATTGAAAGTATTCAAAATTATTATATATTCGTATACTTGATATTTGTTGATACATATTAATATTAGATTTGATCACAGAAACATAAACACATACAAACAATTTTAGTTTTTTTCTTTTATACATTTTTTTACTTTTTAGGTTAGAACAAACATTTAAGAAAGACCGTAACACTTCTAGTATACATATAGTATAGTATCTATAAAAAAATAATATTGTGTTTAAACGCGATATATTTGAGCCACATGCTAATCTGAAAACCCCCTTATCATATGCTTTGATATTTTAACGTCTTTTATTTGTTATTTATTCGATATAAAAACCAGTACAATGTAGAATATTTCTCACAAAGCCTAAGATATGTGTCACTGAATATCACAACGATTTCCATAAGAGTTATTCCGAATTCGCTTTAACGCCTATCAATCGATCAAAAATGTAGGTAACGTATTCATGTAGGAAGAAGGCTTAGCGGATTTGTTTATTGTGTGTTAAATATTAATGTCTTCGATTTATGTACTACTTTCGATTTAATTTACTTTTATTTATTTCTTCCTTTTTTATTCTTTATTTCCATTTACCCTTTTTTATTCTTTATTTGATTAATGGCAATAGAATGTGTAAGTTAGTCAATTGGGATCAAAAAAATTTAACGAACTATATACTTCTGACTTAGAGTTAACTTTTTCTTATAATTTATCCTTATTTATTATCTTTTATCTTTAGGAGGTCGATCTAGTCATTGCTCCGCTAATTGTTACACTGGAACGTGAGGGAGTCGTCGATTTTAGTAAGCCGTTCTTGTCCTTCGATGTCAAGTCAAAGAACAATGCTTCAAACTATGGTACCATCTTTAGTTTCTTTCAACCCCTATCTAAGGAAATATGGGTAAAGCTATTATTATTCTTATTCTTTTATTTTCTTAATCTGAAATCTTAGATAAATAAAATATGACAAGTTTATTTAAATATTTCTATATTAAGTTAAAAATCAGTCGTGGTTCTTTTTACGTAACTTTTTATAACTTTCATTGCACTTTTATAATCATGTTTAATATATTTTTTAGCTTAGCATTCTCGGAAGTTTCTTCGGCGTCAGCTTTTGCCTGTTCCTTGTTTCAAGATTTTCTCCTAATGAATGGCGGGTCATGTCATTCACTGATTCCCACACCACAGAAAACAATGAGATAGCAACAACTAAGGTACAACTACTGATAATTAATAAGTGATACTGATAACCTTCAAAGATACACTCTGTATTTTTTTGGAAATTAATTTTACAATCATCTTAGGTACCGCTAACAAAAAAAAATTGAATTAGTTCTTTATATTAATTTAATCCTTAGTTGGCATAATGACGCTTTTCAGTCCAAGCCCAATCAGTGAAAGAATGTAACTTTAGAACACTTGGAAGAAATTCTATGATACATAATCAAAGAATTTCTGCCAAGTGTTCTCCCTCCAACCCATTATACGAGTAAATTAACGTGTTGGTTCAATTGGAGTATATATAATTAATAGTCGTATAGATAGAAAAGCCCTGTTCTAGTAATATTATAAAATATTATGAATAAGCATTTTATTAATTTTAGTAGAATTGCTATTGTAAAAAATTAGTAGTAATAATAGTTTTTACAATTTTTTGTCAAAATAAGAATTTGCAAAATTAATAACTACAACATAAACATACAGAAATATCGTCTGATGATTTGTTATTCAAACGTCTTTCACTGTTACAGACGACGGTTGTCAACGAATTCAGCTTTTGGAATTCTATGTGGTTTTCGCTTGGCTCTTTTATGCAACAAGGCAGCGATATTACACCGAGGTCAGTGAATACTTTAATATTTTGTATTATTACATTATATCAATCTTTGGAATACTTTTATGAGATACGAAAATTTTGATAATTTAAGGTCCATATCCGGAAGAATTGTGGGCTCCGTTTGGTGTTTCTTTGCTCTTGTCGTTGTATCTACTTACACAGCGAACATGGCTTCCTATTTGACAATAACACGCATCAATGAACCCCTTCATGCTTATAGCAAAATTACTAATTGTCCTGAGGTAAATATAATCACTACGAGTTGGAATCATATTTTCAGAAAGTACTTATTTTTATATTTTTTTAGGATCAAACTCCCAAGTATGTTGAAGAACCAGATGATACCTGGATGGGATTTCTATCGACTCAAGCATTCATGGGCGAAGAGAAAAAGAAACCATGCGAAATGTTGATTTCCGTTACCCAATCTGGAATAAAAGACTTTGCTGTAGCTTTTCCGAAAGGGTCTAAACTACGGTAGGCATATTTAATCTACTAAGCATTTGCGATTCCAAAGCGACTTTTAAAATAACATTAATACTCTGCGAATGTGCTGTGCGATCGTAATGCTTGCGATAGCACCGTTTGTACTGTGGTTGAGTCTAAAGTGTCTCTTTTTAGGGATGGAGTAAATCTTGCTCTTCAATCTCTCCGTGATAGCGGGGAACTGCAGGCACTCGTCCGTAAATGGTTCATTGATACTAAATGTGCAACTGATCATGAGGTAATTAATATTCATAAAAATATAAACAAAGTTTGTTCGTTTCTAATGAGGTCAAATTGTAGGTCCATGGTAAGGAACTAAGCCTGAACCAAATCGCAGGCTTGTTTTACATCCTTCTAGGAGGAATGGGATTGGCGTTGACTGTTGCGTTGCTAGAATTCTTCCAACACGGTCGATCTGAGTCTGTTCGAGCAAACATATCTTTGAGGAAGGCATTGAGGGCTAACGCATCTCGAAACGCTAATCTCAACCAAGCGACACCGCAACGTGAGCCGCGTGAAGAACGAGAACAGTTGGACTGGAATGGTGGAGCTTATGCTGGGGTATGTTTAAAATAATTTAAATGCAATGCAGAACATTTTCAAAAAGTAATACATAAAGACTACTAGTAGTAATTAGGAGTAAAAGTAATACATAAATACTTATGCCCTCACTAAACCCACGTTGACCTGAAGGAAAAACGGTGATTTGTGAAGTGAAAGCAACGCTTATAATTACTGTGGCTATTCATATCCGAGTAACAACTGTTATTGAAAATGCACAGATGTATAGTCTCTAATTAATAGTTTGTAATTGAAAGTTAAAATCATATCGAAATCAACATTCAACAAACAACATCTTGAATCAGTATTTGTAATATGTTATTGGAAACTATTTAAAAAAAATGGTAATATGTTGTTGTAAACAATTTAAATTACGGTCTCAATCGCAACGACAGCGACCCCAGAGCGCTCGGTAATATACTTCTGCCGCTGTCTTAATGTTATTTCATATAAGTCAAACAAATTTTACGCTTTATTTCCGTTGATAAGAGCCGTCTGCGGCTAAAAACTAGACCCACTTCATCCTGATCGTTATAAAAATGTTTATTATTGCTTAATACCATAAAAAAATTAAAAGGACAAGTTAATAAGAATACATAAAATTAAAAAGTAAATAAGCTTCACGTCTGGTTTAAAATAAATTTATTTATTGTGAAATAGTTGCAAACGACCACATTGTGTTAAATTACATCAGACTGTGAATTTTATATATTACACAAAAACCTCAGAGTTTATTTGAGCAGTGTTAATGGCGCAAAGAAGTATAATATGTAATATGTCTTTAGTGTGAAGGAAATAATTTATATGGAAAAATATACCCTCTACTAACCTGTACGATTATTGAAAAATCTAGTCTCAAAAGATAAAATCTAACCTTTTTACATAAGTTAGATCACGTGAATGTAGAATAAAGGCAAGAATACTGGCCGCATATCTTGCGACTTACAATCTGACACGAGTCTTATTTTTATTGCTAAAGACTAGAGTTTCAATTGTTACTTCTTCTATGTGAAAGATGTGTTTAATTGAAAGACATAACATGAACCAATTTGGTTATTCCGATTATTAAACAATTACATGATTTTGAAATGAATGATGAATAATAAATCTCAAAATTAATTATAAATATATATCCTACAGCTCTTCGTTTCATATAGTTATTAAACGAAAAAAATCTTTACACATTTCCACTTCTTTTGTCATATAAAACCTATAAACACGAAAAAGAACGTCACTTGATATATATAAGTATATAAGTGAATGGAAACAATAATGAAAATTTCTTAAAGCTATGTTTTAGGTTTAATGGTAAATATATATGGTCTATTTGTGTTTTGCAAAATATTTTTTTGTCTACAGTATTACACATCAGGCCAATCTGCTGTCCAGGAAGAGACTGCACTGCACGGCAGCTTCACACAAGTCTGATCCTCGGCCCGGGACTGCACTCTCCGTGCGTCCCGCTCTCGACAGATTATGTCGAGCTCTGTTGATCTTTACCAATTGTAAAGTGGTAAAACAACTTACTCTATAGCTCTTGCTAGTTACGAGCACTTATCTTTTGTAATTATCTGTCAATTTCGTTATCGATTTCAACTCAATTAAGTGATCGACATAGTTTTGCTTACATAGATTCAATTCTCGTGTTTAGCCTTTGCGGGTAAAAGGTCAGGTCAGGTCGAACGGGACTTCTGACTTCACTTAAGTGAGATTTGAGTATTTGAGCAAAGACTAGATATAATTGTGACTTGAGGAATTTTTTTCTGAGCATGCCTCCTCGAATTCTAAATAATGAATGTGTATTTGTGTTATGTGTATTTTATAAATTAAATCTTAAATAGCTCTTAAATAGTTAAAACTATAGAATATTCTTGCGTTGTATACTCCACAACACTTAGAAGGTATTTCTATAATTAAACAAGTTTAATTTGGGACTACCATCTAAGACCTTACGAGAGTAAGTAATTCGATATAAGCTTTATTGACAAAGACAAACAAGGCATGTCAAACATCATACTCTATTAGGGTGAATTTCTGATGAATCCTTTATAAAACCCGGTTTTGTATGTTAATAATAAATATCTATTTATCTTCCCAGTCACTTTATCAGAAAATATCGAAACTAGTCCTCTTAAATCTAATGTATTAATAAATAGTAAAAACAATTTATTTAACAATATTTTTTTTTATTTATCATTCAGTTTAGTTTTAAACTCTTTGTGTATCGGAATTACAGGTTTCCTTTAGTTAGAAGGAGGTATTATCATATTATGACGTAATATTACTATGTGTAGTAGTTTTATTTTAATAGTTCATAGTCTAATAGTTCAATATTAACGATAAAAATAAAAAGATTTAGAAATGTCTAACTTAAATGTTAAACATTTTAAGGTAAATTTAAAAAATACAAATCAAAAATAATTACAATTATCAAACAATCTAGTCTCAAATAGTTTTTGAAAGCAAGAAAATTAAATTTACACAAATATTAATTTATATTTAACATAAAACATATTTATGAGATATTTCACTTTTATTATAACATAATAGATCAATTAATTTAAAACATATAAATAGTTATTGGTGCATGGTTTTCTAGGAAAATATATTATTTAAAAAAATGCGTCTTACTTAATCGGAAAGGAAAGTTGAAATTTAAAAAGTAATCTTGATGTGTTTTAAATGTTTCACTTTCATCTAAATTATGAGATCCTAAGAAGTAGATGTTATCAGGGTCTTTTAATATTACGTGTTTAGTGGTAATTTCAAATAGTCAATACGATATTTAGATATCTCTATCACAATATTAAATAATTAGATATATAAATGTATATACCATGTACTACAACAACAAATAGGCTAATCCTTGTCAGATTACATTTTTTTTATCCAGCATTTTTAAAATCTATCTAAATTGTATAACATTACACTTTTCAACATTCAGTAACATTGTCAATGAATAAAAATTACAAAAAAACACAAAATTCAATGATACAATAATGTCTTGTAACGATTTTATTAAAAGTAATTAATTACTGAGAATATTAATTACTTAAAATATCTTCACTCGATCTTAATTTTTTTTAAACAAAGAAAGATTTTTAATATTATATCCGCAACATGAAACAGAACTCTGATTACCTTTACATTACCGACACTTGTATTTAACCAAAATATAAAAGTATGGTACCGATAAAATCACATATTGAGGAAATTTTACATATTCAATATTATGATTCTAAAAATATTTTATAAATATAATACAATAAGAGCCACCAAAAGTATTTAACAAACGTGAAATCAGGATGCACTATTATTTAATCCACTAACGAACACAAAATCTAAACCTGGGGTTAGTTAGTAACTGTTATTTTCATATCATAACTGTGCCAAACTGTGTTTTCAATTCCTAGTAAATTCCTTTGTTCAAATATAATTACAATAGTTACAATTTATTCGAACTTAAATATGTAAATGATGAGCAGTTTAACAAAATTATCATAAGTGTATCTAATAAAGTAGTTAAATTAGTTATTCTGAACATAATATGTCGAATCACACTAATTCGTGATGCCTATTCTTCGTATTTTTAGTAAATATAAAATCATCTAGCTGTTTTTTATTTTGCTTGTAAAGAATTATTTAGTTTCCTAAAATAAGATATCCTTTATATTTTTATTTAAATATTTTTATACCTTCGTCATATTTTCGTTACATTTTATACATTTCACATTTAATAAAGTTATCAAACAATTACTCCCAAATTTCCTCTGAAGTGTGAATCATGTGGCATATGAGCTTAACATCTTGCGGGATAAAGTTTAACCCTTTAATTTAGTTAGTTAAACTATTTTATTTATTTCATCGGTTGCTTATCAGAAACCAAAACTTTCGCTATCTCTTCCAATCTTATTATCTAAAGCATAACGATCGTGTCTGATAAGTAATGATAAATGTTATCAGTAGTTATCACTTTTAACGCTTTAGTCTTAAGTCGATTATAATTCACAATATTTACCGTTGATGTTAGTTGGTAAGTAGCTTAATGTTTCTTATTATTATGTACATGTACATATATATATACATACTACATCTTTATTATTTATGTATACCTCTAATAAGTTTAATGTTTTGCTTGTTAGCATTTTATTTATTACCAATATCTTTATTTTTTTTTCTTCTATAATATATTATTAGTACTTAAGATATTGCCAAAGGCACTACATTAGAATGTCATATCAAACAATGTTATGTATTTGTATCGCTGTACTTAAAACAGCAAATTTTATTTATTACCCTCATGGTTTTATTACTAGTTTCTGAGATATCATAAATACCTCTTTTAGCTGCTCATAGTTTATTATTAAGCTTCCGTCCTTTAAAGCTTTTGTCTTACAGTTTAATACGAATACCTATAAATGATAGAAAGGTATTGTTTTCAAAGAATACTTAGATAATTGTAATTTATCAATTAAATGTCTAAGACAATTTTAATATTTATATGAATTATGGCTTTTATTTACTATACAACTTATTTAGCGGCTTTGCAGATGTATAATTGGGAGTTGAAGGGATTTGTTTGTTTAAATATCAAGTGAAATACGTAAGGCACGATAGTGAATGTAGTAGATATGACGGAATTTTGTAATATTATTGCCAAATGGCATTAAAATCGACTCTGTGATCGATTTGAAGGAAAAAAGTGCCAAGTTTAAAATTAAATATAAGAGATGGTTAGAAATTTAATTATTATAGTGATCAAACATTAATGGTAGGTATGAATTGATTAAACGTGCGGTCGCATCCGTCCGTCACGAAAAGGCTGAAATGTACCATAATCAAGAAGTGGATTGTTTATTTAACAATAATGAACATATATCATAATCGGCCTATCAAAAACTACGCGTATTAATTGCTCAAAGTTTTTTTTAATATACTCCACGACGTTAAATAAATTAAATTTCAGCATACTTAAATAAAATAATATGAATATAAAATGTGGCGACCGCACTATACGATGAGCGGAGAGTAGAACTATTGTTCTCAAAAATCATTCGATAGTTTCAATGTGTATCGGCGTACATCTGTAAGCCCATCCTACCTTCACTTAGTTTATTATAGATATCTAAAGGAATTATCTATTACTAAGTTTAACGTTATTCTTCAAATGACTGATTTACATAATCGTGTTTCATTGATTAGTATTTAGATTTAAGACATACTATATTTTAATATGTTAACTATTGTTAGAATTAAGGGAGCGGAATTTTATGTGAGATTATCCTCGGTTATGCAGTCTACAGGAGTACAGTAATGCGGAAAACACACGGTGCCATGTGTCGCGACAATAGGCCCATAAATATCACATAAAGTCTATTCACACAGCAGACTTCGGTCGCGCGGTAATACGCGACATTTAGTGGCTGTACTATAAAAGATCCCGGTGACCCTCGAACGATGTGGCAATATGATAATAATGATGTGAAAATAAAGCATGTTTATTGCATATAAAGTTTTACGTTAAATTATTTTTATGTGCCTGATTATTGTTATGAAATCTGGAAAATTAATTTTCACAATAATTGGGGTTTTAAACTATCATACCAATTTATACTTCTTATTTTAAGAATCGCTAATATACTACTAATATTTACTGGATTATTTTACCATTTCGACTGTCTATGCAAACATAATCAAATATTACCTAATTTAGGTGCCCTCATCAAGTTATTTGAAACATGACTATTAATAAAAAAAGGAACTAAATAGATAATGACTAAAAAGTCACCTTGTATTTTTTTCCCAAGGTCCATTTATGTCCTTCAGGATATAGTCAACTTGGTATGACTTAGTCTTATTATAGATAAATTCATCGCCTTTATTCAAAAGGTGACGTCCTTCGGTACCTTTTGAGAAAAGGCGTCATCTTTTGAATACTGAATAAGTAACCAATTAAAACCCTCGAAATCTACATTCCACCGTTCTTTGGAACAGATAACCAAAGAGGAATACTTTACAAGGTACAGCAAACGAAAATCGTGTTCATCCATGCATACTCGTAACTGTGGCGACGCTGTTTGAACGTAGTAGGCGGGTATAGACCGAAATGAAGCCGTTAACTGCAAACGTATATTTGAACTGCAGAATCCATTGTTCTTTGCTAATACCCGTGTAATACCATTTTGCTTCATGTATATTTATATTAAATTTTGACTGAAACGATTCGCGTTCATCTCTTTGAATTATGTTTAAAAACATGGCAACTTTACAACATATGTTTTACTTGCCTTAATTGTCCTTTTTAATATATAAACGAAAAGAAAAATCGGCGAAGAGATATGGACTTTGTGTAAACATATTATCCAGTATGAACAAAATCTGATCACAACCTCGATTCGCATCTTGCAGCACCGGCATGTCTAGTAGGTGACATACAGAATAGAACAAGTTAAAATTTAATCGAAAATATACACCATATATAAATAGTAGCAAAAAGTAAGGTTGGTTGGCAAGATTGTTTAATTAATAAATGTAAAGTCTTAGTCTCTTGTAAAGATAATATGAATAAAATTTCAAGATATTTGTACTAACTATGAAATGTATGCTGTGGAGACTGCCTGTGCTGTTAAGTGAATCTTATTATGTACATGGAAATAGGTTTATGGTAACCGTAAATCAATCTGTATGTCTATAGATGTGTTATCGCATATTTACATAGTAGTAAGATAATTGTATCAGTTACCAAATGTCAAAGCATACATCAATGTTTGTTATAATAAATAAATAAATAAAGGTATAAAACCCATTCTGTTTTTTTTTATTTTGATCCATCGCACTATTATTGATACTTTCGCTTCAATAGCATTAATGGTTTATTTTAGTATATTTTTTTAATCTCGTGTCTTGATACAAGTAGTACCTTACTTGGTAATCTATAATTTTATATTGACAACAAACTAAAATCTCTTTAAATAAAATATTGGTAGCAGCATCATTCGAAACATTCGAAGAGATTATAGGTTTTATCGTCTATAGCTTTCCCGACTGTACGGTACTGTAGTGTAGAGCTCTGCAGATTATATCCCGATTTTCGGCTAATGTGAAATGATATTGTAAACAATTTTCAATTCATTCATTTAATCTACATTTTGCATACACAAATTCCAACAATAGTTTTAGTGTCAGTCGCAATGTTTACTAATAAATATATGATTTTATAAATTTAAATTAGTTTGCTAAAATAACACCGCATATTTAATACTATACAATATTTTTAATATATAATTATTGGTACATGATATAAATAGTGAATATTATGTTATATTATTAATTAATATTACTGTGTTAAAAAATAATTACTCTTAATGAAATATAACTAGGGACGCCAACAAACCCTCAATTTCGACTCGCTGCGCTCGCGAAATCTTGGGTGCCGTTTGCATATTGAGCGAAGCGAGCCCAGTGTATTGACTCATCGTTTTCCATTGACTTCAATGGAATAACAGTTTTTTGACATGAAACTAAACAAAAAAAAGGTTTTTTTTTTGAGGAATTTCTTAAAAATTGTTTTTTTAAAACCATCACCTAATATGTGTCTTTTTGATTGCAATGTTTCATAATTTTCCGTCAAGTAGTTTTCGAGCCAATTCGTGACAAAGAATGTAAAAAGCCTCCAGTAAAACGCTCCGCTCACTTCTTTCGCTTCGCTCAATTAAACTACTAGTCAGTTGTTAAAAAACAGTGATTTTTTTCTAGTATTTTTTATAAGCTTAAATATAGAATCGTATTTTACGTCATAGAGGCAAGAAGGGCTAGTAGATCGCTTTTTCCAAGTTGCCATAAATCACGCACGGCAGATGTTGTTGACCTGCACCATTATTGCTATGTTCCAGCTAAGAATGATTATTTCTCACAGCTGCAGAATATACAAACGGATATACTGGTAGTAGAAAAGGTCAAAATGTAGAACTTTCTATAGATGTTATGTATGATGATCGATCAATTAAAACAATGTTTTAAGAAAATCCCTCGAGAGTCAATCAGGCTATTAGAGCGCTTCCGTGCTGTAAACAAATGTATTTTGATAAGGCTTTCACAGTTGAATAGTATGAATATAAAAATAATTATATGCATATCAAATTCAATTCAAATTAAATATTAAATGTAAATATTAATATTTGTGGAAGTATAACTCTCATCAGCAACTTGATTGAGAGCAATCGCATTACACTAATATTATATTACACTAAGAGGTGAGAGGTTAAGGCAGTCTGAGTAATAATAATCATTTCGTTCCATACCTTATGTTAAGTTTGAAAAAAGAATATATAATAATAATATAATAATTGGGAATTAAAACATAATAAAATAAATAAAGATGATCCAAAACAATTTATAGTTGAGCATGGTACGTGTATGTTTTCAATATTTTCTATATTTAAAAGTTGAAGTCAAAAGCTCACAGAAATATAAGCCTCATACATTATTAGAGGATATTGAATAAAAATATATTTTACGATGACTGAAGCTTTGAAATAAAATATGTGGTCACAACTTATAAAAAGATTTTAGTCGATAAATAATGTTTTTCTATAATATCATTTGAATAAAAAAGAGGAGTATGTATTTTTTATATTTCTGACCTTGCTTCCCTTTGATGATTTCTTAGTTTCCTGCTATCGCAAAATGTTTTGAGTAATGTAATGACTTTTGACGACATAATATTTACCAAATGTTTATGAACTTGACATCTTATACTTGAAATATTCTGGACGTTACATAGATCGTTAGGATGTTCGAAGGGTAATATGGATATAATCGTGTAAAATTATAAGGAACAAAATTTATAAGAAAATGCATAAAAATGTGAATCCCATGAAATAAACTACTAAATTCTTACGGAAATCGTCGCGTTCTTGTCATATCTCATAATGCAATTGCATTATGAGATTTAATATTTATATACTAAATAAATTTGAAACATTCACCCTAAATAACATTCTACATTGCATTACAGAGGCACAAGACACTATGAAATAACAATTAAAATTGTACAACGATATATAAATGATAAATACATTTCATTTTCAGTCAGTATTAGGACAACTGGATAATCTTCTTACGGCGTAAAGTAGTATTGTGTAATATATAACATTTTCGTAGCATACTTTGATAATTAACGTAATTTCTTACCCAATCTATAAATACCTGGGAATGATATCAGAAGCAACAAATAATAATCAACTAACCGAGCAGAATTTATTACCCGAATAATAATGTCAATTACACGAAAATTGGCGTCGCGAATAAAATTTTCAATTACCAAATGTAATTATATAGTAAAGTAGCGCAGTGCACGTAATTACTACGTGTTATAAGGCAATCTATCTTGATTATTCCCGGGTGTGCTCAGAATGTAATAAATTAGATGTTAATCAGTAGAGGCAGATCTTTTAGCCAATAATGTAGCTGGTTGGTAAGGTTTTTGTTATCCAGTGATCTCACGTGACTCGCTTGTGAGCCCCCAAATCCTTTGTCCGCGTTCGTTTTCGTGCCATAGACCGTTTGTGGACTGACTGGCTTAGTCTGAGCTTGGTTCTAAATCTACAAGCGATGGGATCGAATTTTAGCTATTATTGATTTTTGCTGCCTCGCCAGTCAAACAACGGGCTTTGTCTTTATTTATTAATATAGAATGTTCTCCTTAAACCGAATAGGCACATTTAAGGATCTTTATTTATTTCAAAAATTAAGAAGTTTTATTGTAAATTCCAGACCTTATTTTACTAAACGTAAATTTATTTACAAGGAAACCATTTAAAAGTACTATTTATTAAACGTACATTTATTTAAAAAGTAACTTTAATTTAAATTTACTGCTTTATAATAATAATGCGTTTTAAAAAACACAATAGTTAAATGTCAAAGAAGTTTAAGTAACAATATAAGGTAACATCATGTTTCAAGTGCTTTCTCACAAAGATAATATATTAAAATACAAAATAACCAGGTTAATATATTTATCTTCAACAATACAACGCTTTGAATAGGAACCAGTTAAGAAATTATTTACTTAGTGAATAATAATAAGATGGCTTTAGGATAAGTCTACATTACATCTCAGTAATATGAAGAGTTTGTGCTTAATTTTTATTACAAGAAAATAAATGAATTTACAAATTTCTGACGGAAAATATCAAACCATGTTAATGCAATGTCCGAATATCGATAGTGATGGAATTAAAAAAAAATAGATAGGACTTCATTTTGAATATTCAAAGTAATTCCATTATATTGTCATGTCATAATATAAAGCTGTTAAAAGACTGCCAGTAACAATTAAAAAATGGATTGAATAAAAAGTGAAATTTTTTAAACCTTGTTCAATTTCATATAATACAGAAAATATGTATACGGGTTATAAAAACGAACACATGGTCCTACTAATGACAAGTGGTGACCATTGTGCTTAGCCAAGAGCATTTTAAGAGATGTGGTTCATTCTTGAAGGACACGGATGAGAGGGAGGAGAAAGTAGGGAAGGATAATGTTGGGCTTCCGACTTTCTCACTCACCGTGCGAAACACAACTATAATAGCTATTTTACGCCCATCTTCTGTGAGAGGATAGTATTACACCGATCAAGCCAGTCTTTTAAAACTAAGCAGCTTTTTAACACTGTATTATTAATATTATGCTTTCGAGGGTATTTTATGTACTGTAGGTTTAATTTTATATGTTAAAAAAGCTTTGATTACTTTTGTGTTTATTTACTTTATGATTTATGTGTTGATGAATATTTTAAACCTTATAATATATAATTTGGTATTTATTGAAGAAATAATTAGTGTGGTTTAGTATAATATTTTTTCAATTGATTTTCTTAACACTTAAAAAGTCAACATTACCCACTGCAATGCAATGTCCAACAATTGTAATAAAAATCAATATTTTATATATAACTTTACAACACGTCAGAATCTCTTTTACAAATTGATCTATGACCTTAGTTTGTTTGATTTTAAGCTTTTTGTTTCGAAATGTATTGCTCTATTGTTATTGACGATGGCGAAAAGTATGTGAGGCTACAGCTTTCTCACGTCGCAAAATGAGTTGGTGACACTTATATTATAGAGATGTTTTATTTTAAGATAAACCGAAATTTTACTTAAATTTTTTTAACACCACAAATGTTAAAACTTACTGATATTCATATATCTCGTGTTATTCATATGTCTCTCAGCATGTTTGCGATAAAGACAAGTTTTACACAAACATTAATACGCTTCACATTTAATTTGTTGTTTAGTGTATATATGAATAGGTACTCAAGTCATTCACCTTACAAAACTATTTGAGACAACAATTTTCATAAAAACTAGCAGTTGTAGCTAACTCGTGAATAACATTTCAATTACGAAAGATTACTTTTGCTTAAAATTATTAAGGATATAAATCGTCACCTTGACAATACGGACGAATACTTTTTTTATAACTGTCACTTATGCTTATAGTACAGAACTTATATAATATAATGAACTGAACAGTGTTGTATTCTAACCTATATTAAGTTACAAATACCCAAAGTATTCGTGAATATCTACAAAGTTAAAGTCCACCCCATTTTCACTCCTATGATAAATGGCAGCATTACGGAGCTTTATAATTAAACGTCCGCAAAAATAAAGACATTCCATTTAGTTAAGTAACCTGACATGACGGCGTATTTTTAAAGGAGACTAAAATATTATTCATTTTCTTTATTTTAATATCAATATTTATATATATATTATTACACAAATAGTAATAAGATTTAAATTTAACAGTATGTCCATTAGTTGTTATCTAAGAATCATTATTAAATATATATATTTCAATATAATATATAAAATAATATCTGTAGTTAAATTTTTAAAAAATATTATTTTATATTTAGCCATTGAAATGTATTCTAGCCTTGATTAAATTGATTACAAATTATTGTAATTGTATATTGAAAACATTTTAAGGAATAATATTCAAAATTGTCTAGTAATTCATAATATCTACAACAATTCCGGTATAGTCCTTTCTTTCTAATTCTTTGAAAAACAGATTTAAAAACTTACCCTTCAATCTATTACAAATTAACTGAAAGTGATAATATTTGCTTTATGATAACGCGAAAATCAAATATCCATCAAAACTTTAGTTGTGGGGTACCACAAGCTTTGTAACACGATATCTGAATATCTGGTATCTGCTCTGGAATTTTCTACAACCAATATCATACAAGTATGAAGCTGAGAATACTAGAATATAGAGTTGCATAACAAACTACAGTAGCCATATTCACACAATACAAATTTGTTATATAAAAATTCTATAATTTAATATAAAATAGGTTGGATCTTATCAATTATTGATTTAATTTTAATTTCATAATAAAAAACAAAATAATACAAATATAATTCTTAATGGTAAAGTTAATTTGGATTGATAACTCTAGTTGCAGAGCGACCGACCCCTTTCAAGTGGTATAAAGTTTTGAAATTAATACAACTCCCGCCACGGGGTGATTATTGCCTGACCCGAGGACAGGGGGGGAGGGAAAGGATAACCTGATTCGCAATTGCTTAGAGTTTCAAACAAAATTCATAAAAAAAGATTTTTATAATTTAATTCTATATATCATTATATAAAGCTCAATATTAATTAAGACTTTGACTGAGATTTACTAAATTCTCATAAATAAAAATTACAATATGTTCATTTCCTACTGATATATTTATTTACTTCTTCTAATAAAATACTAGACTTGCCACGATTTTAAGGTCAATTAGTAAAGACGTCACCGAGTCTGAGACCTACATTTTATTAGGATCCGACACCTATGCGTCATAATCTTTATTAAGCCCGTCTTAGGTTGTAATATTTTTTCTTATTGTTAAGATAATTATCGAAATAGCAAGAGTGACTAATGCTAATATCAATGAAACATCGGAAATCTATGGCAAAAGTTATCGTGTATGATATCGTTTTGAGATATAAAAAAAGAATTTGCTCTTTGATTGGTATTCTAATAATGACAGCAGTGAGAAAGGTTATGTCGAAAGATGTTTTTTGGTGCTGTATCTAAATGATAAGTGATTGAAAATTCAAAGCTTTATGTTTTTATTACAATAATTTGGTCATAAATAATTACTGCAAAAAAATGTATTTTAGTAAAGAAGAACTGTGATTTATAATTTTAAAAAAATTACAGTTTTGATAAAAACACAACCTGTCTAAAGATTTTAGTAATTTTCTATATAAATAAATAAATATAACAAAAAGGGTATTTGATATTTCATAGTAATAGTAAATAATATAATAATGACTATTGTTTTATAAATATATTTAAAAAAAACTTGATGTTACGTCTGATGCGTCTTAATCAACAATGACACTCGTCTAGAGGTCGTTGACATCAACAACAAGATACCCGCCTAGCACGCGCAAATTCTGGGCGCTTTCTAAGGCCACTCTGAGCAAATTTAGCTGGCCGTTCTTACCGCCACTGCACAAGGGGAATGACTCTCTGGCCCACACGGCAAAAGAGAATGCCAAATGCTCATTTTGCATCCGACTCGACATTGGACGACCAAGGGAAGACACCGCCTATCATTTGTCAGTGTCAGAGCTCGATGCCAGAAATATTTTTTCGGCAAAAAACTATCCGGTAATCTCTACTTTCCTTGGGCGTTGGGCGTAAGTTGATTGGACCGGATGGCTTTTTCCATGTGCCCCTGAGTAGTCTCTAGTGCTAATACATCTATTTCGGAATTCCTACCTTAAAGACGTCTTGGACTCATGAAAATGTGCCCTTGTCCATCCGAATACTAAAGAAGGTGATAGCTCGGACCCAGCTAATACAAATCTATCGCCATTGCCTCTCTTTTTCTTCTTCTTCTTCCAAAATAATGGAGAACAACCTTAATCGACAGCTCCTAGCATTCTTCGAAGATCACTAGTTGATAAATAACCGGCAATATGGCATTCGCCATGGTCGATCAGCTGGTGATCTTCTATTATGTCTTACGCACCATTGCGCAGCGATTATTGAAAGCTCGGGAAAGATCCGGGCAGTTAGTCTGGATATGGCAAAAGCCTTCGATCATGTATGGCACAAAAGGGCTTCTTTCGAAGCTACCTTCTAATTGGCTTCCCGAGAGTTTATGCAAGTGGATTACAAGCTTTCTCACTGGGAGGAACATACAAGTCTTTCTCGACCGTTTTTTGACTGACTGACTGACTCTGACCCCAAGCCCGTGAATGCTGGTATACCCCAAGGCTGCGTACTTTCCCCAACTCTGTTCCTCAATCACGTCAATGATATTTTGAATATTTCCAACATACATTGTTATGCAGATGACAGCACTGGGGATACTGTATAGAGGCTGAAGGCTCCCTCGGGAAAACGACGAGGAATACCAAAAGAACCTTGTGTCTTCTGTAGAGATCTCCCTGGGGATGGTCTCAGATTGGCTTAGCTCTGGCTTTTTGGCTCTTTTAGCTTAAAACCCAATAGCCACAAGTTTTCGTATTCATATTTAGCACTAAAAAAAACCATTTGCCGTATCTCCGTTTCTTGAGCGCACTTCTCTCAATTCCATCATCAAATATCAGAATACTGGTCCTCGATATTTCGGGCGACTGTCGGTTTTGTGGTCATCTGGAGAGCCAGCCCAAGTTGGCCTCGATGAAATTGGGAGTGATCAAAATAGAGCATGGCAGTATTTCAGGCCTGACTAAATACTAGCGCTCTATAAGGCATAGATTCGGCCACACATGGAGTACTGTTCTTATCTCTGGTCCCGATCACCCCAATATGACCTGCTACCTTTGAACGCGTTCAACGGAGAGCCGTTTAGATTCTCGTGGACCCAGTGTTCTGTGAACGACTGGACTCTTTGGCATTGCAAACAGACGTGGCTTCTCTTTACGTCTTATACCGCATTTACATCTGATCTGATGACTGCCGCCGAATTTTATCACCGCACAGTATGTCATCGCGTCCAATACCGTACCACCTGGATGAGTGGCGATCTTCCACTGTATGGTTTTTTTTTTGCACATACCACTCGAATGTGGAACGAACTCCCTTCGGCGGTATATCCAGATCGTTAGGACATGGACACCTTCAAATAAGGCTTCTACTACTTCTACCTCCAAGGCCGGCAGCGCCTTTGTGAATCCTCTTATATTGCAAGAATTCATGGGTGGTGGTAATCATATATCATCGGTGACCCACAAACTTATTTACCGTCCTTAAACATAAAAAAAAATTATCTATTCATATAAATCATAAAATACCATCTATTTTTTTTAAGACTTTTGTTGTGACCTTTTATCTACCTTAAATAAAATAATACATAAAAGCGAATAACTTTTGCTAAGGCAACATTTCCTTTTCAATGTTACATTAGTTGTGCAATGGGATTGAAAATCAAGTACGCCACATTTTTTATTTACAAAGTTTTAATTTTTCTTTGTATAGCCATCTAAACCTTATTGTATTACTTATTGTATGAATTACTGGTTTACATTATATTTATTTATAGTAAGATTTTTTACAAAAAAGTTTGAAAACGACCCAAATGGCTACATTTTTGTTCAATTTGACAGGGGCGCTTGCGCCGAGAAACGAACCCAGACCCTATCAACGAAACCTTAATTCGTTCGTTTGTGTGATCGTTTATTCGTTTACGTGAACGCTGATTCATGCATTATTTTGTTTGTTTTATCCCAATACTCTATATTTCAATTATAGAACGGAATACCTTCACTAGAAGATGAAAATATAAAACGCGCAAAACAACTAGTCGATCGGAATTTTTCTAGAGCATCGTTTATGGCACTGTTCGGTAGAGATCCTATAACAATGTAGTCAATCAATCATATTGTGAATATATATAGACTTTAAGGAACAGAATTCCCTTTTATTTGTGTTAAAATTAAGAACAAATAAAAAAAATTTTATTGCAATTTTATAATGGCACAACTATCTATTTATTATTGACTTTTTTTGGCTTGTAATCTAATTAATATTTATGTCTTTATTTTAAATTTTCGTGATTAATAATAACTTATAAAATATTTCCAAAAGTATTAAAATAAAATAATATATTTTAATTATTAATAAATTATTAAATAATGAATAACAATACCCAATGTAAAATACCATTGTTAAATACATTTTATTACCTGCTACAAATTCTGTTTTAAAATGAAATATATCGTACACAATAAGTATAACCATTTCATAATGGACCCAACAGAACAAAATAATTATAATTAACAGTATAATTTCATTGTTATTAAAAATATAAAATATCATCTAAGTCTGAATGTTTCATTTTCAGCCTTTGAATGGATGATAATTTCATTATAAAATAATAACAATTGAAATTATATTACTACAATTAAAAAATAATAATAACAGCACATTTTACATTCAGCCTCTCAAAGGTCGTTTGGAAGAAAACGATAAGACCATCTATTTGTATCATTCATCGTATGTATTGTTCTTATTTGTATATTTTTGATGGTGTGCAACAAAGAACATAATTGTAACAATATTTTTTTTTTTGTGTAGTGAAAGAATAAGATTCAATTTATTATGACATATTCAATTTACAATTAATATCACTTGAAAAAAGGTAACGATTTTTTATTGAAGGAAGCAAATACACATAAGAAGAGACATTCTACACTCTTACTCATCGTCAAAACTGCAACCATCATAGTTACTTTACGATTATCTCGACGTTCCTCTCAAACTGGTATTGTCCCAATTCAGACAGCTTATACGACAGCGATCTGCAAACAATGGACTGTAGCTAATCTCTACGACATTTCAAGCTTATACATTTATATATATATTCTGAGGTTATCCTCGCAATTCAAAAACTTTATACATGGAATTAATTAAATAAAATAACTATCGGTTATATTCACTTTACAAGTGCAATATTTTATCAAATCAAATATATTATAGACTTATATGTAAAACATCATCAAACTTTCATTTCAATATAAATGTAGTCAATATTAATAACGCTACAAGAATATACGACACGATTGATCGTCATCATTAAAAATATTATAATACCTCGTTCGACAGGGTCCATCGTGTTAGGTAGATTAACGTCGGTCGGATCGACAAAGAAAAACTAGCTAGCAGTATTCTACTGGTCATTACGAGTCTTATGACGGGTCACTCTGCATATATTGGGTGAGCGGGGAACCACCCCCCATCCCTATTACCTAAACGGGGGGTCGCATCAAAAAACTTTTCGGACAAAAAAGTTTCCTCTTTTAATTTGTTAATTTTCTAAGATTTTTCCGACACAAAATTTTGCCTTCTTCTGTGACTTTTTTCGGTTTTTAACTTTCAACCCCCCCAGCCCTCAGACCCCCGACCGATTTCCCCCGTTCAAGAACTTGACCTTCATTTTGTCCTTAAGAATGTATATACCAAGTTTGAAAATCCTCCTTCAATATTTGCATCCTGTAATTGTGCGTGTCCCAAAGGTTTGCACTTTTACACCCCCTCCCAGCCCCCCCTTTCACTTTTTCCAAAAAAACGAGATGCTACGTTTGTCCTACTAATTTATTCTATCGACCTGTGAAGTCAGATTTTGCCTACGATGAATTTGGACTGATGGATCATATATACATATATATATAGAGGGATATATAAATTATTTTTTTTCGACGGATTCTCAATCTCCAGTTCATAAACGGCGTAGCGCCCCTACTCTGGGGTCTGGGTCCCGTCATCGCATCGATTGCAATAGCTAGATTCATCTATGGAATCTACCTAAAATTGTTGTAGGGTACATACTTTTAGTAATATTTAGTATATTTAATTATGTTATAAAAATATTAGAACATTTATATAATTTTACCATTCCATTTACAACATCTTTGTAACTATTTTGGGGTTTTTGTGGCATCAAATTATTTAGTTTCTCAAATTAACCTCCTAATATGAGTATTAGGAGGTTATTTTTATCATTGATAGAACTTCTATCTTTAATCTTTTCTTTTCTTGTAACCTTCATTTTTATTTCCCTTTTCCGTTTTGCTTAAATAAAAACTGTTCTTATAATTTTTCTATCCTTTTCATAATATTAAATCGCACAAAATAATAGTCTGATTCTGTAAAATATATAAATATATTTTCAACTAAAAATATAGTTATATAAGAAAAAATAGGTTTTATTTGAAAATATTTCTGAAAAAAATAGATAAATAGAATATTATTGTAGAAAATGAAAAATATTTCATATTTATGAATGATTAAAGTAAAAATGATTTGATAGGGCCGTCAAGAGTTGTTAACGGTTGTCACGCCATAAACCCATCAGAAGTGAACACGGAAATCGACAGCGAATTAATGAATTTTTATATTAATCAACCTCGAGATACCGGTTTTTCATTTTTAATAAATATTTGGAGTACAAAATAAATAAACACGGTTTTAGAAGCTGAAACGTGTTACCTCCCTCTATAACCTATAGGCAATACTCGACAGAAGAATTTTTTCTGAAGTCAAAACCTTTAGCACTCAGTAACCTAAACGAAGTCACTACGTTTCACTTGTTTGCTATAAGGACTACTTCTACACAATGCTAAAATGCTTTCAGAATACTCACCCACTAAGGTTCCAACGAATAAATACTTAACCTACTTGCAAACTATTAAGGATTCAAAATACCATGTCACCATTCGTAGTTGTAACTCCTAAATAATATGCATTAAAAACGTTTTTGCTAAATAAATATAGAATAAACTAAAAACAGTCTGAATTATATTTATATTTTATTTACTTTAACAAAACTATACAAATACAAATAAATATGTTATATATAATAATATATAAGAGAAACCATTCATTCGCAGCTGCTACGATAGTAATTTTTCACCGGAAAAATATTCGTGATATTATAAGATTTACAATTATACTTAAACTTATAATGTATAATTTTCTATAAGATTTTATTTCCAAATTTACCAAGACAACACAATTACCAAGCATTGACGTCTTTTTAATACATATTAATTCCGCTTGTATATTATTAATAATGGAATAATAATCATTTTATTATTTTATTTAAGATTTTTTTTCATTTAAAGAGTAATCACTCAGTTATATTTTCATATTAATATATCCTAAAATGCAAAGTTATATAAGAAATACAGAAACGTTCATAACAGCAAATTAGTTTATTTAGATTATTTGAAAACAGAAATCTCGGTTTAGTTTTAATTTTAAAAACCATTAGCCGCTTGCTAGGATTCTTTGCTTAGCTGTTTTTGCCTGTAGGCATGTTGCGGATGATATAGTATACATATGTATTTTTTATTTTTTATTTTAGAGGAGGGCAAACGAGCTTGCGGGTCACCGTTGTTATGTGATCACCGCCGCCCATGAACCCTTGCAACATCCGAGGATTCACAAGAGCGTTGCCGGCCTTGGAAATAGGAATATATGCCTTATTTTAGGTACCCATGTCGTATCGATCTGGAAATACCACTGAAGGAAGTTCGTTCCACATTCGAGTGGAACGTAGGAAAAAAGTCCTTGAAAACCGCACAGTGGAAGACCGCCACGCATCCAGGTGGTATGGATGGTAAAGAAGGCGATGGCGAGCTGTGCGGTGATGAAATTCGGCGGTAGACATTAGATCGAATAGTTCTTCGGAACACTCCCCGTTGTAAATGCGGTAGAAAACGCATAAAGAAGCCACGTCTCTACGCAATGCCAAAGAGTCCAGCCAATCGCAGAGCACCGGGTCCCCGACAATCCCCGACATCCTCAGTGCTGTCATCCGCATAACAATGTATTTTGGGAATATCCAACATATCATCGATGTGCAGGAGGAACAGAGTTGGGGATAGCACGTAGCCTTGGGGTACACCAGCATTCGCAGGCTTGGGGTCCGAGCAAAAACTGGTGATCCACTTGCATAAACTCTCGGGAAGCCCATAAGAAGCTTCGAAAGAAACCTCTTGTGCCATACACGATCGAAGGCTTTTGCCATATCCAGACTAACTGCCAGACCCTCTTCCTTGCTTTCAATAATCACTGCCCAACGGTGCGTAAGGTATAACAGAAGATCACCAGCCGATCGACCATGGCGAAAGCCATACTGCCGGTCATTGATCAACTGGTGATCCTCGAGGTACGTTAGGACCTGTCGGTTGATAATAATAATTCCATTATTTTGGAGAGAAGAGAGGTAATGGCGATAGGTCTATAGTTAGCTGGGTCCGAGCTATTACCTTTTTTAGGGATCGGCTGGACAAGGGAGTGTTCCATGAGACCGGGACTACGCCTTTAAGTGTCGAAATAGACACGTTAGCACTGGAGTCAACTCAGGGGCACACGTTCGTAGTACCCATGAAGAAATGGCATCCGGCCCACTCGACTTATGAACGTCCAAGGAAAATAGAGACTGCCTGATAGTTTTCTGCCGAAAGCCTATTTCCGGCATTGAGATCTGACACCGCTGGATGATAGGCGGTGTCTTCCCTTAGTCGTCCAAATTCGAGTTGGACACAAAAAGAGTGCCCAAGAGATCGGCTTTCTCTTTTGCCGTGTGGGCCAGAGAGTCATTCCCAATGTGCAACGGCGGTAGGGACGGCTGGCTAAAACTGCCTAGAGTGGCCTTTGAAAGCGCCCAGAATTACGCGTGCCAGGTGGGTACTTTGCCAGCTGATCCCCAATTTTGGAGATATGCTTGAACTTTGCTCTAGCGATTTGCCGTTTGAAGAATCTGGAGGCACGGTTGTATTTCCTCTTCAGAACTCTATAGTTTGGATCCTTAGTGACTAACGCATTGGCCAAAGCTTGATAAGCCTGCCGTTTGCCAGCTGCTGCTGCCCTGACAGACGCATCCAACCAAGGCTGCGATTTGCCACCAAGTGGTACCACAGAGCTGGGTACAAATAGTTCCATGCCCTGTAGTATCACATCAGCTACAGCCGCAGCGCAGACACTAGGATCATTGGAAGGGAAACAAATCGGCCCCCATGGCTAAGATGCAAAAAAGGACCGCATTCCATCCCAATCCGCAGACTTGTAGTGCCAAACGCGTCGAGTCGCAGGTCTTGTGCGAGTAGGACGTTGAATGGGCACTACACTCCGTACCAGACAGTGATCAGAGGACCCTAAGGAAGCCTCAACAGTGACCTGGTACTTTTCTGGATGTGTAGTCAGCAGAAGATCCAACAAAGAGGTCGTGTGGCTGTCCACATCCGGTAGACGAGTGTGCGTCTTTACCAGCTGGGACAGACCATTTGCCAGAGCAAAGTTAAACACTGATCTCTCCGCGTAGTCGGTTGCACGTGACCCTAACCATTCGGTATTGTGCGCGTTGAAGTCCCCGAGGACTACGACTTCGGTGGAGGGGGTCTGTGAAAGCAGGTCGTCAATCTTCGCTTGAACGTGGCCCAACAGTTGATCTGTTTCTGCATTACCACTATGGGACCTGTAGAGGCCAGAGGCAAAAACAACAAGGCCGTCGAAACCCCCGGATGTTGCAAAAGTCCTCAGAAAACACAAACTGCGTCACTTTGCCCGCCCCAGATACGACGGACAGCCCGAGCAAAATCCGAGAATCATTCCCCCGAATTTGCTCGGGGAAGGGGTTATGTTATATATTGTTGGGGGGGGGGGTATTATGTTTAAAATAATACTAGAATTGTATATAATTTTTGATAGACATAAAACCGCCATTAATAACATTATTCTAATGCACAAGTAATATTTAATTGAAGAGTGTTTTGATTCTACTAATAAATTGTAACATTAAAATTTTCTTAGGATTCTTTGTTTCCGAATTAGTATAAAAAGATCGAGATGCAGAGGTTGAGTTAGGAGTTACTCCCCGGACGTTCAGATTGAAATAATAAGAAAGTGAAATCAATAAACTGCCAGAAAGTATTATTTAACGTGGAGTTAGCTAGAGTTTCTACTGCCAGATAAGTATTAACAGCTAAGAAACATTGTAAGTTGTTGTGTAACAATAATTGGTAATGAATATTTGAAGTAATCCTGAAATTTAAATATTAATGTTATAAATAAATATTATATAATTACAGCTCGTTTCTTAATTTACTTTTATTAATAGGAAAGACATATCTATATAATATTGTACATAAAAATTTAATCTCTCACCGTCATAAAAGCCAAGAGAAAACAGTCTTTGTGAAATGACATGACGTAAAAAGTTTGGACTTCTCAAGCCGCTACTTCTATTTTCTCAAAGTTGAGGGTAGTCTTTAGCTTATGACGTAATTCTAGCATCTGTGGTAGCGATATTTAACAGGTCTTGAATTTGACCTCCGAACGAATTAAAACAAAATTTGACTTCAGTTATGTATGTCACCGACATGTGACTAAAAATACATAGATTAATTACCAGTTTTTTTTTGCACATACAAGTATGTAGCACAGTAACTATGTCATTTTTAGAACATTATGAAGACATTATGGAAGTTAACCAAAATATAACACTTTCACTAAGTTGAATTTATGGAAGAAATTTAGTTTACGACAGCTGAGTGTACTTGCTGTAGCAAGTTTAATATTGATAAACTCGCAACATATTTTGATCCGATCCGATCGATCTGATATTTTGATAAATCATTTTAAATGTTAGGCAATTATAAGTGGCAAGAGGCAGGAATTAATTAAATTTAATAACTTTTCGCCCACACTACTCTTATTAATATTTCTAAAATTTTTTCTAACCATAACTGCTTACATTTGCTAATGCGATTAAAACTATTTCTTCCTATAAAATCTGAAATACAGCTTGCAAATAATTTTAATGAAGAATTGAGCAGTAAGCTTAACCGTATACTAAGTTTGAAAATAAACCTGAACTCCGCTACTATCACTATATCACTTTCTAAACTTCATCGGTTCCAATGAAAACCAATGGAAAAAAGTTACATGTCTGATTCTTTCTCTGTCATTGCGGTCCATTTCTGAAACCAACTACACGAATCTATACGAAAAACAACACTATATTCTTTAAAACTAAAGGTAAAAAATTATTATCTCAGCAGTTTAGAATGAATTTTTTCTCTTAATATATTTATTTGTATTTGTATAGTTTTGTTAAAGTAGATAAACAAAAATTCGTATAGGATTAAGTTCAGGCTGTTTTTAGTTTACTCTATATTTATTTGATTAATATATTGAAAATGGTACGAATCCATTTCAAATATATTATTCAAGACTGGTCTCATTTAATTAACCTAAATGAGACCCAGTCTTGAATAATATATTCAATGCATTTTTACTTAGTTTTCAGTCCTAAAATTATATTAATTAAAACAATAATATATTTTTTACCTTTCCAATGTAGTTAGATTCTTTTTCTTTTTATTAAAGCATTTTTTTTTATACTTTTTATTTACGAGTTACAACTACGAATGGTGACACGGTGTTTTGAATACTTAATAGATTGCAAGAAGGTTAAGTATTTATACATTAGCTGAAACCTTAGTGGGTAAGTGTTCTGAAAGCTGGTTAGCATTGAGTAAAAGTAGTCCTTATAGCAAACAAGCGAAACGTAGTGACTTCTTTAAGGTCACTGAGCGCTAAAGGTTTTGACTTCAGAAAAAATACTTTTGTCCGGCATAGCCTTGGTTATACTGAGAAGTATAACAGTTCAGTCTTTAAAACCACAGTTGGTTATATTGTACTTCAAATTTAATTCAAAAGAAAAAACCTATTTCTCGAGGCTGATTAATATAAAAGTTCATTAATTTGCTGTCGAGCCCCGTGTTGTATTTTGTAATGTTTCTTTGTTAGTGTCAATTATTTTGCCCAAACTATGATATACTGCTTTGTTATAAGTGTTATATAACAATAATATAGAATATCATGAAAATCATATGCATGGACACCGTTTTGTGTATCAGATATATTAGATGTCATAAAGTTTTTATTCCGTTTTATAACCTTCGTTTGCTATAACTACTCCTTTCTCCAAAAGTGAGGACTGGTAACGGTATTTAAACTCTAAATCGTGGTGGTCTGGTCCGCGTGACTGTATTAAATAGTGCGTAAATTAAAGGAACTAGGTTTTTAAGAAATTATTATTAGTCACTACTCCTCATACATGGTCAATAATGTTATAGTTACTTTCTAATATAACTGAAATTTTTCAATACTCGTTACAAAAATGCTTTTTTGTTAGTTTACTTACATTTAAGTTTTTTTTTCTGTTTTTTTTTTCAGGTTATCTATATTGACTTTGTTATGTTTTCATAGTTTGTGTTTTTTTTAATTATGTATCAGAAAACTATATAGATTTGTGATTAATTATTATAAACGTAAATCCTCTCAATATTTCAAAAGTATTAACAGAAGTTAAGGAATTATAGTAATTAGTAATTAACAAACTATATATCATTTGGAATCGATCCCATCAGTGTTATTCGATGAATAAATTTTAAGCTCACTTGATGTGTTGCTCTGAAACCTATGCATTATTATTCCTAGTTGGTTTCTGTAGCGTACATAAATATACATTGAAGCCGAAAAGCAAGAGTTAAATAATATCAGATAATATTATTTTGTCTTAAAAAGAATGGTGATCAAATAATTTACAATCGTACTATAGGCAATAATATACAATAAATATTTGTAATATTTTATAATTCCATAGAATTATAAAGAAACGCAAATTAGGTCCTTAGAAACTTTAAATAAATAAAAAAGTGTTGAGTCAGTTCGTGTAAATTCATTTAATTTCTGCCAAGATATAAAAGCTACTACAAAGTTTTTCTGCTTTCAAATAGAACCTTCCACGCTTTTCCACTGAAATGTAGTAAAGACAAATCTCAGCACGAAGCCGCGAAGATGGCGACGGCGCAGTGGAAGACAATACTTTAAATTCAGTGTTATTATTTATTATTCGCAAAGTAACAACAAACTTATTTGATTGGAATAGTTATTTTTATTATTACATTTTAAAATAACTATTTCTGAATGGTTACAATATAAGTATGATATGTGTATTATCTCTTAGTATTTTTATTGTTTTATCAATACCACTTGAATGTAAAGGCGAAGTAAGTGAAGCGTTGTGATTGTTTTATTTAATATAATATTATTTCCATTTCTTTATTGTATTTTTTTGCCATTGGGTCTTACTAAATTATGAATGATTATTTTGAGCCGATTATAACTTATATTCTATTTAAATATTGTTACGTAGAAATTTCATTCTATACTAATTTAAATACTTAGTCACACATTCAAATCTATCAATTTTATGATGTTTGTCTGTAATTAGATGGATTAATTAATTGTTGACAAAAATTCATATAAGACTTTAATAGTTTCTATATTTATATAGGTTGAGGATGCTTTGAATTTCTCGAAATATCTATTTTATTATTTAGAGTCAATGTTTTTCTTATGTCATAAATTATATAAATTATAATTATATAAATATATACTGTCTATTATATAAAATTAACTATCTTAACAGCATCTGAACATCTGAAATGCATGCTTTAGATGTTTAGATGCTTTTGTTGTCATATTGATATATTTGGATTATATTAAAAGGTTGTCACTTAATTATTCTTATTTGTTTCCTAAGTCATTCAGTTATTTAGTTAAATATTACTAAAATTAATTATTTTCGTTTCTAATAATTAAGAATTTGACTTTCTGCGTGTTATAGTGATACTATTCGCTTATTGGTTGTATAGAATTCAACGTCATGACCTTTCTACTTTTAATACAAATGAAGCAATACCGATATTCCTTTTTTTTATTTTTTTAGTCTCCGAGCTGATAAAATATTATGGATTAACCATAATTCGTATTGCCGGCATTTCCCGATTATTTTAAAAATTCATTTGAAGAACATGAATTTGTCCTGTTATGACAATTAGAGTTAACATAGGCTATTATATATAGTATTGCAAATGAAGCCATTTTTCTTGATAAGAAGGTTTTTTTATTTACCAAGTGCATATGTGTAACTTTGGGTCGTCGATCTGCATGTCCTGCTTCCCGATCTGTTGCTGTAACTGTAGCTGCATATGAGGTCTGCCTTAAAATGCCTAATCCTCGTTAAAATATCAATAAAATATCTATTGATAACTTATTTGATATATAATTGTTCTACATTATAAATAAGTATTTAAAGCACAAGTGTTTCACTGCAGTCTTCTTGTACTGACAAACAAGCATGTTGTTTGTCATTACAATTTGTGTATATGCCTTCACTTGTCAGTGGCACCTACGAATTTAATTTCAAAGTTTAATAATAAGGATATTATTCAATATAAGTATTTGAGTTGTTTACCACATGTGACCCAAGACTGAGTCTAGCTGGCATTTTATCTATTGTAGTCATTTAAATTTAAGTATAAATACATTGAGTCCTAAATATTAGATTGGATATTTGCTTTAAGGGGACCCACTGGTTACTAAAACATTAAATTGGTAAGGTTAAAATATTTCAAATTGGGACTTCCTAGCATAAAATGGCCATGAAGTTGGCCTGGGGTCCATTGGACCCCACGTGACCGCAACGGGTTAAAGCACAAGTGTTTCACTGCAGTCTTCTTGTACTGACAAACAAGCATGTTGTTTGTCATTACAATTTGTGTATATGCCTTCACTTGTCAGTGGCACCTACGAATTTAATTTCAAAGATTAATAATAAGGATATTATTCAATATAAGTATTTGAGTTGTTTACCACATGTGACCCAAGACTGAGTCTAGCTGGCATTTTATCTATTGTAGTCATTTAAATTTAAGTATAAATACATTGAGTCCTAAATATTAGATTGGATATTTGCTTTAAAGGGACCCACTGGTTACTAAAACATTAAATTGGTAAGGTTAAAATATTTCAAATTGGGACTTCCTAGCATAAAATGGCCATGAAGTTGGCCTGGGGTCCATTGGACCCTACGTGACCGCAACGGGTTAAAGCAGAAGTTTTTCACTGCAGTCTTCTTGTACTGACAAACAAGCATGTTGTTTGTTATTACAATTTGTGTATATGCCTTCACTTGTCAGTGGCACCTACGAATTTAATTTCAAAGATTAATAATAAGGATATTATTCAATATAAGTATTTGAGTTGTTTACCACATGTGACCCAAGACTGAGTCTAGCTGGCATTTTATCTATTGTAGTCATTTAAATTTAAGTATAAATACATTGAGTCCTAAATATTAGATTGGATATTTGCTTTAAAGGGACCCACTGGTTACTAAAACATTAAATTGGTAAGGTTAAAATATTTCAAATTGGGACTTCCTAGCATAAAATGGCCATGAAGTTGGCCTGGGGTCCATTGGACCCCACGTGACCGCAACGGGTTAAAGCACAAGTGTTTCACTGCAGTCTTCTTGTACTGACAAATAAGCATGTTGTTTGTCATTACAATTTGTGTATATGCCTTCACTTGTCAGTGGCACCTACGAATTTAATTTCAAAGATTAATAATAAGGATATTATTCAATATAAGTATTTGAGTTGTTTACCACATGTGACCCAAGACTGAGTCTAGCTGGCATTTTATCTATTGTAGTCATTTAAATTTAAGTATTAATACATTGAGTCCTAAATATTAGATTGGATATTTGCTTTAAAGGGACCCACTGGTTACTAAAACATTAAATTGGTAAGGTTAAAATATTTCAAATTGGGACGGAACATTTTCCGTCAAAAATATAAAAAATCAGCAACCTCATTATATTATAATACACTCCGTGTTTATTAATGTTTATCAGATTTTTTACAGTGGAAAAGTATATTATAAAGAATTACTTTTAATATACAATTTTGATTTTAAATTTAAGTGTAAAGTGATATTAAGGGCGAAATTATGCAAGAATATATATGTTTTGGCCAAAACCATACCACTAAGAAGGTATCACATTAAGGTGGAAGTTAATAGATGAATTATCATTTAATGACAAACGGATTCAAAACGCGGACACCCACTTTAATCCTAGTCCACCAAATTCAATTTGATCAACCTTTTATGGAACGGTGATTGAGGTTTTCGTAGCTGACAAAATGCGCAACAAAGTTTGTTTATTTCGAATTACTACTCGCTTAGGACAATGATTTCACAGCGAGTAGCTGATGTTTTATTGGTTGGTCCTTAAAATTTTAATTGAAATAAGCATTTCGTTTAAAAACGAATAAATGTTCCATTACCTCTTAATCTCATAAAAACGTACAATCAAAAAACTTCTTATAAGATAAAATAAAACAGATGTTTATCCGAAAACTAAAAAATTACTCACAATCATAAAATATCACAATATAAAATTTTATAGAACACCGTTAAATTTTCTATATGATAGAATTGAAATAAACCAACCAAAAATCACTGATTGAAGTTCAGTATGCCTTAAAATATTAGAATTGTCATCGCAACATTTCAATGGATCTATTATATATGTAAAATTTTATATATACGTTTATACATATATATATGAGGGGAATTGTCACTAGGCGCTATAAACGATGATGGAATTATATATATCGTTATTTACCTATAATGATTTTGATATCAATACCTTACACACACACTATATTATTTGCCAAATTAAGTGCATACTACATATAATTGTCCGTATGAGAAACATTGTGTGTTCAAATCTAAGCCACACACAGACATTGTTTGGCCTTGAGACTTACAAATAGTCATCGCAAATGTCAATCTTATTGGAAACTAATGACGTTCAAATTGAATTGGCACATCTTTAGGTATAAAAGGGATCCGTGGTAGTAATACATTTTCACCTCTAAATTTGATATTTAAAATGATGGCTTTGACAACGTCTTTTATATATTTTTTAATAACTAATCGGTTGCCGTTGCACGGCAGTGATGGGTTTAAATTTCGAAGCGAAATAACAGGAGATCCAAACATCAGTTGTAAATTATTCGGCGGCATGCCTGGTAAATCTAATGAGTTTAGAAAGTGTGTTAGGTAATTCACACCTGCAGTGACATCACAAACTGTATCAATAGGTTTGTACGACACGAAGTCGCCTGGCAATAAATCTTAATTTATTGATGTCCATATTTTTTGCTTCTAACATTGCTCTTTCTGCTACTCACTCATGATTAGTATAAAGTTTATGTGCATCGGGGAACATCTGGTCTATAAGAGCATCTTGCGACTCAATGATTGTGGAGAAATCGGTCGGTCATTTTATGCATCCCATTTTATCTGCAGTAACTTTTCCATATCTAACAGTTGTTTTATGAATGCTTTAGTCGAGAAAATTCGAAGCATTTGAACGTGCAATATCGTCGCATATTCGCGTTAATTTCATGAGCATAAATTGAACGTAGAATGACAGGAAAAGTTTGTCTCAAATGTCCTGAAAGAAATTCCAGAGTGTTGTTATTAACTGGAAGAGCAATTACATTGGTATTTTCAATCACATATTACATATTACTGCCTTCATTCACATACTTCCAAATATATTTGATGCTCTTCACTGAACTGCAGAACTCAACGTTGACATGAGCATTGTATGTTTTGGTCAGCAGAGGCGAATGTGGCACTACCCAACAATTGTCTATGTGCAGGTATGTGTTGTTGATATTTTTAATGTATGATACCTTCATCGTGACTTCTTCGACGATACATTGGATACCCGTCAACATTTGTGACCGTATTGTGAATTATTATATTAGTGAAATTACAAAAATTAGGTTTATTTTTTTTTACATTTTCCATTTGTCATCTAAGGCAGTAAACGATTCAGATCACCGCATGGCATTCATTTTTGTTGTTACAATATCAAACAGCAATTGACCAGAAGACGGATCTGGAAATTCCGCGCAGAAATTATACGGTCGATTTCTTTAGGACGGATTTTGTCGATGAGTCTAGCCAAAATATGTGCGTGAGTTTATCCTCGCTTTTGCCATTGAACCGAAAACATCCAGCAACATGTTGTACCAAATACATGTAATTTTGTAAAAAACTTATTAAAGACTTTAATTTCTGTCCAAATACATTTGCTGTAATGCCATGACGATGTATTACATTTTATCCAGATAATAGCAACGATGTAATCTCTGGGCATTTTGGATTACATGTGAACTTAAAAAATAAACATAGTCTTCCATATTCGCGCACGATAGCCAGAGCATCTTGTATGTATTCTTGCATATGACATGAAGTGCCTATGCATGTGACGATGACGGTAGAATGGCAGAGTTACCAATTTCGGTGGTATCGGCACTTTTAACAATAGCATCTCGCAAGTGAATGTATTCATCCGCACGCCTCTTTTGTTGATTATATTGCAAATATCGTAGTCGCTCTTTATTTTCACGTAAATGTCGACCATAAATTGTTGATAAAGCTATTAAAGCTTCTAAATATTCCTTCAAAGTATCTTTTTTGTTTGTTTTAGCTGCTGTAATAATATAATAATAAATATTAGTTAACAGTATCCAAGTTCAATAAATTAAGAATAATAAATAAGTTTTTGTTAAATGAGAAATGATAAAGTTCATAAAGAATATAATACCTGTTGCGGGATCTCTCTGTTTAATATTTATGCAATATTCGTCTTGTCCCTTCCAGAATATCAGTAGATATAGGAAAGCGTCACATGGATGGTGTGTATAAGTAATGAACAGAAGATTTCTCGTGTAGATGTACAATCGCCAAACATGATTCTCGCAACGTCCGTGCCAATTCCCAACGATATCCGGATTAGCGTGATTATCACTTTGTAATTGATGCATGTGTGATTTGAATACTTTCAACAATTCATTGTACTCATTGAATAGAGCGTCCAGCTCGCTGACGATGCGTCTTAAAAAAAGCAAATTATGGTTATAGTAGTTAAAAGGTTTGTAAAGAATTATGTTTTAGCATTGGCATTTGATTTTAAATGGTGAATTGAATTGTTGTTGAGAATATGTAGCGCTATTCATAACTGTTTCTTTTGCTCCAAACGATTTCATTTGGAAACATGAGTTCAATGTTCAAACTGACTTCAAGAACAGATTAGAATCTGGATCCGTGCCGATAAATAAAGCGTTCAATTGTTCAGGTGGTGTTTTAATTGCTGGTAGTTGCATCTTTCCTGACGCTCAATATACCCTGTCAATTTTTAAATTTTAGACCATTACAATGCGGGCATTTCTTATCCATAGCACCAATTATCACTTTTGAATGAGCATAATATTGAATATCAGGTTCATACTCCAACGCTACACTCAGGAATGTATCAGATGTAAATGATCTCTGTACCTGTGGATCTCGATGATCATTTGCTCTAGATCTAGTAACTATAAAACTGCGTGATTGTCTATGTTCTAATTTTCTTTATTTGTTTCGTTCAGCTCGTATATCTTCCGATTCTGCTTGATGTAATAGCGCCATGTTCTTACACGCATTCGTATTATCTTGCTGTTTTTGTTCTTCTATTCATTGGGCCCTTTTATTTTGCATGTTTTACGATCTAAAGAAGCCCCATTGCATCTTTCTGGTATTGTTCACTATTCAGAATAGATACATATATAATATAACGAATTTAATTATTTTATGATGAAAAAATTTTAGTAATAATGTATTCATTGGAAAGAAACTCCATTATCGACGTAAGAGACAAATTTTGTAGCAATGTAAAAATAATCTTTTTTTTATCATTCAGTAGTGACGTCAAAAATATTTTAATATCGAAAAGGTAGAATGAAAAGACTTATTCTAATTTAAGTTAATCTATAGTAATATTCAAAGTAATTATTTTTCCTTTTTTTTCATAGACCCAACAATAAATGGCCGTAATTATGTATTTAGTTTAGGTTCAACTCACTGTCAATATGTCTTTTCCTTGTATAGTTATTGGAATTGACTTAAAGATTTTATATAAAAAATAATGACTTCTATATTATATTTAGAGTTATTCAGATATATATATTTTTTATTATTTTACCTACCTTTCTACAGTATTTTCCTTAATAAGGAATTTCACAAAATTTTGCTACAAGTTATTCCAGTATTCGTGTCCTGATTCTAACAAGTGCTCATCTATTACGGACATAATCTGTCGATTCTGCAACTATAATATGTTCTTTGACCCTTTTACAAAGATCCTTTCGTCTGTCCGCTGTCGTCAGGTTATAAAAAATCTATTTTTTTAATTCTATATGATCAGCTATGCTCTCAATATATATTGAAATCTAAATGTTTGTTAAATATTATAATATGTTAAACATTAAAAAATTAAAATACCGAAAACATTGAATGGGGTAAAATGTATTACCTTCATTTGTTTAGCCAGAATGTAAGTGGTATATGAAAATAATAATTTATTTTAGAAATATTTTTTTATTTTAAAAATATTATTCCACATATTTATCTAAAAATAAATAACATAAAAGAAGTTCTGGTTATAAAAGGCCGTACAGAATGAAATCGTGTTAAGGCACGCAGTCGCTGAATAAGACGCGCAACGTCAAACCTTCTCCTATCACACAAATGTGATTACTAACACACGTCTCTCAAATTTATGCCTTTATTGTTTCTCTCAAAAATATGTAGCTTTTAAGGGGAACTCTTATGTTTCTAAATCAAAATTCAATTCCAATTCACTAACGTTCAGGGTACTTATGACGTTAAATAAAAAATCAAAATTTAGTTTCAGAATGCACAGACATAAACTAAAAGAATTCTGATATTGAGATGGGCGCGGCTAGGTGTATGGATAGTCTATAAAAGCTAAACATTTATATATATACCCTGTTACAGAAACTTTATATACAGATCTATACATAAACTCTATTATTCTGTTTTGTTTGTAATTGTGAAATCTCCAAACCATTGTCAAATCAATTTGATCACTGTAAAATAATAATAATCATAATAAACTAAATTTTAATAAAGTTTTACTTTAAACTCTAAGTAGAAGTTTTACTATAAACTCTATACACTAGTATGATAAGTGAAAAAAACAAAAATACCATAATTATCATCACTTCTAATATTATATGCTCTGTTGTAGATTATTTTCTTTACAGAACTGAAAATCTTAGAAGTTTATATAAACGTAATAGTGTTTTTAATTCCAAAACAAAAGATGAAAATCTTATTAATAAAATTCATAGTCATAGTAATAAATACTAAGACTATTTTGAATGCAATTGGTTAACGCCGGCAACGATTACATTAAAATACAAAAACTTACATATAAAGGCCAAATTAGTTAATTATATGTACAAATAGTAGTGGATAAGTGATATGAAAAGCACAGCACCTAATCGTTTAATTAATGGTAAGTCTTGCAGATTAGATCAAAGACGATCTCACGCTAGCAACAACTAAGAATCAATTACGATTAATTAAGCCACTTCTAACACCAATAAACTATATCAATATATAGTTTTGAATAATTATTGTTAAAAATAAAGATTATGATAGTTAAAACACAATTATATTTCAAACCTACTGTTTCATAATTTATTCTATGTTATATTATACACAATATGATTCTAAATAGGTTACAAAAATATACACCAGCAAATATTGATACGAGTTAAATGTGACCCATAGATTTCTTGTATATATTATGCAATAATTAATAATATTATTTTGACAGAATCGGTAACCATTACACGGTACACAACTCTAACTGAAGTGCCAATTATGCACAATCTACCCTCGAGAGATATCGTACTGAGCAAGCCAGTAGCATCGTATTATCCGCATAAGTGAAGATTTTGCAACAAACACCATCTACAAAGTAACCTACATGCTTACCAGTTAATTGTTGGAGGAGTTCATTCTATAGTAAGATAACTCATTAATCCACTTTATGCATTTTTCTAATATTAGAAATACCGCTGTCTACTACTGTAATTTAAATCATCGTCTTCAACCTATTCCACGTTTAAATAACGCGAGCTCCACTTCAATCCGTTTCTGCTCCATCGACTATCGGTCCGTCTTCAGATACAACTACCCCACTGGTTTCTTCAGCATCCTTGTTCTATGTGAGCTTATTTTCTAGGATTACTTCAATCACTGCTTTATAAACGGTTGATCAAATTTAAATTGATGGGCTAGGATTAAAGTGGATGTCCATATTTTGATTCCATTTTTCATTATGCTTAAAATACAGTCTACAATTGTAAGATTTAAGAATATCACTCAACTTCCCAAATATTAATCGTTTTATTAGCTTCCATCCTAAAGCTGTCTCCTCAGTCGTATAGTTATGGCCAAGATATATATACATTCTTTGCATATTTTCGTTTTCAAACACAAAGCTACACTCATTTGGCCTTTACATTCGAATGGCGTTAATAAAACAATACATATATTTCACACGTTAAAAATATTAATAATAATTAAAGTAACTATTCCATTGAAGTAAATTTTGTGTTATTTCGCGAATAATAAAAAATATCACTGAATTTAAAGTATTGTTTTGTACTGCACCGTCTTCGTGCTAAGATTGATCTTTACTACACTTCAATGGAAAAGCCTGCAAGATTCGATTTAAAAGCAAAAAAACTTTACAGTAGCTTTATGTCTTGGCAGAAAGTAAATGAATTTACACGAACTGAGTCAGCACTTTTTTATTTATTTAAAGTTTCTAAGGACCTAATTTGCGTTTCTTCATAATTCTATAGATTAACAAAACATTATAAATATTTATTGTATGTTACTAGCTATAGTATGATTTTTAGCTAATTATTTGGTCACTATGTTCTTTAAGACAAAAAGATTTTATGTGTTGTTATTTAACACTTGCTTTTCGGCTTCAATGTATATTTATGAACGTAACAGAAACCAACTAGTATTAATAATGCATAGGTTTCAGAGCAACACTTCACGTGACCTCGAAATCATCGAATACCACTGATGGAATCGATTCCAAATGATATATAGTTTGTTAATTACTCATTACTATAATTCAATAATTTCTGTTAACACTTTTGAAATATTGATAGGATTTACGTTTATAATAATTAGTCACAAATCAATATTTTCTGACACACTATTTAAAAAAACACTGAAACTATGAAAACGTAACAAAGTTAAGTTTAGTATTAGGTAAAGTATTAGGTATTAGCTGTTTTAAGAAAACATGCAGAAAAATTTACTTAAATGTAAGTAACCTAGAAAAAGTATTTTTGTAACGAGGATTGAAAAACTTTACGCCAACAGACGAGTTCACATTCAGCAATCGGCACGTAGGCACGAAGGCTTTCGGTTACATAATAAAGTAACTATAACACTATGAATTATAACAAAATATAAAATATCGAAAATAATAATTTTTGATTTATTATTGAATAAGTATTATTCTTACTACTCTTTAGTGTACTGGTCAGTATTAATCTCTTAAGATCTTGTACATTAACTTTCACAATATTCAACTCAGTCACGCAGTCGGAAGACCACGCTGCGGAGTCTAACTGCCGCTATCAGTCCTCGTCGATTAACTTGAAAGTTTATATATAGACTTTTAAGTGCATAAAAATTGTGTTTATGACCTATATGTATCTCATAAACAAAAATTTAAATAATTACTGCTTATTTTTTATAACTTGGTAAACCAAAAAAAACTTTGTAATCATTACTAATACATACAAAATATTTGTTTGTATTGTGTTAAATACCGTTACGAAATCTATTTTTAAAAAAACTATCGAGTTTCTGCTCCGGTAGTAGATTGAATATCAAAGATTTTTTCAAAAAATATTCAAATAGTATTTAATCAATTCAAAACTAACTAAAATAATGAAACGGCCATTGTTAATAAAACATATCATCTAATTCAGTCAATAGGCAGTCTCGTAACTTATGAAGCAACAGTATCAGGATCACAATCAAGTCCTATATCGATTTCTCTTGTGGCTAGACAAAATATCTACCTGTCATAAATTTATATTTACTGGACAATATTAAATTATCTATTTTTATGTATTACTAAAGCAAAAATATTATTTATTTTGAAAATCTTCACCATTATTCTACATTATTATAATATAACATTTAACAAAGCAGTATATCACTTTGAGCAAAATTAATAACACTAACAAAGCCACATAGCAAAACAATTCTAAAACAAATGAATGACGAATATGAGAAACAAGTTCATTTAAATGTATGTGTCAATAAGGTGACATAATATGGAAACAAATTTCAAGAACGTGCAATAATGTGTTCATTTTAAACCATACTATTGAAGTTATTTTTCATTGCAGTCTTCGTACGTAGAAGGCTTCTTTCAAATATAAATAAACATCCACAAAAATTACTATGTATTACGAATACGAATAATAAACACACTGAAGTTTATATATCTTCGTAAATAATAATAATCAAATATATGCAAATATTAAACACAGCACACAGATATCTGTATACAGCATAGCGATTTGCTATGTTAATTTTTTAAAGATTACAAACTCCTAAAGTATAATAATGAATGGTGTAGCCTATAGTTAATATTAAAATACTTGTCTAGGTACTTTAAGATTACAAGCTGTAGAGTTCGCTTTTTCATTGTAATTAATGTCTCATCTTTTGATTTATTTTGTTTGCTTTGTTTAAAATCTTTTAATAACTTGAATGACACTGTAAATAGCAAGAAAAAAATTGTATTAGTATTTTTCTATAAAAGTATTAATTGTCCATCCTCTATAAGTAACTCCGAAACCTAATCATCAAATCATTACCGTCATATCTTATATCATAAGACATATAGAAAGTCTTTTGTGACAGACATTCTGTAAAATTAAGAAAAGAAAAATATCTGTTGTCTCAGTTTGTTGAAAGTAAAAATCTATTGCTTTGGATGCTATTTATATTCGATAAGGTTTATTTTTCAATACTTACAATATATTTCAAGGAAATAAATTTGACCTAAAGAACTGTTTATAGGTCAAATTTATTTTTCGGTGAGACATTGGTCAGACACTGGTCTAAACAGAATTTTTGGCTAAAATTATAGTGCTGTTTAAAATTATCTGAAGACTTTCGTAGATAAAGGCCTTATTTCTGATGTTTACTGAAAGATTATTAATTGCTCCACAAAATATTTACAGATCTGAGCATATTTGATAACGATATTTATTTATTTCTAGAAATTTCAAGTATTAAAGTGATTTATCTAAACTGGGAGTTTAGTTAAATTGTTGACGATTTTTATTAAAAATATCCGATTGTTGTAGAAGCGATCCCAAATTCGGCTCCTATTAAATTTTAGAAGAGTCTTCCTCATATTAATATTGTTTTTAAATGATTCTTAGTTTTTAATAACTATGAATATGCCCCAAGCATAATTTATTAACTGACAATGAGTAATTAATAAGTTAGAAAATATTTATCCTTTTTTCCTATAAAGATTATTATAAGGAGAATACATAAAGGCGATTACCTAAGTGACGAATATATTTATCCTAGGGATCGTAGTTTCAATGTTTACGAACCATTTCTTATAATAAATAATAATCATTTGTTGCCAAATATAAATTAAATGTTCATTAAGATGCAAAAGACGACGTATCCTTATTCTAAACTGAATTACAAACTAATCTAAGTATAACATGAAACATAATATCTTTATCTATTTTACTCACATTATATGGTTTCTTAATGGTAAAAGCAATGATTGTAAATATTTTTCAATGATTGGAGTCAATATTATTTGTTTACGAGATATAAATCTAAATATTTCACAACAAGATTAGTGTAGCTAGACGGATTCACAATTTCAATGTTAAATTCAGTTACATACATCCTAATTCGTCAGTGACATTGTAGTTTCCTTCTCCTTTGACCGAGGAGTATGATATGTGATACGATTATTGTAATGGAGAACATTCTGTACACGAATCACATTACGAAGAATCGCGCTTCTCTGAGGAAATAGGATTTGACTTGTGCAAATAGAAATAATTCGTATACATCTTACTTCGTCTTAGATTAAATAAATCAATTTAACATATTCTTTTGGGCGGATGTTACAGAGAATACAATAAATATTTTTGTTGTTTTATAATAATATTTTTTTAATAAACGTTTTAACAATACAAATAATCCCTTCAATTCAATTGGTTCAATTGTTGATCTGTGGCTTTATGCAATACTAATTTCAGCACGCACTGAGCTTTCCGTTGCTTCCCCACTTAATTTGCATTGGGTCATTTACACAACTGATTTCGCTTGCAGGTAGTTGATTTATACTAATCCATATAGACCACGTTTATAGCTTTTTGTATCTTTCGCTGATTTTCACCTTCAGACCTTTTAGCATCAGTTCGATTTTCTATAAATTGTATACAATTTTAGTTTTTAAGTTACAAATATTTTTTTTGTTTACCGTCGAAATTGAAGTAAATTTCCAAACATCTGATATAGACGTACTAACATATCTCTCAATTTTTGTGGTATCGTTATTATAGAAAATAAGGGAACATTTCGAAAGAAAATTAAGGATAACCTATAATCATAGCAAATTTTATTAAAAAATCGGCCTTATTTGTTATGTACTAACCAACACATAAACAGACTATTGTTTTTTTTATTTATTGTTTTGAATTATAATTTATGAATATATTTATAATAACAGAACAATGTTTCAAATACTGAACAGTTGTTAGTTAGTTAACAATTAGTTTTTTCAAAAAGTATTTCTTTTACAGGTTTTGTCTACGTTCTATTTTATTATATGTATAGATAACAAATATAGCCATAGATGTTATTATTATTATATTTTTTTTAAATTATGAATTGTATTTATAAATTTAAATATTTTAATTGCTCTTCTGCCTATTCAGATATTTTTTTGTTATTTTGGCATTACTGAATGGAATCGACACATTCAATAATATAATTTCAGAACTCATCTTGTTTCATCGTATTGTCTTCAGTGTTACTTTCAAGCAAGTGGGACTAATACTTTACAAATAAAACTAACACAGTTGAAACATAATTACAAGAGGTATTATTGCTTATCTAAAACAATCAGAGGCTAACACGGGAATAGAGAGTAAAATAATTGTTTTATTAATCAAAACCTAAAATTATTTGAATTACATAATTGAGGTTTAAGAGGGTGCGGTTAGTAACTTCTCAGTATATACATAGGATGTGCCCGGTAAAAGTATTTTTTAAGAAGTCACCTTTATTGTTCCATCAACTAAACGAAGTGACTACGCTTCGCTTGTTTGCTATAAAGACTACTTCTACACAATTTGAAAAATGCTTTCAGAACACTTATCCACTAAAGTCCCAGCGAATGTATAAATATTTAACCTACTTACCAACTATTACAGATTTAAAAATCCATGTCACCAATCATTTTTGCTCTTATAAACAGGAAAAGGAGCTAATTATATTGAAGTCTTATTATTTCATTTAATACTAACGTATTATATTGACTGTCAAAACTTAATTAAAATGCATATAAGCTTAACTTCAACAACCATGAGCCCAGTGGAGCATAATATAATTTAATATGGCACAAAAAAGTACTCTGAATTCAATATACGGTAAAAAAATAAAAAAGTCAATATAAACGAACGGTATATATATTATTAATGTTTTAAATTAATTGCAATCGTTGCAAAATAGACTGCTAAGAAGAGGGGTTGACACCCGTAGCCTCCTTTATATCAAAAAGGTTAGTGTCGAGTCGACTTTCAAGTCCAGTAGTATGTTCCTTTCATATTTGTCAATTACATATATTTATATTACGAAGCCTCTTTTTAAACAATAGAATGCTCCTTTTTTGCTGCATATTGGCGACTTATATATCAAATATCTTTTTCTAAATGTATGTTCTTCATCGATCACTGACGTACTTGTAGAACCGATACATATAAAGACGATTAATATACAACAATTATCTAAAAGCGGATATCGAATCCAAAAACTGTAGAAGACAAGCAACACCGCAATTTCAGAGGCTCGTCCTAGTATTGCGACATAAGTCAGACTCTATTCTGAACTTTTAGTAAATGGAAGTAACAGCTTAAATAGTCCTTACTTTTTACGTCATGTCATATCTCAATGGCAGTTTCCTCCAGGCTTTTATGCTCGCTACGTGCCTACAGTCAAAAACAGCTGCAAGCAAAGCATCCCCGCAAGCGTTTAAAAGTTTTTTGAAATCAAACCCAGACTCCTGTTTACAAATAAACAAAATTTAATTTAATTTTACTTACGTTGGTGTAGTGTTTTAATACAACTTTGTATGTCAGGATTTTTATATTATATTATAAATGCATAAATACAAATAAATCATGATTATTAAAGATGAAACGATTTCTGATTATTATTTACAGTATGAAATAATACTGCGATTATTAATCCATAGTTGGTCTATGTAGTTAAACATTTTTATAAAGTTAATTAGCAATTAGATAAAATTTATCTATAAATAGAGCCAAATAGGATTGTTACCCCGTCTGTCAGTCACTTTTAGTCCACTAACTCAATGACATTTTTAAATTTGATCAATTGTAAAAAACTCTTTACGATAATGTTGTCTAAAGATGTATGTACTATATACGATTAACACGTATATTAAATAGAAGTTGATTTTTGGTACTCACATATCTACAAGGCTTCAAAATAACACCTTATAAGAAATTATAAATTATAAGTCGAAGTATAAGTACGAATTGTTTATGTATTTAATAAGTTCAAAATAAATTAATAATTTTAAAGTCTTTTTCCTAAACTTGGTACTTCTTTTTACCCTCATAGGAACATTAGCTACATAGCTAAGTGTCACAACAAATTAAAAAATATGTCTTTTAAAATCGCGGAGATAAAAATTAAAGAACAAAAAGAAATGTACGTATAATTATAACTGACATTACGGTACTCACATTATATCATATCAATAACCTTTACCAATTAATTAAATTAAAATACGAGTACGTAAGTCAATGTTTAATATCTTCGTTCCCACAAAAGATACCAAAGGGTTACGTATTATCTTCACCTCAATTCTTTTGGCAGACTTTAAATAAAATATATAAATACAAAAAAAAATACTTTGTATTTATTTATCCGGGTATGAATAACGTAAAAGAAGTTCTGGTTATAAAAGGCGGTGTTCTATGAAATCTTGTTAACACGAGACGTCAAACCTCGCTTATCAGACAAATGTGATTACTAACACACGTCTCTCACATCCTTCACTGTTTCTAAAAAAAATTTGTTCCTTTTAACGAAAAGTCGTATGTTATTGTTATTATGTCGTAGACATATTGAACAAACAGATATTAATTGTAGATTAATAATGATTAAGATATTCGTCTTGTTGAACCGAATATGAAGCAGTTAAAACAGATAACTGAGAACCGCCGGCACCCTTATTTATCTATAAGTACAAACTAAATACAAAGTCTTTCTAATGCCTGAAAGAAGATAAATATTAAATAAATAATTTTTATAGAAACTGTATGTATACTGCGTTTTTTTGTGTCATTAACCACAACAAAAGCTCAACTGTAATTTTCCAAAAAAAAAATTTTTTTTGCACTGCGATATTAAGTTATTATATAAGATAAATGAAAATTCAATATTTAAAACATTAAACTTTAACTAATATACTAACATAATAAGAGAAAAATAAAATAATACAATAAGCATCATGTCTTCAGGTATTGCACGCTCTATTGTAGATTATATTATTTACTGAGATTAAAAAGAAAAGCTTGGGAGTTTATCTTATTTATTTCTTTTATTTTTTATTCAAAGAGAAGATGAAAATTTGATTAAAAATCTAATATTAAATTCGTGAACTAATTTAAATACACCGACCAAAAATAATTATTCAAGTTCGGTATCCCTTAAAACACAATAAATTTCGCTACGGCTTTGGAATAGATTTTCTTAATATAAATATCTTTGTTTATATATTCATGTTTACACATACTATTAATGTATGTATGTGTAAATGGATGGAAATCATATATATTTTCAAAAGCACAGATAATTTTCCGTCCTTTAAAGAACTATCTAATGATGGGATTGTAAAGAAAAATGTATAAAAATCAGACAAGGGCGGGTGTGTTTTTCTTATGCTTATGTAAAGAAAGTATGTTGTTCTAAACACTTAATTCTTATATCTGTTGAAATAAAGGGTTGTTTCATGATAAATATTATGGGAATGACTCGGTTATTGATGATAACCAAAAAGAAACACAAACAATTAATTCCAAGACAATTATTAATAAAGTAATAAATATTAATTTATGACTGAATATAACAAAACAATATAACAAATCTTCTAATTAATTTAGGGGTGTGTTAATGTAATATAAAATTTCATAGTCAACTGTTCACAAAAAATGGAACAATGTTGTTTGAAACCTTATGTGATGATTATATACGGTTATTATTTTTTGTTATATGATGCAGATTGCTGATATGCTTTTTATTGTTAAACATAACTTGTAGTTTATGAAAAAAAATACATTTACTACAATACTTACTACCCTTAGAATAATTTGTGTTGTAACAGCTCTTCTTTCTTTATAGTTGCCGATTTCAATTAATTGCAATTAGAGGAATTAAATTTCACTTAATTTTCATTAAAATTGGTTAAAAAAAAGATATGTATAAAATAATAGAAGACCTTTTCTAATGCTAAAGTAAAATTTAATTGTTATTTGTATGCATATTTTGCAACTTTAGATATAAAACCAACAAAAACCAAACCTTTTGATTGCAGTTTTCTACATTCTTTAGGATCAAAAATGCGAAATTCATACCTCAAGTTAATGTAAAAAAAAAAACATATTACTTTAATAGGTTTAGATGTGTTATTTTTATATATCGAAGTTAACGATTATTATCCTCTATATGATATATGTTGTGTTGCAATTGGTCTTTACGAATCAATGCATTAGGAAATAAACAGAGGCTAAATTAATAATATGCATGTGATAATCATTCCAAATACACTCATAATACAGATAACAGGATTATTTAAAATTAGGAGTAAAAACGTAATATAATAGTTTAATGTTGTTTATAATATTTATAACACCACGTGCGACTGACTGAACTAAACACCAGCCGTTTGTGTTGATTCATAAACTTTGACGAGAAGGTGTTTTAATTATTCTTCCATATATTCTACAGGGAGGCAGATTTCTTCCGCCAAAGTGCTTCAAAACCTATCGTACCTCGCTCACTAGATGATGCTGGTGCATTAAATAATTAAAGCGGTAACAGCAAGGAACTACTTAAACGGTAACATCGTTGTAAGCTTTTATGATATAACGGACCCATTTTTGGAATATATTATATAACATGCCTTAAATATTGTTATTTGAACAGATTCTTTACAACTTTATAAACAAATATAACGATGACGACGACTGACCAATAATTCATAATTTAAGACCACTCCCACGAGAAATCATATTGTGGAAGCCAGTAGCACTGTATAATTCGCATAACTAAGGATTTTGAAACAAGCACCATCTATATAGTAACCTATACGTCAATTACTTTCTATAGAAGTTCGTTAACATATAAACTAAATAGCGATATAATTTACATCATCGCCTTTAGCCAATTACTCTCCACTGCTAACGCTGGAAGCCCCAAATAGCGCCAACCGACCCCATCGTCTGTAGTATCGACTACTAACCTTATTAAAATAGTTGATTTGGAAAGTCCTATTCCCATCTATTTCTTAAATATCAGACATGACCAGCTGAGTAACTCTTCCAGCATGCTTATTCTAAATATCTGTGAGATATTTTTTTCTCAGCGAAAATTATTGTTGCAAATTCTATCAGCTAGAGCAACTCCAATTGATTTATAAACTATGATTACGTTGAGTCTACGTTTTGATTCCGTAACCCTTCCAGCATGCTTATTCTAAATATCTGTGAGATATTTTTTTCTCAGCGAGAATTATCGTTGCAAATTCTATCAGCTAGAGCAACTCCAATTGATTTATAAACTATGATTATGTTGAGTCTACGTTTTGATTCCGTATTTTATTACTCTCAGAACACAGCATTAAAAATCCTAGTCTTAAGGGATTATAGAATTAATGAATATCATTCAACTTTCCAAATTGTAATTATTTTATTGTCTTAAAGTTTAGCCCGCACAGTTGTATAGATAAAATAGATAGCACGTGCACAATTTCAAGTAATATTTTACTTTACAATCAAATTTTTTGCTGGTTGTCCCTGGGGCGAGCAAAGTATCGCATTTTGTGTTTACTGAGGACAATCAACGGCAAGCAGTTGCACCCCTTCCACTCTAAATGTTGACTTTTGCTACATCCGGGGATTACACTCTAATCTTAACGCCGTTCACTACTAACTTAAGACGGCGTAGCCGGTCTTGTTGTTTTTGACGGAGGCGCATATATCTCAACGTAGCGACACAGCGTAGCTATTATACACCGGGTATAAACTATAGCATCATACCAAACGCCGGGATATCTGTGTTTGTAAGGAAGGATGTCTGCTACCGTCACCATCTAAATTTTTGAAGGTCAAAAAAAGATTCTAGAAGATTAATGACCTGTTTCACAGACTTCCTCCGCCGAAGTCGTAGGCCTTGGGCAATTCAACGCCCACAATACCGATTGGTTAGGGCCACGTGCCACCGACTACGGGGAGATCTGTGTTTAATTTTGTTCTGGCGAACGGTCTGCCCTAGCTGGTTAAGACGCACACTCGTCTACCGAATGTGGGCAACCACACGCCGTCTTTATTGAATCTTCTGCTGACTACACATCCAGGCAAATACCAGGTCACTATCGAGGCGTCCCTAGGGTCCTCTGATCACTGTCTGGTAAGGAGTGTAGTATCCATACAATGTCCGGTAAGTGGCAGCAGATTGCGGCCTTGGTTTGATGCATCTGTCAGGGCTGTAGCAGCTAGCAAACGGCGTACCAAGCTTGGTATGCGTTTAATGCGTTAGTCATTAAAAATCCAAACTCTAGAATTTTGAAGAGGAAATATAACCATACCTTCAAATTCTTCAAACAACTAATCGCTAGAGCACAGTTCAAGCATGTCGTCAAAATTGGGGAGAAGCAGAAAGCCTGACACGCCAAAATTCTGGCCACGTTCTAAGAATCTCTTTTCCTCCTGCACATCAATTCTATGTTGGATATTTTCAACGTTCATTTTTATGCGGATGACAGTGCTGGGGATGCGGTATATTCCGGCCGTGGAGGGATCCCTCGAGAAAACATTGACGAGTACCGAAAGAAACTTGAGGCTTCTATAAAGACCTCCTAGGGATAATCTCAAATCCCCGTAAGTCTCAGTATACTGAACCTCAATATGAAGCACTGCTCTCATCTCGGTCCGGATTACCCCAATATCAACTTCTACCGGTGACCGCGTACAACGGAGAAGCCTATCGCATTGTCGGGGACCCGGTGCTCTGCGAACGTCTAGACTCTTTGGCATCGCGTAGAGATGTGGCATCTCTGTGCGTCTTCTACAGCATTTACAACAGGGAGTGTTCCGAAGATCTATTCGACCTAAAGTCTGCCTCCGAATTTCATCCGCACACCACGCCATCGCCTCTTAGACTATCCGTACCACCTGGATGCGTCGGGATCTTCCACTGTGCGGTTTTCCAGAACCTTGCTTCAACCTACCACTCCAATATATAATCAACTCCCTTCGGTGGTATTTCCAGATCGATTCGACATGTCTATCTTTAAAATAAGCGTATAGTCCTACTTCCAAGGCCGGTAGCACTCTTGTCAATCCTCGAATGTTTCTAGAGGTCATGGGCGGCGGTGATCACATATCATTTGTGACCCGTAAGCTCGTTTGCCCTCCTCTAATATAAAAAAAAATTAAAATCAAAGTTATTACTTAAAAGTAATTAGTTCTTTACTAAACACTTTTTCATTGTCAAGAAACTGACAAGCAATTAAGTGTATCTCAATATATCGTGTTTGCATATTTTCATATATTTTTGGCGTAAAACCTTCCGTTACGAAGTTATATGTTTACTAAGAATATAAATTATATACGAAATCAACCAAAAACGGCCATTAATTATATTTATAATATTAATTACAATACAAACAAATCAAGTGGTGGTTCACTTGATTTGTTTGTATTGTAATTAATATTTCGACTTTGCATGAATATAACAAAAATACAAACTGATAATACACATATTGTATACATACAAAAATAACTATAATAATAAAAGTTACTACTCCATGTAAATAACTTCGAACCACTGCACGAATAATAAATAATAACACTGAATTTATAGTATTGTCTTCGAATGCGGCCGTCTCCATCTTCGCGGCTTCGTGCTGAGATTGGTCTTTACTAAACTTCAATTGAAAAGCCTGGAAGGTTCCATTTAAGCTTACGGAAACTTTACAGTATCTATTATTTCTCGACAGAAAGTAAATGAAATTACACTGAGTTAGCACTTTTTTACATTGTTTCAAATTTACTAAGGATTTAATTTACGTTACTTTATGATTCTAAACGTAATTCTTGATTGATAAAATGTCAAATCACATAAATCTCTATTTGGATATTTTAGTAAATTATTTATATTTCCTTCGTTCCTTCTTTAAGATAAAATAATATTATCTGTTATCATATAACATTTGTTTATCGACTTCAATGTAGTCGTAAATGTATTCTTACGTATGCGATGGAAACTAACAAGGATTAGTAATGCATAGGTTTCAGATCAACACATCACGTGAGCTCGACGTCGATGCATTGAATAACACATCTATTCCTAATTATACGAGTATATCTCTTGTAAAAAATCAATTGTTATAATAATTTAGTAAAGAACTTTAAGATTATGCAAGCTGGATATTTATTTGCAATAATAAATAATCAATTAATATCATTCTCCAACACAGAGTTCAATACGAGGAAACAATAAAACAAACATTCACAACTTCAAAGGGGTTGAAAAAACATTCAAGAAAAAAAGTGTGGATAAAAAAATAAATAAATGAAAGATGACAAAGTGACAACTTTATTCTAGATTTTTTACTAATGTAGTATAAAAGAGTGATGAATAATGATCTGTTACGAAGCTTATTATAATAACTTATGCGGTATTTAACTCAGTTACGCGGACGGATACCGCTCCAGAGTTTAACTTGTGTTACAAGTGCTGAATGATACATGGCATATAAACTTAAGGTTGAAGTATAATTGGATGAAAAGATTATTAAAGTTATAAGACTATATAATGCATATAACTTGAAATAACGTACGTATATATTTATCCTCTTAAAGTCAACATTCGAAGTTTTTTCCTTTCACTGCTTATTCTGCTTTGACTGCTTAGAAATTAAAAAAACATTTCTACGAGATAAATTATTGTTTTCTTACTGAAGAACATTCTTTTAATAATTCGAGATTATTATATATTCGAGTTTGTATTATATTTAAATCCAATTGAAATCTAGTTTAAAAGACAACTATCGTGTAATTTATTCAAATGCAATATTAGATAAAATATTCAAGTTTGTTTTAAAAATCAATTTAAATTGATAAATACGTTTCAAAATGTTAAAAGAAACGTTTGAATAGTAACATCTGTAGCCATATTTGTTACAGACACATAATACCTACATATAAAAAATAGTAAGTAAAAAAAATCTGTAAAATGAATAGTTTGAAAAAACTAATTGCTATAAGTCGTAAAAAAAACGAATTACTACAAGTGTTCCGTATATAAGACAAAAACAAACAATATTTTTAAAAATGATTATTCGTTTTTTGGTTTGTTTGTACGTAACCGGACAAATGTGAGTATTGTGTTATTTGCTGTGATTATAGTTCATCTCAACATTTAAAACTTTTTCTTTCAAAGAGTTTTCAATAATAACTATACTAATATACATCGAAATACGGGGAGAATTTTAATGTAAATTTGGTTATGTATGTTTTGTTTACTAAGTTAACATATCAGATGCTTTTCAATTTCATGCATGTTCAAAAGAGAACAAAAAAATTATTTCTACTATAATGACAATATAAATAAAAATGTTTACATATTTGTATAAATTTGAGGTGATGATAATGAAAATGAAGTTGAAAATCAGACGAATTTACGTACAACGTAGTTTGCTACAAAAAATAATTTCTATTAATAAGGTCTACATGGCTTTTTATAAATAAACTGCAAAATGAAATTTGTTGTGTAAATGACCAAATTCAAATGGAGTGCAGAAGCAATGTAAAGCTCAGTGCGTGATAATATTAGTATTACATAAAACCACAAATCAACACGTGGCACGTGGGTCTGGAACACGTTGCATTGAAGCAAACAATTACGATAACTGGTTGTTAGTATAAGTTGGTTATTGTTTAGAAATTACGATAACTGTATATGTAATATAAGTAACAGTGTTTAAATGTACTTATACATAAGTTCTAGGTTAAGTCAATTGGTTGGATTTCCAAGCAGTATCTTGTAATAAATTGTGTTCGTGACCTGCGTTATCGATTTCAGGAAAATGGTTAGAGTCCTCATTTTTTAAATAATTTTGATGACATGTAATATTAAACCGCTACATATTCCGATCACTCGTAAGACTTGTCCAAATTATAAGAGCTCATCTATTTAAATAACTTTTCTTAACAAAATCTCTATTCAAAGAAAAAATAGAAACTATATTAGGAGACTCCACTTTAATACAATTTAAATCAAATTAAATCTCTTTTCAGCCCGAATTCTCTGTTACTTATATTTATTGTTATTATCTATATTATTATTTACAGGTTACAACTTATATTTTTTTTCTTTTTTTCTTGTATATAAGTTTCTTTAAACGTTTAATTTAACAGTTTTATCTGGATTCTGAGAAAAAGGATAAAGGAATACACTTATGTACTTGTTGTACTTTATGTTGAAACAACGTTTCACAGAAATTTAACAAACAACTTCACGAAGTAACCAATTTGAATACAAATCTGTTAACGCTTCTCGCACTTGACTGTTACCACGATAATATTGAAGCAACAACAAAATCGAATAATGTTTATTTTGTTTCCAGTATAGTACCATGGTAGTACTGCTCTTAGGGATTGTTAGGTATTATCTGTATTGTTATGTAAAAATATATTAATTAACTTACTATGATATAACATCGTAGAGTGGATAATACATTTTTTTAAATATTTTTTTATAGATCAATGCAAAAGAAAAAGAACTGTTTCAAGAAACTGGATGTTTTGCGTTTTTCACATAATATCTAATTATATTTATTTCGTCCACTTTAAGTATTTATACTGATACAACAGCTTTTGACTATAACTATTGTGACTTAAAATTGTATTATTTTCTTTTGATTATATGTGTAAATAACATCGATTCTTTAGAGTTGACAATCTAAATCTGAACCTCGGAGGAGTCTTAAGAATAACCAATAACAAATTAAATGGAATGGGTTATTGGGATTGTTAAAATATATTGATATTAATTGAAAATACTAATTAATCTATCGTATCCTCTACAACATCCGCCCAAAAGAATAAGTTAAAAAGATTTATTTAGAAGTAGTTCTATTTGCACGAGCCAAATCCTATTTCCTCAGAGAAGCGCGATCCTTCCTAATATGATTCGTGTACAGAATGTTCTCCATTACAATAACCGTATCACATATCATACTCCTCGGTCAAAGGCGAAGGAAACTACTATGACACTGACGAATTAGGATGTAACAGAATTGAACATTGAAGTTATAAGTCCTTCAAGCTATACTAATGATATTGTTAAACTTTTAGAGTTATATTTTGTAACCAAATAATAAATAATAATGATGTCATCATCAAATAATTATAATTAGTATAACATGGACAGTGTAGATATCATAACAATATATGTTATTAAAAAGTACTTGTTATACATTAATTCGTTTGTAAATAAATATAGAATAAATAAAATAGACGATAAAACCTGTGATCTCTCTAAATCAGGACGTTTAACAATCGTCGTCGCTGCAATTTGAATAAAGTCTTATTTGAGATAAAACACTTATTCACTGGAAATTTTTAGAAGTTATCGAATATAATTAGATACGAATTTTCAGATTGTGCATCAATTGCAAACTGCATAATATTATTTGCTAATATTTTTATGGAGCACTGTCTAAACTTTGTTCTTATTATTAACTAATCATTAGGCCAGCTCATCGAATTGATTGCGATGGTTCTATTTGCTTGTACATTTCTCACTAAATAAATTGTGAAACAATTATAAAAACCCGGCTGTTTTTTTTGTGCAGTTTTTCTCAGGTCAGAGCGCGTTTGGAACCCTCGTAGTCTTATTTTAAGTTCGAGAGCGTCCTTACAGAAGGGCTCATTTCGATAAGTGTGGTATCAAACCTGCCACTCCCAATTATTAAATAAACAAATAAAGAAACCTCAAATTTATTATCTTCAAATATGTATTTTAATGATATATAATACTAAGTGAATATAAATAACACCAAAATAAATTGATTTTTTGTTAATAAAGTGAGACGACAGATACGTTTATTTCGTAATTTCACAAACTGTCTATCAAAAAGATACTCCAGGTTGAAATGCGATATCGTATGACGTCTTATAAGTCGCAGATTATAAAGTACAACGACAACGATTTGATTATCAGCTTTCAGAGTTACTTGTAGATGGGCAGTCACTACTTTTGGCACAAAAATACAATTACAATGTTTATCTTTCGCTTTTTAGTCATTCAATTTATTAAGAGATATTGAACGAAACAAAGAAAATAAATGTTAAACTTCTTTAAATGGATCAACTGTACTCTGCAGCTTATCTTAAAATATTTATGCACGTATTTTAATATGTTAACAGGTATAATTATATAAGCTAATAGTCAATAATATACTTTATGAGTTTGTAACTATTTAAAAAAACATATGAAATAGCTATACAAAAACTGCATCAATCACAAGATAAAATTAATTATTACTATTATGTATGTAGCTACGTGTATATACATTGGTTCTGGGATGTATGTATGCTTATTAACATGCATTTAATATAAACATATTTGTTGCATATGTTTCTATAAGACTTTTTACATTAACTTCTGATTATTATTTATGAAGATATATGAACTTAGGTGTTTTTATTATTATTATTTGTAATGAATAATAATAGTAACGGATTTTTTATTAATATGTTTTAAGGGAGTATTTGGCAAATAGAAACCCATGTACGCAGACAGTAATAACAATATTTTTTGTATTAAGGTTTAAAATTGAAAATGTTATCACACGTTCTTGAAATTCGTTTTCATGTTATGTCTTCTTTAGCCATGTGGCTTTGTGTGTTTTTTTGTGTTTTTGTGTCATTCATCTTGTCCAAGAGTTATAAATATTAAATCTCTATAATAAAAAATATGTTAGCGATTTTCTAAATAAGCAATATGTTTGCTTTAGCTATTGCTAAGAAAAGATAAATGGATATCATCCGGTGAATAGAAATTTCTTATAGGTGTAGATATTTTACTTATATTGTCTGTATACAAGAGGAGCCGAAATAGGAGTTGATTGTGATCCTATTGTCAGTACCCAGAAACTGTTGCTTCTTAAGTAATTCATATATATTGGAACTGTAAAAAGTATTAAATGAACTAAAAAATAATATTACTTTTAAACTTGAACCGGCCATCTGTTATCGGATCAGAATAAACTCGACAATTCTTCTTTAAAGGAGAAATAGTCTTGTATCAGATGTATTAAATATTATGAAGAAACTTTTCATCCTATTATATATCAACGTTAAATTTATACACTATGTATCATTCAGGGCTTGATTATCGCGTATGTTATAGTAATTAGGTTTGTGACAGATCATTTTCGACCACTACTCCTTATACTTTATTTGTGTTTATTTACTTCTACGTTTATTTCTTGCATGTTTATTCAACACATATTTTTTTTTTCCAAAAGAACGAACGAATGAAGAATAAATAATTTGCTTAAAAGATTTTAATCAATTATAAAACATAAAATAAATATTAACAAAAAATTTTAGAATCATGAAGCAACGTAACCAGCTAACAGCGCAAGTAACTTAGAAACAATATAAAAAATGCTAACTCAGTGTAAATTCATTTATTTTCTGCCAAGAAATAAAGGATACTGTAAAGTTTCCGTGCGTTTAAATTGAACCTTCCAGACTTTTCAATTGAAGTTTAGTAAAGACCAATCTCAGCACGAAGCCGCGAAGATGGCGACGGCGCAGTGGAAGACAATACTTTAAATTCAGTGTTATTATTTATTATTCGCACAGCGGCACCAAACTTATTTACATGGAGTAGTAAAATTATTTTAGTTACTTTAGAATGTATACGTACATTTTATTGCAGTTAATGAAGTATGTATATTATCTCTTTGTGTTTTTATTGTTTTATTAATACAACCCGTATGCAGAGGCTATGCGAAGTGTATGAACGTTTGTTTGTTTTATTTAATATTATATTCTGAAGGCCATTTCTCTATTAGGTTTTACTAAATTATAATTTAATAAACTTAAGCTGAATATAGTTTGTAATTAAATATGTATTTTCTTGTAGGACATTTCACGCCAAAAAGTTATACGCTTTTTCCTATAAATTTTTTTGCAACTACGTCAGATTGAAATAGACCCAGTTGTCAGTTTTTTACAAGTAAAATGTTTTGTAAAGATGTAGATTTTAAATAATAATTTTGAATTTCAATATAAATGTAAAGTAAATTCATGTAACTACAACTGAGCCAGCTTAATTTTAAGATAATAAACTGATTACAATTTGGGAAGCTGAACGATACTCATTAATCCTATAATCCCTTAAGACCAAGATTTTTAATAACTGCTTTCTGAGAATAATAAGATAAGCAATCAAAACGTAGACACTCAGTATGGTAATAGTTCAAAAATAAAAATTGATTTTTTCTTGCTTTTCTTGAATGCTAGAGGAGGGCAGACAAACTGGCGGGTCACAAATGGTACGTGATCATCGCCGCCCATGAACTCCTGCAACATCTGAGGATTTACAAGAGCTTTGCCGGACTTTACTCGATCTGTTATGGAGCCGTGATCGGAACTGATAGAATTCGCAACGAGAATAAGCACGCTAATTGAGTTAGTGAGCTGGTCGTATTTGAAAATGAACTAATAGTCAATTGAATAGCAAAATGTTAAAGTGGAGATGACGATAGTTCGACGTCCAACAGGATTTTCTAAATCAACCATATCAGTGAGGTTGGTACTCGTTGGATGTGGGCTACCTAAACTGGTGTTGGTTGGAGCTCTTTGGAGGTCCCTACCGTTTATAATGGAGGGAAATTTGCCGAAGAGGTAAAGTAAATTACATCAATTTACTTTACCATATAATTTATATGTTAATAACTTTAAAATAATTGACATGAGTGTATGTCTTCCTCTATTATATACTCGTGCCTCAAATGAGTGTGTATTCGACGGATGCGTCAAGCGTCATTATTACATTAATATTTCATTAAATAAGCTTTTTTAAGTTGAGATAAGTTGAAATATATTTTGATACATATGGAATTATTGTCATATGATTATTAAAACTGCAGTGTTAAATAAAAATAATACTGTTTATGTATATTATTTAATATACATTTTAAATTATCCCCAGGTTTTTTCCTTATGCATGAAGACCAATTTATGAAGACCAATTAGAACGTAATATCTTTATTTTATAGAATATAATAATATTTAACTCAAACAGTTCTGCTTTTGAGGATTTAGTGTTTATCCCTTTATAGTTATTATCTAAAATAAGAAAGTAATGTGAATTTGTCCGTTAAAAAGAAAAAAGAGCTGTTACACAACAGATAGGATAGTAACTATTAAAAAAAAACATTATTTGCCATACGTTCACAACTATGTTTTGGATTTATTTTTAAAATTCTTCATTTATATAAGCTTTGTGTGTATTAATTAAAACCCTATCAGCAATCATGAAATGTTTTAAGAAAAAATAACAACCTACTATAATAATATCGTATCATCAAATAAAATCATTATGAAACACTGTAACATTTTTTTAAATTGTTTTCTATGAAATCTTTTATTAATATTAACGGTCTTAAAATTATTTTGAAACTTTGTTATAATGTAATGTTATATTCTGTTATAATTTTGTGTGTTTTTCTCTAATACTTACTCAATTATTATAATATTACTAATAGTGTAGTTATAATTTATTTGTTGTTTCTCTTATAGTTGTCACCAGTAATTTAGATAACTAAATAATAAAATGGGCACAATTCGTCAATATTTTAATGAAACAATCTTTTAGTCCAGATATAAGTATTTCAGATATAAGCAATTGTTATTTAATGAATAAACTGCATATTTACAACCCAGCCTCGTCCGATTCTTATACTTTTTGGTAATAATACGATAGGATTGAATTAGGATATATCAGATGATAATCAGATAGTTATTTAAAGGACGGAAACGATGTGTACATTGAAAATATATATAATTTCCGTCCTTTTATAGAAACATACAAGAATAGTATGCGTAAATACGAATCCAAATAAATTTATAGATATCAGACACCTATTTTATTTTTTTTTATTTCAAGGGATACCGAACTCTAATCAATGATTTTTTGTATTATTTATAATTGATTCAGGATTTTATTATTAGTTTTTAAATCAGAATTTTATTTTTAGTCTGAACAAAAAGTTGTGTAAAATTCCAACCTTTTCATTTTATTTTCAGTAAATATTATAATCTACAAAATACATGATGCTTATTGTATTATTTTATTTTTCACTTATTATGTTAGTATATTACTTAGAGTTTAATGTTTTTAATTTTTAACTTAAATTTATTACGATTATTAATGTATAGTAATTAATTTAATTTAACTTAATTTAATTTAACTTAATATTTCTATGTATCTTATGAGTGATGAAAATTATTATTGAGAAATGTATTATAATCTAATAAATTGCTTAAGGTTTATTGCTATGATATGATATGAGCACCGTCATAGTTACACGATTTTCGTTTTTTCATTTACTTTTGTCTAAGTGATTTTAACTAAGATATTTATATATATTTCTGACATACTACAAAAAACTACACAAACGTTCGTAAAAGTAAATTTGATTATTTAAAAACAGGAGGAGGGTTTAGATCAGATTTCAAAAAAAGCTTTTAAACGTTTGCTTGCAGTTGTTTTTGACTGTAGGCACAAAGGCAGGGAACAAAAGTCCAGAAAAAATGTAACTATGATAATGATGTATAAATTAAGGACTATTTAAACCTCCACTTGCATTTCCTTTAAGTTGAGAATAGTGTTTGGATAATGTCTCAATTCTGTAAAACTATTGCATATAATCAGTAACGTACGTCACTGGTCAGTGAAGAAAATCGCTGTTAAATAAATATCCTTAGAAGACGCTCTGTAATATATAACTTGCCAACATGCAGTTACATTCTTTGGAAAGCGGCATCATTTACATCAATTAATATAAACAGTTATATGTAATTTTGAGAAATATTTATAAATAAGAAAGGAACGTTCAACCGCACTTGAAAGTAGAGTCGCCAATAGTATAAACCCTTTTGATATTAAAGAAGCTAACGTTATCAGTTACACCTCTTTGCATTTTACTTTTCGGTGAAGTAAATAACTTAATTAATGAATTAATTAACTCTTATTTAAAATTATTAGTGCCATTTTAACCATATTATTCTCCCTTCACCTCATGGCCATAAATTTAAGTTTTTATGCATATTAATTAAGTTTTAACCATCAACATAATACTAATTTCAACAAGATTTTATTTTATATGCATTCAATGTAATTAACTTCTTTTTCTGTTTATAAAAGCAAAAACGTAATTAATGCATGTTATTTACGAGTTACAACTACGAATGGTGACATGGCACTTTTAATACTTAATAGTTCGTAAGTAGGTTAAGTATTTATATATTCGCTGAAATCTTACTGGGTAAGTTTTTTGAAAGTATTTTAGCATTGTGTAGACTTCTACTAGAACTACTACTACTACTCTCTACTAGTCTCTATAGCAAACAAGCGAAGCGTAATGACTTCGTTTAGTTGACGGAGCACTAAAGGTTTTGGCTTCTTAAAAAGTATGTTTACAGGCTTAGTATAGCTTTGGTTATATTGACGAGGAACACGTTGGATCTTCTAAAATTGTATTTATTTTGTACCACAAATATGAATTTCCTGTCCATTCTGCTGCTACCTAATGAATGCTAATAATGAAATACGTAAGTAAGGTAAGTCATGTTACTAAGTCAGCAAAATCAGATGCTTTTACTTTAACTTAAAAGAAAAAAAAAAGGTTTATATATATTACAATAACGTTATAACTAAAAATGTATGTGAATTTGTAAAATAAATAAGTTATGATAGATTGCCTGAAGTTAAAAATAAGACAGTCAAATAGAATATATAGTTTCTATAAAATCTCTTTATAAGGTCTACATCAGTTGTTTAAATGAGCAAATGCAAATTAAGTTCAGAAGCAATGGAAAGCTCAGTGCGTGATGATATTAGTATTGCATAAATCCACAGATCAACACGTGGTACGTGGGCTTGGAAATAACACATCGGATTAAAGCAATCAATTACGGTAACTGGTTGTTAGTATACGTTGCTTATTGATTAGAAATTAGAACAACTGTATAATGTATATACATAATTTTAAATAAGATTACATTATTTTACAAAATGTTAATGAATTTTTATCTGCATTTCATCAAACAGTACTTATGGTCAGACTAGATTTATGTTTTTTTACCGCCTCCAGTGCTATAATACACTGTACAAATAAATCATTTTTTTCTAGGATTGTAAATATCGTGTAAATACTATAAGGATTTACAATTACTATAAAGTCCACACACACAATAGAAACATAGTTGAAAGAAAAGTTGTTATTGATTGTAAGGCTATAAACCAATAAAAAACGGGAATCGACAGTAAAATTATTATTTTATTAATCAGAATATTACTATACTGATTTTTTTTTTGCCTCTTCACAATGTTAAATACTTTCAGAACCTACTAAGGTTCCAGCGAATGTATAAATACTTAACCTACTTACAAACTATTAAGGTTTCAAAATGCCACGTAACCATTCGTAGTTGTAACTCGTAAATAAAACGCAATAAAAATGTATAGAAATTTAATTTAAATGACCTTGAGACCAGTGAGGAATAAAATATTTAAAATGTCACAAATAAGCTACTCTTAAATACTCGTAAGCATACAGCAGGAAGCAAAAGAGTCTGAGCTATTTAAGTAAGTACATATGTATGTATTGCTATTATTTTTATTACTGAAAATAAGTTCCCTTTCCAGGCACTACTGCTTTTCTTCGCATAATGGCTTGTTACGTATCAAAGAATTTCTTGTAAAGGTCAGCACGTATACAGTGCTTTTCTTCACCGATCATTGGACATATATGTAACTGCATATATGTCCAATTTATATAAAAGACGTTTAATATACAATAGTGTTCTCCGGCCGGGAATCGAATCTACTACCTGTAGAACTAGAAATGGAAGTTGCGACTTAAATAGTCCTTACTTTTTATATCTTATTATTATATACCAATAACAGTTTGTTCCAGACAGACGCTCACTAAACCTATAATTAATAACAGTTTATAAAATACTTACTATCTACTACTACTCTTTTGTTTAACTTCTAATTTTCTTTATTCTCAGATAAATTCGTTTATTTCTAATCTAATCGAAAAAATATATAAAACAAAATTAATATTTTCATATAATAATAATTCTATCCATATTTATCATTCGAATGAATTTTATCATCTAGAACAACTATTACGACTCCATAACATGTTGAGTAAATTTCAATTTGTGAACGATGACCATGTAGAGTGTCTAAGTTTCGATTCCGTATTTCACTACTCTCAGAAAACATTTATTAAAATATCTGGTCTTATGGGATTATAGGATTAATAAGTATCGTTCCGCTCTCCAAGTTGTAATCATTTTATTATCTTAAAATTAAGCCAGCTCAGTTGTATACTTAAGATATACTAGTAGGTATATAGTAGGTGTAGTAGGTATATAGTAGGTGTAGTAGGTATATTAGTAGTATATACTAGTAGGTGCAAAATTCAAGTAAGATTTTACTATACTTAATTCTTTACAAAATACGTTTTCATTGTAAAAAACTAACAAGCAACTAAGTGTATTTTAATATATCGTGTTTGCACATTTTCGTATATTTTTGGCGTAAAACTTTCCGACACGCAGTTGTAACTTTACTCAGAATATAAATTATATACGGATTCAACTTAATTATTTATAATTTAGTAAAACTCAATAGAGAAGTATACAATAAAGAAATGGCCGTCAATTAATTATATTAATAATATTATTACAAAAAACACTTCGATTTACATTAATAAAACAAAAATACAAAGTGATAAAACACATATTGTATACATACAAAAATAACTATGATAATAAAAGTTACTACTCCATGTAAATAACTTCGAACCACTGCATGAATAATAAATAATAACACTGAATTTATAGTATTGTCTTCGAATACGGCCGTCTTCATCTTCGCGGCTTCGTGCTGAGATTGGTCTTTACTAAACTTCAAATTGAAAAGCCTGGAAGGTTCAATTTAAACGTTCGGAAACATTACAGTAACTTTTATATCTTAGCAGAAACTAAATGACTTCATACTAACTATCATAAAAAAGGACAAATTAGTTCACCTTTTTTTTTTCAAAATGTCTGAGTATTTAATTTATATTGCATTAAGATTCTAAGGATTTATAAAACTTTGTATTATAATTACTTTACATGTTTCGTAAAACCATTAGTATAGCGAGAATAATTCATAACTTCAATCTAAAATTCTGTTACGTACATCCTAATTCGTCAGTGTCATTGTAGCTTCCTTCGCCTTTGACCGAGGAGTATGATATGTGATACGGTTATTGTAATGGAGAACATTCTGTACACGAATCACATTAGGAAGGATCGCGCTTCTCTGAGGAAATAGGATTTGGCTCGTGCAAATAGAACTACTTCGCATAGATCTTATTTCGTCTTAGATTAAATAATTCTTTTAAACATATCCCTTGGGCGGATGTTATAGAGGATACGATAAATTTTTTCTAAGATTTTTTTGTATTATTAATTAATATCAATATATTTTAACAATCCCAATAACCCATTCCATTTAATTTGTTATTGGTTATTCTTAAGACTCCTCCGAGGTTTAGATTTAGATTGTCAACTCTAAAGAATCGATGTTATCTACATATATAATCAAAAGAAAATAATACAATATCAAGTCACAATAGTTATAGTCAAAAGCTGTTGTTGGAGGAAATAAGTATAATTAGATATTATGTGAAAAACGCAAAACATCCAGTTTCTCGAAACAGTTCTTTTTCTTTTGCAGTGATCTATAAAAAAATGTATTATCCACTCTACGATGTAATATTTTAGTAAGTCAATCAATATCTTTTTATATAATAATACAGACACCTAAGAGCAGTACTACCATGGTACTGTACTGGAAACAAAATATACCTTATTCGATTTTGTTGTTGCTTCAATATTATCGTGGTAACAGTCAAGTGCGAGAAGCATTAACAGATTTGTATTCAAATTGGTTACTTCGTGAAGTTGTTTGTTAAATTTCTGTGAAACGTTGTTAGTTAAAACTGTTAAATTAAACGAAACTTAAATCAAAATTAAAGATACATAAGATAAAATATAAAAAATAAATAATAAAAATGTTGAAAACACCTGACAATGACATGTCATTAAAATTATTCAAAAATTTATTTAAGTATATAATGAGAACTCTAATACCTGAAATGATTGGATTGAAATTGAATCAATTACCTGAAATCGTTAATGCAGATCACGAAGACAAATTATCACCAGATACTTACTTACTTATCATTGCTAGGATACTCAACCAAGTGAATTAAGCTAGGTCTTATGTACAAACACATTTAAATACTTTAACATATTTATTATATATAAAGTTATCCTAATTTCTAATCAACACGAATAAACAACTTATACTAGCAGTCAGTTAACGTAATTGATTGCTTCAAGCCCACGTTCGACTTGTTGATCTGTAGCTTTATGCTATACTAATATTACTTTGTCTAATTTTCACCTTCCGATCATACATCACTATTTCAAAATTATGCAAATTCGTACACACTGTTAGTTTTATTGTAATTATAGTACAAAATATTATTTGTATTCTGATAATGAAAAAAAAATTTCGAGGTAAAATGTATGTATAGATAGTCTGGCCAGTCTGGCTTTTGTTATGTTAGGAATATCAACCGATTTCCCATAATTATTAAATTGTAATACGGTATGAAGTGACTATGAACCTGTAGGCTTTTTCTTTTGCTGACACTTCAACAACTAGGTACACTATAAATATATCATTTTATTATGAGTACATTACATCATTTGCTCCAATCATTTTCAAATTTATCTTACGTATGATGGCGTTAATCTTGTGCTTTACAAAACATATTTGTCTTGGCCGTTCTTTCAATTGCTGGAAAGTTCACTAAAGAGCCGGACACCAGACTAATGGGTTGTTTGATATTTAATCCAATTTAAATATCCACTTCACTGGTTGTGTTAATTTAAAAATAATGTGCCGTACCACTTACTTTATTTAGGTTCGATCAAATATTATTACGAGACTATTTTGCTGAATTTCCTCTAACATTATCAAATGCAATGAAGCCTGCCGAAAAAACAAGATCTGAAAGAATGGAATCATAGGTCCAGCTAGTTAAGTAAGATTAAAGTAGTAAGTTAAGTTTAAACATCATCCAAGATAACACTGACTAATCCTTCTGCAAACGATGGGCTTTTCAATCGTGCTACTAGAATCTAACGTTCCACAAGTGCAATATATGAGTATCTGTAATAAGAAAACATTGACTTTGACTTCAGTAAAAAATTTATACAAGCACATTGATTGAATAGATTATTATTTTACGAAATGACCGAACTTGTAGATAGACACGATTTAAATAATTTTCAATAACCTTCTAACTGATTTATACACATTGGAACATAACATTGTTATTTGTTTGTTAATGTGTTGCTCTGCAAGACCAAATATAAAGAAATACAAAGTCAAGCTTTTATTAAATATAAGTATTACTTATCCTAAGTATCAAGCTGTCTCGTGGGGAGTCAAGTAGCCGTGACCTCTTGGTGTGATTGATGGATGTGTAATATTGAATGGCGTGGTTTATAAGACAAACCTTTTTATGAGAACACGTTAAGACTTCACTTATAGCCTACTAACGGGATATCTTTAAAAATAATTATTGACTATATAATAATATAATGTTTACACATTTATATAATATTTAACGTTTCTCTATTTGATTTATAATATTTCCTGAAAACATCACCTGGATTCTATTATTGTTTTAAATACATTGTTTTTACAATAAATATAAAACATTATGTGATATGAATTGAGTAACAAATTATAAATTAATTTGTAAGTTAATTATTATATGTTATAAATGTTACAAAACTAAATAAAATAACAATAATTCTTTGTTATTCATAAACAACTTTAATTGTTATATGGAAGTGCTGAAACAACTACGTAGTTTCCTACAAATTTGCGCTTCCAAGGCTTTCCAATTGAAGTTGAGTAACAGTTGACGTCAGGGGTTATAACGTATGTATAACGTAAAGCATGAAAAAGATTAACCTATTATTATACTATACACTTATTATAATTTATATCATTTGAAAATAATTAGACAAAACAATACATATAACTTTATATTTATTAAACGTTATGATTATATTACATCTATCTATTGGGCTATATTTTTTAATTCTATACAAATTTAAATTTTCTTTACAATTAATTTAAAATAATTCCTCTTAAGGAACGGAAAACTTAAATAACAAACCGCGGTGCGAATCTTAAAGTCCTGAATGGCTTAATTACATTTAAATTGTTTAAATTTAAATAAATTTATCTTAAATAGTATAATAATTCAATAACGGCCCAAAATTAGAAACAATACCTAAACTGTATAATTAAACTGTTTTGTAACAAAACAAAGATCTGTACAGACACAAACATTACTAAACTATATAATATATATTACAGTAATATAATAAGAAAAAAATAATGGAGAAATAATATTATGATTCATTTTACTATTTCTATGGTGTGATGTGTGTTCCTAATCATATTTATCTGACAGGCGTTTGACGGTTCGCGTCTGCTGGCAACGTCTTGATATGCGTCTACGCGCATTTCCTTTATTTAATAAAACACCTGCCTCTTACTTCTCTGATTTAGTTAACATATTTTTTGTTCACGGTTAAGTTCGAAATATTGAAATCATTTTTATTCTATATACATGTAAATGGACCACGATTTGAAAACATTTTAAGTCTTTACAAAAATCTGTCCTAACTTTTGAATAAGAAGAAGAATGTAGTCCGATTCAACAATCGCCGGATATACCAAACTATATATATATATATATATATATATGTGTGTGTGTGTAATTAACTGTCTGTTAAATTTACCACAACTTATGTTGCAAATATGTTTACTGTATGAAGATGAAGATGAATCCTACACTACTAATACCAGGCTCTTGTGTAATACAATCAATAGATTCTGATAACATCAGGTTTCAACTCTAATGCTGTTGAAATTGAGCTCACAAAATCTAAAATCGCTAAATATAAAAGAATATACCCTATTTCTGCTGTATACTCTTAATTGGAAAACAAGACGTCTTACCAATTTTAACTAACCGAAATTTTACTAGCAATATAAAAACATTCTTACTCCTATGTTCAACTGGATATATTTAAAAAGTAATATTGTCCAAATAATAACACTTTTCCATCCTCACGTACGGAGCTCAGGCAGGTCTTTGACAAATCATCAAAAGTTCACACTGGGGGTTTACCAGAGAACCATAAAGTATTCTTTGAGTAAGGCTAACCGACCGAATAAATTTAACATTTTACTTTTTCGGATACAAGTAGTAAAAGTAGGATAAACTCTATATAGCTTATATGAAATCGGATTAGATCGGTCACGTTTGCTTCACGCCGGATTATATCTAGGCATTGGCTTGAATAAAGTTTACAGAGTGTAATATAGGGTGAGTTACACTTATGGACGACGGTAGGATGGAGGATTAGTTTACACTTGTAAAGAGTAGGAGAAGGAAATAAAATTACTTGGCCTGCACCATCAAATAAATTAATTATTATTAATGTTCTTTTACCACAAAAAGACAAATTTAGAAAATTAAAGGATTTTTCGATTTTTTTTATAAGATATCTTAACAATTGACATAATGAAAGTTATAATGATGTATTATGATATTAGTATAACGTATATATACAAACTGGTAACAGCTAAATTTTGCAAAACTCGCAAACTGCGAGCGCCCTCATTATATTTGATTCCTATTAATTATATTTGAATTAATTTAATTAACCTATATTTGTATTCTATCTTCATAATTCGTAAATAATTACAGAAATAAAATATTTAATTGTTACTGATAGTAAATTTGGATAAAGCGTATTTTATACGTAATATGTAGAAAAAGATACAGCTTTTGAAACACAGACTTTGATTGGGCAATTTTTTTTTCATTAACTATTTCACACGATTTCGCTCCTTCCTGGCCACCGTTAACCGACTTATGTGCAAACTTGTAATTTCATTGTAGTAACTGAGGCTGATCAAAACAGTGAATTCATTTCATATTTATGGTTTCTCGAAATTCTTATTATAAAAAGTTTAGCTTTTCTAAGTCATCGTTAACTTTTCATTTGAACCCCACATAAAATACGGCTTTTATATAAGTTTTAAAGTAAATTTTCCGTGTAGTTTATTAATATTTTATAAAAAAAACATATTATAATAAATCTGCGTATTCAGGTTTTTAATTTAACCAATAATAAGTACTGAGGTTCGGGGTTTTTATTCCTGAAGACTAAATAGTCTGAACAATCAACTACAACAATGTTTTACAGTCGCTTCCAGTTCTCTTAATCAAAATTTTTAAGTTTTGTTAAACAGAAGATTTATAGGCTACTACCTAATCAATGTTAACTTTGCTGGTCGTCAGATATTTTTACTTGTATTGTATTTTTACTTGATTATTTAATTTGTTTATATTATTTCTTTTTAGGTACACTTTTTTCTTATACTTACTCCGTTATTATTTGTGTAAATCAGGACCCTGTGAGAATATCGAGATATAAAGTACTCGAGATATTAAGTAATTGTTACTCGCTGACAATATATTATTTTTTAGCTTTCGACAATAGTAAAAATCGATTCATTGTTTATTAATTCTATTCACTTCGAACAACAGAATCCTTTTTATAAGCCTATAAAAAGGAATCTGTTGGTTGCCATCCATTTCAAGTTTTATTTTAATCCATTTATACTTATGTTACATATAATAACAGATAGCAACCATTGAAAACAAGAATTCAATATATAAATATTTATATCAAATATTTGTTTTATGTAAGTACTCATAGTAATTTATGCTAACATGAATTATGTTATGTAATAAATATAATTCATGTTATCTGTTAATAATATTTGTATTCATTTATATTTATAAATGAATAAATGAATTATTATTATTTAATTTTGTTGAACTGAAAATAAGCAGAACCAAAACAGAGCACTTGTTTGATTTTCAAGACACCCAATTCTGTTCCTATTTCGTTAGATGGAGTACTACTAACAGCCTACTTCATCTTTCAGTACCTTAGTTTCCTCATATAAAGCCATGGCAATATTGACCGGGACGTAAAGCACGGAATCAACACGGGATGGATTAAATGGCGACAGGTCACTGGGACGATATGGGGTTCCGGAATTTCCCTTAAAATAAAGGGGAAAATCTATAAAACCTTTATAAGACTAATCGTTATGAATAGGTCAGTACCAGGAACAGCAAAATTAGAATCTATTATGAGTGATATTATGAGAAGGGATATAACAGCGTTAGATATGGAAGTGAGACCATTCAAAGGTAGAGGACGGCCGAATAAAAGATGAATGGATTACGAGAGACGATATGAGGAAAAAAGGAGTACGTACAGAGATGACGAGTAATGAGAGATGTAATGATATTTGATATCATAGATATATAAAATGAAATTATATCGTTTGTTAATTATTTGAATATAATAATTATATTGTAAATAAATGTGAGATGAAATATATTTGTTTTTTGAAAAATACTAATATTAAAAGAATTTTAAATGATTTTTATATATGATGTACATTACAAAATATTTTATAATTATAAATCACTTATAATAGGTACTATTTAAATATATAATGTTTGTAAAATATTCGCCTGGTTCCTATAAATAAATAAGGATACTACAGTAGTACTTAAAAATATTACTGAGCATAAAACCTTCCTGCAAAAGATATTTATACATCATATTACTCATAAAATTCTAGATAACAGGTTATAGTTAAGTACTTGTAGTAAAATCTTAAAGGAATTAAAATTAGGTTCGAGGATCCTACACCGCTACACATATAAAACACATAACTAAATCTACTTGAACACACACGAACACACGAACATTATACCTAACACCGAAGGAAGTATCAAATTGACCCCTATTCTTATATAATCTAGCACATTGTGAGTTAATTAAATATCAACCCTAAATTTGTTATCAATCGCATATTTGAACGGCTTCCGACCTAAATTATACAAGCCTTCGGGCATCGATTCAGATACCAACATGACATTAATCAATAATGAAATAGGATATTATGAGCTCTTCTTTAACTTTGAACTTATCTCTGTTATATGTCCCAATTTATAGTATTATATCTAGTTTTAAACAGATTTCCACGTATTAACTCTAACGGCTCTTCCGTCACCCGTAAAGAATTATAAACGGGGAGGCTTAATTGTTCTCGGCCTTACACCATCGAATTAAACTGAAAATTTAGGGGATTAGACGTTGCAATCAAGTTAAAAGCATTGCCTTCGAACGACAACCTTAACTTCAGACTTATTTATATATTTTAAGTAAGTTTATTTTACAGGTAACTTTAACCATACTATAAATACTACCTTCTAGTACCTGGTGTCTCAAATTTGTTATAGAAAATAACAAGCATATGTTTATATATTTTAAGTAGTACTTTTGTAAAATGAGAGAGCGAGAGAGGTGACAATCTGAGGTATTTATCTCATATCATGGATTCTCGGGTCTCAGTGATTAAATATAAAATACATTTAGATACAATTCGACTTCAACTTTCAACGCCAATTATCTACTCAGAGGAATAAACCGACTTGTAATTTTATATTACGTTTCAACTCATTTTTAATAATTACAGAATTATTTAATTACTTATTAGCGGTATCAACTACTTTACCAATAGCACAAGTTTATATTTTTTCTTTAGTTTTTTAGAACAATCATAGTAATTGGTACTCATCTTACTTTGAAAGAAGTGCACTGAGTGGGGCCACCGCCCACACTTATCAGTATAATTAAGACTTACCCCTTTCATTGCTTTCTTCAGAAGAGGAAGTTGGGACTGTAAATTGAAAAGTTCATTCAATATCAATTAACCCTCTCGACTTTAACTGGATTTTGGATCCAACCAAATCTATTTTAATTTTAAGATACATTATAATTGTATAGGTGCCAATATTTTGATACAAAAAAAATATATATTGTTCTTGGTATAATATAAATAAACTATAAAAATTAATATTTTAGAAAAGATCAATTAAAAATTTTTTTCCAAAGTTATTCACGTTTATTAATATGTATTAAAATCGTTATAATCTTAAAATATATATTGTAATCTTTTTTACGCAATTCTTATTATACCTACAATTCGTTAAAATTTTAACCACCTACATTTTATCGTTCCATGGGGACGGTCTGGCGTCGCAGGCTGTGTAATGGGCTTAACCCTTTTAATACAGAACCCTATAAAGGAATTGAATATCTTTATTAATCTGATTTAATTTCTGATACCTCAACCAAATGTATATAATTATTGTGTATTGTGTACAAATGTGTGAAATAAGAATCAACATATTTATATTATTTCAAAAAAAAAACTGTTTTTTTTAAATTTTTAAATTGTTATTTATATTTCTTAAATCAAACTATATGATGTCTTATCAACAAATTTAATCTAAATATATAATATAGATAAATGTAGATACACATTACACTTAATGTAATTTTAAATTAACTAAAATAATACCTCTATATTTCTAACTGTATATTTATACGCGTGTATTTCTACCATAATAAAAAGCACTGACTCGCCTTACATCGTTAGCTTTTATTGTAGGTAAATGATTATTGAATTTCAGAGGAGCTAACCACTCGTAATTGCTTAATTGAGAGGAGGGACCATCTTTGCCCTTTTTCCTAAATCTATCGGTCGCACACATTCCGACTGTCTTACCAAATATCTATAATACATGTAACAAAATAGGTGAAATAAATTGTACATTTATTTTGTTTTAAGACAAATATTATTATGTCTTCATTACGTTATACAAAACTCAAAATAATAGGTATAATTGTTTTTTGTTTGTTAGCTCATCAAATTTTACTGGCCAGATTTTAATGAAATTTTGTAGTTGTAGGTTTTTGCTCCAGGCAACATAGAACTTTTTCCTTTAGACAAAAATATTTATTATCATATAAAAACACAAATAAAATGATAAGCTTTAATAACTATAATAAATCAGTTTTTTTTGGATTTGAATATATGTAAAGTGATAATTAATGATTATTATTTACCAGAATTAAGGGGCCGAAGCCGATGGCAGCAGCTAGTCTGTTGTTAAAAACATAAAACATTAAATTGCAATTTGCAACTATGATATTGTTGCGCTGAAAATTTAATATGGCGTCATTTTTAATAAGATGAAAATATCGAAAACTCACTCCGTGGCTACAATTTTAAAGTCATACCTACTTAATATGTAAAATTGCTACCTACATTTAAAACTTTTCGAAACTCGATTATCGAAATCGATCGAGGGATAGCGCCTCCATCCAAATAATTCACATTATAAAGTTATGATTTTATTACATCTTATATTATAAATCCAATTTATATTATATTTCTCTATCATTTTATTTAACAATGAATATTTAAAGTGCATTCAATATTTATTTAAATATAAGCATAGGTACTAACAAAATATTATATTTCTTTTAAACGTGAAAGGAAAGCTACCTTTTAAAAATGTATGTATCTTTTATGTGCAACTCTCCTTATATGGGACAGCAAAATGTACTTACACCCAAAAGAATAATACAGAAAAAGGTTCGATACATTCGCTCCTAGAGTATCATTGTTTCTTTTCGCCTTAAAAGGATTTCGTTATTAGTCTAATTTTCTTTGTCTTGAAAGCGTAATAAAGTGATTAAATTGTATTAAAAACATTTCATACAATTTTGTTGGTTTTAAAATTAATATAATCTTAACATAAATAGCAAATCAGATATATATTATATATTCTAAAATATATCAGAGATTTATTTTCTTGCTTTATTAAAAAAGAACTTGATAGATTTGGATGTTTTTTATGTTCGTCATTGTCAGGAAAAGTCTAACTTATAGGTGATATTTGGTTAAAAATTTCATAAAATATGCAAAATTCATTTTAAAAGTTTTGCTGTCACATATTATAATAATAACATATAAATTACAAAGAACTAATCATTACGAGTTTTGACTTACTTAAACTAGTTTAAGCATCTAAAAAAATAAAAGAAACTTTGTTGTCCAATTAAACTGAAGACCCTACTAAAAATGATATAAGTGGTTACCACAAAACTAAAACAGCTCTCTTACCGCCGCCTCTATTTACATGAACACTATCATTAACCCAGTTAATACCAAGTTTTAATGAGATTTTATATACAACTGTGTCCATTTCCACACTAAATAGGTAAATATACTTTTATATACAAACAAAAACAAATTTAATTAACTATATTTAAGAAATTTTTTGATTAATTAAATAATAAAAAAGCAATTTACGATATGTTATTCATATTGAATCATCATTTCATATTTGTAACTCGAATCCAACGTAACGGGTTTAAATTGCATCATTTTGTACTGGCCAGTGATGCATCAAACAGTTTATTATGAGCCAATTATAAATCGGTTGGTTTGGAGTTCTGTAGACGATGTGCATAAACAGAAGTTACTCGTCGTTTGTTATTTCACTTTACGAATACCATTATATTCTAATCTTAGAACGGTTATTCTAAAATTATAATTATTTTATACGGTTTATTGTTAATATTTTTTATTTATGTTAAAATTTATATTTTAAAATTTGGGTACATAGAAATTCTAGTGTCTTTAGTAAAAACAAATAGGATGTGTTAAAAAATTTATGAAATAATATATTTAGGAATTTTAAAATAAAAATATCTACAAAACGGACTTCTTTTGTAACGTTTTTAATTTCATGTTCTGAGTGCGGAACCCTAAAAAAAGTAATATTGACAGTCAATTGTCATGTCATAACCATATTAACGGCCATCGAATATAATATAAAAAATTTACTTCTTAATTTACAACTCAAAATTGAAAACTTTACAAATTATAAGTTTTTAACTAGTTGTTTGCCCGCGCTTTGACTGTTTATTTTTTCTTTAGTTTTTTCTTGACCATCTATTTTTATGACAACGAGAACGCTAATGTTTTTGATGTTTTTATGAGAGTATTTCAAAAACCTCTAATTTTTGCCTGCATTGTTTGTTATAGAATAATTAGACTGGATCTTATCAAGTCGTTCTAAGATATGCCAGAAGATTTTATTCCAGATTTCGGAGTATAACGAAAACTTCAGAATTATAATGGACTGGAAATTATTTTTTATTGTTATTGCAAGCAACTAACTGAATTTTGTAAAAATAATTATTTGTTTTATACATTAGGTACACGATTAAATATTTCTAACAATTTGTATGATAAAGAAAAGTTAAATATTATTAATGTTACTAAGATGCAAAGTTATAATGTTGTAACCATATGGTTTCTTGAAATTAAGTAAAATATTAGATAATTTTTATTTCTGTAGTAGAAATCTTGCATTTTAATAATACGCTTTGGCCTTTAGGGAGTAGTAGATAGAGACTCTGAACCAAAGGTCGTGGGTTTGATTCATAAATTTTTTTTCGACTTTGGGTGCATTTTGAGTCCGTTATTAATGAGTTTATGAACACTTTTTATTAATTATTTAGTCTCTATTTAAAAAAACTGTGTAATTTTAAAATATATTCATCAAAATATACATATATACATACTTCAGAGTTGATAGTTATTTTTGTTAAGAAGGTTTGTTTTTAAAATGAAAATATTGAAGGTAAGACAGACATTTTAATAGGGTTCTAGAGCGAGACTTGGAACGCGACAAGCTGTTTGGAAAGCATTCATTCTGAAGGAACGCTTGCTTAATCCAGTGTCTACAGTCGTGCCGCAAATTCTCTATTTATAATATTTTACTCAGTACATTTGCAAATAACGAGACGTAAATTATTATAGTCATAATTTGTTACACAAATTAAAAGCTACAAACTTAAACTTTAATTCCTTAAAGATTCTATTAAATATTAAATTTAAAATGAATAAAAAGGTTTTATTATTTTCTAAGCCAACTTAGTGTTACTACATTTTATTTCGTCTTAACAATACTTTTTGTGAATTACAGTTATTAAAATAAAATTTATTTTGTATTCTTTTTAGGTATCCATTTCTTTTGATAATAATTATAATTACGATATTAAGTCCATTTTAAAAAACGTATCAAATGGCAATAAATTCGTTCATTATATTCTACTTCTACTGTCCTGTTTATATAGGTTTAGTCACCTGACAAATATTTGTTAAGGATAAACAAGATTATGTTATTTTTATTTAGTAAATATATAACAATGTTTGTCAATACTTCGGTTATCCATTAAATACAAAATCGAATACCTGATTGTGACTGACCGTGTTTTCAAGATTATAGCCACTGTGTCAGCAGATTGCACTGCGTACTAAAGCTTATTCATCACACTGAATTTCACACAACATTATTATAATTCCCGCACAATTATAATAATGTTTGAAAATATATAGAAAGATTTAATTAAAATCTTTATATAAAAACTTCGTTACGTACCTTTTACCAAACATAATACTTATGAATTTACTTATAAAGCGAAATTAATATTGGATTATAACAAAATTATAATTAATTCATCTTATAAAAATAATTATACTTCGTGTTTCATTACTACCTCGTTCCCAGTTAATTGATTAATATTTCGTATATATTTTCAAATACCATCAATATTATATATCTATTTTTATAATAAAATATAACATAAACATTTATATCACAATTGGTACACTGTATCGTATACCGCAGTGTCCCATGTATTTCTATTCCCGATACGTTTCGTATTAGGTTTTTCGAAAGCATAAAACGTTTATCTTCGGCATTATCGCTTGGTAAAATGTTGCATAGCGCCGACCTGTCACGTCGGCATTGTCAAATAAAATAACAGATTATCGGAGCGGAGCCCGTGCGTGGAATAACAAAGGACTAATGGCTGAAAGCGATTTCAGTGAAGAACGGCACGTTGTTGAACTTACAAACTCTCTAAATTATGTTAATTCTTTAAATATGCTTTCGAATTTAGACGAATATGATTGTTTCTAACAACTGTGAAGACGTCTTAACAATCGTAACTTCGCGTAGCTATCAAATTTTATGTTAAACTTTATATTTTTTTATTTCACTCTCATTCCCTGGGAGCAGTCAATTATAAATGGTTTTTGTTTATTACATATTACTTATAATATTACAGTTTAAAGGTTTTTTATTGTGGGTAGATGTTCAAAGTACAAATTATCGATTGAACAATCAAGATGAGCGTAAAGTAAATCGCTTTATTTCCGCTAAATATGGTGCCATACAATATGGGGGTTTGAAAAACGCGTTATCGTAGGAGTATGAGGATCTTCGTAAGTGTATTGGATATAACCAGAATGCTGGAGATAAACCGAAATATCACATATAAAAAATAATATTTTACATAAAAAAATACATACGCTGTTATTCAATAAATTTCACACAACAGTTATTTATAATAATAATATATATTAGTAATAAATAATACTGGTACAGACAATGGCATTTCATAAATTGTTTATATTTTTTTTCTAACGAAAAGAAACTTTTGTCACTTCCCAGCACTCCAACTCCTTGATGACAAAAAAACACTGACACACACAATCCCTATGCTACTAAAAATTCGAAAAATAATGTAAGATATAACAACAAACATAAAATTGAGCAATTTCGTTATCACGAAACAATTTCATTGCGAAAGCCGTCAAATTTTATTATTAAATAAATAATTAATTACAAAAAATCGATCTAGTTTGTCTATCGCGTGGCAAATTTCGGGAAGAAATTCAATTAACTTAATGGCAAGTGGGCCCATGCCGAAAATATACAATTACGCCGCGCTTAAAAGCTTTCAGTATCAACCTATCCTACTAAAGATCAATAGTAGAAAGAACCTTTTTTCCGAGTTCCGCATAAAAATATCGAATATAGCTGTAATACACTACCATGAAACGTATTAAAGTTGGAAGGATGGATCATTTTTCTAATGATCGGAACTTCAGCAATCTTTGGTGTCGTTTGAGCGTTTATGAATTGTTTCCTGCGATACAATTTCTAAGAATATAGGTTAGTTATCTTGATATGAGAGCAACATCATTTCTAAACATAATCTATTTAAAATAATAAACAAATAACGTAGCAAACTATCACTAGTCTAATGAGAATAAGAAATTTTACATTAAGCTTAAATAAACAATAGATAGCAATCTGTTGCTTATTGATACCAATTCATTGAGTTGTTATAATAATTAACGCTTTACTGCGTTCAAAATTAACGGGAACTGATACCGAAAAGTTTAAAAAATAAATATATATCTTATATAAAGCTAAGTGATAAAATATCGAAGATGTTTTAAATTAGGAGACTTTTGTCTTTACATATTTTTTTATAAACAAACAAACAGTCGGCGAAACAATTCAACCATCAAACGATTTTGAAATACAAAATTCCATAGCATAAAAAATAAGCAACACGCGAATTCCGCATAATTATCACTCATTTAAATATTTATGTACACAAAATATTTATTTTGCGTCAAAAAACTAGACCTTATCAGCCCCTTTTACCCTTCATTTGAATAATCTAATAAAAATGTACAAAATTAAGCAAAAAGGACACATTTTAAAATAATATTTTCTCAGCCTCTCATCTTGTGTATTTATTTTTACAGACTGGTCGGATTATTCGGTTTGCCTCAACGATTTAATTACTATGAGAGCTGATAGTCTTTTGATCTTAATATACGTATATATATAATATACATATAAAAGTCCTGACTGACCGACGAACAGATTCATCAACGCCCAGACTAATGGGAGCACAGGGTGGTGGGTGCAAGTACTTGCACCCTCTTGGCATGAAAGAAAATTCACGAAAATAATAAGATACGAAATTACTTAATATATAATGAAAAGTATGTCCATTGTTAGAATAAAAGTCGAAATAAAAATATTTTTTTTAATAACATCTTATTAATGAGACCTATATCTTATCCTGAGTATTTAGTCTTTTTATATCTGGCGTCTCCCATTAAAGATTGATTCCATCTCGAAAAGAAATAATATAGTTACACTTGAGAAACTTAGGCAACAATTTTATTTGGCGCACATACCGTCATTTAAAACGGGTTATCGGTGATCGTCTTAACCATATTTACGTGGTCAGCCGGCAATAAAATACGAATATTTTAACTATTCTTCTGGATGGATCTAGAAATTTCTAGAAAATATATTATATCTGGATAAGAGAAATAATGTTTTATGGTATATTAAATATACTTTTAATTGAAAAAAGTTATATAGTTTGTCTCCATCTAAAATCTAGACATACGAGTATTAGACTACATCTCCTGCAATGAAGACAGACATTTAAAGAAATTTTCCATATTTAACCTAACCGGGTATGACGAAATATTTCGTCACACATAAAAGCCTACTACAATGGGCATGACGACATTTTTCGTCTTGGGAATTAATCGTAACGCCTTACATTCCACGTTGTTCTATCTATTAAATCTTATTAAATTTTGTGTATGCCACACTGTTTCAAACAGTATCATAGGGGGAAATAATTATTATAATTTGTTCAATTAATTCCTTGTACATTGAATACATTGGAATTATATTTTAAGTTTAAAATATTTTATCAAAATAAATAAAAGGCATAAGTTAAAAACGATATTCTTTTATTATTTGAGGTGTGATGACATTACTTATAACTATGAAGAAAAAGGTCCCCATTGTGAAACGAGTTGAACAAATGTTTATTCTCCGGTTAACAGGTTAATATTTAAATATTATCTTTAGGTCTGACCGACTACCATATCTACGTTTAATATTAAGATTTTCACAAAATTCACGAACTTTTTAAAAAATTAAGTCAGACTATTTGCATTGTTCCAAACGGTAGATGCATGGAGAAGAACCGACAAAAAATTATATGGATACACTTTTAACTTATTATTTTTATAACATTCACTATTAACTCGCAGTCAGAACTATTAGAATTCAAGAATATATAATATAAATTAATAAAAATTTAATAATTAACCACGTCACCAGTTATATGATACTCGCACATTTACAAGAAATTTTAGGATTCTATTTGAAATAATAAAACTTTGTTTTCGATGCAGAATATATTCCTGCCTGAAAACAATTCCGCCGGTCCCCGGGGGCATACCCCCGGCAGGGGGCTAACGATGTATCAATGATATTGAGCCCGATATTATCAGTCGGTTAGTATAAACCATCTAACAATTTCCTATATAGAATAGAGTTGTTAGTTACATAATAAACAATATAAAAGAGTATGCTTCAAAACCTTATATGTTTAATGCTGTGGAACATAAAAAAATATATATTTTTTTTTAAATATTGAAATCGGGCCAAAATTACAAATTTTATAATTTATCTAAATATTTATCGATATACGATTAGATTTGGGTTTTTTCTTTATTTAATTATATTTGTTTTTTTTTTTTTTTTTTTTTTTTTTTAATAATGACAAAACAAAGTAACTACCATAATAATATCACGACGTACAAAATGAACTGAATTGCTAAGCGGCTGCCAAATTCTGGCCGCCATGAAATGATGTATTCTGAGACGCATAGTCCCATTTTTCGGTAATTTTGTAATTAGTCAAATAATTCTGATTATATAATTTATTGAGAAATTAAAGTTTAGAAAATGTATGCACTTGGACCAAGTCATTAAGATGCTTAAATGGAACCCTTCAAGGAGGCGCAATTCCCAGCCAGCCTTGCCATTACCATAAATAAGAAGGACAGATAGTGCACACCACCACATTAAACGACCGAACTCACTAATTATTCGTTACCATATAACAAATTAACAATCTTAGTTACTTTTGTTCCTAAATAATACTATACAGCCATGTATTAAAATAATTTAATAAAAAAAAAATATTAGAAACCTCTGCGAGCTCTGGATAGATATACCGCTTTGCCAATAGAGCGGTCGTTATCCGCCTTAATGAATTAAGAATTCTAGATATGTTATCTATGTCGAAGTATAGACAACAATTGTTGGGTTTCTTTCTATTAGAAAGATTCTTTTTAAAAAGATATTGTGTAGTATTTTTAAAGCAAGATTGATCAAAACGAAATTTTGTGTTTTTGTCATTATATTATGATTCCATAGGGATTTAAATCTAAAACTATTAGACCCGGCAAACGATATCCTGCCTTAAAAATATAAAAGCATTTGGGAATCTTATTGCAATATATCGTGTTAATTGGTAAAATATTTTAGAGACCCACTCAAATAAAGACGTCGTATTCGGTCCAGAGAACCGACATACATTACTGGACAAAAACACTAGAAACATTAAACATCCTGATTATATTCGCCATAATTTAATATAAATGCTTACTAATTTTCACGTTTAAAAGTTGAGAGATACTGCAACGCCATCTGATGGCAGCTTAGAACTGCTAAAACTGGAAACTAAAACTGTTTTTTTTTTCACCAGAAACCAACGACACCAACCAACCAACGCAATATGGTCATGAGACCAATTATGAATCTTGATTATCCAGGATCCGAAGGCAAACAAAATACATCAAAAAGGTCTACCCCAACGTATATATATTAATTCGATCTATTCATTGTATGACTCGGAATATGGTCTACAGTTTTACGATCTGTTTGGTGTAAAGATAAAATAAAGCACGAAATTAAGTTGTAAAAGTTAACTTGGAAGTAGGACGGGTGATAGAAAAGAAGAGAACCAATCCTTTCTTGTGGTACATGGTCATGTAACTAGATGGGTCTGAAGCATAAATATGGGTGTTTATAATAAAAGGGGGAGGGGGGGTGGCATGGTTGGAGGGCAATAAAAATTATGCAAAGTCGTAAATCACTGATATACAGGTAGTCTTATAGAAGGAATTATCGCCTGAAAATACAATTCACCGACTTTGGAGTCGGATATACAATTAGGATAAGATCCAGTAAAACAGACGGATCTTTAAATATCTTTAAATAAAACCAAGTATTTAACTGGTTTAAAAAAACTAAAGGATTGGATATATTTTAATCAATTGAAAATTATATATACTAATAATAATTAATCTTCAGGTCAGGGTCTAATAACACAACAAACGAAAAGTAATCTTTTATTAAATAAAAACACAAAACACACCCATAACATCGTTTATTGAATGCTACAAACATACAATGCAGTGTCAGTATAATACTATACAATAAATACACTACGAAACAATTTTTTTCCACATACCAAATTAAATTTGCAATTGTATTACAGGGTATCATAAATAAAATTATATGTATAAATAAATATAAGATAAAAACGGATATAATTACAATTTAAATTCAATCGTATAATTAATAATATATCATTAATTGGATATCACTATATCCAGTTACAATACGTACGTCATTTCCGTAATTATAACGGAACGTAAATTACTTTTAATCTGTATTAATCCAATGTATGTAATTTATTTATATCTTAGTGCGTTATTAATATGTGAGCTCTAAGCGATTTGTGCTTAATAATTATAAAATACTGTACGTTATATAAGTAGTAGTTATACTACAATAAATAATAAAGTAAATTATGATGTTTACATATAAATTATGATAATTATTGTATAATACCGGCTACAATTAATCTGAAAATACCGTGTATAAACTACTAAATGTATAAACTATATGAATACAGAACAGTAAGTATTAAGAAATGTCAAGCTTAACTTATATGTCTAAATACTGTTAAAAGTTCTTCTATCATTTTTAAAATACATTTTTTTATTTTTCAAACATTATTGTATGTCAAAAGTATAAGTATACGAAGTATACTAGTATTAAACTAAATGAATACTATTGAATTATTAAAAAGATAAGCAGATTAATTTTATTATCTAAGAATATTGTGATGATAATAATTAAAATATTTGTGCGATAAATAAATAAATAATTAAAAAATACGAATACAACTTACGAATACATTTAACAGTTATATAACAATTAATATTCAATATATTATTAAGAGATGACAATAATTACAACACGTACATAAATAGATGTCAATCAAAAAATATTTATTAATAAAATTATCAAGATCGATTTAAAATTTAATTTAAAATTTAAAATATTATAAAATTTTTAAGTTAAATAATAAATAAAATTAATACGTTAACAGGTACAAAGATTATGCACGTTTGTTTGTACATCTCCATCACACAAATAATAAACTACAACTACGGGAATGTGAACTTAGGAACAAAGAATATATATATATTATAATTATTATTGGATTTAAAAATTGTGTTTAAAATGACTTATTATTTATTTTGTGTCATATTTCAGTCTTGGAGCTTAGGGAATGGATTCTATATACTAATTGTTAAGGTGGAAACACATCGATGTTTTATCATTGATTGTTGTATATCAAAAGTAATATGTAATTAATGAAACATTATTAAGATGTGTTTCTATCTTAACGTGTGAGGTAAAAATGTCATTATGCGGTTTAAAAATTAACCAAATCGTCCAATCGCGATTTTTATTTTAATATATATATTTAAACAAAAAAATTCGAAAAAAATCCTTCACTGTCATTGTGGTAATTAGTATGAAAAAAAACATTAACAAAACTTATTGTGAAATAAGGATAATATTTTTTTAAATAAATATTTGTATGTACTGGCATTCAAGCTGGTACCAAGAAATAGTGGAAAGCAACACCAAACTCTCAAATATTATTTGCATATTCGCAAGCAAATTCTTGGACACATAAAATTTTTAGATCAAAATAAAAATTATTAATTTAAAAACTTACTTAATTTTGCATCTAAATAGAACGAGATTCGAAAAATGAGATTACACATTAATTTGGAAGAACTAAGGTTTTCATTATACAATTGGAACATCAAATACATTTCAAGTCTACTACTAGACTAAGTAGATAAAATTTACGACGAGAATCAGTTTTGGAGATATTATATTTTGGTCACCGTGTAGGTATATATCGGGACAGACAGACAGACATACAGATTGTTTAGTATATTTAAGGTTTCCTCACTAACAGGCAGCAAGCTGTGAGTCCGCTCGATACTTTAGCCAGCGACGAGAAGCAGATCGAGCGACGCGCGAAGTCAATCCTCTCGCAGAATATCTGATAAACAAAAATATGTTAAAAAAATATGAAAATATCATATATATTCAATTGGTTTTTATTTATACTGTTCCTATACTTTCTTTTTAATATTCTGTAACTTTTATATTGCAGGTTAATTTTGTCTCTCTCAGTATTATCTCACTTTCTCTTTATAATTTCTTAATGATTTTAATTTCAGAAATATTAGAGTCAATACCATCGGTTGTATACGAAGAATGAAACTATTTCAAACAAATTAGGTTTTAAATGACTTGTCTGGACAAACATTGAAAAACAAAACAATATTTGTGCTTTGTTGTGATTTAATTGTTTTTAAGATCTTATTATACTTTATAAAACCGTAAAAACAATCTGATAACTGATATAACATATCTTAAAACTCCAATGAATAGTAAGTAACTGAAAGAGATATTAAACTCTAAGAAAGATATGAAAAAAAAATAGCATCAATAAAGTAAACCTGTTCTATGGATGTCAAGCAATGAAAGTATATGATACAAAGCATCTGAAGAAGGATAGGAGTAGATGAGGCAGAAGCTAGAGAAAAAGAAATAAGTGAAGGAAGAAGCCTTGATCGACTTTATAAATAACAAGCAAAAAATTTTTTTTTTTTTCTTTTTTTTTATGTTAGAGTAGGGCAAATGAGCGTGGGGGTCACAGATGATACGTGATCACCGCAGCTTATGAATTCGTGCAACTTCGGTGGATTCACAAGAACGCTGCCAGCCTTAGAAGTGAGAGTATACGCCTTTATTGAAAGTACCCATGTATCGATACGGAAATACCAAAAGGAGTTCGTACCAAATCTTAGTGGTATCCCGAAGAAAGGTCCTTGAAAACCGCACAGTAGAGGATCATTATGCATCCAGGTGGTTGGCATGGTATAATAGGCCATAACGTGCTGTGTGATCTTTAGAACACTCTCCGTTGTAAATGACATAGAACACGCACAAAGAGGCCATGTCTCTACGTAATGCCAGAGAGTCCAACTGTTAACAAAGCACAGGGTTCCGAAACAATCCGATGGCTGAACGTTGTACGCGGTCAAAAGTTAGAAGCTGATATTGGAGTTATCCCAACCAGAGATGAGAACAGTAGTCCATGTGTGGCCGGACTTGGGCCTTATAGAGCGCATGTCTTTGACCAGACTTGAAATACTGCTTTGTTCTATTGATCACTCTCAATTTCATCGAGGCCAACTTGGCCCTGCTCTCCAGATGATTACGAAACCACCAGTCGCTCGAGATGGCGACGACCAGTATTCTGTTAATTGATGATAGCATTGAGAGGAGTGCTCTCAAAAAGCGGACATACGACAAATGTTTTTTTTTGTGGTAAATGCTCAAACCACCTCATTCGGAGACCAACCCCAGTGACGTCTCTATATGAGACACAAGTTTGTTTCGGTACTCGTATGCGTTTCTCCCGAGAAAGTCCTGCACGACCGTAATATACAGCATCCCCAGTGCTGTCATCCTCATAACAATGTATGTTCGAAATATCCAACATATCATCGATGTGAATGAGGAACGGAGTTAGGGATAGCACGCAGCCTTGCGGTACACCAGCGTTCAAGGGCTTGGGATCCGAGCAAAAACCGTGAATAACGATTTATATCCTCCGCCCAGTAACAAAGGTGATCCCTTTGCATAAACTGTCGGACAGTCCATAGGAAGGAGGTTTCGATAGAAGCCATGCCTGGCTGGCCCTTAAGCTAGTCGCGTAAGCCGGGACTACCCCTTTAAGATAGACGCGTTAGCACCGGAAACAACTCAAGGGCATATATTCGTAGCACCATTAGGAAAATGCCATCCGGCCGGCATTGAACTCTGACACCGCGGGATGGCAGGCCTCACAATCCAATGTCGAGTTTGAAGCAAAAAAAATGCCCAAGAAATCGACTTTCTCTTTTACCGTGTGGGCCAGAGAGTCATTCTCAGTGTGCAATGGTGGTAGGGTTGGCTTGCAAAAGTTTTTCACAATGGCTTTGGCAAGCGCCCAGAAACTTGCGCGTGCCATTCGGGTACCTTGCTAGCTGATCCCCAAGTTTGACGACATCCTTGAAATTGCCATTCGAAGAATCTAGAGGCACGGTAATATTTCCTTTTAAAAACTCCTTAGAGACTAACGGATAACGAGTTCGGATCCTTAGAGACTAAAGCATTAGCCCAAGCTTGATATGCCTGCCTTTTGCCAGCTGCTGCAGCCATGACAGACGCTTCAAACGGAGACCGCGGTCTGCCAAAACGTGGTACCACAGAATTTAGTACAAACAATTCCAATCCTTATAGTAATGATACTACAGGGATACTGATATGAATCAGTTACAACCACAGCGCAGTCACTGGGATCAAAGAATCGGGTCCCCATGGGTAGGATACAAAAAAAGATCGCATTCCATCCCAATCCGCTGACTTGTAGTACCAAACGCGTCGAGTCGCAGTTCTTGTGCGAGCCGGACGTTGAATGGGCACTACCCTCTACCAAGCAATGATCAGAGGACCTGATTGAATGACCTGGTACTTTCCGGGATGTGTAATCGGCATAAGATCCAACAAAGAGGGCATATGGCTGTCCACGTTTGATAGATGAGTGTGCGTCTTATCATTTACTCACTAACAGGCCATTTGCAAGAGCAAAGTTAGACACAAATCTTCCTGCGTAATCGGTGGCATGTGATCCTAGCCAATGTGACTTCAGCGGAAGAAGTCTGTGAAAGAAGGTCGTCAATTTTCGCCTGGACATGGCCCAAGAATTGATTCATTTCTGAACGCATAGCGTTTGACTCATGATGGTCTATGTACTGAGCCAGAGCACTGACAGGTTCCGATCTTAAAAATCTCAAGGCTACGGTAGCAGATGTCCTCCATTATGAATAATGAAACCCCGTCGTATGGTTTAAAATGATATTCAAGTTATGTCTGTGTGTCCGTCAAAATCAAAAAGGCCGGCTGCGCCGTCTCTAGGTGGTAGTGGACGGCGTTCAGGTTCGAATGAAATCCCCGGATATTGCAAAAGTTCGCTTTTAGAATGAAGTGGGGTGCCGCTGTGTTGACTCGTCGTCGTCGTGTTTGATCTTAGTAAACATAAAACGCGATACTTTGCCCGCTCCAGATACGACGGTCAGCCCGAAAAAAATCCCAGAATCATTCCTCTAATTTTTTCTCGGGGAGGGATTTTTCGATTGAAGCTGGTACCCTTCTGGGGTATATTTTTGAGGCATCTTTTTCATTTTTTTCGGGGGGGTTGGGCTTCCGGATTCTCTCACTCAACGACGGAACATAACCAAATGAATTTGGTTACTACATTTCGATCTTTCGTGATAGGATGGTCCTTAGTCGGTCGAGCCAGCTCAATATGAACAGCAATCAAATGACTTCAGCAAGGCTTTACCACTACTATATTTAGACTTATCAATGTATATCCAAAGTGCCAATAAAAAATATTTTAATTTTGTATAATTTACCCCTAAATATATCACTAGTTCATAAAAGATATAGATTGGTTAAAAAGTAAAATGAAATAATGAAATACTGATTGTTTTTCTTCATTTTATGGAAATGACGATATAGTTAAACCAGAAATATAGACATAATTGTAAATGAACATTTAGTTTGTAACACAAATGAACTGAACCTGAATCGTAGGACTGCATCATCTTTGCAAAATTTTTAAATATCTCTTCCCGATGTTATGATTTCCTTTAATTTATTATAATACTATATTATTATAATCGAAATCATAAAGCGTACTCACTTCTTAAAGTCCAGAGTTCGTTAATAGTTAGTTGGATCATAATTTTAGATATAGCACAAATTACCTTGAAGGAATCTGGTATTTCCTCAATAGCTCGGTGAATGAGAGTACCATTCACATACAAACAGTTGGCAGCCCCCACTTCAGCGACAGTGAGGGTCTGGTATGAGAATGTCGCCTCCCTCTCGATCCTCTTCAGCATTTCCTTCGCCTCCTTGCAAGATGCCACACAAAGGATATCTGGACCAGCCATGCTGAAGTACTTCTTCAAATGACGTACACCTTGAGACACCTAGAAAAAAAAAATTGTTGGATTATTTTTTGTTGTCAATAGAACTTGTAAAGTAGAAAAATGGCATTGGGTTCTCTTCTTTCAAAAAAACACTTATTCTAGTTATAACTACTAGTTCATATATGTGAAAAAATCTATGAATTAATAATTACAAAATTGACAAGGAGGAAAAGATAACACCAAAATCATTTAGAGTTTAAAATAGCTATATTTTTATAGTATATATTTTACTTCATAAGCAACTATTATTTACCTTTATAGGGGTGCAAGGGAACTCAGGAAATGCTTCAGCAAGAGCACTGGCACCAGCCTCGTTGCTAGTCTCAGTGATGCCTACAAAGAACTCACGACCTGAAATGATTTTTATTATATTAAACCATTGTCTGGATATTTAAATAACATATATAACATTGATTCTGTTTCATTTGTATTTAATATTATACATTTGTTGTATAAAATAGATACAAAAAAATATTTGTTGTTATGAGTATTGACTCAATTTTAATTTACTTATACAAATATCATATTTACCAAACAATATTTTAAAACCAAAAGATAACATTCATGAAAATGTTACCTTAAAACAACATATTTTCCTTATAAAATATACATAACATATAAATTAAATTAATTAAATTATTTACAATACATGTGTGTACTTTATTGTTAATGGTGATTATTAATAAATGACCTTACAATAAAGGAAAAATAGACAAAGGAGGAAAATACTTCATATAATACTTATGTAATATTTCAATTTCAAAATTAAGAACCTTGGAATTGGAATTTATATGACATTATATTAATTTTTATATATATAATTGCATTTATATGAATAGGTACCTGTAAATAGTACATCGGAGCCGGCGAGCTTTGCATCCGGATCGCTCACTTCAATCACAGTATGCCCGAGCTCATTCTGCATTACATCTTTAAGTGCTGCCATCTGTAAAAGAATAATAATAATAATAATTTAGCCTTTTTATTTTGAGTCTTCATACAGGTACAGTTGGATTTGATTTATTTTTACAAAATATCTGTTAGCTCCAACTTCTTCTAATGCTTCTGATCTGCATCTACTCTAACCCAAAGGGGACCAAGGGGGGGCTAACTATAAATAAACTATGTGTACTGATATAAAGATTTCAAGGTTTGCAATAGTTTGTAATATTTTATTCTAAATTTAGTTAAAACATTACAAACAATAATGTGTGACATAATTTTGCATCATTATAATTAAAGTACAAAAAAATTTACACCCACAACCAAAGATTCAATTGACATTATTCAAGGCGTAATTGTGTGTTAGGTGTTCCATTTTATTAGGTACTTCTATACATTTTAAGGTCATTGTCCCCAACATTGTCAACATTTCAAAGATATTAACACCAATGATTTAAATATGGATGGCCTTGGAGCGGTATCATAACAGGTTTCCATGTCAAAGTTCAATAAATAGTTATTAAAGCCACACATGACACATATGGTTGAACAATTGTACTCACAGGAATAATAAGTGCCTTAACACCCAACATTCTCACCTAATAGGTAACATAGGTCATTTTGTCTAGTGCAAAAAATATAATTATGATTTGAAACTTCTATATACTCTACCATTAAAGGAAAATAGCATCTTGTTTCAGCAATGCTTGGAGTTAATTAGTTAGGTAGTTAGTTTAAGGTGTAAATTTAATGCATGCACCACCATTTTAGACATCATAATACAGTGATCCTTTAAGACCCATGTACTCAATCAAGAGACACTGATATCTAGACGAATTCAAATTATCAATATATTATAATTAAAACTTTTAAAGATCACAAATATTTATACGTATGTATACAGATTAAAATGAGAAACCCCATTCGCATAATAAATATTTTGAATAGTTCTGTTTGAGGGCCTGTATGATAGAAATCGTACTTTCTTACATTTATTATGTCAAAACTACTATTAAATTTTAATAAGATAAACAATTACAATAAATAATTACAATTATGACACTATAACTTGATCAAATAAATATTATAATCATTTGTAATTACAAGAATTGGAACTGTAGTAGAAACATATATGGTGATGACTGATTAGTTTTTTAATATACTCCTTCTTACATCATCATACATATAATTAAATAATAATAATTAAAAACACAAAAGGCTATCTCCTTCCAGACCAGACATCTTCAGTTATGGAAACTGTAAACTATTAGGTAATAATTGGTGGTGTGTATAATAATTACAAATAACATACAGACACATACAAATAACATAAATATTATATACAAATATATCGAATATGTAAAGGAAGATCATTCAATTTTTGGTGGTATAAATTGTGAAGGAGTTAAAAAGAAATGGAAAGGAAAAGTGGAATTATGAACAAGCATTTTTATAAGATTTTATGATATTTATAACATGTTGATTTAGATTTTTTTCATTTCATAAATATAGTGACGCTAGATTGTTAGTTGTATTGATTTTATGTATTTTGTTAGCCGAATTAATGTAACAAAATTTGCTAAATTATGTATAGCCCACATTCATTTATAATTACAATGCAAAAACAATTTACACACAAATTGTTAGCTACAAGTACGAGATAGGTATAATACAACCATTAGACTAAACTATGTAAAATGACTAAAATCAAAACATTTAAAACTATTAGCTTAGAACGTGATTTGGCATAGAGCTAAAAGAGTTGGCAACAGATAATTAGTAAGCTTATCTTTCCTTGTTTTTCTTAACTATAGTTAAGGTCTTTTATTACATGTATCTTAAATTGGCCTAATTACAATTACACAATCATTCCGTCAATACTCTTTGAATTTATAGCCCTGAATGCTTACAAGTTGATGGTGAAAAAGTATATAGCCATAAGAGTTACTTGCTCTTTTCAGTAGAGTACATTTACATTTTTTACATTTTATATGCATTCAGAACTATAATCGAGAACTAAGAAACCCTTGGAAGTAAAAAAGAAAGGAACTGATAGATAAATGAACCTACTAGTCTTCCCGTGACGAATTGCATTGTGATCTAATAGATTTGTATAAAATTTTATGATATCAAATCATGTCAACAGTTTTACTTATAATTAAATAGTAAATCTAAAATATCAGAACAAATAAAGCCATTAAAAAATAAAGGAACAAAAAGAGCACTGAAATGTCTTATTGCAGTTTTAGTTCAATAGAAATGTAATAAAATATTTTAAGCTTGTGTTAAATTTTAGAGTTTAATTTAAAATTTTAAGGCAAAAATAATTACTTCAAGAGTATTCTACTATACTGTACTACAAAGTGGACCTATTTTAATATAATAAAGATGTTTTAGTTAATAAAACCATTTTGTTTTATTGTTTCTACCTGCAAATCTCTTTTCATAAAAATGTAATTTATTCATTCCAATTTGAATCAGTAAATTGTGAACTAACAGCGAACATTGTGACAAACTTTTATGCTTCTCGCAGCCCTCCGTGACAGATAAAAAGAATTCCGCTGTTGCAAGCAATAGCTGCGAGGTAAAATAAAAATTGACTTACAATGATTTCTTCAGTGCTTGAAACTGGTCTCGGTAACAGCATTATCCCGTGACACACTATAGCTATATCCTCAAAAATTATATTTTCAGGAAAGAAAGCGTCTGTTTCGACTTCAATAAGCTCGAGATTTAGTTCCTTTAACAGTCTTAAGTAATAATCGTACTGCCGACGAGCATCATTTAAATCAGCTCTATCAGTCACCTTAAGAGCAGGAATTACTTTACCGACTACCGCATGTGTATATTCATGCATTTTAAAATCCATTCTTTTTGGATTTATTACTCAAATTTACTCAAATATAACAGAATGTGATTTTTATTGCGATATATAATATTTGGTTCGTATAATTAAGGTACGTAATAAATAATGAAAGTAGTGAAAAGGCCTTCTTATTTAATAAATAATTAGATCACTACTCCACATATATAGACCTACAACGTCACGATAATAAAATCTGAAAATATTTAATTTCAGTATGTAAAACGTACTCTATAAATTACTATAATACTCTGCCTCTGGAGCACAACTCCAAACTACTTTTTGCATAGAGCGACACGAACCACAGAGAAAATAATCACTACGTTAAAGTCTAAACAGACGACCGTTTTTGTAAGGAGCGTACACGACGTCAGATGATAGATATTTTGTGCCACTGCGGTAAAAGCGCTAAATAGTAGAAATGTATTTTATTATATTATAATTGTTTCACCAACATAATGTACGCTTTTATTTTCAATTATCTAATAAATATAGTTTAAATAAACTATATTATCAGATGAATAATTTATAATTTAATTCATCTATATAACTGTAACTGATTTTAATTTGTTTGCCCAAAACTGATACACCTATGATTTTTGAGTGGAACTAAAGATATGAAGATGTAATCTTCACCAGGTTATCTTCTATATGGAAAATTGTTATAACTATTTTCGACGGCTTACATTTTTAAAAAACTAATTAATAAAACGCGTACGAATGAGACCCTGGGTTCGACCCGTGATGTGTATTTTATCTATATAATAGAGAGAAAAGAGAAATGAAATTTTTCATTACAACGAAGTTTTAGAAAAAGAACATACTTTGAAACAAACATAATATATCTACCGTAAAAGCTTTATATTTTGATAGTTATATTTTCATAATTACCTTCCAGAGCATACCTGCTATAAATCGCCACACGTTATGTCAATTCCATTTCATCTTTAATATCATTAGCAAACCATATTCTCCCATTAAAATTACTAACAAAATGATTTAGATCATATAGGAATAGAATCAAGGTAGATAAAAAAGTGTAATATTGAGCCTCAAAGAATTCTCACAGCTCCAGACAACAACTTACCATAAACCCCAAACCTCTAAATTATATAAGACAACTCACAAATAGAAAATCAGAAATTATTAATTGCACGGTCTTCATAAAGAGACTACAGTAGACGCTGATCTCTTCCATACCTCAAACACGTATTATTTTTATGCATCTGAGCACCTGTTTCAGTCTAATTTTTTAATATTAAGAATGTGGTAATATCAATATTAGTAATAGGCATCTAAGGCATCACCAGATTACTTAGGAATCACCATAATTAGGTATATTTCATTAGGTGAAAACGCTTTTCAAAATGCCTAATCATTAGTAATGATCCCAACTAAGATCAACAAGTGCCAAAAACCAAGTGCAAATATGTACCTAAACAAATTACATAAATTGTAACACAAAATAGTTTAAATTAAGTAATTGACATAATGTTGTAATTTACTTATTAAAAAAAAACTATTCTACATTTATTCTTAACTAGGATGCTTAGTAAATGCATATTATGTATCTCTTTTAATACAATTATCCTTGGCTTAATGCGGCTAAATCCTTTTACAATCAATACTTACTCAAATCAATACCGCGAGGCCTTTGGCTATTCTCCCCTTAATTCTAGATTGGGCGATTAAACTTAGGACAATATAAAGCCTGAGTTCCGAGACCCTTAAGCTATAGCAAATAATTAATAAAAAAAAAACATGTTAGGAAAGGTATTGAATATAATTTTTTATATCTCAAAATGTGTTCTTGTATCATCACAATGTTATTGTTTTATTTATTACTTAGTATTTTCATACAGTAAATAGTTATATATGATAAAAATATTAATAAAGTTTATATATAGACAAAATAGCACTTATTAAAATGTAAAGTCCAGAATATATGTTCTTGATACATGTGATTAATCATGAATTAATCAGAGATTGCTTTCTGTCTTTGGAATTATTATTATACGGGTAGGTTGTAATAAAAACACTTTGTACCTGTGCAATCTTTATAAATGTTTAACAATTAACTACATATTATTAATATGCAATACACCTTTTTTATAATACTTATGTAATATTATTGTATAAGAATAACTAAACTAATCCTAATATTGTAGAAATAAAAAACGATTTTAAAATGTAAATCCCAAAATTTTCTTCTAGACAATTTTTCTTATAAATAAAAATAATAAACATCTCAAAACAATAGTAATTAAGATGTGAAAGTTATTAATAGATATCTAAGATTTTAAAATACTAAGAAGCTTTCATCTATTCTATGAGTCACATAATTTTTTGTAACTACTAAACCTACTCAAATAAGTAGTAGTCAATGCCATGTTTAAAAATGCATATTTGAATACAGACAGACACATATAAGTTGTATATTATACTTAACACCTAGTAAATTGATACTTCCCAAAAATAGACTTCCTAATTTTAAAATATATATAAAATATAAACTATATACTATTACAAATAAGCTGAAATTTTTGCTAAACATCTTAAGGTATAAAATCATCCACTATCATATAAAAGTCAGCTAATGAATTAATAAGAAAATATTTAAATATGTATAAAAACTAACATGAGTTTTTTTTCAGTTGGACCAATTCATGTTAAATTTTATTTTAAAATTTGGTTTCTGAACCACAGACAAAATAAAATTTATTAAAAAATCATTTCTTATTTGTTTGTGAGTTGTACATAAAGTATCAAAACAGTTTCAAAATAAAAATAAAAATACATCATCATTTCTCATTTTTTTAGTAACTTTGACGAGTTAAATTCAACCTCCATATGATAAAATTTTAGGATAATTTTTAAGTTTTATTAAAATTACAAGTCCATAATCCAACAAAGGTCTCCATTTTTATAAGATTTTCTTTTACATGAGAAACAATGATGCATTACCTTGACATAGAAGATAACATGTAAAAAGCCATTTCAGCTCTTTACATGTAATACGTTCCTCATATGTCCTCTGAATTCTGAAGTGTAATAAGACCTTGATATTCCATTTCCTTGTACATGACATCCTGATTTAATGTATGCAATATGTCTTGGAATCGTTGACGTAAAGCAAGATTCTCCATTCCAGCTATTTCATGTTGCGTTCTCTGCCTACGCTGCTTTAGCTCCTCTAATTCAGTTCGCAACTGCTCAATCCTCAGTGACATATTATCTTTAGATCTATCATGAGATGAATAGTCTCCATCTTCTTCAGAAGACAACCCTCCACTCTTAGTAATTGTAGAAGTTGCTGGAGTAGTAGCTCGACTCCTGTTAGATTTCTTGCTGCTTTGACTTCCATGAGCACTTTGAAACATGTGAGAATCAAACTCTATTGGATAGCTATCTCTCTTAGCATGCATATCCCCCATTCCTAGGACTGAACTGTTGTCAGATAAGCGACTGTCATATGTTGAAAAGTGACTATCATCCAGGTCTACATTGATGTTGTCATCTTCAGCATCACTGTCACTTACAGCACTCCCAAATATATCAACAACATTAGAGGACTCTGAGTTATTTGCACTAGCAGCTGCTGCAGCAGCAGTAGCCGCCGCGGCAGCAGCGGCTGTAGCGGCGGCGGCAGCAGCTGCAGCTTTGGCAGCAGCCACAGCTCCCTTTTTAGCAGCTCGCTCTGCTGCTTTGGTTTTCTTTTCTGGTTTTGATGCTGGAGTAGGTGCTGAAGGTTCTGGTTTATTTAATTGTTCATCTTCATCTTTAACAACTTCCCAAGTGACACTCACAGCTTCATTATCAGCTCGTAGCAACCGTTTCACTTCTTTTTCAATTTCAGGGGCTTCAACATATTTTTTCTTTAAAGTTTTTCGAAAACGTCTCTTCCTCACATTTTTAGTTGGTGGTGTGACACCGTGGGGCCACAAAAACTTCTTATCAACTTTGTAAGGGTCTTTTTTCTTGTTTTTAGATGGTGATTCTTCTTCTGTTGGCGTCTGATCAGCTTCCTCCTTACATATCATCATTTGACATATATCCGCAGTTTTGTAAAAACTCTTGTTATCTATAGTTTTTAATGATTCGATAATTGTTGGCAAATCAACAATTTTAGAATGCATTAACCAGTGATCAAATCTGACTTCGCCATTTCTCATGTCGTTTTCGATTTGAATAGTGAGCCGATTCTTAATATTGTCCCCAGTTTTGAGTAATTCTCGCAAAACTTTGGCTGGTTCTTCTGGCAAGCGCAATATAAACTGTGATTCTAACTCAGCAGGGTATTCCGGTTCTCTCTTATCTCGATTCATTTTGCCAATCTTTCCATGTATCTTTTCTGATATAGACATCGGACACAAATATATTAAAACGACTGTTCAGATCCACCAAAAATCAATAATTCTGCTCATCGGAATCAGGATTAAGCAGCACCCACCAGCACAAAAATCAATACCGAAAATACGAATACACACACAAACAAAAACAATAATTATCTAGATTCTAGGCAATAAGACGGCTTGATCTACGAGACAGCATCAAAATCGAATGTCACATGTCATTAAAATATTGAATAGTAATTGATAGATGCAGGTTTACGAAAAATGATTACTTTTTTGATAGGGTTTGCTTATATTTTTTGATATCATAATTATCTTTAAATTATTAAAAATATAATAAATAATATTAATAAAACTTCTATGGAAGCCACACAGGCAACACTCAATTACTAAAGTGAGTAGCACAGATACATAATTATATTTCAAAGTAGTGATTATTTTGATACTTTCTCTGTGATCACGTTCGTCAATCGCGACGTTGCGGTGTGTATCTGTCCCAGACAAGGGGCATTTTTTATTATATTGGTAGTTAGAGACACGTCATGCCGATAGAAATAACTATATAAAAATATTTCAATAATTAACAGAATTATCAATATTAAAAAAAAATCTTTTTCAAAACGTGGATTCAGTAATTTGTAAGTACTTATGTGATTTTTTTTATTTATCGCTTGCTATGTACCGTTAGTGTTTTCTAAATTATTATCAAAGAATAAAGCCAATAATATTTAAAAATTAAAGTTAATTTTATTTTACAATTTAAGATTTATTTTTAAAGCAATTTTATATTGGACTATTTTATGTTAGGGTTTAATTGAGTATTCGCAGTATTCCATATATAGAATGCTTATGAAAAACAAGAAATGTTTATGCAACTCTTATGCATTATTTAAGTTTGTTTTAATCTGTACAGGGACTACACTGTATTAGAAATACAAATTTTAAATTATGTATAATTACTATTTAAGAGCATCCAATTTTCCAATTAACAATAAATTAGGAATTAAAAATACCTGATAGGATCTTTGATAAAACATGTACTAAAATTGCTAATGTAAATAACTGATGTCTTATCATATTAATTATTAATTCTTTACGTTTAAGGTCATCATGAGGCTATACAGTCATATTTTTTTGCTGATAGCCATTTTACACTGCTCATACGCTCCTCCTGTGACTCAAGACAAGGCTAAAGAACAGGATGCTGATGTGGATAATCTTGTAAGTATTAGTCGTGAGTTTTATAAATTTAAAAAGATTCTACTAATTTATTATTCTTTTCACATATATGTTACATGTAATATGTTGTAGGTATATATAAAAGACCAACTCATTCAAACACTTTGGTTTTTCCCATTGTAACATTATACAAACAACACTTCTGTCTGACTTAATTTACATTTTTATTATAAAATCAGCTATTTTGTTCTAACAAATAGTTGTTAATTGGATATTTAAACAAGTTAGTGTCTTTTAGAACAAATTATGTATCTTCCTGGAACTGGAAAGTTATCTTGTAAATGTAAATGTAATAAATGTTAATGCATCTTTAAAATTACAACATTCACACAGCCTAATTAATAGGTTTATTTTACTATGAAAGTATTTTTGAACAAAGGTTTTTACTTTAAAGTATTACTTGGGACTGTGTGGACTACAAAATTGTATTATAGGATTATTCGGTCTGAACTATTAGTGGAATGTGGAAAGCAACAGTATTGTACCAAATTGTTAAAAGTTCTTTATATCAGAATAACTTAATTAATTAGGCATTTTTTTTTATTTAAACACATCTGTTAATTAAATTGTAAAAGTAAATAATTCTTAATAATTTTGATATTAATGTGTGTATATATATATATATATATATATATGATTTTTACTTTGTTTCATTGTGGTAAGCAAAAATTTATAGGTTTGTCTTTACATACTTGGCTTGAGTTGACTCGACTTGAATCCGGGACACAATGAGTTAGGTTCAGAAAAAGAAGTCATAAAAACAATTCTGTGTACTTACTTTTTAAATGTGACTATTGGTTGCTATTTTATTTAGAAATAACAAAATATTATGTCGTTCCATATCATTATTTTGTTTAATAAAAAATTAAGTGCTAAATATACAACAGATAAGATCAAATACTCACTAATTAGCAATGTGGATGTTATAATTCTCATTTGTTACTTCACTAGCACTTAAATTCAGACAGTTTTAGTTGTTATTTATTAACATACAGTTTAGTTTTTTTAAAATTTCTTATTAATCTCAAAATGTTTGTTCCAATACCACCTTCTAAGTATAATTATTTTACCTACTTTCATTTATCAAGTATTGCCACTGAATATTTAATCTTATGTATATATGTCTTGCGAATTATCCATATATAGTAAGATATTGCTGTAGACTAGAACATATAACTTAATAATATAGAAATAATTAACGTTCAGGTTTTAATATCAGTTTTATATATATATATATATATATATATATATATATATATATATAAATGAACCAAAGTTATTTTTGTTTCAAAGAAATGATGATATTTTGCTCAATGCGTTTTTTTCTATCATTAATGATTATATTAAATTAAAAAATATATATTTATAATATAGAATACTTAATGGGACTAGGCTTTATTTCTTTTATTTTTTCCCTCTCTTTATTTAACCTTCATACGTACTTACATACGTTTTTTTTTTATAAATCTTAAAGCCTAGCTTGAAAGAACGACCCTGAACAATCTGAACAGGATTTTTAAATGTACCCAAAAGGGCAATGCCATCGAAATGTGCTGCTGCGAACGTTTTTAATTATTTATATATAAAGCTGCATACACACAGTATAAAATGATTTTTAGTTGAAACCATTTTATGCTAAGAATTGCAATAGCGATTTATTAAATTACTTTTCTTTTGTAATATATTCAAAGCAAATATTTTTTTGATAATATTCTATCCCAGTAAAATATGTTCTTTTAAAAAGTAATAAATATAATTTTATTTATGTTGCAAAAAAAACAATGCGATTGCGATAACAAAAAGATAGCAAAAAGTTTTGAAATCAAAGATTGTATTTACTGTGTTGTTTTAATATTTTTATCGTGTTTATAGATATTTGTTTGTAATTAATTATGATTATCTTATAATTACGATAAATATATCATGACGTGTCTCTAATGTTCTCATTAAAACATTATCACATTTAAGTATGTACGTAAAATCATGATATAAAACTGATTTCTATTAAAAAATTCTTTAACCATAGACATATTTGTGTGTATAGAAATATTTGTGTAAACATTATAGGTTTGAAAAACATGAATTTAAATATATTTTAAAATATGAAACAGAATGTTATGAGTAATTTTTAAATAACTATTTGAAAATAGAAGATAAACTGATAACATTGTTTGGTTTTGTCTATGACACAACCGTAGTGGTTTTTGTGTCATATAGCTGGAGATGAAGTCTTTGACCCAAACAGGACAATATAATAGATATATTGCGAATTCTGATCTAAACCTGCAATGCAATTAAAATTGAATACAGAAAAAGGTTCTAATATATTTTAATTAAATAAATTGATATTAACACTAAATCTACCAAGTACCGGTCAAATTGACCGTTCTTAAACTTTTGTAAAACTTACACATTTTTAAACGTTATAATATCGTTATCAAACTACTTGACAATTCTTAGAATATGCATATAATATTTTCTTCACTCTTTACTTTTAGTTATTTCCATTATTACTAATAACTTTTAATTACCGGTCAATTTGACGGCGTGCGGTAGGACAAGGTATACAAGAATTGTCGGTAGGTTTAGTGTTAATAAGGACTGATTTAGACCTGACTGTCAAGTGTCATGTCATCTCCAATTCAAGCTCTGACTATTCCATTGTGCGACTTTTCTATACACTGAGACAATGCGAGTTGGTATATGTACTCGTTGTATTGTTTCATTTCTTACAAATCGCTATTCTCTGACGTTTCTTTAAATTTTTTATCTATATAAATAAAATGGAGTGTCTGTTTGTAATTTCAAATTAACAGCACTTCACTAAATATATCTGAAATTATTTATGGTACTTAATATAAAAATATTTAAATAATAATATTTAAAGAATGTATATCTATCTGTATGTCTGTTTGTTTCGGCTAATCTCTGAAAAGTTTTTTGTATAAATTATACATAGAACAACAAAATAACTGCGTTTTAAGCATATAACATAGAACTACTAAACAACTGTTTTTAAAACGTTTATTTGGTTGCTTATCAAGCGAAAGCTGTTGTATAGATTTCAATAAAAATGAATTCGCAGCAATACCTTTAATATAAAAAAGTTAGTTTGACTGAAAAACAATATAGTATTTGTTATCCCAGCGTGTTATTTTGTAATAGAACTGCATACAGGTTCAATTATTTCTTGTGTATATTATTGTTTATTGTTTTGTTACAGGCTGAGTACACTGAGTATCACAGATACTTGAAGGAGGTGGTGCAGGCATTGGAGAGCGACCCGGAGTTCAGGGAGCGTTTGGAGAAAGCCGACGAGGAAGATGTTCGAGTAAGTATTATATTTAAAATACTAGTCACTTTTAAAATTACGAAAACTAATCCGATTAGTCGAAATTAGATTATAACCTGAATTGAATTCTGAATATACATATATATATGCAGGTACACCTAAGTCTGTTTTTACACGGTCTTTTTTTACACGGTTTGAAAATAAAATATTTTTAATTTTTTTAGCACGATTTTTAGGAACCAATCACCTATTTTTGCATACGATCAATGTCTTTTTTTACACGGTGTTTTCTGGAACCAATCTACCGTGTAAAAACAGACTTAGGTGTAGTTGCAAAATAGTTTAGTGTCATTATAATGAAATATAAATATTTTTATTTACAATACAACAAACAAAACAATTCAGTATGTTTTGTATTTGATGTTTGTTATAACAAGAATGTATAACATTAATGACTCTATTAGGAGAAGTTGGACTATTGTCTTAAAAAGCTGAGGCGTGAAATCTTAGATTGGTATGGATATTTAAGGAGAAAAGATTTAAGATGATGACTATTGCTAGATTGATGACATGAAAAAGAAAATTAAACATCTTTTCCCACTTCTTATAGGGGGATTAGAATCGAAAGATGATGATAGTCACAGATTCAAGTAAATGTACTTGAATCAGACGAATAATTCTAATACTAGCGAACCTGCCAGTGAAAAGTTTTCATTTCTATGTATATATATATATATATAATTTTGTTACACACACACACGTGTAACAAAAGCATTACGGCCACGCTGTAATTCATTCCTATTGTTCATTTCGCTATATCTTAATTGTTTTTAAGAGTATTGTTTTAAATTTTTTCGATTATCAAACATGTCGTGACATGTATGTACATTATCATATATTTTGATAATCAGTTATTTTGAAGCCTCCGTATACTAAGATATAGTTATATAAATATATATAATGATTCTTGAAATTTATGAATACAATACATACAATAGAAAAATAGAATTAACGTTATTTTATTGTGATTAAATCAAAAAACGCAAATTAAATAAATTTGATTTTATAAATGTAGACATTCCTATTGAGGATTCTAGTGGATCTTACTTTATGAATTAAACACTTCACTTCAGTCTAATAAATTATCCGTCCTACATTTTACAATATTCTAGAAGAGCTTCTCGCATAGACAATATATAGACAACCGTTTAACAGATTATATAATTGCATATATCATCAATTCCATATGACTTATGATATAGAAAATTTACTCTTTGGTATATATTGGACAAAGTTAGACAATAAAGTAATTTTCTGATTTCATTTATTCCAGTCTGGTAAAATAGCAGAACAACTGGACTTTGTCAACCACAATGTAAGGACCAAATTGGATGAGATCAAGCGTCAAGAAATGGAGCGTTTGCGTCATCTTGCTACTAAGGTACTACATTCGATATAATAGTTTAAAAATACTCTATTTAGTCCCATAAAACAAATTGAAAAATATCTTTATTCAAGTAGGCATTGACACGAATTTTTGATGTTAGTTCTTTATTAGTCCGTCAGTGTAGTCAGTGTGTGAGTAAGCTAGTACCAGCTGCTACTAAAGCTGCTCTGCTGAGAAAAACCGGTCAGAAACTCAGCAGTTGCTATTTTTAAATGTTATTTAATAATGTTACATGTATTTTTATTTATTTATTTATATCTTTTCCTCTTTGAATCAATACTAATACTTGTGTACGTCAAATGGGAGTAGCAGGAAGGCCTAATTTGTTACCATACTTATCGAAATAACCCTTCTATAAAGACACTCTCCAATTTAAAATAAGGCTATGAGGGTTCCAAATGTCCCCCCCCCCTGCTCTGAGAAGAACCACACAACAAACTCAGCGGGGTTTTTATAAATATCAAACTATAATATCAACCCTGCAAATGGGTCGACAAACTAGTTTCACATATTTCAATGAACTAAATTCTCTTGATAAGATTTATTTAATAATATACTTTTATTTAAGACAACACAAATTGTTTTTTATTATTTAAAAGACTACAGATCAAAGTTAAAATATAATATTTAAAATATCCGAATGAAACTTGAAGAATGAAAAATTTGCTGGAGATTTTCATGTTTTATTTAAAGTAATAATTGTATTCACAGACAAATTAAATAATATCAACTTTACATGTACATTTTAACATGTGTAGACATGTCAACATTTTTATATATTATTTTTGAAAGAAATATACAAAACAAAGACAGGACTCGAATCAGCGTCCTCTGGGATACCGTGAACATTACTAATATAATGTTAAACAAATTAAATGTCATATTTTCTTACCAGCAATTCGAGCTGACAAACAATCTGGACGCAGAGGGAGCTGTTCCATCCAACGAGCACTTGGACCATTCGAACCCTCACACCTTCGAGATCGAAGACCTTAAGAAGCTAATCTATAAGACCACCGCTGACCTCGAGGCCGCTGATAAGAAGAGACGCGAACAGTTTAAGGTAAATAACTAATAAATTGTCTGGAATACCCTAAAGTTTTGTAGATATTACATGATTAATCATTTAACCTTGTAATTAAAATACAGTAAGCCCTCTTTTAACGCGTTTTAATATGACGTTATTTCAGTCCCTCGTATAACATCTGTTTTCCTCCACATAACGCGGAGATTTCCCACGTTTTATTTCTATACTATGAAATTTATAATTATTTTTATACAGTTCATAATTAATTTCGCTAACCTTTTATATTTTATAAAATTAAGTAAAAATTAAATTTAAGTCCTTTCTTATTATTCCTTTTAAACCGCCTTTAACGAGAAAAGTTAAACGTGAATCATTTGTACATAACGCGTTATACGCTCATATGAGCACGTTGTACAAGAATATTCCTACAACGCGTTTTCCTATAACGTGGAACGATTCTACCGTGTTTTAGGGGGGATTACTGTAGAGATGAAACGAATAACATTTAGCAGCTGTCTTTCACCCGCTCTGCGTGGCTTAAAAGCAAGCCAGGCTATCTAGCTGACTATTTACTTAATATATAAATAAATAATTATACGAAATTAAAACAACCAGGTAACCACTTAGATTCTTATACATTTACAAGGTATTTTTTTTAATGACGCCTTTGCACTCCCAAAGGGGAGAAGTAATTTCGTAAAATCCGTTCTTAGCTGACCTCTTCTCGGTGATAAGATTATTCTTACCAATGTCTTTAGGCTTAATAGTTCTGTAACTCCTATAAATTCCAGGAATACGAAATGCAGAAGGAGTTCGAGAAGCACCAAAAGATAGAGTCCCTCGACGAGACCCACAAGAAGGAGTACATGGATCAACTGAAACAAGAGGAGGAGGCCAAGAAACATCACAAACCGGTAAGTAGTTATTATAGCATTTAACACTAAACCTACCGACAATTCTTGTACACCTGTTCCTACCGCACGCGGTCAAATTGACGGTTAATTAAAAGTTGTTTCATTATATAACGCAGGTAATAATGGAAATAACTAAAAGTAAAGAGTGAATAAAATATTATATGCATATTCAAAGAATTGTGTGTAGTTTGATAACGATATTATAATGTTTAAAAATGTGTAAGTTTTACAAAAGTTTAAGTACGGTCAATTTGACCAATACTTGGTAGGTTTAGTGTTAAACATATACTTAACTCAGAGTAAGGCAAGTTGACTTCAAGACACAAACAATATTTATTGAAAACCCTAGTTATTTTATCTTTCAAATAAATACAATTCCAGGGATATCCCTGTTTTCATATGAAACATGATAGTATTGTAAGATTTTTAAGAATTAAATATACATATATTTATCATGAATTTACGTTTGCTTAGTAAATATTCTAAGAATTGTTGATCATATTATTCACGCACACACCTCGAACAACTTATTAAATGTTTTTTTTTATTAGTATCATCATTTGTATGTGTAATGAAGATAAGACAAGAAATATTACATCTGGGTCAAACGGACACTGATACTTGGAATCGACTAACAAAATAGGGATTTTCCCTTTCATATAGCGAATAACATGATAAATATTTAGAAAATTGTAGGAGAATCGTTAGTATATCTTTAATAATTTTCCAATTCATATTACAAGAGATATTTGAATATACATTTAATAATTCAAAATATTAAATTATTTATTTATGTAAGGTATTCCTGTGATTACGGATGCAATGGACGGATAATTCAGAGAAAAAAACACATTTTTATTAACTAAAACAATAATTTTTATTCACTTTGTGTTAATGAAATTTGTTTAAAAATGATTTATTCAAATTATTGTATATTATAATTACCATATTTGAAATATTTTGAAAATTGTATATGGAGTAATAAAGGGATACTACCTAGCCTAGCGAATGTTTCCGATAGGTTCGCGAGGGAACTTAGGCAAAATAATATACATTTTTTTTTTTTCATAGTAATGAGACGTCAGTTTTAATATGATCCATTAATAATATAACCTAATACTATCAAATTTAGGAATCGTCTCCACGTCATATAAAAAATAAATAATAATACATTTGGGAATCAAATATATATGACTATAAATACAGAAACTATACGTGTATTTACACACAGCTACACCATCCGGGTTCTAAACAACAGTTAGAGGAGGTGTGGGAGAAACAGGATCACATGGACCAACAGTTTGACCCAAAAGCATTCTTCATGACCCACGGTGAGTTAGAAATTTAATTTATCTTCTTCTGTGGCAGCTCAACCACCCGGTGACCAGAGAGCAATTGTTAACATTATGGCGGGATATTAATACGGATAAAGAATTCGATGCGAAGGTGTTTTTCGTGATGCATGGTAAGGGCCGGTAGTTGCGAGTTAGTGTTAGATATATTCGCAATTTTATTTTGTTTTTTTTTTTTAGTTTCGGTACTATTTCGTTACTTAGATTATTATTGTTTCATCAAAAAGGCAGTATTATTGTTGGTTTACGATTAAGCTTGATACATTCGTACAAAAAAATCAATTGTATTATTTGTGCTATAGAAATAGATGTAGTTGGATGTTGCTATTTTTCTGGTGGGTAGATAGAATTTGCAACCATTTTATTCGTTTCTAGTTTGTCGTAATGCTTGTAGCGTCAGCCATCTTCTTTTTTTTCCGGTTTATGTAGGGTGGATCAAAAGTCCGTTTATATATGAATGATTATTAAAAAAAACTAATTACATTAGATTAAAATTGTTTATTGTTTTCGATAGCAATCAAAAGGGGAATTTATTTCTTAAAAATCACTTCTTCCATATGCAATCCTTCATTGTTCTGGTATTGCTGCAATCTAAAGCGGAAATTTTCGATAACAACTTTAAATGTTTCTGTTAAGATGTTTTGGATTTCTGTGCGAATACGATCGTTTAATTCGTCAAAAATTACTGGATCGGTGTCGTAAACTTTAGCCTTAAGATATCCCCAAAGAAAAAATTCCATTAGGGATACATCCGGGCTACGAGGAGGCCAGTTAATGTTCCCTCTTTTCGATATTACTTTTGGACCAAAAATGTCTCGAACTGTCCTTAACGAGTCATTACATGTATAACAAGTGGCTCCAACATGCAGAAACCATGGGCGTTGGTTGATTAAAACCAGAAAATCCTGCAGCGCTGGAGCGAAAAGTTTTGTAACATGGTGATATACCGCTCGGAATACACCGTAACCACACGTCCTCTTGAGTCTTCAAAAAAGTATGGCCCAATAATGCCGTTTACTGTTAAAGCAGCCCATAATGTGACTTTGGATGAATGCAGGTGTTTTTGATGCTTTAATTTCGGATTAGTGTCACTCCAATAACGACAATTTTGTCTATTAAGTATTTTAAATATTCATTTCTAATGTTTAAAATAAAATGCACTTTTAAAATTTTGATTTAAATCGCATTGTGTTCGTAAATCTTAGAAAAGTGTTCTTAGCATGTAAACATTTGATGATTTATTTCATGTTGTAATATTTTGCACTTTTATTGTTATTGCATTAGATTATTTTACTTATTGTTGATTTTTCTAGAAAATTTTATCCCCGTTGCTTATTATATACATATTTTTGTATAGCTGTCATTGATATAAAAAGATATGGAAAATTTATAAGTAAGGTTAAGTATATAAGGTCAAGACAACTACATAAAAGATAAATGAAGATAGTACAACTATGTTGAAGGTATATTAACTTATCAAAATAAATTAATAATAAATAAATTTGTATTAAATTATATTATTTAATAATAATTATTATTATAACTTTAAATAGTTTTTACTGAGCTACTTTTTCAATACATATCGTTCAAGATAAGATGGTTAGTTTTAAAATGATATTTTCTTATTCCGATGTTCGAATGTGTATTAGGAATATCATTAAAAATTGTTTCTTTTAATATCATATTATCGCAACTGGGTATGTATTTATCCAAACTATATTATTATTCTAATATTATGTATATCAAAGTTTTAAATTAGTTAGTCAGTCAGTCACTACGATGTTCTCAAGAATTTTTTAAATATATAGTTCTTACACTATAACAATAAAGATAAGAAAATTTAACAATTCATATAAATTAATTAATTTCTAATATATCAGACGTAGACGGCAACGGCGTGTGGGACGCAGACGAAGTGAAAGCCCTATTTATAAAGGAGTTGGACAAAATGTACGGCCCGGGCGGTCCCAATAAGGATCTACACGAACGAGCAGAAGAGATGGAGAGGATGAGGGAACACGTCTTCAAAGAAAACGACAGGAATCACGACGGTCTCATAGACTTTAACGAGTTCATGACCGAGACTCAGAGGGCGGAGTTCAACCAAGATGATGGTTAGTTTATTAATTTTTGTTCGTACCGGAGTAAATATGCTTGGAATTTCCAGCATTGAAGATCTGTAACTTAACGTATTATATGAATAATTATCCCAACAGCTAACAATTAATATTAAAGTCATCTCTGTATTCCGATATAAACAGCGAGTATTGTTCAGTGCTTTTACTAAGGGAAAAATGCTGTAGTAGCAATAGTTAGAAATCGTCGCTATTGTTTGTGTGTTTTCGAGGTAAAATGCTCTATTTTGATCACGTGGTCAGCAGTGTTCAGAAATTTAACAACTTTCACTATAGACAATTACTATTATTATTATTGAACATTATCATGTTAAAAATATCGGTCGTTACAGGACAAATATGGAAAAAATTTATAAATTGTCTTATGCGATTAATTCAATTGACAATACGATATATTGACATGCAAATGCAGTATAAAATAACGTCTTACAGTACTCGCAGTGCATACCGGAACATGGCCTTAATTTACAAATTTAGAAAGGGAATAATCCCAAAAAAATATATATACAAACATCCTAAAGATTTCGAAAAACTAAACCTTATTTCACAGGATGGAAATCAATAGACGAGAACCAGATCTACACTCAAGCTGAATACGAGGCGTATGAACACAGGCGTCAGGAGGAACTTCGTTACTTGCAACAACGCGGACTGGTTAGTGTTTTTATGATATTTTTGTATTCAATTTGTTGTGAGTCTCTTATGAATAAATTGTTCTTATGATATGCATTGAATTATAGATTTATTTTATAAGAGAGGGCTTTCGATTACTTTTCAGTATATTCCATTCCATTTCAATCTAATATATCATGAAAAAAGTTTTTTAAAATACTTTAACGTCTATTGAGCACAACTGAGCTGATCTGAATAAAAACTTTTTTTGTCAACTTTACTTTTTCCAGTAATTTTTTCTATATTTCTATAGCTAAATCTTTTATAAATAAAAAACGTATGCCTGCAGGTTGATGCTCAAGGTCACCCAGTACCCGGAGCCCAACACCAAATAAATCAGGCGTACCAGCAGATGCAGCAACAGTACCAACAACAACACCATCAGGGACAACCGATACCGCAGTACCCTCAGGGACAATACCCGCCTCAGTACCAAGGACAGGTTCCGCAAGGACAATTCCAAGGACAAGTTCCACAGGGCCAGTATCAAGGACATCATGGACAAGTTCCCCAAGGGCAGTATCAAGGCCAGGTTCCCCAAGGTCAATATCAGGACCAGGTTCCCCAAGGACAATATCAAGGACAAGTCCCACAATATCCAAACCAAGTTCCGCAAGGACAATATCAAGGACAAGCTCCACAAGGACAATTCCAAGGACAAGTTCCTCAAGGACAACATCCCCAAGGGCAGATCCCGGTAGGTCAAATTCCTTCACAAGTCCCACAAGGTCAAGTTCCACCACAGATACCACAAGGCCAAGTTCCCCAACAAGTTCCACAAGGCCAAGTTCCCCAACAAGTTCCACAAGGTCAAGTTCCCCAACAAGTTCCACAAGGCCAAATTCCGCAACAGGCCGCACAAGGGCAGGTCGCATCTGGACAACAGAACATCAATCAAAACGTCCCACCTCAAGGTCAACAACAATCACCGCCTTCCCCTAACCCCAGTGTTGTACAACACTAAACAACATCATGTCTTCTAATATTAGATTCTATATCTTTAATGATCTTTTGATTAATGAAATTAAATAGAGAAAGTCTTTTTGAAATTGTATTTAATAGATGGTGTATTTTATTCCCGTTTAAAAGTTTTATCACTATGTATATTCACATAAATACAAATAATCCGCGTATAACCTTGTCGCTTTAGTGGTTGTTCATTGTTGCCAAAATTTTCATTGAATTTTATTAATAATTCTGTATACTATTGAGAATTTTAGATTTAATTATATAAGTGTCACTGTGTATTGGTCTTTCATTTCAAATCCCAAACAGATATAGTAAAAGTACTGGTTCAATTTATTTTGGTATCGTTGTTTTTAAAGATAATAAATATTATTTAAATGTAAAATAAAAAAAAGATTAGTACAAAGATTTTAATAATAAAATGTGATTATTCCTTGTATGCTGTATGTATGTGTGTGTGTGACATTTAACTTGTGAGCTGTTTCTAAGAAATTTAATATTGAAATAAGATAGTGCAGAGACAATATTGACTTATGTTTGGAAAATGTGTCACTGTCTAATAATATTTTGTTTACTGAGTCGTCTATAGTTATAAAGATATAGTTTGGTTTTTGTTCGAACGTGTTAATCTCTTAGAAAAATATTTTTTCATAAGTCAGGTCGATTTAAGAAGCCTACATGATACTATTATTATATTCAGTGGTACAATAAGGCCTAAATATAAGTCAATACTTAGCTATTATATGGCTAAGTATTGACTATAACTTGACTTGCTAATGAATCATACAAAAATATTTAAACGGATAATGCTATCTCTTTTTCAAGTTCGAAAAGTAATTTAAATCAATGGAATCTTGAATGAATTTAAAAGAGTAAGTTTGATCAGTCTATGACATGAATCTATATTTAACTATAGTATAAATTAAACCTCGATTTATATCAACAATCCTAAACTCAAGTTAAAAAATAACGAGAAATATTTGGTATTTCATTCGCCGTCAAATATAGAAAGATCCATTAATAAGTTGGATTAACGGAGTCCTTTAATTAGGAAAATTAATTAAGTGCGTATAACGAGGAGGTAATGAGTAATGAATGAACGTTTAAGTAACAGCTTCATATGTAAGATCAAATTATCGAATTGCTAAAAACGAAAACATCAAAGTTAAACTCGGATACCTCGTCAAGTATGTATAAATAAATTGATGTATGAAGTATGAAGTTTATCGGTGAGTAGCAACCCATTAATATGTCAATTGTCGAACTTTCTTTTCATTGACAAGAATTATAAAAATTTCTAAAGGGTTTCAAGGTTCCCTTTTATTGTAATTCTTTTATCAATCTACTTTTAATTAAATACCATGAAGTTAGATATAAGCCCTTTCCTCTACCTTCCAAAGTGTAATCAATTTTTAAGGATTAAAAGAGAAGTGGTAAAATATCTTTTGACTCTTCGTTTTCTTTTACTAATCCGTGACGCATATTGAATGATGATGTAATTAATGACGTATGGTATGTGAATTAATGCTAACTCTATTGCGATATCTCAATAAAAGCCTTAGTTTAGCAAAAACGATACTATAAGTGCAAATATTATTTAATATACTTAAATTTCTAATGTAATATAATAAATTTAGATCATTTTAGTTTTTTAGGATAGATTTTTTGAGCCACAAAATTTTATGTCGAGTTCAGTCGTTGCATTTATAAATATATTGTAAAAAATTAATAGAATGTAACAAAGAGGTGACTTTTACTTTGTTTTTTTTTTCTTTACACCTATGAAAGATGAACAGTGTAAGAAATATAGCAAAACATTTCGTGTCCTTTTTACAAAAAAATAGGGGGATTTGTATAATGTTACTTCTTTTCCGGTTTGGACTAGTAATTCTGAATTAATTTGTTTCAATTCTAAACAAAATTAATAGCAGTTGTTATTAGACTGTGATTATAACTTTAATAAGTTTAGACATTTCTCATGACTGTTGAATGGGATTTTACACTACACTTACGCTATAATAATACCAAATTTCATTAAAATCTATTCAAATCTAAATATTTATAAAACATTGAATTACAGTTGAATTTCTTTCGTAAAATAGTTCAAAAATAAGTACAGTTAATAAAAATAGAAAAAATATCTCTATCTCGACAGGGAAATAGGCAATACAATAGAAATCCGGCTCTTTCACAAACCTTCACTCCATTAATAATGCGCTCGTGTACTGAAAATATACATAAGTAGGTATAATTTTAGAACGTTGAGAAAACGTGAACTATTGTATATCTATTATGAAAATGATTATTATATTCAAACTGGTCGTTTTGATTTGATATCATATCATATTTTCATCATCTCTTCACAAAGTCTAAAAACAAAACAAAAAAATATCAAACAACAAAATATCTAAACATTAAAAAAATAGACTCCGTTTATTCTCTACAAATTTTCATATTAAAAAAATATAAAATTTCAGGTTTATTAGCAGTATTTCACTATTTCGATGTCGACCTTCAGAAAGTCAAAATTGGTTGCAGACACTAAGGACATTTTCGCTTCGTTGATCTTTCATCGTCCACAGACACGGGTTATAATGGCCGATAGTTTAAAACATTTTATGACAAAAAAAAACATCTATATTTACCACATAAAATAAGTAAACACCAAATCTAGAGCATGACTAGTGCATTGTTTTATTTTGTTAACAAAACTAATAACTAGGTCAGATATGTTCAAAGTAGGTACATTAAATTATTTTTCTTAATTACACTTAAGAAACCGAATTACTTAGAATAAAATATATCTTTGAATGTGAGAATAGCAGAGATTCACATGAGAATATCATAAACTTACCTAATGCGTGTCTGTGTGTGTGTGTGTGTGTGTGTGTGTGTGTGTGTGTGTGTATGGAATTATAAAAAAACATTATTTTGTTTCGATTTTTCCTCCTTACTGTTATTATAAATAACATTCGCTTATACCTACATAGAAGTACAATAGTGAAATGACAACAGTATTTATCTATTTTCTTAAATTAAAATGCAGAAAAAGATAACATTCTCAGAAGTAAAATAGTCAGAAGATATTTGTATGAGTAAGTAATATTATTATAGTTCTTTAAAATAATAAGATAAGGAAATTTGTTATTTATTATTGTAAGAGAAATTCCCCGGATATCCACATATCGTTAGTTTTATTATGTACTGAACCAATTTATAAGTTTTCTATTTATAGAATTTGGTTGTCGAAATTCTATACGCTATCTCAGATAAAAGGCAAAACAAAAAAAATACCATATTAATAAAAAAAAGTTTTTGCGTGATGCAAAAAAAAAACAAACAGATATATATTTAAAAACTGTTGATCATATAGTAATATTTATTTGAAAGGATATTTCAATTACATAATTTAATTAAATGTCTATTTATTTTAATATTCTCATAATAATCAATCAGAATTGTTAATTTGTAATAAATCTTAATTATTGAAGGGATTTCAATATCCGTATGATCAATCGGACTTATAGAAATGAATTGAAGATCTACGTTAACGATGATAAGTTGATATTTTACATGAAAATTTATTAATTGTAAATATAATAAATTATTTTTTAAATTTAATTAAAATCACGTCAACATTACCAGTGATGTATTGTATCAGTAACTAATTGAAGTATGTAGGAGTATGTATATTAAAATTAAGTATAACTCATATTCAACAATGGCCCTGTTATTAAGGAATAAAACTCGTTTGCATCACCTCCTTGAGTCACTATTGTATACAATGGATGATTCGTTATTTCGATAACAATGTAGTTTTTGTAATACACAAAGCAATAGCAACAATATTTGATTTGATTATACGTAACAAATATACGATTAGACAGAAGTATTATTTAATCGGACGATAACTGTCTTCGGTTTAGAAGAATAACCGCTAAACCTTAATAAGAAACAGGTTATTTATTTGTCTAATAAATTTATTATACCATGTCAAGTCAGATAAGCCAGCAATGTGAAGAATGAAAGTTATGCAGAGATGAGAAAATTGATAGGAATGTGTCACGGGAAACTATCCGTTTGACTAAGAAATGAACTTGTAAGTAAATATTAGTAAAGCTAATCTTTAAATGTATTTGAGAAGTCAAGATTACTTCAGATTAAAAAGTATCAACATGTTCAATTTAATAACAACGAGAATATCGTAAGTCACTCAAATCAATCCATTGAAATCTTTTTAAGTTTTTCTAGGTCACTTTGTAAGGACATGCACTCAAATAATCAAGATAAAGTATCTTCTTATTTTCAATACCCGAAAAAAAAAGATGTGTACTACCTTAATTTTTTTTAAAGCAAACCCAGAAAAATATTGCTTATCAACCATCGTAGAAACTCTCAAATTAACATAGTTATTTAAATTACATGAATCATGTTGTTTACGAAATACTTCACTACAGTTTCATGTGACTCAGACTTTACTTCCTACAAAATCTTATCAATAACTCGATAATACTACTAGGAAAATCATACACAACAGTAATTGAAACAAGCAATTATAATAGTATTCGTGATATTATATGACGAAATATTCTTGGAGGAAAAAAAAAACATAATCATCATAAATTCCGTTGATAATAGATATATAATAAAACACAGCAGTTTTTAAACTAACAAAAAGGACTATATTATAGTACATCCTCTATTCAGGTTTTGGGCTGTGAGGTGATAGTCTGTACTATTAAAAATGTAAACTAACGATAGTAAAAAGAGTATCCAGGGAGTTTCCCACTGGTTCTTCTCCGTGGACCTACCCTTTGGAACCGTGCAACTAGACTAACATTGTATTTTGTTTACTTTTCTGTGTAACGAGTTGATTGCAACAATAACACACATTATGTAAACCCAATATTATATAGATTTTATGTTTTCTTGGTACTGTGTGTGTGTAAGTGTTATCTGGTTAATTTTAGCAATAGCAATATCATGAGTCATATATCTTTCTATCTTAATGCAGCATGAAAACAGGTGATATCAAATATTTCCATAAGTCACATTAAATCTGTTTACTTATTCGAGTCGTGTTTCGCTTTATCATTATTGGATTTAGAACAACCGCTTCATCCATTAAGCATCCCTCGTCGCTTCTTCCACACTGTATTGTCCCCAAAATATATCCATATCCAAATTATATACTTTAAAGGTATTCAAAAATACTGTTTCTCGCAATACACGACTCTTGAAAGGAAACTAAAGCAATAAAAAGAAATCTAAGTGAAAAGTACCTAAAAGGTTTTTGATCAAAGTCTAGTTGGATTATTGCTTGTTGCCACAGTCAACGTTTAGGATACATTTTTTGGTATAAATACAGTAAGTAGTAACTTAACGAAATACTTGACATATATTTGTGAAATTTTATGTGGTTTAATTTCGTTAAGCGACAAAATAGATGTTTTTAATGTTAAAAAAAAAAAAAAAATTCGTTTAATGTTTACAATAAATCTGACAATGTATAAATAAAAAAAACTGGCTTATTTATATTATTAAAAAATGTTTAGGCAGATAAAGTTGCTGATAGCTAGAAAGAATCTATATTCTGCTTGTGCTGCCTGTCTGCCTGGGCAGAAATATTTATAGCTAGGAAAATATTTAAATATCAAACATTAGCGAATTTCTTCATGGAAATTTTGGTCAAAATAATGACATAAAAATATATAAAAAAATAAAAAAGTTAAAGTTTCATTGAAACTAATTAGACGTAAAATTTATAAAGTAGATAAAATCCTAATAAGAATAATGAATATAAATACTGTAACAACGTTTTGTTATTTACAAAGAATACCTTCTAAATTATATAACACAATTGATGTTACTCCCATCAAGTCCAGTATTTGTTTGATCGTGGATTGAGTGCATTGTTGTTAACTAAAAACACATGCACGAATTTAGAAGTTTTAAATACATTTTTAGTATTAACAAAATTTGTAAAATATAACGCATTAATTCCGTCAGTAAATTTTGAATTAAACTGCGTTTAATTGATCACGTTGAAAGTATATTTTAAAAATAAATTTAAGCACGAGGTATAAGCACAGGTTTATGCTTGAATAATAAAGTAAGTCTGAGCAATCTTATATAATATAGTTCTTATATGTTAGCAGCTATTTTGGTTTTGCTTTAGTGGTTTAACTACTAATTTATCATTTTATAAATAATAAGTTTAAAGATGTCAATCAAACTGAAAACCATAAAGTTCGATCAGTGTCAATAATACGAGTACGTGCGGAATGCATCTGAAAATATTCTTTAACAAAATTGTAGTCTTCAAGTTCCAATAAAGAGAAATTTTAAAATGTATAAGTATAATGTGTATATTCTTGTTTCTTATTAGATCGCTTTATTTTCTTTTTGCATAAAAGGGACAACAGAGGATCCGTTTTCCCCTTTAAGCAATATCAGTTGTCTTCTATACCGAAATCGGGAGTATTATTAAAAGTAACGCGTATGGAGATAAAATCAATTATTTTACACACACTGCAGTATTTTGTCGAAAAATAAATTAATTTCATCATTTAAATTTAAAATAATTATTTTATATTAACAATATATTACTGATAACAGTGTTAATTTTAGATATTTTTCTTCTTTAACATTCCCTGACTTTTAACACATATTAGTAAATTTTATTCTGTAAAAAGTTATTACTTTTTTTGTAAACTACCAATAAAAAAAGAAATAACATGAGAGATTTTTTCATCAGAATCAATTTCACAGCGAGCACGTATATTGTTTTGTACGTTTTTGCAAAAACGATAAAATTATGAAATGAAATGAAAAATTGTATAAAAAATACTATTTTATTTATTCGTAAGTCTATCACCCCCATGATCAAATTATCAACTACTTTATTGTAATGAATGTTAATTAAACCAACAATTGTTGTTAACAATTAATGCATCCCGCATCTACAAAAGAAGATTATTTTCGTTAATTATAAAGATATAATATTATTTACGACATGTATTAATAATATGTACGAGTATTAATGTTGTAAATAATTGTTTGTAGTTTATTTTATTAAGGAATAATTCGTTATATATGATCAAATTCGTTGTCATTACTCTTACTCCCGTGCTATATTTCCGTATTTATCTATATCTTTTCCTCTTTGAATCCATATCAGTGACCGCTTGCGTACGGTAAAGAGAAGTGTTAGAAGGATCTATTTTGAAACCATACTTATCTAATTAAGCCCTTCTGTTATTAAGGTTACGAGTGTTTCAAACGCGCCCTGATCTGAGAAGAACCACAAAATAAACAAAGCTGGGTATTTCTTTACAAATTACAAAAAGTTGCATTTAATTTGAAGTGGTCTTATCATTACTTAAATTATATAAAATTTTTCTTTTTACAATAATACTCTATGTGTAGCCGGAGCAAGGAGTTACGCCTTATGGACCCCAAATCTTTGGGCAGATTTGAAATACTACCTCGCTCTATGTATCATGGCTAATTTCATAGAGGCCAAGTTGGCCTTGTTGTCAAGATGACCACAAAACAGACAGTCACTTGAAATGTCTCGACTCAGTATTCTTACACTTATCGAGGCATTGAGGGGAATGCTCTCGAAGAGCGGGGATACGATAAGTAAGGTTTTTTAGTTGTAAACGCACAAACTTGTATCTTTGGGGATTAAACTGAACGAGATTTAGTCAACCACCTGATGAGACCATCTCGAAGAAGGTTTCTATAGGAGACATAATTTATTTCTTCACTCGTGAACGTTTTCCCGAGAAAGTCCTACATGGCCGGAATATACCGCATCCCTCAATGTTGTCATCGCATAACAATGTTTGTTGGAAATATCCAACATAACGTTGATGTGCAGAAGGAACAGAGTTGGGAATAGTACGCAGAAAGTGTTTACCGGCTTGGGGTCTAAACAAAAACCGTCGTGAATGACCTGTATGCTCTACCCAGGGACATATCCGGTGATCCACTTTCATAATCTTTCGAAAAGCCCAAAGGAAGGACATTTCGAAAGAAGCCCTTTGCCATAGAAGATCGAAGAGTTTCACCATATCCAGACTAACTGCCAGAACATGTTCCTTGCTTTCAATAATCGCTGCCAATAAATGGTGGGTAAGATATAACAGAAGATCACCAGACCCTCGATCACGATCATTCGATAGTGAGCTAGCAGAAGCAATGATCCAGTCAGATATAATAAATAAGTACAATTTTTTTAAATACAAATAACAAATAAAGTTATTTTATAGAATAAGTATGATAAAATGAACTGTCGATAAATGTAATCACGGTTACGATAAATTCTTCAAATAATTAGTATTATAAAAATGCAAATATGATATTATTATATATATGTTTATTTAAGTAATTCTTATAATGCATAAATTAATCACAAAATGAATCTAATTTGTAAATAAAACAGAAGTATGGATTTCGATGTTGATATTTAATCACTTCTATTAACAACAATAATTTAAGAACACACCTGCTGAGGATCTGCCGGCGCTTCTCAGGTCTGCGGCAAGACGGTGACAGATTAAAAATAAATGTTTTTACTTTTCATTATAATTTTGGCTTTGTTTAGTACCATTTTATACCATTAATCGACATTCATATTTACTTTTAATTAAAATTTATTTATCTTAATATATAAAACACAAAGACACTCACTGACTCACTGACTCATTCATGGCTCTACAGCCCAAACCGTAGTACCTAGAAAGCTGAAATTTGGACACAAGACTCCTGACATATTGAATAGGTGCAATAAGAAAGGATTTTGCAAAGGTCCAAAACGTTCCAAAGTAACAGCTAAAAAACTGCAAAAAATATAACGCGCCTGTTTGATACCTCCTAGGTGGTGTGGAAATTCAAACAAAATGTTTGATCACTTTCGTCGTCCGTTGCGAAGCATGGGTAACCTGCTAGTTGTATTATATAATTTAACTAAACAAATTTAAAACCATTAAAAATTTCATTTTGCTTGTAAATATATTTTTTATATAATTTAAAATTAATATTTACATATCTCTGCTTGATCTATATGTACAATAATTATAATTTCGAATTGTTATTATTAAATTATTTGAAAATCCTGTTTACTATCCAGATAACTTATAAATTACTTCAACTTAAGAATATTACATTACAATATATTCAATTTCTAATAACATTATCGTAGATCACAGGTCACCTACATATCAAGGTTTGACGTAAGAAGTAATTTATTAGCTACACATTATATAATAATTATGATTTTTTCAATACATATTATCCGTAAATGTCTATGTACATAAGTTTGGAAAATGCCTAAATGATAAAATAGTATGATTTATGTTACTATTAATGATGTTCTCCATATATACATACATATATATATATATATATATATATATATATATATATATATATATATGTATATATATATATATGTATGTATAATGGAGAGCATCATTAACCAACAGCTTCTAACGTACCCCGAGAATCGCCAGTTGATCAATTTCAAACAGGTTCTAGCAATTAGTCTGGATATGGTGAAACCCTTCGCATACTTCGTATAGCACAAAGGGCTCCTTTTGAAGCTTCCTTCCTATGAGCATCCCGAGAGATTATGTAAGTGGATCACCGGGTCTCTCCCTGGATAGCGTATGCAGGACGTCTTCGACGGTTTTTGCTCAGACTTCAAGCCTCTAAACGCTGGTGTCCCCAAGGTCGCAAACTATTCCCAACTCTGTTAGTTCTGCACAACAACGATATGTTGGATATTCCCAACAAACATTGTTATGCGGATAACAGCATTTGGTATGCGGTATATTCCGGTCAAGTAAAACTTTCTTGGGAAAACGTCGACGAGTGAAGAAATAAATTTGTCTTCTATAGAAACTTTCTTCGTGGTGGTTTCATCAGGTGGTTTACTAAATCTTGTTCAGTTTAATCCCCAAAGATACAAGTTTGTGCGTTTACAACTAAAAACCCCACTTGTCGTATCCCCGCTCTTTAAAAGCACTCCCCTCAATGCCTCGACAAGTATCAGAAAACTAGGTCTCGACATTTTGAGTGGCTGTCGGTTTTGTGGTCATCTGGACAACAAGGTAAAACTTAGCCTCGATGAAATTAGGCATGATCCATAGAGCGAGATAGTATTTCAAGCCTGGCCAAAGACCTGCGTTATATAAGACGTAAGTCTTCGGTCCGGCCATACAGAGTACTGTTGTGAAAAGAAAAACTTTATATATTTTAAGTAATAATAAGAACACTTAAATTTTAATGCAACCTTTTGTAATTTGTAAAGAAATACCCAGCTAAGTTTATTTTCTGGTTCTTCTCAGATCAGGGCGCGTCTGAAAACCTCTTAACCTTTAAAACAGAAGGGCTTAATTAGATAAGTATGGCATCAAAATAGGCCCTGCCGATATTTCTCTTCACCGTACACAAGTGGTCACTGATTTGTTTTCAAAGTGGAAAAGATATAAATAAATACGGAAATATAGCACGGGAGTAAGAGTAATGAAATCAAAGTTGAATTTATAACGAATTATTCCGTAATAAGTTAAACTACAAACAATTACTTACGACATATAGAAAGATATGACTGTATTCTATTTAATTTACATTATAAAAGACTCTTGAGATAGATTTTCCATAGTAATGCTAGTGTGTCTAAATATATATTGTTTGCTAAACAAGAGGGATCGGTATCATATAACATAATAATCAGTTTGTCTAATGGTTACACGTAATACAGTCTTCGTTATCCCCTTCATCACTCGGAAAGCAGATTAAGTTTGGTTATCACTTAATATTATTAATTCCTGTGTTAGCCTTACATTTCAGTAGGATTAGTAAGATGTTAGCACGATAGAGCATTCATTAATTAATTACAGTAATATTAAATTGTCTCCTAAAGTAATAAGAACAAAAGAACAATCTTTAATTATAGTAAAAACACACAAAAATGGATAAATATCTGGATTTTATATTCAAATATTTATTAATAAGGTACAATTTACATCTAAACATATAATACATATCATAAAATAGTATTGAAGAAATCTTTACATTAAATATTAAAAAAATAATTGTTTAAAATTTTGTTCGTATACTCGTATTTGTTAGTACATCAAACAAAATCAAAACGACGAATTTTGATAAAATTTTGGATAGTTATAGGTTGTTGTCCCAGTCAACAAATAGGTTATTATTTGCTCTGGAAAAGTCTAAAAATTTCACAGGAGAATACATAAATAGGTATGATATATAATATATATTATAATAGTGTGTATATATTTTAGGCAATCATGCCGATTGTAATCAGTGACTTGATGGGTCGGACGAAGTCTCTGGCAACAGCTAGTTATCGGACAAATAGCAATCTTTGTTCGAATTCTCTACAAGTAAATTATACGGTTCAATTGTTAAATTGCCGATCAACTTTACAAACGTTGAAGGTTGAAAAGCAATTAGACGATACTTTACTACGTTGAAAATAAAATAAAAGCTAAGATGCAATGTTGAAACTTTGTAAAAATATCTTGTTTGAGTAATAAAGAATATTTTAGTTTTAGATTAAAAAAAATAAACATGTAAAGGAGAGAAGTCGTATTTCGTGCTCGGAGTCAATACTTACTAGTGAAAGAATTAAGCTATTCATTTTGTTAATCTAGAAAATTGAGTGACCGAGCATTGTTTGATCTCAGATAAATATGCAATTATATTTAACTGTTTGTTATTATAAATCATTTTGTCATGTAGAGTCATCTGTCCCTAATATTATAATTGTGAAAGTATGGTTAAAAAGTCTTTCAGTAATATTATGGTATTTTCTATACAGATAAACCGTGACCTGAAAACGGACAAAGCTTACTTATTATCTTCAAACCAGCAGATATATACGCTTATAAAGAGCCACTTAATATAGGTTCCTCAAAACACCCCCTAAGATGTCAAAAAAACTATAACTAAAAGTATGATTGACTCAAAAAAAAGTTTATGTAAAGTACCGGCAAGAATCATAGCAAACCATAGAACCTAACCTAACCTTCTAAATGTTCTTACACACATATTGGTTACAGTGGAGACTCACTGACATATTATATATATATATATATATATATATATTCAACATATAGCCAAACTGTTGGGGCAAAGAACATTAAAATATAGACATTGCTTCGTTAATAGTTAAGATCAAGACTTTTGTTATCCATTCCTAAAAGAAAGAATTGGGACATGATAGTTTGTAAGGAAACCATTTCTGATCCTAGCTATTGAGATATAGCATTTCGATCGTTTTCCAATAGAAAATTCGATTCTTGACGATTCGTTGTGTGTATATATATATATATATATATATATATATATATATAAGATATGTAGTAGTTTGTTTGGTACACTGAATTAGACAAGGAAACAAATTCTATGACGCCTGCAAAAAAAACTTTAACGACAAACCTCGGTAATGAGTCACTATAATAGAATGGATTTTGTTATTGTGTTTTAATAAAGTGTCTTTTTATAACATAAAATTTAAAATAATAGATGGATTTCAATGTCATTTCTTTTTCAATGAGATATCTCTATCACTTTAATTCATTCAAATTATCCGGATTAAAATTGTGTTTATCTTCTATTAATAAGTTCTTAATACGGTTAAGATTTTGCTTATGATATATAATTATATAGGTAGTTCACCATACTATAACCTACCTTGTTATTATATGGTCCCCCACCTATAAAGATTAGTCTAGTTTAGACTAGACTAGACCTGATATTTTTAATCGAGTGTAAGCTATAAGGTTTGTCAATGTTAAAAAAATACCTTAAAGATGCTACGAAAAGATAAATAGATACTTAATTAAGGAAAAGAAAAATTTGGAACGTATATTATGCAACTTTGACAACTTGTGTATAAACGTAAGATTTTTTCGCGAGAGTTGTTATATAGATACGAAAAAAACCTGTGATTTGCGATGACATCATCCAATTCTAGATTGTCAAAGATTACACAGAAATTAGAGCGTGGTCTTGTTATGTTATACCTAATAGTATTAGTATTTTTTTTGCTAAAAATTAAATATTAGTATAATTTGCTAGTAAATAAACGATACACATATGTTGTGTCTTTTTTACATAACATCCGTGTTATTCTATGAATGTTGGTATATAAGAGTTGGGATAAATAGTAATAACTGGATCATCATATAATTATTATTTTATTATAATAATTAACATCTAACGTTATTCATTGTGAGGCAATAAAAAAAAAGCAAGAAAACCAATAAAGTTCCATTAGCAACATAATATTGCATATAATTAACAATAAATTTGGTACCTATATATTTTTACGTAAGGTTCAACAACTTAATAAAGATAATATAAAAATGATTGTTGAACGTGACCCGGCGGTCAGTTGTCACGGTTATATCAAAAATAAACAAGAGACGTGTACAAATAATCTTTGACCTTCTTTGTCGCGGTCATCTTGGCTACTTGGTTAAATGTAGCACTTCATTCGCCACACACGCTCCGTGGTGATCAGACGTGAAGATGAAGATCCTGGTTGCTTTGTTTGGTCTGCTGGCTGCGGCGGTTGCGGTCCCGACCGCGCCACCCAGCAAAGTCGTCTGCTATTACGACAGCAAGAGCTATGTTCGAGAATGTAAGTAATCAAGCGATTAATATAAATCGTCACATTCTAGAATGAATGCTGATTTAATCTTCTTTAAATATTTTTGTTGCTATGCGATTACAATAACGATGTTTATTTTTTAAGGTTGGTATATAATAAATAAATGTGAATTTATTTTTATGATATAAATTTTGATTAAATTATTATTTTATTGAAAAAACACTTTTTTAAATAGCGGGTAGTCACACAACTGGTAAATAGTATCATTCGTCTGTTTAGTTATTAACGTTAGAAAGTATTTCGAGAATATTCTTGATTTAACATTACTATGAATGTTATTACGCCTTTATGAGTTATAAGCGATAACAAACAATCCGACTATTGGTTATAAAGTCACTGATTGATTTGAAAACAAATTTGAAAGCCTTGATAGTATTAAATGTTATTTTATTATTAATACGAGGTTTAAGGTTCAGGGCTAGGTTGTGACCTCAAAAATGATTGTCGAGATAAATTTATAAGGAAAAGTAGTATTGAGGAATATATTTCAGATTTTAGAATGAAATGTTTTTTATGTAAATTCCTAACTTCATTTGTTTCTAAAATAAACTTTGCTTTTTTTTGTAATATTATAGAACGTTCAAGACCCGGCAAAATGTTTAGGCAAGTCATTGACATCTTCTATTATTATTATTACATATTTCGTAATACGTTACGAATAATATTATACGTAATATTATAAAGTTTTGCAAATATTATTCCATATGTACACGTCGATAAATTTAAAATATATATCTGATATTCTTAGATATGACAATAGGTATAACTTATGTAAGTAGTCTCCCACTTATCATGTTATGTTTAACTTTATCCTGCCTATATATGGAATGACTTCATTTGTTGTCACGGTCATGTGTACATACGTTTAGAGAATATTGATTATAGAAGTAATGTGGAATATTGAAATAATTTATTTATAACTTTTTTGGTTTTGCTTCTCAAATTTAAATATAAAAATAATAAAAAATAAAATTATATATAGCTAACGCTATAATATATGAATTCTGGACACCTGATTTAGCAAGTAATAAAAAAGTTTCCAGTGAAAATATTACATATTTAATAATTGGAAAGTTATATGTTATAAATGTGGACGATAAAAATACTTCGTATAATGAAATGAAAGAGGTGAAAAATACAATAGTTAAACATATCAGACGCACACACACATCCGCAGACGAGATGAAATATAAGTATAATAGTTGAATTGATCCTTACAATGGATGTCTATTTGTTAAAATGAGTTACGTAAATTTGCATTCGTATTGTGTTACCTGATAGCCTTCCTCCGTGGAAGTGATCTCATTACCAGGAAAATGTTTAAATTCAGATATGATTCTTTGAATTTTAATTTGCATAAATTAGTGATGATCTAGTTACTTCTAACATTTCAGATAAGACACTGTCAAAGAACCCTAGTATAGGGGTCTGATCGATTGGTAATATAGGCTTTGTGTTTCGTCAATCTGATCAAGCCCGTAGTTCTGATTCTGGTGAACGGCTTCTGATAAAAATAAACTAAAGAGTCCACCTAATTCACTCGAGTGTTTTTGACCTTTATGATTCTCGAAGGTTATACCGGTAATATATTTAATAACTATTGTAATGACTAATTAAAGAAGGAAGTAGTTTTATTTGTAGGAAAAGTCATATATCTCAGGCTCATATCTATTATAAATTTTTGAGATAAGCTACAACTTTTTACAAATGTTATAGATACATCTTAAAAATATTTCTGCCTTGAAGAATTTGACTTTCTGATTTAACTATTATTTATTTAAGAGTACATATATAGTACCTTATTAGTTCTTAAGCTTATAGACAATATTGATTAATCTGAATCGCTTCTTATGTTTTAAGCTACTAGTAATTTTAAAGATAAATAGTTTGATAATATTAAGATCTTAAGGACCAGTCAATAGTGGGAAACTAGTTTCTAAATACCGAAGAGTAATAAAGTTTTTTTCCGATTATTTTTTATTTGAATCTTGGAACATGTTTATAAGACCAATATTAATCTACTTATTACAAATGTTACTGGTCTACCCACGTCATAAATTAGAAAAGTTGATGGCGAACTAGTCTTTAACTTTACCTCAGTTGTCTTATGTATGTAAGATACTGAAGAATATTTGTTTTATTAACATAAATATACTGTTGTCGATATTGATATTATATATTTACTTTGTATTATTCAGCTCGACGATTATATAATATCGTTAGGTTAGGTAAAAACAGGCGTTGTTTACATATTTTGACCTATAGCGATAAGTCTGTAATTTCTAATTAGTAACAATGCTTAAGATAATATACGACAATTATAAGAATAATGTGACCTAAGTATCGAGTGTCAAAGATAAATTGAACAAACAAGTGTTCTGGATGTTCTTGGAAAAAATAAAAATAATTTCATGATGTTATAATACAAATATAATCAACAAATATACACGTTTATTTTTTTTTATTATTTATTTGATCAGTTTAATTATTGACAGCTTTGTGTAGGGCTAATAGTTTTTTATAGCGTTATGTTTTTCGTCTTCCACAAATATTTGTATCATTTTAATGAATACTAACTGCCATCCTAATTAAGAGTTCAGCTCAAAACCTGTATAGATTTGGCATAAGTTTAATGATATTATACTAGTAACATTTAACATTAGATGTGCAATTAGTTTCAATTGGTCTCTAAATTTGCCTACTGCCATTATTGTGTAATTAATTTCAAAGGGATTCTAAGCAATTAATATACCTATTTGCAGTTGGATCAATATATTTATAGGATATTAAGTGTTAAGATTTTTAATTTGTTTTTTTATAAATGTTATATTTTAATTAATGAAGAATAAATATAAATTAGCTTCAAATCTCAATTAATATCAAGTTACTTTCAAAAATTAACAGATTTAATATGTACAAACACGTTAAATCTACCAGCCGTGTGCAAATAATAAGGAAAGTCTGCAATATTTCGACATTGACCTGTGTGTAGTCTCATGTTGTTGTTTGCGTCACTTAGACTTATGTTTCATCCAAATATGGTTCTTAATACATTAATGTAATGTCTATATTACATTAAATTGGTATATTCTTTGCGACTCGACTGTCTCTTAAGTGGTTAATGTGTGAATAAATTAGTTAACGGGATGAACACCTACGTCCATTTAAAAACGTACATTGTGTCTTTTTGTGATTGCATAAATGTATTCGTTATATCAACATCAGAAGGCTAGCAGACAGATTTGTTTTATTTATATTATGGATGTAGAGCGGTTTACCACAAATCCTTCAAATATATGTAGGTTTCCTTACGCTGTTATTATTCACCGGATAAATCCGGAAAAAAAAATGTATTGGGTGAAACAGACAAAGCTGTTAAAGTATTTATAATATGCTAAGAAATATAACATATCAATATAGTTGAGGGATGCATTTATCCAGCTCAAGCTCGAATGCTGCCATTGGACCTGGATCCAGCGCTTTCGTTCTGCACCCATTTGATCTATGGATATGCTGGCATCCAACCCGACACATATAAGATGGTCTCTCTTAATGAGAATCTGGATATAGACCGCAACCACGCCAATTATAGGACTATCACCAACTATAAGAGTAAATACCCTGGTCTTAAGGTCCTACTGTCAGTTGGTGGGGATGCTGATACTGAGGAGGAACAAAAATACAACTTATTGGTAAGTCAGTATTTTTTTTAATTTTAAACATTCTTAAATTGAGCTTTTTAAAATGTAAGATAGTTAAAGTTTAGTTACATATTTCTAAAGAATTTTCTTAAGAAGAATCGACAAAAAAAACTTAGTATTTTGTATCTGAGATTATTTTTTTATAATTATATTTGTAGATAATTTTATATAATTTACATTATTCTTATTCCAGCTTGAGTCACCACAAGCCCGCACAGCGTTTGTCAACTCTGGTGTACTCCTGGCAGAACAGCACGGTTTCGATGGTATTGATCTGGCCTGGCAGTTCGCCAGGATTAAACCCAAGAAGATACGCTCCACTTGGGGTATGTTTAATATTCATTCTAAATTCTCTTACATCTGATCTAACCAAAATCGGATAGCTTGGAATATAATAAAATTTTAATAAAATATCATATAAAAAAAAATATATTGTTTTTGTCTAGGATCAATCTGGCACGGAATTAAAAAGACCTTCGGTACTACACCTGTCGATGATAAAGAAGCTGAACACCGTGAAGGCTTCACTGCTTTAGTTCGTGAAATGAAGGCTGCTCTTAACCTGAAACCTAACATGCAGCTGTCTGTCACCGTTCTTCCTAACGTTAACGCTACCAGTAAGACATTTTGTAACTAAAATCAAGTGAAAATTAGTTCTTTTGTCTTAGATTTTTTCAAATGTATGTGAATAGAAAATTATCGTTGTTCATTTGTATTGCAGTATACTACGACGTGCCAGCTATCATAAACTTAGTCGATGTTGTAAACATCAACGCTTTTAACTATTACACTCCGGAAAGAAACCCAAAGGAAGCCGACTACACCGCGCCTACTTATAAACCTCAGAGCCGCAACGATTTATTGAATGTTGATGCTGCTGTGTCATACTGGTAAATGTTAATATTTACTAAAAAAAAATCTTCAAACAAGTGTTTAGATTATTTTTGAGCAATATAATTTTTTCAGGCTCCATTCAGGCGCCCCCTCAAACAAAATCGTCATAGGCGTTGCTACTTACGGCCGCACGTGGAAACTAACTTCGGACAGTGAAATTTCTGGAGTCCCACCCCTACAAGTTGATGGACCTGGTGAAGCCGGTGTGTGTCATAATAACACTAAATAAATAATTTCTTTTGATTCTGCGAATTGTACTAAAATATTTTTTAACAATAATATGTTTAAAGGTCCATACACCAAAACTGAGGGAATAATGAGTTACCCCGAGGTCTGCGCTAAATTAATTAACCCCAACCACCAAAAGGGAATGCGTCCTCATTTAAGAAAGGTTACTGATCCAAGCAAACGTTTCGGTAAGTTTTCATTTCAATTTACCATTATTATTACTGGGTATATAAAAAGCAGCACGCTTTAACGCATAGGTTTATATTAGTTATTGGGAATTAGCCGCCATATTTAACTTTTCAGAAATGGGCTTAACGAAGGATGGAGATTTTTTTGGTTGGTATCTTGTAACGGCTTTTAGCTTTTCGTTTTCGTTGTAACACTAATATGGTTATGGTGTTAGGTCTTAGATTAATATAATATGTTTAAAGTAGTTTTGTGTGAAACAATATGTTCGGTAAAATAAATCGATCGATTTGGTAAATAATAACAATGTGTAACCGTCTATATATTTTTTCTTACTCCATAATGCTATCACGCATTTTTTTGCACTTACTTATTAACGCGAATAAACATTTATTTACTTTACAATGATTTTTTCATAGGAACTTACGCTTTCCGTCTACCCGATGATAATGGTGAAGGCGGACTCTGGGTGAGCTATGAAGATCCTGATACTGCTGGACAGAAAGCTATATATGCTAAGTAAGTAAAAATAAGCTCTATACAACTTGTTCTTTGTAATACCTGTGATGCAACAAATCATAAGTATTATTTGGTGAAAGTATATTAAAGCAATCTATTAATACTTTTTAGGTCCAAGAATCTTGGTGGTGTTTCCGTTTCGGACCTTTCCATGGACGACTTCCGCGGTCTCTGCACAGGCGATAAATATCCCATCCTCCGCGCTTTGAAATACCGCCTATAAATACAGCTATAATTATTACTAGAATAAGTTACCAAGTAAAATCAGTGTAATAAGTTAGTAACAGCCCTATACTGTTACTAGTACAATCTCTATATATTACAGATGTTAGTCTACGTTTATAATCAACTATTAAAACATTTAAAAACATTCATAGAAAAACAAAATTATTCTTTATTATATAATATAATTGAAAAAACGATGTAGCAGATTTTAATAAATATTATTTTCTCATATCTTTTATTTGAATTGTATTCTATAGGCATTCATGTACATATAATGCATTTCCTTACACATAGTCCTCTTTATTAGTTACTCAATAAAGCAAAAGGTTTAAACTTTTGTTATCAATTATTTAATACATCACTTTAACAACATGAAGAACAACAACATACATTATGTTGTAAAATTCGTCCACAAACAAGTCAAAAGAAATATAGTGTATTTTTCTTACTTTTACTTTTTCTAGAATAAAATCTTAGCAAATAATATACAAAAGTTTTGCTGTTATTGAGAATTTAGTGTTGCACACATAAATGATTAAAATGTTTCCTTATAGGAAGAGTTTTATATTCATTTGTCAATGTCTTTAGTAATTAATCAATCTATTCGAAAAGGGTTGGGTGACAATTATTCATTTCATAGGTTTTAAATTTCTCTAAAATCATTGTCACCTATAAAGTACTTTACGGATGTTATCGTTTCAGAAGTCATTATATTTATTTAGTGATTAAATAGTTGTAAACCTCTGAAATATTTTGAGTAACTATCTATTTTATATTTCAAATCACGTCATAGAAAATGAACATAAAATATTTGCTACTTTAGAGAAACAACGAAAATAGGTTTGAATACTTGCACAATGTGCCATTGTTTGTTTCGAATTAATGGTAAACCTCATTATTATGTTCAATTTTCGTCAAAGTCAATTCATTTCAAATGTCAGTTAAAGCTTCTGAGAAAATGGCATTCGGTTTTCATGTTTCAAGGTTTGATTAATTTGATAATTAATTTTAACTATAACGAAATATTATAATATGTTGTATAGTAATTTACAATAATGATTATAAACTATATCACGAAATTGGGTAAAACAACTTATTTAATACCATCGGTTATATTCTCACATACAAAGACTTGTCCCACAAATCCAGCCAAAAATGTTTGCTCACCAACTAAAGGAACTCCAGGATCCGGCAAACAACTTAAAAGAGCATTGAAATCTGCTCCAGTCCGTTTAGGATTCCTCCCAGAAAACTGGTTCCTGTTTTTTCATGGAAAAACTGGTGTCAGTGGGCCTTACATATTCGGTATAGTCTTTACGAATTATTTAGTAAGCAAGGAGATATTTGTTATGGAACACGAATATTATGTTGGCTTGTCTATATTTGCGATGATATATTATGGATCAACAACTCTTGGTAAGTCCCTTGGTGAATTTTTGGATAAAGAAGTTGATGACTATGTCAATAATATTGAAAAGATGAGAAAAGATGAGAAGAGTGTATTCGAAAATGAAATTAAAGAAGCAGAGCTCGATCAGCTTAGAGCACAAGGACAGAAGATGTTAATGGAAGCCAAAAAGGAAAATATCGCCATGCAGCTCGAAGCAGCATATAGAGAGAGGTTGATGCATGCTTTAAAAGTTGTAAAAGGACGTATGGATTACCAGGTGAAATTACACCAAGCGAATGTTAGAATTCAACAGAAATGGATGATTAACTGGATTATAAATCAAGTAAACAAATCACTCACTCCTGAATTTGAAAAGCGTGTTTTGGATAGTGCGATACAGCATATAGCTGCTGCTGCTAGCCAAGTTAAATAATATAAACGTTTTATTTAAGTAACTATTACTTTTATTAATATCTCTCTTTATTTAACTGAAACAAGAATTAGTTTCTTCAAAATACCTGTAATATATGTTTTATTTGTTTTGTTACTACAGCTTAAAATGCTAATATTCTTATATTTAATTTTTAAACGAAAGTTTTTTTAATGTTATAATAGCGTAACATATGCATTAAAATTACAAATTCCATTAAATTCAAGCAGTATACCACGTCATGGTAATGAAAATTTAAATAAGTTATGGTGATTAAAGTCAACACTATTTAGTTTATAATTATGAATCGTCAACAAGTAAAAAAATAAAATGGTCAAGTTGTCATGTAAATTTGTGTATTTATTAATATTTTTTCTGGTACACCTTGTTCGACCTGAAAATGTAACAAAACCTACATCTTCTACTACTACTACTGAAAGTAAGACTATATAATAGTATTATTTAAAATTAAATTTTTTAATATACAATTCGTATAATTTATATATAATTATTAAGAAAAAACATCTAATATTAACTGAATAAAGCGATGAACATAAAACATACAATATTTGTACTAATAATTAATTGGCTAATAAATTACTTATCGTTTTTTAGAAATAGATTATATAAATTTGGATTCTGCGATACTTTGTAAATTTCAGCCAAATGGTTATGATTGCGATGGAACTAGAAAGGTAACGCCAAAGTAAGTTATAGTTAAGTTGCGTTACATAAGTAGTATATTTTTTGTATTCATTTTTTATTCATTTATTAAAACTTCATTTTATGTAAAAATGATACATTTGTCGGACTTAATGCTAAGGCATTATCTACCAATCAACCAATAATATTAACAGAAAATAGAAAAACAGTAAAGGAAATAAGTAAACAAAAAACATTTTAAAAGAAAATCACTAATAAAAAGCTTTACTGAAATAATCTAAGAATATTAAATACTACATAGTTATCTTATCGCTAGAAAATATACTAAATACATAGTTAAAATAAATACAAATACTCAAATTGTAAAATCAGTAAAAACTAATCATTGTGTTCTTTCAAGAACATATTCACAAATGCGCTTCTTAAATATTGGTCGGTTGGGAGCACGACGAAGTTTATTTGTGGCTATATTGTGGCCTTATGAATCTTTTATTATGTTTAGATAACTATTTTATTTAATAAACCTTTATTTTTCACGAATAAATTAATAAAAAGTTAAATATTTTCGAAAATATTATGTTTTTGCTAATCAGATATAAAGTACAAAGAATGAATGCATTAGACTGAGATAACATACTATATCTGAAAATAGGCCAATTGGAATAATATTGTGAGCTTTTAATATACCTGACTTGATATTCCCCTCAACAGTTATTTATTATATGTAATTTAGTTCAGATGTTCAGTAATTTTTTCCTATCACTTGTATCAGGTAGCAGGTATATAAGAAAGTTTTTTACAGATTTTACTATGATCTAAAACTGGAAGATTGTAAAACATTTAATATTGGGACCTGTCCGCATAATCTTAATGCTTACGAATCTTTGTCCGAGTGTCATCAGGCATGTCGAGGTATTTATTTATTAATATATATTATAATATAATAGTAATATACATATAAAAAAAATAGCATAAGTAATTTAAATAATTTTGTTACTGTTAAAAATGTACTTCAGTACAATGAAATCGATTTGGCATTAATTTTGATTCCTGCTATTTTATTATAGTTAGTTATTAAAAAATAGGGATTAAAGTCGTAAGATACAACGCGATGTTCATTATTAAATTATAATACGAAAAAAGAAAATAATCTTGAGGTATATTAGTTTGAAAATATAGATATAAGTTCTTTGAAGGTTTAAAAATAATAATGATGTATACGTGAGTTGACCGTTGACGTAAATTCTATTAGAATCGAGAAACGTCTTTTCAATTCGAAAGAGCTCAGAAATATTTTCCAATAAAGCATTCCAGCTTCCAACTTTCCAACCATTTCGTTACTAAATTCCAAGCATTTAATCTCGTCATTAGTTTATATTTTACCGCATTTTGGTATCTGTAAGTATAGTGCCTTAAAGTCTTCTTGTTAGTATTGTTTCTACTCATTATAATGTAAATAAATTAATCCCACTCTGTTGAGGTTCAATATTTCTATTCTTAATTAAATTATAGACAGGAAAGCTCTTTGTAAATTTATGTTTTTCAATGTAAAATCCTTCAAAATATATAAATTTATTCGGGAGGTCAAAGATATCCGAGAAGGTTAAAATCGATTAAATACTCATGTTCTTTTGATCCATAAAATGTTTTTCTTTATTCCCCAAAAATTTTCAATCTTAAGATTTTATTTTGGCTGATTTTTAAATATCAAAATTATATGTAAAATGTCAATGTCATTGGTTAAACCTTTTCAATATTACTATTGATAGCAAACAATCCGATACAATGCTCATAAATTAGTTGCACTGGGTTGACTTTTCAGTAATATTGAGTAGTAAAACTATCGCACGAGTAAATTAATAAATAAAACATTTGCAGATGCGGGTACTCATACAATATCTCGAAATCTATCTGTAAGAATTTTTTGTCGTTTGCAACCTGATTTTGGCTACTGCAACGAGTATCATCCAAGGTATAACACAAATTTTAATATTTTATAAACATTTAGAAATGACCAAGGTTTAACCCGGCTTTTGTGTGACGCCTAAAAGTATCTACTTTATCAGCTAAAAATATGTTTATTTTGTTATGTTATTATAGCTAGTGTTATATATATAAAGTAAAGAAGAACTAAGGTTTTGTTTTAAAAATAATCATTTTTAAAACAAAACCTTCTTCTTTATTTTTATTGACACCTGATAATCCTTTATGATTACCTTGAGTAGGAATTCCATAGGAAGGCAGAGAATTTTATGTAGTCTCCAGCATAGACGTCAGGATAACGAGAAAGTTTACGCCCGCTTTTTTATTTGAACCTGTATTCCCGACAAAGCTATCATAAAAAGGACACCCTGGAGCTAGAGGTATCTTCTTCCGTTACAGGCTTCATTGAATACGTTTTATACTTTTTCCCTACTCAAAACTGCTAAAGAGATCACAGCCACCTCCAACGAGATCCAATTTATGACAACAGGAAAATCAAACGGAATCCAGAGTGTGGCCGACGTTGGACCACTTGAAACAGTCGGAAAACCTCCTGGTCACTCTTTTTGGTCTAAAACTGCAAGCGGAGGCCTTTCTAGGGGTGACCACTATGCAAGAACCCAAAACGATCAAGAAGTAAGATCACTTACAACTTATCCACCCAACAGACCTCTGACACTGGCCAAGAAAGACATGTTGCGATCCCACTAAGCCTAGTCATCACTAAGTACGAACGCGCTGGACAAAGCCTAACTCAGGCAATGACTTTGTCGCAAGTATCTTCGTATTGAGAATAATTCTTCAATTTACTCGGCAGAAAGAGGTTTGAAGCATTATGCAAATTGACCTCTCTACAATATACTATGCAGAACAGAAATTTCTGGAGCGATCCTAAGCTGAAGAATTAATTCTGACTCAGTGATTTACCAATGAACGCCAAAATTAAGAAAAGGTCATTGGTCAGATCGTCAACGCGAAACCGCATTAACTCAATATCGCATCTATCACAATAATCCAAAAGACATATAGCAAAGAGGCAACTAGTGATTTCTTCTTTGGTTAAAATTTTTAGATTTCACTTATTTCAAAAATATTATATCATTGATCAGATTCCATTATTATAAGATTATTGTAGAGTGCTTATTAAAAATAGAATAATACGGGTACGCTGTATGTGATTAAATATATGAAGCCTAATTCTATTCGAGTCACTTCCCAGCGCATTATCTGTCTCGGTAAATAAAACAGTTCTGCCTAGCGTTGTCTCTTTCTTCTGTATTACAATGCAACCGATATATAATGAAATATACATTAAAAATATTAGTAGCTTCCCACCAGTTTAATAAAAAAAATAATTACGACTTGCCGGAAGGATTTTTTTCATGTTATATTCTATCCAATTGCCCAATTATAAAATTTCACAATTCTTTCTTGAAAAATGGTGGATTTGTAAAGAATTTTATTTAAAAAAACATTTTCTACGTTTTATCTACTGCTATTCTATCATAATATTTTCATGTTTTAACGTTAATATTTAAGGCTCTGTGGTGATGAATTTGTGAATTAGTAAGGTTATTTTTTATGAATATTTTTTAAATTATCAGTCGTAGCAAAATTAAATTTATTGATTTCAGATGGTACTACGATGTGACTACACGAAGATGTAAAGGCTTCTCATACAGCGGCTGTGGAGGAAACCTGAATAAGTTTATTTCTCAGCAAACCTGCACTGCATCATGTGTTGCCGTAGGGCAAGCTGGCTTTGAATAAATAATATGACTTATTTGTATTATTCTTGCAAATCCTCAAAGTTGTCATATTTCATATGATGTATGACGACAATGATAGTCGTTCGGTATGTTTACACGCACCTGGTCACCTGTGTGCCCTACAAATAATAAAAAATATATTTCAATTAAACATGATTTTCACAATTAACTTCCATTAGAGAAAATATATATGCATAACACTTTTTGTATAACACGTTGTGTGTTTCCAGCCTTCATTTTTCTATTAAAGGTATTCAGTGCGATATGAAAGAAAGATATTGTGCCGCAGCGTGTATTGCTGAGGACAAATTGGCTTTGAAGAAATGAAATATAACACGGGTACGATTTATATTCCTTATAATAATATATTAGTGTACTTTGTAATACAAAAAAACATATTTATTTATCTATTAATACACATGATAGGTTGAATGATGTATAAAGTTAAATTTAGTTTATATATATATTTCAAAGGACAAACACCAAAAATATATTTTAAATTGTACATACAATACTTCACGATGACACGTATTAATTTATTTGTATAAATGAAACTAATTTACAGAATTAGAAATTTATTGTAGATAACACCAGGAGTTTAAAAATATATTGTTTGACTTTAAACTAACTTTAAAATATATAAGATGCCTAAGTCTATTTTGATACTAGTTGACCTTGTACGAATAGAATCATATAATATCTCTTGAGTGTATTATATATTTATAATAGACAAAAATCAGTAACAAGTTAGAAAAAAAGAATATAGCAATAGCATTAATCTCTAAAATGTATTCATGAATCCTTGTTTAAATTTTCTCCGATTGTTATATTAGTCCCGAAATTGATTCTCAACAAATCAAACATTAGGAAGTCATTGGAAAACCGAGTTTGGTATTTATTCTTAAAATAAAGTTCAATCTTCCTCCATCGATATTCAGCCCTCGAGCCCTCGGCGACGTTTATGATAATGTCTTATAAGGTAGACTCCACGATATAATGCTACCCAATTCGATAATATCGGTCCTGTATTATGTATATTAAATTTTACCTTACTGCAGATTATAACAGATGTTTGAGTAATGTCTTATTAGGCTTAAAAATACATTCTCATACGGTAATACAACATGTATTTAACTTTAAAAAGGAATTACGAATTGAAAATTACAATTTGGAAATGGACTGAATTCAATGATTTAATGTAAATCAAAACATATAACTCTTTGTATGATATATATTCTAACAGCAGTATCCAACGTTAAATGTGAAGCAATTTGCTATTGATAAAAAGACGGAAACATTATTCGATCTAAAACACCAAAAGCTATTGTCTCTGTAGTTCACTCTGTTATCTTATTTTGCAAGTTAAATAGCTATTTGCGTATAAAAGCAGAAAAATCTAAGCTTTTAGAAAGTTTACACAGAGTTTTGATGTCGCAACAAATATTCCATAATGGGTTGATTTTATAGTGGTATAACATTATTGATTACTTTTATAATCATTGTTTATTTAGTATATTAGGTAAGATGTATTTTCTTATTGCTCTCTTGATGATATGTGGACATTCGTAATATTTATTTAGACCGTTTATACAATGTATAATCGCAATGATTTCAGTTTAGGAAACTTCCTATAGTCTGCCCATTACTTTAATCTACTAAACATTTATTTAAAAAATATCGATCTAAAAAGCAACAACTTAGTGATCTTGGAATATCATGGCCTCGTTTATGTTCTTAGTAATTATGTTAACAAACTTATTATCTTAATTAAATAAAATCTTATTTTTATCTCTCTCCCTGTTTTTATAACTGCAGGAAACAATAACTATTAAAAGGATATATTTGCTACTCAAATAAAAAAAATCATAATTAGGCTAAGATGAAAGTAATTAATTAACTATTTAATAGTAATGTATTTAATTTGATTATAAAAAGATCGACATATAGACACCATGGTATTGTGAACAGCAGTGTTTTGTTTCTTTTCCACTATACCAAAAAGTCAAAAATCAATATGACAAAGTTAAAAATACCGAAATTGAATAAGTCTTCAAGTGAAACTTTAATCAATCCTTGCAGTATAATGTAAAAGTTTTTAAATTTCCAATTTCAAGGTCCATGATCACATTCATAGGTCAGTTGTATGAACGAAATCCTCCCGATGACCTGTCAACGGCTTGTTAATGAGATTCGCGTGTCATTGTTCAATAAATAAAACCACTTTCGTATACACGTGTCCAAAATATAGGGTTCGTTATTTTATTAATTAAATTTATTGGTTTTTTAATGTGTATCACTGACCATTAATTAACAATTAACATTAAAAAGGTATCCATAAAGGTTAGTAGTAGTAGTAGTAGTAGGTAAAAAAAATTAAGAACTATGAATTGAAATAAAACTTTAAATTTACGAATAACATATTTAAATGTTAGCAACATGCAAATAAATAATATCGTTACGTAAAAGATAAATAAATTAAAGTTTCTTTTGAAACAAACAGTAATATTTATTTAAAACATTTTGTATCTTCACAAAATAACCACTAAATGGTTTCATTATATGAGTTATCAAAATATAATGTCTAAAAGCGATGCGGCCTTTTTGCAATGTAGTTGAAATAATATTTAATTCTTTCCTCATTTCTTTGAGAAGAAAATAAGCAAATTTTTATAATTGCATTTTTCAAATTTCAGCACTTGGAAAACAATTTAATAAGAATGTTTTTAAACATGGAATATAATAAAATATATGCAAATTCCAGACAATTTTATTAAATTATTACATTCTCAAGACATTGTATCCAATTTCAATTGGAGTTTGATTAAAATATAGTACAGAAGGAAGTAGATATAGCAGAGAACTTTGAATATTATAGTAACAAAACTGACCATAGAATTTACTAAATTGTTAAAATTTACTTAATATTTCTCTATTTATACAAACCAGCGCAGTCATAATAAAAATGCATTTCAATTGTACGTGTGTCGTTCCGCAGTGTACCTTATGTTTTCAATTATGCGAGTGTAAAGTAATGGAAACAGTTTTTCGATAATTGCTCAATTTCTATTTTAATTTTAGAGGTTTTTGTCAATTACGACTTTATAATTAGTGTAGGATGTTTTAAAATCGTTTGCCCGCTCATGAATTCGGGCCTGCAGTTGTATTATTGCGTGGCATGGTGATAGGCTATCTATAGCTATAGCTATAGCTATAGCTATATATAGGATAGGGATAAAATAATTGTGCAAAATATGCGTTGACTTATTTATTATTTTCTTATGAATGTTAATTACAAATAAAATGAGTGTTACTACAATTCAGAAAATTATAAGTACTTTTCAAAATATTATAGAAACATCCTTAAATGTTTAGCTATTAAATTAAATTATTATTAAATTATTAAAATTTACTCGCCATATATAATAGTTATTTGACATAAATGAATAAATACTTAAAGCTCAAGAGACACTTGATAATGAAGACAATAAGGTATAGAATATACGAATATTCTTTAAAAGATTCTCTACTACAAATTCTTTCGACATCATTAAAATATCACGTTGCTAAAAGCTTAACTGTTCACGACCCATTTACGATCTTCCCTTTGGGTATAAAATGAATGATTATTATACAGCTCCACTGATTTATGCGACCTTTTTACAATTTTTAGCCGTTTCAGTGTACTTTTAATAGTTCTTATAATTTCTGTTTTTAGTAGTAGTAGTACTGAGTAGGAATTTTAAGTTGCTTAAAGTAATGTAATATTGTGAGACATTTTCCACGAATATAATAAATTTATTAGTGATATTAATTCTTTAAAATTACAAGTTTAAATCACATTTAGTAATTTAACTAAGCGTTAAAGCACATAACTGAAACGCGTCTAATTAGCAACTTCGTCTTTACTCTTAATTATATATAACGAAGCTTTGCCTTGCCGTTCCATTTCTTAGGTTACAAATCATAAAAATTATTTAATAAAGTCATATCAACCAACTACAGTATTTAAAATAACTTAATAATAATTTTGCAAATAATTCAGTCTTAATTCATCAATAAACACATTTATTTTTTTGTTTTAATCATTTAAATTTTTATCTTTTATTTAAAATGAATTTACCTAGATGAGGAATTATGATTTTATAATGATTGTATAATTTAGTTCTACGGATAAAAATTCTACTGAACAATAATATTACAAAAATATTTCTTATGCTACGTAATTGTAAATAAAATCTGTTCTTCTGAAGTTTTGAGCTTATTTGTAGCCATCTCCATACATTTTTTATAAAGTCTTCGTCAACACTGTAGAGACTAAGTGAATTTTTAATGCTATATGTGTAATGGGAGGCATAAAGTGGATTTTGCCACATTCAAAGAATATAATATTTATTTACCACCCTATAATTAAGAAAATATATGATGTTATGTCATGACTATTAAAATAACCAAAAGGGGCTGTTCTCTTTATAAAAATGAGACTATCTAAATCGATTCTGACCTTCATTTTAAGAAGTTAAGACTATGACACATTGTTTGCTGAAATACTATTAGTATTATATTTTCTTCTGTAATAGTTAAGTCTGAATATGTCCAATTGTCGACCTTTATACCACTTGTCACTATAAGACAGGTTCTAGTTGTTCTTTAATGACAGATGCAATTGATTTAATGACAGACATTATACACATATCATTTATTATAACCATACTAAGGGTAACACAAACATAAATGCTCCTGTTTTTCTCCCTATATATATATAATTCAAGAGTATTTGTTGTATATTGGTCTAATAATGGTTTTATTTATTTATAAAGGGCATTCGTCGATCACATGTACCTGTAAGCTCTTGTTATTTAGTCCATCTTGCATTCCTCCTATGCCTTAAGTCCGTATCAATACGTACAAATCAGAGCACACGGGATGGAATACGCCATGCCATTTTTTTAGAATTCCTTTCATCTCAAATTATTCTTTTCCAAGATGTACATTGTAGGGGAAAAGCATACAGTAGGGTGCTTGTTCCTGTGTGTCAGATTTTAGAGCAGAGAGAACATGTTGTTACTGACCATAGAGCCAATCCTTGTGACAATTTGCACTTGAAACATTACATCAATTACCCTGCTGTACTTCCCAAGCAGTCGTTTCTTCTTTAAAAAAATAAAAAATAAAAATCTTTATTCATCGGACAATAAAAGGTCCATAATTGTTAATAATTTTTACATAAAGCTTAATCCCTAGTGTTAGTACCTGATAACTAATAGTGACCTTGAAATGTCACACAAGTGCTCGATCAGCGGACAGTCCCCGCTATCAGCGATGTCCCTCAAGATATTGTTGCGGCTGCCGCGCACTCGCCTTAAAAGAGAGCTAGCTTTCTTACGAAGAAACTTCTTTGCGCAAACATACTTGAGGCGCTACAGTACCGCGGCAGCCCCAGCAATGCCCTGAAGGCATTATTATATTGAACACGCAAGGCGTTATACGACCTCTGAGTATAGTTGACCTACAGACTGCTCGTATAAAAAGAAGTACAGTAGGCTTTAAAAAGCGTGATCTTAACTGGAGCTGAACAACGGGCAAATCTGCGAGCCAACATATTCCCCCTGATCGACAATATCAATATCTAAATCGTCCTTTAACTCTTCTGAGACAATGTGGCCAAGATACTTGAATTGGTTTACTCTAACAAGATTTGCCCCGTTGAGCTTAATTGGTTGCACATTTCCCGGTAGTTTGTTACCAGCTTTGAAGACCAGATATTCACTCTTCTTGTTATTGTACACCAAGCCATGCACTTCAGCGTATGACTCGCAAAAAGCCATTTAACGTGCACGAAGATACTTCACAAGGTATCCTATCCTTAGTTATCGAAGTAAGTATATATTATCCATTGTCCTTTGTCCATACCTAAATCCTAATTAACTTTAAAGAATTTTAATATTCTCTTGCATTCGTTTCACTATAATTTTCTTCATATGACATGGGCTTTGGTTTCTTCGACTCTAGCAACCGCAATAGATTTTTTGCTATCTTTTTACATTCTGTATATGTATTTTTTCATTTTCGTCCTTTTCTCGTTTCGATCCTCAAGTTATTGTCATTTCTTAAAAAAATACTTTTTTTCTCTAAAACACTTTTAATCTCATCTTCCTACCATGTTGTATCTCTATCTATTTTCCACTTATTATTCTACGTACTATTCATTCTCTTAAAACTTACTTTGCTACGCTTTGCATACAAATCGCCATTTTATTCCAACACTCATTCCTAGACAAATTTGTCATATTTTTTATTTATTTTAATTTTTGGTCTCGTGGATTATAATTATTTTTTAGGTTTTCAATTCAACAAATCTTCGTTCTTTCATGAGGAGTCTACTTTACATTAATAAAAATATTATCGTAATATTAACTATTAAAACGAAACCGAGCCTGCATGTTCCAGCCTGTCCGTGTGCATTTATTTTCTATTTTATGTTAATCTAAAATTTAAGTAACAATATCATTGTCATTATTCATGATCATTATCATGTACTACATATAAATTTATAAGATGTGTATACCTTATTTAACTTGAATTTTATTTTGAAGATCATTTAGAATATATACCTACAGCTAAATGCCACCAAGATTACTTAGAAAGTTTGGATAACGGATGTCTCAATCACTTAACTTGGATGAATTTGTTAGAAAAGTTTACAAATCTGGATTGGCACATCTTGCGATGTTGTAATCAAAAGTCTTAAAATAGAAAAAGCTATCTATTTCACCAACTTAAAGATTTTTTTCTATCAAAATAAATTGTCATTGTGACCAAACCCTTTTATTCGGCGATAACGCTCAGATTGGCATTTATCGTAAATAGAAATAGACTATCGACTCGGACTTTTAAAACATGATATACCGATTAAGGTCATGCATGATGTGTGATGTAAGTCATCTCGGAAAAGCTAATATTTATATAAAATCATACCATTTTAATTGTAATGCAACCAAAGCGTGATGAAAATAGATTTGAATATTAAATTAAATTAATTATATTTGTAATGTATTATTAATAATAACCATAATTTATATTTGTAACAATTATGATTTTTAATGCATAATGTTTTTTAATACTTTTACTAAATTTATGCAATCGGAATTTCCCGCGAAATCTGTCTTTGTTACTGAAATAAACCTTAGCCAATGTGAAAAAAAGTATAAACCAATGTATAATTAATTAATGAGAAATTAAATTTAGTGAATTCTACTGTTCTTTGGGCATTGCCTAAGATACAAAATTGTTACAAGGCCCTCGTATCCGTGATTTGTCGAACAGACTTAATTCTGCCACATAGGCGGATAAAAGAAAACGCCGGTTGACAAACGCTGAAACGGGTATAGTTTACTTTAGTCACATTCATAGTGCCATGTCACACGGCATACTATTATGGGGTAATGCATCAAATATGAATACTGTCTTTGTACTGCAGAAGAGGGCAGTACGCACATACAACATGAGGCCTCGAAATTCATTAAAAATAAATTGAAAGAATTAAAAATTATGACTGTCACAAGCAATATTATATATGAAAATTTAATTTACGTTCACAAAAATATTTCTAAGTTCAATCAAAATTGTGATGTACGCAAAATTAATACTAGAAATAAAAATAAACTTTCTTTGCCCGTCACTAAGTCTATTGACGGGCATAAAATTGGTAATTCTTTTAGGGTTCATTGTATACGTTTTACAATAAACTCCCCAGTAAAGGTTTAAATTTGTCACTAAATAAATTCAAAATATTCATTATAGGAAAAATATGTTATAGTGTAAAGCATTACATTAACGACGATATGGCCTGGAAATTAATTGTATTTTAGCAATTAACACTAGTTAATCGTTAAAATACTATTAACAGTTTAGGTTACTAAAACTACCTAATTTTTTCTGAGGCAGTTTGTTACTCTTGTTAGATCTACTGGCTGCTTCATACCGCTCCCTTAGAAGACATTACTTGTGGCAGGGGTGGGGCTGGGTTGCCCCCTTCCCTCAAAATGGCGAACGGGGTGCTGACCTTTGCGTTATGCTCGTGAACGGGTGCTGCTTGCGGTGACTGTTCGTATTGCTAGCCATAGATTTCCTTTTTCTCATTATTAACTAATTATCAGCCTATCGAATTGATTGCAAAGAGATGTTCGTACAATGATCACTAAACCTATTGACCAGAGAGAGTTTGGAACCTTAGCCTTATTTTAAGTTAGAGAATATTATGAGTAGTACAGAACAAGTAGAAATTCAAAAGAGTACAAGAAATATACCTTATAAGTTTAACTTAAAGTAAATTAAACTTCTTAATTTTCATGAAATATTTCAATTTTGAGTAATTACAAATATATCAAATTAAATTGCCGTACAAAGATCTTTTAGATAAAAGAGGATTTCTCGCATTGAAAAGAAATTTAACAAAGAGATGCTCATACAAATAAAATTATACGAAAAACGTCAAACCGTTTACGTAACCTGTAATGCAAACGAGACAAAATCGGATGATCTTCTTCAGACCGAAATTTATAATGAAACGTGTTATTCACGCACGACTGTAAGGCTTCTTTAAGTTTAAGCATAAATTGCTAGCGAGAAGCTGAATACGTCTTACAATCGGGGGGCGGAATTCCTAACAAAGGAATTTGTGGGACATTGCTATTGAAGGTGCTGAAAGTTTCGTCTTTATTGTCGACCGCAAACTTTGAATACCTTGACTTTTTCTTTATGTCACTATAATCGCCTATACATTATCTGTTAGATCATTTTGAGATGTATGTTTAGCTAAAAAGGCAGTTTATCCCATAAAAATTATATTATTAAAACTATCTCATAATTATTAATTATGAATATAAAAATAACGAATATATCTTATCGTATATTTTGAAAACTCATCAACAAATGAGAATCCATTCTAAGAATAAACGTTAGTTACAGACAATAGTTTTCTTGTTTGAAATTTTTCAATTTAAAAACGGATTCACTGTTTTAAGGTTAGACTTCATTTAAAACGGTATCCATAACTCAATTTATTCTGGATCTGACTAGATTGTGTAAAATCCGGTTATACAAAAGGAATGAAGGAATGAATAACTTGCGTAGGTATCTTTATTACGTCTGATTTTCATAAGAAACAATGCTTTAATCACTGTTTCAGAATATATAAAACAGCTGTACATTTTTAAATCGCGTGATTAAAACTAAACCCTCATAATGATAACTTTATCACATATTTTGACAGCAAAAGAATATCTGAAAAGAATATAGTGAAGAAAATCTTCGTGTCTGCAGTTACCATTTCCTTTGCTATTTTCTATCAGAAAGCAATTGTTTAAACTACATGCTTCATAATTGGTTGTATTGTAGCAGAATAAAAACTGTACCGAGAAATAAGTGCGGAAGCGAGAAATATGAGCGCTAAATAAATTAATTCTTAGCTATTTATAGCTTATTTTGTAATATCCCTATCGTTTTTTGTATTATTATTATTTTATGCTTTATTTATTTTCAATAATTAAAAGCGGTTTTCAATTAATGCGGTGCATTACAGCTTGAAGGACATCACATAGAGTGGATGTACTCGTATAACTAACAATTGAAACTCGAAATAATTGAGTGCTCTCAAATATAATAATTTCATACAAATTATATTGGATTCCCAATTGGCAGGTGGATATACCAGGGATTTAATGATCTACTGGAGTTTAATGAATTAACAGGTATATAACTATAATCTACAGTTTAAAAATATAAATAAATAGTAGAGAGATAATAATAATTAGATTTATTACACTTTTACCACACATACAAATACGTCATCACTATTACAATACCTTTATACAGTTTGTTCAAATTATATTCTTTTAATTTGTATTTGTAAACTTAATTGTATTTCTTAAGTTAAATTACTAAAGCTTAAAATTATAATTACTCAACATGTTCTGTATCACTCACCATGATGAATAGACTTCAATCTAGGATTACCTACAGCTTGATTATTCGATTGAAGTCTTACTAAATAATCATACGGTCTCTCAAAGTCCACAGATTGCTACGTTGAAACGTAATCTGGGATGTATGTATTGAATACGGTATTGGTAGCAAAAGGTGAACCAAATTGGACATCGGTACACGTGTACCTAAGTGTACTCCATTTAGTTTGTAATTAAAATGATATGCACAAATCCTATTCATACCAATTGAGGACAAGCATTATTACGTAGCTGCGTAGTGGCACAATTTTGCCACACTATGTTTGCCACAAAATAGGCCAAGTAACCCTCGGTCGCATCACTTAATTACGTTAACTAGTGACCAAGATTAACATAAGCCTGACCAGAAGCCATAAAACCTTAATCGGGGTTTCTTTATTTGGGTCATCTAAATTATTATTCTTAGCATAATAAATAACATATCTATTTTTTAAGTATAATTATTATTATTGTATTGAAACGTAATCAATTTTATTTCGATACAATTGGAATTCGTACATAAAAAAGTGCCAAATAACGAATGTCAGAATCGAACCAGTTTTAGCAAAGAAAGAGGGTCGTGAGAGTAAAAGGGAAAACGTGTACACTTCAGAGGAATTCACTTTAGCCAAAATTAAAGCTTAGACCGGGATCAGTGGAGTTTGAACGGAGTTTTTATTAAGGCACATAATAACGGAAATGGAGCATGATAAAACACACTACAGGAGAAAAGGTCTACCTATGAATTAAATAAGTCAGTTATTCTTGGGATAACAAGGTTCCAAATTAGTGGCCTTTTATTTGATACTAGCTGTGTCCTGCAACTTCGTTTGCTTCTTCTTCCCCGTTCTTTTCCATTACTTCTTCTTAAGTGCAATGTATATTTTTTCTTGTATCCCAATTTAGTTACGTTTCTTCTCGTGGGATTGAGAAAATTCTAGATAATAAAAATTACCTGATAAATTAAAATGTATAAAATTCCGTCCAGTAGCATCTACGTGACTAACAGATAATAAACGTATACAAATCTCTACAAATATTGTTTAGGAGTTGGTGTCATGTGAAATTGTTATTAATATAATCACGAGAAAGAATGCTTGCTTTAATTAATTTTCTCTATAAATTTCGCCCTTTAATAAAATTAATAGAATTGTCTCCCACTATAGTGTATGTAGCTTATTAACGTTAAAAACGACCTCTTCTTCGGTCAACAGTTTTTATGATACCAAATATTTCGTAGTCTTCCCGATAAGGAGACAGAACTAATTAATTGTTTCTCCAGAAGCTTAATTTTCTTTTATAAAATAAGTCGTTTTACATTATAAGTCAATTGACTTTTGGAAACCTGTAATCTGTAATTACATTTAACTTAATTATATACCTATTAACAAATCCTGAATTTGAAAAAATTCATTCAAAAATGAATTTATTTCTGCATTAGGTTGAGAAACCAAAAAACAAATGTTTTATTTGTATAATTTCAAAATGATGAGTACTAATTACTTGTATCAGAATTACAAAAATACGAATCTAATTACCTGTTCCACTTAAACTTTTATAATCTTTTTAAAAGATTTACAATAAAAACTGGAACATAGTAATTGGATGAAAATGAATACCCCATGCATGTGTGAGCGAGATAACGTCATGTTAGACAGAGACAATCATTTTGAGCACTTATCACCTGTTGCATTGCCATGACTCATGGGATGAAATACCATACCGTTTGTACCGTTAGTTATCTTTAAAATAGTTTAAAATGCAACTTTTGGACGAAATTATTTTACTAGCAATTGTTAAAAACAGACCAATAATTAATGAAATATATATATATTATACTATTTCGTAGGTGTAGGTAGGTTCAACAAATAGTCAATTAAATACTTTCAATAAAGTTCCTGATAAGGTTTCTTATACTGTTCTGAAATAACCTTTAAAGCAATTTAAGTTCTCGCGAATATTAAACAAATTATTATAAACTTAAAGTTATAAATGCTTGAGGCGAATTAAACAGGAGTTTAACTGTTCATGATTATACCTAAATTTATATTATGGTTTACAACAATTGTAATAAATGAAAATAAATATATAATAATATTGTAATATTATTTATAATAATATATGTATATAATGTTATATTTCTTTTTTATAATTGAACAGGTAATGTTTAAATAAAAGTTCATAAACTTTATTGTTATTTGTTCTTGGATAGATATTTTTATTTTTTCAAAGAACTTGATTTTCTATAAATAATAACTGCTGTAAGTTATTTTCATATTTTTAAGGCGTGGGACGGAATTTTAAAATGAATTTTTCAATGAATTCAACCTAAAATAATATTTGTTCTTCGAATCAAATTTATTACAATACAATATACCTTTATAGCAATCGACAAACATATCATGAATGTATTGTATATATATTAAATTTTACTAGAATCTCCGAAATTTCTTATAATAAATAATCCGTTATTTCAAACAAAAAATAGTAAATGCGTGTCGGTTACGCCTTAAGCGTGTCTGATGTGCACTTTATTTAGAATTTTAGGTACTTTACGAATTTATAGTCAAAAATAATTTTATTTGTTCTGATACATTTTGTTCATATTAATTCTTATATAATTAAAAATTATTTGATCCGTAATAATTTTGTAAACATCTAATATTAATTTATTTAATATTTATTATATCCAGTTATTGAAATTAATACGTTTAAATTAGAACACTGCTACGAAATATTATATACATTTTTAAGGTATCTTACGTTATTAAAATATGATATCAAAATGAGTTACGTTTCTTATTTACGTATTTGTAATATTTGAATAAAAAAATTGAATATCAAATAATAAAAAATATACATAATAACTTTTCCATCAATCGCGCAATAGTGAATGTCAATGACGGACTTTCTAAAAATGTTCCTGCGGGAGCCGTCGAGATAACAAAAGATAAAAAAATGATGGTGATTGTAGGCCCATGGAGGCATGAACCCTTGCGGGGTAGCGGTGCGACGTTGCCGCTCCGCTCCCGCCTGGCTCAGCCGCCGAGCTAGTCGGCGCGGCATACCGCGTACTACCTTCCTTCGAGGACCGCGCGCCTCCGCCGTTAATACCGCGACAAACTTATAAACTCACTTTCCGACGCCGGAAACCAGTTGTCGCTCGGAAAAAACATCTATTACGACACGAGATTAACTTCCAACATCCCTTAATGACCTTTGACGGTCATAAACTTTAAGCTGAGTTGAATTGAAACTTTAGAAAAAGTTTTCGACGTGCTCCGGTCATGGTTGAACAAAGTTCTCAATAAACCGGTAAGTGAAACGGACATTACTGGAAAACAATGTTTGAATGATTAGCCGTTTGGGATATCTATAGTGATAGGTGACAAGTTTGTTTGTCTTTATTGCTGGGTTGTGGTCACATTACATTCCGTCGGCTTCGGCTTAAAGGCTGAGTTTATAAATGTTTAAATTCAAGGAACTGTTATAATCAAGTTATTGTCTGTTTATAAGAGTCGTGTTGCTAGTTATTGTGTTCGAAAGAAGCCGCCTCGGTGTTCTTATTAAAGAAATATTATTTCTTCGTGTATAAAAAACGCGAGTTCCTTCGCAAACAAAGACGGAGCTTTCGGTTTCTACAAAGTTGGTGAATAAGATATGACTAATAGTGCCCGATGACTATTCTGCATTCTTGGTCTGTAACAAAGTTAAACAATTATTGTGCAAGTGATATTACTAGTAACCGGTTACAAGTTGTATTCGACCATTGTTGTTTACTCAAGTATTGTGGTTATTTTTAAATTTTTTTAATGTCATTGACAGACTAATTTTAGGTGAAAAATATTGTATTCATTTTTTTAATATTTTTAATATTTTTATAATATAAATCGTACAACAAAAGATCGTGTGAAATCAAGTTTTACTGTTTTAATATTAACTATTATAAAACCATTAAAAACTGTAAACGTATGTGAGAATTAAAAAATAATAATTATTAAAATATCTTAAAAATAACGTGTATAATCGATATATACAATACCTAAATATATATAAAAAACTGATCTTAATACCAGCTTAGATTGTATAATTCTTTAAAAAAAAGCATATTTCAAATTAATTTAAAAGGTCTATCAAAATCTTTTATATCAATCAACAAAACGCTTTGTATATAACAAAATTAAAATTGATAAATAACGAAATACTACAGTAAAGTTTCATAAAAAAAAAAACTCTCATATAGTCGTGTATGTGAAGAGGAAACTTTTCCTTTTAAAGTATATTGCGCTCAGGAATGTCATATTCGGCACTTTGTGACGGAAAAGGGCGTAGAGTTTCAAAAATCGAGAATATATATGTAATATGTATTGCGAATAAGTTCAATTATTTTATTACGTTCTCTTTTCTTATTATTTTATACTATAATAATATAAAAATATGCAATATATAATAAAGTTAATTTCAGAAATTAAAAATTTAATAATAATAATTTGAAAAGTATAAAAAAAAAGAACAAAAGATAGAAATCTCTTTTCCCCAATCATTACCTATGTCACAAAATCAGTTTGTTGGTTTCAAGTTCGTGATGAAGTTTGGAGAAGCTCTATATATGTGCGGTGGAATTGATTGAGGATGTGTAATGAATGATTCGAATTGGACGAATTCTCTCAACTTACATCGAACTTACGTATAACTTATATATATATATATATATATATTATTGTTTTCCTAACTTTGCACATTTTTTAAAGTATCAGATCATGGATCAATAGAAAAGAATAGTGTTTTGATCTTAATATAATTATAATAATTTTATAAACATATGGACATAACATTTAATATTAAATTAATTTATAATGACGTACTTAGAGAACATTGTTTTAGCATTAAGTTGGTACAACATACATATATGCTAAAATAAAATATATGCTAAAGCTCCCTTTGTCACAAAAGATAAGAAGCACAAATACTAAGTATTTTAATTGAGAAGACACAAGAAGCTAATATAAACAAAACTTAACAACTACTAAAACAACGATTTAGAAACAAAGTTCTTTGAGTTCAAGATATTACAAACATATTACCAGAGGAATTACTTATATGCACTTAGAAACTTCGCCCGAACTGTAATGTTAGACAAACTTGCTAAGATTAAACGAACCACGATATTCTGTTCTTAAAACACGAAGAAAATTCACATTTAATAAAAAAATATTATACATTTTCTTAAAAAAATATAAATACATATTAATAATTATTTTAATCCAAATAAAAGTTATTTGAATGTATTATTAAGTAATGCGTTTGTTAATCGTTTTTTTATATTACTCTTTTATAATTATAAATTCTTATAATTTATAAAATAATTTTTCATACTGTTATTAATTCTCTCTCTCAAATATCTAGTTATCAAAAATTCCATATTTAAAGCGAATAAATTATAAAATAAATAAAAATATATTTGAAAAAAATAAATATTCCAATCCGGGATCAAGGAAACAAAGAAATAAATAATTTCATAAAATGAAATAGAAATGTTGATTGAAATATTTTTTAATTCATTCGTAAAATATAAAACTGGTATCGGATGAATACGTTTGTATGATACGGAAATGAGAAGGTAATCTACATAATTTGTGATTCAAGTCATGTTTTAAGGAATGATTCTATCGAAAGGTTCAAGCCGTGGCTAAAACACAATGGCGAGTTGGAATTAATAATAAATACATTTTGACAATTCAAATACAGTAAACGACAAGATGCTATATAATTCTTAGTTTTTATGTTTATATGTTTAAGAATTGTATATTAGAAATATTTGTTTAATATTTTGTTTTTTTTTAATTAATTAGTAGAATTAAATACTGGAATTAGGGTTTAAGGTCAAGTTGAGATAATAATGAAGTTGTAAACATAATTTGTATAATTAGAAAATAGAACTGACAAAAACTCGAGTGTAAATTTAAGCTAAGACATCCTTTATTATAAACTATAGTTATATTTACACATTTTTTGTAATATATTTCTAATAAATTAGGCAAAATCCCGTTCAACTGAATTATAATTAACTAAATATAAGAAACTGCTTCTATTCGTTCTACTGATATTTTGTTAAGTTGAAGTTTATTTTCGTCTAATAATTTTTGTGGTAGTATCATAGTAATATGAGTAGTGTTGTAAAATAATGATATTTAACCAAAACAAACCAACCTCAAACTCAAACCTTAACTCTAGGACACCGTTCAGAACAACGAACGCATGTTTTTCTAAAAATAAGTTTTTTATTCATAATAAATCAATTTTATATAATTCTAAACTAAGTATAAACTTCATAGTACCTGAGTAGTTAATACCAACTTTGACTTTCGTAATAGGTTTAAACCATAGTTTAAAACTGGCTTAACAAGTTTTTTTTTGTAATAATAAAAAAGTTCACCTCAAATAAGTTTCTGGAGCTGCTTTTTCAATAAAATTTTAAAAGATTAATTCATAAACGATTTTAAGTAAAATATTTTTAGATTTTTTGAATCAATAATGTATTATTTTTAATGTACATAAAACCTTTAATAAAGACAGTAATGTCATAAAATGGTTTGTCCTCATTGAATGTGCTATAATTGAAATGACAGTTTAAAAGCTTCTGCTATTTCCAAAAATATTATTAAAATAAATTTTGACATCAAACTTTATTTTTAAATCCTTCCTAAATATTGGAGAACAAAAAAATAATATTAATTGTGATATTCATCAATCACGATCCACTTTTTATATAGATGATACACCGCTCTTCCGAGTATTGTATGCGTTAATGCAAATTGTACGTCACAGATTGGCAACATTAGTGTTGATGATCAAATTTCAAACTTATGACTATGGTATTAAAATTTACATTAGCTTTAGTATTCACGAATCGAACTCCTCTAACAAAATAAACTTATGGATTTATACCTTCATTGTCTTATAATAAAGAAACAAATATTTCTATAATGATTTTGTTATTATGTTATCATTGTAAAGGATTGCAATGAATAAAATAGGAGCTCTATTGAGTTGAGGCCAGTGGGGGTTGGACTTTCTGTCACCCCTTGTCAAAGTACTCGAGCTCATATCCTCAATTTTCCCTACTGTCCGATTCGCATTTCGCACTTTCGTCTGCTATATAAGATACTTAATTTAACGCCATTCAATTACTTTTGATAGAGTACATTCGTTTAATAGAAAACCAGTGAATAGGAAAAGATTTAGCCTTGAAGAAAGTCATTGGAGGTTTCTTCAAGATGCTATATATAATGGATGACATTACTTTAATGAATTACAATTCACTTCAGGGCATACCGGAATGTTTCAATTTTTAGGAAGTGAACACGAGATCATTTTGTATATAATGATATTCACAGAAACCTGTTCTATCCTTGAAGGTTAAACAAAATAACTTCAAGTAAATGAAATAAAGATTATCCTAAGGTTTATATTATACTGAGATGAAATCGCCTAAGCTTGTTTATCTTCGCTTTGATCAATAAAATGGCTTCTGAAAGAAAATAAATTGAATTTTTTTTTACAAAAATAATACGAATACTTTTAAAGAAATTACTATAATGAAGATTACATTGTAAAATATTTCTGTTATAATTTAATTTCATATTTTTAATTCTTAGGATTCTTCATTTTATATAAATAAGTATAATAATCGCATACATTTGATTTCAATTCTTTATTTAAGCATTATAATGAAAATTTATTCAAAATTTTATTTTAGTTATAATTTTAAGTGTGTAATATGAAACGAAATATTTCATAATGTCCTAATTGAGATAATGTTTTTAGAACATTTAATTTGTTATATTCGTTATTAATGTTAGATATATTGAATTCATCAGAGTAAAATAACTGATCACTTGTTATATTACTTTTACGTTTAACATAACATATTTATATGCTAATTATATTAAAACCTTTAATGCATTATTTATTTTAAAATATAATTTCTTTGCAAGAAATTTGCAATTCACTAATATTGCGAAATTGCTTGATTAATTCCATGTACATAATTGAATATTTGATCTGAGAGAAAGCGCACTCGTGACATCTAGTGTAATAAATTTTGCATAGTTTATCTCTTTTCACCATAATGTTATCAAAAAAATAAATATTGAACCTAAATATATATTATTTACCAGTGTGGAAAGTACCTATCTGAGTACACTGAAATAAAAAAAATACTCGAAAAGCTAGAAAATTAGATAAGATACAGCGTACTAACTAGCATTTAAAAATTGATTAGATCTTCGTTATTTTAGAATTTGTCTTTATTATTTATCTATACAATACTAATATTTATTAGAATACCACTTAAGCAGCTGTCCATATCTTACTCTTACTACACTAATAATAATAGTGCAAAAACGTTTAGTGTTTTGTAAGCTTATCTTAATCGTCACAAAAACTCTCATTAAGTATCCTAATTCCTAAGATATTATTATCACAGTAATATTCTAACTGCACTTTGTTGACCTGGTCATTATCTCTACCAAAGAAGTGTTTGAACGCCCCCTTAGCCGACTTTCGATGCGTCTCGAAGCGATTTACATCCGTTTTTGATTAATATCTTCGATACTAAACAGCATTTTACTTATCAAGTTATTATAACATGTTATTTCAATTAAGTTGATTCAATAAAACATTATTATTATCCGCAATTACCAAATGATTATAAAAGTTTTGTTTTTAAAATGTTTGTCTTTTTGTGATTTTTTTTAGTATTTGGTCGAACACTGAACACGGGTATCATTCTGAGAAATACTTTTTAATCAATTTAATCTGACAATAACAGTTGTTTTATAATTAATCTGAAACAGTATACGAGTGAATGTTTCACTATTAAATTTATACGAATATATATGTATATATATTGGTATAAATTATATATATAGCATGGTGGCATATATAAGAGATCAACATATAATTGAAAAAAAAATGTATAATCTTTTAAGATAACATTGTAATTAATTGATATGGATTAAAGGTAATTAAATAAAAGTGAGGGCGCAGTGCGACAGATGTTAACTGAAATGTGACTTTATTTACATTTAACATTTTATCTTTAATCAAGGGCTTGATATTTGGATATCTGATTTCAATTTGTATTATTAAATAAAGGATTAACCTAAAAAGTTTGGTGCTATATTGAAGATTTTTATATTTCATAAATATGAATTTAATAATCAATATTTCTTCTTAATAGCATCTAAATAATAGTTCATATAATTTGTAAGATAGTAGCAAATGTTAGTTATATGTTGAGAAAAAAGTTCCTAACGACTTACTTAGGAAATTGTTACTTAAACTATTCTCTTCCACTGGTCTTATCTGTTTTTTCTTTTCATTTACTTTTCCTTAATAGTAGTTAATTTTAGTTATAGTTTTTTACGTTTATATTTAATAAGTGATTATAATGTATTTATATATATAATCTTTAACTTAAACACAGTTTCTTTTGTAAGTTATTTAAAATATTATAAAATGATTGATACAGAATAAAATTATTATATGCTTATTAATATATATATTTAATTGTTAATTTTTTCAAAATAATTCTAATAAAGTGTAAAGTTAACTTACCACAAAAAGCTAAAATATTAGAAAGTTGGTGAGAATTAATTATTCAGTATTATAGTTCGATGAATCCTTGAAAATAATTAAAACTTATATCATTATTATTTTTTGTTAGTAAACATAATATTCAAGAATGAATTTCAAAGAAAAATGTAATTAATTTCACATTTACAACGACCCGAGAATTCTTTAGAGTACGACCATCCGTCATCCAATATCAGTGTATCTCGTGTAACCCACCAGGTGCAAGGTTCCTTATAAAATATAGCAACCTTAATAATATCTTAGTTATTAGTCTCTTGGTTCTTGTAAACTTGACTTATAATCGACAAATACCACAAATGAATATTATTGAATAAAACCTAATTTGAAATTTTTATTTAAGATTTATTCGAGATATTTTAGAATAAAATTTAAATATAACTTAAAGGAGTTATTATTTATAGTTATTTATATGAGTCAGTACAAATTAAACAATCCCATAAGCGTTTACAGATGTAGTCATAAAATATAATAAATTAACATATTTCTATAATTGCATCATATTTAAAGGTGACCATCAGTCAGTAGGTGATGCATTATAAATCCTTTTACGTGATGCATAATAGATAAATGATGTATTATAAATCATTACAATGATTGATTCAGGTTACGAATAAGTTTGATATTAGAAGTATAAAAAATTTGTACTAATTTATTTTTTTGTTTCCCTTCTATATTTATATCATATAATAAAAACCATAAATTGCAACTTTATAGTATTTTTATAAGCGTATATTAATACTGTTTTTATAATAATAATAATAATAAATTTATCTATAAGATCAAATGTTATAATATATATATATATATATATATATATTTATAACATTTTTATTAACACTAAACCTACCGACAGTTCTTGTATACCTTTTCCTACCGCAAGCGGTCGAATTGAGCGGTAATTAAAAGTTATTTTATTATATAACGCAGGTAATAATTTAAATAACTAAAAGTAAAGAGTGAAGAAAATATAATATGCATATTCTAAGAATTGGCATGTAGTTTGATAACGCTATTATAACGTTTAAAAATGTGTAAGTTTTACAAATGTTTAAGAACGGTCAATTTGACCGGTACTTGGTAGGTTTAGTGTTAATTAACCTATATTAAATATTATTTCGGTGTTAAGACTACTTTTTGATAAATGTTGTTTTAATAAAAAATAAAATAGTATTTAATATAAATCCTGTGTTCGAAAAGATAAGATAAAATAATTAAATAAATATATATCTTAAAAATACATATTTTATGTGAAAAAATAAGCTATTTTAATTTGACTGTAAAATATAATAATATTATATAAAACCATTCTATTGTTGCGTAATTTATGGTTATAAGGAGCCCTGTAAATTTATATTTTGTTATAAATTCCCGTTTTCAAAGTTCAATGACCTATTGGTTCTTGAATTGGAATCCAATCAGTGACTAATCGTGTTGTGTAAATCAAAAATGCAATATAAAGACATGGAATTATCGTTCTTAAGACACTACTAAATTACTTGATATAGTAAAATTTTGATCGAATTGTTTTTTGTAAGAAATTTGTAACAGTGATACAATTTACAAACGTATTTATTCCAATACCTAGAACATTATTTATGGACTTTAACAAGAGTTTTGTATACAATTATAATAATTGTAACTTATTAACCATTCAGTCGATATTATAAAAGTTACATTATTTGCATCATAAACAAAACATGTCAAACAAGATCTACGCATCTAATCTAGCATAATTATAAAATGGTCTATGCATTTCTATCTATCATTATATAATTATAACAAGTTTTTCAATACCAGTTCAATGAACTCTGTATATGTGATGTCATTAAATCACTTTAATACACGATTATTCAACAGTTAACTTATTCAAAGCTTACATAAGAGTCAGCTAATTAAGAACTCGTCTGCATTCAAAGTACATTCTTTAGAACGAACTATGATGCATTAAATATCACATTATTTTTAACCAAATAAATGATTATATTATGATTTTATTTACAAATAAATAGTAATTTAAACTATATAACAATATCAGAATAATCATAAATGTAATTATACCTAAATGGTATTGTAGTGGGTTTGCTTTTTGGATAGCAACCACGAAAATTACAATTAATCTTTTAACCATTGTTATATTTGGTTCGTTGCATTCTATGGACAATATATATACTATCTTTGAGATGAAACGATTGACCATTAAAAATATATTAACAAAATATTTCTGGAAGAATGTTCAATTTCGATAAGATTCCAGACGTTTTTTAAATAAGGAAACGTTGTATTCGCTTAGTCATCAGGATCTGATCATGCCAGACCGCCTTACAGACCGGTTTCGTTTTTTGGGACAATTCAAAAGCTTTGAGACGGAGTAATATTTAATAAATAATGTATATAATGCATTTATAAGAAGTGAAAGCCAAAATTAATCGTAATACTTATATGTTTTTGTTGATGATTAAGTCTAAATTAGTTTCGCTAATTATATTGAAAAAACATGACATTAAAATATATATTGTCGAAATTTTTTAAAGAAAAATGAAATGAGAGTTATCTTTTATTGTATTTAAACTTTAATGATCTGTAATTACTATCATATATTGAACAATAATACTCGTGTTACTGATATCGGAATTCGTTCGACTATTTTCAAAACCCATTCGAGGTCCATATTCATGAGCTAGGAGCGTGCCGGAAGCGTGTATATCTTATTAGTTCTCACCGTGAAACATAAAATCTAATAAAAATTACCGCTCAATCCTATAACTAGAACCGAACAGCCGATACAGCCTTGAAGCTCGCACCCCCCATTTACAAGTGTAACGGGGCACTAATAATATGGTGAGCAGATGATAAAATTCCATGTATAAGACCCGATGTTGTAATGAGACATGCGACTTAATGGCTACTGATTCAGCAATTAAATTATAATATTGAATAAAGCATGGAATCTTTCATGACATGAATTATGTATTAAATAACATCTCTATTGGATGGATATAAACATAATCTAAGCTTAACTAAGCGATATAGTATAATACGAGAAAGAATACCTTTAGCTATCACATTCCGTGTGCTTTGATGTGTTGATGGTATAACCAAACACCATCTTGTCAGCGGTGTCCAATACTACTCTTCACCCACATACTTGAGACGACATAAGAAAAAATCCTTGAAACCAACATATCTTAGGTTTGTGACGTGACATTCAGGCAAAAAAAAGACATTTTCGTGTTAATTAATTAATTAAATAGCATTAACTATATACAGAGTAGACCATTTACTATTAAATATACGCGGTATTCCGCCTTTTTTTACTTGAGTTGTGACGTCACATTCAGGCAAAACAATATCAAGGTTAGTATCAGAGGTTTTATGCACTTGATGCCATTTCTAGTATGTGGATGTGCCAAGATATCGCCTTATTAATGTTAATATTTTTATATTATATATGTAAAAACTACCAAAAATAAACGTGAAAATTAATGAAGAAAGTAATAAAATAAATGTAAATGTAAATGAATAAAAGGTTTTCAAATATGAATGCAAACTATTTTAATATATTCAAGAACTTCTGAAACAAAATTTGTCTGAAACATTTAAAACTTATTTAAACTTACTTAAATGTATAAGAATGGAGGACAAAACTAAAAAAGCAGTTTTAGTGATCGAATGAGTGAGTTTTATAAAATAAAGTAATATAAAGTATGTTAGAATTTAAAAACATTTCTATTTTACTTTCTCTTTAAATGAAATTTTAAAGATAAATAATAATTAACTACTTATGTATTTTTTTTTCAAACGTTATTTTTATTAACTATAAAACGTATTCCATATAATTTAGTATACGATATTAAACTTTTTAATAAAAAATGAAATAATTTTTTTTTATATAAATTTGTCGTATTTATTATTAAAAATTAAAACATAAATAATTAAAAATGATTATATAACATGATCATTTCGTCCTTTTAATTGAAGTTAAGTTCCTTTATTTTATTTTATTTTTTAAGTAAAATATTTTTTAAATTATGTACTATATATTTCAAAAGTAAAATAAAGTAAAGTTTATATATTTATAAATACTTAATTCTTGTTCTAATAAATATTCTGCGCTATAACTTGTTTAATATTTTTTTAATTAAATTATCAATTAAAATAATTCATAATACCCATTCATATCAGAATATTTAAGCCGACAGGTGCCATCCTAAAAGCTTACCACCACCTATTGACTGTACAATAAGCAATAAAGAATTGATACTCTGTTATTTCAATTGATGTTACTTTAACACATTTCGAAACAATAAAGTAAATATATAATATAATTTTAATTATATATTAATATTCGTTATAATTCGCATATCATTTGAATTTCTATAAAATTATATATCGCGTGCGACTGCCTGCGAATTCGAAAATAACTTTTAATAAGGCTTTATTATAAGTTATTTTGAATTTGAGTCTCAACTTTCAACTAAATTTTGTATTTGAATGAGCTATAAATGCCTCAATTTATATATATATATATATATATATATATATATATATATATATATATTTACATATGGCTTTCATAACTTTTTGTAATTAATTGAAATATTTTTTGATATCAAAAATAATAAATATTATTTTAAAATAATTTAAAATTACAATAATTGATACACGTATCTGAAATGGCTGTATCTACGTGAGGCTATGTCTTGATCAACGTCAGTTCATACAGAGTTGAATTGAGAACACACGGGATGCGTCTAACAGATTGCTCTCGAGATTTATGTTCAATATTAGAAATCTCTAGCTTATTACGTGTCAATGACCCTTTAAGAATTTTCATTTTATATGTTGAAAATACGTTTGGATCTGAATGTCTGGCTATATCAAGTTAATGTACTGTAAGGTGACACTATCACATCACATCACATCACATCACATCACACACACATCACATTTAAATATGAAAAGTACTTCGATATTTTAATGTATTATTTATTATATTAAAAAATTATTTGCTATTAAGTTAAACATCATTTAATAATTTTGCTTCACTGCCATTTTTCATTCAATAATTTTTTTATTAATAAATATTCTATATTAGGATTCGCCTTGTCCTAAACCATGACGTATATATAAAAAACTTTTTTGAAAATAACATTTCTGTATATATTTATAGAAGTATTAAAAGTTTTTGCAATTAAATAAATAAAATTAATATTAAGGAAAAAGTAAATTTTCCTATATAATTATAAAACTTTTTTCAGTGATTTTTTCCTTTATACTTGTATATTATTTTTCAAATTAAAATACTCATAAGAGAAGTAAAAGCATAAACAATTTACTTCATTTTTTTTTTTTTATTAATAGTAAACATATTTTTTTTACTCTTATCCATATAATTGTATCCAATATAGCTATAGATGTTTTTTGGACTAATGCATATCGAGTCTAATCGTTCCTCAGGGTCATTGAACTCTAGAATGTAGTTAGTACGTATATTAATTATGCTAGCAATAAAATTTATTAAAAAGATTCGAAGTTTTCATAATATATATAATGATAATAAATAACACATGATTTATATAGAACCGATTGGCGTAGGATTCAATAATTAACACGATGCAGATTAAAATGATATTGACATATTGTTATAAAATAAACTAAAAACTTAAAAGTTTTTAATATTATATGTACGCTGAACCGGTTACCAAGGTGTAAGTTTCGTTCAATGCCAAGTAACCTCCATTATTTCTTTTCAATGAATTTCATTAACCATTTTGGCGCTTATTAAAGTTCCTTTTAAATTTTATATTTATTTATAAAGTTTAATACACACATACACGCACACACACACACACACATATATATATATATATATATATATATATGTGTGTGTGTGTGTATATATATATATATATATATATATATATATATATATAACCGTTAATTTTAATTACTTCCTACACACGTGAAGAGACATTTTAATAACTGTGGAGGCGGAATTAAACTCCGGTGATTTATAAATCTCGTAAGATGTAAAATATAAAAACGTCGAAAAATTTTAAGTTTAATAACAAATGCAGATTATAATCTTGTTAGAACGATTTTAACAACAAATCTTATCTTAACCAATAAATTAAAGATTTAACATGATTATAATATATTTATTATATTATTACAACGATTATTCAAAAGTTCTATACATTTATAATACAAATATAAGAAATAACGCAAAAGCTCCAACAGCATACAGGAACTAGAAAAGTAATTTTATAGCTTTCAGCGTACAAATAAAATTAAATGAGCTATTCAAATTTACTATAAAATTCAACTATTTATACCATTGTCCGCGCCACGTGCCTTATCGGTCGTTACATAACAATGAACAAGTTAAGGTCAAAGGCCTAGTTGCGTAAGCGTTCATCAAACTACGTTGTTACTTAGAAGCTCCGATGTATGTTACGTTTTGTTTATTATAACCCCTTTCTCTTTTATATATGTTATTGTGGTTATAATGTAAGTATGATATGATAATTCTTAATATCTAAACATTAAAATATTCTTTAATAATCGTTTTTTGTATGTTTATATATATTTTATATGTTTATTTTTTTTATTTTTGTATGTTTATTTTTTTCTTGATAATATTCAAATTTTAAATTTAGAATTTAATAGCAGTTACAACGAAATAGTAAGATTATAAGAAAAAAATTAAAAGTCACTCTTTCTCGGCTGCATTTTTTTACTTTTTATATAAAAACTGCTTCCTGCCAGTGACCTCCGCGGGTTTTCGACCTTAATGCACCTGCTTGCTCTACGACAGTGAGTCTATTTAAAACGTTAAGGGTTCTGTATAGTTACTTAAATATATTTTACTTAATAAAATTTATATACATATTTAATTTTAATCAAAGAATAAGATTTTGAGGTGTAAATTTTTCACTTCTTCGTGGACTCTAAAAGCTAAGCTGCGGTGTTTTATTGCGAGTAGACCTGACCCCGTGTTTACAATGTGGACGTCTAAGTCAGGCGTAAATTGAGGAAGCGTCGCCATAAAACATTTTATATTACTCTGACATAACCCTATTTCTACTATGTGTACTGAACCCACGGATGGCCTTTTGTAAGCTTGAACCTATTTTCTGGACGGCATTGTTTAATCTCGTTCCGTGCTCTTATCTCGAAATTAGGGCTTTGTTTTTATCACAAAGACAATAATTACATATTTTTTTAATAGAAAAAATTCTTATATCTTTTAGGAATTATAAATTTTTTAACACATCGATTTTTTCATTCATCTAACATCAAAATGATGATGAGGTATTTATTTTTGTATTTTAATTTTAACCCGATGATTCAAATGGTTATTCTTAGTCATCAGACTCAGTTGGTTAGTCATCAACCTCTAGAGGCTTTATAGTTTCCAGACATAGAGTTTTAGATGGACACAAAACGCACTAACAGTATTTATATTGCTAGTGTATTTTTCATGTAATTCCAACTATATACCAGATAATTTAATTTTATCTAATATTTGTTTATAATTTTATTTTATCTTCATATTTTTACTATATCGAATTTAACTACTTCATGATGTTGCAGCAGTTATCTTTGCTCTATAATAACAGAATGTAAAACATCTTTTAAAGAAAAATAAAACTATTCTTCCATTTTCTGTAAAATAACATCAAATCGAAAACATAATATGTTAATATCAGTGCTGTTTGTATCTTTATATCTCTCTTTTATCCTTTATCTAGATTGATTTATCGAATTTGATATAAAATTGACAACAACATATATTTATTTATATACCATTTGAGAGGTATTTAAAATCTTAAAATTAATTAATAATATCGCAAAATATTCATTTAATATATTCGTGCAATTCCATATACTTAATGAACCAACATTTGACACATCATTAAATATTCAAAACGGATTCGATCGTTGAATTAGTAATAGTCAACCAAAACCGGAAGCGTTGAGTATGCAAAGTGACACACTCCTCGCATGGATATGGGCAGCTTTAGTGGCGAATAACACACTTGATTTATATTATAAGAATTAAGTTAAGTTCGTATTAAACGTGTTCAATATATATATATTGTAAATTGTGAGTTTTTGGTTACACATTAAACACTCATTTTGCTTTCTAAGAAATAAAATATAATAAACATAAAAATAACATAAAAATTAAAGTAACTTTTGATGATGTTTTTCGGACTTTCATTTCGTAATTATAATAAATAATAAAATGATACGTTAATTCAAAATAGAATTATCCTTAAATAACTTTTACAAACAACCCTAAAGAGTATGAAACAATTTTTTTACGTCATTACCGAGATCAAAATGAATACTGTCTCTAAATTTACTCTAAACTTTTAAAGAATACTTAACAAAAGTACAATTCGAGCGTTAAAAAACAATACAAGTAGAACTTAAGTTCTCTTTTGACAATTGTAACAAGTGTAACAAATTTTGCTCATTTACGAACTCTGTTTCTAACCGCGTGACTCGTTAAAAGTTTTGGGATATACCACAATAATAAGGACTTGATGGTACATTATATAGGGATACTCTTTTGAAATTAGAAACTTAAGTTTATTATAAAAACTTATACAATGACGTTACACAAACAAAGCGGAAAGCAATTAAAAAATGTCTACAGTAAAATGTAATGGCAGTTTTTTGAAGAATAAATAATAATTACTAAAAATGATATCAAATTAAACTAATGTCGAATATTGAGAGGACATTGAGAGGTTAGCAGAGTGACTGCTGGAGTCACTCTGTTAAATGTGAAGCGACATACCATACTCCATACATCATAGGTTTCATTATTCTGATTTCTTTATTTATTTTACCAACCAGACCAGTTATACAAATAGATATTGAACTCGGGATCTCTCAATACAAAGGCAAGCTTTCCTTCCACTAACCCAGACAGACCCAATAGAAACTATTTACTTCAAGATATCAATATCTCTATTGGGATAGCTAGTATAATATAATTTATGTTATTTAGGCAAGGAAGTCGGCTCCAAGTTGATATTATGTATGCTTCGCACGGCTCAACTAAACAACCTTAGAAATGGCAAGATGTTTGGGTTAGGCTATCAAAAGATCGTAAATTTGTTAATATTAAACCGGTGGTCCGCTATTTTGCTGACATCACTAATAATGATTTGTGGTTAGTTTATCTGTATTGATCCTTATTTTATAAGATAACTATGATTCAAACTTGTAAACTTGTAATCTATACATATAAATAAAATTGATGTGTTTGATTTTAATTACAAACTTAATAGCTTTTCACTAAACGAATATGAAATTATATACGAACTAAGATATATATATTTTTTATTTTCTGTCTGTGTGTTTTATTGTATGTATGTTCCGACAAATCTCTCAAACCGCTAGACCAATTTTAACAGAACTTGATGTTATAAAGTGTAACTTAGGCTACTTTTTTAAGACAGAGCTAGTTTAAAATAAAAACATTAATACCTAATGGATATTTAATTATAATATCTCTTATTATATATAAAATCATAATGTTATTAAAATGTTTTATTCTTTATATTTTGAATTTAGGTCGAATATGAGGTAATCTTTAAAGCCACGTTGCACCGGTGCCTTTATTCTCTTGTTAAGCTGTTCTGAAATGAAATTTTAGTCTCACTTAATAAAGTACTGGTTCTATCGTTGGTCAGGATTTTGTATTGGTGTAGTTATTATGACTTCAGTTCTGGTTTGAACAGCACGGAGGACAAATTATAAAGTTTCAACGTATTAGAAAAGTAATTTGAAACTTTAGATATCTAGTTTGTTTATTGATCGAGACAAATAAGATTTTGTTTTGGTATAAATATTATTTTTATTATTAAAGATTTAAAATATTCAAAACTTTAAACTGCTAAGTTGAGTGACACAATTGATTAATTAATAAAAGTTTTGATAGTAAAATTAAACCGCAGACCGGAAGCAGTGAAAAGTTTGACAGTAAATGTTTCATAATGACTTCATTAGTTAAATGTAATTGCAATTTACTTTATGTATTCACGAATTTTGGTTTTGATTCGATGCGTCTTAATATTTATTTTTTGTATACAAATATAAGTTAATTATTATTATAATTATATTTGTATTCTTCTAAATGTAATAATGTTAAAATCACCTAATGTGTTATTTGGTATCCATTTAGTCTCGTAATTAAAAGACATTTCTCACGAGCGAGTTGGGTTTGACAACGAAAATTACGTGTTTTTATTGACTACAATGCTGGTATCCGACGCGTAATTAAATTTTGGTGAATAATATTGTCCCTAAGTTCACACTTTGGAATTTGATATAAATTCATGAATACAATTATATTGCAACCATAAATTAAAGTTTTGTTAATTACTCACGTCAAAATAACATTTGATAATATCTTCTGTATTTTGATATTACTTATATTGTAATGTAGTATCAGAGAAAAATCTCAGAAGTATTATATAACATTACGCATAAACAAGATTAGAATATCTTTAACTACATAGAGACTTCAGAATTATTCGGATGTTTTTATATTCATATCGCGACATAGACGACTGTCTGTGACAACTGACATCAAAGGCTTAAAGGGAAAATTCTAAGCAGGCGGTTGAAGTTCGTTAAAAATACGTGTGCCGTTTTAAATATTATTGTATGAAATGTATTTTCTTATATAAAAAGTATGTTTAATAATGCTCTTTAATTATAACTTATAACATTTGTTCCTGTTATCAGAAATATTTTTAACACTAAACCTACCAAGCACCGGTCAAATTGACCGTTCTTAAACTTTTGTAAAACTTACACATTTTTAAACGTTATAATATCGTTATCAAACTACATGACAATTATTAGAATATGCATATAATATTGTATTCACTCTTTACTTTTAGTTATTTCCATTATTACCTGCGTTATATAATAAAATAACTTTTAATTACCGGTTAATTTGACCGCGTGCGGTAGGAACAGGTATACAAGAATTGTCGGTAGGTTTAGTGTTAATACGATTAAACAAATATTTTCACATTTCAAATAATTTAAAATCTAGAAGCATTTGCCATGTTATATTTAATGAAATTTTAATTTAATTATTTTGCGAAATATTAATATAAAATATAAATTGTTATTAAAAAGAAAAGTTAATTACAACATCAAGTTGAGTACTGAATTAAAAGAATGAGACCCCAGTACAAAAAGGTATTGTGGAATAAGAAGTCCGCGACTGACAGACTGACAGACATTGTGACCACTCAAAATGCAAATATTAATAGACTGAGAATATCTTAGTATAATTATCTTCGTTTTTGAATCTTAAGTTTCTTGATATTATTCAAGTTTATTTTCTGTGTACCGAACGAAGTAACAGCCCCGAACTTGAAATAAGATCTTGATCGAACTGAACTCGACTCAAGTTTATTGAAAAGTTATATTGAGTTTTCTGTTAAAACTTTTATAATTCTAAATATTTATGGTAATAATTATAATTAATACTGTCGTCGTTAACGAATAATTCGATTTTGAAACTTTTCATATAAACATATATTTATTCTTTTTAAGGCTTCACCACGTTAAGATTGAATTTTATAAAAAATATTTTGGATTAGGTTACTGTAAATTTTTAGCTTACGATTCTATGTTTATAGGGAAGGAAGTTGTTGCCAAAATTATTCTCAAGAATATGAATACAAACATGTCTTTTGATTCATAAACTTTGTGTGTTTTCATTTACTAACCTACAAAATTACTTAACCAATTTCAATTAAATTTTGTAGATATCTATTGCTTGATCCAAATTAAAACACAAGATATTTTTTGTCCCAATTAATAATTTTCAATTTTGTTTAATGCGAATTTGATGTTTGTGTACATAATTTTAATTCACTTCTAAGATCTTTAAGTTTCCAATAGACAGCGGTACTAATAATACAATTTTATTTGATGTAAAATAGTTTCTGAAGTAGCAGGTGAAGTCATTGGCGACAACTAGTATACTTACCACCACCTTATATATTATGAAATATTACCGTTTCGTATATCCTCTTTTTAACAATATTTAAAAGGGTCGTAGCGTTGTTACATAATCCATAACCTTCTTCTAAAAATAGTTTAAGGATAGCAAAAAAAAAAAAAAAATTTTTCAAGATCCAACATAGGTAACGTATTGAAACAAAAAACCTTTAGTTAAATAAATAATAAAAAAAAGTCAATTTCCAGTGGCTTCATAAAAATGTATCATTTAAAAAGCTTATAATAAAGCACTAAGCCTTAGAAACATAATTTTAATTATATAGTAGTTTATCTTGTAAGAAATATAAATGCTTCCTCTTAAGAGAATAAATACATCTGAATGGTCAGTTGATTATTGGTCACCCTAATTGCTAGGCCAAAGATCGTGGGTTAAAATTCCACGCTAGGTTAGTTATTTCAAAGATTGTTGAGCCGAGTGTTGATATTCTTAATGTCCTTTATTTGTCTGTATCTAAAAACATCCACAAAAAGAGAGATTACCCTTTCATGTGAGATTTGTATTTTACTTAAAAAATAAACATGCACGAGATAAATATTTTATTACTGAGAAAGAATTAAAGGCGGTTACATAACTCCTACTTCCAAATTGTTTGATATTCTTTTACACTCGGGACGGATCGTGTGCTATCGAGTTTATTAAACGGATAACCTGTTGTGTAAGAAGTTTGTTCGTTTACGTTATCGAAGCTATTGAAGTAGACAAAAGTCCATGCATATATAATATGGAGTAAAGAACAATTTTTTTATGAAGCTCTCTCCTCTTATCTTAATATAATATAAACATGTTTATATACAACCTAGAAATACGTAACTAAAATTAAAAAATAAAAAACCGATTCCGTAATACCATTTTGATGATTCAAAAATTGAAATCAGTATAATTTGGCCAATTTTGCTTAACACCTCCTAAAATATCAAGTTGATTTTTCACACCTTCCTCAGAAGTCTGTCTTTCAAAACAACGGACAGACACGCGCCAGGAGGGTTTTGTTTGGCTTGCCTTTGTTCGAATAAAAAGATTCCTTACCTGCGTTTTTAAAAAATATTTACCACAAGCTCAGGTTACTTAGATACCCTCCCAGACATTCAGATTTATTTGATTTGATTTGATTTACATTTAAATAAAATATACGTTTCAGACTACATGATTTCACAAGATAAACTTAAAAGTTATAGTACAAAAGTTCAGATAAACGCTCAATCAGCTTTATAAAAAAATTGTTAATTAATAATTTGAATCAAATTTAATAACAGCTACATTTGATTCTCGCTATACTTTTCTTTCATTTCTCAGTAAAAGAAAATAAAAGATTAGTAATATAATCTATTATGTAATTAAATAATTGTAATTTTCAAATAATATATATACTATATAGAAAACCATAACATACGGACAAAGTAATATTGCTTTGACAAACCAAAGCAGTCATGACACTAAAAATTTAGTTGGACCAGCAAAAGACAAAAGGTCGCCATTTAAACTTTTGGACAAAATTAAACCTACACATATAAAAAGCTCATAAGTGTTTAAAAGTAATATATATTCTCTTTAGATTTAATTAAATATCTAGTGTAATTAAATGTAATGTAACCAAATGAGAGGCTTGAAATATTTTCTTAAATACATTATTTTCGTCTTTATACCAAAAGGTTAATCGAATGTGAACCCTGTTACGAAAGCTCTCATGGGTTAAGGGACTATTGTGAAATATATTTAAATAACCCTACTAAATATTTAAATAGTTTTTCATGACGTCAATGTATAAGTTAATACTTTTTGGAACAATATTCTTCAAATCACATATGAAATTTATTAGATAGAAAAAATATATAATACACATGTGTTTATATATATATATATATATATATATATTAAAAAATTCATTCATGGGTTTAGAAACTTATGCGGTAATTTTCGGTAATTTCGTAAAAGATTTGGACAATTCGATTCATTAATTAAAGATATATAAAGCTATACGTATAACCATTAATTAAATATATATATATATATATATATATATATATATATATATATATATATATATATATATATATATATATATATATATATATATATATATATATATATATATATATATATATATATATTTAATTAATGGTTATACGTATAGCTTTATATATCTTTAATTAATGAATCGAATTGTCCAAATCTTTTACGAAATTACCGAAAATTACCGCATAAGTTTCTAAACCCATGAATGAATTTCAGTTTAAAAGGAATTTTATAATTAAAATGGTAAAGTTGTGGTTGTAGTTAGTTATTCCTAGTATCCAAGTTTAAAGGGGCTGTAATGAAACAATCACGAAACACAGCGTGTTGTTGGTTTAAATGTTTATTTAGAGTAAATTGATTAAAAGCCACTCGTTAATTAAAATCGAGAGAGAACATCACTTCCAATATACAAATTGAGACCTAAACACGTTTTAAAAACACTTGAAGGACTAAAAAGTATAGAGAACTTTAATCAATATGTGAATTGTTATGGTTTTAGTTATATATAAAGTGTTTTTCAATGTTAAAGAGAGATAGAGAAAGAAGAGATAAACATTGTATGCTTCTAAAGATGTCTTTGAAACCTTAATCTATTATTGTCCCAATAAAGTTTACAGTGCATTAAAATTTGTACTTCATATTTAATAAAACTAATTTAGACAATATATTTGTTCTTAAAAAAAACAGTTACAAAAGACACCATTGTTGTAAAATAAAACGTACCACAAAATTAATTTTGAAGACCATATTCTAATTAGATCGTGGTGTACGTGTTTCCGGCGTTGGTTACGAAGAGCGAGATGCTAGGAGAATATTTTTAAAACTTAATTTTGACCGGTCACAATGCTGTAGAGTTTACATTTTATGTTAGGAAAATCGGTGAAGTTTACATTTCATTTATAAATCTTATAAATATATGATAACAACAATATTTGGCTTCTGTTAATAATACACAAACATGACATGTTTGGGGAAATATCGGATAATCGTATTCTAAGCTCCTGGATAAGCTGATAGTACCTTATCTATCTATATTAATTTTGCTACTAAATTAACTATATAAAACCTGTACATTAAAGACATTCAAGCTAACTTTAAGTTAAGTTAAGTAACTAAAAGCTAAGCTAACAAAAAAAAAATATTATTATCAATACTATTAACGTTAGTTATTTTAAACTAATTCCATATAATTATTATTGGGATAACAAAAGACTAACTAAACTTAGTCAATAATGAAATTATAATTATTCATTATAATAACTTTAAAGTATTGTCATTTAAAATCTATTCGATTAATAGTTTTATTTCCAATTGCTATTTACATATAATACAGTTGATGCTTGGCAAATAATGAATGCAGAACATTCATTAAACAGATTGACTTTACCATTCATAGGCCTGCATCTATAGTATTGAATCGCAGAAATCATTATATTTTATAATAATGATACTTTTGTATAGTATAAGTCCTTTGTATTGATATTTGCAGAATTCATTGCACAGAAACCCGATACCGTAGCACTTATTACTTAATATTGTTGTTACAAACGATATTGAATCCGGAAGCCTTTGATACAAATGAGGTTAACTTAGTCCTATGAAAATATTATGTTTTCTATTTCTAAATATAATTTGATAAACCTACTAATATACTCACATTACTTTTAAAGATTTATCAGTTTTACCTAGTTGATAAATTGTTTGTAATAAAATAATTTCTTTTACGGAACTAGTTCCTGATATTTTTGGTCTACAAAATTATCATAATATCTCAAAAAAGTAAATATGTGTAAGTCAAAATATAAAAGTACTTCATATATATTTAATATCGCCAATCACTGTAATGACATTTATGAGAAACCTAAGAACAGGGTCAAGATTATGGAAAATCAGGTGATTGATATTATTCACAAATTTTCATACTTTTCGCAGACCTCTTATTCGCCTCTTCCGACCTCTAGGCTCGGTTCAATAGGTTTAATATTACAGACAACTATAAAAATATAAAAGTAGATTAGTTTAAGGTGTATAAAGACATTAATTATTTTTTTTTATCTTATACTTACCTTTTATATCCAAATGTTAATCCCAGTTCACACATATAATTATTAATATGAGTTAGAAGGTCTTATAGGAATTATACAAGTGATATTGATATGATATATGCATTTCAGTTGTCTTTAATAGTTAGTCTTGTACGAGATGGATGTAAGAACGACATGTGCAGACCACTGATTCAATTGCTTTGGTACGTGCTCATTGATTGAACCTCGTTTCAATGGATACTGGATACAATTGATAAAGTAACTCCATGATGAGGCGGTATTGCTTCTATTTGCTCTTTCATTTGTAATGGATACATAGATTTCTTGACCTATTTACTCTTTTAAGTGTATTGTGTCAGAATCAATTTGTTCTATAATTATAGATCAATTGGGTCATGTTCGAACCATGGAAATGTCGATGCGACGATCGCAGCAGCAACATACATCTTTACTAACTATATAACCACTAAATGTATACTCGTAACAATAATTTTCTTAATAAGAGAGATAAGAGTCTTCTTTTTGTTTAAAAAGGATATATATTTATTATGAATGGGATCTGCAAATAAAATTAAAGGTTATATAGAACAGGTGTATTAATTAAAATCTAACACAATTATTAGTTTAATAATAATCACGGTTTTAACGTAAATAATTATAAAATAAATAATAAAAAAGAAAAAAATTTAAATAATTGTTTTTAATTTTTATATTCGTTTAACTTATTCTTAATTTTCAACTATTTGTATGGTATAGTATTGACTGTGAAATATAATTTCATTTTTTTTCTTATAGGTCGTTGAGAAACGCCGGTCCATCACAAGTCGAGACACATCTAAGCAATGTTTAGGAAGGGACACAGAACGCGCTACATCCGCGTGATCCTTAAAGCTGGGGCGTGGAAACGTGTGCCCATGAAACTTCTCAAGTGGGGGAGAAAGATGCCTTCCACTAAGGAGTACAATCTGGTGCCAAATGATGAATACGATACGAGAATCCCGCTACATCCAGAGGAGGCTTTCCATTATGGCATCACCTTCCGTGCTAAGGTAGGTATATTAAAGTATGCTTAAAATGAATTTCAAATAGTAGTATAAACCTTTATATATATTTAAGTTAGTATACGTACGTGGTAAATATATTAGTCAGTGAATCCGGGGTTCAATCACACATATTGGAGAGGTCTAGGAGAGATACATAAATGCATAAAACGCTCCGAACTCAGACGATCTCACGGATAGACTGGTTCCGACAAATCTCATCTAAAGTCAAGGCCAACTACTTTTTACGTGAGTATTTTTTTATAAAAGCGGACGTACGGAATGCATTGTGAGCGTTACTTTAATCGAGATAGTTTTGTGATGGAATTGAGATGTACTTATATAAACTTTATATTTATTATTTATCTATATACATTTTATTCATTATAATAGTTTGGAAGATTGTTAAATAAATTTATACATAAAATAATGTTATACGTTATATAGTACTGACTGTTGTTCTAATAACAATAGATAGATCAACAACCTTTGTATTCTAATTTAGTATGAAATAATAATTTAAATATCGTTTAAACATTTTCATTTCAAAGCGTGATGATTGTGTTGAGTGATATTTAAATGTTTTCAGTTGATTTAAAGAATTTATACAAAAAAAATTTTTCTTAATAAAAATGGTTTCGGTAGAGTTAATAGCAATTTTATGTATGTATAAAATGATGAAACTGAGATGTCAATACATTTAGTAAACTTTTAAATTTGTAATACAATATTTTCATATATGTAGTAGTTAATAATTAGAACATTTCTATAAATAATGCTTTAAAAACAATCAAAGTAAAATAAACAATATCAAAGAATCTCAAAGATATTAAAAAAACACAAAAACTAACTAACAATACTAAATAACAAAGAACTCCTCCCTCGGACTATTATTTCAAATAAAAATTGTTTTGTTTTGTGCCCGAGGGATTAAAACAAACATCCGGTCAATTGTCAGTTAATTATAATGTTTTCTTGTCTTCTTTATTAAAGCTTTGTTAATTAACAGATCAAATAATTATATTTAAATCTAATTAACATTGAAATATTAAAATATTTCTTATGCAAATTATTTATAAATAGAGGCATAATTGTATTTTAGATAAATAAAATCAAAAATACGTTCTTCCCAGAATACAAGTAAGATATAAAACGAAACGCCGTGCTACGACATTTATGATACTCTCCTGACATTATATAAATAATACGATCTGACTTTCTGTTATATTACGAACATGTATTATCAAAAACTATCTTAAAGTTCGCTTTTTTTTCGTTTATTTTATACGTAATAATGCTATACCCGATAATTAGATAATATGGAAAGACTATCTATAATTAAATTTTTTATATAATAATTATTCAAATAAATCCAATCCAATATACCAATAGTTTAAGTATGTCTGTTTATCCATCAATCATATTACATATTTCAAATGAATTAATCGGTCTTTGGAAAAAGAAAACCGTTTCTGTATCCAACTTGTATTAAATTATTTTAAACCTAATATCGTTCAAGAGTCGTCTTTTAAGGATTACTTTAGCTTTGACTTGAACTTCAATGTTTTCTAATTGACATGATTAAATTCATTTAAAGCTGAGTCTCAAAAATAAATTTATAATATTTACGAAAAGCAATCTAATCTAAAAACTTTCTAATAAATTTATACCACGACATAGATAATATCTTATAGGATTATGAACAAAGGACGGTTCAAAATTCATAGCACGAGATACTTACGAGGGTGCATATTGTAAGAGGAGAGAAGGGCTCCATTGTTGGTCATGATCGTTTACGAAAAGCCAATTTCGAGGTCCATTCAGGAAATAAATCTAACCTACGGATGAAAGATGGATGATTTAGTTGAATAGAATTATCTGAATGCCTGTTAAATGTTCACTAGTGTATCTTTAGTTGTTAAGGATTAAATCTTTACATTTAAATCAAGAAACATAATAAAAAATATAAAAACAAATAATTTTACTACATTATAGCGATCTGTGATATTATTTAACCATTTGAAAATAACCAACATATCTTTTTTTTATATCTGCATAAACTACATATAAATTTGAAAATATTTGGTAAAGTAAAAATCTTTGGTCATTTTTAGATTAAACTTTATTTAAAACTGACCTCAAACCAAATAAGAATAAAAATGAGTACAAATATTCCTCTATGTGGTTATTATGTTCGTGTAAGTAACTTCATGAGACGTTTTGTTCAGGGTCGTTCATTTTTAACAAAGTAACACAGGTTTCATGAGAAATGGAACAGTTCTGTTGACATTACCGTTTCAGCGACTCAATTTTTATGTAAACCGTCCGAAGGCAGTGTACAGTGCATATGAGATGGGATCCGCTTGTTAAGAACTGAAAAGATATTTCTTATTATTTAATAAGCTTTATGTTTGTATAAACATACAGTAAATATACGATTTCCAAATAGATTTTTCATTTCTGTTCATTTATTAAACAAGTTTCTATTTCATTTCACATGAAATAAATATGCCTATATGTTTTTTTTATTGAAATGAAAAAGCTTTAGGGCGAACGTTTTAATGTAACGGCTGAGTACGCGAGCATATAATATATTCATTACTGTAATAATTTCATTTCAATTTCATTTTTGTCCGCCATTATAAAGGTACATTATAAATAAAAAAGGGGAAAGGAGGGATAAATATAAATGTTTTAGTGGTTTTCCTTTTTATTTGAATATTTAAACTAGCTTCATTTATAATTAGTTAGATTCTTTTCAAATAAAAAATCATAGCTTTATACAAAATTATGAATGAGTACTTCAACTATAACTGTAAATGTAAATGGTATGATGGAGTAACTCCTCAACCACTACACTAATTGTGGTCATAATTTCACAATATATATGTTTTATACGACGGTAGATAGATATAGATGGCACCGATATTGTGTAATTGAGATAGTATATTATAATCTGTCACCTTTGCTATATGTTATTAATAATTTTATTCACTTTACATAGTTAAAGAGTTTTACACATAAAGCTAATTACTTTAATAATACTATTAAGCAAATAATTATTGCAAAAGCCTATTATAATCAGAATATTATATGAATTAAAACTAGATTATATAGATTATATGAACTATACTTTTAGGAGCTAAATAAAGGTTGTAAGATGTTTAATGCTTTAAAATACTTAAATGTCCAGAATATCCTTTATATAACATGCCTTATATATGTACATTGATAGCCCAGTTCAGTGTAACAAATGAAGCAATTTATCCCCGGGACAGTTGATAGGTCGTTAACTGATAGTGCCAAGTTAGAAGATTCTGATGTATTACACCAAAATCGTTATAAAGTTCTAATAAGCAATATAATAACTCCATAACCATATAACAATATTATTATTGGTATTAATTTGAGACAGCATTATTGGATGGCAATTGATATTTAATCACTCCTATAGGTATTTTAATAGGTCAATTATTCATTAAACAATAGTTTAATTATTAACTTTAGATATCTTACAAATTGATAATTATATTACGAGTTTATCAGTTTCATGTATGACTTTTATAATATTAGAATGGAACTAAAATTTCAAGGATACATTACCATGTATAGAAACTAGTCTATCTTATGATATCATATTTGTACTCTGAAACTATATATATTTTTTATAACGTACAATTTAATATCCCATTTTGTTACACTTAACGTTATCTATTTATAAATATCAAAAATAAAAATGTTAAAATATTTTTAACAAAAATTCTGAATGTGATACAATAATTAAATATTCATATCACACGTGTCGGTTGAAAATATGTATATATTATTCCGGTTTTCTTAAACGTTTTGAATAATTTATAATATCTAATTTATTATATGAAAGTTTATATGAAGGGAGTACAATGTGAGGTCACATTGTGTAATGTAGATTGACACTGTTGATCAAACCTTACTGTATCCCCTTGACGGTTGTCCTATTTTCGCTTTGATTCCAGATCCATTATTTCGTATTTTCTATTTTTCGGTATTGTAGTTAAACCTTTTTGAGAATGAGTACGATCACTGTAATTTTTTATTATGATTTACTGGACTTTAATCCCGTATTATATAAAATTATGACAAACATAACCACTCACTGATCTAACGGATTATCCCGGGTGAATGGACACTAAGTTTAGCTTGTTATGTAATAAAATCGATTAAATCGGTCATTTAAACCTATAAAGGGATGAAATGGCGAGAAAACGATCGGTCTTGAAGCTAAGAAAACGCTTTGTGAGTGCTAAAGTCATCTTTTAGTAAGAGGGGTTACGAAGTTATTTAAAGTAATATAATATAATATAATTGTTTCTTATTTATTTGTTAAATATTACTAAAATATGTTTAATTAAGTGTTAAATAAATAATAAAGAATAATAATATAATAATGTTCTTGTCCTAAAACATTTATTTCGAGGCATATTCATTTGTTTTTACAGATTTTTACAAATAGTAATTGCTATTTTAAATTGATATCAGGTTAAGAAAAAATAATAATAATATTGTTAAATGAATAACGTTGAAATTTTAAACTAACCTACTAAGAACTTTCATTTAGTTTTCAATTCTACTAATATAGGTATTGGTATCAATAAGTTAGTAAGCTTTAAATATATCTCATATAAATACAAAGTATTAAATTTAATTACATGTCTCATTTTGTCTTTTTTGACTTTCGTCGAAATAAATTACTTCAAACAATAATTGAAGATTAATTGGAATGTTGAAACTTAAGTTAAAACCTATGCGTGTGTGCTCTAGTTTTTTTGATACAATCTAAAACTGAATAATTTCATATAAATTAATATACATAGCAAGAGATATTTTTTATAACGTGAAGAAAGATGATAATGATATAATTAAAATACATAAATCTCAAGTGCTTCTGCTAAAATAACAGCATATGGATACTGCCGAAGCCATAAAGTTTATCGTCTTATACCGTTTACGGGTAATAAACAGAAACGCCCTGTTAGCAATAATCTCATAACGTGACGGTTATTTCACATAAAATATATTAAAATAATAAATTGCGATCATAATACTGAAGTGAGTGTAACTATCATATTACGCTTGATGGCTAAAAGATTCGGTTTGAACGTCCGGTGTCTAGCAGTTGTCTTAATCATATTAAGCTTATTACAATTATTATGCCATATCTTAATCTTAACATACAAGTTAGTGATTATCGACAGCATGATGTGATCGTTTCCTAAAGTGCCATAAGTGCTGGCTAAAAGCTGTGCTATGTGTCTCACGAAATGTTATTACCCTTAATAATTCGATGTTCCGAATATATTTTACTTTCGAATAGCAGATATATATTAAAACGTGTTTAAAGTGAGTTTAAGTATTACTTTATATGATCTTAGTATCTACCAATATTTTGAAACTATCGATATCAATTAATTTTGTCAAGATTACGTTTTTTAAACTATTTTCAAACTATAATAGTAGGATGACTAACCAAAAATCTTATAAAAACAAATGAGTATCTCTGTGGTTATAAGAAAAGAGTAGCGAATGTTGAAATCAATGGGTAGGAAAAATAACTACGACTGTGGCAAGCAACTTTGTATGTCGTCTAATACAAAAAGTTTGCGAACGAAAAAAAGGCCGAATGAAAAACTACGTCAAGAGATTTTTTCTCGATTATACGCATTTAAAATATATCGTTACAATAACATTTGTGGATTTTGTATTCCTTGTGGAAGTTTATTTGTTATTCATTGAAAGAATGTACATTTACATTTATACACTACACTATAATATATCCTTAGTGAAGTTATTAAAATAGTTGAAAATCATTTAAAGAAAAAGATATTATAAAAATATTTGAAAGTATTCTCTGAATCATATCTAATATATTATCAATTTTTGTATAAAATCATTGATTATTATTTACTTCAAAGTTTATAAGTCTGATAATAGTCGTTCACACATTTTTTTAAGGTGTTAATTTCTAAATATAAAATATGCAAATGTAAATTGAAAAAACACGTACTGAAAGAAATTTGAAAGTTAATACGCCATACATAAAAGGAAAACTCAAATAATTTTAACTTTAATCTATTCAAAGGTACCTATGTAATATATAGACTGATGGACAGGTACTTTTTACTACTAATCATTATATGACATAACGTTTAGAAAAGTAAAATAGTATATAATATATGTAAAGAATATTTTAACGGCCTATTGGCATACTGACGGTCAGGACACAGCACGTCATGGATGGATCAACGTTTACTGAGGTTCCCTTCTAAATATTTCAAAGAGGACTTTTAATAAAAGCTTGTATAAATGTGTTTGATTCTCTAAGTAAGAAATATTTTTAGAACATTAAAATAAAATAAAAAGTTTCTGTTTTTTTTTGTAATACAAGTTCAGCCGCGACGAAAAGCTAAATCAAAAGTAGTAGAACATAAATTAAATTTTATCCATAATTTATACCTATTTTTACAAATTTCTTTACTTCTTATACTAGATAGTAATATTCGATAAAATATATTCTGAGTTGTGTTCTCATGGGAGATATAAACCTTTGTGAGCATCTGTACATTGTGAGAGGTGATGTTATTCAAAAATTTTACGCGAAGTGAAATGTATGAATCATTTATTTTATTTTTCGGTTTCGCTTTGAATCGCTTAATAAATATATTAAATGCATTATATAAATGATCTGTTTTATACAAGAATTACCAATATCACTAGAGAAATATTTAGATTTGTGTGAATTATTGATGAATTTATTTTTTATTTCCCTCTCTTTAATGTGGTCACAGTGCTTTTGTAATGGAAAGCATTAATTTAAAAATTAATGCATTTGACCAACACCAACACCAACACACTCGTAACAAAGTAAACGTTTTCAATGGTGGGTTTTTCACTTATTTGTTAAATGTAAAATAAACCGCAGTAATGGATTCAATTATGGAATTATTTTTTATATATTTTTTACAAACATACAAGCATTTTAAAAATATTATTAAATTGTTTTATCAATAAAAATACCATATGTTAAATATATCTTGATATCTCGAAAATCAATATCCAGGGCGACTTCCGAGTTACAAAATGACATTTAGCGTTTTCTTCCCAATTTCCTTGACATGGGTAAAAAGTAATGGGTTTTGACAGCGGAATTCAATATTGAAAATAAAGTTGAATTAGAATATAAAATGGCTTGGACATAAATAACACACGATTAAAAACTAAGAATTCACACACAATTTTAATTATAAATTTTACCATCTGTAACTTCAATGAAACATAATGTATCTATATTTAAATGTTATATATAAATTAATAAGTAACTTTGTACTAACAAAATACATGTGATTGTGAGCAAGAGTAATTTTAAACAACACGGTATCACTAGGGCGGAGGGAGAAGTTAGAAAATTCAATGAAATATTACGATTCATTCAGAAGGTAGTTGAATTTTTTTTTGAAAATGGTATATAATTAAAGATTTTCAATGAAGTCTGCTTGTGTTTTTTTATATTTCAATTAATTATCAATTTAAATTTAAATAAAACAATTTATAACTAATTAATCTTTAAAATATGAACTCATTTGAATCTTAGTTAGTATATCGATAGGTTTATATTTTTTTTTACTTGTAAATGTTATTTTCTATATAAAGGTTACCCATGTAGCATTTTAAACCACATACTCCTAAGCGCTTTGATCGTGTGAATTCACTTGTCATGATTATCTTTTTAAGCGTGTAAATGTGATGATTTAGAGATAAAATCAGGCCAACTGCCTATTTCCTATTGAATACATTTGAAAAAAATTTGCTTATTTTAAAAGAGTAAATCAAAGTAATGTGTTTTGCCTTATTAGAAGACATAACATTGATAGTTATTTATTAAGTGAAGTCTACCTAAGCTGTATAATCAGATCGCTGACTTATTTATAAGTCTTTGTGTCTAACCAGGTCACCTATACTTTACTATCCCAGTCTATATATAGGTAATGTTTTAAACATATTGGACAGAACAGACTTCGTAGAAAGAATAAGAGAATCCTTTTTGCTTTGATCTTAGTGACATTTCAAAGATATGAAACGTAATTATGGGACGTCTGTTTATATTTTTTTGCTATAATTTACTCCTACATTTGTTTTACTCCTACAGTTGTGAAGTTAATTATTAACCTATACAAATTATCAATGTTTAATTAAGATTAAGATCAATATTATTTCTGGAATTATGTAATTTTACATCTATTTTGGTGAAACTCGCAATATCTAATTCGGGGACAACAAAAGGGTCAAATAAAACGCCGAAGGCAAGGATTGTTTAACAAATTTATGAGGTTACCAAATACAGTAATATAAGTCTGAACAAATATTTGCCGCAAATTAAAAGTAATATCTCCTGATTATATATCTTATACTAGACACAGAGTCACTGAAAAATGAAGGCAACAAATGTGGCTTGTAGTGATATTATGAAAACTGAGATCAGTGACAAAGAGCGACAGATTTATATTCAGTTTTCAATTTCATTAAAAAACCTATCGTTCTGCTATTCTGATTCCACTCTAGATGGGGCCGTCACAACTATTTTTTTCTTTCACCCACTTCTTTCTGACGTTAATGCTGCATCTACTCATTCCCATTTGCACAATCCATCCACATTGATCTTCTTAACTTATATAATCACTAGCATGCTAGCATTTTGGCAAACAACCGAGGCACCAAAACCCAAAGTATATTGGCATAATTGTAAAAACTAAAATAATTGGGGATGAATTGTACCACAAAAAGCACCACATAAATCACATCTCTAGCAAAAAACAATGCATCCATTATGTTACTTTTGTTTTTAAAAAAAATCTGATATTTTTAACATTTTAATCATTCAAAATATTGTAAGCTTATTTTGTCCTTTGATTTCTCTAACATAAAATAAACAAAAACACTTAAGTTCAACAATAAGAAAATTAAAATAATTCAACATTTTATTGCCAAATTAAATGGCAACTCAGTATCAAATTGAACCGCAATATTTTAAGCTACTATTCCGTCTTGGAAAGGAATTCTTTTGATAAGGGTACGTTTGACCGAAGGTTCCTCTGGGACTCTTGCAAATATACACAATTTACTCTAAGTAAAGCACAATTCCAATAGATCAGAAGTAGTTATACATTTGCCTTTTATGAGTTACAATGTATTTCAATTATTTATCTATAAGTAATGGGGAAAGAGGAAGTAGTACTCTCAGGGAAGTAAATGTTTCTTTATTAATTAGCAGGTCATTTAAATATCATTTATTTTACAGCTTATATAACGTGCATTTGTAAATAAAAATTCTTAATGACACCATTAGCGGAAACGATACTCCCATGAGGCAGATTAGATAGGCTGGAAAATTCAAAATCCGATTTATGAAGGATCATCGATGATAAAGAATTTAATTTAAAAAGACACTAAATCCTTCTTGTTTTGACTTAAAGATAATGAGTTTAAGAGAAGGCATAAATCAATAATAATGAGAAATGACAATTAATTCGACAATATTTCCGTCAGACCTTAAAATAAAACTTTTCAGCCAGAATGAAATTAATTGCATTGTGTATCTACTTAACCTAGACACACTAATTAGGTTGATCATGAGCTATCAGGTATATATGTATCAATATATCTAATAGTTAGCTACAATAGCAATCAATCTATATTGACATTGTTAGTGTCTTATCCGGAAACAGACTGAAAGGGCTTTTGTAAAGTGTTTACAACTTAATACATCAAGAATTAAAGTTTCTATGCTAGTTCATACAATTTGTAAGATTAATTATAGTTTGGAATATACAATTATAATTTTGAAATTATTTCAGAATATTTATCCATCCATATAATGCATAATTTGTTATAGATTATAAGTTCGTGAACTTGTAGGTTCGTATCTTGATTGTAAATTGATTGAAAACAGTTTCGTGAACTGAACGGATGTATGGAATCTCAACTTGCATGCCGAACTAAATTAGAACACGTACATCCAGCCCAAATTTCAATTAATCGTATGCGTGTGGTTTACCATATTGTTTCGATAGGTATACTTTATAGGTGTTTGAGTCAAATACTAGAAAATTAATAGTAATATATTAATTTAAAGTTTTGTACATAATAATTAACATCAAAACAGAATACTAATTTTACTTAGTACTTAAATTAATATCGACCAGCTCTTATAGATAACTTTGAACAATAAACCGCCGAAGCTTCTTATCAAGTGGCCCATAGTAGTTATACCTAATTCTGTAGTTAGCAAGTTGCCTAAGAATTTGATCACGTCTCGAGTCTTGTAACTCCAAATTTAGATCCAAACAAGCAATGTTTACTAAGACGAGGTTAACTCTCGTATTAATCCTATAAGGGTGTGAAACAAAGTTGGGATTAGGTATATTAGTTTATACAAGCCCCTCAACTTATAGTTAACAAAGATGTATATGGAAACATTGGTTTTGATTATATAATCTTTTTTATATTAAATTATATAACCCTGATACTATTTTTATTGTATTTCTTAAAATTAATTTAAATTCATTAATTAAATATAAATCCATTGAATAATTTTTATGTCACAAATCAATAATACGTTAAAGTCAAGTAAGCAAACTTATTGAGGAAAATGCTAAAATAACCAATTGTTTTTAAAATTTATTCGTTAAAATAATATGTTTAACTACTTATTTCGCAAAGTTTTGGAAAAACTTAAAAACTAACGTTAATTGTCTGTTTAGTCGTTGTGTTGTTGGGATTATTAGTTATATTATTTGAAAATTATTTATATACTGAAATACATAAAGACGGTTATATTATATAGAATGCTAAAATCGTCGTCACCCAATGTCACCGGTACTCACTTGAGTCCGTCTCACAGACCACAAATTCAAGTCCAGTTTGTGTTTCATGTTGATTTTATTAATTTATGTATTCATAAAAAACGTTAAATATACGTTAACTGGATTGATTTCTATTTCTTACTAGTTACTATTAATTGTTTTTAAAATATTATTTATAAAGTCTTTGTTAATGAATCACATAGTACTATATACGTTCATAGCCTTTAATAGTAACACAACTAGACAAAGAGACAATACAGAATACTGTTTTAGTCACGAACCGGATAATTATTTATTCTAATATACTTAGGAATTTAATATTGTATTAATTATTAATCATATATAGTGATATACAGGACGCAGGTGCATATAATAATGGTCATAATAAATCATTTTAAAATGAGAAATTCTTGTATTTCCTTTGAATGTGAATTTATATATTATATGTGCATAAAAAGAGTCAATAATTAAAATTACTGAGCACGATATTATAGAGCGCGAGCTTCGATCAAAGAGGGGTATGCGGAGGCAGGCGTATCGGAATAGCCTTGTGAAATGGGATAGGCATTAGAATAAGGACGGAACTAATTCCGGTGATAAATGATTGTTTAAATTGAATTGAAAAATAAACATTAGATTAAAAAATAATATGAAATATGCAAGTTATGTCTTATCAATTGTTTTATAAAGGAAAAACTTAGATACATTATTGGTATATACTATATAGAGATTGAAAGAGACTGATTGATGACTCCAACTTGTAAAAGAATCTAATAAAAAGTAGAACATGTCGGTTGCGGGCTATAAAAGAAAAATCAAGGATGCGATTGACAGTTTAGTATAGAGTATAGTGCTGGTTAGGTTACATGTTACAATATGTCGTTTTCTACGTTTATGACGTAATTAACACGTAAAGCACATAATGTCGACTTCCAAGATGTACAAAACAAATGGCGTTTTGTATGGCATGACGTCCTCGTTTCTATGTGACATGTGAGTTGCTAGGGAGCAAAATTTCAACTTGTTACTAGGGAGTAATGTAAGTTTAAATTTTGTAGTCATTCATATATATATAAGAAATTATTAACACTTTTCATATATTATATTGATATATTCCAATATTTTTAAGCTATTAAAGTATAAAATATGGGAAGAGAGATGCATCTTCTGAGTATAATATATTAAGAATAGGGATTAGGTTAAATTATGAATAAAATAATTATGGTTACTTAACGGAATTCTCATAAATATTTATCTATGCCCAGAAAAAGCACACCTTTGAGTTAACAATACAATTTGATTTGTCATATTCTTTATGGCTAAATAAATAAACACTTTTTGTACAATTGTAATAATAGTTTGGACCGGAATTTTTATTTATTCGTGACGACATAGTATATTTATTTATTACTAACAAATGTTAGTACTATTTTACATCAAACCATATCAACATTTTGTCAACTTTAAGTCTTTTCAATCGACATTTAGCTTAACAGTCTGACGTTTTCGTTTAAAATTCTAGAGCCTTTTTAAAATACCTGTGAAAGCAAAATTAGTTTTAGGAGCTAAACAAAGAAAAAGAGTACTCGCAATAAAATTCAGACGATAAGCAAAAAAAAAAAAACGTTATCGTAAAGATTTAGGAGTTTATATTTTTTTATGATAAAAAAATCTATTTTTAGATACTTAAACATCAATTTATATTCTTTTGTTGACTTGACTTTTTTATTGTCCTGTTTTTATTAAAAATTAAAAGCCTGTTAAAAATTTTACAATCTTAATAACTATTTCTAAGTTTTTGATATAAAATTTTATAACGGATAAAGTTTTATCTTAAGTGGCTTATCTCGCGGTATATAATAAACAAATAAATTATTCCAAACTCAAACTCGTTTGAATAATAAATTAAATAATTCTCTTTAATCTTTCGGCTAAAGGGAAAAATATTATTTGTACAAATTTCTGTTTCCCCGTTTCTGAGTACTTTTAAAATTAATTAAAAATTAAAATAACTTAGTTCTACACCGTTTAAAAGAATAAAAACTCTTTATGGAAAAATCTATTCTCATAAAACTAATTTTATGTATTATATTTCACAAAAAAAGACAGTTTTTATTCATAAAGTAACAACAAGAACTACAATAAACAAAACTGCAAGCTATTTGTATAACAAACAATAATTGTTCGTAGCAAGCTTACAAACAAACAAACAGATTCAATTTAAAGTTAGCAGTACTCTGTCTGCCTCGTAGCGTTAATGAAAATAAATTAAGTGATTATTATAATTTTATCTAAATACTTAAGCAAGTAATGAAGGAATTAATTTAAAATGCCTCTTTATTTTTTATATTTTCAATTTTTTTCCTTGTTAAATAATAATTAATAGTTTGAGATAAATATATATCTCATTCTATTCTCTCATTCAGGAGTTTATCTCTTGTGATTTGGCATTTTTAATAATCTTTACTACTATATTAATTTCTAGATTCTATAATAAATATGAAAAAAATTAATTAATTTATAAAAATATCTTACAAAAAGATAAAAGATATAATCTTTTGATACAAAGCCATTGTTATGAGTTAACATGAAATACTCAAAATCTCTTGAGGATTTGCTAATTTAAAACCGAGAAACATTTACTCTGTTTCTTTTCCGACATTTTAATTTCGAGGCAAATTATTTCAAAGGAATTTAAAGAGCCAAGAAGTATTTTGATTTAATTACAGACGAGGCCTATTCTTTTAATTATATTTTACATAATTACTTAACCTTTTTGAAGATATTATATTTATTATGGATCTTATAGTGTAAATAGATTTACTAAAATAGGAAATGACGTCGATATGTATGTATTTTGAAGTTTCATCATTCTTTGTACATTTCGATATTGATATTGATTTGCACTAAAGTGAAATAACGGAATAATATTGTTTTTAATATAATAAAAGCGTGTCAGAATAATGAAAGTATTAAAAAGAGTGCTTTTACTCATCGAAACAGAAAAACGATAACAAAAAAATACGGAGTGAAAAATTAAAAGCGTATTTTCTAAAAACGCCATCACCAATCCACGTCTTAATCTGTTTAAGCTAACGTATTTTGTCACTAGACTCAAAATATATTTACGGCGGACCATTTTTTTTCAAAATTTTCGTCCTGCTGTCCTACAGTGAGGTATATAGAAAAAATATATGAAGATAAATTAATTAACTGCTGCATATACATGTACCTAGGTTACGCGGCGACCTCGTTTTACGTTTACCTCAATGGAATAAAAATATTATTCATGATATCATGCCTTTTATATTAGATCTCTGTTTCTTCTGATTTTATATTAACATGGGTTATTAACCCATTATATTATTTCGATAATTAGAAGTTTTTAAACCATAATTTAAAGTAAAACTAGACACGCTCAATAAGTCTGCGATGTCAAAAGGCTAACCGAGAATACTAAGTTGGCATTCTTCTGGACGTTCTAGAAATTTCGACAAACCCAGGGCTGATTCCGGTACTCCTGCCGTGACAGCCATTAGGTCCGCAGTCAACACTTTCTAACAAGAACCCTCCAGCGTAATCCATTTACGCTAAAGGCTCTTGTGGTCCGACGGTTTACCAACTAATATCCCTCTTAACCTCTTTCAAATATTTTGTTTTATCATAGGCGACGTTTTGAATTATGTCATTTATTTGTTGTAATTGTAATGGAAGGTTAAATAATCAAAGAATTGAATTGTTAGAATATATTATTTCAATATGATGTATTAAGTAAATTGTACTATACGTTTGTAAAAAATAATTGAAATATCAGGGAAAAAATGTCTGGAATTTCATCCAACGATTCTCACTTCAAGTCAGAGGTTATTAATGATGTTTTCAATATTAAAATAATTTGCAGTTTTCATTATAAAGATATTTAACATTTATTATTTGTTACCCATTTCTTATATTTCAAATGTTTAATATATCTGCATTGCTTGGTTATATATATATATGTGATGTCTAACACTATTAGCCCTAATTTGACAGCGTCAAAGTGGCCTTGAGTAAAGACGTCTCTTGGGAGGAAATTTTCCGGAGATCACTTGGAAGTACTCCAACTGACTAAAAACTTTCACGATCCCTTGCTCCTTTGTGATGTCAAAGAAAAATAAACAATCAAATATACTTATGGTAGTAAGATCAATAGTATTTTCAATATAGATTTAATCTCTTTTATTTTCTTTTCCAGGTAAATAACATCTGTATGATAACCAGTTTCCTCAGATGTAAGAATAATAATTTCCTTTGTCATAATAAAGTCATATTTATGCTCATTCTTATTCAGCGAATGTAGTTAACATAATATGAAATATTTTTGCTGCAATGCGATTTTTTAGGTAAATTTCAAATTATGTTACAACATTTATTTTATGCAGTTGTATTTTGTTCTATGCGAATTGTATTATAAAACTTCTATGCGATTCACAAATATCCTTACTATTTAGTTTATTTTAATAGAAATAATTATAATAAAACATTTTAAAAATAGACAAATACCTAACATATTGATTTACAAGCATCGACCTTTATGCCGAATAACCTTAGAGCAAAGAAGGGTAAAAGTTCCAAAAAATATTATTATATTAAAATTGTATCATAATTTTTTGCATTTTAATAATAATTGACTCGAAATTTAATCAATTTCCATTCATGACAACGTGCCGTCTGGATTTATTTAAATACGATATAGAATATTTTTTTCATATAATAAATATGGGCTGAAATCTGAAGAGATATATCATATGTCCAAACTTATATTAAGGTGGGTGGTATACACTATTCGTGAGTCTCAATATTGGCGAATAACATTTCTTCGAAAATGTATAGCGTGAACTACTTGTTCGCGAACATAGTTAATACAAATTCTTAGAGCTGACGATATTAATTTGATTACCTTCTTTAACTCCGATAATGTCATAAAAAGGTTTTACAAGAGTTTATCTCTTCTAGTCTAAATTGGCCTTTTTAATAATCTTTACTACCATATAAATATCTAGTTTCTATATTAGTTATTTTTTGTATCGAATTTTCATTTCGTGAACATTGAACTCAAATCTTTTGAATATATGTTCTTTTAAATACAAAAGTATTCAATTTTTACTTGAATGATTTTGTTACAAATATCTTTACAGCAAGAGCATGTGATTGCTCAAATGACATTCGGTATATATATATATATATATATATATAATATAGTACAAAAGCACGGACAAAGCCGCTAGCAAGAGCTAGCTGATCATGTCTTTAATTACCTAACAAAAATTAAACTAAAATACTTTGTTTCTATTTTCAAACTTCTTTCACAGAAGCAATAATGTAAAAAATACTCAAGTTCTTCTAATAATTACATACTTAGCGATAATATATAAATATATATATGTACTCATAGTATAACCTTATATTTGTCCTTTAGAATTAGAACCAATCTAACTATTCTCATTATGGTGATTATGATGTAAGACATTGTACATCATATTTGTATTTGTTGCTAAGAAATTAAGGAGCATTTAACTTCTTGTTTAGGTATTAATTTTTAGAGGTTGAAGTATTGTATTATATAAATTCTGTTGTGTGTTGAACCTAAAAATTGAAGTTATTCTGGGACAAGCTGTGAACATACACTTGATATTTCGTTCGTTCAAATCACAACAGCGAATATCCTTCAGTAAGCCGAGGTTTTTCTTTATCGAGTCATTAATATTCCAACAGCGGCCTTTAGGACTCTTAGGATTTTAGGACTGATATAAGCGGTGTAAATCGATTCTTAATCTTATTGAATAAAATATTAGTTCTTTATTTGACTATTTGTAAGGAGGTTGTGAATAAGGAGGTTAAATACATGACATTTATTTCGTTCTATTTTTCTGTTATTTTTTACATTTCTTATTTTATGAATATCGAATAAAAAATATGTTACTACATTCATTATAATATTCGGATTTTGCGAATCTGAATACATATGAAATGTTTTAAATTAAGGCAGACACTTTTAATTAGATTCTATAAACGGTAACATTGACTTTGATATATTAAATAATATTTAAAAGCTTTTAATACGAAATTTCAATTAAAATTTGTAGATTTAAAGTAAGATTAAAGGAAAAAGTATTACACACTCTTTTTCCTAAATTTCATATATAGACATTGCAAATTGTAGCGATAATTTCAGTTTTAGTCGAAATTTTGTCACATTGTATAGAAAACTGTAACAATACTTATATATCCAATATTATATCAAGAACTTGATTTTATATTTAACAGAACTTATATCATCAAATAAAAAAAATGTTTATCGACTAAAAAACTTTAATACTTTAAATGTCTAAATGTTTAAATGTCACGCAACGGACAAACAATAGTTCAACCGAGTTTTATATGAATATATTGATGTGATCTGCTTCATATGTACACGTAGTTAGTGATTCACAAGCTATTCCTGACGACACACAGATAGACGTTAATGCATTTTTAATGCAATCTTACCTTTGTTCGTGGTCGGTGGGAATTAGTGTCAGATGCTTTTAATCTGACACGTAGTTAGGTTCTCGTAAATCTTGTCACGTATGTATTAAACATGCGAAGTGAGTTGAAATTTGTATTATTTATATTATATATTAACTTTTTTTGTAATATTGAAAAATAACAGAATATTTTCCTAGGATATAATTGTAGAGTATTTATAACTTTATAATATTAATAGAGATCTATTTGAACAATATTTTTATGTTCATGATTTTAAATACAGATAAACACATAATATCTCAGTAATTAAAAAAAAATCAAACTCAGTCCCCATTATGTCTTCAAGTCAATTTGTTTTAGAGTGCATCTCACTTCCAACGTTGTATACCTCAAGGTGAGACAAAATTGCATTCAGAATTCTATTTTATAAAATAAATTGTCGATGTAAGTATTAAGAAATATTTATGAACCTAAATAAGCGCATGTTTCTGTGTGTGTAAACAAAAACACACATAAACGTGTTGTCTTTTGTTTTTAGTTGAAATTAGATTAATGATTAAGCACGGTACTTTATTATCGCTTCGACGACAGCAGAATGGAAGATAACTTTTTTATATTTAAATTTTCGTGATTCATTATTCCTATTATATATAGTTACTAGCACCATGTTGTGATTGAACAAATTTGCCCTACTAATTTCACCTAACTTTCGCTAGATTCACGTGAGTTCATTCCGCGGTTCCTGAATCCCTGGATTCAAGGATTCCGTCCCCTGGATCAATTTACAATAAATAATTATAACATCTATGTCTAGAATTGTTCACGTTTAATATTAATTCCCAACAAAGCAAGAAAAATTATATAAAATTCCCATAAAAATTATATTGAATATCACTGTATATTTTAATGTATTTTTATATCTTCATTTGTTACACATGATTGTTATTTAAAAATACATTCATTCTTTCGGCGAGATCAAGAATTTAAAACAGATAGGGCATTATAACCATTTAGAGGCTTTAATGTGATGTACTAATTCACTAACTTATGCATCTAAGTTAGTATTCAAAATTCAACTTAAATTAAATTGTAAGTTAGGCAAAATTCTAAATAACTCTTACCAGTCTAGAATTGCTAAATTGACTTTAAAGTGCTTTGAATTCAATGAAAGTCTGAACTATTCGGTAAAGGAAAACATTTATCAAAATAACTCTATATTTGTAATGCTAATAGCACCATATATTTTTTTTCTAATGCCCTATATATATCACACGTCATCCGGTAACATGACGGGAACTTTTAATCTTCAGTTATATATCACACGCATTTATAAGTATTTGAAGCTGATGTTCGACCAAGGCTTATATAAATATAATGACAATTAACAAACCCTGTCGTTAGCCGGTCAGCTTTGTACTCGATTGTATAAGATCTGTGATTTGGTTCTGTCGCCTATCATTTTTCTTAGTTTAAAATTGATTAATCTATTTGTATATTGGACTTGGGCAGCCATTGTTAGAAATGTTTAAGTAGTATGAGCCAAAGGCACACTGTCAATGAATATAGAATCATTCATAACAATTTAACGGACGGAATCTGATAAATAATTCATACCTTTGAGAGAGGCTCTGTCATTGAAACATGAATATAATTGTTACATTGCGAAACCCTAATAAAGATATTTTGAAAACGAGTTGCAAAGTGGTGTCAGGTAATCTTTTATTTTATCTGAAGTCCTAATTCACTTTATATTATTTATTTGTTGCATAAAACATGTCATTTCAGTAAACGGGTCCTAAATTGAATCATAATATTATTTATCTTCAGTGAATCCGTGAAGTGAAGGCTGTGTCAATAAAATATTCGCTATTCCAATACAAAAGAATTTGGATTCTACTTCACGAAATACTTTTATTATATTCTCTTGTACAATGTGTATTAAAGTAATTGCATGTCAGTTTTTTTTTAATACTTACGAGATATCGATAAATGTACATTAAATATAACTGAAAAGTGTACAACGATTTAACCTCTAACCGTTAACGATGTTCGCATTCGTGTCTTTAGAGACGCGTCCTTGACTTTAAACCGCCCACAGAACGATGTAGAAAATAAGTTCTAAATATAATAAAATTCTGTTTCACCAAATCCTATACACCTTCTTATTAGTTATTAAGTTCATTCAATTTTATAACTCACAATGGTAGTTAATACTAAAGTTCAATTCGTGACTTAACTTATCCTTGACTTGACACAGTGTTTACCGGGTCTAGATATGTTTTATTTCCTAACAAAATATAACTCGTATTCTTTTTATGGGTTACTACAGATTGCTTTTGGAACATGGGTTAAAATGATTCAATGTTTGTTCACTGTGAAGATATAATCACGTTTATGATAAAGTTGCCAACAAAATCCATCTTTTTATTTCATTAATATTGTTTCTAAATTAAAAAAAAAACATAAATTATAATAACGATAAAAAGAAATCAGCTGTCTACTACGAGTAGTGTAAGGGTTTCGAACACTAAATATCAATATTATTTTTAAATGAAGCCTTTTTATTTTTATTTACACACTTTACTAATAATTTCAACTAAACTATTTCAATTTTCTATTTTATTACATAACTAAATAGAATAAGCTAAGATATATTAATTATGATAGTTTTAATAAGATATTTTTTAAGACACCTATCTAGTTAAAGAGCAGACGGTCAAGCTGATGGTAGGTGGTGCCGTTGGCTAGAAACGTTGCCAATATAAATGCAAATGCGTTGTCACCTTTGAGAAACGGGGAGAAATAAAGGAGATTAAGTAAGGAAGTGGAGGGAAAAGATAGTGGGTTGGTATTTCAGTTCTGTGATTCGTTTCACTGTTCGCACGTTTTACTGGTTTCGCTGATCTTCTACTTCCATACAAACACAAACACACCCAGACACTAACATACACATAAATGCACACTCAGACACATAAATACTCCCTCCCACACAAATATAGGTGCACACACAGGTATAAACACAGTCACACACAAACAAACAAACGCACACGCACAATTTAATTTAATTACTAGACAATTAAATTTATACATGATTATTATTATATTATATTTGGGACGATTGTTATATTTTATTGCCAATGAAAGGTATTACATATATTATTTATTTCAATATATAAGTATTGTACTTAGGGCTTTAAGAAGAATATGTATTTCTTCCTATATGTTTCCTTAAATAAGTTTTATTTCAGTTAAAAAAAAATCATATCAAGATTGTTTTGAACAGAACCCTATGGTCAGAAAAAAATATTTTTAGAACAAATTTCTTTATTGTACCACGAACATAAAATAAAAATGGAAAACATTTTAATATAAAAGTACAAGTAGCGATGTAGAACTAGCATAAATGCTGCAATTCTGTTTGTTCAGATTGTTTTGATAATGATGAAAGAGATGATGTGAACTTTATTTCTCTTGACACTTTGCAGTCGATATATGGTATCTATTATAATCTAGATCATATGATCTTAAAAATCTTAAAAATCCTTATAAATCATGAAAAACTTTGAATTTGTTTTCGTTTATTCGGTGTAGATCTCATGAAAAAAAAACAAAACATAATATTGTCACGGTATATTAAAACTTACATCTAGCTTCTTATACCGTATTACACATATCGAAATATGCCCCTCAGTAAAGATTTAAGCTTCATAAAGATTTCTAATTAATGACAGAAATTTTATTTAGATTTTTGTACACCTACACCACTAACTAGGCTTGCCGAGGATAATTAAATGACCTGCTAATAGTAGGTCACCCAATAATCAGATTCACGTGGTTCAAAGCACGGAAAATCCTCTAATTTGTAGCTTCCGAACGATGACTTTACTAGACTCATTGATATTTTTTATAATAAGCTTTAATTAATTAAACTAAAACCATAAAAGGGCTTTAGATGCTACGAGGACTGGAAAAAAATAGAACAAAATTTTCTGTCTATAAATAAGATTTTGATTGCAATTGCTTTATTGTATATATTCCAAATATTGCAGTCGTTTTTTAAAACATATATTTTTTAACATTGATGTTAAACTGTTCAGATAATTTTCAACGTTGTTACAATAATAAAATATTAAATTATTAAAATATATTACGCTGAATTGAAGAATGAAAAGTTCATTAACTGAGTAGGACTTTAACAGGACATTTATCATCTAGAACTTTATTCCTCGTTTGAAGTTTGTACGCGCTTTGATGAATTTTGTTTTCTCTATATTGTCTTTTTTGAGACTTAAGTGACTTTAATTCAAATTCTTCTTCTTCAAGTCAATGCTTTTAATATTGCAGTATTACAATATTGTTTCACAAAATATATTATATTAGATACACATTTAAAATATTAAAATATCATATATTTCTACTTAAATATAATATCTATTAATAACATTTTCGTCTTCGAATGTACATCGAAAATCAAATATAACTTAAAGTAATGAAACTACAAACTATCTATCTTCAAATATTTGAAATCCTATGTACTTTTCCTTAGTGAAGATATCTGCAGAAGGTACAGTATAGTTCAGGGACTTTTATTAAATATCAAATTGAAATATAAATTCTGTTCTCGAATATATTTGTTCTCATGTTTCATTTTACGTTTATTTTTTAGTAAAAAAGTTGTAGTTAATGAAATTGGTTCAACCAAAAAATATTTGTAAAATATTAAAACATTTTTTTTTATCCGTAGTTTCTAAAGTTAATGGGTAGAGCTGGTCGCCTGCGGCGCCCGTTAGTTATTCATGTAAAAAAATATATTATTTCGAGAAGGTCAAAGATCAGAAAGAAATATAAAACCCCTCGCAGATTACAGCCCTTTTAGATTATATTTAAGATTCTGCTAGACATCCCACTGCGGTTCTGTCCGTGAATGTTAATGAAATCTATATTTCTAACTTATTGGTGATACGTACCGCATGACACATTCTTTATTTTTAATGCATAGGTTTAATCTAAATTTAAATATTTTAGTTTCAGTTCTCCTTTTATTGATGACTCCTAACATAGTTTACATAACTTATTGGTTTCTTATAATGAAATAGTATTTGTTGTTATTTATGCATATAATAAACATTATAGAGGCATAATTAAATATAAAAGTATACGTATTAATAGGGTGCAGAAAACAGGCTTCATGAATAGTTTAAAAAATCCATTTTTCTATTTCTTTGTTCGCATTACGCAAATACTGGTAGTATTCTAATAAAATTTTCAGTGGTTGTACCTTAGTTATGACATTTAGTATTCTTTTAATTTCAGCAATATTTGTCGTTTTATCGGAAAAACAACAAATTGATTGAAGCCATACTTACAATGAAACTTAATATGTATAAATTTACATAAATTTTAATTGATGTTACAAGGTATATTAAAAAAGCTGATAATACATATGAGTTCACGTTTAATCTTTTATTTGTGATTTATATTTATGTAGATGTTATAAAAACTAATATAAATGAAAAAAAAAATATATAACGCATTTTACAGTTTCCTAAATGTAGTTTCTTACGCTTGCAAGAAAAACTGTCAACTGTTTTCTTTCTTTATAAAATTATGATAAACTTTGCTCTTTATATCTTTTCTACTACAAAACGGGTATTATTTTTTAACGTATATTTTTTATTGTTAAAGAACCTTTTGTATTACAATATACAACTGTATAATTTTTATTTCAAGAAACTATGTTTTTTAATAGTTCGCAAAGAATTCTTAGGTTGTTCAACAGAGTAGATAGTATTGAATCCCTGGAAATTGTTTTTCACTCAGTAATAGATAACAAGGACTGAATATAAATAGGACAATGGTTCACACAATCACATTCTACTCATTAAGAACAAATGAAACGAAACATAACTCGAATAAACGACTAGGGTAAATTGATTTTAATTAAATTTAAGTTCAGTTTGCGAATCATAGACATGCCATGACATGAAATGACATGAAATAGTGTGTTAAAGTAATTTACTATCAATATCGAAATAACCTAGTAACAACCTTACCATGAGTTTTTTTTTTGCAAACGCATTCCTCCATTTGATGATTATTTTTAAAAACTTCAATTTATAGTAACGTAGTTTAAACACAATAAACTTGTGTTTTTGTAGAAAAAAAACAAAACTCTTTATATTTAAAAAGCTTTGAAAAACTTACACAGTAAGAGAATACTTTTTGTATTCTTAAAAGGACTTGTATTTTCATGCTAATCTAAAGCAATATATTAAAAATTCTTTTTGTTATTAAATAAATATTTACTTAAAATATTACTTCCATCATGACGAGTGATTATAAATTATACAAACATTTTAAGTGTCTCTAAAAGACTTACGGAGGTTTATATAAAAATAAATATTCATCTTAATGTCCCTCGGATTATAGCTTTTTTTATTTTAAAGATCAAATCTAAAAAGCAAATTTTACCTTCTGTAAATAAGAATAACTTTTTAACTTTAAAATTTTAGGATATAAAACGTATTATGTTATATATTCTAGAGGATGCTTAGCTGTTGCTACTTTACAATTCTATACTAACTGGTTCATTTTGGGTAGCACTAGTCCTAAACAGAATCGACTTAAAATAGTTATTAAATGCTATTTTTTACGATAAGTCAGACAATTTTTCTCATTTACCAGCTAGCCCCATAAAATATTTATATTCAAATTTAATTTACTGCCTTGAATATATTGAATAGCACTCTTTTTGAAGAACTAAATAATTAACTAAATGTTCGTAAAGATTATTAAATAAAATACAAACGCTACTCCTTACTCGAATACTACAAAGAGTCGTCATGATGTGACAGTTAAATATTTCGCTGTAGAAGAATTTCAGGCGCTGCGTTTGTTGTAATAAAATAAAATCAAATATTCTATTTTTGGATAGCGACCCGTTTGATTTTACTGAAACGGAATTAACAAAGCTTTCGTTTTAATTAAATTAGAAATGTGCAACATTTTTTAACAAAAATCCTTTATTACTTGACAAATAATAGCTTTTAGTAGAAATTTTCTTTATTATACGCGTAAATATTTAATTACCAAAATTTTCAGACTTAGTAAAAGGAACCTGTAGTGTATCAAGTAAAAGATCAAGTACCTAAGCCGGTTTTAGTATAAATTATAAGCCTATGTACATCTCTGCCCAGCAATGGTTAAGTACCATTGCTGGGCAGAGATCTCCTTTGTCGAAATATAAAAGTTGCGAATTAGTTTTTAATTAATTTTTAGGTTAAATTAAAAAACTACTCAACATTACATTATATGTCAGAGATATTAATTAATGATATGCAGGTTTGTCCAGTTATTTTCCTTCATTTATCAGAAACCAATAGACATAAATTGTTATTTTAATTTTTTTGTTCTTATTATAGTAGACAAGATTACTAAATTCAATTGAATTAAAAAACGTGTAAACCCATTTACTAACAAACAACATTTTAGAAACCACTAAATAATAAACAAAAAATGCAATTATAAAATGGTACAAGTTATTACAAAATTACCAAAAGTTAAAAGTTACGTTAGCTGTGGTTACAAATAAAGAAAAAAAATTACAAATAAGAATATAAATCTCAAATTATAGATATTATACGTATAAGTATAGTTTATTATACAATTACAAGAAATTCATAATAAATTACAAGAAAGTTTAATATAAATACAAATCTGCACTGCATTAAAAACTAAAACACAGTTGGCCTCCCCTAGCGCTGCATACTTGTGTTGCACCCCGGCCAAGTAATAATTTTCAAGTTTTGCCAAGTTATGCCGGGACATACAAACTTTGTTGAGAAATTAACTAATTACCCAATTTACCTCTTAATTTAACTATGTCCTGCTTTCCATTTTCTATTCATATAATAACAGCTAAATTATAACAAAATTTACAAAAGTAATACGAGTGACGCCTTGTAGCCATGTTTATAAATCTTGTATTAAATTTTGCTTAACTAAAAAGCTTAGATTTTAAAGATTTTATTTTCTTTCAATTCTGAGATATTTCAGTTACATCATATATTGTTTATTCTGTACTAAAACAGGTAACATTAGGTATATTAAATATTCAACTGTTCTGTACATCTACTGTTACGGGAAAATTAATACGTTATAGGATATTAGTTCTATTAATATCCAAGATTATATATAAGCTGAGAATAATTCATGTTAAATGATCTACAGTATAGAGTATTGAGTTTATGAAATTACTGAAATAAGATTCTTTGTGTCTACCTACAAATCCTAAGATTTAATCATGTATTTTATTATTTTGTTTCCTTGCATATTGTTCTGGTGAATATTCTAAACAAAACATTTAATCTTATAAAGCTTCATACTTATATAATGTCAATGTAATTAAACAATACTATTTCTTGCAGTACATCGGTACTATGGACGTGCCGCGACCAACAAGCCGAGTTGAAATCGTCGCTGCTATGCGCCGTGTTCGTGTAAGTTTATTTATTTATTTATGTTTGAGAAACATACAATTATTATAGCACTTATACAATAAAAATTACAAAATGTTTACCAAAAATCAATTAAGTTTCCACTCAAAATTAAAACAAATAATTTAAATTCTATACAAAAAATAAAAACAAAGCAAAACTATGAAACAGTTAAATTATTAGAGCCTATACAAAGTTTTTTTATAATTACTAATGTTCATGAGGAATATATCTAAACTTTTACAGTGTTTATTATAATTCTTACACGCACGTAACAAAAACCCATTTTTGGCATAATCATTTCAACAACGAGGTGCCAAAAATAATGATTGATTTCTTGAATTAAGATATTCTAATAAAATTTTATTAAGAAAGTTTTTAGAAACAACAAGATTATGGACAATTTTGTAAAGAAATAATTGAGATCAAACCTCTGCGTATACCTAATGGGGTAACACTTTACTGTCTGAATGGTCGGAACAGGCACCTGTAATGGCCAATGTTTTAAACATGTTGCTTGAATTATTAAGAGTAGATATAAAAAAATCTAATTAATAATTATTTTCATCAAGATTTTGTTTATTGAAACTGTAAAATATTAATTAATAATAGGTTTCTCCCTGGTTCTTCTCGGTGGACCTATCAGAACCGTGTAACTAGTCTGACTTTTATGTAATGTATGTAAGTGTAATGTTTAACTTTAAAAACTTAGAATTTTACTTTTTAATAAGGTTATATAATTATTATAACCTTAGGTGTGTTACATTAATAAAAAAAATCTTTTGGTGTGATTTTAATGATTAACTTTCATTATATAAAATTGCGTATAATTTAAGTATTTTTTTTATATTATCTGTCAGTGAAAATTTAATAAAAATACACAAACTTCTGTAAATTTATATTTTACAATTTTTTCATCACAACTAAATTTAATTTTCTTCGAAACATCAAGCCGCTTGCAGCTGTGAAACATTCGACAGAAATTTTCCAATTATAGTTTTAAACTTAAAATTAGCTATATGACGTCAACGTTCGTATATACATATATATATGTATATGAACGTTGTATACGTTTATATGTATATATACATATATATACTTCATTCAGATATATTTATAAAAGGGGGAATTGTGAAAGAAGACTTTAAAGAATAAAATATTTTTTTTACCTTTCTAAATATATATTATAAGTTTTTTTGTAAAACTATTACGTTATGAAAAAAATAGTGTTTTAAAATAGATAAAATATTTTTATTCTAATGACAACAAAAAAATCAAATTAGGATTTCTAAAACGTATAATTAATTTTAACGAAAATATTTTTCAATTCATTTATCATTATATCCTATGTATAAAGAACACTCACAAAGTTAAAAGAAATGTTTTATAAGTTAATAAATTTTTTATTTACTTGTTTAAAGGACTCTTCACAAAAGTATACAGAATACAACGTGTTCTTACAAATTGCCAATTTCCAGTCTGCAACAGTTTCTTTAATGACCTCGAAAGTCTTTTAGCAAAGAAAACTGTCCCCTAAGATACTTTTTTTACGGTACAAGAAGAGGTCACGCAATGTCAGATCAAAGCTGTAAAGTTGACGCTCCAAAAGTTTTACCAATGTGATATCTAGAAAATCCCTAGTCTTCAATGGGTCTTCAATGGTATTCCACCACCAACGTCCCCACGTCAGCGTGGGCACGTTGGTGGTGGAATGCTATTAATTAATGATGTTACCTTGGTTTCTTAAGGGAACTATTATTTATTACCCTAGCTATTCAATTTAAAAGCGTTTCTTGATCTTACGTCTCTCTAGATTTAGATTCTAGTTCCCAATGCAGATTCAGTTCAGACAAAATATAGTAAAAAATTAATGAAAACTGTGGAAAATACATAAAGAAGAAAACTTATTTGTAACAATTTTATTATTACTTTGAAATGATTGAAATTTCAAAATTAATTATTTCACCAGCGTCTTATTCGTAAAAACTTTTATCGCATAACTTTATGAGTGGTCTATGTAATCTCACAAACATAATTATTATATTTAAATTTTTATATTATACTGAACTGTTTGCAATACTGACAGCAAATAAATGTGTCAAGAACAAATAGAATAATGAATTTTCAAATCAGTAAAGGAAGATCAAATTGTTTTTTTAATGAAGTTGTATTTTTTTAGTAAGATTTTCCGCTACAAAGAACTGACGTGACTTTTATTAATTAATTCATTCCGTCTAAGATATTCTTGTTATTATGCCCATTAAAATATTTTTACAAAGTTATCCACAGTGCGTTAAGTGATCCCAACCCTATATTCTGTTCTATTTGCTAAAATTAAGAAGCTGAAGAGTTTTCGTTTATTCAAAAAAAAAATAATTCAAAATATCTTTATTCAAGTAGGCATTTACACGCACTTTTGAATCGTCAATTATTACAATACAAAAAAAGGTCAGTGTAGTCCGTCCGTAAGCAAGCTACCACCGGCTCGGAATGCTGCTCTGTTGAGAAGAGCCGGCCAGAAACTCAACAGTTGCTCTTTTCAAAAGAAATATAACAATAGGTGATGTATATTAATTATAATATAATATAAATCCTGCAAATGATTCAACAACTTAAGTTCCACATATTTCGATCCACTAAAAACTCTTGAACGTTATAATAAGCTTTATTTAACAATAAACTTTTGATTTTAGATTTAAAACTAAGAAATGGAAGGTCTAAGATATCTTGTGGAACTTTATTATATATGCGTATACTCAGACCCATGAAGGATTTATTAACTTTTTGAATAAATTCAAGCTTGTTAATCCGTTAATGGAACTATTCAATAGATTTTCTTTTTGCATATTTTTTGCTAATGGTTATATAAAACAGTCATTATAACTACTATTAGAAAAGTACAATTAGTAGAATAAGCTATCTCTATCATTCTCAAGTTTTACATTTCTAGATATTTACATCAATAATAACTATAAAAAATATTTATTGATCGCTCATTAGCTTTGAGTACAAAGATAAGGAAGAAATTGTTTTAAAACATTAGAAAGGATTTCTATGAAATAATAATGAGTATTAAGTATTAATATATTAATATTTAATATATTCGCTTGTATTATGTTCGAAAAGCAGAAACAAGAGATTTATAACATTTCAAACGGTATTTTGAACCTACACAAAAACCTGTAACGAAATATAACATTATGATAACTTTAATACAAGAGTTTCATCTCTTGTGATTGTTAAAAATATGGAAGTAGTTATATGAAACTTATTCCTCACCTCACGAATAATCCAACCAAGGTTATGGATTCTGTGATAAATGATATACCTCATGAAGTTTGTCGGGTTGTACCTGTTTGTGACGGTTTTGTCATGAAATATGAAAATGATATATTCTTGATGTCTCCTTATAATGTGTGTTTGCTTTCAAAATAATATTTTTTATTTGTGCTCTTAAGCAGTTATCTTTAAAATATAGAATAAAACTTATTTAATTATATAATGTACGTGTTGACCAATTTTGAATAATTAAGGAAAAGGTTGAAATAATGATTTAGTATTCATATTTCCAAAGAGCATTACTATCCTTTCCATCAACGGCCATATTTGCAATTCAAGTCTATTTCGTTTTATCATGTTTCATCTTTTGAATTTAATCTAAAAGATTATGGAATACTTCAATGATTCAGTCGAGTTTAAGATATAAAAATACTTCAAGTTTTTCGATATTAATTTTGCAATAAAAACAAATGTACTACTTACAGTTTTATACTTTCAACACTTTATTTTTATAGGTGTGATTAAAACTTTCATACTCATTAAATTATACCAATATAATATTCTATTAAATAGTCTTCCGACTTCGCCTGCAAGGAATAAAATGACAACCTTGAACATGGATCAGTAATAAAACGAATTTTCAGTTTTAATCCTTCCGTTTTAAACTTTTATTGAAGCTTGAAAACTAATTAACTTCTCTGTCTTAATAGTAGATACAGAGTGTTTTGTTTCGTAATTGTCTTAAGATCTTGAAGTAACTGTCACTCAAACAATTTACACTTACAAATTGTTATGTAATTAGCGCTAATAGGGATCCTCCCGGCTTAGTACTAACGCTCCGTTTAATTGTTCACCAACTTTCACTTGATCTTATTATTCAAGCTTTTAAGAAAATACAGCACATTTTTAAGAACCTTCGTAGGTATTTAATATATAATGGAGCAAGAATGATTGACATTCCATTTTATAATACTGTTTTTTGAAATTATGCTTTTTTTATAAAACAATAAAATATTAATAATGTTTTGTTTTACAGTACGAGTTTAAGGCGCGAGGTGTGAAGAAGCGCAAAGTTACAATGGACGTATCAATAGATGGCGTGCGGATCAAAGCTTGCACCAACAATGCCAAAACCAAGGTAACTGACTTCTACATTCTTGTAAATAACCTTGTCCCTATATAATCACTATCTCGCTCTTATGTCTTATATAATTGGGATCGCAACATATTTTTTTCAATTTCCTCTGTTATCAATCCATTCTTTTGGCCCTCCTCTTGCCGCATGTCCTTTGTTTTTCCAAATAAAACAAATTTCCTACAAATAAAACAAACTGACAGATCATCTTGAATACATCACCGTCTAAAGTCTAAGCGTTCATTGTAAGCGATTTTGTTCAAATTTGTTTGACAAAAAATATCCGTTCTCAGTTGTAGAAACTACGCTACTAAATTTCGACTTTGAAGTAAATTTTAGAAAGCAGTAAATTCTGCTCCACCTTTTACATCTGTAATTTGTGATTCAAAAGGTACATTGCTTATTTATTACATATATTTGCATTAAATGAAAAAGATCAAATGTTTCGAAAATGTACCTACTATATGGTTAAAATTATTAACTTTCAAGAAAACATTTGTAGAGAATAACAACTATATAATATATATTATGATATATATTATATAACTATAATACAAATATACTAGTCTTTTTAAATATAAGTTGATAATAATGTATTTTATGAAATCAAAGTTAAATATGAAATAGAAAAACGTTTATTTTAATATCCATCCTGTGTTCTAAAGAGAAAATGTAAGTACAGATATTTAATTAAAATAACAAAAACTTTGAAGTATATATTGAAATATAAAAATAAATATACATTAAATCACAATGCAATAATAAAATAACATTATTAATATAATATATTTATTCAGTTACAAATATAAAATTTCAATGATATTTAATTAAAATATAGATTGCTTTATAAATATAGTAACATAAATAAATGAAACAAAACGTTCAATGAAAGAATAAATGAATACGGTGATTTACTTACATAGAATAATAAAATAATTATATATTTTTTACGTACAATATTGTTTTTTCAAAGAGATTTAAATATAAAACGAAAAAAATATTTTATCATAGCTCAGAGACTTTTTAGATATACTCATATATTCAAGCGTTGATTTAATAATTCTTTTTTGACAACTTTATCAAATTATCATTTTAAAACAGTTAACAACATAATATTTGTCAATTAGAATTATCATAAGCTACAGTTTGTCTTCAGCTAATCCAAAATCATGTCGCTAGAGGATTGACCCACATGAAAGATATAAGCTATGCAGGTGTTAAGTATTCAGAATACTTAATATATACCGTATTCCTTTGGTATTAGGTGTAAAGCCACTCGTGTGTCATCCAGCTACAAGGTGTTCATCTGAATTGAGATGTGGACGTGCAATGAAATAAATATACACAAGTGTTACAAACTCACCGTGTTATTTAGAATTATATGCCTTTAAGATTAGCTACTTTGAGGCCATGTTGGAATTGTATTTTATAATTATAGTTGAATTATATTTTTATATGATAAGAAAGAATTAATAAAGAGTACAGTCTTTATAAATTCAATCACTTTCAAAATATATTCCCGAAGAACTTGAAATATCCTCAGAACTAAAGTCGAAGTTATTGAATTAACATCTTGTAATACTAATATTTGTCTGTTTGTCTGTTCCGTAAATATATATTTTTTATCATTACATTATTACGTCACAGGCACGTCAGGTTCATTTATTTTTAAACGTGCTTAAAGGTGGTGTTTAGGGATTAAAGGAAAGGCAGGTGTCCCATCTGTTTGTACAATTTTGTCCAAATCCTTTCCGAAATTTATTATTGATTGATTACCAAAATTTAAGCCTCACCTTTATGTTTTAATAAAAATATTTTGTGTATTTAACATTCATTTTTTATTTTTTAAACTAGCATTCTTAATTATATGTTATAGATAAGTTCGACTGTTACGGTAAATTTTAGAAAATATTTAAATATATCTGATACAAAACACCAAGAAATAAAAAATGTAGGTATATAATGATCGCAGATTAATTTAAGGATACTGTATCGTTAATTTAAGTAGCGCTTATAAAAGAAACATTATCAAAACATTAAATGTACTAAGATCCGCCAACCGTGCGCGGCGGGTGTTCAGCTGAGCTCCTCTCCTTTCTTCTTTTCTTGATAACTTTTGAATGGCTAAACATTTTTTTAATCTGTTTTCACTATAACATCCGCGTTCGGCTCAAACATACATGATAAATATTTTAGCTAATTATCTCGTCGCATTCTGAAGACAACTAAACACAAAAAAGGTCTCCTAAGCGGTTAAGAGCTTCGCTTACGCCCAGTTCAATAATTTACCTCCATTTTTAGGTCAATATTATTTAATAATCGAGAATTAATTAAATTATTTGTAGATTAACACTAATTTGCAAAAAGAAGACCAGCTTTATTCTCGTACATACAGAGTACATTTAATTTTTTTAATTCATCAATTTATTAAAATACAAAAATAATTTGAAAAATCAATTCAATTGTTATGTAATACAAATCAATTCTTTCTTTTTTTTTAATAACAATATAATACAAATTTATAAACTTAATTCAAAATAGAATATGCTAATTATTATAAAAGTATGTATTGTACGTACATAGATTTTTAATGTAAATAAAGGTAAGACTTGTGCTATATGGTGCTATAGAAACAAAAAATCTGACACATATAACAGATGATAATTTTATTTTGAAAAAAAATGCATTTTATTCAAAGATAATTTTGTCTCAGTTGAGCTTATATAAAATATTCTAAGAAATCTCTATTTTGGTAAGCGAATCACGCGTCCACCATTATTTGACACCCTTAAAAGAGAAGAAAAAAGTCGATATCACCCCAGACAATTCTACAATACATTTACATAAATATTCTACTATCACTGATATCCCTGGGATCGGGATGAAGACGGACAAGAAACCTATTTGTATTTTAAGAATACATTCTAATTTAAATGTGTCTCGTCATCAAAAGTTTTTTTTTTATTTTAGTTACATTTTTTCAACAGACAATATGTTAAATAAAGACAAAAGATTTTCATTATATTAAATAAAATGTGTATTACATGATGCTGTCTCTTTTTCAACATAAAGGATTATTTTCTACAAATATTTTTATGATAATATTTCAATTTATATTATAGACAGACAGAGATATTTAATTCTATTGTATTGGATGTCTCTTTCAATAGTAACATTAAATAAACTAAAATATCTGTAGAGAATACCATAAAATGCAGAGCAATCATTGTTTCCAAGGGAGGCGGTTATCTGATTCTATTTTTAAATTCTGATTTTTTTTCTATTTTAAAAAATAAATAGACATATACATAACACTATTGTTTTTAGTTATTGTTTATAGTACTTAAATAATTCAATGTTTAACGCCCATCTTCCAAACAGAAATATCACTTATGGAATACGTTTTTGTAATTATTTACTAAATAAAATGTATGTATAATAGAATAAATGTAAGAAATTTATTTCAGAGTTCGAAATTCTTCTCGCGCAAGAAGAAAAAGGCTCCTGAATGTATAGAAATAATGCATCATCCGATCTACCGTATCTTCTACGTTTCTCACGATAGTTCAGACCTCAAGATCTTTTCATACATCGCGAGAGATGGAGCCACTAATGTGTTTAAGTGCAACGTATTCAAGAGCAGCAAAAAAGTAAGTCTTTACAATTATTTATTCATGCAAGGTGCTAGAGAATTCACTGGTAATATTACTTACTCTAGATATTTTTTATTTAACATGTTTTTAAATAGCATTGGTTCAATTTCACAGAAGTTTAACATAATCAAGTTATTTAAATTTGACTTTACAACTTTTATTATATCAGAAAAGGCTTCGAACGACTTCACCACCTTCATTCAGTCCGGATTTCATTAGTGTTTCAATTTATTTTTTCTCATAAATTACTTTCGACGCTCGTCGAACATTTTATTCTGTTAAAGAAAATGATTCAAATTCAATTTTTATTTAATACTTTTTATTTAACTATACTAAGTTTGAAAATTTAATATGCTATAACAATATCCGTCAATGTTTTTATAACAGATATAATTTAAACCTTATTCTACATTATTATTTTATTCTTTAAAAAAATAACACACTTAAAATTCTTACAAACAGCGAACAGCAATTAAGTACAGATGTTACACTCGTCCTCCCAAGTCTTCTACAATAACTTAATAATATAAAACTTAAGTTCCAAACCGTAAATCTCAACAGATTTCCAAAAGCTAGCGGATAAACTTAAAAATAGCCTGACGCCTCGAATCGTGGATTCGTATCCAGGTGATCACGACACAAGTCATAATTCACGAAACAAAAATAAACTGTATTAAAATAGATGACTGAAATCTCGGTAAAAAGAGCAAACGTACATTGACGCGAGCATACACTAGGAGATAATAAACTTGGATCAAAGAGGTTGACGCTTGATATAAATTGGTCAATCTAAATACCGACTATGAATTCGATATGATTCTTTTTATTGGTCGTAAATTACTAACTTTTAGATCACGGTTAATGTAAATGTTTGATATTGTTGCTGTTCTTGTCTTTACATAGGAACAATACAAGTTAAATATAGTTGCTGATTACTAAACTTTGCCATTACAGATACTATAGTTTGGTATACAAATTACAATTATATTATATTTCATCAAACGGGACCAATATCGGTCTCAATGGAAATGTATCGTTTTCAGACAGACTGGGGTTATAGGAGAAAGTTTCCAAACATATGTATGAATCTATATATATAGGGAGGTCATTAATTGGTACGACATTTCAATATTAGGTAACGAAATTATGATTAAAAATATTAAGGAGTCGTAAATAATGCTATATCTAATAGCATCTGGCGGCGTTTGTTTATAGTTTTGTTCTAAATCTGTCAGCTTGTAGTCGCTGTGTGCTGTCAAATCGTTCTTACGAATTGGATTGTTGAACGTTGGGTGGTTGGGATATTGGATGCTTGGTAACCATAATGTTTACAGATAGTATAAATCTTCTATTTCGCTAGCAACTTGACTTTTATAATCAATTAGGATTACGATCACTCGTAACTAAAAGGCATAAATATGTAAGAACAGCTCTGTTTGTATTGACTAGTTTGTAGCTGCATCTTAATTGCTGCGATTGATTTTGCAGCTGGATGTAGCTAAGACGTCTTTCACATTGGTTGGATTTAAAATAATACATTTTAAGAAAATTACGTCTGTCAAGAAAATTATTTTTATTAAAATATATTTTTATACTAAAATCAGTTATACTACAAATGTATGTCTTTCTTTACGAACAGTTATTGCGCTGATGTGAAAGCTATCTAAGAACATAAACTACAATAGTTGGATAAACAAATTTGACGAAAGACAAATAGACAAGTTTCGTATTATGATTAGATTTCTCGGATATACCAAAGCTGAGTTAGTAAACTTGAAATTGAATTTCAAGAATGTTTGTTTCCTTGTGCGACACTGTGACTAGTTTCATATGGTGATATTTATAACTTTGAAGTTTTTAATATTGGTTTTCTTGGTAAAATCTTATAGTGGTGAACGACCATAAAATACTCAACATTCCTTTTAGTTTTTATTTACAACAATTGCTAAATGTAATAGGAAAGAGTTTTCTATATCTACATTTAGAAATACAAATACAACTCGCAGCCTCGTTAAAGTTGATTGCTGCTAAAGTATCGCTTCGAATCGAATCAGATTCTTTAATTAAACCTTTGAAGCTCAATTTTCACTTTAAGAGCTGATCAATAACTTTTGTTAACAGATGACGAAATTTTCAGGGCCTTTGTTACAATTAATATACGATAATAACTCAGAAAATCAATTAATCGTAACTTACGACTTCATTTTGTAATCCAAGAAATAATTTATTCCGACTTTCATTTCAGCCTCAAGTACGTTCAGGGAGATTCATTCGATCGTAAAAATCCCTCTATCAACGTTAAGTCTTCTATCACTTCATGCCCCTTTCTCGCACATCGTAACAGTTTTACCTCTATATGTTGGATATTTTGTTTTATAAAATAAACACTTTCGTAGATTTTTTACAGTTCGTGGATGATAATAGCATTATTCTTGTAACCATGTCTATGTATATGTTTCGGCGACTGGCCAGTCGGTGGGAATACACGAATGTGTTTATTTGCGGTAGTTGTAGCGACGCGCGACGCACGCGCTTACCATGCCGTGGGCACTTCAGTTGTTTCGTGGGTATCCGTGCGGAAGAGCGCGTCACATATTCAGCGATTCGGTTGACGCGGAACTTTCAAACGGTTAATTAGACACATGTGTTCAAAACAATTAAGATGTCGAACAAGGATCGCGATAAACACAAACGAGGCGACCTTAAGAGTTTGCCGACGGAAGTGCTTTTGAAAGCTCGTAGCACATTAGCGTCTCTTGGAGGTGCATTGAAGTCTAAACACGACACTCCGCGATCGAAACAAAAACAGGATTCAAAGGGTAAAAAGAATCAAGAGAGATTAAAAAGTTGTAGATCCGAACCGGAGTTCAGTGATTTGCGAAAACCTAAACACAGAAGCCGGATTGATGAAACACCTAGAGAATATGAGAATAGAGTGGGTCCACGACCCAGACCTCTATCTGTGGGTGCCATGAAACGTTATGAAAGCGACTTGGAATTTCACTGTGGAAATTTTCCAAAAGAGTTTGAGTCCACTGATGACGTCTGTGTTCAATCACGGCTCGTGATCCCGGTGATGGAAAGGCTCAACCAGGACGTCCAAATGCAAGAAGTTAATGAACGTCCGCGAAAAAAATTATCTTTTCGTGAACCAGAAATAATTGGTAGCGCTACTTTAGGACGTTCTAGCAAACTTATGGGTGTCAATAGCCTCTCAAGAAGGCCTAATAGGTTATCGTTGCGTTCTGATGTGCATCCACATTTTGATGGCATGGACTTAGATTTAGAGGTATGATGAAAAGGTTAAATTTTAAATTATTAACAAAAATTATATATTTACCACCTTAAAAAAAATAGGAAGATTATATATATGTTCCATTAGTTATTATAGAAATTGTTTTAATTTACGTTTCTATATTTAGCTTATTTTCAATTTCTAGAATATAATATCACTTATAATAATATTAATTTTATTAAACAATATAACCAGGTTACATTCAAGTTTTTTGCACATCGCCTTTACATTATAATTGTGTATTGCAATATTCACAAGATAACTCACATTATGATAAACGGCTATGGTTTATTACTTTAAATAGGAGTATAAAGTAAACACTTTAATAACTTCTTTGAAAGAAAAAATTAGGTAAAAAGCTATAGACTTAAATTTTTTAAATTAAAATATTTATTGATGACTACAATATTAATGATATAAATATCAATTTTCTCTTTGGATTGTAAACTATTATCAATGATTCTAATTTAGCTCTTCTTCAAGATAAAATACATACATTGTTTGTTATTCTAATATTTAAGCAGATGTGGGTTTATTGCAATGTAGGAAAATATTTATAAGTCGAAGTGGATATTAGTTATGCAATAAAATAGATGATAATTGAATAATGTTTTTCATCATAAATCTATACATACAAATAAAATTGAAGTTTATGTGTGTAATTCAAAATTAACAGCGGTAAATAATTTTACATAGAAAAATCATCATTTCTTTTTTCTCTGTCTGTCTCTTTGTGAGTCCTAATCACTGAAACAGCTGGACCGATTTTGACAGGACTTTCACTTGCGGATAGCTGATGATATAAAGAATAAGTTAGGTTACTTTTAATTTAAAAAACATATTCGACGCGAATGAAGGCGTAGGTACAGCTAGTCTTATAATATATGTGAATCCAAAGATCCCATTTCAAATTGTTATCTCCGAACTGTCATTTGTAAGAAAAGTCGCTCTCACTAAATTCATTTATTATTCCCTAAGGCCTATTTTGGTTTATTTTTCTTGTTATAGTAAGAATTCCTTTTCTCACGCCTTTCTTATTTCATCATCAACCATAATCATCATCAACCATAATCTATAAGTTAATTAAAAATAATATTTTGTTAATTTTACATTTAGTACGCGATTTCGATCTATCGTTTGAACGGTAGTTAAAGCTATTCGCAGTATGTCAGTCCGCGAGTTAAAGATTAAAGTCGAATCGATATTTTTGTTTACATTCACTTCGATTCATACAATCATTTCAAGAAAAGTCATTGATGTGGAATAATTGCATCAACAGCTTCACCTTAGATTTAGACGGTACTATAACTTTGATCTGGCGTAACTGTGCTAAATTAACTGTTTTATGAGAATTATTAATCACTCATCACAATTGATATATTTTCATAAATAATAAAATTCTAAACAACAATCACTTCAAAGGGAAATCATAGTTGAGATTTGATTTGTTTATAATGCACAAATAAAGATTGTACGCCAGTAAATTCAATAGTCCCCGTCTGTAATATAATAACTGTATAGTTAATTAAAACACGCTTATTTATGTGAGTATCGTTTAATCTATATAATTCAATGGAAATATATTTCTAAGAATTCTATTTGAACTAGTTTTTATATTTCATTCTCTGAAACAAAAGCGAGATACTAATTAGTTCAAAGAAAATGTTAATAATTTCCATGTGACAGGTGAGCGATTTTAATTAAAACGCTCATCATACGGTCCCGTTAGCGTGGATGACGCAAAAAACTTTCAAGATTTAGTTTACGACAAACTATAGTTATTTTCATCTATTTTAATCCGCGGAAGTATTTTATAAATCATAGCGACATTTCGTATAATTCTCAGTCAAGGGCGTAACGTCCGTCGTCAGAACCATTTGTTATTTAGAAAACTTTACTCTGGTTGTTTTCATGGATATTTTGGTTCCAATGTGTGAATTACGTCTTTAGATTTAGTATCATTAATCGTATGGTTTATGTTGTCAGTGTGTAAGTGGTTATATAACAGTGTTTGAATGTTAATTAATTATAGAAAGAAATCGGCTGTGCTTTTACAAGTTACAATGTTGGAAATTGAATATTGAAATCTTTAATAAACTATTCATTGATTGAGATTTGAGAATATATTGTATATGGTAATGTAACATTGAATTAATTTGTTAGTGTTGCTGAGTTATTGATATATTATAAGTTATACAAATAATATCTTTATACATTTATATTAGAATCTATTTTCTTTCAATTGGAAATTCACTTTCCAAACACGTTCAATATACCGAAACCTGAATATCAAACTTTTCTCATTATATAAATGAAAACTTTCTTTGTTTATGTTGAAACTTTTGTTTCAATGAATCTTTGTATGAAAATTAAAGTTTTAATGGACATATCATAAATATATCTTTGGTATTGATTGATTGAATACTATAAGAAAACGTACATACATTAATTTTAGTTATATACATCTCTGAAATAAAAATATCAAATAATAATGAAATAAATTTTTCAATGATTTGAAATGTGTAATTAATATATTACTTATTCTAGAAACTAAGTATTTGATAATATTATTTGAGAATCTGTAATGTTTGCAATATCCTAAAATAATATTATATGCATAATTTTATAGCTCAGGTCAATGCCCTCGCATTTTAGAACACTAAGCATCTGAAACGATGTGTGCTACCACATTATTATTATTGTAAAATAATTTCGCATAGGTAAAATATGTATTCTAAAAGTATTCTTTATCTTATTATCCGCTTAATGTATTGTAAAAGACATAACCCAGAGTGCACGGATCGTTAACAAGCATGCGCTTTTATCTGGTCCTTTACGTGCGAAAGCTTTTAACCAGGCGTGTTCGACCCCACACAAATATAGATCACCGTGACCCCGTGGTATGGAATCATCGGGACCTTCTTATTGATTATTCATAAACTGAAACTATATTTACAATTTTATCTCTTCTCTCACCCGACTTCAACTATTTAATATCTCCAACCCACATTTCATACATAATTGTCAAATTTGTTGAATCTTAAAACAGAAATTGTTAATTTCGCAATTATTATTATGTGTGAAACTAAATTACTTTTGGAATGATATAAATTCTGGCCAGTTATAATTTGACCTCCTTTTTAACAATAATTTGACTATCACAATCATCGCTACATCCGTTACGTGTTTCGGAATTTAATTTTATTAAATAATATTTTATTTTTAACAAATAACATCAATAGAACTGAATTAAACTAATAACCATTCCAATATCTCGTGAATTGTTCACACTATAGTGTCTAATTTGGTATAAATGAGAAATGTAAAATATATTCGCCTTAAATGCGTTATTTTTTTTCTAATAAACCTATTCTTATGATGTATCGAGGCCTTCAATTCAATTCAATCATTTTATTTCTAATTTCAATAATAATATTTGTTGAATACTAAAAATTCCGAGTCCACAATATCGTTAATCAGGGAGGACTTGGTTTTGTATAAAATTTGTTTTAAAATATATAGGCAATAATCTTACTTGCCAGTTTGCTGGGTATTTCTGTACCTGTGACTTCGTCACTTGGAACCGTGTTACACATTTAAAAATACTGATTGACAAATACTTAAAAGCAACTGCTATTTTAAGCTTCAAATTCAATGTAAAGCTTTTTTTAGTCCAATTCATATTTCTATAAATCAGCCAGTTTAAACAATTAATAAATTTGGAATTATAAATAAAATTTTATACAAATATACACAAAATAAAGTTTCAAAATGTAAAAATAACTCTAAGTAATGAAAATAATATAAAAATATTAAATTTTGATATTATATGAACGTTCTTTAATTATTCTGCAAGTCTTGCAAATTTATAAATTATTATGTTTGAAGGTAATTTAGCTAAATAAATTTCATTCTCGAAATATATGACTGCAATTTACTGGATAAAAATGAAACATTAGTAATTTTATCGTCATATTATATTTTAATTTAATATCATATCTAACGTAAAAGACCGCTCGACTAGTAATTTATTCCAGTACTCCTTTACCCTTATGAGAGAAATATATATTTAATGTGGTAAATTTCTAATTGCTTCTATACTTATACATTATTCTTAAATTATGATCAGTTATATGAAGAATCATAAAAGAATTAGCTAAGCCCCTTTTAATGAACTTTTGAAAGCTGTCAACTAAGTAACATAAATTATATCACTACGCCCAAGTCTGCGGTTGTTATGGACAAACATTGTTCTCCAAGCCTTGTTTTTCAATGCATAATATAGTAAATATAAAAACAATATTTATAAAATTTGTTATATTCTTAGAATCTGATCAATTATCTCAACAAATCTTGTCGAAGTAAGTCATTATTTTTTCTTTTAATGGAAAACAACAGACCTAGGCTTTTAGGCCTGAAGCATAGACTATTGATACTTAACATTAAAACACGAGTACAATTTTATTCGTTACAATTACAAACTTTTTATAACTATCAATCATGAGTTTTGTTAATCGTAAAACTGAATAAATAGTTTACATATAAGAAATATGAAGCAAAAGTAATATTTGGAAAGATATTTATAAATATTAGATTTAGAACATCGTGAATGTAACATAGGCATTATTTCTTCGTTTGTCATAACATAAAAGCGAAAGTTATAAATTTTTATTACTGTGATAGGTGACAAGACAGAATATCAAGTCCTTTAGTGTTTGTAGAAAGTTTATATCAATTTTGTAGAATATTCCTTAAGTTACGAGATGAGCAATATTGTTATCATGAGTTTTCATATTTCTATTTATTTTCCTATTTTATATTATAACACAGACTGAAAAGATGTATTCGTGATAAAATAAAAATAGTACTTTTTATTTCATAATTACAAAATAATTTTAGCTGGAATTGTAATATTGTAATAAATTTCATTGCATTATACTATTTTATGTAATGTATATTACTAAATTCTGTTTCCTATTTATATGATATTCCCACAATTGAACCTAAACGGAACGTTGCCAAAATTAATATTATTGTTAGTTACCCTTTGTGATAGGCAAATCCATTATCATGCGAAAATTAATTGGTTCTCTTCGGTATATTATCATCACAAATAAATTGAAATTATACACACATAATATACAATGCAATTATTGCAATAACCCCATTTCAGCTTAATAAATGAATAAATATAGAATTAAACAATATTCATACAATTATATATAATTAAAATTTTTAACGAGACTCATTTAATTTGAATAGTCATTAATTAAAATTATAATCAAACACTTGTATAAAAGAGAATCTAAATATGAACTAAGATTTAGCAAATTGAAATTATTATGACCTCCGCTCCAAGAATTTATGGATATAAGAAAGATATTAAACAGAGAGGTAGCTGCAAAATGTCACTCAGACTAAATTAGGTATACAAATTAAAAAATTGGTTTTAACATTGTAAATTTACGTGATACTTTTGTATAATATTTTTAAGAAGAGTTTTTTTTGCAGAGCCAGGCTATGAAGATCGTGCGCACTGTAGGACAAGCTTTCGAGGTTTGCCACAAAATGCAGACTAATACTCCTGATAACCCCGTAGCGTCTACTTCTGCCTCTGATGCTGTCACCGTGGACCACGTCAATGAACCTACTCCCAAAGGTCTGTTATGTCTAATAGTATATTTTATTGCTTAAATTCAGATACCTACACCAGTAATGATAATATTCGTTTTACTGAAAAAAGGTTTCATGAATTTTCATATTCACTATTCATTGCCTGTTCAAAGTGATTGGCCGCCAATTTACTTGTTCGCTTGCGAGTGACATGCGAATTATTATAAGGTTTAATTATTTGCGATTTTATTGATATTTTCTTTGTTATTATTTTAATTGTGTGCGAAATGCTTGCGAATTGTGGTCACTGTTTAGAAACAGTTACACTGTATTTTTGACGTTGACATAAGCTTCGTGTAAGTGATGTCCACACAAAATGAAGATATAATCTTTGTATTTCCAATTTTCACACGCCAACGGGTCATCGAGCGTACCGTCGTAAAGCCGAAACTGATATGTGCCAAGTATCCGAATATAATTATGCAAAGATATCCTCATGTGTGTTAGTTAAATATAGTGAATTTATTGCTTTGGACTTGTATTTCGATTTTGTGAAATCTGTCCGATTTCGTGATACAGTGTACCTTCTGTGCCAAGTGATAAATTATATTACACATATAGGCGTTCTTTTAGTTTGTTCTAATATATTACAATGTTATTGTATCTATAGCTTACCGAGAAGACCACGTGAACCTTGGCACTCAAAAACAAAAAATAAAACTTTGATTATACGAAATGATCATCGGGTGAGATAAAACAGATTTATTTATGAAAAGCGGTAGATGTGAATCATTTTTTTTCAATTTATTTGATGTTTTGCATAGTCAGGTAGACAGTTAGTCCGGCGGGCGGTCTTCCCACGGGATATGTTTATGCTTGATAAACTTTTATGATGGACGATCATGTACCAGTTATAAATAACAATTTATTTTAAAATATTATATGCGAAAGTTAAAACGCTTCACAAATATTATGACTAAATAAACTAAATTTGAATTTACCTGCGTCGTCAAAAATCTTGTTAAACATTTAGCTACAAACATATTAAAATGTCTTTGATTTACATGGATATATAATGTACAAGAAAACTTCTTACTTGTGATAGATTAAAACTTCTTGTTAATAGAAATAGAATCTAGTCATTGTTTATTTTAGTTTCATTATATATCGGTATTTGGATAATTGTATCGACTAAATATAATATATGATTAAGTTCTAGTTGAACCATATATTACTCAGTTGAACTAGTGTGACTGACCATTTTTAGGGTTCCGTAGTCCACTAGGAACCTTTATAGTTCCGTCATGTCCGTCTGTTCATTCGTCCGCATCCTAGCTTAGAGATTTTTAGTAGTAATACACTGCAATTCGGCATGAACATACGAGTATACCTATATTAGACAAAGTTTTAGTAATTAAGGAATAATAGTAAACTTAAAGTACATAAAATGTACGCTTATATTACAAAACGCTGCCGAAATCTTAGAAGATAGATCAAAATAATGTACTATAGAATTGTATATCTTATGAAGATCTATAAAAAGTCCTCGAGTATATATCTATCATAATGCAATTTAAAGATAAATGATTTGTTATATTATTTAAGCATTCTTAAAACTAATTGAATATGTTCTTAAGTATAAGGTTTAATAACTAATACAAAAAAAATATTTATACGTTTGAAGCCGTCATCTTTCATCAGTCAAGCGATCATTTTTCATCCAACAGTCATTTTAAGCAACTCCGTCTAAGTCGACGACTATTCATTAAAATAGCTTACATTCTAGAAATAATAAGACATTCATTAAACAAAAGAGAAAAACATCCTAAATCCTATTCTTTGTTATGGTTTAGAATACTTTTTTGTATATACTTCGTGGAAAAAGAAAAAAATATTACAGAATATACTAAAAAAAAGTCTTTGAGTTCAAGACCTTTTAAAGTCCAGTGGTTTCATAGATGGCGTGTTTCACAAAATAAAAAAAACAACTTTATGTTATGTTTATAGATTGCTTGATTTTGTTATTCTGTTGGAAAATTTATCTGAATACACAAAACTTGGCGGTAAATCATTTATCATCAATGAGCGGTACTTGGCTTCATTACAAATTTTTTTTCATAGATAATTCATGACAAGTACTTTTTCATTGACATTCATGAGGTCGTTGTCATAGTTTTATATATTAATAACTTTAAATCTTCAAGATTGATTTTTATTTTTATCAACCATAAAAACATATAAAAATCTATTGCAATATTAATACAGCACCTTTTTATTTTTGTTCTATTCAAAAATTTTAAAATTTTATACTACATTTTCAATTTCATTATGAACTTTCTCAATGTTTTTACATAATTAACACAAAATTATAATAAAATAAACGATAATTATGTCCCTTAATAGACACCCACGTGATATAGTGATAATGATAGTTAATGGCCTGGCTCACTGACAGACACCAACATCACGTCTTTCCGTGAATACGATTGCAGCGAACGCAGATCGGATTAAAATAAATGTTCTTAAAATCTTTAAATTTAAGTTTAAATCTAAAATCAAAAGTTTATTGCTAAATAAAGCTTATTATAACGTTCAGGAGTTTTTAGTGGATCGAAATATGTGGAACCTAAGTTGATGAATCATTTGCAGGATTTATATTATAATGTACATCACCTATTGTTATATTTCTTTTGAAAAGAGCAACTGTTGAGTTTCTGGCCGGCTCTTCTCAACAGAGCAACATTCCGAGCCGGTGGTAGCTTACTTACGGACTGACTACACTAACCTTTTTTGTATTGTATAATAGTAATTGACGATTCAAAAGTGCGTGTAAATGCCTATTTGAATAAAGATATTTTGAATTTGAATTTGAATTTGAATTTGAATTCGCATTGAGTTCAATTTAAAAAATAACAACCTTAATTATATTTTTATGTTAAATGCTTTAAATATAATAAATATTAATTGACCTTTCCATTATATGTATCCAAATTGAATACATAACGTCCACTCGTGTTACGGATACGCTTCGATTCTCTATTTACAAATCAAACTACCAAACTAATTGATATTCAATATTGAATTTCTATTCGTTTTGATGGAGTTATGAATTTGTTTTTACTTTTTATTATATACGTTTTGTACCAAGATATAGAGAGATTGATGAAAAGTAATATTTTGAAATTCAATATAAAAATTTTAGCTATTTTATAATTATTTCATTCTGTTATTTAATAATCAAGGTAATGAAATAAAAGGGATATCTTATCTTGTAGGATTAAATACAAAATATCAACTTGTTGGAAGGAATCATTTATATGTTTAATAAAATATCGCTTCATCAAAAATATTCAAAAAGCATATAATTAATCCACCTCACAAACATCTGTAAGAGCTTTTTACTAAAAAGAAGGAAAATGTACAATAGAAAAACTTTACATTTGTTAAAAAATATACAGTAGTATACCTGCGAAAAGTAAAAACTATATTAGTTTCGTTGTTTACTTTGAACCACATCTTAATTCTATTCTTTTTTCATTTATAATTAGCCACGGTTTTATGACATCCGACGTTGTAACAGCTGTTCCACGTCATAACTTTATCACTCGTGACGCCAGAACCCTGAATTTAATCTATTCTATAACTACTTACCAGTCAATAATAATTTTAATTTCTCAATAAAAAATTTATAATAAAACATGCTGTATTTGTTTTCATTTGTTATCTCATTTTATGATAGTATTACACTTATAATTAATATTCAAAAGTATTATAAATATAAGTGGAAAATAAAATAATGCTTTGACAAGCAATACGTGAATTTTGACTATATTATACGATTTATTTGACAGAAAAATAACCACCATAAAATAAACTCATACCATGAGGTATATATAACTGTATTAATTACTTATATACGAGTACTTTATCTTAATGAAACAAGTTACCTTTGACGCACCATCTAGTCTCTCAATCAATAGTAACTACTCAGTATTCAGTGCATGATGCACTAAAATCTAGGTCAATTTGAATAAAAATTGTGGCCACTATTTGTGGCCAACTTTACAATCCCGCAAAGAATACTCAAGATGAATAGAAAATATAACATGATATTTTTACTTGTGCTGCCATGTGTACTGCCAAATTGGTCACGTAAGAATTGCCAATGTCAAAGGAATTGTTTGCAACATTATATCGATAAGACATTTGTTACACTGTTATTTTATATTATTTGTGTTTTATTATTCTCGATTACAGAGACGTATTAACTAAAAGCAATAACTTTATTTATATCTAAAAGTTATGTTGTATATCTTTTAACTAAATCATTTAAGCTTACAAAAATAAGGTGATTCTATACACGGTAAGTATATAAGGTGATTCTTTACGTACAAAAGTGAATTGTTCTGATAGAGTCACCTATCCGTTGTATATAACAAAATATTTAATAAACTACTTTATCAGAACGTACAAACGATTCATTATTTTATTAATAATAATACTACTTAATATATATATATATATATATATACTTAATTATCACTTACAAAATATACCAAAAATATGTCTTTCACACTACATTAAAAAGTAACGTACAAGGAAATAATTCACGACCATATATTTTATTTACATACGTGCTGAGACCATTAAATATTCTCCAAGAAACTGCTTTTATAGCATGTATCTTTTTACTGTAGTAAATTCTGTCTCAGGTCTAAAAGACACGTTGCACACAATTGATTCTCAATGGAAGCTATCTGGTATATATGTTATATCTTAGAAATATATCACGTGAAATAGCAGGAACTTGCACTCTACTTTTAAATATCTACTTGACTTTGAACCAGAACGGCCTTTTCAAAAGGCGCTTCTGACTTGCTAGTTTATTTTTAGGCAGGCCTTTTGTTAGAATATATATATATATATATATATATATATATATATATATATATATATATATATATATATATATATATATATATATATACAACAACTTTATTAAATTGTAAATAATTATTCATTTGGCAATAGAAGGTATACAACAGAATTAAATCATAAAAAAATTCTAGAATTAAGATTCTATACAAATTAATTTCTCTAATTATATGTGTTGCTTCGTTAATTTGTATTGTATTATGAATTTGGTGAGATGTGATCATCAGAACCGGCTTCGGAGTGTGGTGCTTCTGAATCTGGTGCTTCGACATCGAAGGCTGCAGAGGAGAAGATCAAAGCCACCAGACCCAAACACTTGGACTTGCTACCACCACCGCCAAGGAAAGAAGGGAAACGTGGTAATCAGGTAAGGAAAATTTTATTTATATTTGACGTATTTTATACAAAACATAAGTGTTTTAGTAATTTTAGATAGTTGCATAGGAAAATCAAGCATCTGATAAAGCGGCTAATACTAAATATTTAGTAAAACATCCTGCAGTTGCAGTTGCAGCATATGAGATAATAGAATTTATTTCAATAAGAAATATGCTTCTGCAGAAATATACCTCACCAAGAATCACATCGATTGGATAGCTTCTTAACAATAATTAAATATTAATACTTACAATTTATCATTTATTTAATAAGATTAGAATATCATTTGTAAATATATGCTAAAATATTTTTAACCTGATTTAAATCAAAGTAATCCTTTCAATCAAACCGCTTCACGTCGAGTGATGATTTAAATATACCTCACCAATTGCAAAATCTATGAATAATATCATTGATTCAGTTCTTCATTTCAAGTATTGAATCACACATTTACATACCAAAATTTAAGGAAAACTAAGTACTTGTAATATGAATACTAATATGTTATATTTTTGTTATTTATTTATTTATAATTTTATAAAATTTTATAAAATTTATATTCGTTATAAAAATAGAAACATTATATGAAATCTATGTAATGATCTCTCAACTCTCGGAAGCTTTACAATAAAACATAAATCTATTATCGACTGGAATAATACTATGATATTACTTCTAGATTCCGAAGTGACGTATTCGAGTGACGCAAGAACACTCAAAAATATAAAATATAATATGATAAAAGATTTATATTAAGAGCTTTCGAGGTGTATGTCGTTTATTAATAATGTAGAAAAACAAAAGTTCTCGTTCTCTTACATTTCATTTCATAAACATAGTAAGTCGTATATAACATTTCTTATATAATGTACATATGTATGTATTTATTTGTATGTTGAATTTCTGTTGTTTGATTTAAGAAATAAAGCAGATCATAACGAGATTTAAAAAAAAAATCAATTAATAACTGTTTTTTTATGTTGACAGTTAGTACTTTAGATATATACAAAAATATAATTGTTTATTTCAATACCACTTAATTATTATTTATTCACAAGAGTTTATATAAAAAGGTAATAGTGACTAAACTTACAATGGATTATTGAATAGAAAATGTTAAAAAATATATATTGAATGCCCTTTCATCTCTATTTTATTACTAAAGATATGAAAGGGGTAGTTTATGTGAATCTTTTCAAGTTCAGCTCTTCAAGAAGTGTATGCTTGTTACATAATTTGGTATATTCATAATTAGTTTTCTGCACTAAATTTAATTATTTTAATTGCAACTGCAAAAATATATCGTGCTTGATAACATGCTATAAGTTATAAGATTATTTCAAAAAATATGAAAACATCTTTAATTATAAAAAACATTTTCATCTTATATTAATAAAATAACACATAGAAACAACTAAAATTCTAAAAACAGAATCACATAGAAAGAACTAAAATTCTTTTACTCCTATTTTCTATAGTTGATTCAGCATCAGGCGTTATGTGACTACTTTCAAACTCTTTATTTTAAAGTTCTTTATTGAATAATTAAATATTACTATTCTATAGTTCAATAAAATGAATGTAGCTGTGCATTTATATGTAAACATAAAATTAATTAAATTTATAATTTAGCAGTCTTTCACTACATGCATATGAAAGTATATCTTCCTTTATTATAAAAAACAATTTTAAAATTGTTGTCTGTTTGTACGTTTATTCCTAATCTCTAAACAGATTTTAACAAATGACCGATCCACATACATAACTGACATTATAACGAGTGACTTAGGCTAATTTTATTTAAAAAAATATATTCCGCGCGAACAAATTCGTAGACAGAACTAGTAGTTAATATAATATTAGATTTTATATTTTAAATGTTACAATTCGATTAATATTGCAATTTCCTAGCAACAGTGAACAGGTCTCTGGAAAACATTCATCATATACAATGTCTTGGAAGCATTCAAAACCAAGCTTAATATTATGACGTGTTCAACCATTATCATTTATTGGAAATTGGCATAGATTCTAAAATAATAACCAAAACGGTTGAGTGTGAGAAGTTTATTAGTAACAAATGTGAATTTGAAGATTCCTTATCAGGTCTGGCACTACACCAACAATGATCTTCTTCCCCGAATGAGTTTTCTGACAATAATGAGTCAATCGTAAACTAAGTGTTGGAGATACAATATAATATGGGAACGCACACACAAATACTGACACAAACACACACACACACACACACTCATAGTATTGTATATGTTAGAGTACAATAAACCATTAAATATAACAACCTATTTAATACAATACATTTTTTTTTATTGAACCGAAGTGAAATATACATTGTTCAACTTTTCAAGAATGTCAAGAAAGGCTTTAAAATCAATTTTCCTTAGTATCAAAGGAAGAGGTTTTGAATAAACCACTAGAATCCTTTTATAAACTAACATTTACTTACCCAAGAAGGAATTCAGAATTTCATTTTCTTTAATTTAAATAAGACTCTGCGCTGAGAGTTGAGTATTTTTAAGTACATTTGAAATTGTTTTTAATTCGTAATGAAAATTACTTATAACTTATATTTTTGTTTACCTTGAAGGTAATTGTTGCACTGTATAGTTTTAATTATAACCTTATTAAATCTAACGGTATTATTTGAGCCTCTCATTGACCATAATTCAATCATTTTTATAAATGTGAAATTTTATTTAGAAATTAGGATTACTATTGTTTTTAAAGTAACATGGTTATATAACTATTACTTTTCTTTGTATAACTCGTTTTAATCTGTTCACGGTATCATGTAAGTTAAAAATTCAAAAACACGGATATTTAATTGATCTCTAGAGATGTGATCGTTTTTTTTCAGACAATTCCAATCCCAAGCATTAATTTGCCAGACCTGCCAGAATGCATTACCAAAGTTGACGTGAGCGTGCCAGACGGCGAAGCGGCAACACCTCTTAGTGCTCAGCACCAGCTCCAGCTGTTGCGCGAGCGTCTAGAACAACAAGCACAACAAACTCAAGCAGCTGTTGCGCAACTGTTGCTGTTGCGTGACCAGCTCGCTGCTGAACAAGCTGCTCGTTGCGAGGCTCAGGTATGACATAGTAGAATAATTTAATAAAATCTATTTTACTCCTTTCTCGCTAGGTTTAGTATCAACGATTGTATCAACCATCGCCTATGTCTCTTCCACTTATCTTTATCGCCACCTAAATCGCTAATCCTTTTAATAGAATCACCACACAGTACCTCGATATTTCGCAAATCCGCACTAAAAGATATTATTTTTATGAGAGGTACTCGACTCAAACAATAAGCCGATAGGTCCACAGACTACGACCATAACAATGAAATATAAACTGGGGCATTTTCTAATTGCTTCACTGTTATTATTAAGAGTATAACCGATATTAAATAATAGAACCAACTTCTTCAATAAAGCTTAAAATAAAGTACGACCTCTCAATTGAAAGGATGTTTACGAAGACTTCAAAACTGAAATGTTTTGATCAAATATTTAGCTGTAATATATATGTACATGTTATGGCTAAATTATGGTTTATCTTCGCTGATTCTAAATAACCCTTAGGGTGTCAATTATTTGATTTTATGATAGAGTTTTTTTTTATTTGAAATTTATGAATGTTAGCTTAGGTTAGGTCAGAGAAAATAAATATACAAGATATTCTAGGAATCACATTCTTTCACTAAACGGTTATTTAGTTTAGCTCTTACTCGATCAAAGTCAAGCCACTCGCCGAATAAGCTTCTATTATATGATTCATTTTCAACATTAGTTGATACATGGTAACATTTTAGGTGCATTTTGTTAATATTAATAACTAAAAATTACAGGCCCGTACTCACCAATTATTGGTACATAACAAGGAACTACTGGAACATATTGCTGCTCTGGTCTCACATTTGCAAGAGAAGGAGAAAGGAAACAGTCGACCAATTAGCGCTCAGCAACTGACGCTCTTACCACAGGTTCGTATCTTACTTCTGTTCTGTTCTTAACTCATCGTATTAATTAATAATGTTCAACTTAGTTCTTTACAGACAATATACAAAATAAATTTGCTACAAACATAACATTTTACTGCAATTTTAAATATAATTAATATATTTCAAACTTGGTACTTTTCACAATTTTCACCTAGCACAATTCTTTGAATAAAGAACTGTAAAGTGTTGTTGATCGTTATTATTAATAAGATGTTTAAAATAATTTATTAATTGCACGATGCACGCCATTTTGCGTTTGTCCTGTTTTATTTTATTTTTTCTTTATTTTGTGTAAGATGCTTAAATAATAAGTTTACTACTATTAGGATTTAATTCAACGTTTTAAAGTGTCTTTATTTAAAATCTAATAAACAATTATCAAAAAAGTTATTTCGGTCGGTTATAACTACTCTACGATATTTTTATTCGTTTTCTTTTCAATTTGCATAGTTGATAATTTCTTTGATAGGAAAAAAATCAAACCTCTTTTAATAGACTCGTTTTTTTATTTTATTTGATGATGTTACCCACAACCTTAGCGTTATGGCGTTTTGTCTTTGTCTTTTGTTGTTTTTGGCATTTTGTCTTTTGTTGTTTTTTCAGTTACATTTAACCTTGGCTTAATTATATTTATTTAACCATACATGTGTTTGCTTGTTTTTGTTTTATCTGCTGTCTGTTTAACGAATTGTGATATAAATTGATTCATGAAATGTTATGTACTTTGTAACTCATACATATTATTTTTGGTCACAATTTATTGTCACTTAAAAACACATTTCAAGAGATAAAAATAAAGTCGAAATGAAATATTTGTCTTTGTGACATAAAGTAATAATATGAGAAAACATTAAGATGTACATTTTAGAATATTCTTTTAATTCTTTTAATGGAATTCTGTTACTGTTGTTTAATTTAATATTAAGCTTTTAGAATGACAATAAAAGTTTTTTATATATAATTAGATTGCTTTTGATGTTGCATGTTTATTTTTTGTTTTTAATTATTATGTTAATAAACTTTAGAGTCAATTATCATTAATTGTAATAATGTCATAAAAATACAGTAATTGATTTTTTGCTGTTATAATTAATTGAAATGCTTTTATTTTAATCGAATATTGCTTTATTTAGACAATTACGAGCAGTAATGAGGCGATGAAAGCTGATGTCAACGCCTGTAACGGGAATTACGAATCATTTAACACCAATGCTCTGATCAATTTTATAACAAAGAGCAACAACATTACACAAAATGTTGAAAATAACAACATAAATCTATCAACTCTATGCCTCTCACCCACTATGGATAAAATTGATGGATCCGCTTCCACGCCCAGCTTTGAGAACATGAATAATGAGCAGCTCCAGACTTATCTCATATCTAAGTTCCAAGATATGAATTTTACAAATGGCACAGAGGCAATTCCAAACACAAACAAACAATTCTACCAAAACTCAAGAGCTTTTCCACATATTCCACCATTGAAGAATAATTTTAGCAATTCGGATCTGGTTAATCTTCTGAACAATCAGATTTATAAAGAGAATCCGAACTCCGACGAGGAACTGGGAGCCATTGCCCAGGCTATGAGTTTGGCGCCGTCGCAGAATTCACTGTACAGTACTAGTCAATCTTCAACATCCAAGGACTCTTCATCGCCAGATGATATTAGCTCTGATGATGGAGCATCATTCATAATGCCGCTTTCGCACAATGGTACTTTGGCTGCAACTGGAAATGATGGGCGAGTGAGGCTTATTGTACCTGTGAGTCCATCAGAGAGTACTTCAGAAGTGGTTGAGCCTCAAGTAAAAGAGGAAGTTCTCAAAGGGACTACAGGAATGACATTAAAAGTACCCGGAGCAAATCAGTCTCTGGCACCACCCGCTCCAATCACTCGCTCGACCAGCGAGAAAGTCCCAAATCGAAGTGAAATGATGACAGCCTTACGATCGCAGTGGACAAGGCATACCACCAAATAGATAAATTATTTATTTTAGCCAAATTGAGTCCAGTTACCTACCTTAAATTAATTTAATTTTACTTTAAGTTTTACAATTTGATATGTCTTTCTATTGTTTTAGTGATATTTCAATATCTTCGGATAGGATTGTAAGACTTGAGACTACGGAAGTGCCAAATTTAATCCATTTAATGGTTGTCGTTTGTAAGGATAGATATTATATTGGAGATAACCTCATTTACATATCAAATATGATCTAGTCCCAGATATTATTTTAACATTTATATCCATTACATATCTTTTTATCATATCCATATCAAAAGTAATTTAGTTTTTATGGGCCATTTGGATTTTTATGTTTACCGAGTTTAATTCTAATAATAACCTTCCAGTGTCTAGAGACATTAAACCTTTAAAATGATATGTGAGGTAATGGACAGATTAAATAAATATTATTGGATATCATATTCTCCAAATATATGCAGCGCAGTTATACGAATTCCCATTTGAAATCGTCAGACAAGATGGCAGACTGGAAATTTAAATAAAGTAAGCTTAAATCCAGTGACCGAACTTACATAAATATTAAAAACCAAGCGGAAATTTTTCCTTCAGGTCTGCAAATTTTTTTTCTTAACTATATTCCGATATTAAGTGCTATAGCAAATAAATCTCGATGTTAGAAAGTAGAATCATATATAATAAATGTACCTACTTTTTGTAAGTGAATTTAAGCTCAAAAGGATTTATATTTCATTTTTGTGCCAAATTTTTATAATTTACAATCCTTTAATGGACTTTGGATATATATAATTTCATATATTTCAGAGATTTTCGAAATTTTTATCTAAAAAATATCTGTATGTTTAAACAGTTATTGATGTGTAGGTTTGTGTCTTAATTGTAACGAAATTTGTAATCGCAATTAATAAATGTTTTACCTTTTTATGGTGTATCACATATAATAGATTGAATAGTTTTTAAGAAAAGGTAAGCTCGGTGAATTTGGGTATCAAGGTTGAATATTTTGAGATTCTGGAGAAATTTAAGAGCTCACCTTTCCTATTATAGATCAATGTTGAAATAGTAATAGACATATACTTGAAATGTATTCACAGTTATCAAATCTAATATTATATTATACAAATTCTGTTTAGAAATATCTCATAGTATAATATGTTGTATTTATTTTATACATGTTGTATTACTTTATTAGTATATTCAATTGTTAATTAATTAAACATCAAACTAAGCTATTTACATTCTGTTACAGTTCGATATATTTAATATTGTAATCAAACATAGTAATGTGCACAGCAAACACATAATGGTTATTCGAAAATAAATATAGACGTCTCTTTTGGCTAGTTTTTTTATATCTCCCTATAGTTTTATAGATATTTTTTAAATTAATGAAAAAGCTAGAATATAAGAAAATCTTTCTTTTAATAGAAAAAGACTTAAAATTCAAAATATTCTTTTTACCCCCAATAAGTGTTAAGACGATATATTATTATTTATTTCAGATACACTATTGAGAAACTGTAATCCATTTTTTTTCTCCGGTTTTTGTTTTATATATTATATTGGATTGAGGAAAATCTATATTAATCAATATTTATAATAATAATAAGATAATATGATATGACCAAACTGCTTTGGTATTTGTTATATTATATTTTTATTAAATTCATCATCAAATATCAATCTACCATCAATTTAAAATATAATTAAGTAAATAACAGACCTGAGAAGAACTCGAGAGAAACTCTGCACATTAATCCTTTATAAACACTGGAACAGTTCCGGAAAAATAAAAGAACTTAAGTTATTAAGTTACAAAGTTATCAAAAGGTACTTAAGTTTTAACTTTAACAAACGACCGACCGCTCAAAAGTTTCTAAATGAGCCAACCGAACCACAGCTTTAACTGATTGTACTAAATATCAACTTTATTATTACACAAATTTAACTGTTTATATGAAATCATTATTTATTTAAAAGGCGATAGAAAGGTAAATTTGGTAAAAATTAAGATGTATCTTCAACCATTATTGTGACCCATTAAAGATGCACCTTTTATGCAATAACATAATTAGTATGGTAAGTATTATATTTAATTAATAACAATATAAGAACAATTCATGCATAATGAATACAGGCATTATACGGTAACATGAAACATAACGGAATGGAATTAGTAACGGAATTAGTTCATAACTATTGATTGAACCCGGGAGGAAAACAATATCGGACTCACTTCCACTTTTCTGTGTTTATTCCTGAAAGAATTTTTCCAGTCCCGGTTATTAATACTTACTAGTCATATTGTAAACCATATTACAACCATCCTCAATAAATGGATAATCATATGCATATAAAAGTAAATCAATACCTCGTAAAAAAGGAACTAAGAGAATGATCGAGGTATACATACAATACTTATGTATATGGATTGTTTTCTAAAGCATCAAAATTATTTACCGGAAAACTCAGTCAATCTTTTTTTATTAATATTTTTTTCATATACCAGTGGCTTCCTCCGCGTTGTACTAATAGGATAAGGTGCATACTAACTAGGATCGCTAATGTTGAACTAGAACCGCCAATGTTGAGCTGAGCCCCTCTCCTTTCTTCTTTTCTTGGTAACTTTTGGATGGCTAAACATTTATTCAATCTGTTTTCGCTATAACATCCGCGTTCGGCTCAAACATACATGAGAAAATTTTTAGCCAATTATCTTGTCGCATTCTGGAGACAACTAAATACAAAAAAAGGTCTCCCAAACGGTTAAGAGATTCGCTTACGCTCAGCTCAATTAATGAAATAATTTATTGTCTTTCAGCTCCATAATTAACTTAATTTAATTAATCATAGGTGCTATGGTCACACCTTATTTTTTACTTTTTTTGTTGATTTCAAAAGACAAACTACTTAGTATCTAACACACTTATGCATTAATTGTCCAAGAACGAATACTACAGTCACAATTTCCTTTTTTTTGAAGACTTTTTTAACCATACTTAATATAATACTATAAATGCAAAATCTCTTAACGTATTTATTTATTAATTAAGAATATTATTGAATATTATAAAAATAAACAAATTATATATATTGTATAGAAAGTTTGGTGCAGTTCAAGTCAACGGTGTTTATATCAAATAGGTATATATTGCACTGACAACATTCTAACGTCTGATTCTAATTTTAAGGAAGAGAAGAAGGACCAGACTCCATACTTAAACTCCATATCGCTATTAACTGACATATACATTATGGGTCATAGTTATAAAGGTTATGTGGGACCAAATTAAAATCCAAATAAAGCGTAATACAAAAGACTAGAATAATGACACCACTTCTAATTCTATGATGGTCTCACATTACTAAAATTAAAAATATTAAACTTCCAACATTAAAAATAATAATGTTTTATTATCTATTAATAAGTACAACATTACCTACATGTCTTATACTTATATAGTATAAAAAATTACTTTACGTAGTAAGTTGGAAAATTACCGACTGTAAAAATAGTCTTCTCTATGTGTTTTCAAAGAGTTTTTTAGTTGTAAATCTGTTCGTTTGATCTCCTGAATTGCAAACAAGTACTGGATAACATACAAGACCGAGTCGAAAATGATTTTCTACAAAAGCTCTTGAACCTTCACAAAAATATATAGAAATATCCAGATTATGAGATCTTTTGATGTGATAATAATTAGCTTAATTTGGCATCACTATGGATGAAATTGCAAGTAATAAATGTAAATCAGTTCTTTAATAATAATAATAATTTGAATATCACTAGATCGTATAAACTATGCGTTACTCTATTTATGATACTACTTGTAACGTATAAATCAATCCGTGATATCATATCATTTTATAAATTAATTAACATATCTCAATATAATTTAACTATTACATTTTAATTCACTCTGTTTTCATATAAATGTATTTTTCTGGTAAAAGAACTCGAAAAAGTGAAAGTACATATACCTGGTCATAGTAAAAATACATATTTGAAAAAAGTGAAATACTAGTATATCTGTCCAATACATTTTGATTCAGTTATTCGTGTGGCATAACGAATATATGTAAAACTTTAATTAACAATAAAACTAGGATCGGCCGCCGTGCACTGCGGATGTTGAGCTGAGCCTCTCCTTTCTTCTTTTCTTGATAACTTTTGAATGGCTAAACATTTTTTCAATCTGTTTTCACTCTAACAATCGTTTTCGCTCAAACATACATAAGAAAATTTTTAGCTAATTATCTCGTCGCATTCTGGAGACAATTAAACACAAAAAAAGACTCCTAAACGATTAAGAGCTTCGCTTACGCTCAGCTCCGTAAATTTCAGAATAATTCGAACATTGTAATTCGGAGTGGATTTTAACACAGTTTGTTATAATTTAAATAATAATTGCAATATGAAATATTCAGTTATGTCAGAGATTATGCAAATGATTGGGTAATGCTTTATGAGTGACATGATGTTATAATGCACCGTATTATAGTGAACAAAATATAATTTTAATTATTATACAGCTATCTACTAATCAAACTAGGTCTCTAGCAGGTCGTGCTAACATATATTCCGATATTAATTAGATATATAGACATGTTATAAATGTTATATATAAAACATATTCCTGTTTAAGCCTGTTCTATCCTGTTCTCTATAAAAACAAGTGAGGTCTACCCATTCTATTTTTTTGAGCCAATATAGCCAACGTTAGAATAGAATACCATTTTAACAGTAATTTCAACTCAGTCATTTATCTTGCTATTGTTACACCACCTACATTTTTCAAAGATAGTGTGAAAGCCAAAAAGTAATATTAATTATTGACATTGTATTTTATAACATGATATTATAAAATTGATAGTTATTAAATTTTACGTACTAAATGTTTGTAAAGTTGATTATTTAATTAAAATATTATGTTAAGAAAATTTTATAATATTTGCCAGTAAACAATATCAAAGTATGCTAAGTTTTGTTTTGTTCTCATTTTAATATAAATGGAAGACAGCTATCTGTGCTTTAGGTAAAATAAATTTAATAAACGGCTTTTATTACAACTATTCTATAAAATTTAATTTTGTAAGAAGTTTTTATTTATTTTAAAATAATAAAACTTCTATTCTATAAAAATGCGAAAACGTTGCAATTAAAAACAACGCTGCTTTTATATTCAAAGGCAAACCATAACAATGAAATTGCAAAATATTTTTTTTATATAAATTTAGGTATTTGCCAAAGGAATAAACAAATGTTATTACATTCCAAATATTATTAATATGAACATAATTTTAATTTCGTCAAAAGAATAACAGAACGGTAGCGTTTTTGTATTTATTTTTTATATATATGTAATAAAAAATAAATAAATTTAATGATTGTTTTATTTTCACACAGTTGTCTTCAACCGCAAAGATCGACCGATGGTTCTCGCTGCTGCCGACTGCGCCCACTTTATCAAGACCCGAGAGTGGTTTTATATCTGGTGTGGATGACGGTACAGATACACTGGCCGAAGCTAGGAACCTGCTTCTTCAGCTGGGAATTAAGAAAAAAAGACGTCTCCTACCACGGTTTACTAGAAGAAAAATATTAATCAATAAACACACACAGCTATAATGTGTTTTTAAACAAGAGTATTCGAAGCTACTTATTATTCATTACTTTTAAAATTTATTATGACTACAACATGGTAGGGGACGGATATTTTATATTCGAAGACTAATTAAATAAGATATCTTTTAATAATTGATTCGATTTGATTGATTTTAAATAGTTATAAAGTCTCTAAAATAGAAATATTCAGATAGAATCTTTAGTTAAAGATAAATATTTCTAACAAATAACTCTTTTTCGTTGGAAGTTTATTTTATTATAGTAATCTGACGTAAAGATGAAAATATTTGTTATTCCTATAACATATATTAAAGTCTAATATCAGTTCAGAATATTGTTTCTTAACAATTTAGTAGCGTCCTTTAATTTATACGATTAAAAGTCCTTATCCTGTCCTGAATTTTGGCAAATGATGATGAAGTGTTTTCTCAAAATCTTGGAAGCGTGAAATTTATTACAGAAGATTAATTTACCGTTATACGAGTATATATAGCTAGGTATATATATATATAGGTAAACTTTTGATTACAAAGGATGTACCAACATTGCATATATATATATATAGTACATTTTTGATATATTTATGTATAATATAGCACGAATGTGTTAACAAAAAAGTTAAAATTTATCTTAGCTTCAGTTAAAATGTGCCACAATTCAATTAATGCCCATTTCTTCTACAGGCCATTATTTGGTTTGTTTTTATGTTGTTAAATTCTAATAGAAAACGTTCAGGTTAACTGAGTGTTTAATTTAATATTTAGACGCGAGGCTCCCCCGGAGTATCATAACTTACATCCCTCTCCCAAGACCTTGAAATTATGTCTAGTATGATTAATGAGAATCAAAAGTTGTTCTTCAACAATTTTATTATTATTATTATTATTCTTTATTATTCAAAGTATATTACTAGTAATAATGATACGATATTTTCCGTGTCCAGGATTCTCTTAACTAAAATAGGCTGTGTTACAAAAATTAAGACAACTTTTTTTTTTTTTTTTAAATACCTGCTTTATATGTATAGAAGGAAGAGATACTATTCATTTCTTGTATAAAATCAGAAGTTGGAAAAAAATGAAATGAGGCCTAGCTGATTTTTTTAGCTGGTTTTGGTCACATATTAAAAACCTAATTTTATTGTATAATTTGAATTAATCTTATCTTTAATTATATACGAGAGAGCCGGCATTAAGTTAAGTAAAACAATATTTTTAAAGTAAATATAAAAATAACTTTAATGTGGGCTAGATATAAGAAGTTTTTACATATATATTAAAATGTCATACGTAAAAAATTTTGAAAACAAATGAAAATACTTGAGTTATTTACTATATCTTAATAAAATAGCTATATAAACAAAAAAATACAAAGAATTCATTCGTATTTAAGTTTTAAGCTTAAAAAATCTTTTGCCTTGTGCAATTTTTTGTAGGTATTATGAGTAAGCAAATAAGCGATCAAAATTACTTTATTACTGTTATCATATAAATAAACATTACCTCAATCAAAGTACTCTATACAAAAAGTTTAACTAGCAGTAATTACAAATCACACTCCAGAAATTGTTATAATAGAAACAAATTATTTTAATTATTATAATCAATATCATTATAATAATACTAATGTAAGTTTGATAAGATAAGAGAAACAATAAAATGAACAATGTGACAAAATGCATTTTTAGATTATATTAGTAGGATACTTAAAGTTATATAGTGCAGCTACCAAATATCTACATAATATACAACCAGTTGCAATTATAATAAAGAAATTATTTAACATAACTAATATAACTAGATGAAAACATTCGGTTTTGCTTCCATTTTATTGGTTCATGAAGAACTAAGAAAGATGAAACTTAAGAAAGATGTATACTATAATGATATATTTCGTAAATACTTTGATTTTTTATTAATATCATTAGTAAACAAAAATAAATATCTATCGTATTGTGTTTAAAAATGAAATAAGATAAAGAAAGTAATCAGCAACTTTGAATTCGCCTTTATTCGATATCGGCTTAAATTAAATAACACAAAATTATGCGAATTCTGTGTTGTTTGATATTGTTATTGTTTTGTTTGTTACGATTATATTATTCTGATAATAAAGAAACCTTAACCGAATTCATTTATATCTAAATAACAGCGTATCGCGTAACCTTTTAACTTTTTATAATGGTAATAAGTACCTCTAGATAACATATAATTAATAATAACATAATTTTCTTGCCTTATTTGTTATTTACACTATAATTTTCTTTGTTTACAAAGATATATATTAAAAATCAAAGTATTGTTATATCTGTAAATTGTGTAAAACATTATAGAAGTTGTTTTAAAGAGACAAAAACAGTTCTATGATAATCATAGTAATTAGATAATCATCAGTGCCATAATATGTAACAGCGGTGCTGGATTAAATGATTCAAATCCTTTAAATCATACAAAACAATATACTGGTAACAATCTAACCGGTAGATAAAATATTGTAAATAAATTGTCTTACATACTAAGGAAATTCCTAAGTTTTTCTTAGATCTCATTAAAGGATTATAAGTTCACGTTAATTTTAAAACGTAGTTTTGTGGAGAATAAAATTGATACAATGTTAGATTAACAGTATGACAGACTTGAAGTTAGCAATCTTGTTTGACGTGTCCATCTTTTACAATATTTCGCTTTTCAACTTATGTTGTAGTATGTTTTTTTAAGTATATGAGAATTATTGAATAGTGTGTGTGCATTGACTGATTGATTATGTGTTCGTTATGATAAGAGTATTTTGTATTTAGAATTAAACTTTTTAAGAAAGATTTTTTTTCGTTTCATTTTATTATTTAATTAAGTACAAAGTTGCTAAGAGAATTGAAGATACAAATGCAAATGTAATATTAATATCATCAAAACGTCTGGTAATCTCTAAATCACAAAAATATCCTTTATATATTAAATACACGAAATTTTAAAGCGTCTTGGATTTTTAATGGTAAGAAAATAAATAAGGTAATTAATTAATATTTTAGATGTTCACATGCAAAGTTTTATTTTTATTACTTCCAAATGGTCAACCAATCTTCATAAGATGTACCGTATATTGAACATCATGTTTATAAGCAACATTTGTCAAATTTGTTGCAAGAGCTTGAAGCATTATAATTCCAAGAGGTAACAAAGTGGATACCCAGCTTTTAGTTGACGATGATCGTATACCATCTGGTAAATGTTTTTCTTTTTTACTATCATTTAAAGAGTATTTTTTGCATTGGCTTATCTCTAAATAAAATATGTTTCTCTAAAAAACCTCATTTGTACCACCATGTGATTATGTCAGTAAAAAAATAATGGATCTATAAAATATTATAATCATTATATTAATGGTACTCCAAAAACAATAAGTGTTTGGAAAGCTCTTGAATATCTCTATTAAAGATCTTCTCGATGACTGAATAAAAATCCAATTTAGTTACAATCGAGTAATTCTAATATCCAAAGTTAAATTTACCGTAAATTTACTTATTTTATCCAATCAAAAACAAAACTTGTAAAGTCTCGCAACGCTGTAGAAAGTTATAAAATCCACTCAAAAACAAGTCGGTTAATCCAGCATATCTTTATAAGTGCTCTTATCCAAACATTGTATCATAAATGACATTTTGTTAGTTTAGTAACATTTTATTGTTACTATATTAATATTGCCTTTTTACATCTTAAGGATGACGACTTGTGAGTACTTCCGTGCCGTCAGATCTAATTATCATTTGAAAGATACTACTACTTCACTATTTTACTAAAATAATATATTTAAGCGAAAACTATGAAGATTATAATAGTAATAGTGACAAGAATCAAGTCGAGAAGATCAATATTAATGAAATAATAATATAAAATACAACACAAACAGGACTTCAACATTCAGTCTCTCCATCTCATTTGTATTGTGAAAAATAATGTGGATTTAATAAGAATAATTAAGAGGAATGAAAAACAATTACACATAAATAAAACATAGAATTTTATATATATTAATTTTAAGTAAGATATTGATTTAAATCATATTTATTTTCTTTATTAGTCTTTTTTAATTAACTTTCCCGGCATTCTTTAACTCAGCGACTAGATTGTCACTGTTTTTTAATCTGTGTCGAAGGCTCTTTCTTATTCGTCTGAAGCGAAGCCCAGACAGAGAGGATAATTAATATATATTTTTTAAATATTTTTTCACTTAGTGTATATAAAAACACATACGCATTCACAACATTTAAAGGAATTCTAGTATCAATTTGTCTCTTCTGAGCTTAGACACGTTTGATTCGCGTAAGTACCTACAGTATTTACAAGCTAGCTGATCTGACGATTACGGCATAATAATAATTATCGCAAACATTATTCTCTATGGATGAAGAGAACAGGCTAGTCTAAAACTTACGAGATAGGCTTGCAGTCGGCTGTACAGTCTACATAATACATTTTATACTAGCCACAGTATAGATACAATCCGTTATTATACCAAAGACTATATAATGTTTAAATAATTTGAACTTAAATAATATCTTACGACTATTGCAATTGTAACCAGCACGATCACAAATGAAAAAGATGCTGTTAATACTATCGGAAAACTATTAATTATTAAAAAAAAAACTATTACTTTTTTTTTAGATATTTGATTTTGTTCCTGTTTTAAAGAAACTATATCAACTGAAATATCTTTGTTTTATGTGTTTATTATATTTTTTTATGAAACAAGTTGGTCTTTTTAGTTTAAATTATTATGATTTGTAGAAAAAGTTACCCTTTAATAATTTATATTTAATATATAAAAACTTTCTATCCATTATGATGACTTTGTTTTGTTTCAAGAAAACCAGACTTACAAATTCAAAATAAATATAAATCATATAACTATTGTATTAGATTTAGATATATTCTTATAAGTACTAAGCATAAGAACCTGGACTTGCGGGGACAATTTTGATTACTGAACACTAATACATCTATGCAGAAAACAAACCTATAGGTTTATTATAAAACGCAATAACTCTTGCTGCTAATAAAAATAAACCCAATAGTCATCTAAGGAATATTAGAATTTGGACTTTAGAAACTATTTTTGTCGTTGTAATATAATTGTTGTTATTGTGTATCAATCAGATACTATACATGTAATAATGATACATATTTATCTTCTTTCACAAAATAAATAATCTAGGTTTCATCCTCAATGGTCCTAATCTTTTCAGCTCTAATTGTGGAAATTAACAGAGAACTACACACTCAATATATTGTATTAATACTTTAAAAGATTTTAACTTAATCCTCTACTATCTCATTTATTATAACTTTTATAAGTACAAATTTCAAGGATAAAGCCACTTCGCTCGTGTGGTTTCTTAAATTCTTCGGAAGCACCCTGTTTTAATACAACCTTTTACATTCAATTCTTTTATTGCTGTTGCAGCTTGGCTTTAAAATTTTCTTCCAAAAGAAATTTCTTAGAATTCTATTCAAGATTTTTAAGTTTTATGTTGATGCTATAAATGTATGTTGGTACTGTAACGTGAATAGTATTCGATATTTTATTTAGATGTTAATAATTTTGAGAGGAGAATATTATTTTCCCATAACAAACAGTACGGTACGCTGATGCGGTGTAATTTAGAATGTAATAGTAATTAACGTCAAGACGAGACAATGAATGTAACTTTGAAACAGTACAACTAATAACTGAAAATATAACAATGTGTGACAAATTCTACTTCTAATTGCTTTGACGAACAAAACAGAAATATATTACTAGTACACCTAAATAAATAGCTTACTATTTCCAAATATCGACGTTTTAAATTAATTAATCTGAATTTTTTTATTAAAAATGTATTGCTTGATTATATTAAACAATACGCCGTAAATATTAGTTTACTCTAAGTAAGTAGCTAATTTGGAGACAACAGCGTTCATTTTCGGCAAATTGTGTCTAAACAATGTTAGGGTAAAATTGCCATCTGATCCAGTTTTACGACGAACTCTGATACAATTTGTAATAGTAGAACGATGTTTGGATTTAATTATGTTAAATATATATATAATATTTACTTGAAAGCCAATATAAGGAGAATTAAAAATATAATTTATAATATAGCATATGGTGGTAAATAACCCAATTACCTACTCGAACTTGGACTCTTAGTTGGACGACTCATCGAACTACTTGTAAACAGATCTAGGAGCTGCATCGAGTTTCAGGAACCCAAGAACACTAGGCCTGTCTGTTCGCCAGAAGTTGATATTTTTTTGCTACATGTTTTAGCTAAGACAGAGGCTATACTCTTCCTCGGCAGCTTCACAGAAGAGATTCGCATCCGGATTCGTTTGGCTAATGTGTATATCGCGACGATGTTACTGAGACCGATAACTATCACTAGTGACTTTTGTTGGTAGACTGCAGATTGTCCTGCATAGTTGTCAGTCTTCATGTGGTCCATAATCGGTTTCATGATTGGCAGGAGAAGAAATTCGAGAGTTTAATAAAAATGGCCGTTCCGTTAATAATATTCGTTGGGAATATATCAGCCGCGGGATTAGACAGTGCCCAGTGTCAGTGATTCAGTCTTTTCCTAATTTTACATAATGGTCCGAGACAAAGATAGTTAAGTAGCGGAAATCAATACAGATCGACACAGATGTATCAAAAAAAAAGGACCGAACAAAGAAGCTTACAAAGGAATTGTCTGATATCATATAATTTTCCGATATCATAGCAATGAGTAACGAAGTGAAGGATGTTGAGGAGAGGAGGTCCTTATTCAAGAAGGTAATTCGAAAGATTACCCGAGTTTCTGATTCTCACAATTGGAGCCAATTTAGGTTCAAAGGAGTTATAGGAATTTGCTGAAAGCAACTCTGACCTGAAAGAGATATGTCTATAGTTTGAAAAGGAGATATGCGTAAAGTCAGTAAAATTTAAAGGAAAAACAATAAGAGACTAAAAGAAGCCTCAAATATTCTTATGAATGTTGTTAGGGAACTCCCTAATCCAACTAACAAATTGAAAGAACGGAAATCAACAGATAGACGGAAGACCTACTTACAGGAGTTTTTTATATATGTTGACCTAATATACCTATACAATATACTATATGTATTTTAAATAATAGATAGTGTTAGACTTCATTTTAGAATACCTCTGTTATCATAACATACATACATATTTATTATATATAAATATTAATAAACCAATTATCTTTTATGGTCTTACGAGAATATTGTCACGGTTAAAGTATTAGATCCCTATCGTTCGGTTTTTTTTAATTAATTAATTTTTCCTGAGGAATAAACCTTCGAATATTTAGTATTAATATGGTAGTTGACAGTAATTTAAATGATGTACGAACAAACATCCACGTTAGACTGATGTCATATTTAATTTAGATGAGACTACACACGGCTTATCACATGAAACTTTCAGAAAGAATAATTTATGAGCCCGAGAAGTTGGTCTTTGCGAGAAAACTATGAATAATTTACCTAATGATCTTAATTTACAACGTATTTAGACATTCAATCTATTTTCGAAGCTAATACTAACCAGGGATTTATAGATTTACTTACTTTCAACCTGTCTTAGAAAAACCTTGGAACACAATTAATATTTTTTGTTTAAAACGATGATTTCTTGTTTCGATAACCTGTTTGTCCTCGATCTATGACTCGACAATCAACAACCAATAGACATTGTCACACAAGTTTATTAACTCGGCTTTCATACTAAAATTGTAAATATTTCTCTTTTTGTGAATTGGGTTTATTGTAAAATTTGTTATGATAACAATTGCATGACTATTTTAATTTTGATTATTCTTTATGACAAATAAGTATAAATAGCTCTTTGATCTATAAAGTATATTGAGATAAAAGCTGGTTTTATAATAATGAATACACATTAAAATTAATAGTACCTACTACTGTGCCAAATGTTAAGCAATATTAAACATACAAACAATACCCAACAATATTTATATATCATTATAAAACATTACTAAAGAGGTCTTGTGAGTAAATTAATAAAGTACTCTATAACAAGCAAAAGATAACTGTTACAAAATATAAATAAAGGACACTTAAATCTTGTTAATAGAATGATATGGACATTGGCTAAATTAACAATAATTGATATAATTTCCAGCATAAGGAGTTAGGTTACTTGGATTATCATCGGTTTTGGCATTTTAGCTTGTATTGGTATTGTAACAAGAGCTATGATTGCTGTTAATTTGGATGTCCTTCATACCAGTTGATGATATGGAGAGCCATTTTGAAAATGTATTTGTCAATTATGTCTGTCAGCAAATTTAGCAATTTGCCTTGAACGTTTAATTAGTGGAAATTACCTCTTAATAGCAAACTGAAGCATTTATATTCAACAGTAATAGTAAACAATAAAGCGAAATGTTCTACAATTGTTTTAAAATTGTCAAAATATTTATTTTAGAGGCATTTTTAAATATTTTATATTATGTATAACCCACTCAATAATATCTTCAAATCGGTGTAATCCTAAATGGAGTATTTTGTGATAAAAAAAAAAACTTAAAATTGTATCATTGGCAGACTATGACTAATCCTTTACACCTACACAGGATAACTACATTAAGTATTAAAAAATCAAAACCTACCTACAGTATGTTAGTGTTTTTTAAAGGCACCAAAGTCTTGTAAAAAAAAACATTCCTCGAAAATTATAATTGATTTAGCGATAAATATCAATGCGAAATTTCAGTTCTTTAAATTCTTTTTCTTTCTATTCTTTTTCTTATAAGAATCTTAATATTGTTAGACCAAACGTAAATACTAAAAATAGCAACAACTTTTTAACAATGTAAGATTTGATAAATAATATAGATTTTAACTTTTTATAAAACATAATACGCTTTCTGAATTTGAAAAGATTTCCACAATGTGATTTTTAACATTGAGATTTAAATGTCTTAAAAGTTAAACTTAAGTTTTTTCTTTTCCCGACAAGTCGAGTTCTGGTAAAGTAAGTTGAGGTCGCATCTCTTATAAAATGTATAAGATAAGTTTTTAGCGATTTCTACCCTTTTCTAGTACTGCAACCTCAATTTATCCAATATAATTTTACTACTATAAGAAACAGGATCGTTTAATAATAAAATATATTTTTATTTTAATTGACCATTTCCTTGCATTTTTTTTTAATTCTGACCGTGTTTTAAAAATTATATATAAAAATTTACCGACAATCTCACAACAATATTTTTGGTATGCCTTTACGTCTCAAAAAACTATATAATAAATGAATGTTTCATAACTGAGAGTAATATCAAATATATATTTTTATAACAAAACATAGTTTTAAAAACGAATACTATAATGTATGAATGTTATACAAAAAATATAATAAACTTAAACAGGAAAAAAATATAATGTTTTATCGAAATATAAAAGAATAAGACTTAATACCATATAAAATTAAGCTATTTAAGATTATATTTTTAGTATAATAATGTTATAAACATATTATTATTGATGAAATTATTTGCATCGGCCGTTATCGTCTCAGCTACATGACGTAATTAACTTAACCGTCACAAATTAAGAGTATATCGAATGTAATCATTACATTGACCCATGACTCTATCCTGGAAATGGTCATTAGGTACGTAAGTATTACACATATTGAATAAGAAAGTTTATTGTACAGTGGCCGCAACTAAAAGATATATTAAATCTTTTACACCATTCTGCACTTTAATACAAGGTAATTAGTTTTATTTTGATTTGTACAGAAAAAGAAGAATGTAGAATATTAATGGCGCTGGTTGTAATTTACCAGTTTTCGTCGAACCACGTTGAGTCGTGTACGCATGTAAATAATATTAGAAATAATATAACACATATTGTGTGGTTTACCGTTTGCTTGTTTGTATGTGCCGTTATACGGAGATTGTTTAGTGTAAGTTATATTGTTTGTTTATAAAAGTTGTGCAACGCAGCGATGTCTCAGGTGTTAAAAGTGCATACGTAAGCCATATGGTCAAATTATTTATTAAATAAACATATAGGCATTTTACATTTCACTATACAAAGCTAAGCATTTAAATGATAATATCAGCATTTAATTTTTAATTGAAATAACTACTTATGAATGATAAAAAAGTTACTAGTAACTTTTGCTATATTATTTAGTTATAACAAATAAATACTTGTTTAAATGATAATAATTTAGTATAAATTGAGTGCTATTATAAGTTTTAAGTTAGGATTTATATAGCAGTGTATTGAGACATCGAGATAAAGTTGTCAATTGTAATGCCCTTTAACCAGTTGTCTGAGGAATGCTTTACCGATATAGGACATAAGTATACATATACAAAAGTACCACACCTTACGAATAAAAAATATCTCGAAACGAATAAGAAGTAAAGAGACAAAGAAAATATTTTTCATTATATATTAATAAATTTTCGTCATAATATATTGATATTATATTTTTATTCTAAGTCATTGTTTTTATATTTATCTGGAATGATATTTTAGCGCTATTCCATTATTTTATTCAAATATATGTTTTAGTAACATTTGCATTCTTTGTAACTGTAGGGTACGAAATCTAATTTCAGAATCGGATCCAACTTAGATTGGGATCTTCCGAAATAAACTATCCCTTCTGGTTAAGTTTGGATATGTATATATATTCATATAATATAATAATATTTAATAATATTGAATGTATTTAAGTGTATTTTATAACGTTATTTAGACAAAATATTTTAAAGTGTTTCCCGTCAGTTTTAGTTACATTATATTTATTTATATGATATTTGTTTGAATGCTTTTTCAAGTTTATATTAAATATATGTTATTTTGAATAATACTTCAGTGACAAAACAGATAAAAAAATATTTTTTCACTACTTCTAATAAGTCGGTTTCATAAAAAAAATAATACTTTATCACTTATTCTTAATATCAAAAATATTGTCTTACATTTAGGTATTAAACAAATTTCAAATAAAGATTTTAATAAAATAATAATTGAAACAGATAATCGAATAATTTTAATGATATTTCAAACAATGTATCTAAAATCTAGATATAGATTAAAACATTTCTCATCTTTACCGATATTTTAAATTAACATGTTTTCTGGAAAAACGTGAATCATTTTTATATTATTCGAATTTTTTAGCATTCTCACGACATTTTTACACAGGTTGGCTTATGTATAAAATATGTAAATGTACTTATGACTAACCTGACTTATAAAATATTGAAGTAACCAGAAGCCTCAAATACCCTACTCGCGTTTGGCTTCCTCGAGCTTCGAAATTTCACCTAAATGTATATTATACGTTCTTATATTATCGTAATATTATCTCCGATATTAAATAATAATAGAAATATTACAATTTGTATTTTAACACAAAACAATTTATATATATTTTATTAATAAAAATAGAGAAATGAGTTTAAAGTATCCTGTTACTTTATTCAACATTCGTTAGCATCATCAAATTCAATTCAAAACCGTTATATTATATATATTATAACTGTGTAGAAAATGAGACAATTTTCCAAAACAAAATAACTTAAGATAAAATGTCAACAAAATTTGGCCACTGATTATTTATATATATCTTGGTGTCAGATAATATTTCAAAAAATGTAAAAATATGGCAAATAACTCAATATTTAGTTTATTGGGAAGTATATTCACTGATTAAAAAATGCTAAGTGTAGAATAAGATTTTTGTTGTATGTAAAAGCAAAATTATGGGATGAATAAAACATTTGAAAACATATTTTAATAAACGATATTTATTAATTCCCTTCGTTTTCATAATGTTTTTTCATTCATCTTCTAATATTCTATATTAGGTAAATATTTCAATAGTATTTTGTATTACGTGTAAAATTTCAAAGAAAAATATTTAAATACAATTAGCATATTTATGAAAGACAACATGCACCGTATGACACCTATGAAATAAATATTAAGAACACGTGTTACAGAATTGCCAACAACACATTTCTTAAATTGACAACTCGTCCAGTGGTTTTTTTAAGTGTTCTCTCAAAAATATAATATTACTAAAATATTATATTTTTTACTAAATAAAATCAGTACCTTTTATTTCTAGGTAATTATTAATCCTGACACCAATTATGAAGAAAGCTGGCACAATTGCCACTGGAAAGAGTGGAACCTCTGGCCACGTAGGGAAAAGCGGTACAAAAATTGGGTCTACAGTAACATCAGGACCTAAACTACCTATCGTTGCATCCACTGCAAGCAAAAGTTATGCCTCCTCTTCGTTCATAACTCCAAAGAGTAACAAATCTTCAACGTCCTTTGGTATAATTTGGCTACCGGGACGGAAACGAAATAATAAACATAAAGAAAAAGTTTATAATTCGCACAGAAATGAACATCCAAAAGAAAGAGCGCCATCTATGTATAATATGTAAGTACTGTTTAGTGAAACATAACATTTGATTGATTGATTTGATTTTTAATGAAAATTATATATGCTGAACATTCTTTAATATAATAGTCATACAATTAATAATAAGTCTGTTAAGTTTATCAATAATAAACTTGCATGCTTCAAGTGTTGCCAGCGCTTAAATGAAACATGAAGGTCAAGCCTGTTTGGCGTGCTGATACTTGTCGCAGCTTGAAGTCTTGAACTTGAAAGTTAACAAAACAAAAACCTTTTTGGCTTAAGTTTAGTCATTAATGATTATTTTACTCTTGTGTTTATTATAACTTAAACCTAATTCTTTAATACATGTAGTAATTTAAGTTTGGTAGTTCAAAACAAATTATTCAATTATTTAGATATTTTTGTTGACTACAAAAACAAAAACTTTTTGGTAACTTTTATGTTTCTTACTAAACAAAATGCAGGAAAACAACAATTTTGAAACAATCATACAAAAATGGCGTCGTTTATCCGTTGTCGAACAAGTAGAACAAAAAGAATCTGTTGCATTAGCAAGGTGAATTTAACGATCGTGCAGTAATATGATTACTCGAGTTCGCTTTACTGCCCATTGTTTACATAGTTTTATTGCCGTGTGTCATTTGCTGAGTGAAATATAATCTTCAGCACAAACTTCAGTCTCAGCTCATCGGCGATTTATAATATACGAAGTAGGAATTTGTCGTCCTTTCAGGTTTATAAATATTATAAATTTCTAAAATTTTCAGTATGTCAGGAGATTCGTCTAATCAACAAATATTGCTAAAGAAAAAAGAAGAGGTGTCTGATTTATCAGTATTAGAAAGGAGTGGAAATGCTTCAGTAGCCATTGCGGGAGCCGGGGTTGTAGCATCATCAGAACTTCCTCCAGATATAGTTAATGCAAACCCTGAAGACAAGAGTGATAAGCAGGAATTGAATAGACATGACAAAGAAGATGGCAAGGTTAACAATACAACACATTTTTTATTGACTAGTCTGTTTTTATATTTTATATTAAATTTTTTCACTTATACTTCTTAAAAATATTTTATAAACAGGAAGCTGCTGGAGATACAAAGGATATTGGAAACATTGAGAAGAACAATCTAGAACATAAAATTGATGAAAGATCACCTGAGACAAAAACAGAAAAGGGTGAATTAGAAGATAATGTTGATAGTGTGTTCCTAAGATCCCCGCCCCCTCATAAGACTCGGTCACAAGCATCAACCGTCGAAGAAGAGGACTGTGGTATTAAATGTCTTTATTATACATTGCAATGTTGTGATTGTGTACTCATGTAATTTTTATGTATTAGGAGTGTATTTTTAACTGTTTTATTGGGTTATAGATTGAGAATTATGTGAAATGAAATTTTAAATTGCTAAAAAAAGTTTCTGAATATTTTTTCTTTATAGATTATATTATCAAAATCAGATATTAAATTAATAGATGAATTGGTCATGAGATTTATAAAATATCTATCTATTTTTTTATGAAATGTTACTAAATTTAAAATAATTGATTAATGATCTGTAGAATTCTTTAAATACACTCTTAATAATTTAATTTCAATCGATACTCTACAGAATAATTTAGGCTAGTGTCAAAGTAATTTGACTATTCTGTGACTCATTACTTTAATTAATTAAACTTTATTTTATAATATACAGACAGGGTTTTGAAAGATGTCTATATTTTAAAAAAAGTAGTGAAACTTTTTTTTTATTTTTACAATAAATAGATAATAAAATCAAGTAGCACAATATAATACTAAATGTATTAACTGATTTTTTTGTACTGCATTTTTGTGCCAAATAAACTAAAACCAACCACATTCCAATATAAACCTCTACTACTTGTGATAAGATAAATATTTTTATATTAACTTAGATTTATATATCGTATAATTTGTGACCCCAGTATTAAATTTATCATGGGGGGTGCTGCTTATACATTTGCCACTTTGAATAGTGTTTGTAAAAGAGTTTATATTTGTACGCTCTTTGAATCTCCAGCCTCCGTCCAATATAAGGAGTCTGTTTGGTAAGTCATTAAAGTATTGTATATTTTTTAGAAATGTACACATTTTGTACTACTTAATAAATATAAATAATAAATTTGATGTTTTCTTTTTAGTTATATTAAATTATACAAATCAATAAAAATAATAAGTTAACATAATTGAGATTTGCATTAACACTAAACCTACCAAGTACCGGTCAAATTGACCGTTCTTAAACTTTTGTAAAACTTACACATTTTTAAACATTATAATATCGATATCAAACTACTTGGCAATTCTTGGAATATGCATATAATATTTTCATCACTCTTTACTTTTAGTTATTTCCATAGTTACCTGCGTTATATAATAAAATAACTTTTAATTACCGGTCAATTTGACGGTGTGCGGTAGGAACAGGTGTAAAAGGATTGTCGGTAGGTTTAGTGTTAAGTTAGTGAAAGAAAGGTGCCAAAGAAAAATATTATAAATAAGAAAGAAAACAAATTTCAGTTATTTAATTTATTATACAACCCATATTTAATATTAACAAAACGGATACATTACAACTAAACTATAAATAAATATAAAATTATAAAGAGTTTAATAATCATTTTTATATTGCTTCATACAATCATAATATTAAGTTACACGGACAGCAAAATAATATTTTAATATATTGTTTACCTAAACAATAATAAGTGAAAAATAAGTAATATTTATAAGAATAGTAAATAAATAATGGATTGTAGATATTAAAAATTTATCTAAGTACATTTATTAAAATATATCAAGAAATGCTATGAAGAAAATAGTGCCCTAAATTAATAAATAGTGTATGTAATAAATGAAAAAAACTTTTAGCCGAAACTAGATTGTTTGGTAACTTCATATTATCTAAATACAAAAAAGAAATGAGTAGAAATTATATATATTGATTACCTACAAGTATATGCATACTTAAATTTTTTTTTTGGCAATCATACATGCGTATGCACAATTAATATACTAAAATTAATTACCAAGTAACTTACAATAATTATAACAATTCAATTTATAACCCAACATAATATACAAATAAATTTAAAAAGATTTATCTAACGACATATTTGTAACTATTACTATGCTAAGTCAATAAAAAAACCTCGAGTTATTCAAAATCAATGTTTCTACCACATATTATCTAAAGTTAAAATTTACACTAATCTCGGGAATAAGAAATAGAATATGCACAAGGGAATTGTGAAAATATTATAATATATAATAAATAGTATATATTTTTACACAAATAGACGTAGAATAGCTTTGATAACACGGAGACACATTAACAAACGGAATACATTAAGAAGACATCGATCACAGAATGATATTATAGTAAATATGTACATCCCATTCCTTGTTGATAATAAAATAAAACTAAAGTTAATATTAAATATTAACCATTTGCACTCGACTCGCTTACCACATGATCTAATACAACACAAATTTATTATTATTTTGTTTGTATTCTACCAAAACAGGACCAAGTGCAAAGGGTTTATTCTCAGCAGACTATATAATTCTTATATTTATCATATATTATATAACATACAATCAATAACATAGACACCGATTTACATTTAATGTTCGTAGTAAACATGAATTATAAAACATTAGATTAGATAGATGTATTTAGAGAATACTTTTTTTCTACACATCTTATCATCTAGGAACATCAACTTACTTATCTAAGCTCATACATGGGTGGCATTAAATAGATATGGTATATCGATTAAAATGTATATATTTATTAATTAATAAAAAATTATAACATTATATTATTTATTAAAATATTTATTAGATAGATTTTTTTACGGATTGTAAAATTAACAGTCACTGGTTGTTGTATGAAGTGTTTCGCTCTAAATTGTTAAGATTATTTAAACGAGGAAAATTATTTTGACAAATTATCTATATATCTACTTAAATAGAATTCCCAGAAGGACAAAGGACCAAAAATACTCTGACTTTAATCAGCCTTTTTGTGTGCTTCGAGTTTAATTAAAAATCTTATTTATCTACTGAATAAAAATATTACTGGCGTTTACAATATTTGTGGCGCAGTCTTTAATGTTACATTTTTAATTGTTAATTTACTACCACTAATATTTTTGACTCAAAATTATATAAAACCAAAATATATATTTAAAAAAACTACCTAAGAGTATAAAAAGATTGCATTAAAGGAAAATATTATTTTTCTTTAAATTAAATAAATAATAATTTTTAATCTATCCCTTTCCAGATCGAAGAGTAAAGCGATAGTATGTACGTATGCCGTCTCGTTCGCTCGCGTGTGCCATCTCACTCGCACTATACATTAATATAGTCAGACTTGTTAATTCACTATAATATTATTAAAATTAGTTTTTGTGTATAGGCAGAGGATGTGCTTCAGAATTTATTACATATTTATTTAAATCTATGAGAAATCTGTCGTCACTGAACAATAGGTAGAGATATTTGAGTGTTTCTGAGAGGAAGAATGATTCCATCATGTCCCTCTGTACCGGTTTCTCTGACTTCACGTTGTTGAGAGATGTATATCCGTTTGGTACTTTTGCGTATTTCTCGAAACCCTAAAAAAACATAAGTAAGAAAAATGTCATCATCAAATCATTCATTCATCCATCATCAATCATTTATGTGCCCAATAATAATGTGAATTTAATAGTCCTTTCATTAAGAAGGCTATGGATGTATCACATTAGGATTTTGACAACCAGTATTTAAAAAATTATAATAGATTCAGATACAGCTATTTACCTCTGGATTTGTTTATTAATTTAAGATAATATTAGTAACACTATACCTGATATATCTGCCATCCCCACTCCTGGTAGGTGGTGTTGCCGGTTATCTGGTACATGTACCACAGACTCTCAACAAACTCCGGTCTCAATAGACTGTGAGCGTCAGCTGTTTTAGTGTACATATCCTCTGTCGTGCTCGCCTGTTGATAATATAGTGTAGGTAATGCTTAATTAATATTAAAAAGTAGAAATTAACACTAAAAATATTTAATATATAATTAAATGTGGTAATACATTGAATAAAGTGTCAAAACAGCTAATTTTATATACATTTTTTTACCATATTAAAATGAGTTATCTCAGGCGCCAGGAAGGTAGGGTGGGCTGCGTAGGTTAGGTAACATGTATATAGCAATTCTTCAGCCATAGTCATGTGCCAGTCTGGTAGACCATTCATGTGACCCAGAGCTAGAGTACCCGGTAGAAAACATGTTAGGTGGTCCATTTTGGGGTTGAACGCCTGCAATCATTAAATTGTTTATATATATATATATATATATATATATATAAATATATACAAAAAATGTACTACTACGATACTAAATATTAAATGACAAACAAACAGATGTGATGATTTTGGTATACCGTGATAGTATTTTATATATACTTACTTATATACTTATAACACTAAACCTACCAAGTACCGGTCAAATTGATCGTTCTTAAACTTTTGTAAAACTTACACATTTTTAAACGTTATACTATCGATATCAAACTACATGACAATTCTTAGAATATGCATATAATATTTTCTTCACTCTTACTTTTAGTTATTTCCATTATTACCTGCGTTATATAATAAAATAACATTTAATTACCGGTCAATTTGACCGCGTGCGGTAGGAACAGGTACACAAGAATTGTTGGTAGGTTTAGTGTTAATAAATACTAACCTCAGAACCAGATGAGAGTTCACCGATAAACAGACGCTTGTTAGGGGACGATCGTTTCGCTAAAAACTCTCTAACTCCCTCTATAGCTGTCATGTAGTCATCAACCAGGCTGTGAAAAAAAAATATATATATTTATTATTATATTCATTTAAAATATATTATTATTAATTTTTTTTTTTATGTGATTTATTTATTGATTTATATCAAAAATACTCACTAGGTAATAGTTTTGCCGGTCTGTAACCACTGCTTGAGTAGGTACTCGTAGTAGCTGTCGCCACGAGCTCCCAGAGTGATGGTCGCCAGGAGGGCAAAGTGACCGGTATTGGGGTTGATAAATATTGGCACGAGACCATGCTTTTTTGGCAGTTGGTGTATTTTTTCGGACACTGCCGCTGCTGCATCCTGGTGATGAACAAAAATATTGTTGGAAAACTCTATAAGCTATAATTATATAACATCAAAACATGGAAATAGGTATATATATATATATATATATATATATATATATATATATATATATATATATTCGCGTTTATTATTTAAATTATAACAGTCGCTTCGAAATACTTGCTTTCAGGACTAGTAAATAAACATAATCAAACCAGGATGACTATCTATATTTATACATACCAAGCTAGTAATATATATAATATAATTCGCAATTAGCTTACAATAAATAAATAAAAGGAAAAATATTGCAATAAAAATATAATCATTATAAATAATTCGCATATATTTGAATATATAATTTAGCATTTCGCACGAAATCTTTTAAAAAAAATAAGGTGTATTAATTAAACACAAAAAATTTAGATATAAATACTGAATTTCTATATGAGTCAGGGGCACAAAATTATCAATAAAATCCAAATTATCATCATATCACATAAAATAAGGTAAACAATTATCAATCAAATGACAATAAACAATGACAGCATCAGGGGCACAATCTGATGCGGGGCACATTCTGATACGGGGCACAATCTGTTCCGGGGCATAAATGATGCAGGGCACAATTTGATGCGGGACATATTCTGATACTAGGCACAATCTGTGGGGCACAAAATTAGCAACCAACCTCAAATACGGGGTTGTTAGAGGCCCTAGATAGCTCTCTAAACTCCAGCTGGACGGTGGTGACCTCGGCGGTGGTGCTGTAGTGCGCCCATTCCGGGGCGTGCGCGGTGCGTGCCCCGAGATTAACATCGGAGTACGGGATCCCGGATGGAGATGAGAACGCGGACATCAGACGATCCCCGAGATCTTTCTGTAATGTATTAAGTAAAAATATTAGACATATATATTTCTGGCTTTAGATAAACTTTTTTAACATGAACCTACATTAAATAAGTAATTTTAATTTATATTATCATATAAAACCACTCACCGCTTTATCCAAAAACATCTTATCATCCGTAAAGTGATAATTGGTGAGAAGGGCGCCTAAAACTCTTATGGTAACCTCAAAGAAGTTGACATCCTTCTGTTTTGTGAATATCAGCTCATTTTTTATCCATTGCTTGCCTTCCTCGAATTCTATAGAATAAAATCATCATTAGGTTATAAATAAAGTAACAGTTTTAGAATAAATGTCGGTATAATACCTTCGTTAAGCCCCATGATGTACGCGGTGTCCAAGCCATCGACAATTGTGAGTCCGAGGGAGAACCAATCAAAGGCCATACCAGAGACCGGCTTAAGGTTATCATGACCCCACGCGTGTTCCTTGTACCCTCGCCAGGCGTGTTTGAAGGACTCCACTACTGCGTACTGGCGAGCGTTACCTGGTCCTGAGTTATATATTTAGATTGAGATTATGTTTATCAAATTAATTGTATATATAATGATAAATAAATTACCAGTGAAAACTGGCTTTTCAAAGACTTCATCCTCTACTACAATCTTTTTCAATTGTGCCGGCTTTGGTGGCGCTTCACTGACTAGAGACGATGCATTTAATGAATCCTGCAAATAAAAACACAGTCCCGTGAATCAAGATTAGTTAGTCATAGTTTCTTGAAAAATATAGGTATTTATAATAGTGATAATATCCAAAATATATTTTAATGGACTAATTACCGTACATAGCACTTCATGTTCAAAAATTTTTATTATTCATCTTGAATATAAGAAAGGAAAGTTTATATACATGTTTATTATCGTGTAAGGAATATCATAATCAAAAATCAACGATTATGTATTACTATAAACGCACCATGGAAAATTTATTACGTACATTTTATTATATTTGTAATATTAAGAACGAATTCAGTATTGGTATAACTTACAGATTAAGGTAATTTGGTCAAAGCAGAAGCAAGCCTTAAAGAGGCACAAATATGTGTGAATAATTTCACACCTGCATTAATAGTTGTGATTTAAAAAATGTTGATATCTAACTTGAACATTATAATATCGCTTGGATCAAAATATAAAGAAAACTAAAGCATGTAACATAAAATACGGTAGACATTGAAGGGATGGCGGATGGATTAAAGTATTGTTTTAAATTGTTTAAGTACTGCGATGACAGAGAGAATTTCAACAGTCGTGGGCAGTAGCATTTAGATTTTATATTAATTGACACAAGAATTTCATATCAAGTTGAAATAAACGGATGACACTTATTTAAACTAACAAACTGCGTCAAAGTAATATGTGAAGGGTTTTATTCCTTATTTCTATGATATTTAAGTTTATTGTCGTTTAGTACATAAATATAGTACGATTGCGAAACCAGCTGATTCATGATAGTGATTTCAATAATAGCGAAACTTATTTTTGTATTAATGTCTATTTTTATTACAAAATCGGCAACATTTTTAACATTATAAATATACTATTTGAACAAATTTTGACGTCAATTTGACGTTATTATATGATTAATTTGAAAACTATAAAAACAAATCATACTTCGTAATTATTATTTATTTTTAAAATTATTTTTGCAATTACCTTTTAAATTTAAAGATTTTTTTGTACATTAATAAATCATAACATGCGTAAGGTACACAAAAAAAAATATATAACTAATGTCGAAACTCAGATATGATGCTTTACAATATATAACATATAAATATTCACTTACCTGTTCAATATTATTTGTTTTATTATCTATATAACCAGATGTTCTCGTGTAGAAGAATACAATTGTTACAATCGTTATCATAACAAACACGTACAACAGGGACCTTTGCAACCGGGAGAGTTGATTCCATCGCTGAAACGACATTTATAATTAATAAAAATATAATTTAAATATAATAATTTATTTGAACACATAATAAATTATATAAATACATACAAATAGACGACATTTACAATCCATTACAGTAATCGGTCAATGTCGCTCCGCTCAACTAGCACGGGAACACAACTGACTGACTCAAAGTATTATAATAAAATTTTGCTAAAGATTACGTCATTGTTACATAGTCTATAGAAAATGTGGATCATTTGAGATTTATTTATACTTTAATTATATATATTTAGAAGAAATAGATGACGTTAGATAATTGATAATATTAACAAAATACATGAGAATTATATATAAATTTTTTTTTTTTTACAGTATATATTATCATTACTGATTCCTTTGCCTTGAGTTTCTGGACGGCTCTCAGCAGAGCAGCATTCCGGTCTGATAGCAGCTTACTCAGACTGACTACACTGACCATTTTATTGTAATGAAGATTCAAAAGTGCGTGTAGAATAAAGATATTTTGACTTTGAATTTCCTCCTTAATCTTGTATTTTTACGTACAATTTACGTTTTTTTTACTCCGTAGTATTATGTTTTCAACAATCTTCACAACAAAAATAAAACTATTTTATCGGTTAATTTAAGATGTAACTGAAATATTTTTTTTTATTTTTAGTGTCACAGTGTGTTCCCAAATGTAGATTTGCAGTGAAATATAAAGGGTTAACTGACAATGAAATTAATAAACAAGTAATCATTTCGAGGACATATCGCGAAAAGTTACGAGATGAGGGTTTTTGTTTTACTATTTTGATCCTGTTGCCTATGTACCGAACAAAACAAGGAGTCTTGGAAGGCTGAAAATTTTATGGCTTCTGTTTGTGGGACGCCGAAAGGTGGAATAATTGGGAAGGAGCCACTATTTCAAACTCTTAAAGCATACACCAGATAAGAAGATTACGGAGGACCTAAGGAAATAAGGAATTAATAAAAAATAAATTGTTTCATACCTATACCAAATTGCCATATATATATTACATACACAATATAGTTCAGATAAATTAATTGTTACATTAAATTCATTAACTCACCCTAATTATTTTCCTATGTGAAACCAATTGATCTAAACTTGAAGGAGGATTGTCAATTCCATTCCAGGACGATATTAATGGATCCTGTAGATCTATTTTTGTGTGTAAATTTGCCATTTTATTTTCTTACACGTTCATGTTAGTACCTGAAACAAATATAAAATACTTATCAAGACTAGTACACAGTTACGTGTCATACCCGATATTATAAGATTTATGGTAGGATTTGCCATTGATTTCATACCAAATGGTAAGTTATTCTGTACTATATTATTGAGCGAAGCGAGCGTAGCGAGCGGAGCGTTCTACTGGAGACGTTTTTCACATTCTTTGTTACGAATTTGCTCGAAAACTACTTGACGGAAAATTATGAAATTTTGCAATGAAAAAGACACATTAGGTGACGGTATTTTAAATTTTTTTTTCGAAAAATGTAAAAAAAATATTTGAAAAATATGGCAAAAAACTGATATCCCATTGAAGTCAATGGGAAACAATGAGTCAATACACTGGGCTCGCTTCGCTCAATATGCAAACGGCACCCGAGATTTCGCGAGCGCAGCGAATCGAAATTGAGGGTCTGTTGGCGTCCCTAGTTTGTATAGGTATTAGAGCACAGGTGATCATATAAGCTGTATCTAATACAGTTAGTTACGTACATTCAAATTCAATAATCCATTTACAAAGTTCTCTGGGTGCAAATCAATAATGCTTTGAATGCTGGTGTTGGGTTATATGGTGTGTAATTTTGAGGGCATCTCAAATATACATATTCATGAATGCAATGTGGGGCATGCTAACTTAATTAAAATAACCAACTATAATTATTGCGATTCGTGAATAATTATATAATTTTAAATATAAATAGTTTTTGTAATTTCGTTTTTTACTTGTATTTTGTTTATATATTAATAAATAACATTGAGTTATTTATTACGTTATTCTTCACTTTGTGTCACATAATACTGATTATTTAGTGATAACTTGACTATGTAGATAGTATTCTATTAAAATATGTTACTAGGAGAATTGGTTGACATTTGTCATTCTTAACAACAAACCTTATAAATGTATTATAAATAAACTTACATTCAAACATTTTATTCTTAAAATTTAGTATGATGCAATGCTATATACCATTTGAAAGGTCTTGATGAGTACAGTAAAAATATATAAGTCATAAATTCAGAGAAGCAATAATAAATAAAAAAATAGAGCTCGAAGTTGGTCAAAGTTTTAAAGAAATTGACTATTTTTATTATTATCACAAGCAGTTTATGCGTAAATCCACAACTATAGTGTGATTTAATATGTGCTATCTATCTATATTTGCTAGTCTCCGAATCAACTGGTAAATTTCCAAATAATAAACCTCAAGATCCTCCAAATATTATATCTTTTGCATCAAGAACTGCAGTTAGTCGAAAACCTCTGATTGTAACTTTAGGTATATAGACATAAATATATTACCCCTCTATTAAGAAATCATTAGTAGTAGCATTCAGTAATAAATCACTATGGTATTTCATAAATTATAAGGCGTTTACAGAAGGTGTAGACTAAATTACTTCTTTATTTATAATCTATTTTTTAATATTAATAGGATACTAAATGAAAGACATCCATTACTTAAGAAAATGTTCATATGTAAAAATAGTCACAGTATCCCTTAATAACCTATTTGTAAATATGACTCGAGCAATAATTGTTCTCAAGATGATTTATATATAACAACATAACAACAAGCTATCCAAAAGCCTTCGCAAACATCACTATTAAAATATACACTTTGTTATAAATCAGCGCATGGTAAGAATTAAAAAATTATATCACCAAAAAAATTTATAAAATGCAGAAACACTATAGTAATGAAACTTCATAGAAAGTTGACAAATAAGTCAGTGTCATCACATGAGATATAACAATGAAAGGAAGGAAGTCACAAATACTTACAAAGTACAGTAATATTACCTAAATAACACAATACCAGAATTTAAGAAAAAGAATTTTTTTTTTTTTCTTTATCATCTCAAACTGGTTACTAAGTTAGGTAAGAATAAAAGAGACAATATCAAAAAAAGATGGGAAGAATAAAAGGTTTCAATCCCTACAAGAATAATGTTAAAGAAACTAAGCAAAATATATAAGGAATTATGATATAGAAGAAAATTAAAAATCATCAATATAAAATCAAAACACTCAGTGATTTAATTTATATAATATTACAAAAGATTCCCAGAACAAATGGAGCAAAACTCTTACAGATGGTTACACCAGAGATGGACTATGGCAATAGGACCGGACAACGGAATGGAATATGAAAGAGAATGTCACAAAATGAGATAAGAGGGGAGTTTAAACTTGTGGTGAGACATCATTAGAGAGATGTAGTATAAAACAGAATTCAATGTTAGAGTCAAATGTTAAATAAGACCTATGCTGAGGGTTGTGCTGCAATACAGGTAATTCAAGAGCATAATCAAAACATATTTAATTTATATTTATCCTAGTACTGTTATAGAATGAAGAGAAGAAGAATAGAGTGCTTAGTTAAATTGTTAAATTTTAAGTAAACAAAACAAAATGGCTCAACATTCACAAAGAAGTAATAAAATTACTTAACTGGCAAAGAAATTAAATTACTAATAAGGCGGAAATAACTAATCTCCTGGGTTTAGTAGACAGATATTATACTATGAGGAATCTAAAATCTGCTGGGTCAAATAAGGGTCAGAGGTCACATATGAGGTTGGCACCCACTCTATTTTGTAGCCTGATTCAATAGCTTTTTTTTGATGTATTACACATTATTGTGTGATTTGTGGGTGACAAGTGATGCATGTTCACACAGAGTCAATTAGCTCGTTATTATATAGTAAGGATACTATACTATACTGCACTATACTATAACTGATTATATATAAATGTGACAATACATAAAAAGCATGAAGTATTTCACCAATCAATAATTTTAGATGACCATAATTTATATAAAAAGAACAAGTGACTTTATAAATTAACATTCATTTGTTTCATTAAATCTTAAAAAATTATAGAATAACTAAAACCCATTAATATTAGTTTAGTAATATTTTTATTATATGAGAATCTCTGATATATAAAGATATATAACATGTTATCTAACTTGAGAAATAGTTAATCCCTGACTCTCAGTTGCATAGTAAGGCGACAATTATTTAAAAAAATTACTGACTAAAATAAATAACTTCAGTATATACATATTTAAGTATTTTATTTGTATATACAAGTCATACATATAATGAGATCAAATCAACAATTCAAATTGGCAATAGCCAATAGACATATAATTTCCACTCTTCAAATTTCAGTTTTTGTACCTCATTCTTTTATCATATATTTAAGTTATAACCTAAGGGAAAAATGTTTCCCCAAAATACCAGGTAAGACTTTTATTAGACATTGAGTAGATAAATGAAGAGCAAATAAAGGAAAATAATCATATATTATATTATATAGCACATAGTATGTCTTATTTTTGAATAATACTTCCTAGTTGTTTTATTCAATGTTGATTTTAATGTGTTCGATAAATGTCTAGTGGTATTGGTTTATTAAAACATTTGGTATTACAGAGTAGTCTTAAAATATATTCTTAGGAACATGATTTTATTATTTCAAGCAGGGTTTAAAAATCCCATTCCCTGTTTTGATCCTGAATGCTTATCTGATAACACAAAAGAATAGGGAAAGGAAAAATTTGTACCGTACATCACAGGAATTAATTCGCATGGGTAGAATATTTTTTTTTTATTTTGCATAGGTGTTGAAAGCTCCTGTATCTTAGTGCACTTGGGCTACGAACTATGGATCACCAGCTTAGAACACCGTCATTAGCAATACTAATATTTGCAGAATTAGTGAAAATCAGAAATGACACTCCCATTTAAGTAACTGTAACAATGACTCAACCAGAATATTTTATTTCTTCTTTATTTAATGTACGAATGTATTATTTATGAAAACAGTAATATATATATGTACGTTTACTTTTATTGTGCTAAGCAAAAATCAATAGGTAAGTCAGGAATCCAGGACACAATGAGTTAGGTTAAGAAAAAAATAATGTAATAAAAAATAATTCTGTGTACTTACTATGTTAAATGTAGCTACTGGTTATTATTTCGTTTTAAATAACGAAATATTATGTCGTTCCACGTCTACAATAGAAAAACTGCATCCTACATAAATTCACCCTTAGTTACTGAAGGACTGACATAAATATTAAAAATAGTTCAATAATTTCACTACAAGTTTGTTGTGAATTTAATTGCATAAAAATATATTGTAACATTCACATTTTGTTAAAAATTTAAATTATTTTGCGATTTAAGAAATATGCATGACATTTTCATTCAAGCACATCATGAAAACTAGTGATGTACCATGGCTAGCTACTAGCGTCCTCTAGGTGGGCCTATATTTATTCTTATCAATATGAACATTTATGACTATGGGTAATCAAATATTCATATTTAAAAAATAAAGCATTGAAAGTCTGAGGTAAAACTTAATTGATTCATTGCTATCGTAAACTGAAATTGTTTTCATTGTTAAGTTAAAGTCAACCTCAAAATAAGATCTTAATCAGTCAAACTGTGTTCATATTATATTATTCAACAAATAGGTAGGTAGTTTGAATGAACTTTAACAGTTGTATGTATGTATTACTATTCTTATTATCGTGATTGTTACTATCGAATAATAATTTAATGATATATTGGATACGAATCTGGTTAGACTTCGATATCTAATGAATTAGAATTTTGTCTTTAACCCTTTCGCTACCAGGGCCTCAGGAGACAAATCGCCACCACAGCCCAGACGTTTTATTATTTTAATATTATATCACTTGTCATAAATTTTTGTGGGATGTATTTCTAACGTTCTAAGTGAAATTAGGAATTTTACACCACTAACATCCTGTATCTATTTTATTGTTTTATAACATAACATGTACGGTACGATCTGGAACAAACTATTGTCATAAACTGGTAATGAACGCCCGTCATATATTTGTGACGCCGGGCTCTGGTAAGAAAATCGGGTCGTCACATATATGTGACGCTGGTAAGGAAAGGGTTAATCGATTCTTATACTCGTGATACGTGTATCATTATTATTATTATTAGTGAATAAGTGTGATTGATATACACTCTTTTTTAAATGAAAACGTTTATAAAACACATTTATGCCTATATTACGTTGATTAAAATTTTGAAACATTGTAATTTACTATGATTTTAATGGTTATCTAATTAAGTTAGTTGTAAATAATTATATTCACAAAAATGTAGCTTCTGGTAACATTACATTTTAGTTCAAATGACCTTTAACAGATGTCTTGTTAAGAATTACAATTAATTGATCCCACAGAGTATCAAATTGGTTCATTTAACGACAACTAGATGGCGGTTTAAATAGTTTTGTTTAAAGTATTTTACAAGATAAACGTACAAGTCATAAACTGATTAAAACATTTTTTTTTAATGAATTATTTTTAATTGTTTTTTTTTTTGTAATATCAAGTATAAAAATTTAAGAAAACTAATTTTACCTTTCCTGCAGGCTGCTTGTACTTCTACGATTAACGCCGGCACCAGACAGTTATTATAATTAAGTTATAAGAAATATTGACGTCACATTTATTAGTATACAGTTTTATTTACCTTTTATTTCTGACACTAAAAATGAAAAAACAAGTGACATTTTAATATATTGGAGAATCAGTTAATATAATTTGTTGTTGTTATTCTTGTTATTATTTTCTATTTTTAACCGTTTATAATTTTAGATAACTTATAAAAATCATTTAGCACTGTTAAAATATAATATATTACAATATTTAGTTTCGAGTTAATGCCTCAATCCGGGTATTGGCCGTATCAAAGTAAATGTGAGGAGCATAATGTCACAGGCGAACCATCATTATTAGTAAGATAAATTAATATTCGTCTAGAAATAATTTGTAGCAAATCTTTTACTAATAGGATTAAGGATATAGAGTAAAAAAGAATTCTTGGTTTGTTTTTTAATAATACGAATTGTTTGTATGAACTTGTTTTACATATTCGTATACTAGTAATTTTATAATTTTATAAAAATAAGGATTGAATTATCCTTCTGGTAATATGGGCGTTATGTGGACTATGGCATTAAATTTCAGCAAAAACAAGTGGGGGAAATGGAAGGAGAGGTAAAAGAGATTCAAATGGAACTCGCTGCTATGAAAAGAGATCGTATTTATTTGACTAGCCGAGGCAAGATATGTGGAGTTGTAAGTTTTCTTTTTCTATAATATTATTATTATTATTATTCACCTTCACGCCATATCCCTTGCGGGGTAGCCAGAGACGACGGAGCGCCAAACGCTACGGTCTCTGCATACCTCTTTCGCCTCGGCCACAGACATCAACTTCTTCATACATGCCCTCCGGGGGGTCCTCATGCTTTTTACGTGACCTTCCTCCAGTATCGTAGCTACTGTATTTTCGAAGGTCACTCGAGGCCTCCCCCTGTCTCTCTTACCGCTCACTTTTCCCATATAAATCTTTTTTACCACTCTTTCATCACTCATTCTTTCAACGTGCCCAAACCACCTGAGCACGTTCTTCTTCATTCTCACCGTGACATCTTCGCTAGTACCTGCCATTCTGTGGATCTCTTCATTGCGGATTCGATCAGCTAGACTGACTCCGCATATTCTGCGAAGAGATCGCATCTCCACAGCATTCATCTTTCTTACATTCTTCTTCTGTGTTACCCACGTTTGGCTGCCGTATAACAGTGTCGGTAGCAAAACTGCATTGTGTACAGCCAAACGTGCAGCTATACTGACGTTTTGCCGTCTCAACAATGCAGTCAAAGCACCATTGACTCTGTTACCAGCAGCAATACGCCTTTCCACATCCATTTCGTATCTTCCGTCTCTGCTAAACATACTTCCCAAATATACCACTTCATTCACTTGCTCTATTATCTTATCATTCACGTTGATCTTACATTCTGTTCTTTCTTCATTTGTTTCAAATATCAGAACCTTCGTCTTATCTACATTCAGGTTAAGACCATTAATTTCACACCCATCTTTCAGAGTGGTGACCAATGCCTGCAAATTGCATTCTGATGATGCAATGAGCACTGCATCATCTGCATATAGTAAGCAATTGACCTTAAGGTCACCTACTTTCACTCCCATGTCACTATCTTTCACTCCTTGGAGACAACTATCCAAATACAAATTGAACAACCAAGCTGACATAGCGCAACCTTGCTTAACACCCGATTGGATGTCAAACCAGGGCGACATGCCAGCTCCTACTCGCACACAGGCTGAGTGATCTCGGTAAAGAGACCTTACAGCCTGTAGCAAGGGTCCGTTCACATTGTATCGGGGCAGTATCTCCCATAACTTCTTTCTCACAACCCTGTCAAACGCCTTTTCCAAATCCACAAAAGCACAGAAAACCTTTTGGTTTAGGGCCAAAAACTTTTCCGTGATCATGCGGAGGGAAAAGATCTGATCTATACACCCTCTTCCAGGTCTAAAACCTCCTTGTGCCTCCCACAACAGCCTTTCAGATCTCTCTTGCATTCTTCTCGCTAAAATTTTAGCATAAACTTTACCGCCCAAGCTAATCAAACTGATGGCCCTATAGCTTGCACAGTCTATCTGTGAACCTTTGCCTTTATACAAAGGTACGATGACTGCACTTCGCCAATCGTCTGGGACCTCCCCAGATTTCCAGCATAAATTGCATAAAAACCAGAAAAAGTCCCAGACGCGTGGCCCACCATATTTGATCATCTCGGCAGTAACTTCATCTGCTCCCGCAGCCTTACCACATTTCAGACTTCGAATCACGTTCTCTACTTCTTCTAAACTGATTTCACCATCGGCTACATCTTGACTCAGCATTACGCTGGTAGTCAAGACCGAGGCGTCCTCACGTTCATACATCTCCTTATAGAATTCCGCCCACCGCTGCAAAACGTGTGCTTGCTCAGTTAAAATTTCACCGCTTTTCGAAAGCACCCCTTTCATTCTACAGGTTACCGAACAACCCCGGGAACCACTAACTTCTCGCCAGAAAAGCTTCGTGTTTTCCCGGAAGTTGTTCGTCAACCTTTCATCCCTTTCTCTCTCAGAATTTTCACGCTTCATCTTTATAAGTGCTTTCGTTTTGTGCTTTTGCAGCTTGTACGCTCTTTTTCTTATCTCTCTCATACTTTTATCCTTACCAGAGGCTTTATAATCCAGCCATGCTTTCTTCTTTAACTCTACAGCGTCTTTCACTTCATCATCCCACCATTCATCGCGCTTTTTACTAAAACCTCTTTTCCTTTTACCACATACTTCTGTCGCTACTTTCACCATACCATTCCTAAGGTTCTGCCAGCATAGTTCAACACTTTCATTTCCAGAATCATAGCTTTCAAGCTTCTTGGAAACCCTCTCTTGATATTCCTCTCTGATCGGTGGATCCTGAAGCTTCCAGCTTCTTATGCGATAATTCGACGCCAAGCTTGGACACGTCGTGCGGCTGCGCCAACCTGCGAACAAACCTCTTATTCTAGCAACGACTAGATAGTGGTCCGTTCCCAGATCAGCACCTCTGAACACTCGCGTGTCCATAACTTGACTTCGAATACGCTGGTCCACTAGGAATAAATCAATCATACTTCTTTCTTCCGCTCGCTCCCATGTGTACATGTGAATTTGTTTGTGATCAAACATCGTGTTTGCCACAAACAAATTTTTCTCCTTACAAAATTCCAAAATAAGCTTTCCAGCCTCATTTACCCTCTTATCACCATATTTGCCTAGCACGCTTTCGTAACCGCTTCGCGCGGTTCCAACCCATCCATTCATATCTCCACATACTATCAACTTTTCATTATCTCTGACACTACTTAGAACATCCCTGACATTCTCCCAAAACTCCTCGAGCTCGCTCATTTGAGCTGAGGATACTGGCGCATACATGGCTAACAAGAATACTCTTGTTATCCCCAGCTTAAAGCGAACCCAAAGAAGCCTCGGGTTAATCGCCTTGTATTCTACCATTGCATTAACCATTCGAGAGGACAATAATACGCCTACACCTTGGCAACCTCGCTCACCCTCTGGAACCCCAGCCCTGAAAGCGACCCGGTTGCCAGGCAAATCGGTCGTATCATTGCCTTTTCGCTTGGTCTCAGACACACAAATAACATCCAGATCTTTGTCATCCATCACATCTAATAATTCATTCATCTTCTGTTCCATTCCTCCTCTTACATTCCACGTAGCTATTTGTAGCTCCGTCCTCCACCTTCCGCCGTTCGGAACATGGCGTGTTGGTTGGCGGTTCCCAACGCCGCATTTGTTCATATTATATTACATATTATAAATATACATTTTATTTCAACATACAATTATAGTTTTAAATCTAAATACAAAATTTTAAATACAAAATACAAAAATATTAATATTTTAAATTATTTACATAAATATATATATATAATAAAGTAAAGTAATAAAGTACTTTTTAAATTACAATAACTAAGTTTATAATATTTTACACATGAACATTTCGGTTTTTATTCTGCAGTTATCATAAAGCTTATCTTCTTGTAACATTCACAATATGAAAAAACTTTTTCTATAATATTAAACTTAATTACAATCATAAACTTACAAGATTAATTGAGTAAGTTTAAAACTAAAAGTAATATAATATAATAGTAGTAAGTGAATTGAACATAAATTCATATTTTTTACAAACAGGACCCAGATGAAATAGTCGATGACCCCACGCCTTACAAGAATCCAATAGCAAAACCACAAGATAACTTAGATTTTGCTTTAATACCTCAGGTGCTTACAAAATTGACTATTTATTGATTTTTGTTTACATTTAATAGTATATATAAAGGTTTTATACTTATAATAAAATTATTAAGTAATATTTAGTAACGATTATTTTTTTCAAAATATTATAGCTACGGGAAGAATTGATCCGGGCCAAGAACACCGCAGATGATGAAAGGTTCCAAAAGGAGAAGTATGAGCAAAAATTGAAGGATCTGGAGGGAAAATTAAATAGTATATGTAATAATGGACTGATGGAAATAAAGGTAAAAGAAATAATGGACTGATGGAAATAAAGATAAAAGAAATCCTTATAAGAGATAATGAATTTAATTCAATACCTACAGGTGATATTATAATGTTACTTAGGTTAGGTCATCTAAGATGTATTAATTGATGTATTGTTATGATGATTGACTGATTTACGTAATTATATTTGTAAAAAAAATATACAAAAGAATAACAGATAGTTATATAAGAAGTGACGTCGTGTTGGTTTTATCTATAACATTTAAACTTTGATTAAAATTGACATTTAACAACAAGTTTTCTAGAAAATTTTAATTACAATTTCAACCTTAGTTTATAATTTAATTGTCATGTACTATCGGCAACCAATAAATAATAAGTAATTAAAATTAGTTTATCGGTTTATTAATGGAGATACAATTTGAATTAGTAAAGTGGTAGGTTTCAAAAGTAACATAAATTATCCTAAATTATTTTCGGTTTACGTACAAAGTATTAAAAACTGACATTAAATAAAATATATATTTAAATATATATTGTTTAACTGTGACAACACACAAACTGAAAACTCCATTACCGAGTACTGGCATATGACGTCACTAAGTTAAATAAACACTTGACGTGTTGCTAATGATTAACTCGTACAATAACAATTAAATGTCGTTAATTGTTTTTATTTATAAAATCTAGGAATCTAGGAAATTTCCTACCGAGGATGTCTCGGCTCTCAAGAAGCAAATTCGTGATATGAAAGACGATATCGACGACCTAAAGCTATCACTAAACGAAAAAACTGAACAGACTCAAGAATATCGGGTCAAGGTATAATTTTTCTTTTTTTAAAACACCGATTTTGATGAGATTTTTGTTTTGAATTGACTCTTGCTGGTTAATCTATGGTTTAAGATACAGGAGAGTTAACAATGTTATTATTAAAAAAATATATATTTAATTTAGCCCCCCAGTAATTTAAATGTATTTTAATATAATAAGTATTTAATAAGTTACATTCATAACTGTTCGTTTTAACAATCAGAAATAAAACATTAGAAATGAAACATTTCAAATGAATCATAAATAATCTTTGAGATATTTCCAATTGTTTAAAATACATTTTGGCGAGTAAAGCCGCAGCAATGCAACTAGTGTAAATATATAATTTTATTGTATGTATTTATATCATTTGATAAGATTTAATATCTGTTAACCGTCTAGTTATTCAGTTAGATATACCATTAAAAAATCTACACCTCCGTAACCGAAATATAAAATTTGATTGACACAGTGAGCTGGGTCATTAGCGTGCTATTAGAATTAATTAAGTATTAAATAATTATACGCAATTACCCAAAATGACTTTTTAGAATTCTACCTCAGTTTACTAAAACTGCACTAAGCATAGGGTAACCATGAGGTAACCATGACTTTTAACATTTTTTTTTTCGATTCGAATCGAATATTACGGGTTTATTAAAGAGTTTTGTTTGGACTTTATAACAAAAATAACTCTTAAGGGTTAAAGGTTAAAGTTTTTACAAATATACATGAATTTTATTAAATTTGAATAAAAAAAAATCGTCCATATTAATATTCTATAATAATTATTAAACGTAATAATTCGATATCAGTGAAAGTCTCAATAAAAGAATTAAATAAGTATAAAATTGTAATAAAGTTTACATATTATGCAATATTATCTCGTGTTATAATACGACCCACTTGCCTCATTAGTAATTCGGTATAATTAAATTTTATGGTGCTTTAAAGGTTTATGTTTCATAATAATACAGTTAAGAATTTTAATAAAAGTAGCTACTAACTAGCTACTAACAGACCGCTATACAAAATATAACAGAATAACAACAGCCCGTATGTGGAGTCCTTGGTGTATGAAGAATGGCTAAAATTTTTAATGGTTTCTTATCTAACAAGAAATGCACATGCAGGATATTTTCTATTAGTTACTAAATGACTTTTTTTTTGATTCTACAAAATTCGTCTTTACAACCGTTACCCTCTAAATTTATATTTTTTTTAATATTTTCTTAGAACTTCACTTCAACAAAACATTCAGGGTATTTGAAAAGTATATATACAAACGATTTTCCAATCCTAGTGATTGTAAAATTAATTTGTATTATAAAATCTTTAGGGGTGTGACAAGATGACGGTTTAAATGTAGCTTAAAGAAATATATAACAATAATTTATACCACCATAAAATATAATTTTTATACGTTTTTATATATTAATGTTAGAAATTATCTTTATAAGTCTAAACTAATTGATTTGTTGTTTGTTTAAACGGGTTTATCTTTTTAGATAATATGAGCTATGGATCATCATGTTCCAACTTTAAGAGCGTAAAAGTTAATAATTACATAATCATCTTAAATTAGAGTTATGAATGAGTGATCCCTCTGTAATCCCTGAAAACTAGTTTAATTATTAAATTTGTAAAAGATTTCATAAATATAATACATATTTGTATTTTGTAGTTTTATCCATTTCCGTATCGTAATATTATGTTGATTTTCAGTATCTTCAAGCGCAACAGCAGGTGGAGGAATTGCGACGTCAGATAGATGTTATCGAATACGACAACAAACAAGTGTCGGATCAGATACAGATTGAAATACAAAAAATGAAGGTATATCTTTATATATATATATATGTATATATAGAGCAACTCTGGATTCGCCGAAATTTTAGCTTTAAGTAAGTCGCTTTGCCTACACAAAAATCAACAGAGAAACATTTGAATGCTGTATGTAATATAAAAAAACTCACAGACTCACAGCTCTTTTTGCTCGCAGTTTTTATATCTTATACATGTGATTAAAATAATTGTTTTTTTTTCTAGTTTCATGATAAAGTTGCATTAAAATTGTAATACTTCAGTAAGTGTAGTAATTATTTTTACCATTTCGTTTTTTTCAACTTCTTTTCTCATCCAACGTACTCTTGTGTATAGAACCATTGTCTTTACAGTACATAAGTAATGGATATATAATAATAGTTTAGACTAAAAATGGCTAATATAAAGCTAACATCATCAACGTGAAGGTGAAATATAATGTGTTATAAACCACTCGGTGCCGCACTTAACGATAATGGTGGTTCCTGGTCAATTACATCAAACAGAAAAACATTCGGTCATTGTTGTTAACACCGAATACAAGTGCTAGTAATTTGCTTGTGAAATTAATAATATGAATCTAATATTAATATCTCTCTTTAAATATAAACATATTTTAATGAGTATGAATGGATATCCGATATGGATAGTGTTAGGGACAGGAGTAGGGATAGTGACAGGGCTAGGAATATGGATCGGGATAGGGATAAGGATAGGGACAGCTATAGGGATAGAGATAGTGGCAGGGATAGATAATTAGAATATATATTTTTGTCCACAGTCTCTTTTTTACTTGAAACAATATTTAGCTATGACACTTTTAGAAGCTGTAGGCTAAGCACAAAAGCGAGTATGAAAGTTGTATCCGTTGGGAATATTTATTTTAAAGAAAAGATAACTGCACTATTAATGTTGACAATGTAAAGATTATCATATATTTTTCTTATTTATGGTCCTTAAAGTATATGATTCATATGATTAGGGTTAATTAAGGTTGAGGTTAAAGGTAACTTTAGATCAATATATTATGTATTAAAAATATTCATCGATACCAATAAAAAAAAATACAAAGTTATTCATTTACAATATCATTTAAAATGATTAGTAAATAAATTAAAAATAAATAAATAATCTATCAAAATGTTCAATGAAATACAATTAAAAATTACATTTATAGTTCTATTCTTGGAGCTTGTCAAATCCTAACATAAATTAGGAAGGGTAAAAAACATGACAAACAATGATTAACTATTCCGCGAAAGACAACAAAAAACATTGTTCTCTGTTCGAGCGAAAAGTAAAGATCAGTTGGTTGGTATCTTTCAGTCTTAATAGCAATATGTCTAGGTACCTAATATGATCTGTGCAGGGTACAATTTCCTGCGAAGTTACCATCGCAATTAAAATCATAATAAAATTGTTTTAAAATTACAATGAAAGGCATGGACAAATGTCTATGGACATTAAGGTAAAAAAAAAAATAGGAATGATCTCGAAAAGAGTAGTTAGATTTAGAGTATCTTTATATATGTTAAGATTCAAAAATTATGTTGTTCAGGCTGTTTATTTATTTCCAATTTGGGCATTGCGTAATTTGGCGGAATTAATATCTCGCAGATCAGTTGTTCAACATTTATAGATTGTATACATGTGTAGTGTGTACAGTGAATATTTTTTTAATATTTTAGTATTCAATAATAATATTGTCCTCGAATTCTTTAAATAAGAGTTAGGACAGTAGACAGTCTAGAAATTAGGATACTTTAAAAAAATTAAAAAAAGACTTCTATGTAAATATAAAAAACAGTGTTTCCAATGCTGTCGTTATTATTTTTAAATGCAGAAAAAGATTAAGCTAATTTAGCTATTGTTATATAATATTTCAAGACAAATGAAAATTAATAATTTTAATCCGCGGTCACGAGTTGTCTTAATTTTTTGATACAAAAAAAACGATATAATTGTTATTGATGAAAAATATAACATTTTTAATATTAATAATAATAATTTGTTTTATATTCTCTTCTAAACCTGTATATGTCTTTTTCTATAAGGAATTATAGAATAAATTCCGCCAAATTTTTCTGTATTTAGTCTTGGTTTTGTTTTGGGAAATTTTTCTATTTCGGTTTTTACCTATTACATTAAAATATTATAATCTTAAATAGATGCAATTTCAAGAGAAGCTCCAAGAACTCGCTCCATTGCCAGATCTTCTCAAAGGAGCGCAAATTCAACTTCAAGAAGCAAAACAACTTCAGAAACTTGCTGAAGACAGTTCAGAACAATTTTCCAACGAATTGCATCGGGTCAAAGAGAAGGTATTTCTTAGATTTTAACAAATCTCCAAAGCCATTTAATTGAGCGAAGCGAGCGGAGCGCTCTAGTGGCGATTTTTTCACATTCTTTGTCACGAATAGGCTCGAAAACTACTTGACGGAAAATTATGAAATTTTGCAATCAAAAGACACATTAGGTAATGGTTAAAAAAAAAATTAATGTCATGTCGTTGAGGAATAATTGTCAAAAAACGGATATCCCATTGAAGTCAATGAGAAAAGATGATTCATTACACTGGGCTCGCTTCGCTCAATATGCAAACGGCAACCGAGATTTCGCGAGGGCAGCGAGTCGAAATTGAGGGTGTGTTGGCGCCCCTAGTTTACTTATAAAATATTTACTGATTACTCGTAATGTAATCTCCTCCTTACCTTCTGTTAATAATTTGGTTATGACTTATTACGTATAATATTATTTTTTATCACATAAACATATATTTCAGCTAGTCGTAGCAGTCAATAATTTGAACTTAGAAAAAGTTGACAGAATACAGTTGGGTGATGAAAACAAGACTCTTAAAGATGAAGCCGAACAGAGGCGAAAGGAAATTGAAGAGCTATCGAGGGGTTTAGATGATTACAAGTAAGTGTATAAAATTTATTAATTTACAAGTACATTATAAATATATAAAGAGAATTTGTATTTATTGTTGAAACAGATGTCAAGTATTAAGATTAGAAGAAAAGTTATCCCAACTAGAGACAAGATATAAGGAGAAGGCTCTAGAGTGTAACCAGTTATTGAAAGATCTTGACGAGGTGAGAGTAGAGAGTAATAGAAGCTTGGTAAGGAGTAAGGAACGATCAGATTCGATGAGGAGGTACATGCAGACACAGATATCTGAAATGGAGCGACAGTTGATACAAAGTAGGGCCCAAAGCAGGTTGTTCCAAAAGGAAAGGGACGACGTGAGTATGGCTTAATGTTTATATTAAATTTTACATTTATATAAAGAATATTGCTCAGAAAATATTACTAGGTAATGATTGAGTAAATAAAGTTAGTTCGTGATCAATTAATCTTTTTAATGGATTGCGGTTTTGCATTTACATTCATAAACTTCAACTTTGAAAACGAATAATAAACTAATTTAGTTTAAAATGGAAGTTATCAGTTAATTCAATTATCTTCCACTTAAATACTATAAACATGAATTGAAATAGAGATGCCAGATTTTCACTTAGGTTAGGTTTATTAAAACTATTTCAGGTGCGTCAAAGAATGCAAATACAAATAAATAATTTGAGAGAGAATTTCGAGTTGGTTGAAATCCGAATGCGTACGATGCACGGTCAAATAGCCGCCTTGAAGAATACATACTCGGTTATTTTAACTGATGACGACGATAGCGAATTCACCAAAATCACCCCCGCATAGACCAATTCATGATTTGGAATAATATATTTTTGTTTGTTAAAATTGTTTTATTTTATATTTCTTATGTAAATTGCTTATCAATATTATATACACCTAATTGAAGAGTTGTTTCTATATATTTTTTATTTAAAAAATCTTTAAGTCATACTATTTACTTTAATGTTTGTTTAATAACAAAAAATATTTATGTATGTCAATGTTCAAAAGAATGATGTGTCCCATTAACTATAAATAAAGTGTGTTGATTTAATTTATGGTCAAATCAGTCTTAATAGCCTTATTTGGAAATTATTCGTAATTTATGTGGCCCATCGTAATTTATATGGGTTTTAATGTAAAAAACGTTAGTAGATATGTAGTAGGTATATATGTGTTATGAGAAAGTAATACATGCAATAAAACAAATATGGTAGTCACATTGAAGATATTAAGAAAAAATCTAATTATATGAATTCATTTATATAATAAACATTTTGGCCAATTTTAAAATTCTTGGAGTTGTTTTCTGTTTATTTATTTGTACATCATCCGAAAATATCCTTAAAGAATGAAAATATCCTTAATCATTAAATTTGTGGTTGTCTTATCGAATTATAATATTTAATTTTTGAAGTGGCACGGTCGCAAAGATAGCTGTATGGAGAAGTCTCGACAGGAAACTAAAAGGATATTCTTAACTTATTATTAAGTTACGAATTCACTCAAAGTAAAGTAACTCAAAAAATTTTTTTTTATGTAAGTTCCGTAGATATTTAATAATTCCTGTGTCCCAGGGGGCTTTACAAACGAGTAACGGACACAGAGTACACCTAGATTAGATTAGAGATTGCAATCTGTTGAACTCATAAGGAGCTTTTTCTTGTGGGAATCGAATCTAATCCTTGGTCTTACCTCTACACTAACAAAGTCAAAATCAAATTAGTAATTACCATCTCGTTATTAGAGGTTGGACTATTGCTACTCCATAAGTTTTGATGTTGACATGAAAAGAGAAAAAAATATTTCACAGATATTGACAGAGTTACAACGAAATCTCATACCAAAAGTGTAATATTTCTGATTAAATTATCATGATAGATTTCGTATTCAATTATATTTTTCATCACACCACATCACATATAATGTGATGCGTAAATATAAATATTGTGAGTTCCAATAATAGTTTTTTTTATTGTATTATGGTGATTTAATTTAATGTTAGCATCGAAATCCGTTTTAAAAGAAAAATGACCTGAAAATTTCTTATTTTTATAAAGGTTTTTAATTAATACATACTGTTTAATTAACATTTCAATTCAATGTTAGTAAGGACTATATGTGTGGTTTTCATTATTCAAGTCCTACCTGTATGTATACTAGGAACAGTGTAGACTTGATACTTGTTAAAATATATAATCGTTTTCTAAAGCTTTAATATTTTTATACTATTAGTTATAATTATTACTTACTTTATTATATTAAATGTTTTATAACCAAGTTACATTCAGAGATACAATAAATATTAAATTTGTTGTTGAATTAAATAGATATGTTTCTATTACGAAATGTAATAAAAACACAAGAGTGATAATTATAAAAGTTTGAAGCACTATTTAAAACAATACATTGAATAATTTTCATTATATGATTGAAATAAAAAGTTTATATTGTTATTAACAAGATTCTTGGGTAAGGTTTAATCCTATATTCTATTTTACTGCATTTAATTAATGTAATGGATAAATTATTATTGAGGAACACCTCAAGTCCTCATCCAATTAAATCACTAAGAGAATGAGCAAAGAATTATCTTGTCTAAAGTGTACGTGATCGTCACCTGCGCGTAATGGCTTGGAACGCTGCATGTGCTTGAAATCAACCCAACTTCGTCGCCCTTGCTTGCTTTGAGGCCACACCTCTCATTTATTTATATTTAATATATTTTTTTTAAAAAGTAAATTAGTTACATTTTTGTATCTTTCGTGTTCGATTTCAATTAACTGTCACAACCTGTTTTCGATACATGCGGTTTTTATTAACAATGTTCATTGTTTTTAACAGCTACAGGAACTTTTTGCGGCCGTTCTAGATGGTTCTAATTGTTGTAATTATATAAGGAAGTGCCTTGTTGCGAATGAAGGATTATATTTGTTTCAAGAATGCTTTATAAGTACGCAATTTAATATCACTTTAATTAAATATGTATCGATTGGCACGATTTACCTCGAAGAATAATGATTAATACAGTCGATATTTTTTGCAATGTCGTTATAATGGCAGAGATAGGACTCCCCAGGGGCTAAATCTTATTATAGGTACTCGAGACCGGACCCGATGTCTTTCCAAGATTGCTTTACTATGCTCAGTTTCATTTTAAATTGCTTTCAAGTGATCCTATTCTGGTTGGCAATTTACGAAACATTTAAAATTTGTAGTACTCTTTCAGTCCATTTACTCGCACAAAGGCACAAATAATTACAGGAAAATAGAACTCGTATAGCGTTATATACGTTTATTTTCATATGCTTTGCTTTCTAATTTACTTATTTTTTGAATAGTATAAAATAAATTTGAGCCTAATTTAAAATATATACCTTTAATGATAGAATAACTCGGTATTTAATTGGAAGTCAGCTTATTAAAGTTATTAATAGTTTTAATTGTTACTCTTTTTTTACTTATAGTTGTTCTATCGATAGTTATTTTTAAATTGTAAAAATATAGTGCCATGTTTTAAGTGTTGCAATTTTTATATAGCACGTGGAGTTTGACGAGAATGATTATTTCATTTACTATTCATCGTATGAATAGAATATAAAAAAAAATCTTTCATGGTGTAATTTATAGCATACATTTTGCAATGTTGCAATACAAGCTTTCCAATGTTTACATATCAACTTATTATGTTATATATTTATATAAGTGCAGTAAACAAAACTTATATGATTATTTAAAAAAAATATTGTGGCTATATTTTAAATTATTTTAAGGGTTCATACCTGTTTTGATTTTTAACAAAAGGATTTTACATTAACAAATAAAAAGACAAATGTCCATTCAAACACATATATTTTCTGTTTGATTTTTTTTACTTTAAGGTGCTCCATTTTTTAATTCATTTGTGTTATTCATTAAGTTATAAATTATTACTAATATAATATCAAGGTCTCGGGAACGGGCACAGCCTCCGTAAATGGGCAATCAGGAGCTCTATGCACTTTCCGAGGCCCGGGCAATGAGCTCGGCAATAAATAATAAGGTACAAAAGGAATTCAACGAAGTACCATCCGATGGTTCCCACACACGCTCCACACAACACTTAGATCTATGATATAACTAGCTATACAATTCGGCCAGACCGCGTGCACTGATCAGTTGGTCATGAAGGAATCCGGTTCATTCGAAGGGTGAGTCCTTGAGTTTTTTGATAGCGTTGGTGAGGTGGAGCATCTCAGTGTTCAATTGCCAGATCAGTGTTTCCAGTTTATCTACGGTGTCCAGAACTTCAACACGCTCAGTGTGTGGGTTGAAGCGTACTTCAAATGGTCGGGACATGGTGGATACCCAACGTCTGATCAAGAAAAAAATGTATAAGTATGTTACACATGAAGTGACTACTTAAAAGGAAATATGTGACTATTATGTGAAACAAAATTGTTATTGTATTGTAAATGTAATATGACTTTAATTTATATGCGAAAATTACCTGAATTTGTCCTTGGCATCTTCGAAGCTTTCAGCCACATAATAGATTGGTTGGTACTCCTGGTCCTGGTAGGGTTGCATTGATGTGGATGCAGGTTCGAAGGGTCTAAGTTCAGGTTTGTCACTCAAAGCATGGAGCAGTTCGCCGATAGACGACAGAAGAGCTGCTCCATATGCCTTGAGTTGTTGGTTCTCCTTACACAAACCGAACTCAACGGTAAACCAGTAAACCTGTACAAAGAACACTTTTTTCACCAACCCCGACCAATAAAAGACCACAACTCATTCGCAATGCTTGGGCCCAAAATAATAATTAAAATAATCGCACAGCTTAGAAACTTACAGTAGACAACTTTTCGATTTCAGAATCAGAAGCACCAAGTGAAGCGAGTCCAATTTCTTGAGAAAACTGGGCAAAGCTTGGGTCAGCAAGAAGTGGGATGTGTCCAAGTAGTTCATGGATACAGTCGCTGAAAATGTAACTCGATTAGCTTGTTATAAAACGACTTAAACATCCGGTTTTCAAGTCCATGTAATTTACCGTTGTCCTACATTCGATATTACATTTAAGTGGCCAGAGTGGCACAGGAAACTTGAACTTGATGGCACTAACATAATTTTAGTTGAAGCCATTAATTCAATAAAAGTAGCCTTTGATGTTTAGAACGTCGTAAATAGAGTTAAACTAAATTATACGGGAAGCCTTTAACGGAATTATGATTCCATCTCAGCCTTCCTTGTTAGTCTCTATATATTGGAACTGTATTTCATTAAAGCTATCGATATATTAATATTTTTACATTTTACAAACAAATTTCATAAAAGCAACTGCAAAAGATAAATTCTCTATACGAATGTAATAATTATAAAAAAATAGTAGGTCCATGGTCAAATTGGAACAATAATATCTATTTAACGGAGCATCTTATTTTTTGTATTTTTATAAATAAATTTCAAGGCAAAGCATATAAAGATATACAATTTAAATTATATAGTTTTTAAATATGTAATGAATAATATAATTGTTAAGGCCGTTTGACAAGTTTAATTCGTTTTTATTTCCGCGTAAAATACCTCTATAATCATATACTTATACATTAATATCTGTGCAAAAACAAGTAACTAGTTATTGAGATAAATATTCTATTCCAATTAACGTTTTGTAATTGTACTAAATGAATAAAAAAATATCAACAATAAAAAAAAGTGTTTGTTATTAGGTTTACAGTAAAAATAATCTGTACGATTAATAAAGAATGCTTAGATTATTTTGAAATACTTACGGTTCAGGAGTGTGGAATGGTGAATTGGCATGACGCACGTATTGAGTGGACTGGAACACTCGGAAAGCCAGTGAAGCCAGGAAGTCCCGAGCGGTTAGCAAACCTGCAGCGGGACGCAGAGTGAAGCCAGTATGCTTGCGAAGGAAGTTGCTCACATCCTCCAATTGGGGAATGCGGTGAGGCACAAAGATATCCGCTGCCTGCAATTTGCCGAACGCTGCTTTGTATTCCCGGCAAGCATGTTTTGGCATGAGATCCAAGACAGTGTTAAACACTCGTTGCCAAGTGGCATTTTCCGATTCGGTGTAGGTGATAGCTGGGAACGGGTCGTTATATTTGTAAGCGAATGCGACAGCTGCAATTTGCTTCCTGCGCTCCCTGTATTCCTTGTCAGCGAATCCTGGGTGATTCATATCGAGTTCTGGTTCATACTTGGTCATAAGATGGTTGCAGTTGTCAAGATCAGAAGCATGACGAGGGAACCACGGAGTCTTGTTAGAAATGTTCTCAGACAAAAGATTGACACCAGCAAAGGAGGTTGATTGACGAAGTGATCGGATAAGTTGGAGAAGGTTGATGCGAGTCATGCTAACTTTCACGAGAGCATCAAATTGGGCGCCAGATACTTGAGAAGGGCGAGTTTCAAGATGTTCAACACAACCCTTGTAGTTGTCAATGGTTTTAAGAATGCGTGCGAGGGTACCCATCCCATCACGCATACGCAGAAGCAATGCTGCTTTTTGGATCACTTGTTCAGCTTCAGGACTTTCGCTTGCAGCATTTTGTAAAATTACTTCTTCTTCAGTGAGAGTATAATCTGGAATATAAATATTGATGAAATTCCTTTTTTTTTACATATATCTTTTTTTTAAAGCGTTCAGAATCGATGTAAATAGATGTCAATAAAATATTCATTAGTAACTTATCGAATTATTTCACTACACACCTTCATCTGTTTTTGTAACATTGTCGTTATCTGCATCTGTTTTAAAAACAAAATAAAATATAATAAAACAAATAAAATTTAAATAAATAAAAACAAATATAAAAAAGAAATGTGAACTCCAAGCAACTTTCTTCACTCTTGACTTTAAATCTGTTAAAATAAGAACCATCAAAAGGCATTAATTACCAAGTAGACCGTTTTTATCTTCGTTTTGGGCACCTTCAGCGGTCTTACCGGCATCTCCAATTTGAGTGACGTCTTGGATGAATTCAGAATCCAAGCCAGAGTCTATTATAAATAAAGAAAAAAAAAGAAACGTAAAAAAAAACTAAAAAAACTGAATAAAATAAAGTAATCTCAACCAGTTTTATATGCTTTAGATGTATTACCATTTGCGCGGGCACGGGCCTCTTCAAGCACACTTTGTTTGGTCTGTTTGACTACCAGGGTTTCGAAACGGGCATCGTCCACCAGCGAACGACGGCGAGATGGATAGCCGTTCTAAAACAAATTTTATTATTTAGATATCTCCTTCTTCTGCTATCTCTTCACCTTACTTATTTAAAGAAGGCTTGTGTAAATAATGATAATTTATTAACAAAGTTCGGATGATTTTGCAATACAATAAATCAACTCCAGTCAATTATTGGACATCAGTTCAAAAATGTAAAGGTCGGTTCGCAATGTAATAAAAAATCTAAAAGAATGTGATTTCTATTTGATTTGAAGACAAAGACTAAAAATACGTTGATCTTCTAAATCCTTATGAATATAAAGCGATCATAAGGAATTATATTTCATGTGGGAGTAGGAATTGCTTTTACGAAGTTCCTAAGCTTATTTCCTGGCGTAAAGTGCTGCCATTACACCCCTCACCCTCCGGATACCCCTCGTGATGAAGTCACACAAAGGAATCGCAGTTTCTGGACCGTTGCGTCTGGATGGAACCAATTATCTACGCTGAGTAAACTTTTCATCAACCCGAACAATTGTATGATAAAAGTCTTCCAAAAAGATGTTGAAACAGACAATGTACAGGAATTATGTCAAAACTATTATACCCATTGAGTGAAAAAAAAACTTATTACGATTTAATTTTTGTAATCGAAATGAATATAATAAAATCAAAGCGCATTTAATTAATAATAAAAAAATATAGTTATAAATTGTTTTATAGTCTCATTTTAATATCTGACGACTTATATAACATTAAGTGTTCCATAAAACCTTAATAATTTATCGTTGAGGGTCAGACAACGTCAAAAACGGCGGTTGAATGTTGAAGAGTGTGTCGCTTTCCTGACAGGGTGATAATTGCTAAATCGTATATTATACAATACAGTAAAATGTTTTACGGCAAGTAATTAAATTGTATAATTCCTTCTACCGTCACCACTGGCAATTATAATTATATATAAATTGAGAAAGCGGCTGATAATTATCATTAAAATTATATATTCCGATGAATTTTGCATCTCGGGAATTATTGTTGCTATAGTATTTTTTTGTATGAAGGACAGAGGAAACATCGTATAGAATCTTATCTTATATTTTCCTCTAACCCAGTATTTATAAGTGACGTATACTTTTGCAATGGCCTCCCATTATATGATAATCAGTTTTTCTAATTGTCTTTGGCTGAAATAGGTCAATTAAATATTTTATTGCATTTATATAAATATTAGGTTTTTAACTCGGACAACAGGTTTTAACACTCGAAAGTTAATAACCGCATAGCCGACGAGTTCCTGTCGACATTGAAATTATTAAGTTCTCTAATGACGTCACGATGGAGTAATTTACCGGAATCATTAGGAGCTGTAAAGCTGATACTAAGGTGTGCGCGGGCGAGACCTAGAATTTTCCAGTAGAGTGGCACGCTATGTATGTCAAGGGTTACTAATCAGACGCCATTTTTACCTAGCTCCTGAAACGAGTCAAGCGAAATGACTTACTCTGGTGACGTAAAATATGTTAAGTGAAAAGTAGGAAATAGTTTTCTGTTCATTATATATCATATTATTATATTGAGCTCGTAAACCGCAGTTTACCGATACAATTACTTTCAATATCATAAGCACAGTTTTTGATACGAAAAAATTTAATTGTAAATGATTTTTCGAATTAAGACCGAAACGCAAATATGAATCTTTACATCGATCTGTAATTCCATACCAACTCTATAGTGTCCTTACTGTTATAAATCTAGGTTGCAATGATTGTTATGACTTATTTTGTTATTTATTGGTTTTATAAGTTCTCAAGTCATATCTTTAAAGTTAAAACATGTTTAAATGTTAAATATTATGTATTATAATAATTAAAAGAGAAAACTGTAATTAATAATAAATTATCGAGATATCATAACTAAGTTGAAAGCTTAAAATGCAATATGTCAGCAGCTCGCATCACTTGTATCAAAATACTCTTCTTGATTTAATAACAAAACCAAAATGTTTATGTACTGCATTATTTCTATCATAAGTTTATCAAAATAATTATAAATATTGTATCCGTAATATCTATTAAGATGCTAATAATAATTCTGTCAATGTAATTGTAAAACAAATAAATGACTAATTTAAATATATATCTCCAACGTGGTATAATTCTACAATGTCAAAACCATTTAATTTTAGTTCCGTGATATATTAAATATTAACGCGCGATAACTTCGATTGCGGAAACAACAAGTTGTGTCGTGCAAAAGTTAAAGGTTCGGCTAACTGGAGCGGACTGGAGTCAGAATCCGGTTATGCTAGCCTTGGTGTCCCCGAGTGGCCACTTCACTATTCCAATCGGTCAGTTAATTAAAGCGACTACTTGACCTGCCACCCCCAGCATACACTAGCCGAATCAATCCCCCATATTGAACACTGACCGTGGCACTACAATTTCAGGTGAAATTATTAATCGGTTTATCGAGGTCCTATCCTTTGATTACCAAATCAATTTTAGTTTCATTGAATTAAACAAAGTTAATGGGATTTTTGTAATTTATTATACATTAAAAAATGTCCCTAATTACCATTAATACTACGGATACGCACGATTGAAGATCTAGCTAACATCTTAGAAGTTTTTATGTTAATTTGACCGCGACGAACAACCTCGTTTGGTCAAGGCCAAGCAACAGCCTCGAATTTGTTATAAACATCGACTTGCGTTTTGTGATTCGCGTAATAATAATATCGATAGAGAGTGTCTGTTTATTTATATTGTAATATAGTTGCAGTATACATACGATCTCTTTGTTTCTTGATTGAATTTTAACGATCTTTACTGATTGCAGCGGAGTCGGTGAGCGTCGCAGTGCCACGCATACCGACCTTCGATGGTCAAGGAAATACAATCATTCAGCCACCAATTATAAAATATATGTTAATCATAATACGTTACCTACGGGCCTTATTTTCGCACAGCACAGTGTTGTATTGTATTTTATAAAAACAAACATCGCAAGGCAAACATTTTAATATTTAAAGAGCAAATCTATGTGATATTTAACACGGTTATGACAGAAATAATCTACAAATATTAAAACCAAAGTAATTGTGTCAAATTATTTATTTTAAATTAAAAATATTTTTGGACCGAAATTTTCGAAACGATTTATCCTATCCTAGAAGTGTAGTACAATTTACTTATCATATTCGCAACAAAATTTCGCACAAGCTTATATTAAAAAAATCTTAATTCATTTTTAATTATTTGATAACCATTATTAAGAAGATTCAACTTCTAAGCCGCCTTGAATATTTACAATGGTGAATAATTTCGTGGCCAATTGAATGTTACATTGGTAGCGCAATTTTCATATAATTAATTCTTAAGAAGTTTTTTTAAAGTCGTTTACTTAAATAAATAACTAAACAATAGCTTCTTCAAATTTAATACTGTTACGCGGACCTTACATAATTCGTCGCGATAGTGTGGGAAAAAGACACACTCTCATAATAATTTAATTAGATCGTCTTGTTAAAATCAAAATGACGTGACACAAATTCGTTTTTTAATTGTAAGACGCGTTTTAAGTGAAAATCTTATTCTTATTAACAAGACTGGGACAGTTCGTTCGCTTTCACACGATTTCTTTAACATTCTCCCTTTATGTTACGAGCGCACGTCCATAAGATTATAATACCGATGCTTAAATCGGAACTCGCTCTTACGTTAGGGTAGGTCTATAATAAGTTACGTTTTAACACTTTTGATAGATACGTTCATTGTTACAAGGGAATACAAGGCCGATGGGTGATTTGACAAGTTAGTTTAGATACAAGGTAATAATAATTGAAGAAGACGCATTGTGCGAATCAAGGTTCTTCTTTATTTTGATGCATTTAATGTTTTTGGTCGTTCGTTGCCCTCATTTTAGATATTACAAATTTTTATTGCATAATATTTTTTTGTATCTTAGTTTAATGTAAGCGAACTTGACCCTCATTCAAGTTTAATCACGTCTCACCCATTTTGTTTAGTTTGCAACTAATTAATTTCCGACTGGAGACTCATTATCTTGTCGTTATTATATAAAGACACGCAAACCAACCAACAGAAGGTTTTTAATGATGTTTTGTTTACATGATGATTCCTCAAGTACATCAATACGCGTCAAACTACACGCATTCTTACTTAAATGTATGTTGATTCATTGTAATGCAACCTACTTATTAAAAACAATCAGATGAAGAAATGAATGAATGCACGCAAAAGATAATTAAAATTTAAAGGAAGTCCGAGCAATAATTATAGAAGCAAATCTTTGTACACTTAACATTTTTTAGGTTTAAAAAGCCAAAATATGAATATCATGCAGGTATTATTTTTATTTATGAAATTAGTTAGGTTAAAAAATATATTCCTTTTATATATTTTAATAAAATGTGAAGGGAATAATAGTTACAAAAAGCTTGAAAAAAATTTAAATAGTTCTGAAACTTTAGTTGGGAAAAAGTCGAAACTTTAAGGGTTGTTAGCAAAGAAGCTGTATGAAGACGATGTGGGTTCCTCACCTCGATGCTGTAGGACTTCTTGATGGCGAACATTTCGCGATTTTTCTGAGCAGCTGCGACGGCCATTTCTTATAACACACCACTGGGAACAGTAGAGCCTGAACGGAAGTTCACTGCGCGTTTAGCTTAGCGTACGTCTGCGAGAGCCTTTTGTCTCGACCACGGGCTGCAGCCTGTCTGTCTACGACTCGAGCTGTCGTATTACGATGGCTAACTAAACTTTGGATTGCAAACAGACCAATGCATGATGACCGTTCGCAAGAACAGTTTAAATAGTGTTAGTCGCGCCTCCCACCCCGCGACGCCTTTCGTGGCGCATGCGTCACAATCCCCGCGTACCTCCTCCGGTCTCACCACCGCCCTGCGCACCCTGCCGCTCTACAACTTCAATTTAAACTGCACTTTTACATATTTTCTTTTCAAAACTTTAAAAATTAATAAAGTAAAAAAAAATATTCACTGATTTCTCTATGAAATTTTTTGTCATCATAATTAAAATATATATAAACAAATTGTTGGTATAGAGTATAATATAACAGAAGTATGAATTCTATGAGGAATATTACGTAAAAAGTTTCGTTATAGTTCCCATGCAGAACAGGTTATAAAGATAATACGACGAAATAAGAAAATTTTTCACCTAATACGAAAATATAAAGCTTGTTGCATACAAGAATATAGATAATGATTCATTTTACCAAATATTTATTATTGATAAAAGATTTTATCAGTAATACTTCATGAACCTGGCCTTACTTACTAGGAAGTATGTATATTTAGTTCATCGTAACTCGGAACAGGATATAATACCAAAGTGCGTGTTTCAATGACTTTATTACTGACACAATCTTATAATATTATTTTCGTCATACGTTTTTTTTATGTAACAGTAGCTGGTTTTTTGCATTGTCTTATTAAACATGTTATATATAATGTACTCTAATTTAGTTGTATCGTTTTCCATTAGCGAATGAATGAGGCGTTGTTAAAATGATTATATCGTAATTATAATAATTTTCTAGGCGTTAAAATCGTACTTGTAACAATAGATGTACTTATCATTTAATCTTCAATTTTTCCTTATATAGCAAATAAATATAATTGTCATATTATCTGAAAGTTTAAATATTTCGCAGTTTAAAATGACATTTTGAAGCTTACGCTTATATTGTTACTACATTTATTAGTTATTAGATTTGGTCATAACTATTTTTAATGTAGGAATAGTATATTTAGTAATATTATTCAAACCTATAATAGGTAATATGGTAACGTCAAATTTTGACTTGGATTTATTTGAATAAAAAGCTTTATGAAAACAGTTATGTAATTGAATATATTATATTCCGTTTATGGATTTTCCAAAGGATAATATTAAGGAAAAAAATCTAATATTCACACCACAATATATATTAAAAACAATAAATTCATCAATCATATCCGAGAGGATGAAGCGTAATGGATTCTTTTGTTTCAATATACGTAGTATGAGATAGGTTCTACTCAGATAGACTATACGAGTATGTACCTATAACATAATTATACACTTATAAATATTAAAATATTAAGAATTTTGTTTTAATAATCTTCGCCCTATATTTAAATATTGATTTAGATATAGTATTGTTTTCTTAAATATATAGTACATATTTTATTATTCATATAACATTTTGTAGTATCTTAAAAATGTATAACATTAATAAAATTTTAGCAAATTCAAAGTACTGTTACAAGAATATATATTATGTATAAATATATATGTATTGTTTGATATTATTCTACCAAATTTCGTTAATAACCACGGATTTCAATATCTAAGGATTTGTAGTTAAATTGGTAACGTAATAATTTTACAATTACAAATTTATCTATATTTCAAATTACAAATAATCAAATTTGGCGGTCATATTTGAAATGTCTCATGAGCTGTGAGGCTTGTACGTCACCAGCGGGGTTTACCGACAGGCGACAAAAGTAAAATCCCAGCGCCTACATGAAATTATTCAAAAATAAATACACAAGAACCCGTTCTTGGTACTGAAATGTAATTAATTTAAAATATTTATCGGTTTTAGGAATTTGAGAGTGGGTTTTACTTACTTTATTTTATAGGTATTATTTATTTATTTTTAATTAATTAAATTATTTAGATATATTTAATTTTATCAAAGTCTTAGTAACTAACGAGTCTAAGCGCAGACGGCCAGGTGTGAACAGCTACACTAACATGTAATTAATAACGAAAAAACGTAGATAACACAAAAAAAAATACTAATTAAATTTACGGATATAACACAATCACAACTTCCTTTATGTATTTTTTTGTCGTGAACACAAAAAAAACATACCGGTATTTTAATTGGTAAACTCAAAATTCTAAGCAAATAAAATGATGACAGAGAGACAAAGAAAAAAAGGTTTGTGAAGAAAGTGTACTGACGGGGATTACCCGAAGCAGAAGGGGAAAATATTATCAAATATTTCCTCCAACTCATTCATCATCATGTGTTTAACTTTATGACTTGGTGTTAATACCTGATTCCAGTAAATACGTAAGAAATTTACTAATAACGTCAATAATGAACGATACGGCCGTCACATGTATGTTGTTTTTATTAAACTTTATATAATAATTTATTCAAATGCGAACATTTTCGGAGTATATTTTTTTACGTTCCTAAACAAAAACCTATATAGAGGTCACTTAGTTAGATATTATCTTTCTACCTTTATGACCTTGATAGGAGTTTTTGAGCTCGGTGACAAAAAGGTAAGACAAAGAAAAAACCATCTCTATATAGAGATGGTTTGTTCTTTAAATACCTAAGTACTCTCTATTATTTTATTACGAACGTTTAACTGAAGATTAACTGTAACAATTTAATACAATACTTTAAACATGAAACCTTCTCTTAATGTCGTAATATTACTGGAATAATGTTAGAGTTTTTTTTAAATACATATATAGATAATTTTAAATAAAACAAACATACAAATATATATATACAATAAAAGTTAGTGCGCTTAGAAACAATTTTTTTACTGAAGTCTTCAATTTTATGGAATTATTATGAAATAAGTGGCATGACTTTAAACATTCCCCACTAATTACATTTAAAAAATATGTATCCTTAAACTGTGACGTGTATTGATCTATGATATAGAAGAAGAGGGAAAAGTATTACATTACAAATAAAACAATTAGCTTTAAAAAAACTGTTTGCACCTTTGATATTATAGACATAATATAAGTTGCAATAATCTAATCTAATCTAATCGAATACGACCTTTTTTATTCTTTATCAGATTGTACAGATCATCAATCAATCAATCATATTTAAGATTTAGACAATAGTTAGTACATCCAGATACAGTAGCTCTGGAGCCCTAATTAGTTGATCGATTCGAGAACGCACCTAACACTCTTATCCAGGGTTTCCCCTGGATGTACCAAACCAATTACATATTTATTTCACATCATTATACCTTTAATAAATAAAGTAACAAAAATGTGAATTTTAAATACCAGTACACGGTACGAGTATATGCGCCTGCGCACTTTTAAAGTCGTTTTAACTTTCATCACTTGCTTAATATAGTGAAAAATGTACTTTAACATCTTTTTAAGATATTTTACTGTTTATATTTATATTTTCTATATGACAATAGAATAATAAGTAATTTCTCATTATAACCATTAATTAAACCAACCTTATTTTAATAAAAATATTTCAGTATTTTTCATTTAAGTAACAGTTTGAAGAATCAGTTAATTTTGATTATACATTATAATTATATTATATATGTGTATAAAAGTTGTAAGTGAATCTTTGGCGACCTCGAGATAAAAATTGCATAAAAACTATTGCATTGTATTGCATTTCGAAGTCAATCAGAGAACGTAACCGACCTCCGGTGTTACACATAATATAACAGAGGTTATATAATTTTATTATAATTACATATATATTAAATTGTTTCTTTATAAAACAAATATATTAAAAAAAATATGAAAATATTATTTCTTATAAAAAAAAAAAATATTTCGTAACGCATTAATTATTATTATCCGAACTTTCCTGTAACATTGTATTAATTTTATAAAATGAAAATTTGACCCAAATTTTATGAAGAATATTCTTTTAAAAGTAAAAACTATAATTAACTTTCGAATCGCATTGTATCTTCAAACTCATGAGAATCGAAAATAATGATTAAATCATAATATATATAATTATAATAGTATATATATATTATAATGTAACGTTGCAAAGTTGCCAAGGTGAATTAACTGCAGCCATGATTAATTATATTCACCACATTATCAGATATTATAATTCTTTGTTTATAGTTAATACTAATACAGTAAACGTTGCTATGCATATGCATGCTGCCGTGAAAACTTCATGCAACTTTGATAAGTCGTGGGTTGTAGGAAATGTTTACTTAGATTGTAATATTATAAGTGTCTCAATATTTCATAATTTTCTCATATATGATATATTTCACATAATTTTGTATAATTGACAAATAGATTATTTATATATTGATAATATAATTAATTGTTAATAAATTATTATAGTTATAAATAGTATAATGTGTTAGGAAGTAATTTATTAATCGTCAACAGGTTTGCAGAAAATTAAAACAAATAAAGTTGACTTAAGGCTTAACGAATGCTGTTGTTTCCTTGCTTATTTGTCTTTGTAAACAAGCCGGCTGCCTTGTAGAGTAAAAATGTTAAAGTATCTTACATATTTGATAAAATGTAAGCTAATATACATTGAATAAAATATTAATGAAACATGTATCATATGATATATCATTATTTTTAATCTTATATAACTACCGGACTATTTCATAAGTAAATATATATTTTTATTTCAACTGCACAAAACAATGATGCCTTCTGGGTCAACGACTTCAATGGCCGAAAGCGTGAGTACTTTGAAATAAACAAATGCTTTTTGTATATATGTAATTACAACAACAATACAATATAGTACATGTGTGCAGATAATTTAATAGGAATAATTAAGAAATATAACAAATTAAAATAAATATTTGTAAAAATTAAACAATTTCGCCGATTTTTATATGTTATTAAATGAAATGTGAAATAGTTTTTCAAATGTTACATACATATATATTAAATATTCACAAATTTTTGAATACGCAAAAGGTCATCATGATCCGGAAACAAAAATTAAATTCGAATAAAATTTTTGAAAACTTCAAGGTGCTCTATACGCTATATTACTATGCCAAGGTTGGGTTTTTGAAATAGATTTTACATAATATTGATATACAAAGTGCATTTAACCGGAAATATCAGAATATTAAGTACATTATTATTATTATTAATATTATATATTTTTAAGATTTTGTCCCTTATTATTATAACTTGGTAATATATTATATTTATAGTTATGGTTATTCTTTTATTTATTTATTATTGTTTGTATATTAGTTGAATATTTCTTATCTAATATATATAACCTCCATATATTTAAATATCTCTTGGCCTTGTCCATCCTTTGCAAAAATTATATCTTTGTGTGAAATTATAAAAATAGGAAATTGTTTATGAGACTGTTATAATATATATATATATATATATATATATATATATATATATATATATATATATATTATAATATATATATATTAATATATATATATATATATATATATATATATATATATATATATATATTAATATTTAATATTTATATTACGAGTTTATCTTTCTTAAAAGATAAAAAGATAAGATTTAATATTTTTAATAAATACTTTGTCTTCTTTGATATCTTGTTTTCCTGTTTCACTTCACCAATTACTATTTTGAGTTAAAAATCACAACCATTATATAGGTACAAGATGATTAGAACGATTTTTTTAATAAAATAGGCCTTAAAGCATTTTAAATGGATAAATATTTTGTATAAAAAATATTATATGAAGGTACATTGGAACATGTTTTTACTACTGTTATAGTGTATACAGATGTATAATTTTTTTGTTTATACAAAGAAAAAAAGAACAAAAAATTAAAATAAGTAATGTTTAATGGTTTTTGTCTGTTTTATTTATAATATATTATATTAATGTTTCAAGGCAAATAATTTATTTAAAGTAACATGTTTTTCCTTTTTAAGTATTCGTATAGAGTATTCTATAAAATTGTTAATTAACGGATACTCGTATATATGTATTTAAAGGATAATATTGATAAGGTTTAATCAATCGCTTAAACGAATAGAAATCACTGTTATATTTTTATAATCATTTTTTTATATTGTTATTATTTTCTTTTACGTAAACAATGAACAATTTTTTTGTATTTGTAACACATATATCAAATAAATTGTATATTTCTGGACTCAATTTAAATTGTATACCAAAATGACATTCCTCTATATACGATAAGGTAAAAAGGAATAAAATAATAATTACTTAGATTAGTTATTGTTATTAATGTTGTGAAATTCATAAAGGAATGAGGGAATCTGGATGTGTATAACAATGTTATTTGAAGTTTAACTGAACGATCATTGTATATGGTTTGATTACTTGGTCAAGGTTTTTTTGTGGTACAAAAATTTAATATTTATATATATTTTTTTATGTTTGAACATTTATATAATAATATTGTTATTATATAACCTTTAACATGTATAGCAAAAAATATTATTTTTACAGAGCTATTACATTCTATATTTTGGTTTAACAATGTTGCATACAATCTTTTAAAGGAACATGAATTTTCTGATGCAATATATATATATAGAATACCTTAATTTTATTAATAAACAATATCTTTTCTCCACATATAAGGTAGTGGTATTGGTATTGACCACCAGTTTCTCACGTTTCAGTATTCCATTCCAAAACAAAGTTATTTTGGCAACAGTCAAGTTGAACTGGTTTTATTTTAAGAACTAATTTCATTTTGTAATTAATATAAATAACTGGATTAAAAATGAACTGATATGAAATGATTTTTAAGGTTGTAATTTATCAATATATATAAATGTAATGTTCAAATAAAAATGGGACATATATGAATGGATGGATTTTTTGTTGGTTTTTTTCCAGAAATTCCCACTTGTTAAATAAATTCTATCATAGATTTTGGGAAAAATCACCACGTGTGTTATTCAAATAACAATACGCTATTCAATCAAGCAATCAATCAATGCGTATAAATTTAACATTACATGCTCATATAAGTTTCTCATATGATAAGAATAATCGCGGTCTTCAAATTAACATTTGCGATGTAAGTTTTTGCGTCCATCGATATCCTCCTTAAGTCAGGTACTTGCATGTTAAATTTATTCAGTTATTTCTGTTTACAGTATCTAACAGCTGATACATCTTCGCATAACATTGATCCAATACGAAGTTCTTGACCGACATTTTTAGGTTTTTGTCTGTTACCGCTCTTTATCACTGGGAAGATCAAAAAAATATTCCTTGAATTGATAAAAAATAATTATAAAATAATAAAAAAGATAGTATTGTTTCTTAATTAATAAAATACAAAACATTTTGGTGGTCTTATAATAACTAAATGAGGTCAAATATTTTCTGGTAAGATAGTTTCAGATAAGTAATAAATTATTGTAATAAATATATATAATAGTAATGATAACAAAATTTACAATAATTGTCCATTTTTAAATAAATCAATTTTATATAAATGGATTGACTTATAAATTATTAATAAACTTCTTACACAATATATATACATATATGAATTAAAATGATATAAGAAAGAATGGTTATATGTTACCTAAGTGAAATATGTGTATGACTTACGGTTAAAATTTTTTTTACTTTTTATGAAATAGGTACAAATAAATCTCAATGTAATCACAATGAATATCGTGACCATGCCGACAAGGTTAGCAGATGATTAATTTACAACAATAGTTTTATTAATTAACAAAACTAGGTCTATTGATTTAATGTAGGGTTGAGAATATATCATATTATATATATATATTATATATTGCTTTACTTTGCTAATTTACAACACCAAATCTGGAACGGTATTGAAATAAATAGTTTTTTCTAACAATTGGAAATTGTAGATTTTTCTATTGATTTGTAATTAATCAATGATAACTCTAGGCGTGATATTATTTACAACTAGACAACATTTCCATAGAAAATTGTATATATTTAAATTGAAAAAGACTTTCAAAGATTTAAATGTTGAGACAATTCTCTTTGATTACTAGGATCCTCTAACCGTGAGCGGCGGGTGTTGAGCTGAGCCCCTCTCCTTTCTTCTTTTCTTGATAACTTTTGAATGGCTAAACATTTTTTCAATCTGTTTTCGCTATAACATCCGCGTTCGTCTCAAACATACATGAGAAAATTTTTAGCTAATTATCTCGTCGCATTCTGGAGACAACTAAACACAATAAAAATATATTTTAGTGATACTATAGTACCAATAATAAGTTGGGAAAGGCGAGTCAATCTATGCCAAAAAAAAAAGTTAGATTTCTTCGCTATTATAATGAAGACTTTTATTAACAAACGTGAACAAGAACTTCTAACATTACGGTTTAATAAATTTTAATATTTTTTGTAGTTTAATTAAAGATTAAAATAAACATCTTGGAAAAGTTAATTGTAATAAATTGTACATTTTGTTAGACTAATAAAACATCCAAAAATATTTTATATAGATAATAATCTAAAAGGAATCTGGGGGATTTCTTCAACGAAATGATTCACGTGTGGCAGTGTTCTGCGTACTAATTTACTATAGATTGTGGTTTAAAAGTTTTCCTGTAGTAATATAATAGTGGGTGACAAACTCTTGTTTGTTTTTATCGTAACTATATAATACAATTGGTATTCCAGATCTCGTTTTGATAGAATCTTTGACATTAGTTTACCATATATGTGTGCTTATACGCTGTAAAACATCTGATAGCGGGGAATTACACCGCCCCATGACTTCACCAAAATATTTAGAGAATATTAATAATACTGTTTTTATATATATAAGAAAACACTTCACAATTTCATAATACAACAAGAAATTGTGTTATTTGTGAATGACTTAACAGATTATTTTTATAATTACAATATATTTTTTTTTTCGGTGATTATTTTTATTTACGATACGAGATGGGACATCTTATCTAGACTTTAAAGCAGACGCTATTAATTTCTATTAATTGTTTTGTGATCGAAAGACGCTATTAATGTTATTTTAATATTTATTTAAATAATTAAACATGCAACAGTGCTAATATTCATTTTATATACCCTGTTGTAAATATCAATTGATATTTCATTCATTTTAATACTCATATACTCATTCCCTATCAGCTTCTAATTTGAGTATAATGGTAGGTTAAAATATTTTTTTATGCAAAGTATGTCTTTGCATATATTTATTTGTATTATAGTTTATAATTTTCCTTCTTATAAATTGTTTCTATCAATAAAGAGAGGGAACTAAAAAGATTTTTTCACTTTATTTCAATATATTTTGGAAAAAAGATACGTTTTTAGATATATTAATGATTAATGGACGAAATTATTATTATGTCTATCCGAGATATAAAAAGTTTCAAACGCAATCGATTAGAAATAAAAAAGGAAAAAATATAAGCTTATTCCAATCTCCCACATTTACATAGTAATAAAGATAACCAAGTTGAAAAACAAAAAATAAAGTTATCACAAGATACAAACATTATAAATTAAATGCAAATATTTAAGATTAACAAACAATAAACACAATAAAACAAAGTATTGTTCTGAAAACGTATCTCTTAGTATCGTCGGAGTTTTTGACACAATCCGACACTGATTTTCTGAGGCCTCATTGTCACATGTCCGAAAAATGTGACCAGTAAATGCATTATTAACACAAACTAATACCCTATAAAATTTTACTATAATTATTTCAATATGTACTTAATATATCAATATAAAATGCAGAATTGTCAAAAGAAAGAAAGACTATGTTATACACAAATCTGCCTCAACACCTGATAACTTATAATTAATAATTCAACGAAAGGATTGCAAATCAATCTTTATTAAGAATATGATCGGGTCAATTTATTTTCTCGTATGTATACATATCAAGGACAAACGAACTTATTAAAAACATCTGGTTATAAATTAACACTTCATTAACTATTTTTGCAAATCTTTCTTTCTTTTTCATTATTCTTTCTTATAACAAGTACTTCATGTTTCATTTACCATCTAAAGTAATATTTACTATAAAAATGTAACAGTTATGAAATTTGAAGTATTGTCCCAACTATCGGAGTAAAAAAACCCAGAGAAAGTATTTCTTAGTTCTGATAAGAACACAAAATGGGCAGCCATTTAATTTTTATTTTATATATAATGTAAAATATTTAACGCATCTTAAATAACGCTTTAGAATAAAACTGTCATTATTATGGAATTTACTGGAATAAAATAAATAAATGCAATAAATGGTATATATTTTTTACTACAGCTAATACTAAACTATATATAGTAAAGATTGGAATAAAAAATTAAATTAAATTTAAGTTGCTTTTAACCATATCTTTAAATCATGGTTACAATTTCAAACGAGCTCTGATATAAAACTAACCAGTCCGTTTGACCATGACCTGCGAAACTGCAAAAAACTAATGACAAAAACCTACTCAAAAGTAGAACACATATTAATCACCTCGTAACTTGTCTTGACATGTTACGTGTGTTTTAAAAGCCTTTATTATTTGGACCTTATATTTAATACACTAGTCAATATAAATATTATAAGAATGAGTCTTATTTGGCACCAGCTGTGACCACGACTTCACTCGCCGGGAATATGTTTTTAAGGTACCCTTAGTTACTTCTTATATCTGTCATAGAAAGTCCTGTTAAAACGTCTAGCAGTTTTAGAGATTAGTCATAACAGACAGACAGAGATTTTTTATATAAGTACCGTATTTATTTTCATATAAATTTTGTGAAAAACTGTTAATTTGGAATTATTGACAGACATTTAAATTTAATTTATATGTATAGCTTAAAAAAATTATTGGTTAACAAATTTAATAAGTATTGCTTATCTTATTCTCATTAGCTATTGCTAGTGACTGTATATTGACTCAATCTGAATAACAACAAATCTTTAAACTGCCGAAATTACATTATTTATATTGTCTCAGTTTTTTGCTGTGTTTTTTCCTTATTTTTGTCAGATTATTGTTAAAAACAAAAAAATATATATGTTAATAAAATTATCTTAAAATTTGTTTTGGAGGATCTTTTAAAAAGTCCGTAATAGAAAACAGCTGTTATATTATAACGAGGTTTTAAAATATGATTTTAATAATCAATAATATCGAGCGGTTAAGTTTAAGTAACTTAAGATTTTTTCTTCAATTAGTTCATAATTATAATGAAATGTCAAAAAACTATTATACATACACCCTTATTACTACACAGACCTTTTTTATATTGTAATAATTGATTCAAAAGTGCGTGTAAATGCCTACTTGAATAAAGATATTTTGAATTTGTATTTGAATCAGTCATAAAATAAATATAATTAAAAATAAATATTCATTTAAGTTATAAACTAAGATAATTAGCTTCATAAAGAACGATTACAATCGCAAACTAATGACTGTACAATTTATTGTAATCATTTTAATAATCTTATCAATAATAAATATATAAAAAAATAAATAATTGTTAGCTTTTATTATTATTAATTTATTATTTATATTATTAATATATAACAAGAATATTTTAAATATTAATCAGATGGTGATGGTAAAAATCATTTGTTATTTTATAAACAAACTTATGTATATTATAGTTAAAATTGTTTATATATAAAAAATGTATAAGATGTGAATCGAATAGTCTTCACAATCATAATCGAAGTAATAAAAATCCTACCAATGTTGAGGAACAAATCAATAAAAAATCTAATCAAACATAACATTAGTAATATAAACAGAATAATACGAAACTACTATAATTGTACATTTATTAACTTTTAATACTTTAATAACCTTGAGTTTCAGTCAGTCAATGTATCTTACGAATCTAGAATGGTATTGTGTTGTCATTTACATTACTCGTATATACAGTACAGTCATACGAAAGTAATTATTTTATAATACAAATTTTTGACAAACTGATTAATATTTTTTATCTACAAACATATACATCTATACTATGAAATAAAATTGTAGTGTCTTTTTGGTTTTCCAAATTATCAGTTTTTACTAAATGCATATGAAAGATGTTTTATAGTTTTTTCTCCGTTTGTCTGTCTGTTACGTATAATCTCTGGTAAGGCTGGACTTCACTTGCATATAGCCGACGTAATAGGGAGTAACAGACTACTTTAATTATAAAGACATATTCCGCGCGAACGAAATCGCGTGCACAACTAGTCTAATATAAATATATCGTCATCTTAACAAAATGTGCTTAATTTATTAAGTAATTAACATATTCCGGTTTTTTATTTAATAATTCTTAATAAAAAATAATCAATACGGAAATAGATGTAAATTTGAAATATGTCTTTTTTATTAGTGATAACGGTAAACTTAAGTTTCGACGAATTTTATAATCGAACCAGTTCTATTGACTACTCGTATATCAATATTTTTTTAACATTGATACATTTTGTAAGTACGATTTATTTTAAAGGTTTGTCTGCGTTTAGAAGTTATATACTTTTGTAAGGTGTTCTACTGTGTTCTACGATGTTACTTGAGTTGAGTTGGGGAAACAGTCATGTATAAATTGGAACGAAAATAAAATATAAAAGGTAACTACTTTAAAACAAAATGAGTTAAGAATTAAATGTTAAAAGCTACGGAATTATACTATTGAGACTTATAGCTCCATAGATCTTGGGGAAATCCGGCTTAACGTTGAATTGTAATTAGTCAGGTGGTTCCACCAACAATTAATCAGGTGGTACGTACAAAATTTATACTCAAAAAGAATAAAAAAAGAAAAAAGATAAGAGTAACTAATGTTTAATCTATAGATTTAAATCGCAAGGAAATGATGTGGTGGCATTGTGTCAAATGTGTCAACTATCATATGTGGTTAATCCAGACAGGGGCAGATAGTTCTCAGAATAAATAGTATTGTCGAGTTTAAATTAAAGGTCTTAAGTTAAACCTGTTCTCTCAAAATGGTGAAATGTTAGGTTAATTGTTCATAATGTGTTTATATATTCTTCATCCCTTGCATTTAAAACCACTTAAGCTTTGCGAGTGCTTATAATTATTAACACTAACTGAATAGACCACAGAACTTTTAGTTCCTGTATTACAAACGAAATGAGCCTTCACTTCCAAGAACAAAGAAACTCTGACTTTAATAAATAACTTGTCTACAATGAATGACTTAAATCATTTTAAAATTAAATAACAAAAAGTGAATGTAATTTGACACTTGACATGCTCGATATTATTTTTAACAAGCTTATTTATTATTTAAAGCAGTATAAGTCTGGGAATAGAGATGATATTAGTAATTACAGGCCAACCTCACTTCTTCCTAGTATCTCTAAGATTCTAGAAATAATAATAAATGTAAGACTACTGAGTTACTTGAACGGATTTAATATTCTTTCTAATCATCAATATGGTTTTAGACACGGAAAGTCCATAGAGGACGCAGTCTCAGATTTAACCTCCTTAGTAGTAAAAGGGGTAGACAATAAACGAAAATGCATCACGATATTTCTGGATCTCAGAAAGGCTTTTGATACCGTCTCTGTTCTCACCCTTATAAAATAGCTAGAAGAAATTGGTATTAGAAGTCAGTTTTTGAGTCTTTTTAATAGTTATTTAACCGACCGTAAGTAAAACGTAAGAGTTGAAGGTTACACAAGTGATAAAGCGGACGTTACATTTGGTATACCCCAGGGAAGTATCCTAGGTTCGAATTTACATTAATCAACTTTGTAATCTGCAATTGACTTATAGACAAATATTTTCATACGCTGATGATACTGCCGTGGTATTTACTGGAATCTCATGGGAGGACGTTCGTTTCCACGCAGAGATTGGATTGGCCCATATAGCTGAATGGCTGAATATCAATCTCCTCTCTATTAACACCCTTAAAACAAAGTATATTTGTTTTACTATACCTGAACGATCACAAATGCATAATAATTGCTCCCAAACTCAAGGGATTTGTTGCTGTCCTATACTGACTAAAGTAGCTTCAACTAAATATCTTGGAGTAATTTTGGACCAACGTTTACCTATTTATATGTATACCCATATTGAATTGGTCGCAAATAGAGTAAGGAAGTTTGTTTGTATTTTTAAGATCTTAAGACACAGCCTCTAACACTATTTTAAAACCGATTTACCTAGCTCTGATTCATTCAATCTTGACTTATTGTATATCACTCTGGGGTGGTGGCACAAAGACAAGATTTATTGAATTGGAAAGAACTCAGCGGACAATATTAAAGGTTATGTATTTTTTAGCCCTACAGATTTCCAACTGATCAACTATATATCACGAGCAATGTGCTTTCCATCAGAAAATTGTATATCATTGATGTTATTTTATGGAAGCATCGAGCACTTCCGTATGATAATAATAAACAAATTATGAAATGAAGAAAAGATCTTGCTGCTCCTACTAGTATCACTAGAACATCTTTTGCCAGTCATCAGTTCCTTAAGCTATCTAGCATCGTTACAACATTGTTAATCGCAAGTTGCAGATCTATCCAATGAATACATACTTTTGTAAAAAAACAGTAGCAGAATGGCTTTTTTCTTTAAAATATAAAAAAGTGGAGTTGCTTTTACGTTTTATGAGTTGATTTTTACACCCACACACATATATGCACAGACGTACCTACACACTTACTCATACACACACATACACTCGCACTCAAAAACACAAACACAAACACACACTCACACATACAGTGCACGTTATAGACTGTTGTAACGTTTAATTAATAATTTAGTTTTCGTAATATTTAATTAATAATTTAGTTTGCTATAATTATGTTGTTATGGAAGAGCAGAGTCTTCTGGCACAGGGATAAATTGACTATCCTTAAAAGAAGACTTCTACTTTATTTGTGTATTGGTAATTATTTGAAGTGAAATAAATTGTTATTATTATTATTATTGTGAAAAGAGCTAAGTTTACAAAAAGTGACAAGTATCTTGGATTAATAAGAGATAAAATATTTTTAACAAATATAGAACGAATATTTCGAAGGGACTCGAACTTCCTACCTCATGACTTGTTAAATATTAGTAACCGCTTTTTGACTTTATCATTCTTCATATAGCTTTATTTATTACCATGTTCACTGGAAACTTGTAGAACTGTTTCAAAATATTGGGAGTTAATTATTCCGTAAATAATACTGTTATTAAGTGTGACAATTATGACAGTTTAAAAAGCTGTTGTTGTGATGCAGAGCCTCTCTGTATTATTTGACTGCAGCTTATGTACAAACTCACACAATCAGCATTATCATCCTCTAATAGAAGCATTCGTTATAAATATTTTTAATATAGTTAGTGAAAGAGCTGGAGAGTTAACAGTACCTCTTACGTATATGTGTGTACTCCTCCTTATTTATCTGTGTTATAATCTGAAGCACCTCTTATTTGTATTATCGCAGATCATGCAACATGCCATATTTGCAAATATAAATTAATACTACATTTTAAGCACACTTTCAAAAAATGTCAAGAATTGAAAAAACTCTAAGTAATATTTATACGTGTGTCAATTATTGCAAGATAAATAAAGGTCTCATATTATGTGAAAATGGATAACCTTTCAAAATATCTAGATATAATTTAATTGCTTTTAAACACTTAATACAACCTTTAATTGCAAAATTATGTATACAAAATATCTGCTATAATGAATATTATAAAATTATGTTATAATTGATAATTTTGACTTTATCAGATACATCAAATAAATTTTAAAATACCTTGAGTCATCCGGATAAACCGATCATTACGTATTAAGGTTTCTTACTACTATTGTATTATTTTATTATTAGTTTAATATATTTCATTTAAATATATATTACATATACATCCTTTATTTAATAATTTGACATTAAATATAAAAGTAAATTCTATAAATAGCCCATAAGCATTTTTTTGCGATGAATGGAAAATAAAATCCGGTCGATATACACTACCCAGATATGGAAACGTATACTATAATGATATTAAATAACTTTATTGAATATAATTTCTGATTGTAATTTATACTTTTATTGTACATAAATAATATTAGTGTACCTTGGAGTCGCGAATGACTAAGCCCTGGTAATTGGAGCGGAGTGCCGTAGTCGTCACAAATTACATTATTTCCGAGTTCCGTTTCCACTGAGTTGCGATTTATCATTTCCATTGCTATCTCAAACCCGAGGCCATATTAATAATAAAATAAAACATGAAAATATATATATATTAAATTTATTTTAATATCACTTTTTATTTTAACCGTTGATTAGGAGACAGACAAACGAATAGACGGTCTGTTTGATAGAAAATATTGTCTGTAGTTATAATATTTTCTGTATGAGGATGATTTTCCCTGAGCAAGCCAACCCGCCAGCCTAAAAAAATCATCTAAATTTGTAAACTATATATCTAGAACTTATTATTTTTAATATCACCAAATTTTATTATTATAATTTAAATGTACCCATAATTTAATATTTAATAGATTTTTAATGCATAATAATAAATTTTTAATCAGGATTACTATAATCTAATTGAAATATTCCTCTATCTTCGAGTCTTATTTCATTTAAATCTCTTAAGCTTCAACCTCTCGTGCCTTTTATTATATTTCTTAAAAGCTTAACTTATTAATTACCAGTTTAATTTTCATATTTCTCAGTTTTGAAAATTAAAAAATTATTGGATTTATAGGCATGGGTGTAGGAATTAAAAGTTATAATATTACAGTGTTGTGTTTGACGTGTCTGATGTTGAAAACACAAGAAATATTAATTTAAATATATTAGATTCTTTTCATCAACTTCCATTCATTCAAAGTGCTGGAGATGATTTGATTAGTTAGTTCACTCAGCGCACTCTGCACCTCTAATGCTTGAACACTGAACACAATAAGGTAAGGGCATAATCAAAGCAAGGAAGTAACTATTTATTAACAAATCACGTTTATATTATAACGGCTATATTGTATTTGTTGTTAATCATAAAATAATATTATTTGTTTTGCCTCCTCGTAATTACAAGTGTCATCACAGTATGGAGTCATTTTTAAATTATCTGAAATCGGTTATTTCCTTACATATTAGAAGTAATGTGTCTATTTTGTTCATTATAACATGACACTCCGGGATTTTCAGAAAGCGGTTATTATAATGTCACTTATGATGTCACTTTTAATGTTGCTGTGAAGTTACTTAACTGAATTCTATAAGGATATATATATATCTAATAAAAATATTTAAATATTATCTGATCATGTAAGAGTATGTTATGTTTTTCTATAATAGTAAACTACTAATTAATAGAAAGTAATTCTGTTTAAATCAAATGCGGTGGTGTTCAACCTTCAACCTTGTCCAATTTCCAATAACTCATAACGGTACTGAGAGTACATTATTATTTTCGTCATCTATAAAATATTCGTAATTATATATTCATGAATAAAAGTTAAATTCAAATGTTTGAAAGGATATGTAGTTGCAATATTCAAAATCAAAATGCAATTAAAAATGTTGCATTATTTATAATCAATAAAGATTTTGAGTTTAATATCTTTCATATTGTAGACACTGAAAATGTTGAACTTAATCTAATACGAATATAACTTTAATCACCAGTCCATTTATAAAATATAACCTTTATAACAATAATCATATTAATTCCTTATAGATAAGCTTTCCTCGTGACTGTTTTATTATGTATCAACGTTATCCCGTTTGTTAATTTATTTTATTGACCACAAACATTTATATGAATGATACAATCAATGCGACCACACCACAAACGGTTATAGGGTATTGTGGATTCATAGAGACTATTGTTGAAAAAACTGTATGTTACTATTATGTTCTTCAGTACTTTCTAGGATATTTTATATATTTTAAGAGTCCTATATATCTTTATGTACGTATTACATAGATAATTAAGAGTAAGAGATTTATACTCTCAAGAAAATCATTTATCATTCAAAAATGTTTCACATTGAGTCATGTAAGAAGTTCATGACTTGTTTGCTTGATATTTCATCTAAACATGATACTTAAATGGATGCCAAATAGCGATTGAAAGTTAATATTATTGAGGTAATCCTATAAAAATCATAAACGCCTTACGAATGAATTCAGAACTGCAATTTTGATAATTTTGATAATAAATTTTTGATTTAATTAAAATTATTTTTTAAGAAATACATTTCGGAATTACCACCAGAAAGATATCGGTGCGTTATTTAATGTTTAAGGAAATTTAGAGTTTTTTTTATATATAATATTTGTAAATATTTGTAATTTGTATTTTTTAGTTAAAATATTGTTACAATAATCATAATTAGTATTTTTTTTTTAATTATCCTTAACATATTTTTTTATCATTCTCACGTTTAAAATCATTTTTTACATTGAATTAAACAAGAATATGAAAACGATATGGATATCATTATTGTATTTACGACAATCCCAAAAAGAAATAAAATCACATGAAGCATAAATTCAATGGTTGGCTGATTACTCAGAAAAGTCCCCTAAAAATACACTGCGTTACTTAAAAAGAACATCATTAAAAAAATCATTAAACGTGATTATTTCTCTCTAAAGCTGATAAAATTGTAATTGATGTGGTCCTGGTCTTTTTTCAAGCAATAATTGAGTCATAATTAGATCAGATTATAAATTGTTGCAAAAAACGTAACTTAATTCCAACTTTTTACATCTTTGCTTGCAAGATAAAATATAATAAACTTTCCTTTTTCTGTTTGAATACATTTTTTTTGTCAACCATTTCAAATTATAAATGTTTTATTCTTAACTAATATATAATAATATAATATATGTAATAATGTATTATAATCTGGTAGTAAAAACCTCTTTTTCATTCTCAATCAATGGTTGTTTAAAAATCTAACATTTGGGCTCATTTTTAAAAATCTAACACATGAGTCCTTAGTTTTTAAACTTTATTCAGTAATAAGACACCCGCAACAATACCGGTAATACCTTAAAATTCGTTCCACTGTTAAGTGTTTATCAGAAAAGATAGGAACACATATATATATACACATATTTTGATTCATAAAACTTGGGCATCTCTGTAGACAAGGGTAAGTAAATTGGACGAAAAAATTGTTACCATTACAAATTCTTGAGGTTCTATACAATATTATTATAACAAATTAGTTGCTTAAATAAATTGCTACGATATATATATTAACCCCTAAATGGATTGGGCAGAACTACAAGTATTAAAGACACTACACAATGCACAATGCTAGAAAGCTATATGATAGAGAAAACTAAAAATATAATACTATATACTCCTATATAATTACAAATATTTAATTAAGTAAATAAATAATTAATATTATAAACGTGAAAGTCTGACTAATAATTTAGAAATGCATTAACCTTGTCTTGATTAACCTTAATAGAGAGGCAAATTAAACGATATATTTTTTTAGAGACAGGAGTTTTTATCGTTGGTAATGACAATATTCTTATTACAACACTTATTTGATTTGTACTGAATTATCTGATCATTTTTGTATTTACTAGTAAATTACTAGTGTCATATTCACCTGGACTTCAATAAATTGTGTGACCTTTAATAACACCCGCCGGCAAATACCAGTTCTAAGCAATTTTGCAAATTGTGAGTTATGACATTGACCGCCCAGAACCGTAATACCGTTTGACCGTCAAAATAATAAAAACAGAACCGATTGTAATTAATTTAAATCGATACCGTATCGATATAAATTATATATTGCTATAAAACTATGGTGTATTTATTATCAGTTAATATAACGTTACAGATTAATTATTTTAGAATATGTTAAATCGATCTATTATAATAAATGTTCTAATCACATCTAAATCTTAGTTCATAGTGTATGGACTAAAGAGGACGTGGAGCCCAAATTACTTGAAGCAAGGTTGTGCTGACCTCCCGCTTTTAAGGCTACGTTCAGTTTACCAAGTAATTGCGAATGTACTGTTAAAATAATAGTTATATAAGTAATTTACTTGTAATACGATTTTATTGTTTACATTAAGTGTTATGAGTGAGTCATTTTATGGAAGTATTTTATGTATTTTGTTATAATAATAGTATACAGACAGATGAGGTTGGAATAATTCCAGTCAGATAATTCCATTACTTTTTTTTTCATATTAAACAATACGTGTAATTGATTCTAAAGAAAAGATTATAAAAAAATTATAACATACGAAATACAATGAATAAAGTACATATAAAATGAATAAAGGTTTAAAACAGATTTTATTTAATTTAACTTATCAAAGTCAAAAGTTGTATAACTTTCTTATTTTGCATTACCAATAGGATGGTATTGGACAATAAGTTGTAATTAAATTTGTAATATTTCAATTGTGACATGTACAAATTTGTTAATAAGTTAACCGGCTTAAAAGAATTAAATGTAGACCAAACTATAACAAAAAACAGAGTTGGGTTAACACGCTGATTAATAATTCTGTAACTGGATTTACGTGTAGTAAAATGCGGAAATATGAATAATTGTTTAATTACATTTTTGAATTAATTTTATTTTGATGGTGCGTAATATACCGGTATTAAAATTTAGTAATCTCACAAATTTTACCATAAAAGTTATTTCAATATAAATAATATAATCTCATGATAAATTTATTTTATTTTAAAAGAAGTTAGTGTTCGCCTACTTGCTTTATTCAACTGGGCCCGTATAAAGAAACGTGTAAGATACAAACAGACTGTTCTTTATTTGATATGATAACCGATTTATATAAAAATATATTTTTTTCCATTATAACACAACTTTCATGTTTTACCTGAATATATTTAAAAGCTCAGGGATTACCAAAATTTCTACTGTACCGGTAACCTACGTCATAAAAGTTATATACTAAAATCAAGTTTCTAAAATATCAAGTTATTCCTTGTGATGTTATAAAGTATTGATAATAAGTTTTCGTTTTAGTTTTTAGTTTAGTTTTAGTTTTTTAACCAACATTTAACATTTTTATCTATTAGTGATAAAAATGTTAAATGTTGGTTTTTCTTGTAAATCTTAATTTAATTTTATAGTATATTGATTGCGCTTTATTAACTTGTGATCTTTTCATTGTTATATTAAATAAATTAAAATGTAACAGACGAACATTTTTTTTATATACAGTCTTAACTTATATCGAATAAATAATAAAAGGTGCTATCATATTGTTCATACCCTTATGAAGATGTGTTAAAATATAAAAGAATTACTTATAAGTTTACTTGTATTTCTTTAGCAAATGAACTATTAATTAGTATAAACTAATATATTCAAAGAAATAATCTGATATTAAAACCCTATTTTGTGCCTCATGTTATTTAATAAACATTTTGGCTCAAAAAAGAATCTGTAACCTATTTGAAACGATATGTATGCACATAATTTCTAAATGCTGTTTTTTCTATATAATAATTATCAAAATTATTGTCACATATGACATATGAGCGCTTCATATTAGGTACAGGTTCCATATATGAGTTGAATTACTGTTAGAAAATGCTTTATTATTTATTATTATTATAATTACTATGGTATGGACAGAATAATGCAGATAGCCTTTTCAACCAGAAATCTTTCTATCCCCACTGAATTTTAGACTCAAAGATTCGTTTCGAATAGTAGCAATTAGATTCGATTCGATTCGATTCGATTAGATATTAGAATTGTTTGTTGTAGATGTAGTTGTAATAAGTTTTTAAAATAAATGGGTTAACATTAGCGTTAGCATAGTGGATAAAAAAATATACATTTTGAACGCAGGTAATAAAAGAAAAGTTTCTTTATTATATTTATTTTAATAGCTTAATTTTCTGTTTACAATAACACCATATTGATATTAATAAATTATAATTTCCGCACTTAACTTTGACTTTCTCTCTCTCTTTCTCTCTGTACAAAATAGGTCTTTGAAAATGGATACTTTCTCTGCAATTTGTTTTGCTCTGTTTTATATACAAAATGTGAATGGTTGTTAGAAACACCCAGTTTTAGGGTTTCGTTGTCCGCTAGGATGTCTAATCATGTCCGTTTATTCGTTGGTCTGTCCGCAATTCTACTCCAAGACTCTAAGGACTAGACAGCAGAAATTCAGAATAAATAAACATATTAGACATACCGTCAAAGTAGAATCAAAATTCGGAAAATATTACTGTAGAGCTGTACTTATTTTCTCGAGTACTCCATGTAGAGTATCATTAGATAGGTCTTTAAAAATATGAGTGAGTTTGCTAAGTTCATTTTTCGATTAAGAAATTTGTATGCTTTGCTTGCTAGCTTCAAAGTTCAAGTTTTTGTTAGTTTTGAGTGACCACTGTCAGCTAAATGGTTGATATTAGAGGTGAAAAAATACACAATAGTTGCATATATAAGGAAATTAAAAGGAAAACTATTACAACCAAGTAGACTTACAAGACTTAATAATTCAATCCCGATCTGTTATGGTTATATCATGCAAGAACTGATACAACCATTCCGGCATACTTCAAAAACTTTTTCATTTTATCTTGGTGTTATTGAGATCCATTATTAATACAGTGGTAATTGTTTGAAAATTCTAAAAATAATAATATCTTTGAGGTTTGTAAGTTTGTAAAATCGTAGGAAGAGAATAAAGTTTCTTAATGTCCTATAACCTTAATATCCTATAGCTTAATGAAACGTGTGTTTTCAGTAAAAGTTGCGATATTATTGTGTTATCATTTCAAATTCAGTATATAATATGTATAGTTTTTTATATGCCAAATGAGGAAGCAGTCTATGGTTCCTGTTTAAGAAAGAATTAAGGATACGTGTATAATAAGGAATGTAGAAAAGTACCAACCTACTACAATATATTTTTCTGTTTGAGGATCACAACATATTTAGATGACGTTGATCATCACGGAGTGTCTGTAATGATGTTTGTTTTGATGAAATGATGAAAAATGATGATGAAAAAAATTAAGGGTATCGAAGTAGTTAATATGATTCTTGAATCTCTATGCTGGGTGGGATAATTTTTAATTTCCTTGTGGTATAATATAAAACATACATAAAATATGTGCACTTTCACTTTTATTTAATATTTTTATTTAATATTGTTAAATTCTTTAGTTTTAAAACACTTACAATTTACTATTAAATTGTTAAACCTTACGATCAATTGCTGAAATTATAATAATTTTGGGAAATCTGTCTTCCATAATTTATTTAATTGTATCTTACCAAACGTAGGAAATATCTAGTTACTCAGTTACATGTAAATTTTAAGGATGTTTTAATAATTTGTAGATATATAGTAGATTTATTAAAAAGATCGAAAAACCTTTAAAAATGTAAAAATCCAAAAATATTAGTAGAATAATAGTAGGAGAAGAGTGAAGAAGACGAGGTCGTTGGGAACATATTTAATAAGTATAAAATATAATTATATTTTTAATATATTTTTATCTATTAATCGAATACAATTTAACAATAAATAAGATTGTTCATGCAGACCTCTCTCAAGGTGATTAACGTAAACCCTTGAACTCTACGAGGAACCTAACTTATAATGATTTATCTCCATTATTGACTTTATTAACTGCAATGGCGGGGTACACTATATTATATTACTAACACTTCTGTTCTGTTCTGTTCTGCACACACTCACACTGCAAATTTCATTAAACATCAATTAATGTTGTTTACCAAAAGTGTAGATAATGCTTAAATTGTATTTATTTCAAGAAGCGATCTTTTCGAGACGATTTATAAATTGTTTAATGTGTAAACTTTTAATAAACCATATATGTATACATTTGGTAATTTCTTTAAGAAAAATCAGATTAAAAATACTCTTATTTTAAAGTATTGCATGTGTCACAATATTCTCTCATATTAAATATAATAATTTAAGTTTGTTAAAATTATATATATTTGTTTAAAAGCGGACAGCTCTTACAACTTAAAGTAAATACCTATTAAAATTATTAACTTAAACAAGTTGTCAAAAATGTATGTCAATATTGTGAACTCATATTATATATTTTATATTAATGTTTGTGGTCTTTTAAATAATTCATATAATTAAAATACATTACCATATAATCATTATTATTGAATCATTTATTCGATATATAATTTGATATTCATCTTAATATTAAAGAAAAAATTGATCAGATGTGACTGAGTCATGAAATATAATAAAAAGAGAATTAACAATATAAATATATTAAAATATATTCCAATGTTGATTATTAAAAGATTTTTTAATAATCCTTTAATTAATAAGATTACACATTTGTAAAATTCCACACATGTCATCTTAAATACGCACATCGTGGAAGTTTCCTTGTATCGAGTATTTTTTATACATATATAGGTATAAATAATATATATTAAATATTTTTTTTATCTTATTTTATCTAAAATTGGCATAAACTTAATATATTATAAGATGTTAAGTAATTATTACATAACTTGTACTCGACCGACGAATTCTATACTATTTTACTTTCGTGTCACACGTCACGGACTTTGACAAATTAGCATACGACCTCACCTAACGGTGACTGGGTTCTAAGTCTGATGACGTCTGTTGATTATCAAATAGATTTATGTTTATTAAGAAATATTTTCTTTAAGGTTTTTTGGATATGATTTCCTCCTTGCCACGAACGGGGAATCCATGTTACGTCTGAATATTCATTATTAGTGATATGCAAATAGTATTCAAAAATTTATTTTATATATTATTTTAGTTTAAAAAACTTACAACTATAGAATATATTTCTGTCTTTCTTATTTGATACCATTTACATTTTGGGAGAAGGATTATTACATGTACATGGAAAGGTATTATTAGGCCATGTTAATTGCCTAGTTATGAATTAAGGTTAACTTAATTAATATATAACATCATTATAAATAGTTCAGTTAATACATCTCAAATAACCTTAAACCACGCTGTATCGTTTGTCTCTTGTATCCAAAAATCCGGTTTCAGTTCACTACAAAATTTATACAATACATATATCCCAATTCCGGGCTTTGTGTGTTTTTGTAATTAAAAAAAGTTTGTCTTGATTGATTGATTGATTCACAATTCGAATAATTCGATCACAGTTTAAAATACATTGAGTGTGCAAAAAATTACAAACGATTGAGTTATAAAGAATAACTCCCGGAAAATTATTGAAATAGAAAACTAAGCAATAACCTTTTTCTTTTTACAATTTTTTTTATTTACTTTTCTTTATTTATTTCTTGAATTTATAAAATATATTTTTATAATAATCTGAAACTGTATAACTCCTTCAATAAAGTTCATCAAGATTAGAGGCTGCTGCTACTTGACTAAGAAGCCAAACTGTTAAAACAATATGTCTGATCTACGTGCTAAGTTTGAATAATAATGCCTGGGACGGACAAGATAATGAACTTTAAATATTTTGATGGTATCCCGGATTGAGATGCAGTTCTGTTGTAAAAAACAGTAAAATTATAATTAATGCCCGTTATTCCAGTCTATTGTATCCTTTGGTGACACGGTCGAAGGATGAGAAGACCTCTGAACGAAAACATGAGGATTCATTTCATTCACCTACTATATTTCTGTCATGGAAGCAGCTAAGATAATATAATATTTGTACTGTAGATTTGTTTATTGCATAAATATATATGAAATCACGTTTTTCTTTTGTGTTTAAGGCACCTGATACATATTTTAAGGTCATTGCAACCGTACTTGATCAATTATTCACGTTAAATTATTTTTCTTGTTAACCACAACATTATATTTATTATACATATTTTAATAAAGAGAATGGAATTGTTTATTACTTTTCACCTTTTATCTATAGAAAGGTCAAACCAGAAAACCACTGTATTGTTTCTAAAAAAAACATTTAAAATAGTGTAGAATTCCTCACCGACCTGGAAGTGTAGTTATTTGTGTTTAAGAGAAAATATAGAAATGTACAAAGTAAATGTTTCTTTATTTTTGTTTCTAAGTTATATTGATTAAATATTAAGTTATTAGGGTAATAGAGTAATTTATTTTATATAATATCTTATTGTAAGTCTTTAAATATAATAATTCTTCAATAAATGGCAAAATAAATAACTATTTCTAATAAGTAATTATATGTCTTGTTCTTTTTGAGAATTATAGGAATTAAGTGTGATAATGATATGAATGTCACAGCTGTCGTTTTTAATTTTATTTTTTTGCCGATCCTTAATTTCGAATGAATTTGTACCGAATATAAAATATGTATACATCCCTTGGAATAAGTTAAATGAAAATAAAAGTAACGCGATTTTAAATAATTATGTCCTAACTATATTCAAAGCCAATTTTATACATAAAGCATCTATCTTTGTATAACAATATTTAATCAAATTTATCATTAATAAACCTCTACCTTAAAGTATACTTAGTTATATATACAAGGTAATATTGACCCTAGTCTTATCTATGTCTAGGTAACTGTATCATTAAAATTATTTAGATTATTAAATGTTAAATAGAACTTAGCAATTTACGGAATAACATTATTAATATAATAATTCAATTATTCACGGAGCTACAAATTAATATCCGTAAAATGTATAATGATAGATAAAATCAATCGCCAACTATTTCATTGAAGTCCTAAATATGTTATTTATTAGAGACAATTTTTTTTTATTAAAAATTTCGTTGTTACTTACTAGGTATTATAAAGTATAAATGTCGCTTTATATATAATTTTGTGGTTTGTGTTAAGTGACATGTGCATGCTATACTTTGACGTCAATAGTAAAAAAGGTATTTAGAAAAAATGTTGTTCATTACATAATTAATTTTCCTTATAAAAAATTATTCAAAATCAATATTAATATTTATATATTATTCGTTAAAACAATGTAATGTGCAAAATATTAAATTAAATACATTTACTTAACTGCAAATACAAACAAGGACCATTAGATTTCCGGCCAAGACATAATCTGTTAGGTTCCGACAGATAATAATTTATTGAGATCAATATACGCTTAGCTGATCAAATTGATACGTATAAGGTAAAGGTTAACTATCATTACTATGTTTTGCAATGTAATAATATCTTATAAATAAATTTTATATCCTTATCATTTTGTAATTGTAATTTTTTAACTGTCACTAAAATTATCACCAATGTCAAGGCGAAAACCAGTGAATAAGTGTGGAATATAAAAATGTAAGAATAATTAGATAATTCATGTAATTTTACAATTGCATGGATCTCCTTGACCTGATGGCGGACGTGAGCTGATACAGCCTGCAACAATGCCTCACGGGTCTAAATATTGAATCGCAGTTTTATTGTTTTCTTATGTTTTAGGTATGATTCTTATTTTATCTATTACAGAATACTATATCTTTTAGGTTATTGTATTATAATCTGTGTTGACACATTTATATATAATAAAAAAAGATAATATATTTTAACAGCACGAGTTTTTGTGTCTGTTTTTCTGTTTGTGCGATGATAAAATAGGCAATTTAGCGATTACTATCCCTACTAATATTATAAATGCAAATGTAATTTTGTTTGTTACGCTTTCACGCGAAGACTACTCAAGCGATCATTATGAAACTTTGTACAAATACTTTTAGAGGTATTAGAAGTAACATAGGATACTTAGAAAGATAAAAACATCGTTTGACATATCTCTAATACTTATTTAATGACTCAAATGTGAGTGAAGCCGCGGGTAAAAGCTAGTAGCCTATATTTAATCAATATCAGACAAACCAAATAAGATAAAATATAAAATATAAATATTGCGAGTTTACTTACAGCTCGTATTTTTCTGAATATTTTCATAATTATAACATATAATAGAAATATATCATCATGATTCTGAAAATCAAAAGAATTATTAACATCATACCTATAAAGTTATAAAATATGAATTAATTGTCTTATTTTTCAACTAAGACTGCTTATAGTAAATACTTTGTTAGCATTACATTTTTAGATCCAACTTTCGTCAACATAGTTTCTAGTTTAATAAGCTGATTATACATGAACACGTTTAATGAAGGCTTTATTTTTTTCCGATAGTTCTGTGATGGATATTTGCATTTTATTATATAAAAGAATTCTGTATCGAAAAATGTTTTTGAAAGACCCTTTTTAAATTAAACGTTTGCAAGCTTTGTTGGATGCACATTATATTTTCGAAGCTATAAAGTGATGGAATCACAAGTATTGTAGCTGCTTCGAAAACAGCTTTCAGGGACTCTAAGCCTACGATGTACTAATCTCGGATAGCTCTCTTTGCTAAAATAAAAGTGATCTTCAGATCTGATCTGATTTCTTCTTAATCAATGCTTTCCAAACATATTTTATAAATGAACGAAATGTGAAGTAATCAATCTTTATATACATATTAGGGTTGTTTTCCGTAGTATCACCAACGTGGACTACAAAACGATTTACACGTTTGGATTATTAGTTTATTTAGCTTTTGCCATTTTCATTTAGAAGGGACTTTCTAAAAGTGGTAAAATTCTTAAGAATCGTAATGCAATGTACTATATAAATCTTAAGAATCGTAATACCAGCCTGTTGAGAATTGGGCTATTAAATTAAAAAAATATTTTAATAATGTGACTTAATCCAGGGATCAGCGTTTTCAAACAAATAATAAGCACTCTACACCTATAATATTAGTCTGAACATAACCAAACTAGTTATGTTCACGGTTTAAATGACACTTCTATTTGACATACACAAGTGATCACTGGTATTACTTCAAAGTAGAAAAGATATAAATAAATAAATAATAGAATCCGACAGATGACATGATGATATATATATATATATATATATATATATTGCGTTTTTTCTCATATATTTCTCTGATATACATCAAATTAAAGTGTTTCTGTTTTTGTAAATTCATCATAAAATAATTAATACATTGTTATAAAATATTTATGTTTCAGAGCTACAGATAAATAAATATAGACTTAAGCTATTTATAAGAACACAAATAGTAATTTGATTCTAATTGATACAGACTTAACTTTACATAGTACACAGACTTTTATTATATAAAATTCAGACCTTAAGGACTGGTATAGGATACTATTAGTACTGTGATACACTACCGCATTCTTTGTTTTTGTGTCAGCATTGGTTTTCCCGGTTTCGTTTTCTAATCAAACTTTGCTTTATGACAAATTGTCTTTAATATAATTGGCTTATAAATACAATAAATATTTGTTTTAACTGATGCTTCTTAATAAATCAATCTAATTGGATTTTCTAAAATAAGAAATATAAATCAGATGTTTTTGATATTAAATTTGTATTATTTTGTTTTGTTACAATACATTTCTAGTTATAAATAACTACTATGTACATAATAATTTCATTAACAATTTAATTATAAGTTGACAACTTAAGTAAGCAACTGAATTAAGATACCGGGTATCATAGATTTCCTTATAAGTTATTAACAAGTTGGCACCTGGTATAGACATGCGGAACTGTCAATGTCTGTTAGTTTCTTCCTTTAAAGCCTACTCCATGTAAGCGCAATGTCCATTATGCGTTTCGTTTTTAATACTACAATAAAATGCATCATTACTTTATAGACTTTCGCCAATGCAAGGGACAGTTAGACTGCATTGGAGTGTAGAATTAAGTTCATATATTATTAATCATTTTTAATTAAGTATAGCTATAATCAGTTTTTTTAAGGCACTCTGCCTTAAAAAAAACTGATTATATGCTATAAAAGGCGATCAGGTCATTCAGGGCTATCTTTATCAGGCTTTGCAGTCCGAAACTTGGTTAATAAGCGATAATATCTAACAATGTTCCTGAAGTTTTCAAAGGCTTTTGACATTTTCTTTTAGCTTATGGTGAATGTATTGTCTCCAACATCCCATTTACATGTCTGATCTATTATCCATTTAACTGACAATCTGCTTCTAATCTTCTTCTTCTAATGGTGTATATAAGCAATCAAATCCAATTTTGGTCTAACGATTAATTAAAGATTAAATTAAAACGCAACTTAATTTTACTTAAAGCATCATCGCAGCGTGCTTAAAGTGAAAAATATTTAAGAGTTTTTTATTATAACCTAAACTTATATATGAATATCAATTTTGTATGCTTCCGGATCCGGAGGTTAATGTCTGCTTTTACGTACTTATAAATTTGGGGATTAACAAACACAACGGATGATATACTGTATATTATGTTGGCTCAATCTATCTTATTGTTTCTCTGTATTCTGTGGAGCTGTGAAGAAATACTTTTTAAATTTAAAAAGAGAGCAAAAAGCTCTAGTAAAGATAATGCTTGAGTGTTATTTTAGGTGTTCCAGTCGTCACATTTATTTTGATAAGTTAATTCTTACCGTGTAGCAATTATTATCTTTAAACATTTCTTAATTATTCCACTGCATCCTACATTAAATTTTTCGTAAAACCAAATTATGAGTTAGTGAACTATCTTTTGCGGATCACCACTTCTTAATAAGAAGTACATTATAATATATAACAGCATCAACAAGCACTAAGAAATATTTCCACCCTAGATTACCAGGGTCCCTTATTTCAATTTAATTACTGATAGTCATGTATATGATTTTTATTATCAACAAATTTTTCAAAGATTGATAAAAAGCTCAGTTATGCTGCGGTAAACGGATATACCTATTTCAGGAGTCAGGGAATCCTGTTTTTATTATTATTTTAAACCTAAGCTTATGGTATTCACTTAGATTTGTTGTAAATAATTATTTATTAGGTGATTTTAATGAAAAATATATTCATATATTATACAGCTAATGCATCAAAGATTAATAAAATTATTTCAAATCGTGTTCCATGATTTTTGATAATTCATTCTCTATTACTAAAATAATTTATCTCTAACCCTACATATTATTAATATGGTTTTGTCTAGACAAACAGAAAAAAATGACAAGTCATTAATTTTATTTCTTTTAATAATTGTGTCAGTATTTTATTAACTAAAAACATTTCTGTTAGCAAAAGCTATAAATTATAGTCACAAAATATGAACGCTGAGTTGTCGCTAAGGAATATTATGAGATACTTAATGGTATACTGGTTTTACATGGTTTTTTTTGTAAAAAAAAAGCCTGTAATTTTTTCTTAATAAAATCGAAATAATTAATTGCTTTTTGTACTTGAAAATATTATTTTTGCGTGTCAGAAAAACCAATACAATGTTTTTAGGGAAGCCCATTAAAATAATGTAAAGAATATCTTGATACATATCAAAATAAATAGAAAAATAACGACTGTTCCAAATTGCACACGACAAAAGCGACGCAAAATGCAAAAAAACACCAAATGACCAGAAAATTTTTATCAAACTTTCAAGGTTCGGTTTGCTTAAAATTTGCATGCGTGCTCAAGGCACGGTGGGGGTTAAAGTCAAGGTGACCACAGGCGGTGAAAGTCAAGGTCGGTGGTACACACCATGCGTGATGTAACTGTAATTGTTATACAATCCATGAGTTCTTATGTAACTGCTAAGGCCGTACGCCGTTGGCCTCTATTGAACCATGTGTTGGTTGTATGGTAGTATGGTAATCTATATGATTAACATTAACTATATCCTTCTTCATTTGTTCTATAAAGTAATCTGGCTTTTAGCTAAATCGAATTTTAACTTTTATTGATTGCATGGTTACTAAACTACAGATTCAATTTTAGTGTTTATATGACGCAATTCATCAAAATATGGCGTACGCACATAATCATATCATAAACTAATAAAATTAAAAGTTATAATTCAATAAATGTCTCATTAACATGAATAGTTTTAAATAACTTAGTATTATTTATTTAGAATAACACTATAGTTTTACCAAAATTGATCTAATTTATATAATAATAATAATAATACTCTTTATTGAACACTAAAAGAAAAAAAGTAACAAAAAGAAATTAAATAAAAACAAAACAAAAACAATAACAAAAATAGAAATTATACATAACAAATTATATACTTAAGGTTTATTTAATAAGAGGTGTGTAGCTTTATTTCATTTAAGTCATCCGCTTTTGTTTTAAGTTCTTATGAATAATTCATCAAATTAAGCTTAATTCTTGATACAAAATAAATAAAAACTTCTAGTTAATAAACAATTTATTGTACAATATGGTATGTATCATGGTGTATAGTATCTGTTCAAACTTCTCGAACTGTTTTGTTTTTGTCTATTTATATTTTTAAAGACAATTTTAATTAAAAAATAAAAATACTTTTCTTAAGCAATTTTGCCAAGTAACTTAAAAAAAACCAGTCGAGGTAATATCGATTAAAATGGTGACTAATATCTTGTTTTTAATCAAATAATTTAGATTTAAAGCAGTTCAAAACAAAAACTTAATCATTATGATACGCCTGTTTATATCCAAATTCTCTTAAGCTAGCCACGTAAACTGTGACTAAAAAGTGACTAGAAACTTCTCTGCCAGAACCGGACATTAAATAAATTGGTCTTAAAAAAACTAAATGAATCAGACCGAAATTTGCTGCTCATTAAGCAAACATTTATTAAAGTGTTTATTTTCAAAAACCACAAAAACCATGTCCGATGTTTGTTAAAAACTTTTAATGTCGTTTTGTTGTAGAGGTTCATTTGCCTTTACTGCTGAGGCAAAAGGGCTGGTTTACCACACGGAATAGTATGCTATATCTTTATAATTTGCTTGAATTATATATAGTTATAGTAGCCCGTGAAACAAAAATTATTTTCTGAGGTTAATATACCAAAATCTTATATTATCTTTTAGTTACAACTAGTAAACTAAAAACCTGTAATTATTTAGGGTTATAATTGATTATAGGCGTCGTTTTCTTAATATTTGATAAGAAAAAAGACCGATTAAAGAAACGAAAATTTATTACAATTCTCAAATAACTATTATTTCTTGTAATAATTTAAATTTTATAATAAACAATCGCAAGGAATTAATAGTTACTGCACTAGTGCATTCAGTTTTACTAAGAAAAATTATTAGAAAACAATGGTAAATAATTAGTATTAACATAGTATCTATTACAATACAAAAAGATGTATTGTTTATTCGAGGATATTGTAATTGCAACGCCTAATTACACCGCAACTAATTCAGATCACTATCGTCGTACTGAAAAATCCAACCTTGTCCTCTTTGAGTGAGGGCAAGCGGATCAAGGTCCGCCTTCAGAGACACGACATCTCGTCACGGCATGGAGTATCTGTGAAAATGTGATGACCGACTCAATGGTCACAACGCCCACGTAATCGGCTAGAAAAGCATTAGCATTGCCCAGTGGTTTTGATGACGTCATAACCCTTGCTCAGTCTCGCGTGTCTATTGTGTTATTCAGTATCAAAGGGAATTAAGGTAAACGCAGTGTAGTTAAAGACTATAACTTCTGGCTGGATATCGGACATATTATGAGATTTTTTTCTATTAACACCAAAGATTACATGTATAATATTTTTTATGAACCATAATTACGACCATCAAACATGTAATAGGTATAAACTGTATCGTGTGTTCTAATGTTAACGATTTAATGAACTCTGGATAACTAAGTAGATTATTTATTAGAAAGACTTCTGTCTTCTGTCTTAAAACGATTGTTACTTTTAGATTGTCTCGTCTTGTATTAACAAATTATTATAATTCAGTTATTGTTAGTGTTTCTGGTAAGAATTATCTGTTTTGTATTGTTTCTGATAATAATTATTGGTAGAAAAATATATCCTCAAAATGCTAGTTACGAAATAAAACAATAATAAAACTTTAGAACGTACTTTGAGATAGTTTCGTTCAGGTAGTAACGAATTATGTAAAGGGTCATTGTTCATTCGTGAAATTTTGATTTTGTTACTTTCAAAAAATTGGATTCTATACTAAGTATTGTTTGGGTTCTATAGGTTTTTTAGTAATGGAAATGAAGGTACATATGAAAGAACCATGTAGGTAATTATATTTTTTTACATTTCCCTTCAATGACTTGTGTTTTATAATTTAATTGTTTATGAACTTTTATTTATTTATTAATAAAATTTGTTTTTTTTTTTCAATAATGCAAAATAATTTATAATGATAGTACCTTGCATTTTTTCGGAGACAGGTTTTATTATTTTTGTTACCCAGAACGTTAATTATAAATTAAGGTTACCTATTTTTATATCATATTAAAAATAAAATATTAAGTTAATTATTTGCACCTGCATTGAATTTTATAAATATTTTTTTTAATTAAACAGTTCTAAATGTATATATATAAGAAACAAGCAATTAAATGTGAGAACAGATATGAAACGACAGTTTAATGTGTGGTTTGTTAGTATTAACCTTCTCGGGGAAGGTTGTTAACCCATAAATACAAGTAAAAGTGACATTTCATTAATATGCACTGAGAACTTGGAATTCCCTTGTACCTAAATAACCACAGCAAAAATCCTGATATAAACACGGGTTAGCTTGACCGTGACTATCTAGTTCACCTCAACATACCATTCATATTCACAACATAACATTATAACAATTATAAAAATGCATTTTAAATTAGATTCCTTATATACAAAGCAAATGCATCGATCCTACATACTATTTTAATATAGTATAATAAATAATATATATAATTTGTTGAAATCTAATTTCACGTAAGACTAACAAACTTATTTGGTTTATTGTTTTACAGTCAGCTGAACTCAATCTCAAGTTGAGATGCGCTGACGCATAGAACCGTGTTTACGCTTTTAGGTTATATTGCACCAGACTATATAAAATACTTTAATTGGATACTTGTTCGATTATTTCAATATATTTTTAAAAACCTAACCTTGTTACGTTAATAAGATATGTGTATACAATGTTGACTGATTTATCTAAACTATACGCGAAGTATATATTTCTTAATATGTATTATAATTAAAGTATTTTATGTTATTTAATTCTTAACTCTATGTAATTAAATATTTTTAACATTTTCATAAAGTTATAAACAATCTATACTTATAAAACAAATACGTGTTTGCAATGAAACCATAATTTAGACTTTTATTCGCTAGCCGTTGTCAGTGACTTCGTCTGCCTTCTAACCATTCTCGAGACTTTATTCACCTTAATCAGCTTAAATATGTTATCTTACACGTAAAATTTGTATAAAATCATACTTTTAATTTTTATGTAAAAGTTTAATAAAATTTTTTGTATTAATTTTGCCTTAAATAATAACCAACATCACACAAAATTATATAATATTTGTTAAGTAGATTTGTTATATTTTAATTGTCGACCAAATCAGTTTTTGGATCTACCCGTAATTATTAAAAAATCTGTGTGAAGAGAATGTTTGATCAGGACCATTAAAAAAACAATATTCAATTTCACACCAGTTGAAACATGCTCGAACATACAAGTACAAACGGACAAAACAGACAAAAGTTATATGTTGTAAACTAAACATATATCTATAGTTACTATTTTCCCTTATATATATATGAATGTGTAAACATATCAAATATATATGTCGCACACAAGGTATCGTTGGAAAGTTTACAGTATAATTCCTAGAACTTAATTAAAACTCTTAGAACGTTTAGTACAAATTTATTCGATGTAATAAATAAAAATACAGAGAAGTACGTGTTGGTGTCGAATGATTACCACTCAATAACTTCTTAGAATTGAGTCATATAAAAACTACATTAGTGCAAAATCCATCAAAGTGGACCAGTAATATATCAATATACCATTATATTTTTTAATATCCTATATAGCTATTTTCCAAGAAAATTATAAATAAGATTAGATGCAGTTAAATATTATATTATTTATTTTATTAAATTGCATTCTTAGATGTTAGATGTTAACCTATTTTGAGTGATGTCTTGGCCTTGTTATAGTTTTCAGGCGCAATACGACTTCCAATTGTATTTAATTTTGTAATATTATCTAACAAATGATTACAGTAGTGAAATCACAATAAGAACCTTGAGGATTGAGAGGCAAAGAATAGGTTTATAGGCTATAGAGTTAAATAGAAGGGGATGGAAAATGGATATAATAAATCTGTTGTTTACATTATTTTGACGCGGATATTAATATTTATGTTGTATAGATTAAGTTACTTAGATTAAATAGACTAGAACTAGAGTTTAAATGCGACAATTTTTTTAATTTAACATTAAGTTTAAGATAGATAGATAAGATTATTATTAGCGTCTATTAAATTGCTTTTGGGGAAGCCATGTATAATAAATATACATTTTTATTTAATTTAATAAAATTCTCTCCTCTATTCTTCTTTATGAAATAATAAAATTTAATTAAAAGATATTAATTTTGTAGATATTTATTTATTTTAATTGATTTAACAACTAATGCTTATCAGAATACATGAATTATGCATAAATAAATATTTAATTAACTATGACATGGCATGGTTAAATATCTTTAACATATAAGTAGATAAAAATTCAACCAGTTTACCCATGACTTAAAACTTTTATGGGATGATTTTATTATTAGTAATATTATGTTCGCGAAATGCACTCGACATTTAAGATCTTGATAAATCATTATAACTTTTCATAAAGACAAATAGACAAAGAGATTAATGTTCTCTGGTGCAGGCTGTAGAGCTTGGCTATAAGTGGAGGACCACCTAAATAGTGCTACATTGCTAGAACTCTATAGTGATTAAGTAGTACAGTGCTAAAATGTAGAGACCATAGGAATGATACAGAAGCGGAATTTTGATCACTATTCTAAAATTTTGGTTATTGAAGATGGGAGGTTTGTTTAATATATATTATTGACGATTAAAACCAATTTTAAATTTAATCTGAATATCTTTATAAGAAAATAAAAATGAATGAAAACTTGTGAATCCTTCATAATATTTGAGATACATCTATTTAAAATTATAACCATACATACATATTATAATTGTTTAATTAATTATTCTCACAAGAATAACAAATGCCGGCATTGTTTGGGAAAGGTCTTTAATTGTAATGGTCCTTCCCAATGCAGCTGTTTCGTTATTCGTTCACTTTCCTTACTATAATTTAGTCACGAATTTGGGCGTTACGAAATATTTAAACGAGGGCGATTAGTGTTACCAAAGTATAGACAATTTATTAAGGATACAGTCACAAAATAATTTTAGAGGCCAAAACAGCATTACACCTACAGAAAATAGAGTTTGACCCAAAAGAGGGCACCTTACGGCTTTCCATTATAGTGTTATTTTGTTATACATAATTGGTGGCTCAACAGTTATTTATAAAAAAACACAATTAAGTTATATTATAACAAAAAAAAAACAAACAGAAAGAAAATTAATAAATATAAAGATATGATTCGATAGAGCAAGTGATTTGGGACCACGGGATAAAATTTATAAATAACTTGTTGTTTTCATTTTATTTTATATGGGTTACTACAATGCCGGACACTGTGTTCTGGAAAATAAATTGTCATGTGCCAATACACTTATTTTGACGTTGGGAAACCATAGTCCCGAACTCATAGAAGACTGGTCTTATCCACTCCATCCTTATGAAAGTCGACAGCTCAGACATAACTTACTACTACAGGGTGGACCAAAAGTCCGTTTATATTTGAAATGATGATTAAAAAAACAAATTACAGTAGATTAAAATTGTTTATGATTTTCGATAGTAAGTAAAAGGGGAATTTATTACTTAAAAATCACATCATCCATATGCAATCCTTCATTATTCTGGCATTGCTGCAATCTAGAGCGGAAATTTCCGATAACAGCTTTACATGTTTCGGTTGAGATGGTTTGGATTTCTGTGCGAATACGATCCTTTAATGTGTTAAGAGTTACTGGGTTGGTGACGTAAATTTTTATTTTATGAAGCTTGATTTTTATGTCGTATTTTGTAACGATGATATGATGAATATTCAAATCATTCATTGTTATTCGGATGTTGGCAGTGGGGATGCAGTATAAACGGGCCGTGCAGGACTCTTTTAGAATAACGACTTTGAGTGCCGAAAGAAAGTTGTGTCTTTTATTGAAACCTACTAAGGGAAGTTTTAGAAATGGGGTTAATTGAATCTTGTGCAGTTTGACATCCAGAAGACACAAGTTTGCGTTTATCATACTAAAAACCTTTATTATAATAAAAACTATTCGTCCTATTATTGCATTTTGATAATGCTTCTTTAAAGGAGGATTTGGGGGTACCTACTTAGTTACCCGGCCTCGATTTCAATCGATCTTGAGGTTTAAGCTAAGCGAGCTATGTTAATGAAATTGGGAGAGATCTATAAAAACTGTAGTTTGAATTATCTCTTACAAGTAAAATATAAACGGCAGTTACTATATAAAAAGTTTTTATTACATTTCATTAGGTTATTGATCTGCAAGCAATTGACAGCATGCTACTTCCTTATTGATAAGTGGTTGTATGTCATTTTAGCGAGTTTTGTCATTACGCAGGTTTGTAAATATTACTTCATGAATGAAATGTAAAAAATCTTTCAGAATGAATGCTTCCGTGTCATGGTAAAATACACTAATATATTATTTACATAATGATGCATCATTTGATCTACCAATTGGATTACAGATATAAAAAAAATATCCATATTATTAATGTATCTCATTGATTTAAAGATTTCAAGCAACAACATAATAAGGGCAATTACAAAAAAGTCCAAAGCTATTAATAAAAAAAAAATGTTTTTCTTTAAATTGCTTAAAGTATAAAGTTATAAACATTTTTTTTTATTATTATAATACTTGTGATTAAATCAAGAAACCGGATAAATTATTTTTTTATGGTGCTCTAGTTCTATTAATGACTCACTCATTGTGTATTACATGTAAAAATGCAAGGATAACCATGCAGATTTATTAAAAGATATCATAAATCTTATACTTCTTAATAATTCAAATTTATACAACATGAAATCGATATATTCATAATAGAGTCAATTAAAAACAATTACGTACACGATATAGTAATGATGAGAATAATATATTTTATTGTTTACACAATTTATTAAGGACTATTTAAGACAAGCAATCCTTTGTATATTACTTAGTGGGATTTTATTTAATTTACCTGATACTGATCGCTTTATATGGGAAAATTGTAAAAAATCTAACCCATTTATTAATCTTATCTATAAGCTATATTTCTGAATAGTTTCATCAAAAACCGTTCAGTAGTTTTTTCGTAAATAACAAATAAACGTACACACTGACAAATTTATACATTTATAATATTAATAGGATGTTATTATATAATCATCAACACAGTATAAACATTCACAAATTGAATTATAACCGAGAATCTATGACCTATATTCAAATGATTTATATTTGACGTTAATAAAGCTAAGAGTAGATAATGTCTTTTAAATCAGATAGTTTGTTGTCTAATATAATTTAACGAGCTGTTTGTCCTTTTAACTATTTACAACATTATGATCCTTTATTTATATGTATTGCTCAATTTACAATTGTGACAATCCGATGTAGATTGGATAAGATATTACTAAAACAATATAAAGTACAAATAGTTGTTGTCCCTTTAAATTAATATCTTGAATACAGTTTCGTTTATACCATATTATGTTCTGTATAAGATTTATGAAATGTAAAAATATAAATTTCTAAAAGTAGTCTGATTTCAAAATAGAATTATTGATTTAAATAATTAAATTGATCCTTGATGATGAGAATGAACCAATAAGAATAAAGTTCACTTCTGCCTCTGCATACTTTAAGAGTATTGTTATAATTCTAAGAAAAAAACATAAAAAAATTAATGAAATCTGATACAGATATCATTTCTGAGCCTTCTACTTTATATGTACCAATTTACTTAGTTAAATTATATAGTAATTAAATATATAGGATTTCAATTACATTTAAATAAAATTTTTCTAGTGTACTATACAATATGCTTTGATATGGTATGGTATGGTACTACCTCTAAAGATGGTATTATTGCATCACATTTAAAATGTTCAGTGAGGTTAGTACCAACGATCTATATGGCAATAACCTTGATGAGACGATCTTAATATAAAATCAATTAGGATATAAATGATATATTTAATATTATTCAATTTATATGTGTATGTGTATGTGTGTGTGTGTGTATGTGACACGACTTAATTATTCGCTACGAACAGGAAGTTGCGTTACAATGAGCAAGTCTTTAATGAGTATTTAATTTTTATTAATAATTGTATTTTAAATTGTATTTACTATTAAAATTAATTATTATTTGATCGATGGTGTAATTAAACATTAATTGTTTTATTGTTTTTTAAATAATTATACGTTATTGTTATAGAAAATGACAACAATTAAATACTTCTAAATCCTTTGCATTTTAATTGTCTATAAATAAAAGTTACAGAATTTCGCTATAAAATTAAAACATACAACTTTATTTCAAAAGAAATTCAAAATAACTAGCAGATACACTATCTTACAGAGATGGACACCAGCGAATTTGAAGATCTAGCGCTGAAGATGAGGGAGTGAGAGGGATAAAGGGTGGTTTGATCAGCTTAAAACATTGATAAAGTATGCAGACCTTTAACTGTATTTAACCATTATTACCAGATGGCGATAACAGGTCATAAGTCATTCATACCATCCGCTTGTCTTACTACAACTTACGATAAGCAAGATCTTAACCATTCTGTCTTTCCACCTACATTGTAAGTTTATATGTAATTTTTATACGAGTCTTATTTCGACTTTAAAATAACCACAACCTCAAATAGAAAACGGGAATTTAAAAAATGAAATACTCGACTAAGTTTGTTGTGTGGTTTCCTCATAGCCTTAATTTTAAGTTGGAGAGTGTCTTTATAGGTTTATTTCGATAAATATATTATCAAAATAGTCCCTCCAAGCACTTCCATTTGACGTACACTAGTGATCACTGGAAAATATTATAATAAATAAATAAGTGATAGGCGGGATCGAATATACTGGAACTAGAGCTCTAAATCCATCGATATACTTATTCATTTCAGTACTACATTACTTTGTTTACAAATTATATATTTATTTTTTATTTAATCCGCACTTAAGTTAGTTAATTACTGGTTATAATCAAGTTAGTGTTTATTACCGACGAATTAAATGTGAACACTCAGAGCGTTAATTAAAACTTTAATTACATATTCAATAACTAATCCTTGTGCCAACTATCTTCAAGGACCACAAGATAATAGAACATGTTTAAAATACTCTAAATAACATATTACGGAAATATATTAACCTCCTACACGTGAATTACGTAATTAGCACAAGTGCTAAAAAAATATATCATAAATACCAAAGATAATTTAAAAAACAAACAATATATATTAAATAGACGGACGCCGCTACGGAAGTCATTGTTATTTATAATAAAGTATCAATATTTTTTTTAGATCTGGCTACGTGACTCGCTACACGATGCCAGGGCAGGTGAAGGTCACAGCTGCAGCAGCTGATCTGGCGCAATACCGATAAGATTTTCAACAACGAGGAACTGTAGTGACCTTCGGAGTCGGACTTGGATTCGCGACGTTTACCAAGGTCCGTTGTAAACCTCATTGAATTGAGTTATTTTAAGAAGGTTTTTTATTCGTTGTTTAAATAGCCTTTATGCTGTTGATAGTAGGACTACTTTTAGAGGACTATTGCCCATCAAAGGTATAAATTCCTGTGTCTAATAAGAGAGAAAAGGCATATAAAATAAAATGTCATATACACTTAGAACTTTAAACCTACAGCTTAATAACTATATACATTAAATCATATAATAAATAAGTATATAAACTTTGGATTACGAGTGAAATAATATCATAGCGACCTACTTTTTCCATAAAAGCCTGATGTCACCCACACGATCCTTTGTTACGCTCTTATGAACTGGCTTTATAGAGTATGAGTTTTCAATAGTCCATTAAATTTAAACAATAATTATTATTATTACGGATTTAATTCGTTACTGCACAGAAACCCAGAGAAGGGGGGTATAGTGTCAAAATAAATAAACTTAGAACCGTAATGGCAGCAACGTGGTTATAACTTCAACAACTAACAATCAGGATTGAAAGTTAGTTTAATTGAAGGTAAATGAAAAAAAATACATCACTTTTCCAAATATATACTTTGTAGACAAAGAGATACTTGACATCTGTGGCATAGACATAGTTAGTTAAAGCACGCTCTTTTTTTATTAATATATTTAAATAAAAAGTAAATAACATGCACTGGAAATCTATTTAAACAAATCACAGGCCCACAGCGTTGTTAATCCAATATCTGTCCTTAATATTCTTATATTAATCTAAATTCAATCCTGTGAATAAGTTATTTCTGCCCAAATGTCTATTTTCTAAGAGCATTTCATGGTTTTCTGTCAACATTCATCATTTTAGTCGGGAAGCGGTATTCATTATACTATTACAAACCCTCACAGAAGTAGTTAAGGTCTACTTCAGATTAACGTAGAAAACATTAGATTTAGGCTTAGTGTAATTTTAAGGCTCACCCAATAGAGTTAGAAAAATGTAACAGCGTATTATTTAAATTATAGATATTTTAAAATATACCGTTCATTTCATTTTGTACATTACAATTAAATACTAATAATAATAATAAAATATATAATACCTTAAAATTTTCTTCTTATTGTCAATAATGTCTGATTTACGATTTGATTGGTTCTATTTGTTGCATCACAATATGCAATAGTAACAAAAGCGAACCATCTCCGCATTTCGTTATTATTCAATACAAATAAAGAATTGAAGAAGCCAAAATTCATTGCAAACCACAAAATAAAATGTTCAAATTCACTTTGATAATAAAATATTTATTATTATTACTGCGTAAAAATATATGTCATTGGAATTCTTTTAATTAATATCTCTGGTATGATAAATGGTTAGAAAAAAATTTAAACCAATTAACCTAACATCATCAAATTAATATATTTTTTAAAAGAAATATAATAAAAACTGTCATAAGTAATTATATTAAAATATAAAAGTATTGTTAGCGACATCTATGGCACACTCTTGTAATTAAATTGAAAGCAAATTGCATAAATGATGTCAAATAATACAGTTTCGGTTACATTGACAAATAAAAAACACTTAAAGCCGATTTAACTAAGCTTTAAGAATTATTTATTTTTATTGATCGATCGACTGTTTAACTATTTTATTGTAAAATAAAATGGGTAGTAACAAACCGAAGATTTTTCTATTACGTGGTAGTGGCGCGACATCTTTGAATTCACTCACGTAATTGTAGTGCGTTATTTACCGCTAGGTGACACCACTAAACAACGTTGTTTTAATTCTTTAGAAGTTTTACGCTGGAATCTTTTGCAGCAGTTGTGTTCAAAAAATATGAATGTTTGTTAGTATGTCAGATAATTTGTCATCTGCCTCCAACGGTTTCCAAGATGTTAGGCTAGTTGTATCCCTTATATGTCCTAGGTTAAAAATACTTTAATATCAATGTTTTTATGTGGATGCTATCTACTACCAGGTGTCACTACTAGTACGTTATAAATTGTAATGTGCGTTTTTTTTTGTCTTTAAACTACTGATTGATTTAATCTTTAATTACCAAAATAATTTGTCACTTTAGTGAAAGATAGGAAAATCCAAAGTTATTGACCAAATTGTCAGAGACATTGCGAGTAAAGCTAAATTAAGTTAGCATAGTTTAGAATATAGTCCGTTGTTCAAACTAAAATGTGATAATATTACGAGTTTGAGTTCAACTAACCCAACTATAACTAACTAATTTATAGTTTAGTTTGATACTGCGAAAAGAGCAACAAGCTGTTTAGTTTAGGTTCACTGTAGAACGTATTTCCCGTATTATATCGTAGTTATACGATTATAGTCCAATCCTTGTATCTAACACATGATCTAATGGAATTAAAGAACCTCTGAAACAAGGTAGTCAAGTAGTACTTATAAAGCAATGACGTGATACTATTTATGAAACACATTTAATTAAAGTATTTCGATTTATTAAGTGTAATGAAAATGGTTTGAGTTTGCCTTAAAATTAAATTTAGCAATTGCTTTAAATTACAACTATCATATCTTTGCTATCGATTTTCGTTTCCATTAATTATATAGATTATCTATTGAATATATTACTGACATTATAATAACATTAAAACCGCTTACAGAATGTCATTTAAGTGGTTTTATTCATTACAAAGAGTAAAATTTTTTTGATGAGAGTATTTTAACATTTAACAACTGAAAATAATTTTAACATTTGATATTTTAACAGTAACTTTGGTTTGAATTACCAATACAGTATTAAATAGAATACATATCACGTTATGGAAATTCCAGTTAGTGCTATCTTTCTTTTTTAAAACTGCAACATTCAAAATAAGTTCGCTTATTTTATAGCATTACAACATTTGGAGTTATTCGTTGATATTATTCATATTAGTACGACTTTGAACACTATTACTATTTTCATAAAACACAAAAAGGATTGACCATTACTGCGTTATGAGTCTGGGCAAACGTAACACAATTAGGTATCTACTTTAATACAAAATGAAGTCAGGCGAAGAAAAACTCGGGTGTAAAGAAAGTTACCTGGTAATATGTAGTAGTCTCGCATTTTTATTTTATCCTTGTTTTGTCAACCTCATTGTTAAGTGAAATAGAATTCGAATGCCGAATATTTTTTCCTGAAACAATATTCCATACATACGGATATTATTTAAGGAATTATGACTTCACATTTAATACTGATATTGGGAAAGTTAGCTAATCAAGCCTTCCTTTCTTTCCAAAATGTCCAATATACTTTTAAAGATTACTTATTTATATACTACTACTTATTTATATTAGATAAAATATAACGAACTCTGAGAATTACGATAGTGACGATTTAATTAGGGGAACTAAATTTTATTTAATGATAACTTAATTTTGCGAGACATAAGACATGAAAACGTAACAAGCAAAATTGATAAACAAGCAAACTGATTTGGATTAATAAATGTCTTTGTCTATTTCTATTTGGTCCAATAAATGTATATGTCCTAGGAATATAATACACTAATCGTTTAAACGTATTCTAAGTCACGTGAACTCGCAATCGGATGAAGGCTTTTGATTGAGGGGAGTACTCTCTGAAATGATTTTTTTATATTTTTCATATGACTAACTTGATTCAATATAGATTGCCTTTGATTCGATGGGGACAGATTTAAAACCTTTTACAAAGTGGTATATCCGATTGGATTATGTTATTTTCGGTATTGCCTGTAGACTTCCATTTAAAATATTAATCTGTGTACGTATGACGAATGAGTGATGTTGATAAAAAAAAAACGTGTGGAGATTTTTGATTGATTAAGCCCCTTTTAAACTGAGTATAGAAATAGAGACAATACCTGATAAGATTTGATACCTGAGCCACAAAAAAAATTAAGTACTTAAACTTAACATCAATACATTTGTAAGGTTACCTACAATCAACATACACAAAAATATATAAAAATAATTAGTTATGTATTGAGGGAGATTTATTTGTATGAGTGATGTTATAATAATATTCAATAATGAAGAGATGAGAAGAGTGATTATTTCCTTTAATTATCGTTTTAATATGTAATGTCTATTATCTAAAAGGTATAAAAATATTTTTTGTTAATGATTAATATTTATAATAAATATAATATTAATATCACAAATAGGCCTAGTTTATTACATTTGATGTTTCAATGAAAATAATATATTGTTAAAAATAAATGGTAATCGATTAACTGCTGGTATTAGTAAAATTAGCCATGGATACACAATTACAGACAGGTTATTACATTTAATATATATATATATATATATATATATATATATATATATATATATATATAATCATATTCAGTTAAGGCGACAGATTAAGAATATTTACTTAAGAAAATACTACAAATTTTACAGAAACTATCTTAACATATAACCTTTATAAGATGAAGCAAATAAATCAAAAGTTTTAACACCAATAAATTATCAATAACTTGTCTGCCACTCATCTGTAATAAGTTATTAAAAATTGGTAACATAAATATATTAGGTTATAATTAATATGTATTCTATAATTAAAAACAGTTAATTGTTTTATATACTGCAATAATTTCGGTTTAAAGAACAATATTATAATGATATATCCAAATTACAAGTTCCAATTGAAGGTAGCACCCTACTAGGGTGTAAAAATAATTAAATCACAACAATACACATGTGTGATATGCCCTGAATACCTTTCACTGTCAAGGTCGAAGGGTGGAACAGCCCCTTGTAAATCCATTGAGGAAAAACTCAATTATCGAGACAGGTTTAACCAGAGGGGCATATTGTTACCAGTACGTACCTAGTAAGGTAACCTGACTAGGACGAGATTATGCGTCGGATAAAATATCGTTATGAATTAACCAAATTAAAAAGTTCCTTTGATGTATTTTAATTACACTTTTCGTCATATAATTATTTTTTATATTATATTGTAAAAATTATTACCAGTTATGGTAAAAACTAATTAAACTTTAGAACAGTTATAGTAATATTTTTATCTCAATTCTCTAATTACTTTTAGAACACTAAAAACACAAATAATTTATGAAGGATATTCAAATCGTAGTAGCTTATAACATATATAAGAGCATGTGTATAAGTATAACATTTTTAATTATACCTATATAATTAAAAGCCTACTTTGACAAAATAAATGGAACACCTGATGTAATTATGAATGCATAAACTCAATAACCCTAACTTAACTCTGTGTCCACTATCCATTATAATATGCATTTTCTCTTTAATTACGAGGGCATGTCAAAGCGGACATGGGGTGCCGCAAAAATCAAAACCACTCTCCATTGTTCATTAAAAATTATCGGAAACATTGTTTGTATTAACTGGATTTACTGTTCTTTTAATATGAAAATCATAGTATAATTAAATCGGTTTATAATGAGTGCTTGTGCATTATTTATATATTGTTTTATTTTCATATGGATATTCTTAAAGTGAGAGAAATGAAAGAGATTGGACATATTGGGAGAAAGGGACTGCACTTTCAAATACATACATTATCTGTAATTCAGTATCTCGATTGTGATAATCGATTTTTTTTTCTTCTCAATTAACTATTATAATTAATATAAAACTTCTTCTTCTCTTTAACTTGTACGAAGCAGGTAATATATTTTTACGTTAATAAATGAATAAACAAAACTTTAAATGTATGTAGAATATCAATAGCTAATAACACATGTAGGTCATGAGAGTTATAATAAACATCTCTCTCAGGGCTCACCCTTGACGATTAAACCCTAATAGATGACGAGGCAAAACCACTTAATGTTAAACAATTAGGAGAAGCCACTGTGATCCAGTTATAAATCAATATTATGCAATATTTGGATATTGGATGTGAGATCATCATAGTTTTATTAAATGTTATTGTTAGTTCTCCATACTTTATAACATTAGTTACATTTTGTAATTTTTTATCGTCTTATTAACTCGTTCGAAAATTAAATAATTATTAAAGTACCTTTTCTATAACATTTTTGTAAGGTTTTTCGCTAAACACGGATATGTAATATACATTTTTTTGTCATAAAAAGACTAAGAAAAGTTTTTGTTTATTTCTCCGCTAAATTTGTAAATATGGAGGCAAAATTTATATAAATACCGTTTTCTATTTAATAATAATATTAAAATATTAATTTGAAAAATGTTATTTTAAAAAGGAAAATTATAGATATAATTATATTTCAAAAGAAATATCGGAAATTTTAGCTCAAAGAAATCAAGGAGGATAGGCTCATTATCTTTTACTATCTTATTGGATTAAGCAAAAGAACTTTTCTATTTTCAATTATTTAATCCTATTTCATTATCGAAGCTAATTAAGAAGCTTATACTTATTAACTATACAGGGGATACCTACTGATAATCCAGGCGCTGATTATTTTTAAATATTACCAACTTCCAGGTACATATCCTGATGATTAGTACATACAACACTTCTCTGATCTAGTACTTGTTGAATATACATAATAAAATATTTTGATGAAGCATGTCTCGCGTATAAAGTAAAGCTTAGAAGAATTTATTTTTCAGGTTTTCACATATTTATAAATTTGAATAGTAAAAAGCAATTTTATATATTTAATTAAAAATAAACTCCTCTTTCTCCCTCACGTCTTTTGTGCTTTACAAAATACGTAAAAATAAAATTGAATAATGTTGACTGTTTCACTGTTTGTCTGTTTGGACGTGACGGCAAAATTAAGTAAAATTAAGCGACTTTTTATTTCGGAATAATCTAAAATATTCACGAAAATATACAACTGATTCTAACTATAAGTAAAACAATCCTGATGTATGGATTTTAATAAAATTTGAGATACCTTATTAAATTCTACGGAAAGGATACTTTTAACTGGAATTTTTTGACAAAGTAGCTAGCGACAGCTAGTTTAGTCTAGAAAATTAATTTCCTACTTTTCGCAATACCTTCCTGTCTCGGTGTTAAACATAAAATACCTTTATTACTTCAAAGAATATGTAAGTGGCAAAAAATTCATAATCGTAGTATTTTCAAAGCTGATATCCGAGCTCTGATTGCCTGGGGTAGAATTAATTAAATTTTCTTCTTTTTTCTTCTCCTGATAAGTATTTCGTATGAACCTTACATAATTAAATTGATCTTAAAATAACTTTATTACTGCAAAGAATATTGAAATGGTAAAAAAACATTTACCTTTCTTTCACGATTCCCTTATAATTTTTAAGCTTCTATGATATCGGCCTATGAGAGCTACTGGTGTTTATTATAGTAACTATTATTATTATAATAAGTGTATTGTAAAAATTGAAGGAACAACTCATGATGAATTGACGACTTCATTTTATGAAACAAACGTATAAGTCAGCGGCATCTTGGATATTAAAACTGCATACTTATATACTTTTAGATTAAGGGTTCTAAGTGAAGAGGAAACAGTATTTAAATAAAAATATAACGGGTTTCTTATGCTGGGTCAAAAAGTTTGATTTTATTTTCCATTAATTACCTAAATAACTTTATGTAGTACAATTATTGCATATACAAAACACAATAACGAACAACCACCGAAACATACTTATATTTACATACACGACACGATAATAGAGTTGACTGATGTTCTTATTTAATTAGGAATAAGAAAAATTTAATCAATTGGTATACATAGGTAGTAATGATAATATAAAACCTTTAAATCTTAAATCTGTTAAAAATAATTTAGTTGGTTTGAAAATTTGCACGGTCAAGCATAGATACATTAGACGGACACTTGCATTATTATATGGTTTTATATCAGATATGTGAATCATTTATGAGGCTGTGCTTGTATTCATTAATTAGGTTGCGTGAACACTACTTGTGTTAACACGTTAAATCAGAGTTTGTATAGAATTAAGATATCATAATTTGTAGTAGCTCAAAATAAACGCTATTCGTTTGAACTTTAAACTTTTAAATTCTGTATAAGAAATATATCTGTATTTTTTAAACAGAACACAAAAGAACCAAGTTTTGGTGGTAAGTGATCAACGCTGTCTACGAACTTTTGAAAGTTGAGAGGATGCATAAGGGAGTTGCCGGTCTCTAAGGAATGATTAGATGCTTTTTTGAAAGCACGCATTTCGTATTTGATTTATAAACCTCTTCATAGTTTCGGCTAGCAAGAAAGTAATAAGATTATTTCATACAGATCACTTAAAATTTTACCGTTCAAGAAAAGCAAAAAAACTATTTTTCTGGGAAGGGAAAATATTAATTTCAATTTACACCGCATCCTGGTTTCTATGGTCGTAGGTGTCGTGATGGAGAGTTCCAAGAAAATCGGTTTTCTTTTTACTGTGTGGCATTTCATATTTCCGTGTGTGCAGCGACTGTAGAGACGGTTAGCAATAGTTATCATGTTATCAACGGACCGCCAGATCTAGCAGATGGTGCGTATATAAAATTGTGATTGTGCGTCTTATTTCCACCCAACGACAACTTTCCAATGTCGGTAGAGTCAATGTCAATAGAGTCGTTTAATACCTCGTCCGTCGGATTAGAATTTGCCTGAAATGAAATTACTTTTTCATATTTTTTTTAATATGAGGTTTTATTATATGTGGCATAATCCAATTTATAGCAATAGAATTTTTGTATCCTTCTCGCGAATTCGACGAATTTTTGATATAATATGTGACTAAGTCAAACCTCTGACTAGCATCCTGAGACTTTATTTCTTGCACCAATTGAATTTTGTAAGAGTAAGGATTTAAATCTTTTTGTAAATTGCGGAATAACGAAGATCTGTGCACGTTTAAGGCCGGATTGAAAGATTCGTTTCGTCCTGAATAGGCTGGGTAAGACTGTCTACGTTTTCGATGGTTCTTGAAGGTCCTGTACCTCCGGATTTTGGTTTTTCCAGTGTTGAGTCGGTCTCTTCAACTTTTTAACCCATTATGCAATGAATCAAGTGCTTGGTGCATCATCATAATCGAATTTTTATTTTTTTAATAATATTAAATCTTTAAGTAAGTAAGGTAAGTACCTTACCTAGTCGAAATGAAAATAATACACCCGTTCAAATAAATGTTAAAGAAAAACTCAATAAAACCGTTTATGAAAAATTGGTAATTCTTAAATTGGGCATATATAAAATAATATTGTAACATAATATGTCCAGTAGTTTTAAATTTATATAAAGGGTTATATCATTAGCAGCGTTGAAGCTTTTTTACAAAATATATAGTGAATGTAATATTTAGGTGGTAGAGCCTAGCTGTAGTTATTTGACAGCAGCTCGCTGGCTCGACCGGGGAAGGACCACCCTCTCACAGAAGACCGACGTGTAGTAACCAAATTCATTTGGTTATGTTTCGTCGCTGAGTGAGAGAATCCGGAAAACCAACCCTCTCCACCCCTCACAACATGAAAGCGATGCCTCAAAAAAATATACCCCACGAGGGAGGGAGGCTTTGACGAAGCCGGGGAACCCCTCCCCGAGCGAAATCGGATGAGCGATTCTCGGATTTTGCTCGGGCTGCCCGTCGTGTCTGGTGCGGGCAAAGTATCGCCTTTTATGTTTACTGAGGGCAAACAACGAGCCAATGCAGCGGCACCCCGCTCCACTATAAAAATGTGGACTTTTGCAGCATTCGGTGACTTCATTCCAACTTAAACGCCGCCCATTACCACCTAGAGACGGCGCAGCAGACCTTGTTGTTTTTAACGGAGACGCAGATATCTCAACGTAGCGTGGACGACCATGTCAGAGTCTACGCGTGCCTCTACAGGTCCCATAGTGGTAATGCAGAAACGGATCAACTCTTGGGCCATGTCCAGGCGAAGATCTGCTCTCACAGACCCCTCCGCCGAAGTCGTAGTCCTCGGGGACTTCAATGCGCATAATACCAATTGGATAGGGTCACGTGCTATCGACTACGCGGGGAGATCAGTTTTTAACGTTGCTCTGGCAAATGGTCTGTCTCAGTTGGTCAAGACTCACACTCCTCAACCGGACGTGGAGGCTCCCTTAGGGTCCTCTGATCATTGATACGAAGTGTAGTACCTATTCAACGTCCGGCTCGCACAAGACCTGCGACTCGACGCGTTTGGCACTACAAGTCAGCGGATTGGGATGGAATGCTCCCCTTTTTGCATCCTACCCATGGGGGTCGATGCCGATGGGAGGAAACAATTCCTTTCCAATGATCCTAGTGACTGCGCTGCGGCTGCAGCTGATGTGATAATTCAGGGCATGGAACTATTTGTAGCAAGCTCTGTGATACCACTCGGTGGCAGATCGCGGCCTTGGTTTGATGCGTCTGTCAGGGCTGCAGCAGCTGACAAACGGCAGGCCTATCAAGCTTGGACTAATGCGTTAGTCAATAAGGATCCGAACTGTAGGGTTCTGAAGAGGAAATATAATCGTGCCACCAAATTCGTCAAACGGAAAATTGCTAGAGCAAAGTTCAAGCATTTCGTCAAAATTGGGGATCAGCTGGCAAGGTACTCGCCTGGCACGAGCAAGTTTTAGGCGCTTTCCCTAGCCACTCTGGGAAACTTTTGCCAGCCATCCCTACCGCCACTGCACACTGGGAACGACTCTCTGGACCACACGGCAAAAAAGAAAGCCGATCTCTTGGGCACCTTTTTGTTTCCAATTCACTTTGGACGACCAAGGGAAGACACCGCCTATCATACGGCGGTGTCAGAGCTCAATGCCAGAAATAATTTTTCAGCAAAAAACTATCAGGCAGTCTCTATTTTCCTTGGACGTTCATAAGTCGAGTGGGCCAAATAGTATCTCTCCAATTGTGCTACGGACATGTGCCCCTTAGTTGACACCAGTGCTAACGCGTCTATTTTGGTACTCCTACCTTAAAGGCGTAGTTCCGATCTCATGGAAGCGTGCCCTTGTATATCCGATCCCTAAATAAGGTGATAGCTCGGACCCAGCTAACTACAGACCTATCGCCATTACCTCTCTTCTCTCTAAAGTAGTGGAGAGCATAATCAATAAACAGCGTCCAAGGTAGCTCGCGGATCACCAGTTGGTCAAAGACCGGCAATATGGCTTTCGCCATGGTCGATCGGCTGGTGATCTTCTGTTATATCTTACGCACCGTTGGGCAGCTGTTATTGAAAGCAAGGGAGAGGGTCTGGCAGTTAGTCTGGATATGGCAAAAGCCTTCGATCGTGTATGGCACAAGGGGCTTCTTTCGAAGCTACCTTCCTATGGGCTTCCCGAGAATTAATGCAAGTGGATTACAAGCTTTATTACTGGGCGGAGCATACAGGTCATTCTCGACGGTTTTTGCTCAGATCCCAAGCCCGTGAATGCTGGTGTACCCCAAGGCTGCGTGGTATCTCGAACTCTATTCCTCCTGCACATCAATGATATGTTGAATATTCCCAACATACATTGTTATGCAGATGACAGCACTGGGGATGCGGTATACTTCGGCCGTGCAGGTCTCTCTCGGGAATACGTCGACGACTGCCGAAAGAAACTTGTGTCTTCTATAGAGATTGGGGATTCCCTCACCAAGTATCAGAATACTGGGTCTCGATATTTCGAGCAATTGTCAGTTTCATGGTCATCTGGAGGGCAAGGCCAAGTAGGCCTCAATGAAATTGGGAGTGATCAATATAGCGAGGCAGTATTTCAAGCCTGCCCAAAGACTTGCGCTCTGTAAGGACCAAGTGCGGCCACACATGGAGTACTATTCTCATCTCTGGTCCGGATCATCCCAATATCAGCTTCTACCATTTGACCGCGTTCAACGGAGAGCCGTTCGGATTGTCGGGAACCCGGTGCTCTGTGAACAACTGGACTCTTTGGCATTGCGTACAAACGTTGCGCCTTTGTGCGTCTTTTACCGCATTTACCACGAGGAGTGTTCCGAAGAGCTATTCGATCTGATGCCTACCGCCGAATTTCATCACCGTACAGCGCGCTATCGCCTCCAATATCTTCCGTACCACCTGTGTGATCCTCCACTGTGTGGTTCTCAAGTAAATTTTTCCACGTACCCCTCGAATGTGGAATGAACTCTCTTCGACGGTATTTACAGATCGGTACGACATGGGTACCTTCAAAAAAGGCGTTTACCCCCACCTCCTAGGCCGGCAACGCTCTTTTAAATCCTCGGATGTTGCTAGAGTTCATGGGCGGCGGTGATCACAAATCTTCTGTGACTCGCCAGCACGTTTGCCCTCCTCTTACATAAAAAAATAAAATAAAATAAAATAATATATATATATACAAACTTTATTTTAATGTAATTTTACTTTTAAGTGTGCTTTAAATATTATAAATTAGCTTGTACGTAAACAGTCTTTTTGTATCTGACGGCCGTCTCAAAGTTATTTTTATATCCCTGGGAAAGAATCCTTTTATTTGCAATGAAAGGTCTAATATCATGCATTGCACTTTTTACAAAGTGTTTACAATATCAATGAAAATTAAATAAAACTAACGGATTAAAATAAATTGATTAATTCGATTCGAATCGATTAAGTTCCTTTTCTATTATGTATATATATTAAGTTCGTTATCTGTCATATATATTATTTTTATTGTTTTAATTTTATTAGGTACATTTGTTTAAATATTCTTTGTAATAATAAATATTATTTGAAATTATGATTCAGTTAACATTTTGAAATAATAAAGGAACTGGATTATGGTGTCGTAATAGATATTTCTTTTATATACTTATAAAGATATAAAACAAAAACACACTCTTTATTTTATACAAAAGATATAAAGATAATAAAGATATATAAGATAGATAATAAAGGCGTAAAATCAGATGCTGTGATTATATAATAAGAGCGGCCTTCCGTGAACATGTTATTATAATAATAAGAATCTTAACATTCAGAAAATGGGTTAATAAAGGATAGAAAATATTTTATAATTAAATACATTAAAGATAATAAATGTTAAACAAATCTCTTTAACATTTACATGAAAGTATAGTACAATGTAAATATATATAAATGACGTAAAATACAATCTCGTGTAAATGAACGTTGTGCCAAATGAAAACCAATTTGATGATTAAGGAAAATCTAAACAAACAAACAAGTTAAGTATTTTAATGCTACTACTATGTTTCAATAATAATGATATAGCAGACGTTTTAAGTTTGTTGACCTTTATTTATTGAAGGTATGGAGTCACCTTGCATTAGAGTCAATATTTAGCTTGACCGGGTGACACTTCGTCGATAGTAGCAATTAAGAGGTTATCACCACATCTGATGTTGTTTTCTTATTACTATTACTTTGTTACAGTGCAAATATATAATCTCTTTTTTATCTGCGCTCTTTATGGAATAATGTTGTATATAAAACGCTTGTTATCATTAGAGTATACATAATTATTTCACGAACTTGCATATGTTTCAAAGTTTCCAAGTTTTCACGTATTTACACATGGCTTTATAGTCTGTTATGTATACATTAGTTAAAAATTAAAGCTTAGCCATCTCACAATGTATAAATTAGTCCCAGACCGGCACTTTCCATTATCAGTGCACGTTGCAGTGCAATCGCATGGCAGATAAAGGATTTTGCAGTTGTTTATATCTTATGGAGAGGCGCGGGCGGGGCGCGAGTCAGTGCGCGCGCGTTACGAACGACGATGCACGCGTTTAAAGCATTAGTCCGTCATTAGAAGTACAACATGGCAGATTGGTCATTACTGGAGTGCGATTACTACAACCGGTACGACATCTATCCCTACAACTACTACCAAGAGAAGGAGGTGCAGCCGGTGCCGGCGCAGTGTCTGCCGTCGCAGGCGCAACCCTATTGCTCCCCCTCGCCAACCTTAACCCTTCTACTCTCCCCGTCGCCGCCTGCGCAACCACCACCATGTGTATACAAGCCACCTCCACCGAAAGGGTATGTGTATTCTTTAATTACTTACGTAACATGTAGATTGATTGCAATTAATATTATAAGCGTGCCACGATCAACGTGATCGTAGTATCAGACAGTTACCAACTATCCGGCGCAAGGATTAATATACTTGTTTATAGTTTATGAAATCTACTAGGAACTACTTTATGTATTGTTTGATTAGGAATTTGAAACTTAAACTTCTAATAAATACATCCAGCTGTATGAGATCTTGTTACAATAGAATGTTTTTAAATTAGGTTCGTATTAATAATTAAGATTCATCACAGGTTATTTTATTTAGTTCATAGTTTGATTTGTACTTAGAACTATTTTATAAATTCAATAAAAAATCCATTCGTGATATATATTAAAAATAAAACCTAAATATTAAGTTTACTAATATCATATTTTTAAAATTCATACTTTAATACTGTTACATTTATATATATAACATATATTATATTATGTAGAATTGTAAATTATATCTATATCTTTATTTGAGTTTAATATATTTATTAGGTGTTTAGGACAAATATTTAGACTAACTGTACTTTCAGTTTATAGTAAATATCTTTGATTTGTTACTGTTTTCTAGAACCTTTGACCTGACCTTTATCAGGTAGCCCATACTATTAATTATATTTTTATTATTTAACTCCAACGCATGCATAAATAATAAACTCTAATTGATGTATTCATTCAGTATCCGTGACATGTTATTAGTTATTTGATATGCAGGAAATAGTTTTCATAAATAGATTTTATAGTATTCATATTTACTTACTTGTTTTTGCGTTTATTGAACTATTATAATATTTATTAACTAACTAATAAAACTTTGAAAAGACTTAAATAAAATAGTATTCTTATATGTGGGATTCTATTTTTTAATTTCTAGTATTTTATACAAATAACACTGCGTCTGAAATTCAGTTGCATTTACCAGTTAGACTGAAAGGCTTACAAGCAAATGATACAAAGAATTCCAAACTTTCAGCCACTAATTGTATAAATTATAGAAGTTATAAATTTTGTGTGGTTTTGAAGTCAATATAAATAAACAAGGGCGTTATAAACATAATAATATGTATTATATTTGTATATATTATGTCTTCAGTTTGTTTAATGGGGAACGTTAATTAAATTGAATGAAGATTAATGTTACATACACACTGGGTATATAAAGAGAGAAACAATATACCGATAGCATGTTTGGCGTTTTAAACATCTTTGACTACACAAAATATGTTATTTAAGATCCCCAACATATAATATAGTTTTTACATCTAATAAACTGTGTTAATAGTATTAAATATTTCCATAGCGATAACTTATATAACTGGAAACAATTCTCTTTGACATTTGAAATTGACAGCATATTATATAATAATTTAGATGTATTTGCAAATATGTGACAGGGAGCTTACCTCGTCTTTGTAATGCAAATGGTGATGAATTTATTAGTCAATATTATCGTTCATGAGATAACATTGTTTAGACCCACGAAGTCTGTTAATATTAATAATTATTTCCATTTTGTTTTCAAGTGAAAAATTATTGCAAAACTATTGATATAGTTAATTCATATTCCAAGTTCTTATATTGGATATGATACTAAAAATATTTCTGTATAAAGTTATAGGTATTATTTTTTCTTATTCGGATTCAGAGATGCTATAACGACTTATTCCCCACGTACACATATTTCTATAATAATAAAAAATACTATCTTTTATTTCAAATTTACACTGTTCTTCTGCTTTACATAGGTCGTTTCATCCACCGTCGGGGCGTCTAGGTGAGTGCGAAAGCGATCCCGCTACGTCCCGTTCAAAATATCTTTATGCAAGTAGGCATTTACACTTTTGAATCGTCAATTATTACAATAAAAAAGGTCAGTGTAGTCAGTCCGTGAGTAAGTTACAACTGGTTCGGAATGCTGCTCTGCTGAAAAAAGCCGGCCAGAAACTCAACAGTTGCTCTTTTTCAAAAGAAATTTAACAATCTTAGATGATGTACATTATAACATCAACCCTGCAAATGAGTCAACATCTTAAATTCCATACATTTCGATCCTCTAAAAACACTTGAACGTTATAATAAGATTTATTTAGTAATACACTTTTGATTTTAGATTTAAAGCTAAGAAAAGGAAGGTCTAAGACATCTTGTGGAACTTTATTATACGTAAACTCAAGCACATGAAGGATTTCTAAAATTTTTAAGACAAAATTTCAGCGTTACGAGTTAATTTTTATTTCTCGTGTTTATCGTGTATTTGTCGCATGCTTTGTTTTCTAAGGAGTTAAGACTAAAATATTAACTTCGAACCAATGAAGAACACGTGAGAGAGTACCGTTTACTTCATCATAATTAGTCCTATTACGTTCAACTTTAAAAATAAGCGAGGTGTCATCAGCAAAAACTACAATGTCTTGTTAATGTCAAAACTTTAACGATGTCATTAATACAAAGTAAAAATAAAAATAGGCCAAGAATAGACCCTTGTGGAACATACCTCTTTAGGTGAGGACCAACCGATTTAGAATTATTTACGTCCCGTACCGTACCGTCTAGACTCTTTGATTCAGGTAAGAGGCCATAAGATTAAGCGCAGCGCTACTTACACTATAGTGGTGAAGTTTGCATAGCAACGATTTATGGTCCACGCAATCAAAGGCTTTGGACAAATCGCAAAATACCCTGATTGCATTCTGCGACTTCTCCCATGCGTCTAAACGTGCTTACAAAACATGGGACTCTCATCAGTCATTGATTTGTCCTTAGTGAATACATATTGTTCACTATGCATGATTTTATTGCTATACACAAACTCTGAGACTTGATCGTAAGGTCGGTAAAACAGAAAAAGGCTTATAATTTCCGGGTTCAAGTCTTTCGCCACTTTTAAAGAAAGTAGTAGTTCCTTTGTTAACTATTTTTCAATAAATCTGGGAATATACCGGTTTTAAAACATTTGTTGAAAATGAGGCATAATTGTGGGGCAATATCATTTATAATAGTGCCAAGTAATTTAACTGACTTACCCCACAGATGACCAGTTCTTCTTATTTAAAGTTCTAAATCTTTTAACAATTTCATCTGAAGAAACAGGTTTAAAAGTAAAAGATTTATTTCTGACTCTATCGTTTTTGTTCAATTCGGTGATTGCAACAGATGATGAATGATGTTGAATTTAAAATAGGCGTGACTGTTATTGAAATTTTGGTAAAGAAAGTCTAAAAAATAGCCGCCAGATTTGTATCTTTATTTATTTAAATTTATACCAATTTTTTAACTTTATAATTCCATTTCCAGCCATAGTTTTCCCAGTAACACTAGATATAACATTCCAAGTTGCCTTTAGTTGTTAAATTTATATTTTATTTAAATTAATTTATATTAAAATTTTATTTTTAATATAAATTGTACTCAAACGTTCTTAAATATTTTATGGAAATTTCTAACTTTATTCAAGAACACCGGATCATGACTCCATTGCCTCTCATCATATAAATAATATAATTTTTACCTGCTTCTATATATTCCTATGTTAGCCCAATCGCCAAATTGAAAGTTGAATTATTTTGTTTTCGTTTTTGGCTTAAAAATATAATTAAATTAATGTAATAAAAAATCAAAAACCTTATTATATAAATTACTTGGATTATCATCAGTTACTATTTCTTTAAGCACTATTTGTGCAACTTTGTTTTTAAAAGTAAGGATTCTATTTTTTGTAATTAGTCTGTAAGTAAATTTTAGGGTGCTTCCATTTCAAATTTAATTAAGAGAGAAAATTGTAGACCACAGTAGTCTAAACTTAAATTCCATATCACCTCTCCATAAATGTTACAGTGAACACATTGTCAATATAAGTCGCGGAAAAGACGTTCAACAAGTTATAAGATTTAAACAAATTTAATTGACGATAAAGATTAAGACGATGAGGACATTCATTGATTTCTGCAGGCAGCATTAAAAATTTTCTGCAAATTAAAAAATTTACTGACGAGACGGTTTCGAAAAAAAAATAACTCTTACACTTACACACTTCGTTAAATATACAAAAAAAACATGTAATTTTGAATGGATTATTGTCCCTTATAACAAATCTCAAAGATATGTTAAATTATGATTTTTCCTTCCCGCTTTTAAAAACCTCTGTAGCATTTGTAACAAAACATACAAAACAAAACAAAACAAAGGCATTAAAAATGAAGATACATTAATATAAAAATCGGAAAAACAACTCAATGAAACTAACAATCAAGTTTCAATGTATTTGTAAACTCGCACACGCCGATTACATGTTATACATTTTGGTACGCTTGTTCCAGTAACCTAGTCAGATATAGGAGATCCAGGGGGATAAATCACCATTCACCACTGCCACCCTTTTATACATGACCACGCCCACAACCGCCTACTTTACGTTTGTTTGTTTCAAATTTTAAAAAATGAATGTACCATTCATTAATACTCATTGTTTATCTGAAATACGGTATAATAATAAATGAAGGGATTATAATAAAATAAGCTTACTAATTATGACTTCCAAATGAGCATAAAAAGCAATAATAATTTTTTAATAAAATAAAAAATACAAATGTTAAAAATTATTACTGCCAGTTCATTATTCTATGCGCTTGTTATAGTAATAGTGTCGCTCCACAAACCCAAATTAAGAGCTTATAATAGTTTACTGTTCTGAAATTGTTTTACCCCTGTCGCACTAAACGGCGAGAGGAAAGTCAAGGTTGAAGTTTGGAATGGGATATAGGGTGGAATGGTGAGAAATGGGGAGAGTCAGTGGGAAAGAGGTTTTCGTTGATAAGAGCATTTTTCTTGCAAATAACCGAAATTATATTAATTATTTATTTGGCTATGTTTGAATATAGTTAAAAAAGTTTTACAGACGTTCTATTATCACTTTCAAAGTTTTACAAATATGCCAGATATTGAAAAAAGTTGCCTGTAGTGGAAATATTCATGACCTGAAACCTCCAGTCATAGACCTAAATAATCATACCAGTAACCTGTTTGAAGTGGATATGTTCTTAATATAGAATATTAAACATAATGGCAATATTATTTTACGAATCGACTATTTGTTTTGTGTCAAGACCTTTTGATTATTATAATAAATAAATAAAAATGTAATTCAAGTAAATTATTAACAAGTAGAATGAACTAGGTAATACTACCTCTTACAGATTATCGGAGTGATAATTTTTAAAGCAACATTTGTTTCGGTGTAGGAAACGCCCAAAGACCTCATTTTTCATTTCTCAGGATAATTTCAACGCCACTCACCAGATGGCACATCGTCTTTTTAAAAACTCTGTCTTCTGAAAATACACCACAATAAATATAAATAATGTACCGATGAGTGGTATAAGTCGGTACAAGAAAAGTCCTCAATAATATGTTTTTTATGATCTCAGATCGACTCACATTAAAAAATATATAAATATCTGAGATAACTCCGGTAATAAAAAGAATAAAATACCATATTCGTAATATAATTAAACAAAAATCTAAAATATATATGAGATATAAATTATTAATTGATTCTGAAACATTTATGTAAAGGCCTACCTACAAATCATTAACGACTAAAGTAATATTTGAGTTACAAGAATCTCAGTAAAAAATTAGGGACTATAAAATAAATTATAACAACAAGAGATTAAACTAGATGTTATTTTGAAGTAACGAGAATATCTAGATAGAATATTTGTTGTTGAAATCATATAACAATTAATTTTACATGCAGTCCTTTGATCAATGCACCCCTTAAATTAAGTTTACCTGTAACTTAAAATCTGATACTGTTATATTCAATGTTCTATTATTTCACCCTAATGATGCAGATAATAACTGCATACTATTTGTATGCAGTTATTATCTGCATCATAACACACACTACACATATCATTAAAATATGGGAATAAAAAACTAACAATATTTCAAGTAAATAAAAATGTATTATGATAGCAAATAAAATTATTTTTTAAGTCATCTTTATTTTTAATCTAAGAAGTTAATTGTAATAAATAAACTGGAAAGATATATCAATAGAATCTTAAGCTTAGCTTAAAGTACTGTGATTGGTTAAATGCAAGTTGTTACTTTACAATAATTATACATACCTGTATGATTATTGTTAAACGATATTTAAAAAACAAGGTTTCATTTAGTATATTGTTGTGTCAATTGCAATCCTTATAAATATACAGTAAGTTTAAGAAAGTTAATTTAAAATTTTAATTAAAAATAAATTTTGTATTAAAGCAAAGTTCTCATAAACGAAATTTGCCGAAAGATTTCAAATATTTTGTTTCTCTAGTTCAAAACATGAAGTTCATATACGACTGACCTATTGGAAATGAAAAGTCTTATTAGTTTAGCCATTGAACTACTCAGTTGAAGTAGTGTGCACTAACCCAAATTGGGTCTGACTTAAATTTTAGGACGGTTCGGTCCAAAAGTCTATAAATAATTAAACAAAAACCAAAGACATTCTGTAAAATTTTCTATAATATGGTGACTTGAATGAATGTGAATTTTGTTATTTTTGAAAATATTTCTACGGAACTCATAATGTACTTAAATACATTACCAAAAAGCCTACCCGACCAGGCTGGCTTTTGTAACATATAAAGCGCCCTCCATGTACAATATTGAAAATATACACAGTTTTTTAAGGCGATAAGTTGACCGTAGTCTTAATTTGATATCTTTATTGGAAAAGTAAAAGCTGCTGTCCGTTCTTTTAATTAGTAACAGAGCATTATAGCGTTTTAAGTATGCACAGTTAATGTTGGCAGTGTAAATAATGTAAGTTATATGGAAAATTAATTTCGATAGAGATAAAACTAAACGAAACAATGTTTACTATAACCAATACTTTGATGTATATATCATATATACATGTACATACAATATATCAAACAGATATATAGCATCTATATACGATATTTCTAGAAATTGTTAAATTTTTGAAACTGAAACTTAAAGTCTATAAATACATATCATTTGTCATTAAAAAATACACAATCTAAAAGATTATTTTCTAAATTACTACCACCTAGATAACAAAAATATTTTTAAATCCATTTCAATAAAAAGATGCTTTTAAAACAATCAAGAATTTCTGTAAAATGTGGAATATAAAAATTAAAAAGCTCCGACTGCAAAATAAAGCTTTAGGATCAAAGGAATATTGCATTCAATGTTTTATTCTTTTTATAGAACGAATACGAATAGTATATTTCACACAACAATACCTTTTGTTAACGTGTGTTTGAATATATTTTATACACTATTTTATATTTATGTTTTATTTCAACAAATTATTTATATAATAAAAATATATTAACAGTAGAGTAGTAGTAAAACGAACATTCAAGTTCAATAAATATTGAAATTTTTAATAATTGAGTTTATGATTTATATATAGTTGAATAGTTTATTATTTATTTATAGATTAATTAAATAAAATGATGTCAATACATTAAATATCGCGACAATATTACGTAGGACAAATATTGCTACGTTAATTCATATTTTGCTTAGGTGGAGTTTATTCGATTCATTAATTTGTATTACAATTGATTAATAGTTGCGAAATTTGTTACAAATTGATTAATAGTTGCGAAATTTGTTGTTGTAAACAATTATATAATATAATGTTATTTTGAAATTTCATATGTACTGTATGTATTGTTGTAGTTTTGTTGTTATTCTTAGGATTATAAAAGAAAATAATATTTGAATGTAACGGTTTCTTGAGTGGTTTCTTTTGAATTATTAACATAGATAGAGATCACAACAATTCGTCTAGACCGAGTGTAGTCTATTCTAAAATGTCTATAGACAGATTTAGGTTTAGATGTCTACAAATTCCTTTCAAGGACGGTGTGTAATAAGTGCAGTAAACGGTCCAGCTAAGTATGGAACGTCTATTTGTGCAATAGTAGTAGTGTTATTCCTTTAGTTCATTGACATTTGTTAATATTCTTTTTACTACTTATCGTTTTCAGCGACCCCAATATTCACAATGCCCCCACGAGTACTAGAATATCTCTGTTTAACCTTTGTTCAAATATAATGTGCATTTCTTTAAAAGTTAACGCGTGCGAATAAATTTGTTTCTTTTGATCCCGATAGCATTAAGTCTGAAAGACATTTTGTAAGGTTAAGAACAGGTTATGGATTAGGAAATGTTTCATGTTTATTTTTAATCATTTATAGTAAGTAGTATACTAAAAAGGTGACTAATTTTATATTTTCTAAATTTTTTCTAAATATAGGAATTTAAATTCATTATATTTTGTAGTATATTTTGGGTAAAATCGAAATACAGGGAAATAAATGGCAACTTAGAATAAAATAAGGCACATATCTATAAGAAATAATTATAATTATGTTTGTTTGTTTGTTTGCTTTTTATTCTACGCAAATAATTCAAAAGTACATAACTTAATGTAACGCAAAAGAAATTATATACAAATACGGACTTATCCCAAGGGATCTCTTCCAGTCAAGCTTTGATCAATCAAATAATTAAAAAACAAAACATGTGATGACGATTTATAAAATATTATTTAAAATATCAGAATAAAAACATTTTCATATCCATAATGTTACTTTATATGACTTGTTATAATATAATTGATACAGTGAACAATTTAATCGCTAATACAAAACTCATACCGTCTTTTAACATTTGCGGGACTGAGTCCAAAATTATTGTGATGTACCGTGAGACAGTATTGTATCATTATCATTACAAATACGCATGTTTATTGGATCATTTATTTCTATAAATTTGTCAATTAATTCTCAGTGATCAATCAATTACTATATTTGAATGAATGTCATCGACCTCGGGAACACCTATGCCTGATTTATATTAAAACTTAATAATTTTGAACCATAAGCCATATACAATTTAAAAAATATGTAAAATTATAAAGTGAAAAGAAAAATAGATAGTAAAATTTGCAGATAAATGCGTCAATCTGCGTAATTGTTTGTCGTAAATGAAAGTGCTTCCTGACACCTCGTTTCCCAATGCGACTTGGCGATCGGCTGTAATAGATTTTAATGGCAAGAAGAGAGCTATATATAATCTTGGCAAGACCGCCGCTCTCTAACGTACCTGAAACTTACAATATCATTACAATAATTTAATATATTAATTTAACATTATAAATTTTAATCGATTAATTTAGTTTTATTTTACTATCTGATAAATAAGGTATCAAATCAGACGAGTTTAATGAGCACTCCGTAATGTAACAATTTACCGTGGAATTTGTATAAACAGACAGAATTAATAAAAAACAAATAAGATTTTTATAATATATACATATATTACAATGTTCAATAATTCTGATATGTGGATAATACTTACGAATGTTGATATTGAAACAAAAATTTACTCTACATTGTAAAGAATCAACTGAGAATTCTCCTACAATATAATAACAATATCCTCTTTTATCATACTTAATAATTTTCAGACCAAAGAGAATATGTGGTTTAGGTAAGTCTAGTATGAAATGATTTTGAAATAAGCGTATTAAATTACGCTGCAGAGTTAATCTTTGTAAAAATATGAAACATTAGCATTTTACATAAACTAATTGAAAATAATACCATTCGGCTAATAATAGGAAATTTTAGATAAACAAAATCCAATAACATATGTTTTTATATAAACTTGAGACATATCTTATAATTGTGCATATCGAGTTTATAAAAAGAGAGTTATAATATAATAAAATGTATAAGTAATAAATCAATTATTATATTTGTAGTAGGATGTTACATTTATAATAAACATACCAATTAACGATCGGTCGCCCGATTGCTGTCCACCGGAGCATACACACGTCGGTCTGCCAACTATCAATTACATTTACATTGCAATTACATATTAAAATATTTCATAAATTCATATTTGGAAGTGTTCTCCTCATGTCTATACTGTTTCAATTTATCATGTCGTATTTCATAACAAATTACGATCAACTATTGGAACATTGTACATAAATCTTTATGTATATAAAATCCCGTAGATTGTAACGATATTTGTTTACAATATTTGAAACTACGGCACCGATTTCAAGTTGAAATTTGTTCATATCTATCTTTTAACAATATATTTTTTTTTTTTATTGATATTTATTAAACATAACGTTATTAATTCATAATTTAAAAATGAATTTAATGAAAATTTGCCTTGGTAAGTGGATAGTCAGAATAGTCAACGCATTTTAATACGAAAATCTTAAAAAGAAAATATTACGTTTAATTTTAAACACAGACAAACAAACATATGTGTATGTGTATAATATTATATGATTCTTGATAAGAAAACTTCCCATATTTTTCATTAGTAAAGTGCGAAAGACGGTTTGCTTGCATTAAATATACGAGTATATTTCTTATCTTTTAAGGAAATCGATAGCAAATTGTTCGTATCGTATATTACAGCTACGTCTTCTTGATTACACAATAAGTTCAATAGTTTATCAATTATTTAGTTAGCGATAATTAAAAATACATGTATTATAAGAAAGTAATTTAAAATTGCGTCAGCAATATACAATATATTTTTGCAACATCGGCTTTAATTTTAAATGTCGATGTTATTAATTTCAATTAATTAACAGCAAACGTCTATATTTAGACTAGAAAAAAAATTATACTAAACATATTATTAAAAATATTATTAAGCCCAATTTAGAAGAAAGAGCAAAGCCCTCAAATTACTGCTTCGAGTTGATATAGTTCTGTTCTCAAGTACTCTTAATATGTTTGTTTCGCTAATGATCACGCCTAGCAACACAATTAGCTCCCGTAACCGGATGCATATAAATATAACAATATTAAAGGTAAACTTTCATTTTGTTGCTAATTATGTTACATATCGATCACAAATATCTCTTAATATGTTGGGATGTAAGAATTATATAACAATAGTCCGTCTAAAACATTCTAATAGATAAATATGATGCTATAAGTTAAATATAATGTTTTTACAGAGAAAATCCTCGGGATATCAGAAACAAAGCCGAAAAACAGAGAAGAGATAAAATGAATCAGTCAATATCTCACCTGACGTCGATTGTCCCGACCGTCGTGAAACCAGGTCGAAAGTTAGACAAGACGAGCGTGCTACGTCTCACCGCACACTACTTGCGCTCGCACCAACACGGTAAGAACTTTTATTTGCATTAAAACCACAAATATATGATAAAAAACAGAAAAAAATTCATTATGATTATAAATATCATTTATTTTGTAAGCTAATAGCACGGGTTGATTGTTTCAATACAGCATCATATTTTGATTGATTTATTACTTGGGAATAGAGATTTTTACATCGTCCCCAAATTGAACAAACTTTTGATTGTTGACACCGAACATAAAAAGAGCTTTTACAGATACAATATATGTTATTTAAGTGTTTTGTCACTTAAAATTTTATTTAATTTTATTTATTTATATGGTTTATAATAATAATTACTGGATTAACCACTAAATAAAAATATTAAATACTATTTAACACTAAACCTACCGACAATTCATGTATACCTGTTCCTACCGCACGCGGTCAAATTGACCGATATTATGATTGTCATGTAGTTTGATAACGATATTATAACGTTTAAAAATGTGTAAGTTTTACAAAAGTTTAAGAAGTGTCAATTTGACCGGTACTTGGTAGGTTTAGTGTTAAATAAAATTAAACACTCATAGTATATTTATAATACGCTTGTTGCATCTTTAATGATGGAGTGATCTAGTTTGTTGAGCGCTTTGTTTTGCTAATAATTTTCTAGTTTCACCACATTCCGACTTGTAATTATAATTGAATGGAATGCGAACTCCATCTATTTATTATTATGATTATAAAGCAGCAAAATATATTGAGTTATTGTTGAAAACATGTTCTAAAGTTGTTGTGTTATTTAAATAATTATTTGTGTATCAAATAACTGTGTGTAACTAATAGATTTCTATGCAACTTGAAGAGAAGAACTCGTCACAAAAACCTAAAAAGTATTACAATATTTAGATTATGTTGGGTAGACCTCGAAGAATTCGGTCTACCCATTCATTTGTCCCTTACTTTCGAATTTTGGAAAAATTTCTTCACAGGAGGTCTTCTTATGACCGTCTGAGTCCGAAATGACCATTGGTCAAAAAGTTTATATATATATATATATATATATATATATATATATATATACGAGGGCCAAACTGAAAGTTTTTAGAACTGGCCACTTAAAAGCATTATATTAAAAAAAATAGTTTAAATTTTGAAAATAGAACTCTTTACCAATATTATTGAGTGTATATTTCATTCATTTGTCATTTGTTTTACGATTTGGCGGCAAATTGAAAATTGTCTGTGCACGTCAGAATGAATTTAAGCCGAGAAAATTTTCGTGCAATGATTTTTTATGACTTTCGATGTCATTTAAGTGAACAAGAAAGTTATGATAGACTTCGATTGGCTTTTCACGATGAAGCCCCATCTCGTGCCACAGTTTACAACTGGTTTAATGAATTCAAACGTGGTCGAACTAATCTCACCGATGATTTGCGTGAGGGACGGCCTTCTACAGCGACGACTGATTTAACATCAGTGTTGTGCGGCGTATGATAGAGACTGACAAAAGAGTGACCTATCAGCAGATTCGGACAAGTCTAGGCATAGGTATGAGTCAAGTGCACAAAATCCTCCATGAACATTTAGCGGTCAGGAAGCTTTGTGCCCGCTGGATACCGCATAATTTGACCGAGGCTCAAAAACTCCGCCGTGTTGATTGGTGCCGAGAAATGATCCACAAATTTAACGGAGGTGACTCAAATGCTGTGTTCGACATACTAACGGGTGACGAAAGCTGGATTTACTGTTATGATCCGGAAACCAAAAGACAGTCTGCTCAGTGGGAGTTTCCTTCCGAAGAGTTGCCAACTAAAATGAAAAGATGGTGGCCTCGTTCTTCGGAAAGACAGGTCATTACGCGACAGTAGTCTTAGAGGATCAGAAAACGGTTAATGCAGAGTGGTATACTAACAATTGTTTGCCACTTGTCTTGGAAAAAGTTCGAGAGAAACGACCTCGCAGCAGGATCCTCCTTCATCACGACAATGCCTCGTCGCACACCGCCAGGCAAACGATCGACTATTTGGTGACCTCAGACGTGGAATTACTGGGTCACCCGCCGTATAGCCCCGACCTCGCACCCTGCGATTTTTATTTATTTCCGAAAATAAAAGAAAAACTTCGAGGAAAACGTTTTATAGACGCCGAAGAAGCAGTGGCTGCGTTTCAAAACGCCGTCGAAGAGACCCCTAAGGCCGAGTGGGCAAGGTGCTTTTCTCAATGTTTCCATCGAATGCAGCGATGTATTGATGTAAATGGACGCTATTTTGAAAAGTTACAATAAAACTAATAACTTGCTAGAATGCTTAGTTTTTGATTTTCTAAGAACTTTCAGTTTGACCCTCGTATATATATATATGCGTGCGTGCGTCCAGATTCGACTTTTGTCAGCACGATAGCGGCCGCAGTTTTGCTCGGATCGCTTTCAAACTTTGCACAAAAATCAACCATCCAAAAATGAAGGTCAAGTTCGTTAACCAGAGAAATTCGGTCACAGGGGGCGCTAGGGCCTCACTTTTTCTGATTTCAGTTTTTCGACCATAACTTTGTCCCTATACAAAGGAGATCAATCACCTTCATATTATATGATGTCTTTGATAAATACCTATAACTAATGTAGATAAACTGAAAACCTAACTTCAATAACTTAGGGGTGGGGGTAAAAAAACCGAAAATTTTTGGAAAAAAAATCATAACTTTTTTCTGGTAAATATTCTTGCATCACAAGTATTTTTAATAGAAAGGTTATTTTTTACTCTAAATTAGGGTATCAAAAGTTTTTCCGTAAAAGGTACCGTTTCCGAGAAAAAAAATATAAATCAAAAGTGGTTTGTAAATTTTAGGTAGGTAAAACCACGACAACTTTTTTCTGGTAAACATTCCCTCCTTGCAAATATTTTTATTAGAAAGTTTATTTTTTACTCTAAATTTAAGTACCAAAAATATTTCCAAAAAAAGTTACCTTTTCCGAGAAAAAAAATTAAAACCGCTTTTTGCTTGAAAATTTTTGATGTAAACAACGGCATCATGTATTATTCTTAGGTAGTGAGTTATATTTTAAATGAGTTACACACGAGGTCTACCCAGGCGTGTCCCCTTGCGGGCACGGATTTTTTTGATTGATTTTGTTATCAATTGAATTATATACACAATTATATTAATAATATTTATGCATATAACACGATCGTCATAAATTATTTTGATATCTTTTTAAATTTCAACAGTGCTAACATTTTTCAAATCGGTTATTTAATCTCAAATCTGTTTATAAAAGTTATATTGTTTCTTTTTAATTATTTAAATCTGACTTTACAATCATATTACGTGTAATGTTCTCTCAAATAAAATATATTTTTAATTTGAGAAGTGTATTAAAGTTTACCAATATAATAAACTGAAGATTTTGTTTTTTGTGTGGGCGTTTGAAGCTCTGGAAATGCCAGCGTATCTTGAAAACAATTTTTATTCTATAGTTTATTTATTGATAAAGATTACATTACACTACATCCCTTACGTACAATAAATACTAGGATAGTCCTAGTATTTATTATTATATTTACTACTATACTATACTATACTATACTATACTATACTATACTATACTATACTATACTATACTATACTATACTATACTATACTATACTATACTATACTATACTATACTATACTATACTATACTATACTATACTATACTATACTATACTATACTATACTATACTATACTATACTATACTATACTATACTATACTATACTATACTATACTATACTATACTATACTATATCAGTATATAGTATACGAGTATGTATGCTGTTTGTAGTCGCCCTTAATCGATTGTACCGAACGAGTAACGCAGTTCGGTAATACGAGCGCACGGTGCCGCGTGGCAATACTAGTCTGGTTATAAATAAAAAAATAGCGCATAATATGGTTATAAAAATATATGAAGGTAATACCCAGTATAAAACAATACAAGGATATAATGATATTATTCTCATTTGTTCTTAATAACATTTTCTTTTCCTTGCATTATCTTTAATTTAAAAGTCCATTTGCTTTTCTATATAGTTTGTTTGTCTAAACCAGGAACAATATATAATTTATTCAGTAATAAAATCTTAACATTCTAATATTAAGTACGCCTATTAAGTAGTGTTTAAGCCTTAAATAATTAAAGTAAAAGGTTATATTTTTAATAGAATTAATGAAGATTTTTAAGTAATAGATTGCTTCTAAGATGATAAATTCCTTTGATAAGTTTATAAACAATTAACGCCATGCTACAAGATATACAAGACCAGTTTAATTCTACAAAAGTACTACGCAAAAAAACAAGGTAGTGTGAGTCAGATATCGGTATGCATGTACGAGTAGGTGTTGAGATCCTTTGTAGGTACTTACTATGCAAAATCCACTAATAATACTAATTGAGGTATTGTTTATAACCGATCACTGTATTATGGATCAGAGGTTCACACAAAAACAACCTTATTCATGTTCAAATAAGTTTCCATTTTGCATCTTACATAATTAATTAAATTGTATATATACTAAGATTTATTTATACTAATATAATTATGAAATTGTTACAAAAATATATATGTACGCTTATTCGTTAAGTACCTACTTACATAATTAGTCATTGTTATGGTCAGAGTTTATAAATCTATTACGATATGTTTTTTTAATATATTATGTAGTATATTATATGAATCATTAATACTATGAATGCATACTAATCGAGATCTTATAATATTATTGTTTCGTAATATTTTAATAAAGCATTCCTGTCGTTTTTAAAACAAACCAACCGACATATAGTACCTATGTAACATTTAATTGATATGTGACTTACCTTTGATATAATGATAATTCGTCTGCTCCTATAAACATAACTATTATTGCAATCATTTTCCTTATAAAAATTAATATATATATATATATTTTGGTTTTGTAAATATTGTAAATTAAAATGTTGTCTATTATTAATATATTTTCGCAGTTAATATATATCTATATCCTTAACATTATATTATATTGTTAGCCACGGATTCCCCTTTTCTTATTATTAATTACACAGGCACACAAAAAAAAAAAACATCATGAACCAGAGGGGAGACCCCATTATTCTTAGGTTTTTGGGATCGCTGAAACCGAATATGACAATAAAAACTAATTTTATATGCCCGTTTTCCCGCTAACACCCCCTTACTACATCTTAAGGGGTGAAAATTGAATTTTTTGTATAAAATCAAGATAGATGTGTATTTCTACGTTTTTTGGGATGCTGAAACCGAAAATGATAACTAAAAATAAATTCAAGACCACTATCACCCACTACCACCCCTTACAGGGGGTGAAATTTCAATTTTTCTATAAAATCAAGATAGATGTGTATTTCTACGTTTTCTAGGATGCTGGAACCGAAAATGATTACTAAAAATAAATTTAAGATCTCTATCACCCATTAACATCCCTCAGCAACCCTTACGGGGGGTGAAAATTTCAATTTTTATATAAAATCAAGATGGATGTGAATTTCTGTTTTTCAATATGCTGAGAGAAAAAGTGATTATAAAGTATATGGTAACCTTATTGTATGCATATATTTGTTATTATGATGCTAAGACTGAATCATGATTTTTGTCCTATTCTTAACAAGTTTTTTAATTTTTTGTTTTTTTTTTTGTTTTCTATTTAATTCTACTTATACTATTATCCATCCGGCAGTCTTGTAAAACGCTTAAAAGATTCTGAACCTAATTCTATGCCTCTGAAAGAGAATTGTTACTATTTTCCTGACAATATAGGAGACTAAAAGATGCTTAACCTAATTCTATGCCTCCGAAACAGAAGGGACTGTTTTCCTGACAATTTAGGAGACTACAGTGAAGAGCAAGGTGAAAAGTTCCATCAGGATCTTAAGACAATGGAACAGCGCTATCAGGGTAAATGGGATGTCAATATGTTAGCAGACTACTGTTGGATTTTAAAAAGAGATTTGCCAGAACAGAAAAGAACCAATAAAAGGATACCACTTAGAAGAACTTTTGACGACAAGAGAGTTCGTTATCGTAGAAACAGGTAGACGCTGAATAGTGAGAGGCAAGGGAACTCACTTTAATTCAGCAGCCCAAAAGGGAACAGAAATCTATTACGTCCACGCCGTTGTTCCTGGGTTACGCTAAGAGTAGAATTAAATCATAAATATATATCAGATACTTCTGATCGATAAAGCATTCGAATTTCTAATATAAGAGCTAAGAGTAACCTCAAACTAGTTTGATGTCATTTACTGTAAATCGTTAAAATTTCTTCATACATCTTGATTTTATACAAAATTGAAACTACCCCCCCCCCCCCGTTAGGGGTGGTTAGGGGGTGGTATTGAGTAAAAGAGGTATCAAATTCACTTTTGGTTGCCATCTTCGGTTTCATCATACCCAAAAACATAGAAATACACATTCATCTTTATTTTATACAAAAATGGAAAATTTCACTTCCCATAAGGGGTAGTAAGAAAGTGTTCATGGGTTATGGAGGTCTTGAATAAATTTTTAGTTATCATTTTCGGTTTCAGCATCCCAAAAAACGTAGAAATACACATCTATCTTGATTTTATACAAAAATTTCAATTTTCACCCCTTAAGAGCTAGTAAGGGGGTGCTAGCGGGAAAACGGGCATTTAAAATTAGTTTTTATTGTCATATTCGGTTTCAGCGATCCCAAAAACCTAAGAATAATGGGGTCTCCCCTCTGGTTCATGATGTTTTTTTTTTTTGTGTGCCTGTGTTATTATTAGGACGGCTTATCGAATTGACTGCGATGGTTCTAGTTATTAGTACATTGCTCACTAAATATATTGACGTTTGTGAAACAGTGATCACAATAAAAAAAATGAAAACATGGCTGAGTTTTTTGTGTGGTTCTTCTCAGACCAGGGCGCGTTTGGAACCCTCGTAGTCTTATTTTAAGTTGGAGAGTCTCTTTACAGAAGGGCTTATTTTGATACATACGATATCAAAATAGGCCCTCCTGTCACTTCCATTTGAGTACACAAGTGATCAATAGTATGGATTAAAAGTGGAAAATATATATAAATAAATTACTAATAACGATATAACGGTTAACTAATTAATCAGATGGTTAAATCCTGTATTATAAATGTTTAAATTAAGCTGTTATAACTAGGAAGAATCATTAAACCTTTTTAATTTTTAAACGTATTAAAATAAAAGAATATTGAAGATTTTCCACTAAATTAAATGAACCTCATATCATTGTTAGGGATCAGCGCAATATATAAATTCCTTCTATATGTTCTTCTTCTACTAATGATATTAGAAGAGACATCCTTCCTCGCCATATAATTTATTCTCACACTCCAACCACCTTTTCTTTTAACGTTCTTTCTTATATAATAATCCACATTAATTCTTTAATATATATACACCTAAGTCTGTTTTTACACGGAAATTGGTTCCAGAAAAAACCGTGTAAAAAAAAACCGTGTAAAAAAAAACATTAATCGTATGCAAAAATAGGTGATTGGTTCCTAATCTCTAAAACCTATTAAAATTAGTGAAAAACAAGGATTTTTTAAGAACAAATATTGATGTTTATTTAATTAAATCACATTTACAATGTTTATTTTTACAAGCATAGTTATTGAAGATTATTCACAAAATATTAACACATTTCAATTGCTCTGACCAGTAAATTTGCTTGTATGCACAAAAAGGGAATTCCCCTAAATTTGTAATATGAACAGATTTCGCAGAAATTAAATTTGACAAAAAAAATTAAGCCCAAAAAATTTTTAATCGTGCTAAATGGAATAAAATCGTGTAAAAAAATTAAAAATATTTTATTTTCAAACCGTGTTATTTCAAAACCATGTAAAAAAAGACCGTGTAAAAACAGACTTAGGTGTATATATACTTCATCCTTTATCATTAGAACTAAAGATATAATATAATTGTTAAACTAACAAGGTGCAGTAACAGAAAAATAAAATCGAATAGTTATTTTTTTGTAAAAAGTATCTATATTTTAAAACATAATAAGCTTATTTCAATTTATTACCCTCTCATATCGTATTACATCTTTCGTTCCGACTTTTATATAAAGTTCCTTTGGCGGTATTGAGTAATAAGTCCATAATCAATATCAAAGACGCTTAGACTTATAGACATTTTAAAACAAAATATAAAATATACACATGATATATAATAATATATAATGATCTATGATGATAAACGTGCATTAATGATCTATGAAGACCAAATACGAAACGGAATTTAACCTTTTTCAAATAACTTATTTTATTTCTTATATATTTTATCAATTTAATTTTATATTTTAACAATTAAAAGCTGAATGTTTAAGGATTTCCCGGATTAAGTCTTCCGTTGTACATAATCCATTTTAACAAGATCCTTCTATCTCCTTTAACAATTTAATCCAAGATTATTCTAGTTCTAGTATAAGATATTTATTTATTATTTCATAAGAAACTGAATATTAACAAGAAAACTAAATATGAATAAAATACTAAAATAAATAACTGTTATACTACAGACAGACTTCTGAACGGGTGTTAAATGCAACAAAGAAAGTTAAAACTTCCAGAAGTGTTTACATTTGCAATACTTTCTACTAAGTATTCTTATAAGTTGTTTTTTCTATTATTATTTTTTATCTGTTCGTCTGTTTTTTTTTATACATTAAATAAAGCTTAAAATGTTATTGTAATATATATAGACTATAATATTTCTATCTCTGAATAAATTTGTTTGTAATAATGAGTAGAAATATCTTTATACTTTATTCAAGAACTTTTAATTTATGCCTTTTATATGAATATCTGACGCCGAGAACAACAGGTGGAAATCATTGTTGGTTTTGATATTTGGATATTATTTTGTATGATTTGTTGTGTCGTCGAGTGAGAGTCAGACTCGCCCATCGAGGGTTCATTATAAATTAATTGGTTACAAATAATTCCAGAATCGAGTCTAGAACTATTCCCGCAATTCAGCGTTCAAAACTTAAAAAATATATAAGTTTTCATATCTGTACACATAAGAATTTATGAGTAGTTTAGCTTATTTAGAAGTAAAGGGTCTTGAGAGTCGGACGGACTGACACACAAACAGGCAGGCAGTTAGGCGGACAGAAAGACGGACAACGAAATTGTCCTTTAAATATTTCGTCTTATCTTTTTAAGGTACGGAACCCTAAAAAAATTGTATAATACTCAAAAGTGCTTTATAACATCGTTAATTAGTAGTAGTAACAAGTACTTCTAACTGTTATCTTACTTCTTCATTAAATGTTAGCTCCATTCATCCATCTCATATTTCACATAGATTTAAAATGATTAATCCTAATATAAATTAATAGTAAACTATAAGCTAATATATTGAAAACCTAAACTTTAGTTTCAAGAACTAAATTTAAATGTAAATTCAATAATTGAATACAATATAAATTTAAATAATTGCTACTTTTATTAGATATTTTCTTATTTATATAGCTCTAGTGTTAGTTTTACTATAATAAGCTTACTCTAGTTGGTTTAAACTATTTGATATTTGCAAACTTTACCTACTAAAGTAAACACCAAATCTGTTTTGAGTTCTTATTTAGTTTGAAGCTAAATGAATACTAGTCTACTAACTTCAGAAGCCTGTAGACAACTTTACATATGTATTATTCATGTGGAATATTTAACGAAAACTATCCATACCGAATGCGTGGCGATCTTCTACTGTGCGGTTTTCAAAGAACTTATTTTCACGTATTACCAAGATACGGAAAGAACTTCTTTCGGCGGTGATTTTTATATATATATACATATATGGTACTTTTTACACAGTTAAGTTACCCTTTTTGCACCCTGTACCCTGCACCCGAACCATTTTTTAGTATGGTATTCAGCTACTCGACAGTAGTTTTTATAAAAAATTGTAATACATCAAACATAAGAATTTTAAACAAAAGTAGCTTATTTACATGTTTTGTTTTTATTTACATACTACAAACATAATATTTCAATATTAAATTTTATAATTTTCCTTAGTGTGATATTTGAGGAAGCACTCTCCTAGGTGTATCCTAGGTTTTTCAGGACACGTGTCACAGTAATACAACGTTTCACGTCTTCCGTTTTTCTTTTTCGTTCGGTCAGAGCACACTCTACAATCTTTTTTTTATCCTTTTAGCATCACATGTAGCTTACCATTTAATCGGATACTGTTACCGGTAGTTGCAGATGTAGAACCACGGCCAACTCCACGGTGTTGTCGATAATCTCCTTTTAGCTGATTCACTAATAATTTAACTGATTAGCTCATTCACTAATAATTCACTTAACAGAGTACCAAAAATTTAGCTACGATTTTGCCAGAAACGCTATAGTGTTCAGACTGAAGGATCTAAGTGTCCACCATCTGATATAAACCTAATTAGTCCCATTTTCCTAGACAATCTATCCGTCCATTAATAGTTTCAAGAAGCCCGTCTCCAATAATTCCGCTCATAACAATTCATGTCCTAGATAAATATTTCCAAGAAATCCGTCCTAAATAAATTTCCTTATGAACTAAGGTGAAAAAAACAAGACCGATCTCCTAACAAGACCGTCCTAGTTATCCTGTCATTGAGGAATTGAAGATATTTTTTTTTAATAGAAGTATTAAGTTAGTAGCGTAAAAATTTGTGTGGGAAAAACAGATTTCAATAAAGTAAGAAATTTTTATAAAAACTGTTTTTTTATGCGTAAATTAAAAATGAAACTACTAAAGTCACACCTAGGAAAAAAATTATAATTTGTGCACAATTTAAAGTACATATTATCACAAAGAGTAATGGCGCTTGAGAGGCGCAGTTCGGGTGCAAAGGGTTTATATGCAAAAGTTTTTAATAAAAAGATACAATAAATATACTAAATAAAAAGACTTAAAATCATACAAGTGAAATCAGTAAAAATTTAGGTTTAATTTATTTTGTATAATAATATTAATCCGTTGAATCTAAGTAATAAATAAAGCTTCTAAAATATAGTAGAAACATTAAAGCATCACTACCACGTATACCGCATTTCAATAGGTGTATTCAATTACGTAAGCATTCGACCATTGTTATTTCCTATGTATAAACAAACTAGTGCTGGGAAAGATATTACATATTTAACTAATTATAAGATACATAAGCTTTATCTCATAATTAGTTCTTGATAGACATAATGTCTATCAACTCTTGCAAATGTACTGCAAATAAAAAAAAATGTTGGCAAAAAAATTTAATGGCTATCTGAATATTTTTTTTATATTGAAAACGTAGTATAGAACATTTTAATCCAATTTTCATCCATTACGAATTCGCATGAAAGCTCATATAGATGCCATGTTAAAAGCAACAATACTGTGTTGACCAAATGAATAAAAGATTGTCCAATACAATTAATTCATTTGCTTCATAGATACTGGCATAAAAATAACAATGCGATCTAGTCTTCTTTTTTCATATAGCGTATCTGCCCAAAAATATAAAAGTCAAATGAATTACTATACCATTTTTGCACAGTATTGTCTCAAGTATTTTTTGAGAAATTTACACAATTTAGTAAATAGGTGCTGCCTATCGTCGAATATATATATATATATATATATATATATATATATATATATATATATATATATATATGAATATATAAAGGGTAAGGGTAATTTTATAGAAGGACCTAAAGCAGAAGTGAACCAATATATTTCGGACGACCTATATTGGTGAAATATATTTATCGATAGAGTTTATATTCTTTATGCATTCGATGATTTTCTTTATTACCTTATTGGTTTGGTACGTCTCTAAATTCGATAGTTATATGACGTCCGTTTTTAACAGATATTTAGCCTCTTTATCTACTATGTATAAATATAATTTAACATTCATGTAAAACTTTCCAGCAGACTACAGATCCTAGACATGACACTTATAATGATCAAAATGATAGAGTAAAGAAGTTGATAAGTAAATCTGTAAAAAATACCAAATATTGCAACAAAAACAGACGAGCCGCTCAAGAAAATTCAGTAACAAATATAGGTATAAAAGGATTAGCACCCTATAGGTATAAAGAATTGAGTTCTTAACCATTGATAAGCATGTTTTTATTTCAAAACGATTTATAACTTTAAAAAATTTTAAAAATAACTTTTTATTAACTTGTACAAGTATTAAACTAATGTTTCTAGGAATAGGAACATAAAACGATAGTGAAATCTCGAAAAGAATAAAATTGTATTAATCATTTTCGAAAACAGTGCGAACGAGATAGTTAAACTTGTGATTTAGTTTTTACTTCTAAATGAACTATACATCGTTGCACAACTGCAACATAACGGCTTTTGAGCTTATCTTCTTACTATACTTCAATAGAGTGCAAGTTGTTTAAGAAGGTATTAACTGCCGCCTCCTAATTAGTACATCAGCATATACAAATTTATCTTTCGTTGAAATTTATACGTTATTACTTCTTGTTATCTTCTTACTGTATGTGGTTTTCTAATGCTCTTTAATATTTCTTCACATACTAATTCCACTTCAGCGAGAATACCTAATAAGTGCTCCTCGTAATAAAGTGTTTCATTATAGTACGATGATAAAACATTTTACTTAAGTAAATCGAATAATATTAAAATCTTTACAAGAAAATAAATTATAATTAATTTATAAGTTAATGTAAAGATAATATATGTAACTTTAATATAACGAACCAAGATATAACAATTTTCACGCTATACACAAAAATTTAGAAATCCCTATATCTGTTCACAACAGTCTATGCAAAATATACTTTTCAAAAATTTATCAACCATTCCAAAGGATTAATATTAAGTATTATTTACCTCCAGTTACATATTATTGGTTAATTGAGGCTGGGTATCTATTTTCAAATATATAATTATTATATAAAGTTCATTACAACTCATAAAAGACTACAAAATCAGTTTAACGCACCTGCTTTATATCGCCTTGATTGGAATTCTGTTATGACAAAGCGAATATCCCACAGGCAGCAAGGGAAATTTGATGTCAGTTTATTAATTGCTCTTGTTTCAGTTTTCATTTTCATTAAATAGTTCTAGACATAATAGGTTTTATAATTGAACTTTATTTAATAAATTTACTTTGCAGAGAATATGCTTTGATATGAGTTGCTAGCAACATTTAATATATTGTGTAGATTTAAACAACTACACAAAATAAGTAATTTTATAGTTGCTACCGCGGTGGGTGAATTTTATTCTATAGTTCAACGTCATCAATATTTTATCATTCCATAGCATATAAAGATATTTTCACATACAATTCTTTATACCATTTCTTACACAGTATTAATTTTTAAATCTTTAATTAAGACCTGAATAAAAATTATTGTATATTTAAATGAAGATAACTTAATTAACTACCTTGCTTTTATAAACGTATCTATTCTATAATGTCAATTAAATTATTTTGCTCCCAAAAACTCGCCAAACATTTTGCATTATACACGTAAAATATTGAATTACCAATAAACAAAACAATTTCAAATACAATAAAACATATCAAGGTCGTTTTGTATCTTTTGTCTTCATCGTTTATAAACTATTAACCAAATTGATACTCATATTCACTAGATAGTTCACTGAAGTCAGTCGATGAAACGATAATCTTGTCCCAAAAATCTATGGATCTGTAAAATGGATTAAAAGGTGAGGATTTTGCTCCATTGATGTTAAACTTTATGACAGTTGACTGTATCGAAGCGAGTCTGGGCTTAATAGCATTTAGGGTTCAGTTAATAGTTTAATAAAAAATATTTCGGTTCTGTGAAAAAAATTTACACGTAGTTCATCCTATTAATAAGCATTAAAAGGTGATCTATAGTACAATTCATTGACCAAATGAATCTTATCGTTTGGTCAATGAATTGTACTCGTAAGTAAAGTATAGCTAGAAAGCTCTGTTAGCACAATTATTTCTAATTAATTTAATTGTTACTAAGTGCCTACGGATTTTGAGAACTACTTGCGTAAATTAAAAAAGATGTTATTCAATATTAATATTAAGATGTATCAAATTTGAAAATAACTTATATTATTAAGCGTATGAATACCTATTGAAATCCGACCTTTCGCTCTAGCGAATATGTTTATATATGTTTATTTTTGTAGTATTCGGGAACAGCATCGATCGCTCGCCAGAATTCAGCAGACAGTTTATGCACGGACTTCTAAATAACCTGAAAGGTTTTCTTATAACTATTACATATAAGGGATTGGTTGTCGTTGTGTCACCCAACGTTCAAGAATACTTGGGTTACACTGAGGTAAATAAATATACTTCTCTTTTGATTGCAATATTTTCTTGCATGATGAAGCAATTCGTCTATAATATGTAATTTAAAATACTGTGTAATAATAATTAAAATCCATAAAGTGAATTTGCTAAATAAAACCGTTAAGTATAAAAATATTATATACAGGTAGAACTCCTAGGTCAGAATATTTTAAGTATCATCCACCAAGACGACCACCAGCTTTTAAAAGATCAGATATATCCGAGAAGTTGTACTCTCGGATCCAACGGCGAATTGCTGCTCCCAAAGGAAGTGGACGCTGAAAAAAAAGTTATGGAAGCATTATCTAAAGAAAAGAGAAATTTTATTATAAGGTAAAGTTATCTTTTAAGTTATATTCAGTTTAAAAATAAATATATAGGTAGATACTATAAAATTTTAACTATATATTCTAATTAAATAGTTATTTGAGTTAATGGCCTCATTTATACAAAATCGAAATCTCTTATTGATAATACAGATTCAAGAAAATGAGTCAACAGCGCTCTGACCCACCCCAGTATGTGGCGTGTCATGTGGAAGGATCGTTGAGGAAGTCAGACCGCGCTGGTATTCACTTCGACAGCGTAGTTCATATCAGTCGTCGGGTTCGGGCGAAAGGAGAAAATCCATTTGCCAGTGGAAATGATATAGTAGGTTTTTATTTTTCTTTGTTCGGCCTAAATATATATATAATATATAATAAAAAGTTACAATTATCGTTAGGTGTTAGTAATTCTATACAATTATGCCTTTGTTTTTAAATTATATATATTAAAGAAATTTAAAGATTATATTAATTGAGAGTACGTTTATCAAATTTAGCCAAGTATTGACTAGAATTGGCTACGTCATTAATACGTATCAGCATTATTATTGAGCTGGGACTGTTGAAGTATTATTTAGGAGAGTCTTAGATATAAATTATTAATTAAATACAGTTTGTAATATTTGGACAATATAATTGTTATGTAACTTTGTATAAACCGTGAATAGACTCGTGCAGGGTCCTGTTGATCATTAAAAGTTAAAAGCTTTATGATATACTATTACGAATGTCCATTCATAATGATGTATTTATTTATTATTCTTATAATAATTCAAAAAATATATATGTTGTGCAAATATTATGAAATATTGCAGTTGACATAACTGCAATATTAACATAACACATAACAGACATAACAGACTGTCCGGCACAAAAATAATATCAACAAATTTCATTTTCATTTCATGTCCAATAAAAGTAATATAAAAATTTTATATTTATATTTATTTATATCTATATAGTTAAAGGATCAAAATTTTCAAAATTAATTAATATCCTTATCCAGTATTCGATTCGTTCAATCCTCAATATGTAGGTATAATAATAGAGAGTAACCCTTTTTCGAAAGGGTCATTTTAATTTCGAAATGTCATTCCCCCGATAGCACTTAGGTCCACTAAACAACATCAAAGGAACTTATTTTAGAACATCTATTTGCCTAGATAACCTAATACATACATTTTATAACTACATTTTTATTTTATGTGCTTTTTGTAGAATTTTCATCCAATTTTTTATACTGAACTATTCGACTTCTTAACCAATTAATATTATTCAACAGGTGTTTATTGGCATGGTGAGGCCTTCGACAGAAACGTTTATTACGGAAAGTGGTCTCGAGTCTTTCAGAATGGAGTACCGAACGCGACATTCTATAGACGGCGAAATTATACAATGCGAGCAACGCATTGCGCTTGTAACGGGATACATGACGCAGGAGGTGAACGGTGTAAACGCAATGAACTTTATGCATCGCGACGACGTCCGCTGGGTGATAATAGCGTTACGGGAAAGTAAGTTCAATTAATTATTCCGAGCTTTTGCATTGCGTAGTTACTCTCGTATGGGACTAAATGATACTCGCCTGTGATTTAATTTTTATTCCTATTTGGGTTTTAAGTTATTGCCGGTATTATATGTTTTTGAATATCGCTTTAATGCTACTACTCTTTCTCATTATCAATGTTTTATTTCATTTTTACACTAAAATTATTAGTTTAAAATATATCCCTGCCCTAACAGCTCCGTTTGAAAGAGAAAGTTTTGTCTCTTCCTTAAAAACCTTTTTATTTCTGTTTAAAATTATTTTTTACTCCAACATCGAAATATCAAATGACATGTTTTTCATTATGGAAATAATCATTCATCCATGACCATTCAGTTGAACGTGTATCAACAACTCTCAACCCTTATTAAAAAGGGGTTGAATATATTTAACACTATTTTCGAATATCATCATTATTTAGTCTCCCCGCGGTGTATTCGGATCGGATCTATCAGATCCGTTACCCAGAACAAGATTATTCTATCGTATGTAGATGGGGGAGTCTGGTTTGCATCGGTTTAATTATATCTAATAATGGCAGTGTATAGTATTAACTGTAATTGCTTGCAAACGGTCTGAATGTTTCGGTATCTCCTGTATCACATTTACCATTAATTGAGTACTGAAATGCGTGTAGATTTTATAATAACAGTATATTAATATTAAATATATAGATGCTACAAATTCTTTATTTGTATATTTGTTCATTTCTGATTTATAACACAACATTTATCAAAAAATCCATAATTAGTATTTTAAATCGTTTAAGATTATGAATCTTAAGTAGTATTGAAGCTTATATTTTATCTTAGATTATTAGCATAATTTTTATTACTCATAAATATACCACTAGCAAAAAATTGTAGAATGAAATTTATTATATCGTAGATATTGAGTTAAGAGGGCAGAAGCTATATAAATGTATTGCACAAGTTTTTTCATATTTCTTAGAAATACAGGGATTAAAAACTCAAGCGTTGAGATATGTAATTCAAGAAAGCTTATTTCATAGAAGAGACATTAGATTATTAATTTTTTTATTTGTATTTAGCTTCAGATAAAGTGATCAAATTAATAAAATCGATAAATATTCTAGAATTTAAATTAAAAAATCAGAAACATTAAATTGTAAACCATTTTAAATATATCTTAACTTGAAATATTTTGTAGAGATGCAGCGATCGTAGAAACGTAGTCGATTGTGTAGCACGCGTAGACATCATTTTAACATTATAATAAAATTATACTATTAACATTTTTCTTTGATTTTTATATTGAACATTGTTTGTTCTTAGAGGCAGATATAAATTCTTTAAAAACTAAGAAATTTAATATCTTTAAATCCTATTCATTTCAAGATGTGTTTGAACTTCATTGGAATAAAGAAAAACTCCCTAGTAATAAAATACTTGAAGAACTTATAGTTAAGTTAAAGTTATTAGATATTACTGCTTAGATATGGAGTTGTTTCTTGTTTTTGTAAAAAAAAATCTTATGGAACAAATATATCATATTTATAAAAATTGCTGTAAAATATTAATTTAGTATTAAAATTTAAAATTTTAATAATTCGTGTAAAATTAATAATATATGTTATTTTTGCCTTAAGTGTTATTCAAAATTGGAGAAGATTTTTTTAAGAACAGACTCCCAAATTCAATTAAGTAATATTTTGTTCATTTTTACCAGTGTACGACAAACATCGCCTCGTCGGAGAATCATGTTACCGACTTATGACTAAGAATGGTCAATTTATATATATGAGGACAGTTGGCCATCTGGATGTAGACCAACAATCCCAGGAGGTCACCAGTTTTGTGTGCACGAACACAGTGGTGGCCGAACAAGAAGGCGAGCATCTTATTAGGATGATGAAGAAGAAGTTTACACTAATGGTCAACAATAACGACGATGTCCAAGAAATCGAATATTCAGAGGTGAGAAAAACCAATAATTTACTTTACATATTAATATAACCTTAAAGATAAATTACGTTTATTAAATTTATTATAAATTTCATTTAAGGGCAGATAATTCCAAAGTTTTTTGATAATTAATTTTTTTTTTATTTAAAAACGAACGAACCTTATGTCATCTTCACGTATATCGACAAAACAATTGACCTCACAGTTTTTTGCTGAAGTATATCATTCTGGAGTCACATAATGGCGCAGGAGTTATAGGCTGGAGCTGGCTTATGGTGGCCAGCGAGCCATATTACGGACTTTTGATACACTTAAATGTATAACCATATTAAAGCTAGAATAGACGCATATAGATTATTCATGTGACTTATTTTCGATCCGCTACTTCATGACTAAGCTCAAAATAAAATTTAAAAGGCATAATTTCTAATAAAAAAAAAGTAATGGATTCATTAAGGTGCACTTAGTAGACACCATTTAGAGTATTCGAATGACCAATAAATACAGCAAGATAATATAGATAAAATAATCCCCTTGAGATTCTACTTGGGTTTCATTAAATACTTAGTGAGATGAACATTTTTTTCTTTAAAGCTTAGAAGTTAATTAATAATCAGAAAATCCAATACCTGAGAACAACAGACTTTGCTTTGCTTTGTGCATTTGAAATGTAAAATAATAAATGTAAAGGAATAAATAATTTGATAATAAGCCGTAGTAATTAATACGTAATATATAATCTCTTACAATTTAATATATTGTATATTTAATATTTTTATACGTTTGATTAAAAGATTTGAGCCAAAATATATATATTTTAATCAGATTTCATTAATAAGAAATAAATATAACAGGAACAGTAAAAGGATATTTAATAGAATAACCATTAAATTAATAAGGAAAAAAACATTAAAAATATAAAGAAAAAATACACAAGTATTAAAATCTAAGTGTTTGTTTCTAAACAAATAAAAATGTTCATCTGAGTCCTTAAATATATCAATACAATTTTGTAAAAAAAATATTATTAACAATAACTTAGTAATCATATGAAAATTTTACCACAAGTGTATAAAGTGTTTATTTACGTATATCTCATTATTATTATTTTTACAAAAAAATGTTATCATAAAAAGGGCGACTTATTTTTAAAGTATCTATTTTCCCTTTAAAAAATCCAAGAGAGTGTATGACAAGGGATAATAAGTCGGAAATATTAAAAATATAATTAATTGAGATTACTCTGATGAATTATTCAACACAAACATTTATTGCATATGCAAGATGGGATCAAAGAATATGTTCCCCGCACATCCCATCATTGTAAAATTTGTATGTGTCCCAAACTGTTATACGCACAAAATTAAAAAACTTAAAACAGATAATATTCAATTTAAAAAATTGACCCATAATGCTATATACAATAAAGTATATTTTTATTTGCACATCTTCGCTACGCCGTAGTATTGAAGTGCGTGTGTGTGGGTGCGATTCACAAAAGTGCATTAGCTAGGCTCTCGCTGCAGCCAGTTACCTGCCGGCAACCAAGGTGCGAGTAGCGTTCCGTCTTGCACATTTCACTAAACGGATATCGTGTTACTTAAAATTAAAAATATTAAAGTGTTTCAAACTTTTGTGTTAAATATAAAGACAATTTAATTCAACCGGGACAAGGAAACGTCGGCTGGTGGTTGAGGTGCGTATGTTTAAATAAATCTTATATATTGTTTTAGTATCACTTATATATTTTTAATATTTTTGTCATAGATAATATTTTATTTAAATATTTTTTATGATAATTTTATTTTACTTGATTTTTCTATTTTTATATATATTTTTTTATAAACTAAGATATAAAAAAACAAGGTTGAACAAAATAAAGAAGATCAGGAATCTCTTAAAGAGATAAGTTAAACCTTTGTACACCCTTTTTTTTATGTATATTTTTCTGTTTTTCTGTAAGTTGATGGTACATAAATAAATAAATAAAATAAATATAATAACAACGGAAAATGAAAGAACATATTTTTTTAAGTACAGTTCAAATAGAATAATAATTACTCCATGAAACCGCCGCCCAAAAGGTCATGTAAATGAAAATGACAACTCTATTTATAAATATAAATAAAACTAACGTTTCTGTTTATACTTCCCAATTTCGAAACAGCTTTTCGCTATTGCATATATATATGTACGGTATTTACACAAAAAATAAAACATTTAATAAAGTTTTTCAACATCTGTCTATCTGTTTGTTCCACCAAATCTCTGAAACAGCTGGGCCGATTTTAACAAGACTTCGCTGGCGGATAGCTGACGTTAGATTTGAGAATTTTATATTCTTTTCTATGTGTGTTCTAAGTTTATAATAAAATATTTAAATGTAGGCTCTATAAAACAACCATACGCCTCAGATATAATTTCTATTTAATTTTTTTACTAATCATAAAAGAAATTCTAAGTTAGATTAAAAATTATAAAGAGCATAGAAATATTTTGATATATTTGGCTCCTATGACAACTTATAAAGATCTCTTTGTAGAGAGGTTTTTTGTAATTTTTATGGTGCATAAGTGAATAAATAAATAAATTAATTAATTAATTAATAAAAATAAATAAATTAATTAATTATTTAATAAAAAATAAATAAAAATTAATTAATTTAAAAAAAAAAAAAAAAAATAATTAATAAAAAATAAATTAATAAGTTAATTAATTAAATAAATAATAAATAAATAAATAAATAATGAAATAAATAAATAAATAAATGAATAAATAAATAAATAAATAAATAAATAAATGAATGAATGAATGAATGAATGAATGAATGAATGAATGAATGAATGAATGAATGAAGGAATGAATGAATGAATGAATGAATGAATGAATAAATAAATACATAAATACATAATATGAAGTCAGTACGCATGTTCTTTTAGGTGACTTAGCTATTATTATTAACACGCAGTACCTTCACACAATATTTTATAAATCTTGAGAATAAAATACTAATTAGACCTAAAATGTTTAAAATATACTAGGATCCGCCAAACGTGCGCGGCGGGTGTAGAGCTGAGCCCCTCTCCTTTCTTCTTTCTTGATAACTTTTAAACGGCTAACCTTTTTTCGCTTCGCTTACGCTCAGCTCAATCAATGATTTTAATAATTATATTACAGCCTTTGCAGTATGTAAATTATACATTACATTTTACTTCATTAACAAATCATATTTCTTTGAGGAAATCTACAATAAGAATTCTTAAATCTCTAATAAAAATATTTATATTGATCAAGATAATTCATCATATCAAAAAAAATAAAGGTTTTGGTAGTAGCCCTTACGAAGATGTTTTATCATGGCGCGGGATCATGACTTTCAAATACTAGGATCCGCCAAACGTGCGCGGCGGGTGTTGAGCTGAGCCCCTCTATTTTCTTCTTTTCTTTTGAATGGCTAAACATTTTTTCAATCTGTTTTCGCTATAACATCCGCGTTTGGCTCAAATTCGGAGAAAATTTTTAGCTGATTATCTCGTCGCATTCTGGAGACAACTAAACACAAAAAAGGTCTCCCAAACAGTTAAGAGCTTCGCTTACGCTCAGCTCAATTATTAACCGGCTTGAATATTTTAGATAAAATAATACCTGGATTTATGGTTGATTTTAAGACTTGGTATTCATAAAGGCTGGTGGTAATACAATATTAATGTTGTGGTAAGAGTTTTTGGTTTTTTAATGGTTTAAAAAATGATACAATTTTAATAAGAAATATTTTTTAATAATAGATAAAATAAGAAAAAAATGTTAATCATTTATAAAGACAAAGATAATTTACAATTTGTAATTAAATAGTTAAGAAAATATATATTTATTATAAGAAACGTGTAATTAATTTGAAACAGTGTATATTCTTTGCAAATAAATTGTAAATAAAATATATTTTCAAACAAAATTAATTAACACAATAGCCGTAACAAGCTCTAACAAGCATCGCTTCACTGAGTTGTCATCAACGCGGACCGGAAATTAGTATCCTTTAAAATAAATATCCTTTAAACATATTGCTTAGTAGTTAGCTTATTAGTTTGAATAAAATATAATAGCTTTGATAAAGTTTAATTAATATTGTATATTAATTTATTTTAAATGAAATTTGGGGATATAACTAAATACTTTTAAACATATTGCTTAGTAGTTAGCTTATTAGTTTGAATAAAATATAATAACTTTGATCAAGTTTAATTAATATTGTATATTAATTTATTTTAAATGAAATTTAGAAATATAACTAAATACTTTTTCATTATTAAAAATTATATTCTGATATTAATTAAATGATAATCAATTAAAATTAGTTAAATATATAATTTTTTTTTTTACTTTTTTTAATAAATGCTAGTTTAGTTGTGTTCTACCGGTCGGATTTCTCAAACGATTCTTTTGATGTTTTGATTAAGTTCGATATATATATATTGTTTTTTGAAGACTTAGTTTAAGAATTCGATTTTGAAAAAAATTAAAAAATTTTTTTAAAAGGTTTAAAAATACAGTTCAGCTATATTGAAAAAGATACAATAAAAAAGTTTTTTTTTGAAAGTTTTTTTTATCTATAAACTAGTGGAAGTTAATTGTTGTTATTTAATTATCTGTTGAGAAAGACAGTGTTAGAGGGTAAAAAATATTGAAATTAAAGCAAAATTAAGGGTGCCGCATAAGCTTATCGGTGGTTTCTTAGAATTAAAAATATATATATATATATAAATATAAATTCTTATATCAGGGTATTTTAATTTTCTCGGCTTTCAGAAATCTGTTATTCATATTTTTGAAAAAATATAATTAATCTTAAAAGTATAATATAAATCTGTCGGATGACATTCAGTTTGTAATTTATTTTATTTTTTATCAGAAATATTTATTTTATTTTGACGAGAAATATATATCTGTAGTTTTCATAACTGTAATAAACGGCGAGTCATATTTTTGGTGGCAATCTCGTCATAATCATCTTGGCATTATCTTTGAACGTTCTTGACCGCAATTAAATAAAATAATATAAATAAATAAAATAAAATAATTAAATTTAAATTTAAATATATAGAAGAACCATATAAATATATGAAGAGCGTATATCGCGGTAGATTTAGGCCTAATTTTGTGTTTCTCTATATCTCTTGTTTTAAAATAGCATCATCTATCATGCAATATTTTCGTATAATACATAAAAAAAATCATATGCTTTTCCTTTCTTTCTTTAATAGAATTTATGTTTTCTTTAAAAATTTGAGTTTCGAGTTGTTAAAAATTAAACTAAACTGATTTTAATAAAAATATATTTTTTTGTTCTACACCTAATCTATACTTGTATACTTAGAAGATATATAGAAATACGAGTAAGTCAAAAAAACAATCTAGTTACAACAAAAAAGTTAGACAACACATTTCGGCGATCAGGACTAAATCTACTTTTGGCTTTCGTCTATCATAACCGGTACTGCTTTCTTGAAGCTACCTAAAACTAGGATGTTATTTTAAAAATGCTTTTACTCTTACTAAACGATCGCACAATATTTCAAACGGTTTACAATAAAGAACAAACTTCTAATTAGATTGTTTACTATTTGTCCTTTTCCCTAAAAAATGTTACTAACTCAGTCTTTATTCTCTCGCTCTTAATCGAGCTGGATTAGATAAACTTGGTAATTTCCCTATAAGATAGGTACATGGTCTTCATAAATACGATCACTTTCCTGAATCTCGGAGATAACTCATGTGGATTCTAATTCAATTTCGTTGGAGAGTCGGAGGAGGACTTTTTTACTAGTATCAGCTTTCATATAATTTTAAATAGTATTTACTTTTTAGCATTATATTTATATTATGTTTATTTATATTTATGTATTTTATTTATATTTTATTCATATTTTTATTTAATTAACTACATTTATATATTACTTACTAACTGAACTGTTTATATATACTTCTCGACATTTCTCTCGCTATTTCTATACATTTTCATTTGATTAGTTGCCCGTTAAACATCTCTTCTTTGTATGATGTAACAGAGATGGTGCAATAATGTATATAAATAAATGTCATGAACTGAAGATATAGAAGTGTAATAATTATTTAATGTAGATAAACAAACTTAAACATCATAGTTAGAAATAAGTTTTTTAGAACATCCAAGGTTATACAAATTTGATAAAATGTTTTATTATACATTTTGTAAAAAATAATTTACAGTTTTACTTATATACTCTTTGAATCATTTTTAGAAAAAAAAATTGCTGTTTTATGACTAAAAGAACAATTTACGTTTTAATGATGTAATTTTCTTGTTTTTCATAAATAACGAGTTCTTTTAATTAATCAAAATTACATGTTGTTTTTTTTAATTAAATAATTAACAAAAAAAAATATTGTTTGCAGGTTAGTAACAAAAAAGATCTTCCAGTGGAAGATCCTAAACAGCTGGAAAAAGTTATATTACATCTAGTAACAAATTTGCCATCGCCAAACCCCAACGACGTATTGCAGTCAGCAGATGTTGGTGGAATCTCACCTTCCCGTCTAGCAATTATTCCCCCAAGAAAGGAGAGAATTCAACAAGCGATAGAAAAAAGCTACAGCGTTATCAAAACTCTTCGAGAAACGGATTTGCCCAATAACGAATCCATAATGTATCATCAGCTGCATAGCCCAATAAGTAACGAAGAAGGGGAGGACCCTATTTCTGCCTTTACTCCAGTTGCTCCAACTACAAGAAAATCTAACGGATTGGTTCCCTATCGCCCGAATATCTCAAATGCGTTTAGTACATTTGCCGCTCGGAATGGTCCGGAAAATTTTAATTACTCATTTCCGAGTATCGGTGAAATCGAGAGAGAGCTTCCAATGGAATTTAAGCCATTTCCAAGTACTTCGCACCCCTGCATCTCCCATCCAAATATCGCCACTTATACGCAGGCCCCGAAATTGACTCCTTCATCGAGTTTTAGACCAATTGCAAATACACATACAGTAACAAGCTTATCCAACGATTGCATGCAAAGTACTCTTGTTACTCCGGAAATATCACCAGTTCTTTCACCCGATTTAGATATGAACACCGAGAATGTACATAAAATTCTACAAGATTTTTTAGATAACTCAACGGAACCTGAAGACGTCTCTCCAGTAAGATTTATTAGCAGTCCTTTTGACTTTTTTACAATGACAAATAATAATAACGACATGATTACGGATATCGCTCACGAAGATGGAGCTCCGGATAATCTCAGCAAACCAATGGCAAGCACTTCTGGAGTTAAACGTTCTCGGGATGATGTCGACAATAAACCGACAGGAGCAAAAAAACGCAAAACCAAAAAAGCAAGGCGAACACAATCAAAAAAGAAAGGCGAACAAAACGAAACTGAAAATAATTTAGAAACCTTAAAAAAAAGTGAGTAATTTTTCTGGGAATAACCTTCGTCAATATGACTTTAAGTCGTATTTTACGTATGTGAAACATAAATAATACATAACTAAGATAATATTAGCAGCCAATTCATTTTAAAAATAATACGGGTAAGAAAACAATTTTTTTTTCACAGCTACCAAGACTACTTTTCAAACAGACCTTCTATTTATAAAAAAAATCGGTAAGTATATAAGGACTAAAATTTTTCTCTTCTATTTAAATATCTCTGAACATGGTCTTAAGTATGGTTTAAAAATTTATTAGTTTTATTTATAAAGACTTTCTATACTTCAAGTATCATAGATATAAAATTAATAAAACAAATCAGTCAATAAATAAATATTATAAAAAATAAAAAAACGAAACAACTTCAATAACCTATAATAATAAGAATTTAACATCGAGATGTCTGTGCTCAGCTTAAAAATATTTTTGAAATCATACTTAAGTCCAACCTGATGAAATTAAGTTCACATAGCTCCAAAACAATATAGACAAACACACGCGCACCCTAATAATTGTATTCCAAGTTTTATATCAATTTCTATTTACCTTTGTCTTAAAAATATTCCCTTGGTATATAAAGTAACCAAGATTTTCTTATTAAATGTTAATATTATCAAACAACTTCAATTGTATAGCATGATACTAATATAAGTGTTTCAGATCTCATTACATTACACGTATTGGTATTAATAGTAACTTTAAATTTACTAATAACTTAATACTAAATTAGAATTATTTGTTGTTTTTATCAATATAAAATAATAAGTAATTGTCTATTTGCTTGTCACATGTACCGCAAAGCTATAGCGTTCTATCGCGATGCGATGTATGTATTTATAATAGTTAAAAATTGTGATAATGCTATGCGAATTTACACAGATATTATTATTACAGTTAATATTAAAGACAATCATCACTTCATTTACTTATATTTTTGTCATTTTTATTCCTATTTTTTTTTTCAAAATAAAGATTATACATTCAAGCAATACTTATCTTAAACACGTTTAAATACAAAGCAACATCAATTTACTAACTTATCATAGAGATAACTTACCAATTTAGTGATCAAATGAAAACAAAGAGAATAAAGTTTGTTTCCAGTCCGTGTGTGTTCGTCTTAGCCTTTAAATCCGTGCATTTCAGTTAAATTTATACAAAATATAATAAACATTTTATTAGAACTTTTCAGGAGAGTAATAAATTACTTATAATAATACCATTAATTTGCCATTACATCTGAAAATAAGAACATATGGAGACTGAAGCGATAACGACATGAACCTCAACAATGATGTTGTCAATAATAAGAAATATTAATAATTAATAAATAAACATCATAATGCTACAGACATATCTATAATATAAAAGGTTTTGGTTTTGATCGCTATAAAATAACCAAAAAAATAGGATATTTCCAACACATTATTATGCGGATAACAGCATTGGCAATGCAATTCAACAGTTAACATGTAAAGTTGATAAAAAAATTAACACGAAAAGTTGTTCAGTAATAAATACAACAGCTGTTCCACTCACATACTTAAGGCGACTTAAAGTTATATATGACGAATATTTTCCTTTACTTATTCAAGGAAAATAAAAAAAAACTTATACTCACTACTTCGAAGGCAGTAAATCTATTTAAATATACTTCCGAACAATACGTTCTTACTTATATGGTATATATTGTTAGTGATACTTGACTTTGAGTCATATAATTGTAATGGATGTTTTATTAGGTGTCAAAATTGATTATTGTTGAGTAGATGTCTAAAAACAAGAGTTATGTTCTCTATCTCTATGTTACTTTGTGATGTTATTGACGTTAGTAATCTTGATGTATTTTGAATAAGATAAAATCTTATTTAGATGTAAGCTGTAGACTTTGATTCTTATATTGTAAGATCGTTTTTTTTTTGCTACCGCGATGATGCATATATCTTGCGAATATAATATTTTTGCGATTTCAATACGTGAAATTTATTTATTTTTATTAAAACCTTCTTATCTTATAAATGTGTAAGAATATTAATCATATCTCATAGCTGTGATGCGAAAGGTAATTTATGAATTTCATTTTATATTATGAAATAAAAATACTTAATACCGGGATATTGTTATTTTTAATGAAATATTGTAACAGATTTATTTTTGAAAGACTGAATATATTTTTTTTTTGTAAAACCTTGATTGTTTTCTATGGATATTTGAGCATTTTCTAGTTTGTAAAAGTTTTATTATTATACTTATACTATACTCTCTAATTATGGGTAAATAAAATACATATTATATTTATAATAAGAATATATGTCAGTTTTTTTTAAACTGGAATGGTATCTATTGGATGAGCTTGTTTCGAAATACTTACAGGGTAGAACTTATTGATAAAACAATCTTTTAAAGAAACAATACAGACCAAATTAAATTTATATACATTTATTTTTGATATTCAGATATGAAATCTCATTTATTCGAATCTAAATTTAAAAGACAGGGTAAAAAGTTGAGCTGGATAAATATTTTATATAAAAAAATTAAAAAAAAAAAACTTTTTTTATCAAATTTATTTTGGATTATTTACCCACCTAATGTAATTCTTTTTTTTCTGTAAAAAATCTTTTCTTGCTGTAAAAATTCTTAGTTTTAAATTATACCTACCGATCTCGTTAGATAAAACTATACCAAAAAATTAGGTTAAATAAAAAAAAAATAGCTTGTAATCATCTCTTGGTGTTTATGATTAATGGAACTAAGTTATAATGTATAATCATACTAGTAATATTGTCAATGTCGTAGTATCTTATTCTAGCCGATATGGCATAGATACTACATACTTAAATGGTTTAGATTATAAGAGTAGTTTGTAGTGATCTTATTACAATACTTCAATTATTTATACGAATTTTTTTAATTCAGTTGTTAATGTTATTTAATATTTTTATTGCGATATACATTATCAAGATATGTTGTATATATAAGTTATTTGACTGGTTCTTTATTTTAAATTTATTAATATTTTTTTATTGTACATTTGTTTTTTGATGGACAGACCTAGTTCTATTTGGTAATGGAACTAAATCAGAGTTTCATTTTAGGAGATATAAATGTTAATCTAACATTAGATAGATCTAACATTAATGAATATGTTTTTTGAAATGCCATGCCCTGTCAGGTAACAACCACACCGAAAATCAAACCTTTTGGAATTATAAATTATTTAATAATAAAAGTAACTGTTCGTCAATGTAAAAATTTTAGTGTTAAATTGTCTTTGATATTTTAATTTTATTGTGAACTCTTTTAATAATTATATATTCGTATAGTACTATAGTGTTGTCAGTGACATACTAATTGTAATATCAATATCAATAATAAAGATTTACTGTCAAACTGGTGTTTTATTAAAATAATCATTCAACCAATTTTGAAGGCTATTTTTAAAGTAATATTTTATAGTGGTCTTAAATTTGAAAGTGTATTTATAAGCTGTTTACGGATGTGCGCATGTCTTTAGATCTTAATTGATGTCCCGTGGTGAATACGTCTGTATTACACATTGATTGAATCTCGATTAAACTTGGTACCGTTACGTTTATATATCGATATATCTAGTTCGATTAATTCTCTCTTTGTCTACATCTTGTTCGGAGAGAGTTGTGTGTGGACTAGATATTAATTATACGCGATATTTATATTACATATGCAATATATTACATATGCAATATTAATTATCAGATTATTTCCTTATGTTGTGTTATACGAGTATTATGTTATTTGATTTATTGTGGAATTATTTTTTGTAATAGTGAATATTGAGATACAAATAGCTACGTGGAATGTAAGAAGAGGAATAGAACAGAAGATGAATGATTTATTAGATGGTGATGGATGACAACGGATCTGGATGTTATTTGTGTATCTGAGACCAAGCGAAAAGGCAATGATACGACCGATTTGCCTGGCAACCGGGTCGCTTTCTGGGATGGGGTTCCAGAGGGTGAGCGAGGTTGGCAAGGTGTAGGCGTGTTGTTGTACTCTCGAATGGTTAATGCAATGGCTATCAGCCGGAGGCTTCTTTGGGTTCGCTTTAAGCTGGGGATAACAAGAGTATTCTTGTTAGCCGTTTATGCGCCAATATCCTCAGCTCCAGTGAGCGAGCTCGAGGAGTTTTGGGAGAATATCAGGGATGTTCTAAGTAGTGTCAGAAGTAATTAAAAGTTGATAGTATGTAGGGATACTAATGGACGGGTTGGAACCGCGCGAAGTGGTTACGAAAGCGTGCTAGGCAAGTACGGTAATAGGAGAGTAAATGAGGCTGGAAAGCTTATTTTGGAATTTTGTAAGGAGAGAAATTTGTTTGTGGCAAACACGATGTTTGATCATAAACAAATTCACATGTACACATCGGAGCGAGTAGAAGAAAGAAGTATTATTGATTAATTCCTAGTGCATCAGCGTATTCGAAGCCAAGTTATGGACACGCGAGTGTTTAGGGGTGCTGATCTGGGAACGGACCATTATCTAGTCGTTGCTAGACTAAAAGGTCTGTCTGCAGGTTGGCGCAGCAACACAACGTGTCCTAGCTTGGAGTCGAATTATCGCATAAGAAGCTGGAAGCTTCAAGATCCACCGATCAGAGAGGAATATCAAGAAAGGGTTTCCAAGAAGCTTGAAAGCTGTGTTTCTGGAAGTGAAAGTGCTGAAGTATGCTGGCAAAACCTTAGGAATTGTATGGTGAAAATAGCGACAGAAGTATGTGGTAAAAGGAAAAGAGGTTTTAATAAAAATCACAATGACTGGTGGGATGATGAAGTGAAAGACGCTGTGGAGTTAAAGAAGAAAGCATGGCTGAATTATAAAGCCTCGGGTAAGGATAAAAGTATGAGAAAGATGAGAAAAAGTGAGTACAAGCTGCAAAAGCACAAAACGAAAGCACTTATAAAGATGAAGCGTGAAAATTCTGAGAGAGAAAGGGATGAAAGGTTGACGAACAACTTCCGGGAAAACATGAAGATTTTCTGGCGAGAAGTTAGTGGTTCCCGGGGTTGTTCGGTAACCTGTAGAATGAAAGGGGTGCTTTCGAAGAGTGGTGAAATTTTAACCGAGCATGCACACGTTTTGCAGCGGTGGGCGGAATTCTACAGGGAGACGTATGAATGTGAGGACGCTTCGGCCTTGAGTACCATCAAAATGCTGAGTCCGGATGTAGCCGATGGTGAAATCAATCTGGAAGAAGTGGAGAGCGCGATTCGAAGTCTGAAATGTGGTAAGGCTGCGTTAGCAGATAAAGTTACTGCCGAGATGATCAAATATGGTGGGCCACGCGTCTGGGACTTTTTCTGGTTTTTGTGCAATTTATGCTGGAAATCGGGGGAGATCCCAGACGATTGGCGAAGTGCAGTCATCGTACCTTTGTATAAAGGCAAAGGTTCACAGATAGACTGTGCAAGCTATAGGGCTATCAGTTTGATTAGCTTGGGCGGTAAAGTTTGTGCTAAAATATTAGCGAAAAGAATGCAAGAGATATCTGAAAGGTTGTTGTGGGAGGCCCAAGGAGGTTTTAGACCTGGAAGAGGGTGTATAGATCAGAACTTTTTCTTCCACATGATCACGGAAAAGTTTTTGGCCCTAAACCAAAAGGTTTTCTGTGCTTTTGTGGATTTGGAAAAGGCGTTTGACAGGGTTGTGAGAAAGAAATTATGGGAGATACTGCCCCCATACAATGTGAGCGGACCCTTGCTACAGACTGTAGTCTCTTTACAGACATCACTCAGCCTGTGTGCGAGTAGGAGCTGGCATGTCACCCTGGTTTGACATCCAAACGCATGTTAAACAAGGTTGCGCTATCTTAGCTTGGTTCAATTTGTATTTGGATAGTTGTCTCCAAGGCGTGAAAGACAGTGACATGGGAGTGAAAGTAGGTGACCTTAAGGTCAATTGCTTGATATACGCAGATGATGCAGTGCTGATTGCATCATCAGAATGCGATTTGCAGGCATTGGTCACCACTCTGAAGGTGTGAAAATAATGGTCTAAACCTGAATACAGGTAAGACGAAGGTTCTGATATTTGAAAGAAATGAAGAAAGAACAGAATGTAAGATCAACGTGAATGGTAAAATAATAGAACAAGTGAATGAAGTGGTATATTTGGGAAGTATGTTTAGCAGAAACGAACGAAACGGATGTGAAAAGGCGTATTGCTGGCGGTAACAGAGTCAACGGTGCTCTGGCTGCATTGTTGAGACGGCGAAACGTCAGCATAGCTGCACGTTTGGCTGTACATAATGCGGTTTTGCTACCGACGCTGTTATACGGCAGCCAAACGTAGGTAACACAGAAGAAGAATGTAAGAAAGATGAATGCTGTGGAGATACGATCTCTTCGCAGAATATGCGGAGTCAGCCTAGCTGACCGCATCCGCAATGAAGAGATCCACAGAATGGCAGGTACTAGTGAAGATGTTACGGTGAGAATGAAGAAGAACGTGCTCAGGTGTTTTGGGCCCGTCAAACGAATAAGTGATGAAAGAATGGTTAAAAAGATTTATACAGGAAAAGTGAGCGGTAAGAGAAACAGGTGGAGGCCTCGAGTGACCTTCGAAAACACGGTATCTAAGATACTGGAGGAAGGTCACGTAAAAAGCATGAGGACCCCCTGGAGGGCATATATGAAGAGGTTGATGTCTGTGGCCTAGGCGTGAAGCTAAAATAAAAATAATTAAATAAAAATAAAGATTATTTTGATTATAGATACCTAAGTTTGACGGTATTTTTTAAACAAAACTTCCTTAAATAGATTGAAATAAACCAAATTTAAAATGTTTCACATATTATAAATCATACAAATGGATAAGGAATTATCTTCTGATCTTTGTGATGATTGATATTGTTTTTCAAAAAATCTTTCATATTTTTTTTCAAAATTATTAGTACAATTGTACTTAGACTGTAGTAATACTTTATACCCTCGATCGAAATATCGCTATTAAGACAAAGATACTAATTCAGATATCCAATGTTTTAGCAAAAAATATATTGAACATTTTTTAATAATTAAAGTATAAAAATTACATTACACTTCCACTCATCGAAATAAAGCATTAAACTGTTACTTTGTAACAATTAATTTATGTGAAAGTGCAATATTAAAAAAGTTTTCAATCCATACATAAACATTTTAGAAGAAAAAATTAATAAATTTGATAAATAAATCTAGTTTATTATGTGTGCATCTGACTTCACAATCGAGACAATACAATAAATGATTTAAATAATTTATTTCAAATATAAAATTAATTATAATTATTATTATGCTATAACTATATATATATATATATATATATATATATACGAGTATATTAATTCATTAAATAATCTGAGTGTGTGGAAACCTTAACTGGATTTCACTCACTTATACGATGAATATGCTATGCACTGTACCACTTTGGCGTGTACTCCGTTTCAATAGAATGGGTCAATTATTTAATCAATACTTAACTTAATCGATATAGTTTTTCTATTATTTTGACAACTTCAGTTCAAAATGTTATAATAATCGGATCCATGGTTGAGGCGTAACATGTAAACAAAGTAATGTAAACAACAAAACTCGTATTTGCATATATAACATTAGTTAAGAGAATATTCATAAATGGTAAAATACTGTAAAACTACAGTATATTTGTAATTTTATAGTGTAAAACAGTTTTACAGTATAAAATCACAAATACAAAAGTCAATTACAGCAACCTCCAGCCCTCAGGCCAATTACTTAAATTTAAAACATAATAACCTATATTTTTCTTTTCATATAAAAGTCTGAAAAGAACTCTCAAAAGAAGGTATCATATCTTTCTTATTTTACTTACATCAAATAATATTAATTAAAATTAAAAATATATTATTTGGTATCATATTAATTTATATGTAAAATTTAATTAGGTTCGTCACTATGAGGTACGTTTGTTCGCTATATGACAAAGGCATATTGATCTGAATTATCGATTCTTAAGAGAGAAGCCTTACGTCACCATACTATAACTATAGACAAAATTAATTGTAAATTAGTATCAGAAATAATTCGATATGAATTTCCAAAGATAAATATAATTAGCGTAAAATTTATAATACTGACACAATAATAAAATATATAATAATAAAATAATTGATACACTAAGCCGATCCGTGAATAAAGAAAGGGAGGATAAAGGGTTGATTCGTTTCACTCGATATGTACGGTCTGTTTGTTGAGTCCAAATTTTAATTCATTACTTTTTTTTATTTTAGATTCAATCTATAGTTTAATCTACGCAGTCATGTCTAGATATAGACGTGAAACATCTAGTTTAAAAAATAATTAGATATATTATATTGAATTTTTCATAATAATTAAAGTATAAAAAATAATATTACAATTCCACTCCTAAAAATAAAGCATTAAACTAATGTAACGTGCCCGAATCATTATAAATATGTTACCCTGCCACTTAAAATATAAAATACTGAAACAATTAAAAAATATATAATAATACGAGAAATATACTAAGCCGATCCGTGAATAAAAAAGGGTGAGGGTTCGAGTCGTTTCACTTGCTACAAATATCTAAAAACAAAAGTGTTTTTTTTTTGTGTCGGTCTTTTGAGATTAAAGTTCCGATTAAATATTAATTATCTGTATGTATCTCTAACATTTTAGGAATAAAATAAGAGAACTTATAAACATCCGATAAGCGTTTAAAACGTTACTAACAATAAAAATGAAACTAGTCATGCAAATTCCGATAAATTAACGTGAGTAACGCAGTAGTTGTTATTATTATTATTTTTAATAGTGCTATACGAGTACCATAATATAAAAATACCTATTAATTCGGTAAAATCTTTAAAATAAAATATACTTCACTTAAAGTACGTCAGTTTTCATTTTATTCTTATTAAAAGAAAGCTTACAAAATTTCTTAAAAATAAAGAGAAAATACATCCAATTGTTCTTGTCAGTAACATATTATATGCAACAAAAGTTTCTTCTTCTTCTTGTCAGTCTGTAGACGCCCACTGCAAGGCATAGGCCTTCCATAAAGATCGCGGTCCATCAGCAGATATCCCATATGGCCACGCTTAGCAGGCAGGTTGACTATCGCAGTGTGGTGTTATGGTACGCAGAGGACGCTGCTGCCCATCCTTCGGTAAATCTATTGTTCTATCGCCTCGTAGATAGACATCACAGGAGAAAATAGTGAAATTATATATGTCAAATTCCTCACACAGCTCTACTTCTCTCCTCTCTCTACTTCTTTCTAGTGATATATAAGAGATTTTGCATTTGATTTCACCTTCACCATGATTCAAAGTTTAAAAGTTAACAAAAAGTTAATAAAATGACATAACTGAGGGCGCCAACAGCATCTTAATTTCGACTCGCTGCGCTCTCGAAATCTCGGTTGCCGTTTGCATATTGAGCGAAGCGAGCCCAGTGTAATAATTCATCGTTTCCCATTTACTTCAATTGGATATTAGTTTTTTGACGATTATTCCTCAAAAAATTTTAAAACTATCACCTAATGTGTGTCTTTTTGATTGCAAAATTTCATAATATTCCGTCAAGTAGTTTTCGATTCGTGACAAAGAATGTAAAAAAGTCACAAGTGGAGCGCTCCGCTCGCTCCACTCAATAACGATATGTAAGGCACAAAGAATTTATGAACAAATAAGAAGTTGATATAAAATTAAAAAATTTCACTTGACAATTTTGACAATTTTATTAATTTTTAACAAAAGCTTACATTGAATTAAACGGTAGGTAGAAAATTGATCTACTATGATTGTCGTGTATATATAATACACTGAATGGACGCGTTATTATCAAATTAATGAAAATATTTATTACTAAGTTAGGGATGTGAGAAAGTTGGGCTTTATTTAGGCTTTTTTATTTTTCAAGAAATTTTTTTTTGCATTTATCAAAATAAAGTATCAGTATCTACGGTTATTATAACTATAATATTACACCTTCAACAAAAGCAATATATTAACAAGTGATTTAGACATGAAGCTAAATAAGGTATCATATATAAAATATTACGTTCTATATTGACCCTAATATGGAAAAATGCATTGTAAGGAAAATATGTATTATTATTAATTTTCTTACCTATACTTAACAGGCTAAGCGGTGTGTAAAGAATAAAAGAAAATTACTTAAGACAATGGTGTCTTAAGTAATTTTCTTTTGTATGTAACCAATATGGATTAGTCCCAGCGGGGTTAGGGTAATAATAGGTGATATCGAAACTAAGAAATATAAAAAAAAAATTCTGTATAAGTCGATAAAGTGAAGTAAAGAGACACTAAATCAAACCAATAAATGTATAGATACAAAAATGGAGTTGTTTGACCCATACATGTTATAATAAAAAAAACAACTTAAAGATTACTTAGATATAAATATATGAAAGCTGAAAGTAAATATTAATTCTAAGTAAATAAGTCCAAACAAGATAATTAATTAATCTTGAAGATAACAAAGAAATAAAATATAAGTTGTATTTACTTCAAATAATATTGGTTCGATGATTTCGCATCCTGTGTTATAATTAATGTCGTTCTTTAACGAGATCTCATTATGTCCATGCAATAATATAATATATATTTATTAATTGGAAAACATTTTCTTTTTATAAAATAAATATTTTTCATATACCTAACTTTTATGAAAAAAAATATGTGATAGTTGTAATTTAAAACACTTTAATGTTAAGATTATTTTATTGTTAATTTTAGGAAAGAAGAAAATATCAAATAAATTTCTTTTATAACCACAATGTTATACATACACGTAATAAACAAATAAAAATTGATAGTTAAGATTGCACTGAGTTCCCGGGTAACGAAAGTCATATGTATGCAGTGTGGTCGTGTGTGTGTGACCCTAAGTGCATAACTCCATAGCTTTAAAGCAATTCCATAAAAGGTATAAAGTAAAGTGATTGAAATGATGAAATCCGTTGCATTCATCCTAAGCCAGATTAAACGTCGCACTGAAATCCGTCAAAAAAATTGTTTTTTGAAGCTTATTTTATAATCTTTATGTAGTAACAAAATAAAGTTTAGTTTTACATTAATTATTGACAGAATCTAGCGATAATGAATTAAATTTATATTAATATTTAGTAAAAAGCCTCTTTTTTATGAACCACATTACACGAATACAGTGTGAATTATTTCTACCTAAGGTAGTTGGTATTTAGTTAGTTGTTTGAGGAATTTATTTCAAGTGATGAGATCAAATAATATTTGAAGTACCCTTTTTCACCCTATCAAAGTACTCCACCAGCTTTGTTGTTTTAAACCACTTATATCAAGCTTAGAAGATTTATTATTTTTATTTTTGCAACCAATATTATATAATATATATATATATATATTATATTACCAAAATAACACTAGAAAACCAGAAAAAAATATATATGATACATTATTAAATATTACTTAGCGAGTAATTATCTAGTAAGTTGAGTCTGAATACAAAAAATCTAAATCTTATAATGTTTTGAAAGTCACAGTTGGTTTACGGATTTTTTAAAAATATGTATAATGTGCCGTAAAATTGAAAATAAGATCATGCAGACTGCAGTTAAATCACTTCCTATGACTAAATAATCAGCGGGATCAAGAAATAACTTTAAGTATATGAAATAAATATGACTAATCAGAGGGCCATATTGATTTACGTCTGGATAAACAGGACGCATGACATCACAGGATGTCAATAGCAATAAAAAGGGATAGAATTCATTTTTTCTGTTAGTAGATTGGGGAGACGTTTTTTTGTGGTTCGATAGGCTTTATATATGATCCGCCCAAGCTTCTACAATGCTCTAATGGATAGCAGATTCAATGATGGCGACAATTCTATATTCATTGTCTGTCTGTTTTTATTACAACTATAATATATATGTGACATGATAAATAAATTAATATAAGAAATATCTTAGGAATAGAATATTAATGTTATTAAATGCATGCATTCGACAATCAATCAGTCCCTTTTAGCTTGCATCATAAGCATTAAGGGCGAAACGAAATTAAGCCATGTAATAATTATAGTTTATTAAATAGTAAAATTTTAATGAAGTCAACATATTTAATAGATTTCTATTTGTTTAAATTAAACAAAAACCTTTGATTGATTTTTTTATTATTTTTAATTTTTGTGTATTTATGTGAATATCTTTCCGTATCTGTCCGTTTCCAAATGAAAGTCACAAGAACGGGTAATTACTACGAAATAATATTTTTCTTCTTTGTCTATCTCCCTTTCCGGGCTAATCTGAAAAGCAGCTTACGATTTTAAGACTTATGGATACATTTTTAACTTTCGAATATTTTGCATCGACTCTCGACAGCTTTATGTATTTATTTATAAGAAAAAAATAATATTTTTTTTTTACAAAAACATTTGTATGTTAAAAAATTCTAGATTTCATTATTATAACGTCTTGTATGAACGATTAATTAGTAAAATATTAATTTTGGACTTGTTTTTAATTCATAATTTGCTCACTCTACTTGAGTTTGATTAGGGATGATATTAATACAAATAGATACGAGATCAAGGTCAAGGATAGGTCGGGAATACCTTATTAGTAATATAATATATTATATTTATCAATAACTCATAGTAGACAAATAAATAAAAAATATTTTTAATTAAATCATAATAAAGATTCGTATTAAGTAATATTAACATAAAAGAATAACTATGAAAGTACGTATTCCATTAAAATAAATTATTTCATAAATTGATTCAGTTATAAAGATTCTTTCTTAGTTTTTTTCTTCGAGATGTGTGGTGAAATATTTATAACATAATGTGTTTGAGCCACAACATTTTTATCTGAGTTTAGAATTTGTAATGTTATAATAAACAACCCTGAAACTATAATAAAAGTAATTTAAAAATACAATCAAATTGGAACGGTTCATTTAATAAATACACATATAAGTTTAAAACAAATAAATAAAAACAATTTAGTAAGTAAGCGATTGTTTTATTAACAATCGCTTAGCTAATATTAAGAATAATAGTTACTATCCGCGCTCGTATTCTGTGAGTGTCATTTGTCGGGACTCGTCGCGCCTTGTTATAATTTATAAATAACATGAAGTGATGTGTTGTTATACAATTATAACTTAGATCAAATGTTAGATAGAACTTCAATAAAAACAAATATTAATATTGTGTATGTAGTAGCAGTAAAAAAATAAAACTAGTGAAAATTTTAATTCGAAAATTGTTTTGAAGACAAATAAAAAGGAAAAAAAATAAAAAGTAAGTAACAACGTTTAAAATACATCAAAATAATGAAACCTCTTGTTTCTATTTACTTCTAAGAAAATTGAACATATGCTGCATATAGGTAGCACAGGATGTAATCCAGGCATAACAATAGCGTGAATCGATTTTGAAAATGTATTATTTAAAGAATTTCTGAATTTCAATTATATATTAAGATTTTATTTGTAGATTAGCTTAAATGTGTTCTAGGATATCTTAACGATTAAGAGCTACGCTCGAGGGCTACAGCGTAGACGTTCGTTTGCTATTTATCTGAAACTGTTTCATAAACTAGAAAATAATATTAAAGGAATCATGTTATAAACCTTTAAGACTTTTTAATCTTATTTTATAAGAAATCTTTCTTGTTTTCTTTTATAAGGCTTTTAGCTGAGGTTTGCACTTTTCTTTTTATAAAGCTTTGAGTTTTATATAAATATATTATTACATTTTTATTGTGCTGCTAGTTAAAGAAAATTAGATAATCTAGAAACATGCCTATGAGTATATTCGAATTATCGATATTAAATACATGTTAATGTTTTTAAATACTTGAACACTGCTAATGGACAAGAAAATTTTGGAAAGTATGTTCTGTTCTATTTTATTTCGTTGTATCTATATACATACTATATATAACGATCTATATATATATATACTATATCTACTATCGATATAACGTAATATAACTTTTAAATAATTGTTTTTTTTAATTAGATATTTAAACTTCTTTAACACAAATTAGCCGGTAATTAAAAGTTATTTTATTATATAACGAATTTAATAATGGAAATAACTAAAAGTAAAGAGTGTAGAAAATATTATATGCACATTCTAAGAATTGTCATATAGTTTGATAACGATATTATAACGTTTGAAAATGTGTAAGTTTTACAAAAGTTTAAGAACGATCAATTTGACCGGTACTTGGTAGGTTTAGTGTTAAAATTAATAAAGTGTATACTTGGATAAGTTAATACACATTTTGTCAAAGTCGCAAGACGCGGCTTTTAAGGAGATCGTTTAATTGTATTCAGATATACTATTTAATTCATTTTATATAATCAATTAAAGGATGGTTATATGATTTATTCCTTGTTGTTTTATTGACAAAAAGAAGACGTTAAATATAATAAATTAAAGATAATGATAAAGCTATCATTTTAATTTAAAAAAAATATAGTTGGAAAAAGTACAACTAATAAAATAAACTAAAATATTTGAAATATAATATAATATCAATATACAATATCTATAATTAAATCATTTGTCAAGACAGAGTAAACGTTAGACAGCGGAAGTGAATATTGATCTTGTAACGGCGTACGTAAGAACTTCAGCTTAGGGATTCAATTATAGTTTCTTTATGCTATTTGAACGTATTATTTAATATATATATATAGTAACTCATTTTGTTGTTATTATTATAAAGAGCTTATTAGCATCTTAGTAGAGATCGTTTGAGCAATTGGTTACGAGTTGGCTCAACATACGGATGGATTTCGACCTACAACTTATTTTGAGAGACCCCAAAATTGTTAAATTTTATAGGCTGGGCCTTATGTTATCACGCCCTACGCCCACGAGTAGAAGAGGCTGGTATTCTTGGAGATTATCACACTCTAAACTTAAATAGGTCAACCTAGTTTCCATATACCAATTGAATAAGAACCCTCGCGTGCAAAGTTAAGGTTGTTTTTGCTTTGCTCCAATGGCGCTTTATATCCATCCGAGTGTGGTTGCAACAGTGCGAGAGTGGCAGTTATAAAGTGAGGCTGCATCTTCATGTCAGTCATATACTCAATACCCGTGAGAGGCAGTCGTAGGGTTTAGCTGAATCGCGCAACTCCGTTCCGAGTGACTGTATTAACTTAGTGTTTTAAGCATTCTATTCACTAAATAAATGATTAATTTAAACTTTTCATAAACAATTGTGATTAAATTTAATAAAAATATAGTAATATACTCTTTTTTATGAACTTTAAATACTATTCGTTACAAAGCTGAAGTGAAAGAACGTTTAATTTAGATAACTTAAATATTTTATATACTGTATTATGAAGTGAATAATTTTATGTGTATCAACTTCATTAGTTAATAATTTTAATAACACAGTGTTAGGTTAAGAAATTTTCAGTGAATCAGGTCAGTAAAGTGGCTGCATAGAGGTTATTTTATAAATATATCTGATTTTCATGTAAATAAAATAAATATCAATAAATATTTTAATTACGATGGATGACTTACTTTGCTTAGTTGTGTTTTAGCTTTGTTTGTAGATAACATTATTTGAAGATAATATTTTAATTGAAAATACTTTATTTCAAAATAATATTTAAAAAAAACTGAAAGGCTTTGTAACTTATGTACGTCACAGAGACAAATAGACTAAAATATCGTGTACTACCTATTCCTGCCTTGATATACAGTATACATTTTTTTTGTTTTCTACATAAAAACTAAACTATAAATGAATCATTGCACATTGTCAGTATTATAGGAATAATTTGTTTATTTATCAAAACAAGTATGATTTCTAATAAAATAAACACAACATCAAGAAAATTAATTAAGAATCGAATGTTTTATTGAAAGTAAGTTTTATACAATATTTTTTAACTGTCAGAATTATTACCGGTTATTTACCATCTAATTAAAGCCAGTCTAGAAACTGCTCGAAAAGTATTACCCAATGTGAATGTGAAATGCTTACGACAGATTGCGAAATTATATTTTATTCAGCACTTTGCTGTAGTTTCGTCTGTTAACTTAACATAGGCAGCACTGAACTAAATTTAAACATTTAAATTTAAACTTTATAGTATATACTTAAATTTTATAGTATGTTGTACGTCTATAGTAGTATAAATTTATGATTTAATTGATTTGTTTGAATACACATTTATCGAATTTCACAACTGTGCTAGCTTAGTTTTGAATTTATATCTTATTCTGTAAACTTTCCATTTCAAGAAGTATTGAAGATTGCTATGCAATGTATCATAAAAAATTAAAGTATCTTCAAAAATATAAGAAAGAAACGTTTTAGGTTTATAAAAATCCTGTCAAAGTATCATAGTTAGTTAGCAAGCATATTAAACATCCATCGTAATAAATTCATCCCCCTTCATCCAACAATCTCATTAATATTTCAACATATCATTATGTCCATTGCAGAACCTATATGAACAAAATATATTTAAAAAAATAGATGATTCTAAAATGAGTTAAAATGGATAGACAAAATGAAGAAAATCTTTACAGTGAGGAAAACAAAACAGAGACGAATATTAAAACAACAGAAGAAAATAAAATTGCACCAACATCAGACAGTATACCACCATCTACCAATGTATCAGAGACGGATACCCCTCAGTCCAGTACGAGTGCTGAGCAACTTCTTCCTTCGCAAACACGTAAAATATTTAAAGCAGAACGTAACACCACTTACACAACAGAATCTGGATGTTTTTTTAGACGTTCCTCAAGAGTGAGGAGGTGACCATATCGCCGTCATGGCTCATCTCGTTTGCCTGTTAAAAAAACTACTCCTACTCCTCTCTACAGTGTCGAACATGAATTAAGGGCATTATTAAAATCTGAAGGTAATCTCAATACAACGTTATTTCTTTATATATTAAAATAACTTTTTTTTTTATTAAGTACTTTTTCGTTTCAGTTAGCGATAGTGATTTATTAGACCAAGCATCCCAGTTTTGTGCAAAAGTGAGTATTTTCTTAATATATAATTTTGAAGCTATGCTATGCTATGCGATAACCATAACTTGTGAGCCCCGCGAATGTTTTAATAGATTATTGATAAATTATGTTGCGATAAATATTAATAACTAAATGCCATGCAAACAGTTACTTCTTAGCGTTATCCCAAAATAACCGGCATTGGTTATTAGTTTAACAGATTCGGAGTTGCTTGTTTTTCCACGATATTCCATCATCCGAATCCTATAAGAGACATTGGTGTAACTCTGATCTGTAAATTTGAATTATTCTTTAACTAACATTTATGTAACCCGAGCTCATTTTATATAAAAGTGTTAATTTTAAAGTTATTAGTATAAGAAAATGAATTGAAACCTTTGTTTGCGATCGTAGATAGATAGATAGATAGTAGATAGAATGGTATATTATTTACTTTTTGGTATCAACAGGTATATTTTTACATATTATATATCGAATAACATTAAAGTTATTTTCAGAGCTCCGATGAAATCGAAGAACAATTGAAAAGTATAGAGAATGAAGGAGTAGAAGAATACGGCAACACAAATCCGCTTACAAAACAACGAGAACCATTAGACCCGTACGCGTTTACCTCCGACTCAGATAGTGGCTAAGCGTGACGCAAATGATCTCATGACTCACAAATTAATTACAACTATTTTGTTTTCATAACTTTATTTTTTTTCTTTTTACATTATAGCATTTACTTCTAATAATATGCTTTCCTATTTTATAGATTCAATAGCATGTGAAACATTAACATTTTTGTTACATTTACATTGTCAAATTTTTAAATAAATAAGCGAGATTACTTATTAAGCCTTATAAGTACTTGATACTCGTATATATACCCAGATAAAGAGATATTTATAGATATGACAAAAACCCAAAAAAAATATTTTTAAATTTGTTTCAAAGAGTACTAACTACTACTATGGTACTATGGTAACTACTATGGTACGAAATCGGTATGTGAGACAGAGAAATATGATGTTTTCTTTGTTTATAATAAATTCGCTTATTCGCTTAGTGTTACATAAAGTAGTGTGTTTAGCATTAGTGGTTTTTACTAGTTTGGCTTTATTTGTTGTATCTTAAATATGAGATATTCAAAATTAAATTGAATATTTCGTCTAAAACCTTTGTATAAAATAATATCGTGTTGTGCATTAATGTAAGCTTTAAGTAGTATCCTGTGATAAACTAAGCAGACGAAAACATAAAATGTTTTAAGTATGTTACAATAATAAATCGATAATAAAACACGACAGAGAACTAAGATATTTTTCGTGACACACAAAAAAAAATCGGTTGTATTTATTACATGAAATGTAATTATTGTTAGTGTTGATAGATAGCTTAATGCAATTTGTTTAATTCTACTGAAACGCTTGTGCTAACCAGGAAAGGCATACAATGTTTTAATTATGTTACTGTACGAAATGAATTATTATTTATTTGGCAGAGAACAAATTTTTTCATGGCAGATAAAAATCGCTTGGTGTTAGATGATATGTGTTTAGTATTAATGAATGTTAACGCCATGTGAATTGCTTTGAAACTGTTTTACTTTAAGTGCGCGATTGTCAAATCTAGACTAAATATTTCGTCGGTACCATTTGTCTATAATTATGTAGTTTGTAGTATTAATGGTGATAAACTAAGCCAATGAGGACCTAAAATGTTTTACATGATACTATACGAAATCGATAATTATTTACATTGCAGAGAACTATGATGTTTTTCTTGAAACATGAAAAAAATTGCTTACATGATATGGTATTTAGTGTTAGTGTCAATAGCTTAATAAAATTTGTAAATCGCGCTAAAAGTATTGTACTTTAAATATGTATCATATAACAAAAAATATCATCCTTAAATCATTCTTTGTAGAACAATATTGTGTTATATATAAAAGTAAATGTTAAGTGGTATCCTGTGTTGTTGTATCCAGAAGATGTGTAATAAAAAATAAAAAGAATAATAACAATATTTTTAATTGGAATAACCTTTGTCTAACGGCGTATTTAAAAATGAAAATATGGTTATTTGTATCTGATTTAATTAAATATATTCACATATAATATAATTTAATATTATGCTGTTATAACAAGTTATGCTGTAAATTCTTCTAAAATAAATAACATTATAATACTATTAAGAACGTGATTGTACACTACATTGGACTTTTGCCTACCCTCACTTTATATGATTCATTAAATAATATGAATTGAATAATAATTTCGCATAGTAGTAGTCGCAAGTAACAAGTATAAAAACTTTCGGGATGTTGGAGATATTATTAGATATTAGATCTTCTTGCTCGTCCTCGTCGCTGTTCTGGCTGTAGAGCAAGAAGAGCAGACGCTCTTCAGCATACAGTAACTCGTACGCCTAGGACTACGTGACGGAGAAGTTATTGACGGCGTTGAACAACTACGCTATGCCGATGGTGTTCGGCGCGGCTGATTACACAAGATTCCTGCCTCCCGGAAGTTATCAGTTGGGTCCAAAGGTTTTGGCGGCCAAAATAAAAAAAATAATAATAACAAAACCATGTTCTATGACTACTTTCATTGGACGAATCACCACGTGTACAGGGAGAGTTCATCCAAAGAGAATATTTGTAAACTATGTGAAATAATGAACAATATGGAGAAAGTGGAAGAAAACAGGGAGTGGCCCAACTTCAGGACTTGGTGGAACGGGGAGTGATACGAAGAAAATTTTAAAAAATAATTTAAATAGTATTTGGCCATTATGGAATTTATTATAAGAGTATTTACTTTTTTTGTAATAGTTATTTAATTTATTGTAAAAGTATTTAATTATTATTTTTTAATTTATATTTAATTTTTTTGTAAAAGTATTTATTTTCTGTAATAGTAATTTATTGGAATAAATATTTAATTATTATAATAGCATGAACGCATGCGGCATTGGGGGCCGCCAACCAACACGCCATGTTCCGAACAGCGGGAGGTGGAGGACGGAGCTACAAATAGCTACGTGGAATGTAAGAGAAAAATGGAACAGAAGATGAATGAATTATTAGATGTGATAGATGACAAAGATCTGGATGTTATTTGTGTGTCTGAGACCAAGCGAAAAGGCAATGATTCGACCAATTTGCCTGGCAACAGGGTCGCTTTCTGGGCTGGGGTTCCAGAGGTTGAGCGAAATCAAAATCAAAATCAATAATCTTTATTGAAAATAAGTTTCATACAAAACTTTTTTTCATTATCAAAGCTACCACCAGCTCGGAAAATTATTTCCACAGACCTGAGAAGAGCTGGCGACAGAAACTCAGCGGGATTGTCATGATTTGTTTTTTTTTTTTTTTCTTAATTTCTAAATTACATAAATACATTACACAATACTAAATGAATAATCTTGAAGCAGCCTGGCAGCGATCGCTTCATACCCACGGTGCATTGTCCTCTAAGTATTCAGACACTATGTAGTATCCTTTTGCACACAAACGTTCCTTAGTTATTCTCTTAAATTTGTTAAATGGTAATACTTGAACGTTTGCTGGGACTTTGTTGTAAAACTGTATACATTGCCCCATGAAAGATTTACTCACTTTTTTAAGTCGAGTAACAGGTAGCGCGAGCTTGTGTTTGTTCCTGGTATTTATAGTATCTATATCACTGTGCTTAATAAAATTGTCAGTATTTTTAAGTACATATTTAAGATTTTCAAAAATACACTGACTGGCGACCGTAAGTACATTAATTTGTTTAAATTTATCTCTTAAAGAATCTCTAGGGCCCAGGTTGTAAATTGCACGGACAGCTCTTTTTTGTATAACGAAAATGGTATATCAGTAGCACTACCCCACAGTAGGATACCATAAGACATTATGCTATGAAAATAACTATAATACACTAACTTAGCAATAGTCTCGTCAGTTAGGGATCTAAATTTTTTAACAGCGTACGCGGCAGAGCTAAGTTTACTAGCTAATCCAGCTATATGAGGGGCCCCATTGTAACTTTAGATCAACAGTGATTCCTAGAAAAACTGTGGATTCCACCACTTCCATCGCTTCCTCATTTAAAAGTACATTAGTTTGCACCTGTTTAATATTAGAAGTAGAAAATCTAAGAAGTTTAGTCTTCTTACTATTAAGCAACAGGTTGTTAACACTAAACCAATGCACTATTCTAGAGAGAGCCTTGTTTATATCGTCATACATTACCTGATGCCGTTTTACTTTAAATATGAAAGAAGTGTCATCATCAAACAATACTATCTTATTATGTTTGTCTACAAAAGTAGGCAGGTCATTTATATAAACAAGGAAGAGAAATGGACCTAAAATTGAACCTTGAGGGACCCCCATATCAATGTTCTTAATGCCATAGTGGTACAATTTCCTGACCAATGTTTCATGCTGAACACAATCGAAAGCCTTAGATAAATCACAGAATACTCCAAGAGCATCCTGTGACTGGTCCCAGGCCTCATATATATGTTTTATAAGAAAGACGCCGGCGTCCGTTGTAGAGCGACCTCTAGTAAATCCGAACTGTTTATGGTGAAGCAATTTATATTTATTAAAATGGTCTATCAGCTGATTAAGCATGATTTTTTCAAATATTTTACTAAACGAAGGCAATACTGATATTGATCTGTAATTAGAGGGATCTGAATTATTGCCTGATTTTAAGAGTGGTATTACTTTGCTATGTTTCATTAGGTCAGGAAATACTCCACAAGAAATACAGTCATTAAAAATGGTCGCTAAGTAAGGCGCAACGAGGTCCACTATTGAGCCAATCACCTTTACAGATATTCCCCATAAGTCAGGAGTATTCTTAATATTTAAGGTCCTAAAACATTTAATTATGTCATTGGATTCAATTTTCTTAAATTTAAAAGGAATGTTACATTTTTTTACATTTTTTTGTAGTAATGACTCAGTGACTACAGGAGAAGAAATTAAAGAAGAAGTGGTAGAAGCCGGAATTTTTTAAAAATAATTTTCAAAAGCAGAGGCAACTTCCTTATCTGATTTTATTACTTGATTATCCATTTGAAGAGAAAATTTGGAGTTGCGAGCTTTGCTTTTACCAGCTTCGCACTTTATAATATTCCAGGTCATTTTAATTTTATTTAAAGAATTACTAATTAAGTTTCTAATATGTAATGACCTCGCTTGTGAACAAACTTTATTAAATAATTTAGAATAATTTCTAATATGTTGAGCAAACGAGTCACTGCGATTGAGCTCCCTCTCATTGTAGAGTTCAAACAGTTTTTGTCTACTCTTGTGATTTCTCAAAGTGAAAGTTTTAGAGGAGAATGTCGATTTGAATTCAGTATTAATAATTTTAGAGGAGAATGTCGATTTGAATTCAGTATTAATAATTTTGAAAAATTTATCAAATAGTTGTGAAGGGTTTTTATCATATTCCAGATATGAACATTTGACCAAAATATTATTTTTAAACTTATCCATGCGCCTTACAGTTATAGGAACAAACACAATTTTTTGTTTTTCTTTGCTGAATTTGTAATTAAAAGATATTAATTGCCCACAGTGATCAGAATTTAACCTATCAATTATTTTCTTATTCTTCGGAATAAAGTCTGTGAAAATATTATCAATACAAGTAGAAGTAGACTCAGTTATTCTAATGGGGTCTAAGAATAAGTTAATAAGGTTATATGATTTTCACAATGATCTGAATCTAAAAGTGGTAGCGGAGTTATCTAATAAGTTTATATTAAAATCACCACATACAATAATATTTTTATTAGATGCAGACAGTTTTAATAAACCATTTTCAAAAACAGGTTCAAAAGAATCATATAACGAACTTGGGGGTCTGTAGACACTAACAACAATGAAACGTTCAAGCTCTGCACAGGCTATTTCAATAGTCCGCTCTACAGAGAAGTCCACAATATCTTTACGTTCCTTAAATTTTAAATAATTGTTGACAAGAATTAAAGAGCCACCGCGTATAGCATTCACCCTGCAGATCGAACTAGCCACCTGGTGATTCTCAAAGTTAAATAACATTTCATGGCTTTTAATCCAATGCTCTGTAACACTCATTATATTAATTTCATTACTTTTCAAAAATAGCTCAATTTCAATTTCCTTATTCATAATTCCTTGAATATTCTGATGCACCAGGTGTATTAGATTACTAACATTATTGTGGGCAATGCACTGATTACATGATTTAATGTTTTTCTGTAAAAGATTTTTTTTATTGCCAGAGAGTATCTCCTTTGTCTTATTTTCTAATTTAAATTATAAGATTCCAAATTCAATGTCAAATTATTAAATGTCAAATTATTAGATATCATATTATTATTCTGCTCAATGAAAGCAGTAGTCTTATTAGCCAAATATTTGGCTGAATTAATATTTAAATAATAAGATAGCGCATTAGCTACCAGTTTAAAATTATAATATGATAAGTAAAACCTATCAGATGTCATAATACAAAAGTTATTGTAGCTATTTTTTGTTATACAAATAATATCTATTACATGACTTTTCATAGAAAATATATTACTAAATAAAAGAATATTATGAAAATTTATTATAACAATAAATATTGGTATATTTGTCTGTGATTGAGTTTGGTTCTGATTGGATTAAGTTATCTAACGTACACAAAAACATGAACTGTTAAGAAAATTGTTTAATTAAATACGGACTAGTACATACTTTGAATCTTATTATAATTAAAATATATATTTTTCTTAAATAAAATTACTCTCTTGGTCTTATACCGAACTTTAATAATAGTGTTAAATAGAACATTTTCATTTACTTTATTTAATAGTATTAAGATATTTCAATTATCTTCTATGTTTTGTCTTACTTTCTTGAAAAGATAAGAAAAATTATGTTTTGATAATCTAGTTAAATAAAACAACCCCTGAAAAATATAAATGATTTAGATATTTGTTGTAAAATAAATAAATGTAGATAAAAAATGATTTTTATTATTTATTCCTTCATTCTCTTATCACAGTAACGTTTGAGTAAAGGGTTCGATTCCCTGTAGTGTAAAATGAATCTTATAATAAATTTTATAGAGCGGTTGCTTTCAGGAGTTAAATATTCCTAAGTGTAATGTACCGAGAAATTGTAATAAAAGTCTATTAATAAAAGCTTTACTATCTAATCCAGGGATTGTAAATTATGAAAAAAAACCTTTCTTAATAGCAAAATAACAAGATAAATTAGTTCATTAAATAAAAAAAGTAATTTTATCTTTTTAATACATAAACTTAGATCTTAAAAAGATAAGACATATATTATTTAATATTCTCTGGGAAACATAAATCAGTTGAAGATATATTAACATAACAAAAAACTGGTTTAAAATAATTTTAATGGTATTAGCCTATTATATAAGTCAAGATATAAAAAAAGCACAAAAAACACATAATTGGGATGGACTTGAGTATAATAAAATGAATATGTCTGGTTTTCTATATATTTAAATTCTGCTGAAAATACTATTCAAATGGAAAGAAAAACAAAATTCAGACTATAAATTTTTATAATACACAGCAGGTTACCCGTGCTTCGCGACGGCAATAAACAAAAAAAACTGACTTTCGTAAGTATTGAACCCATGACCCTACCCTTCCAACATACACGCTCTATCCTCGTACCCATCATGACTCGCTATCAGTGCGATAAAGCCTTGAGTTTGATAACTACAGAATTTCATTCCTATCGGGTTGTAGGTACACTCTTGTTTCTCACATCGCATAGTGTTGAGAATAAACATTGTGACTGGCCACTTAATTTTAATTTCTACTGCAATGTAATGGGAGAAGAGAGGGAGCGGGGGGTAAACTTTGCAGTTTTTTAGATATAACTTTGGAGCGATGTGGACCTTTGCAAAATCCTTTCTTATTGCACCTATTCAATATGTCAGGAGTCTTGTGTCCAAATTTCAGCTTTCTAGGTATTACGGTTTGGGCTGTAGAGCGATGAATGAGTCAGCGAGTGAGTGTCTTTGTGCTTTATATATTAAGATAAGTGTTAATTTTTTTCAAAGATCTTTTTTGAATACCGGTTGAATATGATATTATTATATCATAACTATCCTTAATGAAAAGTCAGACAATCGGCCAAAATCTAGCAGTAATTTAAAAGTGTCTGATATGGAAACGGATGCAATGGAAGACTCCAAATAAAAACAGTTACTAACTCCTGCTAAAGGCTGCTGGAGTTAACAACGATAACATTTGGTTTACAAAAAAGTTATTGCTGATTTGTCGGATTTTTAGTAAGTAGATTTTCACAAAATGGTCTAAGAATAAAAATACAACTGTTTCATATCAACATCCTTTGGTATAATAGTTATATATATATATATAGTTATTATCTATTATGTACAAGGAAAATAAATAACTATCTAGTCTACAATATATAGTATACAATTCTAGCTGAATATCAAAAGAGCTTCGGTTACTAAGCGAACACAGAACAAAAAGAAATTGCTATTTTAAGTCAATCTTAAGGATATAACCAAAAATTTTCTAAAATCTTTTCAATTAAAAAGACAAACGGATTCTACCTTATTTTTGTATTAATTAACTTATAGCAAAGTTACATTTTAATAATATTAATAATGTAATATTTTAATTAAATTCAAATGATAATCGCTTTGAAATCCTTCATTCAGTGTTGTAAATAACAAATTAAACTTATAAGAAGAATTTACCTCTACAATATAAGAGCATTTTAATATGTTTTGGTTCAACACATTTTACTACAAAACACTATTAACTGAAAAAACCAGCGTTCTGATAAAACAATGATAATGAAATCTGATTTTTCGCACTTAAGGAAACACTAAATATAATGTTTTCTGAGAGTTAAAATGTTATTTATATACGCGAATTATTCATATTTTGTCTTGTATATTTTGTAGAATAAGAATAAGAGGTCTGTTTGCAGGTTGGCGGAGCCGCACGACGTGTCCAAGCTTGGAGTCGAATTATGGCATAAGAAGCTGGAAGCTTCAAGATCCACCGATTAGAGAGGAATATCAAAAAAGGTTTCCAAAAGGCTTGAAAGCTGTGATTTTGGAAATGAAAGTGTTGAAGTATGCTGGCAGAACCATAGGAATGGTATGGTGAAAATAGCGACAGAAGTATGTGGTAAAAGGAAATGAGGTTTTAGTAAAAAGCGCGATGAATGGCGGGATGATCAAGTGAAAGACGTTGTAGAGTTAAAGAAGAAAGCATGGCTGGATTATAAAGCCTCGGGTAAGGATAAAAGTGTGAGAGAGATAAGAAAAAGAGCGTACAAGCTGCAAAAGCCAAAAACGAAAGCAATTATAACGATGAAGCGTGAAATTTTTCAGAGAGAAAGGGATGAAAGGTTGACGAACAACTTCCGGGTAAACACGAAGCTTTTCTGGCGAGAAGTTAGTGATTACCAGGGTTGTTCGGTAACATGTAGAATGAAAGGGGTGCTTTCGAAGAGCGAGAGAGAGAAATTTTAACAAAGCAAGCACACGTTTTTCAGCGGTGGGTGGAATTCCACAAGGAGATGTATGAACGTGAAGACGCCTCGGTCTTGACTACCAGCGAAATGCTGAGTCTAGATGTAGCCGGTGGTGAAATCAGTTTATTAGTTTGGAAGAAGCAGAGAGCGCGATTCCAAGTCTGTGATATGGTAAAGCTGCGGGAGCAGATGAAGTTACTGTCGAGATGATCAAATATGGTGGGCCACGCGTCTTGGACTTTTTCTGGTTTTTGTGCAATTTATGCTTTAAATCGGGGGAGGTCCCAGACGATTGTCGAGGTGCAGTCATCGTACCTTTGTATAAAGGCAAAGATTCACAGATAGACTGTGCAAGCTATTATAGGGCTACCAGTTTGATCAACTTGGGCGGTAAAGTTTATGCTAAAATATTATCGAGAAGAATGCAAGTGAGATCTGAAAAGCTGTTGTGGGAGGGCCAAGGAGGTTTTAGACTTGGAAAAGGGTGTATAGATCAGATCTTTTTCCTCCGCATGATCACGAAAAACTTTTTGGCCCTAAACCAAAAGGTTATGAAAAAGAAATTATGGGAGATACTGCCCCGATACAATGTGAGCGGATCCTGGCTACAGGCTGTTAAGTCTCTTTACAGAGATCAATCACCCTGTGTGCGAGTAGGAGCTGGCATGTCGTCCTGGTTTGACATCCAATCGGGTGTTAAACAAGTTTGCGCTATGTCAGCTTGGTTGTTCAATTTGTATTTGGATAGTTGTCTCCAAGGCGTGAAAGACAGTGACATGGGAGTGAAAGTAGGTGACCTTAAGGTCAATTGCTTGTTATATGCAGATGATGCAGTGCTCATTGCATCATCAGAATGCAATTTGCAGGCATTGGTCACCACTCTGAAAGATGGGTGTGAAAATAATGGTCTAAACCTGAAAACAGATAAGACGAAGGTTCTGATATTTGAAAGAAATGAAGAAAGAACACAATGTAAGATCAACGTGAATTATAAGATAATAGAACAAGTGAATGAAGTGGTATATTTGAGAAGTATGTTTAGCTAAGACGGAAGATACGAAAGGCGTATTGCTGCCGGTAACACAGTTAACGGTGCTTTGGTTGCATTGTTGAGACAGCGAAACGTCAGCATAGCTCCACGTTTGTCTGTACACAATGCGGTATTGCTACCGACGCTGTTATATGGTAGCCAAACGTGTGTAACACAGAAGAAGAACGTAAGAAAGATGAATGCTGTGAAGATTATGCAGAATATGCGGAGGCAGTCTAGATGATCGAATTCGCAATGAAGAGATCCACAGAATGGCAGGTACTAGCGAAGATGTCACGGTGAGAATGAAGAAGAACGTACTCAGGTGGTTTGGGCACGTCGAACGAATGAATGATGAAAGAATAGTAAAAAAGATTTATATCGGAAAAGTGAGCAGTAAGAGAGACAGGGGGAGGTCTCGAGTGACCTTCGAAAACACAGTATCTAAGATACTGGAGGAATGCCACGTAAAAAGCAAGAGGACCCCCCGGAGGGCATGTATGAAGAGGTTGATGTCTGTGGCCGAGGCGAAAGAGGTTTGCAGGGACCGTAGCATTTGGCGCTCCGTCGGTTTTGGCTACCCCGCAAGGGATATGGCGTGGAGATAAATAAAATAAATAAATAAATAAATATTTTGTATGTTATAAACTCAATAAAAAGTCATATGAACCGTAAATGACCTGATCTTTATCTTTAATTGGTTATTTTATTTTATCCAATTAACACTAATTGATAAATTATTATTTTTAAAAACAAGAGTAATTAGTTTTCTTTGTTACAAGTTTCTCAGAACAAAAACTTGCCAACGATGGTTTAGTGAGAAAATTTACCTTTTTATAAATGTAATATAATAATTATTTCCGTAATGATACAGTTTATATTACTTTTTTAACTTATATAATAAATTTATGTAATGTTAATAGAAGATGGACAAGAACTTTGCTTTCAAGAAAAAGCTGTAAATAATTTGTGCAAATTAGGAATAATAAGCGCCGCCGACACTAAAATTAGAAACATTAATAAGCCTGGTTGCGATAAACAAACATGATATATTTAGTAATTTTATATATATATTTTAAATTCTTAGTGTATGTACGAGTACACTGTACAACCTTTTTGCAGCTACCTCCCAGCGCCCACGAAGTAATGGTTCATTCATCGCGCAGATAAAGTAAGTACCAAGATCAAGATTTAAGTAGAACCTCTTACTTATCCAAGATAAATACTAAAAAAAATAATTAAACTATAAAATTATTTAACAAAAACATTTTAAAATATCAAAAATAGGTCAAATTGTATAAAGCAGCAGTGTACAAGAAAGCGAGTTTAAAGCAATCTTCGATAGAAATCGAAGGGTTAAAAGCGTTATTTAAGCAATTCTATGGATTTTCCCCTAAAATCCATAGTTTGATAAGATATGCTGTTTATACAATGACCTTGATAACGATTTTGCTGTTTTGTTTATATGTTGCAAATCATAAAAACATCGTAACCGCGATGTAGAAATAACTTTAAACTTTAATAATTTTATCTTTTAAAATAATAGTTATAGTTATTTTTAGTAATACAACAAGACAACAAGCGAAAAAAAATTTACTATATATTTCTTACATAATCGTGATCTACATCGTATATTTATATATTTTTGTGCTTCTATTGTTTCTGATTTCAAAATGAAAGCGCCATCTTTTGGAAACGGTGTTAAGTAATAAATATTTTCTACCACATCTACAGGGTAGATTGACAAAATCGATAGAATTTATAATAAAAAACGTAACTAGATGTCGACCCTTGTATCAATTCTGTTTACATACGATTTTAGTCGCAACATTTTTTATAAATTCAAATTATCAAGATTAAATATTTAAACTTTAAACCGAATTAATTTTAAAACCTAATAAGTTAAAATAAAATTTAAGTTTTGCAGTGAATAAAGTTGTCCATTCAAAAATAATGGATATTTTTTGGCAAATTCATTGTTTCAGCGTCTTTCTCGGTTGAAAATTTGAAATATTTCTATTATATTATCTATTTACTAACTATGAAAAAAATCTCAATAAAAAAATGGTATGTATAAAAATATAGAACGGCATATAAAAATAATAGTAAATTAAATATGTATTGCATCTGTTATAATTATTTCTGTCATAATATATACATTTTAAGAACGTCCATATATACCATAATTGTTAACTTATAAATACAAATAACAAGACTTTTAAGAATGTTTCACAATATTAGAATTTTCATATAAAGCCATCTAACGGCATGCACCGGAACTTGTTATAATACCCTTCGCAATGCACTTATGGTTCAGAAAGAGGCAATCCTTATAGACCAATATTTTACCAACATCAATTTATTTGTAATTTACCAAACCATTATATTGATAATGTATGGTTTATCATTATAAATATATTGACCAAATTACAAATATAATTACTTTCCTGACCTTACATAAGCGTAATTTTTTTTTCTTGTGATATATCACTTGAAATTATAATACTGTAACAAAAATTACTTAAGTAAAAATTTATGTATGTTATTAATATATAACTTATTACTAAATTATTATTTTTTATGAATTATTATGTCTATGTTAATAGATAGAAATAAATAACTTTCATATTATATAGGATAAAAAAATCAGGTCTCTCCTCATTATTGGTCAAGAAGTAATTGAATTATTATATCACAAGGGTTGTAGTTGAAATTCTATTTTCATCCGAACAACTGCAATGACTACCACGGGTTGTACACTGCGTCGCATATTGTTCCCGTTACCCGACGCCATTTCTTCAAGAGTCGGTGAAAACCAGTAAAGGAGCACCTTTATTGTTTTAAAACTGGAGAAACCATTGAAATTTTACAATAGTTTTTGTCCATTCTTCCTGATCCTGATTTTTAGGTCAACACAAATTTTTATTGTGCTTATCTGTATTACTCGCGGCAAACAGCAATGACTTTAGAAGATCATCTTTTTCCAAACTATTATACTGTGTGATATTGCAATATTGTACTTTATCATTATTTTTAGAAATTTCTAGTAACATTATTATTGGTGTACATACACCACTCCAGAGGAATTGCTTCCTCTTGCAATAACTTGGTAAATAAAAAGGTCAGCCACTTACAATAATCCTATCCAAGTAGCTTTCATGCTTCTACCGGTCTATCATCTGATATACAATTTTTCATACTTTGCATCACCTTCTTTAACTTCAAGCGTGCAAATTTTTTCTTACTACACCATTAATTTTTCAAGATAGAAAAGAATTCCATGGATAACTTATTTGTCAGAACCTTTTCCAGCATTATTTTTTATACGAGTACATAAAATATCCCACGTTCTGTTTTCTCTTTCTTTTGGCATTGTATATCCTTCTTTCCTATCATAGCTTCTATCTCTTCACTTCACTTTACCTTTATACCTTGTCTATCATAGCCTTTTCTTTCTATTTACCTAATTCTTATCTATAATTTGCTTTCTCAGTCTAACAAACATATACTAATCCTATACTATACTTCTCTCAAGAAGTTTCTTCCTAGAAGAAAGCAAAGAATGCTAGAAATGACGAATACCCATATTTGTCATTTATAACATTCTTTGCCAGCTTACTTTTTAAACATTCCGATTGAGATCTGAAAGCCTAGTAATATACTTATGTACGCACTTTCTGACTACCATTCTATTTTGGGAGAGAATTTATATTTGTACTTAGAAGTATAAGTCTTTCAAGAGAAGCAGCCTGCGAGACAATATCCTTTGATGGCAATACCTTGGCATTTTTGACTGAGTTGGTGTTTTATCTTTTTTGCGGAAAAGTAATGAATCTGTATGATCATTAATATTGTGGATTTCGTATTATCTCCCTTCAAATAATCTCATATTCTTCATTCCAAGAAGAATGAAGGGCGACATGCCCTTTAAATGTATATTTAAAGGGCATGTCGCCCTTGAAGTATCTACCTATATCTCTTCAGTCTTTGGAATACCCATCATCAAAATATCGAACACTTCATGAAACTTACCTCTCTCTATACTCTTGTCAGTATCACATTTATTCATCCTTTCCCTAATATATCCATAAGTTCTCCTCCTCTTATAGTTATGATCCCAACATTTCAACTTACATATCTCAGTAGCACCTCCTCTTTTTTTGCAACAGGTTTGATAATTATACAGATTTTTTATGTATATTTAGTTATGTGTATATTTTGTGTATAGTTAGTTATTTAATATTGCAGTACTTTCTAGGGCAAATATTGTAGTAATTTCAAGATAACATACTACTGCTTAGTAGTTGTACTGTTATGTAAAAGACAAGTACTGTTGTTTAAAAGATAAGATTACGAGTAGATGTGTGTATTTCATCTACAGATGCATTTCCTGGCGTATAGCAAACGAAATAAAATTTGAATTAAAGATCAAAGTTCGCTTCAAAGAGAACTGTTTTCATTTTTTTTTGTAGGCCTAAAGAATAGAATAGAAGATTATGTTTTAAATACAGTAGGTATTATTTGTTGAAATTTATAATAAAATCAATAATGACAAGTTATTGGTGATATACTTTTAAATGAGTTATTTTGGAGCATGCACCAACTATGCCGATTGCTTCCAAACTTTTCAATCATACGTCATTCCAGTGAAGACATACTTCTTCACCATATTATATTCTTTCTTCCTTTCTTTTTTTTCTAAATATATTACTGTGTTTTTTTCATAAATTTAAATAACAATAATAAATGTATTCATGTAGCAACTATCGTAGAAAATAACATGAATAAAATTACAGACCCAATTTCAATTTGGCAAATGAATAATAAATATTATATATATTTAATTTAATATTACGTTTATTACCAATTCGGATTCTAGATTATATTACGTGCATCAAATGGGATGAATAAGTGATTAATAATTATTGAAATACAACAATACATGTTACAAGTTGACCAATTAATTATTACAGGATAAATAATTAATTCATATATTTTATGTTTATTTTTTTCTTTTCATCGTACCATTGATATGAATCTATTTGCTAGTAAAATATAATTTACTTTCTAGTTTTAAATAATGATATAAGATATGTTTTATTTTACTAATTACATAAACAAAATATATAACCGGGTAAATCATTAATTTTTATATGTATTAAGAATTTATACGAAAATAAACAATGTCAATCAAAAGATAAAATTAAGTGTAAACAATATTGAATGTGATATTGCTTACAAGTTAACCATTGTAAAAATTTGTATATCAATTTCGTATAACATTTTGACCAAATTGTTTGTAGGACGTTAAAAAAAAGTTTTATAGTGTTTTTTCATATTTTATTTTATAATTGGTGAAACGTAATGAATAACTTGCAACTACGGAAACTAGACATATATTATCTACAACTAATGACAACATCTATAGTTATAAATATATATATATATTGTGAAGAATATTAAATCATTGGAATATGAAAACATTAGGTTTTGTTAAAAAAAAATGAATCTGTATAATAAAATGTAAGTAAATAACAAGTAATAAAATATTCAATTAAATTTAAAAGTGAAATAATTAAAACATATATGGAATTCGAAAGTAAACAAAAGAAAATAAAAAATAAAATCTATCAAATAGCAAATTATATTAATAATATACATTCGATAGTTCATTTCCAATTTTATTTGGCTTATCTAAAAATATTACTCTTAGAACTAATTTCAATGTTATATATTCACTAGATTGTCTCAAAAACTTCCATATTAAAATTGCATATATATACACATACGAACTTCTTAAGCTCTTTAAATACTTCATCATTTTGAGACAGTTATTTAATTTCTAATATTTATTAAAACACTAAATAAAAATGTATAAAAAGTAACTTTGTTTTTATAATAAAAGATATTCTAACAAAGTAACTCAATATAGGCTTAATTATTTATACATTACTAATTTATAAGCTAGAACACAAAGCTGCGTTTTAAATCTAAAAATAAGTAATAATCTTAAATAAATTAAAGCATTTTATAAAACTAATACAATCTCCTCAGCCTGCAAATCCTTTGACGTTACTATAAAATAAAGAGAGACTTTATAAAATATTATATTTAGTATACAATTTTATAAGATTTGTTAATAAAGATAAATTATTTATATAGTAATTGTATCAAACATTATAAGAAAATCCCAATCAGCAGAACCGTGTGATTAATATGAAATAAAATTTATATATCTGTAGAGAAAGATGCCTTAGAAATATTTTATAACAGTACACAAAATTGAATAAAATGTATACAATTTGTTTAATAATGATATAACATAGTATCTACGCAAATAAATCTTCACCTATGAACGAGCTCTCCCGCGATTCCCAATCAAACTTCATTTCTTCGCGTTTACTCTTCAGCGTCATGATGGAACACGCCATTTCTGTGAATATTATGAGATGGTTATTATTTTGTAAGTTTTAATTAGTATAAATCTTATAGTTTATGGGGTGAGTACTAAATATTGAAAGCTTTCTGATTTCAATTAGAAAGAAAGTGTAGAATTCTTTCTTTATTCATAAAAGCTGAAAAAATATAATAAAATATATGATTATAATTCGCCAATCGCGTTAAAAAAATATTTTTTTTTAAAGAAGACAACGTAATTAAAAATATATTTATTTTATACATATATTTCGCTGTTTAGCTTAAGATAATAAAAACGCACTGAAATTTATAAACGCCATTTAGTCTTAAAATTGATTAAAAGAATCATATCAGTACAATCACAAAAGCAATAATAGAACACACCATGCAACTCGAAGAACTGGGCCTCAATGAGCAGCAGATCCAAATACGGGAAGTCATACGGCAAAAGCAGACGCTGGTTACGCAAGAAATTGAGGATATGTCTGAACATGCCCCCATCGCGGTCGATGAAGTAGTGCTGCTTCAATGTGTCCAAAACAATGGGTATAGCTCCAGAGAACATCTTACTGAGTCTCGAATCCGGGTAACTGTTAGTGAAAAAGCTATGTATCGCTAATGTCACAGAAAATGAAAACTAATTAAAATAAAATATATTTTGCTCAAAACACCTTAATACTATTAAAGAACAATATACCTCACGTGGAAAGAAACTTAAAAGGTATTCTTAAAGAGATTTCATATTAATAAGAGAAGATAATAAAATAATATAAAATTCCAAATTGAAAACAACTCAAAGAAAACAGTGTAGCTTTGAATTCCAAGCAATTATAGATAAACACAGAAACATATTCAGTGCTGCATAAATAATTAACTTAATAAAAATTCAGTTTAAATGTTTTGTAACTCTACTTTATAGTAGTGGATTGTGATTAAACAGTACAGCTCATGGCAAAGCCCAGGGCGCCGCCGCGGGTTTACGATAACCAAGTTATTTATAACATACCATGATGAATAATATCTTTTTGGTTTGTTATGTAATAAAATAAATAAAAAAAACATTTGGGTATAGTGACAATGCAAGTAGACATTTAATTTGATTAAAATTTCTTATTATTCTAATTATAGGTAAGAACTTATAAAGATTTTATAATTTATATTATCAAGAATATTCAAATGAGTTGGCTCGATACTCCCGCGTTACGGTCTTAAGCTATACTTAGAATAAACAGATTGTTATATTTTTAAACATAACAGTGCTTCGTCTCGCTATTGGATACTAGCACTTTTGCCGAAGGCGTTAGCCGGGGTCCTTCAGATACACGATACAATCGCGCACATTGCGCTTACAAAATATTTTAATATATATTTTTAAGAGGAATAGTATTGTTATTTTTCTTTTTTTAAATAATATAACTCTACCAGTGATGGTTATATTATTATTTTCATCATTCCGTTGTCTGTATATATACTAGACTGAACTACTAAGAACTATTCCTTGAAGGGGTAAAAGAGACGTCTTAAAGATGTAATTAATCCATTAAAATACTTTGTTTTCTTTGTAAGTTGTTTGTATTATAATTAACAGTAAAACATTTTTACATAAATAAAGTTAAATAAAAAGAATCTAAATATACGGAGTTTGTAAATAAAGTTAGTCATTAATCAGAAGTCAAGAAGAAGAAGAACAAACCAACCAACAATAATATATACTTACGACGTCAATGTTTCAAGGGAAGAAGTGTATATGACACCCCCCACATCGATATGCACTGGGGCCTTAAAGGTAGATGTCATGGCCACGCGTGGGATAGCGTATGTCTGGCTCTCGTAGAAACTTTGCCCAGAACCACTTGTAGAAGTTGGGGATGATGGGGAGCCTGGCTTAATGGGTACCATGACAGATGATGCAGCGTCTGAAATACAACAATTTATCCAATTCTTCAGTTTTTGAAAAAAAAACAATATATCCAATTTGTCAGTATTTCAAATATCTTTCTTTGATGCAATGTTAATAAGCAAGTTATCTATGCTGAGAAAAAATAATTAAAAATGAAACAATATAACCGCTCTATGGAAAGTTTGCTTGTGTTTAATGTTGTTGGCGCAAAAGGGTCTGTTATATGTTGACGGATTAATTAAAACTTAATAGTTAAAAGATCTTCATAGAGATAACCGAGCTCCTTTGGCTTGATGAAAATGTTATATACATTTTTATTTATCAAACCTTAATTGATTATATTTTATAATTAAAAATCGAGGTTTATGACAAGAATAAACAAAATATCTCATAATAAGGTATCTTTTATTTTAATTTGTTATATTTTAATTAAAAATTAAAAGTTTATTAGTAATTTCAAAATAATTAATATGTTATTCGCAAATATGTTACTTTAGAATTATATCTATAAAACAATATTTGTTTTTTTAATACAAAAAACGAACAGAAAATTATTACCTGTTAACATTTCAATAACAAAAAGCGTTCATTTTGTTATTTCAACTTAACGTCATATTTTTAATAACTACAAGAAAAAATACTAGTGAACTAATGTAATGTTTTCTATTCTATTGTTGGTTTATTGGTGTTATATTTTTTCGTGTATGATGATCATGATGTTGATATTTTATAAATTAATGTTACAAAATTTGCAAATTTTGTTTGCAATAAATCTATATACTAAATTAGATATTTTATATAAAACCTAATATCAGGTTTTATATAAAATATTTAAGGCAAAGGATTAAAATCGTTAAATACAATTTTTTTATAAATTAAGTTTCAGTGATTTTTCTTGTTAGAAATTTTTTTATGATTTTATTTGCATTATCTAAACGGTTGGATTGGATTGAATTGCATTGGATTCGGTAGGTTTGGAAGAGCTATTTTATGTTTTGTATAACAAAATATACCTGATATAGTGCTGGAGCAGACCGAAGCAGTCGAGCTTACGCGAAACATGAATAGTTTTCTTCAAACTGAAACAATGGAAAAATATTATTAATAATATTTTTAGTTATTAATTCCTAGGTGATATTTATAAAATAGTGATACGAAGACAAAATATTATATAAATTAAATGTATAAGATATAATGTCGCAAGGGTGATTGTCGACCTCTGAGACACATTATTAAATTTTTGTAGATAACGACAGAGTTAGTTGCAACGCCACCGTCGTCCAGGTGATAATTATTCATAATGGTGAAAAATTACCATAATAACAGGGGAATATTGCTACCGTATTTTGGTTACAGACCGCTGGAGGCAACGGCGAGACATAGGTTCTTGCTTGGTTTCATTATAAGTGTGCCTCCAGCCATTCACTACGTACTTGATATTAAAGACACACCGTGGTAGAATATGCTTTATTTTAATACAAAAAATTTAACAATAAAATTTAAGTCTTTAATTTTTTTTTATGCTTACAGCGTAAATTATGTAACATGGTTTAACAAAATATTAAATATACGTTTAATTATTAATAAAAAATAATTTAATCTCTAAAGAATATTATGAAAAAAGATTTATTAGTTATCATCACCAACTGAGTCATATTTACAAATATTTTATGGAGGAAAATAAAAAATAAATCCGTATTCAAGTTGTGGCCTTATTTATCTTTGGGCCTGGGGCCTGAGGGCCTCAGCCTTTCGTTTTAAGCGTGTGGGCCTGAGGCGATGAAGGCGCCTGGCCTCCAGCCACGCCGCGAGACAATCCTCTTTAATATCGCGGACGAAATATATGACCTGTTTATGTAATGATAGATTCCTTTCAATATTTTAAAATCTTATAAATTAATAGAATTTAATCGACTATTTCAATAATTATACTAATATAAATATAAAATTATTATTAATTCATTTAATTTGTTAATTTTTAATTTGTAATTTAAGATTAATATTAATAATTTTTACTTAACACACAAAAAAAAATATTATTTAGTAGATTTCCGTTTGATACTTAGTAAAAATGAAATTATAATTACAAAGCAACACACATTTACAAAAACTTAAATTTTGTAACATCTATAACAAAAGTAATATACCTATGTGTTATATATATATATATATATATATATATATATATATATATATATATAACACATAGGTATATTAACGACCACGAAAGTCGTTTTTTATTAACATGAAGCCGCAGCCGCCCGCGGCACCACGGATGCCACGGGCCGCATCGTAATTGTGGTCCAGAGGCGTTTTAAACTAGACTTGTATTACTTGTAACGGTGGAAATAATATTTTTTTACAAAATATACGATTACTTTTTAATAAGTAAAAAATATATATTTTTATTATATTAAACCCAACTATAAAGATAAATACAGTTGATCCACAAATTCAATACAAATCCGGACTGAATAAATAGTTTAGTGACGATGTCTCCAATAGTGACATTTTAATTTTAGATCAGATTCATACGTGAATAAAAGATATCTATACATATAAATAAAATTTGAGCGTCTGTATATAATTCCAAATTCACAACATTTCATTAGAAGCATATAAAAGTTTATACGGTACATACATACCATTTTCAAATTTTATCTGTGTGTTTGTTCCCGATTATCTCTGAAATGACTGAACTGATTTTAAAAGGACTTTCACTGGTTCATAGCTGATTTATAATGCGTAAATTAGGCTACTTTAAAAAAATATATAATTAATAACAAAACTCTATTATTAAGTAAAATGTGAAAAACAATTATTTTAAATAATAAAATAATATTTTGTTATCATATTTATTATTTTATATATATTTTAGAAATATGTTAAAACAAAATATCTAACTAAAATTATTATAATATAAATAATTTTGCAATTATACCTATAATTTAGTTTTATTTTAATTATACTAAGATTCAATTGACAATTATTAGTTTTTGACAAATCAATATCTGAATTAAATTAATAAGGGATGAATATTAAGTGAAGTGAAACCGCGTGTAAATCCTAGTATATAACCATTAGTGTCGCTGAATAACTAAAAAAGTTTAATTGAATAATTTAGAAAATAAATTAAATTAACCTCCCTATAATATGACCTCAATATGATATTTAATTGACTTAAATTAAAAACGTTTCACATAATTAAGTTTAGATTTTGATTAAAATGATTTGAACTGGGCCTCGAGCACCCTTATCAATAATTTCTATAGCCGACGGCTCCATAACAGTCTTCCTCCAGTCATTAACAATAATATGTTATATACAACTTCGATTGATATTTAATTAATACCTTCATAATAAAATATTAACTCTTAATTAATAATAATAATTACAAATAATTGAGGGAGGGGGGGGGGTGCGGTATTACCCACCATGCTGACCTACAGCGAATTACTTCTAAGATACTTATATGTACATCTCGTCAATACACAAATATTTTGCCATCACCGTAGATTGATTCCTCAATATAAAATCAAATCTTTGAAACATGATGTATATTTTATATATACATAATATAAATTAATGGAAATAAATTTGTATAAACCAAATAGTCATTTGGTATAAAAACTTTCAAAACGGACTTCAATTACATTATCATTTAATTAATACCAACATCGATACGTCAAACACAGATTACAGTAGACAGCTTAGCAGTAGATGTACAGACAGACAGTAAATCCAAGTTACGATAATTAATACGTCTGTCCGTGTTGGTCAAACACTATCATATTCTCAAAGGATAGGATATTAATACATCTGTTAATATAGGATTCGGTTTGTCGATTTTAATTTGGATCCACTGCAATATTACTGGCGTAGATATAATGAATGCATGTAATGAAGAGACGGTCATATTGATTTTAGTTTCTATAAATATAATTCTTAACTATTGAATAGTTGGTGTTTTAAGGTATATGGAAATATTACATATATTTCGAATCGAGGATAAAAATAAGAAGGGCTGGTGAATAAAAATTATATCGTATATTAACGAGCACAAAGAAAAATGTAGTTACCTCTAACCTTTAAGGCTTAGTGCTGAACAAAGGCTTTCTCAAAAAAGGCTAGCTAGAGAAGTGAGGTTTTATAATGCAAATGTAATTTTATAGAATTAGTTCCATTGCATAGTTTTCATTAAAAAATTTTGACACTTATATTTTAAAGTAATATATGTAGGTAGACATATATAATATCTTGGATATCCGTACTAAGTTTTTTAATAATTAATTTTATTGAAGCATCACTTAACAAATTAAATATCAAGATATAAAGTAATATTATTTTTATATTCAATTTATTTAATAAACCGCAATGAATAACCACTGAGAACCTTTTTAAATGAAAAAAAGCTTTATTAGTGACTTCGTTAAAGTTGTCTCGACTCGTACTTCACAGCGCAATAGAGTTATAGTCAATCGAGTGAAGTCAAGTCAGAATTTCATTGTCATTGACTGACGGATCCTGTGACCTTGTTACCTAAACTGTTACTTTTTTTAATACTATGAAACCCTCTTTACAAAATAATAATTATTAAGAGTAACAACAGTTTTTATAATTACTTAGTACAATAATATATGAACAATATAATAATGGCCAGAGGCTATATCACGATTCCATGCTCTGCCCGTGGCTTCTCATACATATATAATGAGGTTATGGATTTATTTGGCATTATTGAATATGAATCATGCGAATACTAGTGTTTTCCTTCGGTCCTGCATATCGGTGAAGACAATTTATAAAACATTTGTTATAATTATTAACGTCTTTGAATGTTTTAGTATATATATAATTACATTTTAATATCTTAACACTCAACTCGTCTATCGAAGTGTGAAAACATTTCAAGATATAACAAAACACGATAGTCACAGTATCAAATTATCAAGCTGCTAAAAAGACAAACATCGAGCTTATAAATACTCTACGAGGGGGTAAGGCGCGGGCGCCGCAGGATATCTGAGGGAGGGTGGGGGGAGTTAGGGGAGGGTGTCCCGGGGCGTCGCGGCGCTCTCGTGCCTCGGGCCCAGTGCGACGATATTAAGGAACACCTAGCAATGCTCTAGCCTCAAGCCATCTGCCGCAAGCGTTCATCTACAGAACAATCATTTCGAAAATTATTTTGAATCCGCCCCGAGCAGTGTTCCTTCTTTGAACGGTTATATACAGGGTTGTATTTTTTTGTTCTCTTATTAAAAATATAAACATCATGTATGTTTAAAAAGTGTAATACGAGTTCTTGTTAATTATATTTGCCTAATCCAGCTCCATTTTTTGACATAAAAACACAACTTGACCTTCGAGAGCCACAACAGAGTTAAAAAAGTATTTTTTCTACCAATTTCTTTTGATGCCCGAAAATGTGTAAAAATCTTATGTTAACCACATAAAATTTACTATTTATAAATAAATAAATATTTTTTTAAATTACGGTTTCCATCCAGTATAATAATGTTGACTTGTTGTTTTTTATAGTCTTGTAGAAACACATTTTAATTACAAGTTCTTTGAGGTTAATAAAGAGTTTTTATTTTGTACACACTCGTGTTAAAATAGGTGGAAGCGTTTTAATATTTTTTATAACACTGTTTTAAATTTTAAAAACCTATTTAGCTATGGAAGCAGCATTAAATATCTGTGCTGATTTTAATATAAATTTAGAAAATATATAAATTATGTTTTTTTATTATTAGCTTTTGTATCAGCTTAACTAAGTAGTGAAAGAATTAACTAATTGATAGGTACTTACTACTTAGTAAAACTAACACAATAATGGATGAAAATGTAACAATAAATTTAAAACAAAAGAACTAATTACTAACTTAATTATATGACAAACTACAAACATAAATATATTTTGAAACCATACATATAATTTCAGTCTTTTACTTCAAAAACATTAGACGCAACAGGATAACAAAAGAAATCGCAAAGCATTAAAATATATTTTAAACTATTATACAAAGAATCGTTATTTTTTATAACTCATTACTATTAATGTAATCCGAAACAAATAAACTACTATTACATAGATATATATATATATAACTATAAATAAAAATTAATTTTAATTCATCATAATTACCTAGTCTTAGCTGGATCGAATTTTAAAAAGTTTTCGTTACGCGCGCGAATTTATCGAGCACAAGCGACCACTCGGGCCAAAGGGTAAGTACTGTATGACTATGACGCACTCCTCCTTTTAGTTAACCGTCTTACACTCGGCGGGAACGGTGCTTACAGAAACAGCTTGATGCTTTAAGTGCAATTAAAAAATACATATATTATATATATTTGTATTACAACACAAATCATAATATTATATTAAGTTTATATATAAGTTATAAAATATTCAATATATCTTTGTAGTATTTAAAGAAAAGTTTTATTTCTTACCTTTTACCTTTGGATACACTTATAGGGTATCCTTAAGGTAAATGTAACTTATTCCCGGACAGTATTATTATCGATCAGTTATATTTTATTTTCAATGGAAGAATGCTTAAATAATTTAATAATAAGTGAATTTCAACAATATTAGATTTAGCCACACAGAAAAAAAAATTTAGTCTTTTGAAAACAGAACCAAGTAATGTCTTTTGGTCTTCTCGGCATTATTCCGACATTTTCTTCAATTACGGTTGGAACAAACTTGTTGATATGACACCATGGTTTTTAAGAATATTTATTGTGTATTAAATGAAAATTAATTTTTAAATAGTACCGAATGTGAGTTTACCCAATAATAATAATGTTTATATTGTTAAATATTGTGATAATCAGCACTCGATAATTAATATCATAACTATTGGGTGTTGAAATTCCACTGCTGCGAAACTCAATACTCTAACAAGGGAGTTACAGTATCCTACAGTATGGGCAAGTGTTATTGATTTTATAGTTTCTAAATCCATTGTTTTATATAATTAAAACTAACAAAATAATGAATGAATAAAATAGAGGATATCTTAACAAAATTTTGTCATAAAAACCAGTCAAATATGTTACAAGTAACTTCGTCTAGTGTACGTTTATTTAATTTGTTTACATCATATAACCCGTTGAATTATTCTTCAGAAGCTACTCGCATTATTAGTGTTTCAGCTACTTGTATTGATGTGTTCTATCACTAACATTTATTAAGACATTATAATATCGAATTAAAGTTTAGAAGTAGTCAAAAAATTTTCAAATTAATCATGAAATTGAAAGGCCCCAAAAATTTACTTGACCAATTACAAGAAATAGAATCCTTACTTTTAAAAATAATGTTGCACAAATAGTGCTTAAAGAAAATGTAACTGATGATAATCCAATTAATTTATATAATAAAGTTTTCGATTTTTTATTACATGAAATTAATAATATTTTTAAGCCAGAAATTATAATATAACAAAATACTTAAAACTTAAGTTTAGTGATTAGACTTCCATAGAAATATGTAGAAGCAAAGAAATTTTTATGATTTATATGCTTAGAGGCAATGGAATCATGATCCGGTGTTCTTGAATAAAGTTATGAATTTCTCTAAAATATTTAGGAAAGTTTTGCGAACAATCTAAGTCAATTTATATTAGAAATAAAATCTTATATTTAGAACATAAATTCAAGGCAACTTGGTGTGTTTTATCTAGTGTTACAGGGAAAACTAGGGCTGTGCATAAAGTTAAAACTTGATAATATTGAAATATCAGAGGAAATTGTTTCTTTCAGAACTTGCAATCCGAAAAAAAAAACCGGTGATTGGGGTATGTCAGTAAAATTACAAAGTATAAATAATATTGCCCCCGAATTACCTTTAGCTTTCAAGAAATGTGTAAGAACCGGTATATACCCATTTGATTGCTTGATTGATTGATTGATTAATTTGATGATAAACAATAATGTCTCAATAGACTTGAATATTATCCTCTGTTTTTTTCATAATTTACGATTCAAAAGTGCGTGTAAATGCCTAGTTAAATAAAAATATTTTGAATAGAAGTTGAGTATAACAAGTCATAAAAAAATTGATTATTAAATAATTTATATTTTTCGTCGTCTGCTTATACATATACATATAAAACTAATCCAAATTAAAAAGTGCATAAATAATATTTGTTGTGTAAACTAATTTTTATTCATACACATCGTAACGTCTAACAATAGGGAACATTTACCTTAAGCAGTGTATGGTGAATGTTGCAATTTTATAGCACAAAAGACTTCAATATCGTTTATATGTGCAATATTGCACACTTGTCACAAAAGTGTTCAATATCGTATACAAATAAGACATTATAGACATCTCTGAACAGTCACAGGTATTCTCAATGGATCTATTTCCTTTACTTTGTTTTCTATTTGTCGTCCTCGTTTGATAGAAAAATATTTTTTTTTACTTTTGGTCGATATAACAACTATTTACCTATACAGGTGAAGCCCGTGGCAAGAACTAGTAATATAAATATTAAATATACGCCTAACATACAAAATATTCAAAAAATATATTTAAAAAAATATATAAAACTATATACTTCTTACTTTTTTAAATTTAAATTTCATAAGACAAAATATAAATGCATTGATTAAAGTAATAACTAAATCTGCGTCTTTAATTTAATATTCAAGGCTTCATTTTAATTAGACTTGAGGCTTAATGGGTTTTCTTTTAACATTTCTATATTGATACAAATATGCCTTTGCCCTCGACGCGTTTCTACGCGGACTAATCATCACACTCAAAAACTATCCTGTGAAAAAGAAATTCCTTAAAAAAATTAGTTGTATTAAATTCTGTGGTGGGAGAGTCACCAGTCGAGTGCCAGTTGTTAAAATATATATTCTAGTAAACAAAAATTGAATCATAAAATTATTTTATTTGACGTCAAATTTAAATAATAATGCCAAACTTATTTTCTTGTTACCGTATGAGTTTGGGACGTCTTCTAATATACCAATGTTAATCAAGTAACAATATTCAACAACGCAGAATTTTACTGGAAACCAAAATAGAATCCATCGATTTTTTTGGTGATTGTTCTCTAGATATTTACTTTGAAATCGTGCAAATAGAAATAGAAACTGCATTTGTGTTTGAATTACTTGTCTCTAGTACCTACCCGCAAATTGTAGCTTATTTTAAATATATTGTACGTCTTATAGAATGACATAATTATTTCCTGTGACGACAGACGACATTTAACCATCACTATATATACGGAAACGTCTTGAAAGATCTATCTATGAATTACTAATGATTTTAAATTATAACTATCTTATATAAAGTGACTTTTATAATAATCCATCGTAAGTAGATAGTGCAAGTTTAAATTATAATTCCGCAAGGTAAAACCACGGCTAATAACTAGTTAATATAACCATACTACACACACTAACGTTATAGACGTGTACAAACAACACTGTTTCGCGGTTTTATGCTATTTTTGATGCATCTACCGGTGGGTAAAAATGCCGGCAGCATAAGGTAGGTTATGCTGCAACTACCGCCATTGTATATATAAGAGACTAATTAATGAAACAACGTGGTCTTCAAGCGATGGCGAATATATACTACTCATAAAAATATATATAAATACCCACATTTTTAATTATAATTTTCAGTGTTAGTTAAAGTAAAAGTATATTGCAATGTTATTTACATATCACATGGTTTTATGTTTATTTTATGCAAAAATATACTTTTAAAAAATAAATAAATGAATTGCATTTAAAAAGGAAAAAAAATTACTAACCTTAAACATCAACTTCGTCTACTTGGATCGCAGTTGCGCGTTGCTTGCTGAGCCACTAATTATTTGATATTATTTTACAGACGGCAATCCCAATACTTTATATATCTATTGTATATAAGATATCTTGCAAATGGACGTAGGGTCACAGTGTGTTGTAGGCTATATAAATATAAATATAAATATTAATTTAGATGTCCATCTAAATATGTAAATATAAAAGCATTAGTACCCATATGATTACTATATTGTAAATAAAATCTTCCTTTATAAAATATCATCGACCAAGTGTCCACGTCGATATATCTAAGTGAATATAGACGTCCACGTGGATGAAGGCGATGACGTGGTCATGGACGTGGACGTAGATATAAATTTATAGATATAGATATATACACTTTATGTGAAGGTAGTAGAAATATTTGTTAAGAAATTTAAAATACACTATGGAAATATTTTTAAGCACACCTATATCAAAGGAACCGTCATCCAAATACGAAACTCAATTTATAACTAATGATAATAGATATTTTTAGATACTAATAAATTTAATATTATGAATAAGAAATTTAGTATTTTGCTCAATTACGATCTGAATTAGAATTTTAAAAAGCACTACTCATTTCAAGATTAAGAAACTGTTAAAATAGTTTAGTCAATAGTTTTTTTAGTAACTTGAAAATATTTTTTCCTTACCGGGGGTGATTTTCTATAACTATATTCTATTATTTTTTTATTAAATTAACACACACTTTCCGAAAATGTAAAAACATGAAGTATACAATGTCACCACAACGCGAATGGGGAAAGGCGGTGGCAGTACGAGAATATATTGCTAGCTAGTTACAAATAAACAGGGTAGAAGACAAAAAATATCCACTTAGAACTAATAACCAATAGATGGCGCTGTGATTGCTTAAAACCAAATATCATCGAAACAAACGGAACAATGTGCAATATAAGCTGATCTACGTTACTGTTAGAAATGCATTTTTGCATGTGTCAAATAATCTTGGTTAGTTCTAAGTAATAGCGGACGCTAAATCGTAGTAGTGACTTTTTGAAGTTGGTTAAATATATAACGTAATAGAATGCTATTGTATAAGCAGAGAGACATTAGATGTATGTGATTATCTTCTTGTCAAAGATCTGTGCGATAAAAAAAAGTTGCACAGATTCATGATAAGGTGCAGTCACTTCTGGTTGACCTGACCTTATCATGGGTGTTGTAGTTAAAAAAAATGATCAGAATACTTATATAATATCATCAATCAATACCCTATTATATCACCAATCACTATTAAATATTGGACCTTCCTTGTTGCTATATATTTTGAAGAAAGTGAATTCTATTCATTATAAAATCCAATTCAACCTTACAATTGTTTTACTTGAAGAAATGTATATACAATTTAAATTATAACTTTATACAAAAATGTTTCTTTACTAAATTAAACTAAATAAAAATCAGTAACGTTTTTGACAATATTCGAAATATTTTGGCGTTATATATTATAATTTTATTATTTTTAAACTTGAACGACATTGTAAGTCACACATTGATCCAATTAATGAATATAACCAAGTTTCCCGAAAAGTGTTTATGATATTCAACCATCCATCTATGGATTTTGTACAAAGTTTAATAAAATTTAAGACTACTTAGTTGAAGGATCGTGAAGCAGAAATCGCTGTTACTAGCTACTCGTAGTATATAATATTTTGACCTTGACCGGTTTTGATTAATAATTATTATATAATTAATATTAATCTAATACTTATTAATTATATTATGGGTTTGATTACACTTTCAAATAGTTAATATAGTGTATTGGAAAGTACATAAATATTATTAGACACATTATTATCTGTGACATCTTCAGGTCTTTAAAGTTACATCTAATCAAATAAATTATAACGAAGTAAAATATTTTGTTGATTTTTTGTATTTTCTTTCAACATGTTATTATAAGCGTATTTTTATATATTTTTACAACATATGTATTTTAATTATTATGTATTTTAATTAACAGTGGTAATCTTGGTAAGCATAAAATTGCTTAAAGCTACTAATAAATTGGTATTAAATCTTAAAATATAGAAATAATCAAAGGCTTATAGTTTTGTTATATTTTGCCTCATTTCTATTTTGTTGTGTACAAATGAGGGTAGACGAGAAAAAAAATCTTTGATTATTTATGAGTGATATAGTCAGTGTCTACTGATCAAAAGATGGCGCGGTTATAGCTATTAAATTTCTATATTTTGCCTTATTTCTATTTTGTTGTGTATAAATGAGGGTAGACGAGAAAAAAATTCTTTGATTATTTATGAGTGATATAGTCTACTGATCAAAAGATGGCGCGGTTATAGCTATTAAATTTCTATTTAAAACAAAGAAAACAAAACGACCAAAACAAATAGACCTCTGTTTAGATGAAAGATGTATGTGGATAAGTGACATTTATAATTAGATGGGCTGTAAATTTCTAAATCACGCTAACGATGTTTTACGGATTGTAAGACATATATCATAACATGGTGATAATTACGTCGGGGTCCGTGTATAAGCAGGAAGACATTGGATATATGTAAATATCTACTTGTCAACGATCTATACGATAAAAAAAATCTTATAGATTCACGATAAGGTCCGGTCACTTCCTGGCTACTTACGATTTTCGCAATGCTCGTAAGGGCCACCCCACTGCCTTATACAATTTGACCCCACTTTTTGCTGTTTCAACGGGTTTTTTTTAATATTATACCCATGATGATGTAATTAATAAATGTCAATAATTATTAATAAATCCTTTATTATTAGCCATATATTACCAAAGACGCTTAAGTGTTCTTCCCGCAAATCTTTCTTTTTTCTTCTTGGGAAAAGAAGGTGTGATAAGGACACGATGAAAGCCACCCTTAACACTAAACCTACCGACAATTCTTGTATACCTCTTCCTACCGCACGCGGTCAAATTGAACAGTAATTAAAAATTATGTTATTATATAACGCAGGTAATAATGGAAATAACTAAAAGTAAAGAGTGTAGAAAATATTAAATGCATATTCTAAGAATTGTCATGTAGTTCGATATCCTTATATTATAACGTTTGAAAATGTGTAAGTTTTACAAAAGTTTAAGAACAGTCAATTTGACCGGTACTTGGTAGGTTTAGTGTTAATGTTTCTTTCGGTATTTGATACAGCGGCCAATGAGGCCGCTGGGGAAGCGTTTTACAGCTCCTAAATTCCTAATGAACAGTATTTTTGTACACAACTATGGCGTTTTAATGGAGATGTGAAAAATCGACATTGATATCGTACCGGCTAAAAAAGTTACTCCGCGACACATTCGCTAAAACTGACCCTCGTGACCTTTTGACCTTTAACATTTATTAGCCAATACAGTGTTATTTAAACTCACTAGAATTTCTTAGACATATAAAACTTAAAAAGACTGGATTAAATGAAATCTCTTAATTTTAGTTACGCTGAGCATACCTCCATATTGATTGCAACAATTTCCATAGCATCATTATTATTATTATTATTTTTATATAATATTGTATTTATATATTTATTTTATTACCCATCACGAAATACTAATAATGCTTATTATATGACCAATGGTGGAAGAGCTGAGAAATAATCCTTTGTCGTTATATGAATAAAAAAAAATTTACGGTGGCTGAAAAATATATAGTTGTAGAGTAAAAAAATTACTAATAATATGTACTCACTATACACCATCAAAAAATAGAAGTGGTATTTCCTTTTAACCTAAAGAGCTGAAATTTGGTAATCAAATAGGTTTTAGTGCCTATACAATGGAAAAACTATCGAAACTATAAAATTTAAGATTTGGAGTCCTTGAGGTGGAACACCATAGCACAATTAAGCTATCATATATACGGGAATGGTACCTTAAGTTATTCGGTCATGTGAGCACTATATAGTGATATGTAAAAATTAAAAGTATGAAATAATTGATGTGGAACCCTGAAGCATAGCCAAACTATCAGAGGAACGGAAAAGTGACCGAAAGAAATTAAGTTCAGTTTGATTTCAGATTTATTATCAGCATTTTCTTAAACAGCATAATATTAAATAATTACGTGAAGTGTAGTTAATACTAAGGGTTAAACCTTGTGATAAATATACATATTATTATACAATTTATTATTTTTTTTAATAATAATAATAATTTTTAAGTAATACTATCATTAGTTATTTCAGAAAACATTATATGCATTTATAATATGAAATGTTTGTAACGTCATGATGTTGACCCTTATACAAATGTTAAATACAAGTCAATGGAGATTGTCAAAGCAATATTGAAACTATTTAATGATAAACCCGGTTTGTATGTATGGTAGTTTAAGTTAACTTGATGGTTTGTTTATTTAGAAATATGATTAACAAAATGTATAATAATTCAATCCAATCCAATCCAATCCAATTTGTTCAAATCCATGATTCATTTTACTAACTCATGTGACTTCATGTGACGATTGTGATTTTAAGTTTTATTTTCTATATAAGTTTCCTATGTAATTCTTGAGGTCTCGTTTCGAAAAACAGACACACAGACAGACGGGTTACCTTAGTACCTACATTTATAATAGATTTGTTATTTACTATAGATCATTAGATTATTTGAAGGTTAATCGAAGTTAAACCTTAGAATATATTTCAAAGTAATTTAAAAATATAAATACATACTTTCAAAGTAGGAAAGTACATATGCGGTACCGAAAACGCACTTTTGAAATATTAATGTATACTGTACAAAAATGCTTATACAAGATATATGAATTCATATTATTTAATATTATTCCAAAAATTATACAATCAAAATACATTATAGTTATAAGAAGTTGATATTTAATAAAATCTGATACTCATTTTCGATATTTTCCTTTTATGTGGTAAACGTTCATATATATGAACGTTTACCACATAAACACATTATAATTCGATTAAACAACAATAAATTTGTAAGTTAAAAGCACAAAGTTGATTGATATATTTTAAGTACACCAAAAACCACCATTACAATATATAATATTATGATGAATTAGTGTTTATGTACTGATCAGTAATGTAATAATGGTTGAAGTTTATCTACTAAATAATTAGAAGTTATGTTCAAATAAATATATCAAGTTTATATTGATAATAGCTTTCCATGCGGCTTGTGTACAAGATTATGTGTAAAATAAGTTTATGTGCAAGAACTTTGAAGTTTTCGTTATTAGATTAGATTAGATTAGATCATAACGAAATGAAACTCTCTGTAGGGAGATATCTATTCAAAATCAAAAAGTATTCCAGTGAATTAAAATATGATATATTCAAATTGTTATTCTGGAACTTATAATACATATATAAATTTATGTCCGACCGCCCGGCTTTGCATTTGGCGGATCCTAGTATTTTATGCTTTTCAAGAGTAAAAATTTGGTTTATGTCTTTGTCAGTGTCAAATTAAACCTTGTTAAAATACACTTCTTATTTTTTTTTAATCACATTTATAGAACACATGATCGGATTAAGTTCATATTAATATTTTATTTTATTTTCCAATGCTAAAAGATTCAAGAGATAAATTTTACTTTTAAAAATAACTCGAAACCTCTGAACGTCTTGATTAATTTGGGAAAAAAGTGTAGTATAATTGAGCTGAGCATAAGCGAAGCTCTTAACCGTTTGGGAGACCTTTTTTTATGTTTAGTTGTCTCCAGAATACGACGAGATAATTAGTTGAACGTCATGAATGTCATGTCATGTCTGTTTGAGCCGAACGCGGATGTTATAGCAAAAAGAGATTGAAAAATTTTTAGCCATTCAAAAGTTATCAAGAAAAGAAGAAAGGAGAGGGGCTCAGCTAGCCACCAGCCGCGGACGGTTGGCGGATCCTTATTGTGGGATCGTGTGTTTATAAATATTTTAGTAATGGTAGTTTATAAGTTAGGGAAATGTCAATAGTTATACATATATTTTATATTCTAAGCCAAATGTTTGATAATAGTTGACATTATAATCACATGACAAGTTACTTTACGAAACCAAAGTTATATTATTGTTTGCTATTCAAAAACATTTTAACAGTCTTTACTACGACTAAACTGTTCAGCATTTGATATTAAACTACAATCGTAAGCTGTTTTCCACTCCATAAGCTATTCTACATCAATTAAAAATGTATTATTAAGACCTCTAACACTGAACTACTGAAACTTTGTAGAATTATGTATGTATAGATAACAAAAAAATCACAATAAAAAAGTTCAAAATTATGCCAGTTTAATTCCATTATTTTTAAAAATGCTTTTTAATTTACAATTCTAAAATAAATATATATTTTCAATTTACTTTTGTATACCGACATTCCGGACTAATACAAGGAGAATACTTTAAGAAACATTTATTTTACATATATTTTATATAACAATCATTAAATGTATCATATTATTATACTAATGTTAAGTAAATGGTGTCTAATATTTACAACAATGTGGGTACTGTATTTGGAAACTACATTTGAAACAATTGCAGTTCCTTGACATTTTTATTTAAAACTTGTTGTTGCTACTTCATCTACGATTTTCCTCTTCAGATAAAAATTTTAAACTTAAACCATCATTTAAAAATGTATTCAAATACGTATTTTTCGTTTTAGCAGTCCATATGAGCAAGGTTTTGAGTTTCCACTCAAAATAAGACAATTTTCCACCAAGCTACCATCATTTATTAAAATCTTCGGCATTTGTCATTGTTTTTACGAAAATATTCAGTATACAGATTTTGGCTCGTTATTATTCGATTATATGTCCTGAAATTATTGAAAACAATACAACACTTTTTCATATATGTTATAATTCGAAAATTTTCACTACGATTGTTAAAGTTATGATCCCTACTGGAGAGATGATTGTAAATAAATAACCACTACGGCGAGGTTTTTGCAATTTTCATATTTATTTATTTTCAATAAATAATTATAACAACTTACGAACATTATCTTTTAGTTATTAAACTTAGTACTTTTATCAAAAATTTGGTCTTATTAAAACAGTTTTATTGTTTTGTCCCAGTGGTTGAACTATTCAACAATATAGTTTAAAAGGTGTAAGTTTTACAATACTTCTTTACAAATAAAATACTCAATTATTTTATAGTATTATATTCATGTTATTTAACTGATATTTAATGTTCTAACATTAAGTCAATGTTTTTTTTTATACATTAATGCATTTTTACCAAAAACAAAGGAACCCCTTTCTTTTAAGACAAATGGTGTATTTAATGCTCAGTGATAATGAAACTTTTAAAGTTCTAAAACTTGTTAAAAATCATTTGTTTCTCCTAGAAATCGTCGTTCACTTTCTTCAATTTTCATCCATCCAAAATCTGTAATTAAAAAAAATATATATATATTAAAATTTATACGCACGAAAATAAAATGGTGATAAGAATAAAATATTTATATGAAAATATTTCAAACATATCAAATAAAATACCTCGTTCGACAGGGTCGATCGTGTTAGGTAGATTCCCGTCGGTCGGATCGACAAAGAAAAACTAGCCAGCAGTATTCTACTGGTCATTACGAGTCTTATGACGGGTCACTCTGCATATATTGGCTGAGCGGGGAACCACCCACCACTCCTATCTCCTAAACGGGGGGTCGCATCAAAAAACTTTTCGGACAAAAAAGTTTCCTCTTTTAATTTGTTAATTTTCTAAGATTTTTCCGACAACAAAATTTTGCCTCCTTCTGTGACTTTTTTCGGTTTTTAACTTTCAACCCCCCCAGCTCCTCAACCCCTAGACCGATTTCCCCCGTTCAAGAACTTAACCTTTATTTTGTCCTTAAAAATGTGTATGCCGAGTTTGAAAATCCTGCGTCAATATTTGCGACCTGTAGCGTGTCCCAAAGGTTTGCACTTTCACCCCCCCTCCCAGCCCCCCCTTTCACTTTTTCCAAAAAAACGAGATGGTATCGACCTGTAAAGTCAGATTTCGCCTACGATGAATTTGGACTGATGGATCATATATACATATATATATAGAGGGATATATAAAATTTTTTTTTCGACGGATTCTCAATCTCCAGTTCATAAACGGCGTAGCGCCCCTACTCTGGGGTCTGGGTCCCGTCATCGCATCGATTGCAATAGGTAGATTCATCTATGGAATCTACCTAAAATTGACGCTAGTGATAAGATGAGTTAATGAACACACATACAAGCACGCACGCACACATACACACACTTTCAAACAAAAGACCTAGTATCTATTTTAATTGACTGGTCAGTGAATTTGATGTTAGCTAAAAAACTTTTAAATATTAGAACTGCGAACGAAAACAAAATTTTCAAAGTATAATTAAAATAATTATTAATAATCTGGGACTTGTAAAAGAAACTTATGCTTTATAAGATTCTGAAATTCTGGATTTTATATAACATATTTGTATGATCTTTCAAGCAAGATATATTAAATTTATTTAAAAATACAATCATTCCAATATGTTAATCTTACTATGATACAAAATCTTACTCCGTCATATAAAATATTAAATCTACCTGCATTTTATAAGAATAAAATTTATTAATATTTATAATTAAAATTATGATAGTTATTAAATTACGGATTTTTTTATAATTTTTAATAATAATACTTTAATTAGTACATTACTAATGCAAAAAATTAGTTAAAATTATAGTTCTTTGTATGTCACTTTGACTATATTTTGACATTCCTAAATCGCGGTATCGAAGTTTTATGTTTTTCAATACATATATCATGAGTGGCGCAAACAAAACCGGGGGTCCGTGTATAAGCAGCAAGGCATATCTTGTTAGGAATCTTTGAAAGGCTCATTCTCAATTCTTAGCAATGTGCTATGTGTTTCGCACCCACCTCTGTCTTGTACAATTTGACCCCTTTTGTTATTTTATAAACAATTCTAATTCATTTTTGTAATTATATACTTTACATTCTCATTTGTACTTTAAAATACTTATTTAATTATATTTATTATAAAATAATTGAGCGAAGCGAGCGTAGCGAGCGGAACGTTCTACTGGAGACTTTTTTACATTATACATATAATAGGCTCGAAAACTACTTGACGGAAAATTATGAAATTTTGCAATCAAAAAGACACACATTAGGTGATGGTTTTAAAATTTTTTGAGGAATAATCGTCAAAAAACTAATATCCCATTGAAGTCAATAAGAAACGATGAGTTATTACACTGGGCTCGCTTCGCTGAAATTGAGAGTGTGTTGGCGGCCCTAGTTATTATTGTTCATTTTAGCAAAGAGATATAATTTTACTCACTTACATATATATATATATATATAAATTTTCGCCTTTCAATATATACAATTAAATGACACCATGATTAGTAATTACAATAAAATACATTTAATATAAAAAATAGTTAAGTAATATTTGGAACGATTTTATCAGGTACATTATACATATTATAATAAATTATCAGTACTGAAATATTAAATATTGTACATAAAATAATAACCCCTCACGTTGCTTACAGCAAATATTGTTAGAAGCCTTTGAAAAAAAACAACGAATTATATCAAAAATATTTATTCATTTGATTAGCTTCATTTTATTTTTATTCAAATATTTTAAGGAATCAATCTATTACGAATATTATTTTTATTAATAACTTACTTTGTAAATACAGTACATAAATACAGACTATTCTTGTTTCAATAAAGAGATTATTTTACTACATTATCAAGTAGACACTATCTCATCTCTCTCTCTCTCGCAGTGAGAAGTTAAAATTAATAGATTTGAATATCAGAAAACTGATAGTTTTATCGTAATTATAACATCTCAAATATTTTATTACAATTTCAATCTTTATACCACATACCATAAAATAAGGCCAAAATAATGTTTGACACACAATTATCTTTTCAAAGTAACAGGAACTATACTAAAAGATACAAAACAATACATTATAATACAGTTCGTTTTCATTATACAATAACAGAAATATCAGTACCATAAAAATCGATATATTGCAATATATAGCTGTCTTTTACGAGACCAAATATTCAGATCAGAGATAATACCACAAGGGTATTTCGGACAATGCAAGTCTACATTTTTTTATCAATACTCCTAAACCCTTTTTCCGTAGCGATGCAGTCAAAGCTACCTAGTACCTATAAAAATCCTTTGTCCAATCCTTTATAACGCAATATTTATACCATTCTAGCCAATAGTAGTTTTTTAATACCTCATTATTAATATTATAATAAATTGTTTGTTTATTATAGAATATAAAAATAGTATAAACATTAAGTATAGAAAAAAAGTCTTTTAATTTGCTATTAGTAAAACAACTCAAGTTTGTTATAATTTTAATATCAGAAAATAATATGACTTACAATTATTGCAATGAATATTATTACAATTATTTTTTTATATTCACATTTTATTATATTTATCGAAAAAAAACATAGCCGTATTATTTATTTATATTATGCTTTATGAAAAAACTCATACACTTTCTAAGCTAAGATAAAAGTTAATATTATAATGTTATAAAAATTAAATGGTAATTATGACAAATCGTTATTTACAAGGCATATCAGTGCATGTATGAAGAGGTTGATGTCTGTGGCCGAGACGAAAGAGGTATGCAGGGACCGTAGCGTTTGGCGCTCGTCTCTGGCTACCCCGAAGGCGATATGGGAAAATAAATAAATATAAATAAATATATCATGGAAATTAATTATATTGAAAGCTGAAAATCAATACAGCTCTTGCAGCGTAATCACCGATAATGCTGGTCAAGGGTATTATGAAAATCCTCGAATTTTGCTGGATAATTGTCCACTCGAATTTAACAATTTGTTGCTAGTCCAGGTTAGGGTAAAGGTTTATATATTTTGTTTTTATAAATTAATTTTTATTAGTATTTTAGTTATATATTATGATGATCGCGTGGCTAAGTCGGCGTAGGAAGGGTTAGTGACATTGTGATTTTAGGGACTGTTTCTGCGATGTTTTATCTCACAAGATTATGCTTATTATGTATAGAAAATAAAATATCTTTAAAACAAATAATAAGATAATAAATGAGCTATTATCATAAGTATAATGTACATATAAATATTCATCAAAAAAGAAGACCTATTTACCTTATTACCCTATTTTCAAGTAAAATAATTTAATTTAGTGTTGTTATCTATAAAAAAACATTTCATTTTGTATGTACATTATTGTCCCGACATCAACAATTTAGTATCAAATTACTTTAAGGCGAAAATCTTTGTGCGTATATGACATTTATATCAAAATATAGTTTTTAAAAATTTATTTCATTTAAGGTCTACAATTAAATAATTGTTAGTAAGGTTTTAGGTAGTAGGTATAGCTATATTTTTTCGTAAAATTTTCATTTTGACTAAATGTTGGTTGGGCATAACTACAAAATGGATACTGACATTCTCTTGACACATGATCAATAATCACCACAATCTTTGTTTAAGATAATTATGGCATATTAATTTTAGTGATTCTAATTAATTACTATTATTGATATTTTCTTATTTATTTATAGATATTTCCTTTCCTCAAATGATGAGCTTGCATCAATTAATGGTTTGATTTACTTTCTATAAAGTCAACGACAACAGTACTGCGAAATTGCGAGTTTTACCATCTCTAGATAATCAAATACAAACCGCATGACATATTATTTTTATAATGATGATTGAACAACGCGATTAAAACAATACAAAGTAAGTTGTGTTTAACACTAATATTAAAACAACATTTCACGTTTCGTAGATCTTTGCTAAATGATATTCATTATCTTGCTCAAAATAATCTTTATTTTGTAGTCGTGTCAACCAAAAGACAATATATTTGTATGTATAAATCAAAGTAAGCGTCGCCATCTTACTATTATCAACAAGAAACTAACGATTGCAGCTTTCAAATTTATAATTTAGATGTCACTATATATTTCTCATTATACTGTGACTTATACTTCAATAAATTTATGATATATACCGAAATAATAAAAAAATTACTAAGACTTTTTCATGTTGATTGAGCGAAGCGAGCGGAGCGTTCTACTGGAGACTTTTTCACATTGTTTGTCACGAATAGGCTCGAAAACTACTTGACGGAAAATTATGAAATTTTGCAATCAAAAAGACACACATTAGGTGATGGTTTAAAAAAAATTGAAAAATGTCATGTCGTTGAGGAATAATCGTCTAAAACTGATATCCCATTGAAGTCATTGGGAAAAGATGAGTCATTACACTGGGCTCGCTTCGCTCAATATGCAAACCCACCCGCACCCAAGATTGCACGAGCGCAGCGACTCGACATTGAGAGTCTGTTGGCGCCCCTAGTTTATGTAACAGATTTATTTAATTTCTACGAAGTACCCAATACAAACGATTTTTAAAGTTATGCTTACATTGAATCATATACGGTAGATGACGCTACGACTAATTATTTATATTTTTTAATGAAATAAAATTTTAAAAAACAACTTAATTATTTTAAGTGTTAATTTAAAAATCATATAAATGGAATTGAAGTGTCCGTTTGGAATTTCCAAATTAACAGCTTTTCACTAAATGCCTATTAAAGTATAAAAAGTATATGAAATTACATTTTTTTTCTTTTTAGTTTGTTCGTCACACAGCTTGTTCCGTCTAACCTCTGAAACGGCTAGATCGATTTCAACATGACTATCACTAACAGATAGATAGTAATGACAGAGTAACTTAGACTATTATATTATAAAAAATATATTCGCGAATGGAGTGGTGGCTAAAGCTAATATTAAACTAAATTTAAAAAGGTAACTAACTAACTTTAAACCATGATATTATTACGATAAGTTAACAAATATTTACATTTTAGGAATTATTTAATTGGTTATTTTTACAGTGGCGGGAATAAAGAGATTTTCTTAGAAATGTCTACAAATTAGTGGTACGGTTGCGAGGATCTTTATTCCAAAATATATATATACTTCACATTCTCTAATTTCAATAAATAGTCTACTTGCCTTTTTAAATATATATATATAAGTAAAGAAATTATTAATTATTTATTTCAATGTATGCGTGAATGACATTGGTGTTATTCTCTTTATTCTGAAGTTTAATATTTTAATTCTACCTACATATTGTTGGAAATGTCAAACAAACATTTATTTCAATTGTATAAGAAAAGATAGAATATAAGATTAAAATATGAAAATTAACTACTTTTTTATGTTTTTAAATTAATTTTATCCATACTTTCTGTTCTTAAAAAGAAAAGGAAACTTTTTTTATACATTCATTTCATGTTTCCTATTAATGACCTGACAGTTCTGAATCGCGCTATCGAAGTTTTATGATTTTTATAATATATATAGTTGATAGCTCGAATAAGTGTCGGGGGTCGTGTATAAGCGGCAAGGCGTACCTTGTTAGGAATATTTGTATCGGGCTCGACCTCAAATATTCCTAATAGTATGTTCAAGCCGTCTTATACAATTTGACCCCTATTTTTTTAATATTACATATTTTGAGAATAAAACCTTTTTGTTGGGATACAAACCTCAATCTTGTCAATAATGCTGCCTGTTTCTCCATATACGAATATTACAAACTATCGATGTTCTATCAGAATTTTATTTTTGATTCAATGAGAGTAGAATCTTGAATGGGCTTAAACAAAAATATAATTAAGAAGATAAGATAATAATAACATAAGCTATAACAATAATTAATTTTAATAGATCAAGGAACGAATATTATAATAAATAGGATCCGCCGCCGTGCGCTGCGGGTGTTGAGCTGAGCTCCTCTCCTTTCTTCTTTTCTTGATAACTCTTAATGGCTAAACATTTTTTTAATCTGTTTTCTCTATAACATCCGCGTTCGGCTAAAACATACATGAGAAAATTTTTAGCTAATTATCTCGTCGCATTCTGGAGACAGTTAAACACAAAAAAAGGTCTCCCAAATGTTAAGAGCTTCGCTTACGCTCAACTCAATAAAACTGACATCGCCAATCAATAATTAAGATATTATTATTTAATTACTTCACATTGAAATATGTATACAATGCTATATTTTATGATAGTCCTCTCACAGACGAATAATATATTTTTGTATATTTATATAAATTATTTCTGACTTATTCAGCGACAATTGAAACTGATGTATAAATGTGTTTAGTTTTACAAGAAAACTATGACCTGGTTAATAAAGTCTTCTATATTGTAACATTGTTTAAACTATTTGATATCTTACTGCCTTAATATAAAACTCACCAGTACATTTTACACCTTGTATCAATCTCACCCATATATATACTTCTCTTGTTTGTAGTTTCTAAGAATTTATATTATCACTATATTCTTCATATATAGTCGTTATAAACACCAATAATCGATAATAATTTCATATGTACTTCTACGCATATCTAAATTCTATATTGTTAAAGGCGGTTTAGCAGAAATCGATTTGCACTATTCCTTTTTTATAATTATACTATTCTTTTTGTGTATTGAAAGTAGTTTGTGAACTATGTACCTACTATGAAACACGTGGAGACTTATATTCATAATACATAAATAAATTACAATTATAAGTGGATTCATTTAACCGGTGCAAGTACGGAACGAATATGTTCCTACACATGATTGCAAATTACGATTTGACACATTATTGAAAATAAATGTTGATATAAGAGCAATAACACCAGGGGACCACACCTCTGGATTCCGCTTTTCTATTCTAATATCCTTTATTTTTAAAGGAATGCAATGCATTTATGAACCAATGTGTCTGCCGCGTTGAAGTGCGCAGCCTCGAACTACTAGCGTGCAATCGAGAAAGAAGTCGCGGAGCAGGACATGTACGAGTAGACAGCCGCGTCGGTTTCGCAGAGATAGGCAGGGAAGAATTAAGCTGGAATATGTATGTTGCATGCTTTCCCAACCGCCTTTGAAGGAAGGGTGAATGAATCCTCTCACCTAACTTAGATATAGGTCATCACTATAGAGTCATAGGGATATTCTAAATCTAATCTCTTGGTGGCTGGCGATGCCACAGGGGCATATGAGGCGTATATGCGGTCAGGGTGACCATTGGCTTTTACTGGATATTTTGCTGTTTCCTTTACCGACGAGTTCCACATGTACACCCAACCATACAAATACTAACTAATGTTTTTAACATTGTATTACAAAATAACGGAATACCAATACTTGACATTGTCGCTCGAGAAAGTATGAATTTTGAATATAATATACACTGAAGGAGAAAACGGAAACCATTGCATTTTTTTTTATGTGAGTAATAGTAAGTGGTTCATTATTGTGAAATATGGTAAAAGTTAATGAATTCATAAAATTCTTATAAAGAATTAAACTTTACCTAAAGTAAAGTAAAGTTTAATTATTTAATTACTATTATGTTGTATTGTTAATGGCAGACATAGGCCAGTAAGTGTAACTAAATGTAGCCTTATATCATATTTATTAGCCAGTGATTATTTTTCTTGCATAAGATAATAGTTCAAATATTTCTTTTCCATATAAACAATACTTTCTAAAGGAGTTAAAATACATTACTCATTATTTTTACAATCAAGTCAAAGTCAAAGCTAAGTCAACAAATGCATAACAGAGTAAAGAGTAAATTTGCTCTTCCTCTAATTCAGTATTCCTACTTTACTTACTTTATGTAATCGCAATGTGACTATAACAAACTAATTACTAACCACTAGTAATCATTAATTATGGCTAACGGATAAATATTGGTAACGAACGCTGTTAGCTTACTAACTACCGTAAATAATAATTTTGGGGATACAACTTTTTTCTTTCCCAACAAATATTCTCTCGGATTCAAAAATGAACAATCTTTTTATGACAATAGATAATTCACATACCTAAGTCATCCCTCATTCCCTTTTGTTCTGACAATTATTTTTCATCCTTCACTTACAAAAATTTAATAATAAATAATTCGTAAATAAATATAACAATTTTTATTTTAGTTTATGTTAATTTAATTTCTTCGTACATATAAAAGAATCAATAACGAATATGAAAATTAAGACACACAAAATATAATATCAACGAAATCTTACCGTTCATATGCCGCTTTGCTATTATGATATTATGTTGTTACAATCCTACACACAATAATAGTTATTCATAAAGAAAATTGATAAATAACTTTTAAATAAAAAATCGGAATTCTTGCTATTTTTTACCTTTTTATAAATTTCCCAGATATAATTTATAAAAAATCAAACAAAAATTTATTTTTTGCACTATTGTTGTAAAAAGTTGACAGTTCTGAATCACAGTATCGAAGTTTTACAATTCTTAAGGCATATATCATAATTAGATGTAGACACTACCGGGGGTCCGTGTATAGGCAGCGAGGCATGACTTGGTATGAATCTATTGATTCCTAGCAACATGTTCCTTCGTATTCAGGTGTCTGCGAGGTACCGAAATGGTTTAGCATTCACTTCCCACTGACTTATACAATTTGACCCCTTTTTGGCATTGAGTACAAGAACAATTTCATTTTTTTTTATATCTGTTATAATTTTAAAGTAAGTGTGACAATCATATATAATATAAATAGCAATAGCCTTGTATGTTTACATTAATGACTTATAAAATCAAATGTTTGCTGAATTTTCTTGTTAACACTATATTCTTGATATAGAGAGAAATATTTTAATCTGATATATTATATACTCGTATTTTATACAATGCAGTAAAAAAGTATTTGTGTAATTTTACTTAGTTAAGCCACCACAACAAGAATGGATCACAACAAATACGTTTCAAAAAGAGCTGAAGCAAAAGTTTTATATTAACATTTTTTTTTATAATAACCGCTACCAGGATCTCGGAAATTAGTTTGACATAAATCTTAAAAGAACCGGCGTAGGAAATTCTTTATCATTATCTTTTATAATTGTTTATCTAAAGCCACATTTTGTACTTACAACATAAAAAGTATAGTAAATCAGACAAGGGTATAAGAAGGTAGTATATAGGAAGTACTATTATTATCACAACCCCATAAATGCGATGCGGGAGAAGGAAGCAGTCCGGCGTAGGATCGTGAATGGGCATCGAGAAGAGTTCCAATTTTGAGAATCACAGCGTTCACTCATACACATTCTATTAAGTGAATATTTAACAATGTGGGCAGACATTACTAGACCGAAGACCCATTCTTAACATAGTTGGGAATGTCATGATTTTCGAAACTTGTGGACCACTAAGATCCCGAAGAACGCTTCCAATTTCACATATAATAAAACGGAATTGATCTAATCGAACATAATACGTGAATTCATTACAATATTTTTACTGACTGACTTCTATATTATTAGTTTAAGAATACTTTTAATTAATTAAAAACATTATTATTTAATATGAGTAAGGCTCGTCATGACGGAATTGTTAAAGTAAGGATAACATAAAATGTAATCTTACCTTTTAAAAACTGTAACAAGTTTCTGTAGTTTTGTAGTATTAATCGAAATAGAAGCTAGAATGTCGTTTATTACATTAAATAATATTAGCTTCAGTTAAATTAAAAATTAAATTGAATTTGAAATTATTGAAGTAGGTTGAATACAAGTTCTATGAACTCATGGCACAAGCTGTAACTCTGAAGAACGGGGTTCATAAGACCATGAAGCACGTAGAAGCAGCTTGAAGGGCTCCATCAGCTCATATCAGGATTATGCGAAGCTGATGAGATTATCTTCGCGCGGTTAAAAGAAATGAAATTTTAATTATTGAAAGTCATGATTTCGAGTCATAAAATTATGCAATAGCTTTGAGTTTGCTATCAAACAGATTTGATATTGAATGTTTTTAGTAAATATTCTAAATATGCATTTTATAATATGAAGCGGGTTTAAGAGAGTTTGGGGAGCCATCGCTGGAAACCGCCTCGTGTGCTCTTCTTTTATCAATGTTACTCGGTCTAGTCCGTTAGGCTTAGAAGCCATATGGGCCGGTGCTCCCCGGGGGACGATTAATTCAATCTTTCGGGATCGCCTTAGTAGTCTACTAATATCCAGCAGTGTGGTGTCAACCATGAGATTTCGTGTCTGGCTCATAGTTGAGGAGGGAAATTACGCAGCGGTCTGCTCTGTGGCGTTGCGCAGGTCCTCTTTGTCCATTTCCGGGCTCGATTCGGGTCTTTCTGTGTTCGCGGAAATGACATGTACTCTCGTCTCAAGCCTCGTGGGTGAAGGGGGGGTAATGTGTAGTTCGCTTGGATCTATTTTCACCAAACAATCGATAGTCATCGTACTGACCTTTGAGGTAGCATGTCGGTATCGGGTGGAAATTTCGGGTCCTTTCTTTTCGGCCACAATTTTTGCAAAGTGGGCCCGGGCTGTTGGAGAGCGGGAACAGGCCCTCTTTTCCGGAAAGAAGGCCCTCTTTGAAGAACATACTTAAACACTACATTTAACAGCATTTATAAACAACTTTCGGATGCTAAAAATGAACTAACTTGAATACTTACATTTATTCAAATAATATATTAGTATAATTATTTGTAAGACATCTATATCACAAAATATAATGGTGTTTCTATTACATTTAGCTACATTACCTACTAGTTAATTAATAAAATATAAAAAAAAATAATTATTTAATTAAATATACTTTATTATTACACACTTACACCGATAACATATGACACCCATATCATCATTGCGGATACTATTTCCTCTGTACTTACTGGCACTTTTAATTGATCTATAGATAACGGTTCTTTACCCGAATTAGTGAAACAAGGTAAAGTCATACCCATTTTCAAATCTTTCTAATTGGAAACAAGTTTTCAGCATTACCTCAAAAATAATCATCAAAAACATTGAACAAATATGTTGGACCAGTTGATACAATTTACAGCTCTTTTGATGATTGATACAATTTGCTCAAACTGCTGTCAGACTCTCCAAATAATTACCGTAATGTATACGGACTTTATAATAATAAGGATGTTCTTGCCTTTACAAAAGTACATAAGAAAAGTATATAAGGCTAGTATATAACGTTTTTAAATAACGCGAGTTCGTAACGCAAGTATATAAAGCCAGTAATTTATGCCAGTACCAAAGGCAAATACATAACTAGTACATAACATAAGTATACAAAGTAAAGTACATAACGAAAGTATATAAGAGAAATAGATAAAAGAAGTATATAAGGTTAGTACATAAGAGAAGTACTAGGGCTAGTATATAAGGGAAGTATGTAAGGGAAGTATATAAGTCTAGTATATAAGGGAAGTACATAATGAAAGTATATAAGGTTAAGGCACAGCTGCCTAATGTACTAATATTATGTACCTTATATACCTACATAAGAAAGATATATAAGGCAAGTATGTACTATACATATGTCTGGTATTGAAAATATAGAATTATAGATTAATATATAATTAATATACCGACTTATTTGTTATACAGGAAGAAAATACCATTTCATAATCGCTGATCATAATACTAGGCAACGAGCAACAGCTTGGCAAGAATTCTAATGTATTGTAAATTACCACATAATATTTTATATAAGTGAAGAACATAAAAAATATATAAACCGAGGAAGTCAAGGAGGTTTATCATCTTGTCGGAGCAGTGACACAAGCATGTTTTCTTGTAGGAATTCATTCGTATCGACGAAAATACACTGACCTTCCATGTATATTTGTCCTGCGGTACTAATTACAAAATTGTTCTTGTGTTATTGACAAATATTGTTCATAGAATGGGATAACGTACCACGCAACCTATATAGCAATGTTGGTGTTTAATTATAAAAATATTTAATTATGCAAATGAAAAATATCTGCAGGTTAATAATATGTTTCCTTTTCCATTTTCCAAACATGTCGAAAAGACAGCACATTTTGATATTATACGTTTTGCAGGACAAACTTTTTTGAATTTGAAATAATTTAAATAATTGTCTTAATATTTAACAAAAAAAACCCCAGTAATACATTTTCATCATAATTAAGAATAATTGTTAATTTGTAAACTTGTATTGATTTAACTACTAAGATATTAGTCTTTTTAATATCGTATATAATGTTACAATATTATTTCATAACTTTGATTACTTTGACATTCCATATTTTTTACGTACCCACATTTATTAAATATTTGGAATTGATTTCAAACATTAATTTTAATGAATAAATGTTATGAATATAAAAGACGAGATTTTTACTTTTTTATTATTTTCTTTATGTCATTTCAAGTTAATATATCTCATGTGAATACTATTTTTGGAATGTTATATGATTTTTGATCTGACTTTTCTGAATCACGGTATCGAAGTTTTACAGTTCTTAAAGCATATATCATAAGTAGATGTAGACACTACCGGGGGTCCGTGTATAGGCAGCGAGGCATGACTTGGTATGAATTTATTGATTCCTAGCAACATGTTCCTTCGTATTCAGGTGTCTGCGAGGTACCGAAATGGTTTAGCGTTCACTTCCCCCTGACTTATACAATTTGACCCCTTTTTGGTATTAAAAATAAATTTCATAATTTTAAATCACATATTCTTTTTTTATTTATTTTAAAGCTATTTTTCTTTATTTAAAATATAATAATAGTTTCTTGGTTTAACTAAGTTTTTACTCTGATATATTAAGAATAACAATTATTTATCTTTCTTTGAAATATAAAGTTCTGGCTGGACCATTAAAAGCAAATGATTTAATAAATGTTATTTTTATGATATATGTTTCATTGCGTACTTTTGTTCTATATTTCGTTTGGGCGACCACTTGTTATGTTTACGATAAAACAAGTATATATCGTATCATATCACACCTATTCTTCTTCTGGTAAGCAGACAGACAAACAATGGTATCGTTATGGCTAGTATCAAGTAGTAGTAGTACCGTTACTCTATTGTTCCCTCTCATCAGCATGTAATCTAAACATATCTTTGTAACACACCTGTGCCTAGTCAATACCGAGTATCGTATTAACACTTTCGCTGCCACCAGATTTTCAGAAATTGAGCCCTGTGTGCTATTTAAATTTTTCATATAAACGTTTGCATAAAGGCATTTAAATAAACGGAAAAATAGTAAAAAAAATGTTGAGCCAATTAAATACTATAAAAAATTGACTTTTAATTGCTCCGTACATGCTACGGCCCTGGGGTGAAACACGGGGTGAAACTTGCGTCTCCGTACACGCTACGGAGCTGGCAGTGAAAGTGTTAAAATAATTTATACGGTAATAAGGTAATAAATAAATAACATAAAATATAAATAAATAATAAATATTTTAAACAAATATCTTTTAATTGCTCTATCGAAAATGACACGCGCACAAATCAGCAAATATTTACCAAATATATAGACATTTGCCATCAGAGTCAAGTGTCAAGATCATACGCTATCGCTTGCGTATATTACCCAAGGACGAGATTAAAATGTTTATCGTGTAAAATACAATTAAAAAGGGAAAATACAACTTTTAATATAGTTATTACTGACTAATAAACTAATTAACTCAAAATACTGCAAATAACTTACAATTGATTTAGAAATACCCTTCATTTGTAGATGTAGTTCATAAATAATCTCCGCATTACATGATCAAATCACAATAATACGTTATAGAATTATTCCCAAGAAATATACAACAGTCAAAACATCTATATATAAATATAAATGATGAAAATGTTATATGTTGATAAGTTTCGGATTGTGGCTAAAATAATGGCTTTTTAAAAATTTTTCGTTATAAAAGAATATATTATTAATTGTTTATGTTCAGTGAAGTCATAGTGTAGTCAGTGAGATAACATAGAAGTGTAGGCGAAAAGAAAGTCGTCTAGGTTATCAGTTATTTACTTTTGATCTTATTTTAATTAAGTACTAAGTCTAACTATGACCTATATGTGTATTGATTACAGATTTCGCAACATATATTAACAACTCTTTTCATTTCATATCCACTCAACTCAGGGTCAGTTGAAGATATACATATGTAACTTTTAGTTTATTAAAGAACATATTATTGTATATGTACTAAATAATATACTTCTAAAATATAAAAACATATACGAACTTAATCAATCCTTTGTCTTTTAACAGACTAGTCATTTCCAGGGACTTTGCAGTTTTAAGACTAAAGACAACTAAAGCACATTTTCATTACATTCTAACAATTGTAAATGCACATGATATTAAATAAATCCAATATTATTGTAAATACTACGATATTATTTATTTTTATTGTGTAAGAGAAATCAAATCATTCTTGTGTTATAATATATTTAGAGGCGGTATCTTCGATTACTTTGACATTCTATTATGTTACCTACCCACATACATATATCAAATGTATTGATATTTCGAATTGAATTCTGATATTAAATTTTTATTGATAAATATTATTAATATTAAAGGATAGATTTTCACTCTTTTATTATTTTCTTCATATAAATTCACACACATGTAAATACTGTTTTTACAATGTTATATGATTTTTGACTTGACTTTTCTGAATCACGGTATCGAAGTTTTACAGTTCTTAAAGCATATATCATAATCAGATGTAGATACTACCGGGGGTCCGTGTATAGGCAGCGAGGCATGACTTGGTATGAATTTATTGATTCCTAGCAACATGTTCCTTCGTATTCAGGTGTCTGCGAGGTACCGAAATGGTTTAGCATTCACTTCCCCCTGACTTATACAATTTGACCCCTTTTTGGTATTAAAAATAGTGTCAGTTTCGTAATTTTTTAATGTTGTAATGCCGATATTTCAATCACAATTCAATTCTGATGCTTAAATTTTATAATTTCAAAGGATCATACGAGTATGTATGTTGTGATGGAAGACGGTTGTACGACTTTATTTTCCCTATTTATATAGGTCAATAAACTATAAATATAAAAGTAAAAACCTTCAAGTACATGACCTCTCTTTTGTATTTTAATAAATATTAAAATAGCATAATAAATACGGGAATAAAATACCGTTATGGTACGCTGTCCTACACTGCGGCCGTACTCCTTACGAGAGGATAATCCGCCTTAGGAGCTACACTACTAAACATTACTAGGTGGAGATGTTTGCTGGAGTATATTGGCACCGAACGGAAGCTAGGTCCAGGTGATTTTGAGCTGAGGCGGCTCGGGTCAAATCTAGTTACCGAGCTTTGATCCGATGGTAGAAGAGGGATCTGGGGCACCCTGCCCTGGACTGACGGCAGTGGGGTCGGCACGAAACTCCCTCGTTTCGTCATGTGCAGGTCCTCATGCAGAATGGGTACTTCAGGTAGTTCCTATAGAAGACAGCACAAAGGGAGGCGACACAAAAAGAAAGTTACAAATAATAACTGTAATAAATTCTGATTTTTCGCTTCACCGACTTCGGACATAAGGAGAGGACGATATTTATGATATATTTTTAATTTTAAATAAAATAAGTTTTGAAAAATCCACTTCAAGCCCTTTCATGTGATACCTTGAACTAAAACAGGCTTAAATTTTTAATTCAATCTGCTATAAGTTTTATTTTTACGATTGTATTGCATATATACTATATATTTTATTTTAGTTTTTTTTTTCTTGAAATTATACGATAGAACGATGATATTTGCGAAATTTCATAGTTTTAAGTAAATGGAAAGTACCATATCAACTTTGAGTCTCTTAGGACTATTCGAATGTGCGTTTTTTGTGGTCTATGCCATACCACCATGTCTTTTTTTACGTACGTTTTTCACAGCTACAAATATATGTATCTCCACAGACAGACAGACGAACGGACGGACGAACAACAAAGTAATCCTATAAGGGTTTTTATTCCTTTCCTTTCCTGTTCCTAAAGTAAGGAACCCTAAAAATAACCTATATTTAGAGGAGTTGAAATAAGTTGTAATAAACAATGTACTCAAAAAGATAACATTAATGGTCAATTTGTTTAGACTTGAATATTGAAACGACCTCGTCGGTCAATTTTGGGGGCAATTTATCAATTTAAAATTCTTTGACAACGGTGACAACGCAACCAGAACCAAAATACATATAAAAATTTTGTTACAATTAAGGAGAATTTTTACCATATTTCTTAATGTATGTAAAAATGTCTTTAGCTGTTTTACTTGTCTTCGCTTGCCCTTGGAAATATCAGAAAATGAAATAATGATTCTTTAAAATAATCCTACTATAAATTGTTTTATTTAATTTGTATTTTTTTTAATAATGAAAAAAAATAAGTAGTTCACAAATTTTATCTTTTAAAGCCGTAAAGATATCTTATTAAACATAGACAGAACGGCCGACATTTCTTTACCTCATATTGTAACGAGATAATATTTTGCATGTTTAAATTTCATATAGATTTTTGCCACTTATATTTTTATTAATATTAATATTATTTTAACCTCAACATAATATTAACCTAGGTTAAAATATTAGAGGAAAATATCAAAAAACGTATATCATTAAGTACAGGTTTAATGAATATTTCGAATAAACATTAGCTTGTAATAACAAACTAACTAATACTTAATTATACACATATATATAATATATATTACTTTACAACCATATCTAAATAAATTAAGTAAAACATTCTTAAAAAAGGTACATCTTAAATTAATTGTGATCTCGTCAAATCTGAAAGAGAAATTGAATTTATTAATAAATTTTTGTTAAGGATTAGTACTTTCAAATTTTTTTTTTTTATAGAAATAAATGAATAATTAACTTGTCTTTAATTTTTTATTCATTTATATATGGTTTTTTTAAAACTATAATAATAGATTTTTTATGCTAATTTTATTATAAGATAGAAAAAACTTTATTCTACTATTTATGTACTAATTTATATATTTCTCTTTATAAAATAAATAATAAAACTTAAAACTAAAACATCATAGATTCTTCAAGAAAAGATAACTATTTATCGTTTATATAATTGTATTGACTTTGGTCTACTTACATAACAGCAATGTACTTGTAGGTGTGCCTGTTTGGGACACAGGACCCTTGAGTCTATGCTGACCAAGTTCCCGGGAGCACAGTCATCCAGGAGCAAGCAAAGGCCGCCCTGACGGACGCACGGCTCTTCTAAAGCTATTATACTGACCACTGTGAAAAAGAATCGATTTTAATTCAAACAATCTCATATTGGAACCAAAATTGTAAAAAATATATATTTATTTATTCTGTTTTAATGGACAATAAAAGAAAAAAGACTGATAAAGGTGTTATCTGTAGGAAAAACACACCCATATAAAGCTTTGACATTCTATAACTAATCACAAGTTTTAAAACAAATAAATATATTTTATAGTCAACATGTAAAGTTAAGTTAATTAAATTTGAACCATTTGAATTTTTTTTTAAATAAATTTATATATTTAGAAATATAACCTATTAATTGATGAACTATAAATAAATTGTAAATATTAATACCAATACGTATTACAACATAATAACTATAAATAAATTTCAAAACAATTTTGCAAATCCAATATTCAATGATGATTCAATACGAACTAATATAAGGCTAACTTCATAACGGCATTGGAGTTCTTATATAAATATATTAATATCTACGCACGAGGCTTTATGTAGGTACTGATGTAATAAAGCGAAACTTTGAGAGGATGTATGTTTGATTGTACAAAATCTACTGAACAGATTTTGATGAATCCTAACAGTAATATAGCGTATCAAAATGACGTTTAGGATATATTTTTTTTACATTACATACACACAATGTCAAAAAGCGAATCCGTGGGCAAATGCTAGTAACTTATATTTTTTTCTAGCACTAATAAAAGCATTGACAAGACGTTGATTGTAAAATAAAATTAATAACTTAAAATATATAATTCTTATTATATTTTATTTCCTTAAAGCAATATTGAAATATTAACTGCAATACATACGCAGACAACAAATCCGGACTTCAAATTGTAGGATTATATTATTCAATACGAAATATGCAGGGTTGCAAATAGGTTGAAAAAATATATAAGTCAAATATAATTGACTCCCTCGCCTTGTATCCCCCTATTTAACTGCAGGTTTACAACCCCCTTCCGCTCTGAGGGGCTTATAGCATGAACACTTTGGAAATAAACAACGTACTTCACCGGATCATAGATTAAAAGCACATTGAAATAAATGCAGAATATAATATATAGTTTAATCATATATGATTTTCAAGCCCTTATATACATAAATACATAGCGTGTACCTACATTAACACTAAACCTACCGACAATTCTTGTATACCTGTTCCTATCGCGCGCCGTCAAAATGACTGGTAATTAAAAATTATTTTATTATATAACGCAGGTAGTAATGGAAATAGCTAAAAGTAAAGAGTGAAGAAAATATTATATGAATTCTTGTCATGTAGTTTGATAACGATATTATAACGTTTAAAAATGTGTAATTTTTACAAAAGTTTAAGAACGGTCAATTTGACCGGTACTTGGTAGGTTTAGTGTTAAAATGAAAAGCCACTAACTGGAAAAGGGCCTTTAACGGGGATAAATGTAAATTACCAACAATATAACAAACTCCTGACATTGAGATTCCGGTTGAAAATAGTATCGCGTAATCGACAACGGGACTCGCGATTTACGATTTGTTTATAGGTCATACTTTAAAAATAGCTTCGTTCTCGTGAAACTGAAGCTGGTTGTAAAGATTTTATGATAACACCTATTTAAATAAAGGTCAAAATTTAATAATAAATCTTTCGATTGATTTAATGCTTGCTCGATTGTTCTGAACCAATTTTATAATAATTAATATTTTCGTCAATTTATTCACTGATAAGATTAAAAGATATTATCGTTAAATAAGTTCTAGAGATCCATTTAGAGTTTTGTTGTTTTTTCATTGTAAATTTGTTTTTCCTTTTCCCGCCGGTTTCTGATCTTTTTTTTTATACGCTGTCAGTCAGTAGGCAGTTTACTGACAGCTTGTTATTTGTAACTTGACGTTTCAGATACAGATAAAGGCTAAAATATTTTTTAAGTACATGATCTCTCTTACCCTTAATATATTTATTATTTTTAAATGAAGATAGTTTTATAAAAAAACTAAACAAAATTACGGATTACTTACTTGCATATACATTTATTTTGCTGCTTCTTTTTGTCTATAACACGGCAACAAGGTTACCTTGTAACAAATCTGTTTGGTTTTAATTTAATTATTGATAATAAAAGCTTTAATTACTTAGATTTTTTTATTAAATAAGTTAAATATAATAAAAAGTTTTACAATACAATTTAATAATCAGATTTCATCATGTAAAATAAATTGAAATAAAATAGTAATTGTCATTTATATAATTAAGCGTTTCGTTAAAAATATCTCGCTTATAAAATATGTTTAATAAAGACATCAATATTTTCATTCAAAAACAATTTATTAAATTAGAATAACAAAGATAAGAGAAACATCTCATAACAATGATGACTGTGCAATATCAATAATATTAATAAGATAAGATATTTACAAGAACACTGAGATGGTTCACGGTAAGAGATAACTTTAATAAAGCGACTTACGAATAAAACTGGGTTACGTAAAAGTTAAATAGTTTATTAGTAGATCGATTATCGAATTGAAATTATATGATGATGATGAATATCTAGAATATGATGCACCATGGGTATGAAGTGTTCTCTGCCGCTATTAAGAATGTAATTTAGGTTTTAAGTATGACTTAAAAAGGGACACAAGAAAAGCCAGCGACTTTCTATCGCCAGCTCAACATACTTTCCAAGCTGGTAGTAGTTTTGATTGTGAAAAATATTTGTATTTTCGAAAAAAATTTGATATATACTAAAGAAATAATATGATGTGAAAAATATGAAATGTAATAAAAATATAATAAATGAATAAAATTAAAAAATAAAAAGTTAACCTAAGGTAGCACACAGGTCGTACAGAATGGAAGTCATTCTAACCGTTTACTCTACGTCTTATTAAAATCTACATTTTCTTCGTATAAAATATTTATTTAAATAATAAATATACATTTTATTAACAATACAGATATTTGATATTCGATTATATTAACAAATATATCATTGGTAAATTTATGTAACAAAATATTACCAAATGCTATGTAAATATCAACAACATATATTTATTATATTAATTGGAAAATTAATACGTATATGTTAAAAGTCGCGGGCGTTAATATTTTTGTTAAAATTCTTTGCTTCACCAATATTTGTTTATCAATTTTATATGATTAATACGTATATAAATAGTAATTTTTCATATTATTCGCAAGCATAACTTACATGAGCGTGGTGGTGTCGTCATTTTTAGTGGATTTCCAGCCACCAAGGGAACGAGCACGAGTAACACACAAATAAACACAGATTTATTATTCATTTTAATATATTTTTAATACGAGTGCGTAATCGTACGGTTGTATGCCGTCTGACCGCTCGGGATCGACCACGCTTTATATAGTGCATTGACGATAAATAATAACCTACCAGCTAAACTAGATTTTCATCTACATATATCTACTAATCCGGGATCAACTTCAGTTTATTAAGCCAAGAATAAAACGGCGTTTTACGTTTTATTTCATTTATTTTAATGTTTTATTATATTATATATATATATATATATATATATATATATATATATATATATATATATATATATTAGTATCTACATTGTTTTTAAGTGATCTACCAGACGAAACGTTTAGTAGTGATAGGTACTGCCCATACCCATACCATGACCTATACTGCCTTTTAACTATATACTATAAGACCAAGCACTAAATATTTGCACAATATGTATCATTTTTGTGATAAACATACTATGTACAAGCCAATTTTTTTTTAATAAATTAATGATGATTTATGCAAAGAATACCTTTATAACACTATGATAAGTATTATAATATGTATATTATAATAACCACCTTTTACCTTTTTTCGACAAAAACAAAATAGTCGATGCTCGTTAGTCAACTGGCTGCAGCTCGTATAAGTGGATCCACCAAAACATATTTAATATTCAGCTGAAATTGCATTGCAATACATTGGGTAAAAAAAATATTTTATTAATATGTGATTTATTATTGATGTACCTATGACGTCATTAACATACCATGATGTGCAAATGAACATTTTAAAGGTCATGAAAACAAAAAACAATAATAGAAACGAACTTCGAAACCATTTTGAATGAAAATCTTCTGATAAATGTCTCAAAAAAAGACCACTTTAAAATATTGAGGAGAAATAAAAATTTCATACATCTAAAAAGTTGAAGTAGTTAACAATTAACGAAAGTTCATAAAAATGTACCAAAAAAATAACCCTGGACGCCATATTTTTTTTCTGTAATATCACTTTGTGGTGCACTAGTTATCATCAACCACTCAAACGATTTGAAAATAAACGTACACATCAAGTGTTTCCGTTTAAACTCTCAAAGCTTTCGAAGAATTTTAGGTTTATTAATTAACGAAAGTAAAAGGAACCTATTGACATACACCAGGGAATTTTACAGACTTATTTCAAAACCCAATAGTAATTGATACCCGACCTATACAGCTTTTATACTATACTTTACTGTAATATACGAGTACATACACTATTTAAGGAAATGCATTTTGTTTATTATAATTTAAGACATTATCAAAATCGAGTTGCTATTGACACTAATTATTAATTTGGTATATATATATATATATATATATATATATATATACATTTATAAAAATAGGAATTGTATCAATCATTTCAGTGATAAAAATAAAATGATATCTCACTATATATATATATATATATATTTTAATAAAGTAACGAACTGATATCTTTATAGTCTTGAGATTGAATTGATGTAGATGCTAAGAATCTCTCTCTCGACTTTTATTTAATTCTAGTTTCCTTCATCCCTTCTCATTCTTAATATGTAAAAACGTAAATACTCCTATATACAGAAATACTGTTTACTGAAAGAAAAACCACATGTATGGTCTGGTAGTTTAAAATATACGGAGGAACCCATTTATATATAAAACCACATATATATGTATAAATAAAATTGAAGTGTATGTTTGTAATTCTGAATTAACAGCTTTCTTAAGTTAAAATACTTGTATTTTTAAAAATTTTTGTTTGTCTGTCAGTTTGTTTAAGTCGGAAACGGCTGGATCGATTTTAACAGATAGCTGTTTTTATAAGGAGTTATTTAGGCTATATTAATTTTGAAAAATATACAGCGCGCGTAGTCGTGGGCACTACTACTATAAAGATATCGTCAATTTGTAATATTGAACACACTGCAAAGCTTACGCGAACTTAGTAACGGAGGCACTTCATAACTACAGTGAATTATTCAATTGTATTAATTTTTATTTTGTTTTATTGCTAGGAGTTCTACATTTTATAATTAAAGTAATTGTCGTCACCCTGGTGCTTAAATAAGATAACAGCGGGTGTTGCCAGACTCCTGTCTTAGTTATACCTATCCACAGAAAATAATCAAAATAAAGAACAATATTTAGTTATTGTAAAGTTTGATATATTAAAAAAATAATTAATATTTTACTATAATAGTAATTAAAATAAATATCAATAGTGCTAAGGCTTTTTTCCTAAGAACACGATCTGTTTCACACAATGGTATGGCATAGAAATTATAACATTGAAAAACATAATTTATTATATAAAGTTTATTGTTTAAGATAAAGGAATCACTATATAATATTTTAAATAAAAAAATTCATAATACTATAAAAATTAACAAAGTTTATAAAATAACTTGATATGTTTTTGTTTTGTTAAAAAAATATTTAAATAACCTCAATAACTGGAACAGATAATAAATGCATTGCAGAGGTTTATTGGTTTCCCTATCAATTTATTTAAAAGCAAAAATAAAGCGCTACTAAAAATGGGGAGCGGATTTAAGCCAAAACAAAGTTAATAAAGATAATTAAGTTTCATTACCTCTTCGACCGCGACATCAACATGGTACAAGTACTAAAAACCACCCTTGAAAAAGGGGTTTTAATAAGCTCCCAAGCGATGTACGCAGCTATAATATTAGGTTATTACTACTATTAACATTAAACTAATATATATTTAAGATCAAATTATTAAAGAACCATTCTCTGACAATAGTTATTATATATTAATATATTCTCAAATATAATGCAGTTAAGTCCATTCAGGATCCTCTTAAAAGTATTTTTTACTCGTGTCTGTTTATTCGTTTATCTGATAGTTAACACTAAACCTACCGACAATTCTTGTATACCTGTTCCTACCGCACGCCGTCAAATTGACTGGTAATTAAAAATTATTTTATTATATAACGCAAGTAATAATGGAAATAACTAAAAGTAAAGAGTGTAGAAAATATTATATGCATATTCTAAGAATTGTCATGCAGTTTGATAACGATATTATAACGTTTAAAAATTTGTAACTTTTACAAAAGTTTAAGAATGGTCAATTTGACCGGTACTGGTAGATTTAGTGTTAATTCAGTGTCTGGTGTGAGTTTTGGAGTTCGGCAAAATCCAATTAAATCTCGCTTTCACTTTAAACACATTATTTAGCTTAAACTATATTTATTTAAATCCTTTTTGCCACTGATTTTTGGCGCTGTCATGCGTCAATTTTAAAAAGTATTTGACTTAGACGTAAATCAGGATAAGATTTTTATTCAAACCTACATCTACTATAACATCCAATTATACCAACAACATCACAATATTTCGATAAGCGCTGATAATGAAATAAAAATTTTTGTGAATCTCAGGACACATATTGTTTTCTACTGCTTACAGAAACCATTTAAATGAATAGTCTGCGATTATTTCTTGATAAATGTAATATTTCTGTGTAGTACAGTATATTTTTTCACTAACACGCACAAATTGTGGACACATCTTACAAACAGAATAGTTAAATGGTGACATATGGTAATGGTGAATGTTATATTTATTAAAACTAAAATTATTTTACCATAGCCTCAAGGTTTAAAAAGATTTGATGTATTACTCAATGCCTAATACAAAAAGAGTGAAGGGGTGGCTTTAATTGAGTTTTGTTCCTCTCTAAAACTTTTTTCAGACCGGCACTGTGTATCAGATACAGTATCACAACGGCGTATCATTATCGTTTTGGAGTTACATTATATACACCTAAATGAAAGTTGCAGTATCTCAGTTAATGTTATGGGTAACCATTACCTATAATTCTTGGTAATCTAATGCATTCACTATTGTTTAATTATGATAACAAAGATTATCAATCTCACAGTTTTAACCCCTAAAATATAGACCTATCAATCTTAAACATGCACAGACTTTTTACTAATTTTTTATAAAATTTTATCAAAAAATAACACTATAAGTGTAAGATACTTTATAAAATATCGTATTTCTTTCGAATATAATATTAGAAAAAATGTTAATTAATGATTAATGAGATTAATAATAAATTAATTTTAATTCTAATATTAAAAGTAAACTAAACTAAACTCTGTTCATTTTTAATACCTATTAATAAAAATATGCTTAATATATTTTATTATCATGTAAAATAGCATTAAATAGTTAGAATTTTATTGTTTAAATACTTTGTGGATGATACACTGTATATAATTATTATCTGACGAAATATAATGAAGTACCTACAAATGAAGTCATGTGCGTCTTAATCGGGTTGTTTGTTATTATATCTTGATTTCGTATTTGACCTTAACAAATTAATGATTATTCCTGTTATTAATATTAATTGTAGGTCATTATTAGGTACCATTTTAGTACATACGGTACATGATATGCATTTTTTAACACTTAACACTAAACCTACCGAGTACCGGTCAAATTGACCGTTCTTAAACTTTTGTAAAACTTACACATTTTTTAAACGTTATAATATCGTTATCAAACTACATGACAATTCTTAGAATATGCATATAATATTTTCTTAACTCTTTACTTTTAGTTATTTCCATTATTACCTGCGTTATATAATAAAATAACTTTTAATTACCGGTCAATTTGACGGCGTGCGGTAGGAACAGGTATACAAGAATTGTCGGTAGACTTAGTGTTAAATCCTTTGGATCGGTCATTTCAGTACACAGGTAAATGATTGTAGTAGGCAACCGTACTATCAAAATAGTTTTTATTTAATACTCTTTAAATTATAAGTAATAACTTCAACTTTATTCATTATTAAGTTCAAATTATTATCGTAAAAATAATATTGCAGAATAGTTATGGCGTTTCTAATCTTGCGATTAAGAAATTAAACTATTAATATAAAACTTTATACATAAACATACTATTCAATAAGAAATCGGAAGATACAATTATAGCTTATATTATTTATATCGATTTAAACGTTATCTGTTGGTGAAAAGTGTAAATTAATGTCTAAAAAATTATATTCGTGAATTATATTTTATTTTTATTCCTATCATTAAAAACTATACTTGTTTTTAGCATTATAGGAAAACCCCTTAATTATTGTATTAATAACAATTTAAATGTTATCTATTTATTTCTAGACTTTCCTAAATTTTAATTTTGGTAGCTTAAGTTCTATTTAGTTCCAAGTTTAGCCGCTAGATAGCTGTATGCTATCGTCAAGTGCAAGTAAGCAAGTCAAGTACAATAATATATTATTGTAAGGAAAATATGTTACCATTAAGATTTGTTCCAGAATGTTCGATATCATCATCGATTAGCTATTTCCAATACAAACACAACCTTGAGATCAGTTTTTAGAACATCTGTTTCGAAGAAATGAGCGCAAGGTTCGTAAATATTTTTGTTTTTACGCGAATAACAACTTCCGACAACGTGACCTCTATATTTAATATTAGATTTTTTTGTTTCTCACTTTAAATAATTTCATAATAATTATAAAATTATATCCAGAGCTCAATTTTACATGTACTTAACCTAGTTAAGTTGGGGATATATTAATTTTAGATTAATATTTTATACAGTACCATCAGATGATAATTTATGATTCGTAGTATAGTTTAAGATTTACTTTACGTCTGTTATTTTTTGTTTAGGGCATTTTTATATTCAAATTTTATTCTGATCCCATGGGAATATTGGGATAAAAAGCAGCTTCTTTTTATTATCTAATAGAATAGCTTTCGACAGGTAAGACTATTTTCAAAACGATTCAATGCTTATTAAGTCTATACGTAAAAGAATCTACATCTATGCAATCAAACAAGTTTCCTTTTCATTAAAATAATATTGACGTGTCCGGCACATCTTATTAAGCTCGAAAAAATGAAAAAAATCCAAAATTTTACTACGTCACCTACCGAGCTCAATTATAACTACTATATAATATAGTACACCTATCTTGTATATCTATGATGCAGCGCCATCTGGTGGCAAGTAACAAGTTTGCTAACTTGTAACTGTTTATCGCGAACGGTAAACATCAACATATAACTAATTCAAACCGATTGATTGAACGATATGAAAAAAATAAACAAACGCCACCTGGTGGCGACTTATAACAAATATTAGATTCGAAAAAAAAACCTGAAGTCGATTGCAGCGCTACCTACCGATCCACTTATGAATCTTTACTATTCACGGACACTCATCAAAATCGATTAAGCCTTTACACTTCTAAAGACATTTTGATTACAATTAATATTGTATGTATGGTAAAGATTGAAAATAGTTTAATACTTTCAAAGGGTTGTAGTAATAAAACAAAAATATCTGTCACAAAGGTGAAGCGCTCTCGATGACTTTATTAAATATCAAGACAGAAAACACTAAGAAAATCAAACTATTAATCAAATGCCAATAAATACAACTCATATTTGACATTTAACAAGTTATATAATGAAATTATAATATTACATAATGATATAAAAAAAAATTTAATGAATTGTGATATAAATTCGATACACGTGTTACCATCCTCAAAGCGCACCATCAAACAAAATTTCCTTAAACTAATATGAATTCGCAAAAAAAAAAACCATTGAAAACAATAAAAAAATTAACACTCCAGTTCAAACAGTATTAAAAGAGGGCATCATTTTAATTACTTAGGTAAATAAAACTTATAATACTGGTTCATATGTGAAGTGCGAGGTTAAGTTTAACATTTTTTTTTCATCAATACACGAACACGCCTCACAAAACGCGCTACAACAACGACTCGAAACCTTTTCAAATTAACGTAATAAATAATTTTATGACCAAAAATCATAATACAAAAAAAAATACCAGTGTCAGTATATTGAATAACGCAGCTTACATACTAACATGAGGTAACCACGTACTTAGCCATCGAGTATACTCGTGAACGACCTCATTGTTCAATCTTACAGTAATCGGGCGCGTACACGCACGCACACGCACGCACGCACGCACCCGGCCGTCACTCTCGTCCGAGCCGTCCTATAGACAATGGACCATTGGGAGTAGACAAGATCTAATGCTCGATTGCCCATTACAACACACCAATTTATGAATATAAACGTCACGGAAATTAAAAAAAATAAATAATAAACGAACCTGCCATACAACCAGATCCCCGTTTCTTAGATGTTAATAATAAATTTGCATATGGCGGACGTTTTATATTCATTTATAGTAAGTGAGTAATCGCGTAGCAAAATACCACACAATTATTTATGATGTTAATACCAACATTATAATAACATACGGTGGGACGACAAGTGAGTAATAAAATTCAATATGAATCACCCTTAACCTAACATTCATAATTTACAACAGTAGTTGGTAGCCCTGGATAACGGGACTACAAACTACATATTACTGTCAAACGGAACAAATACGTTCACGAATAAAACCTCCTTACACGGAGGACAATAGCTTTGGGCTACGACATAATACTTTATGTATACACATTTCCGATATCATGACATACTTTGACATACATTTTATATATATTTAATATAAATCACACAGCAATATATAAAGTAAAGCTGTCCGTAATAATTTATCGAAGAGAGTGACAATTTACACGGACACCATTCTTCAATATTAACCAGCGAACGTTACATTTAATACATATGACAAAAATATATCAAAATATTTAATATTATCGTATAATGATGCACAAAAAATATTATATCACAACAAGTGTGTGATAAATACGTATTTAATAAACTGTCACATGTATATAGGCACTTATATGAAAATACATTATAATAAAAAAATAATAATAAGGATATACAAACAGCAAAGAAAGTAGGTAAAAATAATTACTGTTTCGAGTCTTGTCGCGCAACCGTCGTCTGTTCTATGTCTAACTGAGCCCTTCAGACCCATCTACCATTCGGATACAGACTCAAAAATACAAAAATACCTTCCCTAAACCTAGAGGAGTCCAGTATTAATGGTAGATTAATCTGAACGGCCTTCAAACATTCAAAGCCGTCTGCGTTACAAACTTTTCATGTACAACTTTAGTTTAAACAATTCCATAAACAATATAAAATTTTTCACAGGAAAATGCCAGAGCTTATTAAATAATACTAAAACACTATCCACGCAAAGTATTATACTGCAATAAGACGAATCAACTTAAGTATAGCTAATACTATTAACCACAGCTTAGAAAGCTTTGGCTGGCATTATGTTAAACACAAGTTTGTCCGTTGATTAAAAAAAAAAAACATCAGAATAAGCATCCCACACACACGGATAAATCAATTCAGATCAAAATTAATATTTAATCTTTAAATCATAAAGATAAAACAGAGATTCAAAATTATTGTAATTCGAAAGGTACAGATTAAAAAATAATTCAGACAAAGAATACGAGTATTCAGATTAACTAATTAAATAGACCGGTGACGGTGTCATGACCAGTAGGGCTCACAGCAGAGACATTACAAAAAAAAAAATAGATAGAAATATGTATAGAGTCATCAGACTTCAAAGTGTCCCTCCACCTGGTGTTAAGTAAAGCGACACCGACCAATGGGAGCAGAGATGAGTATCAGAGGGGGTGTTATCCTCGTATTGGTCATCCTCGGCGACAGATTATATATATATATATATATATATATATTTTTGTGTTATTTTAATCCTGACCGTGTTACAGAGATGGTGTTAACACTGTACCAAGTAATCAATACCCACTGTCCGCTTACATTATATATAGATATTATAGAGTATGTCAAATTTTAATAAAACCCATGTTAATTGACACATATCTAAGCGAGGACTAGACGTGAATATCTCTTACGCTATCAGATTACATATTTAAATTTTAGTTTTATAAAAATAATTGTATAGTTTTAATTTAAGCACCAAAATAAGACTAAAATCGACACGAGACGATTTAAATACCAGTCAGTAGTCAGTTTTCCACGCGTCTTAACAAACTATATCTGTAATCAGATAACAGATACCTTTACACACACTGACTAATAACTTAAGTACAAATACGCAAAAACATAAATAATGCAAAACAATTGCGGTTGCGTATTTGTAGAGGACAATGCGACTGTCCCGTTCAACATTCGAGCGACAACTGAAAGTTACGGGGACGGTCACAGTTATCCACGTTAGCAAAAATTTTATTCACAAAAATTTTAAATGAAATTAATATAGCTCGTAAAAAGTTAAACAATCAAGAGGCTAATGTGAACGTAAGCACATAATTCGAATAAAAAAAATTATATGGATTATATAATTTTAAAATTTTTGTTAATAAAATATATCTTTGGTCGGCTAGGAGCTAGTACATGTCAATTAGGCGATGTCAACAATGGAGATCTGCGCAAAGCCCACCAAGGTCTTGTCGTCGAACTGTTCGTTGACTGGGGTAGAATTCTGAAAATATTATTTATAAATAAAATAGTCAATCGTTACATAAGTTATAATATTACATAGTACAGTCCTGGGAGCAGGAGTATTATTTTATATTAATCGATTACTTACAAGATGGAATGTGACCGTGTTGATCGGCGTCGACGTACAGCGCTGGGCCAGCAGCTTGGCGAGGTTCGTGGATATCGGCACGGAGTCCAAGGGATCCACCAGCCCGGCTCCGACCAGCTCGCCGGCGATGCCCTCCGACGTGTCCTTACCGGTGATGTACTCAAAACGTATATCATTCAATTCCCGACGAGCGTTCCTGAAAATTTTACGTTTTAATTACGTATATAGATTTGAATTATCAATAGTTGACTTTATTATAATTATAAAAAAAAAGTTATTAGACTTTTATATATTATATTTGTATACAAACCTAAGCCTCAATACAAGATTTACTACAACCGATTCAGCCGGGGACTGAATCACTTGTTTTCCCTCCTTAGTCACTGCGGCTTCCTGGAAAACAAACAAAAATATATAAAATTTTCTATCTATTATATAATTATCTAAATTAAAAATAGACATAATTTAATAAACATGTAATTGATCTTAATCTCACCTCATCGTTATCGCTACTCGAGTCCGCTCTCTGCAACTGGTTCATGGGTCGCTTGTCTGGTTCCTCATCCGACTCCCTCTCTCCTTCATCTTCCTCCTCACTCCACACCCACTCACCGGTGACCGTGCGGTGAAGGCGACCCGATGCGCCCGGCTGCCGCTTACTGGCCTGGAATTAAAAAATAAATTAAAAAAAAAATGTATAAGGAGGTTGAGTTTATATCTATCATTAAAAAATATTTAAATTTGGAATGTCTTATTTTATATATTTTAAACCAACCTTATGAACTCTCGTCTCCATGCTAGGTCCAATGGCAACAAGGGTCTGTGTTAAATACTTTTTGTCTTTAGCTTTCTTAAAAAACTGGTGTTTAAGTAACTCTGTCGCCGTTGGTCTCTTCGATGGATCCTTTTGCAAGCAGTCGATTATCATTTTCCTAAACGTCTTGCCGTATACTTTATATTGTTCTTTTTCATCTGCTCCTGTAATGATAAGAGTTTTATCAATAAAAAATAGCACTATTCCTATACCTAATTTATTTTTTTATCGTTCGAGCGGATTTTTTTTTAAAGAAGCGTAAGTTACTCCTTATAATATCTGCTATTAGCCAGTGAAAGTCTTATCAAATTCGGTCCAGAAATTCTGTGATTAGGCGAAACAAACAGACAGAGGAAATTTAAAACTCGATTTTTACTTTTACTTTCACAAGCACTTACATTTTTTTTAATATATAATAAACGTAATAATACGTACCAGTATCTAAATTTGGTGGGTCATTTTGCAGGGTGAGCATGAGAACCTTCATGGGTGGATATTTGTGATAGGGCGCGGTGCCGGTAGCCATCTCTATAGCTGTTATACCGAATGACCAGATGTCCGCTTTGAAGTCGTACCCATGGTCCTGGAAATGATTTGACATTTCATAAGAGAGAGAGAGAGAGAGAGATTTTTTTATTTAAATTATACTCCAGTATATTGTAATACATTATTAACGTTTAAAATGGACTCCAATTAAGATGTCCGGTGGTTACCTGTTCCATGACCTCGGGTGCCATCCAGCAGGGAGTGCCGACGAAGGTGTGCCGGACCTTCTGCCGCGAGAGGTCCCTGCCGGTCGCCAGCCACGCCGACACCCCGAAGTCTGCGATCTGTACCGTCCCGTCCTCGCCCAGGAGGATGTTACCGGCTTTTATGTCTCTGGAATTGATAATTGTCTTTGAAGGGAATAACAGAATTCACCTGCAATTTTTTATATTCGCTTTTTGTCTAGTGCAAATTATTTTTTATAACGTTGATATGAAATTTTAATCGCACTGCAAATTTTTTTTTAATGCTTGCAAAATCGTAAAAATCACATCGCCGTAGCCGCATTAGTCGCGGATTGAACAGAGAATCGCATCGGATGCAGTATTTTTTGCAACATAAAACGTAAAATGAAAGGCAAGAGGCAAAACATTACGCAAGGGCAGAAAAGAAAATAAAATTTCGCAATGGCTTGGCTACACAGAAAAATAATAATACAAAAACAAACAAAAAAAATAAATTATTATCATTATATATACCGAATTTTTAATACCTGTGAATTTGTCCGTTGCTGTGAAAGTACTCCAACCCTTTAAGCACTTCTTTGAGGACAGTGGCGATCGTACTCTCATCGAACACGCCGTGTTTACAGTTTGAGACCCGCATCTTATGTTTGATAACGTCCAAGAGACTTCCTCCTAAAACCGAATTTAATTATTTCAATACAACTCGCGTACACTTCATATCAGATAGGGTAGTTCGAAAAACGTACGAAAGTCTGTCAATTCCCGTGGATGTAACTTGCCCGGCAACAATCATGTCTAAACGCTATGAGTCCTAGAAGAATCTTTCAAAAGAAACTTCTAGGGCTCATTTCGTTTAGTATTACTTGGCACGAGTGCTCTCCGGAAGGATCTCCGCCCGTCTGAGAGCCCGATCCCGGGTAATAACTTAGGTGGGACTGCAAAATCAATAATACTACGCATGTGCACTGTGATTTTGGCTGTTTTGTGAGAACGCGCGCAGCCAAGGAGACAAAGGAAATGCATTTATTGATTGCATCCTAGCTCATCCGGGCTAGGACACGCCCAAATCATATAACGCATATAGATATTATTGCTTCTAGAATTTTCCGCTGCGTAATACGGCGGCCATTTTCTTTACGAATATTTTACAAGACATACATTCTATTAAAATGCATCAGCTTCCACGAGCGTTATAATAAACATATTTAAACAGAAAAATGAATAAATATATTAATTACAACATACAATAATATGCTGATTGGCACTTTGTTGTAGGTAATCAAAATTTCGCAATATGTATTAAAAAACAAAGTTATAAACAGCAATAAGTTTATCACAAAGAAAATTATTTTAGAACTAATATATATTTTTTTTAATAATATGATGTAAATCATTACCATAATATTAACAATAGTTAGTCTTAATTTATATTAAAAACGGCGACTTCATTCGCTAAAATACAATTATAATTCATACGTTTGTTTTGTTTCTCAACCATAGCTTCCGACCTACTTGCAGAACATGTGTCATAACATTGTCATAATTTGCATAACGCAAACATTCAGCCAATCAATCAAGTCCGATGCGTGGCACATTTTTACCATTTCTATTCACATTAATATATGTATATTGTACTATAACTAAATATTAAGGAGAAATTATATTTTGATGTATTTTAAGTAATAATATATTAGTTAAATTAAACATTTTAAATTAAATATTTTAACATTAAAATTTTTTTGTCTTACATATACCTAAAAGCGTACACGTATCGGACATACGATGCAATTAGAGATTTAAAAAAATATATATATTCTTAATTATTCTATTATTTGCATTGCACTTTTGAAACGAAGAACTCCAGAGTCATTGTGGACTAGACTGTCTTGCAACTAGTTGCATCGTTCCAAGTAGTAGGTCCAACAGGAACGGGCATTGTATTCAACTATTAAAATTCGAGTAAAAACAAAAAGAATAGAAAAAATTACGTAGTAAATACTAAAGAGACATCTAAAATCTAATTTTTAAACATAATTTAGTAATGATTCTAAATTCAATCAGTTTATTCATTGTAAATTTATTTCATAATCATTATTCTTAGAAAGTATATACACATATATACGTACAAACAATTTTACATATATATGTTTTTATATATAAAAAACATCTCATTGCCCCGGGAAAAAGAACTGCACCCACGCCCTTGCAGCTGTATCGATTCGTCTGCGCGCGCATATTATATATCTGGTATATCTATATATATATATATATATATATATATATATATATATATATATATATATATAATGATAAAAGTAATTACCCTTATAAAATTCACCCACCCATATGGGTGAAGTATTCTTATGCTCTTTTAATATTTGGTACCCACAAGTGACGAACGCATTCAACAAGTGAGATAGGGTTGTCGAAATATTTATTATATAAGGGTTGATTTACCAACCCTTAAACAATTAATACATATTAATATATTTTAACGTATTTAATCACCGTTTTTTAATTTATATTTACAATCCTGAAAAAATCTATACAGAATAGATCGATAGTTATAACTGATCCGTAATCCGAGATTAAAATCAAACTTAAAATACTTTGTAAAAACTTAATAAACAAGTAGGCAATTCAAGATATATGTAGTTTGGAATTTGAATATTATTAAGAAAAATTAAAACAGATTCGATTACTTTGTAATTTTAAAATCGATAGAATAGTATAATTCGCTAATTTAAAAGCTGTAAAAGCTGTGTATTCAAAGGAAACTGAACCAAATGAAATATATTTTTTACTACATGTTTTACGACTGGCCGACCGCTATCAGGCCAACATTTTTTATTAATTCAACGTCATCTTTAAAAATATAACATCTTGATATACGATCAAATCACACGCATACCACAATATATCTATCTCTGTATGTCTGTCAACAACACATATATAATAATTTGTTCTACTATATATATATATATATATATATATATATATATATATATATAGTAAAACAAATTATATATATATATATATTTACATTATGTATATTAAAATTATAATAAAATTATGAATGTAAATAAAACTTCAGAACTTAATGCTAAGTTCCGAATTGATTATATGCTCAAATGAAATATTATTATCAAAAAAGTATCAATATCGTTAAAAAAAATCTCTAAATAGGTAAATAAATGCAAAAAAAATTCCATGGTTGTAATTCCGTAATGTATTTTTTTCCTCGTATCACAAAGCTGACTCAAACAAACAGAGGAATTTTTAAAACAAACTTTGCATTTGATACTTAGGCGTAAATAATTCCGCCATAGTTACAATAAAAAATATTAAATCCTTATTTTCATAATTCACCCCTAATATATATGGGTACTACTATTCACGCCATATCCTTTGCGGGGTAGCCAGAGACGAGCGCCAAACGCTATGGTCCCTGCATACCTCTTTCGCCTCGTCCGCAGACATCAACCTCCCCCCCGGAGGGCATGTATGAAGAGGTTTATTATTTATTTGATTTTATAAAATAATCTACATTATTTTCATTCTACTTGTAACCCTTTAAACAACACGGAGTTGTAAAGATAAGAAAAAGTGACATGTTTTTTCGTAATTTGCATCAAACGCTTTCATTTTATATCCAACTTCGTGGGTGTTTATAAAACTAATTGTAATCCGCCATTTTAAGTAATCCGCCATATTGGATTCAACATTTTAATCAGCTGAGTTCAATACTGTTACGAGACGTGAGTCACATAACCATATTCATCTTATCTTCAATTAAGGTAAGATGAATAAAAGATTGTTAAATGTGAATAATAATCTACGCAATTAGGTCAGACCAAATATGGAAAGACCCGTAAGATCGAAAATTCCGACTCACCCTTGGCCGATTTTTGCGTTATTATTTTTTAATTAAGTATATAAAATATAATTACAAATTATTAGTTGTTGTGGTGGCCACAATAATACATACATGCTCTGCAAATCACGAAATATATATATATATATATATACAGTAATACCCCGCTTTACGCGACCCCGTTATACGCGGTTTCACTATAACGCGGATGCAAATTTCGCGCTCAAATGCCTCGAATTACGCGAAAGAGTGTGTATAAATATAATGTACGTATTTTTCCGTAAAAAATAAGAGTATGTATTGCATAAAGTGTTCCTAGATTTAAAGTGATTGATTAAAATGATTTCTATTTTTTGTAATAATTTTATAAATTTTTGACTTTGTTTAATCATAAACCTCGTTATACGCGAATTTCAGTTAACGCGATTTTTTTTGGAAAGTTTCCCTCGCGTAAGGCGGGGTATTACTGTGTATATATTATATATATATTTATTTATTTTTTATTGTAGATCCTATAGGTCATAAGATACAGCCTTGTATACACTTATGGACAGACAGGTTAATACAACCTTATTAATATATTGAAATCATAAAAAACACCATTAATACTCAAGATTGATATTTTTTTCTGATCATCTTCAGGCAAAGATTTGAATAAATTTAAAAAGTATAACCTCCTTTCAGAAGATTTGAATTCCGTTTTTATTATTCGATAAATTGCTATATTAAATAATATCTGATTAATTGGATTTATATATAAAAATATAAAAAAATCTTCATATGTTTAATTCTAGATTCAATGCTAACTACGTTACGGTGTAAAACTTAGCAAAGTGTCTCTGTGTATCATTGTCTAAAATGAAGATGGCGCCACTAGAATTATAAAAAAAAATTATAAGGACATTTCTGTTACTTTAATACATCTTTAATATGGACATGCAAATTATATATAATCTGTAATTATTGTAATGTAGAATGGAACAATACTGTCATTTATCAAAATAAAAAGATTATTTCCAGGTGACATTTACAATTACGATCATATCTCAGCAGAAATAAATTAAATTTATATCATATTATTTCTGTATTAAGATAACTAAACCTAAATAAAAAAAAATAGTCTTAACAAAAAATATTGAACTGATTTTTATGATATATAGTATGAATATAAGAATTTAAGGGTCCTAATATAAAATACTTTGCCAAATATTCCGTCATATTTACCGATAAACAACAAATTGTTTAGATTTTAATTGCTTTGATGAAGTGTGTTATGCTTCATAAATAGTATACAATATGGTACAATAAATTACCATAGGTAGAGCAAGTTATCACATATAGTATGTAGTCACAGGTGACTCCCGGGTTGGATAAGTAACACTTCTATATAACAAATAGCGGAGTACGCAGACAATGGCTACTTATAAAAATAAATATATTATTTTATTCCATTTAAAAGATTTGGTGTCATTTGGTTATTTTTATAAGCGCTATCTTCACTGTCACCCATCAAAGTCTATTCTAGTCTAAGTCTTTATATAAGTCTAGTCTAGTCTAGTCTAAGTCTGGAGACAGAGATAATTGTTAAGAATGATCAGATTAAATCACACAATCCACTGAGACAATATTCAGTTAGGATACCTGTTCCTACCGCATGCGGTCAAATTGACCGGTAATTAAAAGTTATTTTATTATATGACACCGGTAATAATGGAAGTAACTAAAAGTAAAGAGTGAAGAAAATATTATATGCATACTCTAAGAACTGTCATGTAGTTTGATAACAAATATTATAATGTTTAATAATGTGTAAGTTTAAGAAAGGTCGATTTGACCGGTACTTGGTAGGTTTAGTGTTAAAAAGAATATACATGTATTCCTTATTTTGCTCCATAATAGACAATACACAACACCATCGCTGTTTTATATAATTACAACAATATATTAATTACATAATATACAGTGTATAGGCCTTAACATTCGGAGAGTATTTAAGTTCACTTTCACAAAACAAACCTGTTCTGAACAGACATAATAATTAAGGTCATATTTCCAACATGGCTATGTTTAAGCCATATAAAGGATGTTATAAATTAAAATTGATTACCGCTACTATTCAAAGTCATCAAAATGTCTTGATGCATCAACATATAAAATATGCTTACTATAATAAATATAATATCAGATTACATTAGAAATTGTGTTTAATTTTCTGAGACAGTATTATTATTATATCTACCGCCTTGGGTATGATCACTGTCTGGCTTCAAGTTTTTATATAAATGTAATTTAGTTCTTAATTATCCATTTTATAGAAAGCATAAGTTTATGACGCCGTCTCAACAAACTTTCCAAGCTGGTGGTAGCTTTAACAATATTTTTAAAAAATTACTCTCAGTAATAATTGTGTAATTATAGTATTACAATTACCTTCCAATAATTTCAACACCAACCACAGTTCATCGTTGACCACAAAACTTGTATAATATGTCACCACATTGAGATGGTTGCAACTGGACATCGCCTGAAAGTTAGGTTGAAATTGAAATTTAGGCAAGACGGGAACATATAATTTAAATAAATGCTTTATTTATTTGTATCTTATATAGATTTATGAACACATTTTTTCATTTTATTAATAAAACAGAATAAGTAAACTGAACTAACTAAACTCTGGTGCAAATATAATATCTTTAAGTATATAATTTCTATACATATATTATATTTAATTGAGTATCATTAATGTTTATTCTCACTTGGATTTCCTTGAGTAGCTCGTCCATTGAAGTATTCCATTTCTCTAAATTTATTCGTTTTATGGCACATTTTTCACTTCTCGGCTTACAAAAAGCTGAATACACTACAGCAGTTGCCCCAACACCTATAAAAACAATATATTAAAAACATTAATTTGTTGAATAAATAATTGAGACATTTTAACTTCATAGCATAAGATCATTTATAATAATAATCATGTGATTTTAGAAATGGGTACCATTTCTTATAATATACATGTTTTTTGAATTATTTTTATTGATTGAAAACTTGAATACTATTTACTTTTTATAGAAAATAAGAATGTTTATATTATAGGATAGTTCTTTCTTTATGAATTAACTTATAAATCAATATTATTTAAACAAGGTTGAGGGAAAACAAATGTGCTTATATATATGTATAAATATTTATACACATTTTTATAAAACGTGTCATGTGTAAAACTGTATCTTTAATTTCTCTTTCGCTTCTAATAGAACATTTGAATTATACAATTGAGTTATTCGAGGAATGTTATAATGAACGAAACACGTTTTGCCGACTTGTGATACACGTAATGAGTTGTTTACATTTACAATACCTTGTAAATGGGCGGATTCTGTGTCAATAGAAGTGCGAGTGACATACTGAGAAATGTTCAGTAAATATGGATAAATATAACATTTTTCAATTTTGATCACTTTGTGTCTTGTGTTAAATATTTATAATAGTTTTATTTTAAAATAGGATGATAAAAAAAAGTTTGACGTCATAATAAAACATGACAGATTGTATCGACCGTTTTAGGGATTCAGGAGTTAAAATCACTTCAAAACATTTAATAAATAATTGTATTATACATCAAAAAAATATAGTAAATGGACAGGATAATTTTAATATAATTTATAATTACTTACCAATGACATCGCGTAAATCGTAGTCTTCTTGACTATTAGGCCACGGACATGAAGTATTTGCAGTGGCCGCCATTTTGCGAGTGAATAAATTTCCAATGCTGCCGGCTGTGTTCAAAGTGCAAGCAGCTCGCACGTACGACGACAGCGCCGAGATTTGTCGGTCGCATGTTCCAAATGATTTCTTAAATATATATAAATTATTAATTAATTAACAAAATTATTTATATATTATAACAAAATATATAAATGAATTTCAGTCAGAAACATAAATATTAAAATAATATAAATCAGATTCCTGTGATAAAATATAAAGAGATAATAATCACAATTATAAAATATATAAATTTTTCACCTAATTTAAAACTTATTCTTATAATAATTAACCATGGCAACATTTAACTTTCAAACAAAAATTAAAGGTACAAATCGTTTAGTTTTTTCGTATTTAAAGGTTTGTTGCTTAATTGCTCAGAAACGGCTTAAGGACCTTTAAATAAATCAGTAATAAGGAAGGATGAGGTGAATTAAAACAAAAATGGTATATTATTTATATACCAATTTTTAATAATTAATTTATTTATATTCTGCTACGTTATGGCTATTAATGTAAAGTCTAAAATAAAATTTAAAGAAAATATAAGACAATTTGGTCTTTCGTTTGTAGTTAGACCTTAAGATACTATTCAAACTTATTGCTTACAACGACAAATAAGCCTACCAAGGCCTGTCACACGTATTTAATAAACTTACTACGTACTTTTCTAAATCTAATTCTAGGAAATATAAACTTTTTATATGCATTTATAAATGGACCTACTTTTATAATTCTAGTAAAATTTAAACATTTTTTTTTATAAATACAAATCATAAAGTTACCTTCATATAAAGATATTACCTGCCGAAATACTCCACTCACACCGGGCGGTAAAATTCCAGTCTGTATATTACTGTAACACAAAAAAAAACATTTAATTATATAAAAAAATATTTATTAGAATATAATTGTCATAAAAACCCATATAATTTCAAACGTACATTGTTACTTAAAAGGTTTGAAACAATTTGTAATTTATTTCTTGTTGGCTGAAAGTTTTTCTCCTTTTGTCTTTGTTTTTTAACCCGAATCCAGAATTAGATCGTCATGTAACTGTTTTAAAATATGAAAGGGAATAAAATCTTTGCAATATGGTGATAGATATCACGATAGGATCAATGTAATGCACATGGTTTTAAAATTACAAAAGTAATTGTATACTAGGGGCGCCAACAAACCCTCAATTTCGACTCGCTGCGCTCGCGAAATCTCGGGTGCCGTTCGCATATTGAGCGAAGCAAGCCCAGTGTATTGACTCATCGTTTCCCATTGACTTCAATGGGATATCAGTTTTTTGACAAATTAAAAAAAAATTGAAACTTTTTTTTTAAAACCATCACCTAATGTGTATCTTTTTGATTGCAAAGTTTCATAATTTTCCGTCAAGTAGTTTTCGAGCCAATTCGTGACGAAGAATGTAAAAAGTCTCCAGTAAAACGCTCCGCTCATTTAGTTCGCTGCGCTCAATAAAATGGTGACATATGTTCACTGCTTATTTTTATAATAAGTATGTGCAATATAACATTATTGTTTTTTAGTTAATTAGATGAGCATACATTTTTGCCGTTTTTAGCATTGTTTTGTCGAAACTGATAGTAAAAGTTCAATCACATTAAAACCTAATCAAATTAATATGAAAGTCGTGACCTGAGGAGACATATCCCTTGTGGTGAAACTTTAAAAAAGTTAATACAGAGCATAGATTGCTATCCAAGTTAAATATAATTCAAATTCGCTCTGGTTGAAAGAGTAAAATAGTGTTCAGCCCATAAATTTCAGATCTTGATAGTAATATCGTACCAAATTGATTTATTTCGTTATCTGATCGTAAAAAGAAAAAAAAATCATCCTACATTCCCAAATAATATATTTTACTGTTAATATATTAATATTGTGATTTTTTAATTTTTATGTTGCAACATATTTTATTATAGCTTTAAATAAAAAGTACATTTTTTTTTACTTTAATTTACTTTTAAAGAGTTGCCGACATGACGTCATTAGTAATTAGAGTAGGTTTAATATCAAATGCAGTTTTGTTATTTTATTAATATAAATAAAGTGTCAAATTTTTAAGTTCGACTTAACAATAGATATGTACAAAATTGTATCAAACACGGTTCATTGTTTCAAAGATTAGGGTAAATGAAGATTTTTAATACAAACACGACACCTAAAAAGTTGAAGTTTTTCCTGTTTTCCTTTTTGCGAGGTACGGGGGATTTTGATGAAACAGGAATATAATAAAACTATCAATACTAACATGAATTGACGCTTAAGCGTTTCGTAATTCAATATTTCACTTATATTTCTTACCGTAAAAGAAATTGTTATATTGCTTGAAAAATATATTAATTGAGCTGAGAGTAAGCGAAGCTCAATTAATATACGTTTGGGAGACCTTTTTTTGTGTTTAGTTGTCTCCAGAATGCGACGAGATAATTAGCTAAAAATTATCTCATGTATGTTTTAGTCAAACGCGGATGTTATAGCGAAAACAGATTGAAAAAATGTTTAGCCATTCAAAAGTTATCAAGAAAAGAAGAAAGGAGAGGGGCTCAGCTCAACACCCGCCCGCGGTTGGCGGATCCTAGTACATAATAGAATTGTTTATTTTACATTAAATAGTTAGTTGCTTTGATAGAAACTCACATTATGTTTACATTATATAGCTGAAGGCAGTTCTGTTTGTTTATTTAAACGCTAATCTTTGAAAGTACGAGTCAGACATTCCTCTTACATTGATAAAGCAATTCACAAGAAAGTTATATACAGCATAAAAATCAACATAACAATATAAAATATCATCGCAATATTATCCTTACTATACTTTTGTAAATAAAATAGAAAGCGCCTGTTGTAAAAAAACAGCAAAGTATTGGAAATGCGTCTAAATGTATAATTATTTTTTAAGGGTTTTTTTCAGTTATTAAGTAATTTACCGGTGTAATATTACTTCGAAGTCAGTCAGTTAATAGTATGTTGCAAAATTTGAGTTATTATAATTTTTGAGATCATATATTAAAAAAAAAATTAATGTAAATTTTTTTGCTTTAACAGTAAACGAAACCTTTTGATTTAATGCATTCAAAATCAAAAGGTTTCGGTTACTGTTAAAGAAAAAAAAATCAACAAATACATACAATGCATTCTTTTTCTCTCTCGCAAAACACACACACACACACACACTGAGACATTTATATGCACTCCTAGTAAATATAATAAGCAAAAAGAAAATGAAATAAAGTTAAATCCTGTAAAAAATGTCATTTAAATAATAAATTACTTTGACAAACCATATTACAATAGGTTTGACCCAAATTTTAACTACCATCTTTATGGATGGAACTGCCTTTTAGAAGCCTTAGTGAGCGGTCAACAAAAATATATATATACAAAATATGCCATTTTAATGTTTTAAAATATCAATTATAAATAAATGTAACTGAATTATAAGTTACGTTGTAGTGCTCTTAAAGCATTGAGCAAAATAATAGAAAAAACATATTTTTCTTAATACATGATTAATTATTGTTAGGGAATGTTTCATAAGAAAGGGATTAAGTCTTTTTTTAATACAACAAAATGAATGATTAAAAAAATATATACTGACAATAAAAGAGGGAATACCAAAAAATAAGTCAATGCATTCTATAAAAAACTGTGTACGACATTTAAATACCGCATCACGTAACCCAATTGAGTCGACTGAAGTCTAATTTTTATTACTGGAAGGCTGTAAATATTGAAATAATTGTAAGCTAACAGAAAACGCGGAAAAGTTAAGTGGTTTAATTACTAGATGGCGCTAGTATGTATGATTACGATACCATATATGAATAACATTTTTATAAGTAATATAGAATTTCAAACAATAAATTATATATGAAGATCGTTTGTATGAAATATTATTAATGTGTTCTGTTATTGTATGTAAATTTACATCAATTGGATTGCGACACAGTGAAATGTATATATATATATTGTTTCATTATTACATGTATTGAGACAAACGAGAAAAGCTTATTTTAACTTGCTAGATTTTTATAATTACTTTCTTGGTAGGAAGTTAATAATTATCACAGAATAATAAGACCGGTGAGGCTATTTGACCTTCATAATATAGGTTAATTGATGAATCAGATGTAATTCAATAAATGTTGTGCTGTATTTCTTATACAATCGCATACCAACTGAAAATAAGGACATGATGTTCTTGGTACTGTGAAATGAATATCAGCTATTTTGTTTTCATCTAGTCACCAAGTCCATGACCATCTGCGTATTTATTATATATATCATATACTAGTTGTGCACATGACTTAGTTCGATTTTTTTTTAAAGTATCTTAAGTTACTCCTTATAATATTAGGTATCTCTTAACACTAAACCTACCAAGTACCGGTCAAATTGTCCGTTCTTAAACTGTTGTAAAACTTACACATTTTTAAACGTTATAATATCGTTGTCAAACTACATGACAATTCTTAGAATATGCATATAATATTTTCTACACTCTTTACTTTTAGTTATTTTCATTGTTACCTGCGTTATATAATAAAATAACTTTTAATTACCGGTCCATTTGACAGCGTGCGGTAGGAACATGTATACAAGAATTGCCGGTAGGTTTAGTGTTAAAATCGGTACAACCGTTTCAGAGATTACCCGAAAACAGACAGACCTATATATATTTTTTAATTATATTTTTTTATGTAAGTACCGCGTATACATTCATTAGCATTATGTGAAAAGCTATTAATTTGGAATTACAATCAGACACTTTAATTTTATTTATATGTATAGATTTAAATTTTTTATATATAGAATATAGAAATAAAGGCTTTCTTATTAAAATAATCTCTAATCGTAATTATGTGATTAATAATTAAAGAACAACTACATCTTTAATCATAATAAACAAATTATTGTTATATATTAATATCATCATCCAGATTATCCTAATGGGATCGACGCACTTTGTGAATTCCTTCCACGTTTTTCCATGATGGAGATATTTTTCTTAACCATACCATTTCACGCACTCCATCCATGTCTTTTTCAACCCCCCCCCCCCCCCTTTTCTTACAACAAATCACATTTATACTTAAAACTCTTCCCGTCATATGTTTTTCATGGATAGTACTTGACCATATCACATCTAAACATAAAGTGATTGATTGATTTATTGCTTGATTGATTGACAATTGCTAACATAAAGTGATATTATTATTATAACATCTAATGGAAGAATTTGAATGCTTGAACTTTTAATCGACTATGTAAGCTTTATTAAATTTAATTTTATTAAACCTTTAAACCTTTAAAGTTAAGTTAAGCAATGTAAAGCGAAGACGAGTGTTAAAACTAGACAAAGCTATCTTGTTGTCATAGCCACAAGCAAAACCGCGTTTAAAAATTGGTAATAAGATCATAATAACAACAAACAAACGATTATTTTTTTATGATATTTATTTTTAATTACGTCCACTTAGACATCAGAGCAATCAACGAAGAGCAAACAATTTTTAAATCCACCAGAAATAGATGAAAATCTTCAATTTTTTTTCTGTTCGTATTTTGTTAATTGTTTCACAAATTTCGGGAACAATCACAGCCGTGATAAGAGATTATCTGTCCTTTGTAACGACTAATATAACAAATGATAAACTTTGATTTGTTTTAGCGTGGACATACCTGTACTAAATAATTCAAATTTTATATAAAATATAATAAAAAAAATAACCGTATTCCGAATTAATAGAAGTAATGAGTTAAAAAAGTTAAGAGTCATTTCAAGGTTACTATATAGTCATAACAAAACACAAAATACTTGGATATTTTCACTTATAACAAACTTATCTAAATTAAATTATTATACGCTTATATTATGTAATATAAAATATTATAGAATTATAAGCATGTAACAAAAAGAATGCTGGGTATGGTAGTGGAGGGATGGGCAGAAGGACGGCCGAAAAAAAGATGGATAGATTGCGTGAAAGACGATATGGAGAAGAGAGTACAGAGATGACGAGTAACAGGAGAGTATGTAAGGAAAAAACATACTGCGATCCCAAAATTGAGATAAGGGCAAGAAGATGATGAGTTGCCTAAATATGGTATTAATACCATGAGCTTAACTTAAGTTAAGCTCATGACTACAGCAATCCCGTGACGTCCCCTAAGTAATTGTTATGCACGTAATTCTTGTATTAACTTTTTAAACTTACCCCCTAGTTATACTTGATTATATTTTAAATTAATCCCTGTTTAAATCAAATGTGTTAGGGAACATTAACTGTCTGTTAACTTATACCTTATAACTGTAATTCAAGATAGCTATAAATAAGTTTGCGACAAAATAAAACTAAATTAAATTAAACATCCCATCCACATTGTGATATTGTAATTAATCCGGTATTTTATGAAACCACCTTCACAATAATATTTAGAGATAAATGAAGATATAAAAGGAGTTGAGATCTGAATATCTTTATAGTCCTTGGTCAGTCAGCCGAGAACACTACGAAATGTCCAAAATTCTATTTATAAAGGTAAGTTTTTATTTGTTTTTAAATATAACCGCCTATATTAATATTCTTTTATAACTATTTTATATTGTTATATAATGTATTATTATAAAGAGGAAATGTTTGTATTTTTGTATGTGTATATATGTTTGTAACTATATATGTGTATGTGTTTGTATATGGATCAACTACTGGAACGATCTCAATTTTTTTTTCGATATTTGAATGCTACATTATCATTGATCATTGAAAAGAGTAAAAAATCGCCAAAAAAATATTAAAAAATAAAAATCCACCCGTGCGAAACCGGGACAGGGCGCTAGTGTTAAATATTTGACGTTAATTGTATCTTTTAATGAAAGTGTGTCTGATAATTTAATTATTCACTTAAATGTCATATCTGAATGAAGTTTTTTTATGAATGAAACTTATTTGGCTTTGAATAGACATCCATAGTGACCATTGTTTGTTTACAATTCAGCGAGGTCAGATATATCTGATTATAAAATTGCAAACAAAATAACAATGTTACGGAAACAAAATATTTATCAAAAATTAACATAACACATACAACTCTTATTATATATATAATTGTCGTCATATATACTTAAATGTTTGAATATATATATATATATATATATATATTATATTACCTATTTCTATCCAACTTTATCTTAAACCCCTCCACTTCTGGGACAGGTTCCATCCTGAAGTAACCTCGGTTTTTCCTTCGGACTTCCATTTTCATTTCAATTTAATGCCTCAGTGATGACACACAAATCAAGGTTCCGAGTTCCAGCTGAAAAAGCATTTTTGTAATTAAAAGTAAAAATCATATATTTTCACCTGGCTATACTCACGTTGGGATTCACGTTCTGAACTCAAGAAACAATATCCCAATAAAATATTACAAATTTCTATTTAACTACCGTAGATATAGCCGATTAAATGTATAATAAAAACAATAAATAAAAAATTTAGATTTTTTACAAATTTATAGATATTTTTGTTTTATTTATAGAGATTATGTTGTCGGATCAAATCGAAAACAAAAACGAGTTGCCACAGCTGCGCTATATGCAATAATGTTTTTAGTATGCCGCCATTTTGTTACCCAATCTATCAAACTCTAGTTCATCTAGCACACTAACGTATGCGTATATATATATATAATAAAGATATATATAATATATAATCGTATAGAAATAGGCTGATAGCTCATCAGCGATCTTATTATTGGTGGACAGATTCAACTGGCAAGTTTGTGCTAGAAATTGGATAACAAAATGAGCTCACAACAGTAGCTTATTTCGTTCGAGCACCTTCATACTTATTATTTATTTCTTATCTCTCTCTCTCTCTCTCTCTCAACTTTACTACGTCTATCTCTATCTTATTTAAAATAAATTATTATAAACCAAAATATTAACAACTTGTAAGATTTATTAAAATAAGGTTTTATTAAAATCGTGTTTATTCTATGTCTCTTTTACAGTTCTTATTATTTTATTGATTTTCATATTCCATATAATCAATTTTATTGTTAGTGCGAATTTAAAATATAATGATAATCCTGCGACTCCGCCCGCTTCATTGCTTATTTTGTGGTCTATGCAATCGTTTTGTCTATTATGTTTAAGTATTATTTAATAACAAAAGTCATAAATATATTTTTATATTAATACAAATCTTTTGATTATTAACAATATTTCCAATAAATAACTCAATATTCGTGACGTTGTATTTATTTTAGGATACATAATAGTCTTTTCCATTATTTTTCTTATTGTCTGCAAAATACTTAAAAATGAAAATAAAGGGAAGGTTTTTTTTTATTAAAAAAATCGCAATTTATATAATGAAGGTTACATATTATAAATCAATATTCTAGTTTAATCACCACTTATATATAACTATAAGTATGTACAAAAATTAATACAGTCCTAAACAAGACTATATTTTTTATATGTAAAATAAATATTGTAATTCCAATTATGATATAATTGATATATTTTAGTACTAAATTAAATGTAATAATAAAAGTAGTAGCTTATAAATATATAAATCTATATACATAAGAAATAACTATAGATGTTAATTTAACGATAACAAAACGATATTTTAGCGACACCTTTATTATGGCAACTTGTTGGCTTGTTTAGAAGAGACGTGGTAATTAGGTTCACTAACTAGACAAAAAATATAACACAATAATATGTCTAAACTAAATTACTTAATTAGACAAAGTTGTGTACACATTTATATTACAGGATTAAAATATTAACGATATCGTATCGGCAGTATTAATAAGAAAAGACAAAAGAGAAAGAAATATATTGTTCTCCTACTTACACTTAAATAAGAGTAATATGAAACTAATGCCTAAATCACTTTTTTCCACAATTAATTTTTGTTCACGACACGATATCGTACCGTACGATATCGTGTCGTATCGTGATCACGAAGCGATATTCTGTAACCCTTATGTTTGTTGCTAGTACATTAGTTATATGTATAAATATGCCATTAACACCATGTTAACATAGGAATAAATTATTATCATCAAGAAAAATTTATGCAAATAATTACATAACTAGTTATTTTTATTACATTCATTAAATGCACCTTCATATTTAAGATTATGAATTTAATTCAATTTAATTATAATATGAAAATAATTCAATCTTATCCGTATCAAATATAAGAAAGTAGTAGATAAATTGTCTTTCTTACCTTTTGATGTATTTTGTTACATAAATTATTAATTTCATAACAAATGTTTTAATTTCACACATTTTTTTCGTCTTTACACTATATAAATGTTTAAATTTTACACAAAATATAACAATTCAATCTGGTATGATACGTGCAATAACATTTGAAAGCCTGAACTAAATGTCAACTAACCCACAGGCCACAGTTGCCATTGCAGGTGTGTACAACATTTTTATATTTTTAAAATCAATTTTAATTAATTTTCCTCTCATCTATTTAATAATAAGCACGTCATCAAAATCTATTATTGACTGTTTTAGAAAATTAATATTAAATGATTATTATTATTTTTATATTAATGAAACTAAATAATTTTTGTTATAATTCAAACGAAACAAGAACGGAATTCATACACAACCGTAACAAAACGGTTTGTAACGTTTGAATGATTTCATTGTATCCAAAAGTATAATAAAAAATATTGAATATTTATTAAAAACCATACCTACTGGTTGAATATTATTTAAATACCAATAGTATGGTTAAAATGTGTTGATATACTCACATGTTATGGACCCCTGGTATCCCGTGAGCTCGATCTGCGGATGGCAATCAAAGCACAGGCCAATCGCAACTAATCAACTCGATCGCAATCGCAACTAACAACACGAGACATATTCTTAAGGACGTGCGTCATACTATCTTTTGTTATTATTTTAAATGAAATGCACACCTCGTTGTTATATTAGCATCGATACAAAAATGGTTATATGGGTTGGATATTTAATATATTTAATTAATATCACTATATAATATGACGGATTGAACATTAATTATAAATAATATATATACGAATATTTATAAGATATACAATAATACAATTAGAATTATTTAACACTATGGTAAGATTAGAATGAATAAAAAATTACTGCCTGAGTTAGGTACTAGTTTAGATAAATTTATGATATTTTATTTGTAAAAGAGAAATACTAAGTATATTTTGGCAATTTTCTATCCTGTTTAGACTGACAGATTTATCTTTCTCGAGTAAACCGTACTAGGGATTTAGCAAGAAAAGATTTTTCGTAATTTCATACTTAAATATGTATGATTTTTCGTAATTTCCTACCTAAATATAGATATGGAAATTTGTAGAGTAATATTGCTGAAATATTAAATAGCTATAATATCATTATTGTTTTGTTATTTTAGTAAGCGTTACTGAAGACTTAGAGGCGAGTATACGAATAGATGTATGATGTAGATAGTAATTATATATATATATATATATATATATATATATGATTCTGTTTTATTACAACAGATTATGTGTAAGTATGTAGGGGGTTCTATAGTATCCTTGATCGTCGTCAGCGTCCGTCTGTATTCTATTAATTTAGGGTCACCAGAATATTTTTATAACTGTTGACATATTCTTCTTATTATCTAAGAATATATGGATATTCTTTACTCATTCTCGTCTTTTATAACCATTGATAGAAATATAATAAAATATATGATCAAACCTATGATATATTTAATATAAATTCACAATCTAAATAAATATATAATTTAATTTTAAAACTTAAAACTATATACAACTAAATATTGTGTGGGATGGGAGAAGGAATTGCTTACCGTCTTTTATCTTTTGGTATGGCTTATGGCGTTTTTGTATGAGCTCTTTCCTTGTGTGGGTAGAAAGTATTTAAAAATAACACACACTAACGCAATATAGTTCTGTAAAATCGCTGATGGTATATAAGATTAGAAAGTATCTGTGGAAATTAAAAATGTGTATCAAGATGTTAATTCATCTATGTATTTAAATCTAAATGGTAGTGATTTACTAAATTAGAAAAAAAAAGAATGCCCAAAAATATATAGTTACTAAACATACAATATTATATCAACTATTATTAATGATTTTATTTTTTCAAAATAACATTTTAGGTACGTGTATTTGCCCTAATACTTTTGACAGGCGCTAAAGTAAGAAATAATTATAAAATTTTTGAAATCGTTTAAATAATTCCTCCTTACAAACTTACAAATAGAAATTTAACTCTTTATAATATAGGTATAAATAAAGGTTTAAAAGTAACAAATAAAATATAAAAGTTTATTGTCCAGGTGATCTGCACATTGGTGTGCCTGGTCGTAACAATATCCGCGTCCCGTGAAGATGCACAGGACTTCATGGAGCATGTACTGAGGATTCCAAACCCTGATAAGATTCTCAACTCAGTGCTGTCAAGGTTACAATCGAACCGGCAAGGTGTGAGGGCAAGGCCGAGATACGATGACGCGGACTGTGACCCCGCCTTTGTGAGTATCTTAATATAAAATGGACGATGTATATAAATGTTATGTTTATTTCAAAGGATTTCGTGGTTTTTATGTTTAATGGTTCTTAGCTATTGGTGTATGAACCCGGTTTAGGGTTGTCATTTTTTTTTTTTTACACAGAAAAGTGTAGGGTCTTATTTTAGTAGTTTTTAACTATAATTGCTATAATTCGACCCGGGATATGTTACTTTAGTATATTTGCATTGATAAAGACTTCCTTTTCTTTTGTTAAGACCAAAATAATATCGAATATATATATAGTATTGAAGTTTACTTTGAATTTTTTATGAAATGTATTTTCAATCGCTAAACTCATTAGGTCACATATGATTACAATTTTTTGCTAATAATGACAGAAGTTAATTGATTCTTGTTTTTACATACTTTTAGTATTATACAACGAAATATATTATTTATTGCCCTGACTGTCCATTGATGAGAAAACCATTAAAATATTACAGGAGCTCCCCGAATACACCGAATCCCTAGAAGAGTCAAGAGAACGAGGATTGCGAAAAATCGGATCACAGGTAAAATAATAATAAACAGAACATTACGGAATGACGTTTGAGTTTGAGTTTGAGTTTGAGTTGGATTGTCAAAAACAAGTCTCGAACTTAACTAATGACTTAAACTTTTTTGAATACAAGCCATGACCTCCATTTACAATTGGTATTGTCGGTTAATTGCCTAAATATTTTTAAAACATGTCAGAGTCGTTAGAATTATTTCCGAAGTTTTTACTTTATATTCTATATTATTCTATTCAATATATCCTGAATCAGTATTTCCTTCTAACTTAGTTAAATAATATCTGTTTCAATATATTATATAGAATGAAGTGATTTGTTGAAAATAACTTTATAAAAAACATGTAAGTAGACATTCAATTTTACATTTTAACGAACACTAGGGCTACTAACTTACTAATATTGTATTGTAAAAAGGCTGTCTAACTATTACTTCAGTGCACTATTTAGGGCCAATTAGTGCACTAACAATTGGATAATGAAATGAACTGAACTTGTGAACTAAGTGAACGAGAATTGCATAAATATGTAATGTATTCAGAAGAATAAAGAATATTATATTTATATATAAAAAATGAGATAAATGAATAGTACAAATTCAACAAAGATATTTCTACTGTATTGTGGTAGCTTATGATTAACAGTAAATAAATCAATTAGTTATTTCGTAACGTAATCCATATAAAGTAACTTTCCTATAATTATATTATTGTTACTTTACCATACTTATATATAATCATTTTATTGTTTTTATATAAGTATTTTAGGTTTGTGTTTAACGAAACACTACAGACAGACTAAATAAATCAAATCTCTTTCAGAAACATTACCCTATCTGCAACTTGGAGAGAGTAATAATCAGATTAAACACCAATGAATACGAATACAGACCAGCCTACTATGAAGAAGTGAGATGTAACACAAGTTCAAGAGACAACGCTGGTACCAACTACGATGAGGTAATAGAAAAAAATATTAGTATAAATAAGGGCTAGGTTAGTAGTTATTAGCGTTGTTGTGATTGGTGTTTCAATTTGCTATTTTTGAGTCAAATAGTCTTGAAATTGGGCAATAAAATAGGCCCGTTAATATGATTATTTTAAACAACTTAATTCGTATTCATTGTAGTATTATAACTAACTATATATACATTTAATAATAATAGTGTTACATATAGTTCGGAATATAAATACCGGGGTATATAAGTGCTTACGTTAGTTAAAGTTTTATAAAACAGCTAGTCAAGGACGCTTCATCTCTAGTCTCAAATAGATTGATTATTAGAATTGTATTGATTTTCTTTGATCCCATTCTAATTCTGTTTCCAACGGATGATAGACAACAATTATTTTATTCAATTTATATTCAAAGAAAAGCAAGAGATCAAAGGAGATTTTTTATTTAAACTCTAACTCTATAACGTTTGATTGTTTCATACATTGTAATATAAGATTATATTACAATGTAATTCCATACAAAAAAGCGTTAATGTGGTCTTACAATATATTACCTATAATTATTGTGTATTTTAAAGGAAATAGTTAAAAACTATCCATATTAGGTCACCAAGGATCACACATATTGTTATAATGTTTTTCAATGTTGGTAGACTAGATAAGAAGAGTTATTTGTCTGTTGTCAATGTTCTGCAAATATCCTCTCTTCCATTCCATCAATATCCAAACACCATAACCGATGAGATTGTGTGAAATCTAATTTTTTTTTTCTTTTTTTTTTTAGGGAATTTTATCCAACTAGGACACGTCAGTCCCATCGTAGCCTAACTTATAGATAGATATACTTAATAGTTATACAATTTAAAGGTACATTAAAGGTATGGAAGGATATAATATTTATACCATAAATATATTAATTAATGTAATAACTCTGTATTTGTGAATTGGATTGATCATTGATTGATTGATTTCGGAACATTCATTCTCCAAACAGCAACTGCTGTTTGAAGTCCAAATCAATACAAGTTCATTTGTCACAGCAAAAAAATTTTGTTAACACTTGGTTGCTAGTAAAAGTGTGTTGTTTGTTCCATATTTGTATTGTAATTATAATTCCTAGGAACCTTTTCTAGAGAGACGAAACTTTTGATAAATGATTAAAAGTAAGAGTACGTCTAAAAGTATGTAGAAGATAAATAGGTATAATTAGGTAAAGTGCCCTACGCAGATACTTACATATTGTACTATTAAATCATTACAAATGAATTGTTATAAATTACAACAAGTACCTTATATTAATTGAAAAATGTATTTCAAATTATTATTTAAACATAAAACCAGTTATTATTTTTGTTTTGATTCAGGCACCAATAAAACCAATTGAGAATGATGAATGTCATGCAATCTATTGACTTGTGTAATATAATCTATATCTATAGATATAGTGGAAAAAATATGTTCCTGTAATGAGAGTATTAATAATATTATATAACATCCTCTAACTGATTGTAAATTATAACTTAAGTTGCCACTTGACCTTGAACAAGAACAGGCTCTGAGGGATAATTAACTGTTTGTTAATAACCTGGAATTATAATATATATATATTCTGATAAAAAAATAATATACAGAAATCTAATGAATAACGTGTATACTTGACCTAAATTATAACAATAAAATGTATAATTATCTTAAAAAATCGTAAACATATTGCAATTTTTTTTAACGTGCTATTTGTATTAAAAGTAATAGTTAGCCGATTTAGTCAATACAGAATATTTAAAAACAGTTTATATTAAAGTTTTAACTATTAACCACATGTACTATATCTATAACTTTATCTATAGTTATAGATATCAAATACTTATACACTTCTTCGTACTTGGATACTAAATCTTTTATTCAAGAAATTGTGTCCAAAAATACTTGTATTTTTTTTATTTGTATTGTAAGGGTGGTTTTTTTATTTTATCTCTCTCTTTCAGATATGCTCGAGCCTTGGATTTTCTTGCGTACAATGGAATAAAACCATACATTTAACGAGACGGCGGTACACCAGGTAAGTTTGAAAAAACAATAAAATAGATAAATAAAAAACCTTAAAATATTAAGTTAAGTTCACAAAACTGATAGTATACTTAGTGGATTGTGGCATTAAATTTAATGCTAAATGCCAAAACTATATAAATGCCTTCCATTCCAGCGACTGTTGGGAGACAAAGACGATGGTGATACCAGCAGGCTGCGAGTGTATGTGGCCGATTAATAAACTCGGAGATATTGCGGCCCATGTTTAAATAATATATATATATGTTATAATGTGATAATTGTTTTATCGAAATTATAAAGTGTTCATATTATTGTTGTATTTATTTATAACACCCCAAGGTTTAGAGAACTCGACATTTATTTTTCTTAATTAGTTTGATTTTGAGATTGAGTTTGGTAATAATGTTAAATTATGGTTTATAATTAATTTTCTATATTGTAGGATTAATATATTGACCATTGGAAGTAAAACTGTCATTTTAAACTTAAGAATCTATCTGTCTTTACATATAATAATAATGGGGTTAAATCTGAATATTTATTATCTGAGTTAACTTATAGGATACCTTTACTGGAGAAAGTCATTTTCATGAAAAAATTATTAATATAAAACTAATATAATATATGGATTTTCCAAACATTAACTAAGTTTACTTTGTCTTCGCGGGAAAATATAGGAAAATTATGACAACAGTTAATATATTACAATATAATGTTCTGAATATGCACCTACCTACAAATGATATTATTTATATATTAATAAGAAAATAATCTCGAATCTATCCAAATGTAATTTTAAAGGTTACTTAATATAAAATGGTTATTTTAAACCAAAGCACTTAAGCCTTTAAACATGGAAATTGGATACGGTATTTACATCGTTTTTCTAAAGGCTGCCTTCTTTTAATGGCTAACACTACACAATCTAACATTACATTGAATATAATAGCAATATCTTAAAATTTGTTGTATCATACAATGTATTATAAATATCTTAATTATAATTATACAAATTAATACGTTAGATCGGTCTTTATTAATTAAAAAAATATATATAAACAATGGGAGTTTGCGTCGATTATTAACTTAGGTGTAATAAGTCTTCTTCTTTTTCTTCTTCTTTAGTAGATGTGTAATAAGTCTTTAGATAATATCTTTTTCTTGACTTTGACATTGACGGACAATTTGCGTTTTTTTTTAATAATTCAATCAAACAAAAGAATGTTTAATTTATACAGCCATACAAAAAAAAAGATAACATATAAGTAAAATTATCTGTAAAAAAAATATATATTATTTTTTTGTTTTCATTGAATTATAATTATTACTCTCTTGTTTATTATTGGATAATTTCGATGTGATAAAAAGTAGTTAGTAATGTAATATCAAAGACCATTTAATTAAAGAATATATTTATTTCTGTCATTAGGAGTAAATCAATATTTCATTTTTACCATAATGAAATATTATTTATTAATTAGTCATCATAAAAACAGAAAGTAAATACAGTCCAACCGCGTTCTAACGATTCTGAAGGGAATAATAAATATAACACTATAACAAATTCTAATAAATATAACACTATAACAAATTCTTTATATCAAATAATTTGTTATAGTGTAGTTTTAACGAGATAAAAAAATATTATTAATTTTATTAATCTCAATTTTAAATAGTTACCAACCTTAATCTGGTATAGAGAGACAATTTTCACTAATAAAAAACAATGTATTTTCTATTAAAAAATAGGTAATACAATAATTATCTGTCATAAAATCTGAATGTTTGAATCTGTCGATAATTATTGAACGTTACGTAAAAGCTATAAATTCAAAATTCGTTAATTGGAGTTAAATAATACTTTCTATTAATATTTTGCGATGATTGAAAATTGGTTATAAAAAGGTTATTCGTATTATAAAGCTATTATGTATGAACTCGAGGTGTTAGTTCTTTTAAATTAAAAAAAAAATTAAATCGAGAAAAATGGTATACTGAGGATCCTTATATTATGGCTACACTGTATTAAATATAATAAATATCGAATATATAAAAATATATATAATAAAGAAGATGGATAGAAAAAAAAATTAATATTATTCTAGAAGTTATTAAGAGAGCAGTTTTATCCGACGTCCGCTGTGCGCATGCGTCAGTGTGTCAGAAGTGTGCGCGGGAGATTCTCGTTAATTTTGTTGTTATAAAATATAAACGCAGGTAAGTTAATATAGATCATCTAAATTATGAAATGCCTGAAATCAAAATTATTTTAAAATGTCAATTTACTTTAATACTTATTTGTGAAGAATTATTAATTCTGTATTTTTATTAGTTATGTGAAATGTATTTTAAAAAAATAAGTCATTGTTTTTAAATATTAAATATTTTTACACATTTTATTTTACTCTAGATTGTTACGGTGTACGCATTAACGTAAAATCTAAGTTCAAAAATTTAGACAATTTTAGTTTTTTAACAACAAAAACGTCTTAATATAATAATCATAGTACAATATTCAGGTATCTGGGGTCCCTTTATATATTTAAATATTTTATTTCTTATTATTTCTTATAATTTTCCCGCTCTGTCGTTTCCTGGAAACAAAGTATTTTCCCTCCAAGACACAAGCACCGCCATCTTAATTCTAATATAATCTTTGAATGTCAAAGGTGACAACCGGTTTTAATTTATTTATTATTATTATTATTATTATTATATAATTATTTCAAAAATTTAAGTAAACAGTAAAACAATGAGTCTTAATTATATACACGTTATACATATATATTACGTATTTAGTAAATATTTCTGAACATATTTAAGATGTGAGTTCTCCAAACTACGTTCAAAGATAAAGAAAACAATCCATTACTTTAATTAAACCTGTCATTTTATTACATTAATAATGGAAGGTGTAATTAAATATTATATAAAATAAATTATTTTATAAATAATATATGTATTTAAGTAAGACTATCAGAAGGGGTATTAAATGGGATGTTTTTTGATATACAGTTAGTTATATAATATATAAACCTTTTTTTTTAAATTACAGTGATACAGATGGAGCGAAGGTTGATTTTATTAACATAATATATTGTTAGTATTCTCTGACAATGACTCATTTAATATACTTTAATGGTTTAATAAACACCATACATACATAAACAAACGTTTTTAGCTATAATTTATATACATATTATTTGTATGATAAATTTTTATGAATATTATTTTATAAAAACTATAACATACTCGAATTTTCTTAATGAGTAATTTACTCTCTGTGCCCACTAGTAAAAAAACCGTACTCCTCTTTGAAGTTTTTTTCGGTAGGCTACATAATTGTTGAACAAAACATTTTGTAGGTTATCATATTTACCCATTGAACAGAGGTTCACTCTACTTAAATTGACTACTCTAAATTACTAAAATGAATCTATTTGAAAACTATATTAACTTTCTACCATCGTTATTTTTCAGACTAATTATATAGGTAGCTAAAATTACAGGCAATTTAATAAAACTTTTTTTTATAAAACGTAAATCAAACGTAAATAACAACGCATTTCTTAATTCATGTTTTTTTTTATTTATTGACTGATTTCAATAAACCAAACATTAATTTTTAAACGAAGGTTACTTTTATACAGATTAATAATCTAAAAGGTAAAACAAACGCACCGATAAGCAGAAAAAATATATAAAAAACAATTATTTACGTTTTTATTCGTTATTAGAAACCTTCAGCAATTTCAGCCAAAAATCTTTTATGTACAGACATCGATAAGTTGTAGATTTATTATATGTAATATATAAAAATATTAATATAACAAATAATTTTGATGGTTACAATAAATATATATTTGTTAAATTTATAGAAGTACAAAAAAAAATTATAAAATTAAAAAATAAAGTCGAAGCATCATTCTAGTGAAACAGTTCCATCGAATAAATTCAGAACAAGAAAAAAACTTATAATTTTGATATATACGGCTTGTGAATTTAATGCATGCATACGCATGTATATAACAGCGAATGTGAACGCAAACTTATTTGTACCTCATACGATCTTGAGAATTTTGAATTGACTAACACTGATTTGTACATTGTAACGTGTTAGATATGGTATTTATTAACTTAAATTGGATATGGTATTAAGAAATATATGTGTATCTTCATTTTGAATATAATTTTCTATAAAATTATCAAACAATAAAAGAAATATAAGGATTGAGGAAGGAAAGTGTCTGCCATTTTTATTAAGTATATCAAACGCATGTACTGTTGAAGAAGTCAAATCTGTCTTCCTTTCTCTACTAATAAGGCTATATACGATCTGAAGTCAGATATAAATATTTTATTCTTTAATTTTTATTATATAACTTAAATGTGGAAAATATTTAAGATGTTGAGTCTTTATGCCGATACTTACAAGCATACCTATATTACATTTTTGCTTAAAACTTTAACTTTAATTGAGCGAAGCGAACGAAGTGAGCGGAGCGTTTTACTGGAGACTTTTTACATTCTTTTTCATGAATTGGCTCGAAAACTACTTAACAGAAAATTATGAAACTTTGCAATCAAAAAGACACACATTAGGTGATGGTACTTAAAAAAAATTGAAAAAGGTCTGCAAAAAAAAAATTTAAAAATGTCACGTGTAAACTGATTTCCTATTGAAGTCAATGGGAAACGAAGAGTCATTACACTGGGCTCGCTTCGCTTAATATGCAAACGGCACCCGAGATTTCGCGAGCGCAGCGAGTCGAAATTGAGGGTCTGTTGGTGCCCCTAGTATTTTATTGTCATGTGATTAACTTTTTAAATCACGGATTTCAGGAACGTCAAAAGGTAATAGAATCAGGTGTTAATATTGTTTACCGACTTTTAAGAGTCTATAATAATTATTGTTATTCGTTTAATTTGAAACAAATTAAAAGTTATTATTAATCGAATACAATTTTATTATTAAAACAAATTATAATGTTACACCTGTTTGGTCTTTTGATATATTATTTATTATAAGTTATAAGCAATAAAATATATTAATAAAAAAAGCGATAGTAACTGGGAACTTCGAATTTATAATACACGATATTGACTTATTTAATTTTTGATTATTATAAATATTCATTAACTTAAACTTTATTTATTTAAATATAATAAGGTAATGTTTTTTTAACATTCACGCCATTTAACAGAGCAAACTTTTAGCGTCTTCAAACACGATTTGCGAAATGTTCCAAGGTTTCTTTCATGAGCTAGACAAGTCAAGTTACAACAAATTTGACTTGGAAAATTACTGGAATAATTTAGATAATAAGACCGCAAAATAATACTGGAAACAAGTTGGAAACGAAATCGATTTTAAGATTAACATCATAGAATTTCTTATATAATTTTGGGTTTGAATCCGGTTTTAGATATACGCATTCATAAATTGTTTTAAAACTTGTTTTATAAAGAAATAGTAGCTATACTATTATAATAGGTTTATACTTTAATATGATTCGATGGTTATTAAGAATTATTTTATTTAACATATTACATTTCTTGCGAAACAATAGAAACAAATCTATTGTGTGTTGTTACTTCTCTCTTGAAGAGATTTTAATTTCTAGCTTATACACAAAATGGGACGGTATGTTAACTGGAATCAAACTTTGGTCCCATTTACAAACATTCTGTTTAGCGAACACGATATAAAATATCATATAAATAAATTATAAAGTAACCATATATTATATTATTAGTATTCTGATCACTAATAAATAAGGTTCAAATTAAAATAACTATGATTTTTTCAACTTTGATATCTCTTTTTGGTATAAAATTTCAAAGTAAATCTAAAACACAATAATGTACTCTACCTGTTTTCTCAAAGACCTCTCACCAATTTTTTAGTTGATAACGATCTAAATTTATTTGCTATAATTTTTTGTCAGCCTAACTGTACTTCATCTTTTACTTCATCGAATTCCGATCAGTTTGTAGTAAATAAAATAAAATATAAACAAACGATACTGAAGTTATTCAGCAGATAAAAATATTACTTGACACCACATCTCACATCTGAAGGAACAGCAATACTCCAGGAAGGGTTGGTGTCAAACCAGCAGCCAGGTCAAATATTTTCCAAATACACTGAATTATGTCAAAGGGACATAACATATTTGACCCAAATAACTTCTAAAACGGCAAAGAATAAAGAACTTTAAAGATTTCGATCTGAAATAATATGACATACATATTTCTTAGTTTGTTGTATATTTTTCGAAATATGTATGTTTATTATATAATTATTTTTTTTTATAATTTACTCGAGTAAGAAAAGATCAATTAAATGTAGTTCATCGGGTCGACAGGTTGTGTTGTTGTCAAAATACAATATTTCTTAGATACAATAACTTGTTGAGCGTAAGCGAAGCTCTTAACCGTTTGGGAGACCTTCTTTTGTGTCTAGTTGTCTCCAGAATGCTTCGAGATATTTAGCTAAAAATTTTCTTATGTTTGTTTGAGCCGAACGCGGATCTTATAGAGAAAACGGATTGAAAAAATGTTTAGCCATTCAAAAGTTATCAAGAAAAGAAGAAAGGAGAGGGGCTCAGCTCAACACCCGCCGCGCACGGTTGGCGGATCCTAGTATATTTACTTAATTTTTTATGTACTCGAGAATGAAGTACAGAATAATACAAGAACAAATTCAATAATCATCTATAATTTCAACTGTCGCGTTAGTTTTAATATCATATATTATGTCATCTATTCAAACAATATTAAAAACTGTCTGTCCAACTTCCGCTTCGCGTGCCATAAAATGCATGCAAGAAACATTAAATTTTGTTCCGTTTATTTATGAATGAATTTTAAATTAGCATAACCATTTAGATTGTTAGCTATTTACAAATTAAAAATATATAGCTATAGTTTTTTTAATTAACGCCCTTAGTGAGCCCTTGCAAAAATTTCAAGACTCCTAGGACTTAAGTGTACATATATATGATAATATGTTTCAGAGATATCGTGATGAGTCAGTAATATATATATATATATATATATATATATATATTATATATATATATATATATATATGTGTGTGTGTGTGTGTGTGTGTGTATAAGTATATAAGAGATTTCCATCATATAAAAAACACATATATTTAATTAATGAATTTTATCTATATATGTATATATATATATATATATATATATATATATATATAAAATTCATTAATTAAATATATGTGTTTTTTTATTTCTCATATCTAAACTCATTATTTCGATGTTATATAATATTGTTTTTCATTAAACATTTTGTAACGGAAATATGTTATGTAACTGATAATGATAACTTTGTACGAGATATAATAACTCCAAATCGATAGTAATTGTAACCTTAAGGTGAGTTCGTAAATTACTCACGTTTTAGGTTAGGAGTTAAGAAATACATCAAAAGTTATTATCACAATACTTTCTCCGTCTAAATAACTTTTTGGTCAATTTACCTTATATAAGTTGTTTAAATTGCTTAAAATGTTATACATTTAATATATTCTGTGTAATAAATTCCAAATAACCCATGGTTTGAACGGTTTTCTTTTAAACTTGCAACCATTTGGGATACCTTAACACTAAACCTACCGACAATTCTTGTATACCTGTTCCTACCGCACGCCGTCAAATTGACCGGTAATTAAAAGTTATTTTATTATATAACGCATTTAATAATTGAAATAACTAAAAGTAAAGAGTGTAGAAAATATGCATATTCTAAAAATTGTCATGTAGGTTGATAACGATATTATAACGTCTGAAAATGTGTAAGTTTTACAAAAGTTTGAGAACGGTCAATCTGACCGGTACTTGGCAAGTTTAGTGTTAATACTCATAACAACCAGTGGGGTGACTGATACTAGCGGTTTTGAATGTTACTCGCTATTCACAATCTGAAATAACATACTTATTCTTAAATAGCAAATGGGAAATGTAATTAAAATGTATAGCCATATAAGATTATCCTATTAAGTTCCAGTTTCAAAGAACCATCTTAACAAAAAGAAAGTAAACATACATTTCTTTTGACGACAATCGGATTACAAAATGTAATATTGAAGTCGTTGATTCATAATGATTACATTGAGTCATATTATGATATTAGTATATAATGACACCATAATGTTAGTTGGGAAATAATTTCTTCCTAGATATTATTAGTTGTATTTAATCAAACGGAATATATTGCAACGTACATCTTGAATATGTACATCTGCTTGCGGTATAATTATTCGTACTGTACTCCTGTGTTTAAGATAACAATTAACTTATATTTTTGGTGAAGGGTAACCTAGGCAACCTGCACCTCTTTACATATTATAAAATGCTGGCCAGTTTATAATTTTTTTTTTTTTGCTTTTTTTATAATATAATATCTTTGAATTGTTTATTAATGTTGGTTCGGTGACTGCAAAATCAACTGGAGCGATAATAGTAAAATTAAGTTTAATTTAAGCTTCTTAAAAAATGAGAAGTGAAGGATATTTTTTTTACTACAAAATGTTGTTTTATTCTCAACGACATATAGAATGATTTGGGCTATAATTGAAAATATCGAATGAATTTCGATCAAATTTTAATATAGCGATAAGTTATCTTCTGATTCATTATATAATATTGTTAAGGCGCGACAATCTCTTATTTCGACGGAATATAAGATATTGATATCAGCAATTGATAACAACAAACAAAATTCGTAATATGTTTAACAACTAAATACTTATCAGACATTGTTATCCACTATAGCTGAAGTATTTTTGCCCAAAAGCGGTAACATCTAGAACTACCAGTTGGAATAAAAAAAACATCATATCCATACAGTATTAAGGTCAAAAATATGACAAATGATTGTAGTAATATTTATTTCTTGGATTAACATGAGTTATGGAACTCATGTTTCGGTGTTACATACTTCTGTACTTCAACAAAGTCGTGACCAACAGATGGAATTGGAATGATTTTAATGATAGCCATCCATCTATCTACGCTGCGGAGTACCTTGATATAGAAATAGAACCAAAACTAAGCACTAATAAACAAAAATGTGAAAAATCTAAATTAATTTATGTATACAATCTATTTCGATGTAATATTTCATGATTATATGACGATTGTTTTATTGTTTTGTATTATAGGTATGGCGCCCGATTCAATTAGGGAATTTTACAAAGGGAAAAACGTCCTCGTAACCGGCGGCACTGGTTTTATGGGTAAAGTCCTACTGGAGAAGCTTCTCTATAGTATACCTGATATTGGTAATGTGTATGTACTAATGAGACCCAAGAAAGGAAAGTCTGTGAACCAAAGATTTGAGGATATGCAACGGTTGCCTGTAAGTATTATTTGGATTTAAATTTTTATATTGATTAGATATTTGAATGGAGATAGGAGCAATCTGTGCATTAGAAATTTTTGTTATAATGGTCTATTACACAAAACCGAAAAATTATACTTTTCACGAACGAACTTTGTTCGTTTTGTATTGTTTTCACTTTTCGCGGATGGATGGATGTCTGTGGACAGGAAAAATCCTGAAAATTTGTAGGGATTTTTTTTTATATAATTGAAAATCATCTATTGGGTCTTGCTGAATTTAATAAAAAACATTTTTTTTTAGATTTTTTTTTTGTGTATAAAATTAAATTGTGTGTAAATTTTTTTACAATTTATTTTTGTGTGTAGTCTATGTTACCTTTAATGATAACTTTTAAACATTTATTTTCATAGTCATTTTACTTAAAAATCAATTGTTTGCTTATTAACATTTATAATTTCGTCAAATTTCCTTCGGGAAATACCCTGGGTATTTGAATCTTCACTGGTATTACTTAAACTTTAAAAAGACAGTGAAGCTTCTTTTAACATACATAATAAAGTCGTTGTTGTTATAAAAACTTATTTTCTTAATAATTTTAATGCTTTTATTGAAATTGAGTTTAATTTTTTGCAGCTTTTCGACCGCCTAAGAAACAAACAACCTTCCGCCTTGAAAAAGATAATACCCTTGCAGGGAGATGTATTATACGATGATTTTGGACTATCTGAGAGAGAACTAAACAAATTATCTGAAGATGTATCAGTAGTTTTTCATTTTGCTGCAACCTTACGGTTAGAAGCACCGCTTAAAGACAATGTCAATATGAACACACACGGCACTCAAAGAGCTTTGAACGTGGCTAAGAAGTTTAAACAATTACTTATGTTCATACATTTGTCAACCGCTTTCTGCCATCCAGATTACGCCGTTTTAGAGGAGATGGTACGTATCTGCCACTTATTATGTAACAATTTATTAAATAACTGAAATTATGAAGTACCTAATCAGCAAACTGTTTAATTTCCTTATTCTTCGATACTTAAAACATTATTATAGATTCCAAGTGAAATATTCCTTACAATTTTTTAAACTATATATAAAATTTTTCAGATACACGCACCCCCAGTAAGTCCATCAGAGGTGATGCATTTAATAGAATGGCTGGATGACAAACAAATTGCCATTCTGACTCCATCTTTACTGGGACCTCATCCTAATTGCTACACATATTCTAAAAGATTAGCTGAGAACATTGTGGAAAATGAGTATGAAAATCTTCCTGCAGTGATCGTCAGGCCGAGTATAGGTAAGAAGCAAATGTATGAATACGACGTACATAGAATATTAAACTGTTTAAATTTCAGTTCAAACAACTTTTGATAAACAAACTTTTATATATTTAAGTATTTACCTATGTCAGTGTCCGAAACTGCAGAGCAAATCCACCTAAATTTTATATAATTTACATATAATCAATCAATCAATCAATCAATCAATCAATCAATTAATCAATGAATCCATCTGCCTATATCTGTTAATCTACAGAACAGATCCACCTAAACTTTATATTATAATTTATTGCAGTATGTCCATCTCTAAAAGACCCGATGCCGGGTTGGGTAGACAATCTGAACGGACCTGTAGGTCTCATGCTCGGAGCTGGTAAGGGTGTTATCCGAAGCATGTTATGTGATGGAAGCCTCATCGCGCAAGTCGTTCCAGTAGACACTGCTATAAATGCTATCATTGCTATCGGCATGATTGAGGGCGCGAGGAAAGATAAGTATGTTAAGGCTTGAAATAAATCGCTGATTTTATAAGTACGTATAAAAATTTATGTTATAATTTACAGGTTAGAGGTTATTCCAGTGTATAATGTTAATATTGGTCACCAAAAGCCAACTACGTGGGGTGAGGTGCTCAAAGTTGGTAAGGATTATGGAAGGAAGTTTCCACTTGCTTGGCCATTGTGGTATCCTAATGGGGATATCACCACTAACTACGTATCGCACGAGTTCACGCGACTTTTCTTTCACCTGTTACCAGCGTATTGCATCGACTTCCTGTTATTTTTGTTAGGACAAAAACGTTTGTACGTTTCAATTATTTTCATTATTAGATTGTCTATTAGGTAAGATGGATGACGAAGTGTTATTTCAGTATGGTGCGAATCCAAGACCGAATAAGCCAGGGGTTGGAAGTTTTACAATATTTTACAATGAGACCTTGGAGCTTTCCGTGTTCAAATTTCGACAGTATCCAATCAAAGTTAAATAAGGAGGAACAAGATATATTTAACACAGACCTTACAAACTCGGACCGCGATTTATATATGCAGCGATGTATTGAAGGAGGTCGGGTGTTCTGTCTCAAAGAAGACCCAAGTAAAATACCCTTAAACAGAGCTTATCATAATTTGTAAGTATTTTTATATCTTCTAACCTCTCATACATGTCTTATACCAAATACACGAATTACGAGGTATCGCCAAATTAAAGTTATGACGTATTGTTAAAAATAAATTTGAAATTCCGTTACCGTGGACATATAAACCATTTAAGATTTAAATGTAGGTACACTTATTCTCAAGAAAGATTCTTAACTTATAAACCTTATTTTGGTGTAAAACGGTTCGAAAATAAATGTACATTTTTTCAGCCTCTTCGTTCTGGACTGTTTGGTGAAAATCTTCTTCTTATTGCTGCTCCTTAGTTTCTTTGCGACTTGGTTCAAACCAGTACGAAGTTTATTGAAATATGGAGAACCGGTCATCAAACATCTGCCATTATTGGGAAGAACCGTCTTTGATTAGGATTAGTAATAAAATGAAGAGTATATTTTGTATTGGTCTAGATATAGTGTTACAAAAAAGGGAATTAACAAGGTATTGTACAAATAGGGTTTGTTTTAAAGCTTATTGTCCATTTTATTTATTATTATTATAAGGTTGCTTAGCTTACAAAGACCTTGCAAAACTGTAATCTGCGAAGATTTGAGGTTAGAGAAACCATCTATTTCTTGGGTTATGGATATTTTACGACGAAAGTTCAAAAGACTTCTTGGTGCATACTACACTACTACCGGTATTATCGTACTTGTCCGAGTAAATACAATGTGGCCGTATTAAGATAACTGGAAATTAGTCTAAAATTATCAATCGCTCCCAAAACCCGAGAATATCAACATCGACCTCAGCTGTTACATTACAACAGTCATAGACGGAGTGATTCCGCCAGTTGGCTTCAATTTTCGTTCTGTTAGTTTTCCAGTTAAACGATGAAATTATTGATAAGCATAGAGTTATACAATTTTACTGAGTTGCATTAACAATATTAACAAATTCAGGTTTTAAACTAGCTCCACCAACGAGGAAACCGTCAATGTCTTCACAAGCTCCTAATTCCTTTGCATTAGCGGCCGTCACGGAGCCTCCATATTGGATACGAACAGACTGAGCCACATCTGCCGATACATTATCAGCTAGCCATTTACGTAGAGAGGCATGTACTTGTTGGGCCTGTGATAATTTTTAGATTATTGTATAAATATAATTTTATATTTAAAATACTAAATAAAGAACTTACTTGCTGTGGAGTAGCAGTCCTGCCAGTTCCAATGGCCCATACTGGTTCATAAGCCAACACAACATTTTGCCAATTATCGCCAATAGCTGGCACTAGTGCCTTGGTCTGTCTGAACACCACCTCCTCAGTCTTACCCGCCTCTCGCTCTTCAAGAGTTTCACCAATACACGCTATTACTTTTAGTCCATGTTGAAGAGCATTAGCCACCTGGAACATTTTTTTTTATTATTATTTGAATATAAGTTAGTTTAGTATTAGTTTTTAAAATTAAAAATACTAAGACTGGATAAATATGAAAACATAATCACCTTATCAGCAACTAATTGATCTGATTCACCGAAAATGGTCCTTCTTTCTGAATGGCCAAGAATCACCCACTCAGCACCAACATCCTTGATCATAGGTGCAGAGATTTCGCCTAAGATTTTATACACAAATATGAAAATACATTTAATTAAATTATTATAATTTTACTATTTTATTTAGGATATTGAACATCTGTTAAATTGAAGTCAAATCTAAATATTAGTAGAAATAAGGTTTACAAAAATTAGAGGTACCTGTAAATGCACCCTTTTCTACTTTCCAGCAATTCTGAGCAGCAACTCCAATAGTTTTGGGAACATTTGCTCTGACGTTGGCCAGATATATGGCTGGAACTCCAATTACAACCTGAGAATTTATGTAATTACTAATTTCTTTTTAATTTATCTAGTCTTATGATAATGTTTTAAAGGTTTAGCATTGAAAACGAATATATTAAAAACAGGCCTAATATTTTACCAAAAACATCAGAACTTTAAAAGCATTTTAAATGCAGTATGTCACCAGAAAAATCCCATTGAAGGCCGCTTAATAGTAATAAGTACGCCCAGCGTCACTTACCTCGGCATTTGGATCCAATGGTCCATTTTTTAAGTTATTGATGATTTCATTTATCTGGTTGCTATCACCGTTCATTTTCCAGTTACCCCCAACAACAAATTTACGACCCATGATTGTGATCTAATCCAGATTTGATAAGATCTTATTAAATCTATGTACTTAATAACGCAATAGTTACAATAGAAAGAAAAATATATATACTTTTTTTTTAATTGATAATACTTACAGTTTAACTGCAAATTAATTACTTGAAATCTTGTGAGAACACCGGCTCAACGAAAAGTTATCATTAAAATGACCCTAGATTGAACTTCATCTAGTGGGTGAATTCAGAAAAGATAATTCTGAGTTCTATATCGTGCGCAGAGAAGTGACAGACTCAAAAATTAAAAATTTTCATTGGTTCAAAAAGTGAATGTAAAATTCTGTTCATATTTAAACCAATAGCACGGATTTGTTATTTAAGTACTTTTGCAATGATACCATAGAAAACCGACTGACATTAAATGACCTTTCTGACATTGAGAAATTTCAAGTTTTGCAAATGTTACCATTATAAGTGCATATAGGTATTCAATATTAAGTATGTGAATTAAAAGTATTATTTTAATTATCTCCTTATTGTTGCATTAAAAAAAAAGGATTAAAATGTTCATACACAGACATATAATTTTCGTAATTTTATAAAATTTACTATTTTACAATCTTCTTATCACCTTAACATTAGTCATTTACTATCTGTGTCGACCAACGGCTGCAGAATTAAGAATTAAAGAATAAATTGTTTTTAATTTTAAAATTGCTATTACCGATTACATAAATTATAAAATTACTCGTAAATCGCTGTGACTACATTCTCAAATGTGAAATAATATTTAGAAGCAATACAGTTCAATTCTTAGAGCTTAAGGTAAGTGTCGCCTTAAATGCGAAATAGAACAACATAGTTATATTATAAAATGTAAAATCTGTCTTATAGTATAGGGTTGCAAAAGAAAGACTTTTTTGTGAAAACACTAGATAATAAGTAACAAACTTAATTTATCTATTTTGTATACCATTATGCACTGCTGTTTTGCATTTGCAGATGGCAGCTGAAGACAGCCTGTTAAGCCACAAATCTATAGAACAAAACACATCATTGAATCATGATCAGTCTAATGGAAAATCAAAAAAGAATATCACAGACTATTTTTCACCAAGGTCTATTGCTACTAGATATCTTATTATTATTATAATGAAAACCTATTAAGAGCCCTTGTTATTAAGAGCTACATTTATTTTTATATTACAGAAATAAAGACAAAAAGAAAATGGTATCCAAAATGATTCAAGTTAACTTGGGTGTATGCATGTCTGAAGAACTGTGTTCTGAGTTGCCCTCGGAGAAGTACTGGAATTTACTAGCAGAAAAGAAAAGGTAACAATAAATGTTCTGGAATGTATTTTTTTCATATTTTTAATATATTTCTATTAGCTATTGACCATAACTATGAATTAAGGAGCATTAACAAAAAGTGTCTCATCTTATTTGTAACTTCAGTTAACAAAGACAAAACAGTTCTTATTTTTGTATAAATTGACTAACCAATAATTACTTTTTTTCAAAAGTAAATTTTTCTTGTAATAAAAAATAATTTTAACAATCTTATTTGAATAAAATGTTTTTATCTAAATAATAAACCATAATTTATTGGCAGAATTGAGTTGGAAGATGCACTACAAGAAAATGAGCGGCTTCACAAGCTTAGAGAGTCATTGCTTGAAAAGAATTTCCACTATAAACAGATGCTGGAAGAGGCTAACACATTTATTGATGTATTTAAGGTTTGTAACCTTTTTAAGCATTGTAAAAAAAAAATTCTTAACCTTTAACTGAACACATTTAATTTTACACCAATTGTCTAGAAAAAAATTGATTGCGTTTTAAAAAACTATAAAGGATGACGTAATAGGATTGTATATTATTTAATTAAAAATACTACTAAAGTTAAAAAGTAATGTTTGTCTTAAATACAAATTAAAAATATTTGACAAATCTTGTTATTGGTATAATTTTGTTACGTTTTGAATGTGTGCAATTAAGGAAATTTACAATAAAATGCATATTAGTATCTAACCAAAGTACTGGTTGAATACTATCTGTATCAAAGATATGAGATTAAAAATCTATGTGGAAGTTTAAGTAATTAAAAAAAAACTGCATTCAGTACTATTTCTATATTTTTATGTGCTAAAATACCTGTGTAAGAATGATGAATACTGTGGAGATGCGATCTCTTCGCAGAATATGCGGAGTCAGTCTAGCTGACCGAATCTGCAATGAAGAGATCCACAGAATGGCAGGTACTAGAGAAGATGTCACGGTGAGAATGAAGAACGTGCTCAGATGGTTTTGGTATGTTGAACGAATGAGTGATGAAAGAATGGTAAAAAAGATTTATAAGGAAAAGTGAGCGGTAAGAGAGGCAGGGGGAGGCCTCGAGTGACCTTAGAAAACACAGTATCTACGATACTGGAGGAAGGTCACGTAAAAAGCACGAGGACCCCCCCCAGGGGATGTATGAAGAGGTTGATGTCTGTGGCCGAGGCGAAAGACGTATGCAGGGACCGTAGCGTTTGCGCTCCGTCGTCTCTGGCTATCCCGCAAGGGATATGGCGTGAAGCTAAGTAAGTAAGTAAGTAAAATACCTAAATACTTATTGTTTGTCATTCATTTTAAGTAAAAAAATATTTGTTGTCTCAGAAATTCCAACTGAGATGCATGAAAGGTGTTTTACTGTTCAACAGCCATTTCTGGATATGACGTTACATCTTAAGATTTCTTAATGTGTAAAATTAAATGTAATATTGTTAATTTACTTAAATAATCAATATATTTTCAGGAAGTTGTGCGGGACACAGCCGATGATACTGGTATAGATGTCGGTGATATCAACGATTCTACTGAGAATTAAAGACTGAAAATGTTCATATCACGCTTTAAATTCTGTTTATATCAAGTTTTGTTTTAAGTTGTATGGATATAATCAATTGATACTTTCGTAGAATAATTATAATATAATTTTCTATTCATATAATGTGTTATGTTTAAATTAATGGTTTAGAAATCACAATGTTTAATTTTATGTGCTTTATATAATTTTTGTTATTGCTACATGTACCTTTTGTAAAATTATGATTTTGTGATGAATAAAATGAATATAATATCTGTAGTTTTTTTTTTATGTAATTATAGATGGGTTTCTGTAATTAAATAAAGATTGAATTCTGATAAATGTTCTGGAGTTGTAACAGTTGAGGTCGACTTTTACAACTTAAATCTCATCTATAATGATTCTACAAAAAGTAATACAAACTGAAAGTTTCCATTTCATCATATTACTTAGCGAATATTTTGATTAACTAAATACGAAAGGAGGAAAGTTAATAAATTAAAAAATAATTTTGATATTATTTTTCAAAATTCTTAAATAGAACCTTCATATAAATAAAAATAAACAACTCTGACAATTGGTATGTGATTGTGATCTGTCCTATTCTCTCCCGGCAGTAAGTAGAAACCGACTACGTATTGACAGTTGACACATCGCAAATCACAACTATGTATAACTATGCGGTTTACCGTTTTAAACTTTCCGGTACATAAAATTTAGTCTTCCATTAAATGTTTTACAAAGTTTTTATAAAGTTTTAATTATAGATATAATATATAGAACATATTTTCGGATAGAATATAAGCATATTATTATTTAAGTGAACTTAAGTAAACATGTGGCGGCAACAGTTTTTTAAGGTACGATATTGATGTAACAATACATTTTTATTTTATTATCATATTTTAATTGAAACTCGTAATTAACTAGAATTATTGGTTTTTTTTTATTTAAGTTTTATAAAACTTGTTTTTTATAATTTTAGATACTTATCCTCATATGCTTATGTGTACACACATCAGTGCAATTGAAAAAGCAGAAAACTTCTGTTATAACGGACATAGACGATATCAAGGATTTTAAAAAGCTGTTGAGAACCAAAACAAATATATTGGTTTTATATATAAATAATGTTAAGGCTTCGCAACAAACTTTGGATGTCTTTAAAGAATCAGCCGATAATATGAAGGGTCAAGCCACTTTAGTAGTCTTGGATTGCAGTGGCAGGTATATAAAGTATTATTCTTTATTTAGTTTAATTTCTTAAAAGCAATACATAGGGGAAGTAAAGTTAGTTGATCCACTATCCTTGTCTAAAGAGAAAGTCAGTGTTGAGTTAATCTTCATTTTGTATTCAGTAATATAATATCTTCTATGTAATGTACATTTCTTCATAGTGTGGTCCACAGACTAAACTATGAACACAGTATGGCTTGAACCCAGGAAAGTATCACTACAGTATATCATAAATTGTAATCAAACACAAAATTACTGAAACAACTGATAACAATTTCTTTAAATATTTTAGTGATGGTAAAAAGTTGTGTAAAAAGCTCAAGGTGCAATCAGACAAGTCTTACATCCTAAAACATTATAAGGATGGGGATTACCATAAGGATTATGATCGTGGTGTAACTGTCAGTGCTATGGTCAACTTCCTGAGAGACCCCACAGGAGACCTGCCTTGGGAAGAGGACCCAAACGCTAGTGATATTATACACCTTATAGATGGAGAGGTGAGTTGTTAATTGGTTAAATGTGAGATATGTGATTTAAAAACTTAATATTAACACTAAACCTACCAAGTAGTGGTCAAAATGACCGTTTTGAAACTTTTGTAATACTTACACATTTTTAAATATTATAATATCATTATCGAACTACATGACAATTCTTAGAATATGCATATAATATTTTCTTCACTCTTTACTTTTAGTTATTTCCATTATTACCTGCGTTATATAATAAAATAACTTCTAATTACCATTCAATTCAACCGCATGCGGTAGGAACAGGTATACAAGAATTGTCGGTAGGTTTAGTGTTAAGAAAATAAGCTTTATATTAACACCTTCGGACCTCATGTGTAGATTTATGAACATAATGTTTAAAACCTTATAATATTATTTATTTTACTTTATTTACTCCGCCATTTGTATGTGCATGACCAAATACTTGTTAATATTTATAAATTATGTATGGTTTTTCACACATTTGTTTTTATAATGCCTTTCTTACTAATATTTAGGATTTTTTTTTTTATCCATCGTAAATAATTAATGTCTGAAGGGGATAAAAAGAAATATTTTTATAAGCGGCGTGAATAATTTAGTGTTTTGTTGAAGTGTATTATTTAAACAGCTGACTTTAAGCAGAACTAATTACCAGCTTTATAAATATGCAATTTTATAGTGTTAGTTATGGCTGTTATATAATTATGAATTCTTAAATAGAATGTAGAATTAAAAATCATTATTCTTAAAGTAAAATATCTTTATAATTACCCGATTACAATTAAATGTAACCAAAGATTAAAAGATTTTGATGTTTTATTGACCACAAACAATCATTTGTTTTCAGGCCTTGAATAAGTTTTTAAAGAAAGGAATGGCAACATACAAAAAGGCTATGATAATGTTCTACGCACCTTGGTGTGGTTATTGTAAAACTCTAAAGCCGGATTATGTTGCAGCGGCCGCTGATTTAAAGGTGATTAAACTTAGAAATTCATATCAATAAAGTATTTATTTGATAAAATAATTTAAAATATATATTTAATTCCAGGGTGAGGCATTTTTAGCTGCAATCGATGTTTCAAAACCTGGAAATTCTAAAATAAGACAGGTTTACAATATCACTGGATTTCCAACTCTCTTGTTCTTTGAGTAAGTATTGATTTACTCCTAATTTATGAGTATATAAGACCTATCTTTATTTATTTTATTCATATATTTTCCACTTTGAATCCATACCAGTGATCACTTGTGTACGTCAAATGAAAGTGACAGGAGGGCCTATTTTGATATTATATGTATCAAAATGAGCCCTTTAAGTTGGAGAGTGTCTTTACGACACTCTCCAACTTAAAATAAGACTACGAGGGTTCCAAACACGCCCTGGTCTGAGAAGAACCACACAACAAACTCAGCCGGGTTTTTTTTCACAACATTTGTTCTATCATATTAAGTTTTAGTTAATTTAACTTTCAAGTTATTAATAAATTACAAATTTTATAATTGAATGAAAGAATATAACAATTAATAATGGAAATATATTGATATAACAGAAAGGGTCAATACCGGTATCCATACAACGGTGACAACAAACACAAAGCAATAGTCAGCTTCATGAGGGACCCGACCTCACAGGTGGTCAAGAAGGAACCCGTCGATGACAGCTGGTCAACTGATACCGATGTTGTACATCTAACAGGTAATGTAGATATATATATATATATATATATATATCTTTTATTTTTTATTTCTGTACAAATTAAGTAATAACATGAACAACTTTCCGTTTGTGTGTTCTTTATCTGTGGCGATAAATATATGTATTATCGTAATGTATGTAAAAATAAATGTTTTGAGCAAGGTTTTGTTGATAATAAAAATTGCAAAGCGATAAGCGATCTCATTAAGTGCTGCAGCGATTGTAATAAAAACCTATATTATTATTTATATTTATCATAGTTTTCTTCTTGTTTTTGCTTTTGCTACGTATAAGTACAATTGCTTGCTTGCGGAATATGTTTTGTAATTTTTTAGTAATAAATTACGGAACAAAGATACAATTTACAGTGAAGACGTTTGTAAAACTACTAAACGGAATTTATTCAAAGAGTTTGGTTAATGATATTTTTGTTATTCTACATCTAATCTGTTAATCTGATAATTATATTTTATCTGTTATGTCAAATCACAAGACATTTAAATTAAAATATGATTTTACTACTTTTACAATTACAATATGTGAATTAAAACCATGAAGCATTTGAGTCGTTTATTGAAGGGTTTTAAAGGTTTGATATTATATTAAATTAGAGTTTATCTATTTGTGAATAATAATAATAATAATGACAATGATTCACACATTCCTGTTATTATTTTCGTGAATAATAAATTAATATAACTACGATCCGCCAACCGTGCGCGGCGGGTGTTGAGCTGAGCCCTTCTCCTTTCCACTTTTCTTGATAACTTTTGAATGGCTAAACATTTTTTCAATCTGTTTTCGCTATAACATCCGCGTTCGGTTCAAACATACATGAGAATTTTTTTTAGCTAAGTATGTCGTCGCATTCTGAAGACAATTAAACAAAAAAATGTCTCAAACGGTTAAGAGCTCCGCTTACGCTCAGCTCAATTACAAAATGTCATAAGACTAATAAGACTTAGAAAGTATTTCTTGGATTCTGTTAATAAGTTGATATTGTTTCTTAATTATACACTTTACTTTTCTACCCCCCCCCTCCCCTCACTCCCACATACATTAAGATGGTTCTGGTTGTTATATACAGTAATCCTCTCTATAACACGGTACTCCTATTAGGCGTTTACGTATAACGCGATTTCAGTCCCTCGTATAACATGCATTTTCCTCCAAATAACGCGAGGATTTAGCACGTTATATTTCTATACTATGAAATTTATAATTATTTTTTACAGTTCTTAATTTATTTCGTTTACCTTTGCACATTGTGTTGTTCTTAAATTAAGTAAAAATTAAATTTAATTAAGTTCTTTCTTAATATTCAATTTAAACCGCCTTTAACGAGAAAAGTTAAACCTGAATTATTTGTACATAACGCGCTATACGGTCATATGATAGCGTTATACAAGAATGTTCCTATAATGCGGGACGAATATACCGCTTTATAGGGGGGATTGCTATATAACTATATTTGGAGTTTAACACTAAACCTACGGACAATTCTTGTATACCTGTTCCTACCGCACGCGGTCAAATTGACCGGTAATTAAAAGTTATTTTATTATATAACGCAGGTAATAATGGAAATAACTAAAAGTAAAGAGTGTAGAAAATATTATTTGCATATTCTAAGAATTGTCATGTAGTTTGATACCGATATTATAACGTTTAAAAATATGTAAGTTTTATAAAAGTTTAAGAACGGTCAATTTGACGGGTACTTGGTAGATTTAGAGTTAATATATTTGATAGTGTTCTTGTAAATAACGAAAGCTTTAAATAGATAATGAAAATTTTGTTAAGAGATCAGTAATATTGGAAGAAACATGACACTAATCACTAATAGCAAGCTATTAAAGAGTGAATGTGAATTGTTAGTATTATATGTATTTAATACACACAGAGGGGTCGTTCGAGAGTGTCCTGTCCAAGGCCGAGCACGCACTAGTTGTGTTCTACGCCCCCTGGTGCGGACACTGCAAGCGTATCAAGCCGGAGTTCGAGAAAGCCGCCACTAGAATGAAAAATGAAAAGGTTTCATTATATTATTTTTGTCTTATGATAATTTTAAATTAATTTGATTTGATTAATAATATAATTATATAGTGTGAGCTCATGTTGTCTTAGTCAACACTACATCACTATTTTGAAAAATCCGTTCATATTTTAGCTTTCTTAAGGAAATGTGATAATTTCCCGGAGTATGAAGTATCCCTATAATGTAAATATCAAAATCGCTATAATAACTTTTGTCGACGTACGAACAAACAATCAAAAATATATATTAAAAATTTAACGTGTTGTAGTTTTTAATGGTTGAAATTGTTTTACAAAGATAATAATATTATTATTGAAACTCGAGATAAAAGGTCAAAGATAAAACAATGTTTCAGATCAAAGGTCTCCTGGCAGCGGTAGACGCGACACAGGAGTCGAGCTTGGCATCGCGCTTTGGGGTCAAAGGTTATCCCACATTGAAATATTTCAACAAAGGGGAGTACAAGTACGACGCCGGCCACGCGCGTCAGGAGGAACAAATTATAGATTTCATTAAGGTATTTATTTAGTGCTGGGCGATCAAGGCGAAGGATGAATAGCGTTTGTATGTAAGATAGATGCGAATGTGTGGTGGGTGTGTGGGGTGACAAGAGGGGATAGAATAAGAAATGAGTATATTAGGGGAAGCTTGGGAGTAGCGCCAGTGACAGAAAAAAATTGAGGTAGCCGTCTGTCATGGTATGTATGGTCATGGTATGGACATGTTATGAGGAGAGATGAAAGGCGTGTAACCAAAAGTTTTGGGTATGGTAGTGGAGGGATGGACGGTTAGAGGACGGCCGAAAAAAGATTGATGGATTGCGTGAAAGACGATATGGAGAAGAAGGGAGACTGGGATGACGAGTGACAGGAGAGCATGGAAGGAAAAAAACATACTGCGCCGATCCCGAAATTGGGATAAGGGCCGATGATGATGATGATGAAGATATTTCTATAGATGTATGAAGAAAAATCGATTTCGGGGTCCTCTAGTATCATGGCTGAAAATTCAGCTTTTCAGAAAGTTACAAATTCAGTATTTAAAAAAATATACATTTATCCATTTACTGGGACAGGCAATATAAATTTAGTTTAGTATATAAATATAAGTATTTTCCGTATTAATAATAGTTAAACGAAGATTATTACGTCTCCAAAAATAGTTCCTTTTTGACATGATCTTAATAAAAAAAAAAACATATTTACCTGCAATTAATGCCAGTTATTATTAAATTAAGAAATCAAAATTTTTCACTCACTAATATTATTGAAATGAAAAATTCCAATACAATTTGGTCAAGGTCACGGCAAAAGTTATTCGAAGGCGGGTCACAGTACTGGCTCTTCAACCCCCTCGTGACGTCTTAAAGTCAATAGGGCTGATAGAATAAACACTTTAAAAAAAAACAACATAATTACTATACTGTAATCATTATATTTCGTCAAAAAGAATATATATATATATTTTCGTTTGTTTGTCTGTCGTTCCATAACTCGAAAACAGTTTGATCGATCTGAATTTTTTTTTCCTGCCAATGATAGGTATATATTTTTGGCAAACCTTAATAACAGATTTTTATTTTTTACGAATGGTAACACATTCGCAAAAATCTGTTATAAACGAATAGAATGGACTCGTTTACTGGCGCCTTAACATTGTATAGCATATAGCATATAGAAAGCTTCTAGTTGCAAATTAATTTAGACCTTTAAAACACTATTCTTTATGTCAAATAGTGAGTAAAAAATTTTAATAGCGTAACTAAGAAATAATCCGATTACTTGTTGGAAACATCTATTCCGCCGGTAATAATTTGGACATATACCTAGTATGACCTAGTGCGAATATTGTAATTTGTTATGATGTCACAGTGTGAATATTGTAATTTGTTATGATGTCACAGTGTGAATATCGTAATTTGTTATGACGTCACAGTGTGAATATTGTAATTTGTTATGAAGTCACAGTGTGAATATCGTAATTTGTTATGAAGTCACAGTGTGAATATCGTAATTTGTTATGACGTCACAGTGTGAATATCGTAATTTGTTATGAAGTCACAGTGTGAATATCGTAATTTGTTATGATGTCACAGTGTGAATATCGTAATTTGTTATGAAGTCACAGTGTGAATATCGTAATTTGTTATGACGTCGCAGTGTGAATATCGTAATTTGTTATGGCGTCACAGTGTGAATATCGTAATTTGTTATGAAGTCACAGTGTGAATATCGTAATTTGTTATGACGTCACAGTGTGAATATCGTAATTTGTTATGAAGTCACAGTGTGAATATCGTAATTTGTTATGAAGTCACAGTGTGAATATCGTAATTTGTTATGGCGTCGCAGTGTGAATATCGTAATTTGTTATGAAGTCACAGTGTGAATATCGTAACTTGTTATGACGTCACAGTGTGAATATCGTAATTTGTTATGAAGTCACAGTGTGAATATCGTAATTTGTTATGAAGTCACAGTGTGAATATCGTAATTTGTTATGGCGTCGCAGTGTGAATATCGTAATTTGTTATGAAGTCACAGTGTGAATATCGTAATTTGTTATGAAGTCACAGTGTAAAATATCGTAATTTGTTATGGCGTCGCAGTGTGAATATCGTAATTTGTTATGGCGTCACAGTGTGAATATCGTAATTTGTTAAGGCGTCACAGTATGAATATCGTAATTTGTTATGGCGTCACAGTGTGAATATCGTAATTTGTTAAGGCGTCACAGTGTGAATATCGTAATTTATTATGACGTCACAGATAAATATCGTAATTTGTTATGACGTCACAGTGTGAATATCATAATTTGTTAAGGCGTCACAATGTGAATATCGTAATTTATTATGACGTCACAGTTAAATATCCTAATTTGTTATGACGTCACAGTGTGAATATCCTAATTTATTATGACGTCACAGTGCGCATATCGTAATTTCTTACGACGTCACAGTATAATTATACTAATTTATTATGAGGTCACTTATCCCTTGTCCCCAGTCCCCCCAGGAGCCGCCCCCGCCCCCTCCCCCCGAGGTCCCCTGGGCGGAGCAGGAGTCTTCAGTAAGACACCTCGACTCCACCACCTTCAGAAACACACTGAGGAAGGTCAAGCACGCGCTCGTCATGTTCTATGCGCCTTGTGAGTGTTATTTGTATAGAATATTTTTATTTATTGATTTATTTATTTTATATCATTAGGTTTTATTTTTAGTTATATTTATACATTATACATGTATATATTGTAATGTATAATCAAAATGTGTACATCCAGGGTGCGGCCACTGTAAGAGCACTAAGCCGGAATTCGTTAAAGCGGCGGATAGATTCGCAGATGAACTAATAATATCATTCGGAGCCGTCGACTGTACTACACAGAAGGATATCTGTGGTAACTACGACGTGAAGGGATATCCAACTATCAAGTACTTTAGTCACTTTGATAAGGTCGTACAGGACTACAATGGAGGGAGAAAGGTATTTATATAATAGAAATATGAAAAACATTTAAATGACAATTATAACTACATGATACAGATATTAAATTCAAATTCAAAATATCTTTATTCAATTAGCCATTTACACGCACTTTTGAATCGTTATTACAATAAAAAAAAAAGGTCAGTGTAGTCAGTCTGAGTAAGCTACCACCGGCTCGGAATGCTGCTCTGTTGAGAAGAGCCGGCCAGAAACTCAACAGTTGCTCTTTTAAAAAGAAATATAACAATCTCTAATGATGTACATTATAATATAAATCCTGCAAATGAATCAACAACTTAATTAAGTTCCACATAATTCGATACACTAAAAACTCTTGAACGTTATAATAAGATTTATTTAATAATAAACTTTTGATTTTAGATTTAAAACTAAGAAAAGGAAGGTCTATATATATATATATATGTATTATTGTTAATCTTTAAATGTAACATCAGGAGGCGGACTTCGTGTCGTTCATCCACAACCAGCTGGAGAGGCAGCAGCTGTCGCAGAAGGCCGAGAGCAGCCAGGACGCCGGCTTCGGCGTCAACGTGAGGCTGGTGGACGACGCCTCCTTCAGTGACGTCATCGCCAGGAGCGGCCCCACCTTCGTCATGTTTTACGCTACGTGTGGGTATCTTTTATCTTTTTAATCTATTATCTACTTATCTTTTTCACTTTTTGAATCCATACCAGTGATTATGTAAAATATGTGAATGTCAGGAGTATCTTGATACCATGATTAATAATAATTAAAGACAATCTATAACTTAAACTAAATCTACGATAATAAGACGCTCCCTTGTCTGAGAATCACAGAATAAAGTCAGACGAGTATTTATTTATTGTTATAGCTGGTACACAAATCAATATTAACACTAAACCTACCGACAATTCTTGTGTACCTCTTCCTACCGCACGCCGTCAAATTGACCGGTAATTAAAAGTTATTTTATTATATAACGCAGGTAATAATGGAAATGACTAAAAGTAAAGAGTGTAGAACATATTATATGCATATTCTAAGAATTGTCATGTAGTTTGATAACGATATTATAACATTTAAATGTGTAAGTTTTACAAAAGTTTAAGAACGGTCAATTTGACCGGTACTTGTTTAGTGTTAATAATAAAACCGGTTAGTGTTAATAATAAAAATTTCTTTGGCTACCAAAACTACGATGATGAAGACAACGTAAATAATTAATGAAATGCAGTTAATAAAATATGTTCTTAAAATATAGCCAATTATAATAGTTTTAAAAAATATTAATAATCCAGGAAGTACATCCAAAATCCTTATACATATAGTTTGCTATAAACTTGGGTATGGCCAACCTTTTAGGGCTTAATCTCCAAGTGATGTAAAATATTTATTTTTCCGACCCTATAGATCAGCGATGAGATGTTGGAACTTCATAAGTTGACTAAATATTTTTTCTATAACTTACCTATATGGTTTCTTTTTTAATTTTGTATAAGTGCAAAAGTTTCAATTCAGCTTTTATTACTAAATTAATTTTAGAATGTTTGGAGACTTTCGATAAAATTATAAAAAAAAAATGTTTCATAGTGTGTTAAAATCCTATAAATATATACATATATATTTATTAAAATTGCATCATAGTGTGTTGAAATCATTATAAACTATATTTCTTTTTTTTTAATTTAAAGGGTGCGGTCACTGTTCGACCGTGAAGCCGGCTTTCAGCCGTCTAGCCACGAAGCTCATCAACGACAGCAATCCAGCCGTGGCCGTGGCCGTGGACGCGGCCGAAAACCCTAAGGTTGCCGACCTTGCGTCCATACAGACGCTACCAACATTCAAGATATACAAGGCCGGCAAATACATTGCGGACTACGGAGGCGACAGATCCACTGAGGACATGCTCAGCTTTGTACAGACCTACCTAAACGTGAAGGACGAATTGTGATAATGTTAGACAATTTATATATATAAATATATATATACTTTTTTTAATATTTTAAATTGTATTGCAGTGTATTTATCGCCCTTGCATTTTTAGTTTTTTTTTTGGTAATTGTTCTCCGTCTCTCTCTATTGCACGTCGCGAGACAGAGACGGATTTTGTTCTTTACTGAAAGTTTTCTTTTTTAATTCTATGACTGGTTTTATATTATTGTTCTCATATTTTTTTTAATTTTAAATACTATTACAGTGTATTGCATTTGCATTTATTTGTATTTTAACTTGTTGCATATACTTTGTAAATCCCCCGTCTCTTTTTATTGCATGTTGTGAGACAGAGACAGATTATATTTACCGAATGTTTTTACTCAACTTTCCAACTCCATGGATGAATTTGTATTGAAAGACACAACAATAGGTATAATTTAATTTATACATTCTTTTATTATATTATAAAATGTATGTCAATTTTGATTCTCAATAATATTTTTATGTTCATAATTTTTTTTTTTTAATAATAAATTCGGGTGTTCGATTTAGTTTTTTATAAATAAACAAATAACTGACTAATATAACATATATATATATATATATATATATATATATATATATATATATATATATATATATATATAAAATATGTGTGACATACAAACATTCCTTATGCAAGCTTATGCCTATATAGCTATATATAGATGTAAAAAAATACGCCATATTTGATATTTAGTAGTGAAAAATTTACATATCAATTTTTTTTTATTAACAAAATTTTTTTTTTACTCTCGTGTCGCGCTTTCAATTATTATTAATAGAGAATACCGTTTTTACCTTATTCATATAAAAAAATTATTACGTAATAATTGTAACAAATATATAATGAAAATAATAAATATATAAATATTACCGTTTGTTTGTAATCAATGCATTTATTAAATGTTTATATTATCTCTGTTAGCATTTAAATGTTTTTAAGTATTATAAGGTCGGTTACACATGTATCAGATGTGAACAAAGATGGGGTGGATTATAATCTATTTTGTTAGTGTGTAACCGGCCTAACTCATTATATGGATCTTCAATTATTTTCCAATATATTTAATATATATTTTATAGACGCATATTAATTAAAGAATCTTACTACAAAAACACTTAAAAAATTTAATTCATGTAACTCTCATTGTAATAAGTTGTAAGTACGTTCTATTTTTGTGAAACGTTTATATGTTTTTAGTATTATTATAACATTATATTAAAAATCTTTTTTATGTGTTAATAATTTAATACATTATATAAAATGAATATCGAATTTGGGTTTTGTTACAAATGATTATTGAATTAAACTTAAAAATCAATGTCTGCACTTTTGTTATATCAATAATAACTGTTTTTAATAATATTAAAGTTTATATTATTTTTATTAAACGTAAAAACACGGACGAACAAACATACTTTTATATATATATATTTTTTTTTCGAATGTATGAAGAGTAAATAAAAAAATGCTTCTAAATATAATAATTATAAGTCGCCTAATTTAAAAAGTATAATAAAAGACAATAACGCTTCAACATAACATGTCCTCGTTAACTCGGTTGGTTTATTTTTATGTATAAATTGTACTTAAAGCATATTTTTGTATAAATGTACGTACTGTTCTATAGCTCCTTGCTTCGCCATTATGTAACCGTAGTTTGAGAGAACTGTATCAAATCGATTTATTAACTGGTTAAAAGCTAATAAAATATACATTTTTATATTGTTTTTATTTACTTACACGTAGAAAACATTTTATTTTTTGAGCGAAGCGAGCGGAGCGCTCTACTGGAGACTTTTTCACATTCTTTGTCACGAATAGTCTCGAAAACTACTTGACGGAAAATTATGAAATTTTGCAATCAAACACATTAGGTGAGGGTTTAAAAAAAAATGAAAGATTTAATGTTCAGGAATAAACGTCAAAAAACTGATATCCCATTGAAGTCAATGGGTAACGGTGAGTCATTACACTGAGCTCGCTTCGCTCAATATGCAAACGGCACCCGAATTTCGCGTACGCAGCGAGTCGAAATTGAGGGTCTGTTGGCGAAATTGAGGGTCTGTTGGCGAAATTGCGGTTCTGTTGGCAAAATTGAGGGTCTGTTGGCCCTAGTTTATTATCTATACGATTATCTAGATCTCGATTGCAATACTGAAATATCTGTACGTTGATATCTATGGCACATTTGAGGTATACAATATATGGAGTAACACACGTATGATATGATAGATCCGAGGATACCACCAGCGAGCACGTCTTGCCAATGGTGGTGGTTGTCACAACATCGACTCGTGCCTATAACCAACGCGAGTATTAAAGGAGCTAAACAGAATATATTTACTCTTATATTCCTATACACGCAAAGCTTCCCTCTCAGCCAAAAACTCAAGAAGCCAAGCGAGCAGAACGCAAAACTGCTGTGACCGCTCGGAAACGATTTCCTCCCTTCGATTACATCTCGAATATTTCCCGTACAATACAGATCTCTTTGCACCATTCCGTTCGGAAAGCATCGGTAGAAGAAATCTGGTCGCGGTCTGCACACCACTAGTTTCAATGATTCAGTAAGAATAGCATTCAGTAATAACGCTAAGGTCCATCCCAATAAGGTCTGTATGGTTTCCGTGTACGTCCTCTCGAAGATAACTGGAAGGGATATAATTAATAGGGGTACGAATATTATCAAAAGCATCATTGCCCATGCTGGTACATATGACTCCCTTCTAGGCTTCCTGTACTCATTATGCATTTCCGCTTCAGTTATATAAACAGCTTGAGGTTGATATTTAAGATGTAATAATATTAACGCAAATAACAGCAAGGATCGAATAAACAGTTCACATAATAATTTAGGTAGTGTTTCAGCTTGTCTATATATTCGGTAAATAAAGGACACATCCATAGAAATCGCTACTACAATTGTGTTCTGACAGATTATTTGACATCAATATATCGACTTGAGACTGAAAACAAGAAGGTTTTATAGATTTAAATATTTATGTACATTTTATTTCATATACTAACAAAATTGTCTATTACTAAAATTTCGTTTGGATATACGTTTTTAGTTTTATCACTGCGCTTGAGGCGAGTTGGGAATATTCGTAGGGCGTTTTTTCCATTGTGGTATATTTTTTATTTCCAGTAAAAAAAAGCCGATGATTTGGGTTTAATCAACTTTTTTCATATCTAGAATGCTACTACTACTATATATAACTTGCGCACATCTAAAAAAATGAGAAAGTTATATCAATTAGTTGTTATCGACAAATCAGAATCCGTGTCAATATAATAAAAGGTCTATCATTTTTGTCATATCCGGTGGTTCCCGGTGGTATCTGAATAACTAGGATCCGCCAACCGTGCGCGGCGGGTGTTGAGCTGAACCCCTCTCCTTTCTTCTTTTCTTGATAACTTTTGAATGGCTAAACATTTTTTCAATCGGCTCAAACATACTTGAGAAAATTTTTAGCAAATTATCTCGTTGCATTCTGGAGACAACTAAACACAAAAAAAAGGTCTCCCAAACGGTTAAGAGCTTCGCTTATGCTCAATAATAGTACATAGTGGTAAAAGTCTTTGATATTTTGTTGTTTCTGGTTGCATTTACAAATATTTTCTTCACAAGAAATCTTATCCTGACAATGATGAAGAAAGAAATCGGCGACATCACTTTAATGTCAGAAAAGTAATGATTATATATTATGTATTATCAATTGATTATTATATTTATTGAATTACTGATAAGTAATATATTTTTATAACTTATTAATTATTATTATACCTTAAACATTAAAATTCAAATCCGTAAACAATTTGTACATATTTTAAAGATGTTTTAAAAAAGCTGTAGATATAAATATATATACCTAATAAGTGTATCATATTTTGTCAAATCTGTTTTTATGTTCTCGAATCACTTTAAGAGTTCTGAGCCGAATAAAGCTCCTTTTAATTGTTGGAGGTGTAAGGCCTATAGAAAAATGTTTTATGTATTTTATTTTATAAAATATAAAACTATCCCACGTACCACTCAAATGTGGAACGAACTTCCTTCGGTGGTATTTCCAGTTCGATACGACATGGGTACCTTCAAAAAAGGCATATATTCCTTTCTCCAAGGCCGGCAACGCTCTTGTGGATCCTCGGATGTTGCAAGAGTTCATGGGCGGCGGTGATCACACATTAACAGTGACCCGCAAGCTCGTTTGAACACCTATAAAAAAAAAAAAAAAAAAAAAAACTATTTTGCTTACGAGACAAAGTGCGTCCCACGTCAAAGTTGCATTACCAATTTTAGTATACGAGATGGCGTGTTCATGTAAGCCCACTCAATAATTTTAATTTTTGAGAAACATTTGCCAATTTAGAAACTACTTTCATTTGTACTTAAATATAGTGCTAAAGTTGTCGATTGTGTGAATAGACGAAGGATGTAAGCGAGCGAAAGTGTGTATCAAATCAAACTTTACAAACCTTCTACATTTATGTACATAATTAACAGTTCATGTGATCAAAGTCGTAGGCGCAACTAGTGTTCAATTACAAAGTACGATTCGCACGGAACTACTTGTTATGTAATCAATTCGTGACTTCGTTAAACACTAAGCAAAATGAGTATTTATTCAGCTTTATATGTTAAATATATAACAATTTTGTTCAATAAAACTGAATTACTTTATCTGACAATCATTTAGTTTAATTCTTAATTGTCGCAAATTGATATATCGTTATTAAAAAGTGTAAAATGTGTAAAAAGACGGAGTTTCTGTATATATCACCAGCTATTAAAATAAATAATTAACAGACACGCCAATACCAAAATTGAAATGATATTGTAAGAGTAGGTAGTATTTGCATTACAGTTTTGAAGGTTCTTCAATTGATTAAAAAGTAACCGTGTTATTAAGGAAATTAATATCAATTGAGTCTTCGGTCAGAATTGTATTCCTCGCACTTAAACTTTCTTTAAAGTAATGTTGGTCTCATCAAAGTTGTTTTTCTGAAACACGCCTGTCTATTGAAGTTGCAGTGCGCCATCTAGTAGGAAATAATAACACTAAATACTAAAAATATACAATACAAAATAATTATACCTCAATATTCTTTAATTTTAAATACAAATAAATCTTATATTATATTTAAAAATTAATAAAGTTTTTGTACCTTTTTTTGGATTTTATAATGCCAAATAACGTCTTTTAAGGAATATGTATATATATATATATATATATATATATATATTTAATACAATTAGTATAATTTTTTTGTATGAATAAAACAATATAACTATAAAATCTAAACTAAACTTAAAGTAAACGACAAGCAAGTGGAAGCCTTCATTATAAAATAATATAACAATTTAGGAACCATGACAGTTAATAAACGACTAGTAATTTCCATTTTTATAATAACTAGTTATAGTGTCGTAATGTGTATTATTATTGTTTTTGTAGGTCGCGATGTAGGTATGTATGGTGAATGTAGAAATTACGTTACACGCATACTATTATTATCTCTGGCTTTGTTATTCTGCTGTTTTATTATGTAACCAGATTAAATATATCATTGACCATTAACAATTATAGGTATATGAATTGTATGTTATTTTTTTACGTAAACTATGTTCCTATTTCGAGTAATTATTTTTTGATCAAAATTACCGTCTAACTTCCAATTTCAAATTACAAATATTTTTAACCTTTTAGTCAATTTGTTTAATGGTTAGTTTACATAACTTTTATGATTTAACTAACCTCAAACCATAAATTTGTGTGGGTCGACTTTAAAATAATATATTTTATTTTACTTTGTATAACTAAAACGTATTTAATCTATTTAGAAACAACACGAAAACAGAAGAGTAATAGTTTATTTGAGCGAAGCGAACGAAGTGAGCGGAGCGTTTTACTGGAGACTTTTCACATTCTTTGTCACGAATTGGCTCGAAAACTACTTGACGGAAAATTATGAAACTTCGCCATAAAAAAGACACACATTAGATGATGGTTTTAAAAAAAACTTTTGAAAAATGACCTCAAAAAAAATTTTTTTTTGTATTGTTTAAAAAACTGATATCCCATTGAACTCAATGGTGAGACAGAAATGATGAGACAATACACTGAGCTTGCTTCGCTCAATATGCAAACGGCACCCGAGATTTCGCGAGCGCAACGAGTCGAAATTGAGGGTTTGTTGGCGACCCTAGTTTCATAATTTAAAAACACGAAAACACAAGACTATACTTAGTAATAGTTTATTTTACATATGATATGAATTTAAACACAATTCTACTCTCATATTAGTAATATAGTTCTAACTATTATTACTATTGAAATACTTACCACACGTTATTTGTTAACAAATAATGAAATGCAATGAAATGAAATTTTATGTACATAAATATAAATTGTTTTTAAAATCGTTCTACCATTACCAATATTTACGAAATGTAACATAACAAACGTTAAAAATGTTACTCCATTTATTAATAATAACAATTAATTGATTACGCAGTTTTAATCAAATTTTACACTTGATATTTTAGACTTTTATGGAATGTTATATTATAGAAGGAAAGTACTTTCTTATTACATTAGTAAGTGTTTTGTAACGTTAAAGGTTATTGAACTCCAGCTAACCCTACTGCCTATTTAGATAACGATATACAATTTAATTGTCATCTAATCTATTTATTGATATCGACTCAGGAGAATAGTGTGACAAGTCAGTTACCGATCAATCTATAACTACTATTCGCTTTATCTATAGATATAAAATAGTAACAACAAAATATAGACATTAAAAACATATTAATAATTGTTGTGTTCAGTACTTCGTATACATGAATAGTGTTTTAAACCGTTGTCTGTTTGTTTGTAAACGTATCACACCAAATATTAAAATAATAAAATGAAGTTTCATATTGTTATAAATTATACACTTGATTAAAATATAGGATATTTATACTTTTAACTATGATTACTTTAATAACTATATTTTATCACTCCAGCTTGTGTCTTGATTACAATAAAACTATATATTTTACTTTAATATATATATATATATATATATATATATATTAAAGTGAAGTTTTATAATTTGAGCCACAAAAACGAGGAGGGCAGACAAAGTCACTGGAAATAGCTAATATATCCATTAAATACTTAACAAACGGCTTGCAATAAATAATATCGGACAGTGAAAGCGGTATTCAGATAGTTAACTGACCTAAGTGTTAAGATACTTCCCGACGGCTGTTGTCGTAAAACAGGATACCTAAGTTCGACTCCGGGTTACGTCATGATTTTCCATTTGACACAACCAGTTGCCCGGTTGATATTAATCTTGAGTGACATCACGTGTCTGTCCAGACGCATTTGACGGAAAGTCTTAATGACAACCTGTAATGAAAATAACATATTATTTAAGATTAATCACTGAGGAAAGAGTGGATTGGCCTTCCACATACATGGTGTTATGTAATGGCGTGATTTACACCAGCATGGGTGGAATGCAATCTTCCTTATGTATATATATATATAGGTACTTAATACTCTTAGCTTCTTAGCTTATTCCGTAATAAGTTTTCAAGAACTGTTACTGTTAATTAATACAATATACGTCTATAAATTAATTTGTTAAAGATCTACTAAATCGTGAACGCTCTTTAACTTTGTGATTTATTATCTGAATATTATTACTCGACATCAACAAAGATGGGTTCATTTTAAAATTGTTTGAAATATAAAATGTACTGTTGATAAAGTTGTTAATGGATTCTTTAATAAAACTTAACCTATTTATTCATAACAAAAAATTAAAAATATTTATAAATAAAGATCTTGAAAGCTCTTTAATTTTTATGAAATAAAACTCACGTTTTTGACAACTTTATATCTTATTTAACAATCAAGTATTTTTATTATTTAATTAATATTAACATACAAGTTTAAAAATAATAAAGTATGGCGCGTTATCTACATTAATTATATTAATTAATATCTAAAACCCACCAGAAAGCTCGTCTCTAGTTCCTGTTAAGTCTTATTTATCTGGTATAAAACATGCTTGTTTAGTGAAATCTAATCTCAACAAGGTAACAGAAATATCTTATAAAAAATATAAAAACCGAATAACATGACAAAAAAACAAAACTTTAAACATTTCATTACTAATAATCTCTTAACATCAAATATCTTAAAAACTACGATATTAGATAATTATGTTTTAATTAATTTCCATGTTAACAATTCTCATAGGTGCAGGGCGTGTTATATAAGTCACTTCCTCTCTAAAAAAAGTGAACGTACATACGTAATAGTACCAAATAATTTGTGTCATAAACATAACAAGCAAACATTGATGATTTGTTAAGACGAACCGTTATGTATCGGATTTAAATGAAAAAATATCACACGGGTCACTAACAATGGATGACCCATTAAAAATATATCTTTACTACCAATTTAGGTAGTTTTATATACTGGTTTATTAGGTGCTGAGGTAATTTGATTCCCACGTGTCAATTGATAAACATATTATTGTAAAATAAGTGTGTGTGTGTGTGTGTGTGTGTGTGTGTGTCAACCTTTGGAAACACACACAAATATTGTTTATTCCTTAATGTACATATTTAATGTTTAAGTAATTGCACATGAACATAAAATTATAGGCTCGAGAGACTCAGACTGGAACATGCAAAGTCCAGTGAATCTACTTAATACTAAATATTATATTTATATATAATATTCCAATGGTTTGCGTAAATTATTTTGATTAAAAATATTACGTGAAATGTAAATTTAATTTGCATTATTACTTGAATTAATATTGTGTCGATTATAATTACATAATAACAAACAATGTATAAAAAATATATAGATATACAAAAAAATGCCAATATTAATGTCAGTGATTCTCAAAGTTTTTGTAATTTTTTTTAGTTTTATTTTCAACAGCTGTTTTGTAAGACTTAATTGTCTGTAAGTAGGATTTTACTTGACCATATAATACGAGTATAATAATTTAGCGTGAAATTAAATGGCCATTGTTTAAGATGTATGTATGTCTGTATAACCGCTTGACCAATATAAAGTTATAATTATGTATTATATATTTGACCTTATGAGAAGATATCTGAGGTCTTACAAGACCTCATTACCCAAACATTATGCAAATACAATGCATTTTGTGTATCAATATTATTAATTAATTAATGAATTGAATATCAGGATATTATTTAATCTTTTTAAGCTCTAAGTTAATGAATTTAATTCTTATAACGATATTACACAACATAGATCGTTAATTATATATATTCGACATATAAAATTATAATATGTAAACAAAAGAAATTATATAAAAACCAAGTTTGATTGAAAATCATTTTATATAACAATTTACATAATTGGTTACATCCTTCTTTAACTATTTCCTAACATTTTAACACTAAACCTACCGACAATTCTTGTATACCTGTTCCTACCGCACGTCGTCAAATTGACCGGTAATTAAAAGTTATTTTATTATATAACGCAGGTAATAATGGAAATAACTAAAAGTAAAGAGTGTAGAAAATATTATATGCAAATTCTAAGAATTATCATGTAGTTTGATAACGATATTATAACGTTTAAAAATGTGTAAGTTTTACAAAAGTTTAAGAACGGTCAATTTGACTGGTACTTGGTAGGTTTAGTGTTAAATAAACTTTAGTTAAAATCATCTTCATAATAGAATAAAAAAGAAAGCTTCAACGCAAACGACTTATATATATGGGTTGACTAAAACAGTCATATACGGTTATGTATCCATGTAGGATAACAAATTAACGAAAGGTCAGTGACCCCAAATTAAAACATAGATTTCTTTTAGAAAAGGGGTTGAAAATGTGTTATGTGACAAAGAAATCAGTCATCGTCACATCAGATAGCAGTTAACCGCTTCCTGCAGGTTATTATTGCGTAACCCGAGATTGAAGATTAAGATCAAGATAAGTGGCATTCAATGAATTATATCATAATTCGGGATGTCTGTTATGTTTTTAGAAGTTTTGTTTTAATTTCAATGTCATGAAACTTACTTGTGGGGAAGTAACTTATTACTTAAATAATATTAATTGAGTTTACAAAAAATGTTTACAATGTACATCTTACAAATACGTTACAAAACTTTCGCAAACATCTTTCTCTCATTATTGAAATGTTAAAATTGCGGACATATTTTGTTACATATCAAAATAATATGATGAAATCATCTTGAAATATGAAAGAGCAGAGATGACGCTTCAAAAATTTTTATATTTTAAGTGTTCAACGCCATTGTTCAATATACTTAACTGTTACATGATATTATACAAGACATTAAGTAATAATATATATTTAACGAACAGATTAAATTAATTTAATTATATATCCTTTTTAACGAATAAAATGACAGAAATATCATGGATGTGTTTGATATAATCTCCAGAAATATATAAATCTATCTTTAATTTTGTATATATTTGAAAACGTATTTCCTAAGTTTTATTTCTGTTATATAATAATTCTTATACCATTGTTAGGTTATTATGTATTATGTGTAAGGCTAACTTGATTAAATTATTTTTACTTTATCAGTATTAATTACATAGCAATTAAATTAATTAGTAATGGTTACGGGGTTTTACGAGTTAATTATAGAGTGTGTTCAGTTTTTTTATATATATATATATACATATAATACATATAAAATTTAAGTGTCTGTTTGTTATTTCAAATTAACAGTTTCTCACTAAATGTATATGAAAATATAGGTACTGACATAAATTGTTTTTTTTTATTATTTCCTTGTCCGTCTCTTTGTTTGATCCGACTTTTATTTAATAAAACATCTTACGTGCGAACGAAGCCATGTGCACAACTAGTATTATAATATAGTATGTTGATTTTGGTTTATCATATTTGATCTAACTTTCAAGGGATTGAGATTTATTTTAAATACTTTAATTGTTGAAAAAACTGTAATTATAATATTATTAAGAATATTTGTTTATTGTTTGTCTATAGTCCTTAGAGTAAAGTAGTTGCAAGTGTTGTTGAAGACTAATTAAATGCTAATTTAATGATTATTGTAAATATATTAAAAGAGAATTTAATATTCTAGTTATTATAAAAATATATATTATACCAAATCATAAACATTGTACCTAATCTGACCACGACGCTTATAATAAAGTAAATAAAATTCAACGAATATTGGATTTTATTCATAAATTAATTTTAAACCTTAATTAATTTGTTAAGGTAATCCTCATATTATTCGGGTAGAAATATTATTAATCTTTAAGTTATTCACCTCATTGGTATGTAAACGGCATGTTTTTAAAATTTTCAATATATTTCTCTGCGAAGTAGGGGTGTACATTCACTGTCATATAAAAGGCTGATGCATCAAGTAACAGCAAGTCAATACAGCGGTGTCGAGGAAGCTCATTCAAAATGGCTCACCGTTTGGCCGTGAGTAGTTCTGACTACTATTCTATACTATTCTTTGCGATTTATTACAAAAAAATATCGATTCGATAGATTAATATGTGTTAAATTTATATATTTTTTTGAAATGTTTATTAATTATTGTATATTGATAATCATTATCTTTAAAGATGTCATATTAATTATTTAATATATTATCAAGTTTCAAAGCTAAAATGAGATTACATAAACAAAGTTCATAGCGCTTTATCGGGTGACTGGCCGTGAGTCCTCCACTTACGTAACCCGGAACAGTAAAGGCTATCCGTCTGCGAGACTTGCACTGACCGCTTTCGTTTTCACCAACCTATAAAGCTCTAGGATATAGTCATGCAGTATTACTAATACAGCCCATGTTGTATTTCAGCTGAGCTGTTTCCTACTGGCTAGCGTTGGCATCTGCACCGCGACTTTTGGCCATGAACAGTTAGTATTTTAATGTTTATACACAAATATTCATAGATGTTTTTTAATTATACCATCGTCTAACTCAAGGATTGTGGCTTTTCGACCGTTTATAGAATCATTTGATACGCCTCTGTGAGCGGAACCGCAAGAGCATCTGTGGATATAATAATTTGCTTGATTTCTAGTATCTCACGCATCTTTATTGTGGTAAATTGTGAAAAGCCATTGTTAACCCTTATTGTTTTCACTGCTGTCACACTTGAACCAGCTTTGCGATCTATTGTAGCTTATTTCTCATGCTTTACTTTATTTGTGTTGATGATAATTATCAGCTTTTGCGACTAATATTTATTATTAGAAGCAGAATCATGTTATGTTTTATTTTTTACAGTGTCCACATTCGAGTTCACATACCGGAAGAACATCATTCATCTAAGGAAGTGATTGTACATGAAGAGCACGGTCATGGCGGTGGGGGTGGTGGTGGAGGGGGAGGAGGTTACGGCGGACACGGAGGCGGATTATCGGACCACTTGCATGGAGGTTTTGCTGATCATCTAAAAGGCGGCGACCACGGCCACGGAGGTGGCGGTTTCGGAGGTGGATATGGAGGCGGTCACGGAGGTGGCTTCGGCGGTGGCGGTGGACACGACTTTGGCGGAGGTCATGGAGGATTTGGAGGTGGCGGATTTGGAGGCGGCCATGATTTAGGCGGCGGTCATGGAGGACATGATTTAGGCGGCGGTCATGGAGGACATGATTTAGGTGGTGGACATGACAGTCATGATGTTGGAGGCGGCTATGACTTAGGGGGAGGAGGTGGTTATGACCTAGGCGGTGGTCACGGAGGTGGCCATGGAGGTGGTTATGACCTGGGCGGTGGGCACGGAGGAGGTCATGGGGGTGGTTATGATCTAGGCGGTGGCCATGGAGGAGGTCATGGAGGTGGTTATGACCTTGGCGGTGGACACGGAGGAGGCCATGGAGGTGGTTATGATCTAGGAGGTGGGCACGGTGGTGGCATCGGATTTGGACATGACAGTGGATTTGGCGGTGGACATGGTGGCGGATTTGGAGGTGGACATAGCGGAGGACTTGGAGATAGTTATGGCGGAGGTCACAGTGGTGGTCACGGAGGCGGTGGATTTGGAGGCGGTCATGGAGGTGGATTCGGTGGTGGTCACGGCGGTGGTTTTGGAGGAGGCCATAGCGGTGGCTTGGGAGGACACGGCGGTGGATTAGATATCGGCGGTGGTCTTGGCGGATACGGTGGCGGTAGTCATGATGATCATAGCAGCGGCGGATCTGATCACGGACTTTCAGGCGGACACGGCAGTTACAGTGCTGTTATCTCCGGACACGATAGCCATGGTTCTGGTGGATTTGGTGATTTTGGCGGCGGAGGTCACGGTGGTGGTCATGATAGTTATTCCACCTTGAGCTTAGACTCCCTGGGCGGTGGTCACGGTGGTGACAGCTACAGTGGTGGTGGTGGCCACGGTCATGGATCTGGTGGCTTTGGTGGACATGACAGTTACAGTGTCGGCCTAGGTGGCTCTGGAGGTCATGGTGGTCATGGAGGGTTCAGCTTGGCTGATTTAGGAGGTCATGGAGGAGGTCATGGCGGAGGTCATGGCGGAGGTCATGGCGGTGGCCATGGGGGCTTTGGGGATAGTTACACGAACGCATTAGGTGCAGGTCATGGAGGTGGGCCTTACCATAAAAAATGAAATTATCAAACATCTTAAGCCACCATAAACTCCTAAGTCAAAGTGTTCGCTGGTGTGGAGTGAAATCCAGTATTACAGTACAATTGTTGTTTTGTAAATAAGTTTGTTTTTGTTAAGTTATTGTTATGTTTTGAATAATAATATATTATTTTATTTATTTTGTGTTCTTATTTAATCTTCTTGATATATTTATATTTATAATTGACACTATAAGCTCAAAATTCCATTGACTTAAAAACTGAATTATTTAAAAGATTCTGATTATTTGTTTCTGTTACGTCTCAAATTATACAAATTTGTCATTTTATTGCAACTATTTTTAATCTGTTACTATTGAAGTATAAATTCTACATATATACTCGTATATCAAAAATAACATCTAGTTTAATTTACAAAGTTAATTTATGTATTTTACTTAAACCTATTTTAATAAAATTACAAACAAATATATGAAAATTATTTATGGTTTTTTAATAAAATAATAGTACAATTTCGTAAATTGAAAATTCTGAATTAAAACTGTGTTTTAGATTCCCATACACTACAAAAAAATTATTAAAATTAATTAAATCGAACAGTTGGTCGGTGTATTTAAATAAATTATTCAAATATTATCTCTTAAAATCTCTTGTTTTAGAAAGATATATAGATGTTACACTTGCTACTTATTGTACCTACTTTATAAGAACATTATATTACAATCATTGTCAAGAACATCATTTCTGTTTTCTCTAGAGAGCTAATAATTACGCGGATCGCTGAGAAACGTGAAATCGTAATAATTTATGACTTTCAAGTCGACACCTATGTATGTACTCTGCCGAGTTGTCCTGTTGTTGGTCAATAAATTTCCTTGTTAGAACTAAAGCTGAATATTTAAAATGTATTCGTAATCTAAGAGAGTAATATGTAGTATTAAATTTATTTTACAACTATACAAAGTTATCTAGTTTGTTTTCAGTAATTAAATATATAAAATGAACTAATAAAATAATATTAACCTATAAGCAATTAAATTATAAATAAATATGGTACTCATTTTAATAAAAAGATCACTTGACTATATAAAATAGACTAAATAAATTCGCTTAACTACTTGATACTATAATCAGATCTAAGTTCTTAGTATATATAACTATGCCATGAACGGAACATCGAGGTACTTTCTCCTCGATTACTTTGACCTTAAAGGTTAGGTGTTATTTGTTATTATCCTTAAACTACAGGTTTTAAACTTTTACTCACAATACTTAAAAACTTATTTTAATATAATATTATCTATAAATGTTTAATTGTATTTATAATATTCAATAAATAATAAAGGTTAAGTTAAGTTAATAAAATTTTTCGACACCTTTTAAAAGCTTATAAAGTATATATTGTGTAATCCTTACGTGAAAGTGGCGGATGTTGACTTCACATCACATACGTAATTACTGGAAGCAATTACCGAGATTTTTATCAGTCTCTTAAGATTATATTCGATTTTTTTTTTTATAATTAAACGTGTGTAATATGGTTTTCTAATAATTATTAAATTATATGTTATTAAAGTCGTGCGGATATCAGATGTATTATAAAAAAGAAAATGATTTTCATTTTATGTTAGATTCGTATTTCGTATCATTTATAAATGTCGCTCCATTCATACTTGTTTAATTATGTGAATATCATTGTAATAAAATGTCAGAGAGTATTATATTTAAATTACCATTGTGAATGTGAGAACTGGATATTATAATAACAAATGACAATAGACAGAGTTTTCTCCGTTCACTATCAGGGAAGTAGAGAACTAATGGTTTTTGAGATTTAATTATTATTAATGACAAATGATGACCAGTAAGATTAAACATCAACATAGCATACTATTGTACATTATAATCATTTGACAAATTTTTGTTTTTTGTTAATTATTGTCAATTTAATATGATGATATTAATATTAATATCATCATATTAAATTGTCAATTTGATGTTCGATTCTTTTAAATGAATTGAAATGAAATGTACTGAAAGAAGAAAAAAGAAAATTATAGAAAGTACGTTTGTCATAATTCTATAAGATTCGATTGGATAATATGAGATAATTTATATTTTAAATCTAAGTATTATCATTTGTATTTAATCATATTTTTGATAATCATTTACATAATTGACTGCTCGAGCTGGTTAATGAGAACTTCTTTAAGAAGATATAGTTTGAAATAGTAGCGAAAGTTGCGTTTCTTAGACGACAAGCTGATCACCATTCCCTCCTTGCTGGCTATTCAAATCCTCGCTGTTTCACAGGATGGGTCAACTTCACATATTAATAGTATCTTGGAGAGACAATTACCGCATTCCATCGTAGGATTTGTTCCTTTTGCACTCTAATAAATTCTAATTAAATTTCCTTTTCGTTCCGTTATATTGGTTAAAAGATATCTATATCTATAAGATACCTATCAAAAACACTTGTACGAAATTTCACGATTCATAACACGGATTATATAATTCCTAACAAATCTAGATATGTTTGTAGTTGCACATCTTCAAACAGGTTTTCTGACGATCTGTTACTAATCTTAAAAATGAAAGCAGTTTGGAAGCATTTTATCCAAGCGAATAAATAAGGAAATTCTTTAATGAAAATCCACTAACTGTGGAAAAAACAAGGATAAATATATCTATCTGAGGATAGACAATATTTTAAGACAACTTTAGTCCAATTTTATTACTATTGCCTTTTCAACAACATTACATATAAAAAATAAGAACGATGTAATGATTTTGTGAGTGACATTTATATATTCATACATTGGCATTTAAAGATTAGTATCTATTACGAAAGCTACAGTATATGGTACTAACGGTTTGTGAGCTTCATACTCAATTATATAACAAGAACATACTCTCAACTCCTGTTCCTAATCCAAAGGTTATATAATTGGCCCTTCACTCTCAAGTATTTAGATTTTCACAAAGGAACACAATAGAAAGTTTATTACTCTTTCAAATATATAAATACACATTATATTAAGGCTGTAATTATTTTTAGCTTCAAATTATTACTGCAACTAGCTCTTGCTACCGACTTCTGCTTCCATCCTTTAATTGTATGTTTTATAAATCAATATAATTTTTGTTTTTCTCCTTGATTTTTTTGTGGAGTGAAAGGAATCCGTATATATTTACCTAAATAATCCAAGTTTTATTCATATTTTAAATCAAATGAGATATTTTTTGGAGTAGTGTTCTATATTTTAAATGGAGCAATAAGTTATTCACACAACAGACATCATCAAAATCGGTTTAGTAATTTTCAAACCAACAGAGAGAAACCGTACTAAAATTCGATTGCTGCAAAAATATATTTTGAGCTTTTATTTAGAGCCAAAACAACATTAGACTAATATTTGCAATATTTATGATTTCTTTTATAAGTTGATTATATTTATTAATAGCAAATACAAATTGTAGAAAACCACAAAATATTATTTTATAATCATTAAAACTTTAAAATGTAGACTTCATTTTGATTGGTCGGTAATAAATGCAATTTCAAACCACCAATCACATTAATAACAAATTGTGTTACGTTATACTAAAGTATATTATTTATATAATATATAAAACATTAGTTGCTTCTTGATTTATTTATGTAGGAACATTAATTCGGTCGAGGAAGTTAAGCGCCTAGCGTATCTAAATAGCAATATTTGTTATACGGATTTTCTTTCATATTTGTGATAAGGCACTTTTGGTTTGAAAATTTTATTAAAAAGAATATGCAACGAACAATCCTACCTATGTGCAGTAACACAGTGATAAAGCATTATTTTAAATTTATTTCTTTCCTGAATGTTTATTATGTTAAAAACTTCGATTAATTTCCGGTAATTTAATAAATTTTTAACATGGTTATTATTAAACTAACTCCTTCTGGACTATAGAAAAACAGTTTTACCCAAAACCCCTAATCGAATCCTATCATGAAATAGCATTATTCACATATTAGGTGCTTTTTAAAAGGCGCTTAAAATATTTATCCTTTCATAAGATCGGACTACTAGAATATTATAATCGTTCATGAGAATTGAACTGAAAATGCAAAAATATATTTTCACATCCGAATGTGAATCCAATCCAATCCAATCCAATCACAATCCAGATTAACGCTTTTAAAGAAACTTTAGCTTTATTATATCATGTATCGTTCAAAATTAAAAGCAACAGTGCCTCGGTCGAATATTACAAAACATCGTGCCATCCGTTTGCTGTTGGAACTGATAATGCAAAAACTAGAAAAAAAAGATGTCATTAGGACTCTGTCCCGTGTGATAAGACTTCACTTGTCGTTAATTTGTAGTAACAGTTAAATACCCAAGTCATTTACTCGTAACAGTTTAAAAAATGCATCGATTAAACCGCCTTTTGTGTCGATAGACAGGTAAAAGGCACCGAAATATTATATTGATTGATCATTGCTAAAAGAAGCTGCGAAAGTGAATAGAAAAGTGCAACGTGTTGATCTGAACCAAAGGTCTGGACCTCATAAGAGGTAAAGGTAAAGGTCGCATTTAGATTTGAAGTCTTTTGGACTATAAATTATTATTTACATATAAGTCTTATTCAAATATAATTATGTCATAACAAAAGTTAACGCGATTTCACATCTAACTGAACTTGCGGCGAAATTTGGTGCAACAGTGTCTTAAATTCCAAAAGCTCTCTTTGAAACAGAAACAATATGACAATATATCTACTAGAAAAACAAATGCTTAAAAAGATTCAGGCTTTTTTTTCTATTTTACTATTTTGCCTTCCACCGAAAAAAAGTTTTCAAAATTAGTAATAATTCAGAGCTAGTGCCGGTCAAAAAAACTTAGTTAAACATTAATAACTTACAATTTACGCCAATGACTGCATGACAACAACTTCATCGGGTTTCTGTTAACAAAACTTGTAAAACTGTGCAGCAAAACAGTAACTAGGATATAAATAAATAAATATATCATAAGTTTCATTTAATTTATTTCTTATAACATTATCTAAGAATTGGATTAAAATGCATGAATACTTCAGTCTATATCCAGGTAACAGAAAATGATTTCTTTCAATAAATAAACCTACCACAGATAACATATTAGGAGAGCTATCACTGACGCTATGCTGACTGCTACGTATCACTGACGGCGTCCATCATTCATGAACAATAGTATTAAGGTAACCTGTATTTATAACTATTTTTACCACTAATTAAATTAAAGTTCATAGATTTAAATTTTATCACCATATTTGAGATTTCCTCTCACAATACTAGAATTATCTTGGCTCTTAGAAAAAGTTTCGTGATTTTGTAGCGATTTCGGTTTGAAATGTTGTTTTTTATCCAACAGACCGTTACTTTGATTGATGTGTTGATTAGCTTCTTTATTTCTATGATTTCCTTTTGTATCTGCTATATTTCTAAACCTCGAAGCAGCGCTTGGTTTGGATTCATTATTTTGGCTATTGTACTGGGTTGAAGGAGTTGTTGATGTTATCCCTGCGGTATACGAATTCGTGGAAGTTGCTGGTATTTGGGCATGACGGAAATTGTCGTTGGAAGTTTCAGGGGCTTCGTTTCCTTGCAACGCTTTAGCCATTAAAGAAAAATATTGTTGGGCCGATGAGAGATCATTTGATGTAAAAGCAGTTGGCGTAACAGTATCAATTGACTCGGTTTGTTCAAAGTCGTCTATGTTTTCTAGTGCTGTAGGACCATCATCGATGTCATCCGACATACTTTCACTCTCCAAATGGTCAACATAGGATACGCGGTTTTGACCGCCGAAACTAACGTTTTGAGTAGAGATAGATTTTTTGTTGTTTCCTTTTTCTTGAGCATATCCAGCATCATTTTTGTCCTCAGATGTATATATGTTTGACGAGGCTGCATAATTGTCGTATTCAAAATTATTAGCGTATGAATCTTTGAAGTTTGCGAAAGGGTCTCTTATTTTTGTGAGGCTAGCAGGGGCAGATGCTGAATATCTTTTTGGTTTGTAATCGTGCACAACTGTAGAGGATACTGCAAAAGGAGCTGGTACACTAGCTTGTTGTCCTCGGTAATCGTTTGATGTTTTTCCATAAAATGACGGATTACGATTTTTTTTATTTTCTTTATATCCAAAATCTGGGATTGGCCTGAATTCTTCTAAATCCGATTCCCCAGTGGCATCAAACGTTGGCACAGATACTGACGGTCTTTGCAATTTCCCAGGTTTACTATTGGATGAGAACATACTTTCATAATAGGAAAAATCGGTTGGTTTATTATTTTTTTTTGGTTTTTGAGGAATTTTCGTTTTAGGTCTCTTTTGATTACCACTAATTTTTAATCCTTGGCTATTATATGAAACTTTAGGAGGTAATCCTAATGATTCCTTATTCAATTCAATATCGGCTGGGATTTCACCGTGGTCATGGAAGATGTGATCATGAGTAACTTCACGAGGATTATAAGCACTATACTCAAAATGTTGCCCATTTATAACTGGACCGACTGCACTTAATCCTGCAAAGGGATGAGATGGTAAAGCTACTAAAGTAGTGCCACTTTTGAAAGGTATAATAGATTGTCCTCCAGATATTGACGACATTCCAGTAAGTTGATCAACACCTAAAACGCCAATTTTGGGACTATCGTCATAAAATAACTTATGTATGTGTTCCTCACTATACGTGTGTATATGTTCTGTGTCTCCATCAACAATTTTTTCAACTCGTGGTGGTTTTCTGATTTTCTTAATAGTGCCCGAGCCATCAACATCTGAATAAAAATGTTCGTGAAATGTTGAAACTGGATGTTCTACATCGGGTGCGACGGGTGGATAAGGTTTATTGCGAACCACCACTCGTTTAGGTTTTGGTTTCCGAATCACTTTTTTACGAGGTTGATCATTTAATTTAATAATCTTAACTCTTTTAGGGTGACTTGAATGAGACCCATGAGATGAGAATCCTGGACTATATTCTGATTCTGCGGATGCCTCATAGTCGTGTTCTTCTATGTCATTCGGCGTTGGTCCGTAATAACCTCGCGCATGATAAAGAGGCAAGATTTGAGAAGCGCCATGCTGTAAACGTTGCGGTTCGTCGTAAATGTCCACGGAGTTTAAAGGTATAATATTTGCCATAGATGGCAATGCAACATTCGATGATATCGCCATTGTACCCTCGGCGCTCGGCATGTAGGCCGGAGCATACTGCGAGGGTGCAGGATGGTTCGTAATATATATTTTCTTATGATGGTGTATATGCTTCACTTTCTGTGGTAGATGTATGCGGATCTTTTTCCTGTAACAAGAGAAAATTAGTATATCACTTCATCAATAACTATAAGCGGTATAATTAAACGACTTTAATCATCAAGAAAATACGATTATTGTTAGACACTTAAAATAACGGTAATGACATTCGCATGCAAGCTACTTTTTGTAGCTGTTCCGTTTGGAGTCAACGGCACGCGTGACTCGAGCAGCTTTCCCTCTCGGCACCGCGACGTCGCCACCCTATCCGATGTTTGCGCTTGTTATAAAATAAATTCCGCCTAATTATTTTATAAATTCAACGTACAATGTTAACTTGTACTTTCTAACGCAATCGGTTATTATGCACCTGGTTAAATTAATTATAGCATAGCCTAGCAGTGTAAGTTGATTAGTCGCTTAGCATAATATTTATTTTTAGTCGCGTAGCACAAATAATTGACATTTCGCGCTAATTTTATATTAATAATAAATTCAAAAAGATCATAATAATTTAAATGCTTTACAAATATATAAAGAAATAACACTTACTTAGGTCCATCTGCCTTAACTGTGATGAACGCAACAGCTACAAGAAGAGTGAACTGTAAAGAAAGAATCGTAATTTAAAAACTGATCCTCCAATATAAACTTAATATACACTATAGGTATTTTCGCATATCTTCAACCAATTACTTTAAATCAGTGAATTTTCATTAAATCGACTTATGAATCGACAGCATATGAAATTAATATAAACTATAGGTTCTTTCGCTTATCTTCAACCAATAACTTTTAATCAGTGAGTTTTTTTAAAATCGATTTTTGAATTTACGCTAGATATGTACAAATTAAAATATATTAACGATCTATAACTTTTAATATCCGACTTGTCAAAGTAACCGGGTTAAAAATCTTAGTCATCACAAGGCTCAATTCTTAATTTCAAATTTATTTTTATATAAACCAATTAAAATTTTAATACATGAGTTAAGATTAAAAATGATGAAAATAAATTTTAAAATGTTTTTTTTTTAATGATTAAAATAAATGAGATCTAGTTCAAAATAATCAAAATAATATATTTAATTTTATTATAAACGAAATGTTAGCAATATTGAAAATTAAAATAAAATTATATTTATAGATTTAAAAACACCAAACTCGTTCCATGTCACTAACACAAGAGGAAGCAACTAAAGCTATCACATTTTATCACAGTCCTCCATCACTATCACTATCACATATTATCACAAAGATACCGACCAATTTCAACCAATCCATCGTATCCGTTCGGCGGAGGCCGAGTAGTTGATCACTTTTTAATTTAAACTGAAATTAATGAAATAAATTTCTGTACAGTCAAAAGCGTACAGGTCTTCAGGCTCGTATGATAATTGGCGTCAGAGCGCTTGTTCATTTATAACATTCATTTTCACGCCTGAAAGAATATGACATGTTGTCTGTGTGCGTTCTGTGATAGTCATTGTAGACTTCACATCATATTTCAGGCCTAAACCTCAATGTTATGTTGTTATTGTCACTTCGTGTAACGAGTCTCGTATAAACATTTTAGTTAACGCCAAATAAGAATGCCCCAAAAATAATTTTTAATTTAATAATACCTTCTCAGAGACTGGGAATGGAATCTGTGATTGATAAAGTTAAAGGTCTTTGTTGACAAAATCACCTTAATCTACTGAATAAAAATATAACAAAAAATTGTAAATTCTCGACATATCTAGCAAATAGAATATTGAATACAACGAACATAATACGAGTATATTAACTTAAAAATAATAGTTATTTCATTTTCTAGAAATCATCTCTTAATTAGGAGCATCCCAGTCAATTATTGACTTATTTAAAGACTATTTATTTGGGTACTTGAAGTATATAGGGTATCAATTTTGGTTATATTTCAGGTATTTAACATTTGTAGTCATAGTTATAAATCAATAGATATCTGGTTTGAGAAAAAGGAACGTATCTCACGAATTCTTTATTCCGAAATGGAGAAAAGATTTTGAAGATACACTAACATCAAGGCAAAGACAAGAGGAAATGTTCAGCACACTTTTAAATATTGAGTGTGCTGACATTTTTATTTTCTGAGGTTCGGAAGATCAAGTAAATGAGTGCCTGATTAAGTTTGGTGCTGTCAATAGAAAGATGCAGATGCATTTCTATGCTTGGGGTTTGGGAAGAAATAGAGTAGGCCATTCAAAAGATTATAGAGAGGGAGTATTTATATCACATAGATGTTCTGACAAAACATAAAACACCGTTCTTCTTATTCCATTCCAGCCAGCCATACGAGCTGCAATCAGGTAACTGCCGTTCATCTCTATCACGTCGGTAATAACAACGAGGATGAATTCGTATTTTTCCTGATAATTCAAATTAAGTACATAGTATTATATAATATATTATCAAATATTTGTTAGTTATTTTTTTTGTTTGCTCGAGCGGCACTTAAAAACTTACTTACTTACTTAGCTTCACGCCATATCCCTTGCGGGGTAACCAGAGACGACGGAGCGCCAAACGCTACGGTCCCTGTACACTTCTTTCGCCTCGGCCACAGACATCAACCTCTTCATACATGCCCTCCGGAGGGTCCTCATGCTTTTTACGTGACCTTCCTCCAGTATCATAGATACTGTGTTTTCGAAGGTCACTCGAGGCCTCCCCCTGTCTCTCTTACCGCTCACTTTTCCTTTATAAATCTAAAAAACTACTGAACAGATAACTGTTATTTGGTTTTAGCTTGTTACAAAATATATAATATTGTGCAATAGGTGTAGATATCTTGCTTGGGGCTCACAGGCAGTGGTCAAGCAGATGACTTCTTGAAGAATATATATTTTATTCTTAAATACTTGTAATAAAATTTGTTAACGGGACAATAATTTATAATTATGTTTGTTAAAACTTATAATTTTTTTAAAGAAACCTAATAGATGTCGACACGGTCCCGATCGAGATGATTGGTGAATGATTGCAAATGTGGATCGTTGAATACACCAAGGCACGATATCTCAGTTTGACATTCCAAATGACAGAGTCCCGGAGGTCTTGAATTCAAGTCTTATTTGGATCGATAATTTTATCTTTATTTCAAATTAAATATCAGATACTTTTCCTGTTCTCATTTTATTATCCTTTTGTTTTGTTTTAGGTAAAACTCCCATCCATCCTTCCCGTAAAAAGTACTAAAAGTAAGTGGAGCAGATGTTAATTATTTCCAAAATACAATAATAAATAGTTTAACATATTTAGAATTCAAGAAGATCAACCTTTAGGCAATACCGTATCCAGTGCATTGTTTTATGTCATTTTTAGAGAGCAGAGATTTTTTTGATATTACAAAATATTGATCTAGATGTTTAGATTATTTAAAGACATTAATATATATTATATTATATTATATTATATAAGAATAGGTTTGTACAGACTAGTTAGACTTATACTATTATGGATGTGGAAGAGATGTATGAAGGGGTACCAAAAGTTAAATATAATGTAAATGCAACCAGTAATTATTAAAAACCTATTCAAATAATTAATATATATTATATACAATAAAACTGTCGGTACATAAAACATGCAGTTCAGACATAACTATTTTTTTGTTTAATTGATATCAAAACATGTGAACTACCCTTAACACGAACAGGAGACCGTGAAGAAGAATATGTAATGTTTAACAGACGATACATATCTCAAGAAATGTTATCGTTAAGAGATCAAAGAGATTTGTACTGAGAAACAACTCATACGCTTCGTCTGAGCACACGCGACCGTTACTACCTGTCTATGTTACCAGGGCTGCCACTTTTTACTTTGTTATATATATATTTTTTTTAATGCACAAATTAATTAAAATATATTAAAATATACTAGGGGCGCCAACAAACCCTCAATTTCGACTCGCTGTGCTCGCGAAATCTCGTGTGCCGTTTGCATATTGATCGAAGCGAGCCCAGTGTATTGACTCATTGTTTCCCATTGACTTCAATGGGATATCAGTTTTTTGACATGACATTAAAAAGTTTTTTTTTTTGCGGATATTTTTCAAATTTTTTTTAAGAACCATCATCTAATGTGTGTCTTTTTGATTGCAAAGTTTCACAATTTTCCGTAAAGTAGTTTTCGAGCCAATTCGTGACAAAGAATGTAAAAAGTCTCCAGTAAAACGCTCCGCTCACTTAGTTCGCTGCGCTCAATTATTTTGTCACAGACACACAAATTAATTTATGTTCTATATTTAGTTGTATCAGAACACCACATTTTTAAATTTCATTGTATTAAATTGATCCAGTTATAATCTTCGTATATCTAACAATTTTGTACCAAATTTTAAATTTAATAAAGAAAAAATATACATTTCCATTAATCTGACAACCCTGGGTATAACACAATCGTTATAAGCTATTTGTTATTGAGGAAGCGAGCACGCATCACGTCTTATCTCTATTTCTCCTCTAAATAAGAGATTAAATTTAATTCAGTATAACATTTTAATTATGAAATAATCAGAATATTAAGAAAATATGAATAATATAATGATCATTTTATTTTTGATATAGATTTATTTGACAAAAGATTAAGCTATTTTATGTTATAAATTCTAAATTATTATGGTAAATAATTTACATAAATTAAAATAAATGATGACTTTTGTATCAACTAATATAAATGAAATATCAAATATTACTAACAATTATTAAAAAATAATAGAGTTATTTATTAAGCTAAAACTAAAAAAATACTTTCATTTCATAGAAAAAATATATCCAATAATGTAACCTAATTTATATAACAGTTGGCAAATATTTTTAATAATAAGTGAAAAATATCTTGTAATTGTCGAATTTATAAATTTATTGTTTGTGGAACAAAATATAAAAAGAAAATAAAATATTTATGTTGATATGAAGATTATTTTCCACATAACTAACTATATATTATATGTATGACGATAATACTATGTAAAATATATAAATTAATAAAAATCACCAGTTCTATAACAATGACGATTTTTTTTTATATTTTGACTGACGAGTGAACGTACGTATGTGTGTAATATGTTGATTTATTTTAAATTATTTATTTATATGTGTTTCATTTTGAATAAGTATCAGTGATCGCTTGGGTACGTCAAATGGCAGGCAGGAGGGTATTTTGGGTAGTTGTCGAAATAAGCCTTTCTGTAAACACTCCAACTTAAAGTTAAGGCTACGTGTGTTCCAAACGCGAGTTCTGAGAAGAACCACAACCAACTCAGATGGTATTGCTTTATTGGTATTAATTTGGGCTGGTAACGTTAATAACACGGTCTTTTTATAATAGACTATATATAATTTATTACCGGGTCAGTATTTCAACAAGCACACAAAAAAAAATAAAAGGTTTCCTTAATATATAACTCATTTATGAATACTTAGCTGTTAGGTTAAAGTAATATTATCTGTAAGGAAACATTGAGTTTGTTAAAAAAAAATTGAGTTTTTGTCTCACAAAATAAATATACATAAAATAAAGACAAATATATGTATATTTTTTTTAATGGTAATATTTTTATATTCTAAAAGTAATCATAAAATCTAATAAAAGAGAGAGTGAAGTTTTTAAATCCGTTATAGATTGGAGATCTTAAACAAATAATATACATTTCCTATCTAAAATCTTTAATTAAGATAATTTATTTATATTTGTTTATTTTTCCGCTTTAACTTACCACCTTTGGGTGTTAAAGATCTCCGAATGAGTTTGGCAGTTGTACTGTCAATTGTTTTCATAACAACAACATTGATAATTGCGTGGAGAAGGCTTTACGGTTCATTAGTGAGGTTTTATATTGACTTGGTAAATATTTTGGTTGTATTGTATAAAAAAAAAAAAACTTAAAATTTTAATAATATCTCTAAAAAGAATAGCTGGTTGCAAAATAGACATTTCAGGGTATAACAATGACTGCGTTTAGGAACCCGAAATTTTATATAAGAATTCCTTTTACAATTAATATAGGTAAAAAAATAAAAATTGTTTCTGTAAGTTCAGCCTAGAAGAGGCAGAGTTGCCACAAGGAAGGTGAGTTAAAATCGTAAAATTAATGTAAGCTAATAAAGAAGTATATAACAATTAGAAATAACAGTTGCTAGTATACAATGAAATTTAATTGATTTTGAAAGTATGTAAAGACTAAGAAGTAGTAATTTTTGTTAAACAGCTGGTTGACATAACTGAAATAGGATTTATCTTTTACAAAAGAATATTCAGATACCATCAACAGGATTCTCAATATATCAGAAGAAAATATATATGTATATAATTCAGAACATATTTAATTTGTAATTATTTCTAAAGCTAAATAATTACGAAAATCAACTTAATTGTTAATTCATATTTATTTATAATTATTCATACTTAGTTCTAGAAGATGTAGGGATTATATTCCTTTGACTCCAAATGAATAGGAAAAGAGCAAAAACATGACAGTACCTAATTATGAATTGGTATTATTATTATTAAACCGTGTCAATTAATAATAATTGATTGCTGATTATTGATAATAACTTGTCAATGTGTGTGTGTGTGTGTGTGTGTGTGTGTGTGGTGTATTTGATATATATAAAATATATAAATAAATAAATATGTCATATATATATGTGTATAGTTATACAATATTTCCTTAAGTTACGTTGGTGGAAAGGTCCGGCGGAAATGTTTAAAGCAAAATACATATTGAAACCTATCATGCGATAAATGAAAATCATTATGTTACGCAAGGTCGATTTACTAAAACACTTACCTTTTATTCCTATATTACATATTAGAACATCTTCCGCTATCTTTTATACATATATAAAAAATGTTTTAAAAATAATTTTATTATGAACTATACCAATGATTGTCAAATATTAAATATTTCTTTTTAATTTAATATTACCGTAAGTAGAAGACACTCGAACTGCATTCAAATATAAAATCACTCAGGTGATTTTTATTTATATAAATAAAATAATTCCCACTAAATATAAATCCTAGAGAGTTTCTCAGACATACTACTCGTAAATATATATATTAGCTACATCCAGACAGAAAACAATAGTCTATGGAACACACAGAATTGTTCTGTGGGGATCAAATACAATGTGTAGATTATCATCAGTGATACATACCTATAAATAACCAAAAGCGGGAGGAAATAGTATATCTTAGCACAATTTGACAAAGTTTTACTTAGCGAATTACTTATTACAATAGTTTAACTTGACAAAGTTTTACTTAGCGTATTACTTATTACAATAGTTCAACTTGACAAAGTTTTACTTAGCGAATTACTTATTACAATAGTTCAACTTGATAAAGTTTTACTTAGCGTATTACTCATTACAATAGTTCAACTTGACAAAGTTTTACTTAGCGAATTACTTATTACAATTGTTCAACTTGATAAAGTTTTACTTAGCAAATTACTTATTACAATAGTTCAACTTGACAAAGTTTTACTTAGCGTATTACTTATTACAATAGTTCAACTTGACAAAGTTTTACTTAGCGAATTACTTATTACAAAAGTTCAACTTGATAAAGTTTTACTTATAAAAGGAATGCGAATATACAGAATTTTATTATTTATAAATATATTTACAATAATATTTACATAAATAATATTAATATTATATCATTTCATATCGAAAATATATCAAAGAACACAAAACATCACCTCACTTCAGTGCCAGTATTATTATAAAAGACTTTTCATCAAATGTAATTATAAATGTAACAATAGAAGTTAACTACAAGAAATTTTCGTTTTCATATAAAATAAATATTCGCAATAACTTTCATAAGTACATTAGTAACAATAAGGACGTTATATGTATAAATAAATGAAAGAACACGACAATAATTAACACACACAAGTTGTGTGCGTAATATACTTTTATTTCAACACACACACGCACACACACACACACACACACACACACACACACACATGCAGACAGATATTTAAATTGTTTTATACAAACAATAATTTAAATGATAGATTACATGTAATTGAACGGTAAATTGATAAATTAATAAAATATTTCACTTCCCTCCTTCACTTTTTTGTTCGTGAAAAGTATATAAGTGAAAAAACTAATAATGATGACTTTATTCGTAATATATGTTGTAAAGTGCGTAATAAATAACTATTTTCAGGTTGGGATAACATGCGTCGTAAAGTCTAATGATAGAAAGTAGGAAGGCTTATGTAATAAACTATATTCTAATGATCATTATCCTACTTATACTTAAATTATTGCAAAAGATCATCTTTAATGGAACGTGATGAAATATTTATAGTTATAAATAGATATTGAACGACAAACATTATCAAACAAACATTTCATATTAGTATATTAGTTACTCAAACTCAACCTCAGTAATCAATTAGACCTAGTAACTTTCTATACTATTCTTTCTAACATAGAATTTATTATATACTTATTATTGATATTTCGAAACGTTATTCTTGAACAATCAATCGCATCGTGTATAACATTTTTGTGAACGTTACTATAGTATAGATGTACATAAAATCCCGTTCCCACAAAATGTTGTTCAGCCATTAAAATGTTACGAGGCGGTAACCAGGGTAATTGAGAACAGTTTCTGGGTCGCTTTATTACAAGCGTTATCTCGTTCTTATCAATACACTTTAGTTACTTAAGTCACGCGTCCCTGACGCCTCCAAAGTATTCTGGATAACAACAATTCTATAATATAATATAAATATTTTATTATATGAATAATTAACATTTTTGAATCACTAATCACTCTACAATACCTTATAATATATTCTCTACAATACGTGTATCTCAAAGAAACTATTAAAGTCATCAATAACCATAAACAAAGTGTATTAGACATTGTGTAATTAAAGAACTTTTGATTTAATTAATAAATCACTTTCGCTATACCATTTCCCTGATCGCTGTTTTCATTAGTTTCACCGCGTTGTAAGCAGGAAACTTGATCAGAACACGCAATGCATTGACACCTAACTACACATATTATAAGGAATTTTAGGTTAAACTAACTATAGATATTTTTTAAATTATAGATATATAAATTAATTTTATATTGTTTATAAAAGCACATTGTAATCTTTTTATTTCTCTTACAAAAATTGTCGTCTATTTGTCCCTGTTTAGTTATTTTAATATTTTTTATTATGTATATCTTTAATAAATTATTTTTGAACGAAATAAAATATAAATCGTGTTAAAGGATCGTATCGTTATAATAATTATAGTATTTATAATTATGGAACGTTGTTATAATTCTTAATGGGCACATGAATGTGTTATTTTAATTGTTACAGAATAATTATTGCCTGTAAATAGCTTGTTAGGAGTAACTTTCTATTGTTATTGTTTAGTAAATATTTTGTTTTACTCAAAAATAAATAGAAGATCAAAATAGTGAGATTAATGATAATGAAATCTTAGGTCCTTAATATAAAGTCATTTCATGACATACCAATGACTTATTAATGATAGATGTACATTATTTTAATATTATTCTTATTCAGAAATATTTTACTTCAGTTCAGTTCAGATGTAAATTAATAAAGCATTTAAACATTAAAAAATTTAAAATGATTGCTGTATTTCAACGTTGTAAATCAATGCAACTATAATTATTGATTATATCTTTGACAATTAGAAATTATACGATAATAGTAGAAAAAGTGTTGTTTTACATTAAACAGTCACTTGTATAATTTGTTGCTATAAATAAAATTTAATTTGTTTATAGACCTAACTACCAACGCTTGTTTACAATTAACAAAAATATATACATATTTTTATTATCAAAATGAATATTTTTGTTCTTATAATTAATTACTTGATACCTAATAATAATTTTATTTTTATTTTTATTGAAGAAATAGACATAGAGATAGAGTTAATAATAAAACTGCAACATTTACTTATAAAAATATAAAGATTTTAAGAAATCACACACAAAATGATACATAATTAATATATTTGTTAGTTAGTATTTAAAAGAACAATACAAATTGATTTATATTAAAGTAAATATTGTATAATTAAAGATATATTAAAATGGCATCAAAGTTCAGAAACAAACATGCAGGTATCATCATACGAGTTCATTCACTGCACGCATTCCCCGAGGTTTAACTGTGTATCCACTTATAATGAAAGGCAATATTCAAAGTAAGATAAAAAATGGGGAACCGGGTAAAATTATCTAGCTGTGATGGGTTCCGTTCTAATTTGTGATATAAATAAATTATAATATATTTAATATTTTTATTTAAAAAAATATGAAAATTCTTTCATAAAACCTACTGATCTAATCTTTTATTAGTCATATATTTTTTGTGTTACTATAAGAAAACAAAAGGGTTTTTACATTTGCATACAGATCTCTACGGGATAGTGCGAGCAAGGAGCATCAATCCGAGCCATGCTAAAGCCCACCAATATACTCCAAAGTTTTTTACTATTTCTGATTATTAAGCCACATTAAAATGTCAGTCAGTGGTTCTAAAAGTGTGCTTACTTTGTTACAATATTTATATTGAAAAGTATTTCGTAAGTTGATTGTATTGTACGGATCTGTTTTTTAAATGGATTATTATACATTTTACCTCTGTTTCAAGCAGTAACACATAATTAATAAGAGTTAATTATCTAACTTCTAGCATGTTTTTAAATTTCTTAATAAAATAAGTCATATTAAATTAACTCATTTACAGTTCTCACAAAAATTTTACTGATTCTTTGATACATTTCTGTTTTACTCAGAAGTGTTATTAATTTTTTTTGTTTGTCTTTAATATATAATGAAAATAAACAAATTCAAATAGCAAAATGCTGTCCATTTACATTTGATTCATTTAACGATTTATGTTTTTTTATATATTATAGAGAAAAAATAACTTTGAGAAGCACATCCTTTAAGAAGACTCCTTAAGATTTATTATATACAAGGAAGGGACGTGTAGATGTATATTGGAAAGTCGGCTTATCTAAGTATTTTTTTGTGTTACGGTAAATCAGACCGCGTCCGGCCTCGGGCCTGCGTGAGCGGACTCACGGTACCCTTGTAAAATAAACCTATAGTTTAGTTATTAACGATTTCATTCCATCGTTTGTAATGTTACTGATTCGGTCACGGTAACTGATGTGAACAAACAACGGTCCTGAGATTATAAGTATATCATATCTTACCTAAAAAAAGAATAGATAATAATAATAAGTAATCATTGTAAAAGTATCCAGATGTGGGAATAAAGTTTCCCACACATCAACGATTAGTTCACTCGTGGTATTAATACCACCAAGTGTAATGGATATTGACTTTACATTTTAATAATTGTATTTAATGAATAAATTAGTTTATCGATTTCCGTTCGTGTTTTGTTAATTCCGTTACATTAATTATACTACAAATAGTCACAAACAGGATTTTGTGTTATATTAAATTTTTTATAAATATTGGTTAGTTTTTGGATGAAGAAATTTAAAGCGAAAATTTTCAACAAATATATTTTCCAAGTAAAACAATAAAAAAAATCTTTTTATATTACTAACTTTTATGATTCAAGTTTTTTATGTGACGACAAACGAGGAGACGGTACAACTGATGGTAAGTGGCACCACCACTATCACCCATAAGCAGAAGGGAAGGGAAGGAGGTGTGCTACCGGCCCGTTCAGTCATAGCACGAAATGTAGGTTTAGTTAAGTTACAAGTTTTATTGAAATATATATTTAAGCACAGCCCATGAAATTATAGTTAGATTTTTTGATCAATTCCAAAAATTTAACTATAATTTTCTAATATTTTACCTCTTTAAAAATATTAGGTGTTTCTTTTAGTTACTTTTTTTACGTTGTTTAGTTCTTAGTACTAAGTTTAGGATTTATTTTGATTTTTTTTTGTGTTTACCTTCCTCCGACTGAATCCGATTTCCCTCGTCTAGCTCCTGATATATTGGAAATATGGGGATAAATTAGTCCATGTCGCTTTCGATAGCTGAAGATTAATTTCGAATTAGTTCGCCAGTTATTGAAGCTATTCGTTACAAGCAAACATACAAACTAATACAAATTTTCTCATCATTATATGTGTTTATATATTTTTTTGGTTCTTACTTTTTTGGAAAAGTAATCCATACTTTTTTCTGATTTGAATATTGTTTTTAAGCTACTATTAACATCTGAACCATGCTTATCTCGGCGTATAATTAAAGGATAAAAGGTTCTCGACCTCATACTTGAACTTAAATGGATTTGATGATGATAGTTTGATACAGACACATTAATACAGTATAGAACAATTATTAATGTTACAGTGAGAATGAAGAGGAACGTATTCAGGTGGTTTGGGCACGTCGAACGAATGAGTGATGAAAGAATAATAAAAAAGATTTATATAGGAAAAGTGAGCGGTAAGAGAGACAGGGGGAGGCCTCGAGTGACCTTCGAAAACACAGTATCAGAGGAGGAAGGTCACGTAAAAAGCATGAGGACCCCCCGGAGGGCATGTATGAAGAGGTTGATGTCTGTGGCCGAGGCGAAAGAGGTATGCAGAAACCGTAGCGTTTGGCGCTCCGTCGTCTCTGACTACCCCGCAAGGGATATGGCGTGAAGCTAAATAAATAAATAAATAAATAAACAATTATTTAGGTATTTAATTTAAAAATATACACCTATAATCAATTAATGATGAAATAGTTGGAAACTGGTGTACGCAAATAACTTTATAGCTTCTATTACATATTATGACCTTCGTAAATTGTTAAACATAAAAGAAATTTACTTTACATAAAAGAAATTTACTTTTCTTTCATCATTTCTCTTCTTATTATAATAGCATCATCTCTTTGAACTTAATATTATTAATTTAAAATTACTTAATCTTTAACGTAAATTAAACATATAATAATTTTCACTGTGATTTTATTATTTTCTTAAAAAAGATAGTAAATGTGAAATGCTTAGCCACACATGCACTACTATTTCTACTATGCTAACCTAATCTAACCTTTTTTTTAACGTTGGAAAAATTCATTACGGATACCGGCCGGCCAAGAAGGTGATGACTGGAGGGTTATGTGGGACTAACCGGCAGCATAGAAAATGCTGCCATTTTTAAGGCTACCCATTAAAAAACCAACGCCACGGGATCGAGTGCGCACTCACTGTGACGCCCCGGCGGTAACCCCCCATGTGAGGGTGCTCCGAGCAACTTAGAGCAGCCTCAAGGCGTACGCCTGAAGCTGGTGAGAGGCTGTGGTGGTGCTGGTGGTCCTCTCACCAAGGCACTACAGCTGGGGAATGCGGTGGCGGGCGTACTGCGGCCTCCGTCTCCGCAGCCTACTACTACGCAGCGGGTCAGCGGTAGATGCTAATTCCCTAAGCCGCTCCGCGGCCTCCTTCGCGGTAATGACTTGCTCGCAGAAGGAAGCCATTGCAACCCAGCATTTCTCGCTGAGGACCATTGCGCCGACAATGCGCGGCAGCGAGAAGTCCCTACCTATCACGGCCAGCAGCTCAGAACACTGGTGGTCCCAGGCTCACTCCGCCAAGGTGTGATGAGCCAAATCCACGGCCTCGTCACAGTAGTGGCAGGATGGGGTCGCCTCTCTTCTTGTGATCCCGTGGAGATACCCTCCGAAGCAACCATGCCACGTGAGCATCTGCATGAGACGGAACGTGAATGTTGCTTGCCGTCGGTTGATCCAGCGTTCCCGATGGGGGCGGACCGCTCCCACTGTCACTAGACCGGCGATAGGGGACCTCAAATCCCACTTCCACCTTCGGATCAGGACTCGATGGGCTAAAGTCCTAACCCGTGCTGCAACAGGCCAAACGTCCTTGGCCCTGGCTTTCGCCCGGTGCCAATACTCCCCGTGAGTAGCTCCGCCTATAGGTCCTAAAGCGGATCGCTCGCCAGAAGTGTGGCCGCAAATCGGGGTACGGAACGGTGTCATACCGTTCCGTACCCCCACATCACCCTCATCGCGAGAATTGCATTTTCCGTAGAAGGATCTTAGACTCAGCGATGAGATCTTCCGACCACACGGGGGCACCGTACAGTGTTATACTCCGTACGATGCCGGCATCAAGGCGTCTCGGAGCCTGCGGCCCTCCGACATTGGGCAGAAGCCTTCCGAAGGTAGCCGCAGTGGAAATTACCTTCGGAGCCAGAAGAGAGAAATGGGCCCCGAAGTTTCATCTTCCGTCCAGAGTGAGACCCAGACACTACATCTGGGCTTTCACCACCACCTCCGAACCCTGAACGGAGATGGACCCTCGACGAGGGGGGCCTTGCCGAGGGCCATGGAACAAGATCGCCCCCGTCTTAATGACGGAGACTTCCAGTCCCAATAGCCCTGTGCGGTCCGCTACCAGCGTAGTGCGGACTGTAGCCAGACGGGCTGCCTACACAAAGCTCCCTCCCCAACAAGTGTCGAGGGTGTCATCTGCATAACACCACACCCTCATCCGGGGAAGGAGTGGACATCGGAGCAGCCAGTCGTAGCCGAGGTTCCACAGCACCGGCCCCAGCACAGAGCCTTGTGGAACCCCACGACTAACACTACGCCGGCAAAGCCATTGGTCACCGCACTCCCACAGGACTTCCCTGTCCTGCAAGTAAGTCTCCAATAGCCTCCGGAGATAGGGAGACACTCTATGGTACCGGAGCGCCTCAACCAGACGTCCAGCGAGACAGCTGGGACAACGTCCCCCTCGCGGATAGCCCCTTAGATCAGGTATCTCAGGGCTCTCAGGGCGCCAATAGTTGAAAGACCCGTCCTGAAGCTGAACTGAGTATTCGAGAGACCGGGAGCTACCTCCTCGAGGTGCCGGACGAGAAAGGTGGAGAGGATTCTCTCGAAGAGTTTACCCGTCTCATCCAGCAGCACAATTGATCTGTATGCGGAAGGGGAAGTTGGCATAAAGACCTTCCTTCCGCAACAGGCACAACCTGCCCTCCTTCCAGGGTTTCGGGAACTGTCCAGTGCGCAAGCAGAGGTTGAACAGTTCCAGAAGTATGCCTCCTTATTATTCCAGGGCGAGGAACAGAACCCGTCCCGGAATCCCGTCTATCACTGGCGCAGTGTTGCGGGCTAGAAGGCGACTCAGAGCGACCTCCAGCTCGGACTCCATGATGTCCGGGATAGAACCCACCCCCCATAGTAATAAGTACCAACCGGTTGAGAAAATCCGGTAACGGGACTCCATTACCGGGGCGCACGCGGTGCGAAGTTTATTCCGCGCGGCGCGTTACGGGCCCAGTCATAGGTCCCTATTGAGACCTGCCAGGATCTCCTCCTGAGCCAGGTCGTTCGCCTTCCGAACCGCAAGCTGCAGAGTCGTCTGGCGGCATCGTCTCCGCAGCTGGACCTTCAGACTCGGGTCAAAACCGTTGCATCGGCGGATCGGGAAAGGGCCAGCCTTGGACAATGGCCGCCTCCTTAGCCATTTCCCAATCCATTCATAGACATATTGGTGGTCCGGTAGAGTCTCATGGTAGTTACTTTTTTAGGAACTAATAAAAAAAACAAATGAAATAAAAGCTTGTACTTTTAATAATAATAATTATAGTTTGAAATATAAAATATATACTAACGTAAGAAAAAATATGATCGACACCTTAACTTCTATTCAACACATTTTTCAGTTTACTACAGTTCAATATAAAAATCTTATTTTACAACTGGAAATATAATTGTATACTATGGATAATGTGACTATATTTTTATATTAAAAATATGTCAGGATAATGAGAAACTAACAAGAGGTATTTGTAAACGTGCTAAGTTTTTTGTCTAACTAATTCTAAGTCTAAATTTTAATTATAAATTAAATATTTAAGACGATATATTTAATGAAAAAAGGGTTTACCTACTGCCATCTTGTATATGTAGACGAATAGTTTCTACATTAGTGCCGCAAAAAAAAAAAAAAAGTTAATACTCAAATTTCAAATAAATAAAAAGCACTCTGTCAGTATTTGATTTTATTACGACAAATAAGTGACTTAGAGGTCTCAAAATAGTAAAAATTAAAACAAAATACAGAGAATTTTATAACAATAAATATAAGAATTTCACTCAAAAATCATTCTTATTTAAATTCTTTAATTATTCGTTTAACTTATTATTATTTAAAGTAATGAATACAAACAAAATATATGCAAAGACAGTAAAATTAAATAGAAACTAGATTTGTACTTCAGTACCCAGATGGCGCTGTAAAATCCTAGATCACGCTTTCAACTACATTAAGGTTTTCTATAGGACCAGTATATATTAATGCTAGCCAAAATTGGTCTTCAGGGCATATCCAGTTATTCTGATACCCTGAAGATCCAATTTTAATAAATAACAAATAATGAAATAGAAACAGATTTGCCATAATCTCCTTTTAATATTCGTGTGCAAGTTCTGCTTATTTTAACATGGTGTAAGTTTTATTATTTCGTATATCTATATTAAAGTAGCAATTAATAGTTTAACTACATACATTGTTCTAAATGTAATGAAGTTATCATCTCATTTACAAATTTAAAACCATAATTTCTAACTTATGTTTATTGCATATCATTTAGAAATATATTACTATATAAAGACATTGTTTTAAGAACTACCTGTTTGATTTCCTTATTATTAAACTAAATTATGTTATAGATAAGGCCTTAACGACATATCATTATTTATGTTGTTTTTTTATTATAACCAATATTTTAAAGAAAATTTTAAATAAGTAAATTTGTTCTCATTTTATGGAATATAAAGCATTGGCCTATAGATATATCTATAGATATATCTATATATATATATATATATATATATATATATATATAGATATAACTTAAACCTAAACCACTTACACTGCTTTATAGCGGTTACTAGCTATACCCTATAACAATACTCTATATGCTCTATGGTTAGATTATATGCTTCTCAAAGGTTCTGGGGTTTTCAAAGTTGTAAAACTACAAAAATATCTATTTAACAATGACACAATATATCTTATTCTGAATGAATAAGTTATTATAAAAATAACAACCCGGGATAATTATATCATTTGAAAATAATCATCCCAATTGTAAGAACTATATATAATAATCTCCTATTTCTCTGTTTCTGATATTGATTTGATCATAACGCGCAATGCGCAGTGATCCGTCGTCACGTGGTTTCAAACAATATTCATTTCCAACCTCACTTTATTATATATAATACTGATTTAACTTAACCTACCCAATAAAAAATAATCATATTTGGAGAAACACAGTCCAATTACGATGATATCTGTAACTGCAAAACGGAAGAACAGAAGAAACAAGTCAAAAAGTATGTTTGTAGGTTTTCAAATCAGCAGTCTTTTTTATTCAATTAGAAAATTTAAATGATGTTTTATTATAGTGTAGTATAGTATATTTATTGTTAATAGTTATGTGAATTATAATGTATATATAACAGTTAACATTTACATTAAGTGCTATGCGAATTTACAAATACATGCTTTTAAAAATGTTTAATTCGTATTTATTATAATTTATACACGAGTACGTTCAAAATTAGATGCGACTCTCTATTTCCTTCCATTAAAATAACATTAATAAAAGTATTGTAGAGTATTATTTAAGAAATTGTGCTACGTTGTAAGCTTCTAGACCCAGTTGTTGGCATATCAGTTAGTTCAGCCTTTTATATCTTATAACTATTAATTTTATTATTATTATTTTTTCACTTTCAATAGTTAGTAGATAAATAGATACTACAAAACTAGAAAAACGTAATAGTAATTTATAAACTCGGTTTTATTTATTAAAATATCCTCAAACAAATAACTTTACAAAATAATCCGAGAAAGGCAAGATATTTATCAGAATATCGTGTTTTTGAATCCACTTTATCCAATAGACCAATCATAGACATTCACGAACTAACCAATGACCACTCTCCTAAAACAAATGTTGCACTTCTTCAAAATGAATAAATAGACTTATAATTATATAAACATACGTGAATGTAAAGTGATATATATATTTTAGGATTTAATTTACAAGAGAAGTAAATTGTATAAATAAACTGTAAACAGAAACATACGTATAACTGATATCATATTCATTGCATCGCTGAAACGAAATGCATTGTATTGTTTGATTTATATGAATACCATAAGATGGCGCTCTATTTAAGTAATAGTTTAATTTATAATATTAATTTTAAATACAATATTTATATTATGAATATTAAAATACAATAATATTATGGCACAAATTGCAATTATATATTTAAATTTACATACAATAGATTTTTTTCTGTTTATATATAACAAGTATTTCGAGATTTAATTATAAGAATGTAATTTTCATTTCAGTTTCCAGATGACGCTGAAACTTTTTACATCGCGGTATCGTTTTGACGACGAATTTTATGACTATCGAGACCTCACCAGCAAGGGTTGAAAATAAATCTACAGGGCGTATTCAGATATTGGATACCCTGTAGGCTTTATTTTTAACAATAAATAAACAATAAACACTCATGCCTCGTCTATAAGGATACATTAACTCGTTTGTTACTGCAACGGTGATTCATATGTTTTCGATGATTTGTCGCTTTTAGTATTTTTGAAGGGTTATGGGATTTTCACAATTAATGTAAAATTTAAAATTTTATAAGATCTTTTAATACTTTATAACATTTTTTAGAAGAGACAACAAATTCTAAAACATAAATAAACTTATGTCGTTGTTGTTATTCTTGTATTTTTAGGAAATAGTTCATAAATATTTTCAATTCTTATAATAATAAATGTAATAAACTCAATACCATGTATTCACGTAAGTACTCGTAGCATTTGCTTAAAATAGTGTCACGAATGCTAGATGGTTTTTCTATTTGAACATTCTTTTTCTTACTGGCTGATATTCGTGTAGAGACCATATAATATTTTTCGTGTTAATGACAATATCTCTGTTCTACTACTTTTTATTGCCTAAGTACATTTCTTAATTGACCTTCGCACGCAGGAAACTTAGTTTCAAGTTGACTGATTCAATCCACGGTTCAGTAACTTATCAGATATTAACTTTCCATATCACCTTCACCTTTAAATAATATTAGAAAATGAAACCTAAAAAATTGATTTTTTTAGTAGTACAAAAATAATTGTCTCTTATGCTGATGATTGCATTTTATTAAATACACCTTAAATATTTTTAAATAGATGGGACTTTAAAAGATACGGTGGGTTTTGTAAAACCATTTTTTCGATGATGGGATTTGTTTTTGAAATATGAAATATTACGTTTTTTTATGTGCCCCGTGTGGTCCTATTATTTTTTATAATCTTTCATGTAATATAAGACAATCAGTAAAACTCAAATTCCCTTTTAGCTTGCTTGTTTGCTTCAGTCCGTAATATACTCATTTTATTTATCTAAGAAATCTTTCCAATACAGCGTTAAATAGCTAAAGAGGTTTCCTTGTGTTACACCCATAACTATAGGAAATAGTTCGTCTTTCGATTTCAATTTCATCTTTTATTCTATCTATAGATGCTTCTGGTTATAACTATATTTCTATATGTAATAACGACATAATATAAATAATAAATAAAATATTTATATAATTGGAATTAAGATTGACAAATTATTCGGCATAGTCAAGATGTTTTTGTGAATGTGATCTATTAAGTTAATTTTAAAGTTCACCTGCTTTCTTGGTTGATTCTTAGTTGATCTAATGTTCCTGTTGTTCTTTCTCTCCTCTTGCGAAGACTTTTTTTGTTAATACACTCCATTTCTTGTCTCTCGATGACTAATGGATGCTTGTCTGCTCTGATTTGGAATAATGTTAAGATAGCGTCAGTGTTAATTATATTATAAAAAAATACTGAATTCATATGCTGTACTCAAATTGCGTTATCGAATTCAAAAAAACTTCTTAATATTACGAGTACAATATACAGTAATAAAATACAATACACAAATATAAGTCAAACCTTATCTCCAATAGGTAAACTAATTCAATAGTACTGACTACCATATCCATGAGATGGTCCAGTGACCATCTCACTAAAGCTGTAAAATTGAAATAATTATAGGATGCTAAAATAATTGTGGAAAGTAGGCGACTTCGATGATAAGGTACTATTTCGATATAAGAATTCGAAAAAGATTGATTTGCAGGCAATGGTTTAAGGACCAAAATGAAAATGCCTTAAATATATGCCCGGTGTTATAGCTGAGGATGCAATTGATCCTACTGGTTAAATTGCTCTTCTAATTTCTTTTTCAGGTAAGCACCAGAGAACTGAAAATTGAAGAAGTACTTTTCCAGGACTTGGATCGAATCCGAACGTAAATTGAGATGTTAAACAATCATTTACCTAAGATTTTGAAAATCTCCTGTGGTATTGTCGTGCATTGTGATCTGAACATGATATTCTACTATGTGCGTATGTGGTTGGTGACGTTAGAGATGAAGTCTGTTTGCTGCGCTTTAGTGCCTGTTTGGAAAAGCAGTTTCAAGTATTTCAATTGGATACCTGTATTCTCTTTTCTCAACTCGTATATATTTTTAAATAGATATCGAATTGTATTTTGGATTGGATATTTATCGGGCAAGTGGATCACCAGCTTTTTCACTGGGCGGAGCATACAGGTAATTCTTGAAGGTTTTTGCTCGGACCCCAAGTCCGTGAATGCCTGTGTACTCCAAAACTACGCGTTATCCCCAACTCTGTTCCTCCTGCACATCAATGATATGTTGGATATTTCCTATATATATTGATATACAGATGACAGCCCTGGGGATGCGGTATATTCTGGCCGTGCAGGTACATCTCAGGAAAACGTCGACGATTACCGAAAGAAACTTGTGTCTTCTATAAAGATTCGAAATTTCAAGCTATTGTCAGTTTCGTGGTCATCTGGAGAGCAAGTCCAAGTTGACCTCGATGAAATTGGGAGTGATCAATAGAGCGAGGCAGTATTTCATTCCTGGCCAAAGACTTGCGTTCTATAATTCACAGGTCCAGCCACACAGAAGGAGTACTGTTCTTATCTATGGTCCATATCACCTCAATATCAACTTCTACCGTTTGATCGCGTACAAGAGAGAGCCGTTCGGATTGTCGGGAAGCCGGTGCTCTGCAAACGACTGGACTCTTTGACATTGCGTAGAGACGTTGCTTCTCTGTGCGTCTTCTACCGCATTTTCAACGGTGAGTGTTCCGAAGAGTTATTCGAACTGATGCCTGCCGCCGAATTTATCACCACACAGTACGTCATTACTTCCAATACCACCTCCGGCGAACGAACTCCCTGCGGCGGTATTTCCAGATCGATAGAACATGGAACACCATAAAAAAAACCTCCGATGATGCAAGAGTTCATTGACGGCGGTGATCACGTATCATTAGTTACCTGCAAGCTCATTTCCCTCCTCTTACATAAAAAAAAAATAATTCCTTCATCAAAGTATTTATTTATTTTGTTATACGAGATTTAAATAACATTTTTGTAATGTTCAATGAAACGCAAAGATCCAGATGACAGTTTCGTTAGACAGTGCTGAGCCATTTTCCAGCCACTCGGGAAGATAAATAATACGTTATTAAAAATACATTTGAAAATTTTCTTAGGGTTTATACAATCAATTTAAAATAAAGGTCTTTTTCTGCTATAAGATTAGTAGGTAATAACAATAATAAATTACTTAGCATCTTAACAAGGTTATTTTTAATTTTCATCGTTGTGTTGGTTAAAGTAGTTTTCTTAATTCAAACTTTTCATCCTTTTTTTCTGCTTTGTTACAAATTTTACAGAAATTATAAAATAATAAACTAAATACGGATAAACCGCCAAAATAATTCATATATATCATTCACGTGAAATAGTGAAAAGAATGCTGGCTGCATTTCCGTTTTGAATGTGAATTATATGCTATTATATTTGGTTATGTAACATTAATTTTCTTTTGGATACAAATAGTTTATTTGTTTTTATGACAATATCTCTAATTATTTTACAATTTATTGCCTAAAGGTGTTTCTTACTTGACCTTCGCACGCAGGAAACTTAGTTTGACTGATGCAATCCACGGTTCAGTAAGTTATCACATTTATATACACCTTTAAATAATATCAAAAGAAAATATTGTTGTTTTATATGTATAATCATCGGCATCATAGGTCTTTTCTAAGCAATTTCTTCCCTTAAAAGTCATAATACTCTCGTGTTAATATTGTGTGTGTATTGATTTGTTTCCATTTAATTTGCTGTATTTGATAAATGTACTCTTGCTTTTTTGATGTTGAGAAGTAAAAGCATTGTCTTTTTCTTTATTCTTAATATTCGTTCGGGGGCCTAATGGTTTGAATTAATACGCATCGTACCACTCTCGAACAAAAGATCAATATTAAATAGTGGCCTAATGCGACTGTTTTGCAAGAGTTTAATTGTCGAGCACTGGCATCAAACCCTTAACCTTTTCCACGGATGTATAGCGCTCCTTTAGGAAAATGTACCGCCTTTAGGGGTATTGGCCCGAAAAACTCTATCTCCGAGCAATATCGTTCAGGAAAGCTTATTTATTCTGTCGGTGGTAAAATACCGTCAACATACAAAAGACAAAAGATATTGTACTCCTTGGCCTCCCAACGACTACCCACCTTAAATTTGAATTTTTGCCTGAATCAAGGGATTGCAAATCATGTTCAATCGGTAGTTGTTATCATAGGTCCTATCCTGCTTTTTCCACTTTATTTGCAGACTTACCTTTTGTTATATTTTACTCCCGCCTGTAAATATATTTTTACTTATAATTTCATGTTCCGTTAATATTATTGGGTTTGTAGACTCAAAACAAATGCAATTATTATTCTTGTTTTATTCTGTGGGTGGCATGGGAGTTTGTGTGTCTCATTGCTGCTCTTTCTTGAGGCAAGAATGGAAAGGCTGCAAAGCTTATTTCTGAGTGCAATGATACTTTATGATACAGAGGACATCTGCAGATATTCTGAGGCCAGGCTGAAATGTCTTCGTTGCAGAATTCTTTTTATTTTATATCTCGACGTCTCTTGCTAAGCCTCATGCTCCAAATCTAATCATGGGTTTTACCATGGTATTGTGACAAATTTTCGTGATTGTAAAAATAAAACTCCATTTAAATTTGATAACTCGTGCTTGTAAATATATTTATAACCTTTTTGGTGATAACGGATACGTAATGTTTTTTTTTTTTTTTTATTTAAGAGGAGGGCAAACGAGCTGGCGGGTCACAGATGGGCGTGATCACCGCCGCCCATGAACTCTTGCAACATCCGAGGATTTACAAGAGTATTGCCGGCCTTGTAGGTAGGAGTAAACGCCTTTTTAGGTACCAATCTGGAAATACCGCTGAAGGGAATTCGTTCCACAAGCGAGTGGAACGTGGAAAAAAGGTCCTTGAGAACCGCACAGTGGAGGATTGCCACGCATCCAGCTGGTACGGATGGTACTGGAGGCGATGGCGCGCTGTGCGATGATGAAATTCGGCGGTAGGCATCAGATCGAATACCTCTTCGGAACATTCCCCGTGGTAAATGCGGTACTCGTAGAAGACGCACAGAGATGCAACGTCTCTACGCAATGCCAAAGAGTCCAGCCGTTCACAGAGCACCGGGTTCCCGACAATCCGAACGGCTCTCCGTTGTACGCGGTCAAATAGTAGAAGCTGATATTGGGGTGATCCGGACCAGAGATGAGAACAGTACTCCATGTGTGGCCGGACCTGCGCTTTGTAGTGCGCAAGACTTTGGCCAGGACTGAAATACGGCATCGCTCAATAGATAAGGAAAATTTCATCGAGGCCAACTTGGCCTTGCTCTCCAGATGACCACGAAACTGACAATCGCTCGAAATGTCGAGACCCAGTATTCTGATACTTGGCGAGGCACTGAGGGGAGTGTTCTTGAAGAGCGGTGATACGACAAATGCGGTTTTAGTTTTAGGTTTTAGTGGTAAACGCGCAAACTTGTGTCTTCTCGGGATTGAATTGAATGTGGCTCAGTTCATCCCACTCAGAGACCATCCCCAAGGAAGTTTCTATAGAAGACTCAAAATTCTTTCGGCACTCGTCGACGTTTTCCCGAGAGAGACCTGCACGGCCGGAATATACCGCATCCCCAGTGCTGCCATCAATATAACAATGTATGTTGGAGATATCCAACATATCATTGATGTGCAGGAGGAACAGAGTTGGGGATAGCACGCAGCCTTGGGTTACACCAGCATTCACGGGCTCGGAGTCCGAGTAAAAACCGTCAAGAACGACCTGTATGCTCCGCACAGTGAGGAAGCTAGTGATCCACTTGCATAAACTCTCGGGAAGCCCATAAGAAGGTAGTTTCGAAAGAAGCCCCATCCAGACTAAATGCCAGGTCCTCTCTCTTGCTTTCAATAACAGCTGCCCAACAGTGCATAAGATATAACTGAAGATCACCAGCCGGTGGACCATGGCGAAAGCCATATTGCCATATAGTCATTGACCAACTGGTGATCCTCGAGGTACGTTAGGAGCTGATCTACCGATAATGCTCTCCATTACTTTGGAGAGAAGGGAGGTATTGGCGATAGGTCTGTAGTAAACTGGGTCCGAGCTATCATCTTCTGTAGAGATCGGATGGACAAGGGCACGCTTCTATGAGACCGGGACTACGCCTTTAAGATAGGAGTACCATAAGCGTTTGAAGAATAGTTTGAGGATAACCAAGAATATCTACTACGATTACATTGAGAAGTTAAATATCAAGTTGGTTATTTTTTGGTAACTGTTTCACCGGTAAAGAGCAGATAGGTAGATGTATCAATTAGATTAGAACTGACCAGGTTCCATAACCACGACTTATTTTCAGTTGAGCATTGACTGCAGCCACCATGTTCCTTTAAAAGCACTTTCCATGGTCAACTACTTGCAAAATTTACTAGACCAATATATTGGTAAAATAAATGTATTGATTGTTATTATTATAATATCGAAAAACTTATGAGCGTGAAGGTCACCAGTGGTAAGTGATCAACGCTCCCCACGGTATCTTGCAACAACAGTGGATCACAAAAATATTAAACACTTGTGAGAGTTTTTTTTTCAAGATTGGGGATATTTTCCCCAATCTGGGTTGTACGACAAAAAAATAATGTCGACAAAAATTGGTGATGTGCATGACATATATAACATGATTGAAATCCACATCAATATGAAATAATTTCTCAAAACACTGCATATTATGAATAGAGTAAATAATCATAATTCAATATCAGTTATCAATACAAATAATATATATTTTTTATTACAGTTATAAGTAAAAGTCTTTATAGCTAGCGCTATGTACCTACATAGAAATATATTTGAACTAAAGTGACGGTAAGATCGATTTATGTGTATAAATAATGTCAATTTTCTATTACACATTTATTAATCTATAATAATGTTGATAAAAACTGCGAATCATACGCAAACTGTGCTTACCTGATTTCATTAGCTTTAAGATTTGAATATATAAAAGTTACCTTCTTTGTTCTTACTTATATTATAAAATAAACGCGAAATTCTGTATCAGGCCTGTAAGGAATTTTGTTTCTAGTCCTAGTTTTGACTATGCCCTGATAAGTCAGAAAGTCAGTTATCCTCTTTAGTACAAATACATATGTATTACAATGTACGTGAAACATAAAATTTATTAAGAATTATATATAATAATGCCATAACAAAAGAAAAATAGAACATTAATAATTTCATACAAAAGACATCAACGCTCGTTACGTAAAGCGTAGGTATATCATGAGAACATGTAATTTACGTACTTCCTAACGCGAATAAGAGCGTAGCATGTTGAATATATGTATTAAATATTATTTAAATTAGTGTTCCGTAAATGCAAAAAAAAGATAAATGACAACATACCAAAAGAGTTTTACATATGACAAAAAATAATTAAAATTATTACACGATTTCTTGAATATTTAAGACCCTTTTTATTTTAGATCAAATTTTGGATCCAAATAAATTACTAACTAGTTATTAAAATAAATTTGTTTCCTTATATTATATTTTCAACAATTTTAATTATACTTTAATATGAGTGGAAGATAACTAAACCGACCATTGGTATCAAGAGTGAGAGCACATTAGATCTCTTTTTACTTTTTGCGAGAGTTAGTTGCGTGAATGTATTCTTTTTTTTACGTTACGTATTCACATTCTTTTTTAGTTACTCCATAGAACATTCTAACATGTTACTTTAATAGATTAATATTATTTATATATAATATATATTGTGTTTTTTTAATAATCTACGAATTATGAAGTATGTAACAATAATAACTATAATATTTGTCCATACTATCACTGATTTAATCAGTTCAATTATACATAGTAGCTCTTATTATTTCCTATCCGAATATTTCTAAGTAGAGTGTACTAGCTTGAAGAGTACTGCTACCAGAACAAAGAAATTTCAACTTTAAATCATCAAATTAACTTACATTTTCATTGTTAAGACAATCATTTTTGAAAATAAATTTGTTATTCGATAATAAACCTTGTTAATAGACGGTTAAGGTTGCATTTTGATTACGGTAATAGCAATTCATGTTAAAATTAAAACGTAATCACCTCCACGGAATTATGGTTTCTGTTAGTGAGCGATAGTGTCTAAATTGGTTTGTATTGTTCCATTATGCGAATCTGATCGAAGGCAGTGTCGCGAAACGTCCACGTTGCGATATAAAAGGAAGTAAAGTTAAAATATCTTTATCATACAACCGCTAACTGTGTCTGAGATTGGACCACTCCTCAAGATGTCCGCAAAAATTTTGGTAAGTTTTTTATATTAATACAAAACATAATAGAAAATAATTCAAAATAAACATGATCGTATATGTTTTGTTTGGTCGTGCATAAAAGGTACAAACGCCGTCTTCTGATTTACAAAATGAATTCCATTAGTATAAATCTATAACCTGTTGGGAAAAATAAGTGATATCGTGCGAAATAAACCTCGTATTGACATCATTGTGTTAATACAATACTTCTTATATATATTTTTTTCTAATTTATAGTTTTTTTTAAATTTATTAGGCAAATTTTAGTCACCTTTATCCAAATTTAACTTCCTAAAATATGACGGAGCGGAACTAACGCTTTTAGGATGATCACAAACGATTTGAATTAAACGAACTTTAACTAAGACTTTTTATATCTAGATATATTTATAAAATAGAGTTAGCAAATGCCAAGAAAGTAATTTAAATTTCAACACCACATTCCTGTATAATGCCTGCATTAACCCTTACGCGTTTAACTTTCCTTCGAATTATCGAATCCGTACAAAAAGATCAGAGTGAGAGGAACACAGCACTCTTTTTGTTCTTTGTTTGAAAGCAAATCATTTTGTTACAACATCAGAGCAACGGTAAATAGCTGTGATGATTACAGAGTCGCTTACATGGGACATTCTATTGTAATTTTTTAGAAAGTTATTGTAATTACTTGTGTAATTTAATGTTATTGTAATGATAAATAATATGTTATAACAATTTATTTGTTACAAATGCTACTGTCAGGTGTAATGCGAATGTGTAACATGTAATTCTGCGATGCGATATATCTGTTTGTTGGTTGTGTTTGTGAAATATTTTTGTTACCTACTGTGACGATTTATTGTTTATTTTTATTCAAAAAATAATGTGATGAGAAGAAGTATATAATATCAAGTTGCATTATTGGAATATACCTTTAAGCGACACATGATAGAGAAAACGAAAATACGTTGACACCAACATAAATTGTATTTATGACGTCACACTCAGGCAAAAGTAAAAACGATCAGCTGTTTATAGTAGTTTATAGATCAGATAAGTTTTAATGTGGTTTAAAAAATGTTAAATCCACGGTGGTTTCAAAGGTACATTAAGTTTGTATATGCTCGAAAGAGTATACGGAAATTTATTGTCTACACCTAACTCATCTAATGTCTAAACAATAAAGAAATATTATACAAATTATAATTAAAATAAAAACTTAAAATCTCACTTGAAATAGTAAAAAAGAAATAAACATTTAAGGTCATAGAATTTGTAATAAATGAATTCACGTTTCTTGTAATAATTATTTTTATCATCTTTCCAGTTGGTTCTCGTCGTGGTGACAGAATTGTCGGTGCTGATATCCGCTGGCGGCGGCGGTGGGGGAGGTCACAAGAAAGTTATCATCCATGTACCATTGTATGTAAAACACCATCACCATAAGCACACCATCGTGAAGCACATCCATCACAAGAGCGGCGGTGGTGGTGGTGACGATCACTATGAGGTCCTTGGTTATACGTATGGTGAACCTAAAAAAGGAGGACATTTCGGAGGAGGTAATTATTATGATTCTGCATTTTTTAAGGAGTAAATATTTAAATTAGTTAAAAGTAGCATATTTGGTCTGAAGTAACGAAAATAAGAACACCCAGACACGAAAATGAATAGTGGATAAATAATTTATACATAAATTCCAGGTCACGGCTGGAGTGCGGCTGAGGAGAGTCATGATTCCCCTGTCAGTTTTGAAGGTGGCGACCAAGGGTCTTATTCGCTGGGCGGTGACGATGATGGTGGCGAACATGGTTACTAAACATTTTATATCTTACACCACCTGTATATGGACTGATTTATTCATTTTAATCATACATAAATATGTAATATGATTGAATATCTGTAATTTGAAGACTATTTACTCCAAATATGTTTTTGTTTACGAAATGTAACACCTCCACTTTTTAAGAATTAACATCATTATGCGTATAGTATTTAGTTTATAAATCAATAGCAGTACAAAATCTTAGTAACATAAAATAAAAATGTTACAAAGCAGAACACTTTAAAAGGATGGAAGTCCTTCTCTTCCAATCCTCAATTACAAATAAATATAAATGTAACTTGGACCCACAATACTAATCCCTAATATATATTATTGATAATTTAATACCATACTAAAAAAGATATATATTAGGGCTATTGAAATTTTACAACTTTTGTTCGTATAACAACGATTTATAGTGATATTTTATTACGTAACATAAATCTTTCTAATCGATGTTTTAAATCATGATCCATCTCTTAACCGTTTGAAAGTTGATAATCTTGTTTTATTCGGTATTTTGAGATACGGTACGAGTGTCTTTTTAATATCGTTCTATAAATTTTCTGTTAATGATTACACCCACTAGCATTTAAAGTATAAACGCCCATCTCAAATTATGCCTAGTCTGTGTCTTACTTTGATAGACAAGCTACTTTAAAATGAGGCTTTCAAGTTGATGTTATTATTACAAATCTTCACTGACAGCGAATGAACAGTAAGGTAAGATAAGATCATAGTATCTTTGGTGCATTTACATCGAGTACAATAACTATTATAATGTTTTATTTTTGTTATAATAATATTTTTTTAAGAGATTTCGTTAATTTTTATTTAGTTTGTAAGTTTGTTGTGAATATCCTATAATAACTGTCGATTATATTAAATGTTGATTTTTTTTATTGTGTTTTTTCTTTCACTTATTTTATCTTATACTAATTACTAGCTTTTACCTACGACTTTATCCTTTTTTTCATTTCATCATGCGCACATTATAGAAATACAGAATAATTTAATATTACTGATTTCTTATTGTATACTACTTAATCTAAAATTACTCCTACAATGCATACAATGCAAGACATACAAATAGACAGAGACAAAAATAAAAAAAATCGAGGAAATTTTTTTTCATGTTATAAATATAAAATTTATTTTTATTTTTTATTATATAACTTAAATACACATATAATTAAAAATTAAGTAACGTACCAAATTAACAAAAAATATAAAAAAATATAATAATTTTCAGACGTACTAGAAGTAAATCAACTAACGCTTTTCTTTTGACAGAACTTAAGCATAAACATAACTTGGCATAAACTTTAATTTTAATCTTACATCACAACAACTTAACACTATTAGAATATAATGGTGGATTGTAAGATTAACACACATTTTGTGCAAAATGTAATGACGTTTTTGCGGATACCGTAGTTATTTGAGAAATAAAATTAGATTAATAATTTTGTTGCTTTTATTCGGACTGTAGAAAATACGACAAGAATCAAATTTATTGTGAAAAATTATTGCATTTTTTACAATTGTGTTTACAATAGTGTTAAGGAGTGTTATTTTTATATATCTATTGATTGCAATGTATAAATTACACAACAAAGAATACATGTATATAAAATATCTATAAAAGAAAATGTTTCAACATAGAGATCTTATTTTACTTTTTGATACGCTGTCAAATATTCAATTATTATATTTTATAGCACATTATAATATACAATTACTATTTAGAATCAATTATTTAGTGAAAGCTGTTATGGGTCAATGATGAAATATAGACTGGGTAGTTGCAAAAGAGTTTTTTTAATATTTACAAGTCCTAAGAAACAAAACTACACCATTTTAATAGTGGAATTAATAACGGCCATAGTTAGAACGGACGATGCTCTAACTTAATTCACAAAAAACAGTTTAAATATAAATATCTGATAGATCTAATGATCTGTCAGTATCATAAATAGGGGACAAAAATCTTCATCTTTTAGTCATAAGTTAAAGCTTTGGCGATCAATGTGATTTAGTTTTTGTTAGGGCTTTAACAATAAAAATAATAATAATAGTCACTGTCTGTATACGTCCTATCAAAGAAAAATATCTTTAAAAATGCCATAATAGACTGCAACAACGACAAAAATATATTAAATTCTTCGAAATTTAGTAGCAGAATAGAACCAGCACCAACAGAGCTAAAAAGTTGTCTAATAAAGTATGGTCACCCCGCGTTATTAATAACGCGATGTTATAAATTAAAATGTATAATAAAATATATTTAATTTTACTGATTTAAATTAATAGATTGTAAGAAAATATGGTTTGGTCTTTTAAATAATATACTCGTATAACCTCCTAAAAGTGAATAATAAATGATAATTGGATAAGTGTTTCTTTGTACTTAAGCCTAAATATTGTATAGATAAAAAATTCTACCCCAATATTATTATCTTTTAGGAATATTTTATAATTATAGACTGAGAAATATTATAAAATAATATTTAATTTAGGGATTTCTTTATAAGAACGTCTATAGATACGAAAATATATTTTCATAACGTAATAACAATCCATCCACAAGTTTTTATAGACCTCCGGAATTTATGTGTATATGATCAATTAATCATAACCAAAAACATCAAACCTTGGAGATATGCAAACTCTGGAAACGATCTGATAAATACTGAATATGACTTTTTAAAAAAAGTTTGTAGTTGCTTAATACAACTAAAGTAAAGCCATATAAAACGGCATGCAAGTGTAAGTTTTCATAAACAAACATTACACCACTCAAAATCTGATTTCATATAAATGTTAGATTCATAATATTGTTTTAGAAATGCATTTACACTTTCTTACTGAAATGCGTTCCTAGAGAACTCTAAAATTAAAATAAATAAGTAAACGTTTCATTTCATTACAAGTTAAATTAAATATAAATAGTCTTTTGGATTATTGTAAGGCTATTATGATTAACAACCAATTTAACAACGCTAGACGTATGTGATATTTCCCCAGGCACGTTCACAATAAAGGTAACGAAAATAATAATAATCTTCGGTTCACATGACTTACTTTCACTCGGATATCTTCCTTATTCATCTAAGTATAAGTAGGCACGTTATTAAGAGAAAGAATACTTAGCAGTGATAAATAGTCCTTAAAAATTATTTCTGTGGTATCGAATTTCTATTCTTAATAAATCTGTAACCAATCTGTTCTTTGTCATTGTGAGATGAAAATGGATTGAAAACAATCGATGATCCGATTAGAAAATTCACGTTTTTTTTGTATCTTTCATTTCTCTGACATCTTCCGTTTTCCTTTAGTCGTGAGAATCGTTAACAATAAAATGGTTTTGTAATTTGACATGTCTCGTGTTGTTTCACGGTTAACAATAATTATAATGGACTCAAGACGTGACCACTTCACTATCTATCTGCTATAATAATTATAATCGGATCTTGTTTAAGATTTAGATTTTTTTTCTATATTTACATTATTTGTAATGATTTCCGTAAGATGTAATAACAGAGAATAAACGGACATCACTTAAACCTTATATGTATAGGTACCACACATAACACATATAAGACATGATAATAATGTGTTTTCTAATGATAATGTAACTTCATTTTTTGCACCACATTAATCAAAAATCGATCTGAGCAAGAGGAAATGGATTGAAAAATAAACGATACAAAGTATATTAGTATGGAAGCAATACAAACTCACTTCCTGAATTAGATAAAGGAAAATAAAAGTAAATGTTGCGCAAGTATTATTATTTCTTTCTTACCTATAGTGGTTACGTTTTGATGGTTTATTTTTAGATTACACAATTTAAAAAGTGGTGCGTGAAATTCTGTATCTATCATGACGGGTGCCTGTCAATGATTGCATTGACATAATTTTATAAATTATTTATTTTGCAAGTTGTAATTTTTCATTTATAACTGTATTTTTGTTTGTCTTTTATTAACAAATCAAAAAAGCGCAAAAAAAATAATATTAATTTTAACTTACGTGCCACAAGAAGAATGAATATGTATTATTTATTAATTTATAAAGTAGGGTAGTAATCTTACACGATATTTTAAATAACTTTTTATTCAAACATAACAATGGTATAACAAAGTATTTGTACTTAGGGTTAACCTTAATTAATAATTTCCTTTATAAATACTAAAATATCAATGGCATAATTGCGAAATAATTCTAGTTTTACAATTTAGTCATATGCCTTTATATAATACTAAATAACAAAATATAAAATATGAAGCAAAACTAATAAACAAACGATTCTACTCCTCCAGTATTAATAGACTGTTGAATACCAGCTTCTCTATTGAAAGACAATGGAGTATCTTCGATAAAATCTTCAGCACTCGAGAATCCAACGGCACCACTTTGACCATGACCACTCAAAGAATTGGAATCCTCAAATCCACTAGGAAATTCTGATGATTGGACACCTTGAGAAGATATTGAAGATTGAAAGGGATCGCTTTGACTCGACAAACTTTGAACATTACCAAATGAAGGACTCGGTGCAGCTTGGAAAGCATCATGATTTGGTACTGGGTTACTACTCTGATGGGATATTTGCGCAAAGGGATCATTGTTGTTTTCTGCAGCTGCGTTTCGAACAAAACCATATGTACCTGGGTACGTCTGGGATAAGCTGTTCACAGCAGTGTAAACATCATCTTCGCCTTCATTTCCTTCTTCAGTTACTTCATAACCCTTTGAACCTGTGTTTGCTGAATTTATTGACGTCCCTGGTATTCCATTAGGTAAGGAATTGAATACTTTTGTTTGCTTTATTGTGTGTACAACGCCATGTATTTTTGGAGAGCCTGGTATTGCAGGAGCGGATGATAAAAATCCAAAATCATCTTCGAATGATGAGCTGGGGCTATAATTAACTGTTGGTGAATCATAACTAGGTGGTTGATAGTTTACAGTTGGTGATTCATAACTAGGTGGTTGATAGTTTACAGTTGGTGAATCGTAGGTTAATGGAGTGTCATGATGTTTATGTTCATGTCCATGATGGCCATGTCCATGTCCATGGTGTCCATGGCTGCCATGATGTCCGTGGTTTCCATGACTGCCATGACTTCCATGACTCGAATGACCCTTGGAAACTGAGTGAGTAGATGTTTTCTTATGGTGGTGGTGGTAATGATGCCCTTGTGGAGCCTTTGGTTTGTGGTGATGATGATGATGATGATGCTCCTTTTTCGGTTTATGGTGATGATGGTGAATTGTTATCACCTTAGTGTGCTTATCGTGGTGAATAAATTCCGGAAGGTGCAGTTTCACATGGTCACTGGAATAAATTTTATAAATTAAAACCTTATAACAATATAAATAATTATAAAGTGTTTTCTTTATAAAGAAAGTAATATTATAATAATATATATTAAAAAGAATACATGAAGTTTTTAAGAAATATTTAAATGTCGCAACAGCTTTTAAAAAATAAAATCGCAATAATTAGCGCAGTTTATTATCATATTAGAAAGGTTGGGTACATTAGACAAAAAGCTTTTTAAAAAATTCTTTACAATAAACTTACTGGTGCTTTTCTCCATGTCCTCCCGCTTCGATATGGACAAACAATACCACAAACACCAAAATACATTTAACATAATCCATCTTAGACACTTGAATAATTTCCCTTCAAATATTAATATCAATATTTACATATAAACGCAATCACACAATCTCCGAAGAGATATTTATCTAAAGAGTACTGTTGACCGTTAGGCTACCACCGCATTGCAACTCAGAACTGGATTGAACAGCGGAGTATTGTGAGATGACCATTTATCTAATTTCACTTAAATAAACCCGTAATGTCAACAAAAAGACCACAATGATTACCCCAGCAGACACAAATGTTTTACCAGCATGCTATTATCGCATCAATGACACTCAACTTACGGTTGTGTTTCGAACGTCTATTATTAGCTAACAGCCTTCAGGTGCGCTGTGTAAAATAAGTATTCCAAAAAAACGTATTGGAGTGGATGCTGTAACCGTGTTGCATATTCAAGTCTGAACGACTTTCCGTTAAAAATTGTAACACTTTTATCAGGGCACTAGGAACTTACGTAATTATGGTGTGTATAACTTATATTGTATGCTGTTACGAAATCATTATCATTCATTGATTGTTAAATTTATTTTTAAGGTGCCTTTGTTACGTGGCATCGTAATTTTTGTAACGTTATTCTGTTAAAAGATATCCCAAGATACTTTTTTCATCTAGTATCTAATCTATCAAATTGAATTGTTAAGAGAATTTATTTTTAAAATCATCTAAGTATTATCCTTGTATCATACATATATATTTATCTATATATTACTATAGTTCCGAGGTCACTGGACACAAACTCGTACCATTAATAAACAAAACAAATGAATGACTACAGACAATTAATATTGGATCGTTTAATCTTTGTAGGCGTCATAGCGCTTGATAAATATTTTAAATCTTATATCCCTTTTAAATTTAATTGACCGTCCCGTCTCGATTTATTGGTTTCCCTCGGGAATCGTTTTGTGATCGTATTAAAAACCAGAATTAAGCCATTCCTTATTCGTTTGACCGGTAATTATAGTAATGGAGAGTTGAGGGTTATTTTGTTTATTATTTTTATTTTATATAATCATATCATGAACTTGTGTTTTAATAAATTTGGGTATGTAAAAGGCGTATTTTTTTATAGTAATTATTTAGTATTAGAGTATCTTAAAGTATTCTTGTGTGGTTTCTTAGTAAGTAATCCTTAACATTTCAATAAAATTGGATTACACTTTTATCGTCAAAGTGATATTTAGAGGTCTTTTTAATCTAAAATTATATATATATGTAAAGGTCCGTTAGGAATGTTGTGTAGGTAAAAATTGGGACTATATCCCCATGTTTGGAATATCACAAAATAATTAAATATTTTAAAAAGTACTTTAATTTTATTTAATCTTTAACATAATCTAATGAATGGAATATTTAAAAGGTACTACATCAAATACTAATTTAAGAATGCTAACAATAGTGAAGAGATCAAACATGTATCATGAATATAATATTATTTAAATTATAAAAGTTTTATTTGCCTGTTCGGTTGTTTGCAAAATTTAATGAAATACTGTTTGGTGGTCCTTTAGTGGAATGAACTTTTATAAATACTTTTTACTAATCTTTTAAGTCAAAAAAACGAATCTAGTTTTAGCTAGAGGTATAATAATGTATATTTACAGATGAGAGGGTATCGTCGTTCAAATGTAGTCACGGTTAATATCATTACAATATATGAAATAATATTCATATTAATATAAATACATGATAAAAGAATTAATATAAAATATGTAATATAAATTAAAATATATTTCATAGCCAGAACCGCTTTTTTGCAACACATTATATCGTGTTTAATGTATTTGTATAAAATAAGTTAAGGGTAGATTAGTTTTCTAGATGTATTAAATAAATAGCGAATGAAATCGTTAGTATGATTGGTAAATATTTTTTATGCACAGTTAATTTATTTGTTTATAATATCTATTTGATACGGACGTAAGAAAATTAGTTTTTAATAACGAATGACATAAGATGTCGTCACTGACGCCAGACATCTGTAACACGATAAAACTTTTTATTTCCTATGTCGAAATAACTATTGCAACTAAAGAAATAGATTTATGAAAAATACAACTTTTAAAACTATATTAACTGACCGTCGTTCTGCCCGTTTATTTATTTAAATATATAATGTAAAATAATTGACTCAAAGACCTAATTGAGATACTTTTCCCTGTGTATAACCCATAAACATAAAATAAATAATAAATTTAAAGAAAACACGTCAATAAATAAAAAATCGCATAGCATATATTAGCAATGGGTAAGAAATTTCACTCAATTCAATGTAAATAACAATAAAGCAAGAAAATAAATTCTTAAATATTTAGATTAACATTAACTATAATATAGTGGAAACAAAAATTAATTATAAACATTTATTATAAAAGATCACCTTATTTTTTATTGATACAAAAAACTTATTGCTATGTTATACTAACTAAATTATTTTATTTCTTACAAATAAATTCTATGTAACTCAAAGTCAGACTCTAGTAATGTAGAGAGTTTATTTTTAATATCCCTTATGTTAATCAAGGTGGGTTAGTTTATTAAGACATTCAGTTTGGTCAAAAATAATCCTATACAAGCAAAGAAATATAAAATATACATAAATATGTGACTCTGTAACCTTTCGTACAGAACATGAGCACGTCAAAATACTTGTAAGAGTTCAAAAAGTCTTTGGTATAGCAAGAAATTATATAACCTAAATAAATAAAAATATTACGATTAATTCCATAATTACTAAGGAAAGATTTTGTACAATATTTTTGGTTTATCATTGCACATACATAATTTGCATTTTGAGTTAAAAAAATACGCAATTTATATATAAACTTATGGCTTTTGGTGAAATGTCGGTGAGTTCCATGCACCCTGCAACAAAAACAATTAAATCAATATTTAAATACATTATGATATTTATCTCTAGAAATTATCAAAATATATATGAAAGTTACCAACCTAATCTCGTCTATACAATGGGATACCATGTCGGGTGGCTTTCAATGGTATATCTCGGGGCACTTCGGCCATATCCAGCTGCAGATTCATGGGACCATCAGGGAGAAACTCGGGGATCGGCTGCGAGTGGGCTGATACGGGGTTTTCATCCATGAGATGCATGTGGTGGAAGTGCTCGTGTTCTTCAGGCAGGACGTGTTCATGATCATGGTGAGTGTGGTGATGATGTACCGTCTTGTAGACTGTGTGAATGTGCTTGATCCTTTTAACTTTATAAGGCACGTGGATCACGACTTTCTTAGTCCGCCTGGAATTAGAATAATGACGACATTAATTCTTTAAATCAAGTTACATCTGTCAAAATATCTATTTTATATTATTTTACTTCATCCATTCATCATTCCTTTTTCATTCAATTATTGTCTAAAAAATTTAAACTCCTATCACCGAATATGTCAAAGATAATACAAAATTTCTTTATATTCACACAAGCGTGTATATGTAATCTAATAACAGGGTAATTAGTTATAATAAAAAATATATAATGTGATTGTATGGACAAATACATTATACATACTGTTCCGTCACAACCCAACGATTTCCACGTCTTTATCGATAATAAACGTTAACTCTCTTCCTATAAGGACATTTACAGTTACATGACATAATATATTATGCGATTCGAAACTTCATGCAAGTAACAATTACGAGTTATTCTCTTCCTTTTTATAAGCAAATATTTATTAGGAAGCTACTACATTATAGTTTTAATAGCTGTTAATAATATATATTGTAGTGGTCATCTATATACTTACTTGAAATATATAGGTAATAATTTTATTATGACATATAATATTAACTAGATATAATAAGATTCTCTACTATATATAAAGATTATTATTGTAATATATTACAAAATTAAGTGTAAGTCCTTTTGTCCTTCATCCACATAACTCTTCAGAAACTAATAAATTATATTTTGTTTCATATTTACGTGGTTCAGAGGTGAAATTAAAGACTATGACGATACTATTAATTAATTCTCTCTTTGGTTTTATACCTTATTTAATAAGATAAACTTGTATTTAACTTACCCTTCAGAATACGTCACAAGCACCGCCAGGAATACAGCCAGGCAATAAATTAACTGAAAAAATATATTATATTTATTGTCATTGTATTGTAGAAAAATCATCATCAAATATGACCATTTTATAAAAATATTTAAAGAATGTTAAGAGGAGATTACTATGCTTATAATAGTAAAATATGTATAAAAATTATGTAAATAAAATAAACCTCTATAGCTAAATCTATAAAAAATAAATCAATTAAACGTTTCCATGAAATATTTATTGTTATTTGCAAATATGTATCTCTTAACCTTATAAGAGAAACTACAATACCTACACAGTTATTATACACTTTATGTGATAAGATGATTTTCTAAATAAAATATGTTTGTACAAATATAAAGTAATATGTTACATATAAATAAAATTCGCTTGCTTTTTTGCATGTTCTATATAAAACGCCTATTACTTATTTTATATTATATACAATTGTGAGAAATTAGTTTATATTTACATGTTCTCTTCTCTAAGTATCCTTCAATAATTCAATTAATTATTTTTATTCATTAATTGAATTACACCAAATTCATTAACAAATCCTAAAATTACAAAAACTTAAAAAAAACAATCAATCAATTAATGATGTTTGATTAAAATTCAAGTTATGTCATATTGTAAAAATAATAAATTATTTGTTCAATTTGAATGAATCATTAAAATTATACAGATTATTGAACGACTTTTAACACACAAAATCTTATGTAAATGAAACCATTTGACACTAATTAATTAATGGATGAAGAATAAATATTAAAATAAAACCTGCACTACAAAAAACTAAACACCATTAATATAGTTTGTATAAATAAAGTAAAATTTCTATAAACTAAGAAAGTGATAACGTTAAAAAATATAACTCAACGATACACAATAGTATGGCATTGTGATTACATACCAACGATTTGCAATCCATGTTCATGTATTGTATGAAGACAATGAAAGAAAGCACCGAAGACGCGACAAAAAGCTCAAGATATAATTGCGTTTGAATGCAATGTTTCTGCACGTAACGACAAATTAATAATGAAACCCGACACGCTTGTTATTCTTATATACGAGCTCTTATACACGTCAGCTCCAGGTTCGAGACTTTTCTATACTCAATCGGGGTATGTATGTATGTTTGTGAAAATATTTAAATAATTCATAATGTTATGTATAGTGTTATGATCTTGTAAAATATTTTTTTACTAATGAAATATATTATGTTCGCCTTTGTTACATTTCCATTTGGCTCATATATATAATTCGTTTTGGTCTAGTGATTATATTATTATGAAATGGATCTATTGTTTTAAAATATTAACATATTTATAGTGTCTAGCCTCAGACCTTTTCTCGGACCCTAGTTATCCTAGCTCTCTTAGATATTCAAGAAAAAATTATATATTTGGATTTGTGTATCCATAGTTTGATTTCAGGTTGTCATTATACTGTTTTCTCTTCCTAATTGTAAAATTAAATTTATTAGTAAGTCATTCCAGTTTGTTAAAAATAATTGTGTATGTGTGACAAAACGTATAAAAAATTGGAAAATTTGAATTAGATTTTTTTTTTTAATATAAGCATTATACAGAACATAGGAAAAAATAATTTTCTTCAATACTTAACTCCTTCCATCGTAAAACCTTGATTAATCATGGTTTAAAAATATAGAAATACTATGTAAGTATAATTAAAATATACATTATTTATAAGCCTTATTATTTATCAATTAAAATCAACATCAGTATCAGAATAGAAAATACATATTTCGAGTAACTAAACAATTTGCCTTAACATACATACACATAGAAAAATATGACAAACAATACTAATAATTAAAAGACAAATTAGTTTATTAAATAACAACAGTTACCTTCGACTTTGTTCGTCCACACACCTCGATCTCAAATAATAATCCATTCATCATCACTTAATAATAAATACATACACAAAAATTTTGTATTATACCATAATTATAGATAGTACCAATTCTTCGCTTTTCTTTCGCTTCGCTTTTCCTCACAGTGTTTAATTATATTTTATTTATATTCCAAATCAAACTTAATCATTGCGATTGGCATTTCTTTATTAGAAAAAAAACAAGTGGTTTGTAGTGAACACACAGACAACAATAATAGTTTGGGTTCTGTATCGTACACTGAACCAAATTTTCTTTAAATATCGAATGTAGAGATGTTGCCTGGGATTATTTTATTATTGTAAATCAATAGAAACTGCTACACTTGGAACTACCACATTTGTTGTACCAAGATCTGATATACTACATATACTTAGAAAGGTAATCCTTTCACTATTAATATAATATGGTATTCCAATAATCATGGATAAACGCGTGTATATAAATACTTCCTTTTTATTGATTTGATGTAAACATCGGGAAGCATTGCTATTACGGAAAAAGAAAAATGAAAGGCATTTTATCTTAATTTGTATTATCTGTTTACGTAATCATGTTATAAAAAGTTATTTAATTAAATAAAGTTTTTCTTCATTCATGTTCCGATATCCATAATGGGCTTTTTCTTGGAGATTTGATTGTAATTTGTTCTGTCTTGTTGCTGTAACTATAATATAATGTTTTTATAATATAAAATTGCAGTATAACTTATAAAAAAACTACAAAATATATATTTTTATTATTCAAAATCGTAGCAAAATCTTAACTTCTTCCAATATCGTATTATTTCTTATAGAGGTAACTAGTTTTGGATATAATTAAGGATAGATTTAATAAATATTTCATTAAACTATAAATTATTTACCCGAGAACTTTGAAAATGTTTCCATAAACCATACCGGAGTTCCCAATCCTCGAAAAATAGTGTAGGTTTTTTCCAGTACGCGTGATGGCTATGAAGATTGTATGTCTTTAGTAGTGGCGGATTCAACTGGGGTGCATCCTTAGCCCTTCGCGATATTATCTCATTAACATATCGATATAAATCTGGAGCTTTATGAACCCAACATATTAAAGACATGATTGATATCACTATAGCATGCAACCAGTACTGACTCTTCTGTGACAATGATTCCTGAGTTATCGCAAAGTCTTGGATTGTCATCACCAAACAGGAAGCTGCAGCAGCAGTCAGGCTGCAAGGAACTTCTAGGATCGTACACGCAATCAAAGAGAACAAAGCCCTCAAATTAATTAAGCTATAACTATGATGTTGTATTAATTTAATTGAACAATCGTGAATTTGTTCTCTATAGTGTCTTAAGAAAGCTTTGTCGTTGCTGTTATATTCTGCTATTTGTAGAGGAACCTGTGATATAAAATAAAATAATTATAAATGTATGGTCATTTTATTTGGAAATATAGAAACGTTATTTTTATCAAACCTGCGAAAACTCGTAATAAATAGTTGGCATTGAAAGGTAAGCGCCGTTTCCTTGACGATCCAAAAATCTAACCATAAGATGGCAGCCGACAAGGCTATAAATTCCATTTGGTGAACAAACAAAATTATTCAGGACGTCAGAAAATATATTTTCTTGAAAACTATCACTATATTTACCAACTTCGTATAATTGTGCAATGTATTCTATTAGTGATGAAAATTCTAGGGTCTCATCATTGCTCATATGGGCCATGGAAAACCATTTCAACATTGTTGTTATAATGACTAAACGACAGCTGTTTTCAGCTCTCTCAAAGATGCGACGCAGACAAACGTCGAAGCCTCTCTTTAAATAGCGGTAGGTAGCAACAGATTCCGAACCTTTAGACATGCTACAGGCAAAAAAGTCTAGTAATCGCGTGATAAATGGTAATAATTTTTGCTTATTGATAATCCAATTATCACTGTTCAATAGTTCATACAGCACTCTCATTCGATGGCGAGCTGATTTAATATCACTAAATACTACACAATGTATATCTGTTAACATCATATTGAATAGAATAATTCTTCCTCTGCTATAATATAAAACAACTTCCAGTATTTGAGACACAAAATTCTCGTAGGGCCAGAGTGATATTTGAGAGAAGAAATCCAATGTGATTCGGATGGTTCGTTCAGTGCACTCTGGTTGAAGCACGTCCATTGTATCTTGGAACACAGTTTCTGCTCTACCGAATAATTTCTTATCACATTTGATCCAACGTCTTCCTTTTAGCATATTTAACTTTAACCTCATACCAAAATAATAAATTAAAGTTAAAGAACATTTTAGTATATCGTCGTACTCCGAATCTTGGATACAGCGTCGAGATGATTCCTTAAGGATGTAACGCAGACTTTTTATCGCTGATGTTTTACTCTCATGAAATATGTAATTCAAATCAATTGGTTGATATAGGTAATGGAGTTTGTTTATTTTTTCCTGTAAATCATTACCTTTAAGGGAAACCTCTGAAGTTGTTTGTTTCATGGAGGTAACATATAAACAAGTCTCTTAGCAAAAAACTTATTATTTTATTTTATTAAGATTGTCTTAACTACGTTTTTTAACTTCTAAACGTCAAACGTCATAGACTATAAACAATAATGTTGAAAGCAGTATCCTCCAGATATATCGCTTTAATGTATATAACTTTTTGAGAGAATTTAAGAATAAATCTAATGGTATGTATATAAAAAAAGAAGTTCAAAAGATCCAGCTTCCGCGTTGTATTATTTGCTTCTGATATTTTTCGATTAATATCTAGAACAATGAAAGTGTTGACGTAACTTCCTCGAGCTGTCGGCGAGCATGCGCACGCGCACGCACTTAACGATATTCTTTGAAAGACTTTTCTTGCTTAATTTTGTATTTAAACATTTAAAAAAATATATTTTGCATTGCTTATTTTGAAGTTTGTAAAGACAAATTAACCAAGAATTTATAAAATTATACCTCTATGTTTATTATTATTAGATAATGTGACAAAAATAAAAACTCTTCTGGATTATAAATTTATTCAGAAATAGACGACCACACTTAATCTATCAGTCTTATTTAATATAAATAGAAGTGAAATAAATTATTACATAAGCAAAACAAAATTTGGTTGTATCTTAAACTATTGCTTGGACGTTGTTTTTGAATTATCTGCAACCGTCATTTGTTGCGGAATCTGAAAGTTTTGAGAATAACTCTGAGCTATGTATGGACCGGGTCCGACTTGCTCTTGAAGTTTCTCAGCTTCTTCCGGAGCAACTGGGCACATACATGGTACCAATTGGACATGCTGGAGCGAAACTGGGGTCAAACTGGCACCCGCCGGCACACTGATAGGAATAGGCGCCATGTTTTGCGGCATTTGAACTTCAGGCTGGGCGTACTGCTGTTGCTGTATCTGGTACATCTTCCGGGACTCGTAGGGATACATGTACTGATACCGATATGATGACGTCATCGGCTGCTCCCAAGGCTTTATCGCAGGCTGATTGCTGTAACAACAAATACTTGTTAGAACACTTTTTTTTTATTGTTACGAAATGAATAAAACAGGTAAAGAATTCAAACGCACGCATAACATCGCGAGCAATAACATCGCAAACGCATATTTAAATAACACAGTATCTGATTATATAAATGTATATTAGATAATCTATAGATAAAAAGATAGATAAATATAGACATATATAGACAAATATAGACGGTATAGTACCTAGAATCCGATCCCCATTTGAGAAAGAATGCTTCCGAGGAAGACACTAGCACCAAACTCAGGAAGATGCACATCTGTCAAGGAATATAAAAAAATTAGAAACATAATTTATATTATAATCAATAATTAAATCCATATATTAAATTAGTCATCAAATATTATATTATTTACTTGACATTCATATGATTTTTTGAGAATCAGTGAAATTGTTAAAATTATATTTCGAAGAAACTTCATTTCTATAATACATGTTTCTTATATAAAATATTCACAGATTGAAAATATTACTAGTTTCCAAAATGATTTTCATTAAATACATTTTGAAAAGCGTCAAGTCTCTTTTTATTTTTGTATTCTCCATATTAATAAAACAATTATAAGCTACATAACAATATTAGATTTATATAAAAAAAATCAAACTTATAAAATCAACTCTTAACTAATATTATGCTTGGGAGAGTATGTCTGTCTGTTACGCTAACGACTAAACCACTAGACCGATTATGATGAAATTTGATATAGAAAAAGATTGAGGCCTTGAGGCGAAAATAAAACTTAAATAGTGAAATCATAGTTCTGGTGTTGTTTCCAAAATCTTTTATCCGCAGGCGAAGCCTCGTTCAAAAGCTAGTCTTCGTATAAATTAATAATATTTTTTTAATATATGTAATGTGATCAATTGATCTGTTAGAACATTATAATAAATTAAGATTCATATAAAATGATAGAGAAAAAAATAATAATTCGCAATGCATTATAATACTTTTAAATCCAAATATTGGTTAATATATAATATAATACTTAACTAATAATTAAATATGTTTGTTTGTTATTATTAATATGTGAACTTATTTAATCTGAGATATGTAAAACAAACCATGATAAAATCCAGATATGAAACTTAAGAACATCATAATCTGAAGTAATTAACAGAACACGAACCACGTCAATCAAGACCTCGTTAAAACAAACTTTTATAATTACCCTGTATTATTTTACATGTTATACATTTTATGTTATTTTAAAATATTCAAAATTTTTCATTAAAATTTCAATACCCCAAAAAAATATATATTTTATATACATTAAAAAAAATTGTTTTAATATTTTTATTGATTTTTTTATATTGATATTTGAGACTTTTTTTCAATAATATCTCGATTAACTCCATAATACGTAAAATATTTCAAATGACTATCGTATCGACTTTATTTATTAAAAATAATAAATTATACCACATTTCTTATTAGAATATCATTTGTTAAACTTTTCGACTAAAGCAAAACCTCTATATAATGACGACTAAAAAGAAGCTAACCTTTTCAATCTGATATAAGAATGGATAAAATAAATTGATTACCCAATAACAATCTACAGCTACAGCTCTCCCAGACGGTGAGATTTATAACAGTTCAATATAGATTCTATCGGCGGTTGTCATAACAAAGGAGGCAACAAAACGACAGACATGAAAACGCCATGACTTGCCTCTCTCCCATCGGCATCCCATTCACCGCAGACGTATAAATTGAAATTTCAACCAACAACAAATCGACAGATCGACAATTGTTAATAGAAAAGTAAATACTTTACAATACGTCGGTTTGATGTATTATTACAGATACAAAAAATATTGGTAATAATTGTCATGTTTGTACAAAGATATAAAAAACATCAATTAATATTCTTGACCTGATACAATAATAGCAGATTTAAATATAATGATAAAATTACATTAATATCGAAATTACAAAAAGAAGTCGCAAATAGAACAATAAAAGGATATGAAACAATAACTCACCGCTATATTTCTATGCAAATACATTACACTAAGTTAAAAAAAACTAGGGTACGTGAAGACAAACGAACACCAACTTGATACTGATGTCTACGTGAATAGGATCAAAATTTTTAAAATACTTCTTGTAGCGGAACAGAGATGCGCGCACCCGATCCGACCGCGGAATGACCGATCCCTTGGGACCAGTCGTTTTTTATACACGATTTCAGAAACATTCCGTCCCTAAAAGCCGGTCTCCGGTCCCAGAATGAAGTATAATAATAATCTTATTAACTTATCTATACTCCTATCTTTACTTAGAACGTACCGTTATATTAGGCCGAATTTAAAAAGGAGTTTCGTAGACATTGGCCACTTAAGATAATTTCTCACTTTTTTAGTTAGTTGTCTAAGTGTTTGGACATGTGGTGATTCGAAAGGAAGGGAAAGGCCGGCGCTCGGTCTCGTACCCTCGTAATGGGAGGGATGTCGTGTCGAATTGAGACGGCTCTATTACCTTCCTCCGCCGACCCATGACTCGTCAGGTTTCCGACGCGTGAAATCCTAAATGGGTGAAGCGTCAACATTTACAATGCTACAACAAAAAGTTTCTTCGGTCCCGTAGTTGCTTAATTACCTTTGATTGATATTATACTGAGGGACTTCATTATGTTTTTCTGGCGTTTCCGCTGCAGTCCCGGCGTTCGAAATGAGTTCCAACTCGAAACATTATTTTGGTTAGCCGTAAATACATCCTGTAAGTGCATTGTGTTTTGGTTTTCAACAAATTATTTCCCGTTTATTATAAAGTTATCTATTTTATTTTAAGATTTCCATTCACTTTAATATTCTATGGAATATTATTCAAAAAAGAACATTTCTCTTTAATGACATTTTATAGTTAAGGGAACATAACCAGACCACATTTAGTAGCTGAAAGTAATAAAAATGGGCATTGTACCTTACTTTATTCCTTGAATTCACTTAAGCTGACCGCTCATCTGTCCTAGATAACAAATAATGGGCATTAACATGTCCTCTGTGATACATTCCACCTATCAAAAATAACAGATGAGCGTGTCTCTAAAAGCGATAAGCAAGAAAGCAGCCGCAAACGCATCAAAAAAACTCTTTTACAGTTACGATGACATTCCAAAACTTAAAATAAGACAAACAACCTATTAACCAATATATGAACGTACTTATTTATCTATTTTACATAGAAAAGCGATTAAAATTTCAACGGATGAAATGAATGGTAGTAAATTTACATTAAAGTTGTAGTCGGGTGCATACGAGTGTGTTGGTAGCGTGGTGGTGCTACAAATTTATTTAAATAGAGTCTTGATCTTCAACATAACTCCACAGGTGCATCTTATTAAAAATAATAAAAATGTTTCGCTTTTTAAACTTCCGTGTATTTTTATATATGAATTTGTAATTTTATTGATCATAAAAAAAATGTTTATTAATTAATCTGTTTAAATAATTGTGGGATAGAATCGACGGTGGTGGTACCGACAGTTGATCGAGAGATCTAAAAGATAAAGACAGGTTAGAAAGTATGAAATTGTTTTTATGGAACATTTGAGTGTGCATTTTGTTCTTCATATAAAGACTAATTAAAACTAGAGACATCACAGAACAATTGTATTTAATTAATATTAATAACATTATTATTTTTCAGAGATTCTCAAATATTTAGTAACTGTAACAAGCGTTTTTTTTATATTTGTATTTTTTACACATAATTAATAAAGTACTAGTTCTCGACGCGACTTCGTTTACATGGTATACTTTGAATTGACCGTTCCCGTGGGAACTTCGGCATAAAAACTATTTTAAACACTTCTACGGAGATGTAACGTAAAAATAATCAATATAATTAATTGTCTATTCTTGAAGTTTTATGAAAATAAATAATGGGTCTGCGTATTAAACATTATGTATTCCTTCATGTTGTAAATATTCAAATTGTTTTTTAAAATTTTAATTGATTTTTTACATTCTTATATTACTGAAAATATATTATTTATATTATTTCGTTCAGTATTTAGTCTATTGAGGATGTAAGCATGGGATCATTATGGTTTGAAAAGCATATTCTCAAACGTATTACTAAATATAAATTGAAACATATGTTTCTCCTTGCTGTCGGTATCCTTACGAAGGCCTTGCCCAGTAACATCTTATAGTAGTAACTGGCAGTTATTATAACATATATATGATTTAAAAACTTTTGTTATATATTAATATTTGGTGAATGTTTCTGTGCAATAAAGTATATACGGGCTATAATAGTAATTTTTTACTAATTTGTTAAAAATACATACATATACATGTATGTGTATATATATAGAATAAGTAAAGAAAGTGTATTTTATCACCGCGGCCTACCGAAACTTAGTTTATAGTACCAAACGAATTCTATCTCTGACTTAATTGAAAGGTATGTCGTTGAAGGGAGACTTAAAAAAATTAAAATGACTTTTGGAAAAACGTTTAATGATATTAAGAAAGTCTTAATAAAGGGTGATGAGACAACGAAATGCGGTCGCCCAAAACTATTTAGTAGTTTTTAAGATATTACAACCAATCAAGAAATCAATTATATTACATAACACATATTTATTTCTGTATGATTTTTGTGGGTCAATAATTTTCATTTAGGTCGGTGAGAATTGATTTTGGTTTTAATGTATGATTTACTTCCATCAACTTGGATTGTCCATGACATTATCAAATTTTTCGGGGGCTGTTTGAAGAGCTAAGCTATTTTGGACCTGTTTTTTGAGCAAACCACGGCATCCTGATGAAAATAACCCGAGAAATCTTCGAATTGGAATGAATGAATCCTCGTTTAAGATATGATGACAGGTGTAACCTAATTTTTTACTCCATAGAAGGTAATATAGATACCTAGAATTTGAAGGCAACTCTGTTTCCGTGTAGGATGAATGTATATCTGAAAACTGAAAGACTTAGATAAGCTCTAGTGGCATCTAAGAAAATGAACTCCTTTCAGTCAATGCTTAGGAGTAAAACATAGCTCTTGCTACATTGCTTGGCTTGAAATGAACTTTGATTTTAAGATCTTATAAAATTTTTTCAGAAGATGATTTAAACTAAACTGAGACAAATATGCGTCAAGTAGATCATGAAAATTAAGTATCAAATGTAAAGGCGACAGAAGTAAAACTATAACTTTTTAACAATCGTTTCACTCCTATATACCAGCATTACGCTAACTAGGTTACTTTGAATTAGACTAGCGCCATCTATTGATAAAATAAGGAACCAATACAATACCGTAAAACGTATAGTGGTAGTCAATTTAACAACATCAATTTACATGATTTAATTAGACCAAATGCAAATATTGTATATTAATTGTGTAAAATTAATAATTATATATGTTTTTTTACGTTATCTGATATCTGTTTTAAAATAACTTGCAGTTATTTCTATGATACATACACCATTATATATACCAATAGCTCCATATACTCTAACAATAGCGTACTATATGCTGTTAATCTCTTATGAAACAATTTTTTATACACGTCCTATAAATTTTTAACATTTTTATATTACTGAAAATATATTATTTATATTATTTCGTTCAGTATTTAATCTGTTCAGGATATAAGCATGGGGTCATTATGGTTTTAAAAGCATATTCACAGACGTATTACTAAATATAAATATTGAAACATGTTTCTCCTTGCTGTCGGTATCCTTACGAAGGCCTTGCCCAGTAACATCTTATAGTAGTAACTGGCAGTTATTATAACATATATATGACTTAAAAACTTGTGTAATATATTAACATTTGGTGAATGTTTCTGTGCAATAAAGTATATACAGGCTATAATAGTATTTTTTTTCTAATTTGTTAAAAATACATACATATACATATATATATATATATATATATATATATATATATATATATATATATATATATATATATATATATATATATATATATATATATATAAGTAAAGAAAGTGTATTTTATCACCGCGGCCTACCGAAACTTAGTTTATAGTACCAAACGAATTCTATCTCTGACTTTACTGATAGGTATGTCGTTGAAGACTTAAAAAATTGAAAATGATTTTTTGGAAAACGTTTAACGATATTAAGAAAGTCTTAATAAAGGGTGATAAGACAATCAAGTCCGGTCGCCCAAAACTATCAAATAGTTTTTAAGATATTAGAACCAATAAAGAAATCAATTATATTACATAACACATATATTTCTGTATGATTTTTGTGAGTCAATAATTTTCATTTAGATCGGTGAGAATTGATTTTGGTTTTAACGTATGAATTACTTCCACCAACTTGGATTGGCTATGACCTTATCGACTTTTTCGGTGGCTGTTTGAAGAACTGAGCTGTTTTGGACCTGTTTTTTTGAACAAACCACTGCATCCTGATGAAAATAACCCGAAAAATTTTCGGATTGGAATGAATAATGATCCTCGTTTAAGATATGATGACAGGTGTAACCTAATTTTTTACTCCATAGAAGGTAATATACATACCTAGAATTTGAAGGCAACTCTGATTCATGTGCTTTATTATCAACCGTGTAGGATGAATGTATATCTGAAAACTCCTGAAAGACTTAGATAAGGTCCAGTGGCATCAAAGAAAATGAACTACTTTCAGTAAATGCTTAGGAGTAAAACATTGCTTGGCTTGAAATGAACTTTGATGTTAGGATTTTACCTATTTTTCAGAAGATGAATTATACTAAACCGAGACAAGTATACGTCAAGTAGATCGTGAAAATTAAGTATCAAAAAGTAAAGGCGACAGAAGTTAAACTATAACTTTTTAACAATCGTTTCACTTCTATATATACCAGCATTACGCTACTAGGTTACTTTGAATTAGACTAGCGCCATCTATTGATAAAATAAGGAACCAATACAATACCGTAAAACGTATAGTGATAGTCAATTTACCAACATCAATTTACATGATTTAATTAGACCAAATGCAAGTATTGTATATTAATAATTATATATGTTTTTTACGTTATCTGGGAGATTTGTTTTAAAATAACTTGCAGTTATTTCTATGATACATACACCATTATATATACCAATAGCTCGATATACTCTAACAATACTATATACTGTTAATATCTTATAAAACAAATTTTTAAACACGTCATAAATTCCTATTGAATACGAATAATAAGATGATTAAGAGAACGTAGAATTATAAGAATAGTTTTCCCTTATAATTCTACGTTTTCTCTGATAATTATGTGAATAAGACTATTTTATATTAGTTCTAATAGAAAATCTGGGATTGTAATTGAAATTAAAGTTATATCTAAATAATTAATAATTCTATTAAAAAAAAACTAACTGTCGAAACGGATGGTCGCTATCCATAGTGGTACTTTAATACTCTTGTAGTGAAGTCTTTGTTACATTTTAAGTACAATTTTCTGTACTTCAAAGACAATTTATAAGACATATTCCTTGAAAAATTGTCAAATCATGTCCCTCCTTCCATCTGTCCGCAGTCTAGCTCAGAGACACTGAGTACTAGAAAGCTGTAATTCGGTATACATATTAGTCACAAAGGGATAAGATAAAATTTTAAAAATATTGTTTTTAAGGTAGCTTTCCTACATATATATTGGGGTTGTATATATTTTTTTCTCCACTACCCCAGGGTGAGATGCCGTTAGATAGGTCTTTACAATATATGGTAGGTTTGCAAGAACTATTTTTCGATTTAAGGATTCATTTGTGTCATATTAAACATTATGGTATAACAATTTTTTGTTAGATTTAATTTTGTCCTCCCCTCCCTTTGCAAGTTAAATGATTGATTTTGGTGTAGTAAAGAAGTAACGAGGCAAAATAAGTCTAATATTAAAAAAATATGATTCGAGTCTATATTTTCAAATTAAGGTCATACACCCGATTATGAAGATTTTGTAATTGATTGTCAATAATATTAATAAATACAGTTTTCATAAAACATTTATTAACTTGCCTTTAAGGTAAATTTGTAAACTATAAACTTTTTTTATAAGATCTATAAAAATCTATAAAAAAGAAAAAATTTGTCTTTTTGTAAATAGTTATGAGTAAATTCAACTAACCGACCGATTTCAAAAATTATTTCACCAGTAGAATTGTAGATTACCACTGAGCAACATAGAGTATATTAGAGTATTTCACGTGCTCAAGATCTACGAAATAATACTGGTGCATGACGGATTAAAAAACCCTGCAGGGTGTTATCCTATTCAAAAAAAATACTTGATTTTAGAGTATTATCCTATCCAAATAAAAAGGCTTCAATAATAATAATATTTAACGACCAGTTTTATTACATTATGAAACGAATCCAAGTAGCGCTTTTATTTACTGACTCACTACTAATAATAGTATTTAAATATCCTTTGGGAATTTTTATACTGTGATTAATAAATTTACAGCGCCATCTAGTTGATTTCTTTTAAATCATATTTAATTTCGCCAATTTAAAGTGAGATTTGGTGAATCTTAACTACTTGTAATACATAATATTATGTAATATTATAACCAATTAATGAATTGATTTAATTAATTCATTCATTAAATCGTGTTTTTATACACTGTTTAGTCTGTGTTTTCTGTCTTATATAAAGTTTAGGCAAGTTTAAGTATGTTTTAAATATTATATACAATTATTTTCAGGGTTTTACCTTTTATGGAGAAACTTTGTTTAAATCTGTCTGTAGTTAATAATGTAAAAAACTTAGACCTAATTTAGACAGATCGGATTATTTTGCAATCTAGTTCTATAATATTAGTCAAAAATATATTATAATTTCGGTTCATTAAAAGGTTAACTATTATGAATACTCAAATCCTTTATTCGTAATGATATATAATGTATTATAATTATTATTTTTTGTTTTCTGCACAACAAATACACTATGCTCTTAGGTTCTCAAACGGTTCTATATAAAATTATTCCAAGAAATAGTTGTTATTGCAGGATATCTTGTCTTTAAGGAGTGTTTTATTGCTATTAAGGTGTACATTGAATATCTTTAGAAAGAGAGAGAAAGAGAAAGAGAAAGAAAAAGAGAAAGAGAGAGAGAAAGAATGTGATGTCCTTTTCCACTCCTCTCTGTATTATAGGAGAGCAGTATTCTAGGGAGTTCCATCGCTGTATATTGACGATTTCGGGTTATTTTCCTTCGAATAACCAACTAACTTTACTGTTTGTATTCTATATAGCTATTTTATAGAATAATTATATTATTTGCTGATAAGTAATTCAGGCATGGTATGTGTAATTGGTAAATTAATGTGTTTAACCTCGCGAATAGATATCGTATAGAGATTTTCTATTCCCACGGTCACTGGACTATTCTATTTCATAAATATTCGAAGGTTACCCGCATGATATCATACGAATGTCCTTTAGCGTAATTTTAAGTAACATTTTAAAATATTATTTAATAAATTTTTCTACGTTTAGTATACTCTTACAATAATACAATATTGGTAATAATATAATATATAGGTCATATATTAATATAATATAATAAAACAATTATGTTATAGTAAAAAAAATATATAATTTTCAAATCTATTCATCGTTATCAAAATTAAAACGTCTCATACCGTCGAAACGAAAACCATAAGCGGCTGCATTTTTCACATCAATTAAAGCTGGATTTCGGTGTTTATAGAAACTACCATGCCCATGCGCAGGTCTTGACGACCCGTTCGGGATACCGTGAGCTTGGCGCGGGTAAAAAGCTTCGAACTCCCCACTAGATGGCAACACTGTCTTCAGATCGCCATCTTCAGGATCATACGGACGGCACGTAGATGTCGCCACCATCACCAACAAACAAATCTCACGAAACATCTGGAATTAATTACTCTTAATACAATTTGATGGTAAAATATAATAAAGTTATTGAATTACGTACCGTGACGGTTGAAGATGCAAATGAAATGAGCTTAATACAAGAGTTACGTAAGAGAATGTGACAGGTCCGTGGCACTCGGTCACCTTGGCGGGGAACGGCTAAACGCTAAAACTAACCACTTACGGACCGATGCTCCTCAACGAAATACTTTCTACATACGTCACCTGTGCCCTGACATGAATGTATACATATACGTAACGCTGTAGGCAATAGCTATTGTTTCGCAGTATAATGAAGTGAAAGTAGGTCTCATGCTGCCATCCCGTCATTCTTCTAAACCTTTACGACGAAATGAAAAGTAATTTTCACTTTGTACGTCATATCTATGACATAGAAATATAACTTATATGGAATATAGTAGTGTTTAGTTCAGTAAATACTAAATAACTAATGTATTTATTAACCCGTTTTACAAGTACTGAAACGTAATATTAGTTCTCGGTTAAATGCTATAAAATCTCGTATATAATGAAAAATATTCTATTTAAGCCATTAAAGTAACAAAAACAAGAGACCCGAAGATAGACATATCGGCTACAATACGACGTTAGTATTAAATATATATTATATTCTTTACAATAATCGAGAAACGAAACCATTTTAAGAAGTATCATATTCACTAAAATATTATTTTTCTTATGTCAATGAACATTATTAAACTGTTTCATAGTGCTGTGTTAATTCAAATTATATGCACTTATGAAACACTACTTCGTTTCCAAAGGTAGGTCCGTTAACACTAAACCTACCAAGTACCGGTCAAATTGACCGTTCTTAAATTTTTGTTAAACTTACACATTTTTAAACGTTATAATATCGTTATCAAACTACATGACAATTCTTAGAATATGCATATATTTTCTTCACTCTTTACCTTTACTTATTTCCATTATTACCTGCGTTATATAATAAAATAACTTTTAATTACCGTTCAATTCGACCGCGTGCGGTAGGAACAGGTATACAAGAATTGTCAGTATGTTTAGTGTTAATATAAAACATAATATACACAGCACTGTATTTCAATATGGCGGGGGCACTACCGTGACTCATTACATCTAAGTCTATTAAGTAATAAATAGTTACTTAACAAAATGGTAATAATTTTCACGTAATAATCAAGAAACCATTTAACTAATACATTATATTAATTAAAATGTGCATCCAAACATTATTAACACTAAACCTACCGACAATTCTTGTATACCTGATCCTACCGCACGCGGTCAAATTGACCGGTAGTTAAAAGTTATTTTATTGTATAACGCAGGTAATAATGGAAATACCTAAAAGTAAAGAGTGAAGACAATATTATATGCATATTCTAAGAATTGTCATGTAGTTTGATAACGATATTATAACGTTTAAAAATGTGCTATTATAACGTTTAAAAATGTGTAAGTTTTACAAAAGTTTAAGAACAGTCATTTTGACCGGTGTTTGGTAGGTTAGTGTTAAAGGAAAGGGTGAATAAATAAAACACAATTTCATATAATGTATTTGCTCGAGTAAGCATACACGAAACGAAAAGATATTAGTTATAGTATAATAGATAAAATATACAATTTCTTAAATAGTTTTTACATATATGTTCTTTTATCAGACCGATTTACTTAAAACTAACAGATATTATATTAATATAATTTTTTGTGAATCATTTATTTACTTACCGTATAATAAATAAATAATATAGTGATGTTCCTTTTGTATTACAACACTATTCAAAACAACTACAGATTATACAATGATTGAGGCAACAGCACATATCAAAATAGACGATAGTCTTCATTCAATACACGATACAATTTAGACCTTAAATTTAATGTTGCGATCGACTTATTACTTATAAGGCTAAGCCACACCACAGCTAAGCTAATTTAGCTTTATAAAATTAGCATTCAATTTAGTTGTGAACATCACTATCCAATTTCAAGCGCACTATTTGACCCCGGAAACAGCGACTCGACTGTAACAAAATTACTATACGATGTTAGCGCGCTAGTTGACTTAGCGCTTGATAGATTGGATAATGAGTATGCATTATATATGACGCAGCTAAGCTAATTATGATCAAGTGATGCTAAAAATTCATTAACAACTTCCCAGTTTGTATGAACATCACAAAACAGTGTCCAATTCGTAGGCCAATTTATTTCTATACGAACATCTATATTAAAAACGTGTACAAATATTGTTTTATTAAAAATTTTTAATAGATATAGATTAAAAAATTCACAAAGGCGACTCGAGTGTTACAAATGTATGACGTCACTACCACATTAAATAATCAATCCTTTATATCTATATTTATTAAACTAGGGGCGCCAGCAGACCGTTTGCATATTGAGCGAAGCGAGCCCAGTGTAATGACTCGTCGTTTCCCATTGACTTCAATGGGATATCAGTTCTTTGAGATGACATATAAAAAAAAAAAAATTTTTGACATTTTTCAATTTTTTTTTTAAACCATCACCTAATGTGTCTTTTTGATTACAAAATTTCATAATTTTCCGTCAAGTAATTTTCGTGCCTATTAGTGACAAAGAGTCTGAAAGAACGCTCCGCTCGCTACGGTCGCTTCGCTCAAAAAATTAAAGTACTGTTTCAATTCACCCAATTATAAAACAAAACAAAATCTATAGTATAGATACGATTAAAAAATTCTAATTCACATTCACATTAACACATGTATAAAATAAAATATTATTGTATAAAACTGTTTGTTCTGTTTGTTATAAGGCTCTGTGAAGGCATTGAAGTTGCTTTATCGTTGATATAACTGTATATAAGGCTTCAGTGGATTTAACAGCCGTTATACACTACTATAACTGCGACGTGGTGTACATACTGACGAGTAATAAAAAAAATAGTTACATACAAAGTTCTAAGATAATATTAAACCTAGATGCATATGTATATATTTCTCTAATGTATCATAACTATTCTATTCTATACTATTCTATTCTACATAGAACAATTATTGCAATTAATATTTAGAATTTATTCTAGGCGTTTCTGTAACCTAATATTATTTATTTTTTTATGAAATGATAAGTATCCACATTTAAACATTTTTAAACACTACTTACAGTTAACCGACACCGCAAAAGGTGTATACAATTTGAACACTTATATCATTTTTATACATGTATATAATAATGACAAAAATACAAATAATAAACTTGTTATACTATTGAATTTTAAAATCAACATATATATATATATATATATATATATATATATATATATTTATATATACATATTCATTGATTCGTTGTGTATTTATGTGTATGAAATTTAACACTAAACCTACCGACAATTCTTGTATACCTGTTCCTACCGCACGCGTTCAAATTGACCGGTAATTAAAAGTTATTTTATTATATGACGCAGGTAATAATGGAAATAACTAAAAGTAAAGAGTGAAGAAAATATTATATGAATATTCTAAGAATTGTCGTGTAGTTTGATAACGATATTATAACGTTTAAAAATATGTAAGTTTTACAAAAGTTTAAGAACGGTCAATTTGACCGGAACTTGGTAGGTTTAGTGTTAAATAACTTTTGTCTTTTGAATATTCAGTGTATCATTTTATAAACTTATTTTCATGGAAACATTCATTAAATTAACGTGCAATCAAAACGATACAATTATCACAAACATTCTAAAATTATTACAAATATAGATATATATATATATATATATATATATATATATATATATATATATATATATATATAATTCACATAATATTAATATACAAAAAAAAAATAAACTTATTGCATTAATTTTATTCAAGCTATCACCATCACCGCCATCACCAACACCGATGATGAAATATATTTACAAAATAATAGGTCCCTAGGAATCTTACGAATTAGGAGACACGATATACATACATACATATATATCTTATTTGAATTAGTGACGTCACAACTATTTATTTACATACAGACATGGATTTTTCGACAACCACTATTATAACATTACCATAATAATACAAAGATTCGGAGGCCCATTTTAAAAATATTAAAATTAATCCACTTTAAAATTTTATAATTTCCTTTTTTTAACATTGCTTGAATAACAAAAAAAATCCTTAGACGATCTTGGCCCTCTTTATTCTAAATAAATTATATATTAGAGTAGTTGGTGTTATTATTATTATTATTATTATTTCATATAAAAATATAATATGAGTAGTGAGGTATGATATAAATTTAATTATAAAAATATACTAAATATATAGATTTTTTTTAATAGCAAAATTATATATGAATTGAAATTAACATGTGTTATTTAGATTTAACTTTAATACAAAATATGAAATATCCCCGTGCATTAATCGATATAGGAAGAGAAATACGAACCTATTCCGGGATTTACAAAATACAAAAAAAAAAAAAAAGCGAGACTTTTACCACAAACTATAAACTTTATCCCTACATTATATTATAAAAATAAAATAAACACCACTATATGAGGATAAATTATAAAAAAATAAACATCACTATATGAAGATATATTAAAAAAAAATATATCACTATATGAAGAATAAATTAAAAAAAATAAACACGCGCCAAATGAAAAAAAAAAAAAAAAAAAAAAACATCAAACCGAGAGATCTCCTTTGTTCTTTTCAAACCTACCACCTACCACCGTTATGTACATACTAAATACAATAAAAAGCTTTAAATTACTAATTTTGTGATTTGAACTTTAGAAGAAAATGTATCAAGATTTTTTTTTATTATCTTTATACAACAAAAAAAATTGATTAGAAGAGTTACAACGTAAAGAGCGAGATGGATGCATACCTTATCATAGTGTACTTACAACTAAGCGATGATAGTGTGACCTAGAATTAATAAATACTGAAATCACAGATTCGGATGTACCACAAAATAGGCGAATAGTATATATATGTATGTAAGAAATTGAGATACATTAGGATTTTTATAAACAACTCATATATATATATATATATAATTTGAGACTTAGAGAGTTAAGATTAGAATTAAATATATGAAATTAAACGAGGAACTGACGAAGAGAGATCTTTTTTAGTCACGTGTATTTTTAACCAAAGTACAGTACAGTACGGTACAGTACAGTACAGTACAGAACAATACAGTATAGTACAGTACAGTATACAGAGTGTTGTTATTAATACATTATATACCAAAATATAAATTAATTTATACACAAGAAATAAAATTACATCTAAAACAATTCTTATAAATGGTGTTCTTATTTTTATTTTCATTACAGCACTTAATTTTTTTTTTTTTTTAATTTTCTTGAACAAGTGACAAAATTTTATTTTACATTATACTTGTATATATAATATGTATTAAGTTCAACCACGGATTTAATTTTAACCAGGACAGTCATGGAGCCAGAAAATCAAATTATAATACACAATCATGTATTTATAAAAAAAAAATGGTATATTTTTAGAATAGGAAATAAAACGAGCTCTGTTTTTCCTTTAACCATAGGGTGTAAACCACCCTTATATCCAAAAGTGAAGACGGGCATAGTATCGCATTGTGTTTACTGCGGACAAACGACGAGTCAACAATCCGGCACCCATGTGGGGTTTTGCAACATCCGGGGACTTCATTCTAACCTAAACACCGTCCTCTATCGCCTAGAGAGGGCGCAGCCAACCTGGCTGTTTTTGACGGGGACTCAGATATCTCAATTTAGAGACACATCGTACCTATCGTACCCCGGGCATAAACTAGAACATCATTTTATACCACACGCCGGGGTATCTGTGTTCATGAGGGAGGATATCTGCTACCGTCGCTTCCCGGTTATTGAAGGTCCTATCAGTAGTCTGGGTGAGCGTGGACATGGACTACCAAGTCAGAGTATACGCGTGCCTCTGTACAGGTCCAATAGTTGTAATGAAGAATAGAATCAACTGTTGGGCCATATCCCGGCGAATTGACGATCTGTTTTCACAAACTCCCTCCGCCACAGTGGCAGTCCAGTGGACGTAAACGCGCACAATACTGATTGGCTAGGATCACATGCCACTGACCACGCAGGGAGACCTGTGTTTAACTTTGTTCTGGCAAATGGTCTGTCCCAGTTGGTCAAGACGATTGGATTGAGATGTAATGCCGTTTTTTTTTGCGTTCTACCCATCGGGAACGGTTTGTTTCACTTCCAATGATCCCAGTGCTGCGCTGCTCCTGTAGCTGTTGTAATACTACAAGGTATAGAATTATTTGTATCAAACTCTGTGGCAGACCGCGTCCTTTGTTTGTTGCTTCTGTCTAGGCTGTAGAAGCTGGCAAACGTTAAGAGTATTAAGCTTCGGCTAATGCGTTAGTCACAACGGTTCCGAACTCTAGAGTTCTAAAGAAGAAATATAACTGTGCCTCCTGATTCTTCAAATGGCAAACCGCTAAAGCAATGTTCAAGCATGTCCTCAAAATTGAGGATCAGCTAGCAAGCTAACCGCCTTACTCGCGCAGGTTCTGAACGCTTTCCAAAGCTAATCTCGGTAACTTGCCAGCCATCCCTATCACCATTGCACATGGGGAATTACTCTCTTCCCCACACGGCATAAGGGAAAGTCGATCTCTTCGGCAATCTGTTTGCTTCAAACTCGACTTTGGACGCCCAAGAGAAGACACCGCCTATCATCCCGCGGTGTCAGAGCTCAATGCTGGAATAAGATTTCGGCAAAAATCCACCCAAAAGTTTCTCTCTGGCATTGCGTTGAGACGTGGCCTCTTTGTGCCTCTTCTACCGCATTTACAACGAGGAGTGTACCGAAGAGTGTAACTATTTGATATGAAGCCTGCCGCCGAATTTCATCACCGGACAGCAAGTTATCGCCTGCAATATCGTACCTACCACCTGAATGCGTGGCGATCCTCAACTTTGCAGTTTCTAGGTCCTTTCTTCAACATACCAAGAAGATGTGGAACGAACTTATTACAGCGGTATTTCCGGATCGATACGACATGGGTACCTTTAAGAAAGGTGTATACTCCCACTAAAAACCGGCTTGCTCCCACTCCCACTAAAAACGATTGCTTGCGATTCCTTGGATGTTGCAAGAGTTCGTGGGCGGTGATCACTTGACGGTGACCGGCACGCTTAATTAAATTTATTAGAAACTTAAACCAAATGACATAAGAAAAAAAAAACTAACAGCTCCTTAAAAATAATATTATATCAATATAAAAATATTTCCTCTCATTTGTGCCACATTTATTATAATCCTACGGAATGTTTCAACCCTATGTATTATACAACTATACTTTTAATTATGCGTACATTATAATTACACAACAAGTTTAATTGAATTAATATAGCAATATTATAATATAAATATATAATATGCAAAAATAATTATAATTTATAATAATAGAATGTTATAAAGCCTACTTTGTGGTAAACCGAAAATACTAAGTCGGATATATAATATAAAAAAAAAAAGAAACATTACATCCATTATAAACATTTAAATGCATATTGGCATATTCGTTGAATGATATAATATGATTTTATTGCTTTAACATTCATACGCTATACAAATAGCTCTCCAACTTAGTTTTTGGTGAGGGCTGAGTGAATGGTGAGAACCACATCAATGAGAATCTCCCGAACACCGATTGTATGCTCTTCCATCGGGATTTACGAACCCACCTCGCTTGCTCCTTCTTCAGTTGCTCGATACCCTGGAGATTTAATCAGCTTTTTAAATTCAAGTATTTGTTTTTTTTTTGTCAAAATAACAATGATTCACATGTCCATAAGTAATAATGAAAATTAAATCTTTTAGTCCAAAGTTAGATACTTTTTTCAACTTCATAATTACTGATGCCTAGTAACAAATAAATACACACACACACACACACACACACATACATCCCTGATACTATTCAATACTAGTAAGATAAAACAAAATTTTGATATTTATTGACTTTTTTTTGCTAGCCCATTTTAATGAAACTCCTAACACACACATACAAACACTACGATCTCATTACACATATAATAATAATAATTTCCAAAAACGATACTCACGGTCTCGTCGTTCCATATCGCATGTAATTGAGTACCCAACATGACGGCTGTGAATATAGCGAACAACAGCGCCTCAGCTATCAGGAACAGGAGCAGCACCACAGTAGCCGGCGGCGAGTACGTGCTGCAGTCCCGCCACTCGTGCCTTATGCACGTCACGAACTGGTATATCGATAGGGTGAGGGATTGGACTGATAACGCCGCTATGTAGAACTGTAAGGAATATCATTCACTCATTATTCGGTTTCATTCAGTTGGTAGATTTCATTCACTCGTTGGAATTCGAGGGATTGAAGTGATAATGCCGCTCTATAGAACTGAATGGAATATCATTCACTCATTTTCGGTTTCATTCGGTTGGTAGATTTCATTTGTTCGAATTCGAGGGAATTATTCGGTTTCATTCAGATAGTAGACTTCATTCACTCGTTCGAATTCGAGGAAATTATTCGATTGAAATGATAACGCCGCTATGCAGAACGGAAAGGAATAAAATTCACTCATTATTCCGTTCCATTCGCTTAGTAGATTTCATTCCTTCGAACTCGAAGGATTTAAGTAATAACCCCGCATGTAAAACTGAAAGGAACATTATTCACTCATTACTCCGTTCTATACTCTTGGTAGATTTCATTCGTTCGAATTCGAAGGATTTAAGTGTTAACGCCGCTACGTAGAAATGAAAGGAAAAACATTCATCCATTATTCAGTTTCATTCACTTGGTATATATCATTCAATTGTTCGAATTCGAGGATTGAACTGATAACGCTACTATGTAAAACTGCAAGGAATATCACTCATTCATTATTCAGTTCCATTCACTTGGTATATTTCATTCACTCTTTCGAATTGGATTTGTTTAAATTGTTAAGAAATTGCTAACATTACTTTACTTTATATCACCTGATAAAAAAAATAAAGATAATGTATAAATTAAAATATGTTTTTATTTTGATAATTGCTCCTGTTTTATTGTTTTATAGTGTATAATATTTATTTATTTTTAGTATTTGTAATAAGCTATAAAAATAAATATTATTAAAACAAAAAGCTATTTGTCTAATCATTCACATGGTAAATCTCATTTGATTGATTTGGTGCAAAAAGAACATCAAATGTTTAAAAAAAATAAAAAATTCTGACTATTAGTCTTTCCTTAACGTTACATATATTTAATATAAAATAAAATTTCAAAAATTTTTATACATTAGCTGTATCCCCAAACAGACCTTACTAAACTATAATCTGTCAGGCTGTGTAGTAAAAGAAAAAAAAATTCATTCACTCCTTATTGAATGATAAAAGAATAAAATATTAAAATTAAAAGGTCAAATTTAAAGATTAAATAATAATATAATATATAAATATAACTGATAAACACAATATCTCATTATATAATTTTTAAGAGAATGTTTTAATCAGATAACACTTTAACGATAATACATATTAAATTAATTGTATATATAAATATATATATATATATATATGTTACGTAACAAATGATACCAATGCAATATTAATACCAATCGTTTTATCGTTTTATTGTTTTATTCAATGCATTATAGTGGTGTTTATACCAATTGTTTTATTGTTTTCTCGTTAAACCTGTTAACAAATTATTACATCTGCTAAGATTGATCATATCCGTCCTGTTACAGAATAACATCACTCATATGTCATATTATATTTATGTATATACTTTTATATATTGCAATGGTGCGGGGGAAGGATTATTCTTATATAGTGATGTAAATCACTTATATATATATATATATAACTATTGCATAATATTTTATTTCCTAACATATATATTTAATCTACAACGTCTCTCAAAATTATATATTGAATAATATTTCTATTCACATGCATCAAATCCAGGACTTTACTAACCTGATCTCCAAACAGGCAAAATTTATACCTATATGTATATAGGCTTTTATAGATTACTTACCGCTAGCGGACAAATATTGTATCATCATTATATATATATATATATAGACTTTCATTGGCTTATTTTTATCAAAATAAGTAATATATAAAAGACGGTTTAAGTTGAATTGTAGTTTTCTTTACAAGGCAGTATGTGAAAAACATTAAAGATTAACATTCAAATTAATAAGACAAACTCACCGTAAACAAAACAAAGTATTTCTGATTGTTTTCACCCACACAGTTGTTAACCCACGGACAGTGGTGATCCATCTTCCTGATGCACCTCTGACACACCGAGCAGTGGTGGGCCCTCTCCGGCTTGATGCTGCAGCACTTTGTGCATTTGAATATAACTTGACCCTCACGGAAGCTCATTTGTTTTATCATCTCCTTTGTCGCGTTGCCCTTCGGTACGGCGCCCTGGAAGGATACATGTCAAACAAAGGCTCAACAAGTTACATACAATTTGATAGGGTCAATAATTAAGTGATTTTTTTTGGCTATCATTTTACACTTCCCCTCCCGCTGGTGATACTTGGTATTTTTTTATTCAGAATCATGTCTATTTTTATATAAGATATCGTAATATTTTTTACAGATTTCATTTAAATATTTTCTAATTGTCTAATGAAACAAAACAAAAAAGTGTCTAACAAAAAAATTAATAACGTGATATCTCGCAACCTCCCCTCATTCCCCCTGTGATATTTAGTGATGATTTTAGACTCCTTTCCCCCTTTTTATAATCTGGCGAGATTAATGTACGACCCCTATATTAGTAGTTGGACTAAATTACTCTAGTGACTAAACCCTTTTTTAGTTTATTAAAAAAAAATACTGACTTCCTGACAGACTTATCATTTGTAATTAATTTTAAATTGAAGTCCATTTAGGACGCTCGTATATAACTAAGAAAACTTATTAAATTCCATTAGTACTAAAAAAATATCATCATAATTGGTCAAGCTTGAAATTTTTTAAATTTGAATTTGAATTTTGAACTCAGGGACAACGGTATTTTAGAGAAAAAATATCAATAAAAATAATGTCATTAAATTGAAAACAAATGAAACAAAATACAGCTATTACTTACAGGATCTGTAAACATGGTTCGTAAGTGTGAAGCAAATGCCAGGAATGCGAAACATTGGTAGATGATGATATTTAGATAGCTGTATATTGGGTACGTTGATACTCCTGGTAGCAGCATCACCATCATCACCACAAACTCCGCGTACAGGATCAGAAACCATGTTAGAACTGCACATATTATACCACATATATCCTGAAAATTAAGTATAAAATTAATTATACATAGACTAAAATTCATGATCATTTTGTATGAAATATCATATTTAAATTTATTGAGTTGAGCGTGAGCGAAGCTCTTAACCGTTTGGGAGACCTTTTTTTGTGTTTAGTTGTCTCCAGAATGCGACGAGATAATTAGCTAAAAATTTTCTCATGTATGTTTGAGCCGAACGCTGATGTTATAGCATATATATACAGATTGAAAAAATGTTTAGCCATTCAAAAGTTATCAAGAAAAGAGGAAAGGAGAGGGCTCAGCTCAGCACCTGCTTATGTTACATGGTTTGTGGATCATTAAACATTTGAAGACAGAACAGAACAGATAGAATGAAGGTATTATATTATTAGAGATAGCATTTCCAATACTTATATTATACATTACAAACATGCTTTCTAATTATTGTCATTAATCTTCTAGCATGTGGATTATCATATAATATACACTAGATTTTAAGCAGATTTTAAGCAAGACAGCTGTGAAAACAGCATCTCATTACATGCAGTAAGTTTTCCGTGAAACGTGTAAACATACAAAGAAAAATATTAATTATAATTATTTTTTCTTACAATTTTCATATCCATATTCATACATATTTCTAAATATGCCTTGTGCACCATTGACTATTTAATTACATATAGAGATTGTTTTGAAAGTAACTTTACGGATATATTTATATAATTTTTTCTTATGTGGACTAATTTGCATCAGCATTAACAAAGCATTACAGGTAGAATATATTATCTTTAAAATAATGAGCTTTAAATGAGTTTGTCTAAAATACTGTTATAATTGATTGATCGATTTCATTGATATAGTTTAAAAATAATAACAACAACAAATGCCATCACATTAAAGTATTCCGAGGTATAACTGTTAACAATTCATTTTCTGCAACTTTCATTCCTAAGAAAATATCCCTTTTATTCTAGATTAAAGCTATATATATTAAATTTATTATTTAAGTACAAATATTATAGATTTCTGTACAAAATTTTTATTTGAATGTCGAATTGACAAAAACCCTTCTACAACACTCATTTACCTACTAGAAGTATTCTTTTATATAATTATACCTTCCTAAAGCGAGTTGTTTTTGTCAATGTCATATATAAGATAGTCACTTATTGTTTAATTAATTAATTTGTATTTTATTACCCGTATACACCAAGCCTTGCCGCCACAGCAACGGTTATGCATATCACGATCAGGACGAGTGAGAACCAAGCATTCTGGATCTATCTGATACTGACTTTCCATTTCATCTTCATCTGAACTGTCGTAAAATTCTCGTATCATTTATCTTGGTGTCTGAAATATGTAATGTATAATTAAAAAAATATTTTCAAAAATCAACCATAACAGAATAAAAGTAACATTTTCGTTTGGTAATTATTTAATGACGCTTGAATATCCAACATGGGTAAGAAATTAATACTTTTATTTAAAATGTGGAAAAAAATTATAAATAAATTGCAAAATTTTCAATCATTTCATCTTTAAAAAAGTACAAAATCTTTATGTTCCTTGTACAAAACATAAGCTGTAATAAAAACATGGGTTCAGAAATAAACATTGCATTACAAATCTATGATATAATAAAAGTCAAATCAGTTCAGGGGATACGGTTGTTTGTGTACAACTAGCAATGCACTGAATAAATATCTAGTATAATAAACTATTGTTTGCAATTGATAGCACCTTGCAGTACTTATTTATTAAGGTGAGGATATTACATGCTATTATTAAGAAAAATCAATACTAATGACTATATTTCTAGACCAATTGTATACTTATTGTCTATTGTGATAACTATTCAACAATACATTTCTAATAAGAATTTCAATTTATATCAGTATAAGTTATTTTGTTATTATGCAAATAATATGTTATAATTAAAATATTTAGTGTTATTATTAAATACCACAGTACCAAAATTTGTTTTAAAATAATAATAATAATTTTATAAGATTAAAATTCGCAAAACAGGCACAAATAGATATATCTGCTATTATATTTTTCCTCTCACCAAACCCTCAATAACATTTAAAAGGCACCAGCAAATTTTTATTACAAAAAATAAATATATTAACATATCATATTATTATTTACGTGTAAGTTACAGCATTTTTTTAAACCTTGTATATAATAGCACTTAGTTGCGAAAGACATTAACCAAAGGCCAGGGAAACCTTTCAAGTATCTTTGGCTTAAGTTGTTACCAAGAACTTGGAGAACTTCTAAGACAATTGTCAAACTAAATTGTATAACCGGCTACTTCAACTGCTACCGCTTCACAATATTTATACCTACATCATTCGCTTAGCAGTATTCATTACCATTACATATAATGATTACAATATAATTTAGGTATGTTAGTGACACGTTTGATTTAGGGTTAGAAAATCATACTTTACCATTAGAAACAATAATAACCAGCCTTTTTTATTTATAACCTATCAATAATTTGTAAGTGATTATATAAAATAATTCTCTATAAATATACATTCAAAACAGCAACGTACCGAAAGTGTTCCGTCTAAATGTAGTCGAACTATATTGAGGGTCAAGGCTTCAATACAAAACCTCTATCAAGTTTCATATTTTTCACAACCACACGACGAAATACTGGATTCAGTATTTTGCCTTTCTTTTGCAATAATCACTCAATTTTGCATTTTAGACTTTTTCATTCAAAATCAATAAAACGAAACGAAATCGCTCTCTCACTCGTCACTCGACAAACATAAAACGGCGATCGACTAACGAGTATCTACTTACGAATATGATTATCGAGTATCGAGTTAAGATGTTAAAGTAGCAAGTTATTACTTGCTCGTGAGTTGCGATGTCGAAATTATCAACAACGGTTTTAAATCGATTTTAGTGGTTAAAAAATCGAAATAATGTTGCCTCATTTGGTATGTTTTATTGCTTATTAATTTGTATTTTTTGAATAATATTATTGTAGAAGAAAAGAGGTAAAACGTAAAGCTTTACTAAATTCGACAAATACCTACTTATAGTCAATATGTAAAACATTGGGAATGTTTTATATTATACCCGTTGACAAAAATAGGCATCAGCCTACTGTTATAAATATTGATAATATATTTTATATAATCACTATAAATCTACATAGAATATAGCAAAGAGGGGGAAAAGTGGATGAAATGGTTAGCAATACCTAATCTAAGCTAACAAATATTAAAAATAGTAAAATAGAACTGTAATTTGGTATGCATATAACCAGTCCATGACCTTTTATTATTAACTTGTCAAAATATTTTAGAAATTTACTTTTAATTAATATGTAAAGTACCTTTTTGCAACAAACAAAATTATACATTTCTAAACGTCTGCCACATGGATGAATGACATAACAATAATCGATGTCATGTCATTGAGAAATGAGAGGGGAGAAGAGAATTGTCAATTTGAACAATTTCAATTTTAATTTTCAGTTATCTTGGAACTTTATTTTTAAAAGAATTTGTCTGTTAGTTAGATAATATTTATTTTTTTATTATTTTCGGTGTATCGTAATAAATTAAGTCATTTATTGTATTAATTTAATCTATTTCACGTTTTGCATTATTTTCTTTACGTTGGTCTTTGGACGAAATCAACATGCCTCCGGTAAGAACTACGTTATTAGCTTAATATTAATTACCTCTTTTGATTTCTTCATTAATTTTCATAAGTTATTTTACTCTAATTGTATACAGAATAAGTGGAGCATTCCATATGCACTAGTAAATATTTTCGTTAATATTGATGTCTATCGCTTACAAATCCCTTCCTTATGTAATTTTTCCTATTATATTTTGAAAGAAAAATGCTACACAGACATTAAAAGCCTACTTAATACATTTACACATCATAAGAATTTATTGTGATAAATTTATTGTAATAAATAGATCATATTTTCAGCATCTAATTTCTCCTTTTTTTAATATTTGAAGTTAATATATGTAATTCATATATATTGTACACACTAAATTGCAGTATGTCAAGATGAATGGACAGTAAATTACTGCATAACTAAACAAAAATATTTGAATTTCAAAATATGCTATCCTTTACAGCCTCATAAAGGTAAAGCCCCTACAAAGGGGGCTAAGCAAATTATCACTGAGAATGCCGCCACCGTCAGCTTCTACCGTAACATGGCTCTTTGTGCTGGACTCTTTTACAACTTATATGTAATGCTGCTGAACTATGAAACTATAGATTATTTGAAAATTGTAAGTTTATTTAATGACAATATTAATAATCACAAATAAACAAATTTTTATTATTTGTCAGTTAAATCAAATAGTATAATTATAGTTAGTTATCTTGTTATAATTTTCAGTTTATGAATATTCTAGTGACATGCATTTATATTGCGTGTTATCAAACCATGTTATACATCAGTCGTGCAAGATACGGAGACCAGAATCAGATTATTGACCCAGGTTTGGATCTCAATATGGAAGGTGGTATGGGAGAGTAAGTATATTTTTCATTGAATTCAATAAAAGATATATAATTATTATATTGTACTGTGAATGAAAATTATCCAGCTGATTATAAAAGTCTTAATAATGTATACATCTTAATGTGGAATATTTATCCAGTGTCCAAATCACTTGTTTAAACAAACATTAAATTTAAATCTTGGTGTTTTTTATATTTTCATAGTTTTTTTTTTTGTTAATTGAATAAAGTGTACATGTAATAGTAATGAAACATGTATGGTAATGAAATTTTTCTTTCTTTTATGTAGTATCTAAAATAGTTTTATGTTATATGAGATTGTATCAAAGAAATAGCTGTAGATTATCAGACAAATAGATGTACACTTAGTATTTATTTGTTTGTTAGGAATTGAGATAATGTTTCATCTCTTGATGGCAGTATGTCATTAAAATAATTCCAATAATATATGTCTCAATTCCGACAAAACTTGTTTAATTCTCCTGATTTAGTTCTTGAACAAATTATTTCCTCAAATTTAATGTTTGTAAAACATATGGAAATCATTATAATTAAGATTTTAATGATATAATTTGATTTATACTACATATAATTTTTTTTTTTACAGACACATCAAAGACATTGTAATTCTGAGTTCTATCACTCATGTGCTTGCTGCTATATCGGAATACTTCTGGTTTCTGCTATTGCTGCTGCCGATTCGAGTGTTCTGGTTGGTGTGGGTCAATTTCCTTGGACCATGGTTCTTCCAAGAAGCCCCACAAGACACCGAGCAAGATGAGAAGAAACGCAAGAAGATGGAAAGGAAAATGAAACGTTTCCAGTAAATTTGAAGAATTTTTTTTTGGACTGGTAATAATTATGGCAGTAATTTTATCATCAATCGAAATCTTTTATAAGATGTTTTTTTTTTTAATTTAAAATTGCTCAAGAATTGCTATAATTAATACTTATACCTCACAATCGTTACTAATGGTTGAGATCTAGTGTCCGACATTATAAGGTGCTGGCTAATTTGTAGTTAACAAAGCGATTGCATTCATTAAAAAAATTATTTATGATTTAATTAATATTTATTTAACGTAATATATTTGTTGAAACGATGTTTTGTATTTTGAATATTAAGTTTTTTATCATGGTTTGTATTTTTTTTGCACAAATGTTTAGGAACATTTTGTGTAGTGTACATACACTGTCAAATTGTTCCCGTCTTACATTATGTATGAGAATAGATGTTTATATTACACATATACTACGAGGTTAAATTAAATCAATTTGCTGTATTGAGATATCCAAGAACTGACGTGTAGATGTTTGTTTTTTTATATTATTTTTAAGTGTATATCGTTAAACATTATTTTTATCGGAACAGTGTCTAATATTTTGTTTCTGGCCTCATTTTAGCCGCTGTTGTATAATAATATATATATTTAAGTATTATTAAATGACAATAGCTGCAATTACATATACTTTTTGTATTTTTGTATACATATTAATTTATTGTATCCATACTGCTAATTGTAGGATTTTTTTGTAACAATAGATAAATAATATAGAAACAATTATTATACAGAGTATGACATTATATTATATCTTTTTTCAATTTATTATCAAGTTCTGAACACATCAAAGTTATTTACACTTAGCGAATATGTATTTATGAAAGTAATCCAAAATAGTCCTTTTTCGATGACATTACAATTTGGGTATGATGACGTTTGGGTTTGAAGAATCTAGAGATTTATTGATAGTAACAGTAAATAGATTTTGATGTCCATAAATGGTTATTAAGAACCAGCTGATATATTAACACTAAACCTACCAAGTACCTGTCAAATTGACCGTTCGTAAACTTTTGTAATACTTGCACATTTTTAAATGTTAGAATATCGTTATCAAACTACATGACAATGCTTAGAATATGCATATAATATTGTCTTCACTCTTTACTTTTAGCTATTTTCATTATTACCTGCGTTATATAATAAAATAACTTTTAATTACCGTTCAATTTGACCGCGTGCGGTAGGAACAGGTACACAAGAATTGTCGGTAGGTTTAGTGTTAATATTTATTCTATACATTTGTCAAGTCATGTATTACTCGCCTTATTAAATGTAATAGTGAAAGACTATATCTGGCCATGTATTTTTAATTAATAATGAACATACAATTAATTGAATCATACAAATGTCACCATACCCTCACATGTGTCAGTGAGACTGTTGAGTGTCTTATGAGATGACGGTCATTAAAGTAAACATTAAATTCTAAAGTAGGTTAAAATAAATAATATGTATGTTAGAACATTTTCATATTTTTATTAACAATAGCGTGATGTCTTAATATAAGTACAACCTTAGTATATGAAAAGAATGTGGAAAATAGTTTGTATTATCAAATCAGGATAGATGCTATGTATTATATGGATTTTCTTTTATTTCACCCTTACCTCTTTATTAGCTAATACATATATACATACACACATCATAGACAATATACATATATACATACCTACACATACATAGACATTATTTTGAATGTTGAAGTCTTCAATGCAAGTCGTGTTTCTATAAATTTAATTTGAATAAAATAACCTGTTTTCTCTGGCTTACAGGATATCATGTATCAGAGGCCACTGCTCTCATTGTGATATTTCATTTCTTAATTACAGCCGCTGTGTCTTGGTGACGTTTGTTAGAAAAAAAAAATCAGTATTTAGATTTTTGTATATACTGTGGAACATTTAATGTAGTTAGTTACCTTTGAAACCGACGTCAATTTTGTTTTGTCTGAACGTGACGTCACAGTTCAAGCGAAATGAGCGAATGCTTCATTTGTTGGTATAAAAAATTCAACGTTTTATTTTTGCCTGAACGTTATGTCACAAATGTAAATTATGTTGGTTTTAATGTATTTTCGGTATGCCGTTTCTAGTATGTGGATGCTTTCATAGAATTTCTTTTGAAATGTTATGTACGACATTTATTGGATTAACCTGGACAAATACATTTTTCAAGACCGAGAGACAAATTTACATAAAAATATATATATATATATATATATATATATATATATATATATATATATATTCAGTATTTTTGCTAAACATTTTATTTATTAGTATTGTAACAACTATTTATTTTTCATTATATTATGTGTCGAAAACAATGGTTACCTTTTAAAAAAACAGATGTCACTACACGTCTCTAATATTCTATGGAAGATACGCATTAATCTAATATCAATAAAATAGAAAAAAATCATACATTATTGCACTATTGTGTTAATTGTTAAATAATCAAAACTTATAATACATAAATGTATGTGTTGGTTGAGGGAACTGTTAAACTTAAACACATAAATATGTGTGTTGGTTGACGGAGCTGTTAAACTTAAAACACATAAATGTATATATTGGTTGATGGAACTGTTCAAAAAACAGTAAATGATTAGACCCTAATAATTGCAATTTAATCCAGATCGTACAATTCTTAAACTTGTAGGATATTTTGTACATACACAAGAATATAGAAATACAAATATGTCGTTTAAAATATTGAGTAATGAAGTAGATATTGACATCGTTATTATACTAATACAATCTCAAACTACAAAGCCTTTAGATTGTTTAGTAATTTAATTTTAAAGTGTTATGTATTCTTGGACTTAGATATTACTTGTTATTGTTTTTAATAGTTGCTCCTCAAACGTCAGTTAAAAACAATGCCATCAATTACCCCACTTGGATTTCAATTGCTCAACATCAAGATATGTGAGAGAAAGTTGAGGTATGAAGACTAGATAATGCAGATTATACAGAAATATATTTTAAGGTTATAGATGTCCGAAAAAGGTATTAGTAGCCAGGAAATATGTAGGTGTATATTAAATATCTTACTTTCGCATTACATACATATACTTTTAAATAAGGGTAGGTACCTAATTATTTTGCATATCTCATGTGTCATATAAAATAAGATCGGTCAAATAAGTGCCCCAACAACTTATTGTGATCTACATACACATACACTAATTTACCAATACTGCATGCATATGAATGGATATTTCTTAAAATCTGTTACATAAAGCAAGCAATATCATTGCATAACTAATGTCACAGAAATAATGTCAAAAATATTTTGATTAATACAACCTGTTTTGTGGCCTTCAAAATTGCGAGATTCAGACGTCGAAACCACCCTTTCACGTGCTCTAATTAGTATGCTATTTGGAGAGAAAACACACTTATGCTGCCATTTCTTCGTCTAATTTATCGCACGCTAAGTCAACTAGTGTCAAACATCGTATATGAAAGGCTAATCTCTTGTGATAGGCGGAAATCTTAACCACTAGTTTTGGGGTCAATGAGCTTAAAATTTTATAATCCATTATTTTTAAATACAACAGATATTAATGTTAATATCACAATTTTATATTACGAAATCTCTTTATATCTGTAAATATGATGCAATATCTCAAAATTAATTAATATTATTATAAAATGATGAAACACTAATTAATTTATAAAATACTCGACTTGAGATAAATTCAGTTGAGTGTAGTTTCTCTCGCGATTCCCCGAAAATGACAAAACTAGAGCGATCTTGAATTGCACGAGTGTAAAGATAATATCAGTGAAATGGATGCATTGTAATAAAGTGCAGAACAATGTAAATATTATATAACATAATATCTAGCTGAAGCTCATTACGTGGAAATAAATTAATTTACAATCATGAAATATATATGTTTATAAAATAATAAAATAGGTAGAACAAAAATAAAATTGATCATATTTTATAGTTTTCAAATATTTTTGTTATATGAGATAACATAGCGATCAACTATTTATATACAAGATTTTGGATTTAATTACAATATTGTATAGTTACAGATATATATTTAAGAACTAGCTGTTGCAAGGGAATTTGTTTGATGCTTCATAAAAATTTTAAAACAACAAAAATTTTATTATTAACAACGCCACCTGTCGAAAACTTTTTAACTTAGAATTGAATTAATCAATATTAAATCAGGCAAAAAGATTTTACCTATCATTGAAGTTGGAACCAACAATAGATATAGGTTTTGGTTTCAAAGATTAGCGTAACAAACATCGTGACGGTCTATTTATATAGAGATATATTATTAAATATCTGTTTACAATATTTAATTACAATATAAATAATCTCACTTTAATATTATAAAATTATAAGTAGTTTATGTTACTGTAATTTGAATCGTACAAAAGGTAAGATAGCGGTTGAATGCTGACCTTTATAAAAACAAACTGTAAAGGATAATAGTATTAAAATGATTTAATTATGTTATTAAAGTATTATGTCTCTTAATAGAGAACATTATGAGCCGGGAAATCTTCGTTTTATTATAAGTATATTTCCTCCAGTGATCAATAAGTACTGGTTGGACCTTCAAAAATAGAAAGGACTTTCACAGTATTGCATACATTTTAGTGACTTTCGTTTCATAATAACTAATAATTTAATTGATAAGTGAAAACAAAGGTTTCAAAAAAAAAGTCTACGTAAAACTTTTTCACTTTGTCAAGTCAATTCTTTTGTGATGTCAGTTTATGATTCTGTTATGAACTAAACATAATAAAAAAGAATAAAAACAGTGATTCTCATAAGTAATAAAGATTTGAATTCATTCATTGCATCTCATTCAAGTACTTTAAATCTTAATTTTATTTAATTTCGTAAAATATCTATAATATAAAATTCGATTGTCACTTCTTTATAGAACATTTACAATATATATATAAATTTCATGTACAATTTATAGAAATAGCATGTTATAGAGTAATCGTATCTATTATTTATTTATTGGATACTATAGGATTTGTTTATTTATGCGCAAAAAATTTATAATCTGTAACCAAAATATAGGCGGCAAGGTTAACAATAAAAAAATCCACGAGTTAAAAACATTCAGCCAATAAAAAAATTATTAAATAAACCAGTTTAGCGATGCCGAAAGAACTAGAACATTCGTACTTGTAAAACATTTACTGCAATAAAAAAAAAATTGCAACATTTTTTTCTATTATGCCACGATTGAAGCACTTATTCTATATGCTTGTATACTCTATAATTTGGTAGTTTATAATGTTTTCGGCGATTAAAACATTGATATATATGATTATGTTGCTTCACGTATTGCATTACCAAGAGGTGCTAGAAGACGTGTGCGCGCAGCTGATCCATTGCCTCGTTGTGTCTCGTACAGTGTGGTTCGCACTCCAGGATATAAAAAAACTTTTATTTTATATGTAAGTTTTTGTTTTGTCATATTTTTTTTATTTATTAATAATTTATACATTTTTATTTTGTTTTTAAAAATATTTTTTTTTTTATAATTATTATACGCTGCGCACATGTTATGTTATTAAAAAAACGTAATACATATTTTATATATGACGGATATAATTACATTAATTATCGACGTTCTCATATTATAACATATATATGTATATATATATATATATATATAGAAGTTATGTTATATTTTCGTATGTATATGTAAATTGGTTACATCACTATGGGGTAATAATAAATTGTCGTTCATTGTAACATACTGAAACTAGATTTTGATTTTGCAACGGTTGTTTACTTTAAAAATGTCATAACCCATTACCTAATACCCAAATAGGCCCTAATCATCTTCCGTGATATTATTAATATGTTAGTATTACAACGTCACAAAATAATTTACAATTTAACTCTTAAAATGGAAATGTGTGGAAAATACAAAAACAACTGAGAATTAATTGAATAAATAACATGTTTAAACATGAAGTTAATAAATGTATACATAATGGATTTTTTTAATTTTGCTATTTCAGTTCCATTCTACAAAAAAAATAATCAAAGAAACTGTATCGTGTTTTGAAATTCATTCAGTCAGGCGATGTCCCACTTCGCAAAATACTTTGATCTGATAATAAAATACTTAAGAAATATAAGTTATATATATATAATTATAAAATAATACTCGCATACCATGTTATAAAGGTCGTTTATGATCATAAACTTGTATTTCCTAGTCGCCACGGTCAGATATTTTATTAATACACGATATTATATCGCATGCTAATAAATATATATTTAAGATGTAATTAATACATCCGACTATGATCATGTTTTGTCATATTGAGGTCACGTTCGCGTTGTGTTTTGTCATAATCATGACATTAGGTCAGGTCATGTTAATATTATATAACCATATGATTTCTATTCGAAATATTCGTTTTACTTGGTCTAAAGAGAAGATCGAAATTTGTAACATGGTATAGTTGAATAATTATGATGATTTGCCAAGCAAAGCCGCAAGAAAATGCTAGTTTGTAAATGACATGAAAACAAGCTTAGCTGTATTAAAACAAATAAACCTTTTATTTATTAAGGCAATCAAAATTTTTATTGTTTCTCATATATATATTTTTTTGTTATTGATAATAAAAACTATGCTTAATTAATATTATGAAGAAATTTTTGATATTTACTTTTAACTGCGGTTTCGCTTACCAATAAAATCAAGAATAAACTACGTATTTTGAGGATTGCTATGGAGAAGTTTTTAAGTTAAAGAAAGCATGTAAAATGTATGTGATCGATTTTATAAACCATACAACACAAATTATACTAATATATATAATTTAAAGTCTGTCCTTCCAGTAATATCAATAATTATATTATTATTAAAATCATTTTGTTAATAGTTTTTAGTTAACTGCTCAGTTACGTTTGAGTTAGACTCTAGGGGCTAGGACTTCCGGATTTTTTTGCGAACACCACTTAAATACAAAGACAATGAAATATTTAATATGATATACAGTAGTTATAATTGGTTATACTTTTTTCTGTATTATTATATTATACGTTAATAGCGATTATTAAAAATAAAAGAATTAGTTAGTGCTTTTGATTATTCTTAAACATTTTTTATATGATTTTAAATATAAAAACTGTTAAAACAACAATTGTTATTAAATAAGGCAATAATATTTTTGATTATATATATATATATTAGATAAATACAAACAAGGTGATAGATAAGAAGGTATAATTAATAACGACCGAGAATATATTATAATTTTATTTGTACTTCCGTTTTGTTGATACATATTATATAAGCCTTGAATGTGTCGGAACTGTATCTATTAATTAGTTTTAAATTATTGAAATGTTATATTAAATAATATTATTCTATGAATAAACTAGGCTTAGTTGAATACTTTGTGAGTCTTTGTAAAATATGAGCTCCAAGTTAAGCGTCTTTTTGACACATTTTATATATCTTTTTACTATATATATATATATATATATATATATATATATATATATATATAAGCGATTTACCACTCACTGACTTATATTTAGTTACTTCTTTTGTGACGTCTACTGAGAACAGATTTTATGGTACCCCTATCCCAACGGACTTCAACTTTTTGAATTTCGCTAAGTTTTAAACCTGTAGGAGGTATAAACTTAACGCCCCCGCAACGTTACTATGACAACGGTTACCATAGCAACCTAAGTTCACATCCAAATTAATCTTAAAAGTATGTCTATATATACATATATTGTTTTAAATATTTTTCCTTTAGGACTTAACGTAGGAGTGGTCGGTAGCTTGGTAGGTTATATGAACTACTTAATTCTCTTGTCTCCTAAATATATTTAAGTAGAAAATGTATTAATAATAACGTCAATGAATTTACAAACTTTTCATCTCATTATTTCAATTGCAAAATATCTTTTCTATTTGTACACTCGTCGTTATATTAAAAAACAATATCCTCTATTACATATCGCATTTATTATCATAACAATACAATTGCAAGTGTGTTGTTATATCAAGATTGTTTTCACGTAATCCGTGTTTCATAAAACGTTAACAATTTATAGAATCACTTACTAACGACACGTAATAAGTCAAGTTTTTTTTACATCATTTGAAGAGATAGATTTAAAAATAACAGCTACATCATTATTTGATGATTTCATAAGTATTCTCTATATTCGTTATTAACACTAAACCTACCGACAATTCTTGTGTACCTGTTCCTACCGCACGCCGTCAAATTGACCGGTAATTAAAGGTTATTTTATTATATAACGCAGGTAATAATGGAAATAACTAAAAGTAAAGAGTGAAGAAAATATTATATGCATATTCTAAGAATTGTCATGTAGTTTGATAACGATATTATAACGTTTAAAAATGTGTAAGTTTTACAAATGTTTAAGAACGGTCAATTTGACCGGTACTTGGTAGGTTTAGTGTTAAGTTTTTTTCGACAGCTAGCTAACGGTGCTGTCTAATATAATTAAAGATACGTTAATCTCAAATCTTATAAAAACTTACTCTCTGATACTCTTAACGGTATATAAAACCACAATTGGGTTTATTCTCAGATTTTTTTTTGATATCAAGAAATGAAAATATTGTTGAATGTTATTTATTAAAGACAAGTACAGATATATATAGTTACAATTCACAGTCAGTAACTCAAAGTTAGACGACCTTTAAAGTAATGTCATTATGAAAGTCTATTTTAAAATAGCTTATATAACGTTTAGTATACTTATAATATTAGAGGCGACGTGATATAAGTTTGTTTTTTATGTCATAATAATTGTAAGACTGAAGTGTCCAATGGGATTAAATAAATGAAAACCAATACGGGCATTTTTTGGTTTATCACTTCTCACAAGGTTTTTAGGTTTTTATATTGTCATTTTTTTGTATTAACCAAAGGCGCCAACAGACCCTCAATTTCGACTCGCTACGCTCGCGAAATCTCGGATGCCGTTTGGAAATTGAGCGAAGCGAGCCCAGAGTAATGACTCATCGTTTCCCATTGACTTCAATGGGATATCAGTTTTTTTGACCATTATTCCTAAAAACATCACATTTTTAATTTTTTTTAAAACCATCACCTAATGTGTGTTTTTTTGATTGCAAAATTTCATAATTTTCCGTCAAGTAGTTTTCGAGCCTATTTGTGACAAAGAATGTGAAATTGAAAGTGAAAGAATGTGAATTCTCGCTCCGCTCGCTTCGCTCAATTTGCAAACGACATCCGAGATTTCGCGAGCACAGCGATACTTTTATATTTATATTCATACTTTTGCCAATTATTTGAGGCGACATGCTATAAGTTTGTTCTTTATATCATAATGATTGTAAAACTCAGATGTCCAATAGGATTAAATAAGTGAAAAATTATCAACCAATTAGAGGCGTTTTTTTGGTTTATAACTTCTCTCAAGGTTTTTAGATTTTTATATTGTCATTTTTTTGTATTAATAAATACTTTTGACAAATATTTGAGGCGGCGTACTATAAGTTTGTTCTTTATATCATAAAGATTGTAAAACTCAGGTGTCCAATGGGATTAAACAAATGATAATTTATCAACCAATAGGAGGCGTTGTTTGGTTTATAACTTCTCTCAAGGTTTTTAAGTTTTTTATATCGTCAAATTGGTTTAATAAATTGTCTGTTTACATACTGCCAAGTCTATGTATAACTTTATAATTATGAATTTTATAACACTACTAATTATTTTTATACACCTTATATAACTTACGTATAATACACATGAAGGTCTGTAATATAAAAAATAATGTCCGCGTATTATACAAATAGAAGAAAATGGTTTTTGATCACGCCATGTTACATATAAGTAAATTTTTGTTTGTTTCTTCACTTTGTATCCAATTACCCACACATACATACGTACCCCGTCATTATCGAAGTTTTGATTACACACACATACATACATACACATACTCCGTCATTATCGAAGTTTTAATCTATTTCCTTATTGCTATCAAGAAATCAACTAAGCTTTTTAATTTATCTAAATAAACAAATATTTGAGACAATATAAAAGGTGGGAACATTTAAATGTGTGGAAAATAACTATAACGATTCAAGGAAATAATCTTTAATAAATTATTATTAAGATTAGTATTTTATAGTAAACATATTAACGAGGTAAAACCAACGCGTAGTGTCGTATGAGTCAATCTTATACCAGTAATTGTTTAATTAACAAGTTATCTGAAAGTTAGTTATATATATATGCAGGCGTTAGGGGGGCGCGCGATGGGGTGACGGCCCGGGGCGCCAAATTTGGCGGGCGCTGAGGTCTGGGGCCTCGGCCTTCTGCCTTCCGCGCTGTGTACCCTGAATACTGTGCTCTATGTGCCGTATTCACAACTATGTTCAGCTGTCAGATGATTTGGTTCAGCAAAAAATAAATACTCGATATTGATATCCTTAAGTGGGCGCCTAAATATTTTTGCCCGGGGTGTCAGTAGCCCTAACGCCGCTGCTGTGTATATATAGTATATATATAGTATATTGTTAAACTATTATCACCTAAAATTTAATTTGTATTTTTTACTTTATAAATATGATTTCTTATACAATATACGTTTCTTGTTCAAATATAATATCAATTTCAAAAACGTCATTCAATATTTACCTTTATTTATTCCGAAACCTTTCAGTTAGAAATATATTTAAGTATTATTTGATTAATAATATAGAAGAAGAACAATTCCAAGAATTCCATTAACATTAAAACGAAATAGATATTCAAGGTTAGTTTAAATTATTCCAATCTCATTTCTGACGTAAAACACTTGATTGTAACTTTAATAAAATATGAAGTATCAAACCTACATCCTTTTATATCAACGCCAATGGACTTGGACTTAGACGTGTAATATGTTATATAAAACATACAAAGTGTTTATATTTATTTATATTAATACAATTTTATCATCCTGTCTAACTTGTAAGGAAGTTCTGGAAATGCCAGAGAAAACTAGACTAAAGCTGGACGATTTAAGGACAATGAAATCAAAAGATATTGTTGAGTGCTTACCACATTTGGGCAGACAGCAGCTAAACCTCGCTGAGGCGGATTTCATTTGGTATAACATTGTTGATTTTTATAACGGATTACCATATATACCAGATGATATCCTCGGTTCACTCCACTGGGTAACCATTGCTGTGACACCTGATGATTATAACAATTTAACACTAAACGACATTGAAGTTATAACCAACTTCGGTCTCCATTATAGTTTGTCCTTCGCTCAACTAGACGCAATCGCGGAACGAATTAGAGAAGATTTTGGACGAAAACAACCAGAGGATTACACTAGTTACGATCTGATCGCTCTCAATCAAATTCTCTGCGCTTTTAGTATGAACGAAATTGATAGAATCCATCCGAAAGCGTATAAAGAAGCTGCGATTATAATTGGTAAGCTTAAGAATTGTAAGTACGATGTTCTTAAAGGATTCTCCAGATTGGCGGTCCATAAGGACGCGTTTGGTCCACCTAAAATATGGACAGAGTCGACTAAACTTGATCTGGGAGTAATCGCGGATGTAATAAAAAAAGAAAAGACAAATGCTGAATAATGTAATGAAGAGTTGATAGTTTTAGTAACTAATGCGTTGCAACAAACGGGTCAAGAACAGATATAGTATATTTTATAGTAACCTTACCTTATACTATTAAATAACACGTTCCACTGTGGAAAACTTGTGGTTAAATAATATTATCTCGTACATAGATAAATATCTTTAATAATAATTAATGAATAAAATATATATTGATTGATTGAATGAATTCGTCACAACACTTAGAATATTGCAAAATATTTAATATATTGTTGATTTTAAAATGTGTATAAAATAATCGTTTTTTTTTGTAGAAATGGAAAATTAAGTTTTACCTAATTTTAAATAATATGTATGTTATTCCCAATATTCGATATATTAAAAATTAATTAAATATTCATACGAATAAATGATTATTAATAGAATATAAAATAAAATAAAAAAAATAAAATATGAAAAATTTATCTCCTATGACATATAATACTTTCGTCTAAACCAGGGATTCCCAAAGTACCTTAGTATTAAGACCACATGGGGTCGTATCGATTTCCCGCTGGTCGACCTCTCTAAATTAAAATGTTCATATTTAAAACTTTTGTTTTGTTACTCGTTATAAAATGATTAATATAGTAGGAAGTAGTATTGCTATTTAAAAAAAAAATCAACAAGTTTTTAAATTGGTATCAAAATTATCAAGACGCAAAAACTTGAATAAGAATTTTTAACGTGATACGGTTATGGATATGAGCTTTAGTACCTTTATAAATAATACTTTGGGATTCCCTGATCTAAAAACGGAATATCACGTTATAAATTAAAAGTTAACAATACTATTCCATATAACTGATTGATAGAATATTTAATGATTGAGGGGAGCGTTTAACTGGAGATTTTTTACATTCTTTGTCACGAATTGGCTCGAAAACTACTTGACGGAAAATTATGAAACTTTGCACGCAAAAAGACACACATTAGGTGATAATTTTAAGAAAAAAAAATTGAAAATTGTCCTGAAAAAAAATTTTTTTTTTCTAATATCATGTTAAAAAAACTGATATCCCATTGAAGTCAATGGGAAACGATGACTCAATACACTGGGCTCGCTTCGCTCAATATTCAAACGGCACCCGAGATTTCGCGAGCGCAACGAGTCGAAATTGAGGGTTTGTTGGCGCCCCTAGTATATATAATATACATGTATATCTCTGTCTATTGCATCAGATTAATGATACATGAAAACACCGATCATATATTAAAAGTCTGTATGGTTACAAAATTCACGTTTATGTTATTAAAATGTCCACATAAATATTTAAAATATTCAAGGTTAATTTTAATAATATTCATAGTTTTATAATTATTATTGTATTAACAATTAGATATAGTTGTTAAATTAAAAAAAATATTTGTAATTCATAAGTACCTAGTCATAAATCTTAAATTAATTTTTGTGTAGAAATGATGATATTTCTAACGTGTTACATAACTATGTAATGGGTATACTTATTTTGAAACCAGCAGCAGCAGGTAGGCAAAGTTTTATGATGTAGAAAAAGTTGACCAAGACCATAAAGAGGCCAAGTGCTTGAAGCTACGATGTTATTATAATTTGTGTGAATCGCGTGTTTTGATTAGGAAATTATTTATTCGTAACGTGTGTGAAATATGTATGAATAATGTTAAAAAATCATGAAAATGGTTTCTTCCTTTTTAATATATTTCAGACTGAATGGCGTTCATTAACCAAATTTCTCGCGGGCTCATTTGATATTTTAATTTAACACGGAATCAGTTTGCAGTTGCATATATTTTATTATCTAATAGGGCTATTAGACCCCTAAAATAAGGTTCAAAGGCCCCAAGCATTACTCGCTCACTAACATTTTTTTGACCATGCGAAATTTGTGAATTAACCTAGAGTTCAGTAACTTTGATGTTGTAGTTTGAGGAAAACATAAAAATCATAACATTTAATTTTGTTAAAACCTATTTAGTTATGAAGAAAATGTTTCATTAAAATATTTTTTTAAAAACATAGTTTTTTTTTATTGTTTTTATATTTAATTATTAACATAGATAAAAAAAAGTTTGTGAAAAGATAATATAATATTTTGATAGTAATTAAAATAATAAATGTAATTATAAATTAAATGTTAAGCTTTTTTTTATTTTACCTAATTACCTTTTTAATAAGAACAACAAAAACAATTCAGTGTTTAAAAATGGTTGTAGATTTCGTGTAGTGGCCTCCGAGAAACCAGTTTGTATCGAAACGAATTCAAAATTATGTCCGCAGTTTACTTCCACATAATAAAATTTTAAAATTAAACGTATTCTACAAAAAGTTTACATATAATTACATTATGTTTTTGTTTTATATGATTTTAAAAAACAAAAAGTTGAATAACAAACGTTTTTTTTTTTAAATATAGAACAAAAAAAGATAAGCACGGACTCGAAGTTTTGATATAGATAAATAAATATTTTTGGATATTAATGTATTCATGTATGTGTGTATGAAGGTATGTTCATGTGTGTATGTTTTTTGTGTAATCTGCTGTTAGCCCTACTGGGAAAGAGCGTCACAGATAGAGAATATGTATGAAGATACCTTCATACACAATATTTCACCTACCTGTTCTTATAAATAAAGGTTAAGATTTTCATACATTTAAAATAAAAAAAAAGTATATATTAATAAAAAAAAAAACAATTTTAGTTGATTTAATTAATTATATAATATACCACTTATATATTACGTTAGATAAACGAAATCGATTTTACTTAAAGGATATTACTTAAATTATTACAGGGCAAGGTAATATTACGTAATACTTTAAAATTATTATACATTAATTACACACTAAAGAAAAGTTTTGTAATACAAGTCAAGTTTCCTTTTTAATTAAACATTTGTAATAGCCGATGAAGTGGTTATTATTCGGTGAAATTATTTGCATAATTTATTAAGGAATTTATTGAGCTGAGCGTAAGCCAAGCTCATAACCGTTTGGGAGACCTTTTTTGTGTTTAGTTGTCTCCATAATGCGATGAGATAATTAGCTAAAAATTTTCTCATGTTTTTGAGTCGAACGCGGATGTTATAGCGAAAACAGATTAAAATGTTTAGCCATTCAAAAGTTATCAAGAAAAGAATAAAGGAGATGGGCTCAGCTCAACACCCGGACGGATTCTAGTTATTATATATTTTTCACTTGTATTAGTAATTAGCGCTACTCTAATAATACTAAACTACTACGTCATACATAAAAATTTAAGGCGTAAACGAAATAAGCAAACTCAAACCTGTGATAAACAAATACAAAAAAAAACTAAAAAAATATACTTATTTTGATAAACTGACGTATGTGTAATTATTATTAATTAGAGATTCGTATCGTGTATTTTTTGTTCTGAGATGGAAAATTTCGTCATTCACAGTTACATGAAGCATGATATCAAGAGTTCAGTTATAATTCACAAATTGTAGATGAGTAGGCAAAATATGTTTTTTTTACAGGTCATTGACATTACTTAGTCATTAAACATGATGAAGCTTAATGTCATAATTTGTCTCAGATCGATAAGATGACGACTGCTAGCGTTCTGCTCACCGTTGGTACCACCTGGAGTGCTAACAGCGACATATGTGACAAGGACGAGCGGGTCGGTCGCATCATGAGGAATGTGGCTGCTGTAGCTGCAAAGGAACTCCGAGAGACACCGGCCACCAGGGAACAGGCTTTGAGGATAATGAGAGAATGGATACAACAGAATGCCGATATTAAAAATGTTAGACAAGGTATGTCATAACAATTGTCATTTTGGCTACACTTTACTATAAAATTATAAATCGACGAATTTTGTTGTCAATTTATATAGTTATAACAAAAAATAACTTTATTCATTCAGTGTGGTTATTATGTATCTTTATCCGAAACAAATTAAATGATTAATACGTTTTCTTATTAGATATTCAAATTTGAATATTTATGTTTTTTAAGATTTGGACGATGATTATACAAATATGTGTTTTTAGACAAATAAAAGTTAGAAAAATTTATTTATATTGACAGGATTCAAACCAATCTGGGAAACCCTGACTAAAATATCAAACATATGTATATATATGTATATTATAGTTTAGATGTTTTTTTATTCACAGATGAATCATTCATATTGCGGTTTCTTCGCCACAAGAAGTACAGTATACCGATGGCTCAGCAGACATTATTGAAATATCTGAGCCTAAGGAAGTTCTATCCAAGTATTTTTTCAAAACTGGATTGTGAAAATCCTAAAATAAAGGATATTATAAACAACGGGTGAATATATTTATATATAAGATTAAAAAACCTGACGCATTTAAATTGTACATCTTACGCTTATATTCATTGATATTACTGTCATATTAGAATAATACGTGTAATATTTATAACATATTGATATGTGTTTAATTTGCAAAAAAACCTACTAACATAATTACAAACTAGGCATCCGTATTAAGAAATAAACTTACAAAATTTGGACATTGTAATTAAAACGATATAGATATTAAAGAAAATTGATCTTTAATACAAACGTATTAAAGGTTATATGTTGTTTATAAAAATTCGAAAGTCCCCAGCCAGCTCAGCCTTGAACTCTTGCATTGCGAGTTATATAATATACATGAGATAATTCTGTTTGTAGTTTCAATGTAATTTCCTAATTTAAAGGTACATAGCCGTGTCACCGGTGCGTGACAGTAAGGGACGGAGAGTCATCGTTTACAACATGGGTAAGATAAGTTATATAATAGATATTTTATTATCCAATTAGCGCTAGGTCAACTAGCACACTATAGTGATAGCGAGCTTGTGATTGGTGGATTAACTTAGTTTAAGTCATAGTGATCTTAATATTGGATACTGAAATGACCCATAAGGCTGTGCGAACTGTTTTAAGCGCGCGCGATTTTGGCCATGCGATGTTGATTTTATTAATACTGATTGTATTGACGTGTTTCCGTGTTTAGTATTTGTATTGTTTAGTATTACAAATATTTAATGTTATAGGGTGTACAAATTATTAATTTTACAGGTAAATTCGATCCAATCAAGTACAACTGTTGGGATATGTGTCGGGCACACGTAATTGTTTATGAGAGTTTAATGGAAGATTCTGTGGACCAAATATTTGGTTTCACTCACGTTGGAGACGGAAGCGGATCCACCACCGCCCATGTCACTTCTTGGAATCCTGTCGATTTTGCTCGGCTTATTAAATGGGGAGAGGTAAGTCACATAAGTAATAAAAGTATTCTTATTATCACGATATAAATAAAGAAGGCATTAGAAAACACGATATAGCATGCCACAACGATCAGATTTCTTTTTATGACCTTGTGAAATCATATTCTTATTTTCAATATTGTATAATATTTTACCGCGCTGTCAGTGACAACCAGTTTTGACAGGTGGATGTCATCGATTCCCTTATCTGTAAAACACCTTCACCCAATTATGGTCGGACATTTTTGCATAATTTTTAAAACTTAACTTGTAACTCAATAAATACCTTACATAATAAATAGGTAAGAGTTACAAAAATGATAAATAAATAAATAATAGTAATGAAAATATTCTTACATAATGTACAATGTAGAACTAAGTAGATTAATTGGTATAATTTTTTAAAGATTATTGTTTTAACTACGATATGAATCAGTGAGCAATTTGAATTGTAGTCTATATTTAAATACACCTATTATTAAAGTAGACGAAGGATATAAACAAACATCCCGTTGTTATAAAGTTTAATAATAAATCATAATTGTTTGATTAAGTTAAATTATAAAATCAGGTTAAATTTATACAATACCTACATATATTGGGTAATGTTCGAAATAATTTAATATAGTCTGTCGACTATAAATTGTAAACGTATTTTTTCTTTTAATACGTAAAAAAATGCTCAGGCACGGTGTATAAATTCTTGATGTTAGGGATAATAAGCAAAGGATAATGAAAAATAAGACAAAGTATTGCATTACATATATAAAAGTTTATCACCCATTTATTATATATATGACAGTCATATTTCATTGTTAATAAAAAAACACGTTAATAAAAAAAAAAATAAATAAATAAATAAACATTTGAAGCAACGATTTATATATTTTTAATAAAAGTTATTAAAAATATTTAAAGCGGACATTTTTATAACATTACAAAACGTTCGATATTTAAATTTTAACGACATTAATTTACAATGTTAGACGCTAACGAACAGCGTTCAGCTTTACTCGCGTGATGTTTCGAGTGGTCCTTGACATTTATGAAAAAAAGAAAGTTATAAAACATATTGTGAGTGGTATTACGTTGTTTAAAACTATTGCAACTAAATTTATAGATATAATAATTTTGTGGCTCTAAACTATAAATACATTAGATTGAATATAAATACATTTGTTATATAACATTATATTAGCTATTTATTAAAAACGTGATGTGACAATACATTGATCGGACACGTGTTAATATTTTAATGAAGCACATAATCTTCAGAATATGTTTTCGTTTTATAGTTTTATATTTAACGATTTTAGATTTACATATTAATTTTAAATTTATTATTACATTAAGTTTAATATTAAAATAAAAATTATATTGTATATGTAAAACCAGCAGATCAAAGTACAATATGAATTTATTTTTAAAGACTTGAATGACGTAGTTTGAGTTATTTTTATCTTTGTTGTTCTTTTTATTGTTAAATTCTTAATTCAAAATGTAACGTCTTTTTAATATATAATATATATCATTAATTTGTTTATAGCTTTAATTTTGTTGTTTTTTTTTCAGCAATCATTGCCGATGCGTCACAAGGAGTTACAGCTGTTCAACGTGCCAGCTGCCTTGAAATATATTATTGATTTCGCCACAAGCAAGGTGTCAGCTAAAATGAGCGAGAGATTGAATGTGAGTAAAACAAAAATATTTAGAGTATATATTAAAAAAAAATACATTTTTTTAAAATATTTTCATTGTAAAAACTAGCTAAGATAAATATTTAAAAATCCTTTTATAATATATATTTTTTAAATCTCACCTCTCGACCAGAGAGCTTTATGACAAAGACCTCACATTCTTGTAAACTCGGATAAAAGATGGCCGTTGTTAAACTGGTTTTAAACCAGATATCGTCGTTTATGGTTCAGGAAATATCTTATCGTAAAAATATTTTTCATATTTAACAAAGGATAAAACGTGATATAACAATAACATTTTTCGACATATATATATTAAAAAAATAATATTTTATACTATGGGGCTGTTCATAAGACGTTTAGGGGAAGATATTATCTTATACAGTTTTTAATTGAAATTTTTGCTATTTATTGTGTATTTTTCAATACCTTACGATATTAATTCTGGTCCAAACTGTGATACTAACTCAGTACAATTAATTTTACCTCAGTAAGTTAATAAGACTTATAGTGGTAAGGTAACAATTTATTAATAAAGAATTATTTCTGTAGCAACGTTTCATTTTATACATATGTACATTTCTAACAAAAATTTTAAGAGGGGCGGGGGTAGTCACTGAGTCGTATAAAATCTTATAACAGGGGGGGTCAAATTAAACTCTAAAATGTCTAACAATTTATGAACGGCCTTAAATTATTAAATTGATTTTTTTGTTTTCAATACGCACGTCAGACAACTGAATGATGATTTTAACTTAAACTTATTATATTTGATTATATAACTTATAAACTTTTACTCCCAATTCAATCATTTGAAACCATTTTCTACTATTGCTCTCTCCTTTCCAAATTTAATGAGGAGTTATGAACTATAGTCGCGTATTTAGTCACGGGAGTCACGGGAATCATCCAATGTGATACATATTAAGTTCTTGAAGTTCTCCCGCCATAGGTTCTTGAAGTTCTCCCACCACAGGTTCTTGAAGTTCTCCCACCACAGGTTCTTGAAGTTCTCCCACCACAGGTTCTTGAAGTTCTCCCACCACAGGTTCTTGAAGTTCTTATCCTGTTTATTGATTTCATACAATATTATTGGATACATCTTTTTTCAGATCCATACAAATATAAAGAACTTGCAGAATCAAGTAGACGTATCCTGTTTACCGACTTCCTTCGGTGGTCACATACCTTTGCAGGACATGATAAATTACACAAAGGAACTCCTCACCGAGAAGCGTCAGACCATCCTCGCTCTGGACAACATGGAGCTATTAAGCACTAGAGGCATCATATCCTCAAGGAAACCAACCAACGCACTGAAGGATGATTCCATTTCAGTCGAGGGAAGCTTTAGAAAACTAGAAATAGATTAACTGTGATTATTTTTTTTTATTAATTTTAATATATTTTAGGCATTTATCTGTAATGTATGATTAAGGGTTTGATTGCTTGTGATTTTTTTTTTAAATATGCGTTTAAATGATTTTAGAAACATTTTAATAATTAATTATAAAATAATATGCAAGTATATCTTTTTAGAATGTTTTTACAAATATATATATATAGGTTTCGATGAAATTACATATATAATATAGATTAAATAATTTTTTTATTATTATTATATAATCAATGTGATACATTATATTTGATTATTGGAGTACTTTAAAATTTATTAAGTATACTATCGTGTTTAAATTGAAATAAATATTTTTAATGGAATTATTTTTTTTATTTTTAATAGACGGGAAATAGTCATTGTTGGCTATTATTGCGTTTGTTTCAGAAAAAGCAAATAAAACAAATTTGGTTAGTGTTCAAAACGTTCGAATTTCAAAATTGTCCTGCATTGCAAATACGTTCCATTTTTAAATTATTCATTTAAGAGGAAACAAAATTGTTATCCCGTGATGCAAATATGTTCTATTTTTAAATTTTTCATTATGGAAGAATAATGTGAATTGAATCGATTATAATTCTAATAATAGTCATAGATTAAATAAACTAAATAATTTAACATCCATCTCTGAAACGCGTTGTATATCGTGTCAAGTTTGAGCTCAAACAAAGCAGTAATTTTTGCGTTTTCGAGGCTTATACAGATCAACAGAATATTATTATATATAGAGGTACAAATGATTGCTTACAAACTATAGTTGTTGTCTACGACTCTGTCCGTATCTGAGTGAGGGTTCGTAATTAGTGCGTTATTTGTCTCTATGTAAAGCTTTTCTATTTGGACAAGATAATATACATCCTATAGTGCTTTTTACTCTCACATAAACTGGTTTTATTCCCGTAGGTCAAGTTTCCGTGAAAATAAAAAAAATGTAATGGTGAAAAATTTTTTGAAATCTTCTGAGTTTTTTCATTACAAACATAAAAAATCTTTTCTCTTTATAATATTAATGTATATATTAATTATAAATATTTGATTTTCAATATACATTATTGCAACTTTATATAACTACGTACCCAAATTTGATTGTTTTATATTTTTTTAACCTTATACAACTCAAAACACGTCTTTCGCGATTTCATGACATTTAGAATACAGTTAAAATATGTGACTATGAAAAAAAAAATAGACACTAAAATATTTGTTGATTGACTAAAGTAAATAACGTAAACTGTCAAACCTGTCAAAACAATATTCTGTGTCATCATATAAAATATATTAAATTAAATTCACTGATGAAATAAATAATATAATTTTGATTTATTTCTAAACATCAAGGTCTCATAAATTATTTTAAATATAAATAATGTTTGCTAGGAATAATTATTTTAAATTATTCCTTTCACGGTGATGAACAAATAAATTAAAAAAATTAAAACGTCACGTTAAAAAACTATTGCTTTATTGAATATATTAAAAAATATTATACTTATGCATATTTATAGTATATCGGTTGGTTCCTTTTTATTGGTATATTTATTACTATATATTTAAACTAGCTGAACCACATTTTGAGTGACATAAATTTCATGTAAAGTGGGAGAAAAATATATTTTTGATGGATGGAATTTCATACAAATACAATACAAATTGGTGGTTTTTAACATGCAAATTTTTTAACAAAGTTTTATACTTATAAGAAATATAGTTCAAATGTGATTTTAAATTAGATCCTGTTACTCGCATGCGGGTGAAATTTCGTAAAATTTGTTCGTACTAAGCTATATTCAGCAAAAAGTGTTTTTAAAAAGTTTCTAAGCCTTATGTTTCCAGAGATATAGTTAAACTACATAGGTGGAAATACAATATTATATTTCATCTTTCGGGATAAAAGGTTTTCGTATTTTCTAGTCAAAAATTGTAATACAATCTTTTTGGTTATATATATTGTTTGTAACTGGCTGGTTTTGATATCATTAAAAAGTGTCGTTTTATGAAATAAAACTAAACAGTACAAACCAGTTTTAGTCTATTTTTATTTGTTTTTCTTTCCACTATAATAGGTCCGGAAAAAATATTAAAAACGTGGATTGGATTATGGACCTAATGCAGTGTCTGTAAGTCTTAATTCATCCACCATATAGTCCTCAGATTTCTATCTGTCTCGGTCTTCCGACATTAGATTATAAGAGAGGACTTTTAAAACTATTCGTCGTTTTTAAAGTCCCAAAATTTCTAGGGATACTCTCACTCCTTACCAGATAGCATTATCGATAATTGAGCTGAGCGTAAGGGAAGCACTTAACCGTTTGGGAGACCTTTTTTTGTGTTTAGTTGTCTCCAGAATGCGATGAGATAATTAGCTAAAAATTTTCTCATGTATGTTTGAGCTGAACGCGGATGTTATAGTGAAAGAAGATTGAAAAAATGTTTAGCCATTCAAAAGTTATCAAGAAAAGAAGAAAGGAGAGGGGCTCAGCTCAACACCCGCCGCGCACGGTTGGCAGATCCTAGTCATAAAAATAATTTGATGATATCTTACCTTGATTTTCTATACAAAAACATTTTATTACCGACCTATTATTATAAATATATTATTAAGGTATCTAGATCAATGTTATTGTTTGTTAATATCCTGTGCTGGGTAAAACGTTACCACTTATCCTTATTGCATGTTAATTTATACATCCGTTGCAATTTGTTTCAATGTACATACGTTATTAACTAATTAATATTAATTGTATACTATGTATTACCGTTTATTCAGGATAATCGCAACCTATAGTAAAGTATTGCTATTATCCGACAAAGCCTTGGTGTAGCTTAACACTAAACCTACCAACAATTCTTGTATACCTGTTCCTACCGCACGCCGTGAAATGGACCGGTAATTAAAAGTTATTTTATTATATAACGCAGGTAATAACGGAAATAACTAAAAGTAAAGAGTGTAGAAAATATTATATGCATATTCTAAGAATTGTCATGTAGTTTGATAACGATATTATAATGTTTAAAAATGGTAAAGTTTTACAGAAGTTTAAGAACGGTCAATTTGACCCGTACTTGGTAGGTTTAGTGTTAAAGTAATATATCACAGAAATCATGCATCATAAAACCATATGTAAAAATCGGATAAACAGTTTCCATCGCGATCAAAGATAGCAGAATTATATATGTATATTTACAAATGTGTCTATATGTGTGTACTATATTAAGAATGTTGTTTTTACGTGTTTGAAGCCAAAAAACTAAGATAATTGATTGAAAGTATCTGCAAATTAAAGTTCTAATTTTAATATGTATTAAAATTGTTTTAAATACTTGGATATGTTCATTATTTATAATTATAGACGTGGATGGTGGTCAAAAGGGATAATAATTCAGGTAGGGTTGACATTTCGTACAGACAAATATATTATCTTTAAAATTGACAGCTGTGGGATTCCTGGACGTACATTGTGTCACAGACGGAAAACACTTTTATCACAGCTATCATTTACTCATTTTGCTGCAAAAACTTCATTTTTTTATCAATCCGCGGTTTCTTATAGATAAAAAATGATCTAAACACATACACACTTAAAATATATTAGGCACTATTCTTAATATCTAATGAATCTAACATTTATGTTTGGTAAAAGACCAACTTCTCTAAAATCAAAACGTTATAGTGTCCATACTGAAAAGCTGTTCAATATTTATTTCTTAGGGTAACAATGGTGGAAATATTAGCTTAAAAATGTAAACAAACTTATTATTTCTTTTACACACTATAAGGGCTGAAGCACAGGAGCCCTAAAGCTGATTCACACTGATCTCGATTATACTGATTTAAACACATTTCAACATATTTTAACCAGTCCGTAGTTGTGTATGTACACACATACGTATGTTTAATATTATATATATATAAATACTAATTATCTTTATAAATTTAATTCCTGAAATATTGCGTTTGTGGTTTAACTTCTAAATGGCTGAACCAATTTCGATGACTTTGTTCATTCGGTGCTTTTTGAATATAACTCATACTATTTATGGTATTCTCTTTGGTAAAAGACACCAATAAATTGCCATTGCAGTATATCAAACAGTCAATTGCTTTGAAACTTGTCAATAATACTATTCGAGCTTTACATTTTATTGTTAGTTGCCAGATAGTTGATTTTTTCATCCTAGGTATGACTTTAATAAATCGCTAAGCAAATTATTAATCAAGTATATTAGAATATGGAGAATATATGTGTGTATTGTATTACGCATTTTTAGCGGAACAATTTGTATTCATTTTTTAACAAAACGCAAGCCTTTTGAGGCAGAATTTTAGGCAGATCTTAACTAGCCAGTTGGTTAGTATTCTGTGTGGATCGTCAAAAATAATAGGTATTTCTTAACATCACCAGGAAATTACCATAATAACATTTCCTATGGTAATTTAAGTTCTTTAACCTACTCCTCTCCCTCGGTTTTTTAGAAGCGTGTTGGCGATGGTACAACTTAACCACGTGGACCAGTTATTCCTTCTGGCTCATACAATGACTCATGATGTATTTTTAAGTTAATTGAAGACTGAGGCATTATTGATCAAACATGAGCGTTACATTGTTCCACGCTAAGAAAAGCTGACTGCTGCGCTGCCGTTACAAAGTACCCTTAAAACGAAACGAACTTCCATATATATTAAAACGAAGATACGTCGTTTTCATTATAACAGACGGTACGTCCTCCATTTTGGCTGAAAGTAGACACAATATAAAATGAAATAATTTAATATCGTGAAAATGTAAACCACTAATACTTTTTAAACAGATAAGTTTTTTTTCCTATATCCGTCAGCAAAAAATAAGAAAAAGTGATTTAAAGTTAATATAGTTGAAGTAAGTAAAATACAAGAAAAAGTGAATTTCAATATTTAATCAAATCTTTTAACTAAATAATTGAAAAGTTCAACAAAACTGAAACTTATATAATGTGTAAAAAGTTACCAATCTTATTAAAATGCTATAAATTGTTACTTGATAAAAAATAGCTATCATATATTCTTTAAATTTGTTAATTTTAAGGAAACAATATAAATAAAATATGACTTTTGATTACAATACCCAACAAATGTATATATCATTAATTAAGATTAAAATGTACATTATATATATATATATATATATATATATATATATTATATATATATATATATATGTATATATGTGTATATATATGTTTATAAGATTATCTGCTTATATATATATATATATAAATGTTATCGATAAAAATCTTTTCGAAACAAAATTTGGGATCTTCGAAATGTTATTGTGGAAATTACTTTTATATCAGAGATTCCCAAACTTATTTCGTCTAACACTCACTTTGAAAATCAGTTAAGTTGTAACGACCCCCATTTTTTCACTTAAAGACATATTAGTCTCGCCTGGAGTTTAATTAAACTTCATTTAAACGAGAATTCTCTTACCAGAAAGAGCAATAATAATGCAACATTACAATAATAAGAGTATTTTTTATTTATAATTAACAATAGTAAACAGACCACCATTTTGCTCTGGATCCCTTACCCCCTCCCTCTAAGCCTTTGGGAAGGAATGATTGACATGAAACATGATAAAAGTTACGAAATTTCTAAAATGTTGATATAAAGTATAATATATATATATATATATATATATATATATATATATATATATATATATATATATATATCTTAAATCCATTACAACGTAAATAAAGTTATAAATATGAATGTAATATTATATTTTCAAAATAGGTACATTAATATAAATATATATACTTTGCTATATATGTATGAAAAATGTACAGTCAGCGTCAAATAATTAGAGACGTTCAGGGTATTCAAATAAATAGACACAACGAAAAAGTCAATAATATCGGTACAAACAAAGTTTCCTTATTGTTGTCAACAATATAGTCGCTCAAAAGGTCGAGACATTTAAAATGTCATATAGATCGTTTCAGTCAAAGCGCCATAAATATGGTTACAGTCACCCCGCCAATGGTATCCAAGCATTCTAAGTGATCAAAAATATGGAACACACTATTGTAAAATATTGTAGGTCTTCCAAAGTTGAAGTAATATCAAAGTATTGGAAGTACCTTCTACAAAAAATATATTGGATACCGTTATGAAGTACTTATTAAGTAGTTTGTATTGAAAACTAAATATAACATTCCTTTATGGATCTAACCTAATATATACGTATGAATTTATAAGTCCTTTAAGCCCACATAGAGGACTGCTTTGATGCTTTCATCATAAAAATATACTTATGTTTCAAATTTAAGCTTCTAAATATGTATAATATATAATATCTGTCGCTAATAATTTCTAAAAGAGTTCCTGTTTTAAGATAACCCAAAATATAATACAATAAAATATTTATTAATAAAATTTTCAACATATAATTTTACGAAAATCCTTATAGTAATGAGTAAAAACAATAGAAAAATAACTAATTGTATCATGTACTTATCTTATTTTTTAATATTACGTTCATTTTTAACAATTTTACTTATTGAGTTATTATAAAATATTATAAATTTATCCTCACATTCTATAAATAAAGAAACTAATATATTACAATGCACTTTGTCTAAATGTCTAAAATGTAAGTGGTAATAAAGAAACCTCTGAAATAAGTAATCCGTATTTGTTACTTTGGTATCATTTACAACAACGAATAAACATACAAGATAAAATATTAATAAGTGTATATTTAAGTATATATGTAAAGACAAATGTAGTTAGATATTACAAATATGGATATATGTAGAGGTAGAGGTACAAGTAAATGTAAAGATGGAATTAGATATAGAGATAACGATTGAGGCAGAGATGATGATGATGATGAAATTTTAATCAAACTATAAAAAATAATTATAAAATGTAAAACAAAAAAATTGGAAGACAAACGTTTACACGTGGTAAAGATTTATTATAAAAAAAAAAAAAACAAAACGTCAAATTAAATGAGAGTATTTTTTTAATTGTTAGAAACGGACTTGATTAATTTAGTAATTTTAAACTAAGTACTTTACGTAACAACACAAATAAACATTATTATTTGTTCAAAAAGTTGAGTATACTGTTTTTTGCTCATTAAATGTATTAACGTTTGTCAAACAGTGGTAACAATAAAAAAAGAGAAAAAAAGCCCGGCTGTGTTTGTTGTGTGGTTCTTCTCAGACCAGGGCGCGTTTGGAATCCTCGTAGTCTTATTTAAAGTTGGAAAGTGTCTTTAGAGAAGGGCTTATTTTGATACATACGATATCAAAATAGGCTCTCCTGTCACTTCCGTTTGACGTACACAAGTGATCACTGGTATGGATTCAAAGTGGAAAATATATACATAAATAAAAATAAATAAATTATCAAAATTTATAACAATTTATTAGTCATTCGTAACGTCCAAAATATACCTAATGTCAAATTAAATGTAGGTTAATAATTAAAATAATTTTGTCATAAATAAATAAAATGCTAAAATACTTTTGATCTGAAGATAAATTCAATAAGTATAACTAAAAAAGACAATGAGTTTGGCTGCTTTGAAAAGAAAAACGATATACCATTTATTACTATTGGATATATTATTAAATACTTGGAAATATAATATTCTAAATTATGTTATGAGAAATTAATTTTCTATTCGTCAAATAAGATTCTTTTAACGCAAGTCAAGTCATTCAATAGTCGTTTGATATTCAGTAATGGGAGTATCTTTAATATCTATACATATAAGTAAAATTGATTACGTTGATTTACTAAATTAACAGCTTTTCACTATATGCATATGAAAGTATATACAATACTTAACAAAAAAATAATCTCAGTCCGTCTGTTTGTTCTGTCTAATCTCTGAAACCAGTGGATCGTTTTTAATATGTTGAGTGACGGTCGGCGATTAACGCGATATGACGCTATAAAATGTACACTGTTTTATGGAAATTCAGAAGATTGTATATAAATATTTTATTTTTTTGTATAAGGAGGGCAAACGAGCTTACGGGTCATTATTGATACATGATCACCGCCCAAGAACTCTTGCGACATCCGAGAATTCACAAGAGCGTCGCCGCCCTTGGAGGTAGCAGTAAACGCCTTTTTTGAAGGTACACATGTATCGATTACATACTTAATTTTGATTTATACATACATATTGCTTTACAATACCATCGCTGCAAAGCGACGCTCACGGCCTGGACGGGTTGTCTCAAACATAGTCTTTCACTGGCCGATAGCTGATGTTATAAGGAGTAATTTTGGCTACTTTTATTTTAAGAAGACGTGGGCACAGCTAGTATTATATAACACTAACGGTTGCGAGCGACTTCGTCTGCTGCTTCGTTAACTATTATACAAAAATATTTTTTTTTATAACACCGCCATCTATTGAAAAATTATAGAACAAAGTGTATTAAAACCCTTTATGTATAAAAAACTCAATATATAAAAAACAATCGATATAATTATTACTATATCTTTTAAGTTGAAACAAACAATAGATATTCAGTGTCAATGAAATCGATCCAGTGGTTTCAAAATATCATTACCTCTTAAAGTATTTGTATTAATAACTTAAATATTTAATAGTGAACTTTCACATATGCAATGTGTGCGTTTACTTAAAATAAAAATATCTCTAAATAAATATGGATGCTAAGACTTTAATTTATTCCTTTTCTTTATGTGTTCGTTATTTATATTTATTTACCTTCACGCCATATCCCTTGCGGGGTAGCCAGAGACGACGGAGCGCCAAACGCTACGGTCTCTGCATACCTCTTTCGCCTTGGCCACAGACATCAAGCTCTTCATACATGCCCTCCGGGGGGTCCTCATGCTTTTTACGTGACCTTCCTCCAGTATAGTAGCTACTGTGTTTTCGAAGGTCACTCGAGGCCTCCCCCTGTCTCTCTTACCGCTCACTTTTCCCATATAAATCTTTTTTACCATTCTTTCATCACTCATTCGTTCAACGTGCCCAAACCACCTGAGCACGTTCTTCTTCATTCTCACCGTGACATCTTCACTAGTACCTGCCATTCTGTGGATCTCTTCATTGCGGATTCGATCAGCTAGACTGACTCCGCATATTCTGCGAAGGGATCGCATCTCCACAGCATTCATCTTTCTTACATTCTTCTTCTGTGTTACCCACGTTTGGCTGCCGTATAACAGCTTCGGTAGCAAAACTGCATTGTGTACAGCCAAACGTGCAGCTTTACTGACGTTTTGCCGTCTCAACAATGCAGTCAAAGCACCATTGACTCTGTTACCGGCAGCAATACGCCTTTCCACATCCATTTCGTATCTTCCGTCTCTGCTAAACATACTTCCCAAATATACCACTTCATTCACTTGTTCTATTATCTTATCATTCACGTTGATCTTACATTCTGTTCTTTCTTCATTTCTTTCAAATATCAGAACCTTCGTCTTATCTACATTCAGGTTAAGACCATTAATTTCACACCCATCTTTCTTTCTTTTATTCACACCCTTTTATATTGGTGTGAATAAAATAGAAGCGTTTTAGCGTTAAAATAGAAACTTTTTCACATTCTTTGTCACGAATAGGCTCCAAAACTACTTGACGGAAAATTATGAAATTTGATGGTATAAAAAAAAAAAATGTCATGTCGTTGAGTTATTATAATCGTTAAAAAACTGATATCCTATTGAAGCCAATGGGAAACGATGAGTCATTACTCTGGGCTCGCTTTGCACAATATGCAAACGGCACCCGAGATATCGCGAGCGCAGCGAGTCGAAATTGAGGGTTTGTTGGCGTCCCTAGTTAGTTTTAATAATTCTTCGTTTCTTCGTGCATATTTCATCAATATATATTGTTGAGGTTCTCAAGAATTAAACCCAAAAATAATTGTCTAAATTTTATTTTAATAATGTTGAGAATATTTTTATAACAAAATTCTCTTAAAATTAGGAATGAGTGTATATTATATTCAATATTAAATTGGACTGATATTATTATATTTTTTCACATTCATTGCAACATCACGCGACATCGCGTTACGGTACCACACATTTATGTAGGAGCCGAAATATTCCGGCCAATGAGGTAAATTCAGCACTTTGGCAATGATCGCTCTAATGAAAGATACATGGTAAAACATTTATTACATAAACTATGATATGATGAACTTATCACAATAATAAATTACCGGTAATCAGATTACCAAAGTCATTTATAACCTACTTTACATCCTACGTTAGCTTACTGACTAGACTGTGAGTGTTAATTAAATATCAGATAGTTCTTTATTCCATTTAGGTGATGACATGAAACTATTAAATAAATATTTTGGTACTTCTTTGGACGACTTTCCGATTATAGTGAAATTATTATCCAAGTTACTCTCACTAACTGCTGTGGATATGAAATTTTTTGCTGCGTTTATTTGTTCTGCTGTTGGTGGCACGTTTGTAAAATTACCTGCAAAAAGACAGATTTCTTTATTAGTTTTTTTTACTTACTTATCTAGTTCCGTATCATGTACTTAATGACATGACAATAGTTATTTTACCTTGTTTCTATTATATAATATACTAGCTGCTATCAGCGACTTCATCTATTACTTCATAAACTAATTCAGATGAATTCAATAAAATATTAATAACAACGCCATCTATTGGAAACCTACAGAACGTTGACGTGAGTTAAACCCTTTCATAAATAAAATTTGAAAATCGAAATAAAAAGAATTGAATATTAATAAGCAAGATAAAAAACTATCCTGGTTTTTAATTGGACCAATCGATAGCCTACAAAATTTCTTTGAAATCGTTACAAGGGCTTCAAAGATTAGTGCGAACGTAGTGACAAGAGATTTATATACGAGTATATAAATTCTTCTGTATCACTAAAGCAAATCTAAAGCAAAATAGTAAAACATACTTAATATACCTCAAATTGAGGATACATATAAAAAAATCATTGCATATTACCTTCCTGAAAGTGGTCATATCCATTTCATACTTGTACACACACTCCAACATATGGTTGTTAGTGATTATCATCACCTTTTTATGTGGAATATTAGTAAGAAATAAAATGTGGGATATTATTATTAATGTCAAAATATTATATAGCATCTCCTTTGACGTATTAACCTGTTAACTGGATATGACGAAGTATTTCATCATACATAAAAGCCTACTGCAATGGACATGACGCCATTTTTCGTCATGTAAATTAATCGTAATATATTGAATGCATTACGTTCTACGTTGTTCTTATTCTAACAATGATATTCTTTTATTATTTAAGGTGTGACGATATTATTTATAAATATGTAAAAAAAGTCCTCATTGTGAAACGAATTGAACAAAAGTTTATTCCCCGGTTAACAGGTTAAATATAATGTTTAATACTGAATAATACCAAAGCTCTTCTTCTTTCGAAGCTACCTTCCTATGGACTTCCCGAGAGTCAATGGAAGTGGGTCACCAGCTTTCTCAGTGAGCGGAGCTTACAGGTCGTCTTCGACGGTTTTGCTCCGACCCCAAGCTGGTGTACCCAAGGTAGCGTGCTATCCCCAGCTCTGTTTCTCCTACACATCAATGATATGTTGGATATTTCCATCATACATTGATATACGGATGACAGCACTGGGGATGCGGTATATTCCGGCCATGCAGGCCTTTCGGGAAAACGTCGACGAGTCCCGAAAGAAATTTGTGTCTTCTATAGAACCTCCCTGGGGATGGTGTCAGAGTGGGGTGAGCTGAACCTCGTTCAGTTCGTAAATCCCCAAAAGACAAATTTGCGCGTTTACCTTTAAAAAAAAAATGTCGTATCTCCGCTCTTCGAGAACACTCCTCTTAATGCCAAGTATCTCTCGCCGAGTATCAGAATACTGGTCCGAGACATTTAGAGCAACTCTCAGTTTCGTGGTCATCTGAAGAGCAAGACCAAGTTGCCTTCCCACCTCAAAGGCCGGCAGCGCTCTTGTGAATCCTCGGATGTTGAAAAGTTCATGGGCGGCGGTGATCACGTATCATCTGTGACCCGCCAGCTCGTTTGCCCTCCTCTAATATAAAAAAAAACGAAGCTCAATAATATTACTATTTTTTTATATCTAGAGGTTATGAAGTGAATGATTTCAGTCCATTGCTTGTGGTCAAACATTTTAGAAGTTTAGTAGATTCGTTCCAAACATTACCCAGATTAACCTCCACATTTCGAATATTACCACAATTTTTGCCATATGTATTGACATATTTGTTTATGTTTCGAACATCAGATCATTAATAATTGTAAAAGATCGATTTTTATGTAAAAAATCAAGGTATCGAAGCTAAGGTTATTATAAAGAACTTATACACGTTTCTACTGATCAGAATTGTGCGCTGTGGGAATTGAGCCGAGTCCTCCCCTTTTAAATAATATATAATATTATATTGTTTATTTTTTATTTAGTAGTTTTTATGTTATGTCGTTTATAAGCGTATTTGATTGACGATCAGCAAGCGCACGGAGGTTCTGACAACGTTAAGTCTATGGGAGAAACAGTTTTTTGACCATCGTTTCTGAACGGATTGAGATATTTCAATTTTGTTTTTTTTAAACATGCCCCTTCCCAAGCTCTACAGTTCTGATAACTTTCATTCAAATCGGTTCAGTGGTTTTTATGTGATGGTGCTTCAAAAAGAAGTTTCCCAAACTGTTAAGAGCTTCGCTTAACTTTAACCTCAACAGTTACAACATTAAGTTTAGTTCGTTCATTTCTTATATAGTATTGAAGTCAGGGGCGTAGGAACCGTGTGGGCAGGGTGGGCAGCTGCCCACCCAGAAATTTCCCAGGGTGGGCATTGCCCACCCATGCTTTTTGTTCAAAGGATTAAAATTGATTTTAAGCACAAAAATGTAAAGCGTGATTGTATAAAATAATGTTAATGTATATAGTATAAATAAAATACTGTTAACGTATAAAGAAAAACTTTATAAATAAAATTGACTCACAAACATTGATAATTCACAATATTGTTCAATACTCCCTGATGTGATACGTAAAAACTATAATAAACTTAAAAAAAAAAAACTTTTTTTTCTTTGACATTATTAAAAACTAGGGGGGGGGGGGGTACGATTTCAAACCTGCCCACCCAGTAAAAATTTCGTTCCTACGCCCCTGATTGAAGTTAATATTCTTCTTTTATCTCAAACAGTAAATCAAGTTTTCCGCGAATACTGAACGGCAACTAAAGTAATTACTTTCCAGTTGCGACGTTGTTTGAGAAATGGCATAATTTTCAATAAAATTACAAAAGTTCTCAGAACTTAACGATTAAAACAAAATAAAAGTTCTCCAAACTTAACGATTAAAATAGAATACGAATTTTCAGAAGTTAACTATTTAGAATATGGATGAGACCTAGAGAAATTGAATCGTCTTTTTCAACTGTTGAAAAAAAAAACTTTAACGTCAAACTGTTCATAAAATTACCTTCTTCAGAAAAATCCAGTTCGAACCAAAGTTACTACTAGTTTGGTTGATATAATTAGATTTTTTTTTATTATGATGAATCTCGAAAACAAAAATAATTTTAAACAATATTTATATTGTTACTCACCAATGAAGGCCACAACGAGAGCTGATAACTCAGGTACCGGTGAATACTTCCAACCAATACTCTCGTACACAATATCATCTGATACCAGGTAGTTGTAGGGTAGTGAGCTGTTATGGTAACTAGACTGAAATAATGAAAACAATTTTTTATACATATACGTATATATAATTATATATAAAATTGCAATATTACCAAAATCGCCAAAAAAATATTTTAATTTTATTGTCTTAATTCTTAAACAGTAACAAAATTGAGCAGCAACATAAAAAATACATATATATGTTTGTAAATTTATTATTTCTATTTATTTATTTAGCTTCACGCCATATCCCATGCGGGGTAGCCAGAGACGACGGAGCGCTAAATGCTACGGTCCCTGCATTCCTCTTTCGCCTCGACCACAGACATCAACCTCTTCATACATGCCCTCCGGGGGTCCTCATACTTTTTACGTGACCTTCCTCCAGTATCATAGATACTGTGTTTTCGAAGGTCACTCGAGGCCTCCCCCTGCCTCTCTTACCGCTCACTTTTCCTACATAAATCTTTTTTACCATCTTCTTTCATCATTCATTCGTTCGACGTGCCCAAACCACCTGAGCACGTTCTTCTTCATTCTCACCGTGACATCTTAGCTAGTACTTGCCATTCTGTGGATCTCTTCATTACGGATTCGATCAGCTAGACTGACTCCGCATATTCTATTACAACATATCCATGTTATAAATGCCTTATTACAGATATGTTCACAATTGTTAATATATTACAAACATAATAGTGAAGTAAATAAAATAAATAAACTCAGAATTTTATAGAATACATGACAACAGAAAATAATAGGTAAAACAAAATTAAGCATATAAAAAAAATCTTCATTCTTACAAAAAAAAAAAAAAAAAATTAATTGAATGTTTAGTTTTTTCCAAATAAAACATAATAAATATTATATATATTTTGGTATAGATAAAATAAGTATTGTCATTGTTAAGGGTGGACTTATTTTATTCGGAAGATATTTTTAGGAAGTAAAAAAAAACAAACAAAAAAAAAACATTCGCATATGCAATATTAGATACTTAATCAATAATATTCACAAAACATCGCAATGACTTTTTGGAACCTTTATTGTTATTACAAAATAAAAAAAGAATAATTTAAAATTTGCTAAGGCAATACACAAATAAAAAAAAAAAAAGTATTAAAAAAAAATATAAAATAATTAATATTTTAAGATTAATTACATGTATAAAACAATTACCTTCATTTTCTTAAGTAGGTCTATACATTCATCCATCTCCCAGCACTGCTTCGTGTCGGTCTGTTTTATTATCACGTGTTTGGCTTTGAAGGTTTCTGGTGTACTAACTGTTACTGGATCCCATTGCGATCTTGTCACTATCTGATAGGTATTTGGGATTGGTGGTAGGATGTTATCTGAAAACCGGAATTCTATTGAGGAAACTGGAAACCATTTTGTATCCACATCTATTTCCTCACCAGTTGAAACCATAAGTATGGAGGAAGATTTTTATTTTCCATAAAAGTTTTAAATTATAGATCATTTATATCTGAGACATTTAAATCAGATCAATTAAAAAATATATATATATAAAAATATATTAAAATATATATTTACCGGCATTATTCTGTAAGACGAGGAGATAAATACCAATACCTATACCCGATACCAAGAACACCATCATACCGCTGACAATGGTGATGGTTATTAGATTTGTCCTATGATGAGTGCGGGGATAGCTATGTAGCAACGGTGTCTCCTCCGACTCGGTTGGTATTGGTTCATTATCAGCATGGTAGGAGTTAGTTCGGGATTCGTGATCTGTAACAATTTATAGATTTAGATATGGGGTTAAATATAACTAATGTTATAGATGTTAAAAATAATCATTAATTCAATGATTTTATTTCTAATATATATTTTTTCTAAGATAGCGTGCTATCCCCAACTTTGACTCAATTATATGTTGGATATTTCCATCATACATTGATATACGGATGACAGCACTGGGGATGCAGTATATTCCGGCCATGCAGAACTCTTTCGGGAAAATAATAATAATATATAATAGGTATTATGAAATAACATTTTATATTATGTCATATATAATAAAACAAGTTATGAAGATATATTAGGTGACTAACCGGTAATAACATAAATTCTAGACTAATATATTATTAATAGAAATAAAACATGTCAAGATTTAAAAATATATCCACTGACATTACAAATAAATATATAAAATATACTTTAACTTGACATTAATAAAATAATTATTTATAATAAATAACAAGTACGTACGGTATAAATTTTCCATTTTTAATTCAATCATCACATATTATTATAAAATACAAAACATTAATGTATTAAACACCGAGTAACAAACACACAACTAATGGGAAGTCCAGACTAATATCATGTTACGGTTAACTGTCAATATTATCACACTTAGTTCCAGTTTATAATAATACAATAATATTATAACATCAAAAGTATTTAGCTGTATAATAGATAAGGAAATCAAATTTTTATATTATCAATATCTGTTTTAATCCTGTCTGTATGTATTTTATTACTATCATTAATATTTATGTGCACGTCAAATTTTACATTATGTGCCGTACCATATTTATAGAACCAAATATTATTTCAATTAAAAAATTTCATGCTTTCTTGCTATTGGTTTAATTAGTATCATATATAAATTACTATACTTTTTCTATTCATACAATATTTTACCAGCGACTATGTTTTTCCTTTTTCTCAGACGGAATATTGGAGAATAACTGTTTTTTTTCAAAAGCTAGCCAGTATATTTCTGTTGTTGTAATTATAAAAGTAAGTATGTTATTAAAAACTAGTTCATATAAAATTATCTGGAGCATAAAGTACCATATTTTTTCTGTATAAATAGAATTTAAATTTTTATAAACAGGCATTATTCTATCATATTGTCACACCCAATACCTGGCACTTACCTGACATTGTTGAAAGCAAATGTTTATTTTATTATGATGATAGCACTTTTACAATAATAAACTGCACACAATATTTAAGAAGATCCAGTGTTTTTACTAAAACTGTTTATGACTTTCACATAAATATTGTAATTAATATCTAATTATTGGTTATCTCAAATAAACAAATATGTTTAATTAAATATATCTTCATACAAACAATATTTATTATATATAATAGAATCAACATAACTGTTAGTCATCTGTTCAATGATCGTTAAAATCCAGAAGATACAAGATTCACCAAATCACAAAATTTTAAGCAGCATTTTGATTGATTTATTTATTAATAAAATTAAATTATATTTAAATATAATGAAATATAATTATATGGCAATACCAGTGTAACGGTGAATAGAAGTTAGTATAACAAACAAATGACATTGATTTTTTATAAGCAATACTTAAAAAAAAAACTATGAGGAAAATTGGATGTTATAAGAGTTGCAGATATGCAATTGATTTTCCTGTTCTGTTTCATATTTTATAATGCTGGTTACTTGAATATAATTATTATTGTATTTAACTGTATCAATGTTTTCAAGTTAAGTTATATTTTTATTGTCATTTGTTCAGACACAACTGTATGAATAATTTAATGACACTTGTGGTGCTCAGAGAATACATTTGCCCAATTTGTCTGCTTTCTCATGTATTTATGTGATATTTACTATATTTGTATCGTCAACGCTAGCTATTTTAATTCAAATTTTGAAGATTCAAGTCATGAAGCAAAAAAGAAGCAAAAAGATGGGTAAAAATCAGTGACATGGAATAAATAACATTCCAGCAAGATAAAATAAATTGTTAATATAATATAGTTTTATTTAAATATAATTGACAAGACATAAATCTGTTCAGAGTCTAAATTAAGGATATTTAAAAAAAGTGTAATGCTTACCAACAGGAGAAATCAACGACTGCATCGCAAATCAACCTTTGTTCACATACTTTAATGAAACTTATTTAATTAATGGAAAGAAACAAATAATTATATTTATGTTTTGTGATATCGTCAATATTCATTTATTATATAGAAATCGGATATAAAATTCTAGGCAATAAATATATAAAAAGCCGTCAAACGTCAATTGTGAACTGTCAATTTTACAACTGATGCACATTCCTATTTCGCTACAGAATTAGCAAATCATGATTCTTGGTATTGCAAGTAATTTTTACACCTAATAGCTGGGGTAAAGTAGAAATTTAATTAAAGCAAATTTCATTAATATTTTTTTTTGATCCATTACCCATCGCCTCGCACGACATCACAGAAGGAGATGGTGGAATTATACATATATATATATATATATATATATTTATTAAATTCACTTACAATTTAAGGTTAATCGTGAAGTTTTGATATTTTGTCATATTATTGTCTGTTATGTAAATAAGTAATCAATATTACTGATACTCGAATTCATAAGCTTTCAATTTGTATCATGCTATGTTCGATAAATTGATTATAAATAGGTATTACATTCTGAATAAGCATGGTGAATCTAGATATTTATAACTAATTACAAAAAAAACTGAACACAGAGGTTGCAACACAAGAATACACACATTCAAAAGTTGTCTCTATTAGTTTTCATTTACGTTGCAAAATTAAGCAACTAATATCCACTGTGATTGTCGATTCTAAATATTGGAACATTATTGTTGTAATCGCTATTTTAGTATGGTAGTAGTACTACTAGAGCAAGATTTTAGAGGTTCGTTTTTAAATATGTACTATATCCAATCATTAGAACAATTTATTGAAGAGTATGTAGAACTGAAAAACCTAGTATTCCTCGACTAAGCTGAGACATTTGTCTCCACAACCCATACCAGTATGCAAAATGGTCAAGGGAATGTAATGTACCAACCGACACTATAAAACTCGTACAAAAAACTCACATAAGAAAAGCAGAAGTATACTAATATTACATAAAACGGGTACGGAAATTAATGTATGATGAGGCCTTCACCAAGGTAACTTTCTCTTTCTCAGAATCTTTATTAACGTTCTGCAAAATATTTTGAAGACTATTCGATGGAAAAACAAAGGTATATCAACGATAAGTAATGGCAGACAACGTACTCTCCGCATAAAATTCATCACAATAAGAGCCAATGATAAATAAACTTAATTATGTCAGTAATGAAATTGGCCTTAAATTAAACACAACAAAAACTGAAAATGTCACAAACAATATATTGTCACTAATACACATTAACAGTATTTTACTGCAATATGTACATGAGTACAAATATTAAGGCAAACAACCTACCTATTATCTTTGGAGCAATCTAACCTAGATAAAAATATTAACAATCATGGAACAGATTGACATGGAGCATTCTGAACCTGAAATTGAGACTTAAATAGAAACACAGGTATAATAAATAAACCAATGCTATAGTACCATGTAAAATGTTGACATAGAGATGGGCTGGTCATACTGCACGTATGAGCGAAGACAGGAAAGGACCAATAAAAGGCAAGAGGACTAGAGGCAGAATGGCAGAGAGATGACTCGATTAATTTTTTTACGATTCTGTAAGCTGCATTTTGCATTTTAAGAAAAAAAAGAGATAATATTTTTTAATAAAATACTGCAATGCTTTTTTTGTTAAGTAGAACCAATAAATAAAATAGTTGTCATGATTAGAAATCAGAATGCACAACGCTATTTATTTACTAATTATGAAAGCAATTTGATGTAATACGGTACAGGTATACAGAAATGGGAGATTTCACAAATATATATATATATATATATATATATATATATATATATATATATATATATATAATATTATATGAAAACGTTAATTATTATGGACATAAAAGCAAAAAAAAAATATTAATTTTGGTTGAAACAAAGACCTGAGAATAGTACTTATCCATTGACCGAGCAGTACAGGAATATTATGAATTACTTATTAATTAATATTACCCAGTACATTCATTCAGTTCAGTTCATTTCAGTCAATATTCAGTATAATAGATACCACTTTGAGCATCGGTACATATATTTATAACACTGTTACTTTAATAAAAAATCTTCTAGAATAAGTAAAAAAAAATATAGATTCTCTAAAGTAATGTTTATGTAAGAAGTAGATTCCAGAGTCATATATCATGTTGAAATCATCATGTCCACTATCTAATAAGTAAAATTTTGTCTGTCAGTCTTTCACGAATCAGAAACTGCAATAAGATAAATTATAATTTGAATAAAAAATGGATTAAAATTATCAATTTGAATTGAATAACGCTCTATGTATTATTTTACTAACCTTGGTGTAGTTCTGGAAGGTTTATTAGTGTCCAAGGAGTCAAGGATATCAATGATAATCAGTACTTCATAAACCTGGAGATCTCTTCTCTCTAAATCTATTAAACATACGTAAAAACATCGTAAACAGATAATCAATAAATCGTGCCTCAAAACCTCTTTTTGTGAGGGATCCAACGGATCAAAAACTTTGGAATCCTCGCTACTTGTACTCGAAGTAACTTTAATTAAAAATTTTTCAAGTTAACTTTTATTTTGCAATTCAACGGCATGTGATGTTTAGTTTTCATTGAAATATTGCCATAACTGAATTTATTGTTATATTCAATATTATGTTGGAATGGTGAACAGAACTTGATAGAATTACGCCATAATTAAATAGAAGAAAATGTTATATTGTGTTATATTCTATAAAAATGTTTAGGCATGTATGGCTTACTTGACAGAACGATGGCACGGAGTTTTAGGAACACAAGTTGGAGTCCTGTGTGCCATTTCATTTTATACTTATTAAAATTACAATTTACTACTTGCTGAATATATTAAAGACAATTTAAGAAGAACAAAAAAAAATCTACAATATTGTATGATTTATTGAGCGAAGCGAACGAAGTGAGCGGAGCGTTTTACTGGAGACTTTTTGCATTCTTTGTCACGAATTGGCATAAAAACTACTTGACGGAAAATTATGAAACTTTGCACAACCACAAGCCACACATTAGGTGATGGTTTAAAAAAAAAAAAAAAATTGAAAAATGTAAAAAAAATATTTTTTTTTTTAATATCATGTCAAAAAACTGATAACCCATTGAAGTCAATGGGAAACGATAAGTGAATATACTGGGCTCGCTTCGCTCAACATGCAAACGGCACCCAAGATTTCGTGAGCGCAGCGAGTCGAAATTGAGGGTTTGTTGGCGCCCCTAGTATTTTATTACAGCTTTTCGAGGTAAAAAAAGCACTTTAATGACATACTTGTTATTAAATGACTGACTGATGTAGTGATTAATACTATGTAATAGTATACTGTATTTTGGATAATCTACAGGGTGGGCCAAAAATTTTTGCACTTTTGAAACATGTCTAGAAATAAAAGTACAAATGTTATTTTGTTTATGATTTATTTAAAGTAATTATCATTTATTAAAATTTATTTCTTAAAAATGACATCGTCGAGATGTGCTCCGTCTCGTCGTTGGCACGTCGATTGCAGGAATCGACTACGTAAACTTTGGAAAACTCATTGACACATGCTGCGAGGAATCGCGGCTATCTCCTCGTGGATTATGCCCTTTGCGGATATGGCAGCCCACACTGTCGTTTTTGGTGAATGAAGAGGCTTTTGGTGTTTATAGTGAGGGTTTTCCGTGCTCCAATATCGACAATTATGTTTATTTACGTGACCATTAATGTGAAAATGGGCCTCGTCCGTAAACAATACATTCTCAAGGCTAGAGAATCGCTCCAGTATAGTGTCAGCAAATAACTTGCGTTGAATGTAATCGTTTGGTTTCATCTCCTGTACAATTTGAAGCTTATATGGGTGCAGTTTAAGGTCCAAATGCAAGATTCGCCGCAGACTAGTTCTTGGTATAGCAAGAGCCGCCGACCGCATACGCGTAGATGATTCTGGATCGTCCCTTACAGAAATTTCAACCTCCCGAATGTTCTCTTCGCTTCTTCTTGAACGTGGTCGCCCAGTTTGTTTAATATTCGTTGTCGATCCCGTTTGCTCAAACTTTTTAACCCAAGCTTTAGTTAAATTAACACTTGGACACTCACTTACACGTTGTAATCCGTATTCAACTCTAAAGAGGCGTCGTACAGTAACGTAGGAATCGTTGTTTTTGTAAAATTGTTTTACGCAAAAAGCACGCTGTTGTCCCGTGAAGCGCTCCATCGTGACTAAAATTGCATTTAACGACGCACTATTCCCCGCCACCCGCGCGCCCCTTGCTCTCACGGTTTTGGAGAAATCAAGTGTTGCTATTTGCAAAAATTTTTGGCCCACCCTGTACATGTAAACTAGAAGCAATGATATCGCTTTGTAATCGTATTAATCGTATCGTATCGTATATCTATCATTTTATTTATACTTCAATAGTTTGAAGTTAAATCGATATTTTGATATGATGTAATATAATAAAAATATATTAATTTTATACTATCCGTGAAACTTCAAACACCGTTCTTGTTACTCATTTGGTTTTACTTTACAGATATCTTTTTTAATATCTTCTAATTTCTATACTCATAAGAACATTAATATATACTATAGTTAAATGTCAAATGTTATTTAATTTAAAATGGTCTAGAAAAGAAATAAATATGTGCTTTTGGAATAAGCGACGTAAAGCAATTAACTTAGCAATTAGCAAGACTTACGTTATATAATGTTAGTTTGGATTCTATCCTACTACTTCTATACTACTACTTCTATATCAAAGAATATATATATATAGTTATAAAATGTAATAAATATAATGATCAGTCAACTTATAAACAGACAGACAAACGTAATACGAATATTTATCATGATTTATTTCATATATTAATTATTAATTATTATAACTGTAGTAATTAAATTAAAATGAGATATCTATATCTATATATACTATATCTATATCTCTATATATCTATATTAAGTACAAAAATAGTGATGGGAGATTTATTGTGTATTTAAATTGTTCATAAAAGCTTTGGATCATTATTAAGAATAATAATAACATTTTATCAAAAGTTCTATAACAATAACTCCTCTGGAATTTCGAATATGAAATCCTATTATTGAAGTATCTTCGTATTCAATGACCCTTTGGTTCTCTGCAGTGAATAGAGCTTGGACCAAAGTCATTCGATACACAATCGACTACTAGGAATACCAATATCACCTGAAATGCAGTCCTCCATTCATAAATAAGATGACGTAATTGTAAAAATCAATGAAACATTATTAGAAATTATTGATACTCTTATCTTGGCATGGCAGTGTCTATAAATTAATTATTTGACACTAAACCTACAATTCTTGTATACCTGTTCCTACCGCACGCCGTCAAATTTACCGGTAATTAAAAGTTATTTTATTATGTAACACAGGTAATAATGGAAATAACTAAAAGTAAAGAGTGAAGAAAATATTATATGCATATTCTAAGAATTGTCATGTAGTTTGATAATGATATTATAACGTTTAAAAATGTGTAAGTTTTACAAAAGTTTAAGAACGGTCAATTTGATCGGTACTTGGTAGGTTTAGTGTTAATGTAAGACATTTAAACTCCTATAAATATTGTTTGAAAATAAAAATAAGATGATAATTTTATTCGAGTGGAATTCATTAAATATAAACCATTGCACTTAGTAGGTACACTTAGAAAATGAATAAACTATTCCCATAAAAACACTTTACACTTAACTAGTGTAAAGAGGATATGAAAGTAAACTAACGAACCGAGCACACATTTTAATATTCAAATAAACGAAACTTCAACATTACGTTTATAAGATTCTATCATTTCAATTTATAAAAAAATAATTCATCTGCTTTCAATGTTATTATTCAATTTTGATCAGCATTGTTTAAATAATTCTATATAATATATATATATAACCGTAGTAAAATGTATTTTAAAATAACCAATGTATAATACACATTTTAATCAATAAAGATAATTTATAAGATTAAATAATTTAACGCAAGCCCACGCTTGGGACGCCAGTCGTAAGCGACTTGGGACACAATGTTATCCATAATATAATTATGATACAGCTGACTACAAAGTATGTATTTGAATTCAATTATTCTACCATCAAAAAACAAACTATACTATTGACATAGGAGTTATAATACAATTATATGATGCATGGACATGGATGTCCATCTCCGATAGTGTGCAGATGCGCCGACGAATCATGAGCGCTCTTAAGTTGGTGTAGATGGCTTTGAGACTATCTAGGAATTAAATGGCTGTGAAAATTTTCTGCTGGGGAGAAGAAGTAGGCAATTGATTACTACTAACATAAATAATAATCAAACCGATCCTAATATTGGACTGGATTTTTATCACCTAAAATTTGTTTGTAAGTTATGTTATAACCAAATAAATTAGTTACATTGTGAATGATAATTGATACCTATTTAATTATTGTTGTTTATTAATTATATTTTCTCTCGACTAGAATATAATCAATTAAATGACACTAAAATGCACATAATTTTTTGTTCATTTCGTGATTCTTCAGCAATAATTGGCACGACAATATCTCTCAGTTACTCATGGGCATTAGTTTTTTCACATCTCTATAGCAACTATACATTCGATAACAATAACGAATGTGATTGATTTGATATTACATTTTGTTCTTTGTAATTTAATTTACGTTTTAATTCAAGTAATACAGTCGGTGTTGGGTTACTTTATTTAGTTATATTTGATTGTTATTTTGTTTATTGATTATAATTCATATAAAAAAATACATTTATAACCTTTTCCTTATTATATTATACGGATAAGAACAACTGAGCGAGTGTAACTGCTCGAAAGTTCTGAAATAATCTTGTGTACATACACAATTGATATGTTAGTAGCTTAGAACACGTCGCTGTTTCATAACACAGAAAAAATCTAATTAACATTTAACAGTAATAAGATATATTTATTACAATTTACAAACAGACATCTCACCTGCTACAGAGGAGTATGATCCTAAGGTAAAAACAATATGTAGCATTGGTTTATGGTATTAAACGTTGTCTTTAAACCTATGCTGGTACTGATATACTATTATTATACTTAGAATTTTATATTAGAATACATTTTTTATGAAAGTAATGGATCACAAAGTAATAATATTAGTCATTATTATATTAAATATATATATAGAGAATAAGACTGAGCTGACCGCACGGTGTTAGGGGCGGTAAAAGACATTCGCCTTTTGAAGCCCTGCGTTAAACCACGACCACAGTTTAAACTGTACACGTTTTTCCCCCGTAATTGTTCCAATCTTATATAGACACTTCATTTATTTCGTAGTTCTTAAGATCATAAAACTTTGTGATAAGAATATATTTTCAATTATTTACCTATTTATTTAATTTAATGAAAATTGAAGTTTTATATTATAAAAATAATTTATTTTTTATACATATAATTGAATATTAATTAAAATTATAATTAATAAAAATTACAGATATTGTTTATAAGCCGCAAGTCGCTAATGATAAAGCTACATTGTAAATTATCATCGCAGTAGAACCACATTGGTCCAGCACTAATTCTATTACCACTGCATACAAACTCCGACGTGACAGCAGCAGTGGGGGAGTAGTGACCTAATTAGTACTTCACATTCATTAGGCTTATTGTCATCCCTTCACACACGCACTGTGAATAACAATTGACTTGGAAAATAACTCATGAACATGAACTAAAAGTTTTTAATATCTACATCTTTTTCAACTCAATCCTAAGTGACTACAGTACTTAAACAGGTTTTGTTATAAAGTTTAAGCATATATAAAATAATTAATCAAATATATTCAGTGCTCTATTCATTTTAATTAAGCTCATATAAATTAAGCTGCGTATGATAATCAGTCGCTTTTAGAGAGGTCAGTAAATCAATACTGTAAATGGTGGTCAATTTGATTTCATTATTGTGATATTTCATTTGTTAAATGTTTATTTAATTATTCAGCTTTAGGATTATTAATCGTAATGTGGGTGAGCTCAATAGCAAATAATATAAAATATAATTGTTTGAACTTTATAAATTATTATAAATTCCGAATCCCTAGAAAAAGGTAATTCCAAAACAATCTTTCATCAAAAACTCGTATTTAATAAGAAAGTGTAGAGAGATGGGATTACTACAATATTTATATAGTACAGATTGGATTTTGAAAAATAACTTCTATACTATAGTACCTCTATTTATAAATAAGACTTCACTTTATTCACTTCTCAATTGAGTATTAAAATAATTATTTGTTTCTGCCCTTTTTAAAAATAAACATCATTGAAGTTATCAAGCAAGTAATGTTATCAAGATGGAGAAGTTCACGAAGATTCTGTAGATAATAACAAAAAAACTGTTATTTATTAATTCATTTATTTACGAGAGAAACCATGTGGATTAAATTAATTTCAATAAAAGAATCAATTAAAATATATATTTTGTTAAAGTTACAAAAACATAAAATCACGCAAGAAACGTGTTTTAGATTTATTTATTCAGACTTCGATGATGATTTATTTAAATCATCATCTTGACTTTCAAAAATTAACTTGAAAAATATTATTATATATGAAATTAATCAAACCTTTATATAAATATTTATAATAATTCGAACCATAAAACACTTATTTTATTTATAATAATGTCTGCAAAGTTATGGTGGAGTTTCGAATTTCCTTCTACAAGATGATTTATTTATAATTATGTATTTGTATTCCTCTTTGTAAGTTGATGATTTATATTTTTTTTATACAATGCACATAAAGTATTAAACCTAACACTCAATTTTATATTTATCAATATTACATGACTCGTTGGCTATAATTTTTTGCACAATAAATAATATATGCATGCAAGAGAAGAGATATAAGTTCAATACTACTATTATATCTAATATTAATCTCTTATTTCCCATCAAGTGAGGGATCAATTATTGTTCATATTTCAATACTCAATAATGGTCTAATGTGTAAGATATATTACTGTTTCTATATTAATGTTCCTGTGAGATATTGATTGAAAATACGACACAACAAGACCCATAATTCATGAACTGACGGAAAGTAAAACAAAGGTTTATGTTCATTATATCATACATTCATTTTAAAAGTTAGTGTTCGCGAACGAGTTTAAAACACAAATCTATACATGAAATAAACTGGTATCGAGATGAAACTTATGAATAAAACATTAGTTTAAAAACTAGTCGATTTATTCATCGCATATATGTCTCTTGTTTTCAATTATCAAAGTTTTATAATTTAAACTTATAATTAGTTCAAACTGCATTTGAAATATATTCGCTAATTCCTTCGCAATATAATTAAATACAATGCATCTAGATGCCATCAACAAACTATGTACTATGTGTTACAAACGACTAACTGTCATTGTAATAGATTTGTTTAATATGTTTGATGTTTTATAATTTTGATGATAAATATATTTGTACAATATAATAAAGTGTAGAAAGAATTAAATTCTAATAAATAAAATATTAAATTATATTTTATATTTATTAAATGTATAAATATTAATCTTATGTTGTCGTTAGCTATTAGTATGAGTTCATTAGTTATATTATTAAAATATTTAATTCTTAGAATCAGCTCACTATTAACTTATATGTTTTAACTATTATCTTTAAATCTTTTTTATAATATTCTGATGCAAGTGTCTAGAAACCAAAACCACTGATAACGCTGTGTCAAATATCAGCTGAGCGTCATTCATTTTCAGTGACGATTTCACGCTAGGAAATGCCGATTAAAAACTACGAGACCACAATAAGCCCTTAGAAAGTTAAACAGAACGCAAACAAAACAAATAGCTTTAATAAAAGACTTCTGAAAATCTTACATTGCAATATTTCCTTGCAGGTTTTTCAATTTTCTGTGCCTTAACGGTTTTAATTTTTAAGTCAAGAACACTTGTTTTTCAAATTCAACTTTGCTTCAAACTGTAGCAATTACAGCTAATTCGACTTTAATTACAAACAAATAGTACTGTTATAATAACTACTTAAAACTATAACAAGCACTTTAAGAATACATTTTAGCAACATAAAAAAATCGAGGTAAATAAATAATAATACTTATAAGAAATAGCTCTTTTTAATTGAAATTATATATTCTTATTAGTTAAAGTACGGTGTTCCAGTGGTGTTATACTTTCTGAATGGATAGCGATGGTTAAGCAACACTGATATAATTAGGGTACTTGATGGATAGCAGATTCCTTCCTATAAAAAAAATACAGCATATTTAAAATAGATTTTCCGATTATAAAATATCTATATTCTAAAGAAAATGTTTTATCGATATTAACGTTAGATCTGAAATAGGGTTAATTTATAATAACAATTAAAGTAAAACTAAGATTAGGATACAGATTTATGATTATAATGTATATAGTTACCGCTAGCGCTCAGGTTATAAATGTAATAAAGAAAATAAGGGCTATCAAACAAATTAAAACCCTAGTGTGGAAGAGCATGACACCCTGCCATCATAGTGTGAACTCGAACAGAGTCAATTTGACTATGCTTGTTTTGCAACTTACGTACCATCTTTTATGTTTTACAAACCTTCATCCATATGCCTTACTTTATGTCTACTATTGTTATTTTTAATTTTTATGCTTTTTACATAAGTTAGTCTAGTATAGTTCTTAAGTAATTTTGATTGTAATTAGGTAAGTTAGTAAAACCTTTTCTGAATAAACCTTAATATTATTATTATTTAATTTTTAAACATTGATATAATAACATGTATTGGAAAAAGAAATTACACATGTAAACTGTCAAAATTTCACTTATGTAAAAATATCGTAATACATATGACGGACAATTTATCGGACGTGCCTCAAAAACTCTTTTTGTGAGAGATTGAACAGAGGATCAAAAACTTAAAAATGGTTTTTCGTATAGCTCTATTTTTCTATTTTATGCTACGTATTATAAAATACCAGGTATTAAGGGATTTAATAAAGCGGCAAGGGATGTTTACTTTTTATTGAAATATTGGTATAATATTAAATGTATTGTTTTTGAATGTAATATTTGGATAAAATAGAAAACAACGTTACATACACCTGGCATTCTGGGCGCTTTCAAAGGCTATTCTGTGCAACTTTGGCAGCCGTTCATGCTGTCATTACACATGCGGAATGAGTCCCTGACCCACACTGCCAAAGAGAAGGCCGCACTCTTGAGCAGTCTTTTTGTCTCAAACTCGACTTTGGACGACTAGGGAAAGACACCGCCTAAAATCTCGCGGTGTCAGAGCTTAATGCCAGAAATAAGGTTTCCGTAAAAAAACTATCTGACTTTCTTTTCTTAGATGTTCATAAGTCGAGTGGGCCGGATGGCATTTAAACATCGGTGCTACAAACATGTTCCCCTGAGTTGACTCCAGTGCTAACGTCTTTATTTCGGCACTTCTACCTTAAAGGACTGGATTGGACTCATGGGTCTATCCGTACCCTAAAAAAGGTGATAGCTCGGATCCACCTAACTTCAGACCTATAGCCATTACCTCTCTTCTCTCAAATATAATGGAGAACAATATTAACCGACAGCTCCTAGCATACCTCAAGGATCACCAGTTGATCAATGATCGGCAATATGGATTTTGCCATAGTCGATCAGCTGGTGATCTTCTTTTAAACCTTACGCATCGTTTTTAAGGACTTCTTCGCTTCACGTATGAAGCTTCCTTCCTATGGGCTTATGAGAGAATTATGCAAGTGTATAACCAGCTCTCTCACTGGGCGGAGCATACAGGCCGTTCTCGACGTTTTTTTTTGGACTCAAAGCCCGTCAATGCTGGTGTACCCCAAGGCCGCGTGCTATCCCTAACTCTGTTCCTCTTGCACATCTATGATATGTATGGTATTTCCAACATACACTGTGCTTGGCCGACTCTTTGAAAAACACGAAAATGGTCAATGTGTAATAAAATACAGTAAACAAACAATAAAAAGGAGCGAGAAACTGAATAATTAGAATACAGATACTTAATGAACGTTCCAATTTGCCGAGCAATGCCTCAGTAAGGGTAAGCTGTATCTGCGTAGTCGATGATAGGAAGATGATGGGTATTATCTAGGGCGATTTTTCTTTTTACAGGTAACCGATGTTTCCAATGTCGTAGAGAACCAATAGTGACATAGATTTTTTGGCTGATATTTTCTATCTGTGGTACCCATGAGGTTATTGTCAACTAATAAACCAAGATTCTTTATTGCTAGAAAGAGTTAAGACGGATTTATTCTAAGGTACCTGGGTTTAAAATGTTAAAGTTAATTTTAAATAAATATTGGTTTGGGATATCTTACGACAGCAACCTGAGATTTATTAGTATTAATAGTAATACCGAAAGCGGTATTGAACTCTTGATTTAAGGAACTTAATGTATTGTCAATTTTTTTATATTTCATGTGACTTATATTTGTAACTCATCGTTGTAAATATGGTAAGAAGAAGAAAGGAGAACTGAGACGGCACTAATATTTATACAAAAGAGAAAGGGATAAAGCACTCCTTTAGGGACGCCATTAGTAAGTTATATTATTTGCCATATTTGGAAAACTTTTCATTCAACTTTGGGGCATCGCTGCCGATCACACAAATATGAACGAAACCATTGCAAGACATTGGGAGAGATATTAATAATTTAGCTATAACCCAGTTTTAACACTTTCTTAACACAATATAAGGAATGAGAAAAGTAATCCGGAAAAAGAGATTTGTTCTTCATATTATAAATTCTCTCAGTGGAAGGGTCGGTCGTTTATGAAACAATACAGGTAAGTAGTTATTTGAAAAAATAAAAAATCAATATTAAAATATATAATTTTATAACTGAGCTCATATTTTAGTCATTTCTTTATTAATAAAATACATACTAATTATGAAAGTCTATTACTTGTAAGCATATTAGTCATATTATATTATAAAGATTTGTAATGTTTTAAAATATATTAATAGATATTTGATTATTTCACTTAATAACACATTAGAACATTCTTAATATTTTTTTTAATATATTGGTTTTCAATTTCCCTTTCTACTAATACTACTACTACTACTACTTCTACTCCTTACTTTTTTTATGAACGACCCCTTAAAACAATTTAAAACATCAATTGTCTTCATAGTATAATATTAATTATCTTTCACATCCTCCCTTGTCATTGTACTTTAACCTCACTTTATCTTAGATAAGGAATTTATAAGAGAGACTAAAATTATCTAAGAACGGAAATTAACTACAGGTCTACTGTGGGATAAATTACTATCTCATTGTCTCGCGTCTCCTGCACTAACCGCTTTAAAGACTTCACTGTGGCGTAATTGTATCATATTTGACATTTTGCTTTGATATTGTATTCTTGTTATAAATATTAATAATAATAACAGCATTAAGTCTTGATATTGAATCAATATCTTGGCCACTATTCACTGAAATTAAATATCATTTGCCTTAATTTCTAAATACGTTTTACTATATACGTAACATTACACAGAAAAATTAAGAGATAAGGCAATTAAATTTAAATATATTAACTGGATGATTACACGGCTTCTTATTCTCCGTTAAATATCTCACAAGTCTTAAAGTTTAATTCATTCATTTTATCAGACACCTTAACTATCCTTCCTTGCACTCACAACTTCCTTTAACTAAAACAAATTTAATTTAAATAGAACTTCTACTATAACAATATATCAACAGTTACTCGCATCAAACTGTTAAGTACAATCCATTTTGTAGTAACTTCAGATTAAAATTCAACATTTCGTACTATCTGTTCGGAGATCGATCAAAATATTGTTTGCGGAAATGTCGCTTGTTAAATATTGTAATACGACTCTGTGATATATTTGTTACTTTGTTACTGAGCTTTGAATCATTTTCATTAAACACTACAAATTTAAAATACAATATTAATCGAAATGAACATGTCCCATACATGTATAACATTAAATTAATTCAGTACAGGAGTAGTACGATAATTTTAATTATCATAATACTCCTGCACTGCTCGGTCAATGGCATAAGTATTATTATATCATGACAGGTTTGTTTTACTGACAATTATAATCTGTTATGAATTTACGTGATATTTTGTACGTTTTTATTTAATATATTTCTTTATTTCCAACATTTTCTCTGAAACTTGTTTATTTTTTGTATATTCATGTATAATCTCTCTTATTGTATAAAAATATAAAATTGATCATTGTTAATGAAAAATCGCTTTCTATCGAGAAGTTACGTCAGAGAATCAGCAAACCTCAACCGTGTTTACTTATTAAGAGCCTGAATACCTTATATAAAAAATGTTTGTCTTAGTAATTTTTTTATTAATTAATAGAATTGATGTTGTAGATTTTTTATTTAAAAATCCTGCTAAGTTGTGTGCATTACAAGTAGCCCTTATAGCAGCACTATTTTGCTTGAAATTTAAACTCAATTTTCTCTAATTGCTACAATTTGAGGCGGAGTTGAATTTGAAAAACACGGGCCCTCCATTTAAGAATGAAAATCAATAGAGAAGTAGAGAATTTCGAAAAAAATGCAAGGAAATATTGCAATGTAAAGATTTTAAAAGTCTTTTGTTTAAGCTGTTTTCTATTGGCTTATGTGTTGGCGATGTTTTTTAAACTGGATTGCTAAGCGCTAAATCTCTCCTAAATGTGAGTGATAGACTCATATATGTTATATAGAATTTAATTCTATATACACTTGGTAATGTTATAAAAATATGTTCATTATCAAAGTTAAAAATCAACAAATATATTAAACAAAACTATTACAATGATAGTTAGTCGTTTGTCACACATAGTACATATATTGTTTGACATCAGGATGCATTGTATTTAATTATATTGTGAATATATTTCAAATGCAGTTTGTACCAATTATAAGTTTAAATTATAAAACTTTTATAACCACATCAAAACAAGAGATATATATTAATACACTGAATATAGTGACTTGTTTTTAAACTAATGTTTTATTCATAAGTTTCATCTCGATACCGGTTTATTTGATGTATAGATTTGTGTTTTAAAATATTTATAAAGCTATCTGTAAACTGTAACTTTTAGAATAAATGTATGATATGAACTTCAATATTTCATACATACTTATATTCATTCAATATCCTACAAGTACAATAATAAAGGAACGTCAAAGACTTATTGAAATATAAAAAATAATTGATTCCTTACTTTATAGGAAAAAAGAGTAGTGGAAATAGCAGTATTACAAAAAAACCATTTCTTTTCTCTAATGTGTATTTATCACTTAAGCTATAAGAATTTAAATATAACTAATTATGTAATATTTTTTTAATAATAGGTTTAACACAAACATTGCTTTCCTAATGTACGATTATTGTTATTATTAATTATTATTGTAATTCAAATATTCACTTCTTATAATTGGGAGAATAATTATAAAGATTTTTTTTAAATATCTAAACTGGCTTTAATTTGTCCAGTTAGGTTAAAAAAACTTTGTTCGCAAATCTTGTTTACTTTCATAAAAGGATTTGTTCTATAATTTTAAATTAAAAGTACTATTAATTGGATATCAGATTTCTTCTGAAATTAAAAAACGACGAGCCAAAGCTATATCCGTTGTTATAAACTTGATATAATAAAATTTTATAAATGTAATAATGAGTTTTTGATTGCCGCATGTTTTAAAATGGTTTCTTAAATTTATTAATAAAATGTTGTGACTTTTTAAATATGCACTCATCCTTTAAAAGTGTTCCAAAATGTATCCTTTTTGTGCATTGGTCAGCTCTGGTCTTCAGCAAAATAAGATATAAATATAAAAGGAATTAAGACCCTAATACATCATCACTGTGACTTATAATTTATTCCTTTGATTTATTATTAAATTGATATAAAAGCAATATTTTGTATACATATATGATATGTGATTGGTTGGTTAGTTTATTTCCATAGTCTCTTTATACATTAAGTGCAAAGTGTATTTACCAATAGTTTGTTAATTTTCCAAATGAACTCGCAATGGTTTTTATTTAATGGGTTCCGTTTGAATACAAATTATCTTTATATTTTCATTTTCAAAAAATGGTTAATGAGAATTTTACTGTCCTATATATGTTTATGGAAAATGTAAATTGATAATGTTATAATTGAGTAGAGCGTAAGCGAAGCTCTTAACCGTTTGGGAGACCTTTTTTGTGTTTAGTTGTCTCTAGGATGCGACGTGGTAATTAGGTAAAAATTTTCTCATGTATGTTTGAGCCGTGCGCGGATTGTTATAGCGAAAACAGATTGAAAAAATTTTTAGCCATTCAAAAGTTATCAAGAAAAGAAGATGGGAGAGGGGCTCAGCTCAACACCCGCCGCGCACGGTTGGCGGATCCTAGTAATGTGATGAAGTAGTTAGTTTTATTAAAAGATATAATGACGTGTATCCAAAATAGTATACTAATGTTTTTTCATTTCTAAGCGCTGCACTTTTGAAACTAGGTCTATGTTTCTTTATTTATTTTATCTGTTTAAAAATGTTATTTTTTTTAATGTTACATTAGCTATTATTAAACGTTATCATCAATTCAGATGATATTAGTATTTTTTGTATACTAGTAGTTTATTGTATTGTAGTAGTAGTATGCTGCAGCATGCTCTAGTTGTCATTATCGAGTAACGTTGGTAAGAACTAAATTGATAAGATGTTGATACAATTTTGATTATGCATAACATAAAATTTCAGTTTGTCGTCTTTATTTATTTTAAATTAAACATTAAGAGTTTCTTATTTCCTTTTAGATATTAAAATTTTTAAGATTTTAGTTTTATTGTAACAAAAAGGGACTTAAGTAATAATTAATAGAGAGAATTGTGAGAGGCTCTTAATGGACTAATAATATCACAATACAATCGACGATGCTTATACAAAGTGGTTTGCTTGACACTAGAACCTTAATTGTCACAATACTATAGACGACGTTTACACAAAGTGGTTTACTTGACAGGAGACCTTTGATTATATATTTTTGTTTCATGTTAGGTATTAATTTGACTAGGTTTATTTGTAACTTTATATATAGTATATATATTTGTATATATTTGTTCAATCCTCAGGGAAAACAGTTACACCTTTATTATATATAAATATTTTAGGCGTGTTACGATTACTTAAATCTAGAGATGCTGCTCGAATATATATACTCGTATATATTCGAGCATTCGAGCATTCGAGTATTTTTGATTTTGTCTGTATTTTGAAACTTCGTCCAAATTTTATTAACTATAATTATTAACTGTAATAAATAGAGACATCTTTTTATTCTTAGAGGTGGGGCAGTAGACGCGATAGTATTAAAACAAACACTGTACTGCTTTTACGTCGTTTATTCCAGAGTACATTCTTTATAGTATTTATAAGTCTCTTTAACTTATTTAGATTTCGACATTTTGCATTTGACGTTTAATATTTGATTTTCTTATCACTATAGAAAGCAGAAAAAAATTGAAAATATATCCATGAAAGAAATCAACTGACTAACAATTACTGAGTTTGAAGTTTTTCGTATAGTTTGAAGTTAAAAGTTGTTTTTTTTTCAATATTTATATATATATGAACAAAGTATAAATCAAATGATAGATAGAACATATAATATTTTTTTTTTATTGTAATTCCAATATTCAATTTGGGAGATTCAATGGATTTTGAAAGCATAAGATTATATGGAAACCTCGTTGGATTAAAACTTGTCAAGAGAAGAAAGTTTATGGAAGCGAATGTAGGAACCAGCTTATATAAAAAGTGGGTAACAGTAACACACTTAGATGGGTCAAAGACCTTTTGTAAAAGTTGGTCTACCAGATTATGTAAGCCTAATCTGTGATTTTACTACTTCATTAGTCAACACATATATGACAAAAGAAATAAGGTTTATTATTAAATTTGACTTTTAATTGTATTAAAAATATTGTATATATTAATGTTTTTTATTATTCTTCACTTATTTGTTACTTAATACGTTATAATATTATAAAATGTATTGTAAAGTGAACCAAGTCTTTAAGAATATAATAATTACAGTCAGTAAAGTATTATAAATCGATAACTTTATTCTCTCTTAATTGAGGATCCTTGTTATTCATTATGCTATAACAGATATCCAGTTCTCTGCACTGATGGAAGTCTATTATATCTGATGATACGATTACAAAATGACGTCATTGCTTCTAGAGTAGATGTAAAGTAATCAAAATGTTATATTACTATTACAATATACTTTTCCCTACAGTCAGCGGGTCTTTTAATAAATATTACAGTGCTTTTCTAATATGAAAAGTTATAATTAAATATAAATGATATAATATTGCAACTTCTTTTCTGTAGTGTTCATCTTAAAAACTGTTCTATTCATAGTATATTGTTAATTATCAAACACTTCCTTCTTCTTCCTTATACTTTACCTTATTTTATTTAACTTTTTCATTTCATTTTATATTTTTACAATTTGATAAAGTTCAGATATTTATAAGAAGTAAGACTAAAATAGTCTGAGAGTGGAAATTAACTACAGGTCTAGTGGGTGTGAGGATATGTAATGAAGTAGTGTATAATTTTCTCATGTCTCCTGCACTCACCACTTTACTATGCATTAATTCCATCAAAATTTACTCACCACTTTCATATAATATTGAATTATAACAATAAATTTGATGTTAGACAATATTTGAATAAAAACTAAACAACATTTGCCATTCATTTAAAATCATGAATACCTAATATAATACATAAAATAAAAGTTAAATGGTAAAAGTTCGTTCAATGTGTGTTTTTCCGTATGTTAGATAATTTTAGGCGGAAGAGATCTCCCTATTCTTTAGGAAGTGCTGACTTATTCATCAATTTCTTGGAACTTCATTTAACTATACCGTTACTCATCAAACTGAAATGGTTCATTCATTTTGTACTTTATCCAAATTATAATTATATATATATATTTAATGTTGCTGTTTCTGACTCGTGAATACCAAACAGATCAAATATTGCTTATTAAATAGAACACCTTTCAATAATATGACTGTGAGATCTATTTCTTACACCTCACTGTGAAGAATCTACATAATTTAAATCCTGATTTTGCAAAACCAGAATTAATTTTTATTAAAGTAATATAAAATGACACATTTATTTATCTCCGCTCAAAGTGATTTCACCGCTTATAATCACATGTATTATACTGAATATCGACTGCAATGAACATGTACGGATAACATTTAATTAATCTGTGATTCATTATCGTAATACTCCTGCACTGCTCCGTCAATGGGATTAAGTACTGTTATAACATGCTGTATGTTATCTATTAAGCGTCTATGTGATATTAAACATTATTTCATGTACCATATTTATTTTATTGCTTATAAAAAATAAGAATTTGAAAACACAATAAGAAAAGAAAAAAATATATACACACATACACAATAATATCAATTACACTGAAGATTTTAGTTAATTAAACTTCACTTTAAGTAAGTCGTAATCTCTAAAATCCATAGAGTCAGACGGTACAAGTGATAGCAAAACTATCCAATGCTTAAAATATAAGGTAGGTTGTAGTATTGACAACTTAGTCAAAAGTATTGACAACTTAGTCAATAGCGCAATGAGACTTTGCTATTGAAGAACTTTATTGAGTTTGATTCTTAACAAAGCAGTAAAGAATACTGCTTACATTAAGTTACTTGATAAGTTTTCAACTAACGTACTTACATACTCGACATCTGTATTGAATACATTTTTATACAATATGGTAGTTATTTCCTTTGTATTCCTTTGTATTGTGTTCATGTTTTTTCATTGTTTTATTTACTACTGTAAGTAAGAATCACTTTTGAAAAGTTCGAATTTTTTTATAAGGAAAATATAATTAATAACTCATTCAAAGATGTTATTAAAATATATTTGTTCCTTTTAATTTTCATTACAGTTTAAAATATTGTTGCGTGAATTTAATTATATATGTGAAGTGATGTAAGTTGTATTAAAATATCCTTCCATTAATAAATGTTGCAGACATGGGATGTTACAGTATGAGATTACTTTAATATTTATTTTGTTAAGTAAAGTGTGTCTGTCCGTCCGTGGCATTCCAAAATGTAAATACAAAACTGTTTTTATATTATAATGTAAATTTCACCTGTGATTTTAATTAAGATAAATGTAACACATTTAACAAACAGATTAATTAAAATTAAAAGTGATAAAGATTATTACATGAACTAAATGTTTACGAATCTTCATATTACTTGGTATATATATTGATGTAACGTTATTTTTTTAATATAATGGACTTCTTACTTCTACATTTTATTAATTAATAGAATTGATGTTTTAGATATCACTTTTGACTCATTGTGTGTGCATTCTTGAAGTTCTGTCATCATTATAAGTCTTTATGACAGCACTAGTTTGTTTGAAATTAAAGCTGAAATAACTCTATATTGCTATTGCTATTTGTTAAATTTGAGGCATCATTGAATATGAAAAAAGTGATTCTCGACTTTAGGATTGAAAATCATTATAGAATCACGGAAAAGGAGAAAATATCCAAGGAAATATTGCAATGCGAAAATTTATTTAATCTTTTTGTTCAGTTTCACTTTTGCAATAGTTTCCGAGGGCTTATTGTGTTCACGGTGTTTTTTAAGGAGCCTTCGAGCGCTACATTGCTGCCAGAGATGAGTGGCGATTGACGACAACACGACATAACTAGTATGTTATTTATAAGAGATTATTTTTATATAATTTTGTTATGTTGTACAAATATATTTATTATTAGCATAGTGAAACAACAAATATATTAAACCAAACTATTACAATGTATAGTTAGATGTTTCTAACATAGTACATAGTTTGTTTAACAGCAGGATGCATTGTATTTAGTTACAGTGGATTTGTGACTCTAGTTCAAATTCAGTTTGGACTAATTATAATTTAAAAAATAATTTAGGCGTAAGTTTCTCTTCGTTAACATTTTATATTGTGTTTAAATTTCTGCTTTAAAATATTTTTTTGGACACATTAACTTTTAGAATGAATGTATGTCAAAATAAACATAGATTTTTGTTTTGTCGTCTGTTTGTGAGTTATGGGTTTTGTCTGGAAAATAGTTATTCTATTAAAAATGCATTGTCACACTTACTCAATACAACACTCTAGAGGAACATTAACAAAACAACATCAATATATTATCTTACAAACGATACTGTTATACACTAATGAAATATAATTAATAATTGAGTCCTTACTTCGCAAGAAATAAGAATTAAATGTTAATATAAGATTAATTATGGTACAAATATTTAAAGCAAACGCAAATTATTGTTAAATTCATTATTTGAATTTTAAGTTTTATAGTATTTGAAAATCATCAACTAACAAATAGAAATAGAAATAATGATTACAAACAGCACTTCTGAAAGAAATACACGAAAGTCCACTTCAACTTTGTAGGAATTATTACAAATGAAGCTAAAATTGAAATACATATTTAGGTTTTAAATTGTTATAAATATTCATATAAAATTTTGATTAATTCAAAGTTGTCAAAGGTGATTTCGATATTATATATTTTTAAAAAGGCCAGAATGACAACAGTTAATTTAGTACTCAGCTAAGAAGTGAAGAAAGTGAATTCTTATTTATAAATATATGTATTATAAATATGGCAAGTATTTTACAGAATATAAGGCTAATATTGAAAGAAAAGAAAGTGTAATGAGAAGGGATTTTTATTAAGCAAAAGCATAATGAATCAGTACCTTATATAGGATAGTGGAGATTTCATTTACCTAAAATTATCTACCATACGTAAAAACATCATAAACAGATAATCTATAAATTGCCTCATTACCTCTTTTAGTGAGAGATTGAACAGAGGATCAAAAACTTTAGAATCCTCACTACCAAAGTGTGTCAAAGTAATTTAATTCAAAAACTTTTACCATTAACTTTATATATATATTATATTATGTTTTCAAGAGTTCAATTGAACGGCAAATGTTCTTTAATTTTAACCCAAATATTGGCTAACATCCAATTTATTGTTATAATTATATATTAATATAAAGTATTTGATAATTAATAATGTACTATGGATAGAATTAATAGGATTTTCTATAAACATGTTTAGGCATGTATAGCTTAGTTGACAGAACGATGGCATGGTTTTATAAAGGTCACAAGTTGGAGTCGTGTCCGTGTCGTTATATATTTATTAAAAATACAATTTACTAATTGCTTAAAATATTTTTAAAAACTACAACACAGTTTTTAAGATGATCACTAAAAAAAAGTAGTTGCAATATAATATTATTTATATTTAATTATAACTTATTGTATTAGAAAAGCCCTGTAATATTTATTAAAAGACTCGCCGACTGTAGAGAACAGTATATTGTAATAGTAGTTTAACATTTTGATTAATTTACATCTACACTAGAAGCACCATTGCTTCTGTGTAGATGTAAATTTTGTGATCGTATTATCAGATATAATAGACTTCATCAGTGCAGCGACCTGAATATCTGTTATAGCATAATGAATAACAAGGATCCTCAATTAAGGGAGAAAATAGTTATCGATTTATAATACTTTACTGACTGTAACTATTACATTTTTAAAGACGATACATTTTATAACATTATAACGTAAATTATAAATAAAATAACAAATCAATAAAGACTTATAAAAAACTTTAATACATACAATATTTTTAATACAATTAAAAGTCTAATTTAATAATAAACCTTATTTCTTTTGTCATATATGTGTTGGCTAATGAAGTAGTGAAATCACAGTTTAGGCTTACTTAATCTGGTAGACCAACTTTTACAAAAGGTCTTTGACCCATCTAAGTGACATTGTCACCCACTCTTTTATATAAGCTGGTCTATATATTCGCTTCCATAAACTTTCTTCTCTTGACAAGTTTCAATCCAACGAGATTTCAGTATTATTCTTTTAAAATCCACTGAATCTCCCAAGATTCGTAGTGATGATGGGAAGGACGTTTGCCAAATAACAATTAATAAAGAATAATGGTCAATTTTATACTGTATATACAAATTCTGTCTATCATTTGATTTATACTTTGTATTTATATAATGAAATTAATAACACAAATTTTTTAACTTCAAACTGTCCGTGAAACTTCAAACTCAGTAATTGTTACTCAGTTGATTTCTTTCATGGATATATTTTCAATTACTTTCTGCTTTTTATAGTGGTAAGAACATCAAATATTAAATATAGAATGCAAAATGTCAAAATCTAAATAAGTTAAAGAGACTTATAAATGGGAAGAAATAAGAATCTACTCTGGAATAAACGATGTAAAGGCAGTACAATGTTTGTTTTAATTCTGTATCGACTGCCTCCTCTAGGAATGGAAGGGAGAGACACTGTTTATAGTTTAGTGAATAATATCCAGGAGGTCTCAAAGGACAGTCAATAACACAAAATACGCAAAGATGTTTATGAGGATAGAAAGAAAACTAAATAAATTTGTATTAAAAAGTCATCAACAGGAGCAGGATCTTTGAATTTAAGTAATCATAACATGGCTAAAATGTTAAAATTTAATTTAATATATCCAAGGTCATTTAAGTGGGATACTCTTGCATTACTGTTTTCCCCTGAGAACTGAACCAACATATATACATGTATGACCAAAAATAGACCATCAAAGTCTATTGCCCCTATGTTTAATATTACATTGTGGATCCTCAAAACATGATTTTCAGTTAGTTTTCTAGCATACATACAGACAAGCGTAATACGAATCTATCACTAGTTATATTAGACACTATTTATCTAACTTAAACATTGAATCAACGACTTAATAGTTGTAATTAATCAATTAAAATGTGAGATCTATATTATGCACAAAAAGGTAGAAGAAGAGCAATTTTCTATAACCGCCGCCGCGTTGTGATATTAATGGTCCATTAAGAGCCTCTCGCAAATCCTTCTATTAATTGTTCTTCAACTGTTAGACTTTTTTTACAATAAAATTAATATCTTTAAATATTCATATCTTAAATAAAATAAAAAAAACTTTTCATATCAGTTTTTAACTAAATAAAGACGATAAATATTCAGTGTTGTTAAAAATCAAAATCCTATCACAATATTCACTGAATATTACAAAATACAAATATTATAATTATGTTAAATCACTATCTATTCTAAAATGAATCTCAAGTAACCTATCCATACTCATATTGAATGGTCCTTTAGTTCTCAGCAATAAATTGAGTTCTTACCAACGTCACTAGACACCGACAACTGAAGCATACTACAGCCCGCTACTACACTACAGTAAACTACTCGTAATACAAATATCATCTGAAATGATGACCTTCGTTAAAACATAGCTAATGTAACTTTGTAACATTAATTGACATTTTTATAGACTTAAAATACATCAAAGTTAAAACCATAGTCTTTCTTTCGTCATTGTCTTTCAATAAAACTGACAACTTCATCACTTTATTATATTATTATTAAGTTACATTTTCTATAAACATAATTATATGGGAAAGTAAAACTCTCATTGACCATTGTTTTTAAATAAGAATATAAAGATAATATTATAGAAAGATTAATATACTACTAGTAAATGAACTTTACACTTAAAGAATAATGAGAATACGCTAATAAACTAACCAAAGGAGCACATATTTTAATATTCTAAAAATTCTAATAAATCAAAGGTATAAAGTATAAGTCACACTGAAAATGTATTGGGGTGTTGATTCCTTTTATGGTTGTATCTTATTTGACTGACGACCAAAGCTGGCCAATTCCCTCTATTTGGTATACGGAAAAAGTTTTGCACAAAAATATACATTTTGGAACATTTTTAAGAGATGAGTGCATTATTAGAAAGTCACACCGTTTTAATAATATAATAGATTTAAGAAACAATTTAAAAAACATGAAGCAATCAAAAATATATAAAATATTATCACTTTGATTTATAACAACCGATATAAAAAGCTCTGGCTCGTCGTTGTTTAGTTTAAGAAATCATTTTTGACGGCTACTGTTATAAATATTAAATTATATCTAGTTTTAGTCGTTGTCATTCGAGACAAATATATTTAAATAAAATGTCTTGTGTATCCAATAAACTTGTTATTTAAAATTTTCATCAATAAGTACTATTTATAAAATTAAATTATTTAACACAAACACACGCTTGGGAACCAATGATTATAAAAATTAAGATTCTTTTGTGGTAGTTCAATTAATTCTATCACCCAAGAACATACTATTAATATAAACGTTATATTATAATTATACGATGGTCATACGTTAGTTCTTGGTGGTAGAGAGTATGTATGTACATGTCGTACGTACACAATGTCATGTAAGCGACTGAACACAGAGCGCTATTATATAACAGATAATAGACTATTTGTACACTGTATCAGTGATCTGATGAACATTAACACTAGCAAGATATAATTATTACAGCTTACAAACAGACAATACTGACACCTGTTACAGAGGAGTGTGCACCAAAGATTAAGACAAATTAATACCAATGCTCTGTGGTTAAACGATCTATATTTATTATATTCTTAGTGGTAATTAATTTTAAAATAAATTTAAAATTAAGTAATAATATTAATAATTAATTAATTATTGCACATCTTTTTTACAATAGTAAGAATGGAAAAACAATTTATATATTAAAAATTATAATATTTACCAAATATTTTAAACTAAATTACTTGCAATAAATGTAAGCGCATGAATAAAGATGTATGAAAATAACAAGTTACATTGATGTTCCTTTACTAACGTTCCTGTAGGATGTTGATAGAAAATATAAGAAGCCATTTTTCATAAAATATTAACTATTTTGAAGACAACAACCATAACTCATAAACTGACTTAAAGTAAAACAAGGATGTATGTTCGTCCTACAATGCATTTTATATTCTAAAATTTAATGTTTGTGAACGAGTTTAGAGATAGTTTTATAAATATTTTAAAATAGAAATCTATACATGAAATTAACTGGTATCGAAATACAACTTATGAAAAAAAAAATAGTTTTATAAACTAAGCAATGTATTGATTGCCTGAATATATGTCTCTGGTTTTGATGTAGTTTTCAAAGTTTTACAATTTAAACTTATAATTAGTCCAAACTGCATTTGAAATAGAGTCACAAATCCATTTAATATATAATTAAACTTCTAGAAGATTCTAAAAAAGTTCCTAGAAATCGCAACACTGACCACGCTAGGCGTCACATATGAGTCATCTTCACTTCACCTTCACTAATCTTTAGGAGCGATTTAGCGCGCAATCCCTTTAAAAAGCATCGCCAAAATATAAGCCCCTAGAAACCACTACAAAAGACAAAAAACAGCATAAATAAAAGACTTCTAAAAAGTTGAAATTGCAATATTTCCTTGCATATTTTTCCACTTTCTCTATTGATTTTCATTCTTAAATGGAGGACCCGTGTTTTTCAAATTGAACTTTGCCTCAAATTGTAGCAATTAGAGCTAATTGAGTTATAATTTCAAGCAAATAGTGCTGTTTCAAGGACAACTTATAATGCTGTGTGCATTAATTAGCAGGATTTTTAAATTATACATCTAAAACATCAATCTATTCATCATAAAAAAATACTAAGACAAATCCACACAATCTTTTGTATAAGGTACTTAGGTTCTTAATAAGTAAACAAGGTTGAGGTTGCTAGTTGAGGTTAAGGTTGCTGGTCCTGACGTTACTTCTCGATAATTCTCGATAAAAAGCGATTGGTCACTAACAATTATCAAATTTTTATTTTGTATTACAATAAGAGCGATGATACATGAATATCGAAAAATAAACAATTTTCACAGAAAATGTTAGAAATAAAGAAATATATTAAAAATCGTACAAAATATCACGTAAATGCATACAGTTTATAATTTTCAGTTAAACAAACCTGTCATGATATAATAATACTTATGCCATTGACCGAGCAGTACAGGAGTATTATGATAATTAAAATTATCATACTACTCCTGTACCGAATTAATTTAATGTTATACGTGTATGGGACATGTTCATTTCGATTAATATTGTGTTTTAAATTTATAGTGTTTAATGAAAATGATTCCGAGCTCTGTAACAAAGTAACAAATATATCACAGAGTCGTATTACAATATTTAACAAGCGACATTTTCGCAAACAATATTTTGATCGATCTCCGAACAGATAGTACGAAATGTTGAATTTTAATCTGAAGTTACTACAAAATGGATTGTACTTAACAGTTTGATGCGAGTAACTGTTGATATATTGTTATAGTAGAAGTTCTATTTAAATTAAATTTGTTTTAGTTAAAGGAAGTTGTGAATGCAAGGAAGGATAGTTAAAGTGTCTGATAAAATGAATGAATTAAACTTTTAAGACTTGTGAGAAATTTAACGGAGAATAAGAAGCCCTGTTATATCTAGTTAATATATTTAAATTTAATTTCCTTATCTCTTAATTTTTTGGTTTAAAGTTACGTATTATAGTAGTACGTATTTAGGAATTTAAGGCAAATGTTGTTTAATTTAAGTGGAAAGTGGCCAAGATATTGATTCAATATCAAGACTTAATGTTGTTATTATTAATTATAATTTATTACAAGAATACAATATCAAAGCAAAATGTCTAATATGATACAATTACGCCACAGTGAAATGTCTTTAAAGCGGTTAGTGCAGGAGACGCGAGACAATGAGATAGTAATTTATCCCACAGTAGACCTGTAGTTAATTTCCGTTCTTAGATAATTTTTGTCTCTCCAATAAATTTCTTATCTAAGATAAAGTGATGTTAAAATACAAGGTACAAGGAAGGACGTGCTAGATATTTTTTTAAATATATAATATTGAATAACATAATATTAAGTAAAGAAATATCTAAAATGTGAGATCTGTTATAAAGTTATGTATTTTAATATTTACTAATATATGATATGCTTAAACCATCGTTCTGAAAATTAATATTTTGTAGTTTCATGAACGAGCGACCCTTTCACTGCAAGACTTTATAATATCAAGAATAATTCTCTTTTTTCCGAAAGACTATTCTCTTTTCTTATTTTGAGTTAAAAACGGGTTAAAACTGAGTAATAGCTGAATTATCAATATCTCTCCCAATATCTTACAATGGTTACGTTTATATTTGTGTGACTGTTGATGTTATCACAGTTGAATGAAAAGTTTTCCCAATATTTCCTTATCCCCTTCTCTTTTGTATATATATTAATACCATCTCAGTTCTCTTTTCTTCTTCTTACCATATTTACGCCGATGTCTTAAAAATATATGTCACAGGAAATACAAAAAATAATGACAATGCAATAAGTTCCTTAAATCACGAGCTCAATAAAGTCTTTCAATGAAGCAAGGCTTTTGGTCACTGTTAATACCAATAAATCTTAGGTTACTGTCGTAGGATATGACACATATACATATTGAACCATTTTCGTATTTTTGAAAGAGGCAGACATTTTAAGTGCTGTCATCCCCATAACAATGTACGTTAGAAATACTCAATATATCTTTGATGTGTAGGAGGAGCAGAGTTAGTGATATCACGCAGCCTTGGGGTACACCAGCATTCACTGGCTTGGAATCCGAGTAAAAACTGTAGAGAATGACCTATATGCTCTGCCCAGCCCAGAAAGCTTGTGATCCACTTGCATAAACTCACGGGAAGCCCATAGGAAGGAAGCTTCAAAAGAAGCCCCTTGTTCCATACACGATTAACGACAATTTCCATCTCCGGACTAACTGTCCGACTCTCTCCCTTGCTTTCAATAATCGCTGCCCAATAGTGCGAAAGGTATAAAAGAAGTTCACCAGCCGATAGAAAGATGCCGGTCATTGATCAACATGGGATCCTCGAGGCGCGCTTGGAGCTGTCGGTTAATATTGTTCTCCATTATAGGTCTGTAGTTAGCTGGATCTGAGCTTTTTAGAGTACGTATGTATAAGGGCACACTTTCATGAGTCCAGTCTCGTCCTTTAAGGTAGGAGTGCCGAAATAGACACGTTAGCGCTGGAGTCAACTCAGGGGAACATGTTCGTAGCACCAATGGAGAAATGCCACAGAGTGGCCTTAGAAAGCGCCCAGAATTTGGGTGTGCCAGGCAGGTATGTTATATGCCAGGTGTATGTAATGTTGTTGTCCATTTTATCCAAATATGCATTCAAACAATATTATAGCAATATTTCGGTAAAAAGTAAACATCCCTTGCCGCTTTATTAAATCCTTGAATACGTGGTATTTTATAATACGTAGCATAAAATAGGAAAATACAGTTATACAAAAACCAGTTTTTGATACCAATTTGTTTGAGTGCTATAAATAGTGAGAATTTCGAAGTTTTTGATCCTCAGTTCAATCTCTCACAAAAAGAGTTTTTGAGGCACGTCCGATAAATCGTTCGTCATCTGTATTGCGATGTTTCTACATATGTGAAATTTGGACAGTTTACATGTGTAATTTCTTTTTCATATACGTATTATTATATTAATGTCTAAAATTTCTATCCATTATATCTGCATCCTGAACTCTGTGCTCGAAAACTTTTAGGTATTTATTTTCTAGTTTTACTGTTATTATTATTATAAATTAACCCTATTTCAGATCTAACGTTAATTTCGATAAAACTTTTTATTTAGAATACAGACATTTGATAATCTATTTTTAATAACTTGTATTTTTATAGGAAGGAATCTGCTATCCATCAAGTACCCTAATTATATCAGTGTCGCTTAACCATCGCTATCCATTCAGAAAGAATAACACCAATGGACCATCGTACTTTAATTAAGAAGAATATATAATTTTAATTAAAAAGAGGTATTTCTTATAAGTATTATTATACATTTATCTCGATTTTTTTTAATGTTGCTAAAATAATTAAATGTATTCTTGAAGTTCTGTCATAGTTTTAGGTAACCATTATAACAGTACAATTTTGTTCGTAATTAAAGTAGAATTAGCTGTAATTGCTACAGTTTGAAGTAAAGTTGAATTTGAAAAACCGTTAAACCACGGAAAATTGAAAAAAATGAAAGGAAATATTGCAATGTAAGATTTTCAGAAGTCTTTTATTAAAGCTATTTGTTTTGTTTGCGTTCTCTTTAACTTTCTAAGGACTTCTCGTAGTTTTTAAACGGAATTGCCGAGCGTGAAATCGTTACTGAAAATGAATAACGCTCAGCTGATATTTGACACATCGTTGTCAGTGGTTTTGGTTTCTAGACACTTGCATCGGAATATTATAAAAAAGATTTAAAGATAATAGTTAAAACATATAAGTTAATCGTGAGCCGATTCTAAGAATAACATATTTTAACAATATAACTAATGAAACCATACTAATAGTAAACGACAACATAAGATTAATATTTATACATTTAATTAATATAAAACATAATTTAATATTTTATTTATTAGAATTTAATTCTTCCTACACTTTATAATATTGTACAAGTAATAATAACTATTTATCATCAAAATTATAAACCAATAAATATATTAAACTAATCTAATAAAATGACAGTTAGTCGTTTGTAACACATAGTAAATAGTTTGTTGATGACATCTAGATGCATTGTATTTAATTATATTGCGAAGGGATTAGCGAATATATTTCAAATGCAGTTTGAACTAATTATAAGTTTAAATTATAAAACTTTAACACATCAAAACAAGAGACATATATATGCGATGAATAAATCGACAAGTTTTTAAACTAATGTTGTATTCATAAGTTTCATCGATACCGGTTTATTTTATGTATAGATTTGTGTTATAAAATATTTATAAAACTATCTCTAAACTCGTTCCCGAACAATAACTTTTAAAATGAATGTATGATGGAATGAACATAAATCTTTGTTTTACTTTCCGTCAGTTCATGAATTACGGGTCTTGTCGTGTCATATTTCCAATCAATATCCCAGGAACATTAATATAGAAACAATAATATATCTTACACACGAGACTATTATTGAGTATTGAAATATGAGCAATAATTGATCCCTCACTTGATGGGAAATAAGAGATAAATATTGGAAATAATAGCAGTATTGAACTTGTATATCTTCTCTTACATGCCTTTATTATTTATGGTACAACAATTTAAAGCAAACGAGTTATGTAATATTGATAAATATGTTATTTTAATATAATAATTTATTATTATTATTTATATGTATATTTTATAAAAAAATTACAATTCATTAACTTGCTAATAGGACTACAAATAGTTATATTCTTCTTATAGAAAGAAATTCAAAACTCCTCCATAACTTTGCAGACATTATTATAAATTAAATAATTGTTTTATGTTTTGAATTTTTATAAATATCTATATAAAGGTTTGATTAATTTCATAAGTAATAATATTTTTCATGTTATTTCTTGAAAGTCATGAGTAACTTCAATGATGTTAATTTTTAAAAAGGCCAGAAACAAATATAATAATTACTTTAATACTAAGTTGAGAAGTGAAGAAAGTGAAGTCTTATTTATAAATAGAGGTAATATAATATTGAAATTATTTTTCAAAATCCAAAAACTCTACACTTTCTTATTAAATACGAATTTTGATGAAAGATTGTTTTCGAATTACCTTTTTCTAGGGATTCGGAATTTATAATAATTTATAAAGTTCAATAAATTATATTTTATATTATTTACTATTGAGCTCAGCCACATTACAATTAATAATCCTAAAGCTGACTAATTAACTAAACATTTAACGAATGAAATATCACAATAATGAATTCAAATTGACCACCATTAATAGTATTGATTTACTGACCTCTCTAAAAGCGACTGATTATCATACGCAGCTTAATTCGTATGAGGTTAATTAAAATACATAGAACATTGAATATATTTGATTAATTATTCTATACAAGCTTAAATTTTATAACAAAACCTGTTTAAGTATTGTAGTCACTTAGGATTGAGTTGAAAAAGATGTAGATATTAAAAACTTTAGTTCATGTTCATGAGTTATTTTCCAAGTCAATTCTTATTCACAGAGCGTGTGTGAAGGGATGACCATAAGCCTAATGAATGTGAAATACTAATTAGGTCACTACTCCCCCACTGCTGGTGTCACGTCGGAGTTTGTATGCAGTGGTTATAGAATTAGTGCTGGACCAATGTGATGTGGTTCTACTGCGATGATAATTTACAATGTAGCTTTATCATTAGCGACTTGCGGTTTATAAGCAATATTTGTTATTTTTTAATATAGCTAAAAAATATATATAAAAGTTAAATTATTTACTCATATAAAATTTAAAATCTTGATTTTGTTTGACAGCGTATGTTAATGATCGTTTTGTGTTTAATGTGAAAAATACTAACTCTTGCGGTCGGCTTCGCATGTGCATAGTTAAAAAACAGTTTTATGTCAAACAGCTTTCTATCATGTGATAGAAAGCTGTGAAATGTGCCCTCTGACAACTTATGTGCAAAATTTCATAATCAGAACTTTGAGTAGTTATACCATGAAATCTTGACAAACAAACATTCACATATAAAATATTTGTTAGTACTATTTGAAATACATAGATAAACTTTAATCGGTTCAAAGTTTGAACCGAAAATACAAGGTCTTATAGTTTGAGAGTTTACCACTTAACGAGTTATTTCTTCTTTTATTAATATAATTATTTTAATATTGATACATAAATATGACCTACATAGCGGACATTTTAATTTAATATTTGTTGCACGGAGTTCCGCGAAGCACATTAAAGAAGTGACCCGAGTTTGAAAATGTTTCAGCTTAAACCGCAATTTAAACCATTAATTATTGGGATTACCATCGCGTGTGACCGTAATGCAATTATTGATTTAAAATTGCAAAAATCGCGTGCACTAACTTATGGTCAAGACCGAACACGATATAACGATCATTAATTATAAAATAATTTTAATATAGATACAGATTACAGATATATTTAATGAGGAATAAAAATTCATGTTGGCAAAATCCGAATTCAGAATTTGAATACTTGGTTTGAAATGATAGTCATTCGAGTTGCAGTATAAAATCAAAGAAATAATAGAATGCACAAAAGCGATATGCCTATTTGTCTTTCATTTCCTGGTCTTTTGAAATTTTCAACAGTGGAGGAATTTGCAAACGGCTCTTGATCACTATAAGTATACCCACGTTATATCCTGTATAAGTTCTACACTGTGTCATTTGTCGATTTGTCTTTACTATATAATAAATTATAACTTCGACATATTTTTATAAATATTATATAAATATTGAAACGAATCGCTAAATCTTTGTTGTATACATAGATACCAGTCCTTTTCTATTGTGCCATTAAGCATATGAGGGCATATGATCTATTTTTATAATATATATGTATTATATATATTAACAAGTGACGTACACCGACCCCTTGGCTGAGTATAAAAGCGGTTGCATGACTACCATACAATCTTTATATGGAACACAAGGGGCTGGTTATGTGTTGTCCACATAACATAACTGATATATAATATATTATACAAAATATCGTGGGTGTTTTATATACATACATATACATATATATGTAAAAGGATTTTAATAACAGTGAGATAAGTGTACGCTATATATTTTATATTGTGGTAAGTATACAATTTAACGTTGTATATAAAAAATATATCATAAATACCTAATATTATTCTGTAGTAAATAAATGATTAAATATATCATCCAAATGACATATAGTTGTGTATTAATATTGATTTCAAAGTGTTTTATTTACTGCCACGTTCTTGTTTCTTTTTATAATTATCACGCGCTACTTCACATATATACACATATATACATATATATACACAGACACATATATATATATATATTTTATATAAAATATAATTGAAATCTTATTATAGTTATATAGATATAGGTATACCAATTAATAAAAGAATATCCAAACAATATAAAAAAATTATAGCATCGATAAATTCGGTAAAAAAAAAGATTTTAAGTGATTTAAATCTAATAATATATCTATGCTCCAATTGTCACTAAATAAACGTATGAAGAAAACAATAATTATTTTATAAGTATTATTATAATTATAGCGAATTTATTATTTTTATACTAAAGCGAATTGTATTTTAAAGCCTAGCTTCAGCCTGTCATGAACATTGCTTGATAACGTTGGACATTCTACGATAAGGTATCAAAGAAACTGACGTTAACGAGAACTCTTTTACTCTATTTTTCTTATAAATCAAGCTAAATTATTATATTTATAACTTTTAACTTTATTATTAGAAAAAATACATTTCTATATGTAAGATACTGAACCGCCGGTATCATATTCAAAATATGAATTCATATCTTTAATTATTCGGGACTGAAATTAAAGAAAACATCATGAAAATACAATTTTTTTAGAAATTGTAAATATATGACCATTCTATATTAATATTTATGGAGATTATAAAAGTTTGTGAATGGGTTTGTCCGTCGAAGATTCCTTCGAAATCCTAATTTTAAAAAAAATCACCAATATGTAGAATGGACCTTTAGGGTAATCTAAATGGAATACATAAATAAAAACATTTCCTTACAAGAGGTCCTTACGAACGCTGTTTTATATCAAGGTGGACGGAGTCACGTACAACACCTTGTATATAATGTTATAAAATATACCAGCAACTTCAGGTCAGCAAAATTAAGCAGAGTATTGTTTCGATTTATTTAATTGAATTAATTGTATTTTGGGAATATAAATACATTATTGTACATGGTATTAGGTAAATAATTTAATATGCAGTGTTATTTTTTTATAAGTAATATATCACAGTGAAGCTTTGAAGGCTGTGTAAATGATAAGGTTATTGTTCGAGGCCGCTGAACGATTTTATTATTAACGGCTTACTAAGTTTACTTTCACGATGAACTCAATTTATATTATAAATTGATTTTGAAAGAATTATCATATTTTTTATCGATTAACTATAAACTAAAGTTTAATTATTACATGTATATAATAATAAGAATAACAAATATTCGAGTGACAAGTGGTTTAAATCGCCGATTACTTATTTACATTATGTATCACCATTATATAATCACTTAAAAGATAAAATAGGATAAATATAGGACAGCTTATATCTTGGAAGAGGTTACTTCCAGTGTGTAAGAGAATTATATTTAAGGGAAAAGTAATATTTATGAAAAAGAAATAATGTATCTTTCTTTTATGTATATAAAAGATAAAAGTAAGATACATTGTAAATAAAATCGTAAAGAATGTAAATGATACTTGGTCTCTTCGATAAAATTAATTAGGTTCTGTTGCTAATTAGGTTGCAATTAATTTCTGTTGTTTCTTTTTGCATCTCCCAAAATATTATTCTTTCTTTCTCTCAGATATTTGAATTCTCAAGTATGGGTGCTAAAATTATAGTTTGTTCAGTTCATTTCACATTATTTTATAGAAAAAATGTGTTAAAAATAAGAGAAATCAAATTTCGTTAAACAGCAATTACTTTTATATTTGAAAATGTAATGATCGTAATAAACATACTTCAGAAGATTCAAATTATCCATAGACAGGTTTATATTTGTGAAGTAATATTTATTTTTTATATAAAATATTATCAATGAATTGTGTATAATTGAACAAAACTGAATCGCAAATTATTCATTCAGGTGTAAACATTTGCGTTAAATTCATTTTCTCTCTGACCTGGATATCAACCTCAATTGATTATATTTACTTTAATTAAATTATGATAAATGTATATTTTTAATGCATTCGCTGCACAATAAATCTAAGTATATAAATAATATCTTATAATAACATAGCCTTCCAATAGAGTTGAGTAATATTTTATATTTCTCGTCCATTCCTTGCGACGGACGTTACTAAATGATTGGAAAACTATTATTAATTATCAGCCTTTATTCGAGACGTTCTTTCTTACATGATACATGATATCTTTACAAGAACTACCAAATAAATAATGTCTGTAATATTAAAAATAAGATGGACAAACAGACCACAATACATTTTATTGCCTATCATATGACAAAAAAGATAGATTAATTGTCAAATTACAAAAATAATATGTTAGTACTTTTAAGGACCCAAGTCGAAAAATGGGGGACATTAATCAATTCCACTTACAGTATAGACAATCTATGTCGAACCATACTGGTTACACTAAAATGATACCAAAAATCCCATAATTTGTATTTTCTATAAAGTGAAAGCTTATTTTTTAATGCCGCTTTTTGAATATTTTCCAACTTGTTTTGCCGCTTTTTATGTATTTCCAACTAATATATATTAAAAGTGTTATTCAATCACAATGTTATTTTCTATTCTAATTTAAATAGCAAAGCATTTTGATATTCATTTTCCTTTTCTATTACTATAACTAAACCGCAAACTAAACGCACCCTTTGTGGTTGTGAAGTAATGTTAAACGCATTCAAAAGAGAAAACCTTGTACATCTACTTATATAACATATGTAGTTAAGCGTTTTTCATTATAACATTCATGGTTATAACTTTACAGACAGAAGAACTAAATAATTTTACTTTTGTTTAATTTTAATATAATTGTACATTTCAATGTTTTTCATAAAATAAAGTTTCTGTTAATATTTATTAAATATAAATTTAATGTTATAGAAGGTTTTGCAATGAAATTTTACAAACTGAATTCCTTAAGCCTTACTTGAAAGTGGGCACACTTTTATCTCGTGAAAGCAAACTTTTAAGTAATCCCAACCCAAAGAGAATAAAATGGCCGACACATACTTGTACTCTGACGTCTGAACAGTAGTCGTACTGTAAATATTTATAAAACGCTCTCATCTACGAGGGGACCTACCCCTTGTTTTATATAAACATTTTATATATTATTACTTCCTATTCTCGGAGCTATATTTATCCGCTCTGACTTTTAGAGTCTATACGTTCAATATTATCTTTGAAATATCTTTAACGTTTTAGAGGAGGGGGAGGAGGAGTGAAGGTAACAGATTATTTAATTAATCTTGTTGTTATGTATCAGTAATGATAACTGGTGGTTAAGAGTTTAATAACTAGTCATATTTATATTCATTTATTTTATTTTATTTATTTGTCTCTTCCATTTTGAATCAATACTAGTGATTACCGCTGAGCATCAGATGAAAGTGTCACGAGGGCCTGTTTAGATACCAGTACCATACTTATCAAAATAATTCTTCTATAAAGACACTCTAAAACATAAAATTAAGCCTAAAGTTCAAAACGCAGTGTTTCTCGTAAAAGTTCTCGTTCGAGAAGGACCACACAACAAACTCAGCCGGGTATTTTTTTATTGTGATCATTGGTGCACAAACATCAATATTTATTTACGATCAATTCAATAATCCGGTCTATTGATAAGTTAAAAAGTTAAAATAAAACTAATCAGTGACCGCTAGATGACCAGTCATCGCAAGCAGCACCCGTTCACGAGTATAACGCAAGGATCAGCCATCACCCTTTCACCATATTTGAGGAAGGGGTAACAGGGTCCCCACTGCTATTGCAACTAACCACTTCTCAGGGAGTGGAATCTAACAAGAGTAACAAACAGCGTCTGGAAATTTGCGCAGGTTACTAGTAAATCGATAAAATTCAATCCATTTTCAAGCCATACCGTCATTATTGTAATCTTTTACAATGTAGTTAGTTTTTTATTTAATAAGTTTTGATTATAAATTTAATTTATTTGATATCCAATTTAAGGCTTTACTAGGGAGTTTGTTGAAAAAACGTTCACAATTAATCCTAAAGGAATTACCGATTTTATGGAGCCTAGTAATCGGCATAAGGTTATTTTTATATATGTTATTAATTTTGTCTAATATTACAATTTTTATAGTATTTATTTTCATATTGATGACTGTATAAGTCATAATTTTCATGTGTTGAATTTTTTTTCTTAACGACTCTCGTGGCGTTTTGTTGTTGATTGCTCGAACAGCCCTCTTTTGCAGTAAAAAGGTAGTCTCAATACCTTACCACATAATATTATGTTGTATGATTAATAGTATGTCATATGATGTAATACTGTAAAAGTGTCAAAGTACCTAAAGTTTAATTATTCTAGATGTTTTAACCTCTGTCAAACGGCGTGTTTTATGAACCGCATATGCGGCAAAACTAAGTGTTTTCGCTAAATCAGATATATGAGGGTCCTAATGCTATTTTACATCTAATGGCCAAAATCATAGTAGTAAAAACTAAATCCACTACCTCCTTATTTAATTGTTCATTGCATATCATTATAAACAAAAATAGTATTTTTAATGTTGTTTTGTGTATTATGAGTAGGTCATGAGGAACTAATTATCGCTGGCTCAGGACTTGTAATATGACACACAAAATACAATAATTGAATGAAATATAAAATTTCTCAATAAATTATTTGTCATATCTTTTCCGAGACAAAAAAAAATTCTCATTTTATCTGAAATGTTTTTCACTTCAACTTAACAGAAATGAAAAATACATTATAAAATTGTAAACAATGAAATATGTTTTTTTTTTGCACAGCAACGATTACACGGCTTCGCTGTGGCTTTTATTTTATTTATGTTACGAAACATACAATAAGTTGAAACTTTTATTTTTCATGTCAGTCTGTCCCTGTATTTGTTCACCCATAACTCATAGACACTGACTAACACAAAGACAACTGACTAAGACTGATTTTGATAACATTGTTTGTTAGATGATTTTTATCTGGAAGTTATCATGCAAATGAAACTGCGGGTTGCAGTTGATTTAAAGTGCTGAAATCATAACTATAAATCTAATTATACTATGAAAAAAACTATTATCAGTCAATTACAGTACTATTCAGTGTAAACCTGGAACTACAATAAAGTTGATATAGTTGGAACGAAAACATTACTACTTACAGAGTTATAAAAGCAGAGTTAATAATAAATAGCATTTAATATATTTCAAATATCAAGAGTCATTATTAAATATATTTGTTTCAATTTCAGGCTTAAATGAAGGTGTTTGTTATATTAATGATGGTTGTAGCGGGGAGTGCTTTGCGTTATGATGAGAGACCACGCGTCTTCTGCGGGCGGGCGCTGGCGGAGGCGAGGATCCTGTACTGCTTTGGAACAGATATGACCGAACAAATGAAGAGAAATGAGAAATACAATGGTATGTTTTAGTATTATTTTTTTATTTTATCTTTTTTCTTAATGTAAAGGTTTTTTATTGTATTTTTAATATATCAATAATTATATATCATGTAAAATATGTATATATGTATGTAATCATATATACATATATTACATGATATATAATTATTGATAATAATCATGTAATATAGTATATATGTGTATTTAAAAAATATGTATGATTAAAATTGACTTTTTTAAAATCATTTTTAGAATGTTTTTGTGCTATTGTTATTAGACGTTTCTGTAGGTTTATTAGACAATAATTTCTTAAAAACTTAAAAGTCTCAATATAAAACAATAATCTTTTTCATAATATTTTCAATCTTATCGCTTTGAGTTTTAGAAAGATAATATCTTAGAGATAGTTTTATGTAAGTTTAATTAAACGTCTGACAGAATCTTAATAAACTTTCAATATATCGACGAGTTGTCTGTTCAAACGTTTAAAGCTCAGAATATTCTCAAGAATATTCTTCAAAGATGTTTGTTTTCATGCTGAAAGTTCGTATGGTAAAGTTTCTCTATTACTCCTATAGCGGTATTCAAATAAAAATCTATTTGCAATTGAATTTATATTAGCTATAATATGTGTAATGTTAAATTAATTTAGCTGCATTGTTTTCGATATCATAAAAAATCCTACCAAAATTACTAGTACTTAAGAAAAATACTTATAAAATAAGATAGCAATATTCTTTAAATTGCTTATCTTAAGCAGACTTTCTCTATTATTTTAGTGCTGGTCTTATATAAAAATATCATAAGACTACAATAGAAAAGTAAAAAGTATTCAACCAGCGTTGTAAGTAATCATGTGTATGTATTTCAGTGAGCCCGCCATCGACTCTGGATGTGTGGCCATGGTTTGCTCTTCGGTTCTCATCAAAACGTACCCCAGGTCTTGTCGACGAATGCTGCCTCAAGCCTTGTTACGTCAGACAGCTCCTCAGCTATTGTTAAATAATAAATAAAATATAAGAAAACACACTGTATTTATCTTTCTTGGAACTTACATGAAGAGCAAATCCCAAAGAGCGAGGTAAAAAAATACTAGAACTATTGTAGATTTTATATTTGTTATTCCACTAGTGAAAAAATATAAGATTAAATAAAATATTTTCAGTTTATTTATTAAATTAAATATAAATTATTTTATTTATCTACTTTGTTAGGTAATCCCTAAATAACGGATTTAAATAATTATATAGAATATATTGCATAGATTTACGTAGAACTTCATTGATTACCCAATGTTACGATGAACTAGTTGCGATTAATTCTCCCGTGAATGTGCCATACCTAATATAAACATAAAACGTATTGTTTTAGCAACTGGAATCTCTTTCACAAAAAATCACCCTTTGCCAAGGCTCTGCATACAAAATCAACATTAATTTAATTCCTATTGAATTTCAATTCAATTGTATTTTTAGTGTAAAATATTTTTGTAGTTTAATTATCTTTCAACATAATTAAATGACAAAAACATTATATGTTAACAAAATTCAATAGATAATTGATAATTTTTAAAATATTATGATCTTTAACGATGTTAATATTATAACGATTGTTCATGATTCGTTTTTGCTAAATTATATTAAATTACTGATCATAGCAAGAGGGTTTTATGTTTTACATCGTGAACTGACAGCTGTCGATTATATAGATTCAATTTACCATTATTTTAAATTGAATGGCACTGGTTAATTCACGAAAATAATGTTTTGCCCACGACGGTACATATCTCTATCGTGAACAAAGAATGTTGTCAACTGAACTAATGTTATTATGTTACAAATTAAGTTTAAAATTAGTAACAATTCAAACAAAATAAGTAACGTGAAAAAAGTAAAGCTAAGGCAAGATAAAGAAGGAAAAATTCTTGCCTAAGTAAAAAAAGGTAAAAACGCATTAACGGTCCACTAATTTCACAAAAGGCAATGAAAGAGATACAATTACATTTTACTGTGTATACTTTATAAATTCCACCTCTTAAAGGCACTTATTTATTTGCCAATTAGGTTATATAAAGCTAAAAACTGGTTTAGCAATCAAATCTTACATTTCCGAAATGAGTAAACTTCAATACCACTTCGAGTGCAACGAATAAAAATGATTACGGTTAAAAGCAATTAAAAGGAAAGCGGTAGACATTATAATAGGAAAATTCATTTAAATATTATTAACACTGCAGTATGATGACGAGTACTAATGTTTTTATAACAATGGATATTTAATACAGTAATCATTTATATTCTTGTTAAATATTCATGCATTTTTTTAATATTCCTTTAAAAAATTGGTTATATTCAATGAATATAATTACAATAATTTAATTTATGATTTTCACCCTAAAATTAGGATGATTTTACTGTACTTCATTTCTGTGCACGTGCAGTGCCTCCAGATATAAAAGCCTGCTATATACATGCCTAGAAAAGCCTGCTCTATACATGCCTATAAACATTTCAAAATTGATGCTGACTGACTGCGTAAAGAGTTTGAACTAAAAATATCTAAATCTTGCTCGTAATTAAAATAATTTCATACTCTTACAACTTCATTTTATATTATATTCTTCAAATTGAATATAGCATTGATACTGAATCTAAATAAAATATATTATAAAAAAATGTAATTATAAGAACTGAACTTTTGTTATGCAGAAAACCCATTAGGCTTATTAAGCTACTAAGTTTTGTCAGCGACTATAAAAGAGTACAGAAAGACATTCGTAAGATTAGTTTAAACCTCCGTCAGGTTTAAATATACTATAGACAACGAAGACTTATATGAACATATTTGCTATATTTTTTTAGAAGGCGCAATTATAATACCTTAACCAGTGGTTGTTAAGATTATATAGTTATTTATCTAATATGTTATCCATAGCCTTCTTTAAAGGTTTAAGTATCCCCATCTAATAATTCTATTGCTCTTTCCATTTTAGTAATTCTAACACGTATTTGATACCTAATATTATAGGTGTAACATTAATAATAAATTTAATATTTTAGAATATATATTTAAATGTGCCCAAATATATTATATATATATATATATATATATATATATATATATATATTGGGCAGCACTTGGCACAAGGCTTGAACTGAAAGCAGCTCTAAGCTGAGTTCATTTCCTTACATATACCTAATTATTTAAGTTATTTATTGTTAATCTTAATTAATTTGTGTGTGCTTCTTGAATAAAGTTCTTATTATATATATATATATATATATATATATATGATACCGACGAAATACTGACTAGATTTGTAATTAAATATGTTCCAGAAACTGTAGTGATACAAACAATACTTGTCAAGTGTTGTGTTCACAGAAAAAGTGAACACAAAAGTTACAAAAAGTGTGAAAATACGTTCCATTGCTCTCTCTGAATAGCATAAATAAAAACCATTTCTGTACAGCGCAAAAAAATAATATTTATATGAGAAAAAAATTTCACAAGGCACAATAATTTTATGTTTCTAATTTTAATGACATTTTGTTTTTCGAAATAATAAATAAAAGAGTATAAGTTGTTATTGATATTTTATTATTTAAAAAGAATTGAAATATTTTCATAATTAATTTATTTGTTTAGTTATTTTTTCTGTATTGTCCAAATAGGTACAAAAAAATACTTCATACAAGCATTCTGTATCAGTCAATCGAGAAGTTTTAGTGGTCTGCGTTATAGATTATCAAATTAAAAAGTTAAAAGATTTTTTTTATTATTAGGGTAATAATAGCTTGGATAATCCTCCTAATTCCATCTTATGACTTGCAATTATGTATTTAATTAATTGATCCATTAGTTTCGGCGTTTGGTAAAAAATAATAGGAAATTATAGCTATTGTTAATTACGGAAATTAAGGAAGGAACGTTTTGTTACTGTGGATTTATAATACATATTAAAAGTATAGAAAACTTACCACTTTCATTAGATGCAAGAAAGACAAGACTTCTTACATAAATACATACCCGTGTATGTATCGTTCCGTAACAATATATCGTGTAAGTATATTAATATTATTTTTACTTGTAACATTTCTCTTTTTCATCATTTAGATATTTGTGCACACAAACACACATAAAAACAGACGAACAGACTAAAATTAAAGACCTTGAGCAATTATTTCTCACAATTATCGTACATATATCAGCGATGAAATACATTTTTGTTATATGTATATATTACAATAATAAATTTAATATAAGTTAAGTCAACTTTAATATAATTCTGTAGTCATTTACTATATAATCAACATTCCATTTATTTATTAAATATGTTGGTAGAAAACCTAAGGTAAAATAAACTCAAAGCACTACCACTTCTCAGTTATTAGCTAGATTGAATTCCTTCACCAGAGAATAAAAAACAGACTTTGAAATGAAAATGCGTCAAATGATTGAGTAATACTGTAACCGGGTGTTACAGATTTTTACATTCATATATTTAGACAAAATCTAAGTAAATAATTGAAACTATGCTCGTAAGCTCTTAGTACAGTTTTTAAATAACCACAAATCCAACAAAAACAGATATTCATATCTGAGAGTCAATAAAGCACTATTCATTATCAGAATATATATTATCCATCTTATGGTTCCTACACTTTTAGTTAATAGCGATAGTAAGAATGATTTAATTTCGTTTAAATGTTATAATGGAGGATGATTACTTTTACAGAGAACCAGTTTTAGCAATTATGTGAGTAATTATGACTTGATATAGTTATAATGACAATATCTTCTTTAAAACACTATATTAGCAACAAGAATTAAACTTTGGAATTATTTTTATTTACCGATTAATTTAGACACATTTTCCTTTTATTATTAAAACTATTTTTTTTTCAAATGATACAAGATGTAATGTATAAATAAATAATAAACATTGCTTCTGAATGTTAACAGAAACTTTAAATATGGAAATTAACATTAAACCTACCAAGTACCGGTCAAATTGACCGTTCTTAAACTTTAGTAAAACTTACACATTTTCAAACGTTTTAATATCGTTATCAAACTACATGACAATTCTTAGAATATGCATGTAATATTTTCTACACTCTTTACTTTTAGTTATTTCCATTATTAAATGCGTTATATAAAAAAATAATTTTTAATTACCGGTCAATTTGACGGCGTGCGGTAGGAACAGGTATACAAGAATTGTCGGTAGGTTTAGTGTTAAAGTTTAATACATTATAAGGTTTGATATATTGGTGATCTTATCAAAAAACTATCTAGATGTGCGATCGCCAGCTGTAACTGTATTTGTGAATGCTATAGAAAAGTTTAAAATACGTGTCACGTAACGATTCCATCAATTTCATTCGGTTCTCGTTTTAGGGATCACCGGAGTACCGCCGCATAAAATACACTATATATGTTGAACTAATCAATAAATTCATATTATATACATTATTTTTTAAATATAACTTAATTGAAAATAATTTGTAATTTATTGCATGCATGTAAAATATTAGCTAGCATTTAGCATTATTGTAAAATGAAATTATTTAAATTATAACCTAGAAAAAACAAAAATAAATAAATGTTATGTTTTGCAGTTATTTATGATTTAAAATAATTAATTTAGTATACAAACTCATGTACTTACAAAATGGCAAATATTAAATGGATGATGTATTTCAATATAATAATTTTATAAAATACTTTAAAAATTCTCAACTTCTGAATATTGGAACAAAACATTCAGCCAAGTCAAGTGTTAACCATCCGTATTGGAGCATGACGTGATAAGCCGATAATAAAACTCTTTAAAATAACTGTAAAATTATTTTTATATCAATCATTCTTTAAGATATCGGCCATTAATGGAAAAGAAAAGCAAATCATACATGACGATGTAAGTAAGACATCTATAAAAATAAGTTGTTCTTAAGGAATATACTATAAAAGTAACTAAACTTTAAGCTTTTCAAAAGAAATTACGAATTTGTTTGTTTAAATTAATAAGTAATAGATTATTTAGTACCTTATAAAGTTACTTCCATTTTAATTAGTTAATTTAGAGTGAATTCAAGAAACTATATATATACTACTAGCTTTTGCCAGCGACTCTGTTTGCGTTGACATAAAGAAGCGTTCAACAGGACCATTTTTCACGAATGAACTTTGTTTGTTTTGTATTGTTTTTACTTTTCTCGGATGGATGGATGTATGGATGTCTGTGGACAAAAAAAAAATCATTACTGTCGAGAGGTGGCGCTGTTTATAATTTACTGATTTAGATTATTTTCATATGTAATTATATTACTATTTTGTATTATTATTAATCACACTTTTTTGTGATTTTTTAGTAATTATAAATAAACATGTATTTAACATTTTCTTTTCTTCAATATATAATAATCATTTTACTTAAAAATCTGTTGTTTTCTTATTAACATTTATAATTTCGTCAAAGTTCGTTCGGGAAATACCCTGGTTTATTATAAATTTATTTCACCTGAATCTTGAGGAGTTCCTGTAGCGTTTTTTTTTGACATACAGTAGTTTTATGTCGTAGTTCCCGTTTTATATAGTTAAAATATCCGAACAAAAAGTAACTCTGTTACTCGCTGATAAATTAGCTTTGGACAAGTGAAAAATTGCTTGAAATCGGTCCCGTAGTTTCTGAATTTACCCAATACAAACATACAAACCAATCTTTTCTCTTTTTAATATTATTTATTTCGATCATTTAGTTTATTATGTCAATACATCGTCACATTTCCAAACCAGATAATTGAGAGAGATCCGTCTAGAAATTTTATGGATACTCTTTTTAAATTATCTATTCATTTTTTTTATATTGTTTTTAAATCATAATCAAAATTATCAGGTAATAAAAGTCAGGTGAACATATAATAAAGAATTACATGACATTAAAAGAAATGTATTAAATACGAACTATATCTGAACATATAATCCGGTTACAAGCATATTAAGCTGGTTAAATCTATTCTTAGTTGGTTAGTTATAGTTTTAGTTGGCAGCTTAGAGAAGTTACAGAATCGCTTCAATAAATTCTAATCATTTCTCGTATAACTGGATTTCGATTTCAGGAAACAATTAAATTCTAAATGTTTTAGTGAGACGAAACGGAGACATGTATTTGCTATATATTTTTTAAAGGCGCTAAGGTATTAATGTTATATTATATGTACCTATAACCTTCGTCAATAAATAATCTATCAAATAAATATCGTATCTACTCTAGGTCGTTATCGCCCTCACTCTTATTAATACCGCCGTAAAGTAATACTAGTAACTATTTAACAGTAGTAATACAAATAACTCTTTTAGTGCATGCAACATGCGTTCAGACAAAACTTTTGAAACCTGGACTACAAAGAAACTAGGGGCGCCAACAAACCATTGCCGTTTGCATATTGAGCGAAGCGAGCCCAGTGTATTGACTCATCGTTTCCCATTGACTTTAATGGGATATCAGTTTTTGACATGACATTAAAAAATATATATTTTTTTAGGACATTTTTCAATAATTTTTTTTAAACCGCCACCACACATAATGTGTATTTTTTTTATTGCAGTTTCATAATTTTCCGTCAAGTAGTTTTCGAGCCATTTCGAGCCATTTCGAACCATTTTGCGCTTCGGAATAATAAATGAACTAATTCGGAATTTATTCTTTCTAAGTAATGATTCTAAAATCTACAGCATAAAGTAATTTATTTTATATTTTCAATCATTATTTGCTCAAAAAACTGCAATAAGCGGATTTAATGGTAAAAAATACTCGAGTTATCCAATTATCCTTATTGGCTTATCCAGTCTATAACTAAGAAAATAGAATCAAATTTTCAATTTTAAACAGCGTATTTTTAATTATGGTTTGGTAAGACTGAAAACAATCAAATCGAATCATTTCATTTCAATACGAAGTTTTACTTTGTCATTTTTTTGTTTCATTAAAAGATTTATTAGTTTTTGACTTTTGTTCAAAATTAATTAGATATACACAATGAAACTTTTGATATTGTATAACTTTTAAATAAAGAATTATACATTTTGATCATTGATTTACTATTCATAATGAAGACGGATTGATTGGATTAGGATGGCGTAGTTTTCGAAATACGAATATTAGTCGAAAAGTTGTATTGCGTTAAAAATTACTTACTAAGATTTAAACTCGGGGACTTCGGTTCCACAAGGCACGACCAAAAATAAGAATCCACTCCAACAATTTTAACTCACTCGTTGACTATCAATAATGTCCGCTGCCAGGAGACCGACTTCCCCCTTATGCTTGACGTTTCCGTTTAAAACTAGATATTTCAACTAGCCATATATTATCTTGCTATATACATAACAATTTGAAAAAGAAAAACAGCATTTTAATGCATTAGACAGGAATTTATAAGCCTTTTACATACATTAGAGCAATCCGTAATAGTTCAGATATTAAATTAGTGTAAGACAAATATTTAATTACGTTTAAAGTTACTATGGATAATTAATTACTTTTTAAGAGAACAACCGCTTTTAGCAATTATGTGAGTTAATAGTTATAATATGATTGACGTATTTTTTAATTTAGCTCACTTGGTAGCAGTTATATCTATATCTATAAATCTACCAGAGAATTGCTTTTAAATTCGCTCTAATAATAGCTGTATTAAATATTTCTAAAGTATCAGACATATTTCTTTCTTATTTTAATATTATTGCTAAATAATTTTCAAATGATAAAGGTGTAATTGTTTAGTTGATAATAGTAATTGATTTTGAATGTTTAAAGAGAAGGGATTAATATTCTAGTACGGGATGCAGATTTCTCAGAACCACTGAACCCATTCATCATATCCCGGTTATATATTTTATATCACTTTACACTTCACGACGGGATAATGTGTTAGTAAATATCTGCTGTCATAACCTTGTCAATTTTTTACTTAGTCAAGTCAGTACAAATCTCAGAGTGTTAATGCAGAGACGGTTCGTCTATTGGACCATATACGATCAGCATTTGATGTTCTACTATAACCGATCCTTTTCACCGAAGGCAGAGTTCTTGGAGACTTAAATGCGCATCCTACCGATTCGCTTAGATCACATACCACTAACTACGAGGGAAGATCAGTATTGGACTTTGCAACATATTGTTGGATCTCCTGTTGACTACACGTCCTGCGAACTCCCCTAGGGTCATCTGGCTATTCCTCTGAATTACCTAGGATCCGGACTCTACAGTTCTCAAGAGAAAATACTAGCTGAAAATGCTAGAGCAAAGTCTAAAGATATGTCGTCAAAACTGGAAAACAGTTGGCAAGTTATTCGACCGCAATTCGAAAGTTATAGGCGAAAAAAGGAGCTGTCTTCCTCCCTAATGGCCGACAAATCTCTCATTCATCCTCATATCTGGTCGAAAGTTCCGTCGTCCACTGTCTCCTGCAAAATAACAGCAACCGTGACCGGCGGGTCTTACTTTCCACTAGATGACCTGCATGTTCCTTTGCGTTAGTTATCTTACAAAAAAATTGTTATTAACAATTAACATTCTCTTGAAATTCCTCAACTATCAAAGAAAGGATCTCTATATTTCAGTGACGACCGTTTTCATTTGTTCTGACGCAATCCTTTTGCGGTTCCAATGAAGACACTACAAACCGATGAAACTGCCCGGTTGCAGAAACCATTAAGTAATTGAAAACTAAAACAATCTCCAGTCCTGAGTGGTCTGCTTCAAACGAGGACAGAGCATGGCGTTAGTTATAAGTAGTTTAAGTGTTTGAAGGTTTCATTTCAATTTATCCAACAACAATTAAATCAGAGAAAGTAAATAAATGTATACTCTATCGGAAATGATTAATATATTTCTTTTTAATTTCAGTATAAACAAATAAACAAAATCAACTAAAAACACTTACTGTCAGATTCCAAAATTTTAACTAACAGTTATTTTTATATTTGAAAATAGTTAAACAAATTTCATCACTCTATGTGACTGTATAAACAAAAAATAATTTATTGGTATCGTATAAAATATGGTGAAGAGTTTATTTGCAAAACCTTATAACTTATACCAAACTCTGACAATTTAATTTTTATCGTAATTGGCGTTATTGCAAAAATTTTATTACTAGTTACTTGTCGATGAATAATTGAAAATCCCATATTGAAAAGACATGTATTACATTATAAAATTGTTTCAATATACGATAAGAGTTTTCTATTTATTATCCCTTATAAAGGGTCTCGATATGTGATCCTAGCGTTTAAACTGCAGTTGTGAGTTGTATAGTAAAGCTTAAAATTCGTAAAACGATGCTAACAATTTTATTCGGTTCTCTTTTTGAGTTCGGATCACGACGGAGCGACATTTGATATTCACTCTGGAATATTAAAATCAATAGTGTCTGATAAGCTGAAAATATTATTTTTGAATGATATGTTGATATAAATTGAATTGTCTACTCAAAATATTGGCGTGGCAATAGGACAAATAAAATAAAATAGAAATATTATATAATTTAAAATGTTTAATATTTAAACAAATTTATTTACTTTCAAAAAAGCAAATTCATTGTTTAATTTTAATGAAATTAAGTTTAACAAAGAATTGACATTTGTACTTCAAACATAACACATTTTGAATTAATTTTTTTGTAAAATATTAGCATATGGTTTCTCCTAATTATTAATAAATACTAAGTTTCTGCCATATCAAATATTAAATAATTACTTTTTTAATTTAACCGTCTTCCAGAAAGTGGCCATCAATTTATTAAATTATTACTATTCTTGTGTCTCAGAAAAGCAAATCATTTTATGTACATACTAGTGTAAAAATATTTATTAAAATTCTGTCTGTTGATGCACAGACAATTAATATAATTTTTTAGTATTAATAAATACTAAAAAATATTTACAATACACATTGTATATAATATTATATTTTGAAATAATATTTCTATGTTATTCTTGTTACCTCTAAATAAATTAAGTTTTTTTTAAGTGAAACCTCTTTAGAATAGTTGTGATTTGAAATTCGGTGTAACGAAAATGCGTCACGATAAGAAACAAACACAAATGTATAGGAGAGAATGAGACAGAAGACATATTGCTCAGTGCTGTCATCTATTGCTCAATCTTTAAACTAAAGTGTTATTAGAGGCATATATTGAAGCTGTTATTTATTAAAACTTACGAAAGATGGCGTTGATTTTTTTGTAAAACTGTTAGTTGAGGTACGTTTTTTTGCTATTTTTCAGACATTTCTCTTCTGTCATGTGTGATTTGTAACTTACATATTTTTATATATATCTACATAACTAAAAGTATATGTTAAAACTATTGTATTTCATTTGTGAGTGTGAGTAGTGGAGTTATCACAATCATCTCAACACTATTATCTGAATTAATTAAATCCTATCTCTACAGAGTTTGTGTCAAACATTTATATATTAGTAATTAGTATAAATATTTACACAATCACAAAAGCGCAAATCATTTTAATGTTTTCTGATTAAGAAACTCTTTGACAAAGTTTCTTATTTTAAATGAGTAAACATTGCGCTTACGAAATGCTAATTTTCAGTTGGAAGGCTTCAGTGGACAAAGAAAGAGTCATGGTCGAGAAGAAACCCGACAAGAAACTCTATGAATACTCCTTTAACTTATTTACTCAGTTATAATTGATATGGCAGAACGAATTAGAATTAAAGTGTGGTATCAAAAGATTAAAACTATTCTTTATTATTATTACATTCTATGTTTTAAAAAAGGGCGATGTATACCAATTATGAATAAAACAAGGTATAAATTCCCTAAAATAAACCTGAATTTATAATCTTGGTACAAACAGCTATCTGAGTAATGACGCTTATATTAAGAATAGGTATTAGATATTAAGAATAGGTTTCTTAATATCCGGTTTTAGTTGGTAGCTTAGATGTTATGGAATTGCTTCAATCAATTCTAATCAGTTCTCGTATAACTGGATTTCGAGTTCAGGAAATCAAATGCTAAATGTAGTTGTGATTGTTTGTTTGTAAACGCCTTTGTCTCTACTACTTAATTTACATATATCTAGAAAACGTTCTTTAAACGAAGAGTATCATTATTAATTGTATGACAAGTATTGTTTGTATTATTTAATTTAGTGTATACAATTTAGTGTATACCATTGTCCCTCATTTCACGACACTACAAAGGTTCAGTCTAAGATGGTCGAAAGTGTGTCAATTTTATTCCTATTACATAAATCGTGGTATGACGTGTTGTTTGTTCGTTGATTCAATGAAGCGACGTGTTAAGCCCTGCATATATATACGCAATTTATTTGCATTGGTATTCTATGTACATACTAATAAAAGTATATTTTATTTCGATAGTTTTCATCGTCTATTCAGTTTAGAATTTCAAAGCATCAATACAATTTTTTACCAATGACTTTTTCATATTTCTAGTTTCTAACTTTTTAAAGTTTCAAATTTCAAGTCCTTGACATACTAGCACCAACGATCTCGTTTTTTTAAGACTTGAAAAATAGAACAAATATGTTGTAGTTTCGCTGCACCGCTGACAGACAACATTGCAATTCATAAATAAATATGAGTACTTCCTACCTTCTGCCGTTATTCATATATAAGATAGTTATTTCATCTCTATAAAAATCAAGAATCAATGTAAATATCACCGTCGTAAAAGTGTTTGTTACGGTACTGAACAATTGAGGTCATATACACAATGTAAAGGTTTTGTCAAGACTCGTATAACATTAGATAGGTCGTCGTAATCAAGTTATTTTCTTGTAGCAGAAACATGAAAGCCACGAAATGTTTCCGATAGATGTCACTGTGGTCTCTTAATATCAAAGTCTGTTCACGGACAAAACCACAAGCCAAGGCCAAGCCAGCATAATATATATATATATCTATATATATATATATATATATATATATATATATATATATATATATATATATATATATATGACGGCCAACATAACATTTATTATGACATATTGGGAAACGATTTCATATGAAACTTATTTAGCGAGTTTTCTATTATCGTTTTCATCTTACTACGTAAGACTGTGTCCGGCTAGATTTAATATGGCCCTAATTGACTTGGATTTTCCCAAGACACTAGATTTACATAACTGCATACTCTCAAATACATTTATTTCTCATAGATTATTAGTCAATTAATTTTTAGTTGTATTATGTATTATTGGTAATATGACCAAAATACCTACTTAAAGAAAAAAAATACTTTTATCATCATCCCAATTGTCACTTACACATAATATTCTTTATTAAAAGTATTTTTTAACGTTTTAATTGTCACAGCTATCATCGCTTAAGAAAAATTTACAAGAAACTTTAGAAATACATTCATAAAATTGTATCCGTAATCAAATCAAAGTTTAAGTGAGTTATTTATACGAATTAAGCAATGAAACTAGTTTAATATAGACAAAGTATTTAAACATTGACACCAAGCAACTAATGTATAATTCTAATGAACAAAGCCGTAAAGATTAAACTTTCGCGCTTATCTAACGGAACAGCACGGAGACTTCGCTTTGTTTTGTTTATCTGTTGTTATGTAACCTTTCACCTGGCGACTAAATGTTTAGAATACATTAAACAATTTAGTTCATTTAGTTTAGTTTAGTGTTATTATAATTGCATTTTATTTTATTATTTGATAGTTTTATTTACTATTATTTCCTACTTTATATTTTTCTACTATCTTAATCTTTCCACCAATTCTGTCTGAGTACAGACCATATGTTACATGATTTAATTTAAAATAATGTTATTAAAATTGCAATTTTTTGTTTGCTATTTTTATTTATTTATTTTATTTCCTACTTTTCTATTTTTCTACTTTCTTCATCGAGTACAAGCGTTACATTTTTAAGCGTTCAAAATCAAATCAAAATCAAAATCTTTATTGAAAATAAGTTTCATACAAAACATTTTTTTATTGTCAAAGTTACCACCAGCTCGGAAAATTATTTCCACAGACCTGAGAAGAGCTGGCGACAGAAACTCAGCGGGATTGTCATGATTTTTTTTTTAATTAGGTTCTAAATTCAAAATTACATAAATACATTACACAATACTATGTAAATAATCTTGAAGTAGCCTGGCAGCGATCGCTTCATACCCACGATTATCCTCTAAGTATTCAGATACATTGTAGTATCTTTTTGCACACAAACGTTCCTTAGTTCTATATAGTTCCAACATATATAAACTACCAATATTTATTTAGTATTATATTTTCAGAGATGCGTTTATTACTTATAAAAATAAAACAATAAAAATAAACTCTTCCAATATTCAAAAGTCTTTTCAATGTTCATTTAAAATATTTCAAGCACCCCGACAGTGACATGGCGCGGTGTAGTGAGTGGCATTGACGTGTAAAGGACCCTAGCTACCGAATATTTAAAAAAATCACATTTTTTTTTATTACAAATAATCTTTAACATTTATACGACTTTTAATTTGTGTAAATTAATTTAAGAGAATTATACAATATATATATTATAATAGTTAATAAATAAATTATTTTATTATGTATCGTAAGTAAGTTAATTAATTTATTTTATATATTTTTATATTTGTAAAGTATTTAGTGCACGTCAACGTAGGACGAGCAGCGTGAAAGTAATTTTACTTGTTTGGTGGTACGGTTTCCGCGATCCGTCCAGTTGTGTAAGGGTTGTCAAAAAATATTAGTAAATAAACTATAATATAATTGTGAGGCTTACTATAACATATTTGTATTAAACTATAACATATTTGTATTAAAACATCGTGAAATATAACAGAATTAAAATATGTACATGAAAATCAAATACTTAATACAAATAAAACAAAACAAACATTACTGTTAATTATAATCGCAAAAAAAATTATTGAATTATTGGATTTAATTTTTTTTATTATTAACTAAATAATAGTTAAATAATTGTTTTTCAAATGACCAACAGTTATAATTTATTATATTTATAATTAAATTTACTTTTGACAACCCTAACCACGATTCCTTATATATATATCACCATATAGAGCCACACCATATTTACAATCTGGACTTGATATATCACCGGAGTGGCGCCCATTATATAATCTCTTATCAACTGTATAGAACTATTACATCACATAAGATTGTTATATTTCTTCTGATAAGAGCAACTGTTGTTTCTGGCTGACTCTTCTCAACAGAGCAGCATTCCGAGCTGGTGGTAACTTACTTACGGACTACACTGACCTTTTTTTTATTGTAATGGTTGACGATTCAAAAGTGCGTGTAAATGCCTACGTGAATAAAGATATTTTGAATTTTGAATTTGAATTTAATATTATCACACTCGTCGAGAAAGATTATTTTATCAAACAAGAATTTAAAAATATGTTAGGTTTTTTATGTTATCAAAATAATCACAGTAACTTATTAATTATAATAACCATAATTGTGTTGAAATCTAGAAAAACGAGAAAAATCTCTCTTGTTTGTAGACCTGTTTGTGATAGCTGTAAATAAACCAATTTTCGAAAACCATTCAACTGTCAAAAACTATGTTACGAGTAACATATGTTGATTTTTATCCTATATTCGATATTCCTACGGGATGGAAGGAAACACAAACCGTTGTTAAATTACAATACTAAATGTATGAATTATTACTTGAAGCAGGAGCAAGCAAGGTGTCAACTACAATAAAACCATATTAATAATAAATTTATTGTAATTACTATTATTATATTATATTATTATCTTATTCTCTTTTACAGCGTTGGGTACACTATTAATTTGGATGTGAACCTAGGTTGCTATGGTAACCGTTGTCATAGTATCTGTTGTCATCGTAACCGTTGCTATGGTACCCGTTACTATAGTAACTCTTACCCCCGCGTTAAGTGTATAGCTCCTACAAGTTTAAAACTTGGCGAAATGCAAAAAGTTGAAATTCGTTGAGATAGGATTTCCGTAAAATCCTTTCTTAGTGGACGTTTACGTCACAGAAGAAGTAATTATGTAAAATTGTAACTTAATCGGACAGATAGTTTCGGGGATTTCGTGACGAGTCAGTGAGTAGTAAATCGCTTATTTATATGGTATATATAAGCTTAAATTAACCGATTCATCGTATGGACTATCACACCCTGGATGAATTTATATTTGTATTTAATCACTTAATTTGAATGAAATGACTTCATTTTTAATAACAAGATTCCAATTTCCCTTTTAGCCGCTGCTTAGCGCCTTGATCTTGTGAAGGCTGTCGGGGAATAATATGATTTAACATTTCTCAGTTGTAGACATTTCTTCTCGCTCGTTAATTCTATTCAGTTGTAATATTTTTATCAAGATGTGCTAATTTTAACTTTATATTATTATAGTTGCTTGTTTGTTTGTCATTGAATTACTAATTGCTGCTAGACGTTACTAAATATAGAATCTATCTTTCCAATAACAATATTGTTTCAGAAGTGATAAAAAAAAATATTTTGCGAATGTAACAAGATCTAGTGAATAAAAATTGAAAATATATGGACATTTTATTGATATTGAAACAGAATCTTAAAACATATTATAAAAAAAACTATTATATTTTAAATATGATATAACGATGCAGAAAACAGCTGGATTTATAAACGTGCGGTAAATAGGAACAAAGATCTATTCATAACTTTCACCGGGGGTCAACATAAATTGGACATCTTCATTACATTTCTGACAGATACGATCAAGATCTCGTTTTCGAGATATACATAATGTTTAATTGTGTAACTTTAATTTGGTTAATACGAGTATCATACACGGGACGGTTAACGGTTAAGAGTTGGGTCACCTCCGAACTTCCGCTACGCTTAGGTCATTTTGTTGATATTGGATTTGTTAATAGTATTATAATTTTCAACTATTTATTTAGAAAATAGAGTTTTTTAATAGAAAAAAAATATTTTTCTAATTTTTATCCAATATCTTTGATCTATTATAGTATTTTTTAATGTTCAACTTTTTATTTAGAAAATAGTTTTTTTTAATAGACAAAAAAAATGATTTTTCTTTTTTTTTTATCGAATATCGTTAATCTATCGTTAATCTATCTATAGTATTTTTTAAATATTTTGCTAACCAATAAATGTGATTGGACAATGCCCAGATTTTTTTTACTAAAAAACCCAGATAGTTTTTTTACATATAACAAAAAATTAAACAAAATACTGAAAAACAAATTGGTAGCTAATTTAATTCAATGCACCCTGCCTTCATTAACAGACCCCATAACATCAACATACATTGATTTATAATATAATTAAAAGAGTAAACGTTAGCGTGTGATTACATAATATGTTTGCTTCGCTTTTATTACACGGATACGTTACATATAGAAAGTAAGAAACATTACGGGTTATGTTTTAAAAGCAGTTTTATCTTGACAATTTTAGTTGCGATCGACTTTGATAATGTCAAAATGAAATTATGTATCAGTACGTTATATTATTTTATCATTCAATATGTGTTATTCGTTCGTTTCCATTCATTCGTTCAATTCTAAATTTATTTAATTAGTTTGACTTGTATTGGCGTGTCAGAACGTATTTAAAAAGTTCATTTCTTCTGTAATACCTATATATTATTTACCATTTAAAATTGTAGATTTGTCGAGTTGTACGTATAAGGGACAATTAAACTGAACACAACTTCAGTATCAACTAATAATTACAACAGAATTGTGGTGATTTTAGAAACTTTTGTCTTAATACGGTCACTGCAAGTGAAACTGATAACAGTTCAGTACAATACAAAACGCAATACTATAGAGCACACTCTGAATATAATTCATAAATAAACTTATAAATTAAAACACTCATAAGTACATTTAAAGCATCATAAAAATGTACGTCCAATATAGTTAACACTAAACCTACCGACAATTCTTGTATACCTGTTCCTACCGCACGCCGTCAAATTGACCGGTAATTAAAAGTTATTTTATTATTTAACGCAGGTAATCATAGAAATAACTGGAAAGTAAAGAAAATATTATATTCATATTCTAAGAATTGTCAGGTAGTTTGATAACGATATTATAACGTTTAAAAATGTGTGTTTTTAAAAAGTTTAAGAACGGTCAATTTGACCGGTACTTGGTAGGTTTAGTGTTAAAATGTTTAATAATATGAGAACTAAATTAATTATCAATTAAACATTAGTTTCGCTAAAGATAAATACTTAATTAATGATGGTGCATAGCTGAATCTAATTAAAGATGCTTGTAATTATATCGTCCGACAGGTATTGTATCTCCCTCTTACGGGATTAACTTATACTGGTTATATAAGTTCGTTTTGTCAGTGAGAAAGCCGGAAGACCTAACTTAAGCGTCCTTCCTTTTCCCATATTCCACCATACTCTTCCCTCCAACCTCTTTTTTTTTTTACAAGCACCAATACGTTTTATGTTTAATATGATTTTATATATATATACATATATATATATATATATATATATATATATATATATATATATATATATATATATATATATATAAGTTCGTTTTGTCAGTGAGAAAGCCGAAAGACCTAACTTAAGCGACCTTCCTTTTCCCATATTCCACCATACTCTTCCCTCCAACCTCTTTTTTCTTTTTACAAGCACCAAATCCTTTTATGTTTAATATGATTTTACATATATATAAGTGTTAAGAATCAAATAACTATATTAAAGAAAGTTGTAATTTATGTATTAAAATAATTATTTTCATAGATATTTTATGTTTTATTCGCATAGTTGCCTTATCAATCAATATATTTATTTGTCTTGTAAGTATAAGTTGTTTCTTACATAAAGATAAAACTCGTTTTATTACGACATATTAAACTTGTTTTCTGTAAATATGTATCGTTTCGGTCAGTTTTTTATTACAATTTTCACCGGAACTACCTACAGCACCGTCACAAACTGTATTAAGAATATATTTTTTATGATATCTTATATAATATATTTTTAATAAAGAGCAAAAAATATATTTTAATTGTATAGTGTATGAAACTTTTATTAATTATTTGTATTTAATTTGATATTTTATTCGATGTGTATAAAATAATTAATAAACAATACTTTATTTACCTGTAATATATATTTTATTTTTGCAAAGCTCTGTTATTTTTTGGACTTTGGTCCAGAATTAAAATAAAAAGTCAATTTCTCCTGCATACGCTTAATAAGGTCCGTTAAGAGTAGTATTCGAAATATCAAAATTGTTGAATCACATTGTAAATTTGTAAAGAATACGTATTTCCTGCTAGTTGATAAAGAAATATAAAAGTTAAAGGGTATCTCCCTTCTACCTTGTAGTATTGAATTTATAAATGTTCCTCCAAGGAATATATTAGATAAAGTATTCACATGTGGTCGCACAAAGAAAGCCAGATAAATGCAAGGTAGCATGTTGCCATCCAGGTCTTTGTTGCCACAAATTAGATGAAGAACTTAAATTCTATTCTATTGTATTCACGGTGAAGTATATTTTATTATAGAAAGAATTTTCAATGATACTCTGTTTATAAAAATACATTTAAACATCCTGACAAAATTATTTTGGTGTATGTATTTATTTATACAATACTAGCTGTGTCCATTGCTTTGTTCGTACGCAGTATGATTTTTAAAATAAATTAACCTAAGTTACTCCTAATAACACCAGCTATCCAGTTAAATGACTGTTAAAATTTATTAAGCCGCTTCAGATATAAGTCAGAAAAAACTGAGAAAAAAATTTTTCTTTTATGTAATTATACACTTTCATAGTGAAAATGATAATTTAGAATTACAAACGGATACTTCAATTATATATATTTATATATATATATATAATAAAAGTATTGTATATCCATGTATACGGATTGTGGTTAACGCTTCAGGAGTGCGCCGTCAATTAGGATGCAATCGGAATATCTATCTTATTGTTAGGGAAAAGTAAACTAATTAATTTAATAATTAAATATAAGAAAAGCGACAATTTGAATATATAATATTTTTAAATTTTTTTATAAGACTATTATTATATGATTATTATTTATAATAGAAATACGCTTTGGTTTTTAAATATCTTTTTTTTTTGTTTTTCTAATTTGTATTTTATTTCGTTGATTAGATATTTAAGTCTAATTCCTGTTTCGGTTGATTAATTGTTTATTATTAAAAAAAAAATAAACAATAAAAAACAATATCATTACAGAGGACGGCTTCAAGCTCTGCGCTTTTTATTTAATTGTATATATATATATAGAAAAAGGAAAAGATATTATGTCAAGTCAAAGGACATATAGTATATGAGTAACATGAGTTTCTATTAGATAATTTAGTGCCATCTGATGTAATTAATTACATCTGTCTGTTCGTTGCACTATTCATTATCTTTTGTAACTATTCTATTAGAATTAAGTGTAACAGAATAGTTTTATTCATGTTCCGAAATAGTAAAGTTAATGCGAGTGTCAATTAAGAATGTCATTTTATTATTTTCTTTTTAATATATAGACATGGTCAGCCAAGTTAAGCTTCATTTAATAAATAAATCGACACGAGCAGGATTCGAACCCGCCACCTCGTGAATCGTGTAGCTCTATTGAGCTATCACGTTACCTATCTATCGCTATCACCCGCCTCAATGATATGTAATCTTTAACACTAAACCTACCAAGTACTGGTCAAATTGACCGTTCTTAAACTTTTGTAAAACTTACACATTTTTTAACGTTATAATATCGTCATCAAACTACATGACAATTCATAGAATATGCATATAATATTTTCTACAGTCTTTACTTTTAATTATTTCCATTATTACCTGCGTTATATAATAAAATAACTTTTAATTATACTAATAACTATTAATTTGACAACGTGCGGTAGGAACAGGTATACAAGAATTGTCGGTAGGTTTAGTGTTAATAACACATGCGATAAATCCTTATAGAAAAAAACAATTCATACACGTCATCATTAAAATATAACAATGCTTAACTGTTGTAACTTTTGAATCGGAATGTACAAATTCACGGGACAATTATCAATAGAGTTGGAATTGTATACAAAAGTTACAAACTACAAACAGTATGAATCCACTAACTGTTGCAACTACCAAATAATTCAGACAAGGTGTACTTAGGTATTGAATCCGTTAGTTATATATTGAATAACTAAAGGCTTGTACGAATTATTATAAATATTTTAATGGAAAATGTCTTTACTTTTATTATATATATATATTGAATCAATGTTTAGGGTAGCCTAATAGTACAGCGTTTTCAATACACTTTCACAATAATAGTCTTTTATAACTAAATAAAAATTGAAAAATGTTATTAAAAAATAAAAAATAATCTAAAATTTAAATTTCATAATATGGAACTGATAGACAAATTTAATATATTATTTTAATATACAACAAATAAATCGCCAAAGAAAAAATATTTTTTTTAAATTTATAGTTTGTTTAGAAGAACGTAAAAATAATAACTAATTCATTTAATAACATATATATACATAAATATTTCAATATTTATAATTTGTAATGAATACTTATAATTAATATTTAATCCCCCATCTAATATTAAATATTTCTAATATTGAATACACAGGTAACATCCGTTTAGTATTTTTGCTGATTCCTCTGATATTATACAAGTTCAAAGCTATTGTGTGAATAGAGCTCAGGGTTTCAGTCAACAATATTTAGATTTCTCATACAGATATCATTTTATTGTGTGGTATATGTTGCGTAAGGCTTCACAACACCTAATATATTATATATTATATATAATATTAATATTTATTAAAGTCCATTTTCAATTCAAAAGCAATATTTATAGGAATGTTAATTTTCATTTAATTTTAATTATTTAATTATTAAGCGGTACATCTAAATTAAATGGATATTGTTGTGATATTAAAAAAATATAATTTTTGTATAAAAATGTGTACAATAATATTAAAAACTTGATATTAATGTTATCGTTATATGAATCGCGGTTTGCGGTTTGAGAGGCTGTGCTTTGTTACTTCGTCCTTAACAAGATATTCTCGTATAAACCAATCATAATTACTATAATATTATTATATAATAAAATTCATTCTGGACTTATTATTATTTTTTAACTATAATCAATTATGTTACACTCCAAGAAATAATAATAAGTAAAAACTTAACTCAAACAAACTTGCAAATAAATTAACTTTTATACAACAAATAAAATCTATCAGACATGTATAGATCAGGAATTTACTAATTATATGTATATTTTTATTACTTTCCATTATATATTATTATCTAACCGTATATAAATAGAACATATACATTTCATATGCCAGTTATAACATGTTCAATAAATAATCAAAAGAAATCTAACAGTATTATATAATTGAATGTTATGGCACCAATTATTATGGTGTTCAACTGAAGGTCGCTCTCGTTTCAAAACTTTCGCCGGTACTTATAAATTCTTGGACGGAATTAAAATTAATGTTACGCATACGTTACACTTAAGTGTAATGATCAAGAAAATACATATATATATATATATATATTGGAATGAATTCTTTCAAATTTGTATGTATTCTGAACCTAGAAATAATATATTCATAATACGCTGTAATTGACGCAACGCTCATAACATACGTGCTCTGGATCAGCTCTTTAAAAACACCTATATTATCGTCTTTATCTTATCAAAATATTTTTATTATTATTATATTGGTTACAGTTTTTTGGAAGAAGTATTTTATATCTAAATAATCTAATAAATAGAAAATACTTTACTCCATAAACGAAATAACTATAAAGAAAAGAAAATAAAAACATACACATCTTGAGATCAGACAGCCTTTGAGAACGGAGATTACAGAATTTGATAGGGTGTAAAAAATATACTTTAGAGAGGTCATCTTATATTGGTTTTTGGATCTCTTGTTTCTTAATTCTATCACTACATGCCATTATGTAACGCAACTTGAGCTAAGTGGAAGCGACTATGTCGAGAGCCTAATACTTACATCCTATATCTAAAAACAAATGACAATATTATACTAATAAAAGTGGACATTCCAAATCGTAAATTTAACATTTTTCATCTTTTATTATACCGAAACCATTTATGGTATTTCATATAACAAATAAAAGATATCAATTAAAAAATATATTTTAAAGTTAAATTAAGTACTATTGAAAGTTATGAATATTGCGAATGAGGATTCATCATTCGAATGATGATTAATGGGCTTTTAAGAATTATTATATCAATTGCATTATGGCAGTGCTCTTCGGAAATGATAAATAATTTTTTACTTTTATTTAAGTAAATATTAAAATACAAACTCAATTTCATATAATTTTTATCTAATTATTTCAACTCATTAATTCTATTGTGTCGTTAAATAAAAAAAAAACTATTTGGTATGATAAATTTATATAACTATCAAACTTGCAGGATCCTTTGACTTCCCACGCTTCCTGAGGGCCTCAAGCTCCCCACCTCGTTGGGGTGGGCTAGTGTATATAAAGTCCAAGCCAAGACACCAATACAGTAAACAGTTTTGTCGTTGCAGCATCAACGGCCCGCCCCATCATGCGAGGGAACCGGAGCATTGTGGTCAGTCATTTTTTTAACGTTTTTTTTTTATTAAAAGAAAGTGCATTTCTTATTTATATTTTATATTTAGTTATGTATTTTATAAAATTTATTATATTGGTTTTATGGTATTTAAAAATCAGAAGCGGTTGAAGTTAGTTAATATTGACGATCGGTAAACAAAAGGCGATCTCGGTTTTAGCGTGGATGATAATTGTTAAATATTTACTTTAAAGCATAAATCGTGACATTTTATTTTTTAAAGTATCTGTAAAAGATAATAAGTTTTTTTATTATATTATTATTGTTTTCAAATATTATATGTGACAAAAAATATTGGATAGTTTTTTTTAATATTATTTTATATCGTGTTGTTAATATAATTATTAGTTTTTTATCCTATTGTATTAATTTTATAGAAAAACGGTTCGGTTCCGTATTTTAATAATAACCATTTATATTTATTATCAATATTATAAATACAACATAAAATGTTTCCTGGTTTCCCTTTTCGTTAAAAAATATAATGTCATCACTTTATCTCTCTAACAGACGTTTATAGTTAAGACAATTGCGACTTCCTCACACGTACTTCAATTCATGCGTAGATATTATCGTAAAAACATAGAATATTTTCTATTGTTACTTTTCTAGTATTCACATTATTGTTAGCAATTGAGATGTCACTTTCCATCATAGCAAGGTCAATAATCGAAATTATAAATACAATAAATATAGATATAGGAATTACAAATACAATGGATATAGCTATCGGAATTATAAATACAGTAAATATAGCTATCGGAATTACAAATACAATGGGCATAGCTAACGGAATTATGGATGCAATTGATATGTTTTGTTACGTAATGCGGATTTCTTTTAGTTCCGTTGTGGGGTCACGAGCGAATTTTGGTCAAATACACGTAATATGCAAACAACGGTGACTGTGTTGCCCAATTACGGAATCGTCTTTTAATTTACGGTCCAAATGTTGCGAATTAAGTTTATTATTCGTGATATCATCTTATGTTGGATTTAATTTGAATCATAATTTACATAAGCATAAAGGATTTAACATTTTTTATTATAATTATTTGATTACCTACTTAATGTTTTTAAAATAATATTTTTGGTAAAAATTTAATATATATTTTTTTTTTTTACATTCACTTTGTTCCGGTTTGTTTGTTGTGTAATGGATATATCTACACGTTTTATTAGCGTTGTGCAAAATGTTTTAACAAGTATACCCACTTTCACAGGACATTTTCACTGGTTACAAATTTAGTTACATGTAAATTTCATGAAAATTTATTTAACAGTATTATATAAATATCGATAATTGGTTTCCAATTTCATGAAAATTTAGTAATAAACAATGATTTCATTGTTGCAAACATCGTTGAAATATATCACAAAGACTGCATTTTCCAGATGTTAATAAGATAATTAAAGTGTCTTTCAACTTTCACTAAGTTTGCCATAACGGTAAACTCACGGAGTGCAAAATCATTACTTCCTATTTAGCCACAAGCAGGACCGGTCATAGATACTGAGACCCACTTTCTTTTTATTCGTTCATTATTATATAATGTTATAATGCAGACATACTAATGTGTGTTAGTATGTAAATTATAACACATTACAGGTTGTCATCGTTGTTAATAAAATAACAATTAATTATTTTACGAAATAATTAATAAATCGTTATGGTGTGTTCTTAATGATTATACTAAAAAATGTTTTATTTATATATGCGTTGCGATAGTTTTTTCTCACTTAAGGTACATTTATGCTTTGCGTAATTTTAAGCTATGCGGAAGGTTTGTTGACTAATTAGCATTTAAAAATCTTTTCTTTGTTACAGATTACCTTAGCGGTAATTTTACATATCACTCTTGTGACTAGTAAGGCGTTAATACCACAAGATCAACAAGCTCAGCAGCAGTTGGTACCAAGAGATCCAAATGCTCAGAAACGTGTCGGCTACGATTACCCTGCACCAGATAACGATTTAATTAATCCGTTTCAAGATCATGATCACGGTATCTCACATGAGCACCACGATGTAGACGATCATGGTCTCAGCGATAATGGACACGACGAGCATCATTATGACGAACACCACTTAGAACATCATGATCATGTCGAGGAACATCATGATCACCACGATCATCACGACCATCACGACCCTGGTTATTGGAAGAAGAAATTAATTTGGAAACCAGGATGGAAAAAAATATGGAAAAAGGCTAAGAAACAAATTTGGAAGCCGTCCTGGAAAAAGATCTGGAAACCAATATGGGTACCGACCAAGGTACCTGTTTGGAAGGAAATTAAAGTTCCCGATTGGAAGAAAATCTATAAGCCAGAGTGGAAACCTATAAAAGTGCCTGCTTGGAAAGAAGTTAAAGTCCCAGATTGGAAGAAAATAACTGTTCCTGTATGGAAGGATATCGTTGTTCCGGGATGGAAAGAAATCCAAGTGCCAGCGTGGAAAAAAGTGTTTATACCGGAATGGGTCAAAGTTGGAATTCCCGGTGAAAAATACTTAGGAAAAGATCACGATGGCTGGGAATATACATCCCACGACCTTTGGAAGAAAAAACTTATATGGAAACCATTATGGAAGAAGTATTGGAAACCAGCTAAGAAACAAATTTGGATACCCGACAAAAAGCTTGTATGGAAAGACGAATGGAAACAAATATGGAAAACTGAAAAACAAAAGATCTGGATTGACGATAAAAAATTAGTTTGGAAAGAAGCTTGGCAACAGATTTGGAAACCATCGAAGAAACTCATTTGGGTGCCCGACAAAAAATTAGAATGGAAGGAAGCCTGGAAACAAATTTGGGTTCCAGATTGGAAAGACATTTGGGTGCCAGGAGTAAAAAAGATTTGGAGACCTGTGTGGATATCGGAGTGGTTCCCATCTCCCGATCATCACGAGCATGTAGAAAGGAGTGATAACAGTTTAGCTGCCAGCCAAAAATCAGTTGCCGTTCAACCTGCACCAAAACAAAATGGTCCGCAGCGACAGCAGCAACAGCAGCAACCACAACAAACGTGGCAGTTTCCAAAATAATTAATTTAAAACTTAATATTATTTGGTGTAAATCGAGTCAAAAGTATTATATTACTAAGGTGTGGAACAAAATTGTAACGACTGCAGTCCAGACCTGGTTAAAGATGAATGCAGGAAGGAACGGTCACATCGCAAGTAGGTAAAAATGTTATTTTTTAATAAATACTTTTTGCCTTGCGAACCATGAAAAGCGATGCGATTGTTTCTTAGATTCAGTACTGAATATCATTGGTATAGGTGTATGAAGTCTCGAAAAAATGCAATAAGGGTGAAAAAAATATGTTCGTAAAAACCTTTCTGAAAAATCAGTAAAAAGTTTCTTAATTACTTCATTTGATTTGAAAAATTACAGATCACATATATTTATATCACCAGTTACCATTACTATAAGTTGAGCCATAAAAATACGATATATATAAATCTATTTTTATTAGAATACTAAGAAAACAGAAGCATTACAAACGATCCAATAGACCTTCGAGATGTTAGTTAATAAAGTACATTGTAGGAGATCTTTAACCCACTGAAGCTTGTTATGTTGATTTGTGTGTATTGTTAAGTTTATTGTTAATATAATATAATAAGTTGTTAGTTTTAAGGCGGAACCAATGAAATAAAGAATAAGGTTTTGTTTAATTATCTTGTCATTTAAGGACTCAGTAACCCAAACATGACATACAAAATATAATATATAATATATATTTAACCCAATTCTAATAGTTAATTTCAGAAATACTAATATATTTAATATTGTATATCTTCTATATACTATATTTTTTTAAACTGTATCCAAATACCACATTACATCCATTTGCCAAATTTCTCTAAACGACACTTAATGTTTAAAACCACTTTCAGGGACTGTAAGAGCAATGTTAAATAGGTTATGTCCACACATATATAAATACATACATATATTCTATATTAAATGTAAGTAAAATTTAAACATTTTATATATTAAATACTGGAGAATGAATTATTTAATTGTTTAATAAAGCATTAAGTACATAAGAGTAACAACAAAGAGTTGCGTCATAAAGGCTTTGTTATATCAATTTGGAGAAAGCAACGAAATAAAGGTTTTATCTGACATCCGAAGTCCATAAAGCGGATTGAAGTTATTATCGAGATTGGAGCTGATCACTTTTATTACGACAAGCCTGGACTCGTCCAAGTTTGTTGGGTAATAAATATATAATCCTAGGATTATGCATTGATTTTATATGTATATTCATAATGTTTTGATATTCTTATTTGAATTAGGATTTAATATGTTATGGAAAAAAAAACAGTTTTGTTACTTTTCTGAATGTGGTTTTCTGGAAACGTTTGTTATCGATGGATTTTAATTGGAACACTCATCGCTGTGAAGAAGATTGTTAGTGTTAAAAGATGTTAAAATAAATAAAAAGACAACAGACAACAATAAGAACAAAAAGCCTGAGTATCTGACGCTCACTTTTCTCAGGCCTTACTTTACAGTCAGTAATAGTTTTGACAATGAAATCTTTGAATGAATGAAAAAATCCTTACCTTTATCTTACTTTTAATTACTTTTCACTGTTACTCATGATCAAATTAAACTAAACGTTCAGCAATTAAAATACAAAAAGATGAAACGGAGTAAAATGTAAATAGTTCTAAAAATTTTTGTGTACATGAACAAAATAGATATTGTAAATTAGTAAACGTCTGGTAAACTATAAAACATATATTAAATTACATCTCTTTATATAAGTAAGTATATTTCAGTCCAAAACGATACATTATATTACAATTGAATGATCATTCAGCTTCAGTCACTGAATGATCACCTTCATTCACTCTTGCAATATATTTAACTTATGCTTAATCATACTCCATCTCCTTTCCTTCTTCTCGATCCCTGTTTAAGTTTTTATTTTAAATGATAGTTGAAACTGAAATAACTTTCCATCATACACGTACCAAAGACGACAAAACGAAACTATAAACCATGACTATTCATCACGTCACATTAGTCGGCGTTAGTCATAAAAAAAAATAGTTTAATAAACTTTATAATATTGGATACATGAATATTTACTAGTTGAGCTGAGCGTAAGCGAAGCTCTTAACCGTTTGGGAGACCTTTTTTGTGTTTAGTTGTGTCCAGAATGCGACGAGATAATTAGCTAAAAGTTTTCTCATGTATGTTTGAGCCGAACGCGGATGTTATAGCAACAACAGATTGAAAAAATGTTAAGCCATTAAAAAGTTATCAAGAAAAGAAGAATGGAGAGGAGGAGTTGGCGGATCCTAGTATATAAGGTTTATATCATAAAGATATTAAATCTAAATTTAAAAACCTAGTAAACATTTAACACAAAATTGAACATTCCTCACATGTAACCAGTGAATTTATTGCATCCTGTTCGAGAGGTTTTGAATGTTGGATCTCAAGAGCCGGATGCATGATCCCTGAATCTAGAACGAATTTTTTAGGTCACCTTAAAGAATAAAAAGGGTAAAGAGAATAGATTTTTATTAATACAAATTATACTTACCTATTTTAATTTACACACTAGTACTATTATTTCCATTGATATACAAACCTTTTAAGCATACTATAGTTTAAAAAATGGTTTAATTATTATTAGTATTGGTAACATTTTACTATTGCAATATTTATACTTAAGCTTGTGTGCGTTACTTTATGTATATCTTCACGTGTACGCTAAATAGATAATAAAATATCAAACTTTATTTTTTTTTGGTTATAACATTCTAATTACCACAAATAAACGTTTAAAATATATGATTAGTTTGGTTTACCTTATAGTCCTAAGAGAATCATACAAAATAGGTATAATTTTAATAAAGTCTTTAGAGGCTTTTCTTTTTCATTTATTTTATATATAACATTTCTTGCGACTCCGTCCGTTTAAACTAAGGTTAGGTCAAGCAAATGTTTTGTAACTCTTTGAACCCCGAGACAAAGGGAGCAGCAGAAACGCGCTTTCAATACTTTGCTATATTACTTTTAAAAGGTACTTGTTAAACAGGCCATCCAGTATTTTTTAAAATATCCAACTACTAGTTAGAGATTAACGCGTTTAAACAAACAAATACCCAAAAATACTTCAGATTTATAATATTAATACAAATGTATAATTGCATGGATATTAAGCAAAATAAAATTAAGTATAGATACTTATAACATTACTAGATGATTCCCGCCCGTTTCGCTGGGCATACTAGTAATTTGGATGTGAACTAAGACTTTTTGTATTAACAAATCACCTATGAGGTACTGTATATTGGGATGCGTTCCCGTTATGTGATGTGGCGGAATCCCCAGTAGGTTTAAACCACGAAAAAATTTGACGTCTACATCACAAAACAAGTAACCGTAAAATTTTAAGTTAATCGGACAGATAGTTTCGGAGATTTCGTGATGAGTTAGTGAGTAAATCGCTTACATATATATATCAGGTTATTGGATTGGCAATTATATTATAAGTTTAAATAAATTTTTTTTAAAGAACTAGTGTTAATACATGGTTCATAATTTGAACACAACCATTCTTGAAAATTTGAGAAAAATTAATTATTTGCAAGTGCACACCTTTTCTTAAGATATTCCATTATTGTTTTTCTGAGTTCATATACTTATATATTCTTTTAGAACAAAACAGTTTTTATCTATCATAACAACTAATTACCGTTACCATATTTAGAGGGAAATGGAATTGTTTCTCTATGAACCATTTGTTCTAACGTTCCTTGTAGACATGCTGACCCAGACAGCAATACCATCCGTACACTATTTTTATCTGGCATTTTTTCCGGTCTTTGTAAGACTTAAATTTGGATATCAATGCTACTTACAACTGACCATCGAAAGAACTAAATTATTATTTTTTTGTTCATTCATACCATGCGGAAGGAGAAACAAATAAAATATATAGTCTATACTGTCTTTATAGTTGTAACCCGTTTATTTAAATACATAACAGAAGTTATTAAATGCTTATTTTGAGAACCATACAGATGTACGGGTCACGCGCCCCTATGACGGGATCTAAACCACGACATCTTAGCAATCTCCAGTCAGGTCCGCTATTAGACTCAGTCAATCTAAATAGAATTTTTAAAACTCGCTGGGAAAGAGATTTGGAATAACACATTTTAAGGTATTGGAAATAATGTTTACGTTGACTGTAAAGAAATTCAACTTACGTGCAAGCCCGCTTTAATCGCTGCTGTTGCCTGGCTCTCACGAAAAAGATTCAGAGCTCTTTCCAAAAACTGCCCTACATATTACAGAATTACCTCAGACGTTCTGATACGATACCTTATTTAATAGACTAATAAGAAACTTTATTTCAAATTTTAATATTAATATGACGGTTAGCTACGGCAAAAATTGGATGCAGAAAAAGCTTATCGAAGTTATTAATTTTTTGGCAACATTCGGCAATTATGATTTCAAAAATTTGAGGAACAGTTCCATTAATGCCATAAAGGGGCAAATTGATATGTTAATATCCATTTTGCCGCTATTAATGCCTGACTTAAGAAATCCGCAATTACGGCTCTAAGAGTGTTTGATATGTTAAAATTAAATTAAAACTCTTTGTAAATAAGATTCATCTTTAAAAAATAAATAAAAAAAAAATTACGCTATGAAAAGGATATGTACATGTAATATTATGTATTTATTTATCTCAATTCTTTTTTGTTTATTATTTTTATAACATAACATATTATGTTAAAACCATAGTTTTTCAATAAAATCTTTATTCATTGAGCCTGTTTTCTTAATTTATAAAATTCAGAAATGATTTGGCAAGGTTAGTTAATCTAAGACCAAAGTTCAAGACAGAAATATAATACCAGTTATAACTACTATCAGTATTGCTCAGTAAAATATTTAGTGTAATTAAATATTTTGTTCACGATATTTTTTGCAAAAAAAAGTAATAATTTATTTTTTTCCTATCTCGTCTTATCATAATTTATATACTCTGTGTGTTACTTACTGATAATTTTGAATGTCAATGTCAAAAATGGGAATATTTAATACTATTGTAAACAATACAGATTCATTTTATCTCTCTTGAATATTTCAAGAGAGATAAGTTATACATTTTGATGTAAATTAAACTTAAATGTGATTCTAAAATGGCTAGCAAAGCTGCAAGAGTGGCAGAATTATTCAGAAAAACAATAGCAACAACAAAATGTTTTGATCATAACCTTAAAAAGGTAACCGAAATATTAATAAGTTATATAAACTACTTTTATCAATTTTTAATCAGTTAATTACAATTAGCTTAAAATTAACTGTCCCTTGATAATAAGAACACCAAAGTTTTTATTTAAACGTTACGATATTGATATATTTACATTATTATTATGAATAAAATAAAAAAATAATGATTGTGTTTTAATTTAGTATATTTAATTGGTTAATAGGTGAATGTAGTAGCTTGTGACAACGGGCGACTGTTAACAGAGTTTCAAGTAGGTCCGGAACACCTGAATCAAAGAGGCACCTTGCATGGAGGTTTTATAGCTCATTTAGTAGATGCCATATCTACATATGCACTCACGGCCAATGAAAGTATTGAAACTAGGGGTGTTTCAATAGACCTTAGTATCAGGTGCTTATACAATATAACAATAATTTACCTAAACTATGGTTTATTAATATCTTAATATCCAATAAGTTTCCCATAACACTGACTTCCTTGTCAATTTGCAGTCCATTTTTTTTTTAATCTTCAGTATTAATGTAGATGTTTTTATTTTTAAAACATACTTTATACTACAATGATCCTTATTTATGTTGCTGTCCTTGTCCTTATTGCTTTTGAATAATTATTAAAAAAAAACTTTTTATTATATTTTAGTTACATGAATGCTGCTAAAGAAGGAGATAATGTTGAAGTTGAAGCTATTACCAAGAAGTTGGGCAAGAAAGTAGCATTTCTAGAAGTAGAGGTGAGGAACAAAGACAAAAACCAAGTCTTGGCTACCGGCCGTCATACAAAGTATATTGGTGTTTGAATCTTTTTGTCACTAGATAGTGTAGAGATGTATATTATTTGTATATAAGATTAATAAATCTATTAGTTATCTGTTGATGTTTCAATTACCATTAAAACAATATATACATATATTATTATAAAAAAGGGAGTTTTTTGTTGAACAGTTAACTTTAATATCAATAGTAAACAAATTTTATAAACATATATAATATTTGTGTATGTAAATGAAAGATATATTTGTATTTTTTCATTTATTTTTTTAAGCACATACAATAATGAAATAACTCGGCCAACAAACAAAAATCACACTCCACAGCTGACGTGTAATCGTATTTAAATTTTGTTTCAACATTTTATGTTTGGGTATTTTTTATTCTTATTCTGAATATATTCTACCTGTCCATCATAAAAAGGTATTACCTATCATTGGACCTTTGATAGGTTTACCTTTTTAAAAATGACAACATGAAAATTATTTTGTTATTGGTAAGTGTTTGTTCATACACTGAAGTGTGAAGTTTGATTTTTGCTTTGACAATCCAAGAACCAATCTTTCGGATGCGCCATGGGAGCATGTAAGTCCAGCTAAATAAGTTTATTTCTGTTTTTATCCAAGTAATGTAAGAATCCAAATTTTTGGAAACTAGTAAAACAGGTTATGGGCAAGTACGGATACTGAATAGGACGATGGGTGCAAATGGCCTCCCCCATAGTAATTTATAGGCTTTTTTGTTTTATCTGTGTAAACTTTTTTTTCAAATAAAATAAAGTATAAATGACACTAGCTGTAGATAACTGATTGGCGCTTAATGTCACTATGAATATGTTCCAGAAAATGTGTTAGATCCTCAAACGTAATACTATGTGAATAAAGCTATTTCTTTGAAGATATATATGTCTTTATCAAAATAAAGTGTTCCTTGAGAAAGGGAAGACCATAACACCCATTGCCCCTACCCTTCTGTTTCCGCTTGGTACTGTGCCTGCCTCTCCCGAACTAAATGCTGTGTCTTATATTTTGAGTATAATAACTATCTTTCAATACTTATTTTTTAGGACTTACACCTCGAATACTTATATATACGAACATTTTTTATTTATTTCAATGCCAAAATGGAGAAATATTACTCTCATATTATATTGTTTTTCGGAATTATAATAAATTTTTTAATCGTCTATTATCACGGCGTATCCAAATTCAACCATCCTTATCACATTAAACAAATAAAGAATAGTTACAAATAAGTATTACGAAATTCAAATATATTTCGTTAAGGATAATCTGCAAAATATATTCCCGATATTTTGCATTTCCAAGCACATAGGAAGTTGTAAACAGTTTTGATCGTTGCTAACAAATTGAATATTTTAATTAGGTCAGTGATTTTAATAGATTATTTTAAAGAGCTTTTTTTTTGAACTTACTATATAACTTCATTATTTTGATAGTATTTTAAATCCGCAGAATACATACGTAAAATATGATTTTAAATATGACATTTAAAATCATTTTATGATATTCAAGTTCGAATGTTTATTATTGTACTCTTTTTACCTAAGTTTTTTCCCAGTGAAGGTGTAAGTAGACAGCGGTTTCTACGAAAAAATATGACCGGTAGTTTTAACACTTTTAAAGAGCTTATTTCCAAGTGCTTGGAAAAACAATTTATCGCCACAACATTTAGAAGACTTATTTTGTAGACTAGATAGACTGGCGTGTCCTGCAGAATTTATATTTCTTTATATATTTTTTTGACAGTGAGTTTGATAATTTATACAGAAACGAATAAATAATTATATTTCCAATCAATCTATCACTATGAATTTTAATAGTATTTGTCTGAAAATAATTTCAACTTCACAATCTTTTACGCACACATTAATTGTAAAACATGTAAAACAAACCAAGTAAAGACATATTTATTTTTGTCACTGTGCATGCAACTAATTCCTTTGTAAACTAATTCTTATTCATCCTTTGAAATTTATTTGACACAAATTTTGTCTATAAACCACAGGAACCGCCAAGTCCACAATACCTTAGGCTTAGTCCATACTTGTATCATTTAGGTGTATCCAATCAGCGTGACAGATTCGCGAGTATGTCATTTGTTATACATTGATTTCTCGATCATGACAGACTTTTTTTAGTTTTAAACTGATCACTAAATATCCCCTAAAGTATGTGTAACAAGTGGAAAAAATAAAAGGAAATTTGTAAAGGATAAAGTATCATGAAGTAAGTACGCTTTTTATACTGTCTCACACTACGATGCTAATTGGCAATTTGATACTTAATACTCCGGGTCCTTTTTTACAGATCATGTATATTTTGCAAAAGGACGATCGCAAAAATTTTTTTTGGACCCCAATACCCAAAACCTTTGTGATAAAAAACAATTGGAATGATTTTAATCTTATGACTAGATGTGCTGCATACAAGCGTTGTTTATACAATCACAAAATTTTTTTAAAAGACGTTGTCTTTGATTATGGAGTCCTGAAAAAAAATTAAGTAATCAATTTGTGTGAGAGTATTTTCTATGCCCTTGAAGAGTAGAAAGTGTGGTATCGCTCATTAAACCACAACTTAGTATCGTGATACAGTATCATAAGTGATACAGATCAGTGTCACATTGTAAAGATCTGATACACCAAATTGACATAAATATGAACGTATCTTAACATTAAGTTCTGAATATGATAATATTATGTAACCTATCGCCATTTTACAGACTCCTTAACTAACGGTACTTGATAGCATCCGTATCATACTGTAGAAGTCACAACAGTTTTTTGTAGATGCTAGTCCCCAAAGCTTTTAAACAGTTTTGTTGTGCTTAATGACTGAGGCGGCTGAGATTTTCGGTATTTTACGATAATCACAATGTTTTCCACTTTTGCTCTGGGGGATGTCATTTTCTTATTGTATTTTACCCATATCAGATATTAATCAACCTTTGTTTTATTAAGATTTAAAAATAACTTTTTCAGATCTCAAAAGTTCGTCAGATTTTTTTTGTGGGTTTTTGTTTACATCATTTTTAAATTGTCAGATCTTACAAGAATTTCACGAAAATATTAAATTGTGATCATCTTATATACTAAATTTAACCTAAACATCAAGATAACATTTAAAATCTTATTCAATATCTTAAGGAATCTAAATAAGTAACATGTTTTATAGTAAATGGTAAATAGACACATATGCTTATAGACCGCAGACCGCGCTTTAAGTATCACGTAGCTTTAATTATAACTTTGGTAACTATTATTTTTTGTGCAAATAATAATCTCTGAAAGCTTGGAAAAGTTAATACAGCTTATTATAAGTTGCCGAGATTCGTAAAACACATCAGTTCTGCGCCGGTCTGCAGTCTATTAATACTACAACATCTAAACATGATAATGAGACATTATAGTATATTTTTCATTCAAACTATTTAATAATATGCAAGAACATAACTCAAACATTGCCTTTTCTCATCAGTTATTCTTACGATAAATTTTTAGTTTCAGTAATAGTTTATCATTCACACATTTCGACTTCAATGAAAGCGAAATAAATCAAACTTAATGTCTATATTTTATTTAATCTAATAGTTAATTGCAATTTATAATCGCATAAATTTTTGCTGTTATAAAAGTAGTTTCCTAACTTCAAAATACACACCCTTAAATACCATCTTAATTCGTGTCGCTGACCCCGTAATATTCAATTTAGGACGGATCTTGACCTTTCTGCCTACATGAAAATTCTCATGACCACTTTAATTAAAATGTAGACCTTAGTTCAATTAGTTAAATTAATAATGTTTATCAAAGCCTATAACTTAGATAAATGGCACTTAAGTTTTATAAAGAGATATTATCGGAAAATAAACATAATAGTAATCGGAATTATAAATATGTTTGTTGTACCTTAACATAGTAACGAGTTACGACTAGAATATTTTTCATATTGATTATAGACATCTACACTAATTGTGACATATAACACTTGAATATTGCTAATCAGCGCGATTGAACTTAAAATCTTGCAATATATCATATTAAAAAGTATACTTAGGCAATAAATAACATTGTAATATTTTGGAATATAAATAAATTCTTAGTTGGACCACAACGAGAAGACTTAGTACTATTCTTTAAATCAATACCGAAAGGGAAGCTTTTTTTTTCTTTTTTCATTGTTAGTTTTTTTTAATGTTTTTTATTTGATATATTAAATTTTAAATATTACCTATTTACCTGTGTACATATATTTTCATTTATTGACATTAAATATTTTTTTATTATTTTAAGGTTTTTTTATTTTTTTTTACTGTTTTTGTAATTTTTTAACATTGATACATCGATTATGGTTAAATACGTAATATTTTATTAAATGCCATTTAATCGTAATACTGATGTTACAAATTACTTTTTATATTTTTTCTCTAATTCCTTGATTTGTTTTTTTAGCTTTTCAACAACCTTCAATAACTCAGTGTGAGAATCTTCTAGTGTGCTTAGACGATGATCATTCTCAGTTAGTTCAGTATAAAGGTCTACATCAGATGTAACATCTCTACGAACACGATTTGATTCATTTTCATAGCTATCCTCTCCACAAGATTCACAATCTGCCCAGAATCTTAAATCAATCTTAGGAAGATAGTCACAAGACACGAGACCGTCTTGCACTTCAGGAAGCAAAAACACATTTTCGCTTATAGTATCAATGTTGTCTCCATTATCGCATAAAATTCTTGCAAAAGTAGTTTTCTTAATTTGGACCAATTGTTCACGCGTGAAAGTAGAAGGATTTTCATACCAAAAACGATCTCCATTTCGTAAACGTTGAAATTGTTCAATAAGAAGGCATCTAAACAGAGGTCCTACTTTACCACCTTCAACTTGATCTTCTAAGATGCCACCGACCCAAACGTCAATATTATGTACTGATCCATACAAATCCTTCAGTTTATCTCTCACACTTTTATCAGTTATTTCATTTGCTAAGTCCTCAAAGTCATTCACTTCGCTCATATTACAAACTTGACGCCATTTTGTGTAAGGAGGGATAGCATGATCGCGACCTCTTTGAATATTTATAGCAGCTAAATCAAGAGCTACAGCGTGAGAAGTATGGAAAAGTTTTTCTGTGAGTTCTGAATTAAGATTTTGCGTCGATGTCTTCAATTTAGCCGGGGTCGTAAACATGCCTCTAAATAATGGATCAACTCCGCCTTCATCAACTAATCTCCACGGCGCGAAAAAGGCGTTACGTAAAAGTAAATGACCTTGTGGTATGGTCTCAAAGTTTTCATCGTATCGATGTAGAATGGGATTGATAAGCGAATGTCCAAATCGTAGAGCAGCAGTAGCAAAAACGTTTGAAACAGATGGATTTTGTGTAGGATCGTATTCCTTATATTCGCCAAGCTGTTCGTATCCTTCAGGTCCGAGAATGAGGGGCAACCAATACACGTACGTTATAACCTGCATTTGTGCTCCGACAATTTTTCTTGCTTCTTGGTAAACCTTGTCTCCATCCCAGAATGGATTTATTCCTTTTAATTGAATTGCAAGACGGTTATGCTCTCTCATCCAAAGTGTATGCATCGCAGCTAACCCAATCTGTTCATTAGCTCTAATATCACCAGCAACAAAACAATTGCGGTTGCTTTCTTCTAGATTACGTCTGCAGTCCATGCCATTTAAGCCTGTTGTTGGTAATAAGGGTTTTTTTCCAGGAAATTTGGCTCCTACTCTCAGAGTACCATTGTTATTTGTGAAGTCTCGGAGATCTTCAGCAACAGACTTTTCAAAACCATATACTTGAGATGCGTCAATGTAGGATGTAAGTTGATTTATCTGTTCTCTAGGCTGCAACTTTCCAAAAAGTACTGATGTCATTCCAGAGCCACATACAGCACTAGTTCGCACAAAGTCAATACAACGGCGATTAGTTACACGAGGATCATTTTTAGGGACATCGATAGGGAAGCATGGAGCCGCGTAATCGCATGTTTTTTTACAGTCAACTCCATCCCATGTCTGGGAACTTACAGAAGGTAATGCGTGATCTAAATCATGATCTAACCACTGGCCCCATTGCATAGTCATGTGAGTAATCTTAATATCCTCGGAAATCACTGTTGTAGTTATAATAGTTGTAGAAATTAATCGAGCGCTTGGCAGAAAATAGCCATTGTATTTCACTTCCTTATTCCATCCTGTTGGCTCACTAAAACCGTTTTCATAGATAGGAAAGAGAACGCGACGGAAAGGGGAAAGTGAGGTACCCCATGTTGGTTCTTCGAAATTATTACAACTACCATCAACAGTTCTATATTTTATATGAAAGCACATGTCAGAACAATCATTTACTTGTCGATGTGCTACGCAGCCGGAAAGGCGTGCTATAACCTCTAAATGTTGAGCTGATAATATATTATCATAACTAAAAGGTTGTACAGAAGTTGCTTTTAATCCGGATTGTATAAAACTTTTTACTTTTTCCAATGTTCTTTCATATATTTCAGCTGCGCGAGCTACTTCTCTAGCTGGAGCATTTGGGAATCTAGTGATCCTGTATAGATCTTGATAACTGGCGGTTGCGCCTTTGTTGTTAAATAATTCTTCCATTGTTTTTGCTATTGCTTGATCAACATCTCTGATAGCTTCTGTAATTGCAATATTCACATACTCATCACCAGGTAAAATATGATCCTTTATGGTTAAAAATAGTGAGGCCGTATCTCTTCCATGTTCGTTATAAACGGAACATTCATAAGTACCAGAGTCTGTCAGCGAAACGTTATTAATTATTAAACTACCGATTAAGGATATACTAATTCTGTCATTAGCAGTAATACGACTTCCATCTTTCCTCCATTCAACATATGCAGACGGATCACTTTCATATTCACAAGGTAGCTGCACCGATGTTTCTTTAAATGCGTCAGTATCTTCTGGTTTTAATATAATTTTAGGTGGAATTATTTTAAAACTTTCTATTTTTAAAACAGCAGATATTTCAGTGAGTCCTTCGGAATTCTCTGCTCTGCAATGATATAATCCAGCATCATCCTCCGTTGTTTCAATTATAGTTAAATTTTGATTATTGTCACTTATGATTACGTTTGGACTTGGTGGTAGAAACATCGTATTTCTATACCATTTAATAACTGGTTTAGGAGTTCCTCTAGCTGTGCATGTAAATTGAGCTGTATCACCGATTGTAACCGTTTGATCTTTTGGAACTATTATAAATGCAGGTGCCACTGAAATAAAAAATATGTTATTATATTCCAAAAAAGTATGTATATATAATATCTAGGTAAAGAAAAAAATACCCATAACTTCCAGGTTAACAGAAGCTGTTATTTTTCCGTTAACATTATCTGCTTGACATGTGTATGATCCTCCGTCCTCGTATTGTATATTTTCAATGATTATTGATCCATTATGGTGCATGGTTATTCGATCACTTAACAAAATCCTTTCACCATTGAAATACCAGGAAATATGGGGTGTTGGTTTTCCTTTGGCCACACAATCAAAACGCACAAACGGTTGATTTATGTTTACCACATTTTTACGAGGCAAGATCGTGAACACTGGGACAGCTAAAAAAATTCATATATTAAGTTACATACTTAACATGATACATCATTCTAAAATATATATACACACCATTGTCTTCCGGTTTACTTTGTAGCATCATTCTTGCTGGCTTTGAACGTGCTTCACCGGCAGGGTTTTTAGCAGAACATTCAAACACTCCAATATCATTTTCATCTGCATGATGCACCATGAGAGTACCATTATTCATAACTTCGTATCTGCTTGTATCATCAGGTAAAGTGGCTGAGTCTCTAAACCAAACTATTTCAGGAGTTGGTTCGCCACTGGCCGTACAGGTAAAGACGGCGTCGTCTCCAAAGTTAACAACTACATCTTCGGGATCGGACATAATCTCCGGTCGACCTGCAACGATCATAATATTTAACACAAAAGAATATATTGTATACTAAGTAATTAGCTTGCATCTTTTTTTGAAGTGCAATAAACTTACGACAATGGAAATCTTTCTCCTTCATTGCTACCAAAGATGTCCCGGTAGCTTTCGCAGGCTCATAGCAAGTTGCGGCAATTGTTAAGTTGCGGCGTTCAGCCAGCATTCGAGCAAACCACATCATGCTACAGTCACAAACCAATGCGTTGCTGTCCAAACGGAGCTTACTCAGTTTGGGCATTCCTCGGAATGAACCGGGTGGTATTGTTTTCAAGTTATTGTTATGCAGATATCTAAAGAGAACAAAAAAGAAAACAAACCATAAAAGTTGCATAAAAAATTAATTGAGGAATAAAGCATTATTTGACGTGATCGAAGTTACTATGAATACTCACAGTCGTCCTAGTCGAGGCAGATTGGAAAATGTTTCGGGTTCGATTTGATGGATTTCGTTGACGTGCAAGTACCTATACAAAGAAAACAAATTTGAAATAATCACTAGAAAACTTATACTACTTTTTTTTCCTTACATTAGTAGTAGTGGGTGCATATCAAGTAACGCCGGCGTAATTATCATAACTTATGCAATACTTGACCTCAAGTTTCATAAACAAGACAAGAACTTGGAATTTACTTATGATATGCCTAACATAAGGAAAAAGAAATCTCTAGCACTTTAACACATCTACTTACAAACATATTTTATATAGATTACAAAAAAAAATAAACAATCTTTTCCATTTTTAAATATTTTCATAGTTTTTCGTTATTGATTTTTTCTCATACATTAATTTGCCATCGACTAATATTTGAATAAAAATTAACATCAAGTAATTTTATTCTTGATATTCTTTACAAAGGGTTTAAAGCTTTTATTAAAAATTACTTATTGTATATATATCCACCTACACTTTGCCTAATAACGAATTGACGAACAGTAGCTACAGCCTAGCCGTAGTTAAATAACTGCAGTGAGGATGTGTCTACCCGAACCTAATCAGGGGCACTCTCTCACAGAAAATATAAAGAGTCATATATCATATCTCTCATTTCCTTCCTACATAGTACATCAACAAATTTTGTATAATTGCGGTTATTAGAGACATACCTAACCACGTACTATAAACCATAAAAAAGCCCACTGCTCTTTAGCCAAATAACAATAATGTTAAAATCCCATAAACCCTCATAGCTTAGGAATAGGACAAATATATTTTTAGAGAACTATAAATTATATTAATATAAACATTACTATCAACGAATATGACATCACTTTCTTGGTAATTCGTATTACAGTCATCGCGTGGGTTGCAAAAATTATTAAAATCTACATGCTGCCTTATTATTTTTTATCTGTTTTACAATAAAATTATTATTGTACGAACAACTTACCACAAATAGACATTTAGTATAAAAATCTAAAAAGAATTTAAAAAAATGGCAAGTAAAATAATATTCTTAAGTATTTTATAAAAGATCGCTTAACGCAAAGAGGGATGTATAATTCATAAAAAGTAACACAAAAAATATATATTTGCTTTTTAATATTACATATTAAATTAAAGTAGATTGACAACCCTAGCCACATGATACTTAATTTTGACAGTTGGTAAATTTTATTTTAATGCAGGAATATATTTATAAAATTCAAGATATTATATTACTCACAATTTCCTTTTTAGGCAACATTAAAAATAAATAATAATATAGATAAAAATATTATAACTTTATTGAAAAGGATGTTTAAATATAAACTATTGTTTGTTAACCTCATTATGAGTTATTTATATGTTATTGAAAATCAATGACTAATATGAAACCACAAACGAAATGTTATTGTTATATTATATTTCTTCTAGTCATCGTTCAGGTCAAAACTTATATGCTATTCTTATTATACAAAACATTCATTTTAAATATGAATTCTTATTAAAAATAATATAGAGTAACTTTGAAATTTTGCAACCTTATTTATTTATATTGTTTTGTTTACAAAAACACTAAAAAAAACAAGTAAATATGAGAGTTATTCTATTTATTAGTATAAAATAAATACAGAATAAAAATTTTGGAAACATCCCATTTTATTTAAAAAACTATCATTTTTTGTTTACGCTTTAAATATAATAAACGTTAAATAAAGTTACACAAAACAATTTTATTATAAATTAAACAAAATATAAAATAAATCTATATAAAATAAATAACTCCAAATAAAATATATATTCTAAATGTTTTCATAAAGCTTTGTATATACAAATTACTTTTTTAAATCGAAAAAAAAAATACAGTAAGCAAGCAATGAAAACTAATTTGTTTTTCAACTTTATTTCAAGTCGCAATATTTGTGCAATAAATTTTTAACATTTTACTTTAATTTATGTTTATATTTTCAATTTAAAATGAAAAAACTGGTTCATTTGATCAAGTGGCAACAGCCGTTAATTTATATTTGCCAAATATATGAGTTTAGTTGAGTTTAGTTCAATAGGGGATGAAGATACAAGGTACTTAAAATACAAGCCGGTCTGCCGGATCTCAGCAGCCTTAGGTAAGGTGTAGTACTAATTATTTCAAGAAATATTTGATAAGTGGTACCACCCTCAACGAACTAATATACACTCACCGGCAAATTTAACCGCCCACCTCTATTATTCGTCGTCCTGTTTGTTTACGTTTATTATTGTTTATCAACTGTTTTGTTTTTTGTCAAGTGGCTACTCTAGCAATAAATTAAACACTTATACTCATAATTTATTTCCTAATTATGTGTCACCGACAGGTTTTTGGAATTTAGTCGTTATTTGACATTGTTGCCGTTGTGTTCCCGTGTTAACATTTCCAGTTATTTTCTACCACAGTGTGTGAATATTGTTTAATTTAAGTTTCTAGTGTTCGCTTATTGTTTGTAACTGTAAAAAATGCCACTCAATGCAACTGGTGCAGCTATGACAGTGGCTTTGTCTGACGCCAGGTAGAGCCAACGTCGCATCGTCCGTACACGCGGTGTACCTCGAACTACGGTACGGGATGCCATCAGACGATTTCGGGAGGCAGGCTCATACACGCGCAGTCCAGGTCAAGGCCGATATCGATGCAATTCAGCCCGAGGTGACCGCTTCGTTATCAGCAACGTGTTGAGAAATTGCTTTTGTACGGCTACTGAAGTTCATACGCGTCTTTTTGAGGTGAGTAATGTCATTGTGAGTGAACGAACAATTAGGGGAAGACTGGCAGAAAGGAATCTGAGGGCTTTTCGTTCAGCTCTTGCCCCACAATTGCTCCCACAACACTGTAGAGCTAGACTTGCTTTTGGTCAAGAATATGCTAACTGGTCTGTTTGGGAATGGAAGGACGTACTGTTCCCAGATGAGACAAGAATAGCCCTAAGAGGTCCAGATGGACGTCAGCGTGTCTATAAGCGCCAAAATGAAAGGTTTGCTCCATGCGCTATAACCGAAACAGTGGGTTACCAGGAAGGATCCGCAATGGTTTGAGGAGGTATCTCTTATGAGGCTCGTACCTACCTTGTTGTGTTCGATATATGCAGTGCAAATGCTCAAAGATACGTGGAAAATGTCCTACAAGACAATGTCATACCTTTTGCACCATTTATTGTTAACAACTTTAGATTAATGCATGATAATGCACGTTGCCATACCACAAGTTCCATTATAGAGTACCTTAATAAGGTCAGTATTTAAGTTTTACCATGGCCGGCACGCAGTCCCGATCTTAACCCAATTGAGTACATTTGGGACAACCTCAAAAGAAGTGTTCGAGCAAGAGTACCAGCACTTACGACACTAGGAGAGCTCAAGACGGCTGTAGTAGAGGAGTGGCACAATATCCCCCAATCAGATATCCAAGATTTCATGGATGGAATGGCAAACCAGCTCCAAGAAGGCATTGGAGCCCAAAGCAGCAACACCCATTATTAATTTTAAATTTTCTTTTTAATCAGACCACTTTTTTCAAAATTGAAGTTGTTAAATTTTTATCGAAAATTTTCCTAAAATTGATTTTTGGAATTTACCGTTTAATAAAAGCCTTTGTTTGAAGAATTTTGTTTTTTTTTCAAGACCTTAAAGGTAGCTTTCAATGTACCTCTCATAAAATGTGGTCTAAATTTGTCGATTTCTGTAAATTTAAGGAAATACAAGGTGGGCGGTTAATTGTGCCTGTGAGTGTATATATAATATACAAACTGCAGTCAAATGACCACAACTGGGCTCTTAGAGACCAGATCGCAATTAGAACACTGTACAGGATTCATACACCTAAATGTGTATAATGATACTTAAAATTACTTACCGTAATGTATATATACAATATATAATATATAATGAGTAATATAGTAATCATATTATGATATTTAAAAGCATATTATGCACTTCCAGTTTGGTGAATTACTTACTCGGAGTACCTGATACTAATGAACACGACACTAAGTACCGCTCTCATTTTGCCAGTTTTGCAACGTGAATATTATAATATATCATTTGGACAGCGTACATTAATTAAGGAATTATTGTCATATTTAAACAACAACATTATTATTTAATAAACGCCTCATTTCATTCGTATTTAAATCAAAACAAACTCCATATTAGTTCATAAAACGAAACGCAAAGTTCATTTCATTATACAGTCTAGTTAGTTATGTGTTTCACACAATCTACTTCAATTCATGAAATAATACTCGACTCTTAACTTAACTGATTTATGTTAACCAGAACAATACCCCGTGCTATATTTAAACTAACTTTTACGAGTACGTAGGAGTATGTGTAAGATATTGTTATTTATTTTTACTATTTTTAACTGATTTAGTTTTTTATCGTGTTGTAAGCAAGGTTTATTGATTGACTGATTCATTGATTGATTGATTGAAATTACTATATAATAACTAAGTCACTTATGTATGATATAACCGATTACAATTATTTTAGTATAATGTATATTTTTTGTCTTTTACTTACAGTTGTTCCAGGTGAGGCATTCCTTGGAAGACATCGGAGTCAATATGTCGTATGTGATTTCGGTATAAGTACAGGTATTTCAATCTTCGGAGTCCGTGGAATGCTCCGGATCGTATTTCTACCAGTTCGTTGTCGTTGAGAAGCAAGGAGCGCAGTCGGTGGAGGTGACTCAGCACTCCTGGAGCGATGTCGAAGATCCGGTTGAAACGCAGGTCCCTATAAAAATATTTATGATAAAGCCATAATATATTTTAAAGAAACTTAAAATAAGACAAATACACACAAATCATTATATATTTTATTATATATAATATCAATTTTTAGTTAATAATAATTTATATGATGAGGAACGCTGTAGAAAAAAATAACATTGCTATTATATTTCATGGAATAAATTGTAAAGAATATTACCGCAGCTTTGCTTATCTGGAGTATAAATTAGGTAAATTTATCGTAGTAAAAAACCAAAGCGACGCAGAAGTAAAGGAAAGAATATCTTAATTAAATCTTGGAAACAAAACCATTATGTTTTTCAAATATATATAGGTTTTTCAAAAAACATTAATAAAATAATTATTATAACAATATATGAATACTTGTATGTATTGTGAGTTTACTTGCACCACAGAAGATAGCCTATAGAATTTTAGTATAAGCGAAATTCCAATCTGGTAACTCAATACCGATTAAGGTTTAAAGCTGTGTGGACTGGTCAGAGTGAAAATTGACTTTAACACTAAACCTACCGACAATTCTTGTATACCTGTTCCTACCGCACGCCGTCAAATTAACCGGTAATTAAAAGTTATTTTATTATATAACGCAGGTAATAATGGAAATAACTAAAAGTAAAGAATGTAGAAAATATTATATTCATATTCTAAGAATTGTCATGTAGTTTGATAACGATATTACAACGTTTAAAAATGTGTAAGTTTTACAAAAGTTTAAGAACGGTCAATTTGACCGGTACTTGGTAGGTTTAGTGTTAATACAAATTTTACTTTGAGATCTCGCTAACCGATTTCAAATTGAACAAAATTGATTAATTCAATACTTCATGTCATAATACTTAGGTATTATTCATGTATATTAATTAATATAAAATTTAGAAGCATGTGAAAGTTTTATTAACTTGTACACAAAGTTTTGACGTTATAAAATATGTTAGTAAAATTTGTTGAAACTTAAGGATTTATTACAATATAAAATAATAATATATAACTTTGATGTCAAATATTACTTTAAGTTGGTATAAAATATATAATTAACTTTGAAATACAAAAACAGAAAAGTAAATCTTGTCATAAAGCATAAATTTACTTTTTTAAGTGCATTTTTTCTGTCTCTGCTGTTAGCCCTGACCATGACCAGAAGAGACCAGACCCTGTATCAATGCAATTGACGTAATGCAATACAACTATTTATTTTACATTTAAATTTAATCCTAAACTAGACTTGGCGTCTTACAAAGGGCGATGTTATTTTCATATCTAAACCTGTGGGTTATCAAACAGGGCTGGCAACAAGTGCCTGCATTAAATTTGGATAGTCTATATAATAGTCTGAAATAAAGGATATTGGGAATACACATACAAAGCTAGAGAACAAAGCATTCGTTCAGAATTTTTTATTTATATTATGAAATACTCTTTATAAACCCATGTCTGTATATACATTTATGTATATATATAATTTTATTATAGTCTGCAGTTGAAATATACACCTGAGTTATTGAAAACTAATTTAAAAAACACTTAAATTCCGCGGTGTAGACTGTGGGGATATCAGAAATGTTTGGGTTATATAAGTGTAACGAACCGGCTGGCGGTTAACGTGAAATTACTTCGAATTGTATTGCTTTGTTCATTTCGTTGTACCCTCCTTCCTTTGTGAACTTTAGTGCTTTTAAAACTTCCATTCTTTTTAAGTCTTACCAAAAGTTATTTGAATTAGTTTTATAATAGCATTAGGTGTGAGTAATTTACAAACAGAAACTTCCATTTTACGGAGCAATGTAAATAAAAAATATTTTGACACCTTCCTTTTGTGTATGGAACTAAAATGCGGTAGAGCATCTTGTTTCTTAAGGCGCCAAAGCAATTTGGAAGCGTACATAGAATAGGTAATAGTAAATAAACAGGTGAGACACGGGAAATAAGATGTTGTTTTATAAAACATAATAACATTTTTCATACTAACAAAAGTAGGTAAATGTGTGCAATATATTTAATCAATTTGAGAATAATAAACAAGATGAGATTGTTTATCTGAATATGGTTTTAAAGAGTAGGTACCTATAAATATATAATAACCTAAATTGATTAAAAATAGATTAAGTTATAATAAAATTCTTAGTATTTTGTTTTTAATTTACAATCTCACCAAATTACAGTTCAATTAGAAGCTATCATTAAATCTTAGATCAGATATTACTACACTGCAAACTGTCGGTTCATTTCATCGAACACTTGTATACAGTAACTACTTGTACTAACTTCATTAAAAGAAATCTACACGACATTTTTGTCGAATTTTATAACAAGAAATATATCTTTAACTATGAATTCAAGTATAAATTTTTCACAGAACTAATATGAAAATAATGTGTTTTAAAATTCCTAATTCCTTGTTAGTGAAAACATTTATCAATATCGCATAAACGCCAAATAGAAAATAACTTAAAGCGTCCATGGAATCCAATTACTGGATTTGAATTGAATAATTGAAAAAAGTTGAAAACATTTTAAGACTAGTTCAAATTAAATTTAGAGCAGCTCAAAGCTTTTGGCGTAAATACAGCATCAAGTTTGGAGAACTTGAGGGAAATTTTAAAGTTCAGAATTGTTTAAGCGTCCCGTGTTCGAATCCTCGGTGTGACATGAGATGGTAATTTAATGAAATTACAGATGTATAAATAAAATATAAAAAAAAAACACTAAGATCAATAGAAGGTAAGATTAAAACTAATCGTTTCAACAAAGTATAAACATTATTTTAAAATTAAAATATAACTACAGAAAAAACATTTGTTACAATTATTTTTATCAACTCATTATTCATATCCAAACTATTCTTTCATTGATAATATAAAAAAATATATACAATTAATAAAATATTTCATAAAAGCTAAAAATAAAGCTCTGTATATATCAGTCAAGTGAATACGTTAAACAATGTTAGTATATTTTGTTTCCTTGTATATTTGTTTATGAAATTTTGTGTTATGATAGATTATTGTATGAGTCAATACATAGCATATTATGTATAATAATTTATTGTAGTAAATAATGTTTCTAACCTAGAATACCGTGAAGCGGCACGGTAGCTCAATTTGAAATGATGAGAGGTCTAGGTCGCAGGTTCGAGACCTTCTCGTTTCAGTAACAATATTATTCTATAATTAAATTTATTATATATTGTGTTTTCAAAATAATATGTTATAAAACGTTTAAAAAATTATGTAATGGCATCAATTCAAATCCGTAATATCAAAATGTATAATAATTTTATAAAAGAGATATTAACGACTATTTTTAATTTACATTACTTTACGAAAGAAATATAAATATGTTTTAGTTATTTAAATATATGTTAAAATATTTGAGAAGAGAACTTTACAGAATTTACATTTATAAAGTTATGACAACTAACTCTAAAAGAACTTAGCAAGTTATATAACTGGGTGTTATATTAAAGTTGAATTGAAGTGAACCAAGACGGATGTTATATATATTCAGAGATAAGGATACGCTATGTGATAAGTATCCCATAACCTTGAGGAACCCATTCCATAACATTTGAACCGTATCATGGATAGCCACTCCCTCCATTGTGGCCAGTGGGAATGTCTAATTGTATAGACTGTCAGAACATTTAGTATGTCTGTTGCTTGACTATTGTGAAATTCAAACACTAATTAAGTTTAATTTGATACTTTTATATATTGGATATTTTTATTTTTATGCAAAACTGGAGCTATAAACTAAGTTCAATATTTCTTATATTAAATGAAATTTTTAAATGAAATCTGAACTTCGGTATTCTATTGATAGTTTTCGAGTTCTGTAAAGTTTCATTCATTTAAAGGACATTTTTCAATAACTTCATCGTGAAAATTATTTGACCATCTACTCTTTGAGTATTATATATAGGAGTAAAAAATTATTAAATTATTAATGTTATTATATTATAATGAATCCAAACTTAACACTCTTATCAGCATTAGCTCCCAACATATTTACATTTAAAGGAATGATTATGATTATTTGAATGAATGAACGATAGAATGATACCATGAATGAGAGGTTGTTACATTCACTATTATTACAAGTTGAGCAAATAAAATTGACAAAAAACCACACCTTTAAATATAACAAGCAGACAGGCTCACTGTTAAAAGATACGATCAAGGCGTGAGTCTTACAGATATCACCTTTGTGTGTGTGTTTATCATGTTACGTCTTTCTGTTGACCCTGACATCGTTTTTGGTTAAAAAAGTGAGTTCAGACATTACATAAGGATTTCTTACATCATTGTTAAGACGATGAATTTATAACGCGAACTTTAATATAATTACTTTTGTTTTTAATCGAATAAATAAAACTTCATTTCGAATGTTCGCTAGTTTGAGTAGGAGGAGATCCGAAACTTAGCTTTCCAAGAATTTAATTCAAACAAAACCGGGATATAATGCAGTGGTTCTATTTACACTGCTGTGATCAACTCAGTTTCACAATCCATTTAGTAAAAGCTCTTTCTCAAATTGCATTTTGAATCGGTCGTGATACAAGTCTGGTAAATAGTACGAATTAAATCTCATTACATTGTTAATGATGTTTCGTATCATTTAAAATAATAGTATTATTATAACAAATGTTAACAAAATAATAATAATAATTTAAAGACTTTTTTTTGAAGTTCATCGAGTTAAGGATATTAATTACAAAATATAAAAATATAAATAATGAAAAGAAAAAATGTATCTCAATGTAATAGATTCCTATTTAAAAATTTCAAAGAAAAAAACCTTGAAATGTATATACTTTCGTCCTTAAAATATTAAATACATATAAAAATTACATTTGAATAAGTCAGTTACAACAATGACCATGCCCGTATATCTCGTAATGATGAAGCGTAAGTCTTCCTACAGTTTCTTTATATTTTTCTGTCCCTCGCTCATCCCTAAGGAACTGTGACTGAAGAAGGCACTGTTACTATTTCTTGATGCTCACCACTTCTCCAGAGACACTCATGCCTATATTTGTCTCTTGAAAGCACACAATAAGTTAATTCTGTATAAATATTCAGCAAAACTTCTATCTAGTAGTCATATGACTTTGTATATTTTGTTTTTATTTTCCACCATTTCTTAAAAACAGAGATAATTAAATTATTATTCAGTTAAAATAAACAAGGGTCTAGCTACCACCAAGAGATATGGCTTCAATTTAATTATTAATAAGGAAATCAGTAAATTAAGCCATTAATTAATAACCACTAACGATCACAACCTTAACAATATCTTAAATTTCTTTATAGAATATCATCCTCACAAATTCATAACAATTTAAAATCATATTTTATATAAACACGAGACATCAAAGAAATAGTTTTCTTAAATATAAATATCGAACAATTCAACTTTACCACACTTTCTGCATCAAATAATACATAAAAGAGAGGCTTCGAACAACTTACAGTAAGTATTCCTATTTCTTTTAAAATTGTCTGCGAAGCCTTCACTCTAACATGGAATTATTTCTTCTATTTATATACAATAATAAATGCCAGGAACATATCAACAATACTTTATGTATTCAATAATTCATTCATATTATGCATAATATCATTTTCATCTCTAATATGAATTAAATTATCATACATTTTTGGTTACTGAATAATCGACGGATTGAAACGCAGCCAGTCAATCCTAATATGAGATACACCAAAAATGTTCCGTCTCACCATATTATTTGAATTGCAAACCTGCTATAAATATTTATGATATTACAATTAGCATATTAAATTAATATAAAACAATTAAAATATTTTGTTTGGGTGGTCCAGACTTTAGGTAATATCAAATAAATTATTGCAGTGAAATGTTTAAGAAAAGAAATAAATCGACTTAATTATTAGTTTGCATATTGTTATAACAATGGAGCTAAACTTTTCTGAAGCCAACACGAGAAAATATATCAAAGGAAGTACATTACATTTAGCATTAAGTGAAGTGTTTAATGAATATTAAAATAGTCTAACGCTTAAGAGGTGTAACAGTGAAAATGCTTTGCACAATTTTTTCGCATTGATAATAAAGGATATAACTGAAATCTTTATTTTTACATAAATATCTTGATTCTGCCTATTTTATAAATTTTATAATAAACTGTCTTATGATTCAATAATTCAAATAGCACTATTTTTGTCGTTTTTGTTGGTCTGTCTGTCTGTAAATCTTTTTATAACTCAAGAACCGTTTGACCAATCTAACCAATGTTGAACTAAACATGAGCAAAGCCGCCGACAAAATCTAGTATCTTTTTAAATTGTATAAAATATAAAACAAGATAAAATTATATTTAATAAGTATAGTAAGTGTGAATGGCTCATTTATATTCGAGGCGGTGTGAGTCCAGACTCATCCTGTCAAAACGGATTGCACGATTAAGTTTAATACGTTATTGTATTATCTGAGTACGTTTCTTGATTATTGATTCGATTTGCAATTCAGATTGTATTTTTTAATATCATCCTACATTTTTTATTTTATATGTAAAAGTCGAAGCAAACAGATATTTTTATCATAAAAAAAATCATAAAAAAAGAAATTTTCATAATTAAACAATAGAAGATAATACAATTAAAATTCGATTACTATTTTTATTAATAAAAAGAACAAAATGTACTTTTCATAGTAAAAAAGCATAAAGAAACACTCAGTTTCCAACCGTCATGTTACCGCTAACATTATTATATTGTTCAGAGCTGTTTTTCTATTTTAACTAATACACAATAATTGTAAAAAAACACATTATTTGAATTCAAAACAGCATCCTTTAGTCAATAAGATTTTTTAATTTAGATAAACCAAAATTTTTATATCGACATATATGCTATTTAGTTTTTAAGCAAAAAACACACGTACATAAAATACACAAAAAAAAATGGTGTCACCTATCTATTTTTTAAACTATATCTCACTAGGATTTTTTTCTATACTGTGTAAATTTATTTATTGATACTAAAAATATTTAAGAACACGATAACCCAATAACAAATCGTTTATCAATTAATAAAAAATATTGTAATATTAAAAGGTTTGTTTAGTTGGAAATATTTAATACTGTGGTATGTTCACGAAATGCTCAGCACAAATAACAGACGTTTAAAGCCATCACCTCGTTATTTATAGTGCTTGGACTATGCCAAAGACATAATTCACTTACACTACTGTTGTTTAGTGTATATCTTTGCATTTGATGTGACATTCGTATTTTATTATTAAGAATTAAAGTCATTGTTATCATATAATATAAAAAATATTGTTTATTTTCATTTTTATTTGACATATTCTTGGCATTGCATTTGCATCTATAAAAAGTTTGTTAACATATTCGATGCATACGATATGTAGACGTCAACTCCACCTGGTGTTCGAGCAAAGTTTTTACATACCCTTCAATGCAATAATGCAATATAAAAATATAGTATCAATACTTATTTCCAAGAAGACTTATTGTGTCTACGAATAGATAAAATATTATTGTATATAAAGATATATATTTTGAATTGTCTGTATTGCGAGTTGAAGTACTGGCTGGGGACTAAGAGTATCACTGGAAAGAAAATTATATTAGAAGAAGACGTAGACGTGGATACAATCGGTAATGGCGAATCGTTACGAGTGAATGCAAAAGCAATTCAATTCTGATGATTCGGAAAATCTTACTATAGACGTGTCACAAACTTACGCGTGGATAATTTTAGCTGTATTTAAACTAATTATATTTGCAGTATAATAATTCTAGAGCAATAACCGATTACACATTGTTTAAATCTGGGTTGAATCAAACTCAGTTATTTTGGTACACAGCAACATCGGACAGTGTAAGAGTTATAGTTATTAAGAGTTAACATACTACTCCACTTTAATTTACACATGAACCTTGTTTTATATTGCAAGTTTTGAGATAATATATCTAAAAGTATTCTTGAATCTTTTATGATCATTACGCGGCAATTAAAATCCACTTATACAGGATTTAATCTTAATTGCGTTTTTGCATGACGCTTTTTTCAGGAGATAAGCTTTCAGTTTATTTATATTTTTGTTTATTTAATATGTATCTGATTATTATAATTTAATTTATAATAATGCTCTGTTCACTATTTACAAAGACTTATTCATTTGTATTGTTAAAAAGATATCTAAGCAGTCCGCTGTGTCCGTTTGTCCGTTTGTCCGTTTGTGCTTTTGTAACATACAAAATACCGTGTTGATTAAACAAAGAATTTACTTTTATAAACACTGCCGGGCTTTTTATACGAATACTGAAATAATAAAAATGTATAAACACTAATTGGACTCCTCGGCCTCTTTTGTTAAAGCTTTTATGTCAAAATTCATTTATTTTATGCATCCATTTGTGTTTCTATTACTATTTACAACAAAATTTTTAGGAAACTGATTCCTAGATAATTTGTGTAAATAGTTGTAGAAAGAAAAAATTGTGTGTTGTTTGTGGGATAAATTTAAGCTGAATTTCATTGTATATTAATTTCTATTAATAATATATATTAATATTCACATCTCGTATATACATGTGTTCGCAAAACTCGAAAAATTTTCAATAAATTGTTATTCAACACTCCATTTCATTTCTATAGAACAGTATTTTTTACTTTTTGTTCCGAAGTTTCATCTGGTACAGGCAATTCCAAGTAGCCCGTGCTGACAAAGCCGCGGGAAACAACAAGTATAATATATAAACTTTTATATAATATGTCTAGAATTAGTTCAAAACTCGCCGTAGCTTGCCTAAGAACATTGCAATTGTTTTAGTTTTTATATATTTATTCTGCATTTCTATGAAAAATAATAAATTTATTTTGTGTTATATCCAAAAAGTATTCATATTATTTTATTTAAAAAACTTAACAGATGAAATACTATAAAAAATTTTAACTTTTTATATGACATCTAAGTTGATATTATCTATCAAATAAAAGATACTATTTACACTAAATAGTGCTACCAGCTAATAAAGTTAATACAAGATTACTAATAATAAAGTTATACTAAAAATATGCAAAAATTTATAATTTTCTTAAGTTAAAAACTTTCAAAACGAAATCACTACATCAAAATCTTTAAATTTGTATTAACAAATATTACACATGAATCATTTAATATTCTATATATTCCAAGATAAAGTACAATGCACCTCAGTTAATTTACTTTGAAGTAGATAATTGCGATTTGTCTTAACCAAACTTAACTGTTATCTAATCTCTGGTGTTGCCTAGTTTCCTGAATACACCCCACTTAGTCGCCTCCAAGTTTCTTAGCTCTTGTTACTTTTCAACTTTGATATTAATTAGATTTACTCATCTAGAAGCATGTAGAATATTTAAACCTATTTATTTTGTTATTAATATAAAATATATTACTATATTTATTAATTGCGAAATCTTGTTTCCTTCCCCCATTGAAAAGGCATTTATCGTCACAAAATTTTTATCTATCTACATTTTATTAAATTACGATGAAACAGCGACATCTAGTGATTCGATGACAAAATTTACGTAATTATTTTACTTTAATTCCTAACATTAATCTTTAATTAGGCAGGTATCCCCGAATAATGATAATTATTCATATATCGCAATATTTACTGATTAATTTATTCAATTGCAATGTAATAAAGACATGATTCGTCCATGAAATGCCTACTTTAATTGAGGACAATTTATTTCGTTCGATTGAGAAGTTTTCACGTGATGCGTCCACAAACACAGAAAGCATCAAACAAAACTAAAAACACGTACTATTGTCTTTTAAATTAGAATATATTAATTTAATAGAAACGAAATAATATAAATACGAATACGAATTATATATATTATAATATTAATATGTATAGTCATATTAACATACATATATATGTTACTAATTAAAATATTAATAAATATGGCGTCATATTTTGTATAAATCCAAACATCACTTCATAATTAATTTAATAACTTTACAAATGAGAAAAGTGTTAATAAATTAGAGTTGATAAATAAAATGGGATGCAAGACAATACAAGATGTCTGCCCACTTTAGAAAATGTAATGGAAATTTTATTATTTGTCATAAGAAGTTAACGTGATAACGTAGTTACTGGAGGTTGTTAATTGACTGTCCCAACATCTGTCGCTGGGTTGGATATAGAATTATTTTTAAAAGATATATTGACATAAGCGAGGACTTGCATGAAATATGTATTTACAAAAAATATTTCTTATGTCACATATATTCTGGTGTGTGTGTGTGTGTGTAAGTAAATCATAATTTACATTTCTCATATGTAAATTGTAATACATATTTACGTAATCTGTAAAATAAACAAGACATAAGGCAGAAAAATTGTAATAACGAAATAATATCTACCAGTTACTAAATTTATTTGACACTATACGTATAATATAATATATTGACTTTTATATTGCATTTTCATCACTTCTTGGGCTTATTAGGTCTATAGTATATATATATATATATATATATATATATATATATTGTACTATAGATCACAATAATTAATTTTGAACCATGTTACTTTAATATAATGAGTGAGTGAGTGAGTTAATAAAATATCTATTATGAATACATTTGTCAAAAACCTTTATATAATGAAATTCAATCATTGCATGTAAATATAATATTAAATAGTTCTATTTACGAATTTTATCAACTTTACAAAAAAAAAAATCGACAGTTTCAGACTTATTCTGCACAGAAAACTATTTTATATAAAAATTCAGTGAAAGTCACGTGCTATAACCAGTCCAGTAGATTTTTGGTTACATTATTTTATTAATATTTTTTGAATAAAATGAATCGTAGGCCAACTTAATCTCTATCAAACCTCACTATAACGAATTATTTGATATAACGAATATTTCCTAATTCCCATCAGAACCGTCATGTCGAGTAACACAATATACATATATATATATTATAATATAAATATGAATTTATTTATATTAAAACCCAACGCTAAGCTTATATTTTGCAATAATTGTGATCGGGAAGATATATGTTTCATTTTGTTTCTTGGCTACATCACAATAGTAATAACATATTAAATTAAACTGAACCTTCTTGATTTAATCACCTAAATAATGATAACGATCATAAAGTTTTTTATTAAATTCACCGAGACCCAATAGATGTTTTTCGATTATATAAAAAAAAATCCCTACAAATTTTCAGGACTTTTTTCCTATCCATACATCCATCCATCCATCCGAGAAAAGTGAAAACAATGAAGCGATCGCTGCCAGGCTGCTTCAAGATTATTTATTTAGTATTGTGTAATGTATTTATGTAATTTAGAAATAAAGAAAAAAAAAAAAAAAAAAAAACAACTAATCATGACAATCCCGCTGAGTTTCTGTCGCCAGCTCTTCTCAGGTCTGTGGAAATAATTTTCCGAGCTGGTGGTAGCTTTGACAATGAAAAAATGTTTTGTATGAAACTTATTTTCAATAAAGATTTTTGATTTTGATTTGATTTGATTTGAATACAGAACGAACAAAGTTCGTTCGTGAAAACGTACTTCACTATTCATTTCAGATATATTTAATTTACATCAAAGTCTTTAATTCTAAATCATTAAATTCTTCATCTGTATTAGATTACACGGTCTTTGTTTAGAGTTAGGTTAGCTAATTAGAGTTGTGGATACTTCACACTGTCTCCACGTAACTCTATACTATTTGTTAACTAGGATAGTTTTGACTAAACTATCCTAGTTAACGAATAGTATACTTAACTTAACTCTCACTCTTACATTGTTTAATCTTGTAATTAAATACTGTTTTCGAATTATCTTACTCAGACGGTTTTCAGCTACTACTAATATATTAATTTCTAAGTAATTTCTCTTGAATATATAATTTTTGTATACTTATATTCAAATATTATTTAAATACTACTCTATTTTACTCTATTACTCAAAACTAATGTTTATAATATATAACTATTGTTGATTAGAATATTTTTATCAAGAGTTATCTTACATGTATTTGAACTCTGATCTTAAACGTCATTTAAAGTTAAGTAATAACAGAGAGGTAACCATCTGTGTTTAGTATTAACGGTTAACTGTTTCCAATATTAGTCTGAGTACACGGCATCCGATCGGAATCCGCTTATTGCGTCCGAGTATTGAAAACCGATTTATTAAAATCGGATGAGAGACCGACATTATTATTTATATGAAAAAAAGTATTTAATTTATATTATGAAATATATTAGTAAATTTATACGATAATTTAAAAAGGTATTAATAATAAAGTATGTTGAAATTTAGTTTAGATCGTCCAAGTGTCGTTAAATTTATTTAGAATTTTATAATTACATTTGTAACAATTATCAAATTTGGATTATAATATTTATTTACAAAAATTAAATCATAATTATTCCAACCATTTTTCTGAATTCACAGCGGATGCGTTGCGGAAGTACCGAATTCGGTCGGAGCTTTATCCGATTGAGATCGGATTCGGGTCGGTCGTTGTGTGTAATCCCTTAAACAGCGTCCGACTCGTAATTATTTAACCATCTTACCATTAAATTTGATTGCAATATACGAATAACATTAACTAAAGCTTGTTGCGTTTTAAATTAATATACCAAAGTATTTATTTTTTAAAATAACCATTACACTTACAGAATGTTCTTGGAGAAGAACTGACGAGAAATTCCCGGATACTTTTAACTTATCATTATTTACAATCTCTTTATGTTTTTTATTTTAATTTATGTTTAAAGTATGTATGTATTATAACAAAAGAAGGTAGTAACCGGAGAAGAAATGAAATGCGTGATCCGGTGAAAAAGGCTCCACTGCAATGAAATATCAACGAAGCGTTGAAAAGATAGATATAATTTGAGATGGAAATAAGAGCTTGATGAGTTATATATAAAACTATCACTGGTTTTAAAAAGTCATGGAATATGCCCCAATTATCTAAATTCCAAATGTAAATCCAATAATTATGGGTCAACACCCATTATTTCTCGTATCTATTAGAAAAACTTTCAAAAACCTAAAGCTCCATTGCAGCGTTCCTCGCCGAGTCCATCCAATCTCCAATCTTTATTTACATAATTCTGTTAAACTTTTGTCATTTAACTCCACCTAAGCGATTGAATAATAATATGAATATGATTTAACTCCTTGATTTAAATTGATAATAAGAAAATATAATAGATAGTGACTTTATTTAAAGTAATATAAAATAAAGTTTGAGAATATTTTAGGATATTAAATAATTCTGATACATTTATATTTTTATCTTTAAAAGATATTATAGATGGACTTATAATGAATCTGTAGATAAGTTAGTTCAATCTGGTACTTGGAAGACGATTGCGGCTATGCTCTTCGTTGAAGTACTTGAGTAATTCAAGATAAATGATTTACAAATAAACTAATTGATCTTCGCTTCGATACTCTTATTATAAGATGAAATATTTGTTTGTTTGTTGTAAACTCTGAAAGTATTGAAACAATTTTGATAAACCTTTCACCGTTATATAACTCCATTATCACTTATTATCAAAATTAGTATTAAAAAATAAAATTGTTAAAGAAAATACAATTGAGATATTAATTAAAAGTATATTAAATTTTGTAACTGAAATGATCTGAGTATTACTAGTATTTGTCTAATAATTTATTTGACGCGAAGTCATAAGCAAAATGAGTCCATAACATTAGTTAGAATGATGATCTTTGCATACGTTTTATCTTATTTGTTACAAACAAAATCACAAACCAAAGTAAATATTCCAATACAATTAATTACATACAATGAAATAAATACTAAGCTATTTATGAAACTGTTTAAAGAATTAGACTTTAAACCCAAAGCTTCTTAATTAAAGTCATCAATTATAAAATCGATATACTCATATATTTTAATCCTAGCTTATTGAGCACATGAATATTAAGGATTTAAGTCTTTGATTATTTTCATTTTTTTTAATACATTTAAACGAGATAGGAAATATAATACTGATAATATATGGTTGTTTTATTATTTCCATCATGCCTTTTTGTTTTGCTTCTATGTATAAATGTTTAAAATGTTCTAACTATTTATGCTGAGATATCTTTATTTGAATTTATTTTAAAATATGGCGGATCCAATATGGCGGAACACCTTTTATGGTTATAGCCGCCTTGATATAGATACTAAGAGTCAACGACTTACTTGAACCCTAAAGAGTTAGAAATATCCCTTTAGACTAAAGTCAAGTTTATTCTTTATTATTACATTTAATTTTTAATCTATATTATAATTAATAATTTTATAGTATAATATATTAAAAATGTATATATCTTTAAGTAAATATATCATTGTTACTTAATAAAATATTTGTAACAATCTTGACCGTCCGAATATCTTGTGTATTGTTAATAAGTTTATAGTTTAAGATTTCTTTCAAATGCCTAACATGAATATCAAATTTAATAGACAATCTATAATCCGTTGACTTCAACCGTCAGCACTAAAATATTTACTTACGTAATCATTTCGCTTCGATTATTAATTAATATAAGGATAAAAATTTAATTAAATATTTATTTTTTCATAATATTACTCATTTTAACGTTAATTGCTATTAAGATATAACTAAAAATCGCTTAAATTTTCATATATTAAAACACACAGCAGCCGAGCTTAAAGTAAAATAACTTTGTCGCTGTTCAAAAGTCAGATATAAAACCGGCTGAGCGACCCAAACTCAAAGAGCTTATTAGCTTTTCGACCGAGGTAACCAGCGGTAACGAAGATATCGAATACCTCCTCCTCCTCCTCCTATTAGTTTATTAAATAATATTATAATATCGCAAAGTCAACATTCGCACACGCATGTATTATTAACGCGTCGTATTAATAGACGTTAGGAACAAAAGTTTGAAATACTTACAAAGTGTGCGCTTCGGCCGGCGACTTCGGTATCGCTTGTAAATCTTGATGTAAACATCGGATAGAGTTTCTAACGCACTGGCATTTAGATGGACAGTACTCGGCGTAAGATAGGAGTAAGAAGTTAAGTAATAGAAAGAAGTTTACAAACTTCAGAGGGCCCATCGTCGGTGGGATAGTGACACGATTAACGCCGAGCATAGACTGCTAGCAGCGAGAGTCGACGCGCGAGTGCGGCCACGGACTGCCACGGAGCGGTCGCGGTGATGGAGGGCGCACACCACGCCAAACAATGACGCCATCCTTATAACGAGCATCTCCATACGACTACGACACCACTGTTTAGGTAAAGACACTGAAATCATTTACTCACTGTACCTTTTTTATATCCGATTTATACTTATACCAAGAGTACGCTCCCGTCGTAGTATAGTAGCGAATTGCAGACAAAGGATGCATTTTTAATAGAATGCATTAATTGGATAGATAGATATGTAGATTAAATTCACAAATATTTAAAATAGTTTAATTACACAGTGATAGAAATTACTTTTTTTTATATTTAAATTTTAGATATATTTTTATAAAAGGTTTATTAAAAGTTATTGAACATAAAACGCAATTATTCATCATAAAATCATTGCTGATAACATATATTTCTGTATAAAAAGTAATTTAAATCTGTTCTGTCAATTAAAAAAGCCTCACCGTTTATGAGATAAAAAATTTCTTAAATCTGACAGTCGAATTTGAAATTTATTTAAACATTTATAATCTTTGCTTGTTAAAGAATCTTATCTGTTATCTGGAATATAAATTATTAGATATTATATAGAAAAATCTTAATTAAGGAGGTAATAAAATTAGTAACTTGCCGTCATATATAATACTTATTAACCGGCCCTAATTTGTCTATATACAGGGATGACAAAAAAATGAACAAATTATCAAAAAAAATGAATATATTATATATAAAATTTTGTTCGTAGAGACCAACTTAACTTGAGAAACCGCATGGACGGTCCGACGAATGCATTTCTTAAGAGCTGCTTTCCTTAGCAACGTTATCTGCAGACATAATGTAATTTATCTTATAACTGACGTCCATATCCTTTACTTAACAACTTTCCTTTCGTATAACAACTTAATTGTTATATCATATTATATCTAGTAACAGCTTATTTGTAAGGCAACGAGATTACAATATTGAAGGAATATTTTTTTGCTTATGTTAACATAATTAATACTTTACACATATATATTATTTTAAAGCTAATTTGTTTTGATGACTGTAAGTGCATTTGGTTTTGTATAAACCGTGTTTTAGTTTTTAGTATGGATATTTTTTAAACTTAAATAATTATTTTTTTGACTCGTATGTTTTTCAATTAAAACGAAATATGACTTATGTTATATATAATACAATATATTTTTTAAATTCAATTAAAAGTGTAATTAAATCTTATTCATAATAAAATTTTTACTTGTTACAAAATATTGATATAAATGATACAATTAATGTAATACGAAATAACATATTAATATCATATTTTATTTTCCTTTTATAAAATAAAGTTCAATAATAGTAATTTCAAAATGACACGCGAGGCTTCAGCTCGGGCTAATGATCATTACCGCAACAGATAACTCTTTGATGGTACATCAATTAAAAACATACAAAGGTCTTTATGGAAAACCGGTTTTATGATTTATTTTACACTAGCCATGCCCACGAGTTTATTTATTTGAAATATGTTTTTCTCAATAAAAGTAACCTAAGTTACTTTTTGAGTTTCTGGCCGGCTCTTCTCAACAGAGCAGCATTCCGAGCCGGTGGTAGCTTACTTACTGACTGACTACACTGACCTTTTTTTGTATTGTAGTAATTGACGATTCAAAAGTGCGTGTAAATTCTTACTTGAATAAAGATATTTTAAATTTGAATTTATAATATCAGTTATTTGTCAGTGAAAGTCCCCTTGTTTCAGAGAGTTGTTGTAACAAATAGATAGAGAAAAATTTTAGAATTGTTTTTTTTTATGTAAGTACTTTAATACGCATTTAATACATTTTTACTAAATTTGTTATTACAAACGGACACTTTAATTTTGTTTATATGTATGTATAGATGCTACCTGTTACCCGTATGAATACGCGGGTAAAAGCTAGTTTATATGATAGAACATATTTTACTCGATCGTTTTTACCACAACCTAATATACTAAATCGTTTTCTATTAAACTTTTATTTTAACAGAAGATTATTAAACTATCTTCACCCTTAAGGGTTAATTTTTAATTACGGTATAACACTTGAAAGCGGTTGGTTACAAAGATCTCCCACATCTAATCTTAAAAAATTTACTGTACAAATATAATATATTATGTTCAGATATTACTAAATTCTACACAATACAACATCTCGGAGACAGAGCTGCAATCAACTCTACAATAGAATGACAATTCCATTATACACTGGACATACAGGGGGTGACTCCCCCCCCCCTTGACCACTTGTTAAAATCAAACTCACTTAAAACGTTAAACGATTTACGATCCACTAAATATTACTGATTGATGAATAAAATATATTAATTGAAAGAGTTATTTCAATTTAACTTTGCTTGTTATTTGACTGTTCATAAAAACTATTCACGTGATGCAAAAAAATATATTATTTATATTATATTTACATATAAATTAATTTGGTTTAATTAAATTATTGTTTAGTTGTCTCCAGAATGCGACGAGATAATTAGCTAAAAATTTTCTCATGTATGTTTGAGCCGAACGCGGATTTTATAGCGGAAACAATTTGAAAAAATGTTTAGCCATTCAAAAGTTATCAAAAAAGAAGAAAGGAGAGGGGCTCAGCTCAACACCGCCGCGCACGGTTGACGGATCCCAGTTATATAATGAATATAGTTTAAAAATAACGTGTATATCAAATGGCATGCTGAGTCAGCGTCACGGTACACCACAGGTCATATTGCAGTCTCTTTATATTAAAAATAAGCGAACATTCTCTTATAATATTCTTTATACCTTTATTTATGATAATAATAATAAATTTAAATATACAATTAAACCATTGATAAGTATGTAAAAATTTCTTTTGTAATACCTCTACAGTGATTCTCAGAGTACTGATCCCATTCATGAAAGCACATACAATTATATCTCTATTCAATTTCCTACACCTACTCGTAAGCTCCACCGCAAATCTGTTTGGCAAACAAACCGATGGACCTACACCTACCTACCAACCTACGAATACTAGTGTTTAGTTAATCTGACATAAACCAATATTATATTATGTTATGTATGTCAATGTTAATAATATTTAAGAATAAATAACTCTGTTTATGATTTAAAATAGAAGTGTCGAATGAAACCTTCCTTTATAGGAGGGTTACTTTTTGGAGTGGTTTCCGCTTAAACGAATTGCACATCTGATAGGAGGGACTTTACCAAAGTAATTGATTCTATATGGGTATGGACAAAAAATTATGATATAGTGGAATTAAGTGTAAAATACACGTATACGATGACGTCATTGATACATATATATTACATAAACAAGAATTCACTAATGAAGCTAAGGTTTCCACATGATATGATCCTGATTGAGCTAATCTATGTGTACAATATAACGTTGGAAGGCTATATACAAGGCCATAAATATATGAAACCACAATAAACATGGACGAACATGTATATTTTATGTTCAACTCTAGCTGTCTGTTAAGTTTTTTAGAATAGAACATTTTGTGAATGCATTTTTACTGCAGAATAAAATTTTTGTTAATGTATGTAATAAATTGTAAACATATTATTGTATAAATAGTATTCAGTATTGTAGTCTGAATGCTAATTAATAGGGATCTTCAATTAAACACGTTAAATTTATAATGAACGTGTAGTAAGATATCACCTTTATTTTTTCATTGAACTAACGAAATCAATTATTATATTTATCTGTAAAATTATACCAAATGAATAATAATTAAACTAGATAAAACACATGTATTATATAATTTTAATACATTATTAATAAAGACTATAATAATAATAACAATTATATGAAAATGTTAACGTAAAATGTATAAAGGGAGACGGGGTGGTCTAACACCTCATGACGTTTCACCAGGAGTTAGAAAAGGGGGGTTAAAAGTTCTTTAAAACATCGTCATAATACATATATATTATTAAAATTTTAATTATCTTTTCAATTAAATGTATATGATTTTTTTTGTTGGATGAATATTAAAAACTATTTCATTAATTGATATATTAATATCAGTTATTAAAACAATGGTGTTTGAATCATACTTAATAAAATAATAGCGACTGATTATATAGTTATAATGATAGGAATGAATTAGTTAGTTTTATGTTAACAACAAAAAAATCTTTCAAATCAATCGTAACCTTTTAAAAGATAAATTTTACTAAATCAAAAATATGATTTCTTACTCAAACATTACATATATATTTGAGTCGCACTTTATTCAACTGTACTCCAATACTGTAATAAAATATCTAAAAATACCTAAAATACAAATTTATTAAAAACTAGGATAGATGATGCGACATATTATAAATGTTAAATTGAGATTCCTCTTATATTTATAACATTTAATTCATTCCAAATTTAAATTATTGTCAAAATATTAACATTAGATTTTACTGTTTCTACAGAAACATTAAATTCTGTTAAGACGAACACTGTTGATATCAAAAGTTTGATATCAAATGTTAAATTGCGTAATTAGCGTATATATTTATATAATATCTGTTACTATTTTCTGTTTTGTTGTTCCTGTATTAATTGTCTGAAGTTATAAAAGACACAAATTTAAATTAAAAAGAGTTACTTAAGTCCCAATAACATGGACACAGGCCCTTAAACATCAGTTACTTTGGTGGTATTTTAAGTAATTCCAAATATTGACCAAAACAGCATTTGATCGGTTCTTTGCATTTTGGTACAAACGTATAAAAATAAACAAAAAAGGTTCACACATCGCTGAATGCTGATAAATTGATTGGACATCGGAGACAGGAGAGAAATAAATATCCACAAAACGTCAGCTGCCTTTGGTTAAGCCTTACTATCCTGTATAACATTTTACTAAATATGCATAAAGGCAACCAGATAACGTTTTTAAAATAAAATATATACTGAATCTACTAAAATAACGACTATAAACCTAAAAATACGGTAATATTCTTTGAGCAATAAATCGTCAAGCAATTTTAAGTATTTCTTTGTAAGTTGTTCCGACATGGACTGTAAGTATCCAAGTCTATGTACATAAATATGTAATCTCCAATAAACAACACTCACAACTCCAACTGTCAAGACTGAGCATCCCCTGCTCCATTTGGACTTGTTACTTTATATTCCTGAAAAGAGAAAGATTTTAAAATTATTTCATATACAATATTAGAGTTTATTTTCATCAATAATTATATAGTACAAATTTAATCATATAAAATTAGATTTTAAATAAAATATTAATTTATAATGAAGACAATGTAATTTTATTGTTTGTAAGACTCTAGTAATCAGAAGTACTATAAGCTAACATATACGATCTCTCTTTATGGACTGGTAATTACAAAACTAACACCAGAACAGAGTCATCCATCCATATTATTCCAATTATTTTAGATCGAAGGAAAATTAGGCTTTAAAAGCCACCAGCATGATATCACCTTATGCATGTCGGTGCTACTTCCACAGTCTTCCAATTGGTAGGAATTCAGCGTTCAGGTTTATTTATACTTATTATGCGAGTTTACATCATGGATGTGGATCCGTTTATTCTTATTACATCCTTGTTAAATTGTTTTTTTAAATTAATATTATAATCACAATGTTTATGAGTATAATACATTTCAATCTTATCCCAAACAAAGTGAACGTCTCTCAGACCAGCAATACTCGTGGAACGTTGTAGCAAGTTTATCTACATTCTCAAAAAGATCGCTTAACTTAAAAATCAGATACGGAACTTCATCTTATTCTTGTTAGATTTTTCAAAGAAATAAATCCGACGTTCAAGGATCTTATCTGATATATATATATTTTATAAGCTCCTTGCATCTTTGACGCCAAAGGGATGATGCATCTTACACGCATAGATGTCATCCCATTATCATATATCTCTGAAGCTTAGATTTAGTTTACGTCTGAGTAAGTCGATATTACAGGCAATATATGTTATATCAATAACGTAATAATACGTAATAAGGTATTTGATACATTGAATATCATTAAATGCGAAATAATGAAAATAAAAACTTAAAATTGTACTAAGTTTTTAATTAAATCCCTTAAAATATTTAGATAGTTCTTATAATTCTTCATATATATTTTTTTATCGTAATATTAATTGAACACGTAATCAGTTCTCGATCATGAAATTAATATAAGGATGGAAATAATAAAATGAAATAGTAAGTTCAATTGGAGCTTTACGATATCGCTTTTTAATTGGAAAGAGATTGAGATTCCATGAACTGATAGACCAGTATATCTTGACCTCCGCACATGTATATAAAAAATGAGATTATAACTATTTTACGGGTCATGTTTCTGTGCCATTATAAAAGCTTTTTGAAAAAGTTATTAATATCAAACAAACGAGTGTTCTCTGTAAAGCAGCTTTTAGGATAACAAAAGAAATAATTGAGAATTTTCCTTTATTACTTAAATTGATATTGTTTATTAAATACTTTCTGATCTACAGAAGTAATAAATATATGAAAAAAAAACATTTATTGTATTATAATATGAATTATTCTCAAATTATTAAACTACTGAATTATTTACACTGTAATGTATAATTTAACGCCCGCGCCGCTCTTAATTCTCTGAAAATAAGTATTGAAGTCCCAAATATACATAATATTCAATGTATTTTTATATTTATTGTCCACGTTATATTTATCACCATAGTACTATATGTATATTATAAGGTATAATACCATTCTTGTGTTAATAATATCCCTAAAGATCAATCTGATAATGTAAACATTATCACTAAAGATCTAACAATTTTTATATAAATATATATATCTAAACCGTGTTATCGTTTTCTTTTGTATGTTTATGTCCTGCGACAGTCGTTATTATTTTTTTAGTGTTCACCTTTTAAAATATATTCCTCTATTTTCCATTTCAACGTTATTACGGAACGTAACAAATTCTAGGAAGTATCTGGAACGTATTGCAACGTTTTCGGCACGAAGCAGATATGTCGAGTGCAGTGTCAAGAAAATGGAACAACATATATTAAGTCTTTACAAGTTCGGAAGTCTGGAAGAGCGTACCCATTGAACTTATTATTTTGAAGGTTACATTTCACTACCACTGAATCCCTCAGGATCCGAACAAATATAAGGATCGGTTCAGCTCTTATTGATATTATTTTGTAATAAAAACGTATAATTTAATGAATAAATGTAATTTATTCATAACAGATGTAACAATTTTGTCAAATATATAGTTAAATGACATTTTAAATGTTTTTAATGAAGATATTTTTTTTCTAATTTATTCAAGAGACGTCCATAGCTTCCTTCATCTTTTAAGATCTTATTTATTTTTAGTCATTAAAAGTCCAGACAGTCCAGGTTTTTCATTCCTTAAGACGTGGTAATTAGGGATTAAATAATTAATGTACTCTAGTCTTGCTGATAAATATCCTCATTTTACTTACCTAGTTTACTTAGCTTCACAATTTATTCCGAGAATCGAGAAATATTTTCTTAGCTCGTTATTTCTAAGAATATATCTATTAATATAATAAACCTGTGATTGATCGCTGTCTGTTCATAGAAAATATTTGGGAGAAATGGTTACTAGAACCCTAAACAATGATTATGAGAATTTTTGTTTGTTTTATTGATTTGTCTATTTATCTATGGCTTATCCGATTAACGGATGTAACTATTTTTATTTAAATTAACCATTAAAAAGTGCGCCATAGTACTTAGTTTTACGTTAGATAAAATATTATTAAAAATTAGTATTGTTGCCTGCAAATAAACAAATTCGTGGACAGAGTCGTGGACACAGCTAGTATAAAATAAATAACTGATTGTATTTACAGGATCCAATTACATTGTCTACTGTTTTCTTGTCTGGAGCGGATATCTTTCCCGTGTTTATCATAAATCTTTATTTTTTGTATTAATTCTTAAGAGTTAGTTACAATTAGCTTATTTCTTAGATAATATAATATAAAATATATAAAATATAACTTCTTGTTTTCTAGAACATTATCTATGCACTCTTTTTGTTATTATAATTATTTTAAAAACTTGATTCATTATTGCATGTAGTATTGTCATTTAATATCATATTATTTCTCCCATGTTGCATTTGTATAAACAAGAGAAGAATGGATACGGTATTTGCATAGACGTGGATAGCTTATTGTAGTCATGGTTGCAAAAAACGCACCTAACGAGAACCTTTGAGAATTAATTATAGATTGTAAATATGTACTTCATTGTCACAATAAAAATGAATATGTTCCCGCAATGTGTGACTTCCAATTTTATTTGTATCCAAGGTTTGCAGTTGGTTTTGTGGCCAGTTTTTTTTATCAAACAATAACTTAAAAAAAATATATTCAATATGTGTTTTAGTATTATATTTTGGAATTATTAAATCTTTTATAAATTATATATTATTTAATAATTCGAATGCTTTGTACGAATCGTGTTTGGATAAGAAGAGTTAAAAGTTTCCGTCGGTGAATCAGTTAATTTGTCATCTCAAACTTTGAAGCTTGGTTTCTATAGCGGTATAAAGTTTAGAAAGCACACAGAATACACCAAACTCCATCCGGATCTATCCCACTTTAGAGATTAGTTCCGATCTCAAGTAGTGATGCGACTAGATATGTTTTATATTAAAATAATCTAACATCCAATAACCTGGATTCTAAGATATTATGTGACAGAAAGAGCGTAACGTTACGAATTACTGAATAGAATTGATATTTTGTTCAAATAATACTCATCTAATGAATAGTATTTTCACTACGTTGAATTATCAGATCTTCCAGTTCAGAAATGGTACCCGAATTTCTCGTCAAACGAATATAATCTTGAATGAAAAGTTGAAAAGCTCCTAGATACATTTGTAAAGTCTCTGCGACTACAAAAAGGTTATCTGATAAAAGTTACATGATTAAAAATTAAAGCATTAAAACTACTTTTTTTTGTATAACATTTTTTTTCTTTAAAAAAAATTACTGATATAATAACTTTTTACATCTCATTTTATCAAAAGAGATTTCACAATTTCATAAAGCCTACTTTGTGAGGTATCTTTATGTTTAATCTGTTTCAACTTCAACATCAAAATCTGCAAGAAAATATGGTATTTATTTTATGATGATTATACTTTAGTGAAAATATAACACTTAATTTAATGTCTTCTATTATTTATACTAATAATGGTAATAATATTGAAACACACACTATTTATATAAAAAAGTATATATTTATTATTGTAATAACATATAACTACATATATTTTACAATTACAGCTTTGATTCTTATTAGAGAAGTGTTATGAAATCGTATTTTAAGTTTTTGAACTACCAATTTAGTTTGACTAAGGAGCATGTGACATGTCGTTCGTTATTTTGTTGAAGCCATTAGTCTTCCAAGAACTATTCATTTATAGGAAAATATTATTTTAGATTTAAGCTTTAACTTAAATAATATAATAATTTTTACTCAAATACAGCCAATATAATAAACAAATAAAATTATAGAATTCAATGGAAGAAACTAATAACTCCATGACATATAAATTAAAATATTAATTTAAACATGATACTAATTTGATAATTAACAGAATTTAATTGGAATTATATTTGTGGGATACAATATTTATTTATATTTTGTAGTGTCTTGGTGTCATTTTTACATTTAGGAGAAAAATTAAGTTGCGTTGTGGATGGATCGGACCAACTATTATAATTGTTACAGATAAAATGTTAAGTTCATTAAGAAATTGATTGATTGATTGATTGGTTGATTGATTGATTGATCGATTGATTGAAGTTGTATTTATTAAAACAAAGTATAAAATATTTTATTTGATATTTGGAACATTATCTGTTAATTCTAACCAATGTCAACGAATGAAGGGTTTAGGTTCACAGGTTCGAGTCTTGATGTGTTGATTATTATTTAATTAATTAAAAAATACCAATTACAGTTACGATTTTTAATATCCAAAGCACTTAAAAAATGTAAGCAGAAATACTCAACAATCTACGCTTCAATTTCAATTTGTGAGAAATATCTAAATGTAATTACATGTTTTCATGATATAACTATTTGAAGTCGAACAGTTCTCGTTTCATTGTTTCAAAGGTAGATTCGATTGTTAAATAATAGCATAACTTGACTTATTACTTTGCTAAAGGAAAGGAATTTTATAGTAATATTTTAGATGATGTTTTCCAATATTTGTTATTTTCCAATCATATCCGTGATCGGGCGGAGATTAATCAGTTTTGCAATATTGAAGTTTTTTAGATTCCATTTTAATATTCATAATAAAAGTAAGTGTTTATTATTTTTATAGTAACATTAGTTAAATTCCATTACTACTTTAATAATATTCTGAAAAGCATACTGAGTAGTGTCAAAGAGTTGGTGACTCAGCGTTCAAAACAATTGGAAAGTCTGTTTACGAAATGCATTAAAATTTACACATCATTTATACAATGCAACAATTTAAATATATGTTAAAGTCACAAAAGACCTAGTAGTTTAATAGAGAATATTAACAAAATAAGATACGTTATACAATTTTTTGTTATTACTATATTAATATTAATAACTTTAAATATGCGTTAATGTGTACCATTTGTGAATTGTCACATTAAGATGGTAGACTGTTAAAAAGAAAAACGAAAACAAAATAAAAGTTAATAGTAAATGTGAATTTAATAAAATGAAACTAAATTGGTCTGTCTCGTATGTATGTGACACCTCTGTGCACTCTTCACTTCAGTTCACAGTATTGTGATGTTATCTTGTGTAAAAAGATATAAAAGATATTTGTATTCTATATATATATATATATATATATATATATATATATATATATATATATATATATATATATATATGTGTTTTTTATCAAACCGAACTTTTTTATCAATATTTTTTTAACAAATCGAACCCTTCTTTTATAATTTATAGTTTTAAAGTTTTTAATTTTAAAAATAATAACGAGTAGAACCCAAAAACAACGATTGTCAGAATGTTCGTTTATTTTTCTCATTGTCTGGGCTTTTGTCCGCAATCTCTCAAACGGTTTATTTCATTTGAATGCGGTTTTCAACTGATTTAGCTTTAATAATATTAAGTTTTATTTAAATTAACCTATAAATTTAACGTATAAATTTCATAAAATTAATATGCTAGGAGGAAATGATAGTGGATTTCATGCGAAATCTATCATATTTACCATATTTTATAGAACCCAAATATAACAATGTATACGGAAAGAAAATTTGGTCCAACATCCTGCCTTGTATCCTTAACAAGCTACCAAAGGAGTTAATTACAAAGATTAAAAGCCATAATTTGAAACAAACAAAGAAAATTCTAAAGAACTTTTATGTCAAAAATAAGAATTTACCCATGTCACAAATCTAAGGCTATGAACATGTTTAACTTTGTTTCTTTTCTATTTTTTTTATATTTTAAGTATAAGATTTTTAACATAAGTTTAAGATTAATTATAGTATAAGATATTAAGATTTATATAAGTATAAGATAATGTTATATATTAATTAGTTATGTAGTAGTTATAATGCTATAAAGCATGTGAACTCCATGAACGCGACAATCTTTAAGATAAGATTTGCGTTTAGGCGTATGTTATGTTGTAAAATTTTAATGTAATAAACAGAAATAAATTTTTAAAAAAATAAATAAATAAAAATCAGTTAAAAAATGCAACTTTAGTTCATATTAAATAAAAATATTGTTAAGAAACTGTTTTATTGTATTGCCTGTAAATTTAGCTAACTATATAATTACAGACTGAATATTAAGGTGGTTGAAAGCTTACAAGTTATTTAATATAGACCATTATATATATATATATATATATATATAATAAAACGTCTTGTAATTCGGTCATATAGCCTACCGATATATAAGAACTGTGTCACAGCTTTTTTCAATTCGAACAACAAATTTATTTACATTAATGCTGTGTAAAAAACATTACAAAACAAAATAGTTAAATTAACCATTATTACATCTTTCATATACATACATAACAAACAATATATATCCGTGTTTGAAATCAATACCATTGAAATTAATATGAATTCAGTAATTGCAAAAACTTTATTCAGATTTAACAGTTAAAATCATGTTATTAATAATGTACATCTCTTGAATATCATTCACAATATGGTGTTATACATTAATTAAATTAATTAATTTGTAAGGCTATAATTTAACATTGTAATAAAATACATCTCGCAAAAAGCTTTAAGTCTCTTAATTAATGCGTCCGGATACGGACGGATATTATTTTCGTATTCATTTTATTTATATAAAATATGATGGCCGTGTCAAGTGATACAATCTCTGAATGTGATCCAAATAATTTATCCCAAATGTAACTATTGATAGGAATTTATTTGATATATATAACTATTTTATGTGTGTGTTTGTGTCTGCGTGTGCTGAATATTAAAGAACTGTTCTTTTGTGTTTAAACATCTTATGAAGTATTTAAATTTTTCAGCTTGTTTTTGTGAACAGATTTACTTTTTTTCCGTTCCGTACATTTACGTTTAGGTTCTTTGTATGTTTTATTATACTTATAATTATTTAATTACCCAAAGTAGAACGTGTTTTAATTGTAATAAAATGATTGTAACTTTTCAACTTATTTATGATAAAGTCTAAGAACATGTATCTGGAACTTATCTCCCCTCCGCCCGCAGCGGGACTGCAATATTTTTCAAATAATATATGACTATACTAAGTATAATTTATTTAAAGACAATAAATCAAGCCTCAAATCTGTGATGGTAAATAATAGAGGTCCGATTGCCGCAGCCCGCAGATGCTTTGATCGTAAGCGTAATTACAACGTTACCGTCGTGATATCGTTGTAAAGTCGAGCAATTAATCCTATCGATTAAGAAGGTTCTATAGAATAACCTTTTGGAATAAAAGTATAAATAAGTTTGCAGCCTAGGAAGTTAAAATCTGGTTGGAGCCTTACGGTATCCATGACGGATACGAGTTTGAATAAAACTTTAGACTCGTGAGATTCAAAGTATAATCGCTTTATTTTATCGTAATTGCTGCGGGTGAGTGCAGAATATTGCGTTGTATGTGCACATATTGTGTTACCTTAAAAAGAATATGTCAAATACCTAGTTTTATATATACCAATATTTAATCGAAATATCAATAACTACTTAATTGAATTGTATATAACTTTGTTACGAATCTAAAAATTTTCCAAAATGAAAAACGGAATGTTAATAATTTTTTTATCGGAAAATATCTATGACATGATTTTCGTGTGACCTGTTTACGATTTTGTAAAAGTACTCCACAACTGAGTTATATGACGACATACCAATTAAGAAATAAGTATTACAAGTGCAATCAATCTGTTCGGTATATTTAAAAGGTTGTCTTAATGGTTCCTCCATATTAACAGACATCTGCATATAATGTCCTCGAGTTTGTTTTTAAGGTGGTAGAGCCTAGCTGTAGTTATCTGACTGCAGCTCGTATTGGGCTGGCTCGACCGGGGAAGGACCACCCTCTCACAGAAGACCGACGTGTAGTAACCAAATTAATTTGGTTACGTTTCGTCGGTGAGTGAGAGAATCCGGAAGCCCAACCCCCCCCCCCCCACGCCAAACATGAAAGCGATGCCTACAAGAAAAATACCCCAGGAGGGTACCGGCTTTGATGAAGCCGGGGACCCCCTCCCCGAGCAAAATCGGGGAAATGATTCTCGGATTTTGCTCGGGCTGCCCGTCGTATCTGGGGCGGGCAAAGTATCGCCTTTTGTGTTTTATGAGGGCAAACGACGAGTCAACGCAGCGGCACCCCGACCCACTCTAAATGTGGACTTTTGCAACATCCGGGGACTTCATTCCAACTTGAACGCCGTCCATTATCATCTAGAGACGGCGCAGCCGGCCTTGTTGTTTCTGACGGAAACGCAGATATCTCGACCTAGCGACACAGCGTACCTGTCATACCCCGGGTATAAACTAGAACACCATTTTATACCACACGCCGGGGTATCTGTGTTCGTAAGGGAGGATATCTGCTACCGTCGCCTTCAGGTTTTTGAAGGTCGGGACCTGTCTATACTCTGGCTACGCGTGGACATGGACGACCATGTCAGAGTCTACGCGTGCCTCTACAGGTCCCATAGTGGTAATGCAGAAACGGATCAACTCTTGGGCCATGTTCAGGCGAAGATTGACGATCTGCTTTCACAGACTCCCTCCGCCGAAGTCGTAGTCCTAGGGGACTTTAATGCGCACCATGCCGATTGGCTAGGGTCCCGTGCCACCGACTACGCGGGGAGATCTGTGTTTGACTTTGCTCTGGCAAATGGTCTGTCCCAGCTGGTAAAGACGCACACTCGTCTACCGGACGTGGACAGCCACACGCCCTCTTTGTTGGATCTTCTGCTGACTACACATCCCGAAAAGTACCAGATCACTGTCGAGGCTCCCTTAGGTTCCTCTGATCACTGTCTGGTACGGAGTGTAGTGCCCATTCAACGGTCGGCTCGCACAACACCTGCGACTCGACGCGTTTGGCACTACAAGTCAGCGGTTTGGGATGGAATGCGGTCCTTTTTTGCATCCTACCCATGGGGGCCGATTTGTTTCCCTTCCGATGATCCTAGTGACTGCGCTGCGGCTGTAGCTGATGTGATACTACAGGGCATGGAACTATTTGTACCAAGCTCTGTGGTACCACTTGGTGGCAGATCGCGGCCTTGGTTTGATGCGTCTGTCAGGGCTGCAGCAGCTGGCAAACGGCAGGCTTATCAAGCTTGGGTCAATGCGTTAGTCACTAAGGATCCGAACTCTAGAGTTCTGAAGAGGAAATATAATCGTGCTTCCAGATTCTTCAAACGGCAAATCGCTAGAGCAAAGTTCAAGCATGTCGTCAAAATTGGGGATCAGCTGGCAAAGTACCCGCCTGGCACGCGCAAATTTTGGGCGCTTTCAAAGGCCACTCTGGGAAACTTTAACCAGCCGTCCCTACCGCCGTTGCACATGGGGAATGACTCTCTGGCCCACACGGCAAAAGAGAAAGCCGATCTCTTGGGCACTCTTTTCGCCTCCAACTCGACTTTGGACGACCAGGGGAAGACACCGCCTATCATCCCGCGGTGTCAGAGCTCAATGCCGGAAATAGTTTTTCGGCAGAAAACTATTAGGCAGTCTCTATTTTCCTTGGACGTTCATAAGTCGAGTGGGCCGGATGGCATTTCTCCATTGGTGCTACGAACGTGTGCCCCTGAGTTGACTCCAGTGCTAACGCGTCTATTTCGGTACTCCTACCTTAAAGGCGTAGTCCCGGTCACATGGAAGCGTGCCCTTGTCCATCCGATCCCTAAAAAAGGTGATAGCTCGGAACCAGCTAACTACAGACCTATCGCCATTACCTCTCTGCTCTCCAAAGTAATGGAGAGCATTATCAATAAACAGCTCCTAACCTACCTCGAGGATCACCAGTTGGTCAATGACCGGCAATATGGCTTTCGCCATGGTCGATCGGCTGGTGATCTTCTGTTGTATCTCACACACTGTTGGGCAGCTGTTATTGAAAGCAAGGGAGAGGGTCTGGCAGTTAGTTTGGATATGGCGAAAGCCTTCGATCGTGTATGGCACAAGGGGCTTCTTTCGAAGCTACCTTCCTATGGGCTTCCCGAGAGTTTATGCAAGTGGATCACCAGCTTCCTCACTGGGCGGAGCATACAGGTCGTTCTCGACGGTTTTTGCTCGGACCCCAAGCCCGTGAACGCTGGTGTACCCCAAGGCTGCGTGCTATCCCCAACTCTGTTCCTCCTGCACATCAATGATATGTTGGATATCTCCAACATACATTGTTATGCGGATGACAGCACTGGGGATGCGGTGTATTCCGGCCGTGCAGGTCTCTCTCGGGAAAACGTCGACGAGTGCCGAAAGAAACTTGTGTCTTCTATAGAGACTTCCTTGGGGATGGTCTCTGAGTGGGGTGAACTGAACCACGTTCAGTTCAATCCCCTAAAGACACAAGTTTGCGCGTTTACCACTAAGAAAACCCCATTTGTCGTATCACCGCTCTTCGAGAGCACCCCCCTCATTGCCTCGCCAAGTATCAGAATACTGGGTCTCGACATTTCGAGCGATTGTCAGTTTCGTGGTCATCTGGAGAGCAAGGCCAAGTTGGCCTCGAAGAAATTGGGAGTGGTTAATAGAGCGAGGCAGTATTTCAAACCTGGCCAAAGACTTGCGCTCTATAAGGCGCAGGTCCGGCCACACATGGAGTACTGTTCTCATCTCTGGTCCGGATCACCCCAATATCAGCTTCTACCATTTGACCGCGTACAACGGAGAGCCGCTCGGATTGTCGGGGACCCGGTGCTCTGCGAACGGCTGGACTCTTTGGCATTGCGTAGAGACGTGGCTTCTTTGTGCGTCTTCTACCGCATTTACAACGGGGAGTGTTCCGAAGAACTATTCGATCTGATGCCTGCCGCCGAATTTCATCACCGCACAGCGCGCCATCGACTTCTTTACCATCCCTACCACCTGGATGCGTGGCGATCTTCCACTGTGCGGTTCTCAAGGACTTTTTTTCCACGTTCCACTCGCTTGTGGAACGAACTCCCTTCGGCGGTATTTCCAGATCGGTACGACATGGGTACCTTCAAAAAAGGCGTCTACTTCTACCTACAAGGCCGGCAACACTCTTGTAAATCCTCGGATGTTGCAAGAGTTCATGGGCGGCGGTGATCACAAGTCATCTGTGACCCGCCAGCTCGTTTGCCCTCCTCTTCCATAAAAAAAAAAAAAAAAAAAAAAAAAAAAAAAAAAGATTATTATATGTTGGGCAAAAGACCATATGAATACATTTTATGACACCAAGATCATTAATAACAGAAAATAACATTACATTATACTCGTATAACAAAGCGATGCTCATGCTGACGCACTATCAGTTATCAAATAAGGATTATTGGAACACAGACGCTGCGTTCATTAATCACGCTCTTAACACCGCAGATTGATAACAGCTATCAAGGACACATGAAACATTTTCAAACCAAATATTTATTTTGCACCACGTAGCATTATTGTGGTCAATAATTTAAAGTAATTAATTGTTAAAGTTGGAGGTTATGGTATTTGTTATTAAACACTTAAAGTTTAAGTTAAAGTTAAAGTTTCTCTTATTGCCGATTTTATTAAAAATTAAGACATTTTATCGTCGTAGCGATTTTTAATGGGAATCTTTTTTGGATATTTTTATTTACAAAAAAACTAAAAAAATACAGTTTATTCAGTCATTTCTAAATAGTTTTTTTAATGTCTGATAAAAAATTTCGACGTCAAATCTAAAAGTTTGCTCCACAAATGATTTATTATATTTCAATATGAAGATTCTATAGCAATACAGGTATATATAACCAAACACACACAAAATCTCGATAGATTTACATAATGTTTGTAATAAGTCTAGTAAGTTGTATGTGTGTAAAATCTCTTTGACGTGAATCATATTTATGTTGAACGGACAGCTTAGTAAAGCTGACTGAATATTCATCTATAAACGTATTTTATGTAACTGTGAAACTGAACATTCGTAGCTAAAATCCTTTGACATTCCTAATCTCTTTAGTTTGGTATTCACCACATATCGTACAAACCAACGTCCTATTTCAGAATTGTATAGAAATGTCTGCTAACATGATAAATATTACGTTGCAGGTGGCAGGAACGAAGCGTACCTTAAGATCTAGATTTATTAATGGAATTGTGAAGTTTACATCAAAACATCTAATTCTATTATCATTGTATCTATTATTATGATAATAAAGATTAAAAATTATAAACTAAATTGGAGCAGGAAGTGAACGTTTATAAAAACAGAGTTATCACATTATTATGTTGCAACTTTATATGTAGGACAAAGAAAAATTATCCCATACATATAAGCAATTACTTATCAAGTACGTGGTGGTAACATTTATTATATATATCATAATGAATTTTTGGTTTGTTGATTTCAATATAAATGTATGCATTTGAATGATTATATACCAAAATAATTGTTAATTAGCACTGAGCTATCCTACTGCATTGTAATCTGACAGTACATATAGGCAGACGTACGTTAAATGTTTAGATTAACTATTGAATAACCGTCAAAATTATTCTGTAATATAATTAACAGCAGGTATTGGATGTGCGTTTGAATACTAATAAATTTAGATACTGAAGGCAAGGCTATAAGAATTATTTAAGTATATGCTGTTCAAACTTATGATTTATTCGATATTATGACAAATGACAAAACGAATGTATATAAGAAAGTATATTATTAATTTAATTTTTTTATGTTTAGCCTTGATTTTAATTAAATTTAGACCAAAATTTTAATATTGTTACTATTTTTTTTCTTTTAAAAATTTTTGTAAATAGTGCCAATTTTCTAAGACACTTTTATATAGTTGCAGTCGAAAAGAAATACGATTCTAAAACTAACGTGTTATATTTTTTAACAGCTAATGGTTTTTAATTTAGTGTAATGAATATAACATGCATATATAAATATTAAAAGAACAATCTAAATAAAAAAGTTTAACCCTTGTATCGGGTAGGAAAAGGAAAATTAAAACGCCGCGAACTCGGCTTCCGTTGAGTCTACCTATGGAGTACAAAAGAAGATACAATCTTTCATTGTATGGGTGCCTACACGTTAAATTGATATGGAGCTGAATATGAAAATATATTTTTTCATTCAACAAACTCATATTAACGCATTTTTACTTTCTTCTTAATGGAAAGATATTTTATATAACACAGTATTTGTTACGAACAAATTTTTATGATAATAATTGATAAGCTAGGTTTGTAATATGCACCTATTATGTACTTCCGAAATTAATACTCGATCTAAATCCCAAAACTGAAATCAACATTAAATGCCTTTGTTCAATCGACAGGTCAATTACATTCAATGATAGCTTATGAAGTGTTTGTCATTTCTAGATGCGCTATCAAAAGTTACTAATAGTTATTTGAGTTAAATGTATGATTACGAAAAGAGTTTTTTATAAAACAACTTTGTATCCATACATACTAGTTTTTTTAGATAAATATATCGATACAGACAACTCTTTGTCACAGTGTTATGATGTATACAATTTTATGCGCTGTATTTGATCCCAAAAATAGGGAGTTAAAGGGGTCCAACAAACACAAAATTACAATGCTCACTAAACGCGTTTTCACTATGAGATGTTAATGTTCTAGTTCAACTAGCGCTTGGAAATGGCTGCATTATAGATTATAGCTTTACGATCCAAATAACTAACATTTAACATACACATTATTTTATAATACCATGTACGTACTAAGAATCTATCAAATAAGATTCTCACTCCATAGACTTTAACAGTGCAAAGATATTAATTTTTACTATTACAGTTGTGCAAATAAATGCATTTCTTATCTTCTGTTCCAAAAATTGTAATAATGAAATATTTACGTTTAATTCGTTAGTGTTTTTATAACCAAGAATCTTATCTTATTACATGTTTTATCTTGAAAGTAATTTATAGTCTGTATGCGAAGATCTCTGAAGAGGAAGCGTTTGTGAGCATTTTTAATATATTATTCAGTAATGTACAAAGCTTTTACAAATACCTACCATTTTATGTTAAAGTTTTCATCAGATAGATAATATATAGACTGTCAATAACAAATTACAGTTCGAGCTTTAACAACATTGGTCTAAATTGCTTTAAAATAAACAGAAGTTCGGTTTTAATTGTTTACAAAAGGTTTCAATGTGATGGATTTATATTTACGTTCCGTGAAAACGTTTTGATTATTATGTTCTGATAAAGCTTGATATTTATATTATTATCCCGTTATAAAATTATTTGTAACATTACTTTATTTTCAAAAATAAATGGCTGGCTTGATCTATGAAAATTTTATACGTTTTTTTTTCACATAAAACTTTTCTACTAATTCTGATTGTTCCTACTCATGAGATCCTCACGCCACTTGCACTCTATTCTTTGTCATCAAAGTGCTCAATTATTTCTTAACATAATATGCCTAACAAAATTCATCTATTCCCTTTCCAGTCTCCCTTTATTTTTACTGTGCACATATTGGCTTTCTTTTTTACAAATGAATGCGGTACTAGACACGCGGGTGGAAGTTAAAAATATTAAAAAACATAGAGTTGCTAAACGAGAATCTTACAAAACGGCACACCCGTAGTGGTTAGATACGCTGAAAAGATAGTCTTCAACGATAACAAAACGATAGATTTTTATGGGAGACAACACCTTTGACGTCGTTGCAAGATCCAACCGGCTGTCAACGCAAGTGATACCGGTATTAATGCCCACCCTAGAGTAGACAAAACACGGAAAGCAATGAACCAAAAAGTGGCCGTAATCAAAAACGAGAATCAATATTAGTCAAAACTAACAGTGGAAGAGAATACCTATCCTTTGTGAGTTCTGTAACACGTCCTGCTTGGGAACATCAGGTACAACGGCCATCTGTAAATTGCACCTAAATCTGACATTGCCTGGTAATTGTGGCACTACGGATTGGTAGCAATCTTCGATCACTCACCGCTCGTAGGGTAGTCGAAGTACCTTACATTTAGACACGGCAAAACGCTATGTAAAGGTAAAATATATTTGTCCAGACATTATACAGTTTCACATCTGCGCCAAGATTACCAAATAAGGGTGATGAGTGGCTCAGGATGCCTTCCATAGCTGTTGCTTTAACACTCATAAGTAGGATAGTCTGTCCAGGTAGAGCGTCGATTAATTTATAGGGTGTCCCAGGCGTATTGTTGACCACTTAATTGAACAATATAAATACTGGATCTATAAGTATTATTATATATTATAATTAGCATCTTGAATAACATGTTTCCCGTAAACATAGGAGTTCTTCGACCCCCAAGTCGTAAGATTGCATTATGCAATGCATATCAGTGGATAGAATACACCTGATACTCATTTCATTTTTAAAGCCGATATTCTTTATCACATAAAAATATGATCCGTTGCACTAGTTCTAATTTACATACATTAATACGCTTATGAATACGTAGCTTCATTTCACGCAAACTAACGCCATCTATCTATCTAAGAAAATAACTTTTAAACCATTTTAGTATTCTATAGTTGCAGAGTTTCTCGTAAAAGATACGAGATGGCGTAGTACTGATATATTTATAGCGAAGTTTTCTTTGGAAAGTATGTGTAAGGTTTGGTTTTAATTAAAAGATACAGATGGCATTAAGTTACAAATTATATTCAGTTAAAGCTTTTCTAAGGTACGTGGATAAGTTTTGTCAATAAGTGATGGTATCTCTTTTCTCTGTAGTTTACTTTTTCAATTATGACTACGTTTTCATCTTTTTTATTATTGTAAGATTGAATTATTGTAGATTGATTTCCGACTAGCTAGCTATTGTCATAGACTTCGTCTTTTGTCCCCCCTCCCGTGTTAAAATAATTAAAACAGGTCGAGGTGGGACAATAACTGTTTTATTTCGATGCCTTATAAAAGTCTCACAAAACAATATTTTTTTAAAAAATAATAGACTTCGGCGATTAGTCCTTGTGCCATTGACTTTCCAGTAAGATCACAAAAACACACATCGAGATTTATAAGAAAAAAAAGCTCTTGTCTAGTCCAAATTAAAAGACCTTGAGACAACAAAGATTGGTTAATTTTAAAGGACATGTCCTGCTCTAAATTACTAATCAATATCAAATCTGTTAAGAAATTTCTCGTGCAAGTAAGTAATGGATAAATTTTCGATAGCAACAGCAGGGGGAGAGGGGGCAGAGTAGGGTACTTAATGTTTAAAAATTTCTTAAAACAAAAATAATGTGATTAAATTAAAAGTGTTAACTTTAAGTCATAGCCTAATGCATTGCACATGACGATGGATACATTTAACATATGTATGTTTAAAACGTAATTAATCTACGAGATGTGAATATTTAAATGAAAAAAGACATTTGACCCGCTTTGCCCCGTGCATAGGGGAAAAGTGGGGTTGCCTATGGAGCATAGTGGAGTGGCCACAACGAAACAATTTTCAAACGAAATACATAGTATTATTTCTCAGCAACTTAACGACAGTTTATAAAAAATAACACTAGAACAAAAAATTTATCAGTACAAATCAAAACAAACTTCTCTTTTTTATTTTTATTTTAAGTTGAAGAGATCAGAGATCATACAAACAATTTTAAGACGTTTCTTTAATCTTTTATTAAACTTAAACATTAAACAAACATAGAACTCTGACACAATTAAGCATTGCATTACAGTTAAGTATAAACAAATATCTCCTTTAAAATTTTGAACAAAATAACGAAAAATATAAATTTAAATCACCTAACAGAAACGTTTAAACTTTCAAAAAAATTTAAAGTTCAAAAATAGTTTTCATTGCACAATCCACATATGAACCTCTTCATCTCTTTCATTCTCTCCAGCACAAGAGTAGTGTGCCCATCGAAAACATTTAAGGCAGCGCATCCATCCCTTTGTGGACTCTGACCACAAATAACCACAATAGATGCATTCAGCACCATCATCATAATCAAAGCTTTTGTTGCCTTTTTTTTGACAGCCTTTTTCTTCTTCTGATTAATGGATTTCAATTTCAAATCTTTCTTTTAGTTCTGCTGCAGCAGCAGAGATTGTAGTAGATAGATTTAGAAACATAACGTTCTTATGTTATTTGTGGAACGTTGTGCATATTTGCTACTTTCCTGTAGCCCATTTCTCCGGACACAACTCTGTACAGCTCTGTTTCATAGCTTGCATAGAGTTTTCCTCTTGTATGTGTGCACCATATTAGTTAAAAACGTAAAAAAGAAATATATTACTACTTAGAAATCTTTAAAACGCAAAGTGGGGGTTTTGTGCCTCCCCGCTTTGCTCCCTGGCCCCGTTATTCCCCTCTTTCCCCTACATACTACATAGGTCCATTATTAACCTGTATCAAAGGAAAGATTGGCCATTTGTTTTATTTTTCATCGACCCCATAAATCAATGTTTGCAGTATAAGTTTTGTTAAAATTACATTACTTCATTATGGCTAAACAAACAAATATAACGAATATGAAAGCCCAATTTCATAATTTACCTCAATGTTATTTGGATTCCAAAAAGCATCTAAGATAAGTAGGTAAAATTTTCTAAGAATTAAACATGTTACTATTTATACATTATATTAATTAAAATTAGAGGAAAAACGAGATAATCATTTACGCAACAGTAAATGTGTTTCATTAGTAGTTTTACAAAAATTAAATATTTTTTAATATACATACAATATGAAATGGTTGACGTTTGCTTTTTTTTTATGAAAGAGAAATTCAAAGAAGCTGACGGGTCACAGATGATACGTGATCGTCGCCGCCCATGAACTCTTCAACATCCAAGGATTCACAAGAGCGGTGCCGGCCTTGGAGGTAGGAGTAAAGTGACATATCGTTCAACGTATGTTTTCTCGTTTTGGTTGCAAATAAAATCAAGTTCATTGTTCGCTGTGCTCAAATATACGAATTCGCAAGCTTTAAATTAATTCTAATTGTGCTTGAAGGTCAGTTAAATTGTCAGTTAGTTCATATGATATTACTATTTTCTTACAAGTGTATCAGTTTTTTTTTACTTTTCTTTGTCACAGAACCAAATAAAACTGTTTAATTATTTTATTTTATTTCAATAAAATTATGTTTTATTCAACTTTTATATTGCACGAGAAATTTTTCTTTAATTATTTTATCTTTATAATAATAATATCTTACAATAAAGGAGGGAAAGGGGAAATAGTAAATAAAATAACACCTGCCCAGAGTTGTAACAGGATATGAGTCATCCCGACACAACGCCTACAGTTTCTTGTATTACATATACTTTAATGTCAATAGATCGATACACAGAAGTTCTTAAATAGAATTGTTTCCACTGAAAGCTCAGTTAAATTGTATAATTATATTAACCGGTACAGTATGGCATTAATATCTAATGAATATTACTTATATATTAAATATATTGACACAATAATTGAAAAATCACAAATGTGAATATTTCATATCAATATTAAATGAAAACGTAACCATTATTATAAAATTATATATCATAAAATTGTTACCTACGTCTCTAATATATCATATAGACACTTATATTTAATTACTATTAATTTGTAATACAGCACTAACTTACAATAACACAAAAGAGAGTTATATCGTTAAAAGTGAAGTTGATTAAATGTAAATTATCCTATGTGTGAGACGATAAAGAAAATTATTGGGGATTGCTTGTTAGCCCTCATTTTTTCGCCGGACGAGGACAATGACGTCTCGTCTAATCGCTATGCACTGCGTCCTGGAGTGGAGTACAGCAGTGCAAGTGCGATGCACGGCGTCTACTAAAGCCTACTATACAATACAATCTGAATACCGTAGCTCACTGTAAATGATATCATGGTGAGGGTGAGCTCGCTCGATGGTGGTGAAGACGGTTATTCGAGCCGAGAGGCGCAAGCGCCAAGGTCGGTTAGGTTAGCCTCAATATAACTATGGGTTCTATTGTTAGAACGCGGACGAAGCCCCGTATTGTGACCATCATTTCTATTCTATCCCTAATCTTAACTCTTACATCCGAGGCTAATGGCAGTGATGGTCAGCGGTTGTTGGGAGGGACGCAAACGTCAACCATGCCCCAAAAATGACAAAACAAATCAATATTGAAATGAAACACCTGAACTAGTAACACCGAATACATAGAATAGTCTAAGAGGGACTAAAGGGACCGTCCCTTGCAGTCGGCACGTTGTGCGGTGCCGGCTCTCTACACTAAACTACAACTAATATCATTTAGTGCTCCGGGCCCAATTCGGGATCTGCGGAACACTTGCTATGATATCTACTCTTTGTGAACATCGTTGAATTTCATCAAATATACATTCTACTAGCCTAGATTATTTACGGAGAATATATGATTATAAGATCTAAGAGTCCTTCTAGCGGACGACCCTCCATTTGCGTCCGAGATCGGGATAACATCGTGATCTCTTTTAAAATTCGAAAATAGGGACAAAAAATAAAGATAATAAGTCATCGGGACCAAAGTTCGCAACGCTCCGCCACCTAACTGCAGACCCTTAGAGATCAAGACAGATATTCCGACCAACGAGCACGGCACGTCCACGTGACACGTCGGCGAAAACGTTTCTACACCCCGAAACTGCCATATAGATCCGACGACTGCTCGAAACACAACATATAACCTTAAAGTTGATAGCGGGAGATAACGTAATTATCAAATAATAAGCCTCTTCAGTGAATGAGACACATCACAACACCATAACTGCTCCTCGATCCATAAAATCCAGGGATAAAATATCAAATTATAATGGAATGAGTAAAATGAATGAAGTCTTAACCGAATACTAATCCTAAAAAATATGATAAAGGGGACGCTTGCGCCAATGTTCACAGCATGGAGACGTCTATGAAATGATGATGGGGGGGCGGTGAAATGGTGATGAATAGGGAAATGATGATAGAAAATTAATGACATCGATGATAATGAAAGTGACGGGAAGGGTAAGGTGACAATGGCATGGCTAGATGGTAGTACGCTAGAAGTGCGTCCTCATAACTGCATTGACGCGGACCGAGTTACAACTGGACGATGATAAAAATCTGAATGTACACCTTAAAAACTATAATAACTAGGACATTACAGACTATGATTACACAATAACATGAAAAAACAGTCTTCCAGGCATTTTTTTATCATATCAAAAGTGTGTAAATTGTATATTTTTTAATTTTGTATAAACCAATAGAGTACACGAATCAAAAGCGAACGCACACGAGCGTGTGAGCGTGTCCCGCGTGTTGTCTGTGCGTCACCGAACGTCCAAAGGACATACTAATTTTGTTATCCCATTATATTACACTTAATTTATTGCACAAAATTTTGTGTGCCTAATTCGAAAAATTCATAAGTAATTATATAAAAATTAATTGAGTATATTAATAATAATAATGATACATAGAATGGAATAATATAAAGGTCATGAAACGCTCCCTACAAGATACTAGGTGAAGTAGTCGGATAACGTCGAGATTAAAATGCCTATACTATAATCAGCTTCCATACTTATCAATACAATGATTCTTGAATGCCAATATTTATGTTTGCCTAATTATAATTTATTTCTAGATAATTTATTTGATTATATGTTTACCTACTCCTGTAAGTACCTTAACAACCGAATTACTTATGTGATACAATTAATACACAAAACATATATATATTGGACAAAGCAATCGAATGTAATAATTCATAATATAAGAAAGCATCAACTAACAGTTCTGTAAAAATAAATGAATTTAAAATAAAGGTCGATGCTCCTTCACCCCAAACACATCGAGCGAGAAATTAATTAATTAATTGAAATGAAATAAGCGCAATTCATACTAAAGACGGACACCCGTCACAAAATTATAAAACGGGAAAGACAAATGGATTTACACGCTTACAATATACAGATTGTTACGAGTCTGACTCCTAAATGTATTATAATCAAATTGTAAGTAAGTATGGTTGGCTCGATTGCCGTACACGATTTGCATTTACTTCTCCTTCTCTTTCTCCTTCTCCTTCTCTTTTTCTTTCTCCTTCTCTTTTTCCTTTTCCTTCTCCTTTTCTTCCGGCTCCTTCTCTAACTCTTTCTCTTGTTCGTCGCCCTACCCAAAACAGAATAATAATTAGTAATCATGTGACAGTCCATTGCCTAAAAAAGTCATTTTATATCGTTCTTACCTTGCCCTTTTCGGAGTCTTCCGGTGACTTTTCAGCCATTCCAGCTTCCTTGGCATTCTTATCGGTCTGGGACCACAGTTCCTCCCAGTCCGGGAAGGCACGCTCCTTTATACGAGATACCAATCCCACCAAATTGGGGAAGGACTCGGTGAGGGCGTCTCTCAGAGCGTGCTGGACCTCCTTGTCGATGAAGTTCAGCTGAGCCAAGTTAGCGAAGGCTACCACGTCCAGCTGATGGAGAGTTTATCTTTGAGTGTTCGTTAAATATCGCCATCAAGTCTGATATGATACCAAACTGACATAATATATTATAAAATATACAAATTGCATGTTTCCAAAATAAATGATCATTCAGATTATTATTTATCCATTCAAGTGATATATAATAAAAGACGAACGACAAATAAAAATTTTAAACCAATATTGCCGCGCAATATTAAACCTTATTAAACACCGACAAAGTACAGGAAATTGATAAATCTATTTATATCGACAGTCCCGGTAGAGGGTGGCGAGAGGGTGGATCCAGGGTTTTCAGAGTAGGGATGCAGGCACGAGGTATCGGTCATGACCTAACCACCCTCCGCCCGGCCGGCCCTCCCCAACCTAGACGCCTAGAAATAGTGTACAGCTCCATCGATTTTACAAACAAAGGACCTTACAACGAATGTTTTAGATAAACTTTATAATGAATGCTCAATTCACTGTTTCTCCAAGGCAGTATGTGAATTATCCGAAAATAATAATCTTTTTTCTAACAGTATATTAAGGAACATTTTTCATAACATATCAAATAAGGTATGTGTGCAATTATTTTTTAACGATACAATTTTAATCAGATTGTAAGATTTACAAACATCGATGTTTGAGAGTTAAATCAAATAGTAAAAAAAACGTCAAAGGACGGCTATCGGCCCCGCGCCTGCCTCCCTCAGTGGAGTGAACGTACGGACGACGATAACTTCATGCATATACATGTCTACTATCAGGAATGAATTCTATTTTAAGAACCAAACAAGGGGAACCCTGGGACTCAACGAATGGGTTCAGATATTTATTTTAACTTTCATACTGCCAGGGTTGATATATTTTTGGTGTCCATCATCCACCATTAGTATATTTAAATTTTTGTGCTAATAAATCTATTTAAATAAAGTTAAATTAGTTAACCTTTACTTAGACGGAACATTTTGTTTCAGCATGACATCATAGAAGAACACATGACACCTGAAAGAACGACCAGCCTCATCGACATCTGATAAGATAAACTAAAGGTATACTTACAATGGTGGGCTCGTCTCCGAAGAAGTACGGCTTATCGGAGAGCAGATCAGATAGCACGCGGAGATCGTTCTTGCCGAGCTCGATGATCTCGTCCTGGCTGTGAACGCCGATGCCGTGAGCCTTGGCCTTCTTCATCCCCTATGACAAAAAAAATCCAAAATCACTAAAAGTTCTTGACAACTCAATCACATGATATGATAAATAGGAACTGTCATAATGTCACTAAACACTGACCATGATGTTCCCCTATCACAGGCTGAGATCAACTAGGTGGAGTTCAACAGGTTGCCGGTTATTTAACTAACGCTGACAACATGGCGTCTGGAAGCGTTATGGGGAAGGGGGGAAGTGCAACATGCGCCGCAGGTGAAATGGCGGCTTATTTCCGGGGAGGGGGGTGAACTTATAATAAAATCACTATCATAGATATAGATAAATATAAACCTATTAATATCCGGTATCACGGTTACCTATGGATATTTTGTCTTTATCATCAACATTTCCAATTATATATAATGTCGTTATTCGTAAATGAGATAGAAATACTAAATATATTAGACCCATAATTAAAAACTTTCACAAAATAAAAATATATAAAAATGCTTTCTTGGAAAATGTTGAATCTTATCAATAATCATCTCATTATTACATCTAACAATGAACGAGTACGACTAAGTATGAACAACTTTTACGATGTTATTGTTTTGTTGGTATAGAGAATGGCGCGTAAACTTGAGAAAGCTTTAACCGCGAAAACAAAAAGCAATAAAAAAACATTCTTACCTTACGTCCAAGTGAGAACTTGTAGCAGAAGTTCAGGATGGGATTAGGGAGACGAGTGTTCAGAGCGTTCTGGAGATTAACTTGGTACCCCTTGATAACACTATCGGGATACTTGGCACGCCACCACAGGATCACCCATGAGAGATGATTCTCAATCATGGATATCATAGCGTGTGTCACTACCCGCTGATCGGGCGTCAGGCCTGTAAAAGACGGATGCGAATAGTTGCAGACTAATTCTGAGTGGGATGCGTTTTATGGGCATGCGCAATGTTTGCTACAGGTAACACCCTATCTAGGTCTCAGGTTGTCCTGGTTGCAGCCGATACCTGCAAATCTACCTATTATGTTACGAAAATATTTATCTAAACCTAGAGTTAATTTCATAAGGATTTTTTATATTTTTATTGACAATGCAATTATTATATACAATGCTCCTATTATAAAACTATTATATTACTAAATCTATCTTATATATGAACATTAATAATCTAACAAAAATAATTCTAACCATCCGAGGATTATCTGGGAGGGAAATTTATTTTTTTAGTACGTCGTCATCTTCAACAAAACAGATATTTATCCGAGATAAATAATTGAAAAACTTATAACTATATATAAAATAAAAATTTGGTCAACATAATCTTAAATTTCTTATTTTTGTTTGTTTGTTCTACAAATTAATAATAATATTTCGACTAAGTCGCTAGTAACCATAACATACCAGCATCCAAATCCTTAGCATATTTCTCTGAGAGCTCTTTGATAATGAAGGTGCTATCAGCAATTTCTTCTCCATTCAATTCGACGAACGGCAGCTGGCCCTTCTTGGAGCGGAATTTCGCCTTATGATCAACATTCTAGAACAAATATAAATAAAATATTATTTACTGATGACTGTCCATAATACATATAGATATAGATATAGATATACAAAACAAGATAATTGTTTTAAAATCGAATACATATAACTGGCAACTTCCTCAACATCAAAGTATAATAAAAGTTCGCTGTCAACTTTATAGCAGTTCGTTTGCAGCTGTTTCGTTTCTCACAATTTATATATTGTTTGCTTACAGAAAATAAAATCAATAACTCAACTATATAACTTCGCTTTACAGCACAATATAAATATATGTAGTAAAAAATAAATCGCTTAACTTAGCACACTAAAACAATGATACTAATACATTCTTTCATGTGAAGTAAATGATATCAAATCAATAAAAGACTTTATTAGATAACATAAAAAATTAATACAAATATAAAATACCCTTATGGTTATAATAAAAAGCATTTTATTAATTACAGCCTAGCAACAACCGGGGAGACGGTCGACGCATGCGCAGTGATACCAACCATAGCTCTACACCCCATCAAAACATCATCGATTTATATACCCGGTAGCTATATATCAATGATCATATTAATTAATATATAAGAACACCGTTCATAAGATCGAGAAATCCCAAAAATAAAGTACACATTTTTTCCAGTTAACCGGTTTTGTGTGGAATAGTTGTCGGTTTAAAAAGTTAAAAAATATCCATATCGTGAATACTAAATAAATAATATAATAATGTACAATTTCGATTACATTCCATTAAATAGGTATTACTTTCAGTCGATTCAAATAACACAAAAAATTAATATCAGCGTTTAGTAAACATATTATATTAAAATATAACATTATTTTAGTTCACAAAAGAAATAACATGTCATCAAATAATTATACCGCGTATACACTATACGTATATATGAACATCGATGTTTCAAACACATATAATTTTGTACCAGGCCCGTCAATGTATACAGCGCCTTATAATTCAATGAAACCTGACAGTCATCCCGTCCTAATAACCTTAAAAGCATAAGCGTTTCCTGCATTATATTTCGAGTATACATTTGCATTTAGGTACATGGGTGTACAATTTTGAATCAGGACCATATACGGTAGTGCATCGAGCACGGACGACGCCCCCGCTAGCCACGCGACCCCCCCCCCCTCCTCCCTCCTCCCCGCGCCCTGCTCTTCCCCACCCGGTGTCGTCTGAGCCCGGCTACGACCTACTCAGCCCCCCAACTAACCGCTCTCAGTTTAATATGCTTATTGTGCCAACCTGTTGGGTGTCACGTGGGACTCCAGAGACAAGCATGCTTTGGGTGCGCTCTAGTATACGATGATGTTGACGATTACGTCAAAAAATAATATATTGTTAAAAGAAATAACTTTTTATACTTTAACAACTTTCTATTTGAGAAGTTTCATAATGATTCTCTTGACGGACCACTTATACAGTTAAGGGTGGTTTAAAACCTTTTGTAAGAATATACGTTTATTCATTATGTTAAATTAATATTTACAAAAGTCTGATTCAACTACATAATATTTTTATTATAAATACCGTTATTTATATAGAACTTGATAAATAAACTGTTTATTATGTTGGTATTCGTAAGAAAAATATTTATTTATATTTTATACATATATATTTATAACGGTCACAAACAAAAACACACAGCATGACACCGAAACGGGGCATGGACCACAATCAAATAATTCCGTAAACATGGTCGCTCTCATGCACACATACACATGCATTTCTGTTGGTGTCATCAAAGTGTGCGTAGTCAGACTCGCTCGTAACCATGGCGACGGCTAGAGCAAGCTCCAGATTCTGGGCGGGGAGCCGGCGGCAGCTGTATTGATTTCGAGCAGAGTTCAGCGGCCGCGTCAACCCTCCCTCCCCAACCCTACCCCCCGCCCCTAGCCCGCTCGCTATCAGCCCGAGATATTCTAGGACTACGACTACCTACACAGCTTTACAAAAATATGTGATAAGTGAATTTTCGGTTAGTAGATATCCCTTCCCTTCCCTTCTAAACGCACCAGGATGTTTGTACTATTTAATGATCGTGAATGGTTCGTGTTGTGTTAAAGAGGACCTAACATTAAATATCTTTATTTTATTTTTTATTCCTTATCTTTTTAGATAAAACATTATAAATTCGTTTCTAACTCAAATAATTTGAAAACATTTGTAGAAAGTTATCGTAACTAGATCGAAATTTTAACAAAGAGTAAAACCATGGACGCGAGCTTGTTAATATATTTTTTATTTCAATTCATAGTATGACACATCACACACTGCAGCATAATAATTAGTGTATCATACAACAAAAGGGACATTTCATATATATATATATATATATATATATTTCATCTCGCATTGCAATAAATAGAATACAGAAAAATATGTCGAGAGAAACTCTTGAATACATTTTTATTTATAAATATATTCATTGTTATATTATTCAGTATTAATTTAATGCATTATTATTATTACATATGAATAATATAATTCAATCTATTAAATATAATAATAATTTAAATTATTACTGCATAACCGTTCGATACTGAATGAGTAACTCGTCTGTCGAGTTGAAATGTTATAATATTATCCAACAAATATATAAATAAATTAAATAATTATTAATTATTTATTGTACATATTTTTAACAAAACAGTTACGTTGATTTTTATCTAAATTATTTTTATTTTATATATTATTTATCAGAACAATTCAGTAACATTATATGAAATAAAAAAAATATTGAATATTAAAATAAAACATTCATTAAAATGTTAAGTATTATTTAATATTTATACTTTAACAAAGTAATAATTGCATTAATACGATTAAAAAAAGAAATTAACTAAAACATTAATTGTACAACGATGTCTGAACAGTATTTTACCATTTATACAAAGCTTCTTGAATTATAATCAAGTTTGTAATATAGTAAAGTACATTCCAATGATAAATACAATCAAATATGTGTATCACTCCCTAGAACATTACACCTCTAGAAGGATAATAATTTAGAGACGTTAATTACAAGACAAGACAAGACATCAAATACCGGTTCGAGGGACCGGATATTTAAAATTCTTTCAACGTTACCTTGATCCTATATGGTTATAACGTTATTAACTTTTGAATATATATTAAATTGAAACTATTTAATATTATTTTACACTCCAAAAATATATTTTATGACTAAAAGCTGTTAGGAATATTTTTTTCATTGTAAGTGAAGCACTGCGACACGGCCTTTGCTTTGAGGGTTAAAATGAGGGATGAAATAAAAGAATGTCGAGAATAATTTATATAAATCTTTTCATATCCCAGAAGCCGTGGACTCTTTTAACCTTTTAAAAATATAAAACCATAGAAATTATATTACCTCATTACTTTATATAGGTCAAGCATCTGACATAGAAAAAACTTTAATGTGACCGTAAAAAAATTATATTTAAAGTATATATTGAAATACGGTTATCGTTATATATAGTTTGCTATCACTGAGTAACATAACCGAAATAGTTTTGATGATTTTATCTAAATGACTGTCGACTATGTCCTATTATGGGACGCTTAAAATAATCAACTGTCTGCTGTATTTGAGAATAATATTGTTGTTTTAATATATCTTCATACATATACAGGTGTTGTTAAGGTAATATAAATACAATCGATTATATCAATACACAGTATGAGATAGCTCAGACATTATTGAAGTCCGGGACGCACCCCGCCTAGTCAGGGGTGGTCGATGGCCGGGTCGCGCATGCGCCTCGCAAGGGTCGAAGCACTCCCGGTTGGCGACCCCCGTCTACGCAATCACCTATACTTTGACTATCCACACCCACTTGTTATCAAATATCAATACGCGCTTCGAAAAGCGGGCTAGTATCCCTCTTTAACGCTACTATAATATCAATATTACAGAAACAATAAAACTATCACAAGAAACAGTCTCCCGGCCTCTAACTCCCCTATTCGTCATAAACGAAGATTACCAGATGTTTCCGACTTCCGTAAAAAACGTTTTCGTGGCACTCTATTTATCTAAAAGTTTTTGCTTTCGAGGGGAACAAAAAACCGCTTTTAGACAGACCAACTTCAATAATTCGATGTTCGAAGCAGAATATATTTATATACATTTTCTGTCAAATCAATAATATTATAAAAGATTGCAACACGATATAATAATGCAAACATAAAAATAATGTGATATTAGTAAAGTAACACAAGTTATTTCTCAATAACATTTACTTAATATCATAATATTGTATTACAAAAACACACCTGATACAAAACAACTCGTTGCAAACTAAAAGTGCATTCACATAAACAATTCTGATTACGGTTTAGTTTTAAATTTCCATACTGTGCTGCCCGTTGACCTCGCTTGTAACAATTGTAGCAACAAACGAATCCCTGTGCTTGCATTAACGTAACAACACTAATTACATGCATACAGTGATAGTTGGTGTGTATAACGCACACTGAATCAAAGTTAACATTAAAAACAAACGAGGCTTTGATGTATAGAGTATATAAACTGAAGTTATACATTGGAATTAGACGTTATATAGTTATATATTTATATATAAGCGATTTACCACTCACTGACTGACTCATCACGAAATCTCCGAAACTATCTGTCCGATTAACTTAATATTTTACATAGTTACTTTTTTTTTTTGACGTAGACGTCCACTAAGAACGAATTTTACGGAATTCCTATCCCGACGGATTTCAACTTTTTTGCATTTCGTCAAATTTTAAACCTGTAGAAGCTATAAACTTAACGCGAGGGTAAGAGTTACTATAGCAACGGTTACGGTGACAACGGATAATATGACAAAGTTTACCATAGCAACCTAAATTTATAGAATGCCCAGCGAAGCGGGAGGGAATAATCTACTAACTATATACAACGAAACGAACGAAACGAAATTAAAAAGCTAGTTTATCTAACAAAAAATATGAAATTACACTAAAAATGTTTAAAGTTAGAAGGGAAATTCAAACGTAATTATAACTTAAGTCATCAATACACGTAATTATTAATAGATAGCTGATTGTTCTTTTTAACAAAGTATAAACAAACAAATTCTGGACTAACAACACATAGTGTCCGGATGTGTTTGTTTAAACTAAACGGTAGGTAACACAAATGATAAAACATTCCACATTTTCATACAATGTAAAGAAATAAGATAACAGAACAATAATATATCTGTACTGAGTTATAATATTAACTTATCTTTCGAATATCCATATATAATTTGATTTATAATAATAATTTATTAACTTTTTAATATGAGACTGTACCAACTGTTTTAGGGATAAATAAAGATGGTACCTACATTACTATTAAAGTACACGATATAATAAATTGAGGAAAGGGATAAATTAAAATCAATTGCTTTCTAATGATCCGTAATGGAATGATTGTTCCCCTTTAATACTAAATAACTGTTGCGGCCCACACTTCTCGCTTCTTGTGTTTATTGTTTAACGTCTCTGCACGGATGTCGGCATCTAAGTTATCCTCACAAACCAGGCCTCTGATACCTTTCTTAATATTACTTTCATATTGATTTACAATACAGAAATATTAATTGTAACATATAAATCACTACAAAACATTTATATATAAGGATAATCGTTTATTTCGGGATACCCATTGATCCATATAAAGATTTAATACAACAATCACGTTATTTTCTTGGGATCTTTCATTATTACAAATTTGAGAAAAAGTGTATTTTTTATACATACATATATAAAAATAGAACATTAATATGAATAGTAAGTATTGTCATTTAATTTCTACGGATAATCTGATTATAGTGAAACTTTCACCATTGTTGCAATGTCTTGATATTCGTGTAAAAGAGGTTACTCTAGATTGCGTTGTTAAGGTACGGGTGAGCGAAATTAATGTTAAAATATTCACAAACACAATATGTATATTGTATTGTAAATATCTCTAGTTAGTCATTAAATCTTATTTGTATATAAATGTATTAATTAAGATTTGTGACTCATGTACTTCTATTATATACATGTACACAACTAATCAGAGTATATAGATATTATTGTGTTTAATATATATGATCTCAATGAGTATTTTGTAGGATCACTATGTTTATTTAATTGAGCTGAGCGTAAGCGAAGCTTTTAATCGTTTGGGAGACCTTTTTTTGAGTTTAGTTGTCTCCAGAATGCGACGAGATAATTAGTTAAAAATTTTCTCATGTATGTTTGAGCGGAACGCGGATGTTATATCGAAAACAGATTGAAAAAATGTTTATCCATTCAAAAGTTATGAAGAAAAGAAAGGAGAGGGGCTCAGCACCAGCCGCGCACGGTTGGGGGATCCTAGTATATTTGAAGACAACGTGCTTTATCGACGAGCGATAAATTAAATATGATAAAGTATTTCAATAATTATCCGAATTGATATCAATGATATTACGGAACAAGATATATTGATAACAAAAATAACGATTAATCAATCATACATCACATGCAATGAAAACTGAGATTTAATTTAAATGTACATAGAAATATCGCAAAATATATACTTCTACATCAAAAGATGTTATAAAAATATATCATATTTTTTTGTCACTATCCAATTTAAGTATTTTAAACACAAACTCTTCGACCGTAAAAACTATCCCAAACACAATCGTCATCTAATCAACAAAAAAGTTTGAAGCATTTCAGAGTACTTTCTCTTTGTATTCGAGATAACTTGGGCTTTGATATTACTGATATAATGATACGCTATGATATATTTTAGGTAACTAGAAGACGTTTGGTGAATTCATAAAATTTTATTTAACTAATGGAATTTTATTAAACTAATGGAGTTACTCATAGTGGGGAGTTATTTTGGTGATTCAAATGAATAATAAAGTTTTTGAAGTGCAAATTTCATATATGTTGAGGAAATTACGATATAATTATTACCAACAAATAAGTACTAATTATATTATTTATATTTAAATTTCAACGGGAAATGACCAAATAAATATGGATAGAATTGGATTGGTGTTATCATTGGGGAATTCTCTGTAACAAATTAGATAATCTATGATGTGAGACTGTGAAAATTGTATACAAAATATATGAATATTCTTACTTCCATATGCCACAGATATTTTAATAAAGTAATATAATCACATTTATAAACAAATGACATAAATAAAAAGAATCTAACTAACTAATAAAAAAGGGTAAAAAAATAGGATTAAAAAAACATAATTTAAAATTCATAAGTATTCCTTAGAAAAATGTTGATTTTTTTAAAATTGATTTTACAGAAGAGATTAACAATTTTCCATAGCTTCCGATTGTTAGTGTTAGTTTTTTTATGGATGCGCAGGCGCAGCCGTCCGGTGTTAGTTGAGAAAGTGCAGCAGGCATGCGGCCGCGTGACTTCATAGCTCAGTGGCCAACTCGCTGAGGTTTCTCATTTCGTTGCAACACGCCGTTGAAGAATTCGAGGAATTGTAAAATAATAACATTTAAAAGGAATTTCAATCTTGACAATACCATTTTAATATTATACTGCATGGATTTGTTACTATAGTATTATAACTACTATACTATAAATATATTTTATTGTAGCTTCTCAATCCTTATGCTATGCCACCTCTAACAAACTATGATCTTGATCACCTTATCGGGATTGTGTTGCGATAACAATTGAAATGACTAACGGTGTTGGATTGTTAATTTGCAGTTAACGTTTTGAATACGAATCATAATCATTAGCAAAATAACCATAATATCATAAGTATAATAATGAAAAAATCATCAACATAAACTTTCAATTTCGGGGATAATTGAACAAGGTAATTCGATCTAGGAATATTTAAAAATTATCCTAAGAATGTCGAAAATTTTTTTAGATAAATATTAGGCCGACGAAGACATGCATTATTGAAAATTTCTTCAATAATAAACAAAATCTTATCAGATCTATTGAGTTTGTTATTATATATCAATGAATCCTATCCTTATTAGACCGAGTCCCAGACACCACTAGCCTACAAGTATGGTAAGTATTAAAGTTTCAATGCGTAGTTCCGTCGCGAGCGTCTGAAGGCGATGTGTGCTGGTCCGCATTCCTCCGCCAAATACGATCGAACGTGTATGAGATCCCGATCGGAATAATTAATTCATCGGCTACCTTGATAATTTAAACAAAAGATTACTCCATTGTGCACCAATAACTTGTTATTAATATTAATTTATTTTTATAGGCCGCCATGATGCCTTACTCGAACACGTACATATATCCCACCAGAGCCAGGTCCCTATGGACTATACTCTATATAACAATACATATTCTTCATATAATATCGTAATTGTATAATTCTGGCTTAAAATTGATAATAACGAAAAGTATTTAGATTGTATTTGGGTCGAATAAGGGACGGTCTAGGACGTGCCAATTAGAATAATTATGATGACATGGTCACCATAAACTAATTAGGCTTTGACACGAAGAGCTATACCATAAACGGTGTCCCCTAATTAATTATCGGTGTCGTGAGCTGGGTACGGCGGAGGTGTTGCGTGATGACATCCACTAAGTATCTATTTAGGAGCAGACCCAAATATTCCCGAAGGGTAGTCGTACACGCAATCGAATATTCACACGTCTTTACACTTGGCGATGTTATACTTGGTGGCATTTCACTTTCAGGCCTTACACGTACACGTGAGTTGAAAAAAATAGAAATCGTCCACACTCGATTAGATTTATTGAATTTGATTGAACTAACAGCCACAAGTCATAATTTGTTGCAATCTGTTTGTCAACTAAGTATGTGTTATCAGTACTAGTTGGGTTGATCTACAATCTTAAACGCTGGTTTCTATTGCTCTCGCTGCTTTCTTATACAACGAATGCGTAAAGAAGAAAGTATGTCGTTTTATACAACTCAGTTTCATACAGCGGTGACAACTGTGAAAGCCTTAACCGCCAACTATAAAATATGGAAGTTTCTATTTGATACATACCAATAAAATTTACATTAAAATTTAATAACAAATGTACATATTTAAATATATCATTAAAATAAATACCGCAAAATTTATAAACAAAACATCAAAACAAAACAAAGGGAATATAATTAAATTGATGTCTATATTTATACTCGCATTGTTATTCAAGTGATAATAAGTGATTTATTATAACACGGCCACAATTATCACACATTTATTAACAAACACGGTCCCTTAGGTGATATTTTAATATGTAAGACTCGTACACCGCAATATCAATTGGTAATACACAACCATTTGTGATTCCAATACATTCTTAGCATATTTTATTTTATTCATGCACATGCGTGCAACACCGCGCACGCATGATCCATGCATATCTTATTAACAGTGACAGTTTAAATAATCTTATCTATATGTTTATTTTAATAGTTATAAAAATATAATCGATTTCATCACAATTCGTCACGTATACTCTTAACCGTATTTCATAATAGATAGTGAAACCGATGTAATCTGCACGCGATTTAGAATATCATTTGAAGGTCAAAGGAAAGCTTTTAATTTTTACTTACGATCGTTAAAATACAATCAAACAGATTTTATAGCTTAGATATATATAACAAAAACTGCATCACGATTCATACAAACATACCAAAGTGATTAATTCACAATAATATATATATATATATATATATATATATATATATATATATATATAAAGTAGTACAACCCAGACCTAAAGTCATTAATTTCAAAATATATTAACAACAATATTCAAGGGGACCCGACAACAATATGAATTAACGTTTAATTCATTACACTCCACGAGGGTGACGGTTCTTTCTACATGTGGGAATAATTAAAATAATAGCCCTAATGAATACACTCCAACTGGGTCATTGACCCGAGATTACATTTACTTGATAGATGCTAGCTTGTGACAACGGTTTATATACATATTTAATAAGTTCGTCAACTAATTTGAGATTTAAAATCGAAGTAAAATAATATAAATTAATTATGCAATATTGTAACAGTAAAGATTATTAATAAAATTATATTATAATAGTTTGATCGCAGTCCTTTGATATACAAGCTATGATTTGAAGTCGGGATGCACACATTTTATTAGTTGATAGTTTGATAGGCCGTGCAAGGTTATAGAGGTCAACGACCGACCCCTCCCTCCAACACATGGGATACTAACCGCCTAGTTATACAAATCCATTGTAACAAGATCTAATAATATATCACGAACGCGGTTTAGAAAGCTATGGATATATCACAATTATTTTATTATATATATATATATATATATATATATATATATTTTATGTATCCTAACTTTCATTTATTGATCTTATATTAAAAATACCGAAGGATATTTCATTATAAAAAATGGTTCTCCCGTTCAAGACACAAAACCCGTTCGGCCTAATTATGTCCACTCCACTAAACTTTTATAATTTTTATTGTGTGAAGATTTAACGATCTTTTTACATCCTCTCAAAAAGTAATTCGAAAGCCTATTTATAATTTCGGGTCTTGATATTGTTTTTTAATAAAATCCCAATGAATATATAATAAGTTTACAAATAGAAAATATTTTAATGTAATGTAATATGATCTTGAAATATAATACACGAGTCAACTACCTAGACATATTATAAATATTAATTAGTTTAAACATTAACTGTCAGTTAAATATGAGCTTAAATGGTTTGTTCAACGCCCCCGTCTTTAATAAAGATACTCGTATAACACTTTAATTAGGATTCGTTGACAATCTTTGTCTCTCTGTCTCTATTATTATAGTTGGGACAAAACTTCCCAATTGTCCCAAAATAATATACCTGGAAAAAATGAATATTCCTCTTGTGGATTTATGTTAAATAAAAGAATGCCCCGACATCTGGCAGCCCCATGCCGCAGGATTTTAATTTTTCATTTGAGTTCTTTGTTCAGTAATTTCAACCTACATTTTTAATTTTAAAAATATCGAATAAAAAAATAATTTGTTATTTATAAGAAATCTAGTGAGAATAGTGCGTAAGTAAACAACGCTTTCGAATATTGGTGTTTGTAAGTACAAGATTTCTCTTCCTAAACAAACCCTACAGTGGGTACATAGATATAAGTATGCAAATAGCATATGCAAATCTAACAGATGCATAACATCACGTATCACCCTCGGAAGGTGTGGTCAAAGATGGTGCGACATCAATTTGATGACAAAAGTTAATTCATTTTTTACTCTGTCATTTAAACTTTTACGTGTACCCTCATTTTTATTCTATAGTTTTTCAAATGTCGAAGTTGTCAATAACATTTGCGTATTATTCTCATTTCTAAGTAACAATATAATATAATTATAAACTGCAATAATTTATTTAATTACAGTCTCCTTAACGCTATTGTTTGCGAAGTGACGGCTACTAGTACAATTATTTAAGACCACTCCATATAAAACTGATTTGCAATATGGCGTGTTTAAAATATATAAACGGGTCCGGCCCTTGATGGCGCAGTTGAATGTACCAAGTGCATACAACCTTCGAGATAATACGTAGTTTTGTAGACAACTAAATGACTGACGCTTATTATTTTTATACAAATCAAGTTTTTATTTCTTATAAGGTACATTTTTATATCGATAATTATTTTTAATTATAGTAGGTACTTGTTAAAATTTTTAAATAAGAATACAAAATGGCTATCATTTTGAAAATTAAGGGATCTCAAAATGGCGGTGGAGGCTGCGCGAGCCAGAATATGTTGAGATCAAAATTTGGAATGTACGCGCAGGTCATATCATCTCGTTCCCTGGGAATAGCTGCGATTGGTCCACGGATGGCCGGGTCAGCGTCTCCTCTACTCCTATGCGTAATACACTATTTAGCGACCTGCACATCATTTTACGGCGCATGCGTCTAAATATTGCATAACGGATTCCCCTATTTATATAATAAAATATAAATTTTACTTAATTTTTTTAATCATCAAATTATAATACAATGTTTGACATCGTTAATACATTGTTCATATCATTGTAATAATTATGTCCCTATCTATAAATGAACGATTGTTTATGACTTTTGGATAGCCTTTGCATTGTTTCAACTTACCGAGTATTTGAACCTATATCGGTAGCTATTTTTAGCGCAAATATGATAGGTATTTTCAAGAAGTATTTTATGTCGGCGATTCAACTTATGATATGGCTGAAAAGCCTTTTACTTTATAAATCTAAGGTTTGAAAATATCAGAATTAAAATACGAAATCGAAATAAAAAATAATAATATCAGGGTCCGGTATTAAGATTATGAAATACATGTTTAGCTAAAAGAAAATAAGTAAAAATTTATAACAAATCATAATCAAAAATATGTTGTATTTTTGTTATATCTATAATAGATTTACAATATTTTCAAGTATTTTATGTTTTTATATAATTTATAAAACGGGGGTACAATCGCAACGCCAAATTCGCGGCAGCGCGGCTTTGTACACGAAAGATGGTTAAATTAATATAATAAAAAAAATTAAGAGATCCAGTCTTGCTCCCTGTATAAATAAAAAATAATAGAACCACAACTTAATATGATTTAATATAAAAAAAATTAAGAGTATTCAATGAAATGGAAAAGATGTAATTGTAATTAAAAATTAGAATAAAAAAATATGAAATAATTTAAACATGGAACAATCGATCGATACGCAAGCAAAAAAAAATTAATTCATGTGATGTTAACATTAAATAATGTACTTACTTCGTATTTGATGCCGGCCAGGCGAAGCCATGTTTCAACTTTCAAGCAGTAGGGCGAAGTCGACGGCAACAAAGGGGTCCGCGGAAACTGGTACAGGTATACGATATCTTTTTCGAAATTAATTTTATGTACATTCGGTTTTGGTTGTGCTGGTTCTGGTTTTTTCTCCTCTACTACTTTCCCTTCAGCTTTTTCTCCTTCGGGTGGAGCTTCTTTTGTTTGACCATTATCTGGAGAGGCGTCGTCTTTTACCTCCTTCTCCTTTTCTGTATTTTCGGGAACATTGTTTATAACTTCAGTAGCCATGGTGCAAGAATTATACACAAGTGTTTTTTACTTCACGCACGCCCCGACTTTAATTTTAATAATATTAGTTCACAACTGCAGACACAGGGCGCGTTAGCTACGTTAGCGATATAACTGACTGCCGCAAGGCCGCCCCACAGATAGTCACACAGAGTATGGATAGTCAACTGACGACTGAATAACTGGTTGCCAAGCAACGCTGTTCAATATTCCCGTCGTACCGTTTTACAAAATGGCGACATTGTCAGAGATAGTAATTCCTTCAAATGATCAATTATTATTGAATATATTGTTTATATCTTTGCCATAGTTAAGAAATTAACTAAAGATATATTTATTTCGTTTTAAGTTTTGTATTTTTAAAAAGATAATTATTAATATATATGTTTATTGAAACTAATCCCTATATGTCGATGGTATTAATACATGCTTTAATATTACCCAGGGGTATTAGTAGTATATCTTATTTTACTAACTTAGTGTTACTTGTATTAGGGAAAATTGCTATTGTAAAATTATTTAACATTTTAAATGTAGCACTTAAGATAGCTTGTTATTTTTAGAGATGATACAATTTCTGTTTTTATGAAATCAATGTATGAAATTAATATATATTTATTTCTTTTATTTATTTGATATCACAAACCCTTTTTTACTACATTATTACCGGTATAAGGATAATTCGAGATTTTTCAATATGCCAACATTATTTATTTCAGACACCGGCTCCCGGCATTTATATATAAATTAAAAGCCCTTGCGATATTCCATAATATGTTTTTCATTTTAGATAAGGCTAATATATACTTATTTTTTTTATTTAAAACATCTTGTTAATTTATTATTAGATATTATTTCTTATTAAAATTCTACTTGTTAGATTTTGTTGCAAGTCTTGACGAGTTTAAAACACTAATATATTTTTTTTAATATCGAAATTACCGCCTCGCTCAACTCTTATGCTTCACACTCTAAGAGACGAATTTAAAGTACTCTGTGGAGGCTGCTGCAGTTTTACTACGTTAGCATTTTTGGAACTGGATCTAATACTTTTTACTGTAAGTGAATTCCTTTTTTAAGGATTTAGCCCGGAAAGGACTTTTCATTTTCTTAGGAAAACAAATCTGTACTACCTATTTTTGCAATTGCTGAAGTGTTTGATGTGTACCCTGTTAAATAACTAAATAATGTTTTTATTTTTGAACCTATAAATTTAGTTATTTTTTTCTACTAATGCAATGTAATAATTGAAATTATTGGTAAGAGTGTTTTTAGCCTTTTTTGGTAATATTTGCTCCTTTTTCATTTCTTAAACAGCTCCTATTACTAAGACTAAGGTGGCAACACTGGGCTGCGGACTCGCCAGAGATAGTTCAAAAGCACTAAAGTCATGTAGCGCCATCCATCATGTTAGTGTTTGTTTCATTAATGGTTAATAAAAAAAGGCAATAAGCAAAAAGCAAGTGACAGTATCTATAAGAAATCTTAATATAGTTAACTAATATAATTAAATTCTTTTATTAAACTTTTTTCATTATTTTTCTATTGGTATTTGAACTTCGTTAAAGATTTGAGATTAAGTGAAACTTTCGGTTCATACTTTATAAATATAAAACAATCCACGCCTACAAACTAATAAAATGTTTTGATTTTATTATTAAATACATAAGAAATTAAGATAAATAGTAAAATTAAGTGACGACATTTAAAAACTTATTTAAAGTAATACATTGTTATTTAAAATAATTAATCGTTTTATTGTAATTGCTAAATCTTCAAAAATGGCTGTTAAACACGTCTTTTATAACTAGGATTGTAACACAGGTATCTTTATAGAAATAAAAAAAAATCAATATTAGGAATTATTTTTTTTATAATTAAAAATATTCAATTAATAAAAAATTATAAGTAATACTATTAATTAGACATTAAATTAATCTTATATCAAGTTTATGAACTAAAAATGTAACTTGAAAACTTGTGTTACGTTTTTTGTTCACAGTGTTTCATTAAAAATTTTGATCAGAAGCCGTTTTCATATTTCATATAGCAATATAAAATAATAATTATAATAACATTATTTCTATAACCTTATAACATTTTGATCTCAACATTGTTGTAAGATACAAGCTAAACTATTACTACCGAGAACATTCACTAAAAATATGCATAGTTCAAATTACACACATTTATATCAATTATATATGTATATGTATGTATAAACCTATATCTATTATAGAAAATTATTATTCAAATATTCAAAAAATCTTATGTGTACAAAGATAAATCTGAGGACATTATACTTACATTATACAATTCTGCCACAAGGCATTGTGATATTGTTGTCACACATTTATTACATTAAAGTAGATATTGAATAATTAAAGTCAAAATACATAAATACCATTGGTACAAAAAAAATAATCTTAAATTTGTAAGATCATTATTATCTGATGTTCTTTTCTGTATGTGTATGTTAAAAAATCAACTGTCGGCTACTTATGTGCTGGCCTATTTTAGATTAAGTTTGCACTAATTACAATAAGCTATGAAAAAATTTACAAAATTAATAATATATACGCTATTTCATTTATAAATTTATTAGAAAAGATTGAATCGAGATACATCACAATTAAATAAAGTTACAATTTACCAATCATATATTATTGCATAGGGTGGCAACAATTCCTACAAACTGAACTTTAGCATACATCATTTCAATCAAAACAATAATATCATCAGTAACTCAATGTATAAAATTATTTAGAAAACAAATTCAAAGAGTTACTAACTACCATTATGAAAATGAATATTCTGAATATTTATTAATTGTAAATGATTAAATTTATTGTATATTACATAACAAATGTGAAATATGGAATATTAGTTTATAATAATAAAAATTACATACTTCATATACACACATACAACTTATTTAAATCTATTTCATTATCAAAACAAAACACTAAAACGATAAGTCAAAACACAAACATAATTTCAATCTCTATGGGTAACATAAATAACTATAGAGAAAAATCAAATAAAAATTTTCATATATACATATTAAATATAACAAATACATTGTATTTTAGATGAAAATAGTTAATTATGAAATTATCATCAATTGGATTATCAATTGGAAATTTGATTTATGTGGGAATAGATTACTCACTTATATATATATATATATATATATATATATATATATATATATATATATATATAGATTAATGGGAAAAAAATTAATGATATGAACAAAAATGGCGGATGAATAGATTCCGCTGACAATCACAATACATACATCTATATCATTATTGATACAAAAAACATACACTATTTACACCAAATTCTCTAGTGACTATCTAATTATAATATAATACAATTGTGATGCACATAAAATGAAACTTTATAATCATTAAAAAAATCATTATTTCAATGTATTTGTAAATATGTTATATGCTGTTAAGGCACACTAATTATCAAGACACTATTTAGATGAGGGTTAAACTAAATACAGAGTTAGTTTCATTGTCCCGTAAAACATATAATGAACCGTTAAGACAAATTAGTGTAGATATTTTAGTATTATTACAATATAATTAACTTACTCTAATACTTATTATACTTAGGTAGATATATGTATAATGCACTAGATTATAAACAATTGCAAGAACAAATAAATATAAATTTGCTATACTTTAGAGATTATACAGTGAACGTAAAAAATGAAATATATGATATACACACCTACATGTATCAAAAAATATATTCCGTTAATAAATCTTCATCGTCATATCTTTGACTTCAACACGGTGTTACCTTTATCAAAATACAATAACTGTCAATAGACGGCACTTTTACATAACTTGTACATTATTATTATTATTATTGCTTCAACTCACTATTCTGCGGCCATCTGTATGGATTTTATCACTTTTAATTTACACATTACTACAATTTGTACTAATGAATCCTTACTATGAGCTTCAATTCAACATTAGGTCTTATATTAACAAACAAATTGTTTGTGAATGTGTCCTAAATTTTACTTTGTTCAAAAGCTAGCGTGCTAACATATTTATTGAGTTCATTTGTGCTAAATCAGTGGTCAATTTTTGCTTAAAAATTTATCTATTATACAATATATGATTGAATAACATTTGAAACCAGCCAAATGTCTTCTTAACATAAACTGTGATGAACTGTAAGTACATAAAACTGCTTAAAATAACCTCTGGCCATATAAATGGCTATGTCTTTAAGGCTTAATGTTTTATTGCAATTATACATGATGACTATAAGATTACTTTGCTCATATAAGTCAGAACATATTCTTTAAACTCTAATAACAACAAATATAATTTGCTGATATACAAACATTCCACTATTTTTATAACTCGATCATTTCCAGTATACAATACTGGCACAAGTCTATAACACATTCAGCCCCAGTACACAAGACTGGCTCAAAGTTCAACCAACTGGTTACAACCTTTATTCACAACTGTCACTGTCACTGTCAATGTCACTTCATACTACAGTTACTCTGAGCTCGAGCTGGAGCTGGACGGAGTATAGCTGTAGTAGTCGTTCTGCTAGGCGGTATTTATTTGTTCCACGTTCAAATGAGTTATGAAACGTAATCTCATCTGTAGCGCGGGACGCAACTTCCGAATAACATTCTCCACTTCGTTCTTCATTGTATCACCAACGAACATGTATTTTATATGATATCTGTTATTTGTTGAGGAAATTTATGTTATTCAATATTAAAGGCGAGATAAAATCTATTAAATAAACTAGGGGCCCCAACAGACCCTCAATTTCGACTCGCTGCGCTCGCGAAATCTCGGGTGCCGTTTGCATATTGACCGAAGCGAGCCCAGTGTAATGACTCATCGTTTTCCATTGACTTCAATGGGATATCAGTTTTTTGACATGATATTTTTCAAATTTTTTTTACGATATTCGAATTTTTTTTTTAAATCACCTAATTTGTGTCTGTTTGATTGCAAAATTTCATAATTTTCCGTCGAGAAGTTTTAGAGCCAATTCGTGATTCGTGAAGAATGCGAAAAAGTCTCCAATAAAAAGCTCCGCTCGCTACGCTCAATAAATAGTATAGAGTATAAATTAATATTTAAATTGAGTATATTTTAATAAAAAGGATACAGTAGATCACAGATCGGATCAATGTACTGCAAGTGTGTTTGTGACTTGTCGATGTGAGCGAGTAACTCGTACAGGGATATAGTGATGTCGTTCACGGCGCGCGAGAGGTCGGAGTTGAACCGCTGTAAGTATGGACCGACGAGGTGACACAGAAATATCAGTTGGACTTCAGTACGGATCTCCGGTGATAGCTTCTCTTTGACGAACCTGGAATTTCATGTATTAATGTTAATGAGGCAAGAAGTATACCCAATTTAGCATAAGAAAATTTCTTTTTTTTTTTTTTTTAATTATTGGTGCATTTATTAGTTTCTTTTAACTCTTGATCACAGAAAATTACACGTTAGTTATCATAGCATCATACGAGTGGTGCTCTTCAAATAAATGTAATTATAAACTAAAATTAAACTCACGTAGGAACCTGCATAATTTGTCCCGCGCCCGCGTGATACCAGACCGCATGAGCCAGCGCCAACGTCAAACTGTACTTGTTCTCCAGCATAGATTCGTTTGTCTTAGTCAAATTGAACAATTGAAAAGGAGTATGCTGGTAGTTCCACTCAGTCATATCAGTACTGGTCATGAGCTCAAATATCCTATCGTGTATGACAGTCCAGTAGGGATCCGGGAGCGCCGCCATAATGATCCCTATTGCGTTGATCCAGAGTTGAATTTTGGTTGCGGATATCACCACGAAACCCTTGGTGACCACGTCCAGGAGGTTGTTACCGACCACGTTGGGTGGAACAGGGAGGGACATCAGCTCCACGCACGTGACGTAGAGACAGTGCGCTGAAGGGTTTGGGTATTCGTTGAAACGCCAATCGGTGTTCGGAAAATGCGAACTGCCCATCATTGCTGGTTTTCGTTGAGGATTTATATCACATTCATATAATATTTTTCTATATGAAAATTACAAGCATCTTAGTGGATTAAACAAATTTTACTAGAAAAAGGATACTATCAACCATACGATTGATCAAGCCGAGATAATAATTGAGATCTGGGGTCCATCCTTCGGTCTCGCTGCTCAAGTAGGTCTGGAAGGCTTCCGTGGTGGCCCAGCCAGGGGACCTCACCTCCTTCAGGGAACCCAGCACAGCTGTTACTAACTTCCGTTTTAGTGGCGGCTTATCACGTAACTTACCCTCGTAATAGTGAAGCGTGTTGTATAGGAAGGTCACAGGACGATCTGGAATTTAATAGAAGTATGATTATCTATTTTAAAAGCCATTTAACATAATGACTCAACCAATGACGCTGTCATGGACAGTAGGACAAAAATTGTCTCTGACAAAAAAAAAATAAAAAAAAAATCTTTGAATTCCTTGCAAGGATTATAAAAATACTTACCATGAAACTTATACAAGTATCCCAAGTGCTCCAAGAGTTGTTCCAGGTTCTTGCTAACCTGCGGTATCTCCAAGTGTCTATGCACCACGATATCCAAAACGGGAATGAACCTGAGACACACATTGCTGAGGTAAACGGGAATGGGTCCACCGTACGCACCGCTCGTTTCCTCCGGAGCGAATTTCTCTGGATATTTTCGATGGAATGCCGAATGGCGTTCATACCTGATGAAAAAAGACAAAATTGCGATCAAAATCGGATGGTATGAGTACGCTACGTAAAAAACTAAAATACCTTTTTTTAAACTAAATTGTGATATAAATCAAATATACTTATATTTTTTATTGTCATAAATATAACCATACCAGTTGTTTTGTTTCCAGTGCTCAGGCGAGTTTTCTTTGACGAAGTCTTGAGCCCTGTTTCTTAGCTCAGATCCTTTAAGGAGTAACAGTTGAATGATATACAGACATACTTGACTCTCATTGCCGTCCGGGTTCGGACGCAGTACCTGAAAAATTCAATAGAATTTTTTTTATGTAAGTTAATTCATTGAATGCTAGATCGTGAATATGTGGCATTAAATCCCAACCATACAGCAGCAGATATTACGTGATGCACAAAAAAATATAAAACTGAAAAAAAATATTTTTTTTTTTTAGCTTCGCGCCATATGCCTTTCGGGGTAGCCAGAGAAAAATAATAAAAATAAAATCTATTTATTTTCTTTAAATATATATTACACAATTAACAAGTTCATACAACCATCTATATCGTAGATTCTCGACCAGCACAAAAAAACAAACTTAATCTCACCCTCACCACACACACACACACGCAGTCATACTCACAAGACACAGAACCAGCCTGTCAATGGTGACGATGTTGTACTTCCATATGATGTCATTGATGGCGTCCACGCACTTGTTGATGTGGGGACTGCCCGCGGGGTTGGTGACCTCGAACACCAGATAGTCACAGAACTTACGGAGGTGGGCCGATAACGCCCTCGCGCCTATACGTTCAAGGATTCTGTGGAAATTTTATATTTCTCTATAACAATAGCTATATAATACTAACAACAAAAAATCACAAAAGTATATAAGGAAAAGAATCATGTTTTATAATTGTATCTATTATATTTGATTGTTAAATATTTTTTTTTTTTTTTTATGTTAGAGGAGGGCAAACGAGCTTGCGGGTCACTGTTGGTATATGATCACCGCCGCCCATGAACTCTTGCAACATCCGAGGATTCACAAGAGCGTTGCCGGCCTTGGAGAAAGGAATATATGCCTTTTTTGAAGGTACCCATGTCGTATCGATCTGGAAATACCGCCGAGGGAAGTTCGTTCCACATTTGAGTGGTACGTGGGAAAAAAGTCCTTGAAAACCGCACAGTTGAAGATCGCCACGCGTCCAGGTGGTATGGATGATAAAGGAGGCGATGGCGAGCTGTGCGGTAGTGAAATTCGGCGGTAGGCATCAGATCGAATAGTTCTTCAGAACACTCCCCGTTGTAAATGCGGTAGAAGACGCACAAAGAAGCCACGTCTCTACGCAATGCCAAAGAGTCCAGCCGTTCGCAGAGCACTGGGTCCCCGACAATCCGAATGGCTCTCCGTTGTACGCGGTCAAATGGTAGAAGCTGATTTTGGGGTGATCCGGACCAGAGATGAGAACAGTACTCCATGTGTGGCCGGACCTGCGCCTTATAGAGCGCAAGTCTTTGGCCAGGTTTGAAGTACTGCCTCGCTCTATTGATCACTCCCAATTTCTTCGAGGCCAACTTGGCCTTGCTCTCCAGATGACCACGAAACTGACAACCGCTCGAAATGTCGAGACCCAGTATTTTGATACTTGGCGAGGCAATAAGAGGAGTGCTCTCGAAGAGCGGTGATACGACAAATGGGGTTTTCTTAGTGGTAAACGCGCAAACCTGTGTCTTTAGGGGATTGAACTGAACGTGGTTCAGTTCACCCCACTCAGAGACCATCCCCAGGGAGGTCTCTATTGAAGACACAAGTTTCTTTCGGCACTCGTCGACGTTTTCCCGAGAGAGACCTGCACGACCGGAATATACTGCATCCCCAGTGCTGTCATCCGCATAACAATGTATGTTGGAAATATCCAACATATCATTGATGTGCAGGAGGAACAGGGTTGGGGATAGCACGCAGCCTTGGGGTACACCAGCGTTCACGGGCTTGGGGTCCGAGCAAAAACCGTCAAGAACGACCTGTATGCTCCGCCCAGTGAGAAAACTGGTGATCCACTTGCATAAACTCTCGGGAAGCCCATAGGAAGGTAGCTTCGAAAGAAGCCCCTTGTGCCATACACGATCAAAGGCTTTTGCCATATCCAGACTAACTGCCAGACCCTCTCCCTTGCTTTCAATAACCGCTGCCCAACGGTGCGTAAGGTATAAAAGAAGATCACCAGCTGATCGACCATGGCGAAAGCCATATTGCCGGTCATTGATCAACTGGTAATCCTCGAGGTACGTTAGGACCTGTCGGTTTATGATAATTTCCATTATTTTGGAGAGAAGGGAGGTAATGGCGATAGGTCTGTAGTTAGCTGGGTCCGAGCTATCACCTTTTTTAGGGATCGGATGGACAAGGGCACACTTCCATGAGACCGGGACTACGCCTTTAAGGTAGGAGTGCCGAAATAGACGCGTTAGCACTGGAGTCAACTCAGGGGCACACGTTCGTAGCACCAGTGGAGAAATGCCATCCGGCCCACTCGACTTATGAACGTCCAAGGAAAATAGAGTCTGCCTGATAGTTTTTTGCCGAAAAACTATTTCCGGCATTGAGCTCTGACACCGCGGGATGATAGGCGGTGTCTTCCCTTGGTCGTCCAAAGTCGAGTTGGAGGCGAAAAGAGAGCCCAAGAGATCGGCTTTCTCTTTTGCCGTGTGGGCCAGAGAGTCATTCCCCATGTGCAACGGCGGTAGGGACGACTGGCTAAAGTTACCCAGACTGGCCTTTGAAAGCGCCCAGAATTTGCGCGTGCCAGGCGGGTACTTTGCCAGCTGATCCCCAATTTTGACGACATGCTTGAACTTTGCTCTAGCGATTTGCCGTTTGAAGAATCTGGAGGCAAGGTTGTATTTCCTCTTCAGAACTCTAGAGTTCGGATCCTTAGTGACTAACGCATTAGCCCAAGCTTGATAAGCCTGCCGTTTGCCAGCTGCTGCAGCCCTGACAGACGCATCAAACCAAGGCCGCGATCTGCCGCCAAGTGGTACCACAGAGCTTGGTACAAAAAGTTCCATGCCCTGAAGTATCACATCAGCTACAGCCGCAGCGCAGTCACTAGGATCATTGGAAGGGAAACAAATCGGCCCCCATGGGTAGGATGCAAAAAAAGACCGCATTCCATCCCAATCCGCTGACTTGTAGTGCCAAACGCGTCGAGTCGCAGGTCTTGTGCGAGCAGGACGTTGAATGGGCACCACACTCCGTACCAGACAGTGATCAGAGGAACCTAAGGGAGCCTCGACAGTGATCTGGTACTTTTCTGGATGTGTAGTCAGCAGAAGATCCAACAAAGAGGGCGTGTGGCTGTCCACGTCCGGTAGACGAGTGTGCGTCATTACCAGCTGGGACAGACCATTTGCCAGAGCAAAGTCAAACACAGATCTCCCCGCGTAGTCAGTGGCACGTGACCCTAGCCAATCGGCATGGTGCGCATTGAAGTCCCCGAGGACTAAGACTTCGGCGGAGGGAGTCTGTGAAAGCAGATCGTCAATCTTCGCCTGAACATGGCCCAAGAGTTGATCCGTTTCTGCATTACCACTATGGGACCTGTAGAGGCACGCGTAGACTCTGACATGGTCGTCCATGTCCACGCGCAGCCAGAGTACAGACAGGTCCCGACCTTCAAAAACCTGAAGGCGACGGTAGCAGATATCCTCCCTTACGAACACAGATACCCCGGCGTGTGGTATAAAATGATGTTCTAATTTATACCCGGGGTATGATAGGTAGGCTGTGTCGCTAGGTTGAGATATCTGCGTCTCCGTCAAAAACAACAAGGCCGGCTGCGCCGTCTCAAGGTGGTAGTGGACGGCGTTTAGGTTCGAGTGAAACCCCCGGATGTTGCAAAAGTCCACAACTAGAGTGGAGCGGGGTGCCGCTGTTTGCCGTCGTTTGCCCTCAGAAAACACAACAGGCGATACTTTGCCCGCCCCAGATACGACGGGCAGCCCGAGCAAAATCCGAGGATCGTTCCCCCGATTTTGCTCGAGGAGGGGGTCCCCGGCTTCATCAAAGCCGGTACCCTCCTGGGGTATACTTTTTGGAGGCATCGCTATCATAAATAATTTAAACAAATCATTTTTAATATGCATTTATAACTTATTAGCTAATTTATGACAGTAGAAATATTATCGTTTCTATTTGACAAAGCTACAAAAAAATTAAGCTTTATAATAAGAAAAAACACATTTTTTTATTTATTGTCTATTTAAAAATGGTTAATAGTTATCTGTCACAAAAGAATTCTGAACCTGTCATTAATTATTTAAGGTTATAAATTGTCAAAATTCGTTATTTGGAGGTTAATTCTTTTATTAATTTGAAATGATTGTAAATTCTTTATAAAAAGGTTTTGGACTAATGTATTTATAAAGTAAAGATAAAGTATATTTTATATTAAATTTTGAGGGCAGTTCTTATTGATTTGAAATATTTGTTAATTGAGAAAATCTTTATATTGAGGTTCATTATATTAATGTTTGTTGTATTACTATTATTTAAAAAACGAGCGAGAAGTAAAGTTATGAGAACCCATTTCAGTTAAGCATTTAAGAGTCGAGTGAATTAATTTGCATCATCAGCTTAGTCATATGTATAATGAGGTGGTTAACACAACAATAGCTCAAAGGTATATATTATATTGGACAATCTAACAATGCATTTTAGCCGGATAAAGGAGTTTGAATTTAACTATTATATAGTTTTCTAAACAAAAGGCAGTGGCAACAACAATACCCTTAAGAATTATCAAACATATAGAAATTTATAACCAAAATAAAACTTTCTATTGAAGGGTTTTACTAATAAAATAATTAATATATTACTAGGATCCGCCGTCGTGCGCTGAGGGAGTTGAGCTGAGCGCCCTCCCCTTCTTTAATGCTAACAAACGTAGCATATAATATTGCTCTATAACATGCTCAGCAACTCACAAAAAGTAGTAAGTTTGGTAAAAGCCATCTAGCCATGTGCCAAATTCAAAAAAATACATCTATAGGTTTTAAAATAACCGATGTCGTAAAACAGCAAAATGAACGGTTAAGAGCTTCGCTTACGTTCACCTCAATAATTTTAGTTAAAAATTATCATTATTTTTTTACTTTATGCAAAAAAATATATTTATATTTAAAATTATTAATATGTGGTTTAATTTTGAGTTACATACATAGTCATAGAAATACAAATTTCGAAATTAATTTCATTATAAATTACTTCAATATATTTGAGATTATCTTATATTAGTTAAGGGATGGTTTCTACATGGGTAAAATAAAAATAAGGCTTATTTTAGAAGATGGAGTGCTGTGTGCGTCGGATCAAATAGCTCTTTGGAACACACTTTAAGACGCAAAAAGAGGTCGCGTCTCTACAAAATGCCAGAGATTCTAGCCGTTCACAGAGCTCAGGGTCCCCTACAATCCGAACGGCTTTCTGATATACGCGGTCAAAAGTTAGGGGTAATATTGGGGTGATCCGGACCCAAGATGAGAACAGTATGAGTGGACAGACTTGCGCCTTATATAGAGCATGTCTTTGGCGAGGCTTGAAATACTGCCTTGCTCTATTAATCTCATCCAATTTCATTGAGGCCAACATCATAAGACTACGAAACCGGCAGTCGCTCTAAATGTCTAAACTCACTATTCTGATACTTGGCGAGGCAAAGAGAGGAGTGCTCTCGAAGAGCGGAGATTCGGAAAAACCGTCGAGAACGACCTGTATGTGCCGCTTAATGAGGAAGCTGGTGATCCACTTGCATAAGCTCTCGGGAAGCTCATAGGTAGCTTCGAAAGACTTCCCTTCTACCATACATGATCGAAGGCTTTCGCCATATCCAGTCTAACTGATTGATTTCAATAACAGCTGCCCAACGGGGCTTATAACAGAAGACCACTAGCCGATCGACCATGACGAAAGTCATATTGCTGGTCATTAGGTCCGGTCAGGCTTCCATGAGACTGGGACTACTCCTTTAAGGTAGGAGTACCGAAATATATACCGAAAAGCGCAACAATTTGCCCGCTCCAGATATGACGGGCAGTCCGAACAAAATCCGAGAATCATTGCCCCAATTTTGCTCGGAGAGGATTTCTAAGGCTTCGTCAGAGCCAGTACCCTTCTGGGATTTATTTCTGGAGGCTTTTATGTTTGGTGGGAGGGGTTGATTGTGTCCCGGATTATCTCCCTCACCGACATAACCAAGTAAATTTGGTTACTACACGTTAATCTTCCGTGAGAGGATGGTCTTTCCCTGGTCGAGCCAGGCCAAAAAGAGCTGCATTCAAATGATTGTAGCTAGACTCTACTACCATTTACAAATTAAGTTATTGAATACTAGAAAATGTTAAATTTAGTTAACAAGGGTATTGTTTGATGAAAAATCAGTTATAATAATTTGTATTATAAAAGTAAAATAATATTTGTTACATAAAATATACATAATTTATAAAATATCACGAAATGTCGAAAATTTTATTTCCTGGCTTTATATTTATCTAAAAAAAAAGCCTTCATTGTGTTCTGCAAAAATTTTATCTATTTGTAAAAACCGCACAAGCACTTGTTAATAGGTTTGGAGATTAACAAGTACATATACAGACAAAAAAAAAACTTTTTTGTTTTTTTTTTAATTCTTATTCTCCAAGCTCTTTTTTAGACAAATTGATTAAATTAAATGTGATTTAATTTAATTAATAATAATTAATAATAATTTGATTTACCCTGATTTAGTATATGTATAACTTACTTGAACGCGATAGGGTTTATCCTATTCGTCTCAAATATCATCTTCCAAAGTAAGCAAAGGAACAATGGAGTGCCAGGGACTGAGAAGTGTGATATTATATCATTGTCGTTCGCCATCGACGTCCACTTCCTATATTCCTCTTCCACCGACTTCTTTAAAAGCTGCTTGTTCTCTTTAGGAGCTAAATTCTAAAACAAAATATTAATTGTGTGTTATAAATAATTTTATCTAACTAAAAAGAGTTATACATATTTAATAATAAAGCTGATGTTACATTTATTTCATTAAGTATTTGATAACTTATTTTGTTATGTGACTTATACCTTATATATAAATAAAAACGTCACCCTGCAAAAATAGGTTATGGAAAAGTACCATTTACATAATATAATTATATAAAAAATATTAAAAAAAAAATATATTTGTCACAAAATATATATATATAATAATATAATATAATATATATTGTGACAGTTTTCAACATACAAATATTGTGTTTGTATTAATTTTAATAAAGCTGTAAAAACATGGTACTATCTTATAACAATTATTTTGTTATACAGTATAATTTATTGTTATACCTGTGAGAAAAATTCCACAAGCACAGGCGGGAAGCACTGCAGTGTGTACTGTGACCACATGTGAGGTGTGTTTGTCATTATTGTTGTTAATATCTCCTTAACTGCTGCACCGTCGTTACCTGTAGTAAAAATATAACTTAATGTTAGTCATTTGAATATTGTGTAATTTTATATATTAATATAATATTATATATTAATATAATAAAAATATTGCCAAAGAATGAGTTTTCTATATAGAAATATTTTGTGCATGCATAGTTTAAAAAATCAACATTAAATATATTATGTATAGAAAATTTGCTTTCCAGAACAGAAAAAATTCTTGAATAGAAACAAAAACAAATCCTGTTCTCTCATATAGAAACATTATTTTGAGGTTATTTCAAGTCACATGATCCCACCGGCGCCAGTCATATAGATTCCTCTGGCGAGGGTGAGCACCAGCACGCGGTTGAGCTCCTCGCTCTCAGTGGACACCACCACACAGGACTTAGGCTCGGATACCACGCGCGACATCTGTAGCTGCACCCCCGAACTACCCAGGCTCGTTATCAGCCGCAGGGCCGTGCTCTCGAAGCTGGAAAGAGGTTTAAGAAAGAATTATTATATGAGACGTAGGACAGCGCTCTGGAAACTGGAAGGAGGATTAAGAAAAAAGTATTATATAAGCCGTAAGACTGTGGTCTCGAAACTGGAAGGAGGATTAATAAAGAAGTATAATATGAGATTTATACCTCATATAATACTTTTTTCTTAAACCACCTTAAATCAGCCTATGACTGTCTTTGCGAAAATGGATAGAGGATTAAAAAAAGTATTATGTGAGCCGTAAGACTGTGGCCTCAAAAGCAGTTGCAATAAAAAAAAGTATTATATGAGCCGTAAGACTGTGCCCTCAAAAGCAGTTGCAATAAAAAAAAAAAAGTATTTTAGAGCTGTAAGACATGCCCTCAAAAGCAGTTGCAATAAAAAAAAAAGTATTTTAGAGCCGTAAGACTGTGCCCTCAAAAGCAGTTGCAATAAAAAAATAAGTATTATATGAGCCGTAAGACTGTGCCCTCAAAAGCAGTTGCAATTTAAAAAAAAGTATAATATGAGACGTAGGGCTGTGCTCTCAAACCTGGAAATGTATTATATTTTTCTACACAATAATTTGGATAGCCTTAGAAAATATAATGAAAAAGATTAAAGAATATTAACTGATATCGATTATTTAAATTCCATAAAGAGATACTATGAATTTTGTATAGATTCCTAAACCATAGTATTTGGAAGGTGCATAATGCATAACAACTATTAGTTTATGACATTTCATGTACTTATAATTAATTGTAAGTTAACTATAAAGGTTTTTAGTCATTAGTCATTTTACTATGGAACATTTTGCCTTTGCCAAGGGTATATAAGATAAAAATAAATCCAAATCTCACCATAACTGCAGTTGAGTCTGGTTTGCCTGCGGGTAGGCAGCGAGTGAGTTGATATTCGACAGTAATGTTACTCTGTAGTGAGGTTGTATGTGATGGATTCTGTATGAAAACATATCCAGCAAATTATGAAGGATGCCCCAAGCGTGTGACTTGAACACGTTGGGCAGAAGCTGATCTGAAAATACATGTATAATTTTATATATTATCATTGATAAATAAACAGAATATTGAAGCATAAATTATTAATAAAATTTATATAAAAGAACCATACTACTCACTAATAAATCCTTTAATCCCCAGCGATTCAATCTCAGTGTATACAAGAAGACGACTGTATGTCTCAACCAATGCTGGCGCCATCATGTTACTGCCGGGTATTGTAGTTTTATTTTGAGCTAATTTAGCCACATGGGTCACTATGGAGTGGATGAGTGACATTTTGCAGTGTAAAGTTAAACTATCCAATATACACATTGATAACGGTACAGTTGGCAATGGTGCTGCAGGATTTCCATTTGGCATGGGTTTTTGGTTACCAAATAATGTTTCAATAATGATACCCATTGGTCGAGCATAATATTCTTGGTTAGTTGAATATGCATTACATAACAATGCTATGCGATAGTCTGAGCCCATTAATGTTGGGGTATTGTTCGAAGTCATTAGGTGTTGAAGGAACCTGTAATATTTTTGTAAGACTATACATAAACAACAACAACAATTATCAGAAATGTTAAACTGTACAGGTTACTTTAAATATGAAAATTGTATATATAAAACAATACAATACACTTACTCATATTGAACTTTCAAATTCTGAGGCATTATCATTGTTTTGTGTTCAGACTCTGCTTTCTTTAACAAATGCATCCAAATACAAACAACCGCCATTTGGTGTGTGCAATGAGCTTTGGTATAATCAGGCAATGGCAATGCCTCTTTCTCAGGATAGAGCAACTCATGTAGCTTAATTATAGGCAAGAAGTTTGACAATGGATTCCTTTGTATGCTCCCAGAAATAAATTGTAACAGAACCCACATAAGATGATCCCGACCTTTCTTTAAATCATATCCCACCAACTTGTTATGTAACCCCATGACTATATTTGGGAATGAGGCAAAACCAATAAGTATTAAATATATGACTTGTGACGATAAATGTAACCAGCACCAATGCGTTGAGGGCATTTCTTCCTCCTCATTCTCTTGTTCACTTCTCTCCATTGGCAAGATCATTAATTCAACAAGCTGGTCCTCTAAAGCTATACATCTTTGTTTGTGCTGCTTTTGTAACCCTAACATTGAACACATCATATCTCTAGAATAAGGCTGCTGTAGGACATGTCTTAATAATGCTATTTGTGGCTTTAACAATTCATCATCATATGGTAAATTTCCTTTTAATGAAAATTTTAATGTTGTTGGATCTAATCTCCAGGGGTTTACAAGATGGTCAGCATATCCAGAAAACTCAACAACTGGAAGCATTTGGGAGTGCCCTATAATAGACACCATTTGAGCACAAGGCTTAAAACTTTCAACAAATGTTGTGAGAAGTTTAGCCAGCTGCTGTAAACAAGGAAGTGTTGTAATTATATAATTTAGTATATACTATATTTCATTACTAAAAGTATGATATTAAAATTAATGCTACTTGATCTCCTTAAAATTGGTAAAAAATTTACCAATGTAATATATATTTAAATAAATAATTCTAACAAACATACCCAATGGGGCCAGTGATTGTTATCAGGATAATCTTTTTGAATTTCTGTGACAATAAAGTATGCGGGTAGGAGAGATGCATTGCGGTCAAAGATGTACTCAATGACACTATACAATGCTCGCATTTGCGGCATAGTGCTAGAATTAAGTCTTACGGGCAGTGTTTGTGCTTTTTCTCGGCAACCCTGTTTAAAAGTAAATGAGTTTTAAGTTTCATTAAACTAATAACAGTGCATTATTTCATTAAACAAACATTATATGTCTCCAAAGTTACATCACTACTGACCAACCAAACCTAGACAAATACACATAATTATCATACAAATTATCTTGCAACAAGGATCAAAGTCAAGATTGAGTAATTTTAAAGCAAGCAGTATCACTAGCCTAGACATAAACATATTACTTCAATAATATAAACAATAGAAACATGAACCATTCACAACTTTTTAAATTTTAATAGTAATTTATGACATACCTTCATAATTTCTCTGACACCCTTGTAGTCAACACCACCAATAACACGTCTAACCAAATTGAAGCATTCAATCCAATAATCACTATTTTTGTAGATAAGTTTTTCACTTGTTAAAATACAGTCGCACAACATTCTAAAAAAAGTTACATTTTGGAAAGTTAAATAAAATTTTATACACTTATTTTAATAACCCTTTGAAACATATTGCATTAAACTCTGAGATGATTTATATAAAGTATGAAACAATTTATAATAATATAAAGTAATCCTAGAAACAAATATTTTAAAACTTACCGAGATTGAAGAATGCTTGTATTTACAAGATTCTCTAGCAGCCCCAGTAACTGTTTCATTTTATATCTGTTAGTAAGAACTGCAGTTAAAGTAAGGTATTGCCGAATGGCTGACTCTTGCACCTCTGCACTGGGACTGCTCATGATAGAACACAATTTCTTTTGATATATAGATAACCTCTCATTTTCCTGCTCTGGTTTGTACACCAAAAAGCAACTGAATGCTTCTTCCACCGCCTCCACACGCTAAAATTATAACATTTATTTGCAATACAATATTTTGGTATAAACGCTAAAAGACCACGATATTTCAAACTTACCAAAATTTCGTTTACAATGTTTGCTACCTGAGAGTCCGTCATTTTAAAAGAAGATCTAAACAACCTCGACAGAAAGAACCATTATACACATTTATTAGATATATTCCTGAGGTTATTATATTTATTTTTTTCCTAATACACACAACATATTCATTTAGAATACATCAATAAATAAACGAAAATTAACATTACAAGACAGTAGAGTAGACTAGATAATAGATTACAGACAGATTATGTTTGACTATTTAATTGCATAGTGTACTAGTACTTGCCTACATACACTGAAATTGTACCGATTGCAGATATTTTGTTTTTTTTTTGCTATTTTTTTATTGAAATTATTTCATTATATAGTTTTTTAACTTAATATTTTACCAAAATGTTGGAAAATGTCAGAAATTTATTAATATTTTTTATATTCCTGGCAAAAAATGTGTAAAAGAATATTAAATTGTGTCAACTGTTTTATTCTCACTGGTAGAATTTTCTTATTTTTATGGGATATGATCGTTATTATGACACGCTGTAATAATAATTTTGTAACTTCTAAGTGAACACAAATAATTATGATTACATATTTTAATTTAAAATATTACATATTTTTATTATAGTAATATTACATACACTACATTTCAATTATATATCAAATGCAAAGTTGAATCTGAATTAAAAGGTTTTATTATTATTTTCTCAATATTTTGTGCTATAAGTAGGGCCATAAAATTAATAATATTGTTTTAATATTTTAAATTTATCCTAACCTTTATGGAAAAAGATGTATATTTTGGGAAACTCTATGTGACTTACACCTAACAAAATTAGAAAGAGGTTTTAGTTAAAACACATTTCATTATCAGAAATAAAAACATAAACAATTTTTTTGTTGTTAAACCCAAACACACCTTCCGTTTTATATTATTATAATTTATCTTTTAATCAAATATGTTCATCATACCAGGAATGTACTTAAGGTATAGAGCCTATGCAGTAAAAAAAAAATACCATGGAGACGGCGACGATGAGTGAGCGAGATAGCTTAGTTATGACTTTCTTTAGTCATTTTAAGTCTGTCTTGTAGTGTTGAATGTTGTAATAGTACAATTTGTAGTTTTCGTGATTTTTTATGGAATTTGTGATATATAAAGTTCATTTTATGTCCTCGTCAAACTTTTATACTAGTTGAGTGAATTTGGGGCGATGGAGTCGCCGCCTTCTTTCTCTACGCACTCCGAAGTGCCTCCGTTGAGCGAAGACAGTGGTCTGCTTATTACAAGTGGCTCATTTTCTAGTGATTCCGCTAGTGGATGGCATCATATCGCATCCGAGGTAAGATTAATCACTAATGCGTCATAACAAACTTTATTTAATAGTTTTCGAAGTACATGTGCATTGTTTACTTCGGTATATTTTAGCATAATTTGAATACAAAGACGCTTAAGAATCTCAAAATTGTAAGAAATCTTAATTTTAATCATGTCACATACACTAGGATCATGCTCAGTAAGCTTTTTCATTGATTTTAACACATTGTTTACAGTAGTTAGGTTAGAAACTGTTATATGGGTAACCTAAAATATTGCACTTAACGAAAATACACATAGTACATGCATATAACTCGGATAAAAAAATTTATCATTATATTTTTAATCACCATTACCATCTTGTCATTACTTAACTATTGGATTATATTATAATATAAAAATAATATTAATACATATAATAAAAAAAAAGTTTCACAACAGTTGATAAGTATGCATTGTTTTTCTTATTTTTATGTATTTTAAATTATTGCCACTGAGAGTTTATTTAATTTATTGACAATCGATTTTGATTACAAAATATAAACTAAATAATAATTGTAGCTGATTATTTTAGACAAAAAGTTTTATAAATATAATTCAATTAGGTTCCATAATGTGTTTGTTCGGTATAACATAAAAAAACCAATTTTATCATCTACAGTGGTGAAATAATGTGTCATAAATTGTTTTGCTATAAATAAATACAAATTTTAAGTGTTAAACAATAAATGTATTAACAAATAATTTATCCTTGTTTTATACGTACATTGCATTACAAAAAACTCTATATATAAAAAAAAATATATATATAATTCATGTTTAGAATATACTTATAATAATTTATACTTAAAATTTGTATAAATAGATAAAATAAGATTAATATAATAATAATGTATATAGTTTATAAATTTATTAAGTGTAATACGAAGATTTTGTTAGAAAGGTCTGTGTAATAATTCATCTATTATCAAATAGAAGATTATAACAAATTAATAATAAATACTAACCATTTATATATTCTGTATATTGTTATTTGCTCATAAATTATCTTTAATATTATATTTTAAAGGGATTTTACAGTATTATTGTTCAACCTATCATCGGTAGTATAATAATTATATATTTTTTATTTTGTAATGAATTTGTTTCTTTATTATGCAATGCAATTTTTGTTTATTTTAAAATGTACCTGCTATTTGCGACAATACAAATAATATAATAAATGATTTGAATGAATACATTTTCTTGTCGAGCTCTATATGAAATATTATTAATAATACGGTAATGATCTAATTTTAAGTTTGTTTTATACTCAATATGTAAACCCATCATTAGTGATGTGTAGATTTACATGAAAACCGATATTTAAGTACAAAGTTGTGATATAATGTAGACGTAAAACGAGAACACGCCGTATAGAAGTATAGAGCGCAAAACAATATCGTCACTCGATAATTTAATATTTTAGTATCTTTTTTTTTTATATATGTTAAGTCTCTTTACTTTGCGAAGGTATTTTTTTTTGTAGCGCGCTAAATTGATTTTCAAATTGCAAATATGCAAATTTTAATGTTTTTTTTTTATGTTCAAGCTGTTTTGTACCTCGTTATTATTCTGCTTAATATTTTATGCTTGCATTTTTTTTTTGTTTTTTTTGTTTAAAATATATTTTGAAGCGGATTATATCTATAAGACCAAATATTTATTTTTGATAATATATACACAAATAACAATTACCGTATACTTTATATTAGAAAAAAAAAGCTGGCGTTGTTAAAAAAAAATTGAAATGACGTCGAATTGTATATTTATTAATAATAATATATTATTATAGTTTATTATAATAATACACTGCTTATTTCAAAACTTAATCCGTATTATTAATAATTCATATTACATTATTAAAATGCGAATTTTTATAAATCTTTAATCATATTATGCAAAGGTTGTTAATGTTAAAATCGTGTTTGTTTATAGATAACACGTCCAACTTGAAAGCAGCCATATTTGCCCTAGAACAAAAATACAAACCACCGAAAACGGCACTCATAAAGTGTCAAGGTCAATTTAGGTGTAACATACTCTTGATTGATACGTTTAAGTGTGATCGTGTGATGTATAATACTAGTTGGGTTATGTGTAGTAGTAGTGAGTGTCTCTTGATCAGATACGTATAGGTAGGGAGGTTGTTGTGATGTATGTAAATATAACGCTTTTCGCATTCGCATTCAGTTGCAAGAGAGCGACTTCGACGAGCGGTCGCTGTCGATGTGCGAGACGGAGGCGTCGGAACGCATGTGCGGCGACTATTTCAACACTGTGAAGAAGGGTCCCGCCAAAGCCATGACCACCACCACCATCGAACCACCGCCTGAATTTCAGGTTTGTTATTAGTTTTTAATAATTTTTTTTTTTATTAAATTTTTTTAATTTTTTAATTTTTTTTTTAATTAAAAATTCTTTCGTGAATTTTACCTTTATTTTTTTATAAATGTTTGACTACATCCGACTATTCAATATTCGTGAGGTCGAAAAGGAAAACCGATATTTTTGTATTTCCGGTGCCCTGTAAAGAAGGAAAGATGAATATCCGGTCCACATGTTCGTGTGTTTACTAAATTTAGATTTATTTAAGAGAAATGCATTTTGCAATTTTTGGTCAATGTTTTGCAATTTTTTGTATATATTTTTTTAAATAATTAAATAAAATTAAATATAAACATCCTTAATTAAAGCGATTCAGTAAATATCCTATTTGTCGTAAATATTAAATTTAATTAATCATTAGTTTATATATTTACTATTTTCACCAGACTTTTTGGAATCTCATTAAATTATTACTAATAATATAAAAATTTAAAATATAATCGAATATCTATTCGTGTATATAATTATTTGTGTGTAATAATTATTGTTAATTATTAACATTTTCAATAGAATGAAGTTGAATAGAAAATGCATGGCGTAGTTCAAGCAAGATCGGGATGTTACTGAAATCAATTATATGCAAGACGCGATATGTTAATTTTTTATACAAGCGAATTCGAGGGGAAATGATTATAAATTAGCTTTGCGATTTTAATATGCAAAAATTGGTAGAACAAGTATATCCGCTGTGTTTAATATAGTTAGAACAAGCTCTGTTCTCGCCTGACTCTCTAATATTGTTATAGGACGATCCAATCGGAACAACCGTGGATTGTGTGCCGGCCTTTGTTGGATCACCGAATAAATGTTTGGCTGTGCGCGGGCCTCCATCCGTCGTTTTTACTAACGACATTACTAAAACGAAATCAACGAGCTTAGAAAATGCAATGGCTCCTAGACATGTTTCGCCCCTCTATCCGAGGAAATTGAAGCCGGAATCATTATACGAGAGACGCCAATGTCTTAACCACAGATTTGCGAGTCCGAGACTTCTACATCTTAGCCCGTGCCGGACGAACAGGCCCTCTTCTAGAAATTCACTCTCTTCTCGTCTCTCCAGCAGCCACAATTCCCTAGTTACCCAATTCCAAGCAGACGACTCAAGTTTCATAACTCAAGCTATCTCCCACGACACGCTTTCGGCTAAAACATCTGATATCACTGATATGTATAACGTCCCCTTCGACAGCGACATTTACGCTGTGCCCATTGATATGGTCCGACCTAGCCACAACGGAAGAGGTAAGAGCAAGAAAGCAAGAAACAACAGAAGACGCGGGAAAAGTGCACAAAGTTTAGGCACAAGCAACGCACCTGATGCGCGGTACAAGACGAAGGAGCCGAGACAGAAAGACGAAAAGACCAAATCGAAAAGACACAGCTTGCCAAGTTCGTCTTGTAAGAAGAATGTTACTGACTCCGAGACAGACTCCCTTCATCTCACATTACGTGAGATGAGGAAGTACTTGCACACTCTATATTCGAGCTCCAGCGATTCAGAGTGTCGGAGCACGGTTAACAAGAAGAGCGGCACTATAATCACGAACGTCGGTAATCACGGGCGACACAGCAACAAGGATTCCAACACGGCCGTTTGCGTCAAAGAAAATACGGATATATCACGAGCGGTTGAAACCAACAACAACCACAAGAAGGCGAACAACAACACTGTCGCCGTTATTGGGAAAAATAAGAAACATAAAGAGAATAATACAAAGGAAATTGCTGTTTTTGAAGAAAGCAAGGAAAAGGTAAAAAAGACTCAGGGCGCAAAGGTGAAGATGTCAACAGTGCGTATCCTGTCTATGAATTTGAAGCAGAGTTTCTGCAACCTGTTCCGGTGGCGGCGCTCCAGTGAGAGCGAGAGCGATAGCGTGGAGCGCGGCCGAGAATCCCCGCCGGCTGCTGTGCGTAGGGCTCTGCCCCCGTTGCCGCAGTCTCCCCATCCATCGAACTCGCGACGCTCCGCTAACGAGGAAGACCCAGTTTTGGACTTCGCCACTTCCATACAAAGAGTTAAAGACGTAGGTATCCTTTATAATTATTTTATTTTTCTTTCTTATTTGACATTATTTTTTTTTTGTTATATATTTATATTTTTTTCGCTTTTAGATATACATTAAGCGAGTATCGAAGCGAGCCAATTACATCTCAATATTTCTATACACCCGTGATAAATTGTTTTGTATCGTTTGTTTTGAATTGAAGAACCTCACCTTTATAGAAGATACCAGGAAATTTTCGGTGGAACAAAATTTGTGAAATCTATCTGAACTTTTAAATAATATATATTTCATTGTACGTGATATAAATTATAAATTGATAAATTTTATTATTAATAATTTCATATATATTTAGTAATAATGATAGTAATAACAACAGTAATAAAATACCAATAAACGATAATGATGATATCATTACGTTTTGAAAAACAATGTCTGAATATTTCTATTAAATATTATAGTAAAGGATCCGGAACGTTGACTTGTTATTCCTTTCATTGTGCAAATAAACAGCTTGACCGGATTTTAAACTATTGAATCGATGTAATTTGGTATTCAGATAAAACAATGAAAAATAACACTAATAAAAATTACTGGGCTCGTTAAAGATTAATATATGATTTTCTTTTTTGATTTATGTTATTTTGTTTTATTGTTTTAGTACGGTTGGTATTGGGGTCCGTTGTCCGTGGAGGCAGCCGAGAAGATCCTCTCAAACGAGCCGGACGGTTCGTTCCTGGTCCGCGACAGCAGCGACGACCACTACATCTTCACCCTGACCTTCAAGCTGAACGGACTCAGGCATGTTAGAATAGAACACGATCAGGGTGAGTCGATTACTTTTTTATATATTTTTAGGTTCTCGTTTTTCATATAGGGATTTATTTTATATTTATAATATATAAGTACAAAAAATATTGCTATTCATGTATATACACAGATTATTATACATTTATACAGATATATTTATTATACAGTATTTATTTATTATTAAAATAGATTATATATATATTAATCAAAAATTAACCGAAATAATATAAATGCATTAAGTAAGTAAGTACCTTTTTATACAGCAATCTGTATTAACAGAGTGTTTTCCATCAAACCTACTTTAAATAAAACCATATATGCAAAAGAATTCTTACGTAATGTAGGAATTTTAAATATTTAATTTTACTCCGAACATATTTGTAGCGGATTTTTTTTTTTTAATAAATTTTATATCCAAATTGCTCTGAGTGAACAAAAGTAACAGACAATTAACGTTTCCACTACAAGCCGGGGGGTAATAGAGTATTTCGACGTACTACTACTAAACTATATGCGTCAAGTTGCTTAAATGGGGCTAAAGTTATCTTCAAAATCTTGTCGTGCATAAAGTTTTTCAGGCATTTTATTTCGAACGGCGGCGGAAAGTTAGCGGAAAGTTTGCATCAAAATATGGAATGGCTTTATGTGGAATGGTGATGCGTTTAAACGTTAATTAATTTTAAAAAAGCGTTAAATTCTGACTATTTCTTATATTATTTTTAACATTCTATAAAATTTTGTCTTTGTAAATCTAAATAAATAAATAAATCTAAATTTATTGAAGGATTTTCCTCCTCTAACTAAACTATGCTTTGAAAATTAAATTTCATCGTTTGATCGTTCGCTGCATCACAACTAATTAACTTAGTACCCTGCTAACTATTTCAGGAGTAAGGTATAAACTAACATGATGTCAAAGACGGGAGCGGAAGTTGGTTGCTTAGAAATATTTTATTTTATTATCCATCTATCATTTAAACTATAAAATCACAAAAAGATTGCGAAGCTCCACTTATGATTTTGTAAATAGGTAATTAAATTAGGCATTCAGAAAACTTAAAACCATTTTAATTAGATAACTTGCAGCATCCCGTTACTCATTAGGCAACCGTGTGACATAGGTATTATTGTGATAGCGGTGCTTTTGATTATATACGGTTCGTTTAATTATAATAATAACGAACATCAGTTTACGTTCGTTCAATGCTGATTAGTATATCACAGACGAGGTCTTATAATTTTATTATGAGATAAGTTGTCCAATAGGGTATTGAATTCATCCAAATCCAAATACATGAATCCAGTCAACTGCTTCCAATTTAATATCTCAAAGGAAAATGTTGAGATGAACAATTTAAATGATGTATATATTTCTAACGTCTCTTGACTAACTAGGATCCGTTAACCGTGCGCGGCGGGTGCTGAGCTGAGCCCCTCTCTTTTCTTCTTTTCTTGATAACTTTTGAATGGCTAAACATTTTTTCAATCTGTTTTCGCTATAACATCCGCGTTCGTCTCAAACATACATGAGAAAATTTTTAGCTAATTATCTCGGAGCTTTCTGAAGACAACTAAACACAAAAAAGGTCCCAAATGGTTAGGGCAATTAAAAGCAAAGGTACAAATATGTTCAAAAAAATAACAACAGTTTTTTTCATAATTTAATTATGAAATAAATAATTATTAAAACTGTGTAATATAACTATTAACTAATTATTATTATATACCATCGCTATTAAATTTTAAAACAAATTGTTCCCAATATCTTGTAAACTAACAACGGTAACGAAGCGAAGAACTCTCGGTCTGTTAACAGATTAGGTTAATACGAGGACCAAACTGAAAGTTTTTAGAACTGGCCACTTAAAAGCATTATATTAAAAAAAATAGTTTAAATTTTGAAAATAGAACTCTTTACCAATATTATTGAGTGTACATTTCATTCATTTGTCATTTGTTTTACGATTTGGCGGCAAATTGAAAATTGTCTGTGCACGTCAGAATGAATTTAAGCCGAGAAAATTTTCGTGCAATGATTTTTTATGACTTTCGATGTCATTTAAGTCAACATGAAAGTTATGATAGACTTCGATTGGCTTTTCACGATGAAGCCCCATCTCGTGCCACAGCTTACAACTGGTTTAATGAATTCAAACGTGGTCGAACTAATCTCACCGATGATTTGCGTGAGGGACGGCCTTCTACAGCGACGACTGAAGATAACATCAGTGTTGTGCGGCGTATGATAGAGACTGACAAAAGAGTGACCTATCAGCAGATTCGGACAAGTCTAGGCATTGGTATGAGTCAAGTGCACAAAATCCTCCATGAACATTTAGCGGTCAGGAAGCTTTGTGCCCGCTGGATACCGCATAATTTGACCGAGGCTCAAAAACTCCGCCGTGTTGATTGGTGCCAAGAAATGATCCAAAAATTTCACGGAGGTGACTCAAATACTGTGTTCGACATACTAACGGGTGACGAAAGCTGGATTTACTGTTATGATCCGGAAACCAAAAGACAGTCTGCTCAGTGGGTGTTTCCTTCCGAAGAGTTGCCAACTAAAGTGAAGAGAGGTCGAAGTGTTGGAAAAAAGATGGTGGCCTCGTTCTTCGGAAAGACAGGTCATTACGCGACAGTAGTCTTAGAGGATCAGAAAACGGTTCATGCAGAGTGGTATACTAACAATTGTTTGCCACTTGTCTTGGAAAAAGTTCGAGAGAAACGACCTCGCAGCAGGATCCTCCTTCATCACGACAATGCCTCGTCGCACACCGCCAGGCAAACGATCGACTATTTGGTGACCTCAGACGTGGAATTACTGGGTCACCCGCCGTATAGCCCCGACCTCGCACCCTGCGATTTTTATTTATTTCCGAAAATAAAAGGAAAACGTTTTATAGACGCCGAAGAAACAGTGGCTGCGTTTCAAAACGCCGTCGAAGAGACCCCTAAGGCCGAGTGGGAAAGGTGCTTTTCTCAATGGTTCCATCGAATGCAGCGATGTATTGATGTAAATGGACGCTATTTTGAAAAGTTACAATAAAACTAATAACTTGCTAGAATGCTTAGTTTTTGATTTTCTAAGAACTTTCAGTTTGACCCTCGTATAAAAAAATAAAATATTTTTTTTTAATAGTTTTTCTATAGTTCCATAAACTTTGTTCAAATGTAAAAGATGTAAATATGATTTTGCAGACAAAAAAAATATGTTTGGTGATAAATATAATCAAATAATTCTTATTTGAAATTCAAAAATGTTATTCGTTTTCGTTATTCACTTTAAACGGCTTAAATTTATTACATTTGACATCGCGGTGCCGATGACGAAGAAGTTAGTTATATGACATTGCAAAGTGAGCTTTTTACCTTTACCTCATGTAAACTAACGATAATATAGAAATGTATGGGAGATTAATAAAGAAAAACAATACTTAAATTTACAATATAATTATTAAAAAAACTGAAATATGCAATATGAATGTAATATTAACAATTCTAAATTTATAAATAATGCAATGTGCCGAAAAAGGTCGAGCAAAGCTTGAACTTTAATGTTTTTTTTTTAATTTTTAACATCAAAGTCATGATTGTTATTAAAAAACCTATCATATAGTTATTGTTAAACTAAAACACTGTATAACGAAAGGTTTGCTCCGTTTGATGTACGCTGTACACTTTTGAACTCTGCATCTAAAATAAAATTATTTTTAAACTACAAAGGGCTGACAGTAAAGTTTTTTCTTTGCCATTTTCAATACAGAAACTGAACTGTTAAAAAAACACTTTGACAAACTTTTAATTTCCGTTCAGTAAAATTATGTTTCACGATAAACTAAATATGTTGACGCGTACTTGAAAAAGAAGTTAACTAAAATTGAAGAGGGTACACCAAAATATTATATATTAGGAGGACGCTAAAAATGTATGTCGCTAGTGTAAAAATTATTTAATATTCACGGAATATTCGATATAAACGTATATTACGAAAATATATAATAAAAAAACGTAACACCACCTTATGTATTTTTATCAAAAGTATAAAACGATTGAAAAAAGTGTCAATGTTGTTAAACAAAAAGAGCCGAAGAGCCGAATATGGCTTTTTGTCCGGTTCTTGATAAAGTCAACTTTCCGAAACTGTAATATTGTTGTGCACAAAGGGATTCTGTAAAAAAGTTTGTTCTGGACACAACAGATAACTTTTCTCGTATATATAAATAAAAAAAAAAATGTTTTATTTTTGTTGAGACAGTGTAGTGTTAGTTCAAATGTCGCCGATTCTGATCAACTCGATTTATTTTGATATCGATTTTTCAAGCTGGAAACGAAGGGTAATTAGAGATTTAATTAGCTCAATGCTGTCTCAACTATTCTGATGCTGTAAAGATTAAAGATTTGTTTGTTTGTAATCCGTAACATTGAAACTGTTGAACTATTCTTTTATAAAACTACTTCATTATATGTGATTAAAACTAGGTGATTTTTTTTACTTAATTAATTTTTTTTTAACCATACATCTTGACATAAATAATGTTGAAGAAAATGGCGTCGCATCGCCATTTTATCTACACGAGCTGGTTATATTTGTTGATAAATAGAAAGTTAAAAAATGATATCACAAAAGTTGGATCCGACATGTATCGTCGGGGTCGTCGTGATATTAAAAACTATTTATAATTATTGTCCGCAGGCGAAAAACAAACTACCTCGTGCATCCCGCTTCTCTTGATGTTAACTTTTAATTAAAATGTCGTGTGTCCAAAGTTTTTGAGTTTGAAGTTTTATGATATTATCATTAAAAAATATTCCACTCATACAACGAATAGTCATAACGACCGGTTCACTCTAAACAATGGAATAGATGTCGATTCCAAACCCGCATTAGTGAGTGCTTATTGTGACATGACGATCACTATAACAGTTAAAGCTTTATGCACAGAAAGAGATATAGATATACTTTACTATATAAACTTAGAAACTAACCTTACGAATTTGTGGAAAAATAGTCTTTCAAAGCGTTAGGTCAAACTTAGATTACTAGATGACTCATTTGTGACTACAAAGTTAATATAGATTTTAATGTTAAACACATGGTAACGTAATCTGCTTTGGTGAATCATTCAGCCGTTTACAAGTTCAGATAGAAACGGGCTTCCTCCTTAGATGGATTTAGAGTTGTATTAGGGATGTCCCCGCCACCGCAAGCCGTTTGTTTTTTTTTTTTTATTAAATAAAAAATACATTTGATTACATTTATATTATTTTTATATAGACTTAAGTACGTTTTTTTATATATTTGTCAGGTTATTTGTTAGCTCGTCATGCAAAAACCACTAGACCGATTTTGATGTAATTTTGTATATTTTCTAAGACAACAAATCGGATGCTGTTCAATGCCAATAATATCTCTTACTCATAGTTAACAAGGAAACAAATATTTTATAGATTTGGATAAATTTGTCGGGTATGATAAGGTTTATTTGAATGGGGTGGGGAAAGGGGTGGAAGACGAAATAATGACAACAAATACTTGATTGTTAGTATATTGATAGTTTGTCAATATAGAAGTAGGAACATACAATAGGTATGTGTAGTAATATTATTGTTACAAACACGAACATCTTGATGTCTATAGAAATGTTATTAATATATATCAGCACAGTATATTGATTTAAATCGAAACTTTGGTGCACTATTGTTCGTACGCCACCCCTGGCTGGCGTAATTAGTACGGGCATTCTATAATAATTTGCGAGTTCAAAGGTTGTTAGTTAGTATAGATAGGGGCACTACATTAATTTGTTTTAAAGAATAAATATAAAAAAAACTTTTCTTTTCTTTACAACAATCTTTTCTTGTTTTAATGCTATGAATTTATAATAATACTCTGTTAATAAATGTCCATCGCAACTTGTTGCAATGGCATATTATCTATTGAGATAAGAACTTCAAAAAATATTTTCATATATCTATTAGTTTGTTGTTTGGTTGTTGGTCCCACAACATAAATATATAACATAAATTACTTATAAAAATATAAGGGTGAGTCTATATATATTTCAGTACGGTATAACCATTTAACATTTGAGCACAGCTTAAGAACTTAATAAAATGCCTTCATAAATATTTAAATTATGATATTTGAATGTGATGATAAAGGTCCCGTTTAATATGATATTAATATAGTATGGATTAATTAAATTATCAGCGTTGCATTGATTATTTATTGAAGCCCCCATTTGTGCGTCAGATGCAAATCCAGTGATAGCAAATGTGTAAAATAAAACATGAAATAGGACACGATTTCGTACGATAGTTTTTGTTTTTTATACATTTGTGTCTAATAATTGAATTTAAGTTTTAAAGAAAATATATGAGTATCAGTTGCTATACGAATCGAAATAGACGAGAAAATGACAAAAGGAATAGGATCAAGATAATAAATATGTAGAATTGAGTCGGGGCGAACTAACAGCACAAATAGAAAACTTTATAACTCTTCCATATCGAAGTGTCTAAAGAGGCGAATAAGGCAGAGTAAAGTACACAAAAAGGAAAAACTTGAGATGCCGAAGAAGAGCAACTTGGTTAGGATCCTATCCAGCTGCAAGGTTTATTCACCGGATCCACATATACTGTTCCTTCCTGTCTGCTCACTCGCTGAGGTCCAGAAGTGGTATTTACAGGTAAGACGTAAATAGGAAGAAAAAAAAAAGTCCCTTGTTAACATGGATTATCTGACGGGAATCAGGTGTAGGAAACTCAGTGGAAAAAAAGTAACAGCAGTTTTTATCGTCGAGGCAAATTTTCTTTTAACCACCAGAAGTCTGTGAAAAGTTTAAAGATATCTCAATTCTCACAGTGCATTATTGATAACGGTAGCATTTTATATTGAGAAAAGAAAGGAACTCGTTACTTTGCCATATGCGCAGCGTCAATAAAATTTGACATCCGCTTAGCGGGCATTTTCGCGAAAATATTGTCCTTTAAACCCCACTATGGTATATATATTTTACGGGCGGATGGGGTCCAATAATATAACAGATTTTGGTGGTGACAAAATTCGCCTTTACCATTTCTACATATACAATAATACCGGTTTACAGGCGGAGTGTGTGTGATTGTATAACGGTCTATATTTTATCATCCTTCTCCATTTGCTCATCTATCTTCTTATTTATTAAATCATAAAAAAAATTGAGTAACCTAAGTACGACTACTTAGAAAAATATCACATTCTTGTGTTCCTAATTTGAATGCTTTTTTCTTTTTAAATGTCATTTTCTTTGCCTATTTAATTATAATGGGACAAAATGGGACAAAATATATCGATAATTGTATGAAGATTTAAATAAGGATTCAATTATATAAAAGTTAAACAAGATATGCAGTGACTTGTATATCTTATTGTAGTTAGTTGTTGGTATCTATGAGTAAGTACAGGTTATTCTAACAATCCAAGTAGAGTTTCACAAATCGCAAAGTTGGCTAAAACTAGTTAGAACTTGTGATACCCTCCCGACACTCAATACAGACTGATAACTGTGACAAATAACACAGATCAGAGTTCAGTTTATAATAATTCATAATAAAAAAAATATATATTTTTATATATAAAATACATATAATAAAAGTTTAGTTATGTTTAATATGATATATATATATATATATAATAGTATTTATAAAAACAACAGTTGCTTTGTTATAATACAAAATATTCTTCCGATAAAAAATCCTGATATCATTAACTAATACGTTACACACAACACACACGCACGTACACTCACACATACATGCACCACATGCACACATATAATCCTTATACCACAATGTCAATGAACATGTTACACACACACACACATAATGTGAAATCTGATTTACTTGAAACCTTCATGGTCTATACTTCTTTGTCCATCGTGAGAGCTTGTAAGCCTTTAAACAGACCAGACCATAACAATACATAATGCTAAGTATACACCTACAAGTATTCTTATAATACACATTTGACAAACTGTCTTCATCTCATGAGCTTTGTTGTCTCTTCAAGAACATATCAGATAATTTTAAAACACTATCTACATACATACATTATAATATTTTTATATATAATATTCTAAAACACACAATAAATTAATTTTAATAAATAATGTTAACTCGAAAACCCTTAAGGTGTAAAAATAGTAATAGATTTTTTTATCGTTATTGAATGTATATTTATTTATTTATATCAATATTATTGGAATTTATTTTTTCATATTCATTAAAATGCTTTTAATTGTTGTAAGATGTTTTTGTTTTTCTTAATCGTTATCGAGTATTCGAGATTGTTGTTGTTTTAATAATAGTGCAAAATATTTACTTGGTAAATTTTATAAACTAGATAAAATTAAGCCAATTAAGTATTTCGTTTATTTTCAAACTTTATTTGTGCTCCCCGTGCATAATTATTAATTGTTTAATGAATGATGTTGTTGAAGTTGCGATTGCTACATTCGCCATGATATCTATCGTCCGCAAAAATAAATTGTTAGTAAACGTAACCGCATTTATCGCTGATTGGTATTAAGTTTTAAATTATACTGTACTGATATATATATAATAACAGATACCCTCAAAAAAGTAATAAATCGCAGGTAACTTCTGCTTCGGGGGCTGCACGATGTTCAAAGCCCAGACCATAGTGGAGTTCATCGAGAACGCGGTAGAGACATCACGCAGTGGACGCTACCTGTTCTTTCTAAACCTGCGACCTGTGCTAGGTCCGGTGCGGGTGCAGCTCCTCTACCCGGTATCCAGGTTCAAGAGGGTACAGAGCCTGCAGCACATGTGCAGGTATTTATAATAATAATAAGAATTACTTAATTAAATAAGGCGTATACGGATCTTAACAGTTTCACTGCCAGCTCCGTAGCGTGTACGGAGACGCAAGTTTCACCCCGTGTTTCACCCCAGGGCCGTAGCATATACGGAGCAATTAAAAGTCAATTTTTTATAGTATTTAATTGGCTCAACATTTTTTTTACTATTTTTCCGTTTATTTAAATGCCTTTATGCAAACGTTTATATGAAAAATTGAAACAGCACACAGGGCTCAATTTCTGAAAATCTGGTGGCAGCGAAAGTGTTAAGAATGGTAATATAACAACATTACAAACAAGTAGAACTATAAGTTATTTTATATTTTGTTTATCAACGTAATTAGCTGAAAGCGGATTAATAATATAATCACCCGGTCGGTACAAAAGCTAATTAGCGATCCGGTAGCGCGGTCACCCCACCGCAGCGCACCGAAAGGTGCTGATAAACTACAGCGCATACTATTTTATATGTCATACGGAGTGATTTAATAAAATCAAACCGCTGAACTAAAATACACATCGTATGTATGATTGTATCAAACATTTTATAATATAAAATACAAATTAAATATCATTCGTGCTAATGTTATATGTGAAAAATACTTTGAAACATTAAAAAATTATAAAAATGTATCTTAGCTGGAAAAGACTATAATTAATTGTCTTTGTTATAAAGTTACTCCTAATTAACCTATGCTAGAATTAAATATACATAATAAAAAGTTATTAACTTTGATATATTCAAAGAATCCTTTCTATGTCTTTTCCTTTGTAGAATTAAGATAAAAATTTTATGTCATCTTTTTTTATTTATAATGTACGATATTATATTTTATTAAAATCTTGCTTAATAAGTACATTGTAAGTTTATTGTTGATTGCAATTAGATTTTTTTTCCGAACTATATTGTCTTAAAAATAATGCTACTTATTTGTTAATATATATATATATTGTTTTAATGCTAATATGTTGCACATTATCAGAGAATATGCGGTTATTCAAAGAAACACGTCTAGTAGTTTAGACCTTTTGATAATTCAATTAACAGATGATAATGATACTTATTTGTTAATCCTTACTATATAATAACGAGGTAATTGATTCTGTATGCACGCGCATCACTTATCACCCACAAATCACACAATAATGTGTAATACATAAAAAAAAGCTATCGAATCAGGCTACAAAATAGAGTAGGTGCCAACCTCATACGTGACATTTGACCCTTCCTGGCCCGAAGCGCCGGGATGTTCCCTTGTATATATATATTGTTTTAATGTTAATATGTTGCACATTATCAGAGAATATACGGTTATTCAAAGAAACACGTCTAGTAGTTTAGACCTTGTGACGGTATAGTGAAATTTATTGTTAGTTAAATTAATTAAACCATATAATATATATATATATATATATATATATATATATATATATATATATATATATAAAGAAGCAAAGTTAATAATACATGATGTTATAATAATAAATGAAAATGTTATCCTTTTCAATCGGCTTGTAGTCTTTTGAAGTTATAATATCCGATAAGAGGATGAGCTAAACGACGTTCAAAGATTATATACAAGGTATAGCAGATACTACGGCTTTTCTCATTAATATTATCTATTTATGATCCGTCATTTATTGTTTGGACGTTTAGACTTTATCATATTATTACTATGTAATTTTATATCATTAATCTTATTAGTATTAGATAAACTTTCTTTAACACTAAACCTACCAAGTACCGGTCAAATTGAACGGTCTTAAACTTTTGTAAAACTTGCACATTTTTAAACGTTATAATATCGTTATCAAACTATATGACAATTCTTACAATATGCATATAATATTTTCTTCACTCTTTACTTTTAGTTATTTCCATTGTTACCTGCGTTATATAATACAATAACTTTTAATTACCGGTCAATTTGACCGCGTGCGGTAGGAACAGGTACACAAGAATTGTCGGTAGGTTTAGTGTTATTTTAGTTTTAAAAAAATCCTTCATCCCACTCGTTGCTTTGAAATAGACTGTGTGATATTACTTGATATTTTTATTCGTTATATTGAGATTTTAGTCTAAAAAGAGCTGTCCATTTTTTCATAAAATTCTTTTAAATCCTCTTCACACGGGATAACTCTTTTTAAATACCTTTTAGGAGTGTATGAAAGAACTAACTTTATATGGATCCTAAAAGTGAACTTGATTGATTCTTTTTTTTTTTTTTGATACACTTTTAATTTAATAAGGTCATTTTTTTTTACTTTGATTTATTATATAAATGTGTAGTAATCTAATTATTTCGAAGGTTATATAAATATTTTTTTAAATAATTCCCACAGATGTCATCTTCTCAAATTTGACCTTCCCAATAAAAATAGTGTTGCATAAATAAATTATATAAACAAGATCTGGGTTAGTTTACAGAATTTATATTTTATAAATCTATAATTGTGACTGACCCAAGTAGTGATGTAGGTTAGATATTTTTGGAAACAGATATAGATATAGATATATATATATATAGATGTAGATGTATATATAGATATAGATATAGATATAGATATAGATGTATATATATGTAGTTATAAGTTAAAACAACTGTATATTTATAGACAAAGAAACATAAGCTGCCAATAGTTGTACAAAGTTTGAACTAACGAGATAGTCCAACTTCAGACTGAAGTACAGTCAACCCCAAAAGTATAAAGATCCAAATTTCATATAATAAACTACGAATGTTACATTAAATTATTACTAAAGGCCCTGTGAGTTGTGGAATTTATATATTGATGGGACACAGTCAATTTTTTTACATCCCCCCCTCCCCTCCATCTGGACCCTTTACGAATATTAGAAATAAATAAAACAGTTTTTCAGTTAAGTCAATAAAAAATGTTGGTGTATTTTTGGATTTTTTCGAAATGAATAAAAGGTATATATTTTTCAAGTTTCCAACCCCCATAACGAATCTTTACATATTTTAAGTCAATTTTTGTGTTTAGGTAATTCTGGCATTTTCAACTAGTTATCTAATTCAAGTATTATAAGTTTTTAATTTCGATTCCTTTAACATTTGGTCGCCGACTGTACCATAATGTACCATAGTGTTATATAAAGAAAATCCTGATTATTTGGTCGGACAGTACGGTAGAGCAGTGTCCATAACTTGGGGTAGAGTGATGTTGAAATCAACTTCCACCAACCTGTGTCCTTGTGATAGTTACCGGATGCCCATCAAAGTCCTATTTCAATTTCCACCTTATCTCCGGTTGTAATATGCGTATGTTGAATAGGAAATAGATTCTATAAAATTTTGTAACACGTAACTTATATTGTCCCGTCTATATCTATGTCTATTTTTCACAATTTTCTATCTGTCCGTATACAAATAAAATTATATGTATCTATATATGAATATCCAATGTTATTCCAGTCGCGCCAAACGAGGCGGAAAGTTGTGGGTGAAATTGAAATAAGATAATGGAAAACTAAGAGAACGAGCAACAATGAATTCAGAATAAACTAATGATTGAATTTCGAATGTTTTAATTGAGATGAAGCTCCGCCAGCGGTTCTTCTGTTCTCTATTTGGTAAAAAAATACTATTTTTTTAAATCAGTATTTTAAATATCTAAGCCGTGTAAGTTTGTGGTGTTTAAGTATTTTAAGAGGTAATAAAATCAGCTATATTATATTTATATATATATATTTGTCTTCTCAAAGTCTTACCAAAGCCAGTTTTACCCATACAACCCATCTTAATATTATAATTTCAAAATGCATGTATGTGTCTGTTTGTTACGTTTGAATCAGAATCTAAATATTTTATGTACTAAGGCAAATAAACTGCACTAGTTATATATATAACTAGATATAGATATATAGATATAACATCATTTATTGGGGACAGAGTTGGGAGCAACTTCTTTACCGTGAACAATCATCCGTATGATTCAATTTGAAAGTTTAAATATTTTTCGTAGATAAACAATAAGAGGAAAACATTTAAAATAACATTACGAAGTATATTTGTTTTATATTATTCTTATGTTATGGATTTGGGGTTAAACTGTGACAAATACGTCGAATGTCGAACCATCGTTAATGTCATAAAAATGACGTAATCATACTTCCATAATGTCATAAAAATGACGTAATCATATTTCCAATGTACCCTGAACGTGTTAAATAAATAAACATAGTATCTAAGATCAAATCAGTTAAAATTGTATTAACAGACCGCCGACAAGGGGTGTGGGCGGGGGGGGGGGATGGTTGCGCTATTTTCCGACGGAAATCTTTTTTTTTCCGGAATAAAAAGTAGCTTAAGACTTTACTTGTCTTTTATTTATAATACCATAAAATGTCATACTTTACAGTTACTTCATATTTATTTACGGACAAACATTCAAATGTATAAACACTTGTAATTTAAGACTACAATCCTTAAAATATATAATGATATATATCTTTAAAATATAAAATATATGATTACATTAATATTATATTTTCATTACCAACTCTATTGGATTATCCATCAGTCAAAATATAATGGTTTTTGTATTTTAGTTGTATTAATTTTTTTTTATTTATTGAATTAAATTGTTTTTTTTTTTACTTTTCTCAGTGTCTCTCTTAAGGTACCGCAAATTATATTTTCGTATTGGTAGTATATTTGTACTAGGGGCGCCAACAAACCCTCAATTTCGACTCGTTGCGCTCGCAAAATCTCGAGTGCCGTTTGCATATTAGTGAAGCGAGCCCAGTGTATTGACTCATCGTTTACCATTGACTTCAATGGGATATCAGTTTTTTGACATGACATTAAAAAAAATTTTTTTTGAGGACAGTTTTCAAAAAATTTTTTTTTTTTGATTGCAATGTTTCATAATTTTCCGTCAAGTAGTTTTCGAGCCAATTCGTGACAAAGAATGTAAAATGTCTCCAGTAAAACGCTCCGCTCACTTCGTTCGCTTCGCTCAATTACGTATATATAAAACAACACTATCTGTTTGAAAATAAATAATATAGTTGAATGTAGCCCTATATTTAATTTCAATAGTTTTCAAACATAAACAAATTATATAAAAATATTATCAATGATGCTTCTATTTGTATATTTTATTGATAAGGAATAGTTTTTATTCTGATAATTCCATTGAAAAACAACGCTTCAGAGGAATTAAGTTATTATATTGATATGAGAAGATGAATATATAATTAATTAATTATAACACACAACTAACTATGTGTTTGTTAAACGAACAACGTATAAAAAAAATTGTGTCCAAGCGCGAAAAGACGACCACCTCGTTGTCTATTCGGAATCTTATGAACTATGAAAGTTATCTAAATAGCCATCTATGTATAGATTTAGTTTGTTTCAAAGCTACCATAATTTAACTGTTATAATTGATACAGTCTGCAACATGGCATGTTGTATCAGTAACTCGTGTGGATTTTGAAGTGTATGAATTGAATATGGCACGTGTAAATACATACTTTAGTCTTAGATTGAGCGAAGCGAGCGTAGCGAACGGATCGTTCTACTGGAGACTTTTTCACATTCTTTGTCAAGAATAGCCTCGAAAATTACTTGACGTAAAATTATAAAATTTTGCAATAAAAAAGATACACATTAGGTGATGGTTTTTTTTATCGATTTTTTTATCGTATCGTTGAGGAATAATCGTCAAAAAACTGATATCCCACTGAAGTCAATGGGAAACAATTAGTCAATAGACTGGGCACGTAACGATGAGTCATTACACTAGGCTCGCTTCGCTCAATATGCAATCGGCACCCGAGATTTCGCGAGTGCAGCGAGCGAGTCGAAATTGAGTCTGTTGGCGCCCCTAGTATATTATCTATATAGCTTTTTGGTTGTATAGTTTTGTTTTATTAATCGCGCGTCTCGTGACAAATTGAATCGTTTTCATCCACGTCGTCGATACGTCGTCACTTGTGTCGGGGGAATACTGGTGATTGTGTGACGTCATTACGGGAACAAGAAGGGTTTTTTTACAAAAAGCATATCCGATTATAAAACCGTCTCTGAATATTCATTACATTAATACAAAATGCACTCTTATAACACGTAGTTACGGTGTTATTGATGTGTGTGTGTGTGTGTGTGTGTGCACATTCATTATGCGATATGTCAACGAAAATACATACATATATAAAATATATATATATTATTTTGTATACTAAGCATTTAACGTCTTCTAAAGACTTCATTTAGTATTAAATAGACGAGGACTCGATTTTAATATGAGTTTGAAAATTAAGTTTCCATGTTATATTAATGGATGCGAGTGAAGCCGTTTTAAAAATATAATAAAAAGATACTAGATCAGTTTCAAGGGTTCTTATAAAAATTATATAAACAAATATATTTTAACTTTATTAAAATATAAAACAATCATACGGATAGCTACTTCATCATTTTGACGGCTTTTATTTTTATAAAATACTACGATTTAAATTAATTTTAATTTTAATATGAATGTTGCCTGAAATATTTCGTATACTTTCGTATACATACATAGGTAATCAGTTTTTAATTGATTTGATTATTTTTATACCACCTAACACGCCGGTATTGATATTTTTTTTCTCGGATATCCTCATTAATCTAACGATATTTTCATCGCTTCCTGACGTAACTCGTTACAAGCGTAGGTACCGACTATTTTATAAAACTTTTAATAGTGTATAAAATAAATTGTGACGAAAAATCTTTTGAAGGGCTTTTTTTTATTAATTATCTAGCACGTACACGCACGCACACAGACACGCGTATAAACACTACAAATACAATTCTATATACGCATACGCAGCACGCTCAAACACGCACACAGACACACATATAAACACTAAAAATACAATGGTATATACGCACACGCGGACACGCTCAAACACGCACACAGACACACATATAAACACTAAAAATACAATGGTATATACGCACACGCGGACACGCTCAAACACGCACACAGACACCCATATAAACACGAAAAATACGATGGTATATATGCATACGCGAACACGCTCAAACACGCACACAGACACCCATATAAACACGAAAAATACGATGGTATATATGCATACGCGGACACGCTCAAACACGCACACAGACACCCATATAAACACGAAAAATACGATGGTATATATGCATACGCGGACACGCTCAAACACGCACACAGACACCCATATAAACACGAAAAATACGATGGTATATATGCATACGCGAACACGCACACAGACACACATATAAACACTAAAAATACAATGGTATATATGTATAAGTGGACACGCTCAAAGACGAACACAGACACACGTATAAACATTACAAATTCAATGGCATATTCGCATACGCGGACACGCTCAAACACACACACAGCAACGCATACATACACTACGAATACAATGGTATATACGCACACGCGGATACGCTCAAACACGCACACAGGCACACATATAAACACTAAAAATACAATGGTATATATGCATATGCGGACACGCTCAAACACGCACACAGACACGCATATAAACACTAAAAATACAATGGTATATATGCAAACGCGGACACGCTCAAACACGCACACAGATACGCATATATACACTACAAATACAATGGTGTATACGCATACGCGCACACGCTCAAGCACGCACACAGACACGCATATAAACACTAAAATTACAATGGTATATACGCACAAGCGGACACGCTCAAACACGCACACAGACACGCATACCAACACTCCTGCGGTAGACCAGATGTGGACGCATTTAAGTTTAAACTCCGAACCCATAATGATCGGCACCGCACGTATAGTCCTCTCCGAGTCGGTGTCAGCGGTTCCCTTGATGAGTTAACCGACTTCATTAATTCATTTAATCAACATGATTTAATATCACCGACGCACATATTTAATACACATTTAAATATATAATATAATATTAGTTTGTATTTTTGTATTTGTATATTAATTTTAAATATATTTCTTTAAATGTTTTCTCCATTATATAGAGTTAAACACATTTCGATTGTAAATTTATGATGTATATATATATATATATATATATATATATATAATCAGAAGATTTGTTTTATTTTGATTTTGATCACATGTCGCGTATATATTGTCTTGACAAGTAATCAAAATCAAAATAAAACAAATCTTCTGATTAACTCTGATCCCAACCGAAGCTACGATTATCGAAATTCAATTTTATTTCTTTTTATTGTGACGAAATTGTTAATAATAGTATCTAAAGTTTACATTTTTATTCATAAATCATGTATTTATATTTTGCTAAAAATAACAAAGCTTTTCAGTATTTATAGTCACCAACAATGTCAAAGGGAACAAAGGCTGGCATGATATTATCTAGTTACGTCTGATTGAGTCTTGACTTCACTTTACCGTCTTATAATAAAAGTTGAAGTATGTTTATATTTTATATTACATCCAGTAAAAACGTTTTATAAATATGAGAATACATCGTTTTCTATATTTAGATCGTACCATATATCAAAGAATACATATTCATTGTTACAAAATGGTACTAATAATTTCTATAAAACTATATTTATTACTAGCTACTAATAAATGCAGTTTAATATAAATTATAATACAATAAAGTATTAAACAGTTTATTACTAGGGGCGCCAACAAACCCTCAATTTCGACTCGCTACGCTCGCGAAAACTCGGGTGCCGTTTGCATATTGAGCTAAGCGAGCCCAGTGTATTGACTCATTGTTTTCCATTGACTTCAATGGGATATCAGTTTTTTAACATGATATAAAAAAAAATTTTTTTTTTTGATGACATTTTTCCAAAATTAAAAAAAAAAAAAAACCATCACGTAATGTGTGTCTTTTTGATTGCAAAGTTTCATAATTTTCCGTCAAGTAGTTTTCGAGCCAATTCGTGACAAAGAATGTAAAAAATGTCCAGTAAAACGCTCAATAAGAATTTTCGATCTGAATATATATATATATATATATATATATATATATATATATTTATCGACATGTAACAAAATTTTATATGTTTTTATCAAAAGTTAACATAGTTGTAAATTGTTGTAAATTTTGTCAAATTAAATATGTTATAAAGTTGACGAAATAATTATGATAAATGTTAATGATAATCTTTATATATTTTTTTACGTAAAATTAACAAAATTTTAATATAACTTTTTATTCCAAGTTAACATGATAATGTTATCAAAGTAACTCAAGTTATTTGTTATAGATGTAAATAAAAAAACTAAGTTGAACGATATAATACATTTTTATTACAACAAGAGCGGCTGATGGCTGATGTCTGTTGGATCGTTCAGGTTGTGACGTCACTGTTAATTTCCACTGAAACCCGTTTACCGGTTTTAGGAAGTCGTCTGATAGTCTTTGTATTGTAAACTTAACACGTTAACGGAACTGAAATGTACAGATAATTTTGCAAAAATTCTATCTTTAATCATGTTATTTATTTATTTATTTATTTATCTTCACGCGTATATCTCTTGCGGGGTAGCCAGAGACGATTGAGCGCCAAACGCTACGGTCCCTGCATACCTCTTTTGCCTTGCACAGACCTCAACCTCTCCATACATGCCCTCCGGGGGGTCCTCATGCATCTTCTTATGACCATGAAAAGTAATACTCTCGTCCAACCACCAATCAATCTTAGTACAATGTATTAATTCTTTAGCATACAATGTATGTTGTTTGAAAGTCAAAAATCGCTGACTTGGACGGTTAAAAGCTGATCGGAGTGCGGATTCGATCGCTAAATCAGTTTAGATAACTGCTTTTGGTCAGATATTTTACATTTATATATTTGGGATTAAAAAGCTATCTCTATTTAATACTGACGTGAGGATAGCTGTCGTCATTTCAAAGTATCGTTTTATTCTTCGAATTTAGAATTTGTGAAAATTAAGTCTTAATGGTTAATAAAAAATTGTGTTTGACTTCGAAACTGAGTTCAGATTTATATATATGTATATATATATATATATATATATAATTAACACTAATAAATATGAGCATAAAGGTTTAAGTCTCTTAAATAAATTTATTTACAATTCAAATTTAGTGGTAAATTAGAATCATGAATAGTAAGTAAGTGAATGTAGTGAAACAGTTTGTTGTAGACACACACGTTTTCAATTAAACAACTTGGACAATTTTTACTAGCTTTTGTCCACGGAATTTCTCACTAATTGTCGTTTGCACGGCCATCAGCTATCTATCGCTTCGGGAGCTCGGTGAAGTTTTTTTTTTTTTTTGTATAAAATATCCCCTCGATTTTGATGACAAATTTCTACTTCCAATCTTATAATTAATTTATTTTTTATGATATAGTTAGGTTAGGTTAAAATAAGATTATTTTGTTACACTTTTAAAAATGTAATTAAATATTATGATAAAGTAAGATGAAATAGGAATGTTCTCTCTCTCACTCTGTTGTCAGTGTAAATTGATAAAGGGTTGATATTTATTTATTAAAATAACATTTTATTACGTTCCATTGAAACGACGTCGGAGGAATTTTCAATGGCTTTGTAATTTTTCTAACATTTCTTTATTATAGGGGATGGAATATAGCTCTGGGTTCACCTCACCTGATAATGAATGGGGTGGTTTTCCATACGATCATAAAATAAAGAATGTTGCAAATGTTTTGACATACCTGAAAAATAAAAAATGGTGAATACGTGGAAAGGAAATGGAACATCCCCTCTCACTATTTGTTATAAATATAATTACTTAATACATAAAATATTATCTATACGAGCGCTCTCGGTCGGTCCAGCCCGCATGCGAGCTGTAGTCAAATAACTAGTTCACTTAAAGAATCGGAAGACGACTAGTGAAGTAACAATGTTTTTAAGAATGAGGCAGTATAAGATTTTGATATGGTTGAAAGACAGTTAAGATACTCAGTAAAATAAGCATTCTATCACAATATTAAATTTCATCAAAATCCGTCCAGCAATATTAATATATAAAAAGAGTTATCATAAAACATGTATAGATTTTCTTTACAGTATTGTTGAGATAATGAAAATAATATAACATAAATTCAAAGTTAGATAATAATGTTATGTTATAATGTTATCTACATTATAATGTTATTTTTAATATAATTCACCGTGTGTACTCCACCGTATGATGCGATGAAGATACGCGTGTCCTGTCACCTGGAAATAAAATTCCTATTTCTATAGAACGCATTCACGATAGCTATTTATAATAACGTATATATGTTATATGTATTTGATTTGAAAGCTCAAGTTAAATGTTATGTGAAGTAACTATATACGCGTTGTTAAGTTTGTTTTTCATTACGTATAGTATAATATTTTTTTCTTAGAAGTTTTTTTATATATATCCGTTCCTAATGGCTTCTCGTATTTATATTTTGTTAACACTAAACCTACCGACAATTCTTGTATATGTGTTCCTACCGCACGCGGTCAAATTGACCGGTAGTTAAAAGTTATTTTATTATATAACGCAGGTAATAATGGAAATAAATAAAAGTAAAGAGTGTAGACAATATTATATGCATATTCTAAGAATTGTCGTGTAGTTTGATAACGATGTTATAACGTTTAAAAATGTGTAAGTTTTACAAAAGTTTAAGAACGGTTACTTGGTAGGTTTAGTGTTAATTAGTTGTAAAAACGAATTTCTATCTATTATAATATAAAAATAATGTCAATGTTTCATCTCGATTTATATAAGATTTAACTTAACTATAAAATTATTAACCAACAGTGCAAAATACGATCCAGTGAAGATCTATCTCGTTTCATCCGTGTATTAATAGAACGAACGCCTACATGTCATAAGTCGTTTAGCTAAGACCTGAAGCATTATGAATATAACCAAGCTAATTTTTTTTAACCACTAAAGAGAGAACCACTTATATAAAAATAATACCAAATTCCTATCTTATTATCGACTAGTTCTTGAACTCTCTTTGATGTCACATGTTCACCGCAGGGTCGGTCATTGTTTAGATGTATTCTTTGTCCCTGATAATATAAGTTTAAAAGACTTACCACACAGGTACCTCTCGAGTAGTATTTTATCACAAGATGGTATACATATCTAATTTGGTTTTAGTCGTCATCTCAAAATCGTTTAAGGCGTTCCGTAATACGGGTAACGACTTAAATCTAGCTTTTTGTCTAATCTTCTATAACTATTGAATGACTTAAAAATTTGATAGTTTTCTTTAAATACGTTTTGATTGGCGGTAAGAAAATCAAGTACCGGCAGCTTACGCCTTAATATATATAAATAATAAATCCTCGCTAATACAAGAGTTTTTATTACTAAACTAGCGTTTATTGATTCTGTGTATTTTTGTTCTGTTTATTTTCTCCATGTTATAAATGTTATATTATTATAATTATTATTGACGATGTTATTGGATATATATATTATTTATATATACATGTTTTAAAGTTCTGCTGTATGTCCGTCCTGAAGTTTTTTTATTATATTTAATAGTATTTCTTAAGTACAAATTCAATCTCATTATTAATATCGATATCGATAAAATAATCAATATATATTAGTCAATATATGACATGTACGATGAATTACCAGATCTTCTCTAATTGTCATCTAGTTTATGAAAGGTATACGTCCATTTATCGTTTCAGTAGATAGCTTACATGCAATGACATAAATTGCATTTCCATATCACGTCTCAAACGATACTACAGTATCGTATCGTTTGATTTGATTTGATTTGATTTGATTTCTAAACTAACTATTTGACGTCTGGGAAATAGCAACGCATGCATACCTTATACCTTTCGGTTAAATTAGTTCATTCGTTAATCAACTAAAATGTAAATATAGATGATGAATAGCGAGAAACGAGACATGTTTAATATTAAATGAACACGTCTCTTGTATATTACGAAGTCATATCTTGTAATGTAAGATTTGATTGTACCAACTGAGATGGTGTAGAAGGAAATAAATAAGGTTCGTATTATTTAATTTAATTAAGTTTAAGAACCAATCAGCTACTTAACTGCGCTCCTTCCTCGAAGACCCTCCGGTGTCCAGTCACAGCAGTATTCGGTGAAAGAGTGTAAGAATAGAGTAGAATAATTTATATAATACATTTCCTATATTTTTATTTTATATAAATTTCGTAACTTGAAAATTTATTTAATGACGTTGATATATTTATTAATTTTATATATCTTATTTAATTTTATGTAACTATGTTTTATACTAGCCTCTGTCCGTGTCTTCTCTCGCATTGATATAAAATAACGTAATTTTATATATCTTATTTATTTTATGTAACTATGTCTTATACTAGCCACAGTCCGTGTCTTCTCTCGCATTGATATAAAAGAACGTTTGCAATACGGTCCGTATCTTTTTATTTGTCTCTATGAAAACGTCTCACCAGATTCGTTCCCGTGAAAATGTCGGGATAAAAGTAACCCATTTTATTCGCTGATAATTTATCTCTTGTCAGGTGAAAGATTTTTTAATATCCTACAAATAGTTTGTGACATTACGTAAATAATTTATATTATACAAAAATAATTGTTTTATATTATATACATTTTAAATAAACTTAGACTTTGAGTAAACAAAAAGTTATACACAAAGGGAATGCAACTGATGCGGTGAACTAATGAAGCTCTATAATACTAGAAGATTATTTCAACACGATATTATTTAGAGACGGTTAGTTAAAGGATCTTGAATAATACGTATTTTGTATTGAAATTAAACGAATTTGTATTTGTCGTTCGACACGTTTATGTATAAAAAATTGCAGGAAAATGTACATATTGTTAACACTAAACCTACCAAGTACCGGTCAAATTGACCGTTCTTAAACTTTTGTAAAATTTACACATTTTTAAGCGTTATAATATCGTTATCAAACTACATGACAATTCTTAGAATATGCATATAATATTTTCTTCACTCTTTACTTTTAGTTATTTCCATTATTACCTGCGTTATATAATAAAATAACTTTTAATTACCGGTTCATTTGACGGGGTGCGGTAGGAAAAGGTATACAAGAATTATCGGTAGGTTTAGTGTTAATATGTAATATGACACACGTATAATTAAAAATCGAAGGTATCCTCATCCCACATCAATACACTGTAAGTACACTAGTCGTAGTAGTATATGAACATATTGCAACGGAAAATTTTAACGAGTGACATCTAAAAATAAATATCATCTAAATGACGTTTTTACATATTCAAATATGTTTTTTTTATAATGTATATAAGTTGATACGTTTCGATGTTTCATCTTTTATTCACTATAAAAAATGTATAAATCAAGTAATATGATTGAGGAGGAGTGTTCATTAAAGAGGGTTGAAATATGTTTTATAACAAGCTACAGTGTAATAAAAACACAGACGCGTATGAAGCGTCTGTGTTTTTGTTACACTGTATCCATCTTTACGTATCAGTATTATAAGTGTTATATTGAAAAAAAATAAATTAAAATTACTTTAACTATGTTTTAATATTTTTTTATTCTATCAACATCGAAACAGAAATGTATAGGCGTCGTCTGATTGCATTTGAATGAAGTCTCTTAGTACCATGACGCCTTTAATGTTGACGATCCGATATACAAAAGGACATTTGTATTTTTATATATAGATTTTTTTTTCCAAACATGTTTATTAAAAAATTTTAAATGCACTTTATTTTGGTGAAGCAAGTTTAGCAAGTTTATTATTTTTTTGTTTATTTTTCCGTGTAGGCAGGCGGTGTGTGTGTCGGCGTACAGGTTAATCGTGTTACAATATTTTCCCCTATCCCCATTCCCGTACCATCCTATATCATATTACCTAGTTTTATCAATAACACATGATGAAATTTTCCTATGATTTCATTATAATTTTTATTACAAAATATTCAAGTGGTGCGTTGTTGTTGTTGTTAATCGTAATTTTCGTAATTGGCCCAATATGATATCATGATATTGGGACGCTGCGAGATTTGTAACAAATCTTCGCTTTTTTAAAGTTTATATTAACACTAAACCTACCGAAAATTCTTGTATACCTTTTCCTACCGCACGCGGTCGAATTGACCGGTAATTAAAAGTTATTTTATTATATAACGCAGGTAATAATGGAAATAACTAAGTAAAGAGTTAAGAAAATATTATATGCATATTCTAAGAATTGTCATGTAGTTTGATAACGATATTATAACGCTTAAAAATGTGCAAGTTTTACAAAAGTTTAAGAGCGGTCAATTTGACCGGTACTTGGTAGGTTTAGTGTTAATAAAGTAACCTTTCTGATTCTGTGTGTTTTTAGATTTTTATTTTCTGATGTTATATTATTATAATTATTATTCACTATGTTCTTAAATGTCAGCTGAAGCTGAAATACTATGTTTTTACTTAATAATATCTATTTTTAATAAATGAAAATAAATATAATAATCTAAAACATTAGTCATCACACAGCGAAGTATCCTAGAATCCAGAGATGAATTAAAAAAAAAGAAAAACCCGACTGACAACACAAGTCTTAATCCAAGTATGTAAACAAAATGTGGTACACTTAATAAAAACCAAACATCCCACTCGTAAAGGCTTCAAAGTGAGCTTTTTCATTTATTGATTACACTGTAAACAGATGCTCGAAAATCTCAACTATACCACTATATACATGTAGATAGATAGATGAAAAGATTTTAAACTATTAAAAGAATATAATTAACTATTATATCTATACCTATCTATATATCTATGTTATATTATGTATCGAACTAAACAATACAATTGATTGTATCTACAATGGTGTTAGACAATCCCGGAGGCAAACAAAACGTAACGTTCCCTGTAATAACGAACAACTGGTCTGTTGTTTTTGTCTAGGATTGTTTGTTCAATACGATCTGGATTTGTAAATTCTATATACTCTGAATTATTTCAATATATTATATTAACAATTTGTTATATGTAGTTATACATATATCGGAATCCTCTTATATAAATAAGCTTACCAAACTACGCTCCGCTGCGGCTTTCCAACTGCGATGTACAACTCGAATAGCAAAGCTTTTATTACTACACTCAAATAAATATAGACTTTAACGTGTGTTGTTTCAACTTAATGTTAACATACATTTTAATTGACTTTTATTATGTTTGTTTGATTTAATTTAATTTAGTCCTTATTACGTGCTGTGATAGGAATTGTATTAAATCATTTTTGTATTATTAAATATGATATTTAATTGGGTATTTTTTTTTGTATTTGTTTTCTTTGTTATGATTATATTAAATTTAAAAATGAGATTTAATTTAAATAAAGATATAAATTTAACAAATTACTGTATTATTTATACGATGGTTTGTTACTTGAAAGATAACCTTTGGATGTTGAGTCTAAAATAGACACTCTTATATCTGGAATAGTTTTGGACTATATCCGTCCGGTCTAGACAATCTAGACAACCTAACAGAAACACTACATATATCTAAAATTAGGTAAAAGTTTACTAAATATCGAAGCATATAATGTAGTATGCGCTTATATAATTATATGTGTTGCAGGTTCGTTATCTTAAAGTACGTGCGTCGCGACCTGATCAACGACCTCCCTCTGCCCAGGCGTCTGCTGGACTACCTGAGCGCCACGCACTACTACTCCGAACTGCTGGCTGAGATATAGAAGATTCACCATATTACCCCTCAAACCTATCTCAATCTCTGATCATTATATTTATATTTATTATGTATTTTTATAATATTTTTTTGCTCTTAAATAATCTGTGTGATTTATTTTAGTGACACGGACAGTGGTAAGTTATGAAATGGGAGTTTATACGTCCAGTACATTGATTTTCTTTAACCCCTCCCCCCTCCCCCCCTTAATGCACAATTCGTTTGGAAAAATACCGGCATTTTTTTATATATTAAAATAACATAATTTATGGCGTCGTCTTGGCATGAAAATTACAAAAATATCAAAATAATCAATATTATCATCGCCATTTTGGATTTTGATCCACATTGCAGGAGGTTCGTATCTTTATTTTCATTTCAGAAAAAAAAAATCATTATTAGTAAAAATATGATGTATATACTTTTAAATAAATAATAACATTATTATATTGTTATTATTATTATTATTATTATTATATTGCATTTTACATTATAGAGAAGAAGAGATGAAAAAGAGATAAGAAAAGCTCACAAACCACGTCTAAATTATATTTTTTTCAGCTTCTTCTCTAACTAACATTGTTATTATAAATTTTCGATTGCATTCCAATTTGACGAATGATATCAAAGTGTACATAACTCGAACTATCTCTAGCGTTTAACCAGTGATGCTTGTACTAAGTTAATGTCATTTTAGGGGGGCCTATTAATAAATGTAGGTATGTCTGTAGGCATACGAAATGGAATCCTAAAGCTATGCAGTTAAAGTTTATTATTCAATAAACGTAGTTAGTGTGCACCGCTTAGATATTTTTTGTTAATGCTTCGTTATATATAAAATTTCTTTGAGTATACCTACCGTCTGTCCGTCGTTTTAAATCGTAACGTACAAGGCTGTGGTACTAAGCAGTATTATAATGTAAACTATTTATCTATCTGCTTGCTGCACACAAAAACAATATATATATATATTTAAACAATATATATATATATATATATATATATATATATATACTTTAAAACAATATATATATATATATATATATTGTTTTAAAGTAAATTCTGCGCTTTATCCACGAGTGATTTGTAATTTGCTCAATTTTATTAATTTTGTATCATAATTATATATATTTTTTTTATTTTATCTTTTGCTATACACACATATATATGAAATTTATTCAGCTTACATGCAAAGTACAGTTAGTAACGTTAAATAAATTGTATAACAAACACTGTTGTCGACGACTGTACATTATTATTTGTACTAGTTTATTTACTGACGATGAACTGACATACACAGGCCTATATATATATATATATATATATATAGGTACGTATTCTATTACTATGTAATGTTTTATAATAATTTTTTTTGTATATAAATAGTATTTAGTTAATTTTATTGTTTAATTTAAGTTTTATTTTTTTTATTAAGTATAGTTTGTTTCTCGTAGTCACATGTTGTTTTAAACACACCAAAGAATGTACTTGTATGGAATTAAATAAATTATTATTTATTAATTGACAATGAAATGTTTATTATATTATTAGGTTTAGTATGATTTTTTTTAAATAAAAATATTTTTTTAAAATATTTATTTACGTATCCTGTTACGTGTGAAAATAAATTATTTTTATTTATTTTATGAAAATGGCTAATTTTGGAAGTTTGGTTTTGTTGCATATAATTGGTATCACCACCGGTGGACAGGATCTTACTTTTTTAGGGCTCCGAAATTAAATATTTAAAGGTATAGAGTTTAACCTTATAATGGTTTAAATAATGTGTGTGTAAAATATAAAAATCTCGTCACTAATATTTTTCTTTACAACCCTAAAAATATCTTATTCGATGTAGTGATTAAATTAAAAACGTCGTCTCCATTATAAATTATCGGATAAATCGTTGTAACATCAAACGCGTTCATCCAACAAATAATATAATTGGACCCGGACGCAGCGAGCTGGTTTGATCTTATATTTTTCATTTGATCAGTTCTGCCAATTCACTATTGTCACTTAACTGTAATAAAAATAATTTTAATATAGAATAATAATATATTAATACGATACAGTTCGATCAAATGATTTTAAGAGCACTCGATATATAATAAAAAACGAGTGTGTTAGTTGTATATAAATATGCTTATTCCATTTCTAGACGCTGAAAAGGATGTGTTAATAAATGACATATCATTAAATAAAAGGCGGGAATTTTTGACATTTCAATTAATATATACCTAATACATACAATGCACAGATTAAATATATTAAGAGATGTGGATAAAATAAGTTTGTATAAACGGTTACCGGATAAAGGAATTGATTTCGTTCAACATCTATTTATAAGAGATCATGATATTCGCTGAATTTAATAAATTGATATGCACACGAGTACAAATAGAATTCTTGCCAAAGTAGAATAACTATTGTATGATATTAGACAGTTGGGTGGCTTTTTATTATTTATATACGGGACCTGTATTTATAATCAATTTAAAATCGCAAGTAGTGTATTAAAGCAGGCGCCATTGTAAATCGGGAGTAGTGTTTTTTTTTAATTTATACCTCGTGTTTTTACTTCAATATCACACCTCAATGTCGTGTATTGATGTTGAGATTAATAAATGTTTGAATACAAATCCGTTACATTTGTTACGGTATAGGTTACGTTTTTGTTACGGGATACGTTACGTAGATTACTATTGCGGATTGACGTTGACGTGACTTCAATAACTTTAATGTTAGTGATGTACATACATGTATTGTGATTTGAAGTTATAAACACACAACAGTTGTGTAGTGTGTGTGTGTGTGTGTGTGTGTATGGATTACGAGCTCTATTTCATTAAATTAGTTACCATTGGCGTTTTTTAAACTAATATTTCGATGTTAGTTACATAAATAAAACTCGAGATCTCGTTTATTATAAACGTTATATTATTATAAACATAAAGTAGTGAATAGTGAATAGTGTTATAATATAAATGTGCAATATAATATGCTTAGTAATTAGTGTTTAGTGTATATTAAAACCAATGAAATATCACCTAATCTTAATATTATCTTTCATCTAAAGACACGTATCGCTTTCGAGTGTCAATTAACTAAATTTAAATGGTATAAAATTTTTTTTTATAGTATATAGTATAATATTAATTATTGTTTATTTCATCTTACAGGTTACGTTTAATTATTTTGTATGTATAATGTTTTTATATGTATGTATGTTTTGATAATGTCAAATGTTAGGTAATTTTTAATAAATGTATATAAGTCTCAACTTATTCCCCCTCAGAGTTATTTATTAATAAATAAATCGATGTCTATATTATGTGTACGTAATAAAATGTTTATTAACGTGTTTGAATTATTTAACCCGTACACATGATGAGGATGGTGATGGGGCGTTTGGTAAAATAATAGGCTAGGGATGCCATCAATTGTACTATTATATATTGGTATAAAAATTAATTAACACAGTATTACACCCTCTAATAGTAAAGCAATAGTACTCACTGCCTTTTAATATTAAGTGCTTTCACAAAATCTTATAACACCAAATAATAACATTTTAATATCACTAGGGATGTAAGTTTTTATATTCTACTAATATTATAGTTTGTAATTAATCAATCAGTGACGTAAGACAAAAGTAACACCACATTTAGACTAAATAGTTGATAAATAGTATTAAACGTGTCAATTATAGGCGATTTCAAAATTTAAGTTGCGACCCCGAACGGTAACTAAGGCTGAACGCAGACTAGCGTTTCATTTTTATTATCGATGTTTTTTTTAATCTAAAATCCTAAAAAAATTACTTTCGAGAGGGAGATAGAAGATGTATCAGAGATGCATCTATACTCTTCGTGTATCCCTATATTGTAATAGCATTTGTACTACAGCTGGTTATTGATATAATCTGTATTTTTTTGTTTTGGTAACACTATATGTATTATTTTGTAAATTGCGTGCCTCCGTAAGTCCTAGGATAGTTAATGTATTGAAATACATACAACGTTGCATCATACATTGTTACAAATAGCATATTTTTGTATTAATTAATTAATAACATTCAGAAACATACATGAATTTTATAGTCTATAGATTTTATATAAAACTTTTTTATCTGTGCCCCACTTGATATAAATAAACCTTTAGTTTGTTTTATAACCTGTGCGCTACCGAGGTAGGTTGTAGTCGTGTTGAATTTGATTATTTATTAAATTTAATTAATTATTTAATAGTGTTACTGCATTTTGTAGATATTATAATAATAATTGCGCTGCGTCGCACGACTGAATAGATCAGGATGTACATACGTTACACGGTATAGAGCTCTGTAATCCTTACAGCAAAATGTTAGTGGAGAAATCAAATTTATACTCGGGAACGTGTCTACTAATGCCACGCCACGCTGGGTTTGCGAGAAACCTTAGCTACATAGTAGCTACAAACAATAGAAACCCGTCTACATCTCCATCAACTGCCTTATCCCATGTAATAAATCTCGAGTGGGATTTGATTTCTTGCGTATTAAATAAACATAACATACCCTAAAATTAAGCTGGATGCGCTTATGCAACATGTAACCACACAAATGTATCGTCATTATAAATAATTGGTGTCTGTCTGTGTTGTGCATAATATAGTTTTTTTAAATTGTTGTAATGTTATACGTTATATATATAAAGTACAACGGCTGCAATAATGTAATCGCGTTTTTTTTTAATTATGATGATGATTATTGATTGATGATGATGATCATTATTTAGATGATGAAGTGATTGTGTAAATTACGTCACAATAATAACGTGATGGGTCGGTAAAAGCACTGTATTCAGAATTGCAAAGAAAACTAAATGCTAGTGTGAAATAACATAACAGATGGGATACAGTGTTATTTTATCTGGAATATATTATATTTTCAATACATTTACTTACACGATTATCTCAATTGTGAATTGTTATCGCAAATTAATAAATAATACCAGTTTAACACTAAACCTACCAAGTACCGGTCAAATTGACCGTTCTTAAACTTTTGTAAAACTTACATATTTTTAATCGTTACAATATCGTTATCAAACTACATGACAATTCTTAGAATATGCATATAATATTTTCTTCACTCTTTACTTTTTGTTATTTCCAATATTACCTGCGTTATATAATAAAATAATTTTTAATTACCGTTCAATTCGACCGCGTGCGGTTAGAAAAGGTATACAAGAATTGTCGGTAGGTTTAGTGTTAATGTTTATTTAATCAGATATTTTCATAATATTGAAAGATGACTGTGTTATATATAAGTTATGTATAATACAGTAATTGTTAGTTTATTTATAATTTGTATAAATTAAGTGCGTAGTTTAATATTTATTTATGAACTACCGTTGAACTACCGGTGGTGTGTTTGTTATATACGGTTACATCAAGCATGTAATGCACTTTGGTAACGTTTATTGTAAGTTAGTTCATTCTGTTTTATAAAAACTGGAATCAGGAATAAATAGATTCCGAAAATTATATGTGTTTTAATTTTTTACGACCTCTTCGTCATTTATACGTTAGTTATTTTTAAATGAAGATAATTTTCGAATGAAGTGACAAATACATTTAACATTGAAATTAATTAATACATTAATTTAGTCAAAGGATATTGAAATTATAGTATTCCGTAATCATTAATTAATAGGCCTATAATGGTTAATCAAAATCAATATGCGTTGACAATCAATAAATATTCAGACTTCAATTTTACAATTATTTTACTTCGTAACAGATACGTCTACAATTTTAATTAATAAAGATTTTCTTAATATTTTACAATAAAACTGCTCACATCGCACCAAAAGATCACACTTTCCCGTTCCTCATTACGTACACAAACGGTTATCGGTATCAATTTACTAGGATCCGCCAACCGTGCGCGGCGGGTGTTGAGCTGAGTCCCTCTCCTTTCTTCTTTTCTTGATAACTTTTGAATGGCTAAACATTTTTTCAATCTGTTTTCGCTATAACATCCGCGTTCGGCTCAAACATACATGAGAAAATTTTTAGCTAATTATCTCGTCGCATTCTGGAGACAACTAAACACAAAAAAAGGTCTCCCAAACGGTTGAGAGCTTCGCTTACACTCAGCTCAATAATATCATATTTTTAGATACTATTCATTGAAAATTCAAAAGTAATAAAATATTTATTATATAATATTAATGAAGTATTATTTTTGGTAAGTTAAAACTTTATTTAAATATATAATTATTGTAAAGAAAATATTAAGAACCCAACTATTATGAGCTGGTTACGGGTCATTACCCTTGAATGCTGTTGCGGTTAGATTTTTATGTTATTTTATTGAAATAATAAATTTAATTTCCCTGCTATTATATATTTGAATAGCTTTAACTTTAAAGGTCTAAGGTCTTTTTATATAATATAGTATTATTTTCACGACCTCGTAATTAAAGAGGCATTAAATAAGCAACCGTCATAAATAATTGGGAGGAAATTTGAAATTTTATGTATTTTTCTCTTACATACATTATATGAATATTATAGAATAATATCCTCGTTTTATTTTGTATATAATATTATTAAAAACGTATTATAATATATTAAAAACTTTATATAAATTCCAGTGAAATAAAATGTATTTATATTGTGCAAATAATATTTATGCATATTCCGTTGAAAACATTTTTTTTTAATATAAAATGCTTTCGCATTTTTTTTGTTGAAATGATATTTATATATAAATTACTACTTTATTCTCTCCGCTTTGCTGGGCACACTATTAATTTAGATGTGAAATTGCCATTGTAACCTTTGTCATAGTATCCGTTGTTAAGGTAACCATTGTCATGGTAACTGGGTATGGTAAGCAGTATGGTAGTAACCACATGGTTAAAACTTGGCAAAATACAAAAAGTTGAGATTCGTTGGAATGGGAATTCCGTAAAATCCTTTCTTAGTGGATGTCTACTTCACAAAAGAAGTAACTATGTAAAATTTTAAGTGAATCGGACAGATAATTTAGGAGATTTCGTTATGAGGCACTGAGTGGTAAATCGCTTATAATATATATATACATATAGATATTATTTTGACATTTGTTTCAAATAAACATATCAGATTCTCTTGCAACTGTCGGTCTGTCTTCATATAATCAAATTGTCTTTATATAACCTGCTTTATTTCAAGAACACTTCGCTTCTTATTCACGTTCTCATAGTTGTATATATATATAAGGATTATAAAGAAAAGATTCATCAATTACAATAATAAAAATAAAAATAATAAAAGTTTACAACCTAAAAAACATATTAAAAGAGAAAAAAAAAGAATACATTTACTTGCATTTATTAAAATATAAAATATTAACATCCTTATAAGTGATCATTTATTAAATGAAGGGCATTCTGAATGAAGTTTAATGGCGCCGTAAGGTTTATCAAGAGCGTATCTCGGATCATGACCTGAACAATTGAGTCTTTATTAAGCGGCCAATTATTCTCAAAAGCCTCAACACGAATTTAATTGACCTATCAGTTGTTGTTTGTTGTTTTACTTAAATATAATTGATTTCTATTCATCGGTTTGTTATTATAATAATAAATTGTGAATTTATATTTAAATTAAATATAATATCTAATAAAATATTGATAAAAAAGGATATTTTATTTTATAATCATTTCAATATGTAAATATATAAATATTTGTTTAAATATTATTTCTTTCAAATTTAATAATAATAAAATTACTTTATAAAATAATATTAATTAAACACTAATTTATATTAATATATATTTATGTATTTATTTGACGGATTTGACAAACGCTCCACTTGAACATGGAAACACGAAAAGCAGATGATTTGAGAAGGAAGAGAAGGGAGAGGCAGTTAAGTGTAGTTTGAAGCATCCATCTCTCTCACTCACCAAAAGAAACGTGACTAAAATAATTACTCGAAGATGTCCTGTGAGTTGTGCCGCGATCGAATCAGTTGTTATATATGCAAATATCATAAATACTTGAAGATGAAATAATTAATAATATAAAGCAGTGCTATCAAACTCTTTTATTGGTGGAATTTGGTATTAAAATGCCATTTTTCAAAAGTTTTACGAATAAATTACAAATTAATTACATTTATTTTTAAATTTTTGTAGTTTAAGTATAATTTTATTATTTCTTAACGGAAATTAATAATCTGTGGCTTTATAAATTTATGTTAGGTTGATTTTAATTTCGTATTGTAGATTGATTGTTTTGTCAATTAATAGTAAAAAAAATTCAAAATATAAATATATTAAATACATAATAATAGTCAAGTTTTTAAAATAATAATATCAACGAATACAATAAATATTTTATGACTATGACTTATATACAATACTTATGTGCACTTGTGACTCATATATATAAAGAAACATATTTAATTTATATAATTTAGTTTTAAAAATTCCCGACCATTTAATATATTTAATGGAATTTAAAATAATTCATTTTCATTTTATAAAAGAATGCAGATATATATATATTATGTATATATGTATATATATATGCTGTGTACAGAGCGTAATGCAGTTGCTTAAAGCATTCCTGTTTAAAGTAGGAACAAAAAGTAGGAATAAATTCCGATGTCATATTGGCTTTCCAATTTATCGATAACAAGTTTGTCATCCATTTCATTGCGATCCTTTATGTCTACAAACAATTTGATGATATATAAAATAAATTATATAATATTAAAATAATATTATTAATAAATGGAATAACATAAGCCAAGAATCCTCCAAAGAATTATTGTTAAGTAAACGCACATTGTATTTATGGTAATGATAATAAAAAACAATATATTATATAAAATAGAAGACGATCAAAACGTACAAAATAAACCGCTATACAAGTATTAAGCAGTGGGCACGTACAAAGGCTTATTTAGCTCTCCGTCAGAACCAGGTAGATATTTGTTATTCGGTATATTGTGTATGGTAACTTAAGCTGTAGTAACATGTCTGTATTGAGGTATGATTTGAACAGATACTAACTACAGTTAGGAACTGATTTGTAAATTCCATATCAAATAATGTGAAATTATCAATAATTTGTCCTTAAAATTTTCTTACCTGACAAGATTAAGATTTATTTAAATATGGAAGTTATTATAAATTATTTTTAAAGAAAACTCGTTGGTTAAAAAAGAAAAAAAAAATCAAAAAGCGAATTAGCTCGGTTAAACTTTTTTTCATTTGGCCAAAATAATTAAATTACTAAAAAATTTTATATCAGCTACCGCATTGCATTGTGTTATGCATTTAATGTTATATCATATTTGGATAAATATCATATTTTTGGTTCCTGTCATTTCAAAATAAACAATGATTGAAAATACGAATACCAACAGGAATATCGAGTTAATAATATTATTATATTATATACAAAATTTAAATATTTATTAAATTGACCTTATTGTGAAGTTATCAACTCTTAATATATAAAAATCCCGAGTCACGATGTTCGTTTGTGCTAATCTCCGAAACCACTGAACCGATTTCAATGAAATTTTGTCCAGGTTAAAATAGGATAGTTTTAAACATAAACTGATAAATTATATTATTTTTTTATTGCGTATTTAAGGTTAATCATGCTTATGGAGTTTAATTAAGTTAGTTCTATAAGCTTCCAATAGATGGTGGTGTTAATAATAAAATTTAAATCATGTAACATTGTTTATGAAGACCAAGAAGTCAACGGCTATATTCATATATATATATATATATATATATATATATACATAACGCCTATATCTTTGTATTATATACTTTCTATTCAAGTGAAATAATTCGAAATAGTAACATTATTTATTTTATCAATGTTTGTCTATTTTTATGTTTCTAAAGCAAGTTAAGTAAAACAAAAAATCAATTATCCCGTAATTGGCATATAATATTATTATCGCATTTTTTTTCCTTAATTGTTAATTGTTGGTTTATTTTTGGGTCACTTTTTCAATCGTAATTATATATTTTTTATACATTTACGTTAACAGTCCTAACAAAATGTTATAATTTAAACAGAATAATGTAACGAACGACAACGAAATTATTAACAACGTCAGTTACAAAAACATGTATGTACAGGAAATATGTTTTATTAAGTGTATTTTGGTCTATCATAAATTTATATTTTTTTTAATAATCTAATAATCTAATTTATTTTTATACAATTATAATTATGGATCTATCTATGGATATCAAAAATATTGGTTTGTGTTACAAATTAATTACCAGAGAAATTAGAAAATTAAGTGTTCTCATTTTAAAAATCTGTCCTGGATTTCCATGTCCCAATGATAATAGCCTGTTTTTCAGTGTTAAAAATATTAATTGTAGTTAATGTATAAAAAAAATGTAACACACTATATTTATCCTTAATTTGTACTCGATTATGAATATCTTTTGAATATTTAGGTTATTTTTTTGTTTATTTCTAAAGGACAGACACGCTTTGTGATCGGTTACGACTTAAATGACGTCACACGCTAGTAATAATTTACTTTTTTTTATTGTCTAGCACTAAGCTAGACTACATTCCACCTGATGGAAAGTGGAAAAGTAGTCATAGGTGATAAGGCGCATTAACCTAGCAACCTATTCATTCTTGAAGACACCCACATTGTATGTGAACGGAAATACATTAAAAGAGAAGAAGCAAAGCGCTTCGTTCGGACAGGAGGAATGTCCACAACGTAAGGATGGATATTCGCCGTACGTCGGAACTTCCTGTGATGGAAGGGGGACGGAGGAATTAAATCGTGTAATTCCTGCTCACCAAAATATATTCTATAGAATACTGAGAGGCTAGCAATTCTACGCCTGTGTTCAAGGCTTTGGAGGTTGGTTTCAACCAACTCGGGATCACCTATAAGCCTCTTTGCTCGCCTCTCAATTGAGTCCAGAACCGCAAGATGAGACTTTGCGGCACCAGCGAATATATGCCCATAGTACTCCACATACGACCGGATCTGTGCTTTGTATAATACAAAAAGCTGCCCCGGTGTAAAGTACTAACGGACCTTCGCAAGAACGGCAAGCTTTCCTGCAGCTACTCTTGTTCTGGACTCAATACACCGACCAAAGTTGAGGTTCGAGGAAATCCCTAAGCCTAACAACTGAAGTCGGTCACTGTATTCCAAAGATACACTCTGGAAAGTAGGAGCCAAGGTGAAAGGGCTCCTTTTGGCGGTGAACAGCGACGTCTGCGTTTTGGTGGCGTTGAATTTGAGAAGATTGTCATTGCCCCATGCGGAGACTGCCTGAAGTTTGTCATTCAAACGTTGCACCATGGCTTCTCTTCTTCAGACTACTTGATCTCTACTAGACCGACTACTCGGCAGGTATCTTTCTACAACTGTGCTGTCGTCTGCATACCCATAGACACCGGGCTTCAGCAGATTGTTAGTGTGCAGCAGAAAGAGAGTTGCAGAAAGAATGGACCCCTGAGGCACTCCGGCATTTATTGTCAAGGATTCCGAGGAACACCCGTCGACAACTACTCGGAGAGATCTTTGGTTCAGAAAGTCCGTTACCCAGGCGATCAGACCAGGAGATTTGCCGTATGCTGAAAGCTTGCTTATAAGGCTCGGATGCCAGACCCTGTCAAATGCCTTCGAGACGCCAAGAGAGACGGCGATCGCTTCTCCGTTCTTCTCGAAGGCCTCGCCTAAAATGTGCATAGCGTACACTAGAAGGTCCCAGTGGACCTATTTCGGCGAAAACCGTACTGTCGGTCACTGAGGAGATCGTTACCTTCAAGGTACGCTAAAAGACGCGAGTTCTATACACGCTCCATAATTTTGCAGAGTATGGAGGTGATTCAAATCGGTCTATAATTGGCAGGATCAGCACGGCTGCCTTTTTTGGACAATGGTTGCACGTTAGCAAACTTCCAAGATTTCGGCACTATTCCAGACTTGAAAGAGAGGCGATACAGACGTATCAATACAGGAGACAAATCAGCTGCGCATGTCTTGAGTAGAATGGCTGGTATACCATCAGGACCACTGGCTTTATTCACATCAAGACAACACAATGCTCTCCATACCTCTTTGTTAGTGAGGCGGACTTCAGGCATCGAAATACCTCAGTGAGGAAGATGTGCTGGAGAAACATTGCATGTGATTTATCAGCGAACAGAGAGGCAAATACATTCGCTTTCTCTGTCGCTGTATGGGCCAGAGATCCATCCGGCTTCAGCAGAGCAGGTAGTGAGGGTTGGTAGAATTTCGACTCGATCTCTTTGGCAAGGGACCAGAAAGCTCGACTGCCAGTAGGTCTGACAGAGAGCTTTCCGCCACTCTTAGCGATAATACGATCGTGACGAGCCTTCCGTAATGCCTTTTTATAGGACTTGGCAGCTTGGTTGAAGGCTCTCTTCTTTAAACTTACATACGGAGCTTTGCGGCTTCGAGCATCGGCCCAAATGAGGTATGCCGAAAGTTTTCGGTCTTCAGCATGACCACATTTGGCATTAAACCATGGGCGAGCTTTGCCACCGATGGGTACGTCAGCATAAGGAATGTAGTACTCCATTGCCTGATGTACCACATCGGTTATAGCATCCGCGCAACTCGACGGATCCAAAGAAGAGAAGCAGACCTGCCGCCAAGGATAAGACGCAAAAAAGTGCCGCATTTCATCCCAATTTGCTGACTTGTATTTCCATAACGCCTAACACCATGTGGTTCGGAAGCTGGTGGGGAATATGTAAATACAGATTTCACCAAACAGTGATCAGAGGTTCTCAAGGGGGAGGTCACCTCTACACTATACCTGTGCGGATCAGTTTTCAGCAAAAGGTCCAGGCAATTGGCTGTCTAGCCTACTACATCTGGCACCCCCGTCGCTTGCCTCACCAGCTGAAAGAGGTCGAAGGACAACGCAAAGTTTAAAGTTTTTCGTTATTTTCTCCTTATTAGGTTGTGAGTTTTCCCTGTTCCCTGTTAATAATTTTGTCCCTGTTTCTTAAGCTATTTCGCAGTTTTATGATAATACAATACATTTAATTTGTAAAGATAATAAATTAATAATTGATTTAATATATCTATATTGTATATTCTTAAACTTAGCCTCATCATTCAAAAGTATATTATTATTGTAGCTCATTTTATATTGTGCAATTTAGTGTTTCTTAGACAGAACAGAAGAACAGAATTGTTATCAAAATTTGGTTACAACTTATTATTTATTAAAGGCATTATTTCTTCGATCTATATTCTATATTATGTACTATATTAAAATGTATACAATGTACTAAAAAGTCAAATATAGCATACTTACATCAAAGCGATCTTCACACAAAAACAATTTAATGCAATGAAATAGTCTTTGGGTCTCTCCGAACACACTGTAATCGTGTTTTACGATTTTTTTTAATAGATACTAATTAAATTTGTTTATATACATCGAATTATTTGGAATAAATTCAAAATGAAATAACCAAAATAGTTTTAGCCCTTTTAGTTAGCATGTTGTTTACTGCCGTGTGACGTCACACAAATCATATGGCGTCCGCCATTAGGGAGACGGCGTTTTAGGAGCGAGTTTTATGATTTAATTTTAACATAATATTTTATAAGATATGTTGAAAATTTTCCTCGAAATATTATGTAGTGTATTTATTAAGTCACAAATTGAACAAAGAACCTAGTAACTGCTAGGTTCAAATTAAAAACATTTTTTCGTTTTTTTCACATATTTTGTAAGAATTTTACTATTAAAGAAGTAATTTATAAAATTCAACTCTATTAGGGTATAAAGATTTGCCTTTGATCGACTTTTATTTTGCCACTATCCTTTTACCTTGCTGTATTAGTGAGTATATACTAGAAACAAAAAATTGAAAGTTTTAAATGAGTTTCACCATTGATTTAAAAAACTATTATAAAATAATTAAATATCACAAGAAATAATTACAAGTGACAAAAATATTTAAAACATTTAATTTACGATTTTAATTATGTCTTCAGTTACATAATTTATATACTTAAGACTGTTCATTTAATCTTTTATATAATTATAATATTAATATTACTTATTTCTTACAATTACATCGTAAAATTAGTTTAGTAATAGTTTATTAATTTTGCGGTTGTACGTCTAAGCTAACAGACCGCTAACTTCAAAAACATGAAATATGAAAAGGAAAATGTTTTAAACTTAATATAATGTTATTTTATTGGTAAATTTGATTCAAAATGCAGTGTATGGTTTGGTTATTCGATTTGCGTCTGGTGTTATATCTGATGAGTGTTGCAATTTCCGTTTTTTCTTCTCTCATTCATACATCATTTCTACGTATTCCTGCTTGATCATGTTCATAAATGTTGAGCATTGTTCATTTTTAATTTTATTTATATTCTACATGTTTCTTTAACTTATTATTACATTACACCACTGATAGTAATTTAACTTACTTACTAATTATTTGTTACTTTAGAGTTTAGACGATTTATCAAATAGGCAATTATATCTGACCGTAGTGATGCCGGCTAGAATTTGCCTGATCACACAATTATAACCACAACCACGGTACAGTGAGAAACTAGATTGGTTATACCGCATATATATATATATGAATTATGGCCAATTAGTCCCGAAAGTAATAAGTCTTTGTAATAAAATTAATTATATAGAGATTTTTAACGACTTATAATGAGTAGGTGGTAGGTGCTTACTTTCGTCTGTTTCGTCTACAACGATGGTCCAGTGTTGGCAATCTTGGACCAACTAGAAGTTTATGTTTAAACTGCAGGTTCCACTAATATTAGTTAATACAGACAAGTTACTTTTTTAGAACGAGGCAGTGACTTTAATTTCGTCTGTAAAATTTTTCAAAACCCTGTGATTCAATCTGGCGGTAGACACAGCTTACATATTTTCATATTATAAGTACCAAGATCAATAAAAATGTATTTGTTTTTCAATAAAATAATAGTCAATAAAAATGTATCTTTTTTTAATTTTTCTTAGAACAACACATTATTAAAATTTTCTAAGTCTGCACACGAATTATTTAATTTTTACTTCTAATTCATATATTTTTAATTGTTATATTGTCCAATACATACTATATACTATATAATACTTAATATACTATATACTATATAATACTTAATAGTATTTCATTTTATTCTTTTTCTTATTTATATATTATCGTAGTTTTATATCTTTTTGCTGTTTTTTTTTAAAGTTCAACCACTTCGCTATACAGTTTTAATGAAACCCCTAAATGAAAAGATTCTTATAAAATGATAAACTAAATAAAAAATATTGACTTCAATTATTGAAAGTATTGCACTAAATAAACATTGAATTTATTTCGCACGGTATTTTGATTGCTGACCGAATTGATAAAATATAATAAAATAAACATTTTCAATTTAAATATTCATTTAAACTACTGAAATACTTTTCGCAATATGAAAACTGACGTCAACTAAAAAAGTTTTTAAATTATATAGTTCGTATAGTCATCTGTCTGTTGATCTTTCTTATACATATAAAACGGTCCTCTGTTTATCAACACACAACTACGGAGTCTAGAAAGCAGAAATTTTGAACTGTTTTGAAATGAAATTTTATATGCGTCCGCTAAAATCCCTGTGCCTAAAGGGGTTAAATAGGAAATGTTTGTTTGAAACTGTATTATTTTTCAAAGTTATATGAGAATTCGTATTCGTGCCTTTATTAAAAAATAACATAAAACGTATCTCAGGGTGTTTTGAAAGTTCACTGCAATGAATGTCACTTGGATGAGGTTAGCGTGTTTGTTAGTAATAAATGATACTTTGTTTTTGATGGTCAATAGGTCCAAAAAATTAACGCTAAAGCGTTAATTTTTTGGACGGAAAATGAACGACGGAACGGACGGAACGGAACGGACGGAACGGAACGGACGGAACGGAACGGACGGAACGGACGGAAAATGACGGACTGGAAAATCAATTTTTATATAATAGTAACATTATTTTTTTTATATTTGAAAAGTAGTTGTGTTATATCTATGGAAAATTAAATGGAGCTGCTGATCTTTCTTGATAAATACTGTTTCGTAAAACGAACGCTCAAGTAAGCGGCGGTCTGCCCTAAGGGTTGCCCTCTTTCCTTCAGCCTTCGTCATAGGAAAGTGGGTCTGGGTTGTTAGGTGGAAGGACGCATTCCCTCTTTGCCCGAGTACTGCGACAGGGCCACTCCGGATTTTGCTTCGTTGGCGGAGTAGACTTGGAGTGACCCGTGGTGGTAGAGAAGATGTGCGAAGGTTACTTAGATCTCTTTCCGCCGAGCCCTCTTCAGAGCTGTTTGGGCCCCTTTTCTTCGGCGTCAGCCGTTGGAAAGTGGGTATGGGGAACAAGATGGAAAGGCTCAGGCCCTCATTTCTGAGGGAAAGGCAAACCTAGGAATGGCATCGTGGTTGTAGGGTTTTGGGAGGAGATTAGAGGTTGGGGTTTCTTCATGTTGAATCGCTCTTTGAGGTGCGGAGATTTTCATTGATTGTTAGTCTCGGCTTTCTGGGTTCCCGGTGCTTCTTTCTTGTTGAACTCGGTTGGCCGTGGAAGGCAGTAAAGGCTTGTCGGATTCGTAGTCAGATGATAAAAAACTAAAAGTTAGTTTACTTTGCATACACATTTACAGAAACATATTATGGCCAAAAGACAATCGTTTGCTCTGGTCGAAGGGTAAATGTAAAATATTTTTTTATTTTAAAGGTGCTTCCTCTTTTATTCCTCTCTTTAACTTTTTGTGCGCTCAATTACAGAATACGCCATCTACGGTTGGAATTCCGCAATATCCGGTTTATATTAATAACAGAGAGAATACAAAATAAATTTATAAGACATTTATGTAATAAAAGTGGTGATTCCTTTGACGGCGATACGGGAAATGATATTTCCAGTATTTCATCTTCGTCTTCTTGGAGGCAACTGATAGATCTTATAAATAACTTTATAAATTCTTAAGAATTCTTATATGGTACAATTAAAATGAAGCAGATTAAGTGCACGAACTCATAATTTATTTTATTAACCTACGACTAAATGTAAAACTACCAACAATGTATTCATTTTCCGCGCTTGTCGAGGTTATAACAATAGGTTTCAAAACACTGACATTTTCTATGAAAAAATTGGTAGTATAAAAAGAAATTTTAGGCAGTTATGATATTTTTATTTATTATTATTATTTGATATTTTATGAAAATTTTGAGGTATTTTTTTTTCTTAATTTCTATCAATACTGACTGACTTTTTTTTGTTATTTAAATTTTATAGCATTTATTAAAATTCTATATTTGACCTAAATTTAATTTCAGTAATGTTTTTATTTTTATTTTACTCTTAAAGTTCTTATTATGTTTGTTTTAATAACAGTGCAAACCATATTGATATTATTTGAAATTTATTTTTAAGTTTTTAACAATGTTTGTATTCCGAATAAATAAATAAATAAATACGATATCATCAATTCTACAAAACTATTTTTAAACAAACTTACGCCTATGCTAACATTGAACACATAATAAAAATGCTAACATTTATTAAAATTTAAAATCAACATTAACGGTAGACAATCATAAAACAATATTTCCCATATTTACTAAATAAAAAAAATAATGAAATGTCTATAATATAGTTTTTACAATGAAATGTCCGAATGAGCTATCAATTTATAGCTGACATCAAATGCGTTCTTGTATCTTGTAGCTTAATATAAAACAAAATACAAAGCAGACAATAAACTTGATAACAGTTCTGCATTTCCTTTATTTTAACCGGGTTTCCACTTTTTAGGTCCACTTTTAAGGGGTTGTTTAGTAGCATTATTTGTTAAAGAATAAGACATTGTAATACTGATTTTTTAATGTTAGAGAGTAGAATCCTTTCAGATGAGAGCACCATAAAACTAGTGGTAGTGTGGTTAGTTATTGTAAGCTTTATTTGCATTGTAATTTTTTCTCAATACTCAATATTATAAAGTATGTAAATTAATGATATTTAACCCTAGAAGCCTAATACGCCTTCGAGGTTTACACGCAATTAAATATTGTATGTCGCTTTCAAACAATTAAAGTTAGCGCTTCATACTCTTTGGCCATCTCAGTGGCCGATTGGAACCAGTGAACAGTGCTTTTATTGCTAAGGTAGCACGCCTAAGCGACGTATGTTTTGGATTTTTGTTACTTTTAACAAGTTTATGTACTTTTGCTTTTGTATATTTTTAATTTTTTGTCTATTTTCGACATTTTTCAGTTTAAAATATGTATGTCACGGCCTAAAAGGTAAAACAGTGACGATATTTTGTAAATTTTGAACGAAGAAGATAAACTTTCTCTGGCAGATTCAAGTAACCACATTTAAAAAGAAGATGATAATAATTATTATACTGACGTTTCTTCTTCAAAAGAATTAACTGCTCTTAAAGAAACCGACTCCATCCCTGGTGTAGAAGCTGATCCGTCATTTTGTTCTGACCGTGTTAACACTCTATCTCGACATACCAAGGCAGAGTGAACCGTGTTTCTGGAAATACTAAGATACAAAACTAATAAATGGTCAAAGGCTATATGGGATCATAAACATGGTTTTTCTAAATTCTGCTTAATATTTGTGAAAACGATATCAAAAACAATAAAAAAACTACTAAACAGAAGAGAATTTCTCAAGTAACTTAGGAAAAATTTGTGTTACCCCTAGGAGATTTAAAACTCCGCGTTTGCAAAGATCTTTAGAAGAAAATATAAGAAAATTTCGTGTCAGACCTTCTGAACAACAAGGAGTAAAACCAGAGCCTAAAAAACGTTACATAATGCGTTTTTACTAAAGAGAATATCAAATCGTGTGTTATAAATGCAAATTCATTGTGTGCGGAGCATATGTTTAAATTTCTCTTAAAAATTTGCAGTCGTTCAATGTCTGAATATTTTTAAGGTAGGTATGTCTTAAAAATAATCGATTTAATAAAAAAAATATAGAATTTTCTAAAATAAGTACTTATTTCCGTATTATAAAGATTTTTTTTGTTCAAATTTATGCGTTTTTCTTAGTAATAAATTAATATGATCGTGGTTTAATTCGATAATAGTATATATTTTTTTATTTATATTCCAACCTTAAATTTCTGTTAAATAATACTTTTATACACAGACTATACCTATTTCAGGTTTATACCTGTACGCCTCTAAGATATTATAAGGCTTTGATATAGACTAGGCTTCTAGGGTTACATGAGTATCCATGGAGTTGTCAGTTCTCAATGGACCTGTCATCTGGGAACGTAGTGTGTAATGTGTTATAAGTGTTACATAAGCCCATCTAAAAATAATTGCTTGCAAATATTTAATAAAATCATTTACATTACCTACTAAGCAATCAATCATTTAGAGAAGGTATTTTTCCAGATTTATTGAAAATATCGATTATACGACTACTTTTTAAAAACGGGAATAAAGAAGATCCATCAAATTATAGACCGATCGCTTTGTTAACAATAGCCTCAAAAATATTTGAAAAATCTATGTGTAACAGACTGTACTAATTGTTTTTTAAATTAAATAAAAACCAAATAGCATATCAAAAAAATAAATACACGACCTTAGCAGTTTAATAAAGTTAAAGTTAAATGAGAAACACTATGCCGTCGGCATATTGCTTGATATGACAAAAGCGTATGACCGGGTATGTCATAAAACATTACTATCTACCGACGATCGCACAGTATTTCAAGGGGCTCTCCAAAAGCTACTTTGACAATGCTGTGGGACACCCAAACCCGCTGGTGGTTAAGGCCACAGGATACACGGCCTGTAAGACTCCTAAAGTCAGAAAGAGAAGACCCAAGTCGGTACTTTTCGACCCGGACGACGCGATTACGTTAGGGAACGCTACGTAAAAGCGGCAAAGCGAACATAAATACTACACATACACACACACAGCGTCTTCGCCGGCGAAGACGAGGCCCCCATCCAAGCACGTTGCTCCGGCGTTCTGCCGTCGGAGGACGTTAGTGTCAAATTCTAACCCACATCCAACCCTCGCTTCCCACCTAACGGCGTCCTGAGCCGTGGTCCGAGCCTCACAGGAGGCGCCCTCAGGACGCGCGTTCCCCTGGGGCCCTTCAGGCCCCCCTTTTCAAGGGCGGGTCTCTGCACCCGTCTATTACACCGGTGACGCTGTCATGGCCAGTAGGGCTAACAGCAGAGACAAACAAAAAAAAAAAAAAAAAAAACATTACTGGTAAAAAATTGGACCATTGGCATTCGGGATTAGCTTACGAGTGGCTGATGTGTTATTTAACCAACAGAAAGCAATTTGTCTCTATAGATTACAAAAATAAAAGTAATAATACGAGACATTATCTCGTACCTTGGAACAAGTGAAATCAAGAGAAGCAACACTTACTCAAACTATTCCACAAGGTGGTGTACTAGGAAGTGTGTTATTTTTAATTTATTTAATTTTTTTTCCTAAATTATTTAATGTACATACAATTTTATTCTCCGATGAAATTTTAATAATTTTTAAGACAAAAAATGTATTAAACTTGACGCCTCAACTTTTATCAATTTTTGAAATTATTACAAATTGGTTATCCAACCACAATCTGATTATAAATTTTACAAAAACTAAATTAATACAATTTTATCCAAATCAAAAATCAGTAATGAATTTTACGTTTAATTTTAATAATAATGACATTTTATTTGTTGACAATTTTAATTTGTTAGGTATAGGTTTAGATAGTTATATGACATGGAATTCACACATTGACATAATTAAAAATAAATTAAAGAAATTCATTTACGGTTTAAGAGAAATTAAAAAGGGGACAAATATAAATGTTGCTCTTTCAGCGTATTATCCTTATGCGTACACCTGGATTAAATACGATATTGTTTTATGGGGAAATACTACAAATGCACATGAAATATTTATCTGTCAAAAAAAAATGTATACGCACAATAGAAGGTATAAAAATTACAGATAGCTGCCGGCCTTGAATGAAACTACATATAAGTCGTAGAAAACAACATTTAGATTACCCTCGTGACAAAATGATGGCTTTACTAAAAAAAGGTACTTATTGTATGACTGTAAAGACATATAATAAGTTACCAAATGTAATTAAAGAAATTAAAAAGGACACTATTTTTTATAATAAGATTAAACAACTGTTGACATCAAAGTTTTATTATAGTTGTGACGTATATTTAAAGGATAATTTGAATAATATTGACATACAAATAATTTGATGACACACGTATTTTATATTTATTACTATGATTTTGGTATTTTACTTTATTAAATATTTTTTTGGCAGTTTTGACATTTTGGTTTAATTATAACAAAATAGAATTATAATAAAATAATGATTTGAATATTTTAATTGATATTGTTATTAACATGTTATCAGAGAATGTTAATTAATGTAGTAATGTATAAATAATATTTTTGACGACTGGTTTGGGATGCCCTAACCGGCAAATTTATATTTTTGGCAATAGTCTTAAAAACTTTGTATACCAAAAATAGTACCAAATAATAAATATAAAATATGAATATGAATATGAAAGAAAAATCATGTCACATATGATTGTCCAGTGGCTTTGCTTGACGCTCCAACAAACAAAAGAAAGTTCCATCATGTATTATTTAAATGTGGCGTACGTCATATAATTAGGAGGTATCAAATAGGTTTTTGAATTATAATAAACGACAGTTCCGCTACTATTTTATTATACAAAACAAAAATATAAAAAATGTAGGTAATATTTCGGACATTTAATCTCCTCAATCCGTTTGTAGTTGTAATTTTTAAGTCGTAAAAAGTAAAAATTATGATGTGAAATTCCTTTACAGGGGAATATTTAAAGATTTGATAAATTTACCTATACATTATACACAGTTCAGTACCGGATGAAGAACGGTCAATCTCCTGCACTTGCTCCGGACGACGATTAGAGGGGTCGAAAATTTGTCATTAGAAAAACAATGAACAGTACTTACCCATAACCATAATACTAAGAATATAAATAACATTTTAAACATAATAATAATTTATATACTAAGAAAGGAATTCATAAAAGTATTAATGAAATCAAGGAGAATTTTCCCACCATTAAATAAAGCCTAGTTGTAGCAACTAGTAAGTTGGATTGAGATTATATATAGATCTAATAGCTAGCTAAAATAAAAATAAAATATGCGTGCTGATGGTGCTACATTTTTAATATAGTTGATTTTGTTTGCTTATAATAAATCGAATGCTATTGATATTAATTTTAATTAAATTAATAATGCAAAGTAAAATGCTGAAAAATTAATATAAAAACCCAATTAATTTAAACATAAATGTTTTTTCAGCTTAAAAGGAAATAAGATCTATTATATAGTGTATTATCATTATGACGGAATGGGCATAAATAAAATGGCGGCTTCATAACCCACACATCTCTAAACAGTCCGGTATAGAAGTATCGCTTCTACTCTCAAATGCATAATATTGAATGATGTTGGATTGCAATAAACCTTTGGATACCATTTACAACGATAGCTTTGATACTATCTATCTTATGAAAGGTTCGTTTGACCGTGACAATGCTGAGTCTGCTGGCTTCTCTTTGATCTCAATTGGCTTTGAGAGTTTGACAAGATGATCAATGCAGTATCTATATAGAACCGACTCTTAAGAAATACTCTATAGCCTGGGAATTGTTTAAAAATATATATGTAGGGGAAGAATGGGCAGAGTGGGGCACTTAATGTTTAAACATTTCTAAAAAAAATAGTGTGATTAAATTAAAGGTGTTAACTTTAAATCATAGCCTAATTCATTTCGAATGACTATGGATACATTTATCTTGATAATATAATTAATCTAAGAGATGTGAACACTTAAGTAAACAAAGGCATTTGACCCGCTATGCCCCGTGCATAGGGGTAAAGTGGGGTTGCCTATGGGGCATTGTGGGGTGGTCATAACGAAACACAATTTCCAAAATAAATAGTTTTATTTCTTCTTTTTTCTTTCTTCAACGCCATTATTTGTTCTGTTGTCTGTTTGTCTGGACCATCCACGAACAACCAGGTTGTGGAGAAGGCTGCCTAGGAGGAGTTTACATATTCTTATCCAATTGTGTTATTTTTCCAATGGTTGTGTAATGTTACGGGTCAAAATTGTACAGCTTGTTTCATAGCTTGCATAGACCAGGAATGTTGTTCAGTTTTCCTCTTGTATGTGCGCACCATATTAGCTAAAAACGTAAAAAAAAAATATTACTATTTAGAAGTCTTTAAAACGGGGCAAAGTGGGGCTTTTGTGTGAGTGCCCCGCTTTACCCCGGGCACCATACCCCACTATGCCCTATCGGCTTAGTTAAAACTAAAGAGAAACTGATGTCATCTTACCTTTCATTCAATCACCGTGTGCTTTTTGATGAAAAAATTAGCAGAGAATTTAATTCCTAATAAACTATAACACACCACAGTACATAAATACGTTTTAGAAAGAATTGAAATTCAATTTCACTAAAAAGTTTTAGAAAAACACGAGTTTTTGTTTATATCACACGAACACTTGCCGAAAGGGCGTGGGTAGCTTATGAAGGTCCCATGCTGTCTAAGGATCAATCATAGCGACACATCTGACAGTTCATACAGGGTTTACTTCAAGCTATGTTAAGCGCGCCCCGCTTTGCCCCGTGGCCCCGCTATGCCCCCCCCTTCCCCTACTCGTAATTGTTCGGTAATATAACGATCCTTAAAAAACTACCTAAACAATAATATTTTAAGCAATTAGTTAAATTTAAAATTAATTTGACTTGGGATATAATAATTCAACTTGACTTCTAGTCTTACGCTAGCTGCACGCTGAAACTAAACCTATTTCGCTTCAATCTCCGAGAGACAAAAAACTTATCGAATGGGTAGGCTGTCGGTATTGTGTAGTTGACGATTACTTTTGAAAACTGTAAGTGAGGTGTTAACAATCTACAGGCTGGACCAAAAGTCCGTTAACATTTGAATCGGTTGCCGCGTATAGCGAAGCGGGGATGAGGGGTTACGCATTTCAAGAGCGGTCAATGGGAATTTAGTACCATGGCGTCTTTTAGCAGTAGTCGACATGCGTTTTGTGTACGCGAATATTATCGAAACAACGAACGTGACTTCAGCTCAACGAAAGTTTTGCGATCATTACAAGATACGACACAAAAATCAAGCTCCATTAGGGGTGTTAATTAGAAAATGGGTGCTCAAATTTGAGAAGACGAGTTCAACAATTAATTTATCTCGATCTGGCCGGCGTAGAACCTGCAGGAATTAAGGCCTCAGGACCAGGTTTGCAAACGAAATGGAAGAGCGGTTCACCAGCTTTACAAACATTTTTTTTAAAACAAGCCACACTTCCACTTAAATCGGACACTAATCCGAAATTAAAGCATCAAAAACCCCTGCATTTACCCAAAGCCACAGTGTGGGCTGCTTCATCAGCAAGAGGCATTATTGGTCCATACTTTTTTGAAGACTCAAGAGAACGTGCGGTGCCGAGTGAATTCCGAGTTACCATTAGATATTAGAGCCATCATTTTTTTAGAATTTGGCACATGGCTAGA